>OX579679.1:51669333-56469333 GCA_951230905.1 Cheilosia variabilis
GGAACTTTTACTGTGATTGGAGGGGAGCAGTGACAAAAAAAAAAACGACACCGCTTTTGTGAAGGTATTCATTATTTTTGTATTACTTGTTTCGGGGAATGGGACACTGGGTCACATTCGGCGCCGTGATTCCATTAAAGCAGGATAAATGACGAGGAACGTATATTTTTTTTTCCTATCTAGAACCTACTTTGTGATTGATGGCGATCTCCCCGTGCGCCTTCTCGTTTTTATTGTTTTTGTGCGCCAGTGTGGTCTCGTGATTGTAATAGTTTTTATTTATTTTTTTAATGTTATGGTTGAATATTTGGGGAAGATTGCAGGACCTCGGTAATACTGAAGTGTCAAAGGGATGGCTGGCCTCCTAGGCCGTTCGCTGTGCCTCGTAGCCCTGCTTATTTAGACGTTTGACTGAGATATGTTTCTATTTGGTTTATTTTGCTCAGGGCACTCATTCCGTAATTTCTTCAGACGATTATCGTCGAAACGATAGACCTCCAAAAGTAGCAACAAAAATCACGAGCTTGAGACCTTAATCCAGTTCATTTTCCACAAATATAATGAAAGCTGACGATAATAAAACAAATTCGGGCAGAATTAATCTTCTTATGGTCATGAAACTTTCAAAAACCATATCGTCCCGACGATTATTGTTATGCGGAATCTGCCCCCAGTAGTTTCTCTGATCATGTCAGCGAGGCAGCTATTTCTTTTGAATCTGGAAGACTGCAGAATGTACATTCCTCTGCAACGTCATCTGCATATTACTTCTTGTTTCACACATATGGAACAAAGTGGACAATATTTTGCGAGGAGTCACGTCCCAATCTGTGTTCATCCACCATTACTGGTTAGAAACTGATTGATTTAGAAGCCAAACATCTGCAGCACGCTTTTGCTGTCGATTAACTAAATTTCTCTCGTACAAACGTTTTATTTTAATTCGTCCTGGGGTTGTACTGTGCTATATCTCATTCTGCTTTCACAGACGTTCGATTAAGGAGCTCCTTACTACCGTATATCCTAAAACGGTTCTCAAGCCCATCTATCCGGTCGAACCTTATCCCAAATTTAATTAATTTTTTCTTAGCTCCGGCTAACAGGAACATCCTTTGAGTTTTAGCCTATTTTCAGTCAATGCACTTAATTGACGGTTAAATATCTTTCGGTTCGTTTTGATCCACATTTGCTTTCCAGGTCGTAGAGTTCGATTTTAAATAAGCTTCTCCAAAGTCGACAAGACCATAAATAGCTTGAAAAAATTGCATTCAAAACGAAAACGAATAACTTCATCCGGCTTCGCTGACAGCCATTCGCCATAGAGAAGAAGTGATGCTGTGGATCGGGTTTACAGAGTCTTCTCTTCTTAGTGCTTTAAGAGCTTACATCCCAATTGCCTTAAAGTGTAACACCTGGGTCGGCATTCTGTAAGGCGAAACGATCAAACGTTTTCGAGTGCACGAATGCTTTGCCCTATGTTAGAAAAGCAAATTTTTTCGTGCAAACGAAAACGTTTGAACGTTTCACCTTACAGAATGCCGACCGAGTAAAACAAAGTCGCAAACTGCCTTCACGTTCCATCTCTTTATTCTGTCCGATTCGTCGGCATCGTGGGTACCTCCCATTTGGTAGCATATACCTACATTTGGTCTCACTTGTAGTTGTATTTCAAATTTCAGTTGAAATATTTGACAACTCGTCAAGTTCTCATTCAATGCCGTCAGCGTATGACACTGACCTTTGGAAAGTTGTACCTCTGGCAATTGCTCGCTCTTGTTCTTGTTCTTGAAGTGCGGGAGTCGTATTTCAAAGCCGTCGACTTGTCTTGAAAATCTGTCATAACCTCAGTTTCAGAAGTCCAAACTGTTTCAATTACATGAGCTTATCTGCTATACCCTGGACGGAAGAATTTATGCTGTACTATGGAGACTTCTACAGTATACTGAATATGCCAACTTATAGAGCGAAAGTTTATCCACATTTTCGTAGGATTATGTTGGCTTAAGCTGGTGTCAAAAATGGACGAAAATTCACTCAAGTTTCAATCACACGAAGGTCGCGACAATAATTTTTAATAAAATCGCCCTCTGACTTAAGCTGGATTACTGCATCAAATCCCTTTATAGTTCGCTGTCAAAACTTATTCAAAGTATATTTATGCGCTTTCATGGTCAAACTATTTTTTTTTTTAATTTTTCCTATATTTCCTATATAACAGCACCCAGACTTCTCTTTGACTTGACTCAAATTCGTTTGACGGGTACTGCATTGTTTTCTGTTCGACGAAATGCAGTAATTAGCAGTCGCGTCACTAATTAGGTACTCGTCTCAAATGAGGATGTCATAGCATCATGTCAGTTATTACGACATGCATTTTGCACCGTCTGATGCAAGTTTTTGTTTCCCTTTGAACACCTTTGTGTGTGAAAGGCGAAACTATTAGAGCATCAACAACGCCAAAAGATGCTGGGAGAGGTATCTGCATGAGTTCAATTAGTATTGATTTCTGTTGGTTGAAAACTTGGGCGACTTTCTATTCGTCCTGAAAATATAGCCCGCACAAAAGTGAAGTTTGTGATGAGCTATCGCTTTTGTCCTATTTGACTTTTGATTTACTGAACCCATTTGGTTAATAACAGACTGCCCATGTGGGTATAAGCTCATAAACAATTGACAATCGATTAAACAACAAGCACCTCCCACAACCACTTGAATCTTCTTCGATTGCAGCACCCTCCCCAAGCAGGTATTTCTTAACACAGCTCGAATTGGCACCATTAATATGACGGTACTTAAAGTGACATCGACGCAATGGATAACAATCAAGGGAATATACTGACTAACCCTTACAAACTTGTGGACTTGCCTTAATGGATTAGCAGTGCGTAGTGTGGTCACTTAAGTACATCGATAAAATTGATTTACGATCAATTCTGTGGCTAATTATGGACTTGTGACCCACATCATCGTTTAATTGGTAAACTTATGATGGAAGCCGATTAAACCGAGACATTTGTAGGCATTCATTTGAGTGTGGTAAAGTTTTAGGTATACTGTATATAAATTTGTACCGAGGCCTCGAACTTCACCATTCCACTTCAGCCTCTACGTATATAGAAAATGTGTCGATTGGCGGGGTTTTTTTGTTTTTGACCCGAGACATTCTACCAGTTAGAGTCGAGGCTAGTTCAGGTCTCTTTCTTGTCTTAATTTGCTCGAACTGAATGTTAGAGCTCGTAATGTAGTAAGCCAATTTAAGACTGAGTCAGCTGTAGCAAACTTGTCAGTATTTATTAAGAAACCTTTTATGGTTCGACAAACTTTTTTTATATGCGACCTAAAAGATCTGCTGTATCAAACTTTTCGTTTGAGGATCTCGAAGCTACTTTCACAGCTGTAAATATGGCAAATGCCTCTGTCTGAAGGGCGACTTCAAATCTAGAAGTGAGGTTCGATGTCCAGAAATGCCCCGTTAATAGTTCTGAAGCAGTCTGTGAAAATTCAATGACACCCCCCTCTCGGTCATATCTCAAGTGAAAGAAGGTCTGAAAGACGACGAAATTCATAAACAAAGTTCCTTCATCGAGGCATATCTATGAGGCAGGTCATCTAGACTCGAATCCAGTGCGAGTGGCACTGTCCTCTCAGATTTTTCACTAGAAGAAAACAATACATTGTCCTCTTTTTTCTAAAATGTCGTCTTTTTCTCCAAAAGACCATCTTCCTACCATAAGAAATATGCAAGATTACGAGTAGGTACCTTCGCAATTCTTACAAAGTTGGTGGAGTTAGACGGTAATCCTGTATTGATTTTCAAAGGGTTGGGTTCGATATCCCGCTTTTTATAATACCGATTCTTAAAATCCCGTTATTAAAATCCCGCTTTTTATAATCTCGCTTTTTATAATCCCGCTTTTTTAAAATCCCGCTTTTTAAAATCCCGCCTCTTATAATCCCGTTTTTTATAATCCCGTTTGTTATTATCCCGCTTGATTTTGATGAGAAAATTTAAATAAATCAAGCAATGAGTGTTTTTTTGAAATGCAGTTTATTTTAACATTTATCATTTTTAGAGGAAGTAACAAAATAAGAAATAAGTAATATCAAAACAAATTTTTAAGTAATAAATATGACAATCTTCAATAATTTAAAAAAAAAGAAAGTAATGTTATATGATATTCTGCAAAAGGGAACAGAAAAAACTTCAAACCATTAACAACATTTTTTTTTATTAGAGCTGTATATTGTAAGCAATGCGACGCAAAAAACCTGTTTTACTCATATTTTTTCTATTTCTCATTATTTTTTTTACAGCGCGTGACTTTATAACATTTGTTTTTTTATATAATTTTTCTTGTCCATTTTCTAATTTTTCTATTTCAGTTTGCACAACAATTGCTTCCTTTCTTAAATCTGCAATGAGTTTATACAAGCCAGCACTTTTTTGTCCAACCAAAACTTTCAGTCTGCGGTGCCACGCTTCAGCATTATTTTGTGTTCTAGGGAATTGTTTTTCTGCACTGTCATACACAGACCAAAAGCTAGGAGAGTACTGTACTTTTCTACTTCCATTACGAATGTAATTAATTTTGAACCAATCTGCAAAACTAAGTGCGTCTTCGTCATCTTTCAAACTATTTTGCAAAGAGTCAAAATAGGAAGAGACTTCTTCTGGTGGTACAAATGCTAAACTTTTCACCATTTTTATTTTTAATGCAAACTCGTTACAGTTACCATATTTGGTCGCAAATCCTTTTTGTTGTATTCTTCGCCAAATGATTTGACCAAAGTGAAACAAACATCCTCTAAAATCTGAGAGCGGAAAAAACACTTTCGCAACCGAAACTATTGCCTTTTCGAAATCAGTTATTATTCTTTCAGGTTTTAACTCAATTTTGAATTTAGTTGCAACTCTTAACAATTCGGAAAAAAATAGCTCGTAACACTTCATCGTCTTTTTTGACATAAAACAGAAAATAAGTGGGACAATACTTTTCTCAATCTGACCGTGGACTGTAAACAATTGACGCATTACAGTGGGAACGACATAAAATGTACCGTCCATCAACCAACATTTTGCTCTTTTTAGGAGAACCAGATTAGACATTGTTCCTAACAAAATAAGTTTGCTGCCGTCGCTTTCCTTCTCGGACAAAACAAATAATTCGCCATCAAGATGCGTCAAATCTTCTGGTATGTTAATATCATTTACACTTTGAGGTTCCTTAATCGAAGACGCTCGAACACGAGATATTTTTTGCTTTTGGGCAGAAGAAGATGGCAAGCATGGTCTCACAGAAGATTCACATTCCACTACACTATCACGTATAATCTGCGATGGATTAAAACAGAGTGATTCTGCAGCTTTTTTTATGTTGTTATTTGTTTTGCAAATTTCTTTAACACATGAATCAGGAGTGTGGCAATGCTCTGATGGTGCCTTTTTTATGATATGTTCTCCGTCTTTTAAAGTTGTATTGACTCTTCCCTTGCAAAATCTATTTTTTCTCTGCGAACAGCACCATCGGAAAACTGCACCTACTTGTTTTTCAAGGTGATAATCGCAGCCGTCAACTATTAATTTTTTGCCACCTTTGTTTGACTTTACTTCACTTATAATATAACTCATCGCGGTCAATAGTTCTGCGTGCGCACTCAATCCAATACTACACAATATAAATTGGCGCAAACTCCCAATTATTGTTACAGCAGAGCAGTAAATGATAAGGGTAATACCGTTAGCAAGAAGTAGGTTTTTATGTGCATTACTGCATTAGGTATATACTATTTTCGCAATGCGTAAAAACAATGTATTATTATGTAAGCAAAAACGAAACCCATAAATAAAGTAATCATAATTTTGCGACATTCGGTTGAAAGTTTAAAGTTCCCTAAGTTGCTTGTACTAAACGAGTGACGTAGTCAAAAAAGAAAACTCATGCATGACGTTGCCTTGTATTCAAAATTCCGCCACAAGTACTTTTCATTTTTGTAACCTGCGCACAGTAAATTATTCGCCACAATGTGGTTTGACAGTTTGTCGACACTGAAATATATGAGATCTTTCACATTTCGTCGTCGACAAGCTGTCAAATTTAAAAACCAAAGCAAGTTTCGTATTCTTAAATTTTTACCGAAAGGTATCGGTTCAATTTACTCTCTCCAAAAAAGTCGAAACCCACGTTTACCCACAACACCCAACAAAATGCGCCCATTTCCAGTAAACTCGACGTCAATTTACCGAATAAATTGCCACAAGCCAACCACATAGCTGTTCATTTATGACGTTAGGTCAAAACCCCTCTCAAGTGCAACAAAAATCACCATCATAATAAAATCTACTACGATGCAAGTTTTTCCCCATAAAAAAAGGAATACAAAACCATTTATTTGAACAACGTCAACAACATTCATTTAAAAGTTCTAAAAAGCAAAGTTCAGCTATACCGACCATATTTATATGGGTTAGCTGTTTGCTGAGTTATTGTGGCCCATTTTGCGCCCCTCTTTTGTATTCCCACTTCGATCATACGACATACGCCCGTGAATGTGCACTGTACGCGCAAAGTGTAACCTGTGTTTGTGTTCCACAGAATAAAGAGAAACTCTCAAACAAATTTCTTTTGTTTTTTTGTTCATTGAATTTATGATGTTTGAAGGTTTTTTTTTATCTTTCTGTTTTCATTAAAGCTGTCCCATAGAAAATGAGAACAATTAAAATGCCTCGACATTAAAATTCCTTCCAATTAAAAAGAAAAAAACAAAAAAAAACCGCAAAGATGAGCTCATGAATCTTGGCGAAAGAAGAGTTACAACAAAACAACATTCGCGCTTGTTCAAAGAGCTGCTCTGTGTGTGAACGGGTCAAACCTTTTACCATTCCAAAGTTGTAAGGAAAATAAGTACTCGTACACAATTAAATCCCCCTCGTTAATAGTTTACCTATTGTTGGGCTTGGGATGGTGGGACATTACCACGGGTACATAGTTTGAAACGATTTGTACTAATTTAAATGCACTGCACAAAATGTTCTCACGGCAAGCAAGAGGGCGCTCAATTTTAAGTCTTGGGGTGTAGCCGCTTGAAAAATTACCGCCAAACTAAAGGAGATTGAATATCAACCTCCTAATGTGCCTATCTCTACCTACAAATGACATCTAACCAACCGCCATTGTCACCCCCTCGAAATAAAACAGTTTCCTATTTAAACCCAGATAACACCGTAGACAACTCTTTATTCTCTAAATATTTACGACCAAAACAATGATAAAACAAAAATGTAAACAAATAAAAACACAGCCGAACATGACATTTACACATTCACGAATAAAAAACAACAAAATCACCACCGTGCACTGTCTGTCCAAAAATATACGGGGGCGTATTTATTTCGTCTTCTACTTAATCAATTTGTCTCTCCGTCTCCGTAGCGTCGAAGACCAACATCCAATGTCACGCAAAATTAAAAAATTAACAACTTGATCATCAGCTAAATATTAACTCATCTTTCTATAGATTTGACAAATTTATTTTATTTTTGTTTCGGTCTTCTTTGGGAGTTCTTATCACACAGCGACAGAATGTAACATAAATTCACTTCGTTAGTCTCTTCTTTTTCTTTCTTCATTCATCCATGGTTTATTTAAATGGATCATGGTTCGTGGAAAAAGGAAGGGAGAATCTAAAAACATAGAAAAATAAACAGTTAGCAAGATATCAAGAGAAAGATATACCAAAGAGAGACATAAAAGACGATCGTTTCTCTTAATAATAAGAAAAAGAAAACTCCTTGTGTCCAGTGATGCCAGACCGTGGGTAGTTACCCATTTCGTGGGCATTTTGCATTTCAAAATAAGATAAAAGGCCGAAGAAAGAGCATCTCTCGGAACAAAAAAAAAAGGCATTTCAAATACTGAATCTCAAGAAAAACCAATCGAATACAATAAAAATAGGAAACTGTTTTAGGGTCTTTTTTGATAGTTCTCGTGCTTTTTATGTGCAGCATAATTATTTATATATAGCGTGGTGTTTTTCTAACAACGGCGCGGACAAAAAGAATATTTTTTATAACCTTCGTGGGAAAGTCAGTCCGAAAAGTCTGGCATCACTGTTGTGTCTTCGTCTTTTTGGCAGATATCTAATTAATTTTTTTTTGTTCTAAATTCATTTAATAATTTTCAAGTAATTCTAAATAAATTGCTAAAATTCAGAATATATTAAGTGACATTGGGGACTCTCAAGTATCTAGTTTAGTTAGTCTGACAGCTGTCTGACTGGATGTATCTCGGTTTTGATTGGGTGAAATCGGTCATATGAGCAGCTGTTTCAGTTGACGTTTATGGAGGGGTAGCCCACGAATCTAGTCAAGAAATTCTTGACTGAGTACTAAGTTGACACTTCGCATATGTGGTTGACGTAGAAAAAGTGACGTTCCCGACCAATCTAGTTTTTGCGTTCTCTTCCAGACCAATCTAATCGACTTAAAATAACAAGATTCTTTAATGTGCCCCTTCTTATTCAGTATATATAAATAGAGAGGAATGTCACTTAAAAATTAAAAATTGAAATCCAGGCTTGTCGAATATCCAAAGCTGTCAGGAATCCTCTATTCAAGAAAGAACAGTTTTCGTTTTATTTATGAAAGACAATTTTATTTAAAGCGCTGCCTCTCTACCCTCGGTAGCTCATCCTGGTAACTCAATTTCGCAGTGTATTTTCGATGTTTCGTGGCTATTTTTGGACAAATAAATTGCCTTTCCAAATTCACACCGACAATACTGAGTTTCTGAACACATTCATTGAAGGGAAATGGTTGTCCGTGTCAAATAAAGTGTCATCTTAAATAAAGCCCACATTTCACATTTAGGAAATAATCATCACCACAATTCTTCTTTTAGAGAATAAATTTGGTTTCTTTTGGGTTTAGGTTTTTCAAAATAGATAGCTCTTTTGAAGACTTGCACTCCCTAAAAGTGGGAAACCTTTATTCTTTTGCTTGATATACGAAATTACGTACGTAAATAAACCTCTGTCAGATTAAAAATAACTCGAGGAAGCTGAAATTTTAAATATGTGGTCAATAAAAATACAACTTAAGGAATTTTCAAACTTCAGAAATTTCAAAATAAAAAAATTTAAGTTCCGATATTAACTTTGGCCAAACAAAAATGCTCCTTAAATATTCAGAAACAAGCAAATTTCTTCGTGCACACCAAAACGTTTCGCCTTACAGAATGCCGACCCAGTGTTTAATTTAGTTTTTCGTTAGCCTAACCTAGACTTAAAATCTCTTTGCTCTATGTCAATTTTCGGCATCTTTCCAAAGGTGTGGAATGTCACTCTTTCTGAACGAACGGTTTCCCGCAATTGGAAGTGGTTTATGAAGCACTGAACCTTTCAATTTGTTATTTCAAAAGCTGGGATCGAGGTCTTATGATTGACCGGACCATTGCATGGCAGACACATTTTGAAAGACAATCTGTTTAAAGTGTCATCGAATTTAAATTCTGTTCTTGGCATTTGTGCCTTAAAACTCATCAAACATTGGAATAACTGTTGGTAATTCTTTAAATTCTATTGACGTTGCAGAAATGTAACGTTGGTCTCACTGAACTATGAACTTTAACAAAACTTGGTCAAAAGAAATCGCCAGCCGCATTCCACCCCGTCAACAATTCAACCACAATACTCGCAATGCTAGGATGCCCATCGTCAGTTTGTCATTCTTCCTTTTTTCTGCCGCATTATGAAATATACAAATTCGTTCATAAGGCGTACAACATGAATGCGAAATGCCTTGCTTAGGTCTGTCTTTTCTCACAGTACAGTTTATATAAAATATTTAAGACCAATGTCATCGAATTCTCCTATCTTCTCTATTTGTTTGAACTCCCGCACTGAATGAATCTCACTATAACAGCCGCATTTATAAGGTTTTCCGTAAACATCTCCAAAGGTTTTTTAATCAAATTCCGCGTATACTCTATGCGACTTTGCCGAAAGCATTTCACCAAGGACTTCTTAGTAATCAAGGTTGGTCTTGGTATGTTAAGAAGCACGTACAAAACTATTACAGAAACACTCAAATCTTTTACTTTCTCCTGCTGAAACTGGCGTTAGCGTTGACAGATTCAAGCCGTGTGGAGAATAAATCGATTCAAACGTTGTGAATGAAAATTTATTTTGCTCTGCAATTTGTATACAGCTCTCGAAAGTCTGTTATAATGAGATTTATTTCAGTGTGCTAGAACTTTAAACTGGAATGAAATAAATGTCACTGTACAAAAAGTCCCACATGATCAATTGGACACACATTTTAATTTGACACACCAAAACTGCAAACTCTTCAATTCTATCGCAACCTGGCAATCCTATCGACCAAGACCAACTGACTTTAGATTCTCTTTTGCTGTTGAAATCAGCTCTCTTTAAATTTTGTGTTTTTTTTTTGCTTAAAATGTACTATTGTGCGGTTTCTCTTTCATCCTCATCGCGCCGGATTAGCTTGTGTTTGTTGATTTTGTTTTCGAACTCGTTTTACATAACTATACGACTGCTGCACATGACCACCTACTGGACGGAAACGTCATTCTAAACATTGCTTAACTCAATAAACAAAATGATCAAAACAAAGAAAAAGTAATGCGCAATAAAGTAATCAGTCGGAGTAATTTTTCAATTGATTTACAGCCCCTGGGTCGATCGTTCATAGCGCACAAAATTTCTTTAGTTGTACATGAAAACAAAATATTTTACTAATCCGGCCTGATAAAATGGAAACTTTTTGTCTCATTCCTTCCATGTAAACATGTCAGTAAAGTTCTCATAATTGGCCTTACAAAAAAGTATTGTCAACTCGGATCACGTCATATTGCCAAAGCCAAATCGGTCATACGCGCACAGACAATCAATTTGCAATGGTAATCCGAATCACAATCACGATGACATCATTTTTGGTGTAGAAAATTTCTCAAGTTTAATTTGAATGTTGCCTACCTACGACGTAAATGAGCAGTCTCCGTTCTCCGACAGACGGCGTGCGTGCGACTGGAAATGTTATAAATAGAAAATTAAAAAGAGCTAATTTTTTAATGTTTGCTAAATTTGCATCGCCCACTGTCTGAGATAAAATTTGTCTGCCAATGGAGGCTGTAGTAACTAGTTCTACTGCTAGTTTCTTGTGAGGTGACCCAAAAACAAAACTGACGTGAAAGGAAAATTGTCCGACTTGGAAGTAGGCGTTTGCAAAGACTCAGTTAGGCGGTACATTTTCCCAGGGAATGGTTTTAGTCTTTGGAATTTATTAGAGCTAGTGCGTTAGTGGACATCTGTGAGTCTTTTTAAATAGTTCAATTGTTATTTCTTATTTGTATCCGGTTCGGAAGTTTGTTGGCTGGTTTTAGTATGGTTGTTTGTTATCTTTTAAAAATTGCAAGATGTGCATGCGACCGTGATCTGAAAGCGTCTTTTCACATTGTTTAGCATTGTTGGGCGAATGGTTTCCCATAGCAAACTGTCAAGGTATTTAATGAGTTGTATGGGAAGTCGGTGTAATTTCCTCTCGTTTAACGTACCTATTGAAGGTTTTCTGTTAAGGTTTAAGAAAAGTCTAATGCTGGCGGCAGTTCTTAGTGGCGCCCATTTTCAAAAGACAGCATATTTACAGAGATTGTAGTTCTTTAAATGTTTTAAATGATGAAAGTTGAGTTTTATTAAAAAGAATATTAGTTTTAAATATTTCTGAACGAATTTTGATTTGCGGTCGAATCCGTAAATCTGAGCTCGGAATTTGCTCACTTGTAGTACCCGGAAGTTTTTTTTAAACCTACATGAGTTTGTAGGCTATTCAATGGACTTCTGACCTGTCAAAAGAGACTGCGTTCTTTCATCTGTAATCCGGCTTATTTATTTATTTATTTGATATTTATTGATATTTATTCTTTCAAAAGGAGAGCATTGTTGTCATGAACCTAGAGATTGGAATTCCAAGGCTGGAGCCCACCCTCTTTCTACAGTCCCGCCCACATTATGTTAAATGCTTCAAAAAGGCAATGTACGTCCCAATTTTTCAAATTTGAAGTCGAAAGCTTTCATAAATGTTAAGAAACAGTGTCTTTAAAAAAAAAATGGGAAGTGCCACACCCCGTTTTTCCTCACTGCCTATATTTCGCGAAGTTTTATTCAAACAATGAACATCAGAGTTCAAAATTATACAAGATGAGCTCCCATAAAAATCGTTTTGAACCTTTTTTTAGTTTAAGAAGAGCCCCGCCCCTTTATTCTATTTTGACCAAACTTCACATGCATTTATTTTAATAGATATATATAGTAGGGTGGTCCTCATTTTTTAAATTTGGACTTTTTTTTTGAGTACCCTTTTTGTTGTCCCTTTATACCTAAAAACATTTCTCTATTTTTTTTTTTACGACGACGTTAACACTGAGTTTAAAGTTAACACTTTTTATCTTATTTGTTCAGCAGAGGATGATTTCTTTTGATTTGAATGTCATTGCGGCACGTGTTAATACTTTCCGGTTTTAATAAAACTTTTTTTGTATGCGTTTTTAGACCAAAGGAACAAAATAAAGGGGTACTCAAAAAAAAATTATTTTTCTTCATACAAATAAGGATCAGGCTACTGATTTTTTGTTTTATCGTTTTTCAAATCTGTTATTGAGTCTCAGGTTCGATTCCCGAAAAAAACCCTAATTCTACAGGGTCATTCATTTTGTGGTTTCAAGTTGGTAGCGCTGGCATTTGACACCTGTCAAACTCATCTGGCATTTGAAGTGTCATAGTATTAGTCTCATGTTTGCCATTTACGATAATGGATAGCTTAATAATCGAACGACGCGTTAAAATTATTAAAACTTACCATAAAAGTGGCGATTGAAACATAGGTAGCCATTTTTGGGGCATCTCGCGAACGTCTGACTAAAATCCCCAGGTATAATTGCCATAAAAGAGCTTCTCAATTAGTCATTTGGATTCGGCATAAAATTGTAGATCCCTTCCATTCGTCTCAAAAATGACTCACACAAAACGAATGGATGTGAGAAGCTAGGCCTAGGGTCCCTATGGACCTGTTGCGCCAAATATTTATTTATTTAATTTAGACGACTGTCGAATATGGCAGCCATGACAGAAGCTTAAGATTTTGACATGCGATAAACGATTTAACACCGCGAGTGTAATGTGAGAGAAGTTTATGATTATTTTTTTGTTTTTAAAGCTTTTTTCAAGACCGCGTAGTAGATTTTTGCTGCCATTTTTTAACTTCGCATCACATAGTGGCATCCCCTCTATAAAAAAAAGTGTCCTCTGTAAGCAATCCTTTGTCAGTGTTAGGAATGTGCGTTAAATTACTTCGCAACATTCAGACTTGAAGATTTTAAGGCTTAGGAAGCTGCAATTTAAACCAAAGGTGGATCTTACTGAAAATAGGTGCAGAATTATATGTTGGGTTCCTAATTTTTATAAACGATTGTACCTTCCGAAGGCTTTTAGTCTTCGCCCCGTTTGAACAGTAGAATTTAGTCAGTCAATTCTCAATGAGGAAGTATCGCAGGAGATTAGAAAACTCCTTGAAAAGCTTCATGTTTTGAAAGCAAATTAACTTTGTTGCTGGAGCTACTCAAATTCTGCACGGAAACTAAGTTTTGAAAGTAGACAGGCAAAAGTCGATTTACTTGCCACATTAACCTCGGTCGCTAAGGTTTAAGACCACAAAACAAATGGAAATGAGAAGCTAGGCATTTTTAATTTTTGCACCGATGTTTGTATTGAATTTCCCATTTTCGAGCTCGGCCCGACGGTAACCCTGATGCCACTCACAGAGTTTCACGAATTAATGTCGAATATTTGAAAAAGATTTCAACTCAAAACATTTGCGAAACAGAGACAAGGGCCCCTTTAAGGCCCAAGAGGTAACAGACGCCTTTCCCCGCAATTCCTCAGTTTAATTCCATTGACTAAAATTCACCGTGAACAAAGCTATGCCATACAATGCACCGCGGTCAACGACATCGACTCGAATATACAAAAAAAAAACAAAACATTCCGGCATCGCCTTTCTAATAATAATTGATGACCGCTGTCTGGCAATTTTCAACTCCAGACCCCGTTTAATCGCATTTAGCGTTTTCCGCCGCCGCCACCGCCATTAAACGCAGACAATGTATTCAATTTTATTTTGCTGTCTCCATAATAACATCAAGCAAATTTCATTAAAAACATGCCCTGTCCACGCGCTGCAATGTTTTCATGGAAAGTTTACCGGTTCTCCGATGCGCTAATCAAATTCGTTTGCATTTTTAAAGCGTTAACATTGTCGGGGCGGAGCTCTCCGCTGCCTCGCTAATTTTTCCATTTCCCTCCTTTTGCTTTCAATTATGAATTTCACATTTTATCCGCGCACTACACACGATCGATGAAAGCACAACACGCCTGAAGTGGGTGCTGCAACAGTGAAGTGTGGTGGGTGGAGGCTGGTTGCATACAAGCCCCGCGCACACTGAACCGAACACACCCTTAACTGAGCATGAACACCTCCGCGCGAAACGGGGTTGAGTGGGTACTAGGTACTGCCATTTCCAAGAAACGCAAAAAAAAAGGAAGAAAACGCCTGCAACAGCTAGTGCATTGTTTTTCCACCCATCGAGCGGGTGGCTGGCGTATACGGTGTACATGTGCCTCTGACACAGTGTCATTTGTCGTTGTGTCTATTGTCATACCCGCAGGCGAAAACAGGGAAAACATATGTGTGACATGTCATCTGTCAAAACAAACTCGTACCGAGGGTGGTGCTGGTTGGTAAACACAAGAAGACATCGCCTTCTCTTCGTCTCTTCGTTGTTAATGACAGTGCAAAATAATTTCATTATTGTTGGGAGTAAAATCCACGCGGTATGGATGGCTACGTCAAAGAAGAATAAGCACGGCTCATGGTTTAGAAGGGAACTCTTCAGAGAGTATTTGTGTGGGGAATTGAAGCGCGGCGAAGATTTAAATTGACAGGAAGACAGACAATGGAACTTGGCTTTGTGCGGACTGAAAATTCAAAAACTGTCAGGCAGTGTGAAGCGCCACGGCCGCTGGGGAAAACGCTGGCGTAAATAATGACCTAGTGCGCAGAAAGTGTGTTTATCTTGGGATGAACTCGTGCGCGATGAAGACTGAGTACAGAGTCAAGTAGAGCACAAAGCCTTCGGGGGAGGGCGAATTAATGTCGTGCATGTAAATACTTTGAATGAAGTGTTTGTGATGTGCCGCATTTTGGTTAAAGCGGTGGGTTTCCAGCGGAGCGGCGAGGGTTACAAAGGCTACAACTTGAGTAGGTGTTGCTTTGGATGGGGTCATGGAATTTGCTTCCTGCATGACTATTTTTGCAATCGACAGTTCATGTTTTTATTTAAATCTTCTTACCAGTCACCGAAATTTACGGATATATCTGCAAGTTTTGCAAACGCTAGGCAGGGCAGATCTGTTGAAAAGTTTTTTTTTTTTTTTTAATCTGGCAAAAAACTCAATATCTCAGTGACTGTTCAAATCGCAAAAATAATAAGATTACAAAATTTGTTCTAATTGTCTTGTCTTAATTTCGTGCATACAACATTTGTGGCCCCGCCCACTTTTTGTGGGTGTTTTGCTTAAACAGAGGAAAATATATATTTTCTTACTGAATCCGCTTCATTAGCCCATTTTTGCAGTCAAAAAAGTCTCAATATCTCAGTGAATTTGTTTAAATCGCAAAAATAATTATATCACAAAATTGTTTGATAATTGTCTTGGGTGCATTTCGTTCATACAACATTTGTGGCGCCGCCCACTTTTTGTGGGTGTTTTGCTTAAACAGAGGAAAATATATATTTTCTTACTGAATCCGCTTCATTAGCCCATTTTTGTTGTCAAAAAAGTGTCAATATCTCAGTGAATTTGTTGAAATCGCAAAAATAATATTATTACAAAATTTGTTGATAAATGTCTTGTCTACATTTCGTGCATACAACATTTGTGGCCCCGCCCACTTTTTGTGGGTGTTTTGCTTTAACAGAGAGAAAGAAATATTGCCTTACTGAATCCGCTTCATTAGCCCATATTTTTAGTCAAGAAAGTGCCAATATCTCAGTGACTTTGTTCAAATCGCAAAAATAATTGTATCACAAAATTTGTTGTCAATTGTCTTGGCTACATTTCGTGCATACAACATGTGTGGCCCCGCCCACTTTTTGTGGGTGTTTTGCTTAAACAGAGGGAAATATATATTGCCTTACTGAATCCGCTTCATTAGTCCATTTTTACAGTCAAAAAAGTCTCAATATCTCAGTGAATTTGTTGAAATCGCAAAAATAATTATATAACAAAATTGTTTGATAATTGTCTTGGGTGCATTTCGTTCCTCTCCGTTTTCTCTGACGTATTCGTAAAAATGATCACCTATACATATACACGGGTCTTTTGTTGGACCAACTTTTCCTCTTATACCTGTATCCCTATATTTAAATTCGCAAACACGATACACACTCGCGGCGCTCTGTCTCCTGAAAGCAGGTTACCTTCATGAATAACTCCAGCTAATTACATAAGTGAGTGAAGTGCCAGAGCGAGGAGCACTCATATTTTATCATAATCCATCATCGTGCACTTTCTTCTTCTGCAGATACTTGTATCGTGTGGGGGTTGGTAAAAAAAACCTCACACAAGTATGCAAATTTGCTAGACAAACACTCGCTCTGCAGTCTCTGCTGATAAGTTGAGTATATTTTTTTCCCAAGCCTGAAAGAAAAGGCGTTTGCCACTCCAAATCCGATTTAATTCAGACACTAAATCTAGAACGCAAACGTACGCAGCCATACAGATAATTTGGGCGCGGTATGCAGAGAGGGCCACCATACATCCAAATTTATATCCAGCGGATGTTTGCATACATCGCACGCACGTACACCACATGCGAAATGAGTTAGCGAACCTCCTATTTGGGGCATAATCGGCGACTCGCCCGTTCCACCACGGAGGGCGCTTGTAATTCTATCCATGCGTCAATTGGAGACGCTGCCGCCACCGAAATGATCTCGCTGCTTAATTTGGTCTGTGGGGAGACATTATTTATTTATTTCTGTCATGTTGTTTATTTTTGCGCTAAAATAGATGTGTGGCCAATTGACGAGGCGACATGTGACTGTACCCTCGGCAGCCCTCTTTGTATGTTGCCATGTCCACACGCGTAATTTGTTCATTTCCGCCTTGGAATCACTGCGAAAGGTTATGCAGCGAACGTGGGGCTAATGGTGAACTTTTTGGTTTTGAATTGGATGCATAAACTTTGGCCGGGAGGGTTGTTTAGTGAATCACGGAAATGGGTCACAGAATGTAACTGCAAAAAATACAAGAAGAAAGGAGTGCAGTCTGCAGGCATGCAAAGTGCATAAAAGGGAGTGTAATGTGGTTAGAAATGCTGCCTACGTGGTGCATGAGATGGCTTTAGAGGGAAAGAGAACACCATCTCCTGCTGCTGCTCTTGGTTAAGTGGTTGCCGCTAATGGGGTTTATTTTTGTGATTAACTTCCGGCTAATGGGAAAAACTAGGACATGGTGTCCCAAAGGGCTTGTTGGACGTCGTATGCAAATGTTTGAAGGCCCTTTCTATAAGGTCGTTAGGAGAATGTGCTTAAATATTCCGACTCTGATCTGTACCCAATTTACAGGCCGTAAAGTGAGTAGAGCGGCATCCTCGGGTCCACGCGGAATTTAAGGAGGTTTTAGTCCCAGCGAAAAATAAAGCCAATTACAACTGCTAGATATTTTTAGCTATAAACAAGTTCGACAATCTTACTTGTGGTACTAGGGAAATCTTCCTGTTTAGGGTTTATTGGGATGGGCTTTGCTTGGACTTCGTATATGTGCATGGTTTTTGATTTTCTCACTTGATTGGCCCAAACTTTGAAAACTGCGGGACTCCGTATTTAACCTTTTTCCGCTCACTCACGCGAAATAGTCTGACGTGCAGATACTCGCATAGCCAGTCCGCCTTTATCCCCCTCATGCTGAAGAGTCGTTAGGAACTTCTAGTAAGCTTGACTGGTTCAGCGTGTCATAAGCTTTACTGAAGTCCAGTACTTTATTATCTACATGTTGGTTTCTGTCAAGGCTTTCACTGACCGAGTCTGAAATTTCAGCTGCAATTTGCCTGATGAGAGTGATTGAATATAAAATTCTGCAATCTTTCCATAAAGACACCTTTGGTGCATATTTCGATAACTGGGAGAATCGAAAATGGGTCTGAAAATCCTTTTACTCTTCCTTTATTGGTTGGCCCGTTGGCCTTGCTTATATTTGTATAACAAAATAATACAATTTGGACCTTGTTAAAGAGGAGGAGCTGCACAAATTGATGAACCCCTGGAATGAGCAGACTTCTCAAAGCGTAAAACCTATTTTTACCTGACTTCTAGAAGAAAGTTCTGAATTGCTGTACCCACCCTGCGGTGTTCCCAGATACAAAATTTCAACGAAAGTACGAAATATAAAATCGAATTTTGAAGTGCTTTACATAAAACTTGTATTTATTTTTTCGACAAAATTATAGTATAAATTATGGGATCCGGTCGAAATTCTGCTTTCAAAATTCTGTCTTCTCATACAAAAATGTTCCTTAACGAAATTCTGATTTTTTTAATTCTGCTTTACAAAATTCTGGTTTTCAAATTGAAAGCAATAAAATTCAGCTTATTCTGCTTTTTTCGCAACTAACAAATGTAAACGACGAGAAAAAAAGAGCAGATATAAAAAAAAACAATTTTAAATTTACAAAAAATTCAAAATTATTTACTTTTAATTTTTAAATAAAAATAAAATTAAAAAGAAACAAGAAAAAATAGATTCAATAATGACAACTAATTTGAATAAAAAAAAAACAATACGTATCTACTGAACAAAAAATAATAATGTGAAATTTAATTTCGGCAGTATAAAAGGACAGCCGAAATGTTGCTTAAACAAAATTCCTTCGACAATCGACTCGGTAAGATATTCGAATACTCTAAGACCATTTTGATAGGATGCTCGTTGTAATTACTGTTACGCTGCGATTGATGGTTTAGTGGAAAGGAAAAGACTTTTCCTCAGTCTTCCTAAAAAATATCAATATCTTTTGTTTACTTTCGTATTTCTATAATTAAAATAGAATAAAAACGTATTTTGAGAAAATACCCACGAGATTTATAAAAATTAAGAAAAGTGGAGTTAAAATTAGAAAAAAAAATGTTCTCTCCATCTCTGCTTTACAAAAATCTGCAAACAATAAAAAAAAGTTTGGAAAATATTTAAAAGCGCATGCGAAAAGGGGAATTTTGAAAACAGAATTTTGAAAGCAGAATTTTGACCGATCCAGAATTTTGATCCCAACCCATAAATTATTTACATACATAATACATAAATATTGGTAAAAAAAAAACGTTGTTCATAAATTAATGCTGTTTTTTCTGAAATTCTGAGACTCGTTTATTTATATTAATATTTGAATTAAAATGACTTAGAATTTCATTGCTTATATCAGGATTAGCGCAACAAATCCTTTGTAAAGATAAAACTTTCCACTGTTTCAGTACTCAGTACGATTATGAATTTTTGTTTTATTTAAATCTACAGCAGAAAAAATTCTCTCAATAAAATGAGAAGTTTCCATCCGCTGTTTGTAAACCTAGAACATTTCTCCAAAAACATATTACATCAGTTATTTTACCAAAATTTTATAAAATTGATGGAAACTGTTTGACTCACATTATGCATAATAATGGAATGAAGAAAAAAACGTTTTTCTCCAACAGAAAAGGTTGTTTTAATTTTTTCGATTTAAAAAGTTCTTCACGTCAAAAATCTTGCATTTAATGATTTTGATATTTTGGGGCTACTAAATCGTGAAAAAAGATATATATTGTAATCTGGCATCACTGCTTCCCAGGGTATAGCAATTCGGAACTCAAACTGTAAAACATATTTCTACCTGACATCGGTTGTAGTTTCTGTATATTAAATTCCTTAAATTTGTTTTCTTTTTTATCTTTTGCTAATAATTGTTTTTATTTTATTTTTTTCAGGTAAGTTCGAGATTCTCTTTGGTAGCTTTCAATGTAAACTTTAACTGTAAGTAAGAAAAACTCCATCGTGTGAGGAATGAATTTGTTTATGTTACATTTTTTAAAATTCCCTGTCCCAAAGGTCTTCAAAATGTATTTCTAGCTTAACAGCAAAGTGAAATTAAGACCCTGCAGCCCTGAAAGCGTGTAAAGCCCCGATTGATGTCTCAAGTGTCATACTTAATACCTCTATTGCTCTATCGCAAGTTATATAGCTTTAGCTATCGCTCTATTTTTCCAATTTATAGGCCATTAGCTTGTAGCTTATTGGACTTGAATATGTCTCGAAATGTTTCTTTTAGAAATCGAAAGATATGCAGAAAAATTTTGAGCATCTCATCTGACTGAATTTGTCTATAAAATGTCCGCCACGCCCACTTTTTACACATATTACGGGCGTTTTTCTTCATCTATTCATACAAACGTATTAAGTTGTAAGGAAGTTGAAGGCAGTTACAAACTGCCGCATAATATAAATCAATTTTTTTTTTTAGATCCTTGGTTCGGTTTCCTTTCCAAATTTTTACAAAAGTGATGCCATTTTTTTAAATCCTGAACTGCATCGCTGTTTCAGGTAAAGGCCGATTTTCATATTAAATGCATAAAATTAGTTCACTTCATGATTTTTATGTTAACGGCAAGCAAAAGTAGACCGAAAATACAAATCGCAAGGGAATACATTCGCAGTCGTCTATCATTGTCGTAGGAATGTGATGGAGGTTATTTCGGACTATCCGTAGATGAACCAAAAGCCTTGAACAGAATACCTATGGTTTGGAGCTATTTATGTTTTTGAAAGATGGGAAAAGAGCTTGTTTGTCTCCAGTCTTATTGGAGCTAGTCTATAGGCAGAAGCTGACGTCGTAAAATCTTTTTTTGTAATTAACGTCATTCCGGATCTAAAAAGATGGCGATAAACCACTCTTCTCTGTTTTTTATAATGTCTCAGCAGATCAGAATGTCTGCAGCAGCAGCAAAATCTATTGTCGGTCGTTTGCTCCATAGGGACCCATGTGCCAGCCCTTTACCTAAGTTAAAGTACATCGTTTCTTGAACAACCTCCATACAAGCGACTTCCCATAGATTTCCGCGCCGGTAACTGCGGTCTTAATAATTAAAAGTTAACGCATTGTCTTCATCACAGGCAGTCAGCTTGTGACCACCGTGATGTCAGCTCCTGTTGTCTTGCGAATTATAAAAGGGTCAAGTCAGGAATTGAAAAAGGAAACTGCGGTTAATCTCGTCTCCAAAATTCGACCGTGTCCGCGGTTGATTTTGACCTCTTCGTGGCAGCGGTCTATGATCGCCAAGATCAGATGATCCCTTTCTAAAAAATTTGGGCTTCGAAACAGCCGGCGCCCCTACTCTTCTGTGAGATTGTAGAAGCTTCGTCTTGGACCGTTTTCTCTTGAATGCAACCTCCCTGTTTGATTTGGAATTGTTGATGCTAGGCGATCCCTTATTTGGACGGCTTTCACTAACCTCAACAATTTTATTGATGTCCGTTTTTAGGTCGCATTACTTTTGCCCCTTCTCATATATGTAGTCGATTCGTAATACTACTTTTTCCAACAGTTTTTTGGCAAAAAACATCGTTGCCATGTCTGACTCGGTAAAACTGGTATCGCCCGTAAAATAGAGAAAGCTTATAAGACTTTCATAAGTGACAGATTCAGATGACCACGTCTTACCTACAGTTTGTAATGTCAAAAGTGGCCTTGCTAAGCCTGTTCCCATACAACGGAATACGGAACGTACTTGTGGTATTAAATTTTTCAAAGTTTTCCGGGTTACAAATGCAATGGTAGACAAATTCCACAGACTCTTGAAAGACTGGTCATCTTTTTTTCATTGGCAGCTCGTCTTACACCAACCCAACAACGACTATCACCGGCCGTCAATCCGCCATATTTTCAGCAAGCAAACCTTTGTGCTGTGCACCTACACCAAGCCCAAATTGCGCACTGACAAAAGTAGCACGTCGAACTTTGTATTTCCATTTAACACCCAAGCCTCGCAGTCTCTCTCTGTTTCCGATCTCTATTCTCAGCTTATGGCCATCGAATTTTGTGCACGTTTTCACTTATCCGCATTAAGTATCTTTTTCGCCCATGTTGTCATCATCGTAGCTAAAATAAGTCCGCCTAAGTGCTTGTCCAAACAGAGCACAAGTTCCGCAAATGAAACAACAACCTTGGACTGTCGCGTAACCTTTTCAATAGAACAGCCATCAGCGAGGGAGTCTCAAATTCCCCAAAAACGAACGAAACAACGAATCAAATTCAATTGAAAACGGGATACAAAATAAAAAAATTATTTCAAAGGTCAGCTATATTCCAAGTGGCGAAAACAACAACCAAATTCAAAACCGCTGAGGGCACGAAAACGACCCAATGGACGTTGGTTGATGAAATTCAAACCACTACACTTGAGAGTTGAGACTCCTATCTCTTCGTCGCTGTACTCGCAGTCGGAGTAATGGTAAACAGCGCAGAAGAAAACGATTACGAGAGTCCACGGATGGTTTATCTCGATCTTTATGATAATTCCGCGGGGCACGATGGTAATACGCAATTCAAATACGCAAGAGGCTTAAAAACCGAGCGCTTCCATGAACCAGAAGGAGAAAAACACGGAACCGGCCGTCGCCCTTTTCTTATTCGCATATTCTCAAGTGGGTGGTATATAGTGTTTTGAATTGCTTATGAGGGAGTAAGGACTCTGACGGGCGGTCGTGGGGATTTCATAAATTCTCGACTTATTCGTGAAGTGGGAGATGATGTCGGGGGGAGGGGTGGAATTCGATTTGTTTTTTTCGCCGTGTAGACAGAAATTGATTTTGGATTTCATTGAAGGGGACTTAAACCACCCCTTGAATCAGTTAGGTGGGAAGGTTTGGCTGAAATGGGAAGATGCTGTATTTCACAATTTGTTCTCATTCGATTTGTGAGGGGTTGTTGAAGAGTGCACTGTGTTTTAGTACCGGTCTTGCCTGTTCACAAGTTGCAAAAAGATGGCTCTCGTGGTGGAAAGGGGTTCGAAATTCCAATTATTCCTTAAACAGACTTCTTCTTGTCACCTAATCCCGAATTTCTGATAAGATTGTACGTAGTCCCAAAATGTTGTTGGGCAGCTTTGCTATTGTTATACGGTGGCAGCAGAAGTGTCCGTTTTGAGCGGATCGCTGTTTCTTAAAATTTTGAATCCATTTGCGTGTTTTTTGGGTCCGGTTTCTTGGGCATAGGATCTCATTTGCTTTGGAAGGTGGAACCTTGCATGAGGCACCATTAGGTCGACGTTCCATTAGTAAGAGCTGGATGATGCTGGCTCAAACCACCTCTATCTCTGATCAGACTGACATTTTTATTAGGTCAAAGTAATGCCTTGATGCGGCATTAACTCAAAAGACTCACAATAAAGGCTGATCACAATTCACTTTACGTTGACGTTCTAGTCTTGACCCATAGGGTCATACCTAGTTAAACTCACTCCTGCGGAACACCCTTTATAAAGTTGTTTTTAGAAGTTTCTAGAAGAAGCACTTATTCAATGAAAGCGTCTTCACAGTGAATTTATGCTAGAACTGAGAATTTATAGAAACTAAAAAAAAATATGGATTCTAACACCGAACCCTGTGGTACCCCAATTTCTTTAACTTCTCTGTTGGTTTCTTCTGTTTTCGACCTAGACATATACGAAAGAGAATCAGAAACTAGTTTCTGGCTCAACGGAAGGGCAAGTCAGTAGTCTGAATACTTTCAGCAATTTTTATAGCTTTTTATGTATTTTTGGTCTTATACCGGACTGGACACAGGGAGGGTAATGTTTTTCGCGCGTATCCTATGTCCTACGTGACGCCTTGTAGACTAAACAACTCGACATATTTTGAAGAGTGATGTGTCATTAGATTCGTATTCTGCCCCGGAGTGTCATGGGCTAAAAAGGTAAAAATATTTTTATTTTAAATATAAAAAAACCAAACAAATTTTGAACTAAAATAAATGAAATGAGAATGAACAGGGCACATTCAAGTATACCTAACTATTTGGCAGTCGGAGGGTACTCATATCTTTGTTAGACTGTGCAGGTATAGTCTCCAGATATGCCTTTTTCAAATCTACGAGTATTTCGTTCTTTTTTTATACGGTCAGTCGGGTTTTTCAGTTTTTAACTTTCTCCATTACGTAGTAAAAGAAAGATATTGTATTCTTAAAAAATTTCGAACTCCACATGTTAATCAATTCTGACATTACGATGTTAAAGGAACTCAAAAAAGTGGGTTTCTGTCCGTCTGTCTTTCTGTCCGTACGTCATGAGGCTTACAGCCTTAAAAGGCTGCCCGGATTTCGTTCAAACTTCGGATTTGGAGTTTGAGGGCTTGCAGTTCGGGGCCGTTTTTTTTTGCCTATTAGCTTCAATCTTAATGGTACTTCCCATATAAAATGTTTGATTTGTTCGAAAACGGCTCTAACGATTTCAACCAAAATTGATATGTAAGCTTAAGTAGGTGATGTTAGCATGACTGCATACTCAGTTTTCCGCTAAAAAAAAAAAATCAAATAACAGTACATAATTTTGAAGTTTTGACATATCTCGAAAACGGTCCATACGATTGTAACAAAAATTCATTTCTAAAGTAATATGGTCATTTCTAACTTAATGGCAAACTCAGTTTTTCTCTGTATTATCGTAAAATGGGTTTTTGAAAAAAGTATTTTTTTTAAAAATTTAGTTTTCTTTGGTTTATTTGAAAACGGCTATAACGATTTTGACCAAAATGCAAACTTAGAGTAAAACTGATATTTTCAAAATTATTGCGCCATAAATTCTCAATTCGTATCCCCGAAATCGCTTATTTTAAAAATTGCTCATATGTCAAAAGCCCCATTTTCGATTTCGATAACATTTTTAAAACCAAGTAATGCTTACATCCCGAACAATAACTTGTACTCGGTTTTCAGCTAAGTAGTTAAGCAATAGTATTTTTCAAACTAAACATTGCAATATTTGGTTCTGTCTTGTCTGCCAAATTTTACAAAAACTTCTCTAACGATTTTGATCAAAATACACATTAAAAATAAAATCAGTATTAGAAATAAGATTTCGTACTTAGTTTTTCTCAAAAAACTCGAAAAAAACAATTCTTTTAGTTATTTATATTTCCCGATCTATTTTCAAATATCTATGCTATATTTTTATTATAATCTCCCAACTTCCGATAAAAATGCAATAACATCTACGCAAAACTTTATTTTGGCAAATATTACCCATTTTTCAAGATTGATAAATATGCACCTCAAAATAATTGCAACCACTTCCTTACACAATCAGAAACACCCGCTTCTTTTGCACCTTGTAAAGTGGACGAACTTATATGTACAATAGTACTGTAGACGCTTTTAACTCTTTAACCATAACTTGGGACAATTGCCTGTTACTGACAGCTTCAACTTATAAAAACTCACATTGATATTTGATACTGCCATATTCCTATATTTTATGAAGCGTTTCTTTTATCTAGCATCGGCTCTCAGATTTTTACCTACCTACTTAATAAAATAAGAAAACAACCAACCAAACTCAAGTTTCGTTCGACACAGTCGTGCACTTTATTTTTTTTAAGCCTGATGAAAACACATTTTCTTTTATCTAGCATTATTTTGTTTGTCGTTATTTTTCCAAAAACATGTACTATAAAAGACTAAATCTTACTTGTACCTTTCTTTATAAATAAATTTAAAATATTTTAATGTTTATTTTGTTGGCCTACAATGTCCGGCAAAAAGTTATCTTAGTCCTAAGCGAAGATGTGGGGACTATTCAGCGGTGGGTGCTTAGACACAACTCATCTCTAAATCGAAAGAAGGCAAAAAGTGTATGTACCCATAGACAGAGATAAATTTTCCTCCATAAAATATGTTCATAGACACGTACTGTTATCTTCCTCAATTTCAACTACAGTGGAAGTCGCTTATAACGACCTCGCTTATAACGACCAGTCGCTTATAACGTCCATTTTCCTTTCATTTGGTTAGTTTCATTATATTTTAAGCTATTCTACCTTCGGATATAACGTCGTCGTATATAACGACACGTCGGATATAACGAACAATTTTCGGAAAAATATCAATCATTGTCGTCGGTTATAACGACGGAATGGGAGAAAATGAAAAAAATATTTGAATATTTCTTGTTTATTCTTGTAATTTTACAAAGGAACAGGCTAACAGTTTGTTGGGTCGCCGACGATCGGTCTACATTATCGAAGAAAACTCCACAGCTCCTAAAGCCTTGGAAGCAATAAAAGCTATTCAATTGTTGCGGACTTTTGTCGCTTTTAATGAGTCTAATACAATAAAAAGTCTTTCTTCTTTAAAAGCAGATTTTAACTCTACGTATAAAAAACAAACAAAAATATTTTTTTTCCGAAACTCTTAAATAAAATAAAAATGAATGTGAATTAATTTAATTTAAAAATAAAATGAATTCCTTTCGTTCTTAAATGTTTTTTTAATTTGTTCCTGAATATTTGTGGAAGGCAGTCGGATATAGCGACCGCCGGTTATAGCGACCTTATTTCCTCGGTCACTTCACCGTCGTTATAACCGACTTCTACTGTATATTATTTGACTAAGTCCCCCCGTCGCCCTTTCTCTCAATGGCACTCGGGGCACGCACACTTCCGCCTAAAATACTGAAATATTCTTCTCTCGCAAGAATCCTTAAATAATCCTTAAAAAAGCTCCTTGAAAGTGTTAAATTATTTAATTACCCCGTCTTTTTGCCCTCGAATATCCTGCTTCACATCTTCATATCCCGTCTCACACAAGAAGCATTATAGCTCTTTTGCCAAAGTTAACTTAATTAGAAAAGTTATACCCGCCCACAATTATTGCCATGTTCTGCAGACCTAATTTGCACGGAAAAAAAATAACGTCGTCCCAAAGCCCAACTCAAAAGTCATTAATCTTCGTGACTCAAAGCAGACCTCACACTGGCTCAGTCTGCCCTCTAAGGGCGTTTAATTAATGACGAAAAATTAGAAATAAAATGCAAACATTAGGGCCGACGCGCAGTCCCGCATCTGTGTTTTTTTTTCTGGTGAGTTATCTATGAGTTGCATGTGTGCTAGGCCACGTCCAAGCGATATACTTTACCCATATGCGGAGAGTCGACACAGGATGCATTCATAAATCCATTTTGGAAGAGTAATTGTAGGGGGGAGGGCGTGGATTTCGCCGACTCAGACAGAAATAGCATTGTTTCAGTTAATAACGGTCACTTGGCACGCAACATTCCGGTACGGTACTTGGAGTAGATACACACAGTGAGGCCATTGAGCCAACACCCTCGCTTGGAGCAACTGGTGACTGGAATTCGTTTGTTTTGGGTGCATGCATAGAGGCGGAATGCTTCGAATTGAGTAGGTATATGGAGAACCGTCGAGGAAACGGGTGTTGAATACATAATTGATCTGATGGAATGGCGAGTGCAAACAGTTTGATTGTGGTTGAGGTTCATTTAGTTTTGTTACATATTTCTGTTCGTATATGCGGTGAGATTTCTATTTCGGGAAAAGAGCATTTGAGGCTGAACTCAGTTGGGAGAGGTCGGGTGTGGGAGGGGAGAATGTATTTTTTTATTCAATTTGCAATTTCTATTATCTTCTTTATTCGAAGACTATTCAGTACATGGCGGGTGGCATTGATCCACTTATGTATGTTGCATTGAGAACGGATTTGATTATAAACTATTGTTGGGGACTTATGAACTCTAAAGAACTTTACTTACTTACTGCACGTGCTGTCCCTGATACTTGAGGGATTAGAGGCCTTCCTTTCAAAAACTTAAATTAAACTAAATTATCATAATCAAAATACAATAAATGGGGTCAAAAATCTGGATGGGTCAAAATTCGGCTTTAAAAAATTCTGCAAACAATAAAAAAAGGTTTGGAAAATGTTCAAAAGCGCGCGCTTTTTTTACTGTGTTACTTGGAAAAAAGCAGAATAAGCTGAATTTTATTGCTTTAAATTTGAAAATCAGTATTTTTTAAAGCAGAATTTCGCTAAACAGAATTTTTGTGTGAGAAGACGGAATTTTGCAAAGCAGAATTTTGAAAGCTGAATTTCGACCGGATCCCCTTTCACTTATTAGGCAAAGATTGTGAGAACTTTATTTTAAGTTTTTGATAATAAGATAAAGTAATAGTGACAAATTTTCGCGAATTTGATATTTTGTTCCAAAGCAATATAGAAAAGTAACACATTTTAGATTAAACCCAAAAAAAAAATTGTTTGTTTACTAAAATACGCATTATACATTATTTTACAATGTTAAACCTGGTTAAACGCAAATAGTTTTTCTTGTATTGCTGGGAATTTACTTCACTATTTTCTTTTGTCCAAGGGAAATAATACCAATGACTTTTGAGGGAAGTTATATCTCACTTTGGGTGGGAATTTGAGTACACCTTTGTTAAGTGGACTTATTTCCCAGGGAGAATCAGGGAGGTTTTATTTCCCATGTGGAGTTAATACCCGTGGATCTATTTACCATGCACTAGCTTCGAAAGGTCCTCAGAGGGTGGTTAGACTCTTCGTTCCTTTCTCTCCCACTGTAAATGGGCAAGACGTTTAAGATGTAACCCTAATTGGCGCGCTTATAGCGCGAAAAAAAAATCCATGACAGTACTACGTGAAAATAAAAAAGTCTTTTTGACATTTGTCAACGTGGTTTCTTTTTTTGCTTCTTGCAAAAAAAGGTTCATTTTTAATAAAGCAAGAATCTTTGAGAGGGATAGTTGTTTTCTTTTTTTGCTCTTCAACACACAAAAGTCCAAAAAAATTCCACTTGCCGCCAAGCCCAGGGCCGACATTCTGTAAGGCGAAACCTTCAAACGTTTTCGTTTGCACGAATGATTTACTTCTGTAACTTAGAGGAAATCATTCGTGCACCGTACGCCTTAAACAATCTGACCCCGGTTTCTCATCATCCGACTATTCATTTCTTCAGAAAGTCCTCCGCGCTCTTGTTGCACATCACATACGTCTCTTTCGTTCCGCTCCAACAGAGAAAACGACACATAAGGCTTTCGATGTGTGCCTGCCACACCAAAGCTGAACCACGAACAAGAACAAGCGGTGCGGATGTTTTGGGAAAGTAAATCTCAGAAAGGAAGTATGTAAATTTTATATTTTGGTCTGCGGCCCAATTTAGAAATTGGTCAAATATTTCAAAATAGGTTGTCTTTTTTCCCACTTTTTACTATTGATAGGAACGTCAAGCTGAGGGCAACTAAAGGGTTTTCCAATAAGAGGTGTTATTTTGGTATTGAAAGAAAAATGTCATTTTTTGAGATAAATTATCGGATGTTTATTATATAATAAAGAGGAAGGTATGCCGTTAATAATGAAAAACAACATCAGCCAAATGGCCACCACGAGCACGCATACAGGACCATATCCTTTTCATGAAATTTTCCATAACCAAATCGCAAAGTGGCTGCCCTATGTCCTCGATAGCCTCACGAACTTTATCTTTGAGGTTGTTCCGCGCTGAGTTGAGCGGGAAGAAAGCGGAAAGTTTTGCTTGGAATGGTTGATTCTCAAGCGGGATGGTGAATCAGTTAGATGAACTGATTGAGGAAGAAATAAAACGCTATTATTTTGGATATGGATGTTTAAAGAATTTAACTTTACTTTTTTGCTGCTAGTTAAAGAGTGATCTTGACTTACAATTTTTCCTCCCTTCAAGCTTCTGCGCACTGTGCACTGCGCTGGTAGATGCATCTCGCTCACATGCAATTCGGCCATTGTGAATTTTCCTGGACTGGTGGTTAGAAGTTGCAACTATAACACACATATGACAGTGACCTGCGTTGGAGTGAGATCTGCATTATTCGTTGTTCGTCGTGCTGCCCAAATTTGACAGTTCTCGTTTTCTGTCGGTTGTGTGGTGTCGTGGAGTGTATTTTCGTTTAGTTTTATATTTATTTAATATTATTTTTGTGTTGTGTGCATAAAGGTTAGGACCTCGAAATGTTCTGCGCATCTTGTGTGCTCGATTACGATACATTCGAGTACCTAGTTTTTCTGCAAATGCACATTTTCTTCCTTTCCTCTACGCTCGCTAGTTTTGTTGGGAAGCAACAGAGGTTTTGAATCGACGCTGGGCTGTTGGCGTAGACCTTATCTTTCACGTGGCCCCAAAGGAAGAAGTCGCAAGGTGTTAAATCACAAGATCTCGGTGGCCAATTGTGATCACTGATCACCTCTTCGAGAGATAACACGGTCCGGAAACTTTTCCCACAAAAGAGAAATGGTTTCGTTGGTTGTGTGGCACGTAGCGCCGTCTTGTTGAAAGTAAACAAAAAATCATTAATCATCGACGACCAAAAAATGCTTTAGTTTTTCGAACTGTGACTGCAAGATTTTCACCATTTTTGTAGTGAATTTTAATAATTTCAATGCGTTGTTGAAGCGTGTATCTATCCATTTTTAGTAATGGCGTAGTTTCTACGTGTCAAATGTCAAAGAATAAAAGCTTCAAAAGTGACAGCTACCGAAATAGCGGGTCATTCACAATAACACCTCTTATTGCAAAACCCGTTATTATCCTTTTTTTTTAGTAATAGCAAGTGAAGCCAGAAAAATAAAAATTTGGCTCAAAAACGCCCCCAAAAAGTAGGCGTGCCAAGGAGCCACCAAGACTGAAGGCTTTTCAAAGTCCTAAGAAACATTTTGATGATGCTTTATTGCTTTCTTATAACGAAATTTATTTTTCAACAGCAACAATGATTTAGAAAGGCAGAAAGCTGCCTAATTTTCTTTCGCTGAATCTAATATATATATACACAGCTACAGCTATTGTTGTAACAATTCAAGGCAAACAAGGTTAGCATCTTGGTTTCCGGTCAACATCTTCTTCAATATCGTCTAAGACAGTCGTATGTTTAAAGGATGTGGAAAGGCCAACTGATTGACAGACAGTCTGATCTCAGTCACACAAGTAGTGACTTGCATAAGCTTAAAATTGCTCTCCTGAAAAAATGTACAAAATTGACATAAGATGTTTTGCCTTTTAGGCACAGAAGTTATAGTTCCCCTTAAACAGAAGTTGCAACTTCCCAAAGCCCTTCTCTGTCGGTTCTTTTCTTCTTTTATGTTGACATCACTCAAGTCGTTAAAAACTGCAGAAGCCACTCATAAAAACCAGATGCAGCCGACACAATTTTTACGCTGTGGCAACAATTTCCTACTCAAGTCGTTAACCTTAAAAGTTATAAAATACGTCAATTTTAATAACCACATATCACAGGCTAGGTACGATGTTCCCCATCTAACGTTCAACGTAAAAAAGAAAGAACCTGAATCGTTTTAATTCTGCTCTTTCCCCCCTATTATACACTCAACTCTGACATTCATAATTGCGCACAAGTACTGTCGTACATACCCTACCTTTTGCATCCAGCCCGCCCGGACGGGACAATAAATACATTCGCTTCCTATTTTGTAGTATACCCTGCATTTGGTATAGCAAGCGTTGTTACAACATTTCCTTACGACATAACACGTTTCCTTCCACGATACCGTGTCGGAAACACCTCTCCCCCATTGTCAAAACGCGCTCTACGACTACCGCAAGCGTTCGCAATCATTGTGCCATAATAATTGGCCCTAATTACCAGACAAACGCTTTATACCATGAAGGCGACTGGTAACTACATACACTGTCGCCATTGCACAGCTGTCGCCGCCGCCGCCGCCGATTTCCAACCCTTACAATACCTCCCTCGAACGCCCGCCCGCCCCAAAACTTATTACACTTGTGATTTTTGCATGCGGGAGAACTGGCACCCCCTCCCAGTTGGTATTGATTTTCGGAATTGGAATTCGATTGAACTTAATTGCGTGTGGCGCGGTGGCGAACTCGACTAACTGTGCGTGATAGAGGTCTCTGGTAATTAAAGTGGTAATGATATTGGCTTACAGCCCTCATTGGAGCTGCTGATGGGAAGCACTTCCAATTTGACACAGATTCACTTGGGGCACAGAGATACAAACTATTTCGCTTTTGGGATTGTCATGGTGTCTGTGTGTCGTGTTGTGAAGGTTGTCACAGTGCTGCAGGCTTTCTGCGGTGCAACCAAAGGGGTTTTAAAAAAAAAACAACAAAAAATCCAAGAAGCCCTATGCGATGTGCACTATGGGGAGTTGTGGTGACACCTGGCGCACTTGCCGATTGCCGCAATATGCGATTTGACTTTAGCTTCCCTTGCATTTATGCAAATCATATTTAATGGGATTTTGTGTTTCAGTTCTTTCTCCAAGTCATATTGTTCGCATTGAGTCAATTTGTATTTTTCAAGTGTGATTTGGTTAAGGTCGTGTCTGGTTTAAGTAGAAAGTAGAGATTTGCCTCTTCAGGACAGACATTCTTTCGGTAAATTAAAACTTCTTCATCTCTTACGAGTAAATCAGTTCTAAACCATACATCTCGTCAACGGTACAACTGATCTACATGCGTCTTCTTTAGTTTTATAGACCCATTCCAAATTTTATGCACTGTGCGAGTGTGTTATTTTTGTGGTACAAAAGCCCCGGCTATGTCGAAGTAAAAATCAGTCGAGAAGTCGAAAAGTTCGACCAGTTTTTTGAGCACTTATGGTCATCCAGTGGAATGATTGTAGATGGAAAAGGTTTCTCAAATCGTTATGAAATGGCCGACCAAAAACTGAGCACAAATCAACTGTCACCTGTCAAATGGGCTGTGGTTAGAAAAAGTATTGCCAATTCCAAAAGCAAACCACTGAGAAACCACTTTTATGTGACTTCTTGTTTTCGAGTAGTTTTTCGAACGGGCCTTGTGTCGGAAGCTTACTCATGGTGGAATGGCCAATCAAATTGAGCATAAATCAGCTGTCAGTTGTCAAATTAATTGGAAAAGGTGTGGCCATTTCGAAAAACAAGCCTCCAAACAAAACATCTGCAGAAAAATTCGTGTGCGTGGTTAAAATAATTCGCAGTTGAATTTTTACTGCAGTTCAGCCGTCTCGTAAATGCGCAGTTGGGGTACGACATGGCGGTGCTGCATTTGAATGAATGAGTGACTATGCTTCTTTTTTTTGCAAAATGTATCCACCACTTCAATTTTCATTGTTGCATTCGTTCTTTTAAAGAATTTTTACTTTTGAACATTTTAAATATTTTTTTTTATTTTTATTTCAGGTATGTATACAATGACTTAATCACATGACAGAATTGCTTATGTAAGTTGGTAGATAAAAAGAACTTTTTTCGGTTCCAAATGTCAAATGTTGTTCTTTTTACGTTCAACCTGTTTTCAACTGCAATTTTGTTTGTTCAATTCCATAACTAAAACAAAATACTTGGCCAATCGAAACTTTTCGTATCGTCTCATACGGGTAATAATTTGAAAATATTAGATCCTTGGAACCATGTGAATTTTTTTTTTAAATACTCCCTAAACACGTCCTAAATTTTAAGCCCATATCGCCCTATTCAATCTTTATTTTTGTTACCCAATGGCTGGGGTAATGTTAGGTATTCAAAGAGCTAAGTTTGCGTTATATGTCTTTCAATCCAAGTTTTGGTTCGTTGAAAAGTCCAGCCCTTTCTCAGAATTGTTTCTGTATGTTTCCAGCTCAGGGAGTTCGAAAATACACCATCCCCGCTCGGATGATGAAGTTTCTGCAATGCAATCCACATTGAACACAATTAAACTATTGGAAAATATTTCTAAGTGGACCCTTTGAATCCCAGCCCACAGTTACAAGCCGACAAAAATGACCGAACTTCACTTGCAAAAATCGACCAATCGCGAAGCAAAGAGCACTTGGTCTAGGTAAAGTGCCCGTGATCGTAAAGTACGGTAGTATGCAGGATCTAAGACAGATACCCTTCCCGAATCGGTAGTGGGTCTTCCTTCACCCTTTTCAACTTCTTTACAGTTTACACCCAACCTTTGGCACAAATGATGGCCAAGTACCTTTAATGCGTAAACCGAACAAAAATATATCTTACAAGATATTTCCACAAGATGATCAACAAGCTGCAGTAAGCATTTTTCACAATTTTTTGTCGGTCTCTCAAGCTGTCGTCTTGTCTTTAATTTTGTCACTTGCCAGCTGCCTCATCCCTTTATATAGTTGTATAAAATTTTGATTTTTTTAAATGAAAGAAACACCTCAGTCTTGGTAGCATTTTTAGAAATTTAAAAAAAGTATGGGTCTTCTTACGGAGCCTAGTGGTACACGCATTTTAATATACTCCCACTTCACATTTGTCCCATGTTTGTGATGCCAGATTCAACGGTCCTGCAAATTGCTGAGTTCACTAGCTATTCGTTCGAAAAACTTTGAAATAAATCTCAAGGCTTGCATCCCTCTTTTCTAAGGGCAATGTAAGTTCACAAGGTCGTTGTTTCTAGTGCTATTTTGCTTCGGTACGATTTCTTTCATTTAAACGTCTTTTGTGGTCGTTTTGTGCAGTACAACCGCAAATACCTCATAATTTTAAGTGCTGGTTTTGTAAGTTACAGCGGGCCTTGCTATCAATCATTTTAAACCTTCACACTCAACATTTTTTAGGTCTCAAAGGGTAGTTTTATATGAAATATTTCGACATTGTGAGCTCAAAATATTTAGCCTCGACACTAAATACGAAAAAACTATTCAACTTTATCTGTTTGACAATAAATGATGGCCTTTTATAAAATTTCAAGTTCAAAGCCTTCAACCAGTTATATAAGTTTGTTGGTGCGTTCTTTTAAAAAAAAAATGTTTACTCTTGGCTTTTTAAAACTACTCCACGAGCTCATCAGACTCATTACCATTTCTCTCATCAGACATTGAGCCCATTTATAAATAATGCAAGCTTTGCAAAGCAAACGCACTGCAAACCAGGAAAAGCTGCGCAAATGGAAGTTCTCTGCTTAGCATCGATGCCAATTCATGCATTTGTTAAGTCTCTGGTTAGCACATCTTGCACAATGTTGCATTTATGAATGGCTCGGCTGTCAGGGAGTGAACTTCGCTTCGCCTTCCACTTATTCCAATCAGGCGTGTTCCCACTTTTACTGAATGCAACAGGGAGAATGACAACTGCAATGGATTTTTTTTGCAGGTCACTTCTTGCTTACTGTCAGTTTTCAAGGTTTTCTTAATAAATAAATGAATCTACTACCTTTTTGTTTGCTAACTTGCAAAATTTCTTTAAGATAGCACGGTAACTGATGCATTTCTTCCCGCCGCAATTGTGGGATTGTGCCAGCTTAAGTAAGTGTCAAATGCATTGCAAAATCCGAACGAAAAAAAATCTTTAAACAGCGAAAACTATTCCTATTTAAGTAGCGACACATAATTTTAGTGTTGTCGCACATTGGCTTAAGCTGGATTACTCCCAATCAATTAGGTACTTGTTGTGAAAATATGACGGTTTCAACCTAAATCTTCCTTGGGGTTATGGCAACCGTCTCTTTATTTCTTCAAAAGTATAAGATAATTTTATGTCTTAAAATTAAAATAAATGAAAAGATTAAAAGCCAGGAAGACTGAAAAGAGATGAAAAGTATCTTACATGGACTGACATTTACTCAATAGATGGCGTTCCTTCGCAAGTGGGGAGAATGCTGTGCGTCAGAGTTGTGAGTTTCCATTATTGGCATCGGTGTGGACTCGATTTACAAATGAAATTAAAAAGATCTATGCCACTGACATGATACCAATTCCTTTTGAATTGACATTTCAGACGTCAAAATAAATAAATCACTCACTAATAATGCAAATAATTTCAATATTTATATCCGAAAAGCTTTCCCTTTTTTAATGGCTTCACTTGGAGCGAAATCCATCCATTTTAATATTCATTTCAAGGAAATACAAATAAACAATCTATCTCCACCCAAGTACCTACTGTAAAACAAACTCCAGCTGAACTACGAGTATCATCATCGATTTAAATCTGTAGAGTGCCTTAACCTTCGATATAAAAAAAAAAACTCCACCTCTCGTTAAAAGGGAATTATGTTGCTAATACGCGTTTCCATAGATAGGTACCACTCGAAGCGTTGTGAACTCACTAGTGGCATGCTATTTAACGGAAATACGATGGTCTTCCGTATCGTTATCCTTCTCAATGAACAAAACTAAAAGAACATTAAAACACTCTTCGATGGAGCTTATATGCACATTAAAGTATAAAAAGAAGAGATTTCAAGACTGTTTAGCATGGTTAGGCACGTTCTCATGCCATTGGTGACAGACATTTGGTTCGGAATGTTGTTGTTGGCGAAAGGGAGAAAGCACTGAATCAAATGCGGTTGAACAAAGGGGGATAGTGTGAAGGAAATACATTTATTCCTTATTTTGTGACCCTTAAGCCTGACGCAAGCAAGGGCATCAGTGTGTTCCTATTTTTAGCGAGGCTATGCGGTGCTTAAGCAATTGCTGTATCACATCACGTTGTCGATGTGTGGGATCGTCCTGATGGTAGAGTGGAAACTGGTTCTCATTTCGAGTTTTGTCCTATTTTTTTTAGTCTCGTTTAGAAATGATGAAAGTTTCCTTCCCTATATCTATAACTTGGTGTAGATGCTTACTAAAAAAAACTCGTCGCCCCACTTTAAATGTTAGTAAGACTGTTTAATTTTTGTTCAATATCGACATGGACTTTGACAGAAGGGACCACTCGAGTGGCGCCATTTTTTTACTGCCACTTGACAAACAAAATCTAACACAAAATATGACAGCAATTCTTAGATTCGTCCAATTACGTGTTTAGTAAAACATTTAAACAAAAGAAAAGATTAGAGGACACACGAAACCACGACACAAGTTGATGTCACTCGTGACAAGTTTTTCTATGAAGATTTTCAAGTGCGTGAAAAATGTACGCTCAGAGTTGATATATAGATATATAGTCAGTTCCGACACCCGCATCGTGGAATTCGGCTTACGTCACAATTCAAATCAAAACTGCACAACATACAGAGAAAGTGTCGCTTCCCTCCGTATTATGCGGCGACACTAAAAGATATCTAGCTCCAAAGGCACACCAAGTGAACTGGTCCATACGGATGCAATTTAAGGCACCGACTTTAATATTTTTAGATAATTTTCGGCCTGTTTTTCCTTAACCAGACCATTAAACTGCAATTTTTTGAGCTATCCCATAACCTGAAACTTTTGTCGGTTAAATTATAGTTTTCACCGCCGCTCAAAAAGTTCCGAAGTGATACACTCTATATAAATAGCGCAACCTCTGTACATCCTTGTGTGATAAAAACTACACCCATCACTGTCTACAGGATGCCTGATGATAGATTTCCGCATCCACTGGCAATTTGCCACATCCATTGTTTACTTAGCCAAGTGAAAGCTACTTCAAACAGGAAAACGAACAGAAAAATTGTGGCAAGTGGCAGAGAAGTGTTCTTCTCCTTGTTCCACATACCTGATCCTGTCGTTTATGAAGCACTTTAGTATATGGTGCGGATAGCCCAATCCTCCTTCTTCTGGTTGTCTTCTCTGCATCCCTTGCTTCGTCATTCTCGTCAGCCATTGTTCCTCTGTTAACGCTATCGCAAGTCGCCAGCAATATAGTAGGGAATTAGCGCACACACCCAGATACAGGCGACTGAAATCCCGGAAGGATAAAGGAGCTCCCTCTGCAAATAGGGAGAGAGTGCAAAAATACAAAAAAAAACAAAACTCGTTTTCTTTGTTTCCATGGAAGTTTATCCGTTTTCTTTAGGCAGACAAAGTGTCTGCGCGTATAGACCGAAAACTCTTTTTGTCCCCCTCTTCCTCCCTAGTGAGTCCATTCAAAGGAAATACATAGAAAGCAAATTACATTTAGTTCCGGTTGGATGGAAGTGCATCAGCAAGGAAGGCGATTTACAAACCTTCATCAAAGTCAAAGCTACTGCATTGGAAATACACTGGCGCGTGGAGTTCTATTTTATTGGGGTTAAATATTAATATTTGCATATTCACAGAGTTTGGTGGTTAAGTTCGATGAAGTAGGTACATGTGCTTCCACACTTTCTTTAAAAAAAAACACGATTCATGTTTTTCAAAAGCGATCTTGAGTGGCGCCACCTAGCTGCACTTTCTCAACTCATTTGTTGTCTTTGATATTTATTCGATTTTCCAAATACATCATTTATTGAGCAGTCTTTGGAGCAGACCTTTATGGCTCACCTCATTTACCTCGTTTATGTAAAAAAAAAATGGAGTAGTCCAACTCCATCATCAGTCCATTTCACTGCCAAGTAGGAAATCCCTTTTTGACTCTGATTTTTTTCCATGCTGCTACTCGATGGGGATTGCTTCAAATCCATCCGAGCAACAGCCAAATACTCTACATGATGGCCACCTCCAGAAAAGCGCCATCTAGCCGTCAGGTCGAGAACGATTTTTTTTTAAATCGTTTGTCTGTTTGAAAGCATTTGATGGTGTTTAATAATTCACTATACCCTACCTCCACTACCTGCTAACCACTATTAAAAGGCGAAGCTCGACCTTTTCTCTAAAGCACTTGTTGTAAGTTCTTGAAGATGGTGTTTCTAAAGATGACGTTCTTACTTTTATAATTAAAAATCCGATCCGCAGACAGCGCTTAATCACATTTTCACTGGCACAGTTACCGTCGGCCATGTTACCTTTTCTGTTTGACTATAAACAAAATACTCAGCTGCATTTTTTATCGCATACACAACCCTTTTATTCCAAAACACAAACCCTTTTCTAACTCAATTGCTTGACTTCGGCTCACAACTGTACCTAATAAGCACAAAGCAGTGCGCATCCCTTTTGAAGGATTATTTTTATTTATAGAATAGGCACTTTATCTCCCCCCTTCGCCCCGTCCAAGCCTTATCGAAACGTAGTATCCAAGTCCTACCCCTATACACAGTCGTAAGCAACCACATTCTTCATCGCGGATTACACTCCCAGCTAGGTGACTGCAAATGTGCAGAATGAAACGAAGAAGAACGGCCTTCTCTCCTGCCCTTGGGCACTCTTTATCCTTGTAATGTATATCCATTTGCTGCCGTTCTCCTTCGGATATTGTTTTTCCTCTGTCACAGTTCGTTTTGTCGTTTGCCTTTCGGTGGACAGTTGATATGATGAACATATATCCGTTTCAAGATTTTAAATAAATCACCATTTGAATGGGATTTCCAATGTGTCCTCATAATGAGTGTCAGTAAGTTTTGTCAATTCTAATCAGGATTATAACGAAACAATCGGCTAGGACTGATTTTCTGTACTGGCGAATTTGATTCCAAGAACGGATTCACTTTGGTGTAGGAAAGACTTAAGGGATTACCGCTGTCTGGCGAGTGAAAGAAGGACTTTTTGGTTCAAGGGATCATTGTAACCTTCCTATATCATGTCGTACGTGGCACCATACTCCAGCGCCTCTATTATATGTGGGGAATTTATTTTTTTCGTTTCCATATGTGTTTTCCTCTTCCAAAACAGGTGGCACTGGCACATACGGACGCAGACGCATTCATGCATTTCAATATATCCAGACTGACAAATGCAATATTGGATGAGTAACACGAAGCGTTTGCCGTATGCGGTACCGAACAAGCTGGCAATCACCTGTCTTGCAGAAGATGACTTCCTATTTCCGGTCGCATGGTTTTCGTTCAATAGGTATACCCGTCTTCGTTTGACAATTTCATAAACTATTCCCAAACAAGGGTGCAGCATTGTCATAGCAAGAGGGTGCGCGCACCATTACATACTCGAATATCTGGCAAGAAATAATAAATAAACAGCACAGACCCGCTTACATGGGAAGGGAATGCGAAAGGAAACTGCTCAGATGGGTACCGCCTGGGAGAGGAAATAAAATAGCAAACATCTGGAGAATGGGAATTAAATTGATTTTCGTTTCAAGCAACGTGCGGGTTGGACACGGGGAAACCGAGCATTGTTTGCGAAGGGAGACGGGAGTTTATTTTTATTTGTTAAATTGGGAATTATGGTATTTACGGCTGACCCAACGGGGTACCCAGTGCTGTGGAAGTAAAGCCGTCGACATTTGTCTTTATTTTTGGTACTAAAAGCTTTATCTGGGGAAGAAACATTTAACGAGCGTGTTGCCTCGCAGCAATTCACCAGTGAATAGTTGGTGAAACCAACGATAAATATCCATGACCCACTAGATCCTTCGAAATAGAAAAAGACGTAGGCGAACTATTCAAGTGGGAATTCAATTTTATTTTCTGAAAATATGACACAATTTTATAAATAATACCAGTACAACAGAAAACAACTTACATTGGTCGGGACTATTCTAAAACGAAACTGCGAATCACTGACAGGGCAACGACTGCTGTACCATTGAGTATCTAAATTGACAATTTTAGTTTTTTAATCGGCTTATACAAATACTTTACCTACAATTTCTTTTTTTAAAATACCTCGAAAATTGAACAGAACTCAACCGCATACGACAGCTTTTACTTTTTTTTATTTGACAGAACTACTGAATTAAGGTTATTGGCCAAGGGTTCGTTGCCCTTAATGAATAATGACAGAAACTGCCTGAATTCGCCAAACCTTAAACAGTGATGCCAACGTATTAATATCCCGACTTATTTATAAATTGAGTGAAAAGTTCAAAAATACTGAAATTTAACTCCGGAAAATAAACTAAATAAAATAAAAATAGTTTAACTATAAACTTAAATATTTGGCTCGATGACAAGCTGATTTCTTCTGTAACCTATCAGGGCTACTGGCCATCGTCTTTGGTTTGGGACATTGCTACTCAGTTCGATTATCCAAATCCAAGACTTCTTTTGGCGACTCACTCCTTTTTGATGAGGCTATGGGTTTCTCTTAATCGCTTTCACAATTTGCTTCATAAAATTCTATCGGCTACCATCGAGCGAGCTCCTTATCTGCAAGAAAAAGTACAGTAGACAGTATACAGCCCTGTGGGATGCCACAAAAAACTCCACTGCTTATATTTGACGCTTGACAAAACGTATCTGCTTTCACAGAAGTTTGCTATTTATGCTTATTTTGAGATTCGAACGAATAGTCGTTGATAACGAATGTCTCTAGTCTCTATTCGTTCGAATGAACTTTGTGTATTTTGAGATTCGAACGAATAATATTCACTATCGAGAATGTCATAAAATGAATTCAAATGAATCTAGCTTTCGAAATCAGCTGTTTCACATTTTTATTTTATCATTGTTTTATTAAAACTATATATATTCAAAATATTAACAACTTATTGAGAAATATATGCTAAGATCTACAAAAATGTTAAATAGCAGGGTGTAAGAATATTAAAATGTGTTATTAGTAATATTTTGACACTCTAAAGTCTGATATTTAAATATGAGCTTATCTGAAATAGGTTTTAAAATGTTTTTATTAAATTAATTGATATTGTTCAAGTAAAGAATGCAAAATAGAAGGTATATGTTATATTAAACCTCAAGTTTTTGCTGATATTTATTGAATAATTGAGTTACAATTCTGTTCACACTATCTTTCAAATATGGTTACTGTTCAAATCAAAACAAAATTTTTCGTGATACAGTTGTTTTTCTGTATACAATCGGTGACAAATAACAACAGACATGGCGATTGTTTTGTTTATGGATGAAAAAAGAGAAAATTCCATACAGGAGGATAATAATGGATGCCTCAAGTCCATTTCCGTAAAAAAGTACCTTAGGAAAAACAACAATTATCACTGTTTAGCGTTAGGAAAATACAGACGAATAAAAAATTACATTTGTTGCTAACGATTAGAACGTCAAAATACAATCAACATTCTAATGAAAAATGACATTTCGATTGATAGAATGAACTTTCTATCTGTTCGAATGTCAAAATACAGATTCATCAAATTCGACACACTTTTGAAAGAAAACGAATCTCAAAATAAACATGATTCTATGAAAGCAAATAAATTTCGAAAGTCCTTTCGATGTCGGGCAGTAGTATTTGTAAGGGACCTTTGTTTACTTTTTTACTTACCAGGAGGTTCAAAGTGACATCTTCTTATTAGCAAATCTAACGAGTCCTTTTCTGAGGAATTGGGACCTTTAAATCGCTTTTGACTATTGGGGATTGTATACTTTGGGCCCTACACATAATCATTTTTAACCTGCACGTATAAATATTTTGTAGGTCACAATATGAAAATTTGTATGAATTACTTCGCCATCGTGAGTTGCATTATTTTACAAATTTAGCCTTGACACTAAAAATTATTATTAGTATCGCTGTTTAAGAATTGATTTGCTAAATCGAATCAAATCAAAATTTGTAAGCTTTGCATCCTATAAGTATCGAGAAATAGTGTTTAAAATATTTTTTTTACAATGGGAGATGCCACCCCCCTTTGCCCAATCCCGTCCACCTTATGTTAAATGCTTCCAACTGGCAATGTACGTGCCAATTTTCCAAATTTCAACGCTAAAGCGGTGACAAATCTCAGAAATAGTGCTAAAAAAAAACTTTCTTCTATGGGACGTGCCACGCCCCGTTTTTTTTATTCCGCCTTTATTTGATAAAGTACTTCGTTCGGACAATGCACATCCAAGTTTCAAATTTTACAACATTAGCTACCATAAGTGTCCACAAATAGCGTTTTGATTTTTTTTTTTTTTGCATGGTAGGTGCTACGCCCCCTTTGTCCACCAAACTTTGCAGGAATACTCTCTACACCGAAGGGCGCCTTCAAATTTGATTTCAATCTGCTTCGCTAGTGACTATAGTTAAATAATTCAGCGCCAATCTGCGTTTGTAGTAACCATCGTGTTGCTATCGCAAATCTGACAGCCAGGACTTCATATTTATAGGAAAATGCCCTGTTTATAGAAGGGTAGTCGGATGATGTGTGGAAAGTAGAGACAATCTATCTTCTTAGACAGCTTTCCTCAACCTTAATCAAATAGAAAAAAAACGCTGGGAAATATTCGATATTTATGGGAACGTGCTTAGTTATAGCTGACTTATTAAATGGGTCGCGAGCAGTGCTGCCGAAAGTACTCCCATAGGAGTATTGTACTACTTTCAACACCTCCGTACTCCCTCCTTTCACATTCGTACTCCTATTTTTTTAAATACCTAAAATATTTTACACTTGCAGCAAAGTGTAATTTCAACTTTAATAAATTGTATTTTAATCCACTTTAAATTTAATGCAAATTTGGCAGCACTTTTATGTTCCAAACTGTCGTCAGAAAGAGATTTAACCTCTTTCTAGTTTGTTTTTGTTTTTCGTTGGCTTCATGCAATTTTCATCTGTAGGTTCGGTAGTTATTTTATTGTTATCTGGGATTGTCATTTGGTGCATAGACAAATTTTCTGTTATAGCTATATTTTTAGTTATTTCTGATGCTGATTAAGTTGATAGACCTACCACATTTTCTAAAAAAAAACTAAAATCGCACTCAAGGATGATTGAGTGATTTCTAACGGAAATCGCTAAAAAGCTATTCTATTCGTCTTGTAATATGAAACTTACAAACAACAAACAGCTTATAAAAAGACATACAAAATCAAAAACATATCTGCTGTAAGACAGATTTTTTTATAATTGAAAATATATTTACTTATATTTTTGTTAACTATTAGAATTAATAATTTATTTATTTATGCTTTGTTTTTTTTCAACCGAATTTTTTCGTGTTGTGTGTGTGCTCACATTTTTATTTTTTAAGATTTAAAAATGTCTGTACTACAACTTTTTTCAAAATACTCCCCATTTTTGGCTGCAGTACTATTTACCTTGTAATATTTCTCTCCGTCAACACTGGTCGCGGGAGAGAATTTGAGTTTCCCATTCCGATTTCCTTCAGTTGGTATAGCAAATTTGGCAACAACGAGTTTAGAAAAGACCTCTCAGAAGCGGGATCACGAAAAAAATGCATTCAGCAACCAAATTTCGGATTTTATAGGAACACGCTTTATTTATGGTAAATCAGTTGGATCGTTTGTAGATAGTGGTGGCAGCTTTAATTTCTACACAATCTTCTTTGATTCTCCTGAACCTTGATGATGAAACAGATAATTGGTAAGAGATGTTCAATGTTTATAGGAACGCGCCTATTATGGGTCACTGACGAGCACTGACTTCTTTGAACAGAGTTGTCCATTGTTCGGTGGTTTGGTCAAGTTAAACACAAAAAATATTGATGGCATGATGATGATAATGTAAGGCGATGAAGATGCAATGGAGTCAAAGTGATAAAGCAATACTCGAATAGAAAGAGTTTTGTGTTCGAATCGCCACATCCGTGAACGAGCTGCACTCGTCCTACATTCGTCGAGTTTTCATGTAAAACAAAACCACACGTGAGAGCCTTCGCCCCTTTTGTGTTCCCTCAGAGTATTTATTTACCTTTGAAAGTCAAACAGGTTTAACCGCGTTTCAATAATTGTTTCCTGCTCATCGTTTGATTGCATATTTTAATAGAAGGACGGAAAAAAAACACCCCACTTCTGATCATGGAATCGGATTCCAATTTAATTTCCGTAATCCTGCTCATTCAGCCCGAATAAAAGGTCAATAAAACCGCACACACCCACCAAAGGTCAACAAATCATCCTCCCGCCGACTTCTCTCCATTTCATCGGCGACGGCCAACTTTTCTTGTACCCATCCAATCTCGGTCGACCTAATTGAATGGCTGCCTTCATCCATCATCTTTGATATCTTTAGACCTCATAGCGTATGAATCTGATTATTGTACCCCAGTCCATCAATACCCAGTATTAGGCATTCCCAACGTTCCCTCGGAAATGTTTGGAATTTCGCTTTCTCAACTCCATCTCCATCTGGCATCGTGCAACTTGTGCTGCAGATGCTGAACGCTGTCGCTACTGGTGTCTTTCATCCTTTCATGTGAGACGCGCGGCGCTTTATAGCTCTTGGGCGTCTTCCAGTCCCAGTCGGGCGTGTTTTGCTCTGCTCCTCCGTTATGAGTGTAATGATCTGTGCTCGTTGTACATTATAGTTTTCGGATAGTTCCCTCGTAAATGGTAGATGATGTCGCTTTTCCGGTGAATAACAACAGGAGTCGCTGTCTACGGTATACTTCTCATTTTGTTTGTTGTGTGCGTGTTGTGACCGAGAAGGGCGGTTTATTAGATAAGTCTGTACATTTTCGAATCAAATTCTTTGTTACCACAGCTATGTATATCCATCGATGCACGTAGATGATATGTGTTATATTTTTTATTTGAAGAACTATCCATTGTTTGTATTATTATGGGAAAGGAATTCGCACTTGGTCATGCTGAGTGCTCATTAATTAAGGAGACAAAGCCAATTGTCGTCAGATGACGCGTTGTTTCAAAGAGCCACAGCGACTACCAAAGACTGGAAACTATAAATATACACTTGGGTATGGCGGATGCCCTATTGTGGTGTTGTGGCCTATAAATAGTTTCTTCTGTGTGTTCGTTTGTTCATGATTCATTTGCTGTGATGGTGATGAGGCAGAACGGTTTTTTTTTTTTTCTGCGACTGAAGGAATTCAATGAAATATTTTATGAGATGAAAGGGATGAACGGACTGTGGAGCGTTATTTATGTGTTAGGGGGGCATCTGTTGGAATTTTTATGCAAGGAGCTTTTTTTCGCAAAGACGAGCTCGTTCACGGGTGAGGCGATTTTATTGTGTTGCAGATATACCACGACTCTGAGAGAAGGACGTTGAACATATTTCTTAGATGAATTCCTGAATAATTGAATCGAAAAACGATTTTGGTCTGGTGACCTTTTTTCTGTACATTTCCTGAAACTGCGTATGAACCTTTTTGTCGCATATATGACAAGACATCCGTCCCTTACACATCAGTAAATATAATTTAACAAAAAAGGGAGAACATCTCAATCACAAAACTGAATGGACTGCTAAATGCATCGAAATCCCTATGGCTCTAATCATGCTTGCCACAAGAGCTTTTTTTGGACTAACCCTACTTAAAGTAATGGAAGACGGAAAAGCAGAACTCCTTTTCTTCTCATAGGGACTCTGGTTTCCGATGAACTGTATAACACCTCCGTTTAAAAAAATTCTCAATTCAAACTCTCCAGTGGAGAGTATTCACCTTCTCGAAAATTGGGTTTTTCACACGAATGATCCTTTATTGGATAAGACCACAACTATTGGATAAGATTTTCTGAATCAGAGATTTGTTTGTTGTTTTTGTTATCACAACTCATTTGAACTGGTTGTTGAAGTTTTTTTAAAGGGGAAAGTCTAAAGTCCAAGCTTTGCAATTTAAAAGGGTTATTTCTTGTTTGATATTGGCAAAGATATCGTCAGCAGTTTTTCAAATATCAAGTCTCCTATCTGAACCAATTAATATCCAAGCATATACTTAAACATCGAAACCATGAGTGGAATGCAAAACTAAATTCCCTTGAAAAAAATGCTAAACCCTTTTGGAACATTGTAAAAGTGATTAAAAATAAAAACAGACAACTCCCTTTCCTCAAAGATTCAACCACAACATTTTGCACAGACCTAGAAATAGCAAATGCGCTAGCTTCAAAATTTGCAAATAACCATTTGATTGCATCTAATTTAGGAGATAGCGCCGTCCAAAATCAGTTAGACAATAATACGAGTCAACCTTCCGCAAGTAATTATATTACAATTAATAGAAGACACTGAATTCATAGTTAATGACCTGCGAATACGAAAAGCTAAAGGCACTGACTCAATAAAAAATATATACATTAAGCAAATGCCCATATCTGGTATTAGGTTTTTAACATTCATTATAAACTCGTGTTTAAAAATGGAATATTCCCCCGACGAATGGATAATTGCTAAGGTTGTACCAACAATAAAAGCGGGTAAGCCTGTCGAAAAGACTGATAGTTATAGACCAATTAGTTTATTAAGCAGCCTTAGTAAAATATATGAAAAGGTCATAAAAGAAAAAAATTCAAAACTATCTGTATCCTGAGGAACAATTTGGCTTTAGCGCTTCCATAGTACATCCCATCAAGTGCTTAGAATTTGCAATCACATTAAGGCACATCGTTCAATAGGCAAATCAACTGGTATGATCCTACTGGATATAGAGAAAGCCTTCGATACCGTTTGGCATGACGGACTTATATTTAAAATGATAAATTTCAATTTTCCGTCGAATATTTGTCAAATTGTCCGTAGTTTGTTGTCAAATCGTCGTTTTAAAGTGCTAATGTAGTATATTTTCACTCAGGTGTTCCCCAAGGCTCAGTTCTTGGGCCCGTTTTATATAACTTGTATACATCGGATTTCCCATGTCTACCTCATTGCGAAGCAGGTATCCTTGCCGACGATACTGCGATATTTTCATCGCATGAACTCGCTCTCGACATTGAGAGGAATCTTAAAAATGCGATGACGATATTAGAGGAATATTACAACAAATGGAAAATTAAAGTTAATCAAGGAAAAACACAAGCCATCTTTTTTACGAGAAAAAGAAAAGCTTGTTATCTTTGTAGCGGATCGTTACAGGTGAATAGTACAAGTATTAGTTGGGAACCTTCCGTAAAATACTAACGAGTTTATTTGGACACCAAGTTGACTTTTGGACCGCATATAGCAAATACCCTTAAAAAATTGCAATTGCGACGAGGATGCTATATCCTTTCATAAACCGAAAGTCGCAGCTTTCAAATAAAAATAAAATTATCATCCACAAAGTAATTTTTCAAGCAATTTTGCTTTATGGGTGCCAAGTATGGGGAAATTGTGCAATGTGTCATATTGTAAGAAACTACAGGTTTCTCAAAATAAATTGTTAAAAATGATGCTTAATCTACCGTTGCATCACTCGACCCTGGATACTCACGATAAAGCGAATGTTGAATTGATCTTCCAAAGAATTACAAAATTAAACCAACGTTTTCTAGAACGCTGTGATTTTGCTGATTTTGCTAAATCTAGTAAATGTTTTAAATACGAATTATATCTCACTCGATAGTTGCCTTCTATTTTTTTTTTTTTTGGATTATTGTTGTTATTTATTATTGCTATTAATGTAAATATTTATTTATTTATTCGTCTACTTATTTATTTATTTAACTAATGATTTACCAATTAATTTATTCATTTATTTACTTATTTTTTTGTTTGTTTACTTATTTATTTATTTATTTAGTTAATTACTTTATTTATTTATTTATTTTATTTTTTATTTTTATTTATTTGCTATTTTTTTTTCCTATTTAATTGAAGGTTTTTTCGTATTTTCCTTCAGGACTTATATTTCTTGCCCAATCAAATTATTAAAATTACGCTATGTATATAAAAATAATGTTTCAGAAGAAAGATACAAATTATCATATCTCTGAATTGTAAAATGTGTGGTAACAAATCCTACTGTAAATCTATATACGAAATAAAAACTATCTATCTATCTTGTTTGATACTATTGCTCAAGAATACATCCAAGGAGTCGAGAGAGGAGCTTTCCAAGAGCTCGTTGTCTGCTTCGCATGATGAGTGAGTTTATTATTCGGTTGCGTGATTACAACTGTCAGACTGGGTATGCTGTCTGACTCCATCGCGGTGACCATATTTCAGAATTCCAAATAATGAACAATAGAAAAAGAAACAAATTTGAACCCAATTTTCAAATAGTACTTTATAAAAACAAAAATTAAAAAAAAAAAAAAAAACTTAAATAGGACGGGGCATTTTCATAGATCTTTGATAAGCTATTACTATGTCATAACTAAACTAAACCGGAGTTTATGTAATTCATAGACAATTTAAACCCATGTCTAAACGAAAAACTCGAGGCTAACATTAAACACAACAGAACGTATGTTTAAGTTGTTTTTAACTTCATTAAACGTCAAAACCAAGTGAACGAAAAGAAAATTCAAGAATTCCGCAAATGATGTGATACTTGGTTTACAATAAATAAAATAACGTAGCGCGTGAATAATAAACTAAAAAAAATAAATTAAAAATGTCGGCATTCCCCTATCCATGCAGCATGTAAGTGTCTTCGGACCAACTCACGCAGCATTTCTTTGTCTGCTTCCGACCAGTTTTGTTCTCTTGCTCTGTTAATATTTTCTTCGCCGCTCATCTGCAATTTTATAATTTTTGTTCACACCATAAAACATAATTATGTTCGCACTGAAATGCATACCTTATTTTTGTTTAAAAAAACGCCAGAACCAAGAAGAACCATAAAAAAACGCAAATTACAAGTTTTTAATTCTTTTGACTTTTTGCTGTCAGAAAGTATTTATGTAATAGATTTGTAGTAGAATACACGTTAAACACGGATCTAATTAAACAGAGCTGCCAAATTCTTTATGAATAGCAGTTGTGTTTTACGTGTGGGTTAACTTTAGATTCGAGTTTAGTTAGACCCAGGCTTATAGTATAACTATGAATATGCACCGATGAATTTTTTAGTACTAGATTACTTGCTTGCTCGTTCAGCAAGTTAGGTCACGTTAGCATTATCATTTCGTTAGGTTTTCTTAATATATTCGTTATTGTTTTTAAGAATTTAAATAAAATACAAAACAAATAATGAGCAACTTCTAAAATACAGAAGATTTTTTATGTTTTCGTATACAAAATAATTCATAAATAACATCGTCTTCAAATGCAAAACTGTTCATTATTACAATGAACGGATGGTCACCCTACCTATAGGTCAGAACTGCAGTGTTCGCTGTTATTCTGATGGTATCTTTTTTAATTTTTTATTTTAGAAGGTAGATTGTATTTTTGCATGCTGTTATTTTGCCACAAGCTTCTGAATAGGACACAGTTCGTCATCCTCCTCCATCTGAGGTTGGCCTTCAGGAGAAATATCTACTGAGGGGATTTTTGCCTTGACTGCCAGAGAGAGGTGTACACTGATTCCGCAGATGGACAGTGGATGACTGAACCTTATTTGACTCATGCTCATCAGCATGTCAGTGTCCATAAGCACTACTATGGCTATTCCGTGTAAATCCCTTTTAAGTGATCAACTGAGGCCAGCTCATTTTAGCAATAATCTTGGTTTTCTGTTTACATTGATAGCAACTTGACTATCAAGCAAAGGATTTAGAGATTTGAGATGCTTAGGACCTCTAAACCTACACCCACACCGGCTCCGTTGTCTATTTTTGAAGCGTCTGTGCAGATGGTTAAATTTGAATGCTAAGCTCCATTGCCCCTTTTTGGAAGGGGTCTGTTTTGAGTTTCGCCCTTTTTATCTTTTTTTTGTAGCGTTTCAAAGTCCTAGCACTAGCAGCTAGATTAAAATTTACTGTGGTTTTAGGCTTGCTTAGGTGGCGCTACAGTTCGGCGTGGGCCTCTGGTCCTGGGTGGTTTGAGAAAGTCATTTTAAAAATCTAATGCCAAATTTGGATGTATCATAACCTTGACCTTGCCGCCCCTGCATTTACGAACAATATTGATGATCTATTGTATTGTGTAATTTTTCTGATTCTTTTGTGTTTGTGTTTAAAAAATGTTCCTCATCTAAAAAAGAAATGATTGTCTCCCCTTGAGGGGGGGTCGATTGAAAAACAAGAAATCTTAAAATACTTACCTGATTGTTATTGTATTTGTTAATGTTTGTTCCATAAATGTTGTTAGAAGCTCACCGGTTGTTTCGCTTGCAAAAGGCACTGTTACTTCTTTATTTTAAATAAAATAATTTCTACTAAAAAGACCCCCACCTAGAAGGGGCTTTCAACCACTTTAAAATTCGATGCGCGAGTAAAATTTTCAGATACACTTCTCTGTGACTTTCTATTTCAGTTTTATTTGAAACTCTTTTTCGCCCTTATGGGAGGGGTCAATTTCAAAAAATCCTGAAGCAGACCTCCCAATTTCGTTTGGTCCGTAAGGACGCTAGTTCCCTCGTAATCAAGGGTTTTTCAATAAGAGCGCTACAAAAGTTTTTTAAATAAAACAAAAACGGTTTTGGATATCAATGAAATTCTTTATTCCTGTGAAAGTACGTTCGATGCCATTATGTATGGAACTCGATTTCTTTTGCATGGCCACCACGGGCACGCTTGCAGAAGTCCAGACGCTGAACCCAATTTTAGACGGTTTTCAAGCATAAATCGGCCGATACTGCTGCAATTTCACGTTCGATATTCGTACGAAGTTCATCAATCGTCGCTGGCTTGTTGGCATAGACCATAGACTTGACGTAGCCCCACAGGAAATAGTCTAACGGCGTCAAATCGCACGACCGAGGCGGCCAAGCGACTGGACCATTTCGTGAGATAACACGTTCTCCAAACTTGGTTTCCAATAAATTGATTGTGACATTCGCTGTGTGGTTTGTGGCGACGTCCTGTTGGAACCACATGTCCTCCAAATCCATATCATACAATTGGGGCCAAAAATATTCGGTTATCATTCACAGTAACGTGCCGGTCTGGAATCATCACGGAAGAAGTACGGTACAATGACGCCGCCGGCCCATAAACCACACCAAACCGTAATTTTTTCGGGATGCAATGATGACTCACGGAGTACGTGTGGATTGCTGCCTGACCAATACCGCATATTTTGTTTATTGACGAAGCCATTCAGCCAGAAATGAGCCTCATCGCTGAAGATGATTTTTCGATGAAAATCCGAATCATTTTCAAGTTGTTGCTCAGCCCAATTCACGAACATACGACGCTTCTGGTGGTCAAGCGGCTTCAGTTCTTGCGTCAATTTAATCTTGTAAGGATGTAGGCCAAGATCTTTTCGCAAAATTCGCCACAACGACGTCAGAGAGATGCCCAACGCTTGAGAACGACGTGTGAGAGACACATTTGGGCTTTCTTCAACTGAAGCCTCAGCGGCAGCAATATTCTCGACACTACGGGCACTTCTTTGTCTCACTGGCACGGGAACATTTTGTACTGTGCCTGTGGATTCAAATTTTTCCACTAGACGCTTAATTGTTGATCTGCTAGCACGATTATGACGACCATAAATTGGACGTAGCGCTCCTAACGTTGAGGCCACTGACTCCGAATTTCGGTAGTAAATTTTAATAATTTCGACTCGTTGTTGGCTCGTATATCTTTCCATCATGAAATGGCAAACCTTACTGAAGAGAAATGTCAAAAAAGCGGCAAGAAATTCAGCGTCGTTTGCTGTCCCTGTCGCTCTACTTTTGTAGCGTCCCTGTTGAAAATCCCTTTACATGCACACAAAAGTTTTTTTTTATTGTCAGCGTGATCTGATTTGGATCAGATCACGAAAATAAAACAAGACGGATCATTGAAAAGTTTCATTTTCGAATTGTGGCAACAGTTGCTTTCAAAAACAAAACAGATAATACAGGGTATTACAAACTTCATATTGCCAGCAGCCATATTGCAAATATTCTGCTCAACGTGACGTTACACAAGCCACATGTCGGGGGTGTTACCATATTTGAATCAAATTTGCATAATTTTTCTTTTCAAATATATTTTTGTCAAACAAATTTAATATTTTATGTTCAATATGCAACACATGAATAATATTTTGCTGCTAGCACTTCCGTTTATCTTGGAATATTAAGGTGTGTCCAGACCAGCGAAACATTTCAGAAATGTTTATCAAATGTTTCTCAAGCAAATCGGGCACATTTCAAAAACATTTATAAGATATTTCTGAAATTTATTTATTAAATGTTTATGAAAGGTTTCAATTTTATCCTTTTTTGGACTAAAAGAAAATAATGTGATAGGACTATTAGCAGCGAGTAAAGTTTTTATTTTTGTAATTTTGGTCTCGGGAATCACGCGACACGCGATTTATTTCAAATAATCGTATTAAATGAATCACTTTCTCTTTAGGTATTCCAAGCTTTTATGGACATTGTTAGAAATAAATATGGAACATGTAGGTATTTAATTGTTTATCAAATGTTTGGCTGGTCTGGACATACCTTTATATAACGAGAAAAAAACAAAATAACTCGGAATACGGACAGGGAGCGAAAAAATCAATTAATTTTTTATGGTTAATTTTTTAGTCTGGCAACGTGATTGTGTGGCTATCGTTTACAGGCACACCATCATTTAAAAATAAAACAAGCCACCTAGTGGGAAATAGTGGAAATAATTTTCAGATCATGATTCGCTAATATGACCCCTCTTAAGGGGGTTCCTTTTTAACATTTCTATAAGTGGTTATGGTTCCAGTCATAAATTTCAAGGCTCAGCCAATTTATTTCAAGGGAAGTGGGTATATGATATGATATATGGGTAGGGGTACACCAAATCTCACGACTGAGTCTTTTCAAATAAACAACAGATTCGAGAGTTCTGGGTGCCCGAAGTTGATATTTACTCAATTTAAGGCTTGAAGTTGAGGTGTTTCCCTGTATATGACGAAATTCCGGGAGACAGCTTCCCCAAAGCTTGAAATTTACGGAAGCTCACAATTGCAAAATTTGTATGGAAAATACGTATAGCCACTCCGCGATACCAATAATCATTTTTAGTGTCCAGTCCAGGCTAAATTTTTCGAACTCACAATTTTCCATACAAAATTGCATATTGTGACCTACAAAATATTTAGTGTGGAGGTTCAAAATGATTATTAGTAAGGCCCACTGTGAACTACTAAAATTTAGAGTCGAAACTAAACATTTTTATTGTTAAGGCCCAGTCTTGCGAAATGTCCTAACTAACCTATTCCCCTTTTTTCTTTCCAGGTATGTATTGACACTTTCCATCAATATGTTTTATTATATCCGGCCTTCCAAAGTAAGTGCGCAAAATTTCCCATTATTCGTACATTCTCCATCCAACTGTGTCCACATACTTAAGATAATGAAAATGTCCACCTTGGAAGCCGGTGAACCGCCGCAAAAGTAATAAACTTAATGAATTAAGCCGACTCGTCAAGGACATCTTTTGATTCGTGTATGCCCGCGGGACTTTCCAAATCAATTCCGATATTCTCTTCGTTCTTCGTCGTTTTTGAGAAATCCTTTCACAACACACACCGCCATACACATAATCTGCCCCGAGAGACGGAGAGAAAAACCAATGAATGCATTAATTCGATATCGTGTTCCACTTCTCAGTTTCGGTATAGAAATAGCAGGCCAAGCCGCAGTCGAATCATCTCACCCCATTGTGTTGTGGTGACACAAAAACCTGAAAAATTCCAGAAGCGGATTATGCAAATGCAAATAAATGAAAAGGATATTGTTCGGTGGTCCTTTGTCCTTAACGCTATATGGAATTGCATGCAACCCCGACGACACACGGTCGTTGACTTGGATAACAAAAGCGGACGACTTAGTTCCACCTAAGTCAGTTGGGAAACTGTATATCCTTGGCAGGGTTTGCCCCTTTTTGAGAATTTAACAAGAGGTTAAGTGCAGCTACACACACTCGAAAGATAATGGTTGGGTTCACAGCTCGACATTGATTTCGGGCTGACCGAAAGGACATATTGAAATTTGCATAGACGGACAGTCGTAAACCCTTTTGTTACGTGTTCGTAAGGGCGGAAATGGCAGAGCACTTGTGCGCTCTAATCAGTTGTGGCGATGGCGGCACGTAATGCCTTTAAGCACTCCCATGTGGCGATTCATTAGAGCATTGAGTGTGTCTGACAGGCATGGCCATGTAATTTGGTTGATTAAGGTGCAGACAGAACGGACACGTCAATGATATCTCGGCATGGACTTCCTTTCCATGTTTATGGGGAAGGACATTGTTTTATCGTTTTGACATGGCTTGCCAATTTGTACACATTGACATGGGTACAGACGACAGATTTGGGAAAGGATTTCTTTTCCTTTTTACTGCTGTCTGCGTTCGGTGGTGGATAATGAGATCCAATTAGGTGGGATATCCATAGCTCTTGAATTTTTTTTTTTTTGAAATGGGTATTGTCATCCTGCTAATGAAGAGGTGTTTTGTTGAGGCAGCAATTTGTCGAGGTTTTTTGGGCTTACGCGATGGTGCTCATTAGCATGGATTTTTTTAAAGTGCTATTTAAGGATGATGGTTGGAGTTGGTGGGTTTATTAAATTTAAATGTTGTCAATCGGCCTAACTAATAATCAAACACTAATGTCGACGATATGTGAAACGGTACCAATAAACAATTGGACCTCCACATTTTCTACTGCGACAACTTTCTTAGAATCTATTACATTTTTTGTCACCGCAGAACTCAAATTCCATAATTTGTTTTCGTGGAAAACAAGGTCAATGGTTTATTTCACAACTAATATTTCATTCTAAAAAAAGGAATACATAAATTGCAAATTAGTTTGCCCAACAGATATCTTTCAAATCCTTTTTGAATCTTATTATAAGCAAAAAACAATACACAAAATATCCGCTGATCTGTCAAATATCATATGCAAATCAGTAACGCCCTATCGTTCGATCGGACACAATTTTCGGTATTTTTCTAGTACGCTTTCCTTTGTTTTCTAATACAAGGTGGCGCAAAAGTAATCCGCCTATCAGAAAATGCTATAAATTTTGCGATTGGCCCCTAATGTCAGTTCTGTTTTGACATTTGTGTAGTAAACACATGCGAAATACACGTTAATAAACAATGTTACGCTACACTGCTCCAGAACGCTCAAGCTCAAGCCATCCTTAATCACCACCAAGAGGAAGATGATTTTTCATCAAAAATAATCATGAGTGATGAGGCCCATTTCCATCTTAGCGGGTACGAAAATAAGCAAAATTTACGCTTCTGGGTCACTGAAAATCCGCGTGTAACCCACGAAGAGCCATTACACCCGCTCAAAGTCACTGTATGGTGTGCTGTTTTCGCTGGAGGAGTCATCGGACCTTTTTTCTTCGAAGACGTCGCGGGCCAAACGGTTACTGTGAATGGTGAGCGCTACAGAGCAATGATCAACGAGTTCTTTTTGCCGCAACTTGATGAATTGGGATTGGAAAACATGTGGTTCCAACAGGACGGTGCAACGGCACACACTGCACGTGCCACAACCGATATGCTGAAGGATGCATTTCCCGGGCGCCTAATCTCCCGTTTTGGCGATTTGCACTGGCCAGCAAATTTTTTTTTTTAAATGACAGCCAAAAAACATCGGAAGGTTATTTTTGCGCCACCTTGTATTTATAAACGCTCAGGCTAAAACGCAGCGTATGTAAATTCCCTCCTATTACGAAATTCCATACCACCATTTAGGATGGTTGGGCAACACTCCTCTTCAAAATGACATTAAGGTAGGATTTAATTAGCTAATGCCCGAGATAAACATGGGTTTCTGAACATTAACATTTGCCCCTACAGTTAGCGATATTCTGGCAACTATATTTCTTTATTGGTAAAGGGATTTTGGACAGTGTGGGGTCTTTGCGTAAACTGCCAGACTAAAGTCGATTATTGGTAAGGCCGAATGAGTCCTGCGGACGACATGTGGGCTGGTCGGGCATGATTTTACTGGTATCTCCTTTATAGCAGCTTTATACTAGCAGCTAGTGGTCCCTGATTGGGGGAAAAGCGCAAATTTTGTCGCTTTTTCAATAAAATAGGGGAAAATGAGGGGAAAAATCAAAAAACCCTTTGAAACTTAAATTGCTTAAAAGTAAAATTTAAACGCATATCCATTACAAATAAATTTTAAAGCTTACTCCGAATGAAATGTTCACACTAAATATGAAAGAAAACAGCCCGTCGAACTTCTTCGTAAGAATTTTTGTGTATCTGAATGCATTCACTCGATAGAAAAGAAAATTATTTCAAATTCAAATTTCATATAAAAATTAAGGAAAATTTCACTTAAAAATGATTGCCTTTGCTGATAAAAAAAGAGAAAAACAGTCTTCACAGTCTGGGACCTCTGCTAGAAGCACCCACCTCGAAAAATATGGTCAATTAAAATTTTTGACAGAACAATTGACCTGATGTTTGGTTGTGCCGGGTTTTTAGGTAACACAGACCAAAAAACCGGGCGCCTCGTCCGTAAAAGATCTATACGTTCACGGAATGAGGTTCATTTTACATGCGAAACAAAAACAAATGCTCGTTCACGACGACGCGATTCGACCCCTGAAGATGAATTTTACACCAGATCCCATATTCTGAATTACATTCATTCTTGTCACCATCAATTTGCGTCAGGGTTGCCAGTTTGTTGGTTTTAGGGTTTTTTTGGTCGACGTCGAGAAATTGTTTATAGGAAATGTGAATATTTATATTTCTTTATAATATCCTTTTTGGTAACCTTAAAATGTGCTTATGCAGAAAAATGTTGTTCATAGGCACTTTTCGAACATAAAAAACCCTGGGTCACTAAAGTTGAAGAATGAGGAGGCGTAGAGGGTCGTCGTTCGGTTCTATCCACTACCGATTGATTCAAAATGGAACATGCCAATCGATGATGAAATAAATATGTATGCTATTTTCAAGTGCTGTAAAATAATCGATCGGATCTCCAGAGCTTTATTGGCCAGTAAAAATTGTTTGTTCTAATATATAATTTCGTTAACAAAACAAGTCTTTCAAAATAAAAAAAGAATGCAGTTAAATTTAACACATTTAGTGTTATAATTTTTTGTAATAGTCCCTTAAATGATTTTCTCGATTTAAGCACCAACCTCGTCTGTAAATTTTACAAACAAAAATTGCATCAAAGTTCCTTTAGCAACTGTGTTAATTCCTACAAGATGGCCAAAATTACATGCTCGCGTTTCAAATTCGAAATTGCTTCTTTTCAGTCGTACATAAAACGTAAAAAAAAAATTATGCCAAAAAGTTGGGGTCTTTTAGAGAAAAAATAACGAAATTTGGGGGTTTTTCACATCTATCTGGGGGAAATATTTTCACCATCTGGCAATGCTGGGTTGTGTCTTAAGATTAACGTAAATTAATCGAAAAATCTACCTTCAGTTTCTACTCGATCGTCTTGCCTACATATCAGAGCTGTAGAAAGGTGCCTCTTATCTCTGCCAGTAGGCAGCAAACTTCGGCTGTGCAACAAATTAAAAATAAACAGCAGGTATACGAACCATTAATATATCTTGTAACACAACCCGGCGGCGGTTGGTTGAATGCTTTCTCCATCGATCCCAAAGCAGGCATGTGTCTTGTTGTTGGAACAGAAAGTCGCATACTTCTTGTTTGTGCCAAGCTGACATTTTATCATGTACACAAACCGCGTGTTGCTTATTTAGTTGCCCCAGTCTATCAGTGGTCAACATATTTACTTTGTCCATCACTACGCATTTCTGTTCATTAAACTTTCATCATTCCTCAAGTGAAAAATGAAATTGGTTTGTTTACCAAAAAATAAATAAAATAAAAAGTAATATAACAGCAGGTACACAAACCCTTCCAGACTTATAACGCGCATTCGTGCGACTCAAAGGTCTTAAGAGAAAACAACTTGTCGTTGTCGAAACTTCTCATGTCGCCATCAGGAGTACTGAACCGCATTACCCGCCATGTAACGTTCGTTACAAAAATATAAATTCCTGTTCAGCCCACAGTATGCAGAAAATAAGTTCTCGATTAAATGTCACAGACAGTGATGCCAACCATGGCTTTTTCATGCCTTTTAGGTATTATTTCATTAGCCAAGGCTTAAAGGCTTGTTTTTTTTTTCAAAGAGCCATCTTTTTTGTATTTTAAATATTTTTATAATTTTTTGTTTTGATTCAACATATTGACTTTTTTATTTTTTTAATGTATGATTTCAATATTACCAAGACGATCTGATGGACTAAAACTATGTTTTTTTTTTGTTCAATACCTTGTACCTACTTATGAAACTAAAATGTCATGCATTTTGTTCCTATTAAGAACATTATTATTCTTCTGCGATTTATTATTTATGTTTTTTTTAGTAATAAAAATTGTTTTTTGTAATTTTTTTCTAAATCTATGTTTATTTGATTTATTGTTCCAGTTTACCTACATAAATTAATTTAGGCATTATTTTAATGAAAGAGGCATCTTTTCTTCTCAAGTTAGGCATTTTTTCGTCAAAATTGGTTATCAACGCTGGTCACAGACCTGTGGCAGCACAAGTTCCTTTTGATTCAGTAAACAATGGACCGTGTGAGCGCGCTTTTTTTTATGAGTTTACCACGTAACGTTGCCAAATACAAATTTCTTCCACTATGCGGATTTGTGACTGAGTCTGGTCAGAATAGCTTCACCGCAGTTTGACATATAACTTTTATCTATTTTTTTTATTGCGAAGTGACAGCTAACACAAAAACTGCTTCTAAATACCAATTTGTGCCATAAAAAGTTTACACACCCCGTGTGCGGTCGTCACGCCCCGAATGCCATAAATCGCTTTTCAAATCCCGATCCCACATCTGCCCCCGAAATTCGAAAACAAAAACTCCCATTTATTGAAAGAAGCACGCTTATGCCCCATTCAACTATATAAATCAACAATGCACCCGACAATTAGATCGGTTTTCTTCCCCCATTCTTTTGTTCTAGAAACTTCTTATATTCTCGTGCCTAATTTTCCCCCAAACACATAAAAGGGTAATAAAACATTTCCAAAAGAAACTCGAAACGAACTCACCAGAATTCTTTATTTATAACACGGACAACCGACCGGCAGCCGCTAAGCAAATGAATACAACACGCGACTGACAGCTAGCAGAAATGTCAAAAGTCTTATTTACTTTTTAAGTAATCAAAATCACATTTAGCAGTAGTCATAATTCGGCGCTGTCAAATTTGATTCGTGCCTCCGCTGCCATTTCCTCATTACCGTCGCTCCATGTCAAATGTGATGAAATGCCAAAGAGACAATTGCTGATAAGCGTATTGCCTTGCTGATAAACGGTCTCCTTTACCCACTTAAAATGTGTTCAACAGATGTTTTCGTCGACACACATTTATCACCATTAAGTTGTCAAACCGAAACGAATTGGTGTTCGGTGTTCAGCGGCCGATCGGCGGCGGCACGAACCACATCTTTGAATTTGGTGTGTGCGATCTGTCGACAAATTACGCTGGCAGCCAGGAGCAGTCATCAAGTCGCAAGATGAAAGGCGGGATGCATCGATTACAAGAAGAAAAATATAATATCCATAAAAATAGACACTAACATCCAGAAGAGGGTTCGTGCAGTCTTGTAGCGAGCCATTTATCTTTTGTTGGGTGCAGCTAGCTAGGGAGAAACTTTTTAAAGCGCACTCACTAATGACATCGAAATGTGGGCGGCACTTTGGCCAAGACTAAGAGGGCGGCATTAAATTTTGCACCAGCAAAATTAGTCGTTAAAAGCGAAAGTTGCATTTTGTTTCATACTGACGTTTTGTGTATAATTTTTTGCAATCGGCTGACAGCTGTAAGATAGTGACAGTTGGGCTTGGTCTGTCACGAAGATGTGTGGATAAACCTACGCTTATCGCCAGAGACCGTGTCATGACAGAATGTGATAGAAACTGTACGAGTATCTAGGCTGTGTGTGGCGCTGCAGAGTTTCACTTGTTGCCTGCGTTGCTTGTGCAGATGGTGACAAGTGAAAAGAGACACCGCTTCGATTGAGCGCTGGAATGTACTGAACGTGCAAGAATGTTGGCTACTGCTGCATTGGAGTGGATGATAAATTTAGATTGATGATTTGCGGTTGACCAAGTTTGGCTGTGGCATGATGAAATCATTAAGTGTGGTGTGGGTGTGAAGTGAATTTTGAGGGCAGGTACGGAATGACAAAAGACTGGCGCCTATTACTGGAGGACTATTGTCCAATCGTTGAATGGATATTGGAAGTCTGTCTGGAATTGTGTCTGATGCATTCTGGAAAGCACTTTTTTTCCAGCTGCAGCGGGTGAGTGAAAGTGTTTGGCAAAATCGAACGGAGCGAAAATCGCTACTTTTGTATGCGCTTCAACCGGAGGTAGGTACAAAATGGCGGCTTAGTATTACTATGACCTGGCCGCACGGCGAAGTTTTTTATCACTCCATAGGCTCTCTCAGTGTTTTTGTTTTTAGCCGCTCGGGGGTCTCCAATGATTCAGCTATTGAGTTGCGGTGTCCGTTTCGCTTCTAAGTCATTTTTATCTTAAGATTTTGAAGGTTAGATTGAAAAATACATTCAATTCCTTTAAATTCGTCAAAAAAAAAAAACTGTGTACTCCCGAAATCTTCTGTGAAAACAGTATCGGCAAAAGAATGCAGCCTTGTGGGACCCCATGTCGAATGACCACTTTTTCGCATATGCAAACGAAATATAAGTCTTCGGGTAAAGTGGCCAGTACTCTATAATTTTAATTTTTTTTTTTTAATTATCTATTGTTATAAAAAGAATTTTTTAATTGTGAAAAATAAAATAAATAAATCCACACATTGTTCGATGATGATCTGATGGGTGTTGAAAGATTCGATGCATGGGCTTTCTACCAAAGAAACCCAGATATCTGAGTACAATAAAAATAAGTAAAAGTGTTATCATGGGCCTGGACCCTCCACTGCACACAAGTCATGCAAACTTTTAGGCATGTGAGGTAGTACGGAATTACATTGAACAACAGACAGAGAGACACATGGGCCTAATATTGATTTTGTATGGGAGGCACCAGAACTACTTGACCGACATAGCCCATTTTCAATACCAACCTAACGACGATAAAAATAAGTCATTTCAGCAACTTTTATTCGCCTATGACAATTCCTTTGGGCGCTATCGTGCGTTCCACAGACAGACGGACATGGCTAAATCAATTCAGAATGTGATCGTGATTCAGAATATATTTACTTTATGTGGTCTCCGGTGACTCCTTCTTGCCGTTACAAATGTAATGAATGGGGATCGGATTTCCATGCATATAAAGGTTTTTTTATGAACACCTTTAATGCAAGGCAACTTATTATGTATACGTATCATGAAATTTCCTTTAAAATGGCATTTAACCGTTAGTGCATATTTTTGCATATTTTGCAATTTGTGTGCATATTTTACTATACATATTTGCATATTTTGCATATTTTTTATAATATTAATTCATATTTTTGGAGCATATTGTTCAAAAATTTAACTAGACAGTAAAAATATATCCCCTTTATGTCAGTGCAAACGAACCTTAAAACTATTATCTTTTTCTTTTGCTCATTTCACAATCTTGAACGATACTCCAACCCCACATTATAATGCACTATATAAACAAAGCTGCATGTATGAGCTTGACTTGATTGTGGCGGCAAAACATTAAAATTCTTTCAAATATGCTCCACTATATTTCAGTTGACGTCGAGAAATCTTTTTCGTTGTATAAGGCATTCCTAAGACGGAATCGCCAACGTTTTGAATTCGAAAATTTAAAAAAAAAAATGTCATGATCTATGCAAATAAAACTTTTCAAAATGAATTAAGGAATTTATTTTGAATTATTTATTTTTATTAAACAAAGGAAGGTGTTTATGTTTACGTTAACTGTGTTTTTGTTTTTTTTTTTTGTTATTAAATGTTGATCTCGTTTTAAATTATTATTTTATTAAATAATAAAAATAAAAAATTTAACGTATTCTAAATATATAGACTGAAGAAAATGTGCTTTTAAATTGAACCGAAATTAAGTTTAGTTAATTTTAAGTGCATATTTTCCATGCATATTTAGCTTTTTTAAGCGCATATTTTAAGGGCATATTTTGAGATCTTTAGTGCATGAAAATCCGAACCCTAGTAATGACAAAGTGAATATACCTTCCTGTGGAGGCTATACAAATAAATAGTGGACGCACGCAACAAGTCCGTAGGGACCTTAGGCCTGACTACAAATCCCTCCATAAAGAAGGTTCTGTCAGGCAAAATAACAATGATTTTTTCCATCAAGGATCAGAGAGAGTACTTGCAGCTTAGATGTAGATATGCGACATAAAATCGGGTACTTTTTTTTCACTCCCTGAAGCATGAAAGATCTCTGCTGCTAAAGGTATATGTGGCAAATACACGGGAATTTATCTTTCGGTTAAAATTCGATCACTTCTTCGATAACGAGCGTTACATGGCAGCCGGAACTGTGCAAATCCGTTCTGTACCATCGGCTTAAAAGCGACTTCTATTTTTTCTAACAACAGTTTCCTGGCCTATCTATGACCAAATCGCTTAAATTGGAAACACGTTCTCGTTGTAAAATATTTTGGCTGGCAACACATTTCGACTTGCTTCCAGAATCAAGGAAACCCATGCGACATGTGATCGTGAAGTAATTGATTGCATCGTGTCGGATCGGGATTAATTCCTATTTTGGTAACTCGCGTTGCAAGGCCCACACATAAAAAAAGCCGATGTCCAAATCACGTGCAGTGTCACCCTACTTGTATACAAAATCCATGTCGGGATTTGAGTATAACGATTCCTTCTCTTCAAAAACGTTGTCTCGAAAATGTCTTCCCTAAATCGTACCACTAGCCAACTCAAATATCAAATTGTTGACAACGAAAAATGCCCACATTCCCATTCGGGCCGGTCGGGCCGGTCGGGCCGGTCGGTAGTTCAATAGTTCTCTGAATCATTCAACCTTCTGCCGTTCATTGGCTTCGATAGCACATTAGAAAATGTACACAATGCACAGGCACACTCGGCCAAATATAATTGTCTTACTTTCAAAATAAACAAGAATTCACCTTAATTAAGAGTCATCGGTATTCGATTACACGTTCAAAGTAATTTTCGTCTACCCCTATGCTTCACCATTGGCGCTGGCAAACGACCAAATTCGAGTTCACAATTAGCCGCGTTGCAGGGAGAAAGGGAGAACGACTGACTGAACAAAGTTCTGCGGATGCTTCAATCGAAACCAATGCAGTTGTTTCTTCTTCTTTTTTTAATCTGCAATTTATATTCGGGTTGGCATTCTTTAGTGGTCTAGATTTACGGATTTTCTTTCTGAGCTGGTATGTGTCAATAAATTGTAACCTCATTTTTGTTTTTTCTCTGTTAAGGGTAAACCCTGTCGATCGAGGAGTGATTGACTTCTGTCCCTATGTACTACCCATGTTTACGATTGAAATTTTTCATTCATTTTGAGCATCATCCTGTTGTCTGTTCGCACCTTTGATTGAAAATTGATTTTCCCATTCACTGAAGTTGAGTTTTTTTCTCTTCTTCTTTCTGTGTGTTGTCATTTGTTTTTTATCGAGTGTAAATCGATTAAGGTTCCATCAGGAGGATTCAGCTTCTCATTCATGCAGTTTGTCGTGGAAATCGAATGACAGCTACATTGATGGTGATGATGTTGAAGATTGTGATGGGCGATGTGCTGATGATTTGAAAAGCCCTTTCGAAAACAGTTCTCTATTCTGAACAGAAAGGAGGGGAAGGCCATCCTTTTGATCTGACACTTTGTTTGGCGAAAATTGCCCTTCAGGCTGGTTGTTCTTTCCTGCAAAAACCACTCGAGAAAACATAGTCAAATCGCATCAGTTGTCAATGAAAAATGGAGGTGGCACGACATATTCTGAAAAGCACCTTCCAACTGAGCTTGATGGGCTTTGACATTTGTAGTTACATTTAGGAGATGTGAAACTGATTTCAAACTAAGGCAACTTTTCGATATCGATTTTTTTATCGTCAACGGTGGGAGGGTTAAATTTTAAGAGATTTGTCGCGAACTTAATTTTTAACGATACATTTTAAGTGGGGAATTCGGAGTCAATACCGCTTACAGACTTTTGGGGCCTTCAAACGCAGCATTTCTTTTGAGAGTTAAAAGTGTGTGTTTTTTTTTAGGTATATAACTTTGAAATAGAATAAAACAAAGATGATTTTTTTAAATTGACATGAAATTTACTTTATTCGAAAGATAATCTTCTGGCATTATAATTTATATATGATTTCTGGCAGAGGACCGCCATGGCTGGCTCGGACGTAGTCTAATCTGGAGGTCCAATTTTCGATGACTTTTTCCAAAATTTGTGACCGTATATCGGCAATACCGCGGCGAATGCTGTCCTCCAAGTGGTCAATCGTTTCGGGCTTATCGGCGTAGACTAGCGACTTCAAATATCCCCACAGAAAATAGTCAAGCGGCGTTAAATCGCACGATCTTGGAGGCCAATTCACAGGTCCGCAACGTGAAACTATGCGGTCACCAAACGTTTCCTTCAATAAATCAATTGTATCACGAGCTGTGTGACATGTTGCGCCTTCTTGTTGAAACCACAGCTCCTGCACATCATGGTTGTTCCATTGATGAACGAAAAAGTCAGCAATCATGGCTCTATAGCGGTCACCATTGACTGTAACGTTCTGGCCAGCTTCGTTTTTTAAAGAAGTACGGACCAATTATTCCACCAACCCATTAAGCACACCAAACAGTCATTTTTTGTAGATGTAAAGGTGTCTCAACATACACGTGAGGATTTTCATCACTCCAAATACGGCAGTTCTGTTTATGACGTATCCCTTCAACCAAAAGTGAGCTTCATCACTAAACAAAATTCGCTTATGAAAATTGTGATGCGTATTTCGAACAGAACCCTGATTTTCAAAATAAATTTGCACAATTTAGAAGCGTTGTCCAGGCGTCAGTCTATTCATGTTGAAATGCCAAACCAAACTAAAAATAAAGCACTTGACAGCTGGCAAAATGGCCTCCAGTTAAAATAGTGTTGCCAACTTGAAGTTATGTACCTCTAAAAAAAACACCCTTTATATATTTATTTGTTGGTATCTAACGTCGGCCATTTAAATAATGCGCGCCCATAACTCATTTGTTAAGTCTGGGGTGGGATTCTGTAAGAGGAAAACGTTCAAACGTTTTCGTTTAAACGAACGTTTTGCATCATGTAACTGCGAAAAAGAAGCGAAAGCTTCTTGACGTTTTCGTTTTCTTTGCTCCTTGTAACTCCAAAAACGAAAGACATTTTCGTTTCATGCGAAAGGAATACAGCGAATGATATTTGTTTGACGTTTCCCATTAGGTAACTTTGATTGTTTAATTAGTGGTTGTGACTAATTTTCATTCCACAAAAAATATGGTGTTGAATTATTTATTAAAAGCAAGCGATAGTGATGATAGCAATGTGGAGGATTGTGTAAATTTAAGAAAAATCCGAAAAAAAACTTTGAGAATGTTCGGATCCCCTTACGCTGCCCGATGAAAAATTTGTTAATTAATTTGATGTTCATTGAAATTGACAGTTTTGTTTTCGCCCGGTGTTTATTAACTTTTTCCATCCGGTATATTTTTTATGGGCGGGCCATTTTCATTTAATTTTTTACACAAATGTTCCCATTTTTGTGCGGCTTTATCTCTTCCTTGAGCATTGTCTTGTGTATTTTTTTCTAGGAAGGGATACTTCTCTGTCCACTCTGTCATTTTGTTGCGTTTGTGTTGTTGTTGACGTCCTATAAGAATATAATTATTTAAAATAAACAGTTTGTATGTTGGTAATTGTTGATTGTACTAATATTATTATTCGAATTTTCACCTTTCGTTACGACCCAAATATCAACAAACGAAATATTTACTTTGACAGCCATCAGCTGTTAGCCGTCAAAACAACAATATGTGATATAGTTACAGTAGAAATCGATTATAACAATACCTGATATAGCGCTGAACCGGATATAACTATATATTTTCAAAGTCCCGGCAAAACTCCATTTAACTCAAGGTAATTTGCAATCGGTTATAACGATGCAGGATGCAACGATGAAATCGGTTATAGCGATAAAATTCTAAGGTCCCTTCGATATCGTTATATCCGATTTCTACTGTATACAGTTTCTTAAACTTTAACTTTTTTGTGACACCTTGCGAACGAGAAGAAGAAATCGAAAGCCAGTACATGAAGCAAATTTACGCTTTCGCGTGATATTTTTCGTTTTTTTGAAATGCGAACGTGGTTTTCGTTTCGTTTTTTTTACAGAATCCCACCCCTGAATATCGAAGATGAAGAAATTTTCCTTCGAAGTCTTAGCTCTTTCTATACACTCCGCGCAATAGACCACAACTTTTAGTTCCCATATATTTCTTATTTTTTGGGCGTGTTCAAAGGGCACCGGAGCCTGCATCTGAAGTTTGACTCAATTGTTGATATTTACATTTTGCCTATTTTCGGTTTGGACTCTAGGGACAGTAAGCTAACAAAAATTTATCACAGAGGTTGGTGCGTTTGGTTTTTCTTTCCACAGAGGTAATAAGGGTCTTTTAAATTTTGTTTATTAATTTATTTTTATGGAACAGACCCATTCTACTCAATGCCATCCTTAGCCCAAAGAAACCTTCTTATTTGTCATTCTATTTTAAGTCTAAGTTGGGATGTTAATCAGACGTTCGCGAGAAGTGGAAGAAAACCCTTAGATGGAATTTGGTGTTTTTCGGGAACCGAACCTGGAAGCTCTTGCTTAGTAGTCGAACACAATAAGCCACTGCACCTACGCCTTATAAGTGGGTTTTTTTTTTTTATTAAAAATTAATACAACAAGAACTTGTGGGCCAAATATTTTTTGTATACAAAATTGCCATTAGTGCGGACAAAAACCAATGACGAAACTAGTGGAAAAAGGTAGACCCTCAGCAACAGTCATTAACCAGCTCGCTGCCGTCCAATTTCCCATTCAATTTTCATTCACCATTCACTCAAGTGCAATCAAGTAGGACAAACAAATTCCTAAATTGAACATTTCCCTCTTCTTGTTCCTTCTCTGCGAAGTAGGTGCAACCACTTCAGCTCAAGGCAACATGAACTAAGTATAAAGTTATTGTCAGAGAAGTGGAACTCAATTTAACTGCGTACAACATAAATTGCTGTCTCTTTAGGTGGCGGACTGTATACCCGCATACTATCGCAATTCCTCCATGTGCAAGTTGCGTTTGTGAGATTTAATTTAATTTCCTTTCTATGGAGAGATAGTGCCACCGTCCTCGTTTTCCATTTCCTCGCGGAGAAGAGGGAGCCTCTCTCGACACCCCCGACTGTGCTTAGGAATTTCAACCACGCCAAGGATGACATTCAAACATTTTTCAAATACAAACTGCCACAGCACTACCCCCCTCGAAACTGTCCACATCAAGGGTCGACTTTGACCCATGTATGTCACCCAAGCATAACTAATTACCCCATAATTATGTGTCCGAAACAGAACCATAAACAATAACAATTTAAGACCCCCAAACAGAATATCGCTTTTAAAAAAACGATCCAGTTTTTATCTAAACTCATCACGGAACTCGAACATCGCAGTAATAACCACTCGTGATGAACGCGTAATGACCATCGTCGTCGATGAAGGTTGGGGATGCGATAAGACCTCATTCGATTACTCTAACATTTGGTGTACTAGAAAATAATTAAATAATTTGTTTACTCCCATATTGACAAGCGAATTGAAATTGAATTACTAAATTGCATGCGAGAATGTCAAATTCAAATTAGATATGAAAGCAAATAAAAATCACAATAAAACTGAATGTGCTCGCATTAGGTGGATGTTAGGCGTAATGATAGGGTTGACATATTCTCATTCGTGACGAAATCAATGCCCACTTTGGGAAGTTATTGTCATTTCAATCCGGAGAGTGATGTGCAGGCGTTACTCTGCGACAATTGCTGCGAATTGTTAATGAATGCAAATGGCAATGATTAGTAGATAGAAAAAAAATAATGATGCACTTACCTCAGAGGTGGAGTCATTTATTTATTAGTGTCGCGTTTGAGTAGCCCCTTTTACGACAAGTGGGATAATCATTTTCTAAATAAAGGCACATTGACAATAAAGTAGTAGTAGTTTGTTGAATGAATTGAAAAGTAGATATATAGTCAGTTACAACAGAACACAGGGCACAGATTCTATGTAAATTGTTAGTTTTATGGTTTTTTGACAAGAACGGATGGATGACAGTTGCGCTCGGGTTTGATATGTTTCACGGAAAAATGTAAGTTTGTCTCTCATGAGAGTACTGCTCTTCGTATTCCGTATGCATTCAATCGAGTAACCAAATATTGGAACAAGAAATATTTCAAGACGTCATATGTCTGTCAGGTAACAAAAGTGACGTTGAACCTAATTGCTCACGTTGATCAATGTCTGATCTATAATCTTTTAAATCAATCGATAATTTTTGCTTAACACTGGTGACTGGTTTTACGAGGCATTTCAACAGTTGAATGATTTGATCAACAAGGTGCGTGTTTGACCATTGAATACCATGGTACACAGAGTTGATCAACACATTGAACTGTCGATCAATACTTCAACTTGTACCTGGACCCATATTTCGCCAATCTAGACCACTCGCTCCAACGAAAGACCACCATAACACCATTCGACTTCTATAAGAAATAGAAACCTTGTTGATCAACTCATTTAGTTGTTAGATGGCCTGTTATATTTCGTTGATCAACACATTTAACTAATACTTCAACTTGAAATACCTCATACCATATATCTCAATTCATATTTCGTCGGACTCAACACCTGTCGCGCCAACGGAAGGCCACCATAACGCCATAACGTTGATCAATTCTTTGAATTGTTAGATAGCCTATTATGTGTCGTTGATCAACTCATTCAATTGTTGATCACAACATTACTGCACCCATATTTCATTTCTGTCAAAACATCTCTCGATCATTCAAACGACTTTACCCAATTCGACCAAAAGTTTAACACGTTTAAGTTCATGTTGAACCTACATTTTGTTGATCAACTGCCATACATAGTTGATCAGATTAATCAATTGTTGATCAATTTTGTGCTTCAGCTTGTTGCAGCACTCATATAGCGTCGAACTTAACACAGAGCTGGCATTCAAACGCTAAAATTCATGTTAACTTAAAAATTAGTTACTTCGTGTTGATCATGCGATCCATGTACACCTTGTTGATCAACTCATTCAATTGGCCCACTTACATAGTTGATGAACTCATTTTACTGTTGATCAATACTGTGCTCTATACAACTTGCACCTCAACCATTAGACAACTCATCCATGGGACAACTTTTCCAACAGATAACTCGTCCATGAGACAAGTCTTCCCTGAGGCAACTCTTCCACGAGGCAACTCTTTCATGAGTCAACTTAACCAATAGACAACTCATCCATGGGACAACTTTTCCACGATACAACTCATCCATGTGACAACTTGTCCATGAGACAACTTATCCATTAGACAACTCATCCATCAGCCAATTCTTCCGCAAGACAACTCATCCATGCGACAACTTTTTCAGGAGATAACTTTTCCATAAGAGAACTTGCCCATCAGCCAATTCTTCCACGAGACAACTCATCCATGAGAGAACTCGTCCATGGGACAGCTCATCCATGAGAGAACTCGTCCATGAGACAAGTTTTCCCTGAGGCAAGGCAACTGTTCCACGAGGCAGCTCTTCCACGAGGCAACTCAACCACGAGACAACTTGTTCATGAGACAACTCATCCATGGGACAACTCATCGTCCATTAGGCAACTTATCCATGGGACAACTTATCAATGAGACAACTCTTTCGCGAGGCAACTCTTCCATGAAAGAACTTGTCCATGAGACTAGTCTTATAATAGACAACTCATCCATGGGACAACTTTTCCAAGGGACAACTCATCCATAGGGCAACTTTTCCACGAGGCAACTCATCCAAGAGACAACTTTTCCATAAGATAACTTGTCCACCAGCCAATTCTTCCACGAGACAACTCATCCATGAGACAACTCATCCATGAGGCAACTCATCCATGAAACAACAGAATTTCCACCGTTCGTCATATGGTCATGGTCATGGTATCGACATAATTTAATGACATCGTTTCCTGCTTCGAATAGTGACAGCTGACAGCAAGTACACAACGAAGGGTCTAACAATTAAAGTCAGGGAAGTGTATACACTTTAAGCATAGAACAGGCAGGTTTTGGAAGAGGTGGTCGTATACAACTGTTTTGCGAGTTCTTGGACTAAAAATGGTTCCCGCTTTGAAACTAAATTCCATTGAGTAATTCCGACCATCGACACCCGTGCAAGGGGAGTGACTTTCCTTGCAAACTCAAACGCAGCGGAGGGTTGCGCTTCGTACCAAATCAGGCTACCGTCGGCAACTTTCTTCAATGATTCGGGGGGATGTGAAACCCATTTATACCACATCATTACCTTCGCCACACCGCCACCATTTCTCCCTCAAATCGTATCGTTTGGTGTCTTCCGTTTCTTAGAACAAAAGACAAACTCTTCACCGCACCCCTGCCACTTCTATTCTAACAAAACAAACTTACTCTAAAATATTTCGTTGTCGATCCTCATCTGCAAATTGCGAAATATCTTCCCAGCGATTTGTAGATACTTCAATGCCAGTGTAAACATCCTATAAACGCTACACAAAGATTGCAAACAAGCAATGTACCTTCATGGAGCTTACATGGGTTTCGACATCAAGCTAAGTGAGCGTCCTCCCTCCCGCCCTCATATTTTCAATCCGTCTATACTTTATTCGAATCGATATATAAGCGAGTATATATTCCACGTTAATGTGCGTGTGCTCATGGGTCCTTGAAAGTCTGAATTCATGGAAGATAATTTTGGAAATCGAAGAAACATCATCGCAGTGTAGAGTGCTGCTTTTATCTCCATGTAAACAGATGCTATAGCAACATCCTTTGTCTTGTACGTGAATAGGGCTTTTGCTTATGAAAGCTGCCACCCCCCCGGACACCGGCTAAGAGAGATAATTCACAAGATTATGAAAGTGTAAACAATTCACCGAAAATAACGATTTCATTGAATCACGACGTTGGGGGTGGGGGTGGCCAATTGCACACGAAACGAAATCAGTTGGACAGCCGCGTGAGCAGGCAATCGAATATCGGGACGTATACCATTTTATTTTTTTTTAGTTGATAAAATTGGTTTGATTTATTTGCAAGCTATTTAGGAACTCGCAGGCAAATTATTCATATTTTTTGATTAACCGCCGCCACACGGGATAGCTGAACGCTAATTCAATTACGCAGTTTTCTTGGTTACGGTTCGGGGTTAGTGAATCGGAATTTCATAGGAAATTGTGTTGTGCAGTTGTGCTTGCAAATTAGTTGTGGTTATGGTGAACCATTATTTAAAAACTGCAGCGCCCTGGGAATAGCTATTTTGGGGATCAGGTGAACTATTTACATATCGATTGTTGGGTTCACTGTTTTTTTAGGTTTACAAGCTTTTTTTCCCCAACCTAGACGTCGACTTAGAAAATCAGTTGTAAGGTTTTTTTTTGGCCCAGTTGCTGCCTAAAGATGATCTGCCTTCCAGATCTAGAATGGTCTGGGCATTGAAATGGGTGCCGTGAAATAAGGCCAAATCTGAAAATTGTGTGAAATAAGACCAAATATTTTTTATATTTTTTATATCGCATATGGCAATATTTCGCACGAATTAATATACAAAAATAAAAGCATAATTCATAAGACAAAGTAATTTTACATTTTTCTTATGAAATAAAAATATTTAATAGCAAAAAATTTGCGCGAATTTGTTGCTATTATTTTTTTTTTTTCATAAGGAAAAATTATGTAAAAGAATAATAGCACAATTCATAAGAAAAACTGATTTTAATTTTCTTCTTATGACAAAAAAAAAATTAAAATAGTTGATTGTTTTTTTCCTTTTTTTGCTATTATTTTTTTTATAAGGAAAGTTCAATTCTTACCACTTTGTTTCGATTGTTTTACACAAATTTCTGAAAAATACATGAAAGATAACAATCCAATTTTGTGCCGAATTTGTAAAAAAATTGTTCAAAGTAGCACACGAATTTATTGCTAAAATGACATGAATTATTATTAAACATTCCATATTCCTTTTTCTTTGCTTTTGGAGAACAGGACATTTTTTTATTTGTTAATCATTAACAAATAAAAAAAACTGTTGATTATACTGCTTGTTTTATTTGATTTGTACTGAACATGTTAAAAATTATTATTTTTGGGATGGGGTACTTATACGTACATATATACACATAAGCAATCAGGTAATCTACATATACATACAAATGAATCTACCTATGTAGTATGTTTGTATATATCAAAATTATAAACTCCAAGAAAGAAGAATTATTATTTGGTTGGAAATAACATTCAGGACAGCCACATTTGGCTATGTTTCACTTCTTTAAAGTGAAATAATGCCAAATGAGATAAAAGCGTAATAATGCCAATTTGGCCTTATTTCACTTTGCCAAAGTGAAATAAAGCCAAGTGTTAAAATATGGCTTTATTTCACTTGTGTAAAGTGAAAAATGGCCAAATTTTCAGATTGGGCCTTATTTTGCTGGCCTTATTTCACGGCACCATTGAAATGTTATACATTCAGCTGTTGTGTCTTCTACTAGATTTAGCCGTCGGAGAGACGATTGGATTCATTTTACTTAAATGCAGCTTAAACAGAGAGATAACCTATATTAAGTCAGACCTACTCAAATTGAAGACCGTTTTGGCGTTGTTTCATGGAACTACGCCCTAATCACGTAACTTTTGAGGCGCCCATCGTCAACACGATGGATCTCCAAAACTACCAAGAAAGTGCAAAAATTACGAGTGTAAGAGCTTCATCTAATTCATTTTCGAATGCATTGAAAACTTACGAAAATCAAAATGTATCGGGCTGACCATAACTTATTTTGATCATCAAGATTTCAAAAACGATATCGTCTGGGCAATCATCGTCTTACGGGAACTGCCCCCTGGCCTGTTCTAGTGATACGACTTCCAGTTCCTGTATTTCCAGTTTGTTTAAAACTAAATTAACCTTAGCCTAAAGCCCTGGTAGCTAATGCTATATTCCTTTTTTTGGTTTATAAAGGGTGATTTTTTAGCTGGTTTGGTTTTGGCAACACTGGTTTTGACAGCTGACGTGTGTTTAGTACCTTGTGTCACTGTCAAACAGCTTCAGTTTGGTTTGCAATTTAACCATGGATCGTCTTACAAATGAACAACGCTTGCAAATTATTGAATTTTACTATCAAAATTCGTGCTCGGTTCGAAATGTTCATCGCGCGCTGCTTCCATTTTATGATCGGCATTCTCGACCTTCTGAGCAGTCTATTCGGAAGATTGTGACCAAATTTCGCACCAAATTTACTTTGTTGGACATTAAACCACGAACACGTTTACGTACTGTGCGTAGTGAAGAAAATATTGCGGCCGTATCAGCTAGTGTGACAGAAGACCTCGAAATGTCGATTCGGCGCCGTTCGCAGCAGTTAGGCCTTTGTTACAGCACTACGTGGAAAATTTTGCGGAAGGATTTGGGCGTAAAGCCTTTTAAGATACAGCTGGTGCAAGAACTAAAGCCAGCCGACCTACCACAACGCCGAATTTTTGGTGAATGGGCTCTTGGAAAGCTGGCCGAGGATCCGCTTTTTTATCGAAAAATTGTGTTCAGCGATGAGGCTCATTTTTGGTTGAATGGGTACGTAAATAAGCAAAATTGCCGCATTTGGAGTGAAGATCAGCCAGAAGCATTGCAACAGCTACCAATGCATCCCGAAAAAGCCACTCTTTTGTGCGGTTTATGGGCCGGCGGCATTATTGGGCCATATTTCTTCAAAGATGATGCGAATCGCAGCGTTACTGTCAATGGTGAACGCTACCGAGCGATGAAAACAAACTTTTTTTTGCCCGAAATGGAAGTTCTTGACTTGCATGATATGTGGTTTCAACAAGACGGTGCCACATGCCACACAGCACGCGAAACAATGGCGCAATTGCGAGGCGAGTTTGGTGAACAGTTAATTTCACGTTTCGGGCCGGTCAATTGGCCGCCTAGATCGTGCGATTTGACACCATTAGATTATTTTTTGTGGGGGTATGCCAAGGCTAATGTGTATAGGGACAAGCCCGCTTCGATTGACGCACTGGAAGCCAACATCCATGCATTCATTCGTGAGATACCGGCCGATATGTGTGAAAGAGTATGCCAAAATTGGACTCAGCGGATGGGCTACCTGAGACGCAGCCGCGGTCAACATTTGCATGAAATTATCTTTAAACATTAAATTGCAAGGTTCAAACTATCGATTCAAATAAATATTTCATTCATTTTTTCGAATTTTTTGTGTTTTTTTTTTAAAAGAAGTTCTAAACCTCTTAAAAAATCACCCTTTATAATTCATTTATGTAAAAATGAAGTTATAATAATAATAATACTAAATCTAAATTATTTGCGGATTAAAAAGTTCTGCAAAAGTTTACAGTGCATGTCCTACAGAGGCAGCTTCTCCCAGTTCATTCGTCTTTTCGTTAAATTTCTTATGTCCAGAAGGCTAACACAATTTTTAGTCGTTCCTTGAACTGAGCGTTTTTGTACGGATATAAAACTGCAGTGGTTCATGTGTTTATCTACTGAGCGGAAGGTCCCAGGTTCGATTTCCGAAAAAAAAACACACACAAAGACGTTGTATGTCTTAAGGTAAAAAAAACTTCCCAATTCAGGCCTTAATATTTTAAAATCCTTCCATTCGACCCAAAAATGAGAACCAACAGCAAAATGTACAAGCAAATTGCTCTTAGAAACCACGCTTAGGGTCCATTACGAACGTGTTGAGCTATCTGTTATTAAAAGCAATGCAAAAGTGTTTTGTTTTCGTATACCACTCTTTGGGGTATTACTGCTAACCAGCGATACCACTTTAGTTCAATTGAAGTAGATTTACTTCAGTTTTGGAAAAAAAAATTCAAATCTGCTCCCTATTTCACACTATCGTTAAATTCTTTATATCTACTTCACTTTAGAAATCCATTCTTTAATACGCTTCAATTTTAATAAGAAAACCGTAAATCGACTTCCAAAACAAAAAATTATTTAAAAAATGCTTTAAACTCTTTCATTTAAGCACCAATTCACATTTCAAAAGAATAAATTGCTACAAACTTCACTTTAAACACAAAATTTATATAAATTTTCTGACGTTTATAATTATTTTCCTTTTAATTTTTTGTCAAAGATGTGATACGTTTGGTTAGGTTTTGGTCCTTGTCTGTTCCGAAAAGTTTAGCCAAATACGCGAAAGAATTATTACAAACGCGAAGAAAGTTTTTAAGTTATCAAGAATGTGAAAAAAGATTGGTGCGAAAAATTATAATTTAATAAACATATCGCTGTGCACCATTCAAAATATTTTTTTCTAAAAAACATGGAACAAATTAAGACTTAATTTTAATAAAAAAAAAAAATATTTTGTAGATTTTGAAACGTTTTTTTGAACATGTTGTATATATATTTATATATACAACTAATATGGAATTAAATATATCGTTTAAACTATGACTTTGAAATCTACTTCCCTTTTCTTGAATCTACTTCGCTTTTTGGGTCAAATCTACTTCGCTTTATTTTTTTGAAGTGGTAACGCTGCTGCTAACCCATGCTTATCGGTCGGGGGCTTGTCGTTGAGGTCTTTGGAATGTCAAGTCCAGGTAATTCAGGGCACTCGTTCCGTAATTTTTCAGACGATTATCGTCGAAACGATAGACCTCCAAAAGTAGCAACTAAGTGCCAAAATTACGAGTTTGAGACCCTAATCCAGTTAATTTTTCATAAATGCAATGAAAGCTGACGAATGTGAAACAAATTCGGGCAGAATATGATTTATTTTGGTCACCAAAGTTTCAAAAACGATATCGTTCCGACGATTATTGTTATGCGGAATCTGCCCCCAGATATAACAGAGCCCAATAAATCAATTTAAAGTGACTTACCCCAGATCAGCCTTGATGTATGCAAGCATTTCTGATAAATTTGTATAAACTGGTATATTTAAGTCGGCTTATTGCCCAAGATTATTATAAATGTTGATGGATTTTATGACTTGACTTTGGTAGAACACAGCAACTTGCAGGATTAAAAGCTGATTTCACCCCGTTGAGTTTAATTCAATTTTAAAGTCTTTTAACCTATGATTTTATCTTTTGACAACTGAAAGTGCCTTCCTAGAGCAGGTTTCATTTCATTTAAAAAAAAATACGATAAACTTGACGTTATATTCCAAGTGCCAGGGTACACCCCGCGTTTTTAAAAGTCCTTTACCACCAAACTGAGAATCAATAGGGGCACACACAAAACCCCCCATAGATGTATGGGTGCAAAAATAGACCGTGTAGGCCTTTTCTATGTTATGCACATACAACTTCTGATTCACGCACGCAACTGTTGTTTTATTTCTTATTTTTTTTGTTCCAACAAATCATCATAAACAAGAGAAATAAAATTGCGGAGAATAAAAATATTTTTCCATCCTTTGTTTACAACTCGCCCAAAAACGTAGCCTACGAATAAATTACCCCACTTTCAGGAGCGGCACAAAAACCGATTCGGGTTTTGCACACTTTGGATTTGCCATTGCAATGAAATGTGTTAATATTTATTCGCAGTTCTTATGCTTGTATCTATGGATTCTGTCATCGGGTAGGTGTGTATATCTAGATACTGGCATTTAAAGTAAACAATAAATTATCTCACACGATTGGAATTTTATTGGCCGGATTTCTTCTCGTTGAAAATTCAGCCAGGCATTTCAATAAATTAAAGACCACATTTGTTCTGTCTCAATAACTGAGTCATTGATTAAGTAACACTTTGCGATATATGAATAAAATTATTTATTATTATTTTATTTTATCGAGACTAAAAGGTAAACATTGCGTTGGGGATTCGTCGTATGCGTGATATGAGTGACAGAAGGTTGCATATTTGAAAGTTGGTTACGGATTTGTGAGTGGACACAATTTGGCCTGCTTAAAGTGTACGACATAGTTTCACAAATTTGAACGGGCTCACGACCACAAATGAATGGTAGGAGTGTACAAGAAGTTCAAGGAGTAATGTCAGAGTTTCTCCAATTAATTTGTCAGAAAATGGTTTTAAATTTGACTCTACAATGGACGGCATATTGAGTTGGTCAGGGGGCTCTTAGTTATACGCACTTTCTAAACTCTAAAGGGAATTCGAAGTTTCTATTTTTTTGCAGTCTAGTCTGGTTTATTCTGCAGGTGAACTTCATTCGTCTGTGCTAATGTCTGAAGACAGTTGTTGTATTTTTCGAATGAATTGCGCCTGCAATTATTTGCCTTTTCGAACGAAGTACCTTTCCGTTTGACATTCAATGAATTTTTGGAGGAATATTTGTTTAATTTTCATTGTGCGAACATCTTCTTTACATTGATCGCTAACTTAAACTTGAATTCGCATTAAAACTCGACTAATCTCCGTCTTTTCATTGCCCAAAATAACAATGCGCTAAGCTTTTATTTCGAACATTTTAAAGGATATAAACTACTTTTCTAATTGAAAGTGGTGCCAAATTTGTTTTTTTTTAAGACACGCTATAGAAAATTATTATTCTTATAAAATATTCTTATAACAACGATAAATAAGTTTATTAAGAATTTTAAGTAAGGTACATCGGGGACTATGGATTATTAAACAAGTTCCTCTGGGACTTTTCAGTAAAAATATTTAGTTTCGACATTAAATTGAAATAGTTCACAGTGACTACATTTTTCATAAAAATTTCGCAATTGTGAGCTTCCTTTAATTAAGGTCGACACTAAAATTGGTCATTAGTGCGGCGCTCTGAATAGACTTAAATAACGCCAACTTTTTATAACGATAGGTATACTTGATTACGAACAGGCAGTTTTTTGTTGTAATTTTCAGACATTGCACAAGAAATGAACGATATATTCCGCGATTCTAATAATCATTTTTAGTGTCCGGACTAAGTTTTTCGAACTCACAATGATGAAATTTTCCATACAAAGTTTCATATTGTGACCTACAAAATATTTAGTGTGAAGGCTAAAAATGATTATTATCAAGGCCCGTTATGTTTACATTGTAAAAAAAATGGGATTAAGTTGTAAAATGCTTTTCTTCAAAAAGGTCATAAAATTCACCTGTTTTTTTGTCTCACTTGATTACGAACAGTATGTATGTTTTTGTGATCATTCTTCTGAGAAAGCCAAAGTGAAGTAGAATTTTCAGCGAGCAGTTCAAAAACTAAATTAAAAAATGTACACTGCGTATTTATCCCAAGTAGAAGTGACTTGACTTGCGAGTTTTAAAGTGGAAGCTATTGGAAATGTAAAGTTAATCTTGACACTATGCCATTCACTTTCAGAGAGGGGTTGCTAGGAAAACGTTGAATCAAACCGAAAATGGAGACACACGCCCAAATTAACCAGTTTATAGTGGCGTCAAAATGATTGCAAACATTCAGGCTTATTCGGGGGGAAGTCACTCTGATTTTTTTATTGGGCAAAAATGTAGTTTACTTTGTACGTTTCAAAAGTTATATTTCTTTTTTTCTTGAATATTTGGCACAGTTTTTATACCCTCCACAGGAAGGTATATTCACTTTGTGGTTACATTTGTAACGCCAAGAAGGAGTCACCGGAGTGCCCATGAAGTATATATGTATATTCTGAATCAGGATCACATTCTGAATCGATTTAGCCATGTCCGTCTGTCCGTCTGTCTGTTGAAAGCACGATAGCGTACAAAGGAATCAACCTAGGCGAATGAAGTTTGGTGAAAGTACTTATTTTTATCGTCGTAAGGTTGGTATTGAAAATGGGCTATGTCGGTCAAGTAGTTCTGGTACCTTCCATACAAAATATTAGGCCCATGTGTCTCTCTGTCTTTTGAAAACAGGATAGCGTCGAAACAAATCGACCTAGGCAAGTGAAATTTTTTTTTATCGTCGTCAGGTTATTTTTCTATAATTTTTTTTATGAATTCGGCCTCATCGTAAAACATTAAAAACCATTTCAGGTGAATTTTAAACTTAGTACTTTCGAGAATTTTGCGCAATATAAATGATTACCTGTAGGTACGGGTCAAAACATTTTTTGTAACAGTCAATAAATACTAAAAAAAAAATAAGAAAACCTAAAAAAATTCCGTAAAGGCTATAATGATACCTTGAACAGGTAACAACAGGTAGAATTGTAATTAGATTACTCAAAAGCTGATTTTTATTATTTCTTGACCTCACATGCCAAAAATTTTGCAGGACTTGTATGCATTGAAGGGGATCAAAGCATCGGCCAGGCCGATGATAACACTTTTACTTGTTTTTCTTTAATATTTGCCACAACATGGGAAATTTTACAGCACGTGGTTCGTGTACTGGCTAACTCCTAGTGGTATATTGACTATTGGCGCCCTAAACAGCAACATGGTCACAGGCACACAAACCCTGTTGACGAACGTTCAGGTTACCTGAAATGTTGAATATGAAATTTACAAAAAAAAAATTAATTAATGTGCTTTATTTTTTTTTTCTAAAGTTGAAACCCCTTGATGGGTTGGGTTGCTCACAGGTAGATGTTATTGAAACAAATCTTTTCATATTTTGAAAAATGTTTTATTCCTAATAGGGGATACAACATACGAATAAAACCTTTGTTTACGATATCAAATCTTTCTTCGAAGAAAGAAAGCAAAAAAGATTTCCTGTTCATAAAAATATAATGCCACGAGTGCATTTGTCTTAGGCTATTTCTGTCTATAATTATCTACTTAGTATATCTTCGAATTTAATTATTTTTTTAAGATCTAATTTAAAAAGTACTTCTGTAAAATATTTATTCTTATTTTGTCTTCTTTCTTTATTTCCAGGTATGTACCTTTTTTGTAACAGAAACTGTTCAAACGCTTTTATGTAAGTACATTAATTCCCTAAAAATTGTTTAATAACAATATTGGCTACTTTTGTGCATTAAAGCCTGTGACTATTCACTGAACAATTAAGCGAATCATTTATAATTCCCTTGGGAGTTGAAAAATGAACACAACTTCGTTGGAACGTCATACAGTGGGGTGGTGTCTGTCTAAAAGTCAATAAGTGCAAATTTGCGTCAAACTATTTTCGCTGTACCTACTGTCAACTCTTTGATGGAAATTAATAGGCAGTCGGACATATTTCAGACTCACTGTTGCCTCAGGGTTTTGTCTGTCTGTAGATGGCGCTGTTTACCGACGCAATCCACATTGCTGTACTTAAAATTTTAATGCTCTTATTGCAATGAAATTAACTGCACCTAACTGTCGATTGGCATACTTCTTGTCAGTTAGTCAATTTGTGAAAAACTATCCGAATTTAAACAGCGATACAACTTCAGTCTTAAACTCGTTTAAGTGGTTGAAAAGGAGACTTAATTAAACAAACGAAAGAAGTAAAAGCAGCTCCAATCACAGGTACGTTTTAAGAACTTCGGTCTTACAAGAACCCTTTATAATATTGCAAACAAAGTTACAAAAGCTTTAACATTTATGTAAAAAGTTTTAGGGCCGAGTGTGTTGTTCATTTCTAAAGGGCAGAGCAATCTCCAAAGCTTTCAAATTCCAGGTATACCTTTGTAAAAAGTTCCAATCTTTAGCCTTTTGTCAGCAAAACGCTTTTCAACAAAACTAACGTATTTTTCTTGGGTAATAGTCGAATTAGCGCTTCACTTTTATGTTTAATATTTAACCTCACTTCAACAACTGCGTGTAACTTACTCCATATACGCACGGATGTATGACAGTCCGTGGATACTGTATTGAATAACGATTCTGACAACTTTAAGGGACAAACAGACTTGGGCTATATAGATCGGCTATATCGTGACCTGAAAATTTGATTCCATTACGCTTAATTTATCGTAAAATGCGCCTGAGTTGCTGCTGCTCTTTAATATCGCTTAAGAACCCGCGTCCGTCGTGCACCCTGTTGGTTTTTTCGCCAATATTTCCATGACTCTCTCCCACTGTTTGACTATAGCCACAGCATGTGTCAGCTTTTAATTATCACAAAGTTAAAACCCATTTTGTATGAATGTCATATATGAACTACCACCCCGATGGCTTAGGTATGCCCTTCGGTGTAGTTTATTTCACTTGATCCCCGAGACCACATACGCACATGCTATTTGCTGGATTTTTGTTCTTTACTAGTGCGTCGTGAAATCACTTCAACAACCCGTTGTGCGCATTTAATTGGTTAATCAATGTAATTGTTATTGAAATACTCCCTTGACAATGCTTTCCATATATACAGACTCAGATGACGACGCAAGAGGTTTCCAGAACAATGCAAATGCACTTGGCCGCAGAGTGCCCGCGCTGCTGCTCGTCTTAATAGCTCAAATAATTCCCGATACGAGATAAACTCTCGGCCACTGGCGGTAACCCATTCGGGTGACTGAATGGAGGAGGAGAAATTGGATTGATTGGTTTGTTTTTTTTTTTTAATCGCTCGATGAGACCTCTTGTTTCAATTGCTTCAATTGCGACGTTTCAGACTTCAGAGACAACGAGACTGACTGGTCTTGTGAGCAATTTATGGATCAAATAAAAACAACAGAGAATCCACTCTCACCACTGGATGCTCGACGCACATAGATTTTTATTATGTATTGGGGTTAATCCGCAGACTAAAGGGTTCCTGTTTGATGTTTCGATGTGCAGTATCATTTTCTCTAGCGGTGGCTGAATGAGGAATTGATTAAGCGATTGTTATTGTTGAATTAAATTGTCCTCTAGATGCAGTAGTTGAAATAGAAGCCGCCGGCTGATTGTGTGGGGTTCACTTCGAAAAAAAAGAGGAAAAGTTGATTGTTGCCGATGCAGGGAGCTTCACTTCAGTTCTGCACTTTGTTACATGAGAGAGGGCAATTTGAAATAACACGCAGCACCAGACTAGGTCACTCAAGCGTTCTGTGTCTTATTCTTACCTTCCCTACGAAACACGAGATTCATACTTTTTCTATCGAAAGTACATTGGTACTAGTAAACTCTATATTTAAATATAGGTATAGGGTGACCCAACATCGTCTGATGGTATTATTTTTTACGACTTAAAAAATTGGTCGCATAGAAGATGTTGTTGCCGACATATTTCCAAATTTCAACACACCCCACTGTCTTGTAAAAGAATCTCAAAATTTGTATGCATTTTACACCAGTTGGGCCACCCTGTATATGGGTAGCGACGTACTGTCAATGGTGCGACAATCCTTTATAGACCAAAAAACAAGTTCGCTGAAAAAGAAGCATATTTGCTCGAGTGAGTTCTGGACTTGGTCTAGGCTGACTTTTTTTTTCAGTCGTCACTAGCTTAGTTTGAAGGCTGTTTAAAACTGTCGATTTTTTTTTGATGAGCGCCTTATTCCATTGTTATTATATGGTGGGACTTATCCCTTTTTGTGGGAATTTCGATGTCCAAAAAGCCTTCCGTGGGATAAAGGGATAAAGCACCAAATCGTGGGAATTTCAGAAATCTGACAAAAAACATTCAAACTATGAACTTTTGGTGAAATTCTATCAAAACACCTCTATTTCACCATGATTAGCAACACACTGAATCTCCATAAAAAAAACAGATCATGTAAATCGTCTTTTATTAAAATTTTGTAGTACTAAAAAATAATCATAGCAGTGCTACCAACTGCGGTTTTTATACTAAAGGTTAATTTAACGTGATTTTCAAGTGTTTTTGAAGTTTTTTTGATTAGCCTGGAGACTTAGAAGTTCCAAACCTCATTGAAAGGCGTGTACGGCTTCCCTGAGTGACTTCTTGAAGATAAATGGTGGCATTGTCTTCACATCAATGCCGTTTATTGTTTCTGTCCGTGCGGTTCTCTCTCTATCTTAATATATACTTAATCTGCAAACAATGTTTTTTTTCTGTATTAAAAGTAATGGTCCTAGTACTCATCCCTGTGGTAGCCTTTTGTTTGTTTTCCTCTGCCTGCCTTCAACGGTTTTAAATCCTTCTATATTCTGTTAGTAAGTATAATGTTGTGGGTAGCATTTTTGCCTTTGATCTTGAAAACCATCCCAACAAGCTTTGGGGATGTCTACCAAGTTAAAGATAGAACTGGGCATAACGTTTTTTTTTCACATCTCTTTTGATTCTTGGATTAAAGCTGCTGTTCGGAAAAAAACATAAAAGAGTGCCAAAATGCCAAATGTGTTTTAAATTTGCTCGTCATTTGCGTAGTCACATAGAATTTCATTAACAAATTCGAGAAGAAGTATCGATGGCAGAGTACAGTCTTGTGGGACACCTCGTTCACAGGGTTCGGACTTTACTAGATCTACTTCGCTTTTCGCAACATCTCTTAAATCTACTTCGTCACTCCGCTTGGCTAACAAACTACTTCGATTTGTTTCCTAGATATAAATAGATCAATCAGAGAATAATTATGTGACAGCACTGATTATCGAAGATTTGTTTTTGAAATTAACTTAAACCTCGCAGGTTATCTCTTTCACGATACTTAACAAAAGTTCGTCTTGCTCTCCATTATAAGACTAGTTGCAGCATTTGCAGATGAGTGGAGATCTTTTTTAATTTATGATTTAAACAAAATGCATCAAAAAGACTTATTAAAGTTTTGGCTTCCCTTAATGTAGCATAAAAATACTGTTTAATAATTTAATAGAGAACATGTTAACCTTAGCTATTTTACCGCCTAGTAGTCCAGTGGCCGAAAGAAAATTATCCGAAATGAATTTAGTAAAAAACAAATTCCTAAACAGATTAAATGTAAAAACAGCTGAAAATCGAAATATTCTCAATATTATGTTTATCGGAAAATTGGAAAGACGTTGTTGTTCAACAGCTTAATTTAATAAAATTTGTAAAGTAATTTAAATTTGTTAATGCTAAATTTGTTTTAAATACATAATTTTCAACGTTTATTTGAATCATAAAGCAATCTACATGTTTTTCGCTACATAAACAAAATATTTAAGAAATGCAATGGAGTCTAAAGTAAATACTAAAAATCCCAATGTAAATGTACATATAGATTTACTTTTTGTCTGAGCAATAAATGTGCAATTTTTGTTGCTCACACATTTTTTTCTGTTGAAGTACAATTTTTTTTTTTTTTAATTAAAAATATAGTCATTGTTTTCAATAAATTTAAGAATCTACTTAAAAAAATTTAGTTCTATTTCGCTTTTTCTTTTCATCTACTTCGAAATACGATTTCAGAAGTCCGAACCCTGCTCGTTCATTAGAAAATTTACCATTTGTCGTGCAATGTTTTCTTTCTCCTATCGCCAAAAAAAGGGCCCATATCAGTGATCCCAGATTGAGGGAAAAAGTATCAATTGGCGCTCTTATAGTGAATAAGCGGAAACCGAGGGACAAGCTTAAAAAAGCGAAAAAAAAAAAAAAAAAAAATCTCTGTAATGTTTAAATTGTTTTAAGGTAAAATTAAAACGTATTTTCATTACAAAGAAATCTTAAAGTTTGTTCAAAATAAAATGTTCATACTGAACATGAAAGAAATCAGCCCATCGAACGTCTACGTACATGTACAAAAATTGAATTCATTATTCTTATTTTAAGCACTTTGAAAAGTCTGAATTTTTGTTACTGGATCTAAGAATTTTTTTAATTTTTTCATATGAAAATTTCACTTGGTGGATAAAAGGGGAACTTTTTTCGGGGAAAAATGAATGACTGTGTTGATAAGAAAAGGGCAAAACAGTTTTGAAAGTCTGGGAGCACTGCTCCATATGCCTTTCATAACTGGATGAGTAAATTCACTGCAAGTTGTTCGTACAACTCTGCTTAGCTGTATTTTTCATTCATGTAGTTGAGGTTAAATTTGAAATAGACTTCTGCAATCAAAAAAGTTGAATGAGGTATAAATTAAATAGTGCACCACTTCCGAAACAAGTTTGCTGCAAGTTGTGATCCCCGATAGACTTAGTATAATTTTTTTCGTATACCCTTACTCTTGAGCTAGTATAGTGAAACAAACTCTCCTGTGTTAGGGAATTCTCTGAAACGATACGATGGGATTCAAGCTCGCTCGCCCTTTATAATTATATTTCGTTTCATTATAAACTTAAGAAATACCTCAAAGCTTTATGTTTGTCCAACAGAACTATATTAGCTCTGTAGCAGATCCATCAGAGAAGTGAGTGTCATAGTTATGGACAAATCAAACCATTCATTATATGACTCCGCCATTATCCGTTACGGCTCTAAGAAATACAGGATCAAAACCGACACTCGTCCCAGCCATTTATACTCTCTTATTCCGTCGTTTTTATTATATAGAAACCTGCGTGCTAAAAATTTTACGCATGAACCGCAAATATTCCCATCAGCGACCATTGGCGACTCTCAAGCAGTGTCATTTATTATTTTCAAAATTTACCATTCAGTCTCCATTCAGCAGATAATTTTTCTGGTATGCAAATTATTTCATGGTATACGTGACAGACTTTCGCCTATTTTTCGTTATTTTTCCTGCACCTTCAAGTCTCGCCTAGAGCTTGTTGTACTTACTTTCTCTTAGCTCAATAGTTCAAAATTTACAAATTTTGTCTAACATGTATAAATGACATCTATCCACTGACATCTTTTAAAAGAAATAACTTTTCTCTTGCTAATAATGGAAAACTTTGAAAAATCTAATTTTTCTTTTATAAAATTTGTATCCACGCCCACTTTTTGGGGGCGTTTTTCTTTCTAAAGTCGGGACAAAAGTGACAAAAAATATAGAAATCTGCCTACAGATAATAAGAAAAGAGTAGTACGTTAGATCCAATCACAAAAACAAAGCTAAAGATAAAATTTAATTGAAAAACCCACGACGAACTTCTTCGTCAGAAGGGACACCTAACGTGGATAAATTTTTGTAGCAGTCACTGAGATCTTTGGTCTGTGTATGTATATAGGCTCACGAAGAAAAAAAAAATGATATATTCCTATAATTGATTGCAAACCGGATCGAAGTGTTATGCCTTTTTCAAAAAAATGATGCCTCTTTGGAAAAAAGATAAAAATTGCCCACTTTATAAAGGAACTTTAACAAAGAATGTTGAACAATAAATCAAAGAATTTTGTACCCGATTTATCTAACTCAAATTGTATTTGTATGAATTGATTGTAAAAAAACAATTCATAAAAATTAAGCCTTTTTTAAAAATTACTCCTCAATGCCTCAAGCATCGGAATGCCTCACGCCTCAAAGACGTACCTAAATATGCCTCAGTTGGCATCACTGATTCCCATGTAAAAGCAGCTTTTGAGCAGCCGAAGTAGGTACTGGTTGGTTTTCACACGTCAAAGACTTGGAGACGTCCAGCCTTTACAACTCAGGCTTTTTGAATCGATTTTTCGGAAAAATAAATCTCGTGTTCATGCATTAACGGTCGCAAGAAGCTAAAACAGGGCCTGTGACAAAAGTCACTGTTGAAAAATTGGCACTTTTGCACAGACTTGTTGTTGTGAGTTATGGGCTCATATTTATTTATTTTCACTTTATAAATACCTATTATCTAGCTGTAATATCTACTAGCAATCATTTTTAGCCCAGGCTAAATTTTTCCAACACACAAAGGCGAAGTTTTCCATACAAAATTGCATATTGTAACCTACAAAATATTTAGTGTGAAGGTTAAAAACGATCATTAGTAAGGCCCTGGGTCACAAAATGCATTTTTGTACGGAAAATTTCACCATTGTGGGTTCGAAAAAAAAAGATTATTAGTAGACCGCGCCTCTGTTTCCTAACTTCTAAAACAAAAACTTAACCACCTGACAACACTCCTCAGAGATCACTCTGACATCATCACCATCATCAGTATCGTCGTCATCACTCAGCAACGATTTCCGGCTTGTTCAATTATTTTTCTTTCAATAAACCCCAACAAGCCGATTACTCTAGCACTGTTACTACAGACAAAGAAAGCTGCTCACAAACTCAATTCAAATTAATTGTGTGCATCTATTCATGTAAACAGTTCACAGCCGACTCGACTCCTCCGCATCTTCAGAAACAAGCGAGGCAAACAGTTGCACAACATTATCCCTTGCATTGTTGTTTATTTGTTTACTGCATCATTCGTGTTTTTTTGTTTTTTTTTTTCGTTTCATCTTCTTGTTCGTTTTTTGTAAAATATTAAATTTCCACCAATAAATGGTTGCGTGATTTCGCGCTTCATCGTTCCTAAAAGAAAAGGCGCAGTCTTCAAGGCACAGAAATATCTCCCTGATTGCATTAAAGTCACGATTTTCCTCAGACGCATTCACGTCATGTCAGCGAAGAATATGAAGACGCTGCAGGATGAGCGCGAGAGTGTGTGAGTGAATTTGTCAGAGAGCATCGTCGGAAAGCTAGTTAAGAACAATAATGTACAAGTTTCGCGGAAGTGCTTTGGCACAATTAGATCTCAAATTGAATTCGCCGCATCTATTGGGAAGAGGCGAAATTAAATTAATTCGTTTGAGTGGGTAAAATGGTTTTGTTTCTTTATTTTATAGCAATTCAGGGAGGTCGTTTTTTTTCGGGTACAGATACAGAGATGTCGCTCAAATATTGAATGAAGGGGAACTTTTGTTTTATTTATGCAGACTTTCGATGGGAAGGAAAAATGGTTACCACTCTTGCAAACTTAAACCGACAGAAGTAATAGAAACCGTCTTTCAGAATTCAGTGAAGGTAACCTCTTTATTTTGGTGTTTTTTTGTTAACAAAAAGGCGAAATACAGTCACATAAATCACGCAACCAACAGTGGCGCTGCAACGCTCTTTTGCTAGTCAAACTTGCGAGCAGGTCTGATCCTCTTTACACAGGACCGTGTGTAGGAACAAAGCCTTTTGTTACGTGGTTGCTTTTCAGATAAGAACTGTGCTGCCCTGAGAGCGTTCGGACATCCTGTGTCGATTGCAATGTGGGCAACTTGGTCACTGTGGTTTCAACGTCGACTTCGGTCATTGTTCGTATGCCTTTTCGAGGAGCTTGTAGAAATAGAAACCACATCAAGGTCCCTCGATGCAATTTCTACATCGAAAAGACTTGCTCCCAGAAGTGAGGCTTAATTTCCTGTTTGCTGGCTTTTATTCAGTACAACTGCATAATAATCCGAGAATCCCATAAAGTAGAGCTACACAAAAAGCAACTATGAAGAGCGCGCACCCAAATCAAATTCAGTTGTACAGACAAATTTTTATTCAAAATCCAATTAAAGCTATCTTAAGCAGAAACAATATTCTCATAGAATACAAAGTGAACTTGAGTATATACCTATAACTAACAAACCCCCTTCCGTTGAAATGAGATCTACAAAGTCAAGTAGCGCAGTGCCTTGTCAATGAATCTCATCTCGGCGGTGGGTTGCTTGTCGGCAGCTGTCTTGCTGCCCGGAATTGGTTTCCTGGCGCATTCCTTTGTGGTTAAACGCAGACTTTCACATTTATCCTTTTCACGCAGCAGGCCTTCCAGTAGTCTCTCGCGTCGTTCCTGCTTCTCCAACTCGTCTTTGCTGCCGCCATCGGCGTATTCCCTTTTCAGGACTAATCCAATAATTCGTGCTCGGGTAGTGCGGTACTTGGGACTCGTCATGGCATAGGACCGTGGGCGTAATTTATAGACACCACTCTCTGACTCGGTTCCACTGTCTGCCGATGGTGGGGGATTGCCATCAATCGACTCCTTGCTGCTGCTACCGACGACTTCGGTGGGGGACTCGCTGCGGCTGGCACCGCTAAAGTAATTCTCATCCGAACTATGCCCAGGGGAGGCAGCGTCGTCGTCTTCGGTTGAGAGTTTGTTGTGCGATTTTTTTGGGTAAATTGGTTTCGAATCTTCTTCATCTCCGCTACTGTCTTCGGTGCGCGGTAGTGGTATGGAACGAACATCATCGTTAACGTTTGATTTGGCAGCGTTCAATTTGAGATTCCTTCTTCGTAGGCGACGTTCCTGGCGCTCCCTTTGAATGCGACCGATTGTCTCCATCGAATCGATAAAGAGGTCCAAATCGGTGGCACTAAAGTCCGAAGTGTTGACGGATGAATCGCGAAATATCAACTCGACGTAAATGGGTTCCTTTTTGGCTAAGTTTCGGTCCATTTTTGTAATTTAGTTTTTGCGTACTTTCACTGGCTGTTGACGAAGGGCGACTGATGAATTGTTGCACCCAAACACTCGCATTTATAGTGACATTTTGTGAGTGTCAAGAAAATTACAGTCCCTTACAACCTGTTTGCCTGTCTACCTGGAATCACGAAAATCCGTCGCGGAATGTTATCGTAGAATGTAATTAGGGTTTTGGGATTTTCTTGACTCATATCCTGCACTACCTGGCTAATTACCCTGTGCACTTGATTCTTAGAAGCAAAATTTGAATATTTCCGCACTCGGGGGCGTTCTTGGATTGAAAATCAATTTTATTGCACAATGAAAGAGGACTCTTGGATACCGCGAAAATTACTGTCAAAGGTGCATGTGTTTTATTGCGGATTTGATTTTTCTTCCCAACACTTTGGTTGAGTTAAAAAAATTCATGAATTCCATTTATTGCGATCGAGAACATTCGTCGATGTAATATAATACACAGGAAAATAATTAAAGGATTATCCCTCACTCTCCTCTGCGATACTTTCGGGTGCGATATCGTCATATGGATCCTATTTCACTTGTTTAAGTTTCTAGCACTTGACTGGTAAAGACATAGGAAAGGTTTTACTGGAGTAAAGATATCGAATCAATCGGAAGGGATAATAGAGCGCCCCAGAAAATTAGAAAATTCGTGGTGTCGTATGGATTTATAGAAGATTGGTATCTGTACAAAGAATTCATAAAGCTGTGACGCATATTTCTCTTATTTGTCAAATAAATTCTTTTTCTATACCTTCGAATATACCTTTTCTAGAAAGTTGCGTTTACTTCTTCGGCGAGAAGTATCACAAAAAATATGTATCGCCTCTGGGATTCTCCAAGAAGTTTGCCGACGAACGAAAATCTTCTTTCAGGGTACCCCAAGAAGAGCAAGAATCCCCAATAACGTTTTTTTAACTTTCTCCATTTCGAAGTAAGAGAAGGAATACAATATTCGTACAAAATTTCGAACTCAAAAGAGTGGGTCGCAAAATTCTGTCCGTCTGTCTGTATGTCCCGAGGCCTACAGCCTAAGCGGCCGCCCGGATTTCGTTCAAACTTCGGATTTGGAGTTAAGGGGCTTACAGTTCGGAGCCGTTGTTTTTTTTTTGCATGGTAACCTCAACATTAATGGTACTTTCCATAAAAAATGTTCATACCACTTTGATTAGTTCGAAAACGGCTCTAACAATTTCAACCAAAATTGATATTTAAGCTTAAGTAGGTAAGCTTAACATGACTGCATACTCGGTTTTCGCTAAAAAATCGAATAATGGTACTTTTGAAATCTGGACATCTCGAAAACGGTCCATACGATTGTAACAAAAATTCATTTCTAAGGTAATATGGTCATTTCTAACTTAATGGAAAACTCAGTTTTTCTCTGTTCTATCGTAAAAAGGGTTTTTGAAAAAAGTATTTTTTTAAAAATTTAGTTTTCTTTGGTTTACCTGAAAACGGCTATAACGATTTTGACCAAAATGCAAACATAGAGTCGACAACGCTAATTTTAAAAACTGCTCATATGTCGAAAACCCCATTTTCGATTTCGATAAAACTTTAAAAACCAAGTAATGCTTACAACCCGAACAATAACTTGTACTCGGTTGTCAACTAAATAGTTAAGCAATAGTATTTTTCAAACTAAATATTGCAATATTTGGTACTGTCTTGTCTGCCAAATTTTACAAAAATATATTCCAGTAAAAAATAGAAACATCAGAAATCAGAAACTCCTGCTACAGTTTGCCTTGAACTCAAACATTTTGTAAAGTACAAAAAGCTTATAAAATAGTACTGTAGACGCTTTTAACTCTTTAACCATAACTTTAAACATAACTTGCCTGTTACTGACAGCTTCAACTTATAAAAACTCACATTGATATTTAATACTGCCATAGTCCAATATTTTATGAAGCGTTTCTTTTATCTAGCATCGGCTCTCAGATTTTTACCTACCTACTTAATAAAATAAGAAAACAACCAACCAAACTTTTGATTAACGAGAAAGTTTCGATCGACCCAGTCGTGCACTTTAGCTCGCTACTTAATTTACAACTTGTTACATCATCAGATAATGCATTATTCTCCCTCATATGTGATCCTTGTTTCCTGGGCGTCGCCATAAGGCATAGGACTAGACCGGCCAAGTCGACTGTACGTTGGTCCGTTGGTTTTCCCTTGCAGCACCAAAACCGGTTCTCCTGTCGAGGACTCTAAGATTGCGTATGATACTCAATAGTTCCTGGATATCTATTATATCCACAATCTCCAATTTGTCCTCGGAGTAACTGAGGGGATGTAATTTATTTTTCAACTAGAAACACCCAGAGTTCAGTATATCGATCTCAGAAGTTCTTGAAGATCCGCTTTCTCCAAATCCCAGCTGAATTCTCAATCTCTTTTTTGTAAGGGCTGGGCTTTTATAAAGTTTTATTAGACTGCTTATGAAGTTAGACCTCGCTCACCTCCGGCTTTAGTTCTTTTGTGTGTTGAGATCGGCCCTGCTTGGTATGCTTTACTCAAGCCTTTAATTTCGATCTTACTTACCAAAGATGCGTACTTTTGTGGTCCATTTCTTGAAATTCCATCCGGTTCTTCATTATCCGGATGCCCTGGTACACAGAGTAGGGCCGCCACGTTGGCCATACAATTTTTAAAGAACGCTGTATGACGGTTTCCTAAGAGAATTGAGACATTTATTGAAATTTGCAAGGTACCATTGCACAGAATTCCAAGAGGACACATTTTTCAGTGTAATGTAGCATTTTAAACACAGAATTGAAGCCGGTTTGTCCCCCTTCCCCAAACTGTCAAACAACCTTGGCCGTTCCGTCCCGTTAAATGTGAAATCCCTTTAAAAGTTGAAAAAAAGACAGCAACAAATTGAAATACCAATGCGCCTTTGAATTAAAAATTACTCTTAGCCTGACTATAAAGCTATAAAGCTAGAGCTCGAAACAAAAGTAAACCATAGATCAAACAAGTGCAGGGTGCAGCGATATGTTTTAGGGTCTCAATTTCGAGCCCTAGGGTACCTTATAAGAGCTGAAAGATTCCCTCAGCTATTAATCTGGCAAGCTGTGTCTTGATTTCTTGACTCACAGTTGTGAAGTCGCTAAATTTCGCTCATAATTTGCATTCCATAGGTTTAGTTAACTCTTGTCACTGTGAGGTGAACAACCCGGCTATACACTTAATGACCTCATCGAGACATAGATGTCTAAGAAGGAACTAAAAAGTTCCTTGGAATGAATGTTAAAATTGCTAAAATTTGGAATGCACCATGTTTCGCTAACTTGACAACTGCGAGTATGCAACAGAAAAACACCCGCCAACCCAGTGGAATTGCACGCCCAAGAGTATGCAACAATTTGTAATGCACACCACTTGGCGGTGGCACAATCTTGGGTGGGAATTTTTAAGCAGAAATATTAATTTGAACAATTTTTTAAAAATATAGCACAAAAAAAAACTCAGTTTTCCCCTCTGGCAATGCCCTCAAAACAAAAGCTTCCTCCACAGCTGCATGTTGCATACGAATCCATGTGACTCGGGAAAAATTCTCCACCCTACCAACTAGCCATGCGCACAAGTGAAAAGCTCGCATAGCGTACAAGTTTTTCAGCGACACAAAAAATTCCCAATTTTCTCGGAATATCTTCCCTCCTTTGCTGTATTTTATTCCACCCATTCGTCCTTATATTCCTTTTTGGGGGTGGGGGAACAAAAATCACCGTGTAACACCGGAAAAGAGCATCGACGCGAAAAGCTTGCTTTTTGAGGTCATTCCTTGAAAACGGCTGAAAAAATATCCTTCGCCAACGCAAATCGAGCAAAAAATAGAAGAATCCCCCCTTGTGAAAATAGCATTGTTTATATTCGATAAATAATGGGCAGGACCATCACCCTCCCCTCGCAGACAGTATTTTTCTAACGAAAAAAAAAGAAGCGAAATATCCTTTTCCCGTTGTTGGGTGTGTACGTTGCTGGCCAGTTGTTGGTTCATTGCCGCACGCAGTGTGTGTGTCCATTTCGAAGATGGCGCAAATAGTTCTTAAGTGGATTATAAATTTATAAATAAATTAATAGTTTTATGTAGCAAGTGAATAAAAGAAAAATACATATCGCCCCGAACCCAGTTTTTGTGCATTTTTCCCTTATCCTGAAGGAGTGTGTGTATGTGTGTTTTTCGTTTTGCTCTCCGTACGGGGTTAGGATAACAGTGCTCGCTTAAGCGATTTGACCTCTGTTGAAAAGGAACTTTTGCGCTTCACAAAGGATCTCGTATAAATTCGAAATAAAAAGACTTTCACTTTGATTTCCATCAAACAAGGTGGCTTTCGTCCTTAAACTCATCATCATCATCATCATCCAGCATCCAACTCGGTGATTTTTGCAGCATTATATCCTCTCTCCACACCCCGGGACGTGACAATAAGAATGATGATGACAGTGGTGCTGAAGTGTTGAGTGTCGGAGCATAATCAAACAAAAGAAAAAATTCCTAATACAAAAAAAAAGGAGATAGAAAAATTCCGACCAAATGTAGCATACGGGGTCCTGTTAAGAGGATGTGTTGTGCTCTCGTTACGTTTGTCTCTTTCTATCTGTCTACTTTTTGCCCGGTTCTTCGATTTTCCGTACTTCTTCCAATTTGTGTTCCTCGAGCTTGAATCGGAGCGGAGGATATCTGATTTTGTAATGTAGGTCGGTGGTAGTAGTGCTCCAGCTGATGAAAAGGATATTAAATTATACGAAAAATAAATATATACAAAAAATATGTGAGAAAATATTGAAAACGATGTCCTTTTGAATATCCTGTTGAGTTAAATTAAAATAAAGCAAAGGAAGGGCCTGTCGCTGTCGCATATACACGGTAACGACTGAGAAGGGTTCACAAGGAAACACCGAAGAAAAACGGAAACTACTCGTACACCAACGTATAGTTTTTTGCCGGCGCGCGGTTGTGTTTTTTTTTTTTTCCACCCCTTTTGGAGTGTATTAGTGATTTTGTATAATTTAGAAGGTTTTTTTTGTTTTACAAACAAAATACTCAAGGATAACCACAGAAAGCGCAAGCATATCGAATAGTTAACACTTATCTACAATAGCTGGGATGAACACTTTGAATCCATGCGATATGTATGGATCGGAGCTGGTGAGGCATAGTTTTTTTTTTACACATTTAAGGAAACAAATTTATATCTTTTGTCAGCGACACGGCTACGCTTGATTTTTGGTGTTCTCGCGACAAATTCTTTCATACAATTTTCTAACATTATCCTGTGTGATTGGCACACATTTTTTTCCTTTAAAACATTTCGTATTTCCCTGATCGAATAAATAAAACTAGAGTTCGCCCAGTGGTAGAAGTTCTAGAATTATAGTAACCTGGCCTATACACAACATAATTCGAAAACAAAGTACACACAGCACTGCACCTCTGTAAAAACTTTTTATCAAAAAAAAAATCAAGCGAATATGTTGTGTCTAAGGCGGTTAACTATTTCCCTTCGCCTTATATATGAGATTTAATCCAACGTCCAGGGATGAGTTGTCCTTAAGCTAAGCTGTATCGTAGATGAGTTGTATTGGCATAAAATGTTCATGTTGGCTTTATAACAGGAATTTAGATGAAAAACGCCCCCAAAAAGTAGGCGTGTCAAACACTTTCCATAGCTAATTTTTTTTCTTTTTGGTTCCTTTTTAGGAAAATTATTATAAAAATAACATTTTCATTGAGTCCCCTCTTAAAAAGTGGCCCCGTCAGAAGCACTTTTTCTTTACAAATTGTTGAGCAGGACATTGTAAAGGTGTATTATGATGAACCCAACCTTCTCATAGATAAAATAATTACCTTAAAAAGTGAACTTGTCAGTGGAGGGATTTAGAAAATCTTCAGATGACAGTGGACTCTTTTTAATATCAATTTTAGGCGTCAAATGTTTAAAGAAAAACTTATGAGTATGAAAGCACCGCGCATGAAACAAATACATACAAATTAAACAAATTTTAAACATTAACAGCCTTATTTATAAACTCACCGTAGAGTCTGCTTATCTTTACGCACCCTCTAAAATGTCCTTGCGCAGAAAACGTGATTTATAAACAAAAAGCACTTTGCGTAAAGCCTGCGTAACTTTAAACGCAAAAATTTGCGTTTAGAGGTTGCGTAAAGCTTGCATATTTCTTTTTCGTTTTTGAAATGTCATTTTGTTTACATTTTTTTCGGGGTAGATTTGAAAATTGAAAACGAAACTAAAAATTGAATTAAAAATCGTGAATTTTGTTAACGACATTGATATGTATGATCGACTTAATAAATTAAAGTTCAATTCCAAGAAGGCGAAAATTATATAAAACCAGGTTCAACCCCAATTTTCCGACCGTTTTCTTTTTATTTTTTGCTGCTCCATTTTTGTTTAAAAACAAAATAAATCTCACAAGAGAGATGTCAGTTTCTATTCATAGAAACAGCTGATATCATTCCGCAGGGAAAAAGTAAGAGATTTCGGTTTTTTTGTAATAGTTTCGTACTTATTTAGACACCAACCTGGCGTAGTAAACAGCCAGTGGACATTTTTTTATAAATAATAATTTCAGCAAAGCCACATAGAGCGCGATGTTTAACTAAAACAACATCGTAGGGGAATCTAATAAATACGGCTGTATGTTCCGTATTAAAATTGTTCTCTTTTTAAAAAATAAATATATTTCGTGCATTTTTATCCTACTCGCTTTGAGATCCCATTTTGTCCGACAAAGTCCGCGATTTTCAAGCTCGATAAATAATTTCTTTTATATACTTCTGGCAACGCTACAGTAGACTGTTTAAAATGTCAGTAAAGTAAGCAATATAAGGCATTGTAATAAATTTGCGCATTTATTTTAAAAAGTCGTTTTGACCTCAGTTCCAAGAAATGCAAGAACGGCAATAAGTTCCTTCAAAACGCATACCGACATATTTCAAGTAACTTTAGCTTTATAAAATTTCTCTGAAATTGGTTTACGTATCAAATAAAAATATTCACAGCACGTTCACTAATCATTTGCAAATTTTTCCCACTCATTCACTCTTCATGGTGATGCTCATTAAGGTGGTTGTCTTAGGTATCCAGACACATTTTTTCGTGAGGGTAGCAATTTTGTTTATAGTGCGCATAACTGAAATCCCCAATGACCTAAATTGATCATGCAACAGAATCAATCTTCCCTCGATTCTATAAATGACAGTTATCATTTCGAAAACGATATATTTCGTGCAGCTGGTTTTTGTACCAAATAAAAATAAGAAGCACGTGCACGAACCATTTACGAATATTTTGTGCACGAGTCTGTCTTTGAATGTACGATTGAATAAGTTTTTTTAAGCCAAAGTTGGATCCATGAAAAAACGATCGTTATTAAATAAGTGAAGGTTCTTGTGACAAGCGACCAAAATAAGGTGTGCTTCGAAATGATTGCAATTAAGTCAAACTTATTGTCAAACTTTATTGGGGTTCCTAACTCTTTAGAGACCGCTTTTTGACACTGGTTTTGATTACATTTGAAGCTCCCTCCTACTGAATCAAGTAAGAAATGTTGGTTTAAGGACTATTCACTAAAAAAAAATCGACGCATGACATGAGAGTAAGTGGAGCGACGAAAAACGCATGCGAGCGCCTATTTTTGGTCATCAAGCTTGTAAAGACAGTAACAGAATTTCCACTTGATATTTTAAAAGTGTTATGATATTTGTGTCATGATATAAAAATGGTACCAAATTAGATGCAAAAATTGCTAGATGTATATAGCATTCATAGCCCAACATGACAGCAACATGAAATCAGTTGCGGGATCAAACACACAAACAGGTTTGTGAGGGATTTGTGCAAGAACACTTCAGTGGGCGATGGCCTTAAGTCCACTAGCGTGCTGCTAAATCGTATTTTTAAAAGAGTCCACCAATGAAATCCAAATGCAACAAAAAAGGCTCACAAAATTTAATAATTATACCACGTCCTTAGGGGAGTCTAATAAAAACCAGACGAGTCTGCCACACCTCTTCCGGTACTCGACTCAGAGACTTAGACTAATGTTTCACAATAAAAATCCGACACATCCCACTATAAACCACACCCCATTATTTTAATCTTCCTTCCCACTCAACCCAATTTTTTTAAAGCGTATAAAAAATGTCCCCCAGCTTGTCGCGGACCTAATTTAAATAGGTGTGCGTGTTTCCTGTCCTATCTTCAACCATAACCTCTTTATTTCGACAAAAAACGACCCATAACGTCGCCCCCTTTCTCCTTGTGAATCGCCGCGTTTTCATTAATTCACGTAGACTTCCGGGCGCGTGCTAATATCCCTTTAGCACGTAACCGAGTCAAATCTATTCATTCGACTTGCCTTCAGAATGTTTATTGCACTCTGACCGAACAGCATATCCTTTGAGACAAAGCAGCCAACCGTTACAGGCTGTATGCGGGGAAATACAAAAAGAAAAAAGAACAAAGGTGCCTACTTCGGTTTGGTTTGTTACTTTTTGTTGACTTTATCCATTCAAAAGGAGAACAAATACGCCACAGGACCCATCGCATGAACAATAAAGTCGCCCACCGTTCTTCGAATTAAGCAATTGACGTAAGTACGTTCGGTTTGTTCATTCGTTTATTTGGCAAATATGTCAACGGATATTCAAAGACATGTTCGGAACAAAGTCCCACTAATGCCCGGAGCAAGAAGTTGCTCGTTTTGATTTTATTCATTGATAAACCAACGACTTAGTTTTGACTCAGTTCCGCTGTGTATTTAACTTTTATAGTTGACACTTTAGCGCCCCCCTTTTTCTAAGGCGAATTCATCTGCCACCATTGTGTGCTTAACGAGCGCGTCAACATTCCGCTGAATTGGACTCGTTCGGTAATGGTGCACACATCGTTATTGCTGTCTATAATGTGAGGGGAGGTTTTGAGGTGTTTTTTTATTCCCCGATTTTCTCCATTTAAGCGTAGCAAGGTGACCTCAATTGCCTCGCCTGAACACGTTCAGGTGGAGACGGTGCTATTTCATAATTTATGATTATAATTAGTGTGTCTTGCACTTGTGTGATGTTTGACAATATACTTGACGTTTCGAGTATTGTCGAGGGTGGGTACATATTTTTGGATACTATTTGTCGGCAGACATTTCTGTAGCAGATGCACTTGTTCACTGGAACACTGGACCTTGAACTTTTATCTAAAGTGCCGTTGAAGGTTGTTTCTAGTAGTAGATTTTTTTTAAGTATTTTTTTTTTTTGTTACATTCATGCAACAAGGACACTTTTTATTCACTTTTCCAGAAGCTTTTCGTTGGTATACTGTTTTAGCTCTCTTGAAAACTTATCTAAGTTGGTTGGGAAGGCATGAGTTGTTCAAGAACTTTTGATGGTTACTGACAGGCTTCGCAATATTGTATGTACTATCTTGAAAACAACGGAATTGAATCATTTGAGTTATAAACTCACATCAATGTTTTGAAGCGAGTTCATGTTCGTGCATATTTCAAAGCCTTATGAGTTCAGATATTTCAGCAATCAAATGGTTGAACTCATTTAATTTTCATTCTATTTTTCAATCTTGTTCAATCAGTTTCACTTCTTTGCAATCATCCGCGATCGCTTTCAACCAGAATTTGCTTGGTTTTTCTATCCTTTTTTTCGATCTTTTCCAATCAGTTCCACTCTTTTGCAGTAATTTTGTAATCGTCTGCGATCATTTCTAAAGGGTGATTTTTTAGCTGGTTTGGTTTTGGCAACACTGGTTTTGACAGCTGACGTGTGTTTAGTACCTTGTGTCACTGTCAAACAGCTTCAGTTTGGTTTGCAATTTAACCATGGATCGTCTTACAAATGAACAACGCTTGCAAATTATTGAATTTTACTATCAAAATTCGTGCTCGGTTCGAAATGTTCATCGCGCGCTGCTTCCATTTTATGATCGGCATTCTCGACCTTCTGAGCAGTCTATTCGGAAGATTGTGACCAAATTTCGCACCAAATTTACTTTGTTGGACATTAAACCACCAACACGTTTACGTACTGTGTGTAGTGAAGAAAATATTGCGGCCGTATCAGCTATAGTGTGACAGAAGACCGCGAAATGTCGATTCGGCGCCGTTCCCAGCAGTTAGGCCTTTGTTACAGCACTACGTGGACAATTTTGCGGAAGGATTTGGGCGTAAAGCCTTTTAAGATACAGCTGGTGCAAGAACTAAAGCCAGCCGACCTACCACAACGCCGAATTTTTGGTGAATGGGCTCTTGGAAAGCTGGCCGAGGATCCGCTTTTTTATCGAAAAATTGTGTTCAGCGATGAGGCTCATTTTTGGTTGAATGGGTACGTAAATAAGCAAAATTGCCGCATTTGGAGTGAAGATCAGCCAGAAGCATTGCAACAGCTACCAATGCATCCCGAAAAAGCCACTGTTTGGTGCGGTTTATGGGCCGGCGGCATTATTGGGCCATATTTCTTCAAAGATGATGCGAATCGCAGCGTTACTGTCAATGGTGAACGCTACCGAGCGATGATAACAAACTTTTTTTTGCCCGAAATGGAAGTTCTTGACTTGCATGATATGTGGTTTCAACAAGACGGTGCCACATGCCACACAGCACGCGAAACAATGGCGCAATTGCGAGGCGAGTTTGGTGAACAGTTAATTTCACGTTTCGGGCCGGTCAATTGGCCGCCTAGATCGTGCGATTTGACACCATTAGATTATTTTTTGTGGGGGTATGCCAAGGCTAATGTATATAGGGACAAGCCCGCTTCGATTGACGCACTGGAAGCCAACATCCATGCATTCATTCGTTAGATACCGGCCGATATGTGTGAAAGAGTATGCCAAAATTGGACTCAGCGGATGGGCTACCTGAGACGCAGCCGCGGTCAACATTTGCATGAAATTATCTTTAAACATTAAATTGCAAGGTTCAAACTATCGATTCAAATAAATATTTCATTCATTTTTTCGAATTTTTTGTGTTTTTTTTTTAAAAAAAGTTCTAAGCCTCTTAAAAAATCACCCTTTATTATTTTCTAATTATTTGTTATCATTAGCAATATTTTCCGATAATGTTCAATAATATTGCAAACGTTTGAACTCTTTTTCAATCTTCTTCAACTATTTGCATTCTCTTTCAATCATTTTGAATCATCCAAAACCTGACTCGTCTTATTTGAATCAAACTTTCCATACTGTTTTTAGTTGCTCTTGAGTTCATCAATGATTGGAAAAGAATATGAATGAATAAACTGGACGAGAAATGATTGCAGAATTTTGAAAACTGATTTTTAAAAGCAGAATTTTGTTCAAATAAATTTGACCCATCCAGAATTTTGAAACCAATTATATTCTCGACTTAATTTTCATTTTTGAATAAATTTTGAATCCTTTGCATCTTCTTCAAAGCATTCGAAATCATTCGCATTCTTCTTCAATCATTTTCAATCATCTGCAATCATTTACATGCCTAACAAAATTCTGCATTCATTTCTTGTCCAGTTTGTTCGTTCATATTCTTTTCCTCTTAACCTCTTTTCTTGATTTTTATTTGTAGCCTTATATTTCCTCCTGGGAGGAAAATAAAAGATGCCGTTGGTATTTTTAAAAAATACGACTTTATTTTATTTTTATTATAGAAACAAAAGAAGCGACACTGTTATTGATATTTTTTAGGAAGACTGAGAAAAAGTCCTTGTCTGCGCACCAAACCATCAATCGCAACGCAACAGTAATTATAACGAACATCCTTAGAAAATGGCCTCAGAGTATTCGTAGATCCTATACCGAGTCGCTTGTCGAAGGAATTTTGATTAAACAACATTTCGGCTGTCCTTTTATACTGCCAAAATGAAGCTTTTATATTTGGTTAAAAAAAAAACTTTTATTTATGTTGTTTGAGTTTTGCAAGGAAAATTTATTTTTTTCATATTCAAAGTGATTAGGAATTTCTAAAAGTAATTATTTTGAAACATTAGAAATTCATTGTAGGTATTTGGTATGTAAGTTAAATTTATAAGGCACGTACAAATATTTGTATGATTTATAAGCATAACTATAAAAAGAAAATAAATGAAACCACAATAAATAAAAAAATATTTTTTTTTTAATTAAATTTCGCATTATCTATTGAAAATAGACATTGTTTTTTTTTATTCAAATTTCTTATCGATATTTAGTCTATTTTTTCGTGTTTCTTTTTAATTTTAATTCTTTTTTATTTAAAAATTAAAAGTAAATAATTTTTAATGTTTCATAAAATTAAAATTGTTTTTCTATATCCATTTTTTTTTTCTGGTTGGGAAAAAAGCAGAATAAGATGAATTTTATTGCTTTAAATTTGAAAATCAGAATTTCGTAAAGCTGAGTTTTTGTGTGAGAGGACAGAATTTTGCAAAGCAGAATTTTGAAAGCAGAATTTCGTCCGGATCCCCCTTTTTATTTAAAGAATATAATTCCGAAATGATTACATTCTTGTAAATAAAACTCTGTACTCCATGCCATCAGAAAATTGGGTTACCTCTTATAGCAAGGGCAGCCTTTTGCTGCTTTATTTATATTCGGTTTCTAGAAATCGTGGCAAGATCACTAAATTATTTACATAAGGCTTACTTCACAATACGTTTGCTTAATTTGTTTTTAAGAGGATTCTGTTAATACGAACAACAGCTTTTGAATTTTTACCTATTCCTAATCATAGATCATGCTATTTCGTCGATCGGTATCACTTGAAAGCTGTCCGATAAAATAAGTTTAATAGAAAATTCTTTGCGACAACTAAGATCGGTGAGTGGTCTCATTAGTGTATTACAACCTTGAACGGGACTTTAACCGCAATCGCTGCTTAACTTAACTCATAGCATTTTTAGACGATGATTGATCGAAAAAATACGTTTATCGAGTTATCGATTCTGAACACCTTAATCGACCGAGAATATTTCTCAAATTGTTGAACTTCCAGATTGTACAATCAGAGGGTTTTGCGACTGCTCCTCGGGAAAATTAAGGTTTTTTTTTTTTTTAGGAAAATTCCCTCGGATGAATACGTTTTTAACTTGCAAATATGAAACGATGAGAGAAAATAAAAAGGAGAAAGCTCTTTCCTCTTGAAGAGTAGAACAACGAATGAATTTTATTGCATGTGCATTTCTTAAAGCTACATAGTTTAGTACAAGACTTGTTTTTAGTACAAATTGAAATATAATAAAATATGGCGAAACTTGTTTTTTTAGGCGCAAAATTCAAATCACGATATGAGTATGCTACTACAATGCAATAAATTGAACAAAAAATAAATGAATTATATTGTTGAGCTCCAACACAGATCTTACCGGCCACGATCGCCTAAATGTACGGTGACCATTTTTTCAATCACATAAAAGAGGAAATTTTTTGTTAAGTAGAAACAACTATGCAGTCAAAAATGGTGAAAGCACATTTCAACTACCAAAATTTGTAGGTTTGGTAAAGGGAATTGACTTGGTCTTTGAAAATCAGTACAAGAATAACATCTAACTCCAGCTTTGTAAGACTTTAGAAGGAAGAACCTGCTCGCAATATCACATATTTCTTATGGCAGAAAGATGGTCTTTTGGGGAAAAAGACGACATTTTATAAAAAGAGGAGAATTTATTGTTTTCTTTTAATAAGAAATCAGGACATAGTGGGGAAAAAGAGGATTGTCCTCTCAAAAAGAGGACGAATGGTCACCGTACCTGTATGTGATCGTAAAAGGACTCAATTAGCATCTTAGAATTGACAATCACCGTGATCGATAGAATTTCTTAGGAACTTTATACCTACTCGCTCATAGAGATGATATTCCAATCAGCGTTGCCATAATGTGTCCGATCGGGCCATTTGGGCCTTTTTTTTTATTTTGGCCCGGGGTCAAGAAGAAATGGCCTGCATATCTTTTTTTTGTATTCCTTAAACAAAATATTCCAAAAAGCAAACATTCTTATTTCATCACAAAAATTAGCAATAAACAAGTTCACGTATTGAAAAAGCCACTGAATTCATTCAGTTTGACTGATGTTTCATTTTTGTTTGTTCCCGCCATAATAATTGAACTTCGTATTTTTTTTCTTACACCAGTCACTTTATATTTATGTTGCCTTATTGCTTTTTAAATTTTTTTTTTAAGTCTTCTCTGTAGTGGCCCGCACTTTTTGGAAACGACCCTCAGAAATGACCTCAAAATTTTTTCTTTTGTGGCAACGCTGATTCCAATGCAGTTATCATCGATCGTGACAGCTTTTACAGATCGAACATTTCACTTGTATCGATCGCGTGATCTTGATCGGACTTAAAGGCTTAGCCTGTTAACGACTTTTTTAACAGATCAATTGTTGTTTTGAACCAAATGTCTATTCTATAACAGAAAATGTGAAACAATAGGGAGGGAAGGCTTTTAACGCCATGTTCAATTTTTTTGTCAAAAAAGTGCAACCCTGGAACAGAAAATGTGAACCAATAAAAAGCAGAACCATCTGAAACGCATAAAAAGCAAAACTTTTCTTTTTTCTTTTAGAAAATAAAATTTTTATTTAAAAAAACACATTCAAGTTCCAAGTTCAAGTTTCCAAGCAATAGTTTCAGGCAGCTCAAACCACAACAGCTTTTTCCTCCATCAGTTTGTCCAAGATCTTGTGAATGTGATCGCTGCAGGTGGACAAGCATGTCTCGGCGTAGAGGCTTAAGAAGTACAGGAAGCTCTCCAACTGCTGTGGGGTGCAGTTCTCGAAGCCGGTCTTTCCAATGATCTGAATTGATTTGACGATGTTCTGCAGCTTCTTGACGTTCTGGCCAGCCTTGAACTTGTCCATCACAATGCTGGTCAGCTCTGTAGGTTTTGTGTGCGCCTTCATTTGGGTTTCGATGTTTTGCAGCTTCTGCTGCTGTTGACGGATGGTCTCGATCATCTTCTCGATTGACATGGAGTCTTTTGGTGCTTTAACAGACTTCTCGACTCGGAAGGTTTGACTGGTCGGGGCGGCGGCCTCTGGCTTGGGACTTTTGCTGAAGATCTTGTCCAGTGGTTCGTTTTCGTACTCGAGACTGAACATCTCAGGGCTGCCCAGTGACTCGAATGATGCCACGGAGGTTCTCTCTCCGCTGCGCATCGACACCATGTCGAAGTAGTTGCTTCCGTATGGGCTGAAGGAAAGTCGTCCGATTTCGCTGGGATCAAAGCTGTCCGAGTCGAATTCCGACGGATCAAGGTCGCTTGTCTTGACGGGTGTTGAGCTCTGCGAGCTGCTCGGCCATGTAAACTTGCTGCGCCTGTCGGTGGTCACGCGTTGGCCGTTCAGTCCAATGAGCATGCTGTAGCCGCTTTCGATGGAGAACTTTGGGGTCATCGGCTCCGCGATTTGGGAGAATTCGAAGTCATCCACTCCGAAGGACAGCTGGCTGTCATCAGAGACGGATTCCCGAATGAAGCCAAAGGTTCTGTTGATCTTGTCCGGGGCCATAAAGTTGCCCTGGAAGGGTACTGCTAGATCTCCACTGGCTACCCAGTAGTGAGAGATGCCATCGTTCTTTGGCAAGCTCTTGGTGACCTCCTCCTTGGTGATGCCGTCCGTTGGGGAGTACTTGAAGTCGTCGACCCCAAAGCGTACCTCACGGGTCTCTGCACTCTTCTGAGTGAAGATGTTGTGCAGGAGGTGCAGGCGATCGGGTGGGTTCTCAAAAATCGCCATGGAGATGGTGAACTCACCAACTGTAATCCAGAAAGAGGATGATTTGTCCTGGCTCTCGTCGGTTGATGGCGTTGATGGTTTGAAAACGTCTTCGTCTTCTCTGTCCGGTTTGTTTTGATGCGATTCAGGGCCATGGTGTTCCTCACGAATGACATCCATTAGGTTCGAGCTGCGTCGACTTTCGGAATCATTGAGAGACCTTCGGCGGTTCGATTGGATCGGGCTGAAGACCGTGTGCCATGACGATCTCTTCACAGGTGTGGTCGGTGTCCTGCCAGCGTTGCCCTTCACCGGAGTGGAGTAGGCTGATGGGTACTGGTTGGCTTCGGTCAGTCTGCGTTCGAGTTCCGCATTCAGTTTGATGAACAGAGGCGACTTCTCCAGGGCTGGACTTTTCGTTGCTGACTTCCTGATCACGCGCACCGGACTAAACTCGTTGGAACCAGTTTCAAAGCCTTGATCTTCGTTTTCGAAGTTTGCCTCATCGATGGCGTGTGGCAGCTGAGGCTTCTGCTTGCGTGGAGGTTTCGGCGGCTCGTCGCTGGTCATGCTGGAAATGCTTTCGGCGTTCTGCGAAGGCGAGGTCATCGCTGTCAGCGTGTAGGCATTTCGTATCCTCCTTGGTGAGTTCATAAAGTCCAAGAAGGCGTCGTCAACCTCGAAACTTTGTCGACGTGAAGTTGGGGCAAGTCCTTTGGAAATAATCTTCTTCACCTTGAGCTGATCGGCCTGGTCTGCTGGCTTTTTGGATTTCTGTTGCTGCGCCAGTAGTTCCAGCTGCTTGTAGTCGCTGTCGGAGTCGGTGGTGGACAACGGAAGCTTCTCAACAATTGAAGCATCCTTCTTCCAGGTGAGTGTGGCGCGCTTCACCTTCTTCTTGCGTGGTGGCCGCACTGGTTTCAAAAACTCAAATTCGGTCGGGCTCTCTTTGGGTTGATCCGTTTGGGAGTCGTCAGTTGTTACCTTTGAACTTGGCATAGTCATAAGGCTGCTGTCACTTTCTGACGGATCTGATTTGAAAAGCACCCTTGGAGGCTTCTCGGGCTTTATGTTCTCCTTTTGGCTGTGGGTTTCTTCCTTCTTGAAATGGTGCGCTCTTGGGGGCTTCTGAGGCTTGAAATTCTCCTCCTTGGGAGAATCTACATCATCGTTCTTGAGGGTGGTATCGGCTTCGTCGGTCTTCTCTGCGTCTTCGTGAACGACCTCGCTAACAGGTGCGCTGGCTTCGACATCATAGCTCGGGCCATGCTTCTCCTTCATCCAATCGTAGAACATCCGCTCAAGATACGGACTCTTGAAGAACTTTTTCGAATTGGTACGCTCTGGCCGGGTGCGGCGGATCTTCCTTGGCGGACCGTAAATGTCAATCGGTACCGATGAGCAAAGTTGCTTGCAATTGCGCTTCATGGACGGGCAAACGACCACAGTTGGGGAATTCGCTTGCCTCCTGAACACTGGAACGCCTCTGACTTTCTTTCCAAGTTTCACCTTGGCGGAAGGTTTCTCTGGCGAGGGTTTTAGCACTACGGTTAGGGTACTCACATGAATCTGTTCTTCTTCATCTTGGATGTCCGCCTTCTCCATTTGAACTGGCGGCTGGGGTGCTGGTCCTTTTTTGGATGGAACGCGGCGCAGCTTAGCCACAGCCGCCTCGGACACGGTCTGTTTTGGGAAGGTGATCCTTGCCTCCAAACCCCTTGCTAGAGATTTCACTGATTCTTGCTTTACGCTGACCACTTTGTCTTCGGCAAGTTCTGCCTTGACCTCCTCGGGAAGGTTTTTGGAGAAATCGGGGTTCATTCGGGTCATCTCGCGCATGAACTTGTTGAAAAGTATCACCTTATCCTTGACTGAGAGTTTGGTGAAGACCTCTTCGGGAATGAGGCAGCCTGTTTGTTGAATGGTCCGTTTGTCAAGCCTTGGACTCGGTACCGGGCTCTTTTGCACCGAAGTTGGCACGTTGCGTGGTCTGGGCTGGGGAGGCTCTGGCGAAAACTCATTGTTCAAGGGAGTGTATGAACTCGCTGGTTGCCGCTTCAGCACTTGAGTTACCATTCCATTAAACATGTCTGCCATCTTCTGGACCTTAGACTTGATTGTTGTACTTGTGGGTGTCTTAGCTTGGGTTGGATCCTGTGATGGTGGTGGTGGTGGCTTCGTCTTGGGTGGCGTCAGCACATCCACCGGCTTGAGATCGTTTCGAATGATCTGGAAATATCTCTCGTCCCATTGCTGTTGCGTAAGATTGAGATCGGTTGGCTTGAGCTCCTTTTTTGGACGTAGATCATTTTTTATTATATCGAAGTAGCGTGCCTCCCATTCGCTTTGAGTGAGATTGAGATCGCTCAGCTTTACGTTGGTGATCAGGTCGCCATCCAGTCTCGGCTTAAGGCCGCCTTTACGGGCAGCTGCCCTCAGCTCGACGGTTTCAGCGAATCGTATTTTACGATCACTCGGCTTAGGTTCGTCCTCAAGATCGCTCAAATTGAAGAATTTTCTGCGAAGAGCACTTGCGCTTAGGGTTCCATTTTTCTGCGGAACCTCTGGCTTGGGCTGGTCCTTTGGCGTTGGTGGACTCATCTTGAGCTCGTTCGATCGTCGTCCCTTTGCCTTCAAATCGCTCGGCTTCAGACACGTATCGCCATCATTTGGCTTGAATACACTTGGCTCGATGTCAATAAATTGAAGATCACTTTGCCTGATCTCACTTAAGGGTAGCCGGCACTTTGGCTTCCCCCCGCTTGCTGCATTCTCGATTGCATTTCGCTTGATCCCATAATTCTTGATGATGTTCTCTACAATATCCTTCTTCTTATTCCGAGCTGATTTCATCTCGGTCTGCTTCACTTCACTTGGTCGGACAGATCGCTCCACCACAACTTGCCCATTGCGTGGCATGATCTTCACATCCGGCTGGGGATCACTATCGACTTCGATGTCCTCTTCGAAGTACTTTAACAGATCATCCATGCTCGCCGATTTGGACATGTACGATGGATCGTCCCTGAGAAGATCATCATCGGTACGATCGTTGATCGAGATCACGCTGGTCTCGAAAACCTCTTCACTTGTCTTGACGGCCTTCTTTAGCCACTCAAGGCGTTGGCGCTGCTCACACTGGTGAATTCTCTCCGAACACTCAAGGAATGTTGTCAAATCCTCCTCACAGAACGAGGAGGTGTTCACTACGAGCGGCGATGTTGATGTATCGTTGGACATGATATCGAAAATATCACTAAATTCACTTTGAAAATATCTAAACTGGCTTGAAAACTCACTTGGAAATTATGAAATTTGTGGATATTGGATATCTCTGACTGGTCAACTGTTTTCGATAACAGCTACTTTGTAACTAATTTAAATTCCGTCGACGAAAGGAGTTTTATACGTTCGGCCGTACAGGTAACTGATCTTTTTTCTAATCCTTCTGTATGTGTGAAATACTTTTGCTAATCCCCGAGGGTAATTAAGAGATGTCATGTGCGTGCAATTACAGGTAACTGATCCTCGCGGGCGGTCATAAAAGGATGCAATTTGCATACCTGAGCTTAGTTGTGATCTTGCGCGAATGTTTGCATTGTATTCGGAAAATGTTGCCCAAGATAGTTCATTAGCAAGGACAATAGATTACAAGAGCTGGTGTGTTATTGGCGCGCAGTTCCATTGTGGAAATTCTGTGAAACTTGTCAAAAATGTAATTAAATTTGTCATGTGTAATAAAATGTATTCAGCGACATTTTTATTTTTCGTAAGAAAGGTTATTTTAAATGAGTTTTTGTGAACTGTTTTACTGATTTCCCTTTCGTTCTAAGGAAATTTTTCGTTCCTTACCGAATTTTTGAAGTGCCTTTACATTTTAAAGTTTCGGGACACTGATGAAGGTAACTCTAATGAAAATGCACTTATTCTTTCCCTCGTATTTTAGTTTTCAAGCGTGTGGGCTTGCCTTAAGATCAATTTGAACAAGATCAGTTGACACAAACGACCGTCTTTTGATTTTCTAGCAGCCCTTTGTGGGACTCATGAAGCTGGATTACTACTTGTAATATTTGCCCCAATATCAGGGTGATAGAAGGCGATCATGTAATGTAAGATCACTGGGCTTATATTTAAATTAGACAATCGAGGGCTAAATCGTTTGACAACCATGGCTTTTAACGATCGGTAGGCGGTGATCACTTGTAGATTGCTTGAATGCAGATCAGTTTCATCATTTCTGGAAATGGAGTGCTAAATCTGTTGACGTTTGACAACCAAGACTTTTGGCAGATCGATCGGTGGGCGGTGATCACTCGTCATAGATTGCAGTTCCATGAGATCAGATTTTTCTGAAAATCGAGTGCTAAATCTTTTGATGTCATCCCACCTACGATCATTTTCTGCCAAAGCATTTGCTATTATATCGAATTAGGGAAGTCCCTCTAACTTGAGCAGGTCTTTCCTAATGTATGTCTGAAGTTTAAAGTGAAAAGATCGCATGATTCGGACTTAGAATGTTCGATCTCAGATTAGAGCCATATGCAAGCCTGGGGGCCGATTCCGTATGTCAACGATTGTCTAAACGATATCGTTTTTGCAACTTTGATCACCAAAAGAAGCCATATTCTGCTCGATTTTTTTTGACAAACTTCAGCTTTCATTATGTTTGTGGAAAATGAACTGGAGTAAGCTCTCAAACTTGTAATTTTAGCACTTAGTTGCTAGTTTTGGAGGTCTATCGTTTCGACGATAATCGTTTGAAAAGTTACGGTTAGATTCCACGTTTGGTGTTCGATCGGCTACTTAAGGTCAACCATAATTGCCATCTGTAGGTACATGTTCCGCTAATGGTATTACGGTCTCGACATGCATCTCCAGTGGAACTACACATTGTCTTAAGTTGGATTACTCCCATGGAATGGTTCTACCTACATTTGTGGTCAAGAATTCGCTTTACAAGTCCGTTTTTTATTTTCTTACGTGCTGGATCAGAAAATCCTGCAAAACATACAGTTTCAAAGTAATTGGCTTAAGCTGACTTATGGTAGTAATCCTATTATTGGCCTCTCTTAACTTTTACTTTTAAGTAAGATTTGGATTTTTAAGTCGTCAGTCCTTAGCAAAAGTACGTGCAATTTTGATGTTGGCGATTATTGGCCTAAGCCGGATTACTCTCACATGATTCAATTTAAATTAACCCCTTTTTTTAATCATGAATTGCTGCTTCTCACTTTGTTGAGTAACATTCTTACTGCAGCATCAGTATTTCCAACAAATTATTATCCACGTCATTGTGCTGTCAAACTGTTTTCTTTTTAAATCTCTCTATTGCAAAACACCTGAACTAATATCAAATTTGTTTCTCCTTCTATTTATAGCCACCTGAAAATGAACTCCAAAAATCACATGACAATACAACACGACTCAGTGAACACCAACTGCGAGTGCAAGCTTCCCTGCAGCGTCTCAATATCCCGGATTGGTTCCGCCAATACAATCACTGTTCACCAAAGTCACCCGATGTGCTCGGCTATAAACCAGTCAACAGCAACTTCACCCGCAAACGTACATCCGATTCTGGTCGATGGACTGGTCTGAATTCCAAGACCACATCGCTGAGTTCCTTGGGATCACAACGTTCAGATCGCAGCCCTTTGTTGTTGAGTCCATCAGCGCACAGTCATCATGGCGGCCAGACAACAATTGGCAGTCAGGTCAGTTCGACAGGCGGTGCCAACAACGTTAGTGGCGGATTCTCACGATGGTCCACATCGTATCTGAATTCAACACAAACATCGCCCAGTGTATCGACACGTGGTTCATTCTCACGTGGCGGTCCAGTTAACTCGAGCTTCATCTCGGCGACAGGAAGTACGGCCGGAACAAGGAACTCCTTTCGGCAACCGTATTTGGGCTGGAGAAGTCAAGAGAAACTGTCACAGCCCCGAACTCCGCACGAAAGGTATGCCAAATGAATATAAATGTTGTTGAACAAAAATTTGAATAATGAAATTTTGTTACTTTTGTAGGTTAGCGTCGTCCTTACTATCGCAGCGATCACCAAAACCGGAACAGCCTGTCACACCAGAGATACAGACGTCGATCAAGGAAGTCACATCGGCTATCGTGCACTACGTTAACGATCAAACAAATCGAACAAATCAGAGAAGTAGATCGGCGAGTCCCAACTCGAGGTGAGTGCACATTATGGAGATCTGGGTGTAGCTTCTTTTAAACCTAAATGGAGGTGGTTTTGATTTTTTATTTGTTTTACACGTAGAATGTGAGCACAAGAATCAGTTAGATTATGAGATTTGTAATTAGGTAAGATGTGCTTTCGAATTTGTATACATACCGAATATGTTTGTGACTGTTCCTCTAGTACTAACTGCATGCTAAGTATGTAATTCTGATTCATAATAACATTGTTACAGCCTTGGGTTGCAGCAGTTCTTTTGTAGGATCCAGCCACTTACCACCAGATAGGCAAGACATACTCTTAGATTGCTATGGGCCCACTATTATGTTGTCTAGTGTTGTATGAGAGTCCTCGTACTAAGCTAAGCCATTCTTCTTTAACGATTGAACGAATTCGTTCCACACTGTCAGGATAAGATTATTTCTAGTAAGGCCTTTATGGACCATATTCGTAAGTTAACCTTCTTGATGGCGGCATATCTTCCTCCGTGAAAGCTTGACATACTCTTAGCGTTTTTTTCTATTTGTATTCTTTACACCAGTCACGCACTTCATTTCCCATGGCGCTACTTAGTTTTTAAAACAGTTGCCTTGGAAAGTTTTTCTTAATTTTCGTTGGTATAGCATATGTGAACTGAGTTCAATTACCTACGACCTACGAATGGAACGAGCAGAGTGTGAAGGACTTTTGCTGATTGAAAATGCAAACTTTTTACCTATCTTAGACTGTTAGCGGTGCTAGTAATGCCAGAAGCAGTGAAATCTTTGGGAAAGTATGTTCTAAACCGTCGTAATGAAGTTCAGCAGAAGTCGTCGCTGCTCAAACCCAGTCTTTGGGTATTTCTGCCAAAGGTGCTGCGAGCAGTAATGACATAAGCAAGCTAGGGGGCATTAAGTGTTATAAGTCTTCAATATTTTTATACATGTATCCATAATTATTGTGCATCCGTTTGCAGACCGGTTAGCATAAGAAACTAGTTCGTCCCATATATATATTTCGAGAGATAATCGAATCAGACCACCATTGTCGGGTCTCTTTTCGTCTCTCTACCACTGTAAATCTTACTCAGAGAGACTCTCTGGATTTCTCCACAGTTCTTCTCTGGGCTCAATTCCTAGTGTTAACGCTAGCTAGTTCGTCCTAAGGCGAGGTTGTACTGTCCGGCTATATCGTTACCACTTCTGTGGCAATCTTCTACTGCTTTACATTTTATTACACTGGATGGTTGGAAATTTACAGCAGCTTGGCTGTCAATAACCTAACTTTTTCTATTGAGGAATATCTGCAATTTTGCATTGATGCAGAGGACATGAGAATAGTTGATGTCTTTTTACAAGTTTTCATCACTTAAAGGGCTTTTGAGCTGTTCCACAGCATTTACAGTTATCAGACGAGGGAAATGTTCTGGTGTTCCAATTTCCTACCTCGAAGTCGGTTATCATAGACAATTGTAGACAATTGATCAGTTATTTCGTTACTAACATTACCAATCGGTTGCTCTATCCGGTTTTGAACTTGTAAAAATGTACGCAACCTTTTAATAAAGCTCATAGCTTCATAGCTCTTCACCGGATAGTCAGGTTTTTCAACCCATTCATTGGAATACACTCTTTTATTCATCACAACCACTTGAACACCGAGAATATTCCACACATTCACAGCTACCAACCGCCACTTGCCCTCTGTCCCGATTCTCACACATATGCTTCCACTTGGCTGCACTCTTTCGTCTCGCCTTAGAAATTGCTCCCTCAGCATCTGTTTTTTTCTATTTCTTGCATTCATTTAAACCACATCTATTTAATCAGTCCACTAACCCCTTTTGCTGATTGTCAGCCAAACTTCTTCATCCCACGTCTTTATGTAACACACAGACCTCCAAAGCTTAAATTGGTGTTTTCTCGTCGCCCAATTTGCCTCATTCGCATTCAATGATCCTGAAAATGTCCATTGCAATCGCGCATCCTGTTGGAAAGTAAACCATTTTCAACCACTCTTTAGTTAGGGAAATACCTTCGCAGCTATAAATCAGGAGGATGCCCTCGCATCCTTCCATATTGCCCGCCCCCACCTCGCTGTCTACACGAGTCGTTTTACCTACAAAAGAAAAATCAATATTACTGGAAACTCAACTGTAAACGCATCCCACTGGAAAACGGAAAACGGAAAACGGATACGTTCTCCTCGTGGAGGATGTGCTGCAGCAAGGATGGCATAATATTCATTCGTAATGTGTCTTAAAGCGCAATTGACGTAATTGCATCGCCATGTCCTGCTGAGAATTGAGGTTGTGTGTTTAAAGCTTTTCTTCCTTGAATTGGGGCGCGGTTACTGGGTAAATTTATCTCATATCGACATTCGATACTCATCTGCACAGTGCAGCTACTTAAGTTTCAGAGAGTTTCGAAGCGTTCCTGAGTGCAGTTGATTTGTAGTGAGTTGGAAAACGAAAAATCATTTTTTAACAAAGAGATGTGCAGTCTTGTGAAGAGTGTTTGCGTTAAGGAGATTTCAAAAGTAAGGACACGCTTTGGTATGTGAATTCTTTTCGAAGTGAATTCGATTTGTCTGTGATGTAAGTTTGACATTTTTTTTTTTTTGTTGATAGTGTTTCGTGAAAGTTTTGTGTCGAGGCATACTTTATAGGTATATAAGGAGGCGAAGGCAAATAGTTAAGAGCCACTTAAACACAACATAATCGCTTGATTTCTTTTTTTGTTGGGAAGATTGTGAGAATGCTCTGTGTAATTTGTTTTCCAATGTGCTGCTCTACCATTGAGCGAACTATAGTTTTATTAATGACGCAATTGTACGCGTGTCAGATTTTAGTCATTTGACCTACTCAAGTGGCCTAGTTTCTTGGCCCAATTTGAATAAGCAAGCCGTCTTTATATTTCTCGTCTATTGCCAGTGAAGGACAAGTGTCTCATTAACTGGTACAGTTTGCATTGTGAGCTAAAGTCGTGGCTTGTCGTTTATTCAGGTATTCCCACACGATTCGCACTTCGCTTCGACTTACCCGGCGGATGAAGATTCCGTTCACCCGCGCGTTCATCTGAGAATCACAGGCGATTCATGTGATATTATAAAGTGGTTGAAGTTGCGCAGGGTGTCGATGGGAAAATAATCGCCAAATCGCCAAACCCTTTCGTGGTAGAATAAATCGAATATCGGGGAGTTTATTCTGATTGGGGAACGGTATACAAAATTACGGGGTGGTAAGAAAGAATATTTTTCTTTAGCTCGATCACACGTACAAATATCTTATATTTTATTCCTCATCGTCATCCTTTGGCACCTGTCAGATATTGTTATGTTATTCACAGTTAGAGTGAGAAGGCGCATGCACTTATTGTGTTTCTTTGCGTCGCTCTCAAAGCAAAAACTCCAAGAGGGAGACGGCAGGTTGAGAAATAAAATGCGAAATCGCTTTGTGTCTACAAAATGACTTGCAACAACATTTGCAATACGTTCATCTAGATAAAGGCATTCGCCCAGTGGTTTGCTGGGAATATTTTGAAGAGTGGAAACCATACGCAGCCCCACTACTGATTTGTGGTGGAAGTGGCAACAACAGTGACGTTTTGTCAAACAAAAGCTACAAAAAAATAAGAACTTCAACTGATTTATTTGAGTAGAAGCTAAGTGGCAAGCGGTAACGGAATTATTCTTACCACGGCTGGGCTTAGTGTCGGCTACCTCGCTATAAACGTCTACTTGCAAAATCAATGGGTGAGAAAAGCTCTCAGGCTAAGATCCCAACGTATGTTGACTAAAAAAAAATCACCGTGAATGTTTTATTTTAACAACAACTAACATATTTCCATAGCTATTAACAATTTATTTAACTTCTATAACATTCTTGGCTATAAAAATACTTTATTTTCGTAGAAAATGCTGGCTTGAATCCTCCTTCGTTGGTATTCGCCCCGTGGAGTCACCGCAAACACCAATTATCGACAATTCAACATTTAGCAATACATCAACTGGTGGTCTGAATCATAGCTATCACAATAATACAACATCGGCAACATCATCGATCCACTCCAGCATTGGCATCAATAATGTGACAACAGCCGATGGCCTACGAATAAATGGAGTTGGTGGTGAGTCAGCGATACTTATATAACAAAGAAAACCACAATTTACAATTTTTTTTATATAATATTAAAGAGAAAATAGTTTAGAGAAAAGTAGCTACTAGAATTTATACGTATATTTTGTTTATATAATCAATATTTATAAATTTCAAAACCAAACTATTTTCATTAATCTTACAAAGTCCCTCTTCCCCATATCGCTTCAAATGTGTTTTTTTTTTTTTTTTTCATATATATATATATTATATATTTTATTCCCCTCATTGTGCTTTAAAAGTTAAACAATTTTTTATGTAGTTTTATTCTTTAATTTATATAGAAATATCCATAAAATTTTTTTTTTGTAAAATAGTTTATAAGTGTTTCACAAAAATCTTGACGAAAAAATATACTTATCCCTTTTGATTTGCTTTCATTTTTATATAAACAATAAACAAATAAATTAATAATTAATTCATGTGCTTTAGTTTGTAGTAGATTTATTTCTTTCGTTTTGTTTGTTCTTTATAAGGAATATTGTAAAATTCTTTGCTATGTAGAGTTTTCTTTCGTTGAATGTGGAATGCAAGTTGTACTTTTTTTACATATAATTTACGACGGTTTTTTACCATTATTTTTTTTAAATCATTTACGCATCGCTTAGGGCCTACGAAATAAGCTAAGGGAGAAAAAAAAACCTCTCACCATAGACTAAAAAACGAAAATCATAAAAAAAAACACACACACGCACACACAAATTGGGAATGTTTTGTTTTTTTCCAAATTTTCCTATTCCACAAAGTTACGAGTTCTTGGGAATTTTTATTTGAATTTTAATTTCCATTCTTTTTTATTTAAGAAATAAAAGTTTTTCAAAGAACTCGTTACTTCTCTCGAATGATTTTCGTTTCTACATTTTCTCATCCAACAAACTTTCGCATCACATTCGTTTTTAAGCCATCCAAAAGAAAGAACAAAAAGAAACGGATGAATTTTCTAATTTGCGCGCGCGATGGTAAATTAGAGGAATTCGTCGGAAAATTCTATCTCATTATTTGAACAGCAGAAATATAATATTTTCATCAAAATTTTGGCCAACGGCAGGAAATTTGCATTTTAAATTCAACGCAGGAGAAGTCTCATGATAGTTTTGACAGATATTTCAAGGCTTATGACACGTAATTATTTTGTAACAATTATTATTATTTATTAGTCCCTAAAAGAAGTTATAAACGAACGAACTATTATGATAAAAGCAATATTTAAGGAGTTTTCTTTTTTATTATTATTACGATTATTTGAAGGAAAATAAATGTAAATGTTTTAATTATGTATGTTGAATTTTGTTTTGGTTTTAATTTGAGTTGGATTGGGTATGTTCCTTAGATCCCTGTGGCAACGTTTGTCGCCTCAGATTTGAGATATGGGCTAGCCGCCGATTATTTTGTATTTGGTTTATGAAAAAAACAATTTTGGGAACACCATGTGTCAGTTTTGTTGGTTTGCAAAGTTAACTACACCCTGTGGCAAGCATTTTGCCATTTATTTCACAGCGATACCTCATCTACAACCAGAGATATCCGCCGCAAAAAAAAAATCCACACTTGCCTGAGAAATAATATTTTCCCGTAAATTTCAGACCAAAATTCTCGAAAATCACCAGGCGCGCAGAAATGCTCAGAAAGTAGCAGGTATACTTTTCTGCTGAGTGAGGACAACATCCGCACTAGCAAGTGCACCATGTGGTGAAATTTTTAGCAAGTGCACTTTATATACGAGTTGTGGCTTGGATGGATTATCAGCATCGCCTGCAGGTAGGCAGTAGTTTATTGGGTTTTTAGTACTATGATCGGTATTTGGACTAGATTTTTCAGAACAATGGAATAGAATAGAATTTTCGGTGTCAAATTAGAGGGATTTATTTTTTAGTTGAATTTCGATCAGTGTGAACAGTCAGCTGCATTCGAATATTGTTTTTGCCATTACTCTGATATTTATAGGCGGATTGATATAATGCTGGTGGCAAATGAAAGGGATTTTCTTGAGGATTCTTTGTGAATGTATTTTATTAAAATTTAAGAACGCACTCATATAGAGTTAATACAAATTATTCATAAGAGAATTTCGTGACTTTATAACTTTATAATTTTATAAAAAATTAGGCGATTCGAGCTCACATCGGTCTAGTTCAGTCTGATCTTGCGTGAAATGCAGCTCTCTCCAGAGATATCTGAAATGGAAATAAAAGTGTACATTAAATTATTGGGAACGGGAGATAAATTGCATTGCGCTGAGGTTCGTGTATATCAAAATGAGCGATTTAGTGAATGAAAGTGATCGTAAACAATACAAAAAAACGAACAAAAAGGATGAACTCACGGGTGTCAGCAAGTAACTTGATACAATCGAGTTCAGGCGATACAATCGAGCTCTGCCACCACCTAATTTGTCTCAATCGAGGATAATTGATGGAGGATAATAGATTGAAACAAATTAGGTGCTGCCAGACCTCGATTGTATCGACTGAACTCGATTGTATCAAGCTACGTGCTGACACCCCACGATACTTTTCCTTTTCCAATGGCTCAGCGGTCAAGCCGTCAGCTACCGCAAGTGGTGAAATTAAATCGTGTATTTTCATGGTCACGTATTCATGTCTGACTGGAGGATCGTCAAAACTGCCATTTAAATATCTGCAGATTGCCATCCCTGTATCGACTCAACCACGCGCTTTACGCAATTCGTCTTTCTGCTTTGGAAACATTTTCGCTCGTCTTTTCTCCTCTGCCCAAAGGTGTCATTACCAACTTTGTCTTTTGGCCCTTGTTCTTGTGTGATAATTTCAATATTATGGCTCTTGCTTGGCTTCATAAGGTCGTCGTCATTCTTCATCGAGCGGTGGGCTTTTTTTGTGAAAGCTAATACACCAATAGGTGGTACTTCTTATGGCTTCCCGGTTATGCTGCCACTAGTCTTCTGATGTGATACCGCGGTCGACAAAGGCCCCTTGCGTATTTTGCTATCGCTCCATATCCAAGACTTCGGTTGATAGCCGACGAACATTTTGATCAACGTTTGCCGTCGTAAGACTTCTAATCCTAGACAGATCGATAGTTTTATATTTTGCAAAAGGTTTATCAAATTCGTTTTACCTCGTTTAATTTTCTTATAAATATTGTTTACGTATATGCATCACTCTACTTTAAAATAAAAAATTCAGCATGGCTTTTTAAAGGATGAAAACTTCCAAAGAACAAAAATCTCCGCTTACTATTAAATGCTTTGCACCACTTCATAGAGAAAAAAATCTAAATAAAAGAAACACTTGGAGAATAATACTGTCAAAACACTTGTAATTGCGTCTTCAGCACACATACAAAAGAACAAAAAATCCACGTGACGAGAAATCAAACTGCAAACAAACTACTTAATCGAATTTAAAACAAATTCTGTTTTATTTTGTTTTCGTTTTTTTTTTTAACTTAATATTCTTCAAAGCATTAGAGCCCGCGAAGCAAAGAAATTAGCAGGTAAAGTATAAAAATTGAATTTTCAAACTTTTACACAAACTAGTTACCAAGCAAATCCAGTACACTCAACAAAAATGCTAAACATGCTAAACAACGTACTAATTTAAATAAAAGCTAATTACAAATATATAAGCTTATCGCTAAAAATACTCTGCAGAACTACTCGTTTGCTCATCAACAGCTTAAAGTCATTATGCGAATTTTTGTTGTAATGTTATTTTTATTTAAGTTCGTTAAGTGTAATTGTTAATATGTTGAAATTTTTATGCGTGTTTCGTTATAATACTGATTAATGAAGCTTTCATGTACAAAATTCATTCATTGACATTTGACAAGCTGGTAATGCAGTTTAAAAATAAAACTTTATTGTTAATCTAGCAGATTTTAGAAGGTACTAGAGATAGCCGCAGACGTCACTAATTTTAAGTGACAAAAATGACAGAAGGAGGTTTATTTATCCCTCTACACAGTCTTTGTTTGGCTGGGTGAACATTTTAAAGAGATGTTACGGTTTTAGACACCGCTCCGGAATGAACTATTTGATAGGTAACGGACTTTTCAATTTCTTGCCTTTTCTGCAGACATAAAACCCGACTGAATGTTGACGTACAATGGGGACGTTCGGATTTATAATTGAGTAATGGCGTTTTCGATTGAAGATCCGAGAGAATTGCCCCGAAATTCAGAATTGCTCTTTTCAATGAAATTCGTTTCAGCACTTTTGTAATAGCGGTAGACACCATATGAGAGATTTGGTATTCTGTTGCTACTTTTTTTTTGTTTTCTGCAGTAATAAATACAACCAAATCAATATATTTCAATTTAAGTTAGCATAATTGTATATTTTCGGATCACATAGCGAAAAATTTGTTTCTAATAACACAACAAACACTTTAATGACATTTTGTTAGTATGTGTTGGTGAGTTCAGGGCAATTCTCTAAAAATATTCCGGACACTTCTGTCGTGTTAAGAATTGACCTGGAAGTGCACTTTTTTTTTCAATGAAACATAGAATACATCGAAAGAGCACTTCTAGATTTGATCTTTTCATAGAAAGGGCAATTCTTTTCTTCAATCGAAAAAGACATAAGTCTGACAGCGGATTGACTTGACGTTTTCTGTTTTTATTGACCTAAAGTGGTCACGTGAATAGTTTTAGTAACGAAAATCGACTATAATCGCACAAAGAGAATAAAAAAACAATTTAAGTTATGCCTAGTCAAGGCGTGCGTATACCTAGTCCAGACAAATCTAGCCGACGTTTCACATGAACTGGATATCGCAACATCCCTAGTAAATGTTCAAACAAATTCAATTAAAAGTAAACAAAATTGGAAAGTCAAACCAACAAATGTTATTTTCGTTTCGCTGGCCATAGAGTTTAAGCGTCCATTCCTACATTTGGGATATTCGGCCCTATCGAGGTATCCGTTCGGAACGGAATTTTCTCCGATTTGTACGAAATCGGAGAAATTCCATTCGAGATATCCGTTCCGATACAACTTTCGGAAAACTTCTCCGATGACATAAGCGCTCCTTGTCGCATTGCGTGGAGCCGCGTTATATCACTTACTTTTGACAGCTACACGGCACATTTTGTCCGAAGCTCTCCGACAACTAATTGCTGCGGAATATTTTAATGTGAAATGAACGCGTTTATATGCTTCATTTATTTTGTTCCGAAACGGATAGGTACTTCGAACGCAATTTGGGTTCCGATCGGATTTGACTTTCGTATCGGTATTTTTTCCGAATGGATAGTAGTCGTCTAACGGTAATGGAACGCCATAAGTTTGTTTTATTCTCAATTATGTCGGATTTTGAGTTGTGTCTTGTGTTGTTTTCAGCAAAGACAAACCATACTGAGGCCCCAACTCGCAATCCTCTTGCCGCTGGCCACTTCAATTTTTTTCAAAATTACTGTCGGTGTTACGTCAATTAGAATCCGTGTGACATGCAAAAACATACAACCAAAAATAAATGCTGCCCATGTAAGTTTTTCTTAAATAATGAAGAAAATTTGCTCAAAACGTTTTTATTTTTCCTCAACTAATCTAAATTGTTAATTTTTCATGAATATTTTAAGCAAATTTACACCTATTCCTAAAAAAATACTATCCACACGTAACGAATAATAGCCGTGTTTTTTGGAGCTTCGATCTCAGCAAAGCAAAGCAAAGTAGGATTTTCATCACGCAATTACAACAACTACACTCTACTTGACACTTCGAGACTCGGTTGTAGTTGTTGTAATCGCGTGCTGAAAATCCTACTTTGCTTTGCTTTGCTGAGATCGAAGCTCAAAAAAACACGCCTACTCTACTTGACACTTCGAGACTCGGTTGTAGTTGTTGTAATCGCGTGCTGAAAATCCTACTTTGCTTTGCTGAGATCGAAGCTCAAAAAACACGCCTACTCTACTTGACACTTCGAGACTCAGTTGTAGTTGTTGCGCTGAAAATCCTACTTTACTGAGATCGAAGCTAAAAAAAACACACCTAATTTCAAATTAAACGGATAAAGTTCTATGAACGCTGCCAGTAACTTTGCACACAGCGGAAGTGGATCATATTTTTTGCGAGTGCGTTGGTGAGCCGGAATTTTTCAAGTTACGTGAATATGTATGAAAATATAGAAATATGTGAAATCTCGGCTCACATGAAACTGTCACTTACGCCACCACTTGATAACCTCTACATATCGTTTTCTGACATGGAAAAGGTTCATTTTTAAACTGCATTAACAGCATTCACTTCGAAAACATTCATCTAGCCTCGGCTTCAGTTTACAAAAATCGTTGTTTCGTCCTGTTTTTATGTACATACATATTCGTATTTTTCTTAAATTCTTATCATTTTCATCACATTTGTCTATATATGCCGCCATATTTTAACCGCATTAAATATTTTGGAAAATTTTTTGACTACCTATCCTAAAGTTGTTGCTTTGTAAAAAATAATAATAATATATATTATATACTCGTATACCAACAATATATACTCAATAAAACTTCAATTACAAATTCTTAATGTTCACATCAGCTTTCATTGCTTTAAAGCTCCTTCATACGTTCTCAAAATGCCGCTATTTTAGATTTTTAAAGAACAAAAATGTAAATTAACAAAAGAAATGTAATTTTTGCAGTTTTTTCTTTAAAGTTCGAGATCCGAGTTGTATTCTATATAACCCCATCCATCTCTCTCTTTGCGTTTTTTTTTTTAAACTCCCTTAGCGCCAGAACGTACGATGAGCTCAGCATCGCTAGAAGATGTATTAGCCTCACTATTGGGATTGCCATCGACGCAGGTGCCGGCCACCAATGATACATATAGGTCCACAGGTATGAACCTGTAAGTTTTGTTCCAAAAAACAGACAAAAAAAAAACAAAAATAATAAACATTTATTAAACCTACATTTTGTCTTGATTTTTGTTTTCTTTTATTGTGTTTCTTTCGTTTGTTCTATATCTATGTCCAAAATAAACACCGTATAACATTGAAAGACGACATGTTTATATCTATGTGTGTGTATGTGTTTTCTGTGTAACACGAGCTGTTTCCTCCGGTGGTAAAGGTCCGATTTGTGCCGCTGTCCTAGCCCCTTCTGTGAGTAAGGTTGGGAAGCAACTATAAATGTGACCTCCCACCACCAGCAAGCTTTTCTTGTAGCAAACCACTCAAAGAAGACGCAATTACAACATTCCAAGCCAACACAAATTTGTTTGTTTTCAGTTTTCTTATTTTTTGCCGTTGATTAGTTTGCGTGTGATACCTTGGTGTGTTGACATAGGGGGCGCTGTCCGCATGTTCAGAGCTCCACCATTATCTTCTCTTGTAATCCATCGCATTAAAACGAATTGTTTCTATTTTTCTCCGCGTTTGTTTTCGGAAACTCTTTTCTCTTGTCTACTTGCAGGCGATACAGCTAGTGAGACTGTCAATCAACGCATGACAAAGTCAGCATCGCCCAGCAGCTTACAAGTAGTCGATCAGCAGGCTCGCTTCCGACGTCGCAGTGAAGGAGACGCCCAGCGTCAGCAGCAACAGCAACAACAACAGCAACAGAAACAACACCACCAACTACAACAACAGCAGCAGCTTCCAACACTCCAACAGCATCCACATAAGCCCCAGATAACAGCAACAGTTAACAATCACCATCCCGAATCGGTGCATACACCGCGCAGAGTCAGCCTGGACTCCAGCGAATCGAAAACCACGTCCGAGTTGCAGATCAAATGCCGCAACACAAAGTGCGACCAGGCCGCCACCCCAGTCGATGCCAAAAAATTCTACAAGAGCTGTCACAACTGTTCCCATCTGTACTGCTCGCGGGAATGCCGGCGCGCGCATTGGGAGAAACATCGCAAGGCCTGCCTGCATTCACGAGCGTCCAACCTCTGTCGACAGGTCTTGTCCGCCTGCAAAGATGACGTTGACACACAACGGCACCTCAGCCTGTTGGCTCGCAAAGGGTACCTCTCTCAGGGTCGTGGTGTCGTCCGAGCGTTGTTCCGCAGCGCCGAATCAGCGGAGGGTTTCATCAAGCACGGCTTCCAGTGCATGGGTGAGGCGTCTTACGTTCGTTGGCCTGACCTGATGCCAGCCGAGATGGGTTTGGAACTGTACTCGGAACTACTAAAGCTGAGTACCGAGTACAAGCCCGATTCGAAGATGCTTATCTATGTGGCAATTTGCGTTGTCTCCGAAGCTCCGGGTACCGCCACCGCACCGGTCAAGTGGGAACGCCAACTGGTGTCGCGTTGTGCCAAATTGAAGCTGTGCAAGTCCATCCTGACAGAATTAGAGCAATTGCAGCAGCAGATTGTCGTCGTGCCTGAACCGGCTACGGAGATACTGATTTTGACATTCAATCCTGCAAAGCGTTCCACTCCATCTCAGCGCGAGGTCATCCTAACGAATATTCTGACAATTCTCAATCGACGAGGCGTTATCCTGCGAAAGCACTATCCAGAGATCTACCAGCGACTGCAGACATATGCCGAGGGTCAGACTGATCGGTTCAACGCAGTCACCTTGCATCCCAGGGACTCACAAACGGGACAAGGATTTGTTTGTATAATTATGCCATTACAGAGTGACAGTGAAATTATAAAGATGCCGTGTTCCGATGGCGGCAACAAGGTTTGTACGATTGACGTCGGCGAGGAGCTAATGGAGAGTTGATTAAACTTGTAAGGTGCTTACTTAGTCTATGCACCATCTCATGCAATACAAAGGCGGTATTCTCTAAGACACAATACGGTGGCATTTTATACGATTTTCAGTGTAGCGGTATACTATTTGATTGCGACACCATCGAAAATAAGAGCGGACATTTTTATTTAGATTAATGGTAAAATAACGAGTGCTTTGTGAAGTGGTTTGTCTTTTCGCTGTAATAGCAGCGTCGGGGAATGTACATAAATGTTGGAGCTGGCCTAACGAGCGATGGGTTACAGGTTGTACCCCGAAAATATTTGTGTTTTGCTAATGCTGTCTATTGCAATTGCGACGTCCTGTCCCATTTGCAGATGTTGGCAGTATCCGCTTCAGGGCAGTTTCGAGTGACTGCTCGCGCTCGAAATTTCTATTATTCCTAGTAATGCCAGAACCACTTTGTCGCTTCACTAAACAGCACTTCACTTATCATCAAACAATGTTGCGCGCAGAAAAAAATCGCAGGGGATAAAACATTGGAAATTTAATTCTAATTACCTTGTTCAATAAAAGGTGGAAGCAAATCCCATGCGCGAACCGCAAACTCGTTACGAAACACAAACACATAAAAGTCTCAAAAAGAGTTTAAAAATTGACAGCTATGCTATCGTTTACCGATGAACAAAAAAAAAAAGCTAGCATTCCCCACTTTAGATTGTACTAGATGCGCTACCATGAATGGTCGCAAATGGATGAGTTCAGCAAAGCATGCAAACTTGTACCCAAAATTATTAAGCAATATAATTTATTTCACACCATTATATACAGTCATTTATCGCGCTGTGCTCGCAAAAATATTAAACTACCAAGATATCTTAAAGAATATCGTCGCAAACACCAACATTTTTAAAACATACAACATACATCGTAAGAAAATCTAAGTAACTCAAAAGGTCCTCATGTAAACTTACAAAAACAAAGATGTAATCAAATATAAATATTTTTTACTAAATTTAATAGTTTCGTATGCCTTAATATTTAATAAATTCTTTAAGTTTTAACATATTTAGTTATTTACGTATTGTTATGAGAAGAACTAAATATCCTAAACATTTTATATTACCCGTGTTTTTTTGAGCTTCGATCTCAGCAAAGCAATGTAAAGTAGGATTTTTATCACGCATTTACAACAACTATGCTCTACTTGACACTTCGAGACTCAGTTGTAGTTGTTGTAATCGCGTGCTGAAAATCCTACTTTACTTTGCTTTGCTGATATCGAAGCTCAAAAAAACACGACTATCGTAACGTACAACATGAAACATTTAAAAAAAAAAGAAGAGAAAAACAATATAACGCTTTAATCCTTTTGTTGTAGCAAAATAAAACATTATACTACTGTTTAAGCAATTTTTTTGTTTCATATTGAGCTTAAATAAAATTTTACGAAATAATTTCTATTTACAAAAAGTCTTATATAGTTAAAATAATTATTTGAAAATTTATTTCGAACAAAAATATAATGCTTAGCAAAATTTTAGAATGAAAACATACTATATTGTCAGCCAATGATCAAAAGAATCTCCTTAATATAACTAAATAATAACTGTGTTTGCAACAAGCATCCATGAGTAACATTTTCGCATATAAAATAAGAATTTAAAAATGTAACTTCGTATATATATATAAAAATAAATGTAAAAACAATAAAACCTATCATTTTGCAATAATTTTTGACGCTAAAAATATAAAGAATAAAACTTTTAAAATAAATAAACTACAACTTATAAACTGTTTTAAAGTAATACGTAGGCTATAATGTAAACAATATTTATATAGTTAAAATATTATTAAAGAATTATTTAGGAAATTGAAGATCTGATCGGAATAATTTAATTTAAAGGAAGAACATATTACCAAAGCGTATAGTATAAAATTTTACTTAACACTTTATTTATTTTTTAATAAATAATAATAAATGGAGCATACATTATACTGTTTATAAATACATAGATAATTTGCATTTTTTTAAATTATATAAAACATTTTTATTTCTAAAGGAAACAAAAAATGAAAACTGCAAGTAAATATGAGGAGAACAAATGAAGTCGCTTCAAATAAACTTATATATGTAAACTAATTGGAAGTATTGTTTTATTTGATCGTTTTGCTGTGTCCGTCAAACAGGAAACAACTCCCACCTCACGCGCCTCATTTCCTCTTCTTGTGATGCGCCTTCATATGCGAAATCTTATGACCCGAAGTTCGAAAGGTCTTTTTGCATACACCGCACTGAAATGGCCGCTCACCGGTGTGGATTCTCAGATGCACCAGCAGCACCTTTCGGGAGCTGTACTTCTTGCCGCACACTTGACAGCCAAATGTCTCTCTCAGCGTGTCGTGCGTTTTCATATGCTGTCCCAAAGTAGACATCAAGGCAAATCCTTTCGAGCAGAGACTGCATTCGAATGGCTTCTCCTTGGTATGCGTCCTCGTGTGCCGTTGCAGATCGCTGGCTTTGTAGAACGTTTTACCACACTCGCCACACCGATGGCCAATTTGGCTAATCTGTTTCAATGATCGTGCCAGTGATTTCTTCGACGACTTCTTCGGCGAACTGGTCACAGTTTCGATGGTGAGGTTTTTATGAGTGTGCTTTTTGCAGTCCTTGACCATCTCCAGCTGTATGAACTTTGGCGATGCATTCTTCTGGGGGCTTTGAACAACTGCAATGAAGGGTTTAGCGACAGTCTCTGGAGAAGAAGCTTCTGGTGCGGGCGAGGACGGCTCGGGATATGCCTCTTGAAGTGGGCTGATTTCAGGAGACGCCAAGAGACTGCGGGCATGCATCAAAATGTGATTCTTGCAATTGTCGTTGCTCTTGAAGCGTTCGCTGCAGTATGGACAGGCGAACTTGCGCTCGTTGCTGTGCGAAATCATGTGTCGCTGGAGGACTGATTGTGTTATAAATTTTGAGTCACAGATTTTACACGCGTGAGGCTTTTCAGCGGTGTGGATTTTGTGGTGCAGATTGAGGGAACTTTTCGTTGTATAAGACCTGAAAAGAGATTGGGAGGTGAAGGCACACATTTTGACTGTTGGCATGTGTCTTACCTGAAGCATATGGAACACTTGAACGGTTTCTCGCCCGTGTGTGTGGCTTCGTGCTGTTGCAAGTGAGATAACTTCTGCATTTTTAGGCCGCAGACACTGCATTGGTGACTTCTTTTCGAGTATTCGTCAATTTTGTCCGCCTCTTCAGTGTCGTTTGAGTCTAGCTTCACTGGTGGCTCTAGGAATGGACGAACCATGTCAAACTCTCTATCCTGTGGATGGTGCTTGTGGGCCGAGAAGCCGGCTTTGGACGAGAAGCTTTTTGAGCACAGCGAACAAATGTACGACACGGAGCTCAAGTGAGTCCTGCAAAGACGAGTTTTATTCTATAAATGAGGTTATGTTAGTGATTTTGTACCTTGTGTGCATGTCCAGCTTTCGCATCGATGGGAATCGCTTTCCACAATCTGCTACTGTACAGGAGTACACTTTTGCTGGCTTTTCGTTTAATGAAATGTGAACTCTGTAATGAATTTTGAGAGCAGCACTTGTAGTAAAGGCTTTTTCGCAAAATTCACACTGGAATGCCCTCTCCTGGGTGTGGGTACGAAGGTGTCTGGAGGAAGAATTAATAAGGAAATAATCAGTTGAATTGAATTGGAACGCAAAAAATTCCTCTGTCAGGCAGCATATCCATACTGATCAGATATTGAGCAGTGCTATCAAAACTAAGTGCATAATAAGCCTCTCACCTAAGCAAATCGAATTGTCTCTTGAAGGCCTTATCACAGTGCACGCAGGCCAGCGTGCGTTGTCCCTTGTAGGAAATTTCTTTCACCATCTTGAAGGTCTTCTCCTTCTTCGGATTTAATGTATCGACCACAGTCACTGTTCGTATCTTTGGTCCTGGCGATGGTGGTTTCAGCAGCGAAAGCTCCAGCGCTGGAGGTTGCATATCCATAATGTTCATGGACTCTTGGAAGCTCTTCAGTTGCTCCATTACCTTTGCGACATTCACATTGTCGTCGTCGTCATCGTTAAATCCATCGTTTTCGGCACCGGTGTCCCCCATCGGGTGCATAAGCGCCTTATGCCGATTGACGCTGTTGAGTTTCGTGAACACACATGAGCAGAAGTCGCACGCAAACATGTTATCCATATTGGGACGCATTGGGTGAGTGCGCTTGATATGCACTATAAGATTATTCTTCTGTGCAAAGCTGGAAAAAGAAAAGAAATAGCTACACATCTGAAAAACCAAGTCCATCTACCACTTACCTCAAGCTGCACTTCGGACATTTAAAGTCCTTGACGCCCTGATGCAACAGCATGTGTCTTGCTAAAGATGGTTTCTGTGTGAACGCTTGATCGCACTCGGTGCACTGAAATGGCTTCGCACCCGTATGACAGACCTCGTGACGCTTTAGCAGACAGGGCTTTAGAAAGTCCTTTCCACATGTCTGACATTGGTATTTGCCTTGCACTTTCTTGGACCTGATGCGACTTCTGGCATTGCTGGAGACTGTAGCGAGAATCTCCTCAACGGTCCCATCGACGCCGGGCTTGTGTGCCGTTGCCAAGTGCTTCTCGTAGTAGCCCTTCGATTCGAATTCTTTTTCACACCGATTGCATTTAAAGAGGTCGTTAGTCTGATGTGACTTCAGGTGGCCTTTAAAGCTGGAAATTCGCTTGAACGACATCTTGCACTCGGGACACTCCTTGTTCGTGCTGCAACTGCTGGGAACATGCGAAGCCAGATGGAGGTGCAAATTCGATTCAAAATTAAATGATGCCGGACACTTGCGACAACGGAATTCCTTGGTCAAAATATGTTGAACTCGTCGGTGCAGGCGCAATACTTGTGTCGAAGAAAACGTCTCCGAACACAGGTCACATGCAAATTGTTTCGATAGAGCTGAAGGCACAGGCAAGTCCGTGCATTGAAATCTTTGCTGTGAATGTGCTGGATCGACCGAAGAGAACAGCGTGTCTATCGGAGGTACGTGCAATGAGCAAGCTGTTTCTTCCGGAATCGGACTTAGGCCGGATATTGTATCGATTTCGGGCACAGTAAAACTATCCATTTCGAAGGCATAGAATTCGGTGGACCTAAGGAATTTCTCGTCCGAATCGTTGAGCTGGTAAAGCAGAGCATTTGGAGTGGATATATCCACTGGAAGTGGAGTAAATAGGTCGGTATTATTTTGCATTTTATATGCTGTTGAATGAAGCAGCTGTGTAGTAGGTATGTGTAGTGATTCCGGAAGAGGAAAGCCGGGTATTCCTACGCTTAACCGTTATTGTAAAAATTATTTCAAATAAATATTTCAATATTTGAAAATTGTTTTAAACAATATTTCGTAGAAAATTAAAGAGGAAAGCACTGATTTTTATTCAATTCGTAAATATTTTTCGTTGCGCTTTTGCTAGAGGGACTACTTTTGACAGATAGACATTTCTACGACTTCGCCGTGTTCAGCCGTGGTAGGGAGGCAGTACATGAGCGACATTGTAAATGGACGCATACAGTGCTAAAATTATTTTGTTAAGCGATTAACAAAATTATCTAAGGCAAAGTTAAAATAGGTTCAGATATTAGAGTAAGAAACTTTTATTTCGGGTAAAGGGTGTGCTATTATTCCACTGCTAGGACGTTGTTCCAGTTTCAGTGTGAGGTAGTCGTTTGGTATAGTTCTGAGAGGTTTATTTCGGTCTAAGAATGTTGCAATGGTTTAGGTCTTTATTTGTTGACTCGTTGAGGAATATGAAGGACAAGTTGACTTTGAAATGAATTAAGTTTCTAAGTGGCTCAGCGACATGACTCCTGTATCGTCGTCTGCACTTTTTTTTTTAAATGCAAACCAAAATGAGCACTAATTGCGAACTGCGAAACTATTGTAAGTAGTTGTAATTACCACTTCCAAATCGATTTCTTTTCACAAATCTTTAAAAAACAACACCCATTTCACGTCAAATAACCACAAACCTCAGGTTTCTCTGTTTCTCCGACCACCTTAAGCTGAACGGCCTCCACCTAATTTAAGAAAAGTCTTAGTCTTAACAATATTTATGTCTATATGTATAATTATTCCATTTCAATTACGAATTGCATTCCATTTGCTGTTTTTGTTGCGTTTATAATATAAGTTCAATCAAAATAAAATAAGTGTAGAAAATAATAAAAGAAAGCAATAAAAGATAAAAATTGAGTCTCTTGTGTCTATGTAGCACCACGGATGCTGGTCTCCTTGCCGTTCTTCCACTTAGATATGGAATCCCGGCGATAGGCCATATGTAAATTGAGCCTCATGACTTCTTGCTAAATCAGTGAGCTTCTGTCGTTTGTCCGCAACCAAAAAGTCATCAATATCGTCGGCCATTTCCGAGTCACCACGCTTACGACATGCATTACTTGCTACGCGTTGGCCAACACTATTGGGTTCCTCCTCAGCTTCGTTGGCTTGGTATTGCAGGTAGTTTGAATTGATGCGTGTGCCGGATCTGCAAAAGAACAATAACTGTCAAAAAACGCTCCTTAAACCAATCAACTAGTTTACGTTTTCAAGAGATACGGATCAAATGGAAAGAACGTATCCAACGTCTCCTCTGGAGTTGCTGTGTCATTGGCATACACTGTCGCCAATTTGCGGCGGGCGTTGCGCTCTAAAATTGCATGGCAATATGCCAACTGGTAGGCTCGTGTTACACCAGCAAACGCAGTGGCCACAGCTGGCAAACAGACGCGCAGCGGATTAAAGTTGCACGTCACCAATGCGGATAGTTGCAGAGATTGTAGAAGGAGTAGACCTAAAACGAACGTTTTTGTTCAGATGGGTGTTTTTTTAAAGCCAATTACCACTTACTCTTTTTATCCATAGTCAGATCTCTGCTACGAAATGCTATCACATAAAAAATTGCCTGGCAAACGGAGAAAAATACCAAATTTGCTTTGAGAGAACCATTCGAGCGATACTGGTCACTTCGCTGAATATATTGATGCGCCCAATCGCAGAGTTCCTTCAAATACGTTTTCAATACCCTGTAGGAAGAGAAGAACGATTTGATTGAAGTGCCGACGTGAAAGGAGGCGCATCTACTTACGCGAGAGGTAAAACTTTGCATCTAGCCAAGAAGCTAGCTATATATCCCACAGCCGCCTGACGAATCACAGCCGATTCGTTGGGTTCCTTGGTTTTGGCCCAAAGGAATTCAAGAAATCGCTCAGCCAACACGTTCTGCATAGAGAAAAAGAGAACACATTATCACTCGGCTTTTTTTAATAAACCACAACTCACCTTAAAGCTACAATAGTAAAAAACTAAAAACTGTACATGGTGTGTATTATGGCTGGGCAGTATCATATTATTGAAGGACTGCTGCAGAATCTTCATAAACTGCAGTGCTTGTGCAAGGGTTGGTTGTTTCTCAGCATCTCCGTCAGCAGCAGCTGCATTCGGATTGAACCGATCGAAGAATGCAAACATCTTCTCCATGCAAATGTCCAGAGTGTGCGCAATTGGGTGATTCATTGGAAGCACTTCAGTCGTTGGTTCAAGCCGCGTAGCGTCATCCATTTTAAACATTTCCTCGTCATTCTCATTCTCGTCCATTTCATCTTCTTCTTCGAATTCTGCGTCTTCGATTTCACTTCGCGGCGCGTTGACATCCAGCAAGACCAATCTGAAAATAGCACAAAAATGAGAAACGCCCGATCTAGTGTGTTTCCAAAACTTACTTCTGTATCAACACTTGCAGTATGTACTCGTTGAATTCCGGCTTGTATTCCAACAACCACAGAACATTGTGCACGAATCCGGCCACTACGTGAGTGGGTTTCTTATAATACGGGAATGTCGCCTCTACGCTGTCGAGAACTACGTCAAATGACATTGGTATGATAGAAAGAATCCTGCTGAGAAGCGAATGAATTGCCTGCAACTCATTTTTTAACCTCTCAGTGGGAACTCCATTTGCCCATAGATCGGCGTCAGTGTCTTTGGGGATCCAAAGAACGATCAATTTGGAAATGGCAAAGTTGATGTACTTGATTTGAGCCACCAGGAGTTCCACAACAAATTCCATATACTCATTGATTGCTTCGGCACTGCGATTTATCCATTGCAGTGAAAGTAGAGTCTCAGCGATGATTGTGAACTTAGGGCTAAGGAAGTGCACCAAGGAGCGAGCTTCTTTGACTATACGAATGAAATCAGCTTCCTAGGTGAACAGAGAAGAGGTACAAATTATAGAAGAATAGATGGATGTGAGGCTCAAAGCAAATATATAAAGTTCTTCTCTTAGAACTTCGGTAAACTACTAGGTATGTTACTGACTGCTCTCCAATAGGTAGCAGCCATGAGAAGACTACAAATAGAACTGTGCAACAAGCAACCAAAAACAATAAACTCTAAAGTCGGCCAGTCGAACTTTGATAATCGTTTCTAGAAAGCATGAGTGGCCATCTCATGCCATACTGCTTGCTAGACCAATTTCAAAATATTATGCCATCGTCGCAACGAATGCAATGTAAATCACTGTAATAGAAAGTAGCCAACAACCAGCCACATGGTCAGAAAAGGAAGGCGAAAACTAATGAAATGTACCACGCAGACAAAAATATCAAAGGGTATCCATTTTCACTGCGTATAACCATTTCCAAAAACCCATTTGTGCACAAATGTAGAAGGGGGTATGTGGCGTTAGTCACTTGTGCTCCTCATAGCCTCATACCCCCTTCGAAATGATTCGAATCATAAGGACCGTCATGTTTTTCTTGTCTACACTACAAACAACAGAAAACACTTTTACTCACCGTCAAGGGACACTCTCTCAAATAAGCAGCAAACTCATTTAAAGGCATGAAATTATTCTGCTCGACAACTGCGTTTATCGCATCTTGAAGGCCCTTTCCACGCGGCTCTTGGAACCGAACTTTGTTGATTGCAGCATTTTTAGCTTTATCTCTCTCCGCCGGCGAATAACATTTCAAAATGGATGATAGTCCAGTCTTTGCACTGTATATAGACATGGTGCAAGATTATGGTGTTCTTTTCTTTTTCGTTTTTTTGCTTAAGGAAAAACGTATTACGTTTCGGAAATAGATTTTTACTGCTTTAAGGTTACGCGATTGTCGGTGGTCGCAGATCGTATTTATAGGTTTCTTTTAAAACAAATTGAATTTCTTTTTCACAGTAAATTGATTTAAAGTTGTGGTGGTCACAAATATTTAAACTCTTTCTGTTAAGTCTTCGAAACATTTCACGGAATAAAACGAAAAGAAATTTTTGCGTACGTACGAAAGCACGTTTCACCTCAAATCTTGGCTGGTTTGCCGTTTGACAGAGGGCAATTTGTGTGGTGTTTAGGCGGTTGTTGAGTGACAGATTGGGTATGTGATGCCAGGTCTGCTAATTTTTATAATTTTCTTTGGTGAAATTTACAGCGGAGGTGAATAAAGACAGGTGTCTACTTCGTCTTTGCCGTTTAAAGCTGTACACAAAGCTAGGGTCCGTCGCACTGTAAAGTACAGTTCTGTGTGAAGTTCAACAACGATTCTAGGTAGATGTTTAATTCGCTTGAAGCTGCGTCACTTGGTAATCTTCACAGATGTGGCTATTCGACACGAAGAATTCGGCAATAAATGCAGCTATATAAGTTTTCATTTCCTCACAATCTTTCTATTAAAAACTTTGAGCCATTATAAAGTATCTCTCGAAAACAGCTAGAGATACTTGTTTGTAATAACTATTTTCTTTCATTTTCTTTTTAATAATTGCCTATTTAGAAAAAATAAAATAGCAATGAATTTTCTTTTTGCCAAAATGGTACTGGCACCACTAAGCCCAGCGATACTCGAACATTCGACCACCAACCAATTTTACTGACGTCTAACTCATATGTTCAGCAGTCAGCTCAATATCTGACAGCTGACAGCCTTCATGATAGTAATAAATAGTGATGTGCATAATCGAATGATTTCAATAATCGAGATGTTAGTATTCGAGTGATCTGAATAATCGAATGATCATTCGAATGAAATATTCCATACTCCATTCTACATTTGCTCTGAAAATTAGAGTGAGTAAGATTTAGATTTTTTTTTATTTCATGCTTACAAAAAATACAATAAGAAAATTAATAAATTACCTACCATCAAAAATATAAATCCGAACTTAGTTAAAAACACTACGAAAAAGCGAACATAAACATCCAAAAACCCAAAAGGAAAGGAAGCAATACTAAGCCAAACGAAAATTCATTCGAACAGGTAAACGGCTAATGCACACATCGCATACGCATGTGAGTGAATCACTCGAATTAAAGTTCTCGATTCTTTCAAAGAGTAGTAATAGTAACATCAAAGTAGTACTGTTTTATTTCACTCGAGAGCTCATGCATCGAATCATGTATGTATACATACCTACCAGAAACGAGCGATGAGCGATATCATCATTCGAATGAAACTACAAACATCCAAGGAAAGAGAAGAGGCAAAACGCAAAAGCATGCCATGAGAATGAGATATTATTATTCATACAATCATACATCATACTTCATGTTCATACTTCATACAGGTATTCTTTTCGCACACAAGTCACGACTCACAAGCATCTAAGTAGATATCGTTTGTTTTATGGATGTTGGTTTTCTACTTTCTAGAGGTTGTGTATTGTGGTTTTGTGTTCGGGTTGTGTATAAAAATTGAGAGAAAGAGAATTATGAAATCATTCGAATGATTTGAAATCAAGAATCGAGACATCTCGAGATATTGCGAGAATCGATTATAATCGATTATTTCACTCGAATGCGCCCATCACTAGCTAATAAAGCAATTTGTTGAAATTTCGTAGAAGAAGATTAGCCTGTCGCCTGCGTAAAACGTTAAAATCCACATTCTTCTTGTCTCCATGTCAGCTTTTAGAAATTGACCGATAGTCAGATCAGAAATAGCAGATATGTCACGCTTCAGTGGAGCCCTTCAACTGACCGACCTGGACGATTTTATAACACCATCGCAGGTTTGTGTTCCACTCAAATTCCAATTGCATCTGCATTCTCAATCCAGAATCTCCCCAGGAATGCATTAAACCAGTGACCATTGAGAAAACAAAATCAAAAACCGGAGCAAAGATTACAATCCAAGACGATGGCTATTATGAAGAGACTGCAGCCGGCAAGCAGAAGCTTCAAAAAGTCGAAATCACCCTACAGGACTGTCTTGCCTGCTCGGGTTGTATTACATCGGCTGAAGGTGTCCTAATTACTCAGCAGAGTCAAGAAGAACTTTTGAAAGTTCTCAACGAGAACCAAAATCACAAGCTACAGGGAAACCTAGAGCAGGTGAAGACCATTGTCTTTACGATATCTCAGCAACCGATACTGAGTCTGGCACAGAGGTATGAACTATCGGCCGAGGAGTGTAGCAGGCACTTGGCCGGATATTTTAAGTCGCTGGGAGCTGATATGATACTGAACACAAAGGTTGCCGACGATTTGTCACTTATTGAGAGTAGAGCAGAGTTTGTGGAACGCTTTAGAAATCAACAGTTACCAATGTTGTCCTCATCTTGTCCTGGTTGGGTGTGCTATGCTGAGAAGACGCACGGAACGTTTATACTACCGTTCATCTCGAGTACAAGATCGCCACAGCAAATCATGGGAATGCTAGTTAAGCAATATCTGGCGCAGAAGCTCATCGTTCCAATGGAGAAGATCTACCACGTTACTATAATGCCGTGCTATGATAAGAAGTTAGAGGCCTCTCGGGAGGATTTCTACAGTGAAGCCAACAACTCCAGAGATGTAGACTGCGTCATCACATCAAGTAGGCAATGCTAAGCGATATATTTTGTTAATCTAACTCCTTTCACTTCCAGTTGAAATTGAGCAAATGCTGAGTAGTCAAGGTTCAGATTCATTAAGTTCCTATCCCCGTGCTGACTTCGATTGGCCATGGAGTGCGCAAAAGCCCGAAGGGGGCAACGTGTGGGCACATGAATTCTCCGGATCGGGGGGTTTCTCTGACCATATCTTCAAATTCGCTGCAAGCGAGCTCTTCGGCGAGCAGGTCGAACGACTGGATTACAAGAATTTGAGGTAGGTTCCCCAAAGAAGGATTATAATTCATCAAACATATCACGTTTTTTTTTCAATAGAAACCCCGATTTTCGTGAGCTTACTCTCGAGAAAGATGGCAAAGTGTTGCTTAAATTCGCAATTGCCAATGGCTTTCGCAATATCCAGAACTTGGTGCAGAAATTGAAGCGAGGAAAGTCGCAGTACCACTTTGTGGAAGTGATGGCATGTCCTTCTGGTGAGTTAGAGATCCTCGTTCTGTGAGCGGATCATGAGAATTTATTTTCTTTTGTGTAGGTTGCCTTAATGGTGGTGCCCAAGTTCGTCCACCGATTGGTACTCCAGTCAGAGAACTGACTCTGCAGCTAGAGGAGCTGTACAAACAATTGCCAAAGTCTTTTCCAGATAATGCGGAAACGCGATCGATTTACAATGGGTTCTTTGACGGACAACAGACCGATAAGGCGAAAATGTTGTTGCACACGACCTACCATGCCGTGGAGAAGATGAACACGGCACTAAATATTAAGTGGTAGTTTCTGGTGTTGGTGGTGGGATTGCAGTTGCTTATTTGTTAGTAAATAAAGAATAAGAATAGAAAAGGTGTCCAGTAGCTTAACGCAAGCATAGAATGCAACTTTTGAATCGTGAGGAGAATCTGCTCAGATCACATGAAGGTAAGTCTTTTAAGTAGCGTTGGTGTCTATTGAATACAAATTGGTTGCCCCTTAATGTTGGCCAAGACCCTTCTGCCCAGTGATGACAGATCGTGGGTAGTTACCCATTTCGTGGGCATTTTGCCTTTAAAAATGAGCTAAAAGGGCGAAAAAGGGCGTTTTTTTATCTCTTGGAACATGAAAAAATAGTGTATTTTGTTGTTTTTTAACGTCGACATGCGAATAAAGGGAATTTTTTTGTGTTTTTGACGTGTATCGTGGGCTGGCATCACTGCTTCTGCTTTGGAAAACACCCAGAAGTATTTATAACAGCAAATTAAAGAAATCAGCATTTTGTAAAAAATTCTACACTTTATTTGAGACTTATTTGATTCATTACCGTTATACATCTTATAACGAGTTACAGTGTGTTATTTCACAAATTATGGCCAAATCTCTTTTCTTATCGCTATGAAATCTCAAAAACAGATTTCACCCCATCCATCACCAGAGTTGTAGTTTGTTGTTGCTCTTATCTATTATGTGCAATCGTTTGCTCGTTGTCCCGGTATACCACGCAGTTCCTGATTCATTGTCCTCAATAGCGGATGCTTGCCGCAGCCGCATCGCCCACGGAAGTCGTCCAAGTCTAGAGCCCAGACCATTCCACCGCCCAGACCTAGGCTCTTGATGAACTCGGATTTTCTTCGTATTTCCGAGACGTCATCGTATGAGACCCATTGGTTGCCACGATATGCGTAGGGTCCAATGCGACCCTCCTTATCTCTGATGACAGTCCAACCGCCATTGTTCACATTCTCGCAGATTTCGTAGTAGGCCAAGAAACCGCCAGCCCGAGTGTATCGACCCGCTTCTCCAGGACCGTAGGTCTTTTCATTTAAGCCCCGCGATTTGGTATCGGCCAATGAGAACGACTGTCCGTACAGAGGCATTCCCATGACCAGCTTTTGTGGTGGAGTGCCCTTTTCGATCCAGTACCGCATACTGAAATTGGCGTTGAAGTAGTCAAACGAGTCGCCTTCTACATAGTACAGCGGAGCCACGTGACCTGTTTGCTTGTCCCAGTGACCGTGGAAATCATACGTCATCACTGCGATCCAGTCGAAGTAGCGCGCGAGTGTAGGAACATCATAGCCTGCATCTATGACTTTTTTGCTCGGCGATACGGCTGAGGAAAGGAGGAGTCCGCGGGGCTTAAAAGCTTCCGAGAGCTCTCGAACAAGAGCGGCAAATCCGGCTTTTTCGTCTGGGCTGCCCATCTTACAGTCTACCTGCCAGCAGACTGGATATTCCCAATCCAAGTCGAGACCCTCGAAGCCGTATTTATCAATGAAGTCAATAACGCTCGTGATGAACTTAGCCCTGGCTTGGGGATCGAGCACAAGACGGGCGTACTTATTGCCAAGTGAGTCGTTCCAACCGCCTATGGCGACAGTCACACGGATACCTTTCTCTTTGTAGGCAACCACACGCTCGTAGAACCGGTTGTCGATATCGGCCCAAGAATCGTGGGTCTTAATGGTCAATGTACCGCGGTTCAGTACGGCGAAGCCGTAGACAATGTGTGTGCAGAGGTTTTCGTCAATGTCCTCGGGAACGTACTTGCCCTCACCCTTTCGGTACCAAGCCCAGTTGGTGAAGTAGCAAACCACCTTGTAGCGGTCATCTCCAGCGGGCTTCAGTGGCGGAGGCTTTTTGTCTGTGGAGGGTTTCTTGGTCGGCGAATTCGAAGGCTTCTTAGTCGGAGTCGTGGGCGGCTTCTTGGGAGGCTTGGTCATATGTGGCTTTGGGCGCTGAGTTGTGGTACCCTCGTTGGGAACGTTGCACCCAGAGTTTTGTGGCCAGTCGCAGTGTTTGTCGTTCCAATGTAGCCCTTCAGGACATCTATAAGAAGATCAAGACTTAGCAATGTCTTGGGGGTGTAAACTGAGAAACTTACCTTTGCTCAACGAGCCCACCAAACTGGCATATGTAGTACTTGTTGCAGTCCCTTTTGTGCGCGATAAAGTTCCGCCCATTGCAGTCTACTGCGACGAGCTCCTCGGATGGTGAGGCTTCATAAACGATTTCCGGTTCGAGAGTTGTCTCTGGAACGATAACCGAAACTGCATTTGACGGAGTAGCGATCGCAGTGCTGTCTGCGCTTATCTTCGAAACTGAAAAAATGTTTTTATTAGGGATACGTCGAGTTATGAGTGCTTTCAAACTTACTTTCTGAACTCTGTTCTAGCTGACAGTTCGGATGCGGTCCAGGGTATCTCCTCAGAACCCTGTTGATAGTCTTTAACAGTGGATACGACTCACAATTGCAGTTGTTCTTGAAATCGTCCAAGTCCAGGGCCCAAATCATGGCGCCACCAAGTCCCATAGCCTTCACATACTCGCTCTTGTGTCGAATCATCGGTGCGTCATCGAAGGAGACCCATTGATCCCGTAGGTAAGCATAGGGGCCCATTCGACCGCGTGGATCCCTAACCACATGCCACTTCTTATCGCGAATGTTGCTACAGATTTCATAGTACGCCAGGAAGCCACGAGCTCTAGTCGCCTCTCCAGCCTCTCCGCCGCCGTAAGTCAGTGCGTTGAGGTCATGATCGGCGCTCTGCGCCAACGAGAACGACTGTCCATACATTGGCATTCCCATGATGATCTTGCGACGATCAGCACCTTGACTGATCCAGTAATTGATCGAGAAATTCGAGTTGAATGTAGGATCGTCATCAGGATGATCGTACATTGGAGCAACATGTCCGGTCTTCTTATCCCACTGACCGTGGAAGTCGTATGTCATCACAGCGATCCAGTCAAAGAAACGCGATAGCTGCTTAACGTCGTAGCCAGCATCGATCACCTTTTTGTTGGGTGAGACCGCTGTAGAGAGCAGCAGTCCGCGCGGTTTGAATGCTTCCGACAGTTCGCGGACTAAGGCGGTGAAGCCTTCTTTTTCTTCGGCAGATCCCTTGTTGCAGTCAACTTGCCAGCAGACTGGGTACTCCCAATCAAGATCCAAGCCGTCGAAGTTGTACCTTTCAATGAACTCGACAACGTGCTTGATGAATCGGGCCCGGGATGCAGCGTTTCGAACCAGGCGGGCGTACTTATCGCCAGCGGAATCGTTCCAGCCGCCAATGGCCACGGTGACCTTCACTTTCTTTGCTTTGAATGTGGTGACGCGGTCGTAGAACTTGTTGTCCATGTCGGCCCAAGAGTCGTGCGGTTGGATGGTTAAGGTATCGCGGTTTAAGACAGCGAAACCATAAACGATGTGGGTACAGAGCTCTGCGTCGATGTCTTCGGGTACGTATTTACCTCCTCCCTGGCGGTACCAAGCCCAGTTGGTGAAGTAGCAGACCACCTTGAAGTCCATGTCTGTCGCTGTTTCGGTCTCGTACGAGCCTTCCTCCTCAACTTCGAGGTTTGGATCTGGCGGAAGCTCGTTATCAATAGTCTCGATGTTCGATGGAATCTCTTCGTTCGATTGATTTTCGATGGTTTCCATATTTGATTCAACTTCTTCCACAGGCTCAACAGGTGATTCGGGTGTAATAGGATCTGCGGCATGCGATGGAGGCTCCTCCGTTGGAGTTAATCCGGCTATAGAAAGAGGGCTGTAATCTGGTGCTGAGATTTGAATGAGATTCGTTAACTTACGTGTTGGCTCCACGCCATTTGGGGGGTTCTTCAGCACATCGTGGATCTGTGTCAATAGCGGATGTACGCCATCGCCGCAGCGGTTTTTGAAATCATCCAAATCTAGGGCCCAAACCATGCCACCTCCCAGATCGAGCGCACGAATTAACTGCGACTTCTTGCGGATCATAGCCTCATCGTCAAATGACACCCATTGGGTTCCCTTGCGGGCAAACGGTCCCATACGTCCTTCTTCGTCTTGGACAACCTCCCAGCCGCGGTTTTTCACTCGATCGCATATCTACATTTGGGGCAGCGTTAGCCAGGTGAAGCGTAAAGTTTTAGCAGCTACATACCTCGTAATAAGCCAGGAATCCAGCTGCTCGGGTAAACTCTCCAGCTTCGCCCGGTCCGGGCGCCTTGGCATTGAGTCCGTTCTCTTTGGTATTAGCCAAGGTGAATGACTGGCCGTAGAGCGGCATTCCCATGACGATCTTCCTCGATGGTGCGCCCTTCTCAATCCAGTAGTTCAGCGAAAAGTTCTAAAACGAAAGACCGGTTCTCTGTAAAACAATCTTGACAAAGCAGCTATATAGAGCCTTACCGCGTTGAAGTAGTCAAAGTCATCGTCGGGATGATGGTAGAGAGGTGCCACATGTCCAGTCTTCTTGTCCCACTGACCGTGGAAGTCGTAGGTCATGACGGCGATCCAGTCGAAGTACCGGGACAGCTCGGCGACATCATAGCCAGCATCGATGATTTTCTTGCTCGGTGACACTGCCGTAGATAGCAGCAGACCCCTCGGTTTGAAAGCTTCCGAAAGCTCCCTCACCCACGCAGTGAAGCCTGCCCTCTCATCAGCCATTCCCTTGTTGCACTCTGTCTGCCAGCAGACTGGGTACTCCCAATCCAGGTCAAGACCTTCGAAGCCGTATTTCTCTATAAAGTCCACGGCGTGCTTGGTAAACTTCGCCCTTGCTGATGGATTCCTTACCAGGCGGCTGTACTTGTCGCCTTGAGAATCATTCCATCCGCCCAAGGCCAGAGTCACCTTCACACCCTTTGCCTTTAGGTCCGAGACTCGGGTGTAGAACTTGTTATCCAAATCCGCCCAAGAATCGTGCGTTCTTAGCACCAACTCCGAGTAGTCGAGCACCGCAAAGCCATAAACTATGTGAGTGCACAGGTCGGTGTTCACATCGTCGGGAGTGTAGCGTCCAAGTCCCTTGCGGTACCAAGCCCAGTTGGTGAAGTAGCAGACCACCTTGTAATATCCATCGAGTGGTTCCAAGACTGGCCTGTCGGTTGGATAGGTTGGTCTTGGCGTTGTGACTGGCCGAGCGGTGGTTGTCGACGTTGGCTTTGGCTCGAAAGGCTGAATATCGTTATCCCCGTTATCGATGGCGCTTCCTCCCTCATCAACTCCGCTGTCATGGTGGCGACACTTGGCATTCGCTGGCCAATCACAAATGTCCAACTTCGAGTTCCAATGTAAGCCAGGACCACATTCAGCGGCCTCCAGACGGTCCCAGTTGCAGCGCAGGTATTTGGTACACTCGCCAGGGTATGGAACGAAATTCTTACCCTCACATGGGTCGCTCTCCGAGGCCTTAGACTGAATGAGACGGAGGTACTTCTTCGTGGAGACACATTTTACATTGACTGGCCAGTCGCAGATATTTTTCTCGTGGTTCCATTGCAGATCGTTGCCACAATCGTTGGGCACAAGGATCTCATTCACACAGACATAGTACTGTCCACAGTTGCGATGCGGCCAGAACTGGCCGGGACCGCATTTCTTTGGTGCCTGTGGGCGCGGTGGTGGCGGTTTTGACGGGATAACTGACGTCGCTGGTTTTCGCGTGGTTTGCTGTACTGGACGGACTGGGCGTACTGGTCGGACTGGTCGAACTGGTCGAGTTGGAGCAACCGTAGTTCTACGATTTACCGCTAGGGTTGTAAGGGTCGGTGGCTTGCTGAATTGCTGGATTGGACGAGCGGGTGCCTTTGTTGGCGGTTTGGTGGCTACCGGCGTTACCTTACAGTGCGCCGACGCTGGCCAGTCGCAGTAGAAGTTTGCCCGGTTCCAGTGCAGACCACCGGCGCAGAACTGTTGTGTCAGTTCGCCATCGGCGACGCAATGGAAATAGGCGTTGCAGTTGTTCGGATGAGGGAGGAACTCACCGGCCCGGCAGTTGGTGGGTACTATCACGGGTTGGATGACGGCCGGCGTCGGAATCGTTGTACTCTCGACGTTTACTTGGGTCGTTGTGGGCCTGTAGGTCGTGGTAGGCCTGTAGGTCGTGGTAGGCCTATAGGTTGTTGCAGCCTTGGTGGTGGTTGTAGGTCTGGTGGGCCTGTAAGTGGTCGAAGGCCTTGGCCTGTACGTAGAAACGGGCTTTTGCGTCGTTGTGGTGGTTGTCGTCCATGAAGTCGGTCGTGAGGTGGTGGGCTGCGTTCCGTGGACATGCTCTGTTGTAGGTTTCTGCCACGATGGCCACGTGGTTTGGTCTTGGTTCGTTCCACCTCCACCTGCGGCTCCACTGTCACTCTGGGTCGTCATCACTGGGGGCACCGGTGTGGCAGGCTGAGGCGGGCGTTGGCAATTTCCTCCCGCCGATGGAGGAGGACTTGACAGTCGTCCTAACGCTCGGTTGATCGCCTTCAAAAGGGGATAGGCTTCGGAGCAACATCTGTTTTGGAAATCATCAAGATCCACCGTCCAGGCGGCCACGCCTCCAAAACCTGAGTTTGCAGCGTATCTGGCCTTAGCTTCCACCGATGAGGGATCTTCGAAGCCAACCCACTGTGTGTGGAGCATAGCGTAGGGACCGGACTTTCTCTCCGGATCTCGTCCCACCAGCCATTTGTTTTTCCGCACCCTCTGGCATACCTCGTAGTACGCCATCATTCCGGGTTGCTTGGTGAACTCTCCCGGCTCGCCAGGGCCCGATGAGGCGGTTCCTTCGCCTGCCAATGTATTGCGGGACTGGGATAGAGTAAAGGTCTGTCCGTAGAACGGAATGCCCATTATCAGCTTCTCCGGCTGTGCTCCATTTCTAACCAACAACTGCATGGCGTAGTCGGTGTTGTACTGGGGATACTTGTCCCCATTGCGACCGTAGAGCGGACTCACGTGGCCGGTTTGCATTTCCCAGGCCCCGTGATAATCATAGCTCATTACTGTCAAGTAGTCCGCGATCTTAGAGAGCTCCGCGAGTTCGTAGGCCTCCGAGATGATTTCCTGGTAGCCAGAGATGGCGACTCCCAGTTGCAGCTTTTTGTCGACCCGGTCGAATTCTTCCCTCAAGGCTTTAACAAGCTTGGTAAAATTAGGCCTATCACTTGCCGGACCGCTTTTGCAGTCGCTCTGCCAACACTTGGGGTAGTTCCAGTCCAAATGGAGACCCTTGAACCCGTTTCGCTGCAGGAAACCCGCAACACTCGATGCGAAGACTTTGCGCTTGATTTCGTCGGCCGCCAGGCGAGAGTACTTATCCCCAGTGGAGTCGGTCCAGCCGCCCAACGCTATCAAGACCGGAACTTTGATGGCTGTTACTCTCGAGTAATACTGGTTGTCAACATCGACCCAGGGATCAAACTCTCTTATTGTCAAGTGATCGGGGTCCAATGAGGCGAAGGAGTAGATGACAGCCGTACACAAGGAGGGGTCAACGTTCTCGGGCACGAATTTGCCCTCGCCCTGACGGTAGAAGGCCCAATTGGTGAAGTAGCACAGGACTTTGGGCGATTGGTTGAGGTTCTTACTGTTCGTTGTGGGCTTAGCAGGTTTCGCTTGTTTGAGCAGAGCCAAACGGCCTTGATCTTCCAGCTCGAATTGTATCTCCTCAGCGGTTACAATCTGCTGATAGGGCGACCCGCTTCGGTAGGGTTGTGGGTCGAAGTCGTTGTGCGGATTGGGAACCGCAAATGCTGAGAAGTCGTCAGTAGTCAACCATGGATCGGCATCGACGAATTCTGCATTGTCTGCGGAAGTAGCCTTAGTGAGCTTCTCTGCTTGCACCTCGGCAACTTCCTCATCTTCAGTCAGGTCTTCAAATTGCGGCGGTGACTCAACCGATGAGCGAATGAACGACTTGCCGAAGCTGGTCTCCGCAGATCGGATTGTCGGAACGCTCTCCACGGCGCTTCTTAGTGGTAGAAAGATCTCTCCGAACGTAGGCCGCATGGAGTACCGCCCTGAGTAGTCCTCCTTGTCATTCTGGGGTACGCTTTCGACGGCGGATCTCACAAATGCCGGCGAATCGGCTTCAGCCTCTTGCGGCAGCGTCAACGAGTGACCCAGGGTTGTTAGCTGTGGGAAAGATGCAAGAATGAGTTTAACGAGTGCTAAGGCTAAAGTTTTACCGACTCACCAGCAGCAGACACACTGCCCTGCTAAGGAAACCCATATTCTTGTGTACAAATTTCGATTTCAGTGGGTTAACGGATGTCCCACAATTTCGCTGCTGTCTTTTTCAGTCCCGTCGTTAATTAATCCGATTTATGGCTCTCAAATTGTTAGTGTTTGTGTCTTGCAAGTCTGTGAAAAGAGAAGAAGAGAAGCACTCCAATGACGGATTCAAAAACAAAACACATCGTTGTCGTCGTTGCCAAGAAAGTTCTACCAGCGAGGTTGACCGCTGATGGTCAGGAATACTAATTCGATTCCGAGCTCCACTCAGGTGAATTACTCACTCGCACATTTGACTCACATAAATGCGTGAGTCTGTGCGGTTTGGCATAGAATCACGGTCAATATTTCGTATTTCCTGCTTCCTAGGCGTGACTACATCCTATCGCCGGCTATACCCTCGGTTATCGCAGACCCTCTGCGAGCTTTACATTGTAGTTTCATTTTCCTGGCACAATGCCTGTCTGCTGACATATGAGGATAACTTCCACATAGTTTGGACAAATTCTTGGAACACCTGTGTGTGTGTGTGTCACTACTTAGTATTCAGAGGATGTGACATGGTTCGACCATCGAACGTTTTAAGGTGCTTATGGCGGGTTTACTATTTTTTTTTTGTGCGATGGGCCTTTGTGCGCCCCCACGTTTTGACAGGTGACTCAAGTTGAAAAGTTGGAGGGGGAAAGTTATGATTTTTATTGTGGTTTTTAATGTCTTTCCCTGCAGTTGGGTGCAACGTCGTCATGCAGAGACCAGAGAAGTCTCAATGTTTTGGAATTCCTTTGAAGAGCATGCTTTGGCAATGGCAAAAACCGTGTTAAAAGTTGCAGGCCAAGTTCTCTGGGCAGCAGAACATATTTCTTTATTCTCGACGACTGACAGTTCAAGCCGTTAACTGATATAATCGTAAAAACCTTCGACATATCAATAAAAATAATTTTATGGTTGGCCTCATAATAAAATTATGTGAGCTTTTGAGCAGATATCAAAGTTTGGCCTAAGTTCTGTCAAACACTTGCGTGTATTCATGTATTCGATTGGGCTTCTTCAGATTCGCTCTGAGATTTCAGATTTCGTGTGTCTAATTGAATGTACGAGTAAAAACATCACTTGCTCTTTCTTTTTGATATTCGTGCGATTGGAATATGTGTAGCCTTCGACAGTTTTCTAAGCATTTTCCTGGTTAAATTTTATATTAAAACATTCGATTGATTTTAAAACATTTGTTAATAAAAAATAATAGAAAAAAATCCAAGCCATTCAATGCGTTTTTTTGCTGTTAAACAAATTTCACGGGAACGTAAACAAACTCCTCAAGTTGTCAAACTCAAACGCACTTGTATTGGTAAATCTGGGGCAACTCTGAGAAAAAATTCAGATTCGCAAAAGTGCTCTGAAATCGGAAAAGATTGTTTTTTTCTCGTACCAATCGAACATAAAAAGATAAAAAGTGACATAGAGCAAAAAAAAAAGTGCTGTCAAATCTAATTAGTCAACAACTTCGGGGAATTTAATTTAAACAAATTCAGTAAAGACTTGAAGAAAAACAGAATTTCGAATTTAATCAATACGATTACATAGGGAAACACAACTCACAATTATTTGAAGCCACAAACACATAGAACCCGTAGCACCAATTTGACAAATAAGTCAAAGTTCACTTTGTATTTAATGGAACGAAGAGTCCTATTAAAACGGTCACATATTCATTTAACAGAAAATATGTGCTTGTCCTCATTTTTTCTAATCAAAAACTTTCATATGCGGAACATTTTTTTGCCTGAACTGTTTCCACGAATGAATGAGGTTTTTCTTATTTGTAGAAGCTGTCAACGATTTGCAAAGGACAAGAAGGAAAACCAACCTGTGTCGCGTCCAATTTTATATGTTGCTTGAGCATTGAGCTTCTGTAAGCTGGAGTTAATTCAATCCAACCGCACAAATTCCACATTTATTTAAATATGTCGAGGTATGCAGCGGCATAGCTGTGAGGGGGCTTGTTTAGTTTCTTCTCTTCACAACCATCAGGTGGCCAATGACAGTGGCGATCGAAGTAAACGCAACAATAACATCCCCGGCGAATCTCTTATGGCGTTTTCGATTGAAGATCCGAGAGAATTGCCCCGAAATTCAGAATTGCTCTTTTCAATGAAATTCGTTGGAGCACTTTTGTAATAGTGGTAGACACCATATGAGAGATTTGGTTTTCTGTTGCTACTTTTTTTTTGTTTTCTGCAGTAATAAATACAACCAAATCAATATATTTCAATTTAAGTTAGCATAATTGTATATTTTCGGATCACATAGCGAACAATTTGTTTCTAATAACACAACAAACTGTTCAATCTGACATTTTGTTACTATGTGTTGGTGAGTTCAGGGCAATTCTCTAAAAATATTCCGGACACTTCTGTCGTGTAATTCGTAGCACCTTAACCTGGAAGTGCACTTTTTTTTCAATGAAACATAGAATACATCGAATGAGCACTTCTAGATTTGCTCTTTTCATAGAAAGGGCGATTCTTTTCTTCAACCGAAAACGCCATTATTTTGTCGAGGGCAAGCATTAATTCATGGGACTCATGACCACTAAGGAACGTTTTAATGCCCTATCCGTATCGCTATGTATACTTCAAACAGTGCTGCCAAGGCAGTTTATCAAGTCTTCGAAGTATTAAAGTAAAACTGTGTGGCAACAAATAAAAGTGAGTGCTGTTTTTTATTAAAGGATAATAGTAGGGAAACAATATTTTTCACAGGCGGATTTCGTAAGATTGAGAATTGAGTCGAATATATATGTATAAATATTACACTGCACGTCTCAAGAAAAACACACTCAGTTCAACAATTGACAGCCATTTATGACTAGGATAAAGTAAGTCGTATCCCTGATCTACTGAAAATAGCTGATATTTTTTAATCGTAATAGCATTCTTTAACATCAGACGAAAACAAAGAATATCCTTCTACGTTTAAAACATTTGCATAATCTGAATCTCTGTTTGGAATTTATTTTCAAGGCGTTCAATGAACTCTATTGAAATGCCAAATGTCACCATGATCACTGTAACAAAACAGAATCATTAAATTAAAGTTTTATCTCTTGAAAAATATAATGCGCGTTGAAAAATGATAATTTTAAATAAACTGAGCTGTTTAGCGAAAACCCACACCGCAGGATATTAAAATTAGACCAAAATAAAGCGGGATCAATGAACTCCAACTTAAGAATGGCTCGCTATAATGACTTTTGGGTGTGTTTTGTCCGAAACAAGTTTACAAAGAACAACATGAGTTTGTCTTTCTTTTTTTTTGTGTGTTTTTAATTCATGATCACGATCTTCTACCGTCTGTATAGTAACCTAAATGTTCATGGATTATCTCGACCCCCCTTGCAGATACAAGATAAACACAGACGAGCCTCACACATGGTACCGCAACGATAACGCCCTCAGTGTGGTTTCGTTTTAATTCATTTTCCACGACAAAACGATGGAAACCTGTTTTCGAACTTGGATACAATATTTTGTATATTTCTCCGATACAGAGATGAGATGAAACCCGAGCCATATGGAAAGAGGCCGGATGGGGTCTTAAGCGGATTTATAATCAACACAAAAAGGTTGTAAACTATCTTGTCTGATGCGCTTGGAACTGATTTTATCAATTTTCTTTAAAGCTACTTTCGTATCCCACAGAGAGTAAGTCCGTTCGAATGTTTATATGGTAATCAGCTGATTGAGGTACATATTCCGAATAAATTACGGAAATTTGGAAAATGTGCAGTTCCCTGAATCAGTTTGTTTAATGGATTTATCACTGATGTTAAGTTTTGATAAACATTGCTTTGCTCTACCATCATGTTCCGTTTGAAAACTTGATAACATCATGGGTACTAATGGAAAACGAAAAAGGTTATGTCACATGTGTGGGCATAGTCTCAGAAAAAGGGTCAGCGGGATCAGTTGACAGAGCGGTGGATTCAAGAGTCAATGACCTCGTCGGAATACTATGCTTTTGCTTCAGTCCGGGCCAGGGACAAGCAAAAGTAGTGTTTCTATTGATGGGCTGGGATCAGCCATTTGAAAAGAAGAATATTGTGCTGTCTCAGTTTTTTTTTCAGTTTGACTGCTCAATGTTATCTTTAATAAATAGAGCGATACATAAAATGGCGATCGCTTTCTTAACTTTTTCTGGGAACTGCGCCATTCAGACGAAAAGCTTACAATGGTTTTACAATAGCTGTGATTCGTGAATGCACCCATAAAACCCTATTCGCATTGCCGTTTGACGCAAACAACTCATATTTGAATACGATTTGATGGCGGTTCTAACATTTTTCAGGAAAACTATTTCAAAGAACAGTCAAATGTATGCTAGAAGAAAAAAATAAAATCGTTAATACAAATTTTAAAGAAATATAAAATCAACTTTAACATGCACATGCGCAAAGGACAACTGTATAATATGTTGATTGTTTTATAAACTGGCATCTTTTGGTCTTATTTTTTTTTATTGAGCGCGTTTATTCAAGAGAAACTGGAAAAGATATCCTGTGTCTACAAAATCTTGTATACGTAAATCACACAACCCTAAATGATCGCAACAAGAACTGGAAAACTTAAGACCAGACATATATCAGAACTTGAGTAAATCTATAATATCAACTACGAAGGAGTTATCTCCGCAATCAGCTAACGAAGTGTCTTGTTCTTTACCAAAAAATCAATCACCACCAACCCACAGGCGAGGATTCCAATGATAAATGTCTGCAAACAAATTAAATAAATAAAGTAGCACAAACCGCATCGGATTTATTACCGATAGATTTGAAATAAATCGTTTTTTTTTTTTCAATTTGCCTTAAATTTCGGTTGACAATGGGTTCGAAATGAATTTGAGTGCACTAAATTAGAATTAAAGATTGATGGCAGTGGCAATTTGTAATTCCGGTTTTAATTGTTCTTACACAGATCAGTTGATCGATTTATGAGATTGCAGTACCTACAAACAAGCTGATCCTGGGAATCAAAATTAACTTTGCGTCTAACCACACTCGTACAGTTGTGTACTAAATATTCAATACACCTGTGAATTTAATCAGTATTCTGAGCCATGACTAAGTAAGGAACTGTAACCTTTTGGTGCAGGTATATAAATTTATATTCTAGTCACAAATCGGTAAACGGTGGATTGAGAAATAAATAAACACCTCTAATGAAAGAAATATCTTCAAGTGTTGAGTTATGAATTCTATGCAGAAGTGCATAAAGGCGCAAAGTTGAAGAAAGATTTCGTTTAAATTGATTGCAGAAAAATTAATTCTCTAATCAACACAAAAAACTAGTTATAATTTGTTATGTAAATGACAAACTCACAATTGTGTCATTTTCAACATAAAAATTATTGTAACCTAAAATAAATTTAAGGTGAAGCTAAAAAAATGGTTTTTAACAGGGCCACATGACACTAATGAAGAAAAAACATTAAATTCATAAAATGCGTTAACACAGTCAGTGGAAAACATATTCAAAGTTTTACGACTCTACTTATACATTAGGTAGATTAGTAGATCATTGATTTCCATGGCTTACAAGAAAAGTTGGATCTCGCACTATTTTTGTAACCTATGAAAATCAATGATCTATAAAGTTCATGTGGGTATAATAAAAAAAAAGGCTATTTTTAAGACAAAGCGGGATACTAATAATTATATTTAGGGTAGATTTTAAAATATACCATTGTGACCCACAAAATATTTAGTGTGAAGGTTCAAAATGATTATTAGTACCTAAAGGCCCTCAGTCTTTTGACTTAAATAAGTTTTTTTCGATAGAAAAACGGATTTTATCGTTGATTTTTAATTTTTGTATTAATAGTCTCGATCCAAGATCGACATTTTCGTTAGTTTGAATTTTTGTGATCGACTGGCTGCATGAAAGAAAATTGTTGTTTTCAATCGTGCAAGTTAGAAAAATTAAATGAAATGAGGTTATTAACGGTAAATGTGAAAGACGAAAACTCTTATTGAAATGAATAAAATCAAAGGAATTCTATTGGCGTATTTAATTGACTAACTCGTCGTCAAAACATTACCAAATGAAAATTAAATCGACACAGTTGTCAGTTATCGAATCGATCTAAAATCGATTATAGCAATAGGGCGCTTTTGAGGCGAACGAAACAGACCTAGAATTTTATTAATTTTATGAATTTTATTCCGAATTCGAGCAGCTAAATTGAGAAGCTTTTTCCAGACATTTTTACTGTCGGATATGAAAATTAAATCGACAAAGTTGTCAGTTATCGAATCGATCTCAAATCGTTTATAACAATAGGGCTCTTTGTAGGCGAACGAAACAGACCTAGAATTTTATTAATTTTATGAATTGTATTCCGAATTCGAGCAGCTGAATTGAGAAGCTTTTTCCAGACATTTTTACTGTCGGATATGAAAATTAAATCGACAAAGTTGTCAGTTATCGAATCGATCTCAAATCGTTTATAACAATAGGGCTCTTTGTAGGCGAACGAAACAGACCTAGAATTTTATTAATTTTATGAATTTTATTCCGAATTCGAGCAGCTGAATTGAGTAGCTTTTTCAGGACAGTTTTACTGTCGAATATTTGTCAAACACTTGTAAGAAAAAAACGCAGCGGAAAAATCTTAATTTCTTAAAATCTTAAAACCTGAGACACCTCGTACAGTATAGCTCATAATACTAACGACTGAATATCGTAAACTCAGAAAAATGTTCGCATTTGACACAAAGTTACATTTACCGGACATGAAAATGATTTATGTGTCAAGTAAAAATTCCCGAATTCCGGATGTAATGCGCGTGTGTCCAATTTAAAAAAAAACCATCCATCTCATCTTTATGCAGAGGTTAAACAGAATGTATCATTAAATCCAGAATTCACTGCGTTATACATTTCGATATTTCTTCATAAAGTATATACTTGGCTAGATATCTGAATTGCATTTAAATTTGATTAAACATCTATAAGAAATTAAGAAACTACTGCTTCACAGATCTATTCCGAAACAAACACTTTTCACAATATCTCATTTGAACTCTACTCTACTTCAAGAAAAGCGACTTCATCACACAGTATTGCATCCAACTACGGGATCAATGCCCCACGTATTTTACTCGCCACGACGACATAATTTCCATGTTTACCTCACTTATTTATTTAAACTAAACTGCATTTGGTATCGTTTTTAGTTACTCATTTATTGTCTACGCTTGATAATATTCTCCCACATTTACACTCCAGTTCGTTCGATAACTCTTTTGTTTCGCTTTTCGGTTTTTTTTTCTCTATTTGTACTTCAAAATAGCAAATCTCTGGACACGATTTGCATTTTCTCACACGGAGAATACAGTTAGTAGAATTTGTTCTTAGGCAAGGAATAAAATGTCTCTTGTCCACAGAAAAGATCTGTAGCCATTCACCTTTAATTCAAATTTTTTTCCACATCACTTAAGCACCCAATAAATATCCAAGTTCACTTTAACACTCACTATTCGAAGAAGAGAAGACGTTTATAATTCCGACCGACAGCAAGAACTGATTCTTAGCCTTAGCATGCTTCCTCTATTTATACAGACAGAATCTCCAGTAAAAAAAAAAAAAAAATACACTTATTTTTCTTAACAAAAAGGAGAAGCAACAAATGATAAAAACCGATAAAAAACAAGTCGCAGAGAAAAGCAGAACAAAACAAAAAGAATGGCTCAGAGTCTGACTCGAGTTCTTGGTCAGGTTCTTTCTCTTCTGGCGATCATTTCTCTTCGTGTGGACTTCATTCCTCATCCGATTTGATTGTGAAGGTTCTTAGCGTGACGTCGTATTGCAAGGGATTGACTTCAGTATTGTGTACAAAATTGGCAACAGAAAATCGATGAGGCTTAAAAGTCGCTCCCAAAGAAAGTTGATGAGGAAGATAACCTAATCCGTGGTTATTTGAAAGAAAGGTGTCACCTCTTCTCAGTGGTCACACAGACGTGTTAAATTCTAGGCTTCTCGGGAATATCTTATGAGTGGGAATTGTCGTAACGGTGATAATGATTTGTGGGTAGTTCTAATGGCATAAAGATGCTTGAACTTGATTGGGCTCTGAATAATTTATTTGATAGTCGTGTCTTAATTTGTTTGTCTTTTATTTTGCAGACTGATACAACCTGCCTGGTGATCACATTTAGCAGGCAAAGAAGGTTAACAAGGTGAAATGATCAATAAATTGGCCAAGAGAAGTGTGTGACGTGCAGAGAAAGGGGCGATTTAGTGAAGAACGATAAGCATTAATGGATTTATTAATTTATTAGCGTGCGTGATAGAACTAATTTGTTTTTATTCAAGGGACGAAGAGGAAACCGATACAGCCGGTGTTTTGTATTCAATAGTTAATGGAGGTGATCATTGTTCTGGCAAGTTCAGGAAGTCTGTTGTACTTTGTGTGATAATACCAACTGTAGTGTTCGGAAACAAACTATTGTTGTTGTCCCAAATCAGCACATCAAATTCCTCCTATAATTGCCCAACTGAAATTGTCAAGCGCCGATCTACAACTTAAGGCAGAAGCTTTGTGTCAAAGCACCGAAAGCGTGACTCAAGGAGAATCAAATCGCAATGCGATGTCAAGGTTAATGTAATGGGTCCAAACTCCAAACAAAAGATAAAGAAAGCAAAACCAATTTCTGGGTTCATAACCTCAATATTCTGTTGCCCGATCAGGTCATAAGCCTTGAGAATTTCATAATAAGAGCAAGTGTATATCGACTGATCACCGTTTCTTCCTTTTGTTTTCGACAACTCAACCAAAACGCGACAAAATGCACTTTTGTATCTGTTGAAACACCATGACACAATTTCATGCAATTAGATTATTTGTCACACAGTGTTTGTTTAATTTTTCTTTTTTTCTTTTGACAAAAATCAGTCAATAATTTATCTAATCTTACAGACAACTTCCTTTCCGATTCGCACGTTTTTGTCGCATCAATTTTTCGATAATGGTCGCTTGTGATACTTGTCGATAACAACTGACTTTTTTGTTTTTTATTCGCTCCTTATCGACCCTGCTTCCGTTTTAGTTGTGGCTAAGTCTATGGAAAATAGGTTTAGAATTCTAACTACAAACATATTTCTTTGAAACCTTTTCCCTTTTTGCTATAATAATTAAAATCCAAAAATATTAATATATTCTATGGGACATTTTAAATAGATTCGATGTTTTCTGTACGTCAAAAATGAACTGTGGCGATAAAACGATGCATCATTTTAAAACAATTCGCCCACGCCCTCAATAACGTGTCTCTTACCGAACTACACTAATTAGAATGTCTTTTGTACTGGAATTTGTCTGAATTGCCAATGTCAACGAGGGCTTTTCCTCACCACACCTTCGTTTTTGGTGCATTTGCATCCACATATTTGACATTTAACACGAATGGTTGGAGCTCCAACGCTGAATCCGCTTTCTTTCTAATGCTGAATGCTCTATTTTGATAGGAAAAATGCAAACAGCAGATGTAAAAATTGACACACAATTGTCTGTGCCAAATCTGTAACAAAGTCCCACATAAGAAAGTTTCCTAATTTAATGTACTAAGACCACCAGAAACACTCAATTATCGCCCCGCTGAAAGGGGGCACCAGCTTTTAGCAGGAATGTGAAATTTCCAATTCAATTCGCGTCAGAAAAGCGAACAACCTTCTGACGGGTCCTCTTTTTTGTCACAAAATCTCGAAATTTATTATCATAATGTATAATGTTCTGTCATGTGCATTGCTCTTTGCTCACTCGCTGTTGGCTCCTGTCTCCTTCTGTTACTGTTTCAACAAAAAAATTGTAATAAATCTCCCTGTTGAGCTCGAGCTCTTGTAATGCGATCAATGCAAAATCCCATATGTGACAGCCTAACCTGATTGTCAGCGCCAGCGCGATGCTGTCTTCTTTTCGAACTTAACCTTGACATTGTGTATCACTATATGCAATGGGTAAGTGTTCATCGTCAGCGCATCTAAAAGCAGATACAGCATCGGACGCGAACTAGAAAGGTGTTAAATCATTTGATCTTGAATATTGTCTATCTCTGACGTTAAAGGTGTATCGTGTATCTCTTTGTGTACATGTGTAAGGTTAAGGTCCATTGAACTTCCGATGGCGTAGCACGGTTTGCTCCCACAGCCGTCCGTCGTCGTTAATCCACCGGCCGAATTGTATTTGTATATTTTCTGACAGCCGGCGCGCCAAGTTTAATAGTTGGCTTTAGTTTCTTTATGTCAACTTTGCGTTTACTCACTTGCGGTTCAGTGAGATAATTGTTGTTGTTTCAGTATTTTAGATTGCCTTACGATTTTGTATAGTTTCTTTGGTAAAATAGAATGATTTATGAACAGTAAAATTGAAATAGGTAGGAAAGAGAGGTGTGGCAGCGATTCGGCGTGTGCTGGGATAAGTTATTGACTGTTTGATAAATCAGTTCGAATCAGACAGACAATCGTCTCGTTTGGTGTGGTTTGTCATAAATTTGGTGACAAACGATTAGTGGTTTGCTTCTCAGAGAAGACGTGTGTGGTTTTATTATGAAACTTGAGAGGTTCGTCAATTTAGTTAAAAACAGAATAACGACAAATTACGGTTCCAACCTTGAACTCGTCGTAGATAGTAGAGGTCGAACTTCGGAATTTTCATATTTTAACGTTTACCCAACATACTTGTGATAAGAGTTGTAAGTCATTAAGTCATTGTTTAGGGGGGCTGCTATTCGTGGAAGCATTTGTGTTTGGAAGCTGTTATAATTGCTTCAATTCTCGGTAGCAGTTACATTTGTGTTGGCCTTCGCTATGTTCGTATTTCTACAATAAAATGAGTAACGCTTCTGGAAATTGATAAACGTCTTATTTTATCTGAAAGTATCTTTGTGTTCAGAGTCGTTTTTAGAAATGGCAACAAAAACGAATGAACTCTTGGTTTGCAGTCACAAGTTAACAGTTAGTGCTGTCAGTGTCGCACAATCAAAAAATTCTCTCAAAATTCCGCGTGAAGATCAAATCAACCGCAATTGATTAACAGAAATTGAGTTCGAGGTAAACAGACCTGCCAGTTAGTTATCTTTTTAAGTTTGCGACTGTAGGTTATCTTAACGAAACGAGGAAAACGAAATTGTACACAGATGTTTTAAATGAGCCCTTTAAAAGTATGGATAGTCTAACCACCTTTAAGGCCAAAATATCCGCTCTGGTTCAAGTCTTCTTTGAGCTGATTTCAGCAAGAGTACTCATGCTCTAGATAGAGTATCGCATATCATAGGGTCTTGAAAACAGAAACCAAGAGAATGACTGGTGCTCAATGCAAATGATAGATATTTAAGTAGCAAACATTTACAAACACAGTTAAGTTTTGAATTTTTGACGGTAGTGGTGGCCAATTCAAAAACACATTAAGTAGCTCTTACTAAGTTGATTGAGTATTTTGCTGTACCCTGCCGAACTAAAAACAGTGGAAATTCGAAATAAAATAAAACAAAAACATACTAAAAAAACATGGAAAATTCATTTCTCGATTAAAATATATTAAGATTCTTGCAACAAGCACCCACTTATTAACCTCAATTCCCAATTCAATTTCAAATCTAACGACCAACAAAAACATTTTATTTCCGCCGCACTCCATCGCATGCCTGTATTTATTTTAAAACCCTACAAATTCCCAATTTGACACAACCCTCAGCCGAATTGGAAATCGTACGTCATTCAATTCGAGTATCGAACGTATAATTTTCTACTGTCAAAATCAGTGAATTTGTTGTTTTCATTTTTTCTCGTTCGTTTTTCTTTGCTTCGCATATCCCATTTCCCATGAACAAAAATACACACGAAAAATTATCCCGTCCGCCTGGTCTCTGACAGTTCATTTCTTATCATCGTCGTGGAAAGTTCTCAAAAGCGAGTCGCAGTTCAACTCGCTTTACTTTTGGAGAAGAAATTTTCTTTAACAAAAAGTAGTACACCCATTACTATACCGTCCTGTTGATCATTACCTCCAGAAAAAAAAACGAAAAAAAATCCATCTCGCGTGTGTGTGTTTTGTGAAAATCTCTGTATCTTTGCCACGAAGTGTGTTCAGTCTTTAGTGATAGAAAAATCTTACATAAATGTTCCCAGTTACAGTGCGGAAAATTCCGATTTAATCAAATTTTGAAATCTCCGTAGCGTCAGTGACCTACTAAAGTCTAGTCCACAAAAATGAATCACAGAATCGCGATGAGTAAATTCCTCCAACGAACTTGTCTAGCATTGAAGCACAACACCGAGCTCCATACAAATGCGTCAATGGCTTGGCGTTGTTACTATAAACAACAAGATTCACCTTGCCATTCCAATTCGATGAGCACATTCATGATGACGTCGAAATTGGTTCGCTGCTATTCGAAATTCACAACGGCTCAGCAACATCCAACAACATCGGCTCCGTTGTGCGAGGAAAAGGCCTACGAACTGGTGCTGGCACTGAAAGATGCTGAACGTTCCGCGCTCAAAACAGCCCTTGATAAGTACGACGCAGTGAAATTGAGGGAGGGATTCGAGGGTAAGTTTGTTATCTATGAACTGCATGTGGGTGTTTTGTTTACTTTAAATTTTGTTGTCGTCTCTCGATGTTGTCTCGTCCTATATAGTTGCTATCACCATTATGTACCTAGTCACTGCTACCCTATTCCTTGTTATGATGCACTAGTGAGCACACAATCTGTTCATCTCTAGTGATTCAGTCTTGCAGTGTATAGATACTAATCGACCGCTGGCCTAAATGAAATCATTTCTAATTCGATTATACAGCCGCGAGGGCGTGCGCCTGTGTGTTTGGGAGGTTGTTGCTAGTTTATACATCTCGTTGTCGTCGTCAGAGAATTGGGAGTGGGGTGTATTTTATGGGTTCGCCTGAGGAGGTATACCCACTACTGATGGATGGAGCGCTATGCTGTATTTTCAAAGACAACGGAGATGAGAGGAAGTTGACTATGTGCAGGACAGTGGTGTTAATTTTCTATCGTTGTCGTCAACTGGGACGCACAGCTGGCGTGTCTCGTATTTTTCCAGTTAATTTTGTATACACGTACGTCTTTGTCGCCGAACTTAATTTGTATGGTTTGGTGGAGGATGCTGCAAAAGTTTTGCAACATTCCCGATAGTACGTTGCAAAAGTTATTTTAAGTACATACTTACATTTGAAACTTGTATTATTGTCCTTTTTAAGAGCAAGTGTGTGCAACCAGTAGGTTTTGATGGTTTTGAATGAACGACTCAGCTAGAAGGGTACCTATACAATTATACATAGTTTCTAAAGGAAGAGATGGATTTCGCAGAACAGAACTCGAGACGGATATTCCAATTTTACACAACGGAAAGATTGTCTATTGCTTTATTTAGCTAGTCTTCTTTTTCTATGACTCTTTCTACATGATGCCTTATTATTAGTTGCTCCAAAGGATTGAACACATCTGTCTACAATTCCCTGCAGTTTAGTTAATAAAATCAGTAGCCAATTGCTAAGTTTTTTTTTTAAACATCCAAAATCTGTTTTGATTCCCTTGAGCTTGAACACTTCGAAATGTTTTCTTCTCCTGATATTCGCTCAGTGTCATAGTTTTTTGCTGCAGCGAGTATATCCTCTGTCCGCCAGCTTACTAAGGACCGACTTGCCTCATGAGCATCCTCCCTATTTCGGCAGTCGGTATTATGCGAGATGCCAAGCTTGGCTTCGGCTGTTATCCGTAACTTAATCTTTACCAAAACACTTTGGTGGGAGTAATAAAGGCAGCTCATTCCACTTTCCCTATGGGACAAATTCAGCGTGCACCTTAATCGTAATCCAGGTTCTCCCACTGTACCAATTATTTATCCGTAGTTCCCAAAAGACATCAAATTCCGCATGTATACAAATCTCAAATGAATGGTAATTTAATGAACCACACTACGCTGTTGGTCGTCTGCAGTATGACCTGACCCTTTTAGTGTTGCTAATACCGAAGTATTTGTATCATTGAATTGGATCTCGTCGTGTACGTGCTCTCACACAGGAAGTTCGTCCTATTACACAGAGATAACACGGTTTCCCTATTGATTATTTGTATTGTTTTTGTCAGTTCCATTTTCCGGAACACAAGCGAATTAATTTCATGAGAAGCTGAAAGTTCAACTGTTTTTTTCCGTTCAGCGAAGGAAAGAGGACACAGAAAGAAAAATATTCTATTTCAAACTTAACTTATCGTACCTGTAGCTCTGTCCGTACCCGTATGTCCTTGTCGGGTTGGGTCTGCCGTCTGCAATCTGTTTGAATTTAAGCACATCCTCGCCATGTTGAATTTAATTAAATAGGATTCTTGTATCATCCTCCATTTGAAAGCCAACCAATACATTTAGAGAAAAGGACTCTTAAAGACCATTTGTGGCAAATGCTTACATTCTCTAAGTCACGTAGCATCCGGTAAACGAAACACGGAGAAAGTAAATAAATGCGAGAAGTGTATTTACGGAGGAACGCACTGCTGCTTTCGGCGCGGGCAATTTGGATGACGTGAGAAAAGTCATGCTACACTCGTGTGGTGTTGAATCAGTGCGGCGGTATGCAGAATGCATTCCATTGCCATGAGCGTTGGTATGTGAATTTCGTTGATATTGACGCTTAGGATGTCATCAAATTGAAAGGCATCTGTGAGCCGGGGGATTCACGGAGGTAAACAAAACACTAACGAACTCTCTGTACTATGTGGACGACCTAAAGGTGTACTATTCTACATATTGACTCGAAACACCTCTACCTCTATGACACTTTTCACTTGTGATTGCTAACGATCAACACAGTCAGAGCGTGGGGTGTCGTATGTCACACTCATACTGATTTGAGCAGGGCAATGCACTCAGTTTAGAAATTGTAGCAGGGACATAAGTCCCCGAGATATACTCAATTCGGGACTTAATTCCCACTAAAGTGGGACATAAGTCCCGAAAAAATCAATTCGGGACTTATATCTCACTAAAATGGAACATTTTTATCGTTTAAAATGGGACGCAAGTCCCGAAAAATCAATTCGCGACTACTGTCTCGGGGACTTATGTCCCTGCGTTGTCATTTATGTGCCAAATGTTGACATGCTGACCGCACAAAAATTCGGCCATTCGGTGGTCACTCGTGTGTCTTTCGTGAGAGTGAGCTGCGACAGCCCGCGTGACCAGACGCTTGACAGCCGACCACACGAAGTAACAAATTTTGGACAAATGTTTACGTCATAATGACGTCGGCATGTCAAAATTTTACATGAAAAGTGTCATTTTTAAGGTTTTAAGGTGCCTGTCCATTTGAGAGTACTTTCGCTAGTAAACTCTCGAGAGTTACTCTCGGGGGGCTGTCCATTTGAGAAGAATAATTTCGGGATTTTAATCTCGCGAGTTATTTGATAACATTTTGAGAGTAGATTCCCTGAGAGTACTCTCATAACCGTGTCCACTTGATATAAATATTTCGTCTGCTAGTTACTTACTTACTTACTTAGGTGGCGCTACAGCCCGGGGTGGACCTGGGCCTCAACCAATCCGCCTCTCCAGTTAGCGCGATCTTTAGCTAACTGCCTCCAGTTGCGCACTCCAAGTTGGTTGAGGTCCCCTTCCGCTTGCGCGCGCCACCTAAGGCGAGGTCTTCCTCTACTGCGTTGTCCCTCCGGGTTGGAATCGAAGACTCTTCGGGCCGGAGCGTTGGTGTCCATTCGCTCTACATGTCCCAGCCATCTTAGACGACTAATACGTACTTTTCTGACTAGGTCGATGTCGCTGTACAGCTCGTAGAGTTCGCTGTTAAATCTCCTCCTCCAGAGCCCGTCAACGCAAACGGGACCAAAAATCACACGAAGAATTTTGCGTTCGAAACGACCAAGGAGCTCTTCATCCGACTTTGATAGGGTCCATGCTTCTGCACCATAAAGCAGAACTGGGATGATGAGGGTCTTATATAGAGTCTCCTTAGTATTTCTCGACAAGGCCTTACTAATCAATTGCCTTCTTAGACCAAAGTAACAGCGGTTGGCAAGTGTGAGTCTTCGCTTGATTTCTGAGGTGATGTCATTTTCAGAGTTAATAGCGGAGCCGAGGTAGACAAAGTCCCGAACTACCGCAAAGTTAAAGCTGTCTTTCGTGACGTTCTGTCCGATTCGTCGATCTTGTGTGTCCCTTCTTGTTGACCACTAAACCCATTTCTCTGCTGGTTAGTTACCAGTTAAAATGTATTCTTACAAGCAAAAGGTTGCTGCTGCGTTAATAATTATTAGCACTGCCGGTCTTCGTGAACTCGGGTCTACTCTTACAGGAGAGCTTCAAATTGAAGATGCTCAACAGTTCAGGGATTTTTGCCGTTTGACAACAAGTTAAATAGAATATATAATTCAATCCGTTGGGCCTACTATTTTTAACATGGATACCAAATTTCGTATCCCTGTCTGTACGATTGGAAGAATTGAGAGAGAAGTCTGTCCAGCAATTTTCAACAGTTTAGAAGATAAATATTTGAGGGTAAAAATAAAAACCAAAAAAAACTTTATTTTTAAACGTTTATTAAAAAAATACTTCAAGGAACATAAATTAAGTTAATTTATAAAAATTATCGAATTCAATGTTCATATTTCTCTATGAGTCGATTAATTTCCTCCGATGTCCACTGTTTTGCCATGTCGACTCTCGACAGCTGCTCGCAAAATACGAAGCATGTTGGAATTTTGCGAGCTAATCTCCGATAGTGATCAGAACATGTGTCCACTTGCGAGTGACTTTCGAAAAGCTCGAATCTCGCGAGTAAAATGTTAACTCTCCGCGAACTACTCTCAAGCAGTGGTAACGCTGCCTTAAAAAAATAAGGCGAAGTAGATTTGACCCAAAAAGTGAAGTAGATTCAATTTAAGATTTCAAAGTTATAGCTCAAATTATATATTTAGGTCCATAATAGCTGTATTTATAAGACGTGTCCAAAAAAACGTTTTAAGACGTTGATTACTTCAAAATATCTTTTCATTGCGCCGTACTAATAACAAATTTTAGTCTCGACTTTAAATTTACGGAAGCTCACAATTGCGAAATTTGTATGGAAAATATAGCCACTGTGAACTAGAAAAATGTAGAGTCGAAACTAAAAATGGTTATTGGTAAGGCCCATTGCGTTTGTAATAATTCTTTCACGTATTTTTGTCTAAATTTGTGGGAACAGACAGGAACTAAAACCAAACCAATCGTATCACCTCTTTGACAGAAAATTAAAAGGAAAACAATAATAAACGTCAGAAAATTTAAATAAATTTCGTGTTTAAAGTAAATTTTGATGCCATTTATTCTTTTGAAATGTGAATCTAATGAAAGAGTATAAAACATTTTTTTAAGTAATTTTTTTTTTTTTATTTATTTATTTATTTATTTATTTGTCACCAAAGAACAAAAATCTTTCATAGACATAAGGCCACAATATTAGTACTTAAAGTTACAAAAATATGATACAAAGTAAACGTAAAGCAAACAACTATGACTGTACATTCTCAAGTAATTTTCTTTTTATTGAGGAAACTGGTAAATTAAAATCGATTAAAACGACATTTGCATTATATACTGACATTAAACCATTAATTGAGGAAGAAAGACCGTATTTTGTACGAGAGTGGCCTACATTAAAAAATCGCGAGTTGCGTATGTCGAATGAAGGAACATTAATATTGAGAAGACTTAGGATGTCCGTTGAATCAATTTCTCCTATTAGAACCCTATGAATAAATATCACTCTGGCCACCGTTCTCCTTACCTCCAATGATTCTAATTTAATTAATTTTAGTCTAGATAAATAAATGGGTAAGTTGCTAAGATCGAGCCAAGGAAGTCCTCTAAGAGCGAATCTTAAAAATCTTTTTTGTATAGATTCAATTCTATTTATATAAAATGTAAAATACGGACACCACACAATAGAGGCATAGTCTAATATAGACCGCACAAAAGCGCTATACAGGGTCTTGAGAACATAAACATCCGAAAACTCAGAAGCATAACGCCTTAACATTCCCCATGTTCTGTTTGCCTTGTTTGTGATAGACTCAACATGAAAAGTAAATGATAGTTTGGTATCTAAAAAAACGCCCAAATCTTTGACTAGATAAACACGGGGAATAACTATACCATCAAAGGAATACGTATACCGGTATACATGACAGGGGATTTACAACGAGAAAAAGTTATGACAGAACACTTAGAAATGTTTAAAGAGAGACTGCTTTTAGAGCACCACAGATGAAATTTCTGATGGTGTGAATTTAACAGGGGGAAAGGGCGATTATCATTTCCCGGCATATAAATCTTAAAGTCATCCGCAAACATCAACAAAAAGCTTTCAGGTATCAATTTAACGATATCATTCACAAATAATATAAAGAGTAGTGGTCCAATATGACTTCCTTGGGGGACGCCAGATGTTACCGATATATTTTTCGAAATATGACCACGAAACTTAACATTTTGGAGTCTATCCGAGAGGAAGGAGGAAAGCCAATTTAAAACGAAGACTGGAAAACCGAGTCTTGTAAGTTTATATAACAAAAGTTTATGGTTAACTCTATCAAAGGCTTTGCTAAAATCCGTATGGATGACATCAACCTGGTTACCTTTACTAATTTCAGAAATAACGAAATTCGTGAATACCAAAAGATTGGTTACAGTTGACCTCTTTTTAACAAAGCCATGCTGATTATTACAAACAAGGGAATTGCAGTAAAAATGTAATCTTTCGGTAACTAGTGAGTCAAACAATTTTGGAATAGAAGATTGCTTGCAACTTCAACTTTATTTCTCCTACCAGATTTAAAAATGGGAACTATAAAAGAAGTTCTTGGAAGTACTTTTAAGTTTTTTTTTGTTTAAATTGAAGCGGATTAAATAAGCGATTTCGAAAGTGAAGTAGATATTAGGAATTTCACAATAGTGCGAAGTAGGGAGCAGATTTTAATTTGTTCTTCCAAAATTGAAGTGAATCTACTTCAATTGAAGTAAAGTGGTATCGCTGCTCTCAAGACTATGTCCACTTGCGAGTTTGCTCTCGAGAGCTGCTTGAGAGCTTCTCGCAGCATTTTTACTCTCAATTGGACAGGCACCTTAAGGTCTTACTTTTGGGCTTTTTGTGATAAGCAGATGTGTCCTCTTCTTCCTTTCTCTTTGCAGGCAAATTGTTTCCCTAGTTCTGATCGTTCCCACTATTCATCAAGCCAAGGGTTTCGTTTGGCGATCTGGTAACATTCTCCTGGGCTTTAGATGCGACTGGTCTTCGACACTTGATACTGGCTGCATAGGACTCTTAATGGGTTAAGGAGCGCGAGCTAGGCGAAAGCTCCCTTACAATACGTTTTCCTTTGTTGGGGCATATTAAAACCAGCGTTCGTTTCCTGGCTTCAATAAGGTGAGTGTTGCTTACCTGACAGCTCTGAATATAGAATACTGGAGGAGTGCTTTACACCTATCGTGACACGATCTAGTGATATTTTGACAAGGAATAGTGTTTGGAGCGAATATCTGTGATGTCGGCGAATCTTGTTCTGATTCGGTTTGTCATAAGCCAATGGGGACGTTCAAGTATCTAGTTTAGTAAGTCTGACAGCTCTCTCACTAGATGAAACTCGACTCTGATTGGGGGAAATCGGTCGTGAGAGCAGATGTTTCAGTTGACGTTTATGGAGGGGTAGCCGACGAATCTAGTCGAGAAATTCGTGACTGAGTACTAAGTTGACAGTTCTCATATGTGGCTGACGTAGAAAACGTGACGTTCCCGACCAATCTAGTTTTTGCGTTCAGGTTACATCTCATCCAGACCAATCTAGTCGACTTAAGGTGACTAGATTCTTGAATGCGGCCAATTACTGACTGTCGGTGAAGCTCACATAAGTTACCTGTCATTTTGACTGTTGACAACTTTGTTGAATCAAACTAGTGTCGCCACGGTTGCCACTTTGGTAATTTTTTGTTGTTTTTTTGAGTTTTGGTAATTTGGCAATTTTTATCTGGTTTTGGTAACTTTTTGAGCAGGAGCACCAAAAATACGAACTCGATATAAATTCATTTGAATGCTGCCTTACTGTTTCTGAGAGAAAGCATTGCATTTGCATATGCGTCGCCACCACCCATGTAAACCTATTTTGTTCAAAAAATTACTGAATGCACTCATTTTCTTCTTTTGACAGATGGTGGACTTCGAAATACTTTCTGTTTATAACTACATTTAGATATGGATAGGTTAGGTAATCATATTATTTGTTTCCAGACGTAAAACTCTAATTTGTTAAAGTTACAAGAAAAAAAGGCTCGGAAATGGTGCCTTCTAACAGCTGGTAATTTTGTGCACTACGTTGTTGACATTGTTTAATTGCTGACAAAATTTCCTACTTCTTATAAATGTTTGTTTTTCAAGAAGCAATTTTAAAAATCAAATAAAATAATTTGAGTTTAGAAAATCATGCTTTTGGTCAGCAAAAATATAACTATTACATTAGTAAGCTAAGTCTTATTTTTTTTATTTTATAAAGTAGGTAGTCGTTGTTTAACTACTTAAAGACTGACTAACTTCCTACAAACGTAATGTACCAAATTGAATATCTTAAAAGACTTGTGTTTTAAAAATGTGTGCTATAATAAATAAAAATAAAGTGCTAGGAACTCTACACTTTTTTTTAAGTTTCCCTAAAGACTAAGCACATGTACCTTTTGACACTGCCACGCCGTTTTTTTTATATTATGTTCGTAAATCAGAGAAAAGTTTTAGGACAGTGATTAGGTATTTTCACATTGGCTCAAGACTATATAAATGTATGCTATTTTTTCTCTTTGTGTGTTGGCAAACAACGTCTCCAGATTTTTGGTAAATTTTATCTTTTAATTTTTTTTTTTCCAATTTTGGTAGCTTATTTTTTTTGCAAGTGGCAACCGTGTGTCGCACGTTCTTCTTCTGAAATTCATTCAGCCACTCATGTCCGCTCTTAGCACTCGCGCTTTTGAGTTTATAGAAGTCGACTGCGAATGGACTAGATCAGTGCCCGGTGGCCACCATTTTGTCCTGGTATAGTCATCAGCATACATGATGTTTGAATTTTAATCATTCCTTTCGGTGATTAGTAGCGGCGGTACTGAAAATTGTTGGTACAGGACATAGGCACCTCCACCAGTTCCGCCCTATATACATAAGAACGGTCTGCGCAACGAAGAGGTAAGGCACTTATGGCTCAAACCGAATTTTGATGTCCTTTAAATGTGACTGTAGTGCCTAGAGGGGGATGTGACATCACTATTTGTTGAATTCGCATCAAGTAAACGACTCCTTTCGCCCATTTCTATTGTCAGCTGAAAATATTTGTTCAACAAACAACTGACTTGCTTACTCTTTTGTAGTCGCAACCATACATTTAAAAAACAATAGTGCAGCCAGATTGAGGATTCAACTAACAACGCTGTCGTGAATGTGGTTGAATTTGACAGACAGATTATATCCAGCAGCTGGAGTCCTTGAATGTTTTGCATTTGATCCCCCTGGGCGCATAAACTACCATTTCTATTGTCGTGTAGAGGAGCATACCATGTGCGGGATATTATCTTACACTTTTCCCAGAAACTTGGCTGCTATTGTTCTTCGCTTTGAAGTCACGCAACTCAACAAATACAAATTTGATGTGCCTCTCTGAGCTTTGCTCCTTTACGCAGGTAGAAATGGCAATAAAAATATGCTCCCTGCGTCGTTTCAAGTTTCACCCCAGCTAAACCGTGAATTTCCTGCTCCGAATTTCGTTGGCACTAAGATTACAGGAATTTTACATCCCATCGTGAGAGGTAATCCTTTCATCCCTGTACGTAAAAACGGGCTCCACGAGCCACAACCTGTTCCCAACCCTGTTGGGTATTGATTTCCTTATTTTAAAGTACAACTGCTACAACCCTGGGTACAGCTCCTGCTTCGTGTGAACATTTTCGGGGGAAATAAGTAGAAACGTATTGTGGATGCGACAACAAGACATATTTCTTTACACATTACTTATTTTTTAGGAATCATTAAGCTCTCGTATATGCAGACCGACTTTAAGTTCCCTTCATAAATTTAAGGACAAAAATCGATAAATCCATTTGCAAACGCAAATTCACGAGGGACATTAAAAATTCCTTTACAACAAAACTCATTCATTACAATTCATCCTGTGACAGGACGTAGGAATTTATATTTTAATTTTATTTTATTTATTTTGTTTTTCCTGGAATTATTAAAGTTCTCCCCGTGTGTGTGTAATTGAAATGAGTTTTCGATGCTTGACGTGCGTGGAAAGAACAACTAAAAGTGTTTTTGCGGCTGTTAATTAAAAATGAAAAGCGGAAATTTTGCAAAATTATCATCGAACGAAGAGTATTGGTGCGAAAATTTTGATAAATGTCCCGACAATTGGCGGTAATGGTGAACTCAATCAAAGCGAGTATAATCAATTTTACGTATCGTGTGGCAAAAAAAACAATTTTCGAGCGATTTATGACCGCATTTCAGACATTTATGAGGGGTTTTAGGGATCGAGCACTCGAGGTATAGGGGATTTTTATTTTATTAGCTTTCCAAGGATTATACGTAGGAGAAGAAAGGGGAAGAGGAAAGCATATTTAAGAAGCATTGACACGTTGTATGTTTGCATCAGCGATAAATTAAATGGAAATGGAAATAAAGTAGCATTGCAGAGACTACTCTGTCGTCTGGAATCTTCATATACTCCATTTAAAAGTGTCCATGCTGTAAATCAGTGGAAAAGGACTAAGATTGATAAGGTTTTATGCAGACAAAATATCTCTAGTTGTTCCGGAGAGGGTTCTATTACTCAGTTCTTCGATTTGATTTGAGGAGATGTCGTTTTCAGAGGTGGAAGTTCTTAATAAAATAAAGTGCATCACTCGGTCGAACGCAACTCTCTCGTTCATCAAAAGTTTCAATGTAAATGAAGTGGGAGTTGCTGATTGTGTAAGCTCCAAGTTGTTGTAAATATTTTTAGGGTGCATATTCAATATGGTTGAAAAAAATTAGAAGTTGGTAATATTTGGTAAAAATAAGTTTTACGTAGCTGTTATTGGATTTTAATTAGAAGTTATTTTTTCAAAATTTTCAAAATTATACCGAAAATATGTGAATACAGATCGGAATTTGGGTATCTATAGTCATTTTTGAGAAATATTTAAGAAATTGATTTGTTCGAATTTTTTGAGAAAAACTAAGTACGGGATCTTATTTAGAATACTTCTATTATCTATCATATGTATTTTTGTGAAAATCATTGGAGCGGTTTTTGTAAAATTTGGCAGACAAAACAGTACCAAATATTGCAATGTTTAGTTTTAAAAAATACTATTGCTTAATTATTTAGCTGAACATCGAGTACAAGTTATTGTTTGGGATGTAAACATTACTTGATTTTTAAAGTTTTATCGAAATCGAAAATGGGGTTTTTGAGATATGAGCAGTTTTTAAAATGAGCGTTTTCGGTGATTCCAATTGAAAATTAAGGACGCCATAAATTTGGCAACATCAATTTTACTCTAAGTTTGCATTTTGGTCAAAATTGTTATTACCGTTTTCTAGTAAACTAAAGGAAACAAAAATTTTCAAAAATGATTTTTTTCAAAAATGAATTTTTCGATAGAACATTGAAAAACTGAGTTTGCTATTAAGTTAGAAATGACCATATTACCTTGGATTTGAATTTTTGTTACAGTCGTATGGACCGTTTTCGAGGTACATATGTCCAAATTTCAAAAGTACCGTTATTCGATTTTATTCGGAAAAATAAGTATGCAGTTATGTTAACCTCACCTACTTATGCTTAAATATAAATTTGGGTTGAAATCGTTCGAGCCGTTTTCGAACAAATCAAACTGGTATGAAAATTTTACATGGAAAGTACCATTAATATTGAGGTTACCATCCAAAAATAAAACGGCTCCGAACTGTAAGCCCCCAAATTCCAAATCCGAAGTTTGAACGTAATCCGTTCAGCCGCTTAGGCTATAGGCCTCGGGACATACAGACAGAAATACGGACAGACAGACGGACAGAATTTTGCGAGCCACTTTTTTGAGTTCCTCTATCATCGTCATGTTAGAATTGATTAACATCTCGAGTTTGAAATTTTGTACGAATACAATATCTTTCTCTTACTACGTAATGGAGAAATTTAAAAAAAGTTTGCGCAACAAGCTCATATACGACATATCGTTTGCCTGAGTTTTTATTTTTTAGACAAACAGTAGGGATGTGTAGAATTTTATGGTTTCTTTAAAAAATAATAAATAAATAAATATCTTGCGCGAACAAAAACTGCCATTTGCATTTTAAACAAAAAATTTGTTCAAATAAGCCCAAAATAATAATATCCTTATTTCTTGCACATTAACTCACATCACTTGCAATGTTGCAACTTCAAGGAGAATCTAACTAAAAATATCGCAAAATAAAAAATCCCACTAGACCTATGAAAGTTCACTTCTAATACATAATCTCAAAATATTCCACCCTGTTCATGTAGGTATATTTCTTGCTCATCCACTTAAATTTTACAAAAAAATCTAATTCAAAAATCTCAAAACAAAAAATACCTCAATAAAAAAAAGAGCGCTGAAAGTCTACCTCCTGAGTTATGTGGAAAAGACTTATGCATGTGTGTAAATATGAAAAAAGGGCGCTTTCTGTAAATCTTGCACAGGGCGCTAGTTTGGTTGAAGCCGGCACTGCTTCTCACGACCATTTGTTTTGTGTGAGATTTCATTTTTGAGACGAGTGGAAGCGATCCATAATTTTGTGCCGAGTCGAAACGGCTAGTGTGTTTCACGGGGAGTGAAACAAATCTGAAGGTAGAATTTGAGTTATTTTTCGGAAATCGAACCTGGGACCCCTCGCTTAGAAGTGAAACACACCAAACACTTTCCGCCATTTTTGGACAGTTATATTCCCGAACGTTTGCCAGATAATCGCAAGAGATGGCGCAGTGGAAAATACCTTGACGTGTTGTTTGCCTTTGCCGGGGGTTAAACCTGAAATCCCTTGCTTAGCCGACAACTAGTGACCACTGGGCTAATATTGGCTCATTATATAAAGGGTTTTCCAATAAGAGGTGTTATTTTGGTATTCAAAGAAAAATGCCATTTTTTGAGATAAATGATCGGATGTTTATTTCATAATAAAGAGGAAGGTATGCCGTTAATAATGAAAAACAACATCAGCCAAATGGCCACCACGAGCACGCATACAGGACCATATCCTTTTCATGAAATTTTCCATAACCAAATCGCAAAGTGGCTGCCCTATGTCCTCGATAGCCCCACGAAGTTTATCTTTGAGGTCTTGAATCGACGCTGGGATGTTGGCGTAGACCTTATCCTTCACATGGCCCCAAAGGAAAAAGTCGCGAGGTGTTAAATCATAAGATCTCGGTGGCCAATTGTGATCACTGATCACCTCTTCGAGAGATAACACGGTCCGAAAAACTTTTCCCGTAAAAGATCAATGGTTTCGTTGCTTGTGTGGCACGTAGCGCCGTCTTGTCAAAAGTAAAAGTTGTCCAGATCAATACCATCCAGCTCCGACCATAAAAAATCATTAATCATCGACGACCAAAAAATGCTTTAGTTTTGCGAACTGTGACTGCAAGATTTTCACCATTTTCGTAGTGAATTTTAATAATTTCAATGCGTTGTTGAAGCGTGTATCGTTCCATTTTTAGTAATGGCGTAGTTTCTACTTGTCAAATGTCAAAGAATAAAAGCTTTAAAAGTGACTGCTACCGAAATAGCGGGTTATTCACAATAACACCTCTTATTGGAATACCCTTTATTAATATCCTGTCTATTGAACCGTCCTGAACGATTTCTCAATGTTGCGTGTCCTTTTTTAATTTTGGTTAGGCTATCACCATCAGAACGATACTAACGCATTTCTTTTGGCCTAAATTAAACGATATGGCACGTGGTTCCAGCAGGGCGGTGCTACGTGCCACACATCAAACGCCACGATGGACATTCTGTTATGGTTGGTTAAGGTTATGGTTGGCTCTCGCATAGATGACGCAATTGGCCACCAACATTGTGCGATTGGATCCTTTTTTCTTTTGGAGTTTGCTGAATTCGCAGGCCTATGCCAATAAGCCGCAATCAACCGATGACATTAAGCCAACACAGCCAATGCCATCGCTTAAATTCAGCCGTATCTATGCGGCAGAGTCATTAAAAATTAGACCACTCGGATCCGTACCACCGTGAGAAACATTTAAATGAAATAATATTCCTTGCATAACGGCATACGTGGGCCTTTTAAGTAAAATAATGCGTTAATACCTCACACAAGGCTGGTTTTATTCCATTTCAACATCGAGCCGTCCTTAGTGAAAAATTATTTTCATAGTTCTGTTTAGTCACAATCGGACTGGTGACAGCTCGATGTGTACATACTTCCAATCACGTGAATGTACGTCGCGTCTTCAATATACGTCGCGCTTGAATGTACGTCGCGTTGTGTAAGTCGCCTTGTCCTAACTGCTTTTTGTCATCAAATGTCTCCAGGATCTGCTTAAGGGTTGAAATTCGGCCGTCGATGGACTTTTTTCACCTAAAAGTGGCTAATCAGGTTTCTAACGAAAGGTTTCTGACGTTCATATACTAAAGCAGGTGGACTGTTGCAGTGTACGAATATTCCACGGGCAAATCTGAACGTCGCGTCGATTATTTTCTTTTTATACCCTCCACAGGGAGGTATATTCACTTTGTCATTACATTTGTAACGCCAAGAAGGAGTCACCGGAGACCTCATAAAGTATATATATTCTGGATCAGGGTCACATTCTGAATCGATTTAGCCATGTCCGTCTGTCTGCCTGTCTCTCTGTCTGTCTGTCTGTCTGTTGAAAACACGATAGCGCCCAAAGGAATTAACATATGCGAATGAAATTTGGTGAAAGGACTTATTTTGTATCGTCGTCAGGTTGGTATTAAAAATGGGAATGTCGGTCAAGTAGTTCTGGTAATTCTGGTTGGCAGATAAAACCAATATTAGACGATAGCGTCTATTCAATTATTCGAATGAAATTTTGCGAGATTACTGATTTTTAAATACTTCCACAACAAACCAATACTTGAAACCGCTCATAGCTGTCATTATTTTGCGTATAAGTTAGAGTAAGATCAAATTGTACATACCTATTCTATATTACAATATATTTTACTGTAAAATATAAAATATTTCAATAATTTATCTCTTTAATTGCGTTTTTATTAGCTTAGTCTGTCTCATATTTTCAATGAGAATATCTCCATCATCATATGCATTGTATTAGTCAACTTTCTATCAGTTTTTTTCTATCAATTCGTCCTTATTGCAAAAAACTAAAAACCATTTCAGGTCAATTTTAGACTTAGTACTTTCCAGAATTTTGCGCAAAATAAATGACTACCTGTAGGTACGGGTCACAACATTTTAAGAAAACCTAACAAATTTACGGAAGGGTTAAAGTAGTCAATAAACTATAAAAAAAATTAAGAAAACCTAAAAAAAAATCCTAAAAACCTGTAATGTTACCTTGAACACTAGCTGTTTTTTACTATCAGCGTGATCTGATCCGAGTCGGATCACGAAAATAAAACAAAACGGATCATTGAAAAGTTTGATTTTGGAATGGCAACAGTTGCTTTCAAAAGCAAAACAGATAATACAGGGTATTTCAAACTTCATATTGCCACCAGCCATATTGCAAATCAGAGACAATACTGAGACCACCAACTTCGGCCGATTTCCCGTTACTTAGCCTACAAGCTATATTTTTTATGGAGTGTACACATCTGGTGCGTTAGTATTGTTACATAGAAATTCGTATTGACAAATGTCACGTAACTTCAAAAATTCCGGGTCACCACACACTCGCACCTTGCATATGCCACTTCCGCTGTGGGCAAAACTGCTGACAGCGTTCATAAAATGTTGTCCGTTAAATTTGAAATTATTTATATACGTGTGGATATTACTTTTTTGGTAATAAGTGTACATTTGCTTAAAATATTTATGAAAAATTGTCAATGCAGAATGGTTGCATGAAAATAAAAACATTTTGAGCAAGTTTTCTTCAGTTATTAAAGAAAAATTCACATAATAAATCGATCTTAATGATATCGAAAAGAGGTAAATACACAACCATGTTTGTCCTATTATGTTCTAGTATATAAAACATCTCCTTTAGGTAGTTTAATTAACCAAACAAATCAAATAATTTGCCTTTTAACAATTTATAAAAACTAACCAATTGCATTCAGTAATATAAAAATGTGGAATTCCCGAACTCTTTCACATTTCCCCACGGTTGCCGCGGTTGGCAGCATTTATTTTTGTAGTTTTTGTGTGTTTTTGCATGTCACACTGATTCTTTTTTGACATAACACCGATAGGAATACAAAATGGCGAATTTGAAAAAAAATTTAGGGGCCCAGCGGCAAGAGGATTGTGAGTTGGGGGTCTCAGTATGGTTTGTCTGTGTTGCAAATATTCTTCTCAACGTGACGCCACACAAGGTACATGACATTTCACTTGCAAAGTCGGGGGTGTTACCATATTTGAATCAAATTTGCATAATTTTTCTTTTCAAATATATTTTTGTGAAACAAATTTAGTATTTTATGTTCAAATATGTAACACATGTACAATATTTTGCTGCTAACGCTTGAGTTTATCCTGGCATATTAATGTGTGTCCAGGACCAACGAAATATTTCAGAAATGTTTATGAAATGTTTCTTTCTGAAGCAAATCGGAAAGATTTTATAAACATTTACAAAAGATTTCTGAAATTTATTTACTAACCCCCGTATTAATAAACACTGCGTAAAAGTTATCAACTCGTTACACAGCAGTTGCGTCAAATTTTTGTATGCTATCTGACGTCTACTAGCTAACATACATTTTGCATATTTGTTTATTAATACGGGGGTAAAGGTTTATGAAATGTTTCAACTTTATCCTGTTTTGGACTAGAAGAAAATAATGTGGTGGGATTATTAGCAACGACTAAAGTTTTTATTTTTGTAATTTTGGTCTCAGCAATCACGCGACACGCGATTTAATTCAAATAATCGTATTAAATGAATCACTTTCTCATAAGGTACTCAAAACTTTTCTGGACATTTTTATTTTATTTAAAAACAAATAATAATCGAAAAACAGCGCTCACTTTCTGCAGGGAAACTTGTAAAACAAAAATTATTTCCCATCACGATTGGGGTACTGTGAAACATTTCATAAATGTTTTTTTTTTGGTGTCCAGGTCCAAACCAGCAAAACATTTCATAAACATTTCATACTAATTATTTTGTTTATTAAATGTTTTAGAAATATTTATGAAAGATGTAGGTATTTAATTGTTTATCAAATGTTTGGCTGGTCTGGACATGGACACCTTTATAGAACGAGAAAAAAACAAAATAACTCGGAATACAGACGGGGAGTTCATTCGAATGCGAACAAAATCAATTGATTTTTTGTGTTCCATTTTTTAGTCTGGCAACGTGATTGTGTGGCTATCGTTTACAGGCACACCTACATTTAAAAATATTATTATTATTATTATTATTTATTAACTACTTAAACATAAATGTTCAGGTTAATCTTAAAAAAACTAACAGCACTAGCTCCAAGGCTTACGGCTGGGATTAAAAATTATGTATCTTTATATGTGATGTTTAAATAAAAATGTAAGTGAGTTTTTTGTCTAACTGTGTGTGTGGGGGGGAGCGTACGTGGTGGCAGGAATGTGCGCTCAAGAGCACTCACCTCTGCCATCCTCGAGCGCTCCCCCATATAAATAGTCAAATGGCAAGTTTAAATACATTTGTCTAATTTAAGGTCTTGCAATACTTTGTATACCTTTTTTATAAATTATCCGCAGACGGAATTGAAAGTAGGTTAGTAAAAGAATTTTTGTATAATTTCTCAAAAAGTTGTTTAATTTTGCAGCATTCGGAAGTAAGGTGTTTGATGGAGATGGTGTTGTTCGTCTGGCAGATGTGACAGGTACCGGGCGGTTCGTTCTTTAATAAGTGGTTGTTAGTTATCCAGGTATGTCCAAGTCTTAAACGTAGGAAGCATCTGTTCATTGTAGGTGTCGTATTTGTGGGATAGCATGGTGGGATCCCATCTGGATTGATTGAGGCATATATATAGGTATTCCAGTTTTCTTTTTCTTTATGACGCCAGTATAAGCTTATGATTTTATCTAGATCTTTTTTGAGAGGACGATGTACACTTATATTTGTGTTGGGACATATGGAAATGGACTTCGCTTCTCGATCTGCTGATTCATTGCCTCTAATCCCACAATGTCCTGGGATCCAGATCAATTTTAATTTTGCTCCTTGTGAAATCAAGTTATCTCGAATTTTGTTGATGTAGGGTGTTCGATTTTTAACATTTTTTATAGCTGTGAGAGTGGAAAGACTATCAGTAAAGATGACGGTTTGTCTTTTCGTTGTTACCGCTAAGTTTGTTGCACCGAGTATAGCTAAAGCTTCTGTAGAGAAGATGGAGAAGTGTGATGGGAGTTTCACAGGAGCAAAAAAGTTGATCGTTTATGTCAAAAATTGCGAAACCGGTGTAAAGGTGTAAAGGATGTTCCAGAGGTTTTTTGGATACCTGCTCAAAATGTCCAGGGATAGTTGGGTGTATTTTTCCTTGGGTGTTGTATCTTTGGGATATTTTGATAAACTGATGTTTATGGCTTCTTCTGGAAGTCCCCAAGGCGGATGTTTTTCCACAGGTATGCTTTTTACATTAGGGTCGATACCGATAACTTCCCCGTAGGATAGAGCGAGGTATAGTGTTGACGGTTTTTTAGGAATCTTCTTGCGTCTTAAAATGTTGGCTGCATCTTTATGGATTGGAGAGCAGTAGGATTCGCAAATTCTAGGAAGAAGTCGGGATGTCAAAAATTCAGCTCTATTTTCAATTGGGTAATATCCGCCTAGTCGGAAATAGTAGAAATAATTTGAAATCATGATTCGTGATCTCGATGAGAAGCAGGATCATGTGCTGTTGTTGTAAATGCATGTAAATCGATGATCTATATGGATCATAGCTGATAATAAAAAACACATATTATAGCTTGTAATTAGATTACTCAAAAGCTGATTTTTATTATTTGTTGAGCTGTACAGACCGGTTCAATGTAATTCCGTACTACCTCGAATGCCTAAAATTTTGCATGACTTGTATGCAGTGGAGGGTATCAAAGCATCGTCCAGGCCGATGAGAACACTTTAACTTGTTAATTGCCAGTAAATATATGAGCAAACGTTAAAGATATCCCTTTTAATTCGATCACTTCCCATTTGGTAGCTTCTATCACTTCTTCTCATATACCAATTAAAGATAGAAAGATAGATAGATAATAATTTATTTAAGAAAAACTTGTATGAAGAACTGCAGTGGTTTCAATTGAAATTTAGCTCTCTACTAGCCTTCAACACCATCTCCAGCTTTCCTTGTTGAACATGTGCACAGTGCGCCCACCACCATCAAACTATTCATACAGCTAACAGCTAAAAATCAAATTCTCAGCACAAGCACCTTTGCTATTTCAATACGTCTTGAAATCTGAAAACTTCCGTTTAACTTCTTCATGTGTATACATCTTGCGCTGCGCACTTGTGACCCTCCTCCTCCTGTTTGCAATTAGTTTCCACATTTTGCTGTAGGGGTAGGTGGGGTTATATGAGATCGTCACAAAAAAACCAGCCACCATAGGGGGCCCATCGCCATCCCCAGTGCTGTAGGGGTAACTTTGTGATGATTTTAATTATTCATCGCATCCTCCAGTTCAAACGTTCCCTGATTAAACTGTAATTTCATTTTGTGCATCGTAACGAACAGTGAACAGAAATAACAGTCTAATGCTAATTTATGGGGAAACTTTGAGCTCGTCCTTGATAGAGGAAAACGAATTAGAATTTCGGAAGCCCATTGTGATGGTCAGACTCCCACTTCCACACAACTGAAGTGTGTTTACAGGTCAATGGTTATTCATCCAGATCCAGCTCATGAGGAGCAGATGTGCTTTTATTATAGGGGATAAATTAAATTGTTCAACTTGAAGAAATTCTATCATGAGATAGGAGATTGGGGTTCGAGTTTCTGTGTATTTTGAATGAGTGCCAAGTTGTTCTATCATTCCCATGGGAAATTGTCACAACGCATACGTTGTCAGTCGTTGCTTTCACCAACAAAAGTAATAAATCATCATGTTTTCAGTGATAAAGAGAATTCCACCACATGGCTTCCTATCTCTTTACTTTGTGACGTCAAAGGTTTCAAACGAAAAAAAAATCTAAACAAATCGCAAGAAGATTGCTAGCTCATGTTTTCTACAGATATAAATAAAAAATAAACATTAAAAACTGTTCAAACTTCCAAGACGGCTGTATATGATTCATTCATTTGTAGAAAAGTAAATAAAGAATCGTTTTAGTTACCCAAAATGATCACGTACTAGCGGTACAATGAAATCACTGCGATAATGGACGTTCATTTTAAGACCAGATATTTGAGGGCGTTCGTATCGTATCTTGGCGACTTACCTCACCCGAAGCGAAGTTGGCAACATACGAGTAGAAATAGGTTGTCACTTTCGTAGACTGCGGTATCTTATCGCATGACTGACATATCCAAGCGATTGGAAGTGGAATTTTCGCGATTTTCGTGAGTGGGAAATCGGGTGTTTTAATAGATTGTAGTTCCACTTGAGATTAGAAGTCGCTTTCTATAGTTTGAACTGTAAAAGATAGTATGTCACGTTTTGTTTATTTGATGCATTTTAATGATCATATTTAACCTTCACCTTATACATTTTGTAGGTCACAATGTGTGATTTTGTTGAGATAATTCAGCCATTGTGAGTTCGAGAAATTCAACCTGGACACTAAAAATGATTATTAGTATTGCGGGAAGACTTCACTTAAGATGGGAGCTTTGCGCCTTATTCATGACTCGTATACATCGTACTTCTACTCATGGTTAAGTGCGGCAAGTCAAAATGTGCACAAATCAGACGTCGTATCGCCACTTTCGTTAACGAGCTATTAGTACACGGAATTCATTTGCCTTAAAGCTCGTTCAAGCGCGATTCGACCACGGTTGTCTGCCGTGTCTCTGGGTGTCTCTATAGTAAAAGTGCTGCTAAATCCGAAAAACAAACATACAGGGTGTCCGCCGGGAAGGTATACCACTTTTTTTTGCCGCCATTTTGGTAAACATTAGTCTTGACAGTTCATATTTGGCAGTCGTGAAGTAGACACGTGGCAAATTTATTATGGAAAAATATTCGATAAACCAACGTGTTTTGATCGTTAAAACATTTTATCAAAATCAATTATCGATTACTGTGACGATGACAAAGTTACGTGAAATTTTTGGGAGAAACAAAGTGCCAACAAAACGCACTATTTATCGTGTAGTGAATGATTTCGATGAAAGAGGGTCTGTAGGTGATAGGCCCAAGCACCTTTGCATCCATTAAAAGTTACAGTCTGGTGTGCAATTTGGTCAGGAGGAATCATTGGACCTTACTTCGTTGAAAATGAAAACGGCGTAACGGTAACTGTGAATGGGGAGCGATATCGTGATATGATTGAAAACTTTTTAACGCCACAACTTCATGCTTTGGGCTTGATTAACATGTGGTATCAACAAGACGGTGCCACATCGCATACAGCCAGGATTACAATGGAATTACTGCGAGACCTCTTTCCACAACAAGTTATTTCAAGAAATGGTGATGTTGATTGGCCTCCACGGTCGCCTGATTTGACTGCTCCGGACTTCTTTTTGTGGGGATATCTGAAAAGCAAGGTTTATGCAAACAAACCAGAAACACTTGAGCAACTCAAACAAAATATTCGTGATGAAATTAATGAAATACCGCGTGAAATGTGTGAGAATGTAATGAAAAATGTGCTCAAAAGGGCTCGCATTTGTGAGACTAACAGAGGCGGACATTTACCTGATATTGTATTCCATACATAATTGCCGACATTAAATAAAACATTTATCAATATGAGATCCATTCTCTTTCATTTAATCAAAAATTATAAACAAACAAAGTAGTATACTTTCCCGGCGGACACCCTGTATTAAAAAAAATCCTTTAAAACGGTTTGAGTCACGGCTTCAAGCCAAAGTCACTCCAGCTAGCTCGGTTCTATGATAAACTATATACTCAGACTTTGTATCGTTTTAGATCTTTCGGAGATTGCAGTGGTAGGGGAACCCAGGGCATAACAGGCCGTCGCCGGGGTAAAATCGGCGCCCCTCTGTATCTCCGTCGATTAAAGTGGAAATTCAGAAAATAGACTGTCTGACTTAATTTATCGTTGGGAATTGGGGGAGAACTCTTTTTCCGAATAGAAGTGGGATGTGTGCCGCCTTTTGAAAAAAAAAAAAAACCGTTTCATTGAGTGGAAGTTATTTTCAAGCAAAATAAAAGTTCCGTTCCTTTACTTTTAAACCTTACGAACTTTTACTAAATCTTACGAATTTGTACGAATTTTACTCGATGCCGTTCCTTAACTCGAAAAATTCATAAAAGAGAGCGACTTCGAGAGAGCATGATATAACCCTCCACTGAGAATCTTAATAGTTTTTACTACAAAAATTTCTTGTAGACAGAGTTCTAGTATTAGTAAGAATTGGAAAAGCTGTCGGCGGCGTTGCCAACCAATTTTGACGAAAAAATGCCTAAGTTAAGAAAAAAATATGCCTTTTTCAATAAAATAATGCCTTAAATAATTTTTTTAGGTAAACTGGAAAAAAAATTAAACACAAAAAATGTAAAAAAATAAACAAAAACAATTTTTATTTCCAAAAAAAATACTAAGCTATAAATCACAGAAGAAATTCTTAATAGGGACAAAATTCGTGACTTCTTAGTTTCATAAGTAGGTACAAAGTATTGAACAAAACAAAAATAATTTTAGTCCATAAGATCAGGTTTGTCCTTGGAATCATACATTAAAAAAAAAATAAAAAGTCAGTATGTTGAATCAAAAAAAAAAAATTGGAAAAATATTTGAAATAAAAAAAGGTGCCTTTTTGAAAAAAAATCACGCCTTAAAGCCTTAGCTAATGAAATAGTGCCTAAAAGGCATGAAAAAGCTTAAGTTGGCATCACTGGCTGATGATGATGATGAGTATTAACAGATGATTCGAAATCTGCTATCCTATTTGGCATACACGTGATTGCATATGAGTTAATTTAAAATGGTTTCCGAATTACTTTCATCGCTGGGTGAATCAAATAATATTGTTAATAAATTAGCAATTTTTGTCGCTTTTATCAGACATTTTAAAAACTTTTCTGTACCTCTTTTCGGATTTTTCCAATTTATGTTCCTGTCATTTTTCATAGATTACTACAAAAGCGTTCCCTTACTTTTTCGTAAGCCTCTCTCTCTCTGATTTATTAATTTATTTGCACTACTGCCATTCAGTGATGTCAGACTTTAGAATCAGGTTATCTCACGGTTATACCCAAAAAAATCCCTTTTATCCCTCGGAAAAATATAAAAAAATCCCACATTTATCCCACTAAATATTAAATAAAAAAAAACATGTTTTTCATTAAATTCTGTCTTTTTACCCGACTGGACACAGGGAGGGTTATGTGTTTCGCGCGTATGCTATGTACGTTACTACGGGACTCCCTGTAGCCTAAACGGCTTGACCGATTTTAAAGAGTGAGGTATCATAATATTCGTAATCTTCCCCGGAGTGTCATGTGCTAAAAAGATAAAAATAAAATAAATTAATTTAAAAAACCAAAAAACTCGACTGACTGTAAAAAAAAGAATCAAAAATGTATGAACAAGACGCATTTAAGTACCTATAACTAACTATTTGGCAGTCGTAGGGTACTCAGTACCCATACATTTATTTGTTAGACTGTGTAGGTATATAGTCTCCGATTGTCAATTAGTTAGGTATAGGTATACTTAAATGCGTCTTGTTCATATATTTTTGATTCTTTTTTTTACAGTCAGTCGGGTTTTTTGGTTTTTTAAATTAATTTATTATTATCTCATTAGTATGTGTGCGGTGATTTGAGATTTTCATCATAGATATGTCAGTTTACGAAACAGTTTAGGAAAAAAAAAATGGCTCTCATTCAGATATTTTGAATGACTTTTTTCTAAACATGAACATATTTAATTTGATCGTGGTATTAATTTTTGTTTTCTTAATGAAATTAGTAAGTAAAATCCCTTTTTTGTACTATGAGGTATGAAAAATACCTTTGACCCTTTCAGCTTATTATAAGTGAGAAAAGGGATAAATCTCCCGATCTGTTATCACTGCTGCCATTTTGATTTGACAGTATTTTCCCATTCTTACTGCAAAAGTAAAGGAACAAACTTAAAGTGTGTTTTTTGAAACGAGAGTCAATTTAAATGGTGGTATTCTCCTGATGGCAATGCTGTCATTGGTCCTCTGCACTCAATGCTGGTGTTGTGCTTGCGAAGATGTTAAGGGAGACGTGGTTATCAAAAGCGGACTCTTGCGATAGGACAATCAACGTACAATCTTTTAATGGATATATATGGTGTGAGTTCATTTCCTCCTTTCCTCCTCCCATCTGCTGTCAGGAAGGATATAATAAAAACTCAATCAATCTCAAGTCTATTCCGAAAAGATTAATACGCTTTGATCGGAAAACGAATTTTTATTGATACCCTCACAAGATTTATAACCCTCTTGCCGGCTCAAAATAATGACGACCATAATGTAGACAGAAAGGTAGATATATGATTATTAAAAGTATCGCGTTTACCCAGTATACGGTGATCCTTGTTTCGTAGGTGAATAATTTATCTTTAAACCAAGACACGCAGTCGAACAAAAAGGTGGCAGGTGGCCGGGCCAAATAAATGATTCACCTGGGGTAGTATAGTGCAGACGGACGTTGGTATAAAATGAAACATTCACACACCCACGGTGCACATCGAGAGGTCAGGGTTTAGGAATTCAAATCCTGAAAAACAAATGCCCACCACAAAGTGTGCAAAGGACAAGACTTCAATTTGCATAACATACGAGTTTTCGAAGGATTGCGGAGGAAGAGCAGTGCGATAATTGAAAACAATTTTTATGGTTTTCACTGGACCAATGAAGGATGAGGAAATTCCGCATGCAAAAGTGAAGATGAATAATTTTGTTCGCTGAATGAAATGATGGACTCGTTGGAGAGTGTGGATTTATAAAGGGTCATTTTTTAGCTGGTTTGGTTTTGGCAACACTGGTTTTGACAGCTGACGTGTGTTTAGTACCTTGTGTCACTGACCATGGATCGTCTTACAAATGAACAACGCTTGCAAATTATTGAATTTTACTATCAAAATTCGTGCTCGCTTCGAAATGTTCATCGCGCGCTGCTTCCATTTTATGATCGGCATTCTCGACCTTCTGAGCAGTCTATTCGGAAGATTGTGACCAAATTTCGCACCAAATTTACTTTGTTGGACATTAAACCACCAACACGTTTACGTACTGTGCGTAGTGAAGAAAATATTGCGGCCGTATCAGCTAGTGTGACAGAAGACCGCGAAATGTCGATTCGGCGCCGTTCCCAGCAGTTAGGCCTTTGTTACAGCACTACGTGGAAAATTTTGCGGAAGGATTTGGGCGTAAAGCCTTTTAAGATACAGCTGGTGCAAGAACTAAAGCCAGCCGACCTACCACAACGCCGAATTTTTGGTGAATGGGCTCTTGGAAAGCTGGCCGAGGATCCGCTTTTTTATCGAAAAATTGTGTTCAGCGATGAGGCTCATTTTTGGTTGAATGGGTACGTAAATAAGCAAAATTGCCGCATTTGGAGTGAAGATCAGCCAGAAGCATTGCAACAGCTACCAATGCATCCCGAAAAAGCCACTGTTTGGTGCGGTTTATGGGCCGGCGGCATTATTGGGCCATATTTCTTCAAAGATGATGCGAATCGCAGCGTTACTGTCAATGGTGAACGCTACCGAGCGATGATAACAAACTTTTTTTTGCCCGAAATGGAAGTTCTTGACTTGCATGATATGTGGTTTCAACAAGACGGTGCCACATGCCACACAGCACGCGAAACAATGGCGCAATTCCGAGGCGAGTTTGGTGAACAGTTAATTTCACGGATGGGCTACCTGAGACGCAGCCGCGGTCAACATTTGCATGAAATTATCTTTAAACATTAAATTGCAAGGTTCAAACTATCGATTCAAATAAATATTTCATTCATTTTTTCGAATTTTTTGTGTTTTTTTTTTAAAAAAAGTTCTAAACCTCTTAAAAAATCACCCTTTATTAACGTGCAAGTATTTATTTTATGTACCTACTAATTACAGGTTATAAATTATGCTAAAACTAAAAAAAAATTTCGCCGAGATACAAAAAAAATGTTTTCCTTAAACTATGTTAAAACATTTTGTTACAATATGATTTCTAAACTTAAAGCTAAAGTGTTTTCTTTGAAATATACAAAAAAGCTTTTAGTTACAAAATCTCTTTTAACAAAAGTAAAAAAAAACGTGTTAGTTCATTTTATAAAGTTCATAAACTTTATAAACTCTTATGTCGTTTTCCATTTGGCAAAAAGATACTTTTTTTTGATCGAGATTGCTTTTCATGTTAGATTTTCCAAAAAAAAATCACCCATTTTTATCTCAGGAAGATTTGAGAAATCTCGATTTTTTCTCATATTTACACATACTTTAACTAATACCAATGTGTATGAAACACAGCTGGCGGTGACGAATTGTTTATCGTTGGAAGGATTGCTTTTTTAACTGAATTATTAATTTTTCGAGAATGGAAACGATTTTTTATATTAAATTATTTCGAAATGAGTTATTATAAATGTGTACAAATCATTTCAAATGGATTTCCAGTGTAAGTGAAAACAAAATATTTTTTGCGGCCAACTCAATACACACAAGAACCAATAAAATTCGGATTTTATGTTCGATTTGGCAGCAGAAATCTGAAAAGCCAAATCGAAAACGACATAAGAACAATTGTTATTTGCCCAACACAGCCGCAACACGATAACGAAATGAAAGCCCACCTTAGGCTACCGACATCCGGTTTAAACCGGAAGAGTGTAGGCTCGTTTTTTTCAAGTATGAGTGAGCCCCTTTGATTAACATAGGCACAAATACATGAATTCAAACTGGGCTACATCCAAGGTCAAATTCAGCTTGTAGGCGATTTCTCTTTTTTTTGGCTCAAGCTGTCAGTCTATTTAGTAGTTAGTTTATGCTCTTAATCATCAAGTGCATCGATACTCACTTGGTTTAAGGAAAGATTTCAGACTCCTAGGTCTAGGACCCCTGCCTAATGGCACAGATTCAATAGCACGTGTGGGAATCCGCTTTGGGGACTCGTGAGTAATACCCCGAGGTACAGGATCTCGTCCACCCGTTTCAATACCACATGCAGAGTGCATTGAACAGGATTTCTCAAGACTACCATTGATTCAGATTTGCTCACGTTTACCTTTAACTCGGTTTTAAAACAAATGGCCGCAGACCTTTCGGAAGCAAGCCAACCCAAGAATGACCAAGTCATCAGCGAAGAGCGTGTGCCGTATTTTTAGACTCAACGTCAAACAGATGTTGTACAGTTCGTGTAAAGAGATTGAAAGACTCTCAAGAGAGAACCGTACAAGTACCGAAAATAGTGAAGAATGACCTCCTCTTCCACCAAGTCTGTACAGCTTCTACAAAAACCATATAAAGACACTCCAATCCTTGTCGCATTCTTGCCTATAAAACAGACAAAGTGCTTGAGTTTAAAGAGACTGATTCCAGGCACTTCATTCCGCCAGGCTACACGAGAAGAATCGAAATCTTTAGCGGATACCACACATTTTCTGATGTCAGCCCAGACAAGGCTTCTTTGCAATGATTGGGAAGACGAAAGGACAAGCACACAAAGAGATTTAGTCTATCGAAGAAAACGCACCCAATCATCAAGATTGCAACCCAATTCAAACTGGGGTATGGTTTGAGTTGATTAAAAAAATTGTAAAATTGTAAAATGACCGTCTTTTTCCCAACAAAAAAAGATGTTTAAAACATAACAATCTGCAAGAATATTACAACATTTGTGGCGCTATAGCTACACCTGCCTACGTAAGGATTATGCAAATACACCTGCACACAGTTCACTGTCAAAAAGCGATATGTCTTCCTTTAAGCAGCATTGTAACCTTCACTTTTCACAACCCTCTTTCCAAAGGTTTTGTTTAAGAATGAAATCCCTTTAGCATATTTATCTCTCCGCAAACGTATTTATTAGTCCGTGCCGTAGTTTCCATATTTCGCACTTTTGCTCCCTCCATTCAATCACCAATCTGTTTTACACCCTTTGCCTGGTTCATAAAATCCTCCCTTCACAGATTTCCTAGGGAAATTAGAAATTCATGTTCTATTAACCAATCGTCGGCTATGCAAATGCCTCGTTTCGGAATTTAATTTTCCGTGGCACACTGTATCCGGTAGACTTCACACAGCTCTCCTTAGGCAGGAATATTAAACAGTCAGCCCACCCACAGCCGCCAGATGTGCGCTGATGGTCACCCCTAAAAAGTTAAAACGCTTCGCCAGCAATAGGAACATGGAATGGTGAGGATTTCGTGGTGGCATCGCAAAATCTCTGTGCGGTCACCGATGGAATGGAACTCAATTTCATGTTTCTGGTCTGGAAAAGTTCTCCGCACGATGCGCCCGGATTTCATTTAAAAAAAAACTTTCTCATTCGGAGAATAAACTGACAAAAAAAGGGACTCTGTATGGAAAAACTGATTCGGTGCGAAAGGCTTTGAATTGTCATCCAATTTGCAGGTGAGTTCCCAAAGGGAACTGTGCAGCTCCGACAGTTGTTTTCCTACTGAACAAAGGTGCTTTTGACTTTGGTAAGCCGACCCCGAAGGCCATCTGTTCGGTGTTTAAAACCGCCCAAAATTTGCGGCTTTTATATACATTTTTGTGGTGAATCAGTGAGGTCATTATTTTTATTGCAGAATAATTTGCAATAAAAATAATTGGGGATTCTTAAAAGGCAAATTTTACCCCATTTACATCTTGTCTCGCCCGTAATGACAGGAAGGAAGGACTTGGTTTGCTCAATCAAAGGCAAAAAGAACGCCAAACCACCCACCCACATAAACTTTTCCTCTGGCAACTGCAGTTGTGGCAAAAAGTTGTTTGGTCGACCCGAGTTTGATGTTTCAATTAATAAGTTTGCGTACTGTTCTTAAACAACTACGGTTGTCTCATACGGCTTTTAAAATTTCATAAGGAACCCGGTACGTATAGGACCCTAGCTTCTCATTTTTGGAACGAGTGGAATTGAATGCTACGCCTTTTAAACCTCATAAATAAATTCAGCATCATCTGTGACCAACTTTTTGAAACCTGTGTCTGAAATTGCAGACACCATTTGACAGTTGACAAGCTTTGACATTTCGTCGACTGCATTCAACTTTAGAACTAAAACTTCATCTCACCATTTAATCTGAATCCCTCTTCCATAAAAAAGAAAAATTCCCATGAATGAAATCCTCTTTACTGGAAACTCCAAAGGCTATGGGATTTTATCTTCACGTAAGTAGTTTTAAATTGAAAAGTTTCCCCATCGCTGTCGCCTCTTATCTGTGAACAGGGTTCGGTGAGCGTTAAAGAACGGAAACCAATTTGGTTCATATCCTTATCAAGTCTTCAGTGGAAGTTTTGAACAGCTCTTTGAACATGCAATCCGGTGGAAAAGTTTTCGCCATCCTTCAGATGGATTTTCTGCACATTGGGTAGCAATGCAATTATCTGTGCAAACTTTTGCAGCGAAAGTAAAAGTGCTACACCTTTATCCCAGTGCCATATGCGGATGTAGTTTCTAAAAGAAGGCAATTCCGAACAGTGTTCCCTTAGAAAATTACGAAGAGGTGTCCCTGGAAGGTTCAACCGGACCCAAAGGGGCCCAAAGGTAGCCCTGATTTCCAACACCCGTACTTTTTGCCAAACAGACCCTTCTCTTTCATGGCGTTGAATGGAGAGACTCTGAGATTCACTTGACGACCGTTGGTATAGTTCGTATAGCTACCACTTGCCATCTCTTTTGTTTGTATTCTTCTTCGAAGTAAACCTGGATCCAATAAAAAAAACAAAAAAACTCTCCACTCCAGTTAGCCAGAGGTCCTTCAGTTGCGCACCCCAATTTGAATGAGGAAATGGCCTTCTAACCTCTGAGTTATATGTTTCATTTTAGTATTCGTTGGCTGTTAATGAAAACTTCACAAATTTTTTATTTGCTTGTAATTAATTTGGTAGCGAAGTACGGAACCTTCGGTGCGCGAGTGACACTCGCACTTGGTCGGTTTTTATTTTACTTTTGCGAGGTGTTCCTTTACCGCGTTGAAAATCTGGATTAGAACTGAAAGCTCTGCGAACCGAAGCGTTGATGTACATTTGCCACTTAAAACGTTCAATTATCCTGCGTGTCTCCAGTTTTAGTCGCAATATTTAAAGTCACCAAGCTAAAATGGGAACCTCAGCTACGCAGAAGAGACATAATTAACTCGGCGATTTGCTATTCGTAGCGATATCATCCTTCGCCAACAGGCAAAAAGCATCCTCACGGGCATTTTTCCGCTTGCCCCGGAATCTAGCCTCTTGTGTTTATCGATTTTTTGTTCCCATTCTGGCATCTGTATACGATTTTCAAAATCATTTGTTACAACATTTGTGTGCAACACCCTCGGGCATATGAAAAAACAATTACTTTGCTGTAGCCGCTTTGGTTACATTAGAGGGAGATGCTGCCTACATCCGGTACGTGTTACATTCTCTTCCACCAAAGTATGTGGCGAAACCAGCACCAGCCGCACGTACACACCGGGAATAGGGTCATTAACTTAAATCCCACTCCTGGCAGTAATGTTTGAGGCAACAGTGCGTATCACTGTTATAGGCTACAAGAGGATAATCCACAAAGCACCAGCAGCAATGATTGTTCCTTGATGGGTAATTAGAGCGAGAAGTTAGCTAGGAGTCTAAGAGATCTTTAGAGCGACCTTGAGTTGCCAAATTACTCCTCGAAGTAGTTAACAAAACATTTATGGTGGATGCGTCGTTTACCATGACGATACAACTTGCGTTGGACCACAGTCGCGTTTTTATGAGGTGAAAGGTTATAGAACTGCCTTTCAACAGAGCCACATGCGATTCAATTGTAATCGCTGACAGAAGTACATGCCCACACACAGAGATTTCTCAGCGACTGCCCTTAATCCTTGTGCACTCTTGACATCTTACTTATCCCCATAAAGACAACCTCCAAGTGGCTCTTGCCTGACACACTGTGCGCGCACAATAAAGTGAACGTTCATTTATTTACCGTGCAATCAACCTTACGTGATCCCACTCATTTGTCCTGCGACTCCGTCTCTATATCAGCGTTTACAAAGACTGTTATTACCCGAGATATTCGCATAATCTCTGTGTGTATATACAGACGCTGTATGTACTAGGGCCTGTTGAGCGGGTAGCCCCCATATGTATATTTCTGGTATAATTTGCAAGAGGGATATTATTATCCCCGGGAATATATATATAGCCTCCGGTGTCATGTGCCTTTGGACTTAAGAGCCTGCTGGGAATTATAACATTTTGCTGGCGAATAATGATAATCAAGACTGGCAGCCACCGTGTGCGGAAGACCGATAGCTTATTTCGCTAAGTGGAGTAGAGTTATAAAAACTTGGTTTCCGGTCGCAAACTTTTGCTATTAAAATAAAAGGAAATGTGTCGGAAAACTTGGGCGCCATTCAATTTTCGCATCGTTTTCCATTTTGCCAGATTGTTTCGCAACTCGTTAATTTGCCACCTGTACTTGGGCGGGCGTATTATTTTTATGAGCGCCATAAAAATCCTACCGACGACCCTACAAATGGGTCTCTCCTGCCAGAAATTCCTGCGGTAACATTCGGATTAATCGATTAATACACCCCTGGTGGATGGATTGAGTTATGTTTGTTTAATGTTCGTGGGCGAGCACAGGATCAAGGGTTTGTCATTTGCTTCTGTGGGGGGTTGTAATTGGGGAAAAAAGTTCGAAAGTTGTCCCCTGAAGCTAATTGAATTGTACACCGTGGGACTTATTCACCTAGGCTTATCAGAAAATGTCTTTTCTTGTCAGTCGATCTATATAGGACCAGGAGGTGTCCTTCTGTTGATATTTTAGCTATTTAAGAGGGCGATTTTGTGAGGAGGGAATAACCCAGATTACTATACAGATTGGGGTGCTTCAGCTCAGAAAAGGCGGATTGAGTCAGAGGTTTGAGGAGACACATTTGGGTATAAAATCGTTGTCAAAGGGACTCAGTTCAATAGGCACCCGGTTCAGGAGGGTCAAAGGTATTTTTAAGTATGTACAACTCAGTAAGTGGTTGTTACCAGGGTTGACAAATGTGTTACAATCGTAACTTTTTAGTTACACTAGCTGTTTTTTATTATCAGCTATGATCCATATAGATCATCGATTTACATGCATTTACAACAACAGCACATGATCCTGCTTCTCATCGAGATCACGAATCATGATCTGAAAATGATTTCTACTATTTCCGACTAGGCGGATATTACCCAATTGAAAATAGAGCTGAATTTTTGACATCCCGACTTCTTCCTAGAATTTGCGAATCCTACTGCTCTCCAATCCATAAAGATGCAGCCAACATTTTAAGACGCAAGAAGATTCCTAAAAAACCGTCAACACTATACCTCGCTCTATCCTACGGGGAAGTTATCGGTATCGACCCTAATGTAAAAAGCATACCTGTGGAAAAACATCCGCCTTGGGGACTTCCAGAAGAAGCCATAAACATCAGTTTATCAAAATATCCCAAAGATACAACACCCAAGGAAAAATACACCCAACTATCCCTGGACATTTTGAGCAGGTATCCAAAAAACCTCTGGAACATCCTTTACACCTTTACACCGGTTTCGCAATTTTTGACATAAACGATCAACTATTTTCTGCTGTGAAACTCCCATCACACTTCTCCATCTTCTCTACAGAAGCTTTAGCTATACTCGGTGCAACAAACTTAGCGGTAACAACGAAAAGACAAACCGTCATCTTTACTGATAGTCTTTCCACTCTCACAGCTATAAAAAATGTTAAAAATCGAACACCCTACATCAACAAAATTCGAGATAACTTGATTTCACAAGGAGCAAAATTAAAATTGATCTGGATCCCAGGACATTGTGGGATTAGAGGCAATGAATCAGCAGATCGAGAAGCGAAATCCATTTCCATATGTCCCAACACAAATATAAGTGTACAATGTACATCGTCCTCTCAAAAAAGATCTACATAAAATCATAAGCTTATACTGGCGTCATAAAGAAAAAGAAAACTGGAATACCTATATATATGCCTCAATCAATCCAGATGGGATCCCACCATGCTATCCCACAAATACGACACCTACAATGAACAGATGCTTCCTACGTTTAAGACTTGGACATACCTGGATAACTAACAACCACTTATTAAAGAACGAACCGCCCGGTACCTGTCACATCTGCCAGACGAACAACACCATCTCCATCAAACACCTTACTTCCGAATGCTGCAAAATTAAACAACTTTTTGAGAAATTATACAAAAATTCTTTTACTAACCTACTTTCAATTCCGTCTGCGGATAATTTATAAAAAAGGTATACAAAGTATTGCAAGACCTTAAATTAGACAAATGTATTTAAACTTGCCATTTGACTATTTATATGGGGGAGCGCTCGAGGATGGCAGAGGTGAGTGCTCTTGAGCGCACATTCCTGCCACCACGTACGCTCCCCCCCACACACACAGTTAGACAAAAAACTCACTTACATTTTTATTTAAACATCACATATAAAGATACATAATTTTTAATCCCAGCCGTAAGCCTTGGAGCTAGTGCTGTTAGTTTTTTTAAGATTAACCTGAACATTTATGTTTAAGTAGTTAATAAATAATAATAATAATAATAATATTTTTAAATGTAGGTGTGCCTGTAAACGATAGCCACACAATCACGTTGCCAGACTGAAAAATGGAACACAAAAAATCAATTGATTTTGTTCGCATTCGAATGAACTCCCCGTCTGTATTCCGAGTTATTTTGTTTTTTTCTCGTTCTATAAAGGTGTCCATGTCCAGACCAGCCAAACATTTGATAAACAATTAAATACCTACATCTTTCATAAATATTTCTAAAACATTTAATAAACAAAATAATTAGTATGAAATGTTTATGAAATGTTTATGAAATGTTTTGCTGGTTTGGACCTGGACACCAAAAAAGAACATTTATGAAATGTTTCACAGTACCCCAATCGTGATGGGAAATAATTTTTGTTTTACAAGTTTCCCTGCAGAAAGTGAGCGCTGTTTTTCGATTATTATTTGTTTTTAAATAAAATAAAAATGTCCAGAAAAGTTTTGAATACCTTATGAGAAAGTCATTCATTTAATACGATTATTTGAATTAAATCGAGTGTCGCCAAAATTACAAAAATAAAAACTTTAGTCGTTGCTAATAATCACACCACATTATTTTCTTCTAGTCCAAAACAGGATAAAGTTGAAACATTTCATAAACCTTTACCCCCGTATTAATAAACAAATATGCAAAATGTATGTTAGCTAGTAGACGTCAGATAGCATACAAAAATTTGACGCAACTGCTGAGTAACGAGTTGATAACTTTTACGCAGTGTTTATTAATACGGGGGTTAGTAAATAAATTTCAGAAATCTTTAATAAATGTTTATAAAATCTGTCCGATTTGCTTCAGAAACATTTCATAAACATTTCTGAAATTCTGAGACTTTCAATTACAATGGATTTATACCAGTAACCAGTGCAAGTACACAAAAAGTGTTTTTGCGGCCAACTCAATACACACACGGACCAATAAAATTAAGATTTAATGTTTGATTTGGCTGTAGAAAACCAAAATCTCAGATCAAAATCGGAAATATCAAGTTGAAAAAAATCAAATCTAAAGTGGCATCTGTCAAATAATTAGATTTGATGTAGTTCAAATTCACACTGGGCGAGTTCCAAGTTCCAAATTATAGTAGCCACTGTATGTGCATGCATTTGACTTTTGAATTTGAAGGTTGAAACATCTGGTGGAACAACAAAATAGAGTCACAATAGCTAGTAAAAGTTGGCTTTTATTAAATTTATTTTATTTCTATGAAATGCTAGGCGGGATTTAGAGCTCACTACCTACCAAGGAGGACTTTAGATTCGAGTTCCTTTTTCTATTTAAATGCATATTATTTAATAAACTTTCTATATGAGCTTACAGGTTCTGTACATATAATGATAAAGATATACGAGTACATATTTTTGTAGCTTTTGCGTCTTATCTACAAGATTTTTGATTTTATGTAGATAACCTTTAGAAAACCAATGTATAAAATTGAATTGAATCGAATTAAGTGGACCATATTACCTTTAAAATATATTTTTGTTCGATATCGTTTTCGATAAAAATCCAAGATTTTAAATTGCCGTGCAAAATACAAAATAGCTCCGAACTTTAAGCCGAAAAACTCTAAAAACGAAGCTTAAAACAAATCCGCATAGCTGTAGGTCTCAGAAGCTAGCTGACAGACGGAATTGCGTGATATTACATGAAATTAATAAACATCTCGAAATCAGTCGAAGTTTTGTACGATAATGAAAAATCCAATTGAGCCCGAAAAAATACAATCGGAACTAAGATTTGCTTACAGTCCACATCATTAATTTTTCATCCCTGGTCGTTACCCTTTTAAACTTTTTCTGACGGAAAATGATTGCTACACCGCAGCATACATTTCTTCACCCTGGCATAGCTGCCTCCTTTCTTCCTTTTTAAATCGTTAACCATATACAAAGAATCCCTATAGGAAGTAAAATAACATTTTGCACGCATGCAAAGTTGGTTTCCTATTTGTTGAAACTTTTGCTCTGGTAATGAGCATTATACCGCTTTTCATAGAAACCATCTAAGAAAACTTCAGAAGTTGCTATGTTTGTAAACTATGCGTGCACCCACAAGTTTATATTTCAATCCGCACCTGTCACATACCTACGTATACAACCTACAACAAAAATTAATTAAAACCATGTGACGGAAAATATTTCGTCATTATTATGATAAACGATTCGTTTGTTGGTATTTGGCAAAGCTATATGTATCCTTCGTGTATATCAATATCAACAAGAGCATAATGTAATTCCCTGGGGGCTGAAATCGCGTTGAATATTTTAATGCGAACCCTGATCCTTCTGTCGCACAACTTGAATAACAAATGTGTATACAGGGGAATTTCGACTTTCATTTATCATGAGGCCGAGGCCTTTCAAGTCCTGGGCTGTGTGTCTAGAACAATCACAAACATGTATTCGACGCAGCTATAATTAAATTGTTGACGGAGTTGGATAAAGAAAATTGAAAATTCGCTATTCACTTTCTCTGTGGGGAGTTGAGTAATTTTTTTTGAATTTTAAAGAAGAAATTCAGTTTTTGGGATGTTATTTGAAGCTGATGGATCAGCCGTGGAAGCCTTGTTAAAAAAGTACGCACTGTTTGTTTTTGTTTACTAAATTGTTTGTTATAAAGAACATACAACTTTTCTTTGACTTTATAGCCTTTCTTATAACGCGTTGCCCCCCTCCAGCTATAAGACTAATAACAGTTAAATATTCTTCACCCTTATTGCGAAGATCAACTATCAACCGATTGACGCTTGATAGAATTTATCAATTCAAATAAAAATCGGTATTGCGAAAATGAAGTGATAAAATATTGTGCTATTGTGATTGCCTTCAAAATAATTCTATTATTGTGAATGGGAATGTGCGTCTCACAGATGTTTATTTTATTTTTTGAGGAACGTACAAAAAATTCAGAAAATCAATAAAATTAAAAACAAAATATAAAATGACTTCAACTGAGCTATATTTTGATTGAGATGAGGATTTGGATGATCCTGCTATCCTGATAAAATTGATCACTTATTTAATTCGAAACTCACATTTTTTAGTTATTTCTTTAGGTAGCACGAACTCATCAACTGCAAATTTACGATTGAAAGAAAAATTGACAGTTGACAAGAAAATCGATGAAAATTGTTGTTCGCAATACCGATTTTTTTTTTAAATCACAATGTAACATTTAATAAAATTGATTGATCAATTCAATAATTAATTGATAGTTGATCTTCGCAATAAGGGTGCTTATCTACTTTTCTCAACTTGGAGAACTTGAAGTCAACTTTAGGCCTGGGCACTCATTCCGTAACTTTTCAAACGACTATCGTCGAAACGATAGACCTACAAAACTAGCAACTAAGTGCGAAAATTACAGGTATGAGAGCTTAATCCAGTTCATTTTTCACAAATATAATGAAAGCTGACGTTTGTCGAAAAAATTCGAGCAGAATATGGCTTTTTTTGGTGATCAAAGTTTCAAAAACGATATCGTTTAGGCGATCGTTGATATACGGAATCTGCCCCCTGTTTTATTTAGCTTCGATCAGCACGCAATTACAAAAACTAGGCTCTACTTAACACGTGTGAAAATCCTACTATACTTCACTTTGCTGAGAATGAATCTAAAAAAAAACACGTAATATTTGTTACTGCAGTGTTTTCTGTTAAATGAAAGCGTCGTCAGCAAAAGTTACTCATTTTTTAAAAGTACTCAGCAGAGACAATCCTGAGACCACCAACTCCGGCCGATTTCCCGTTACTTGCCTACAAGCTATATTTTTACGGAGTGGTCACGATTTGGTGCGCTAGTATTGTTACATAGAAATTCGTATTGACAAATGTCACGTAACTTCAAAAATTCGGAGTCACCAACACACTCCCAGCAGATATGAGACACTTCCGCTGTGGGCAAAGTTGCTGGCAGAGTTCATAGAGTTTTATCCGTTAAATTTGAAATTGTTCGTTACGTGTGGATAGCATTTTTTTTTGGGAATATGTGCACATTTGCTTAAAATGTTCATGAAAAATTAACAATGTAGATTAGTTGAGGGAAAATTAAAACAGTTTGAGCAAATTTTCTTCATTATTTAAGAAAAATTTACACACGAAATCGAAGTTAATGATATCCAAAAGCGAAAAATACACAACCATGTTTGTCCTAATATGTTTCTAGTATATAGAACATCAACTTTAGATAGTTTTACTAACCAAACAAATCAAATTATTCGCCTTTTAACAATTAATAATAACTAACCAATGGCATTCAGTTTTGTAAAAATGTTGAATTCCCGAATTCTGTCACATTTCCCCACGGTTGCCGCGGTTGGCAGCATTTATTTTTGTAGTTTTTGTGTGTTTTTGCATGTCACACTGATTCTTTTTTGACATAACACCGATAGGAATACAAAATGGCGAATTTGAAAAAAAATTGAGGGGCCCAGCGGCAAGAGGATTGTGAGTTGGGGGTCTCAGTATGGTTTGTCTATGGTTTAGACGATCGTTGATATACGGAATCTGCCCCCTGTTTTTTTTTTAACTTCGATCTCAGCAAAGCAGAGTAAAGTAGGATTTTCAGCACGCAATTACAAAAACTAGGCTCTACTTAACACGTGTGAAAATCCTACTATACTTCACTTTGCTGAGAATCATTCTAAAAAAAAAGACGTAATATTTGTTACTGCAGTGTTTTCTGTTAAATGAAAGCGTCGTCAGCAAAAGTTACTCATTTTTTAAAAGTACTCAGCAGAGACAATCCTGAGACCACCAACTCCGGCCGATTTCCCGTTACTTGCCTACAAGCTATATTTTTACGGAGTGGTCACGATTTGGTGCGCTAGTATTGTTACATAAAAATTCGTATTGACAAATGTCACGTAACTTCAAAAATTCGGAGTCACCAACACACTCTCAAAAAATATGAGCCACTTCCGCTATGGGTAAAGTTGTTGGCAGAGTTCATAGAATTTTATCCGTTAAATTTGAAATTATTCTTTACGTGTTGATAGAATTTTGTTTTTCAAATGAGGGTACATTTGCTGCTGAGGAAAAATAAAAACATATTGAGCACTTATATATTCAACTACCCAAAGTTCAGGTTAAAATAAAGCAAACCTTTCTAAAAAAATGTTCAGCTCCCTTGATATATTTTTAAGTTAATCGTTCATTAATCGTTCATTAACTTAAAAATATATCAAGGGAGCTGCACATTTTTTTAGAAAGCTATTTGTGAGTTTTTCTGTATGGAACACTTTTTCTGTTCATAACTACTCAGACAATTTATAAAAATGGAACACATTGTTCCTCTGAAACGTTTTACTTTTACTCTTCCATTCGTCAGGAAAAGGTTTTCTGATGGATTTCAAATTCTAAGAAGGTTCTTGCAGACTTGCTCTTGGGGTTGGTCTTTTTTTTGCTTTCTACTGTTTCATTTTCTAGTCTTTCATATTTAGCGTATGCGCCTTTCTGATATTTAGATGTAACTTGTGCCTGAGGAAGATTTATCGATGCACGCAACTGCCGCAAGGTGAACTGTTCGTTTTAACAAAAACTTCGACAGAGTTTCCAACAGATACTGCCTTAATGCGGATTTTCCATTTTTCAAGACTGACCCGGAGGCTCTCAAAAGAAACATCCAAACAAACTTGTCGATTTATGAAAATTCCGATAATAATAGTTGTAATTTTTTTACAGCTGTCAAAACTCAAAAGTGAGGTTTTCCGTTTTCCATTAGCTGATATGGGCAGACTTGCAGTTATGCAAGATATACACCCTATTGAGGTAACCGATCGGAACGGAATTTTCTCAGGTTTGAACGAAATCGGAGAAATTCCAATAGAGGTATCCGTTCTGATACAACTTTCGGAAAAATTCTCCGATGGCATATAGCGTACTTACCTTGTTGCATTGCGTGGTACCGCGTTATATCACTTACTTTTGACAGCTACATGGCGCATTTTTTCCGAAGCTTTCCGGCAACTAATGGCGTTTTCGATTGAAGAAAAGAATTGCCCTTCCTATGAAAAGATCAAATCTAGAAGTGCTCTTTCGATGTATTCTATGTTTCATTGAAAAAAAAAGTGCACTTCCAGGTTAATTCTTAACAAGACAGAAGTGTGCGGAATATTTTTACAGAATTGCCCTGAACTCACCAACGCATACTAACAAAATGTCAGATTGAAGTGTTTGTTGTGTTATTAGAAACAAATTTTTCGCTATGTGATCCGAAAATATACAATTATGCTAACTTAAATTGAAATATATTGATTTGGTTGTATTTATTACTGCAAAAACAAAAAAAAAAGTAGCAACAGAAAACCAAATCTCTCATATGGTGACTACCACTATTACAAAAGTGCTCCAACCAATTTCATTGAAAAGAGCAATTCTGAATTTCGGGGCAATTCTCTCGGATCTTCAATCGAAAACGCCATAACTGTCTCGGAATATTTTCATGTCAAATGTTCATTTATTTTGTTCCGAAACGGATACTAGGAATGCAATCTGGGTTCGGAACTGATTTGACTTTTGTTTCGGACTTTTTTGTTCGAACGGATACGGGGTGAATGAAGGAAACTCCTCAATCTAAGATTCAGTTTGAGTTGATCCGTGGAGCTTGCATTCGAGGCAAAAAGCGTATACCAGACCATTAACTATATAAAAATTCTTTAAAGCCATCCCGTGCTTACGAGTTTATTTGAGTCGTGTGCATGAATATGTCAGAAAGTTCTTCCACGTCCTGCGAGGAATGTGTCTTCGGATGATTTTATTTCCTTTAGGAGACAATGCCGAGCAGTGACAAAGAAACTCTGTTCAGTGTTATCTACCATGCTCATCATCATCTTCGACAGTACAATTTTTTTTGTATTGTCGACAAAATGCTGTTCCAAATCATGAAGCGCTCAGAAGCGAATTTTGTTCCATGCAAGCATTAACCGCCTTTTTTGGTGTCTTTTATGGAATTCGTTTATTCTTGTCTCTAGCCAGCCGGGAGTACTCACATCTCAATCAAAAACCAGTTCATTGTGCAATCGTTGTGTACATGCAAAAACACAAACCGTTGTCCTTGCGTTTAAACTCGATCCAACCGAGTTAACTTGTTCTCCTTTTCGTGGAACGCCGTAAGAACACGGCTATGGTTCACGCAATAAACGTATCTCGCTGAGAATTCCCAGAGAAGGGCTACTCAAAAACAATGTCTCCCTTTACTGTCCATAAAAGGTGACATTTAAAATAATATAGGTACGAACCCCATCGCCATCATAGCAGAGCTCTGCTTAGACAGAACATAAACATAATCATAACATTTTACGGAGTAATAAAATGATTCCTGAACAAACTTTATATTGTCTCCTGGTAATACAACACAGCAATTATCCAAGAGATATGTCGGGTGGTATGTGGATAACAGTCTGCCCCAAATATTGCATGATAATGACAGCCGTATGGCGGTGTTCTTTTAATCGCAAGGAGTGGGTGGGCAGTCTTTCGATGGGTGTCCGCATACTGTGTACAGTATGTTTTGAAAGTTTTGTAATTGCAGTCAATTCTGGTGTTGAACTTTCACTTATTCTTTGCAGGATGTCCGTCCAGGTTTGATAAGTTTTTGTGGTTATGGTTGCCAAAAAGTGAATTACAAATCATTCACAGTCAAGAATTATACGCTAGTATTCGATTGACAATTGGTTTCGAAGCAGAACTCAGGAACAAATACAGATACTGTAGGGGGGAGGAAAAATGCGTAGTCTCTGGAACAGAACGGGTTAAGGCCACTTTAAACGATAATTTTATACAACTTCTGTGACTTTTCGTCTTATCCCAATATTTCTTCGACTACCCACCACTTTTCGGAGATAACTTTTTAGAAAAAATAAAGAAATAAGAAAACCTTTCAAAGCCGCTTATAAAGACGACTAACCTGATGCGAGTCAGTACCTACTATTGTAACTTTATTTGATAAATGTCCGATACTTTTATCCAGCAATCGACTTTAGACTGATTCTAACCTTGTGTCTTAGTTAAGATCTAATTTGACCATAATACCTCTGAACCCTGGACTTGCGTTCCACACTGTATCGTTGCATTATATTCAAAATGTAGATACGATTATGTCTACATGTTGTTAAAGTAGACCCTCTTCTCTCGTAGTTTCCCTTGCCATCCTGTACATATAACACTAACTATTTTTTGTCATTACTCATCACAAACATTTCTAATTCATTTAAATTTATTTTTTTGCATTTTAATTTCAAACAAAAGTCACAATTATTTTTTATTTCCAAACCAATATTAAAGAACTAAAACAAAAACAGGTAAACTTGCTGCAACACAATGGCGAACGAGATTTGGACGTCTGTCAAGAGTTCCACCACCGCTGTCAAATGTGGATCCGTCTGGTTCGTTTTGTACCTTCCCAGAAGATTGGTTGAAGAAAAAAGCCGGTAGGAGTACATTTTTTTTAATGTTTATTTTATTTAAAAACACAAAACAAAATTATATCTCCTAAAGCTTTGCACGATTTTTTTTAAAATCTCTTCCTAAGTGTTGTTTATAATTCTGCAATAATTTATCTAAAATATGTAACAATTGTTTGAACTATGAAATAATATTTGGATTTTGTTTATTTTATATTTAGAAGCGAATGCAGTACCTCCAACCTCATCGGATTTGTACAAAAGTAAGTTTGGCATTGTTTTGTTGTATTTGAAATTGTTGTTGAGAAAATGTCCATTTTCATTTAGTATTTTTCGTAAATGCCGTCCCGTTTGTGGTGTTTGGATTTTTGGATAACTTCTGCATGATTATGGCGGTAAGTTTGAAGAAATTTTAATTATATTGATGTGAGGGAGAAAATATATCGCAGGTTCTGAAAAGTATAACTCAATACCTAAACTTGAAATGCCGATCGGATTTCTGGATTTGCTCAAAATGTCTGCCTCACTTTGACGTTGTTAATTTTGTAAATATGTCATCTCTGAAATAAACAATTGACAGCTTTTTTAACGAATTTTTACTCGATGCCGTTTCCTAACCCGACGAAAAAAAGTTACCGGCATCTAGTACCTTTTCTCATCAAAAAATCAGGATCTTATTACTTTTTACTCAACAAATAGAATCCGTCGTGTCTTCTGCTCTGCGTCGACGGATCAGTATTGAACGAAGAGAACAGAGAATCAGTTCCATAAGATTTGTCACATACAAAATATTTTTTTGTAAGACTTTAGTAAGTAAACTGTCATCGGCGTGTCGCCCGCATCAAAGTTACCATCGATGAATGTGCTTTATCTCAATTTATTTACCGACACTGACAGTTGCTCTCATTCTCTCAAAATATTTCTGCCAATGAAAGGACTTGTGTCATCTTTTTTTTGATCTAAATCACTTTTCATGTTCCATTGGGCAAAAAAATTAATCTTTTTTTCGATTCGGTTCACTTTTTGCAGATCTCGATATTTTTTCAGATTTACACATACTACCACAAATATCACTACACTTTGCACAGCTGTTTTACGTCATCTTAGAATGTTTGCTTTCAATACGAATGTGCAAAGTTTCGTGAAAAGTAAAATAAAGATAAACATAAATAGCAATGGATATAACTTTCGAGGAATTATTATCTTTATCGTCTTCCTCATCATCTGAAGACTACGAATCACTGAAAGTACTCCAGTTATATCTACAACAGGGGAAACATTTTTCAAGTCGATATGCTAGTTGATTTTTCCAAAAACGAGTGCAATTTGAACAGCTGATATTGCTGTCAAATAACGCACTAATCTATTTACAAAAGCAGATCAATTTCGTTGCATGTTCCATGAGCCGCTTTAAATCTGAGATCTGAAAAAGATTTTTGGTGGTCCCAATGGAAAACGACACTAGTCTCAATTTGTGAAAATAAACCTACTTTAGCCGTTGACGGTTTGAATTGAATTCTTGCACCAATTGAATTGTGTAAACCTAAAAATTCTTCACATTAGGCAAAGACAACTTTTCTATCCTCAATCCATTTGCACCCTAAAACAACGGACCAAAATAATGAACGTACACAATTTAAAAGCGGTGAAAGTCCTTGCAAGTTGATTTCCCAAAGTAGGTATACAGACACTGAGCAAATTCTAAAGAGAAGCCCTTTTTTATATCCAGACACAGATTTCATAATTTTATATATTTATTTATTTATTTAAAATTTCAGGGGGATTATATCGAGCAAATCTTTGGCACCTTTATGTGCATATCAACGATGGCAGCTGCTGGACTCGGTAATACCATCAGTGACATTCTTGGTATCGGTAGTGCATTCTACGTCGAACGATTTTGTACGTTTGTCGGCCTTAAACCACCCGATCTAGGACCGATTCAAATGGAAATGAAAGAAAGTCGAAGAGCTGCCAATTGGGTAAGTTGTGATTTGCCCCTTTATTTAGTAAAAACGTGCTCCTAACAACTCTTCCTTCCTCAGGGTCGAATAATTGGCATAACTATTGGTTGTTTGCTCGGAATGTTCCCGCTCATGTTTTTTAACAATGAACCGAGCGGTGATACAACTGCTTCAAAGTCTAAGACGAGCCAGCAACCCGACGAGGCGGAAAAACAACCTTAAAGTAATTTGTTAATGTGTTAGTCAATTTTGTTTCGTTTTCAGTTTACCTCAACATTTTTGTGTTACATAAGAGTATTTTTTTTTTCAATGAAACAATTTTTTTTACTATAAAGTATGTGTATATTCGAAAGAATATATAAATCGTGTTCATCAGATGTAGAAGGACATTCTCCTGAAGACTCAAGGGGGATGTCTTGTTTATTTACAATTTTTAACTATAACATTTTAGTTACTGCTTAAACATTTTTAATCTCTTGCTAAGAGTGACGAATTTCTTTTAACGTGATGCTGTAAGATATTTATTATTTTAATGTTTGTTTGTAAAGAAATTATACTTTAAATGATATTAAAGTTAAAACTTTTGATTTTAGTAGTGCGTTGTGTTTGAGTTTTATTTTTAATTTCATCTATTTTCATCTTTTCCAGGTCGCGCAAGTTTTCTGAAATGTCCACTAATTTGAAAGAAGAAAATGTAAATAATTGTAAAATGACTGTTACTTGTGAAGTTCAACTGGGGTGGACTTAAAAATCATCAAGATTTGTGTGCAAATTGATTGGTAAAACAAGAACCAAGAATCGTATTAAGTAGAGAATAGCATCAAAGTGGGCTGGACGTGTTTGTGGGCCTCCAGAGTTGATTTGATTTTTAGCTTTAGGCTAGCTACTTGTTCAAGCAAAGGGAACAAATTTACCCCGAATAAGGCGTCTACCGTTCTTCTGCAAGATAACGTGTTTTGAATTGTCAGTCCTTTCGTCCGACAGTCAAAATAAGTAGTAGAAAGCGCACTCTATTTAAAAAGTGAAGACAAAAGTAGCTTTAAGTATGTTTAACATATCACTCGAAACTACAAGTCCACAAATCTAACAAGTGCCTGATAAATTTGTCTACAAGTACTGATCAGGGGCCTATAAAACAACTCGAGTTGTCTTACAAGTTATTGTTAAATTTGTTTACAAGTGGTAAAGTGGACATTGAATTTGTAACTCTCTGATATAGAAATGTATGACCCTTGTAGAAACACACTTGTAATACAAGTCGCGCTGTATTATAGTCCCAAGATCAGAATGGACTTGTCACTGTAAGTACTACTTTTGATTTCGTTTCTGCAGTGCACTTGGTCTTTCTTCATTCATGCAGACACCTTCTCTGCAGAGAATATAAAGACTACGACCCATCTACTGCGCCGGTCAATATAAAAAAAAAGAACCGAGGAATTACTTTATTCACTTACCCCCGTATTAACAAACAAATATGCAAATGTAAGTTAGCTAGTAGACGTCAGATAGTATACAAAAATTTGACGTAACTGCTGAGTAACGAGTTGATAACTTTTACGCAGTGTTTATTAATACGGGGGCTACTCATGAAATTGATTTAGATCGAAGATGAGCTCCATGCCTGTGCCTAGCGAAATTGGACCTATTACTAAATTTCCTCGGCCGAAAACAATTTGTTTTTGTAAAATTAAAAATACTCTATTATTTCCATTTCAAGCAATGTGAAACTGCCACAGTATCTGAACTTTTCCTCAATTATTTCTGCTTCCAAGCTAATTGGTAATATTTCAACTGATATTCCATATTTAGCTCTTTGCTGTTATCAACCTACATTGGCTAAGAGGAACAAAATTGTCTTCCTGGATAAAATTACAACAAAAAAAAAAGCCGAAGCCTAAACATAAAACTGACAGTGTATGTAGTTTTGGACCTGTAGCTTTGTTTTATAGATTTGTCCTAAAACCACACACTTATAAATTGTTTGTGATTTTTCCTCGTTTCCTTCAATCGCCCCCAAAGCCCTTTCCATAATGCCGGACTTGTAGCGTTAAACTCACGCTTTTATTCGTTTGTTCGTATCTTTGGACAAGCTAAAGGGGTTAAGTTCACTATTTATCTTTGTGTCAGTTATACACAGAGAAATGAAAAAAGCTGATCCTACCACTGGACAGCCTGCTTAAAAAACAGTAGGCACATCAACACCTCAGTGGAACTTCACAAGAAATTTTAAAATAAAAAAAAACATCGGATACAAACACTTGTTAAATAAAAATTCACGGACATTTCACATAACTAAAGACCAAAATCACTAAATAAGAAAAATGTTCTCTTAAAATCAATCTATATACTCTGTCACATTGTACCTATCTAAAACAATCTATTATATATCACAAAAAAAGTCTTAACAAATCACAACTTGCATTAGGTCTTAACAACTTTCACTATAGGGATCACAAAACAATTTAATAAATATAAACAACTTTATATAGGGTACCTACATTTTAGTCTTTAGCAAATAAGTAAAAGAAAAATCTTAATTCTTCCAAAATTGTTATGCTATATACCATTAAATGAGTGCTCCTGATGCTTTAATTGTATTTTAAGCGCTAAATATTCATGTATGATTTCTTAGTACTTTTGTATAGAATTTATTTTATACATTTTATTACTGTTTAAATTTACATATGCGAATGCAAAGCTTGTTGAAATTTTATTCAGTGCCAAATTGGTTTCGGGTAGTTTGTTAGTTTTTATGAAAAAATATAAATGGTTCTTAAGCACTGAGAGAAAAATGTGGCTCAAACATGGCTGAAATCGCACAAATTATTGTCGTTGCACAAAAGTCAAAAATGACTGCTTTTTTTCCCCATTCAAACATTGCACAGACAAAATGATAAGTTTTTTATATGAGTAGGGGGCGAATCGACTGAAAAAGGCTTAATCGTTTCCACAACGATACAAATAAAGAATAGGGGTAAACAAACCAATGCTTGCACAATTTAAATACGGAAAATAATTATGGGGCTCACTTGATGTTGGACAGACAAATTACTGGAATTCGTGGCCGTTGAACCATAAGCCTAGTACCCTGCTCGCCGTAAATTTTAGCAGCTCTTCTTTACTACACAAATAAATACTCTATCAAACCATATACAGGGATACAGCTGGACTTTACAATTAAGTTTAGAAATAAAGCATTAACACCCTCTTCAAAGGATAACTTTTTGTTTCACATGCATAGAACACTCTTAACCGAAACTACACACGTAAGTACCTACATTACCATCATGTCGTTTATCATTTTTATCAGAATGACATAGTTGCATATTAACCTGTCAAAACGACCAGTACGCATGTTCTTCCATTTCGTTTAAATCACAGTCGACACATCCAAATCGGTAAAAAACTGAAGAATGCGTCATAACTTTTTAAAGCGCTACCGTTCTAACCTCAACCAAATGTTTGTATTAACAACAATTTCATAGAAATTGCTAATCGCAACGGCAAAATCGGCATTAGAATATCGCCTAGTTGCACATCACTATTCGGCGAATTATTGTATTTGTTGAAATAACCAGTAGAATGAACATAGACACAAATGATGTCAACAGTAGCCGTGTTTTTTGACAGCTTCGATCTCAGCAAAGCAAAGTAAAGTAGGATTTTCATCATGCAATTACAACAACTACGCTCTACTTGACACTTCGAGACTCGGTTGTAGTTGTTTGAATCGCGTGCTGAAAATCCTACTTTACTTTGCTTTGCTGAGATCGAAGCTCAAAAAAACACGCTTAGTGACTACCACAACCTTCATGGGTATTTTCGTCGTTAAAAAAACAGCCAATACTTCCATTTTACCTAGAACCCTATATAAAATAATTAATCTCAAAAAAATTACCTTCAATTTGACACTTCAAACATCTAAATCGGTTAATAAATATAAAAGTTATAAGTGGGGACGTTCAAGTATCTAGTTTAGTAAGTCTGACAGCTCTCTCACTAGATGAAACTCGGCTCTGATTGGGGGAAATCGGTCGTGAGAGCAGATGTTTCAGTTGACGTTTATGGAGGGGTAGCCGACGAATCTAGTCGAGAAATTCGTGACTGAGTACTAAGTTGACAGTTCTCATATGTGGCTGACGTAGAAAACGTGACGTTCCCGACCAATCTAGTTTTTGCGTTCAGGTTACATCTTCTCCAGACCAATCTAGTCGACTTAAGATGACTAGATTCTTGAATGCGGCCAGTGCTAATAGCCGACCGCTGACGCGTAAATGTGTCATAATCGTGGTAGCACAGTTTGCAAGCATTTTGGAGATCGTATGTCACTTTGGCACTCTTCAGTGTCAACGCTGTAGTGGTGCGAATATGTGCTAATGACAGGTATAGTGTATTCGCTACGTGAAAAAAAGCACAAACTGGTATACATATTTGATACTGGCTGGGAATTTCTGGTCGCCTGGTGTTTCTCGCGAATTTTCGGAATGGATTTTTTTTTAAATTCCATTCCTCCTATGGAGCGACGATGTTTTTCAAAATCAAATATCTCTGGTTCTAGGCGAGCAATCGTTATGAAACAAAAACCAACATGTCGGCCGGAGGTTGTAGTTTATTGTAAAAAATATTATATATTGGAACAGGGTGTTTAAACATTTATAAAAAAGATGTCTAGGTATAGGGATCGCGCCGAATGGCGAAAAACTGAATTTGAGATCTACTGTATTTATACAAATCTCCTTATTTCTTGGTCGGGACATCTTTGATTTAAAAGGAGCTAACGAAGTCAAATAATTCGGTAACAGGGTGTTCTCTTGTCGATGGTTGATCCGAAATACTGTAACAAAGAAAAATACACATTTCAGAAACGTTAGTACCGCCAGGCTGTTCTGAAATTAAAATAAACCAAATCCTCTTGCACATAAAATCGAAAAAGCTCTTATTGCTCCAGTACAGGCTGTTCTGCCATGACATTACATATTTTGAGGTTGTGTTTTCCATGTTCATGGTTCCATTCCATTTCGTTGAAAAGGAAAGAGAGGTAGGTACTCGATTGAAAAAATAACACTGGGCTGTTGATCGGGCTTTTTGGTATATCACTGGACCATATTAATACCTTTGCTTTACCGAAGATTCCTTACATTCGATGTTTGTTTGAAGAATTCCTTATTTAGATTTTTAAAGAGGGACGCTGATCATTATTGCGTCTTGTTGCAAAGTCTGAAGCTGATATCAGCCTCTGCAGCAGTTAACTAAGGATAAATGATTTTTTTCTTGACTGCCTTCGCTATTCATTGAATCTTATTTGTAGAAGACTGATCGTGCGTACACATGACGCATAAGTCGTGCTTATTTTCATTTACAAAAATATATGTGGAAAACATTTAAAAACAAGCTTTTGGAAAATATTGTGGTCGACCTGAGAGTTTTTTTCAATTGTAAATTGAAACTGTGCTACATAATTTAGTTTTTTTTTTTTTAAATAAACCTAATCGTAAATAACCTGCTCGCTAAATATTAAAAATATTCAAATAATAAATTTACAAGCTTCCATCGAACCTTTCCTCAGTTTTTAGCGCCTAGACTCTTGAGTTCAAAACTAGGGTTGTACTTAAAATTTAATATAAAAAATAACTTGTACGAGTAGATATGAAAATATTTGTCTTATGATTGTTATTGTAGTTATAGATGTACTATGATCTGTTTATTAGAAATAGCATTTTGTTTTACATATTAAGCTATTAAATACTCCTTTTTTTAAATCAAAGAATACAACACCAATTTATTATATTAATCAATCAATTATAGAATTTATGTATTCATTTACAATAAACAATTGATATTTGGATACTTTTATTTGTAGCAAAATAACAGCAACATTAGCAGCAATAATAATAATCAGAGCTTTATCAAAACAAACTTAAATAGGAAAATAGTAGTAGACTAAAAAGCGAACAATATGCACTGTAATAGAATCGTTAAAAATTAGTTTTTAAGAAAATTATTGTTATCAGCCCAATAAGAGCATATAACTAATAAAAAGAAACATAGCAACTATGAGACCAATACTACATAATACATGTTTGTTTTATTGCAACCGCAGGAAGTGTGGATATTTACCTGCAAGAAGGTGGTGACGGGCAAGTATAAACATAAAAACAAACCAACTTACACTCTTTAAGATCCTCAGGTCATGGCAACTGAAAGCATTTGCTTGATGATTTGTTGATTGAGAGAGCAACAACCAACCACTGATTAGCTGATCTTTAGACTCTTTTCAACTCAACAAATCTATTTTCAGCTTGCCTTCACTACTTACTTAAAATCAAGGCACTCCGCAAGTTTCTGAACATCATCGCAACAAACTACCATAGCTGTGTACAAAAATCATTTCTGTCATTTATTGAAATAGATTACTCTTCAGAAAACATAAAGTGAAAAAAATAAAATTGCCTCCATGCAACAAAAATTTGGCCGCCAAATTGGAAAGCCCGTTTGATGTTCGCGGCTAAGAACCAAGCACAACCAATTACATAAACTTAAACCACATGAATGGCAGTTTAACAAGCGTATTTTCCGCATCCAGTAGCAGGTTCCACAGAATGGATTTCGTGCAGTTGGTCAGGTTGTCGCAAGCAAACGGTTCATCATCGTCGCTGTATTCGTTCTTAAAGCTGTACCAGTGAATTTCCGGATCATGCATCACACCGCGATGCCGCGGATTCACATTCGACTCGGCGTGGTGCAAATTGAGCAAGGATCCGTCGTTTTCATTGTTTCTCATTCGAATGCCGTCCAAATATTGCTCACGAATGTACTGCGATTCCAGCTTGCGTAGCTCCTCGTCCACATTAAACGCTATACATGTATTGTTGGTGCTAGCCTCTAGTGATTCCAGAACCACGCCATCCACAACAACTGTATTGAGTATATTTTTACAACCGTCTGTTGCAACCTGATTGGTTGTTGTACTTGCAGTACTAGCACTCTCGCCACGACGATGGTTATGATGCAAGGCATTTCCTGGTATCTGGCTGGCCAAAAAGAATGCACCAGCGATTGTCATCACACTTGCCGCGTAGCTAACAGCCATCACTGTGATATTGTTGAGCAGAAATTTCGCCAACGTGAACGAGGGCAAGAACTGTATGAGTTCGGTGTATGTTAACCAGCCCCGACGGAGACCCTCACGTCGCGCGAGCGTTTTTTCCACAGATGTTAGCTTGCCGAAGAAGTTTTCGTTTGATATGTAGATATTCCAGTCCTGCAAAAGGAAGGATTTTCAATGAAATTAACTGAAGGGAGTATACAAAGTCGGGGGACTTACAATAGCGCACAAGAATTCCAGTTCTACCTCTTTTAGTCTGTCTTCAGTCATGTTGCCGTCTTCAGCCCAGTCGCTGAGGTAGATTTCCTCATCATGTCCCGAATAAAATTTTGTTGATATCATCTGGAAAGACAGTCGTCGATCACTGTTAAATAAATTTACATAGTTGACAGCTCAATTTCTTTGCCACCGGGTGTTTATGGGGCAGTTAATTATTTGGGGAATTATATGATTGAAAGTCGCTACTTAGGAGCTGGTACTTTTGGGCAGTTTCATCAAACAACTCTGTGAAAGTAGACAAACAACCTCAGAATATCACGGGCACTCTGGCTCCGAAGACAATTCAAGCATCGAATAGACTCCCAAGAAACAGTTTAAAGTTCTTAAACAAAGTCTTTCTTGAGTACGAAGAACCCCCGTTTATTCACACGCAATATGCAGCCACATTTTGATATCAAAGGAAAAACAATTACGCAAGAGAGAAGAACTAAGCCGTCCCCTTCTGACCACCACTCGGAGTTCTAGAAGATTACTTTGAATCACAAATAGCTCACACAAAGTAATTCCCTTCGTCAAATCAATATTTCCACATTAGCTACCGTCTGAGTTTCCGGTAACCCTTAAATCGAATGTGTTGTGCAATATGATCGCTTTGTTGTGACGGATGATTCGTGTAAGCCGGGTAGTATAGCCAATAACAATTGTCCCACTGATGACACCAACTGCATGCAATATGACACCTGCAACCATTAAGTAGGCCAATTTATTGCGGTCATATGATTGTGTCGTAATAGTCAATTTTACACTGTCGCGACGCACTTGCACCCTTATTTTTATGTAGTCCTCTTTGTGGGTAATGCAAATGCCTGGTTGCTGGTTCGGTTAAAGTATGATTTTCAGACACCTTTAGAATAAGCGACTGACAATGAACACTTCATAAGGTTGTCGCTTTCGAATCGTTAATTTCTAATGTCGGACACTGGATAGCACTTGAAACAAAACAACTTTCGGGTTTAATCTCAGCCCGAAAGCCCCTCAACGATAGTAAATCCAATTTACAAATTCGTTGTCCCGTTTAATATGACTTCGCTGACAATTATTCTATTGCAGGCATTTATTCACCATTCGCTCAATTAAGTCACATGCCAGCGCTTTCAATCACTTGGCGGCAAGCAACAAAACAAATCACTTTCACTATCAAGTAATTCCATGCCATGCACTTGTACGTATTCTTTCAATCCGTCATCGTAACAATTTCATATTCTTTCGGTTGTACCCTTAACTCGTGTCCCATATTAAAGCAGTTTCACCACCAGTAACACAACACCCGCAAGCGATTACGTGAGCTTAGAACAAACCAACCCCCACTGGCACAAATCAATTAGGAAATCCACACACAACAACTCACCATTGACACAATAAACAGCTCCGATGGCGTAATACGCCGCACGTAACCAGGATCTGTTGCATTCAATCGATCCAAATAGATAAGGGCCATTATCAGAGAGCATGGAGTTGCATGAACACTTCCGGCTGTGACTTTGTTCAGGCGATTCAACGAGTGACCTTTATGTGGCTCCGAGAATAGTTCCGATGCATATTCAGCTAGTGGGCCACTAACTTCCATATCATCACACAAGGTGTCACCACCAAAGTACAATGACTTTCGTATCCTATCGATGAAATCGTTGTGTTGCATGACCTAAAAATGTGTTGTTATTTTTTCCTACGTTAGCAACATGCTAGATTTTAAGAAATATAAGGATGGAGTGATGAATACCTTTTGATTAGGTCCGCCTTTTATGACGCATTTATTGCGTCCCATTGCCATGTTTGCAGAAATTCGCCTTCACAGTTGCTATTGCTATTTTTGGGGAGAAATTTAATGAGTCACGATTCGATTTTCTAATGCAATCAATAGATAATTACTTGGACTGTAAAAATCAAATAAAAAAATTAAAAAAATAAAAATGAATTTATTAGAATTTCGGCAAAATGTTAATTTCAATTTATTTAGAACTATTCCTCGGCGTGTGTTGGTTCACAGTTGACAAATGCCCGACAAGTGACACAAGTGGAAAAAAGAAAATGGAGTTGCTCCAAAAGTATAGCGCATAGGTCGAATTTTCGATTTCGAGCTGTTGTCCGAGTTGCCAGCAGTGACTGATAAAGCAAGTGTAGTAGAAACGAAGAGTTGTTGAAATAACAGTTTATTGACTAAATAATTTTGTTTGATGCGTTTTCTTAGAGGTTATTAATTGAAAAACTTTAAAGAGTTATATCTACAAAGAAAGATGTGTAGAGAAACTAAAAGAGGTGGTCGGATTCGGCAATAGAAGATATATTTTTAATACTTGATGCGCAAGAAAATCATCTTCTGGTAAGAATCTAAAATAAGTCGTTTCAAAATTGGACACATCTTTAATAAATATTGTTCCACGTTGCATGATTTCAATTACATAAATTATCCATAATCAATATATCGACACTCGACAATGCAATTTTATAGATATGATAAAACGGAACTAATACCCAGAAAGTGTTTAACAATCTACTACATTACTTTACTTTTCTTCGCTATGGCAACGCTATGAATTTTCGCTCAGCCTTCGGATTTGGCTTATTTTGACAGTTGTATGGTCAGTTTCAGTGCCTCAGTGGATGATGAGATGTAAACAAAACTTTTCAAATAATTTAAAAGTTTCCGAAAACTATTCGTTTTTGAAATGGATTCATTAACGCCGTCGACCGAAACTTGGTGCATTGATGATACACTCTTCTATCCCCTGGGTCTAATTAACCACACCACTGGGAACAAGACAGTTTTCGTTACATGGAGTGATAAATGTCTTATGAATTTTATTTTCAAAAAAGTCACCCCAACTGCGAATCGTTGCAATAAATTCATCATAAACGTTCCCGACGAGATTCAGGACATTGTAATCCTTGAAGTAAATACCCTGGTGTTACTAAAAAATGGTGAAGTTTGCTATTTCTCCTCCATAAAGTCAATACATCGAATTCCCTGGCTGAACAGTGGAGTTCGCTGCGTCAGTCAATCTCTGGACGGGTTTAGTTTAATTAGAGTCCTAGAGGATAACCGAATCAGTTTAGAGCTTTTCAACGATGTGCCAAATGTGGGTAAGACCAAACAGGAGGCAAAAAGGACATTTGATATTAGTTTCGATGAGAAGAATCTCTTTGACAGTGATTGGAGTGACGACAGATTTTGTCTGACTTCGGTGGAAGTTGCGGAGAAAAACAGAAAATTCTTGGAGCTATTAGTGGGTGCGGGTGATTTAGAAGCCACAGAGGTGCATATATTTAGCATCTCCAACAGTTTGTTTGCCTTGTATGCTGCGGAAGAGGAAGATTACGTGATAAAGACATTGGCGCCTCAAGTTTCCCAGGTGGAACTGCTAAAGTTTCTTCAGCATTCAAATATGCTGTTGATGTTTCTCAATTGTGGCATTATTGAGGTGTGGTACCTGTCAGAGCTTGCATTGGTAATTGAGAGGTATACATACATCAATGGCTGTGAGTTCGTGCATCACACATTCTCCGGTGAATACCTCTATTTCACTGATGAGCAGAGAGTTGGCCGTTTGCAATTTGCCTGTGACTCGTCGGACCATACTTGCCGGGTAGTAGAGCAATCTATAGATGCACCCGGAATGGTGGCCGTAACGTATGAGGAAGTAACGGAAAGCTTAGTATGCCTGAGCAACAACAACATCTTTTATCATCTGTCATTCAAAGACGATCACCAGGACGACGCGGAATCAACTGAAGACTCACAACTCTACGAACTAACCGACGAAAAGGTCAACGAAATGCTAGCTAAATCCCATCTTATTCGTGACACTGCATCCATGCCTGAGAAGATTGACAAGCTTATCGAGGAGGAATATCGAAAGCAGGAGCTCATTGCTGTCTGTCGCAAGGGTGCCATTTACTCTGAGCTAATTACAGCTGAGATATCCTTTTCTCAGCACATACCTGAATCCCAGGATAAGCTAATTTTCCCTACAGAAAATGGTATACCCGCGTTTACATACTTTGCGGTTGTTTCCCTCAAAATTCTCTCCCACGAGATCTTTAGGTCCACAACGTGGAACCTGATGATCGCTTACTTCAGCCACATGTGCCTCTTGTGCATAACACCGGAGCTACTTCGTAGCAAATTTAGCATTCTGATTCCAATTAAGAGAAATCGAAATGAACTGATCCCAGAGTTTGAGGTTCAAATGCTGGCACATGTAAATCTGGAGCAGGATTACGTCTCCATCAACATTCCAGTGAAAATCAAAACGCTTGACGCAAGGAAGCTATTCTCACGCAATCAAGGACTGACGCAGCTCAGTAAGGAATTAGAGACATCGTTCTGCTTTAAGATGACAACGCCCGAGCTTCACACGAGTCTCATTCATAAAGTGTTTGGATTTCCAAGTGATGTTACGTTTGACCACGAGACTGACGTGCTCATTCAAGAGCTCTATTTTCTTGGACAGAAGGTCGTTGTGTTTTTCTGCGAAGCAACAAAACTATTTTCAGTGCAAAGTAATGATCCGGTGGCAGTGTATTATGCGAAGTCGGTTCTTTTCAATTATCTTTACGAAAAGTGCAGCCAGACATTGGAGGACTGTGAGGAGCTACGCAATACACTATTGGTAAGTGAAAGTCAGCGTTATTTTTACAAGACGTCGTACAAATAAAATATTTTCTAGGAACTGCAATGCCAAGTGGAAAAGAAATATGGAGCACTGGTTGACGAAGACTTACACCTTGCCAGTTTGAAGAGGGTTTACGAAAAACTTCGAAATGAAATTTGGAAATTTTAAATGTTATTTCATCTAAATGCTTTTTGCCATATTTTGTAAATAAATGATTACCGATTTTTAACATTCTTACATAATACATACGTACCTTATGTAATGGAGAACATTCCTACTCTGGTGTGAAGCTAGCGCCTTCAATCCTCGCGGGTTCGAATTTATTAGGCGTAACTTACATTTTGAAATGGAAATACAGTCGCTGCATACTGCAATGGGAGTGGTCTCGTTTAGATTGTTATTGTTAAAACGGCTGAATTCTATTACATTCCACACAAATGACATTTATTTACCTACTATTCCCTTTACGTAAGAACGGACGTTAGAGCCCTAGCGTCAACCAAACAAAAATTTGGATTTGACTCTGTTTCTATTGATTTAAAAAAAAACTCGATTTTTCAAAATATAATTATATTTCTCTCTTTGATTATTGATTGATTTTGCTTGATTTACTAAATTTGTTGACTTTTTTTGAATTCGATTGACAGCTCTAATTTCTTTTTAATCTAGGACGTTATTTTGCGGTAGATTGAGAAATCTTACAGCCGGGGCAGTTTATGGTTTGTTAGAGCTCTAGCACAAATAGCTAAATGAATAAAAACAGGGGTCGAATCGCCACTTTTAGCTCGTTCACGGAATTATGTTTATGTTACATGTCAAACAAAAATTAATTCCGCTACGTAATGCTCGCGATTCGACCCCAGATCTCTTTCTAACCTGGTAAACCCAATAAGTTTGTATAATTTTCCCCTACGCATTCGCATACACTTCTTCTTGATGTTCGTTTTGGTTCTTATGGGTGAGTTTCGGGATTTAGCCATTGAAATTTGATGCGACATGAACCATTCTACATAAGACATTTGTTCACCTGGGAGTGTGAGATGAACTCGCCGACAAACTGGAACGTCTCGAAGTGAAGAAAAAGTCCCTAAAACAACAACTTTTATACGTAAAAGCCTCTTTTACTGTGTATGTATGTTACCGACTCTCAGTAGCTGCGATTCAAGTAAATAAATTGATAAAAAATAACAGACCTTTGGTAAAGTTCCTTTGCCTCTGACAAAAACACTCTCTAAATTTTGTGCATCTATTTTAATTTATTTTTTCATGTATACCTTTTCAGCATTTTTTTGTTTGACAAGTAATCAACTTTAAATAATAGTTATTATGCGATCGGCCTCCCACTTTTATTTATCTTCCCATCTTAAATGTTTCTAGTTTTTAAATAAAATATACATTTTCATTATACAAACACATTGATTCACGTTGTTTTTACAATTGTTTTGCTTCTTTAGTTCGGAGAAATTAATTTGCCAAAACAAAACACGCATTAAATTTAAAATTATGTATTTTCGTATCTACTCTCCTACAAGTTCGTTTTAAGTTTGATATATTCATCATTTAGGAATAGTAATTTATTATAATGCGATTATTTAAAATTTTTATTTATCTACAATTTAGTTGATTTTCAAAATCAAACAATAGGAAAAATATTTAAGTATTAACAATTTAATGTATAAAAGTCGTATATTTTAAGTCATAAGTTTTACCTGGTATTAAATGATGCTTTAATGTTCGATAGTTTTATGCGAAGGTATAATTTTCTGATGTTCACTCTTGAATGGAATGATGAACGTTGAAAAATGATAACTAAAAGCTGGAACCTTGCAAATGTCGTCACATTTTATTTATTGAGAGAAAGAAAAGTGATCCTTGTATCTTTAGTGTCTTTTTTCATTTTGTTTTAGCGAACGAATTGGCTATTTGCACGTTATTTTTGTACTGACTGACGTTTGTCTGGCTTCGAAACACGGCTACGTAATTGACGTAACGTTATGGTATTTTCATTTAAAATAGTGTTTTAAGAAATAAGTCGGACCTTAAAACGTACAGGATCGTACCCGAAAACGAAATACTTGAGTTAAGAGTCCTTTAAGCGAGCGAAGCGAACCACATTACCCCTATTTGCCGCGATTTAACTTTGACATTTCGTTACGTAGCCGTGTCCCGAACGACGATTCGCACACAGCCTTTAGCGAATCGATCACTGGCATTCGGTACCTCGCGATCATTTCACACGAAATATGCATTCCCTTGGATTTTAAAATGGCGGGGAATGCATTTTAACCAAGGATAATGCAATTACTTTAAATGCATTCATGTAATTTAAGGGAGCAGGAGAAATTTCAAATGCATATTTCCGGTATACATAATAATAGGTAGACAAATGGGGAAAACTTCAGTGAAAGCGTAAGAAAAAATGTGAAACGTGATGCAATGCTAAACTTATCGAAATCTTTTCAGTTTTTAGCGTGTTTTTGACAGTTTCTGTTTTTTATTCATGTAAAAATACGATAGCTACAAAATGTATAGATTATTAGGCCTGTTCCATTGAACGCCTATCGCAGCAAAGCAGAGTAGACGAGTGCTCAATAAAATAGTTTCGAGGGACATTTCTAATATAGTGGCAGTATCTATATTTTATTATGTGTCTTCACTTTCAATTCAACATTCTCCTAGTGTCCGCTTGCTAATAGTGACTAGCGCTAAATGCAGTGTCATATGAACACATCACCAGAAAAGTGGCAACATAAACTTGCGCTGATGTCAAGTCACTTCTTAAATATGTTCAATTAAGATTTATTTCATTGAATAGTTTTCGAAGTGTGCATAAAGTGAAAAACATTTTGAAACTGTATACCAACTCGTAATGCTTTTGATGCTGGTCCGCTGCCCAATTTTTATTGAAACCCGCCATTTTGCACATCATTTGGAATCCGTTTGAATTAGGCGCCCATTTTTTACATTTTTTGACAGGAGTTGTCTATGCCAATTTTGTATGTAGCAAAAGTGGGCACATTCAAGAATCTAGTTATCTTAAGTCGACTAGATTGGTCTGGATGAGATGTAACCTGAACGCAAAAACTAGATTGGTCGGGAACGTCACTATTTCTACGTCAGCCACATATAAGAACTGTCAACTTAGTACTCAGTCACGAATTTCTCGACTAGATTCGTCGGCTACCCCTCCATAAACGTCAACTGAAACATCTGCTCTCACGACCGATTTCCCCCAATCAGAGCCGAGTTTCATCTAGTGAGAGAGCTGTCAGACTTACTAAACTAGATACTTGAACGTCCTCACTATCGCAAAATATGCGTACTGTAAAAGAGGGCATATTCACTTGAAGGGAGACACCCCAGTTCAGAGATTGTAGGAAGCGCCCTGAAACCATTGGTCAAAATTACAGGTGCTTAAGTCAGTAGTATTTTGTAGATTATAGCCGACCCACTTTATCTGTATGACCTATTACTAAAATAAGAACCAGAGAATGTGCATTTTACCACTGAGTACGAATACCAGAGACAATACTGAGACCATAGACAAACCATACTGAGACCCCCAACTCACAATCCTCTTGCCGCTGGGCCCCTCAATTTTTTTTCAAATTCGCCATTTTGTATTCCTATCGGTGTTATGTCAAAAAAGAATCAGTGTGAAATGCAAAAACACACAAAAACTACAAAAATAAGTGCTGCCAACCGCGGCAACCGTGGGGAAATGAGAACGAGTTCGGGAATTCCACATTTTCGTATTCCTGAATGCCATTGGTTAGTTATTATAAATTGTTAAAAGGCGAATAATTTGATTGAGGATGATGAACATATTGAGCTTAGTGATTTTGGAATTTAAGAAGTCTGAACTATATGAGGGTTTTTTGAACACCTATCTCAGCAAAGTAAGGTAAAGTAAAAAGTACATCCATCAAACTGTTCATTTTTGGGTTTGTTTGACTAAAACTTCACTGCCTCCACCTTTTGGTCGTTACTAGAAGTTGTACGTATGTATCGAAGCGTTTATACTTCGATGCAAAGTAAGTCATCAAATTAAAAGTTATAGCAACGATACTTAGTGTGTTACCTTATTTAACTACAGGCGATGACTATAGTTTTGCAATGAATGGAAGTAACCAACCCATGGGTATTACGAGCACAAAGGAAAGGCAACTTAAACGGCTAACCAAACCTATACCCGTATGAACAAACAAGTATTGTTCAAGTGGACCATTTAAAAAAAAATCCTTTTTCGCCAACTTGTTATAGGCCACCTTGGGCTACCGCTTATGAACTATATAGTCTTTGCAACAGATATAAAATGACAACTTCTTGGCTATGCAAAAATTTATAAATTTGAACATTTTTGAAGTGCTAGAACTCTCCACTACGTTATGACTTTGACTTACGACTTTCGAGTTTATCCATTACGCTTAAGAATATATACTTTTCATGTTAAACTCTTTTTGGTTTTCGAAATAGTATCACAAACATTTGCTTCATTTTGTTTTACTTGCGTTGTGCAATATTTTTCTTTTTTTTTCAATTTTAATTTTCCTATTATATTCTATCTTTGAATTGCTCTTTCTTTCCGTTACACTAATAAGACAATTTTGATGCGTATCTATCCTGACTTAAGTCAAGAAAAGACTTTTTTTGTTTGCTTAAAATACGACACAACTTATAGTTTTTAAAACACTTTGCAACAATTTTAGAAGAGGTATAACTTTACTAACCTTTCTCTTTGTGTTTGATCTAATCATATTTTGTTGATCCTTTGTAAGTGGATGCTAGGCAATTATTTATAAAGGAACAGACACAATGAATGTATTGTTGGGGGTATTTAGTGTAGATTTTGACATGTTCAGCATCTTCGAAACATATTTTCGAAACATCGACACCACGTTGTTCACGATACTTAGCAAAGCTTTCGATATCCTGGTGGAAGAGATTGGTTATTGAAAGTTAAGAGGTTTTATGTAATAGCAAACTCACCTCATAGGGAATGACAACATCCCCTTTCGAATACATAAACAATTGTGGGAATTGGTTCGGTTCGTTTTTCAAGTCGCTAAACGGATTAGTCTGCGAGGGTTCTGTTTTAACAAAGAGACTCTTGAATGCTGTGTACGTTTCCTGCAGAGTAGGATATTTGTTAGAGTTGGAAAACATCAATAAGTGAAACAAATACTCACCTCGACAAACCACATAAGGCTTAACGTAAAAGTGATGAAAGCCGCTGTAAGGCAATTGCATTTCTTTTTCTCTTTTCCATAGATCGCTGTGACGGCTCGATATAGACCCAACATTCGTCTCTCACCAGGTGCGGAATCGAAAATCATTCCGCGGATCTGGATCGGATTCTGATTGTTTCTAATTGCTAACGATATGTGCTGATACAAATAGGCGCCACCATTTGAGAAAATGTGAAATATTAACGGATGCGAATCGAAATTCATGTCGTAGATCAATTTCAGGATTTTCTCCCCGATTGGCTTCATTGCGGTGCGTTTCCAGAATAGGGTCTCCACCGGCGCTGTGTAGCGGACTGTTATTAAGCTGGAATAACCGTTTTTATATCAAGATTGGTGTCTTAGCTTTAAGAGTAAATTATCTACATAAGTAATGAATGATATGGTATATTTACAGACACTCTTTCATTTTTCATCGAAGGCGAACCAGAATGGAATCGTTTTAGCTGTGTCGCATCGCGCTGTCAAACTTATAGCTATACTTAACCGTAAAAGTATTTTCCAACATGTCGAATGTCAAATGAAAGCACTTGTATTAGAAACTGTTGTTTTTTGGTGCACTTAAATTTGACAGCGCAATGTGATATAGCGCCGGAAGTGATTCCATTCTGGTACAGCAGGAGAAATAAGAGGTGCTTTACTTTCTGTTTCAATATCGGCAATATGCCACATTTCTTTCATTGCGAGAGAATACGCTCGCCGAAATGGAAAATGATAAAAAAGAATTTGGAAAAATGAGAATTTTTCCTATGCGGGGAAGGGTTCAATTGCTTCCATTCCAGAAGTTAAAAAGTTCGCTTCTTTTCCTTCTTACATGTATTTGAATGTTATACAAGCACAACATATAAGATGCAACCTCAACGAAAAAACTAGATCGGTCGGGAACGTCACTTTTTCTACGTCAGCCACATATGCGAACTGTCAACTTACTAAGTTACGAATTTCTTGACTAGATTAGTCGGCTACACCTCATCTAGTCAGACAGCTGTCAGACTAACTAAATTATGTCGTTTTCCATTGGTTTCACTCGGGGATCCACTCATTCTGAAATCCAATGGAACAACAAAACTGCTTCTGAAAGAATCCACAAAAGTATTGGTGAACTGCCAAAAAATAGTCTACGGCTGCTGTCAGCTGGCTTGTATAAAATACATAAAGTACACTTGTATGAGTGCTTCTTGAGTGGATTCTGACTTCAAATCGAGAAGCGAAATTCTCTCCTCAGAATCACCAGAAGAGTATTTTTTGTGCCAATGGAACGGTTTCGGAAGTGATTTTTTCGATTTCGGACTCTCCCGGACGCTTCTTTTTGCCCAATCGAAAACAACATTACTTTCTGTTTCAATATCGGCAATATGCCACATTTCTTTCATGCGCTCGCTGAAATGGAAAATAATAAAAAAGAAAAGGAACGCGTTGAACCACAAATTGGGAAAAATGTGAATTTTTCCTATGCGGGAAAGGGTTTAATTGCTTCCATTGAAGAAATTGAAAAGTTCGCTTCTTTTCCTTCTTACATCTATTTGAATGTTATACAAGCACAAAATATAAATGAAATCAAATAAAAAGTCAGTCACTAAATGCGCACATTCAAGAATCTAGTTATCTGTCTGGATAAGATGCAACCTGAACGAAAAAACTAGATTAGTCGGGAACTTCACTTTTTCTACGTCAGCCACATATGCGAACTGTCAACTTAGTACTCAGTCACTAATTTCTTGACTAGATTCGTCGGCTGCCCCTCCATAAGCGTCAACTGAAACAGCTGCTCATTTGACCGATTTCACCCAATCAAAACCGAGAAACATCCAGTCAGACAGCTGTCAGACTAACTAAACTAGATACTTGAAAGTCCCCAATACCATTTGAACGACTTGACAACCATCTGTCAGCTATAACCAACTAGCAGAAATTTCTTCGGCTAAAATTTGCAGATTTTTTTTTATGGAGGGAAGAAACTTTTTTTGTTCTCTTTTTGCGGCTCTCATTGCCCAACTTTTGCGTAAATGAATGAAGTTTGACTAAATTTGAATAATGTGATCGAATGCATTATCGTTAGGGAACAGTTCTAACACCGGTGCCAAAACATGGCACTCATTCCGTAACTTTTCAGACGATTATCATCGAAAAATAACCGACAGACCCCAAAAACTAGTAGCTATAGCTATGTGTTAAAATTACAAGTTTGAGAGCTTAATCTAGTTCATTTAAAAAAATTCCAGTAGAATATGACTTATTTTGGTGATCAAAGTTTCAAAAACGATCGTTGAAATACGGAATCTGCCCCCAGGAAACATACAACAGAAAAATAAATCATCGGAAGCTGCGAAACGCCGATATAAAGTTTGACAGCTATCAAGTTCAGGTCTGTTAATTTACTTTTGTTCTGAGAACTGTCAAAGTAGCAGTGATGAGAATGAATTATCTTGCTGGAAGAGGGGAGCTTGTAAAGAAATTCGGGACCGCCTTGTAGTAAAAAGCATTAGAAAAGCTGTCTTCAAATAGCGGACTTTGTCCATAATAATGATATAGCGATTAAATATGCGAATGGATATCTCCTCTTGATTTCTCGTACGAAGTACCCTACTGGATGTGTGCTACAAGGATCTGTCAAAATGGCAGTGGTGGGGATAAATTCTCTCTCAGAGAGGTACACTTAGAAAAAAGTTAGGGAACGCTTTTGTACTAATCTGTGAAAATGACAGATTCATATATGCGAAATAGGACAACAAATTTCAAATCAGCTGTTAATTGTAAAGTGACTGACAGCTTTTTCAATTCTTAAACCAAGAAATTTGTTGAGTAAAAATTCGTAAGATTCTCAGAGGAGGTGTAATATCTTGCTCTCTCGATGAAGCTCTCTTTTACGAATTTTTCGAGTTAAGGAACGGCATTGAGTAAAAATTCGTAAAAATTCGTAAAAGTTCGTCAGATTTAAAAGTAAAGGAACAGACCCACAATTGAAGACAAATCGCTATCTTCGACGGAGTGCCTTTCATTTCGTAATTCAAATTTGATTGCTGTTTGCAAATTGGAACCATCCGTTATTTTTTGACATATGATTACAAAATTAAAGAAATAAAGGTTTCCCAATTTACGACCCTCCTTTTGGCAATACATTTATGTCTACAGTCAGCAGGTACAATCACTTACATGGGTACTATCTGCTAGCTACCAACTAATAGCACTCCAACTAAGAGCCCTCATTAAACATACAGAGCCAGCTGATAAAATGTTATAACAAAAAGGAAAAATATCAACAGGCTCACACAGCCACCGCGCATATATCAAAAAATCGATAAACACCAATTAGCGAGATACTGTTTGTATTGTTCGTAATAACCTTCGTGTACTTTGCACTCTCGTCACACTCCTTTCATCCCCCATTTGATAATGTCAATCAAGGGTAGTCGCCGTTTGATTCGCCACACCACACAGGCTCTCACCCAAAAAAAAAATCAATAAAATTGTATACTTTTACGAACTTACCCACGATCTTCGTAGATTTTCGAATACTTCATCAAGTAACGATCCTGACAACCGGCCCATCCAAGCAGCATTACAATAGGAACATTCGTCTCCTTGTAGACGAACACGAAATCAGATTCGGCCGAGTCTATTTCATTCCTGAAGTTCGGAGTTGGGAACTTGATAAAGTACTCCAAAGTGTCCTCGGGATGCAGGATCGACTGTTTCTGCTGTGTCTGTCGATGCACCAGGGCGCTCGAATTTCCTGCCCCATTATTGCTACCACCGCCATTGCTGTTGCCAGCACTGCCCTGGGCCTGGGCGCCTCCTGATCTCGGAGGGGAACCTCCCGAGGGGTTTCCTCTTTTTTGATAGTATCCCGCCGAAGACTGTGCCGTACGTCGAGCACTTGCTGTAGAGCAACCGTACGAATTGGCGTGATCCATGTATGATGAGTTTCCGTGTGAGGTCATTGCGAGTGGAGTTTGACCTTTGCAGGGAATTTCCTTAAAAATGGATTATTGAATTTTCTCCAAGGAAACAGATATCACAGAGGGAATTGATTTTTTTTTTTTTTTCGTTGACAACCGGTAGGGTTAAAATTTCAAGGATATTCGCACACAAAATAAGAACTCTTTTCAAATTGATTTTTACTTTTCCGAGGATTTTTCAATTCCTTTCCGCAAATGTGGAACTGTCACTATAACGACGAGTTCCGGAAAAAAGGACACGAAACTTTTTTTTATGCGTTTATTTTTTTTAATCAATTTTTTATGCAGAGCAGCAGGGTTTGTATGCGACGGCAGCGGCGGCGGTAGACTTATCCATTGTGGAACAGATGAACGAGTGAGCGTTTGATTTTCCAGGTGTCAAGTGAATTTTCGCAGAAATTTTCGTGATTTTCTTTTGCTCCGATATTCGGGTATTTCGGGTCATGCGTAGAAAGGGAAGTGTACCGCACTGAGTGGTGTAAACAGAAGTGTGCCACCGATTAAATGGAAAATGGTGTTCTACTGACAGCTCTGCTAAACCGGGAGGATGCATTCGAAGGAGGCACATAAGGAACGTATAATAGATAATGAACTTGCCGTTGTGTAAGGTTATGTAAACCTAGTAACGGAAGTAGATGTTTTAAATTAACAAAAGAAAGCCTAAGTAATTGGTTCGACGAGACGGACTGCACGGCGTATGAGTATTATATTTGGGGGAATGCGATGTTATTGCTTATTACAATTGCGGTGAGGTGTTGAAAGATTGATGTAATGCAATAGGTAGGGTATTGTGTCAAATGCTAGGGTAGGGGTTGATTTCTCTTATTTGACGCTTGGGGCTTTGGTTTTTGTTTTCTTATGAGTCCATGCGGCTTACATTTTCTTAGGAAAAAGGATTATTACGTTTGATTAGAGAGTGCAGGTTAAAAGAAGAGCATTCAATTAGGGTCACTACGGATGTCAGAAATGAGTGTATAGTCATCATCGTCTGGTTGGATTCAATATGGAACCATGGGTATTGAAGACATAAATCAAGTATTGCGATAAAAAAAACGCACGTGCTGTACTTTTTGTCAGAGGGTTGGGTATGGTTGAGACTCGTTTGATCCAGGCTTGCCTTTAAAAATGTTGTTTGTGTTGCTGGGATATGGTGTACAAGATTGCCAATATGAACCTAAGCCAACCGAATAATATTAGGATCGGATTCTTATTCTACATCTTGTCTATACCCTATGAATCTAAGTCAATGTGTGAATGTGATCCCAGCATAAGCTGTGCTCTATTTCGGTGTACGATTCTCACCGAATTCCACGATCTACCTCCCCCATCTACTCTCGCATGAGATCTGAGATCTTTATACGTCAAAGCGTGACAGCCGCGTGATTGACAAATCTCTGTCGGTTCACTGTTCTCGTAATTCCAGCTTGAAGAGTGTAATTCAGGATGCGAACTTGCTATTAAGATCAGTTCCTTAATCGGCAACTGAAAGTTCGAGCAGTACTAATACACTTAACCTAAAACCACACTAAAGGACTGCTCTGAGGAACATTTTCGCATAGACATAGAATGAAAAGCAAATTCATACTGTGGACGCGGGCGTGGAAGTGGCACCCATTTCGCGTCGTGTTAGGCTGTCTGAAGCTGAAGCACAACACCCAAGACATAACCCACATGTGGCTGAACGAATACTCTACAAAGTGGAGCTGTACAGAATGATAAGGGCGGCTCGTGAGCAGCGTTGCCACTTTAGGACTAATTTTTTAGCAGACCCTAAAAAAATATGCAGCACTGGATTTCATTTTTTGCAGTAGATCTTCCAAACTATATGTAAATAACAAAAACTAACATAATCAATACAAAATTAATAAAAAAAAGAGTATTTAAACAAAACAGAAAAATTCATTAATATTAATGAAATTTTTTCGACAAGTTCTGTGTTATGTTGGTATACATTTTCTCGATCTAGAGCTTACTACAAAAATGCCGTCGATTTTTTAATTTTTCGGTAGTAGATTTAAATTTCGAAAAAAATGCAGCAGATCAACTGCAGCACAGTGGCAACGCTGTTCGTGAGCTCAGGAGTGAACATTTGTGTGCCTTTGACCGTACGTTTTGGTGGAAAGCATACATCAACTCATTTTAAAAAAATGGTAAAGTTTGACTGATTAATGGAGATGCCATTTTTAGCCTCAGTCTCCTAAAACTATTTGTCAACGAAATAATTGGCTCCTAAACGTGCGGTGCCCGGTAAGTTTACACCAGACCAAAAGTTCATCAATCTGGTCCCCCATCTTTTTATCGATTTTAGGACTCCGAAAGACATAATTTAAAGAAGCGAGCTACGCAGATGCATGTCCATTTTCGGCATCCCCACAAAACTGGTGCAGAATAACAATGCGGATCGAACACTGCTACATCAAAAAAAGAAACAATCTCACTTTGGGGGCACTTTGCTATTACTAAAAATCATTCTTTATATATGCACGTAAAATATAAGCATATACCTTTGGCGTCCATTTATTAGGGTTGCCATCAGTTCGAATATGTTGGAAAGCAAATTCGTTGTGACTTTTGTTAATTTAGTTAACAATGAGGGCAACCTGAATCGGATCACCCTGAATACTGTAGCCGGTATGGTAGTGCGAAGAGAGAGGATGCATACATATACCAGGGAAAAAAATTCATGTGAAGTGGTTCGGAATATTATGAGAAAAAGCGGAAGGAAATAAAAAATGGCCGACAAAACGGACTATGAGTTAGTTAGAACTCAAAAGTCATTAAAAGTACCCTACAAAATGTATGCTGGGTGGCTGGGCTGCTTAAATTAATATTGTTATACAGTTTTTAGTTTTCGCTACGTGCTTTGATAAAGACTCAACTCAAATTTACACGGGAATAGGGGGTTTTCTTTAAGTAAAGTACTAGATGAATGCGCAAAAAATGGCTCCAGCCACATTTGCACTTGAATGGTATAAACTGGTGTAAAATGTTGTGTTGCTCGACTTTTAAGTTAGAAGTTAACTGGCAATTTTCACCCATATCACCAGAAAGGTTCCAAAATAAGCTGCTGCTTCACTTACACTTGGGATAAATCCGCAGTGTGAATCTCAAAAATATCAAGAAGTATGTTAGTTTTGTAATTGCGTGCTGAAAATCCTACTTAACTTGGTTTGGCTGAGATAGAAGCTCAAAGAAACATGCATTATGCATCAATCATCTCGTCCAACAAAACCGAAAACACTATCAGACCAACAGCATACCCTACCCAAATTGGCCAAACGATTGCCCACTTATTAAACAAACACATTTGCTTTTATCCATCTATCCATATATCATATTTATTATATTTATATTTTTATTTAAAATTTAAAGACATATATAAAATCTCTATTAATACATATAGTAATCTCGTAAAACATATTTTCATTATTATTCTTGTTATTATGATGAATGAACTTTTTTTTATTCAGCAATCAAGCTAATGCAACAATTCTGTTATTTTTCTGTTTTAAAAACAATAAAAACTGACACGACAATCATGCTTGACACATTGATACAAAAGAAAAGGACAATCATTTGATATTCTATTCGACCGAAAGTAGTGTGTGGTCAAGAGTGGTTACATAATATTCTTCGGAATGTGATGCAGAATGAACCAATCATCAATTTTAGATTGTGTTTGGTTGTTTGTATATTATTAGTATTTCTTTAGTTTTTTTTTTATCTTAACCTAGAAATTCTTAAATAAAATTGTTTTCTAAAATAAAATAAAATCGAAAAAAACTCCTTCAGTTATTTTCTTCTTTTTTTCACTCAAAAAAAAAAAGCAAAAGACTGCATTTTATGTTAATAACAAATTTAGCAAACAACAGAAAATAGACGTGTAAATAAAAAATTCAATACAATCGATTAAAATCAGTCTGCAAAGAAGGAGACAAAAGTCGTCATTAACACTGAAACTAAACAAACAAAGAAACAAAAACAGATAACACTATGTTAAACAACTACAGCGCCGGCCTCGGACCGGCTGGTTGGAAGATCTGGACAATTTTTCCACGTATCTGACAGTGGATCGTAGCACTCGACGGCACTGATTGTAACCTGAGCGCGATAGAAATTTACTTCGCATGGCTGAAATGGAAAAGATCACAAAGAAAGACATATGCATTAGCAAAACATAAGTGCTGTTTGGTGTAATTGTTTAGAAAAGTGATGATTTTATGGAGAAAATCCTATCCGACTTTTTTCTTGTGGTTTTTATCTAAACCAACAATTGTCAGCTGCAAAAATTGCGCACACAAAACTGACAAAAATTGGTTCTACATACAAAATGCGGCGGCCTTGAAGACGATCAATGGATGGTGGATATCGACATATTTGCAATTTGTCTCTGTGATCCATCGTGAAGGGCCTGATACGTTCATACCAGGCTTGGTTACGATCTCATATGCGACATTTAGCAGTGATGTGATTTATTTTTTGTGAATACCCGGAAAAGCCGGAACCAATTTCTCTTAAACCCATTTTTCCAACGTTATTTTTCTTTAAACCGCATATTAACAGATGTGGTCGTCATCTGACCTCCAATGGACATGCCACATTTCCAAACCATTCCATTTATACCATCTGGCACTATTATAAAACCAGTCCAAATGCAAAAATCCAACGTTAACGTATTTCCGCCGATGTGTTACTGACCTTGATGCAGTATTGACTGTTTGCTTGAAGCATGCATTCATCTAAAAAAAAAAACTCTACCTCGTCATCACCAGCTACAATAAGCCCGGGGCATATAACGAGCGGTCTTTTTAAGTCGATAGTTTGGTTTCCGCTATCCCCACTTCGTTTTGTATAGTGGAAGGAAGCTTTCTCTATCATCGTTGAATGGTTTGTCGTCCTGGGATACTGATTTTCGTTAGCTTTTATATATTTTCAGCCTCCACTGTAAGTTCTATCACCGGTTTTACGTCTTCATGCCATAGTTTTCTGGGATTTAATGAGCGCACGTTCTCTTTGCCTTTTGAATAGTGTTTCTCAATTTCTTAGATTGATCGATTCCGTGCTCTTTATTTTTTTTTTTCTCAAAAGCTCATGTTCTACCCGTCCTTTCTCTCGACGAACTCACGGGCACTTCCAGTCCTCCTTAACAGCGCCGCTTCATACGACTCTTGTTTTATTGCGTTTGCTATCCAAAATTAGGCTTATTGATGGTGAATGGCTAAAGCTAATCGAGAGGGACTGATCATAAGACATTGGGATTAACGAAAATAATGGTTCCGTCTTTTGAAGACTCCCATGAAATTGAGACATGAAAACCCGTCCGTTACCGTGCTCACCAACTGTCCTTTCAAAGAAGGTCTCCAACAAACTTTTCCGCGTGATGAACTTTATCAAAAGCCATTCCATGACAAAAAAAGCCTAAATCGCTCACAGTAATAACAAAGGGAAATGAGGATTAAAAAAACCCGCACTTACCTGATCACCGCCAGCCACATAGAGTAATCCATCCGCAGCTGCCACAGCGGGTATGGCTCGACTCACCGACATCGGACTGACAGTCACCCACTTGTCCTCATCAAAGCTGTAACGCTCCACAGAACTAAGCACATCCTGATGGCTACTGTTGCCGCCTACAACATACAGGTAACGATCTAGGATTGCAACGCCCATCTGACACCTCGCCATTTGCATGCGCGCCAACGGTGTCCATTCCCTGGTCACTGGATTGTAACTGAAACGGAAAACGGGCATTTATAAATGTCCGCCTTGTCACACCAGTGCCAACTAACCTGATAAGATCTGGTAAATGTCGCGTCGTCGTAGTGCATCCTCCCACAATGTATATCAATCCCTCGAAGCTAACCACACCCATACTGAATCGTGCCTCGGGCATATCACCCATCATAGTCCAAACATCTGTTTCGGGATCGTAACACTCCATCGAACCGCCAATATCATCTCCAATCCATCCACCTACTGCCAAAAGCTTTTGGCCAAGTGTGCACAGGCCAAACTCACACCGCGGCACTATCATGGGGGCAATTGGGCTCCAATTGTCGTTCTGTGGATCGTATACCTCGCCATTGGCTAAGATTTGGCTTCCGCGTTCGCCTCCAATTACGTATATCTTTCCATTAAGAGCAGCCACTCCCGGAAGAATTCGCCCAATCTCCATGGGCGCTGTTTCACTCCACTCACGACGGAATATATCAAATTTGGCAACCGTTTCAAAGATGCAATCGGCCGGATTCCATGTGCGTGGCGTCTCTCTGCGAGATCCACCAATGATATAGATGTTCTTTTTGGCCAGCTGCCTGGGGCAGACGCGCAATGGAACTAGTTGTCCGCGCTTTGAGGCAATGTCACGACAAATGGAACGCAGGGCAACTTTCATAGACATATCTCGGCAATCTTTCAATGCCTGATCGATTACTTTCACTGGTACCAAAGCCAGACGGACATGGGAGAGAATGTCAAAGACATAGCATCGTCGTTGGGTGACGTCATGTTTAATCCAACGAAGTGCTGCCTGAAACACTTGAGATTCACTGTCAACGCGCAACATTTCAGATGTCAGCAGCTGTGCCAGCAGCGACTGTGGTGTATCGAGGAATTCATCTTCAGCTGAAATCTAACGCGAGATGGGACGTATGTTAGTGAGATAAAAAAAAAAACATCAATTTGCTACTGCTACTTACTGCTGGAAAATTCGAGTGGACATAGTTGAGGGCGCTCTTTGCCAATGCGACACAATTGTGTGCCTCGGCAAAGCGCAATATACCCAAAGCATTCGTAGAGTGCAGCTCACGGCAAAGAAACTCGCAACATCCGTCAACCACCTCGGGCAACTGTAGCATATCCGCAGCTGCCAACAATTCCTGGACATTTGTCTGCAAAAGGAATCCACAAAAGGTTACACGCACACGCATTTACTACGTCACTCTTTTGCAACAAACCTGCATAATGTCACATCGTCCTGTATAGATAAAATCCAATAGTATATGCAGTATTTCCCCATCAATAGTATGCAATATCACCGACTTTTGTTTGCCTTCGTTGAGGCCCAACTCTGGACGAAACATGGCTTCAAAGTACGCACTCGCAGCACTGAGCACAGCTCGATGTGCATTGAAGGTTGTTCCACCAGCGATTATTTCCACATCACAGAACCGTGATTGCTCACGCAATTTGTTCAGATTCGCCAACACCTTGAACGGGAACTGAGCATTTGAGTACGGCGGTGGACGTCTTGATGTTTCTGTATTAGAGTTGGGATCTCCGTTGAGAAAACCACCGCCTCCCCCACCACCCAGACCACCACCTCCGCCATCCGAACTCCGGCAGAACTCCTTGTGCAACGAGTATGTCTTCAATGGTGGCATATTGTCGCTGCTGCCTTGCTGTGGCCCAAGAATTTTGCCTTAAAGTGGGTTGAATTCGCACGAAGCTGTAGCTAGGTATATATCCAACTTTTGCTGGTTGCAACACAATGCACTGCCAACCACCCTAGTATGGGTGTTTTTTTTTTTTTTGCAAAATAGCCCCTCTTCTCCTTTCTTTTTCGTCACTTTTCACAAACGAATGGAGGCGAGGTGAAAAGGTAAAAAAAAATGTCTTCACATCGGCTATGTGGACTCTCGATTTCTAATAACTTTCAAAAAGGAAATTTAACCATTCACTGCACTTACAATTGAATGCGTCGGGTCGCGTTTAATTAACTTTTAATTGGCTTTAATTAATTTGGAAAACTTTGCGGAAAAACTCTTATTAGATACGCCCATGCACATACAGCTGATTTTGAGATATAACAAAATTTATCTGTTCCTTTTTGTCAAAAAGTGACAGTGGTGGGAATTTATGATTTGAGAAGAGATGTAAGTAAGGGATAGCGAGGGAAATAGTCAAAACAATTATGTGGTGGGACAGAGATAGGAAATGTGGAGAATTTACTACCATGGGATTTTATTGATGCAGTGTTTTATATGAGGTAATCTTTGGGTATTTTTTTTAAATACAATGGAAGATCGTGGTCTGAGCGATATCCTATCAATGCAACAAAATGCTAATTCTTAAAATTTGTTTTGTTATTTTCAGCTTATGTCCCAAAGGCTAATTTCAGTCTTCAGAGATAACTATACTTGCAGTAAATCGACACATAATCCGCATTATTATTGTCATTCATTTTTTTTTCGATTGTTATTGCTTTTTCATATCTCAAGTGCTGGTACTTCTACTTTATCGCTTTCAATCGCAAATAACTAATGCGAATCTCTGAAGTGTTAAGTAGAGTGCAGTTTTTGTAATTGCGGGCATGCTGACGATTCTACTTTCCTTTGCTTTGCTGAGATAGATGTGCAATAAAATACCCATGTCTAATATTGTGGTAGAGATGTATCAAGTGTGGCGTCGAAATTCACTAAATTCTTTATTGTTGTCATACTTTGCCAGCCCGTCGAGTAGAATATAACTTGATGTGATAGATCTTATCTTACAGCACAGTCTCCGCGAAAACTATTTTCTTGATTTTTTTAACTGGTAGACCTAAGGAAAAGCATATCACACCTCGCTTATGACTTGGTCATCCTTTAATTGATTCCTTATTGATCACTGATCTTTGTGACAAGCCATTGTCATTGAGTATTGCACACATTCTGGTGTAACTACTTTGAAAATGGAAAACTTCATAACATAATCTTCTAAAAAATAACAAAATTATTGAAACCCATTCATTTATATGTTCAACGCATAACCACGCTCACTGGACACACTAGATATATCGCCCGCCAAACGTAGTCCTTCTCACGATCCACACAATCCACAAACATGCCGGCAGAAACTCCTGCGATTTTACTTTTTCGCACTGCATCAGAGGGAGACAGATTGCGAAAGTTACACGAAGCGGGCTTGCAGCCAGTAGTTGCTGTCTGTTATTTTCTGTTCCACGAAAAGTTTTGCCTTGTTTTTTTGAAAGCCTTTCAAATCCGGCGAAATTCTTTTTCGCAAATATTATATCAGTTTCGCGTTGTAATTTTCAAGGTGATCGTTTAGGAATTGACTTCGACTTTCAGTGAAACCTACCATACTTAAATTCGGTTGCGTCTTAAAATTTTCGGCAGATTTATAAATGGTCGCCCGAGGTAGAGGAAGGAAAGCAGCAGCTTCCGAAGCTGTAGCAGCCATAGCCAATGGTGATGGTGAGCATATATTTATTTTTCGATTTTTCATAGTGTCCTCATCCATGGTTGACTTGCAGTAGTTCCTCATGAAAATGAAGTTCCCAGCGTCAGTGGGGAAGTAGGGCCACCTCTGGCAAAAAAGGGTCGCGCTCGAGGCAGCAAAAAGGAAGCCAAGGAAGAGGTAGATGAAACGCCTGCATTTGAAATTGCAGAAAAACCAGCAAAAGTTGCCAAGGCTTCAAGGGGTTAGCATATTGAGATAGCTTTAGATTTTGCGCCTTAACAATCCGAATTTAGGTTCAAAGAAGACTACAAAGGGCAAAGCTACAGCTGAAGTGGACGAGGTAGCTCCAGTGCAAGAGGAAAAGAATGCAAACAAACTAGAGGAAGATGACGCTCCTCCGATTGAAACAAAACCAGGTTTGTAAACTTGTTTGTTAAAGGGTTGAGCGTGAGAATGATCTTTTTTTTTAATGTTGCAGCTGCCGTCGAAAAAAAGACAAATAGTCGCAAAAGAAAAGCCGACAGTACTGAAAAATCAGAGGAAGCTCCAGCTCCAGGTAGGTGATTTTTTCGTGTATGGCAATCTGAAATTAATTCCGTTTATTTCAGTTGCAAAGAAAGCACCTCGCACCAAGACAAAAGGCGCGAAGAAAGAAACAGTCGACAGCGCTGGGGTGCCAGAGGATCCCGCTGCATCTGCAGCTCCTGTTTTAGCTGCAGCACAAACCAGTAAGTTCATAATACTGAAAAATGAAATTATATTTAAAACGAGCACTCCACGTGGCGATAAATGTAGCTTCATTAGCAGTGAAGGTAGGCGTCCATTTTGCGGTAGATCATATTTGTCAATTCTCCAAAGAAGCCCTCTAGAGTTGGTTAGGGACCTTGTTTTTCTTCGGAAAAGACGCATTGAATGGCCTTGGGTAATCGCATTGTAGCAAAAGATAAAACCTTTGTACACGTTTTAGTAAAAATGTTATCTCTTACTGCGAAAAGCTTTCAGGACTCAATGCTGTTCAGTAAACGAATCTGTGTTGCGCAACTTTAAATTTACAAGAGGAAACAATCTATTGATTTTGTCTTGTTACGTATAAAAAGCTTTCTATACATTATATACGTTCCCGCGCAATCGTAGATCCACAAATACAACTGGTACATAACATGCTGGGTGTTTTTAGTGCTTGGCTCCCTTACTGTTCGAAACTGACTATTCGATACGGTATTGGTATTCTATAAATAGCGCAGTATAGTATATATATATAATATAATATAATTTGGCACAGCTTGGGGTTTATGTTTGGCTCTATATTTTTCAAACACTTCAACATTATTAACTGCGTATCTTAAAACGTACCTAGACCTACCATATCTTTCAAATACTGTTCTTGAAATTTAACACTAATCGCACAAAGTATGCTCTCGCTAGCTTTTCCAAACTTCTTACTTTCAGTTGTGTGTGGTTTTTGAAAAGGCGGTCCCTTGTGACGTGCACTTCTTCGATACACGAATCTTAAAGCTTAGAGTTCAAGCATATTTTTCAGAACCTGCCAAATTCATCAACGTTTTAATGACGCTCTGATTATAATGTGCCAATTGATGCCAAGACTTGTAGCTTCCTTGTTTTTTTTTTTTTTTGCGCGAAATGATTTCTTATGTTGAATTTGTCGACTGTTTTGTCTCCCTACGATCATTGCGCCATTAGCGGCAGAGGTAGAGGTATCCGAAATATTTTATTTTTACAGAGCGTAAAAGTATGATCATAATTTTAGTTTTTCGCAGCATCCTCGATGGTGGCGGTTGCATTGGAGTCAACGCTGGTGACTAGTATATTTTTTAAAAGGACAGCCACTCAAGTGGAACACAAACATCTTCACTGAAATGAATGCATCTGCATTTGCATTGTTGTTTCATGATATGCTTTCCCTTTTCGATATCAGAGTGTTGATGAGGGGTGGGATTGGGTTCTCCCTCTCTCCCTTTTGATGAATGAGATGACGAGGAACATACTTCGTGTGAAGTTGGAGGTGCATTTGTTTTTTTTTTTTGAAACATTTCTGCATAACGATTTTGAGATTCCTTAATTCTTGTTTGAGCATAAATGAATTTCAAATTCATATCTATCTACTTTGGGTATTTGATCGATTATCCTGATTTACTCGATATATCCTGATTTACTCGATATATTTTATTGGTTATGGTGGCAGAGTTTTGTAGAAACTATTTATGAAACAAACTTTGCAGAAAATTGCAAATTTTATTTCAAAATCTGGAAAAACCCACTTCAATTTATTTAATTTTAATGGGGATAAGGTTCCCGAAAGAATTGTAAAAGCAGGTTGTGCAATGCTGTTTCTTAATTGGTGCTGCTGATGAGACAGTTGATATTAGGTTGCTTAAGTTTTAAAAAAAAGCTTTTCAAATTTGAAATATCGGTTATTCCACTCTAACTTTTGTTGTTTTTTCGGCCGTTTGCTCCCCGGAACAACTCTGTTTGTTAACTATTTTGGAAAGTTTACTTTACAGAATTTTCAGATTAACGCCGCCGTCGCCATTGGAATTACCTAAAGACAAGTTTAGTGTTAGAATCATAAAGTCGTTGACACGCAAACTTAACGTATTTATCGTCTATTTCCATCTCTGAGCTGTGACAGTAGAACTAGCGTTTTTCGGACTTGCTAACTCATCCACCTTTACTTTTTTCGTCCCATTTAGATGGTAATAAAAAATCAAGCAGCAGAAAACGCTCTGCTCCCAAAATCGAGGAGCCCATCGCCGAGGAACCCATCAAAGAAGAAGAAATCATCGAGCCCGAAGAAGAAATAGCCCCTCCGGCGGCAAAAAAATCCTCCAAATCGAAGTCTTCAAAAAAGGAATCCAAAAAAACATCATCCAAGTCTAAGGGCTCCAAAAAGATAGCCAAAGAGGAGGATTCACCAGAGGACGATATACTTCCCGAAGATGAATTTGTCCCCGAGGACGAGGATGAGCAGCCGCCACAGCAACAGGTCGAACAAGTTAAACCCATGGAACAGCCAATCAAAGCGAAGAAAATTGTCAAATCCAAAGGATCGAGAAAACAACTTAAGGACTACATACCACCAGTTGAGGAGGAAGTAGCTTCAATCACAGAAGACGAAGAAATACCGGGGAAACAAGATTCCGAAGTAGATTCGGCTATCGGTAAGTGCTGGCGCGTATGTTCACTCCTTGGTCCAATTTAAACGCATCAACTCCTTTAGAAGAAGAGAAGAAGACCAAGGGAAAAAAGTCAACAAAGAAGGCATCAACAAAAAAGGCCACAACAAAAAAAACCTCCAAGGGAAAGAAAGCCCTTAAAGAAGACCCAGAACCACAAGCGGAAATTGAAAATGAACTGGACACAGGTGAGTAGTTGAGCAAAAGCACAACAGCGACCAATCGACGAATTCATACAAATGGGAGACACACGGCCTTCATCCAAATGTCAGCCTTTTGCGTAGCGGCGGTGCCTGTTTGTCATAATTTATTTGACTTTATCTTTTTTTTTTTTAATTTATTCTTCATTAACTTTGTAAACTGATTAATCACATTGGCTATATGTATTCTGGGACTGTTGCGTTTTATTTATTGTTGGTAATTTAAAGAACCATTTGTTGCTTTAACTAGATTGCTCTAATAACTCCCGGTATTAACCTAATGGTCATGCTCTGTCCATGTTGTCTCTCAACAAAGAGTATTGATCGATACACAGAACTCTTAAGTTATTGTCCTTATGTTAAATTTCAGCAATCCCATGAGCCTTTCACATTTCCATTAACGAGTGCGTGTGTAGTATACATTTGTTTGTAATGTTCGCAGGGGCTGGTTGGTTGCGTTGGCTCAAATTTTGGTGTGTATGCCGAACTCGTATCCGTCTGTTAGTGTGAATTGTTAAAGTAATTTGTAAAGTCGTTTAACAAGTGAATAAGCGACATTGCGTAGAGGTTTTGCCGGCGTCATTACTGCCTATAACCTTGATTTGGTGCGCCAAACACACTACCGTTTGCTGAGGACTTAACCCGTATGCCTCTGCAGTACCCTTTGTGTGGTTTCTGGTATCGCACAGGCCTTTACCATGTCCTCAGACCTACAATGTCCCTTCGACGAATCATTGAAATAACTTTATCCAAAAATGGCATTGTCTGTGCTCCCTTTCGCTTCCAAACACACATGAAACGGTGTACTAATTTCATCCATTTCTACTAACAACTGCACGTCCAGGTTAGATTCCCTTTGCACAATAACTAGTCATGCTTCGTAGACAAAGCACTCAAGGCAAACCGCAGACGTTGCGTCAATCATCACCGCTTCCTTAAGCTACATGCATTAACAACAGATTCTTATTCTATTGTTTAGCAGATATTGAGCCACCAGAGGGTAAAACAAACGGAAACGCACAAACCAAAGCGGAGCCAGGTAAAACAAACTGACCTTGCTGAGAGGAAACCAATTTAATTTGTTTGTTTGTAGTAGAAAAAAAGACGGCACGAGGTGGTGGGGGTCGAAAACGTGCAGCCGCAACACCAGACGCCGACGAGACAGACGGATCTAAAAGTAAACGTTCGAGTCCTGTTGTCGTCCAAGACGAAACTCAATAAAATTTCCTCCCTTGCAGGCGCCAAACCGGGGGTTCTGTTGAATCCAACACTGACTGAATACAAGGGTAACGACTTCTCTCTTGACAAGGACTTCACATTGAAAATCTCGAGTTGGAACATAGCCGGACTACGTTCCTGGCTCAAGAAGGACGGTTTACAGTATCTTCAGTACGAACAACCCGATATATTCTGTCTTCAAGTAAGCCGTTTGCAGCACAGGAGACGACCCCTTGTACCCATACATGTGTTCTCTTTTTCTCTCTCTTCTAGGAGATAAAATGCACAACAGACCAACTGCCGGAAGAGGCTCGCATTCCCGGCTACCATCCATACTGGCTATGTATGCCTGGTGGTCATGCCGGCGTGGCCGTTTACTCCAAGATCATGCCAATCAATGTCGAATATGGTATTGGAAATGGCGAACATGACAATACAGGTCGCATGATCACTGCCGAGTACGAGAAATTTTATTTAATTTGTGTGTATGTGCCCAATTCGGGTATGAAATTGGTGAATCTAGAGAAGCGCATGCAATGGGAAGAGCTTTTCCGCGCGCATGTCCAACGTTTGGACAAAGTCAAGCCAGTTATCATTGCGGGCGACATGAATGTTTCGCATATGGAAATCGACTTGGCCAATCCCAAGACGAATACTAAAAATGCCGGTTTTACGCCGCAGGAGCGCGACGCAATGACGAAACTCCTTGACCTGGGCTATGTAGATACTTTTAGGCATCTCTACCGCGAAAAGAAGGGAACATACACATTCTGGTCGTATAGAGGAAAGGCGCGTTCAAAAAACGTCGGATGGCGTTTGGACTATTTTATTGTATCGGAGCGGATCACGTCGAAGATCGTAGAGAGCACAATTCGGCCACAAGTCTTGGGCAGTGACCACTGTCCCATTACATTGTTTTTAAATATGTAAATCTAATTTTATTTATCTAGCTTAAGTTATTTCGATTGCGCCGGTGTTTACACAATTGCATTTTAATGAGCGTGAACGTGATCGCACCCTTTACCGAGTTGGGTGTACGATTTCACATATACATATATACATATAATATAAGTGGAAAAGTGTAGCACTTGACCTACATGCAAATGTTTTCTTATCAATTGTACTTGATTAATAATTGTACCGTAATAAATGTGTAGAAGTAAGTGCAGTCGATTTTCTTTGGCAGCCGCGATGTTTTACGTTGAAATTTGGCGGAGCTTGTTTTCTTCTTGAGGCGTGAAGGAGCAGTGGGAATTGGACTACAATGAAATGAGTGCAAACGTGTTTTATTCTGATATATTAGAGTAGCTCACGGTTATGGTTGTAAATTGTTAACCAGTTAAGTAAGGTCTAGCGTTTATTTTTTGCTATTTCGCCTAGGTGGCGCGTACAAGTGAAAGGGACTAAATCGGCGCTAAGATGATATCCGCATTCCTAGGGTTGTTATGACAGCAATCCTCTGTAGAAAGTGTTCTTCTACTTGACAGAACCACTTTGAATTATAGGAGATCCTGCACTAATAAAGGAATAGTCGCTGACTAGGTATATACCTCCGTACAAGTTACCGATGTTATCTACGCTCTTTTAGACGTTCTTCCACTTAAATTTGTTCATATCTGAGGATTGTTCTTCCACTTAAATTTGCCCAGATTTAAGTATAGTTCACAAAATATGGAGTTATTTCGTTTCTCGAAAACATGCCTACGATAGTATTTCTTTCGCGATTTTTGATTTTTGTTTTGTTTCAAATACCAACGCTTTCTAGTAGTGGAAGTGACTCATCCATCTTTTGTCTGCATCTTCATCTCGCGTTCACATTCAGAGGACGCCAGCAGGGATGACAGTCAGTCTGAAAAATTCTGTGCAACCACAGCAAAGTGTCAGTCGCCGGCAGTCTCTGTTTGTGCTGTTGTTTTGCGCGCCTTAAGCGAAATTCAAATGCCGGATACTGTTGTAAGTATTTCGTCAGTAACCGTTATAGTTTCGTCACTAACCGTTTGTTTATTTACCAATTCCACATAGTCCGTTATCATAACAGTACTCAATGGTGAAAAATGGATTGACAAATGCTTCGAATCGATTGCAAAACAATCAGCTGTTGCGCAGCAGAAACCACCCACAACCAAACGCCCAGCGAATGACAATTTGAATATCATCCATATTGAGGTTTGTGTCTTTAATGATGCAAGTGTGGATGGTACGGCGCAGTTATTGCAAAAGTGGAAACGGAAACTGAAAGCCATCGATGTAGAGGTGGTTATTTTGAAAAATTCAACCAGCCGGCCCAAGGGTGGTGAGTTTCGATTTGGATATAGATTTTGAATGCAGACTAACGGATGTTATTTTGTCACACAGTGGGTTATGGCAGAAATATGGCAGTAGCCAACTCGAATGGTACGTATTTGTGTTTCCAAGATATTGACGATGAAATGCTGCCAAATAGGATCTCAAAACAGCTCTTGCTGGCGAAACATGACAAGAATGCAGTAAGTTCACTTTGTAAGCGCTCGTAACAAATCCTATTGAAGCAATTTTTCCCCATTTAGATCGTTGGCTGTAAGTTCATTCGAATTCCGGCTAACTCTACATGTCGCTTCTCTCGATGGGCCAACGAGTTGGAAGCGAAAAAACTCACCATACAAACCTACACATCTCATGGACCGACAGTGATTATGCCAACGTGGCTTTGTCACCGAAGGGTCTTCTCACAAGTAGGTGGATTCTCTGAGGATGGTAAAGGCACGCCCGAGGACTTGATATTCTTTTATGAACACCTCGATCGCGGTGGGACAATTCGACGCGTGGACGAGATATTGTTGCGATATCGCTACCATCCGGACGCTACGACATTTTCCATCACAGAATGGACAATATGGAGGATTCGGCTGACGCGTCTGATAGAGAAAGTTCTGCAAACCGAACCATGGAAGAGCGGGTTCACGATATGGAACGCCGGCAAGCAGGGACGAAGGTTCTTTCGAGATCTACCCGAAGACTTAAAATCTAGTGTTAGAGCTTTCTGTGATGTTGATAAGAGTTTGTATTAATTGGAGAAGGAGATTTTAAGAGATTTTCTCTTATTGATTTTTTCTTTTATAGATAAAATCAACTCCATCTATCAGTATTTCGATGAGGTGCATCGTAGGATAGCCCATTCCATACCGATTGTACACTTTTCGGAGGCCAAGCCACCGCTGTTGGTCTGTATGAAGCTTGACTTGACACACGGTGTGTTTGAGGAGAATTTAAACAGCCTACATCTGACCGAAGGGGTTGATTATATACTCTTTTCTTAAGGATGGCATGTTTTTTTTGTTTTGTTTTAGTAGGTATAGTGACTTATTTATTTGCGACTAGTTGTTAAGAGTGCCCTAATAAAGACGATAGTTGTGTACTTAGTATGTGATCTCAAATTTCTGAAGTTTGTGCTTTGCTACCAAGTTGTGAGCGGTGCTCAGATGGTTTAGAGTTGCTTGTGTCATAATAGTGACTGTTGGTCGACTTTCTCATTTGCTTTTAAAGCTTGAAGACAGAGCGGATCTGAGCCGCTCCACTTCACTTCACTTCACTGCTTCACTTATAGCTCGCTGCCATGCAGAAGAATCCCGTGTGATGAAGCCAAATGATCGTCGTCACCTAAAAAAAATTTACTGTTTTTTTTGTTCTAAGTAGAGCAACAGTGGCATTACTCCCGCCAGTTTTCTTGCAATTTAAATCAGTTAACGAACTCAAAGCTTGAAACAAAACTGTTCTCTGTTATCGTCTCTTTGTGTTGTATCGCAAGCAAACAAATGATGGTACTGGTGGCTTTAATCCTACTCCCTTTGTCAGTTAAATACTCCCACTTCCCTTGCCCACAGCTTGCAACAATGGCCCCCGTAATAATATACAGCACAACAATAGTGTGGTTTTGCAACAGCACAATTGCCATGTCATTCGAATGCGAAACATTAATTCCACCTGAAAGGATATTTCCTTCTGGCCCACACTACCAACAAATAGCTGGTGCTCCTCAGAGAAACCCAAACAAACTCTCTTCTCTCTATTAAACAGTAGTTGCGACAACAATGAGTCCTGTCATAATATAGTAACAAACAAGTCGTCCCAGTTAAGCAGATGCCTCCAACAGCCAACTGCCAACTGCTTTTTAGTTAATCTCATAATGAAAATCCGTTCATCCATTAGCGGCTGTGATTATCCTTTAAAAAAAATAATATAAAAAAGCACAGAATGAAAATGAACGCGACGGAACTCTCTTTTGTTAGTTGATCAAGTATTTTTCCGCTCGAAATGACTTGAATGGGGAATTTTTGAACCGTTCCCGCATACATATAGTCACTACATCGTGCTACTGCTACATCATCACCGCAATTACAGGCATGAAGTCGGGAACTCATGTGTATGTTTATTATCGCGAATGTATGTGGGAAAATATGCGCTTTTGGATTTCATATACATTTTTTTTTTTTGTATTTTAATAAAGATAATTTATGCAACACTTTGCCTCGTATGAAGGACGCTGAGAGCGGGGCGTCGAATATGTGTTTCGCTTCTCTGTGCTTTAATTCATGCGGAAATGGGACTCCGCAAGTAAACTGGTAGTGCGCTAGATGTGCAAGGTCCTATATAGCACCTATGGCTATGGTTGAGTCTGGGGTAAAAGAGGATTTCATGGACGAAAGACAGTGATGAGCGTAAAACCAACTTTATCAATGTACGATGTGCGCTTTGCACGTGTCTGCTGATGCATCTTGTTGTTGGACCGCAGCCAGGGGCATAGTTTGATCGCGTGATAGCCTAGGGCGCTTGAACTAAATAAAGAAGTATAAGAGCTATGTTGACGGGCTATTACTTTGAAATTGCATAAATGTCGTGACCAAAATATGATCGGTGGACCATTTAAAACATTTGATTCATTTTTGACACTAGCTGTCTCACATAATCCTATGATGGGAACTCTTTAAGCGACTTAAGCGCCAACTAATATGTATGCTTAAGGTGGTAGTTGCCCACAAACTGCAGTTTTATCTATTAAATACCAAGTATGTTCGTCGATAGAGTCTAATTGAATAGGCTCCTATGTAATAAAAATAAAAATAGCCAAATAAAACTTTAAACTCAAACACTTTCCAAGCCATGCAAAGGAATCTTCTGTTCCCATGATACTCTAGTAAAACTATTCATAGCGAATAGGGAAGAGCTGCAGTTAGTGAAGACATAGGGCCTATTACACTGACGCCCCACAATTGCAGCGCCTCTGTCCCATGAAATTCCCACGACGTTCATAGTCCGCCCCTTGTTTCTGCCCTCACTCCCTGATTGAGGTGTGCTGCTAAAAAGGATGCTTATATAAAAAGCCGTAGCGCAAAAATATTATAAACTGATTTTCTACCAAGTCCTGTAATTAAGTTATAACTGGGACAGCGCTACCTTGCCTTTGGCATGCACCCTGTGTAGTTGGCCGGTTTATACATGCAGAGCACATGATTTACGCACGCATGAATGAATTTTATATTTTCTACCTATAGGGGGGGGGAATTTGTTAACGCTTCCCGCATGGCAAAATCATAAATACAATTTTAATTATGTTTTATTTATTTACATAGCAGTTCTGCCATTCCCTGTCATCCTCTACCACCAACTCACATCGAAAGTTATTACAACAGCAAAAGATAATGTCATCGTATACAATTAATCATCAGATGCCGATGTCAAAATAAAGACTGCCCACGCCGGCGTCAGTGTTTTTTTTCGCGCGAACAAAATGCCAAGGGGGCGGCAAGGCACGATTACCGGACACGTCATCATTTATATTATACATAGGTATATAATGGAAAAAGAAGGAAAATTTAAGGAATTTCCTCGTGCTAACCACGTCGCTATTAATCTGTCAAAGTAAAGTGACAGCAGCCTGATTTTTTTCTTTATTTTCGAAGGGGAGGACATTTCTGTCCCTCTTCCGTATATATCGATGGAAAACTTTTTCGGCGACGATGGAGGATATGACTTAAAAGTTATATGAAACAGCAGAAATGTCTGACGTGAAATTTTCACTCAAGAGCTGGAATTTCGATTCCATAGGGGTGGTGTATTGAGAGTTTTGGGCGCCAGTTAAGATATAGCGACGGGAGTGCTTTTATTGACTTTCAAATTGATGGATGGTTTGGTGGGGAGTTGATAAGTTCCACTGATACCAATGGGATGTAGGTTGTTGATAATTGGCTAAATACCAGGTGTCGAGAGAGTTTGAAAATTGAGTCGTATAGTATCAAAGGTCTATCTTGCGATAATGAGAAACGGCCATATTATTCACTCCGAGTGTAAATTAGAATTAAGTTAATTTTACACCCGATCATTTAATCCGTATTTTTTAAAACCGGCAATTTAAATTCATATCCAGAATATTCACTCAAAAACACGCATTAAGTCCGTTGGATTAAAAATGAATTTAAACGCGGATTTAAAACAGTTCAAGCCCATTTTAGCCCATTTTAAACCTACGTAATGTCTTGTGACGTTCGTGACATCGTAATCGTCGACGCAAGCCCGCTTGTGCATTCAATATATTCGACGACGAGGGAGCCGTTGATAATTTACCATCAGCTGTCTTTTGACGACGAAGACATCAATATTTCATCCATTTCACGAATGAATTCTTTTTTTTTAGAAGAAATGTCGGATATTATGAAGTTGAGTTTTAACCCGAGTTAAGAATGAGGAGAAATGTTTCATTTTTGTTGTTAATTTAAACATACGATGTTTTCAAGTTCGTGCTATTATTATTTTTTTTGGAAAGAAGTTGCCCTGAGTACCATTTTTGTGATATACCACTGTCTGAGTATAGGGGACTGATTTGTAAAACATTTTGACGTCAAAAAATGTATTCGCCGAAAAAATACCTAATCCCAGTTATTTCTGGTGAACGATTTACAAATGATTACAAACATTTCCGAATTTTTGTTAAGTGATGCCTACTAAACGACAAAATTCGTAAATCTTTTAAATTTCGGAAAGTCGCAATAGGGGTCTTAACTTAACCAAATTCTTGGCGTTTCGAACAAAATTCTGATCCATTTTTTTTGCTCAGTTAAAGTCAATTCACGGCTACTGATATGCAGTGGGCCTATCGCTTTATTCTAAATCAAAATGACGTTCTAGGTGTACACTGTACACACATGTATTTTATTACAATCTCAGCATCTGCAAAATGTATAATAAATAATAAACCACAGGGATTTTCTTGTAAGATGATTTGTTCTTGTTTCCTCACACATATTAGAAAATTAAAAAGAAAGAAAGGCGACAGGTTAGAAAAAAAAGAAAACCACTTTCAATCCTTTTCTATTTTCCCATTGATGATTAATCTATAAAAAAATGCGTTTATCCAAATTGTTCATTATCTGAACCGACCTTCTTGACGTAATATCAAAACGATCCACAAGTGCATCGTCTTCAATTTAATTGTTAAAATTGTTTTGTGATTCGTATTGAATTGAAATGAGCATGCGAAAGTGACTTCGTGAATTTTTCGGGAAAAAAAGCTTGCCGCCTTTCCACTGGAAAGTTATATCAGCCTGTTATTCTATTGTCTTTGGTTGCGGCTTGCGGCTGTGAAAGTGTCAATTAGTACCTATTCACTCCGCCATTGTCGTGTGGTTAGCGAAAGAGAGTGCGGTTTGTGAATTTGCGAAATAAATAATTTAAAATAACTGTGTCTACTAGATCCAGAAAAACCGGAAAAAAACCGTAAGTGTTTAAAAAGTTTGAATCAATATTTTACGATAAAGTATATATGATAGTTTGGAGCTAAGCCAATTTCTTGATTTTATCTGCGCGAGCGCACCAGCGCACCAGCGCAAAATCATTGAAGAACTTCCACTTTTGGTAATTTTTGTTGTAAATTTAGTTTATGTTTAGTTTTAAAGTTATTTTAGTCGCGTTTCAGTTGCACTGAATGATTAATTTTGATTCATTTTCTGATCGAAGTGGGTAATCTCCCCTGTTTGTTGTACAGGCTGTCGTTTGTCAGGCTTACGGACACGGCGACCTAATCTTTTCATTAAAAATTGTGTTTTAAGAAATAAGTTGGGCATTAAAACGTGCAGCGTGATGCCCGACAATAAAATACTGTTGAGTTTCAAATCCTTTTTCCGAGCGAAGCGAGCCACATACCCCAATCTGAAGCAATATGACTTTGACTCGATCGACAGGCGAAAATATATTCCGTCCAATATCTTCAATTCTTTACAACAAACATGGAAACGTCTTTGAGCGAAAAGCTCAGTTAAAAAAGTAAAATAAAACACGGATTCACCAAAAAGATTTTCCAAAAGCCACAGCGACGAGCTGATCAGTTGAACACATTTTAAATTTCTGGGATCATTACAATTTCATAAATCACACTCCATTGGCCTCATGAATATCTTCCAACCACCACACCAAACGCACACACACCTGCACGGACACCGGCTAGGAATCAGGTGACACCGTGTCATCACAAAGTCATCATCTCGGCCTTTCGACAAATTGGAAAAAACAAAAAAAATTCCCAACGAAGACAAAAACTCCTGTAAATCTTTCTACCCGTTTAGGTTTACTGATGACATTGGCGACTGCTTCCAATCACATTCAACTGCATCCTCTCAACCACTGTCGCCCGCATCAACAAACAACCTAAGCGTTGAAAAATTGACTTTGCTGGGTTGGATGAGTAAGTCCGAACCGAATACAAATGACACCCAGGTAAAAGGTAAAAGATATCGTCTCTCCCGTTTTCCGAATTGATGGGAGTAGGAGAGAAGCTCGAAAAAAAAGACCCTTTCGAAAGAAAGTCAGGACGACTGAGTTAATGAAAATTGTCCCTTTTGCCTTGTCGCTCTAGATTTACAATGTGAGCCGATGAGAAGTACCATCGGATAGATGCTACCTAGTATATATATCGAGAGACATCCGTCCGTGTCCATGTAGCCAGTACAGTACAGTCAGATGTGAATGAAATTCTTTCAAACTGACTAAACACACACTGAATGTCAAATTAATTATTCCACGAGTACACGTTACACAGTGAAGTGGATAAAGCCAAAGGGGGTAGCAGTCGTACATAGAGATGCCATTCGAGATGAAATCAAACCGAGTGGAAGAATAAAATCGGTTTAAGGGATATGCGGAGGTAGACTGTGTACGTGTAGTAGATTCACTAATGGGTCGTTCGTTCCTACCTGTCGTAGGCACTACCTCCGCTTCCAGAAGGAACTTTTTCAGAATGCATTCGTTTCCGAATAGCATCTTGTCGATGAAATTGATACTAGCAAAAGAGGGGTGGCTTATTTATTATCTATGGACACTTCTTCATCCACATTCATTTTACCATTATTGGGTTGTGTTTAAAAGAAAAGCTCAGCTTTAGTCTAAAGCCTTGGTTGGGACCAACCCACTCGCAACTGAGGTGCACAAAGTCTCTAAAGGATTTGTGGCTGGAAGCTCAGCTGATTTGTAGACTGCGACGCCCTTTAACTACCAAGCGCCTAATACCATCAGTCAATAGCAACACTCTTGACTGATACAGCCACCTAAAGTCGCCTGCAGTAATGCGTATGCGACTCGTCTACCGTTTTGTAAAAGACCCTAGTACTGAATAGAAACGGGTTCAACTAACAAAGAGACCGTTTTCACTGTGCTTTCAGTTCGTTTCTTGTAAGGGGGTTTGTTTTGACATGTTGCCACGAACGATAACAACAGCAACAACAACGTCGATGGAACGTGACTTGAATCCTTTCTACTGCTCTTCTCCTTTTGCTTATTTTTTCTTGCTTGTATTATTTTTGTAAGTTTCCTCAATGTCATGTGTTCGTGGACCGTAAGTCCTCTATAGGATCCCATGAAGTGATTCAATTCTCTTCTTTTTTGTTTTTTTTTTTGCTATTTCCTTCATATTGTGTGACCCTTCCTTTGAAAATCCTTCTACAAACTTGGTTAGTATTCGTCTCCCGTGTTCGTGTTCATTGAATACACACACCACAGCCATAATCTCTTGCGCTTGGCATTATGCGGTCCTTCGATGCCTGCTTAGTTGAATGGGTAGAGTCCAGCATACAGAAGAGATAACGAACTGTGATGGAGTAAAGGAAATCCTATTCCTAACCATGTTCTACACCAATTAGTAGGCGAAAAGAAAATTGAGACATTGATTGGTAAGTTACACGCAGTAAACCAAATGAGATTGTAAATCGGCATCGCAGTCCTCCTCTCTGTGGACGGGGAGGTTTTTTTTTTTTTTTTGCAAAGGTAACGAGAAGTGCATCTTTGTTCTGTTGAAATTAATTGGAAATGGAAGGGCTTAGGAGATTAATGAACTTTCTTTTTGACAGGTAACAGTGCTGTTGCAGGGATTTGCTTATTTCAATCACAAACCAGTTGGAGATGGTCTTCCTTTTCATTTTGAACTGAATTTGCATTCACAGACTCTGCTGAACAGTATCAATGGTTCAAATCAAAGTCTGCCTGCCCAACGTAGTTCATTTCTGCCCACAATGTCATCCACCTCCTTATTCCAATAAAATGTGTACATTCAGCCTGCGGCTAGATTACCTACTTCACTTACCACGTGGGTGGTTTAACTTTAGCTCATGAAATCTCTTCGAGGTCATCATAACTCATTCGCAAGTGAGCAAGGGGGTGGTTAAACACATCCGGTGTTTCAACTCAGTTTCGGTATTTTTATTTTCGTTTTCCTTTTTGGGAAGAACTTTAACTGGGTATCGTTGAAGCGAATCATCCTCCCTTGACATGGTTAAGTCCACCCCCCCGGGTTGGGTTGCTTAAAATTGCATGAACTTCAAGAGACACGACCGCCATGTAGTATGAACCTGTGCCTCTAACAACAACTTTATGAAGTACAAACAGCAGAGATTTCGAAGCAGCATCGCGCATCAAATATGAATTTTATGCCGCATATTTCAGCCTCTCTAGTTATAGGACACAAATTAACTGTTCATAAAGTTGAACGTTGTTTTGCCATCTGGATTGGTTGCTCGGGACAGTGAAAAGTTTTCGTTGCGAGGATTTTCCTTGACTTTGTCCACATGGACGTAGAAGGCCTTGGTAATGGAATATGTATAGCTGACGGAAGCTATGATCCGTGGTGGTATCATCTGGATTATTTTTTCTCGTTGGGCTGGCAATAAATGTGTACATATAGTGCGATGGGCAGAAAAGCAAAACGAACCTAGTACACTTATGCACTTATTAGGGGGCATAATTGCAATTTGGGGATGATGGGTGGTTTAAATCAGCGCAGTTATTCTTTTTACCCGACTGGACACAGGGAGGGCTATGTGTTTCGCGCGTATCCTATGTGTACGTTCCTACGGGACGCCCTCTGTAGCCTAAACGGCTTGACCGATTTGAAGAGTGAGGTATCATTATTATTCTTTTGATATTTTTGATATTATTATTATATCATTATATTCGTATTCTTCCCCGGAGTGTCATAGGCTAAAAAGATAAAAATAAAAAAAGTTAATTTAAAAAAACCAAAAAACCCGACTGACTGTAAAAGAAAAGAATTAAAAATACATGAACAAGACGCATTAAGTACCTATAACCTATTTGGCAGTCGGAGGGTACACAATACTCATACATTCATTTGTTTGACTGGGTTGGTAGTCTCCGAATGTAAATTAGTTAGGTATAGGTACTTAAATGCGTCTTGTTTATATATTTGAATTCTTTTTTTTTTACAGTCAGTCGGGTTTTTTAAATATGAATTTCGGTATAGGGATAGATGGGACCTCTGAGAATGACGGGCTACTTTTTGTCGCGAAAACAAAACATGAAGGGGATGAGGGGATGGAGATGACGCACCAATTATTTCTGAAGTTAGGGATAATAAAATTATTCATTGGTATCTATATTTGGTAAGAAATAAATATATTTGCTGCGTATGAATGTGTAGGGCTAATTGGTTACTAAATAAATTAAGAACATTCAACAAAAGTGTCTAAAAGTGGGTGAAAACCGTAAAAAACATTTTTTTTCAAAAAGTTTCAAATCGCTGTATAAACTATTTAGGATAGTTCTTACGTGAATGCGGTTACTAAATAAATTAGGAACAATCAACAAAAGTGTCTAAAAGTGGGTGAAAAACGTAAAAAAATATTTTTGTTCAAAAAGTTAAAAATCGCTGTAAAAACTATTTAGCGTAGTTCTTACGTGAACGTGATTGATAAATAAATTAAAAACAATCAACAAAAGTGTCTAAAAGTGGGTGAAAAACGTAAAAAATATAGTTTTTACAGCGATTTGGAACTTTTTGCAAAAAAAATATGTTTTTACGTTTTTCACCCACTTTTAGACACTTTTGTTGATTGTTCCTAATTTATTTAGTAACCGCATTCACGTAAGAACTATCCTAAATAGTTTATACAGCGATTTGGAACTTTTTGCAAAAAAAATATGTTTTTACGTTTTTCACCCACTTTAAGACACTTTTGTTGATTGTTCTTAATTTATTTAGTAGTCGCGTTCACGTAAGAACTATCCTAAATAGTTTTTACAGCGATTTGGAACTTATGAAAAAAAAAATATTTTTTACGGTTTTCACCCACTTTTAGACGCTTTTGTTGAATGTTTTTAATTTATTTAGCAATCTCGTTCACGTAAGAACTACGCTAAATAGTTTTTACAGCGATTTTTAACTTTTTGAACAAAAATATTTTTTTTACGTTTTTCTCCCACTTTTAGACACTTTTGTTGATTGTTTTTTTTTTTTTAAATGTTCCAAATCGCTTTAAAAACTATTTAGGACTAGCTGGTACCCGCGACTTCGTCAGCGTAGAATTAGTACTTCGAGTAACTCGATTAAACAATTTACAACAGCCCACTTACCCGACTGACTGTAACAAAAAAAAGAATTAAAAATACATGAACAAGACGCATTTAAGTACATATACCTCACTAATTGACAATCGGAGACTATATACCAATTCCAACACAGTCTAACAAATGTATGTATGAGTATTGAGTACCCTCCGACTGCCAAATAAGTTATAGGTACTTAATGCGTCTTGTTCATGTATTTTTAATTCGTTTTTTTATTTCAGTTGTGTTCGTCTAGATTAGATATGAGGTCAATAGTTTCATTTATTGTCCTACTCCATCATCTTAAGTGAGACATTACCACATGAACTTCATGTATATTCGACTCTTTCAAACAGCTTCGGCTTAAGAACCTTCAATTATAAATCTTCTTATTGTAAAACTAGGCAGTTTTGTGCGAATTAACAGGTGGTATGCATTCTACAAGAAAGTTCGATGCCGCCATAGTTACGTCTCGTGTAGAGTTCGTTGTTATTTCTCTTCACATCAACGCAAACGGTAGTGGTAGCTTCAGCGCCATATTGCTCAACTGGGATGATGAGGGTCTGAAATGGAGTCCGATTAGCGTTTCTTGACAAGGGCTTCAGTAGGTACTTACTATACAAAGCGGCGATTGGTGATGTCATTTGTAGCCGTTCTTGTTGTATCTAGTTTTGGGCTCATTCAGTAAATCAATTTTCGCCGCCTTTGTCCTAATATTTATATTTGTTAGCAGTTCTCTGACTTCTGCCAATGATGTCCATTGTCCATGTCTCCCGCGTATGCAAGTTTTTGTTGTGAAGAATAACCGTGCTCCTGGTGCTGGCTAGTGCATCAAATAACTCAATGCATATTCTTTGGAGAAGAAAACTCTCTGTCAATGAAATGTAGAGCTTAAATTGTGCAAGAAGATTAAAACTGAACTGCATTATGCAATTATATGTTACGCTGTTATTGCTCTATACTGAAATTTGCAACCGGTCTGGTCGATATCTGTTCAATCACTGTCCTCTCCCTCTGCCCAAGTGCATTTCATCGTCGTTGCCGACGATCGTGGTGGTTCTCGGTCGCAACCACCGCACACCGCTACGAGTACGGTGGACTGTGGTGTTCTTCATTTCCATTAAATGGAAGTTTGGGGTTGCTAAACTGTTCGGTCGCAACTACCGCTACGCCGACGATGATATTTTCACTTTGTCGCTCCGTTGATTGTGAAGTTTCTGCTGTGTGCTTTGGTTCTCGTTCTCGGTCGCAACAACCGCTACTTAGACGACGTATGTTTTGTTGGTTTCTTTGGTTGTTGCCGCCATAGACAAACCATACTGAGACCCCCAACTCACAATCCTCTTGCCGCTGGCCCCCTCAGTTTTTTTTTCAAATTCGCCATTTTGTTTTCCTATCGGTGTTATGTCAAAAAAGAATCCGTGTGACATGCAAAAACATACAAAAAATGCAAAAATAAATGCTGCCAACCTCGGCAACCGTGGGGAAATGTGAAAGAGTTCGGGAATACCACATTTTTTCATTACTGAACGCCATAGGTTAGTTATTATAAATTGTTAAAGGCGAATAATTTGATTTGTTTGGTTAGTAAAACTATCTAAAGTTTATGTTCTATATAATAGAAACATATTGGGACAAACATGGTTGTGTATTTTCCGCTTTTGGATATCAGTAACTTCGATTTCGTGTGTAAATTTTTCTTAAATAATGAAGAAAATTTGCTCAAAATGTTTTCATTTTCCCTACAGCAATATACATTGTTAATTTTTCATGAACATTTTAAGCAAATGTGCACTTATTCCTAAAAAAAAAAATATTATCCACACGTAACGAACAATTTCAAATTAAACGGATAAAATTCTATGAAATCTGCCAGCAACTTTGCCCACAGCGGAAGTGTCTCATATCTGCTGGGAGTGTGTTGGTGAGCCGGAATTTTTGAAGTTTCGTGACATTTGTCAATACGATTTTCTATGTAACAATACTAGCGCACCAGATGTGTACACTCCATAAAAAATATAGCTTGTAGGCTATGAACGGGAAATCGGCCGGAGTTGGTGGTCTCAGTATTGTCTCTGGTTGCCGCAGCTGCCTGCAGTTATTGAAATCGCCTTTTTGCACTGCCGCAGAGCTGTGTGGTGACTGCCAGAGACAATACTGAGACCACCAACTCCGGCCGATTTCCCGTTACTTGCCTACAAGCTATATTTTCATGGGGTGGCAAACGCTAAGTGCGTTAGTATTGTTACATAGAAATTCGTATTGACAAATGTCACGTAACTTCAAAAATTCCGGCTCACCAACACGCTCGAACCTTGCATATGCCACTTCCGCTGTGGACAAAGCTGCTGACAGCGTTCATAAAATTTTGTCCGTTAAATTTGAAATTATTTATATACGTGTGGATATTATTTTTTTTTAGGAATAAGTGTATATTTGTTTAAAATATTTATGAAAATTGTCAATGCAGAATGGTTGCATGAAAATAAAAACATTTTGAGCAAGTTTTCTTCAGTTATTAAAGAAAAATTCACACAATAAATCTATCTTAATGATATCGAAAAGAGGTAAATACACAACCATGTTTGTCGTAATATGTTCTGGTATATAATACATATATTTTAGATAATTTTACTAACCAACTAAATCAAATTATTCGCCTTTTAACAATTTATAATAACAACCAATGGCATTCAGTAATATTAAAATGTGGAATTCCCGAACTCTTTCACATTTCCCCACGGTTGCCGCGGTTGGCAGCATTTATTTTTGCATTTTTTGTATGTTTTTGCATGTCACACGGATTCTTTTTTGACATAACACCGATAGGAAAACAAAATGGCGAATTTGAAAAAAAATTGAGGGGCCCAGCGGCAAGAGGATTGTGAGTTGGGGGTCTCGGTATGGTTTGTCTATGCTTTATACGACCGAGTAAAAATGTGGAATTCCTTGCTCAATACACATTTGTCGAGCACGGACCTAGGAGCAACGAAGACACATTCGATTTCTGGTTGACACCACTTATTCGTGAACAATACCCCTAATAAAGCTTTATTCCCGTCTTCAAATACCGAACGTGCCAACAATTTCAAATACGTACACACGGACCGCAATCTCTCGCTCAATTCATCGTATGCTCATAAACGGATATGACATTATGACTTGGCGCTCCATCGTAAACTTCAACCAACACCTCTTGCAAACGACAAATTCTCATCTCATGTTAAACCTCGTAAAAGTTTTCGCCAACTTCCACCAGAAACACACACTTCACGCATTCACGAAACTTTCCATATCCTTAGTGCGTGCTCGACGCCAGCACCTTTTATGAAAAGGAAAATCATACTCCCGACTGCAGACTGGTGGAATTATGTTTCCGTAAAGCGATTCCACACAAATCCACAAAGGAAAACTTCCGCCGTCTACGAGTAGGTAGCTATTCACCGAAATCCGCAACGTGTTAGTGTTAGCCCAGGGAACGCCTTTTGGTGGTTCCTTTTCGAGCTGCATGTGTGCGATGAAATTAAGGTGCTACTAATTTCGTAATGAAGCATACGCGCGCTTTTGCCCTCGAGAATATTAACTGAGATGGAATTAACTTCATTTATATGATAAACAGTTGAGTTTAAGTTGCCTCGTCTTCCTGTTCTTTTATACAGTCGCATAGGAGATGGATCCATGCTTTGCATGTGTGTCTATGGTTGTTACTTGGCGAAATCCTTGTTGTAAATAGGAAAACTTTGTTTTGCGCTAAACTTTTCGCAGGACTCTCTGGTGGTGTGTATGAGTAACGTGACGTGCATGCGAAGAGATTTCACTTCATTCTCAGTAAGCAATTTACAGCAACGTTTCCAGGGATTTACAATTTTTTCTTGCTGTCTGCATTTAATCACAAAGGTCAGGCGGTCACTGGAGCGCGTCCTGTTGTTTGTTTCAGCGACGCACCAGCAACATGTTGTTGGAGATTCCTTGGATGGCATTTTCAGACGTGTCGTCGATATCTAGTCCGGCCTCGGCAACATCCATTATCCTTAATGAAATTGTTTAATTGTGAAAACAATTTACGGACCATTAACGAGAATGACTGAACAACTGGGTTGAGTTCTGAGTGAGCATCATACATAACCTACTTCTGGCAGAAGGCCTCTCCACTCCACCTATAAATTTATATTTGGAGCTCATATAATTTCTGAAAATAATGGCTTTTCACTCAACATAATTTCAAATCAACTTCATTGCTTGGCTGTAGAGGACATTGCCTTCTCGTCAACTGGGCGTACTGTCGTCGCCAGAAGAGTGTTGTTTGCTGAGAGGTATAGGTAGGTTGGAATTGAATCCTTTTTGATTTCAATGGCGAGTTTGGAGTGTGGGGGAATTGTGTTCTAAATTACACTCAACTGCCTTGTCAAGTGTTTGTCTCAAAACTTTGTTTATTACATCAAAGGTGATCGAAAACGTCCTCAATACAGTAGTCAAATTCAGGTGCATGTCGTTTGCACACATTTGATAGCCTTAGCATCGGTGAGTCTCCTTAAGTTTCCCCATTCACCGTTGCAATAATTAAGTTGATCTATTTGGCAAACAAGGCGAGAGGGCTTCCTTTGTGGATGCCTTCATAGAGAAATTAGAGTGAGAAATCGAAAATCCTTTCATCCTTGCAAGAGTTTGTCCGCAAAATCCCATTGTTCGGACATAACCGTCTTAAATGGTAATGTATGGGCACACACAACATACATATCTGCCTACTTGTACATCATTTTGAAGGATGTTGTCGTATGTGTCCTTCTTGTAATAGTTTGCCAATAACTTGAGAGAAGGATTTGCTTGGTTGGGGGCTGAAAAGTAGGCTGCCAGGGTGGATGAGTTAGGTGGGAGGGAACCTCTTCAATGTGACTTGGTATCGATTTTGAAAATTTAAAACAACTGCAAAGTTGTAGATTTTAAAATCAATGGGGTACCACAGGGTAGTGCCCTGTCGCGACTGCTATGAGTTTGTGATGGCCACCAGGTCGTGCCATGAACAAATCCGAATCTTGTGTTTCAAAGTTTAGAGTCTGACGAAAACTGGGGCTGAAGGAAAGTATAGTGGGAGCTTGGGACGTATAAACGGCTTTTTTGGACCAGATCGGGTATCTTTTACACTGCCTCACAAATAAACAGATATAAATGTAAGTCCCGAAAACGACTGAGCGCTCTAATGGCTCATTCTTTCAGTTTGAGATCACATTTGAAAACACCTCTCACGCACTAAAATGCGTGGCTTGATCATTTCCGCCGACATTTTCCGTCTATTTTCATATAGTTCCAGCTCCCGATCTTATTTGGGTATTGTACATATGTGAACAGTTTTTCGAGGCGCTGCCCAAAAACCAAGACCCGCTACATTTGGCAACCCTAATCCCACTTACCCTCATCATCATCCATCGCAAGGTAGCCATAGGTGTTTGCCTGGGTGAAAAATAGGGCGAAAAACACCAACAGTTGAAAAATGTCATCGAGTGTGTCACACTTGGGTGACACCTATGTGAGGCTGTACTGAAAAATGTGGCGCAGTTTACATCGAACTTGTTTTTGAGTAGAAAATGTAACTGCTGGTGCTGGGCTCTTCCGCAACTCGACAGCCGGCACACACAAGTTTCAAGTAATCATTGTCAACGGAACGACACCGTACTGCACAATGAACGAACCGACAAGTCTTCTTCTTTCTGAAGTTGAAGTTACCCATCCGGCTTAAGATTTATCTCTGTAGATTTTCGGATATCTTCCTTTCGAAGAACTCCATCCGCACCTTAGGCGCTCTCTCGAGCATCTCCTCCTATAAGAGTTTGACATAAAGTTTTCGTTTCATCTGTCTGGGTGGAGATTTTCATGCTTTACCTCTTTTCAGTCAGTCATCTTTGGTTTATCCGTGGTCCCTGAGTGAGTTCTTTCAAATAAATTACGGTCGTTGGGAATTTATTCACTCAACCCCGGCTGCCAAGCCAAATGGAGCAGTTTGCCCACATGTCCTTGTGTTATCACAACAGCAGAACTTTGATTTAGATGCGCAGTTAATCTTGCTTGAAAAATCTCCTCTCCCATGCACTCTGTTTGTGGGTGGTTGAGTGCTTGCGTGTGTTGCTAAAGGACACACAGCGACACAGACCGTGTGTAACAGGAGAGCACATTGACATTAAATTGGACGCAATTGTGGTCTCGTTACGCGGTTGATGTACTCGAGTTTTAATGCCGTTTATCTTGTTCGCTTGGTATAAATCACGTTGTATTGGGTTTGCGCTACGGTGTTGTTGGCCATTCCGTTGAGGGACTGGATTTAATGCCCTTTAATAAGATGGATGTACGAAAGGATATTGGCGGCAGTTTATCAACAAATTGGGCAGTATCTTTTAACTGCTACTTCTGCCATGAATGAGTTAGTTAATACGGCGGCACGAGTGTCCTTATTTTTACTGATTACCAGATATACCTTCTAGCATATACTGTTAAAAAAAAAACAACAAATAAATCAATTCCACGCCACTGCGCAAAGCATGAAACTGTCTTAATCCGAGGCGCTGGTACCGCAAAACGATACACCATTATCATGTCGATAATAAATTTTAAATCCCATCACAAATATTTCTTTTTTGTACAACCATGCAAAGCCCACAGAATGAGGACGACGAAAAAGAGGAAATAATTCACCACCAAAAGCGGATATGAATTATAGACTATACCATTATGCCATTGGAAGCATGCCAAGAAAAAGAACAAGAGCACGCGCCCCTTATTTGCTCAGCAAAAGAAAAAGACTCGAATTCTTCCTCTTCCAATCATTATGTGCTTCAAAGGTCAAGAAACTATAATTGCGGCACACGACATGCATACACAAGAGAGAAATATATGACTAAACTAAAAAAACAAAGTAGAGGGATCAGGATGAATATTTTGCGGAGAGTGCCTTTCAAATTAAATGGAAATTTCCTTATCCTTTTATTATTTTCTTGGCTCGTAATAAATATTGCCTGAGCTGATGCCATCTATAAATGGACTCCAATGCAGGTTGGATGGAGTGAAACTCATGGAAATGGTTGATTGAAATATGAAATGGATGTATGTATGTGTATGTCTCGACTTTTGGTTTAATACTGTTACATCCGAGCTGGGATTCGAAAAGATAAAACCCTATTCTGTTGAACTTTACTAAAAAAAAAATCACTTTTATTACACTTTTACGGATTATGCTAATAATTCACTTATTAAGTCCCAAAACAATATTACTTAAAACAAATCTTAAACGTTTTTAACCACTAAATTCACTGTGTTACTTTACACTTGTTTATCTTCACAACCGATTACTATTTCGAACTTTACCAATCACTGTTTAAAAATCAACTGTCCCTCCCTGTTCTCAAATCTGCCTTTTTATATCCGCTTTTCCTTCTACCGGGAAGTTTTTAGGCTATTCCGGTTCGTCCCGAACAAACTCGCTGGTTCTAGAATTAGCTCACTTAACTCTCCACTTATTTGTCTCCAATTGCAAGTGGTGACTAATGGGTTGTTTACACTTAACCATATTAGGTTCCACGCTACATTCCACACCACAATACAGCGTTTTTCTAGTACCCGCTCGATAAAGATGAATCTCGCTGTTCTAAAATAAACCGGCTTCTTTTTGGTCAGCGTCCGATATATGAAGAGACATAATGAACCTCGCTGTGCTAAAATAAACAGGCTTCTTTTCGATTTGATGCTGCTGTCCGAGACTGTAGGGGGTACAACTGCATCCGCCTATCCTTTCCATCCTTATAATAGAGAGTATAGTATTTATTCATTTCAATTTGTTAGCTTCAAGATAAAGACTGCACGAATGACGGAAAGAACACAGCTAACTAACCAGAAACATAAGTAGTATTAGTATGCAGCCTTTGGTAGCCCAAATATGTTTCAAAATCTATCCTAATGGCTATATGCGACCTGGTGGTTCATGGGACATGTTTTAGTCTTAATCAATTCCATTAATGGTGAAACTAATTTTTTATAAAATTTTGTATTTTCTGTCTTTGCAGATTTATGAAGGCACTAACTGTGTTCGCGAGTTTGTGTGCAAAGGCCATTGACATATGCCGTTTTTATTGCTCCTCTCTTACACACTTGAATTGTCGAGGAAAAGAGATCAATAAAGGGAACAAATCAACGCCACACAAAATTACTACCAGCCAAAGATGTCCCAATGAAAGACACCTAAAAGCCGACAACTAAAGTCTGTGTGAATCAGAATGAGTTGGCTGGTTGGAGTAAAATAAAAACGAGGTGTTGGTTCATGTCAAGTCCTACGTTTTACTGCGAATTTCAGACTGATTGGGTGAGTAGTTTTAACGTGACGCGCGTACATTCTATTTTTACAATTTTATTTTATTTCTTTTTATAGATTTCACCACCCCTTTTCGTCATGAACTCAATATATCCAACTCAGTTCTGACTGGTCTTCACCGCTTAAAAGCAACTGCATCCATTGAACTGTCCGTTGATAATTAGAGAGCTATCTAAAGGGACTTGACAACTTTGTGTGCGAACTGAAAATCATTAACTTAAATCCCATGTGGAACAAGGTAAGTCAGCTTGACTTTAAAAAAAAAAGATATAGTTTTAATGAACTTCTAATTGCAGTGATCGACAGTTCAGAAAAATATGGGAGCCATAAAAGTCGGCTTATTTACGACTTACCTAGTTCATGAACTTCTGCAACCTGTGTTCAATTCAGGGGAGATTATTCTTCACAAAATCGGCCAACCTTCGAAAGTGAAGCGAGTATTGTACAACTTGGGACCAGCTGCAATATTGCAACAAGGGGTGAGTCGGTTTTCAGTTACTTTATGATTGGCTGTGGGGTGTTAATGACTTCGAGACTCGTGTTTTTTTTGATACGTATTTGAAAAGGCGTTTTGTAAGGTTTCATTTATACTGCAATTTGTGAGAAAATTTCAGGCAAAATGTTTCCCAAAAAGAGGATCTAAGAAGTAGTTTCCATTTTTGTCTTGATTTTGTTTTAGAAACATGTTCTTCTTTTAAATGTTTTTAGACATATCGAACTTACAAATCAAAAAATGTAATGTCCTGCATCCACTGTCTGTCCAAAACAGATTCGAATCGCAATTCATATAGTCATGTCTCCTTTGCAAACCCGCTTTCTCTCCAAAATTCTCCGCCTCAGTCTGGCTGACTGCAACAAAACACTTGCCCATTTGGTGCCAGTTAAACTAATTTCGCTCATATCACCCCAAAAGACAAATGAAGCAAATCCCAACTAAATAACCACTCCAATCCTTCGTCCAAATGTTACGACTTAACCCAAACATTTTCTCAAGAAATCACCATATCCCTAGCTCAATGTAATGAACAACCAAATTGCCTACACCCCCACACATATGTGAAGCGTTCATTTGATACATGTGTTAAGCACTCTGGGGGAGAGGTTAGGAACATCCTTTTCAATCTGCCCAAACAAGTTGAAACTTTCAACTCTCAGTGTAGTTTGCCTGCAGAGAACTTAATCCACTCTCGAAAGTTCTGTATATCTTCCTTAAAACCTAATATACTTGGGAGCACTGTTGCCGCCTTCCCTTCCCTTGCCGTTCGCCTTATAAATTTCCTAAATTTCCATTGCAAAGTCAAATACAATGATGGGCGCTTTGGTAGCCTTCTTGTGGTGTGCTAAGGCCAACACCTCTCGGGTAATACCCAGTTTAATCCCGTTCTTCATTAAGAGACTCAAATCGGAGAGAATGCTCCCAGCAAATATCCTTTTTGTGGTCGCGTCACGAATTTCCTATGTAATGCCTCAATATTATCGATTTCCATTTTTGCACAATAGAAAATTCTAATTGAATTGGTCCCTCCAATTCAGCTGAAACCATGGTGTGGGTGTCGTCGTTCGTAATGGTGTAGCACGTTGCGCTTTCAACACTTTCCACGTGAAACGGCAATTTACACGGCAGCAGCACCGACCCAGGGAAGGGTTGACCCGTTCCCCGGACCTGGTCTTTCTACAGACGAACTTAATCTAAAGTGGAAATAATCAATTCATTGGATTTCCGGTGTGCTCCGGTGCGGATTCGTTCAGTGTGTTGGCGAATTCCTGAAGGGGAAATAACCTACATCCGGATGTGTTTTTCTTTTTCCTCTTTCCCTGTTGGGGTTTGTTTTAGTTTGTGCGGTGGGGTTTTTGTTTTAAAGTTTCGCAAACCTAGATTTGCGTGAAATTCAATGTTTTCGATTAAAACTCCGCACAGACCACTTAAAATGGATGTAGTAGTGTAGTTGAAGGGGTTGGTAGCAGAACCCGATACAGTCCATTAGGTTGAGTCAATTTTCGTTCTGTAAATATATATAAATATATGGTGTGGTGTACAGCTCGTCAGCTTAATGCCACATGATAAACTATCATCATTTATCATCCAAAGGCTCAATATTTATTCACCCTATTTTCGGAGTTCATTTGTATATGAGAGAGGTATGGCTCCTTCGGGGACAGTATTTACTTGATACTGACTTTGTGGGCAGATAATCGATGAATGTCTGAGGTCTGACTTTTGGTTGGGTTTGATTGCGATAAAATATTCGACAACGTAAGATTAATCTATTACTGCAGCTGTTATAATAGCTTAATTTTAGTTCAATACTTTGTAGGCTGGGTATTTATGGCATACTGGAGTGGTAAACAATGTCGCTGCGTTGATTTTGAACTGATTACACTCTTGTCATTATGTTGCCATACAAGCCTTCTTTATGTAATGGAATAAGCCCCCAAATTGAGCTCTATTCTGATGTCGTCGTCGTTTATTCCATAAACACAGGTTCGTTACATATACCCTTAGAGTTTAAAAACACTCCTTACAAAAGGAATAGTCTGTTTTCTGTCCCAGTATGAGATGCACAAAGTAAATATGGCCTGCACATATTTTAAAACGTGCAACTTCGCTTGAAAGATGTTGTTTCAATTTCCCAAGGCGAAAACCTTAGGAAGCTGGGAAGCTAGGCCCACAGAGTGCACCATAGGTAGCACAATTTTCGGCCTTAGAACCTTCGAACCTGTTTGATATTTCCTTCCCTTCTTCGCTCGTACCCACAACCCCCTTAGTTATTAGCTCCAGGTCCGGACTATGACAAGCCACGGCCTGATCACAGTAAAATGGGGGCGCCCTCTGGGCTCCTTTTTTAAATGTAAAAGATGTCCATCCTTGAAAAGGCATAGTAAAAGCTGTTGAAGAAAAATAAACAAATCGTATTGAAGCCAAAATGAACGGTCCTTCACGGGCCTTTTAAAGAAGGGACTTAACCCGAAGTCCATGAGCAACATTGACCCAGTTAGTGTAGTCGGAAGCAGTCCTGTTGGGGAGCTTGGGCAGAGTGCATGGACATCAATGAGCTGTCCCGAATAGCCTCCGATTCCTACCCGAAGAGTGTGAGAAATGCCTCGCTTTACCGCATCCATTTCATGTCGATTCAAGACACAACTCTAAGCCAAGCCTAAAATTCGAGCTATTATCCTTTCCTTTAAAAAAGATCAATATATATGTGTGCCTGCCTGCTCTCCCAGTAACATTGCACTGCATCAACAACACTCGCCAGTTCCAATACCACAACGTTCCCTCATACGAATTGAAATTCGGAAAAAAAAACCGAACGTGCACTCTTTGTTTCCCAACTCGAAACACCACTTCCCTCGAATTATTTAATCAGTTTTTCCAGATCCTGTACATACTCACCCAACCGATTAACTAAAAACAAACTAAAACTGAAAGCCAAAGCAAACCGCTGCCAACTTCCCCTCGTATTCAACTCTACTTGTAGTACACTTCAACTTGTACGGCTAACAACAATTTTGACTCATTGTTTGCTCACGCAGTCATTCTCCTATATCTCATCAACAACTCTCTCCTTGGCGGATAAAGAATATTTTCCAATAAATTTCATTTCACCCAACAGTTTTAGACTTTTCGTCCTCCCTCACCCAATATGGTCCTTCTGGTATTTTGCACTTCGGTTTGAAATCCAACTTTACATTCAATTCAACACCAAAAAAAAAACAAAAAAAAACAAAAAACAACGAAATGATTGCCGACAACCGGAAAACCGTAACACAAGAGATGGAGGAGGATTTAAAAAAAAAAAAAAAACAAAATACGAAAAACGATCTGAAAATGCTTTGCAGTTGGATGAGTCCTTGTGCAATACTTGAACCCCTCCTCAAACAATTGCAAAGTTATTTTAAGCGGAAAGGGCAAAGTTTCTCATGGAAATCGAAAGTTTGCCTGCTTTTTTCCGCATCCTCTGTATCCTCACAAAACAGGATATAGGAAATCGGAAAATTGCAAAACTCAATCATAATTTTCATGAATCCTTGCAAAGATTATACCGGAATGCCGTATCAGAGCGGATGGAGGCAAATTGGTTCAATTACACATGCGGATTACCATTCATTATGAACGGCTCTTTGTGTTGGTTTTTTTTTTTTTGTTGGCTCGTTTGACCTCGTTTTCGGCTCTCAAAATGAGAAGGCTTTTGTTTCCGACAAGTATTGAGTCGTTGCGTGCGGATTATTGAGCTGTACGGAGACCTTTGCGGCGGTTAGTTTGATTCGTGACCTCGTTGGCATTTGAAATTTGGTGGGGGCGAGAACACTTGATTTGGGAATGTTTTTAGTACCCATTAACAGTGTCTTGATGTTTTTTGATTAAAAAATGGCCTGAGTTGATAGTTCCTGCGTGTGACCGTTGTCTTTGATATGGTGGCAGTCGTTTGAGTCATCCTTAAAAAAGGCACATAACCTACTCAGTTTAGTCTCAGAGCTGTCAATCGCTTTGCGAACAACTATTCTCTGTTACCGTTTAGTTGGGCCGTTCTTCGTGACAGCCATTGCTCTGTAAACATGATTAATCTTTACATAACTTGTCTCCATTGACGTAGTCAAGTGGGTTAAGGGCAGCCTTAGAAAAATTGGTAAACAACTTTGAAGCCTCCCTTGCACCGGTTGACGTCATTTCTGACAATAGAGAAGGTTCTAGCATTCAACGTTTCCTTATGCAATTGTTTTCTTGTGCGGTAGAGATGAAGTTAAATGAGAACAGATACTGGGAAACATTGCATTTGTTCAGATAGTAGTTACAACCTACTGGCAACCCCTAAAACGTTCTCATCTCCCTAAATCAGTGTTCCTCTCTCTCGTCTCACTCCAAGAACTTTTAATCATTTTAACTGCCTTAATTCTGCAACACATTTGAGTGCCACCTTTCAGTCGTGTTATTTTCTAAAGGACACTGCATCACTAGCACTATCCGTGGAGCACAACAACACAACAAGATCATTGACAGGAAATTAATATTCTTTCATCTACTTCCTTCATTAAGAGTGTTCAATTTTCAAAAGCTTCAAAAATGCTCTGCAGCTTAGGAACGTAATATTACTGTGTGCTGTGAAGCATATCGCAGGCGTCAGTTGTATTTGCATTTAGAACAAGACAAGTCCTTTTCCTTTTTTCACACCTGGCACATTCAGTGGAGTCTCGCGAAGTCACATTGCTATTCCTTTCAAATTATCGCCAAGAAAAGTGACAATGAAAATGGGACTAGATGCTCTGATTATTTTTAATACTCTCCATCTCTGTTTTGCTCCTAAAAAGGATAAACTTGTAGGGGGCTAGGGGGTGAGTGCAACTGCGAAATGAACGAAAGAATGAATCCCTGATGCATTTAAAACTCACAACAGTCAAAGAATACCAGGGAAATGAAAGAAGATGTACACATTGTCTGGGGAAATTGTTTTTCTAGTTCGCTTTTGTATGTACCAATCAGAAATTCTTTTTCTCACAGGATACACATGCCGTCGAAGTTTCATGAAAAAACAGAACGACACAAAAACAGAAGCAACATATAACTGGAATTAAGTCCTACGGGGAATCAGTTGCTGTTATAATCCTATCTGATGTTCGTGGGTTTTGTTGTTTACAGTTTTCGCGTCAGGGATGGCTCAGCGGTGGGGCAAGCTGCAAAGCAACACGTTCTTACACTGATTTAGCTGGGCTACTTGCAACTTCATGACTTGGTACCACAACATCTGCTCAACAATTCATGTCAATAAATAATACGCTTTTGATTTATGCACGCTACTGCCCTACGCTACGTTTTGTGCTACAAAGCTTTACGGTCATCAGCGTTTCTTTGCCAGCTTCAACGCAAACAATGCGATTTTCAAAAGCGTCACCCTACACTGCAAAGCTACATTCACTAGTTCCAGAGCTCTGCATTTATGCGGTACTATCTAAAATGATGCTCTTTGGCTCAAGTCTATCTAAAGCTATAATGATTGTACGTGTTACGAAGAACTATACAAAACTTTGAAGCATAAAGTTTTCTTCGCGTTGTAGCTGCCAGTGTAGTACAGATGTACTTAGCTTTCCAGCGTTGTGTTTGCAAAGTTAAAGCGACTGATCCAAACGGCGTAGTGCTACATGCTACTAGGATACAGTATTCTGCGATAGGCCATGGCGCGTGGCAATCGCTACAAAGCTACAATTAAGTATCTACAGTGTCTATGCTACCAGCTAGAACCTCTCTATTCCAAAACGTCCTACTTCGCTACATTGAACTACACTAATTGCCACTGCGCCACACGATACTGAGCTATAGGTTACTACATTACGCACTACAAAGATACACTATGCATTGCACTGTACGCTACTTTGGTAAATGTTGCACGACACTAATGTACAAGCAACTGCGATACATTCAATTGAACTGGACACTACTTGATACTGTGCTACAAGCGACTAAGAGACACTACTGCGCTACGTGCTACTGCGTTGCACACTACTGCGCTACACACTACTGCTCTACATGATACTTCACTACGGCATAGCTTTAATCTACATCGGATGTTGCTTCGCCCCAGCTCCATTATTTCTTCGCCACAACAGTTGTAGCGTCACACTTACACAGAATTTCACATTCCAATCCCACTTGCGCATTTCAAAGTAATTTAAATTTATCTAATTTAACAATCTGAAGCAAGCAATGCAAGTGGAAAAGTTGCAACAAACTTTTTTAATTAAGAAAACTACGCGGGAATCACTGGGCTTACTGGTTAGTTAACCACAAAATTGTGTGATATCATCCAGCATCTCAATGAATGCAATTTTTTCCCAACAGCACACACTCTATCAAAGTGAAAAGTGATAAAGAGATAATAAAGGAAATCCCTTTTCGGAATTCTGCAACCCTTAAACCACTTATGACGCCAAACAGGACACAGCGCCAGGCGATGGGAAGCAGGAAACGTCAAGTGAAAACGGAAATATTTAACATCGCATTCCTTTCTTACTTTTGCCGCGCCAAACAGACATGGGAAGTCCTGTGGCCCCACTTCGCCTCCCTTCTAAGGGTTAAAGCTGTTAACCCGCAAATATTTGCGCATCAAATATACTCGACACACCCATTGCTGGTGGGGTGGCGGAGGGCGGCAGCTTCTGGATGAGAATCAGGAAATTATTATGATTATTTGCTTGTGTGCAAATATTTGGGAATTTGTTTTCTTATTGATCATGTTGTTTCCTTTGATAATGTTTTCACTGTTTGAATAACTTGAAGTCAGACGAGGGAAGTAACCAGAAGCTGCCAGCCATTGGGGTGTCGGAAAGGATGTTTTTTTTTTTTTTATTTACCCACGGCTAAGGGATTGTTAAATATTTGAGTATGAAGAAGCAACGCTGATTGTGAGAGTTTGAAACTTTGGACGGTTGTGTGGGAATTATTCGTAACATGATTTTATGTCACGTGTATAGCTTTTGAAAGAAATTAACTTGGTTGAGGGGCGGGACGTTCAGTTAGTTGAGAAAGTGTGATGATGCGTTATAAACTGTTGACGACCGGATAAGTGCATTTAGTTTGGTTTAACTTTTGGGAAGGTGTATACTTTGGTTGTCATTGTCATGATAGCTATGCAAGACCTTCCCCCGCCTACGAGATGAAGATCAGTTTCAAGTCACTTGATGTCTAAATATTCGGAAACTTATTTTCTACTGGTTTCGAAAGGTCTATACTTTTCTCGTGCAGGTCAGAAGGCAAATGACAGCTCTAAAAGCACTTTGACAGTTTGCGCCATGTATGCTACTTCTGTCGCGTTTATTAAGCCTGCTACTTGTTTCACTTAGAGGATGTAACAATAAAGTAATTTTTGATATTGCGTCCATCTTTGCTCTCAGTTAATGCGTTTGAGGCCACCGCCTGCGTAAATATTCAGAAATACTCGGAAATCGTTAAAAATCACTACTGCTTGTCATCTCTGCTATTTGCAGTCCTGTAGATCATACTTTTCTGTTATCGCACACTTTCCTGCTGTTCGTTTCGAGTTAAGCTACTTTCGAACTGTTTTAGGTTAGCTCTGCTGCTTTACTGTTCTGATAATACTCTTGTTTAACTAAACAGTTTCCGAAAACTTAACAGCTTAGAAACGATACTGCTTCTGTTACTGATGATTTCAAGACTTCCACTAACCTCCGCTGCTTCACGGAGAAGTGTTCTTTCTATGCTACAGACCTGCATTGCTTTTTATATTTCAGAAGAGCGAGACTATATTCTTTCGCATTACTCTGCTACTACTCTCTTAATTTTAGTTTGTTTTGCTTCTTTCAAGTGCTGTTAATGAAATCTGCTCTGCTGCTACTCTGTTACCACTCTGTTGATACTGCTGTTTAGTTAAATGATCAGCTGCCACACTGTAGCTTTAAGACCTTTCTTCTTGTACTCTGTTACAGATTTGTTACTGCATTTATCCTGCTGTTTTTCAAGTACGGCTACTCTAAAGATGCTCCTTTAAAATTGGTCTGCTACTATGTATTTATTCATCGTTCTCTCAAGTCTGATCCTTCTTCCCCGTAGTCGATTTCATGGATCTTCTGCTGGCTGTAGAGCAGTTCTTCCACTACTTCGCTTCGGATTTGCTACTTGCTGGTATTTTCTGGGGTGTCCGTCGACAACTCTGCTAAGGATCACTGCTCGGCTGTTGATTTTATGCACAGTTACAGAAAAGCTGAATTTTTACTGTAGTTCTGTTAAACCTCTGTTACTACTCTGTTATCGGTTTGCTAATGTTCTCACACTGCCCTGTTTTTATTTTTCAACGACTATTCATGGGAATTGTGATTTGTCGTTTCCCCTTTCTTCGTAGACACCCCTTCGTTGACCTAAATCCCATCGCGAACACATCTTTTGCCATAAACTGCTTTATAACCTGTTGACGTTTTAATTTTTTAACATCTTCTTCTCCTTTCCCTTTGATTGCATTTTTAATTATTCCATATTCTGCACATAATCAGAATCAAATCAAAAAAATAAGTGCTCACTGCCAAAAACTTTCGCTAATTTCTAGACCATTTGCACAGAAAATTGTCAAAAGTTGCTGCATCCCATTTAATTCATTGTCACTCTCCTTGGATCAACAAATTACCACTGCATTTCCCCATGAATATGAAATTGGATCTCGACTTGAAAATTACCATTTTACAGAGTGTCCTTTTGAGAAACTTCTCATTTCCCTGCACACAGAAATAAAAATATATATATACAAACAACATCAGCCGTACAAAAAAAAAATAACCTCGATGCTTAAACTTTTCCCATTTCATTGTTGCTTGGTTACAGTCTTCCTCTTCCATAGACTACGGGTTGTCTTGCATCGTCTCGAAAACAAAAAACAAAAAAAAAAAAATCCAAACCCACTTTAATCCAGTTTAAGCCATTATTTTCAAAACACTGGGCACGATTTTAGCCAGATTGTTTTCGGTTCCTTCGGCGCAAGAAGTTTTCCATCCTCTAATTAGAAGCGTGAGGGGATTTGATTTTGTAACCTTCCCTATCTTGGGGAAGTGGACATTTTTCCCGAGCTCGCTCAATAGTATTACATCGAATTAACAAAGCGACGCAAAACGGGTCGCAAACAACAATAGGAGATGCAGCGAACAACAAAGTGTTGTAACCACACAATATACAACCGGAAAGGGTGTCGGCAAGGACGAAAGAGCTCTGCTCTTCTTCGAATTCTTATATATAAATGACTCATAAAATTTCGAAGGGAAAACTTTTAATGATAAAACTTTGTGTGCGCCGAAGATTTGCCGTGGACATTCATGGTGAAGCAGATTCCTATATATTCGAGTAGGAGCTCAAGTTTTATTGTTGTGTTGTTTGTTTGCTTGGTGTTTCGATGTCCTGTTGTTGTCATCGCAACTGCAAGTCCATTGAAAGTGGGAAGTGGGAAATAGAAGCTTCCATCCATAATGCAGAGTAAAGAATGCATGGAGTGGAGCTGTACGGGCTATGCCATTTGTATTCCTTTGCGCGTTGGCCTTTTATACCAACATCCGAAAGGGGTTTTTGTGTGACAGTTTATTTCCAGATAATGCCTGGCAAGGTAGTCAAATTATAGCAGCTGTAGGGATTTTTGTTCATTTTAGATTTGGGTAATCTTTTAATGAAACTTGAAGGACCAAAAAGTAACACTCATGAACACTGTTTCACTAATTAGTTCTAGAACTTATTTAATCAAGTTAAAATGAGATTAGGGACACTAAAATACATAAATAATCCTCTTCAGAAAATATATGCAATCAGAAATCCAAATACAACCTAAACACCTGCTCAGTGTTGGGGACTTTCTAGAAAATATTTCCCCCTTTTTTATCAGCAAAATCATTTGTTAAAAAAAAAAATTGTAATTTGTTCCCCTTGGTAAAATTTGCTTTCTTACATTTTAAATAAAAGGTACAAAGCTTCTTTCAAACTCCTTTGAATGAGGGGAAATTTAATTTCTTGACATTGGAAACTACGAAGTAATAATAATTTTCACTCATCCATTTTGAAATAGAATTTTAAGAGGGAATTAATCATCTTAGCTTGTGCAATATTTATTTTAAATTTTGTGTTAAATTGTTTCCATTTTTCTTCCCTCGGTATGTGATCACTGAATCTGAATCCGTTTGACTGCCAGTATTGACAATCATTTCAGATTCGTTAGAGGACGTATTTATTCCTACAACATAGTTATGCCAGCTAAATTAAGTCGTTATCCCCATTCGATGTCCTGCTCAACTTTTCTCTAATTTCCATTAAGCCGCACGCACAATGAGATCCCAATTAACAAAATTTACAGTTGCACACATCTAGTCCCAACGACAAAACTCTCTCGCTGCGATTAACATCCCCTTCACACAAATTTAATATTTTAAGCCCATTCAAATGAATTCCGCTCCGTAACCGACTGACCAACATACCGACATGCTGCACGCAACGCGCGCCGGGACAATTTAAGTCCTCCAAATCATTATTAAAGTCAATGGACGCGTCATTTTGCTGGCGGGACAGCTACAATTGTAGGCAATCCAAAGCCGTGGGTGCTTAAAATTAATAGAAATTCAGCTTGTCAGTGCGAATGTCCGGGTCCGATTGAGGTAGACCGATTTTCGAGTTTGGCCTCGCGAATTACAGCGATGCCGGAGTGAAATTAATGAAATTACGTCAATCTGTGCCGGAGCTGCACTTGGAGGCGGCTGCTGCGTCTGTATACCGGCCGCGTTCCGGCCGCTAACGACCCCCCGAGTCCACACACACACACGATGCCAAGTTATTTGCGACTTTTGTGCGGTGGCGAGCCAGTTGACCTGAACTTGTGCGCTTTGTTTGGGGGCGGGTGGCTGTTTCACTCAGTCAGCCATGGACTTCTTTTTAATTAATGAGCCACCCTTGCTGTCACACCAAGTGCAATGGTATCCATATTGGTGTCGCATTGTTTTTTTGTTACCTTACCAGTCCTTGCCTCGTTGCACACAATTTGCCACCAATTCATCACACACAAACTTGTGCAGAGTGTAGTCCACGCATGCAGCATGAAGGACGTTCATTGGCTGCGACATTTGTACTGCAACTCTGACTGGGTGGCTATTTTTACTGACGATGGCCCGTCTGTCAGGTTTTTAATGCAATTTGAACATGGTTGCTGGATGACGGGGCGGCCAGTTAGAATGGCGTGGCATCACAGTCAGGTTAGAGGAGAAAACTGCACACAAAACTCGGGTGCGGTCTACGTAATAAATTATTCCAAAGTAATTGCGACTGTTGTCGGTATAATTAATTACAGTTGGAGAGATTTTTCGTCCTTTTTTTGCTGTTGTTGTTGTCGTTTGTTGGTTTGTTGCTTGTCCGAAGGGTAGTAAATTGTCCTGATTTTATATATGTAACCATTTGGAAATTTGTTGCATGGTTTCGTTTTTGGGGTTACTGTTGAGGTGGGTTTTTTTTTTTTGTCCGCGTACATTTCTAATTATTGTGAATTCATTGTTGGGTCATGACACAGAGAGAGAGAGAGGGGAGGTGGGCTGATGAATGACCAACGTGGGCATTTGCATGTCAGCTAATATTTGTTCCAAAAAACTACAGAACAAGTGCGTGTAGTTCATGTCAAATTGATGCAGGGTAATAAGTCATTGAAAACGTTAGAATTGTCGCTTTTGTTACCAAAAGGAAGTCCTACTCAGATAGTACTCTAGGCTCTACTTTTAATCGTCTTCCAAACCCCTTAAAAGATTAGTATGAACTTGTGAGGTCAACCCCTAGCGTTAAGGAGTCCCTGAACCAAAGTATGCTCATACAATTCCTGCAGTCTGGCAAAAAGATTTTGAAATGAAGGCCTAATCCCCAACATGTAAGAAGTCATCCCACCCCCTGGCTGACTAACATTGATCCACTTATTCCTACCGTCATGTCAGCGGCGCTCATCCGCCCGCTTTCGCATTTAAGTGCACTTCAGCCGCATATATGTGCGAGTCGTCAGCACTATAATCCTGCCGCACTCTAGGACGTTTTAAACTCCCTTAACTGGCGCTGCTGCAGTCATCGTCACCCATATACACCTGTTGAATGCGCTCACTCATTTATTTGCTCTTGAAATGCACACATTTGCAAACAGAGGAGAACACTTAATATGGAATATCCTTTCGGTAACATATGTACCGTCTCCCCACCAGCGAGGGGATATTCAAAGGCTGCTCCGCTTGCACATTTTTGAGGAAATTGAATTTATTAATCCACACCTCTGTGCCTCCCGCTCGGGAGTATAGTCATCGCAATCATGTCATACCAGCAGGAGCAACATCCTCGACACCCGATGGCGGGGGTTATATAATGGAGGCAATGATGACGACGAGGAAACGCCGGCTTCGACTAAAGGATAAAGACTTGCAAAATCCAATGGCGGAGTGCAAATGCAATGGAATTTTCATACAATCTCCTTGGGGTAAATATTTCCATAATGACGAGCCAGGACGAGTTTCAGGACGACGATGATGATGATGATGATGAGGATGCTGATGCTGATGCTGATGCTGATGCTCTGGCATCACTCTCGACGATTGTGATGAGGTGACATAGTCAAATAAAATCGTTCGCATTGTTCTCATATATGTGGGTTTTGATCTTTTGCAGGGCAATGGGTCGGGCGGGTGGTAATAGATTTGCAGGAATAGTTGAGCGAAAGTAGCAGGAAATTTGTGCGCTTGTTACTGCATTCGAGATAAATGTTTGCACATTTTGTTGGCGCATTTTAGCTCAGCTTATTAGCTAGAGTGGGGCATCTCTGTTGCATTGCTGTTGAAATGTATTAATAGCATTTTGCACGAGGGATATTAATTAAAGTTTCTGTGTACTGTGCGTCGGATAATGGAGGACGAGCTGCGGCCTGGTAGAACTTTGCTGCAGCGACACGAGTGGAATTCCAACGCAAGGATAAGGATGCTTGCAATATTCGATCATGAGGGCCGTTTTTTAGCGGCTTGTGAGGAGGGTTATTCAGGTTACACTCCTTTATCCAAGTTTAGAAATGATGTACAGGATTACATCCGCAGTTACAACGACATTCGCGCGATTTTCAATACGAGTATCATCTTTTTTTAGACAAAAATCGGACATTAACTGTCAGCATTCAGCAATTCAATTGAATCACAAAATTTTATGTGTTTCTTCAGGCACTTTTGGGTTTTTTTTTTGGGACGATTGGGACATTTTTTCGGGGAAGTTTTCGGTGCGTAGAGCTTCATTTGGGGCGATTTTCATAACTTGTTGCATTTCGAGACGCTTTTCGAGGCCTTTTTTGGCTTTTTTCCAGCCGATTCTTTGGGCTGTTTTTGGACGTGTTTTGGAGACTTTTTTGGACGTATTGTTTGGGACATTTATGAAGCGGTTCTGAGGGCGGTATTTTTGGTGTGTTTTGAGGCCTTTTTTGGGGAGTTTATCGGATGTTTAGGAGCGTTTTTCTTTCCGATTTTTGTGGTGGCTTTGAGTAGATTTTTTAAACGTCTTTTTTGGGGCATTTATTAAGCGGTCCTGGGGGCGAATCTTGGTGTGTTTTAAGGCGTTTCTGGTGGAATTTTTTTTTCTGATTTTTTCGTTTTTCTTCCCAATTTTTGTGGTGGCTTTGAGTATATTTTTTAGGGTTGCTTTTATGACGTTTTCTTAAGTAATTTTTTTTTTTGTTATGTTTAATTCATTTCAAGTCGTTTCCTGTTGCATTTTTTACGATTTTCTGGATACTTTTATTGGTGATATTTGGAAACTTTATGGGCGTTTGTGGGCTGATTTTGTATTTTTTGTTTTTCAGGTCCTATTTTGTATTGTTTCTTGTGTGAATTTGGGGCCTTTTGTGCTATTTGCAGGGATTTTTGAATCTCTTTTCGAAGAAGTCTGGTTGGGATTTTTTTTTTAATTTTCTTTAGATCTTCTTTAAAGTGTTTTTTATTGTTCTTATTGGTGATATTTGGAAACTTTGGGCTGATTTTGTATTTTTCGTTTTTCAGGTCCTATTTTGTATTGTTTGTTGTGTGAATTTGGGGCCTTTTGTGCTATTTGCAGGGATTTTTGAATCTCTTTTCGAAGAAGTCTGGTTGGGATTTTTTTTTTAATTTTCTTTAGATCTTCTTTAAAGTGTTTTTTTTTTTTAACTATTTCTTAAGCATTTTTATGTCATATTTTTAAAGTATCTGTGAGTCAGTTTTTTGACGTTTTCTGACGTGCCTTTTGGGGAATTTCTCTGTCGTTTTATTAGGTTATTTGTTTTTTATTCACATAGTCTATAAAGATTATTGATTTCCATGGTTTACAACAACAGTTGGATCTCGTACTATTGTTGTAAACCATGGAAATCAATGATCTAGACATATGTAGATCTGGTGGGTAAAATTAAAAACACCTATTGATGCCCTTCGCGACGTTTTAAATTTTTTTTTAAATTTTTTATTACGTTCTTTGGGGTTTTTTCATCGTAGACTTTCTTTTTAATGGATTTGCCGAGTGCTTGCAGGGTTTTATTGGTGCGTTTTGGAGCGCTTATCGAGGACTTTTTAAACCCAATTTTTGGCTCTTTTTTATTGAACTTTTCATGATCTTTTTGGTGAGATTTTTCAGAATTTGTTTCTGATGTTTTGGAAATAGTCTTGCTGCAATTTTTTTTATCAACATTTGCGGCTGAATTCCAGTTATTTTATTGAATTTTGGCTTTCAAATAATCAAAAGTCTTCGGTTTGTCAGCTATTGCTTTGACGTAGCCCCAAAGAAAATAATCAAAAGGTTTCAAACTCAAACCTTTTGCAATATTCTTCGATTGACGAGTGAAAAGTTTGTCCATAATATTGTTGCAACTGCTATGTATATTCACCTCACTTTGGTCCCTGACATGTGAAGCCACGCAATAAGCACAGACAGCCTTATAGCGTTCCCATTCTCGGGTAACCACCCACAAGCCACAACTGAGCTCGAACTTTGCTAATATTTCTTAATAATTTGTAAACGCTCCGAAAGTATCAACCGAAGAACCGCCCCTCCTCCTTGTAACGATGTCAGATCCAATAAAACTTTCTCGTACACAGATCCTGTGCCAAACAGCACCCACCGGACTTCCAACTACTTTCGTATAGCAATAAATAGCAATGCCTGGTTACCCATTTCGTTAGCTTGTTCCAGCAAATTCCTTAAATGAACACAATTTCCCTTCAACAACTTGTGCGCCTGCCCTCCAATATGCTCAAGTGTCCCTAATCCGTACGATTGCAGTAAATTAACTCGCCGACGACTCCCAACATCATCGTTGTGTGGCAATGTTTCGACCAATTTCCAAACGAATGAGTCCCATAAATCAATTGTCAACATATGCCAATCATAACCTCAATCCAGTCCCAAAATATTCATGGTTCACTTACGACTGCAAGTGTGTGGAAGCACATATTCATCATGGTCGCACAATGACACTCGTAAGATGCTGCACCGGAATCTAGGTCCCTTAAGGAAGGCAACCTAAAGCGGACTTACTTCCAAACGGAACCGTCGCCATAGTATGTATTGGGATGAACCCCCTTTCGGTTCATTCAGTTCCTAAGAACGAGGCGGTGAAATCTTGAAGTTACTTCCTCAAGTGCAGCGCTGTGAAAACTTTTGGCCAAAAACTGACTGGCCATAGTGTTGTGTAGATTTAGTGCGTATCTCTGTGTGCGGGCGCACCATGTATGGGAGGAAGCAGGGAGGAAAATTGTTTCGACAAAGGAGCAGGGCCAACAATAAAATATTTTGAATAGGATATTTGGGGATTTGGTAGTTCCGAAAACTTTCCTCATTTCGTGAATCCATATGAAGTTATTACGGACCGGCCTTCTGTACGATACACACAAATCTCGTCCTTCGACAGGGGGTATTGTGTTTGGGTCTGACTTTTAATTGGAAGTTGCAATTGCAAATTGCCTCTGCTGAATCGAATTTAGCAGGCTGACGACGACGACCATCTTCAAAATTTGCTCTGGGCTGTGATGCGTGAATATGCCAACTTTGTGGTCAGTGGAAGTAAGAAGTGTGTTACAAGCTTACAATTACCAAGTTTTCGCTGCAGTTTGGGAAGTTTTCATACGGCACAACTTCGGACAGCTGGTTGGCAGCAATAATCGATTTTCAAATTGACTCGCTCTGGGCTGAAGATGAAGGATGCAGAAAAATTTCAAATTTACTGAATGTATCTTTAAGTTGGTTGGAAACTTCTTGAAAGGACCAAAAATTGGCGGAAATTTTCCAAAAGGAGCCTAGTGACAGCTTTCCCTTCTCTTAGAATGAGTCAGAACTGCGTTAGCTATTTAAGGAAAAATAGTACCCTGGGCACTTATAAAATGTTTGTGCTTTGCGCGGTTTGTACTGTTTTGAAAATGCGCCACTTAAGCTTTCGATTTTTCTTCGTGCCTGTGAAGAATTTTTTGAAATAAAGAAATATTTTTGTAGGTTGTGGACTGACAAATAAACTCGTCCCACTTAGAAATGACCTCCGTCAACTTGGCAGGGCACATAATGTCAAAAATCAATTTTGGACATTGATGTCTGATTTAAGTGTTTTTTTTTTTGTGCTGAGTTTCCGGCCTCTTAGCTCAAGCCATTTAGCTAGAAATCGCATAACAAACTTTAATCTATTAAGTTCATAGAAAACTGTTAACGCAAATCCTACAAACGAATGAAAATCAAGAAAGGACCTTTTGCATTTTTGTACTTGTGATCTTTTGAATTTTTGGTCTTTCGGCATATTGACCTTTTGAACTTTTAATTTTTTTAACTTTTGAACCTATTTTTGACCTTGTGAACTTTTGACCTTTTGAACATTTGACATTTTAAACTTTTGACCTTCTGAACTTATGAACTTGTGAACTTTTGACCTCTTGACCTTTTGATTTTTTAAGCTTTTGACCTTGTGAACTTTTTACCTCTTGTACTTTTTTAACTTTTGAACTGTTGAACTTTAGACCTTTTTAACTTTTTACCTTCTGAACTTTAAATTTTTTCAACTTTTGAACCTTGTGATTTTTTGACCTTTCGATTTTTTACTTTTAAACTTTTGACCTTGTGAGCTTTTGAATTTTTGTACTTTCTAAGTTTTTAACTTTTTACCTGTTGAACTTTATACTTTTTCTTTCCCTTTCGAGCTTTTGAACCTTTGAACTTATGACCTTGTGAACTTTTGACCTTGTGAACTATTGACCTTTTGATTTTTTTAACTTTTGAACTTTAGACCTACTTTTGCCCTTTTGAGCTTTTCATGCAGTGGGAAAACCATTTGACGTATGTCAGCCCATCTGTTAAACTCACACACTACAGACAGCACAATATAACAGATCTACCTTATGCTCTACACAATCATAGCTGAATCAGAACAATGGACGGGCAAAGTTCTTTGCTCAAATAAATCTCACTCAATCAAATATATGCGATAAAGTCACTTACTAAGACGATAATCGTTTGGCCAAACTTTAATCCTTAATCCGCTTCCGTCGTCATCATCATCATCACCGTCGTCGTCGTCGTCGTCGTCGTATAATCATCACTAAACGACAAAATCTTTCAGCAAAATTAAGCGAATTTCCTTTGGCAAACAAAGAATTGAAGAAAACTGTAATCCCATCACGCAATCCCCGACAAAGAAGGGATAAAACAAGGATCAAATTGGATAAACGTGAAAGGAGAATGCAATATACTCATAATATTCATACGCATTACGGTAGCAGTGCGGTATTCTTCCCCAAACGCACTAGCACTGATGTCATTAGCAAACTTTCAGCACGCGGGATAATGGAAAAGGACTCGACGAAAGAAATTAATGAATCTTAAGTAGGGCGCATACGATTTCACACACAACTTCCATTGAGGTATTAAGAGAGAGACTTTTGGTTGGGCACCACACCAGGCAACCGGTTCGACATTGATGAAAGAGTAGCTAACCTCGAAGTCATCCTTGACTGCAATTACCCCTCGTATATGTATATTTTATCAATGTGCCCCATGCAGCACGAGTTTCCTTCGACAATCGGCAATAGATTTGAGAAATTTCCTTTGAGAATTCCCTCGCACGCCATTACGCCCCAGTAAAAAGTAGCATCATGCGTCCCACGGGAACCCAGTCGAGTGGGAGTGCCGACAGAGAAATAATATCCTCGTTTCATCTTTCCATTCTTGTTCCATGTCTCGGTATCTACTAATGTTCATTTCGTATGAAATTGCACATTTTGTGCGGAACACGGGATCGCATTATGTATAGAAGGCGAAAGTACAATCACTTTTGAAATAAATCCTTCTTCGAAATTGGATAGAAGATAGACGGGGGAAGCACACCCACACCAAACACAATTGTACAGTTGAACAGTGCAAAGAAACATTAAAAGGGATGTGTTATCTATGAGCGAACAGAGCATGGAATTGAAATTCAATTTCCGGTAATAAATGACAATTTGTAATAAATGCGTTGCAAAAAAAAGAAGAACAAAAAAAAAAAAACCGGGAATTGAAGAAAAATCCGAAATACCCCGATACAGCTGGATGTGAGTGGGTGGCGCCTAATGACTGTTTCAATTGAATTTCCCTCTGGTGATGGCGGAACTCGAGTCGAGTCATGCTTGAGTGACTGCGTTGTTACAGAATGTGACTCCGTCGGCGGTTGGATTTGGGATACGTTCCCAATTACATGTTTAGATCTTGTTCTATCCTTATTAGTTGTAAGGTGACTTTGTGTTTTTTTTTCCAGGAAACCCATCCATTTTGGATGCCATCGCTTTAGAGCGCTTTTCGTGGTAAAATTCTCTGCATTTCGGTCTTAATGGTTAAAAAATAAATTAAAATAATGAATTTTTCGTGAGTTTTGAATATGTCAAGTAATCTGAGTGACGGTTCTTGTTGATAGCTAATTCGTTCCACTAAAAACAATTCTTGAGGAAAAACAAAAATAAATCTGTTACACATATTTGTATGTTCTTCTACATCGGATAAACCACGCCCGCAAGTTTAAATATTGTTCCCTAGCAAGTTTGAATAACCTTCTTTTATGAATTCGCTGAATGTTCGCATTTGATACTTTCGCGAGCATAAATACGATTGGTGGATGATTTGATGTAATATATGCATCGCTTGGGATTCTTCCATGAACTTGATGGCGAACGAAATCTTCTTCCATGAAAGTCGAAGCGAACAAAATTCGAATTGATAGTTTGATATGAAATTTTGAAAACTTTCATGGAAGTTTGGCACCAGACTGAAAAAATGACAGCCAATTTGACAGATGTAGCTTCAGCAATATGGCGGCTTTACTAATCGCTGCTTTTTTTTTCTGACAGCTTTTCGGATATGGCAAATGTTTTATAATGCAATAGTTGCATAAAATAAATATATAGTTGGCGGAAAAGGTTCATATAGCACCCAAAGGTTTATTTTTGGCCCAAACCGAGGAAGTCTCACAGTTAGTGTTTCTTAATACACATTTCCTTGACGAATAAAAAAAAAAAAAAAGTTTCACTCCGGGAGTGCGGACAGAATGAAAACTTGAACAATTACGTGTGTATGTATATTTTTTGAATCGTCAGGAAATATATTATTGTGCAGGGAATACTTTTAAATTAACAGCCTTATTTATAAACTCACCGTAGAGTCTGTTTATCTTTACGCACCCTCTAAAATGTCCTTACGCAGGAAAACGTGATTTATAAACAAAAAGCACTTTGCGTAAAGCCTGCGTAACTTTAAACGCAAAAAGCTTGCATATTTTTTTTTCGTTTTTGAAATGTCATTTTGTTTACATTTTTTTCGGGGTAGATGTGAAAATTGAAAAAGAAACTAAAAATTTAATTCAAAATGCCATTCAGCTTCGTGAATTCTGTTAACGACATTGATATGAATGACTTAATTTAATATTCAATTCATCACCTTGTCAGAGGAAATCCAATTTTCCAACCGTTTTCTTTTTATTTTTTGCTGCTTCATTTTTGTTTACAAACAAAATAAATCGCACAAGAGAGATGTCAGTTATATTTCTGATATCATTCCGCGGGGAAAAAGTAAGAGATTTCAGTTTTTTGTAATAGTTTCGTACTTATTTAGACACCAACCTTGCGTAGTAAACAGGCAGTGGATATTTTTTTATAAATAACAATTTCAGCAAAGCCACATAGAGGCTGCGTACATTTTTACGCGATGTTTAACTAAACATCATCGTAGAGGCGTCGTAAGGGAATCTAATAAATACGGCTGTAAGTGTTTTTTTATTCATTATTATAAACTATTACTAAAAAAATTATATTACAATTTTTATCTTCGTTTCACGCATGTAAAGGGTGATTTTTTAAGAGGTTTAGAACTTTTTTTAAAAAAAATTCGAAAAAATGAATGAAATATTTATTTGAATCGATAGTTTGAACCTTGCAATTTAATGTTTAAAGATAATTTCATGCAAATGTTGACCGCGGCTGCGTCTCAGGTAGCCCATCCGCTGAGTCCAATTTTGGCACACTCTTTCACACATATCGGCCGGTATCTCACGAATGAATGCATGGATGTTGGCTTCCAGTGCGTCAATCGAAGCGGGCTTGTCCCTATACACATTAGCCTTGGCATACCCCCACAAAAAATAATCTAATGGTGTCAAATCGCACGATCTAGGCGGCCAATTGACCGGCCCGAAACGTGAAATTAACTGTTCACCAAACTCGCCTCGCAATTGCGCCATTGTTTCGCGTGCTGTGTGGCATGTGGCACCGTCTTGTTGAAACCACATATCATGCAAGTCAAGAACTTCCATTTCGGGCAAAAAAAGTTTGTTATCATCGCTCGGTAGCGTTCACCATTGACAGTAACGCTGCGATTCGCATCATCTTTGAAGAAATATGGCCCAATAATGCCGCCGGCCCATAAACCGCACCAAACAGTGGCTTTTTCGGGATGCATTGGTAGCTGTTGCAATGCTTCTGGCTGATCTTCACTCCAAATGCGGCAATTTTGCTTATTTACGTACCCATTCAACCAAAAATGAGCCTCATCGCTGAACACAATTTTTCGATAAAAAAGCGGATCCTCGGCCAGCTTTCCAAGAGCCCATTCACCAAAAATTCGGCGTTGTGGTAGGTCGGCTGGCTTTAGTTCTTGCACCAGCTGTATCTTAAAAGGCTTTACGCCCAAATCCTTCCGCAGAATTTTCCACGTAGTGCTGTAACAAAGGCCTAACTGCTGGGAACGGCGCCGAATCGACATTTCGCGGTCTTCTGTCACACTAGCTGATACGGCCGCAATATTTTCTTCACTACGCACAGTACGTAAACGTGTTGGTGGTTTAATGTCCAACAAAGTAAATTTGGTGCGAAATTTGGTCACAATCTTCCGAATAGACTGCTCAGAAGGTCGAGAATGCCGATCATAAAATGGAAGCAGCGCGCGATGAACATTTCGAACCGAGCACGAATTTTGATAGTAAAATTCAATAATTTGCAAGCGTTGTTCATTTGTAAGACGATCCATGGTTAAATTGCAAACCAAACTGAAGCTGTTTGACAGTGACACAAGGTACTAAACACACGTCAGCTGTCAAAACCAGTGTTGCCAAAACCAAACCAGCTAAAAAATCACCCTTTACAATGAAAAATAATGCATATTTTTTTACATACAAAAATTGAAATCTATTGCTTTAAACATAAATTTACAAATACATGAAATATGAACTTTAATTAATTGGTGTTCTTTGAAATGAATACCAATGAAACTTATGAAACCATTAGCTCCCGCGCACCTACCCGCCTGCCCCCGCAAATTTTGAAATAAAAAATCTCTCTTAAATTGCCTATCTGTGAATACATGTGTAGCAGCAAAAATAAATTAATGGCAGGAGGTGTAATAAAAGGAAATAGATAGATTTATTAAAATAAAATAATGCCTTCTATTTAAGTTAAGTTAATGATAGCAGCACACTGAAAGCATTCCCTTTTTCTAACTCTCGTTAAAGTACATTTTTCTCTGTTTTTCGATTTATTTCTGCTTCTACTTTTCCATCATCAGATGAATCATTTATCTGTCTTTCTATTTCTTACTTACCTAATATTTTTCTTTTCTTACTTAATATTCATGCCTTTTAGGGATTATTTTATTAGTTAAGTTTTTTAATTTTAAATGTGTTTTAATTTTTTTTTTTGATTCAACATACTGATTTTTTAATTTTTAAAACATTCTTAAAAAATCTTTGCAAAAAAAAAAATTATCTGTAACCTTGGTCTTAAAGAATGTCTTCTAACTTCAAACTCTGCCCATTTTTCGAAAACGCTGTCATTCATTAAAAAAAATTCCACCTTCCACTTCCAGTAAGTGGAATGAAATTGGAAACAAATTTAAAAGCTTTTTGTTTTATTTTTTTATATTCGTATTTAATTTTTGATTTATTGTTCCACTTTAAAAAAAATAAATATATTTTAGGCATTATATTATTGAAAAAGGCATCTTTTTTCAAGTTAGGTATTTTTTCGTCAAAAGTCGTTGGCAACGCGAACACTGGTGTCGGAACATTGGTGTCGCGAGTTGAATGGTTTTTTCCCATCTCAAAAATGCCCGCCTAAATAAGTTTTCACTTGAAAAAAAAAAATGACAATGTGAGAATTTGAAATGCTGTTCCTCAGCTCTGCCTCATAGCTATTTACGTTCGACAAGTAAAACTTTTGCCATTACGAGATTAATCAACTTCTATGGACAATTTTTCAGACATTATCCCGTGGATGCTGATTAGATGGCAATGCGTCACAAAATCTATTATAGGGCAACATTAATCTGCCGCAAGTCATTAACAGAGAAACACAAAACCATACCAAAGAACGTAAGGACACCGCTGAGTAATTCAGTTTTCGAATAATTCCAACTTCATTACCAAGAGCCATGAATCATTAATCCAAACTTGCAATTAATTCATCAATCTGTCCTCAGCGTAAGCAAAATCGAAGGAATTTTGATTAATTGCAATTCTGTTAATATACGAGTCATCGGAGGCGGCCCCTTTTTCTTCCAAACGACAACAAAAAAAAAAAAAACAACAGGAAAGAACAAAAAGACAGGAACCACGAAGTAAACAAAATACTCGTTCGAACAAATGATTTAAAGAGAATTCAACGCGCACTCGTAACAAAGTTTTCCCATTTCGCCGAATGTATTCGCATACGGAAAATAATAAAATATTTACTTTTGCACATGCCGATCGTCTCGCTCGCTCTGTCTCTGTGCAGCAATCTAAGTAAAAGGATAAGAACCATCAATTGAAAGTTTCCAGCAGTGGCAAGAAGATTTCCAGGATAAGGATTTTTTTTTTCATTTTATTTTTGGTTTTGTTCCCCTCGACCGCAACTAAACTTTTCCTCTCCGCAGCACACAGTGGTAATCAAGATGAAACTTTGAAATGAGCTGGTAATGCACCAAGGATATCTGTGCCACAGCAACACATACACGTATCTATATACAGCGAGAGTGAAAGGCCACAAAACGAGATTTTCCTCTTTCTCTTGTTTTTTTTTTCTCCGTTTGCATTCCACTTTCCAGCTTCGATTGAAAATTGCATAAAAAAGGTGGAAAAGCCCCAAACAATAGTTTTATGTTGGCCAAAACTTTAATTGAGTTTTAACCAAATACACATACACACAGTGAAAACAAAAATTTTCAATTGAATTCGCCAGAATCCACTGTAGTCGTGCAGTTGGCATTCGGGCACGACTATATGTGGTGCAGGGGTACACACTGCACAGTATCCTGGGAAATTTGCTTACCATACACTCGTATGTGTAGTTTTTGCTTCCCTTCTTCCTTGCAGGGAAAACAATTTCCATTTTCATTTCCATTTGCTTACAACACGTATGTGGCGAACGACCGACGCCGGCCGCCGCTGGGTGGAGGAAGGAAATCTTTGTTGAAACCAAATAAACCACAATTAGAAAATTTCTAGCGGTAGATGGAGTGTAGAACAATAAAAAAAAAATATCGCTTGAAAATGTTCTCCAAACACTTTTGCTTCAGTTTTTCCGATTTGTTTAATTAGTTCTTCGGTTTTACACGTTCAACATTGCGGTGGGTTCAAATGCTTCCGGGTTTCGGGTGCGGGAGGACGATTCTCAAAGAAAGAGTTTACCTTTAGATTTGACAGCTTACAGCGCCCAACCAGACATGAAGAAGTAGACCACATGAAATTAACATTTTTAGCTCAAATATTGGGAAAGTTCCAGTTTTAGCTCGGCAATGGAAAAGTTCGAATTTTTGACCTGGACGGGGAAAAATTTCAAAATTTTGACTCGGATATAATAAAATTTGTAGAAATGATATGAAAATGAATGAATGAAAATTTAAAAAAAAAAATTAACCAGGTTATCTGGAAAAGTTTGAAGTTTTGACTTGGAAACGAACATTTTTGACCGCGCTATAGAAAAAATTTGAAAATTGAAATTTTGAAAAATTTTACTATTTGACCAGCATTTTAATAACAAATTTTAATTTTTAACCCCGGTATTGAAAAAAAAACTCGAAATTTTGACTGGGGATTTGCGTTGTTTGCGCGCTGGTTTAATAAAAAAAAATCTTTAAGTCCTTGGACGATAGTTCTGTTGGAGAGTACCACTGAATGATCGCGGTACGCCCCAACGTAACCTATAGTATCTGGCCGACATTATCTTATAAGCATATGGCTGCTTGAAAATTAGACTTTGCAAGTGAAGTTGGCATTCAAAATAGCTTAAGATGCACTCCGCATATCTGGACGTTCGTGGGCTTTCAGTAATATTGCTGTCAATTGGAGATATAAGCATTCTTTGCCGAAGTTGGTCAGAATTTGTTAGGTCGGAAAAATATTCATACCAAGTGTTGGCCCTCAAAAAAATAACCAAACATTTCTGCTAATCTTTCCAAAGTCACTGAGTTTCTATTTTTCAAAAAGTTTTCTGGCATTTTTTCGAATAGATCAAAATTTTATGAATCTATTACTTGTAGGAATATGCAATTTTCTGGTGTTGTATTTAAATTTATTTTGGAAAGTAAACCAGAAAATTCTCGCCAGGCTGGGTACATTTTTCGGCGACAAATTTTAAACCAATTTTTTAATTCGTAGGTCAAGTCCGTTATGCCCTTGATATTGTATACTCAGTTGCAAAAGATCGAGATCGAGAACATTAGAGAGCCCACTTAAGCAGATGATGGTGAGAGGAGCATTGAAATTAATGAACCAGAAAGTTTAAGCTATTTTTTCAATACGGAGATTTCGAAATTAGTCTTGAAAATATTAGTTTTCTGGCTTTTCTTTCAGATTTGTGTAAAGAACCAAAGGCAACCATTCGTTTTGTGTGTGTTTTTAATTTTTGTTGGTGAATGGAAGGGATCTTCAATTTTAGGCCGAGTCCAAATTGCTAATTGAGAAGCACTTTCTTGACTTTGGTACTCTAGAATGTTTGTCAGACGTTTGCCAGAGGTGGCGCAGTGGAAAAAACCTTAAGATGCAAAATTGTGTTTTTTCGGGGATCGAACCAGGAACCCCTCTCTTAGTAGTCCAACACACTAACGACTAAGCCACTGCGCCTACTCACATTTCTGTTCCTTTTTTTTTTTTTTTTTTCATTGTGGTTATTTGTTTACAATTCGGGTAACAAACGGTTAATTACGACTCTTTTTTGAACCGATTTATATATATTTTATTGTCAGCCTGACGGCATTTTTCTTTGATTAACAGAAACGAACTGAACTCGACTTGTTGTTTCGTCGTTCCCAATGCCTCCTCCATGCCTACGGTTCTTCGTTTCTCCATCGTGCGCTCCGGGGTCAGCATGTCCCCATGTGTTCAAGCTTGGATGACACAATATGTTGGGCAAAACAAAATGTTTTCTGTCATTCTTTCCGAAACAAAATTCTGAAGTTCCGAAAAGAGCGAAAAGAGATTCTGTTTAGACTGTCTGAAATGCCTGAACTTTTGTTTTCTAAAGCAAATACTTGTAAACCTTGGTAAAAGCCGGAGTCTGTGCTTTGCAACCTAAAACGTATAAACATATTTATCGGACGCACCCATTGACGACACCAACTGCAACCAACTTCGCTACTAGGTTCGTTGTAATTTTTTGTATTGATGGACGCACGTTTTTAAACGTTTTAAAAATAAAGAAAAAAAATAATCCGAGGAAATCCTCTTTGCAAATTCAAATAAATCAATTTTAAATAGTAGTCTTCTGTTTAGAGGATTTTACTAGCGTTTTTCGCAAAAAAAATTCTGACGTCATATCGGGCAATCAAACTTTCAGACTAATTCTGACGAAAAAACGGACAGTCAAACTTTCAGGGCCTTACTAATAATCACTTTTAATCCTTACCTTATATATTTTGTAGGTCCAATATCCCATCTTGTATGGACAATTTCGCCATTTTGAGTTCGAAAGATTGACACTTAGACGGATTATTGGTATTGCCGCAGGACAAATTCTGATCATCCTCCACACTTTCATATGCTTTGCGGCAGATTTCGCTCCAGAGTGGACTCTTCTTTCTATAGTCCATATTTTGTAGAAAGAAAGTGGTCAAAAATTGGTCGGTAACGGCACGGATTGTTTACCCGATAGGTCGATTAAGTTGACCTAAGTTTATCTGTCATTTGTCACGTTTTAAAAAAACCTGATTACAAAACAAAAACCAACCTTATGCACCTTTTGACTTACTGAAAGTTGTTGTCATTCATTCCGTCTTTGATTGGATAATCACTATCTTTATTGCAAGGGCTCTACAATAAGGTTTAAAAGAAGCTTCCAACATCTATTTTTATCACCATCTGACATAGATCTCCAAACAACCTCCCTTTTTAGCGTCTAGATCTTTTGATAGTTCTGCCGATTTCAGTGTCGCGGTAGCTTCCTCATCATTTGTTAAAAAAAGCTTAAATTGGATCAGGGCTGAGTCCACTTATTGCACTTTAAGGATTGTAGCGATGTGACCAAAAACAGGAACACAGTCCTTGATTTTTGTCTTTTCCGCGGGAAGCACTGACCAAATTTCACAAATCCCCCATAAATATTCGGTGAAAGTGAGTCGCACTAAAATCGATTACCCACAGCAGCAGTTTTGGGCGCTTGTGTTCTTTTTTTCGCTGATCTTGTATCACAATGTCTGGAGCTCGCGCCCACAATTTAAATAATTAAATAATTATCCCTCGCAATGATGGTTTGCACAGATATGACCATCTGTTCCGGGACATTGATTTCTCATCAGGAAAATTCATCGAAATCATTTCCGGTTGTTTTTCTTTCGCCCCCCTCACCCTCTTTCCGTCCAATTGAAAGCGTTGTTTTTATTCCCGTTCCTGGTCTGTATGGAATAACGAGGTGCTGCTGTGACGTATAGTATCGGATTAAGCGGCGCATATACACGTCTACATCTGTTGTTGGCACTACCATCATCAGCATCATGGCCATCATCCTATCATCATCCACATTCACATCGTCATCATTACATGTGAGTTGAGCTTAAGCCAGCATAAAGCGTACGCTGTGCTTCGGTTGGTCCAGTCAGTAGTGAGAACGTGCTTGTGGGACTGGAAGGGATACCATAATGTATACGCTCCTATGTGCGGTGCGGGTTATGAAAATGCAAATTTTGCTCGCTCCGTTGAGCTTGAAAATAAAGCTTGTTTCCTGTGCGACTCTACTCGTACAGAGTGTATGTGTGAACTACTCGTTCAGTGTTTGCATAATGTGTGTTTTTGTGGGATCGGATATCCCTTTTTTCATTTAGTTAGTTTTTCCACATATTAACTGTTGTTTTTCGTATTTTTCTACGCGAAACAGCTGCAGGCTGATGATTCGCATTTACCGAGGTTAATTAGGGATGTGGAATTAATGGAACAAGTTATTGAGAACGAGCCAGACTGATGGACAGAGTTCCGCAACAAAATTGAATAAATTATCGCAAGTATGCGCAAAAAAAAAAATGTATTTAATCGTGTTAAAGTTTTCTGAGCCAAAACCCCGGGCAAGCAAATGGGTTCTCCATTTGAAATGTATTCCATCATCATTAGCCAGCGGAGCCTGTATCAAATGCAAACAGGATGTTGACCATATTTTGTGTTGTTTTGTGTCGATATCCTGCAAAGGTACAATAATGCACAATAAATCTCTCCGCTGATGAATAAATCCGACCGAAAAACATTTATTACCAAATGCAATGTCATTTTTCAAAGTGTACACACGTTGGGCACCATTTCCCCATGCAGATGGATGGTTTTGCTGCAAACCGGTGTGGAAATATTTTAAATTAATTATTGCTTGCTTTGTAGTGGGGTCGACTAAGTGGCGGGTTACGGCGCCACTAAGCGGGCGAGAATGTAATAGTGCAAATGATTTATGCCATCAAATGAATGCCGGAAGAAAGTGCTTTGGTTGTACAATGGTTCGATTAAATACATCAAGTCTGCAGGAAAAGTGTTGCGAATCCTTTTATCTGCTCAGCCAAACATCTGACGGACAAACATGCGGAGAGTTCTGCCAAAGGATTTGCATTAATTGCAATACAAAATTCAATTGAGCGAGTCCTAAAAAAAACAGAAAAATAAAAAAAATTCAAAAAAATTGTTTCCGCAACAGGTCCGGTCCGTAAGGGACTCTAGGCCTAGCATCTCACTATGAGAAAGTTATTCATTTTTGGGACGAATTTACGATTTTATACAGCTAATTGAGAAGCTCTTTTTTGACAGTTGTACTCTCGAAAGTTTGTCAGACTTTGGCGCAGAGGAAAACACCTTAAGATGCCATTTATATTTTCCGGGGATCAAACCTGAAACCCCTCGATTAGTAGTTCAATTCAATTCAATTCAATTTCAATTTATTTGGCAAAGTACAAGTAAGAAAAATTATTGTCTTTTATAGTAAATACATTAAAGCTCAACAGATATACATTAAAAGTACATTAATTCACATAATGAGAAAGAAAAGAAAAAATAAAGTTAATATTAAGTGAAAATTATTTTAACAAAAATAAAAAGTTAACATTTATTGATTGAACTAATAGAAAAAGGAGTAATAGAGTAAACATAAATGTAGAATGCATTATTGTGCAAAATGTGCAAAAAGTGCACTTTTAAATTTATCGGCTCACACTATTTGCTTGATGGTGACAGGTAGAGAGTTCCGAAGTCTGGCAGCGTGGACAAGAAAGAGGCGAGAAGAATTTAGGAAATTAGAAGCAGGCATTATGAGATTGAAAGTTCAACACACCAACCCCTAAGCCACTGTGCCTACTGAGAGTCCCTAAATCGGTTGTTATGGGCCCACACACTGCCCATCAATATCACTGTTTATTGAGAAATGGGTTATGTCAAACTAAACGTCAGGTGGCACGCCATTTTCCATACTTCCCGTTTTTGTGTTCAGCCCGATTTTCTAAATGCTGCCAGGTTGGGCAACAACTACCTAGACTCCGAGCAACACATCGTAGCATTGTCGCAAGATGTAGAATATTTCGAAAATTCTACATTAATAGCTGTTTTTTTATTATCAGCTATGATCATGATCTGAATATTATTTCTACTATTTCTCACTGGGTGGCTTGTTTTATATTTAAATGTTGGTGTGCCCGTAAACGACAGCCACAATCACGTTGCCAGACTAAAAAATGGAACACAAAAAATCAATTGATTTTTTCGCATTCGAATGATCTCCCCGTCCGTATTGCGAGTTATTTTGTTTTTTCTCGTTGTATAAAGGTATGTCCAGACCAGCCAAACATTTAATAAACAATTAAATACGTACATGGTCCATAAATATTTCTAAAACATTTATTAAGCGAAACAATTTTTATGAAATGTTTATGAAATGTTTTGCTGGTTTGAACAGGACACAAAAAAAAACATTTATGAAATGTATCACAGCTACCCATTCGTGATGGGAAATAATTTTTGTTTTACAAGTTTCCGTGCAGAAAGTGAGCGCTGTTTTTTGATTATAATTTTTTTTTAAATAAAATAAAAAATGTCTAGCAAAGCTTGGAACACCTAATGAGAAAGTGATTCATTTAATACGATTATTTGAATTGAATCGCGTGTCGCGTGATTCCCGATACAAAAATTACAAAAATAAAAACTTTACTCGCTGCTAATAATCCTACCACATTTCTTTGTTCTAGTCAAAAAAAGGATAAAACTGAAACATTTCATAAGCATTTAATAAATAAATTTCAGAAATGTGTCCGATTTCCTTCAGAAACATTTCATAAACATTTCTGAAATGTTTCGCTGGTCTGGACACACCTTAATATTCCAAAATAAACGATAGTGCTACCAGGAAAATATTGTTCATGTGTTGAATATTGAACATAAAATATTAAATTTGTTTAAAAAAAAAAAAATATGGAAAAGAAAAATTATGCAAATTTGATTCAAATGGTAACGCCCCCCACAATGCAAGTGACATGTCATGTGCCTTGTGTGCGTTGAGCAGAATATTTGCAATATGGCTGGTGGCAATATGAAGTTTGAAATACCTATCTGTTATCTGTTTTTTTTTTTTAAAGAAACTGTTGCCACAATTCAAAAATTAAACTTTTCAATGATCCGTCTTGTTTTATTTCCGTGATCTGATCCGGATCAGATCACTCTGATAATAAAAAACAGCTAATCTAGCATAGGGATAGATTTTCAGTGGAGACCTAAACCACTTTTGCGCACATAGAACTACGCTGATCAGTGTCAGCCAACTCTGACCGAAAGACTGATTTTTACTTTTTCAAATCCGGTCAAAAGATAAAATAAGAATTTTTGGAGTATAGAAATATATTTTAACTAAAAATAGAAAACAAAAATTATATTACCTATATTATATGTATGTAGCTTTTTTTATTTTTCTAAACTAATCTTAAAATCTAAAATCTAATTAAACAAAGAAACAAAAAAATTCATTGAAAAGCTTTGGATCACAACGTTTTACAGAAAAAGTAACTTTCCACTCCACTTCGTTGTTTGAAATTGGGAAAAGCAACACTGAAATTGCAAAATATGCTAAATCATTTTCACTTCAGTCTTGTTGGAATGCACACATCCAGTCACAGTTTGGGGAGCATTCAAATGAGACTGCCGCAAGGAGCCGCTGTATTCTTGGATTATTCACAATAAATTGGTTTCTGTATGAAATTGTGAGTGTGTTCTATAAGTATGGCCAAGTATCATTCAAATTATAGAATTCTATCTAACAATATTATTTTCCGGGTCAAAAAAGGTTTTTCCGGTTAAATAATTTTTTCGCTTTGGTTAACAATCGTTTAGACCGGATTTTAAATTTTCGGTCACATATGGCCGAAATACGGCCAGGATGGCAACACTGATGCTGATTTCGATTTTAGTTGCGGGTTGACACACAGAAATTCGAATGAATGCAAATCGTTGCAAGCAAAGCAGAAACCATATCCTATAAGTATACAATATCCATTTGAGGACATTACCAAAGACTTAACTGAATCCCCATCCACCCATGGCATATTGCAATTGACACGCAATCCTGCCAATTAATCGTATTCACTAATGAACTCTTACGGGAAGTCGTCCTTTATCTGACACATGCTCATTGCTCATGCACAAAGCTCTTCTCAAGTGCAGATATACTTATCGGCTTCAGAACCTTTTTTTTTTTTTTGCTTAATAAGCGGCAGCTGCACTTTACAGGCACTTAAATATTTTCTCCCCTCTTACGGGGCGATTACATGGCAATGCGATTTTAATTGCATGGCGATTGTAAAAAAAAAATTGCTGAAATACGGGGTCAAACAAATCCAACTCTCACTCGTTGGATACTTTGCCGGTTAATCGAACGAGTAAAAGCCTTTTATTTTTTTTGTTTTAATTGACTGCAATTTAATGAGTGCTGCTCAACTAGATTTGGTTTTTGTTTTCCAATTAATGAAAGGGGGATCAGCATTTAAAAAAACAACTCCAGGTGTGATTAATTTGTGGAATGTATTTACAATAGTTTTCACGTTTTTTATTTTTTTTTGATTTCAATGATATGCTAATTGAGATTAAATCGATTCTCTAAAAATTAACTTCTTGTTATGGTGCTTCACCCAGTAGCAGCGCGAATCAAAAAAATGTAGAAAAAGGCGACTTTTAAAGCACGCAGTGGTCACAAGCACGTCACTGGTGCTGTTTTTTTTTGCGATTCCAATCAGTTAAATGTCGGCGATGTTTGGATATTCTGCAACGTACTGGAGAGCTCCACGATGACGTACAGGCAGTAGTTGATAGAAGGAAACCAAAATGGACACAAATCAACTGTAAGCTGTCAAAGTGATTATCGCTAAAAAATGTTGTGTCAATTAAAAAAGCCAACCGCCTAAAAAACACACAATTTATAGGTACAAAGCTGCAGATAGGAAAAGGTGAACGAGACTCGATTCCGGCTTATATCTATATGAGAAAACGATGACGATCCCTGGAAAAAATGTGCCAAGTCGCCTTCAACGTCATGTGGCAATTTTACCTGAACGTCGAATGTCCTACTTCGTAGACCTCATTTGCAGTTGACAATGTTTCCTCTAAGAGGCCCAGCTTCGACAAATACCCCAATCATTGGGTAGGTACTTACTCCCGCCGCGACACACATTATGGCCGAAATCAAAATAAATCTCATCTCTTTAGCAGAGTGCGAAAATATGTGACCTACCATTTCCGACTCGAACGACCCCAATCACTTACAATAATTCACTCGCTTCAAGTTCGATTATTTCAATATGACTCTCAATCTATTCCCCAAAATGTCAATTCGCAATCCAACCTCTCCATTTGCACCCCAAAATACCAACCCCTATATCTATCTATTCATGAAATATTCGAAACGATCTCACATGTGGTGCGCCCTGCAACAGAGACCCAGAGAGAGAGGAGGACCCCTACAACAAATATGTTACACACTGGCCTCCTTATTTATGCTGCCCTCAGATATCCCCCCCCCCACCCTCTATTACTAACAATATATCATTACCTCATTTGATTCTTGTGTGGGGCAAATAAGCGGAACAAAATTCCATCCATTTCTGCACCCACATCAATTCTCTGGGGAATAATGGATGGGAAATTTGTTTCGCCACCTTCACTGTTGTGCTGGCCTATAGGGAGGGTTTTTTTTTTGTTGCTATTTGTTGTCCCCTTTCTTGAACAATAGAAACGATTGTCCTTTTATGTGTAATAAATGTGATGATATACTTTATATTTTGTAGCAACCACCTCCGCACACATGTGTATTTTATGGCTTATCATCATCCCTGGGTCGTTTTTCACTCGACGACGACGAGGTCCTTGTTCCGTTCGATTGTCTGAGCATTTAGGGATTTTATTTTTCTTTCGGGGGATTTATGGTCTTTTGCCAAAGCGAATATAAAAAGGAAATATGTAAGAAAAGTGGAAGAGGTCCGACCCGGCTCGTTAGCCTATCGATGTAGCAGCGGGCCGAATGGTGTAAACGACTGTCCGATTAATCTGGAATGTGGGTGCGATCTGGAGCAGAGGATTGCTGCAGGAGCAACATTGTTTGGGTTTTAATGATCCTTTAAGGGCTTTCGATTAATCTTACTCTGTGATGCGGTATAAAGTGGTCATTCTCGAAATTAAAGTTCGATGTGGAAGGGGTTTCCGTAGGCGGGAGAGGAACTGAATCAAAAGTGTGTAGGGGAAAGGATTATGACCGACAGATGTGTGGTATGACAAAGCCGTGGTTTGAAGAAGAGAGGATTCTTCAAGCAGTCAAATGAAAGTTGTAACTTCTGAAGTGGCAAATAAATTTCTTATAAATTTCTATTTAAGACATACGGACAGACTTTAAATTTAAATCGTGGGTAGCCTTCGGCGGGCTCAGTGGTTAGTGTGCAGAATACTGAATCTATTTCTAAGCAAAAGAAAGGGAATAATGCGAATGGTAGCAACTGATAAAAAAGATGATGAATGGTAGAATAATAAAAAAATAGAGTTCATGGTTTGAAGAGAATGTTAATGAATGGAAAGTACATGCAAGCGACTGGTGATGAATGAAAAATTAGTACAAACGGCTCATGATGATCGCTGAAGATTGCAAATGACGGGAATAGAATCCAAGTGACTCCAGATGATTTTAAATGTGTAAATTGCAAGTGAGTGGTGATGACTCGAAAAAAATTCAAGACGGTTGAAATGGCTCGTGATGATCGAAGAAGAATGCAAGTGACTCGCGCTGATTTTCAAAAGAATGTAAATAATTAAAAAGAAAATGCAAGTGACCGATGGCGATTGGAAATAAATGTGAATAATTCAAAATGAATGCAAGTAACTGGTGATGAATGGAAATTTAGTACAAACGGCTCATGATGATCGGAGAAAAATGCAAATGATAGTGAGAAGAATCCAAGATACTCAAGATGATTTTAAATGTGTTATTTGCAGAAATAAAATGAACGTGATTGGAAATGAATGCAAGTTAGTGGTGAGTGGTGATGATTGGAAATGGATGCAAATGACTGGTGATGATTGGATATGAATGTTAGTGACTGGTGATGATTAGAAAATAATGCAAGAGAGTAAAAATGGTTCGTTATAATCGAAGAATAATTCAAGTGACTTGTGCTGTTTTTAAAAAGAATGTAAATAATTAAAAGAAAATGCAAGCGACCGGTGATGATTGGAAATGTATATAAATGATCGGAAATAGAACGAAAATGATTGAAAATGAATGCAAGTGACTGGCGTTGATTGGAATGAATGTAAATGACTGGCGATAGTTGAAAAAGAGTTGCTGTTTGAGAGATGTTTATTTCGGGGCGATGATTGGAATGAATGTGAATAACTGGCGATAGTTGAAAAAGAGTCGATATTTGAGAGATTTTTACTTCGGGTCGATGACTGGCGATGATTGGAATGAATGTAAATGACTGGCGATAGTTGAAAAAGAGTTGCTGTTTGAGAGATGTTTATTTCGGGGCGATGATTGGAATGAATGTGAATAACTGGCGATAGTTGAAAAAGAGTCGATATTTGAGAGATTTTTACTTCGGGTCGATGACTGGCGATGATTGGAATGAATGTAAATGACTGGCGATAGTTGAAAAAGAGTTGCTGTTTGAGAGATGTTTATTTCGGGGCGATGATTGGAATGAATGTGAATAACTGGCGATAGTTGAAAAAGAGTCGATATTTGAGAGATTTTTACTTCGGGTCGATGACTGGCGATGATTGGAATGAATGTGAATAACTGGCGATAGTTGAAAAAGAGTTGCTGTTTGAGAGATGTTTAGTTCGGGGCGATGACTGGCGATGATTGGAATGAATGTGAATAACTGGCGATAGTTGAAAAAGTGTTGCTGTTTGAGCGATGTTTATTTCGGGGTGATGACTGGCGATGATTGGAATGAATGTGAATAACTGGCGATAGTTGAAAAAGAGTCGATATTTGAGAGATTTTTACTTCGGGTCGATGACTGGCGATGATTGGAATGAATGTGAATAACTGGCGATAGTTGAAAAAGAGTTGCTGTTTGAGAGATGTTTAGTTCGGGGCGATGACTGGCGATGATTGGAATGAATGTGAATAACTGGCGATAGTTGAAAAAGTGTTGCTGTTTGAGCGATGTTTATTTCGGGGCGATGACTGGCGATGATTGGAATGAATGTGAATAACTGGCGATGATTTTAATAAATATGAATAACTGGCGATAGAAAAGAGTTGCTGTTTGAGAGATCTACTTTTTTTGGTTACTCCAAAAATAGTTGTTTTTATTACCTGATCGACAAGCTACCCTTGCTTTTACCTAAGAACAGCAGGCAGGATATTTCAATGTCAGTAAAATGCCCATGCAAGTCGTTGTTTCTGCAGGAACTTACTTTTTACAGTCCACATTAGTGTTCCCAGACTATGAAGACTATTTTCCTCTTTTTTAATCAGCAAAGCATTATTTTTGCCCTGAAATCAAAAAATTGCCCTTTTTTCCCCAAAATCAGATATGCTTTATTTTTTCATAACATTTACATTTAACATAAAAATATATATGGGTATCATACAAGGATCAGTGACCTGAATCATAAAAAAAGTCAAACAGAGTGAATGCATTCAGATCCACAAAAATTCTTACGCAGACGTTCGATGGTGAGTTTTCTGTGATGTTTAATATGAATATTTTTGAAATATTTACGTGATGAAAACACGTTTTATTTTACTTTTAAACAATTTACGTTTCGCAGAGGTTTTTGATTTTTTTCTTCCCCTTTTTTAATCCTATCCCTCGTTTTCCCCTTTTTAATGAAAAAAAGCGACGAAATTGGAGCTTTCGATGCCAAAATTGTGGCTTTCCAGATCTAATTTTTTTTACTAAATGTGGGCCGGTGTAAACACAGTGGCACTCCCAATCCATTAACAACTGCAATCTCATCCTACATCACTTAATACTTCACTCTAACCTCTCTTGAGTTAATATTTAATTGAAGCGCCAAAGGAAGTTTTTAATTTAATCAGACCCATTAACGTAACTAACCACGCAATCGCCTTCAATTTGAAATTCCTTCTGGTTGCGGTGAAAGGGCACTTCCTTCTGTGAACTCTTCTTTCGTGTTTTAATTTAATCTCCTGTGAGATTGGAAACTTTGTCTTTGGAGCCTCCAATCGTTTTTAATCCCACGAAATTTTAACGCTTTTAAAACTTCAGAAACTGGAACTATGACTTCTTTTGACAGTTGCTTTGATTTCTAATTACTGTGGTAGCGATAAATGGAATTATAAAAATGACTCAAACTCCGAAGAGACTCAAACTCAAAAGATGCATTATTTATTTTGTACTCTGTGTTTTAAAAAAAAAATAAACCATCGAAGAAGAAACCAACAGGAGGAGACACACAGCACCCTTAGAGTATCAAAGAAACCGGACGCCAAAGGGATCACATCGCTTTTACCCTGAAGGGTGTTTAGCATATCAAAAGGATTTGAATATGTTTGTCAGTAGTTGCAGGGGTTGAGTTGTTTTCGCATTTGAATTCATTTTTCCTCAACGTTTTCTTTTGCCTATGCGAAAGAGGGTGTCCTTGCCTGTCCCTGTTGTTATCTTGAACTTTTTAAACGGAAACATTTCTCCTTTTTTTACTTTTTCTTTTGGAAAGATGTTTCTGAAACTTTGCGAACTCACAATTTGCATATCTATCGATTGATCTAATCGTTTATCAGGCATCTTGTTGTTTTACATTGTTTTGCCTCGTCTATTGGTATTCTGACAGAATTACATTTGGTTTCGGATTGCAAACAGATTGTTAAGCGTTTTGCACAGACCTTGATGGATGTGAAAGGCCTTAAGGTTTGTTCGTTACGTCTCTCATAGGGAGGAGGGAGTATTCGTTGATCAAATGGTAGGACGAAGCTACATAACTAAAAGAAAAATATCTGAAAATATCTTGGCTGAAATGATTTAATACAAAGCCTAAAAAGAAAAAAGCTCTGACAATGACAACGCACACACGCAACCATCTCCTTCCGTAATCCAATTAAAACAGCTACAGAATACTTTCGCCCCCGTCTACCTTTGTATTCATTGCAGGAGAACAAACATTTTCTCGAAATAAAATCCCGGAGAGGGAGTAAAATTTAAATCAAATTTGAGCGCCATATATAAACTCCAGCCGAACAAAACCGTGCACACACCCGACACCGTCGAAAAAGAACTAAACCAACTGAGGCAAATTACCATAAAAAAGGACCTCCTTTCATTCACTTAACACTCGAAAATTTCACAGCACAAAAAGCACTCTCTGGGCGCCCTGTGCAACAATGTTGTTTATCTCCCAGCCATTGTGCTTATTTGTTTGTATAAATGTCTGTCAGCTTATCATTTCATGCTAATATAAGTGTCTACACTTATTTCACTCATCATCCCTCTGCAAATAAACAAAGGATTTGAGCAGCCATTTGTTCGTAATCTTGTTTTTGTCAAAGAGTGGTTATATACAACCTGACGAGTAGATTATCTCATCCCAAATTTTGTTGTATGTTTTTTCTTTGGGGAACTTTCTCCATGGCATGACCTAATTTTGTGCTGTGTGTCATAAGTGCGGCTAACAAATACGAGTAAGAAATGATGGGTTGAACAGTAGACCTCGCTGCATGTACACTGTACAGTCAGAGGGGGGAATTCTCAAATGCAATTTAAAGATAAAGGTTTTCCATGCCAATTGTCCCGTGGACCCATGTCTGTCTGTAAGAGTCGAGCGGGCCAGTGTTCTGGTGCATGTGCATTTTAAGGATACCCAACGGACGCTTTATAAATTTTGGTTTTATTTCGTTTTCGTTCTGATGTGTTTGTTTCTGCCAAACCATTGGACAAATTCCTCTTCGTGCTACTCCCGTAGGTGCACGATTTTGGCATTAACAAGGAGAAGCAGCAGCAACAACAGGACCAGTGGCAGTTCGGTGGCTACGGAACAAGTGCTGTTGGTTTGGCAGAACACATTTGGATCCATTCAAGAATGTGGGTCATTGTGAATGAATTTAAACGATGCTGGGATGGGGGGTGCATGGGTGGAAAGAGGAACGTTCGTGAGGGTTTTGATGGGGGCAGCTTGCAACTTGCCTTGCCTAAGGTTCATCAAAATGAGACATTTCCTAGAAACCACTAAACCAATTATTGAACTTTCTGTCAGGGAAATATCGGTTGATTGTTAAATCGTTTACCAGTAGAATACTTTTTAAGGTTCCGTACCCAAAGAGAAAAAACTAAACCTTATTAGTTTCGTTTTTGTCCGTCCGAACCCACTAGACCAATTTTGTTGTTTTTCATCGGTGTCACATTTCGATCGTATTTATCGTATTTGTTACGATTCTGAGAAGCAATTTTGACGCTCTAGTTTTTCCCTATTTTTACCATTTTTGAAATAGAATTTTGGATCCCCTCCCTAGCTCCATGGTATAATGCCGCAAACCTAACTACTTATAATAGAAACTGCTTTAGTTTAGTGATCGTTAAGGTGCAAGTTGCTATCGTGGCAATGGGGTGCGACTTCTTCGAGTATTTTTGCAACAACAACCAGTATTATGGAGCAGCATGCACACGAAACTTGGTAAATAAAAAAATGCTGCACGACTGATGAGACGTACTATACTAGGCGTTGGTATCGTGCAGTCACCATGTGCAGTCACAACGTCCACTACAGCTCATTCTGTTCAAGGAAGTACCTCACGACGCGCAATCCCAACTCTTTTTCTTCGAATCTGACGCCGTTTCGTTCCCCACTCAGTCTCATTTTGCCCGAGCTACCTCACCACGAGCTGTACGGTGTCCCCAGACTTTGCAGACTTTTTTACCCTTTTTTGTATAATATAAAAGTAATATATATAAAAAAAATGCAAAAGCATTATCTTTCCCCTGAATTCGAAAAAAGTTGCCCCCCCTCCCCCCTAGGTAAATTAAATTTTCAATTTATTTCATATGAAATAATTAAAAAATTAAAAAATTCAATAAAAAAAATTCAGATTTTTGTGCATTTCCCCTAAATTTGGGATCACTGGCCCTCCCCACTTCCGTTTTCTGTCGGTTTTTCGTTTCATTGCAGCTCGAAATAAGACACGAAGATTCACTTTAACCTATGTCGTTTCATCGGAGTTTGGAATTAATGACCAAACGGCTTGTCGCGCTTTTGTTTCATCGTAGTTATGTAGCAATTACTGCCGAAGTAGTCTGTCATTTAATCAGCTGTCGTTTCATCGGAGTTCGGAATCACAGTCCAACAACATCTGGCGATTTTGTTGCAGTTCGAAATCAGTGTCCAACGAACGAACCCTACGTCAAAATTTCAGTCTTGGCTAATAAAACCTTCAGTTAAGCAACAAAACATATTCAACAGAACGTCTTTTAGCACTCCAATGAAAATATAGTTACCTGATTCTTTTTACATTTCTCTTGAAGACCTTTGGCTCTTCATTTAATTAGACTGCAATGAATCGGGAAACCATGAATCGGCCGAATGACTTTTAGGCTACAGTTTTTATTTGATTAGACCTTGTAATTCCGACACCCTACAAAGGCGTAACCTAGGAGCAAGGAAATATTGGGCCAGCATAAAGTCCCAAACACTATGGTCATCGCAATAAATACAGCGTTCGTGCTTTGTGTGTCTGGAATTCTTTTCGGAATGCGGTTTTTTACGATTGTACGACCTATTTTTAAATTTATTCCATCTCTGCATATGGATTCAAAAAACATGACCGATAGCTTAAAATATTCGGAATAGCTAGGAACATGAATCACCTCTTGAAGATTCCACTGCGCCAACTCTTAGGAACATCTGCCCAACGTGCGAGAGTATAATGGACTGGAAAAGCTTCTCAGCCGTTCGGATCGGCATCAAATTGTAGATCACTTCCGTTCGCACAAAAAAAAAAAAAAAACTACTCGAAACGAATGGTTGTGAGAAGCTAGGCCTAGGATATCTTTAAGTACCTGTTGCGCTACCAATTTTTTTCTTTGCATTATAATATCACTCCTGGGGCCTTTCTGTTGACCATTTTGATATCTGTGCCATCGTTGCCTCTGAAAACTTTCAAAAGGCGCCTCCACATAAAATACTAATATAGAAAAAAAAAAAAAACCAAAAACAGAAACAGTTGACTGTTTTATGTTTCCGGAGAAATAAGGTCTCATCTATCTGTCCTTGTAACACTGGGCATGTTGGCGATTGTATTGGGACACTTAAGCCCCATCGATAACTTTGAAATAAGAAAGGTCTTTCCAAAGATTACTAAAAAAAAGACGTTGCCAAGCAGGGATGAAAAATGAATTGTGTGGACTGTAAGCAAATCTTAGTTCCAATTGTATTTTTTCGAACTCAATTGTATTTTTTATTTTCGTCTACGAATAGGAGAAAGATATCGTTTTCGTAAAAAATTTCGAATGATTTCGAGATGCTTATTAATTTTATGTAATATCACGCAATTCCGTCCGTCAGCTTCTGAGGCCTACAGCTAGTCGCATTTGTTTCAAACTTCGTTTTGAGAGTTTGTGGGCTTATTTTTCATTTTGCACGGCGATTTCCAAATTTTGATTTTTCTCGAAAACGATATATGCGATATGTGGACAAAAATGTATTTCAAAGGTAATATGGTCAACTTAATGCAATTCAATCCAATTTGTTACATTGGCTTTCTAAAGGCTATCTACATAAAAACGGGTACAACATAAATGTTTAAAATTATTCCGTCACTCATTTTCCACACGAATTTAACAATAACAATAGGTAGGTACTTTAAGCAACTTTCGAACCCCAAGTTTTCGGTTTTGATAAAAACATTGCACTCATTCAATTTTTAGCTTAATAGTTGAATAGTTGAAAAAGTGTACTTTGATTTTTTTCAAGAGTCGGTTTTAAAATGTTTTATTGCTAACGGCCAATGAGTATAAATAAAAATTCAAAATAAAAAAATACTCCTTGAGTGTAACTTTTTCGGGGCGATTGTATTGTGTATTTTTTCAAAGTCCATTGTAACTTAAAAGTTACGATCGTAGCACATTTGTCAACCCTGTTGCCAAGCTTACTTCTTCTGGGGACTGCAAGAACATTCGGAGTACGAGCAACTATTTAAAACCATCAGTAGTAGCTTGAGTTTGAGATTGTGGGTTCTAAACTAAACTGACTTCAATCCAAGCTTCAAACTGAACCGCAAGTGTCATGCAAAATAAAACCAAACCTCCTCTGAATTAATTCTTCAATATTTTCTTTTATTACATATTTTCTATTCTCTTTCGTGTATGCACAGCGTTCATTTTGTTTTTATCTCTTAAATGATCCTTTCACCCAACATATACAATATATGTATGCATTATGTTAGTTTTTATTTTTATAATAATAACTCTTATAAACATAGATAAACTTTTTTGTCTCTTTTTTTTACGCATAATTCTTATCTGTTTTTAAGTAACTTTTTTTAAATCTGGTTTTGTCTGCTTTGTTGTTGAACTTAAGGTTTTTATTTTGTTTGTTGTTTTTTCTCTTTTTTTTTTTATGTTACAATTATCAGCTTATTGTGTTTAATATTGTTACGGTAACAAGTTTTGAAGACAGTTTTCTGATTTTACGGAAAGTATGAGTCTAACAATTTATTAATTTTGTTTATGGAATTTTTTTATATATATATATTTTGTTTTTCTTCTGCGAAGCACTTAGAAACGAATTTATACGAATAATTTGTTTGATTATGTAGTTGCTTAGAAATATTGTAGTTTTTTTTGAATATATTACAAGTTAAGCGTCCATCTTGGCCCTAATAGATTTAAGTCTACAATACAATTTTATATAATAAATTGTGGGATTCTATGTACAGGATATGCGCGTTTCCATATGTATTTTGTGGGGATATTTCTTTTTCCTATAAATATACTCTTATTCTGTTTGGATTATTTACAAGTAATTTTTTATGTATAAAAGTGAATAATTTGGATGTATAAATAATAGTTTTTTGATATTTTTGTGGTTCCGTTTTTGATATGGTGTCAATTTATTTAGAGAAAACTATAGACGAACGAGGGAAATTGAAGTGAAGAAGATTTTATTTGACGACTTTTCGATTTTGTTTATGTTAAATATTTAACATTTTATGAGTCTAAATTGGGTAATTTTTATTTGCGGCATTCATTTATTGCTATGTTAAGTTAGTTTCTAAATGTCTATAAATGCAAATGTACGGTGGAATATCCACTTGTGTTGTTTTTTTTTTTCAAACAGAAAGAAAGAGGTTAGCGTCCTTCAAATGATTTAGTAGCTTATAGGTGTAAGGAGCGGAGAATTTTTTAATGTGCCTGCGACTTTTAGCATTTTATTTTAAATTTTGATAAGCGAATGGTGAACTTTAGTATTCCGTGATGAATGTTACGTGAGGTATGGGGAGGGTTGACTCTGATTGCTGTCACAGTGTGACTATTCTGAGTCGTACCTGTTGCGTAAATTTCAATTATGGCTTATTTAAAATTAGACCCGGTTGCCTAAACTTATAAGCCGGAGTGATTGAACGACAGCCTTGAGGGCCTTGACAGAGCAAGTAAGCAATGTCGAAGTAAGTCGCGTCATGAACGTCATCGTTGATTTCAAGGAAAAAATAAGCAAGGAGGATAATTTGTCACCGCGAATTAAAATAGACGATATCCTAGGTTTGACGAGGAATCCCGGCAAGCTTATGCCTAAAAAGCTATGCGCTGCAGAGAAGAATGATACCTCATCGTGAGGTCTACGGGCAAAAGAGGCGGAAAAAACGTCAGCTTCACCAAAGGAAATATAAAGTGAAGGACAAGCGCAAGATTGAGGAAATAGAAAGGTGGTACTCAAGGAACGGTGCTTGGAAGTTTTGCCAAAAGGTGTGTCAAGGCAACGCGTTTTGGACACCGCCAATTTCGTCGAATACTTACTAATCCATTAGGATCTTGGAAACAATCTGACCGCAAGCTTTGATGTTGAAAATCGACTTCGACGAGGTGATGCGCTGCATGAGAAATGAGCGAATATGAAAATTGAGCGAAGTTCACGGGTCAACGCCAGGGATACGATTTTTTCTAAACTTTGTTAGCTTACTTGCATTAAGAATAACCTGCTCTATATCAGCCTGCAGGTATGCAAGCATTTTTGATAAAGTGCTGCAAACTGGTATGTCTCGGTATGTCTCGACTTTTGGCTTAATTCAGAAGTCAGATTCTGAATGATTCCCTCTAAGTTGCATAAGTAAATCATTCGTGCACACGAAAACGTTTTAACTTTTCGCCTCACAGAATTCCGTCCCAGCTTTCTCCTAGTACCCACTCGTTGGAAGTGAATGGCGCTGAAAGCAGTTTACTACCATCCTACCAACACAAACTAATAATTTCCCCATGCGGCCAGATTTATCTGCTCTCCCTAATCGGCTTCTTGTCAATATTCGCATAGCTATACATACGAAAGTTTAGGGCTCACCATTGAAGAACGAGTTGGCATGATTTGATAAGGAAGTATTGAGAAGTTAAGTTGCTTAAGCCGGCTAAACTAAGTTTTGAGTGGGGTCCCACAAGGTGGCCTTCTATCACCCTCAGTTGTTCTGAAATTTACATTAAGCACCACCAACTGTGCAAAGCAGACTGTGTTCCAACCAAGGGAATAGAACTCATTGGGTTGTCATGCTAGTAGTCATTTTTTGAACTTTTACGAGTCCACAATGGCGACAGTGTCCCTGCAAAACTATCTATTGTGACCTACAATAATTTTAATGTGAACTTTACAGGGGAAGGGAGAAGAACAACTTTGTAGACCTAACCTCACTTCTGTTAAATATTTCAATAAGAAAACACAACAAAATCTTTGTACAGTAAAATCATAATATGCCAAAACTGTTGCGCTGAAAGTAAGCCTAGTAATAAACGTCAGCTGAATACCGTTCTAAGCTTAAATTTAATTTAAAACCCTAATGCTTATATCTTTTTACAAACTCTATGTCCACTTGTTAAATTATATACACTTTAATTTTGTTTTTTATCAGTACTGGCAATCATTACTAAACAAATTGTACACAATTCCACTTTTCTGTTTGACAGAGTTGTAATCAAAAAAAAAAAAAAAATATAACCAAAACTAAAGAAAAAAAAAAAAGTTTGACAAACGTTTCTGTTTTAAATTTAATTTTTTTTTTGATATAAATTGTAATAGTATGCATGCTCCTACATTATGTATAATATAAAGATTCCTATCGGTAATTTGATTAGCATATTCCTTGGTGTAGTCGTTGCCGCCTACGTGTCACACCTACAACCGCACTTACCTACCGCTGTCGCAGTGGGAATTGTTTTCATCTTTTTATCCTGCTGAGCGACGGTGACATTATCGCTGTCGTCGTCGTAGTCATTGCTTGTGCTGCTGTCGCCGGCAATGGCAAGCATATCCTTCGCCACAACTGTATGCTAATTAAATTGAAAATGAAAATTATGAAAATTTGCAAACTCATTGGGGACACACTGATGGCGGTGACAATGTCGTCGACGACAAGTCGTTCCCGATGTCGATGTCGTTGTCGTTGTCGCCGATAACGACTTTTGGCTGCGGTGGATTGTTTTTTTGTACATTCTTCGCGGAGTGGTGGCGCACTCCCATCGGGATGATGGCAGACGTCAGTGCCGGTGAGTCTGCTCCTCCTCCAGCTGGTCGATGAGCTCCATAAATGTGAAATATGTTGCCACAAAAGCGATTTACTTTTAATCCAGCGAATAATACTCGCTGCGATAAGATTTGGTCGTCGTCGTTGTCGTTGTGTTGCGCCGCCTCTACCTCCGCCCAAGGAGACTGCGGAATTGTGAAGAGCTCCTGGAGGATTGCGAACTGGCGGTTGGCTATTGTCGCCTGCAAAAAAAGGGGATACAAAAAAAAGAAAAAAATTTAAATAAGTTTTCCTCGAATTGGGTTGCGGCGAAAAGATGGTCGAAAAGTACACCCCTGGGATGAATGATATGCCCAGAGTTTAACCAAAATAATGAAGGTGGCCAGGGAGCTCGATTGTGTGCGGTCACAATGGGATGGACATTTATTACCACAGGGTGGACGGGCAAATGGATAAGTTAACGACTATAGAAAGATGGGAAATTTTGGGAAGGAAAAGATTTTTACTACCCAATTCGGTTGGTTTATTTTGCGGAGTAATTAAAAATCAATGATCATAATAATTCGGATGAAAAGGGTTCAAATTGGGAAGTTGTCTTGGGGTGGGGTCCCCGTTTTTAAAGAGTGCTGGGTCGATGTTTTTTTTTTTAATTTAAGTGGCTGTGGCAAAGTTTCGACGGAGGGGTTATTGATGTGGGTGGTGGGCTGGTGTGTTATAAATGCCAAGGGGATTTGAAGGATATCCGGAATTAAATTGAATTCAATGCATAAAAACGACTTCATAGATTTCCGGATCGGCAATTCTCGCTTCTGCCATTCGACCGAGTACATCCAGAAACGCGATTGTCCAAAAACATTGTGCTTAACGATGAAGCCCATGATCGTCTTTAGCTTTTCTTTGAAAAATCGTGCGGTGATGTCATGGTGGTCGCTCGACGAAGCTCGGATAATTTGTTTTCACTTAACTTTCGATATAGGTGCTAGAACAATCAAAAAATCAGTAGTTGCGACTTGTGAACATGGTGTTTCAGTGGTTAGTATCCTGGACTACTTGAGTGTACGGCCTACGCCCACATATTCTTAAATGCATGCAATTTGCGTCCACCACCCCAAAGCAGAGCAAGAACGGAACTATCGGTTTAACCATACCCACCCACAAAATTTTACTGAAATTGGTTGAGCGGTTTTGGAGATCGACAATCTGAGTCAGGTCCAAAACTATCGTATCTTTCAAGCCGCAACCAACCATATACTACATCCACAAAATTTCCCTGAAATCAGCTTAGTGGCTTCAGAGATGGACATCAGCGCCACCTATCGGGTCCAAAACTATCTTGCCCTTTAAGCTGCAACCAACCATACATATCCACAAAACTGCATTTAAAGTGGTTGATTTTCATTTGTCCCAGACCATATCCCTGAATCAAGACAAACAAAATAAAAGTAAATCATTCAACTCCAAAATGTACTGAAATTCATGTGTTTCTTCACACTCGCACAACACACATATACGTTTTCCAATTTCAACCAAACTTCACAAAAACCATATATAGACCAATTCCAAAGATGTGTGAAAGTTTGGTTAAAATCGGTAAATGCGTTAAGGCGTTAATCGGCGACAAACGAACACAATTTTAAGGCTCAATTTGTATATATATGGATATGACGTCGGCGACCAATTTCGATTTCCAATTTCACATATTTTCTCAGTGAGTTGTCAGATTGCGATGAAATGAAACCCATTACAATCCGCCTTCCATCTGAGAATCCATACGAATTGTTTTGGGTAGGTCTAACTTGATTTTGTCACAAATCCCCATCCCCATGCAAACAGAGAAATGGTTCTATTATACATAGAGACTTGAAACACGGTTTTCAGTACATTATAAGGGAATTGAATTGAATTGAAGCTTAGAGTCGCTTAACTCTCAATCAATGTGTCTTCGAAATCAATTGAAAACTCCTCAGTTCTATGACGATGTTATACCTCTTAGCTATTATCATGCTGTAATATATTTACCCAACACCAGCAGCAATGCAGGTTACATACAATAAATACGCCTCTCTCTGCACTCAGTTCCCGTGCATAGATTCGTGATAGCCTCCAGTATCCTTTTGGAATTTGATCGATTACCAGCCATCAGCTGGTACATGCATGTATCCATACTCTGACAGTTGTCTGTACTTTTATTTTAAATGACTGCAACCGCAACATTATATGGGAGGGTTTTGCTGTCCCACAGCCAAACATGCAGTTGTAGATTGTAGGATAATCTCTTTATCATAGTCCTAGAAGGGCTCAACAGCAAAAAGCCGCATTCATCAATCCATCAATCACTTATCTGATTGCCTTCCCAAAATATATATGCCATTTGTGAGACTGAGAATTGATATTTGACACAAGTTCGCTCGCTCTCTCTCTCTCTCAATTAAGGCAACACGGAACAGTGTCCTTGTCCTATTTTAGGCAAAACTTTCATTCTCCAATTTAGTCACAGCCAGCAGGTGGGCCTTTTAAGGTGGTACCCTTGTCAACAGCCACTGAAAGCGGGACTGGCCTATTCTATTGTAATGATCCTTAAATGGATAATAAATGTATTGCTCCTGTGCTATTACTGGAGCTTATCTAGCCTGTTGGAATCAGGACTATTTTTTCTTCGGGTCAATGTTAATGGCGATATAAAAGTCATGTAAATGTGCGGTAAAGTGTTTTGATGATTTATTACTTCCGCATGTTGGAGGTGGAGGGAGGCGGTATCTACACACATACTCGTATGTGCTTGATGGCATAATCATATAAAGAGAATGTGCTTAATGTAGATGTGGATTATGATCTGGCCTGAAGCCAAATACTGTCGACTTAAGTTAATTATAAACCACAGCACTGCGAGGGCTGTTGATGTGTACATTCGTATGCGCCCGGGGAGGCTTGTTAATAACAGGCAGGGTATTTGGACTTTTAACGATTTAGAAATGGAGAGATTTGCTATGAACATCCCATTCTAAAAGGTTTTCTCTTCATTTATCTATAGTTTAGTAAAATATTTAAATATAACTGGCTGGACTATCCATTGTGCCGTACTCATAATAAATTTAAGTCTCGACTTTAACTTTACGGAAGCTCACAAATCGAAATTCGTATGAATAAAATAGCCACTGTGAGTGAAATACTTAAATTAAAAGTCGAAACTAAAAATGTTTATTCGTAAGGCCCATTGAATATGTTGATGGTTATAATCTGTCCGTCCGAAAATCGAACAAATAAAAGAGAACTCTAAAATAGAGCTCATGGTTAAGCGGGAATTGAATTTAAATTTGAATTTGATGTTTTGATGGTTAAAATGCGGAAAAAGCATGTAGGCGAATCTAATTGTCACAACATGGAAATACTTTTATTTCCCACTGATAAACACAATGAAATTGCCCATTAAAAATATATTTTCACAATAGCACGCGATAGCCATTTCCTTGAGTAAACAAATGAAGCGGCGATGATGTTTGATTTTCTCTTTAAATGTTTATATAAAGGGTGATTTTTTAGCTGGTTTGGTTTTGGCAACACTGGTTTTGACAGCTGACGTGTGTTTAGTACCTTGTGTCACTGTCAAACAGCTTCAGTTTGGTTTGCAATTTAACCATGGATCGTCTTACAAATGAACAACGCTTGCAAATTATTGAATTTTACTATCAAAATTCGTGCTCGGTTCGAAATGTTCATCGCGCGCTGCTTCCATTTTATGATCGGCATTCTCGACCTTCTGAGCAGTCTATTCGGAAGATTGTGACCAAATTTCGCACCAAATTTACTTTGTTGGACATTAAACCACCAACACGTTTACGTACTGTGCGTAGTGAAGAAAATATTGCGGCCGTATCAGCTAGTGTGACAGAAGACCGCGAAATGTCGATTCGGCGCCGTTCCCAGCAGTTAGGCCTTTGTTACAGCACTACGTGGAAAATTTTGCGGAAGGATTTGGGCGTAAAGCCTTTTAAGATACAGCTGGTGCAAGAACTAAAGCCAGCCGACCTACCACAACGCCGAATTTTTGGTGAATGGGCTCTTGGAAAGCTGGCCGAGGATCCGCTTTTTTATCGAAAAATTGTGTTCAGCGATGAGGCTCATTTTTGGTATTATTGGGCCATATTTCTTCAAAGATGATGCGAATCGCAGCGTTACTGTCAATGGTGAACGCTACCGAGCGATGATAACAAACTTTTTTTTGCCCGAAATGGAAGTTCTTGACTTGCATGATATGTGGTTTCAACAAGACGGTGCCACATGCCACACAGCACGCGAAACAATGGCGCAATGGCGAGTTTGGTGAACAGTTAATTTCACGTTTCGGGCCGGTCAATTGGCCGCCTAGATCGTGCGATTTGACACCATTAGATTATTTTTTGTGGGGGTATGCCAAGGCTAATGTGTATAGGGACAAGCCCGCTTCGATTGACGCACTGGAAGCCAACATCCATGCATTCATTCGTGAGATACCGGCCGTATATATATATAAAGAGTATGCCAAAATTGGACTCAGCGGATGGGCTACCTGAGACGCAGCCGCGGTCAACATTTGCATGAAATTATCTTTAAACATTAAATTGCAAGGTTCAAACTATCGATTCAAATAAATATTTCATTCATTTTTTCGAATTTTTTGTGTTTTTTTTTTAAAAAAAGTTCTAAACCTCTTAAAAAATCACCCTTTACAACTAGCAAGGTCCTTGGTTCTTATGCAATTATTTCACTTAAAATATGTCGACTCAATTGCAGTTCATGTCCCACAAAGCCAACCTAGCAAAAACGGACCACAAGAAGCTAAATAAACGGGTTTCATTTTGGAAATTAAAGTAAAAACTTCTTAATTGTGCTATTTTGTATTGCATTAAAAAAAGTGTCATATTTAATCCATTCCCCTGCATGCGTTCCTCTTGAAGCTTGCATAACATTCCCCTATGCATTCGCATATGCTTCCTCAAAAAAAATAAATTCCCATTTGGGTTTTGGTTTTGGTGGGGACAAATCAATTTTTGCCGCAGCTCATTTTTGAGGGGTTAAATAATTTTAAAAGTATGTTTAAAAAAAAATATCGCCAGGGATTCTCAGTTGAACTCGCCGCTGTACCAAAATCTTCGTCCCGGAATATCGAAGCGAACAAACTGTGAACTGCATAGATTATCAATATACAAAAGGCAAATCGGGCAGTCTAAATCGAAATCTAACGATCAAAAGCAAATCTAGGCAGACCATTTTTTTTTCCTTGACATACCCCGGTTTATATGTAGGTACTACCTTTGTGGTTTGCCCCCACCTAAAATGCGCTGTTGGGAAAAAGAAAAACCTCCTTCAACACAGTTCCAATCATTTTCTATTCCCCATGAACGTGTAAAATTGTTGGACATCGCGATGGAAATGGTAAACTTTTTGTAACTCTTAAACTAAAAATAGTTTGCCCCCCAAAAAGGGGATAGGGGGGTCATTTTGAAAAAAAAAACCGACGAATCACCAATTGAATGACTTCAATTTCTCCTTCTCCTTCAATTTAATCACCGTTGGTTAATGAAAAAGCCCAAAATGACAGAGGGGTCATGTTAAAAACATTAAAAAAAAAAATCATAAGTCTAAGATTTACATTTTTTATAATGATAGGAGATTCATTTTATAGGGTTATAGGGCAAAGCGAAACTGCCTAAAATTATCTCCGCAGATATGACAGCGGCCACGGACTGTAGCGCCCCCTAAATAAGTAAGCCATGACAGCGGCATTTGGCAATAACAAAGGCCGTGGGTGACCTACTAATTTACAGTCAGTTGTGGACTTGGACCTACGGTTAAAACGGTCTTCCGCTAACTACATCTAGATGCCTATCCGCGATGATTGTGGTCTCCTTCCAATCGTGCCCGCTGTTAGGGCTTCCTCTTAAATAAAAAAAAAAGAACATGCCGTTTGCATGATTGAAAAAGTTTGACAGCATAGGATATTTTATTGTGACATATTTCTTTCTTATACTGTGACGTATTTGGCCGATATAGAATAACATGCAAAGCACTTGTGGCGGAAAATTTAACACAAAGCCACGTCATGCAAACGTTTTCTCTTTTCACCATGTCTCTTGTTACGTCCGAGGTCTAAAAATTGTCAAGGTTACTCAATAGGAAAAAAATCGCATTCCATCGAGATCGAGATATTCCAGCTCTCCGAAGAGTAGATTGGACTGTGAACACCAACAATTAGCTTTTGCCCGGCTTCGGAAAATTCGCTATTGTAGTAGAATTTTATTATAGTAGAAAATGCCATAGGACAATGTGTTGGAAGGGAAATTAGAGAGAGAAAAGAGATCATGCGACTGTTGCTGATTCGGTCAGAAAAATACCATGTAAAAAAAAAGAAGATAAGAGAAAACTTTTTCAGAGAAGGATTGTTTTTCTCGACGACTGAAAAATAAAATCAACCAAATCAACAGCCATCTTTATAAAGTTATCATACTATTAAATTTACCCAGTTTATGGTAGCCCTTTAACTCTTCAGCAAGATGGTAAAGAACACCAGCTCTGGCAGATAAATCCTCTGTAGGGCGAAAAAAACAAACAAACAAACCGCCCCTTATGCTTCCAACTGAACCGTCTCAACCATGTCCATCTGACTGTGCGTAAAATAAAATGCATTTACTCGCTGATTGTATTTATTTGGTTTTCATTTCACTTCTCATTTTTCAAATTTATTTGTTTGTCGATTGCGGAACGCGTCCGGGGGCGGATTTCGTATCCATCCTGCAATCAGAAGTGATTTCTTTTTTCCTGTACTGTTTTTGCCCCCACAAATTGCAATTTTCGTATGCCTATTGAATGAAGCGGTTTTTGTGTTTGCTACACCCCAGCTCCTGGTGACTATTGATCTGGCACCAAAAACTGTGAAATGCACATGTCTCCCCGTGCTTGGATTTGAAATTCCTATTCGAGTGTAGAGTGGGGGCATCAGGTCATCGTCAGCGGTTAGATAGCATCAAATGACTAAAATAAAAACACAAATCTGCACCGCTAAGGGAGATGCAGGTTGTTCGTTTTTTTTTTCTTTCTTTTTGTATACTGATTCCCATTGTGAATATGCAGAGAACTGTTGGTCATATTGAATAGTATACATGGTTAAAGGCAGTTTGGCAGATGTGATATTGATTTGTGGGATAAACATTTTTAAACTGCGAGGTATGGTATGAGAAATACCCTCGTATGCAATTAAATAGGGGGATGAGGTTTTTTTTTTTTGTTTGTAGTTGCTGTTTTTATCCTGAATTTGAATTTAAAAATTTTCAGGCCACTGGATGGTTTTTGTTCATTTATCTGATTGATTAAATGACGTTCTGTTTGCGACAGCTGTTGATTTAACTATTGTTTTGTATAACAAAATCAGCCTCGAGGAGAAGTGCTGTTTTGCATTTTAATTGGAAATTTAAAGCGTTGTAGGTACTTGTTGTTGGACGCGAATTTGGGGCTGAAATGGTTTTGTTCAACCGAGGAATTTAATCAGGGAATTTAGAACCGACATTAAGTGGGCAACGGTGCTATTTCTTGAGACGGTCCTGCTTGCTAGTTGTATTAATTAAAACTGATTGAACGCCCACTGATTGACTGGGCTGGCAATTCAAAATCATTAGATGGATTTTACGATCATTGAGACCTTTTGTATGTCATTCATTCATTCATTCATTCATTCATTCATATCACCGATCGTCACCAATTTCATCGTCTTGTGATTGTTGAACGATTTGTTTTGGCATTCCAATCATCGACTACATATCGTCGGCAGAACGAAACATGATTTTGTCGAAACCCTATGAAGCGACCTGCTGCTGGATTGACCCAATTGAACTAAGATGTGAATTTAAACGACATCGGTGCCCGTAATGGTCTTCTTGTCAATATTCGTCAGTATCGAAAGTACCTTTTTTCATAAAATACTTGTCCCGGAAATGGCGAGTCAATAGGTTCGTTCGCGTACGAGGTTTGAATCGAACGCAATCGATATAAATCGACTCATCCAAAATGACAGAAAAAGAGAAAATTAGCAAAATAACGAGTAACGAGCAGTTCCTCTCTTGGCTCAGAGAATTTCAACCGACAGGTACTGATAAAAATGTCAAATGCGCAAAATTGACAGGAAACAAATTCAAAATCCGTTTTAAAAATCAATTGTACACAAAAATAAAATATCTGAAAATAAAGAAAATTCGGTGGTGGTCGAATGTTCTCCTAGAACGTTTCATATGTTGCAAAAAGGTAAGTTATAAATTTATTCGTGATATGGATTCTATTTCAAAGATGTAAGTGGCTCAAAGTAGCTCGAAGTGCATCCACGTACTTTGGAGTATATTTTCAGCTTTCTGAGAGAGTTTCGCTAAATTTTTCGAGTTTGACAGATTTTAAGTGCTTGGCTCGTGAAAGTACGCGAATGGACCTAATTACTCCTTGAAGGCGCCCCCAACTTGTCAAGCTTGTAGTTCTTTCACTTCGTTCTACAATTGCATTGTATGGTGAAAAATATTGTGACGTATGTGGGCACAATACAAGCAAATTTAAATTACAGTGACGCGATTACTAGTACAAAACTGCGCCACTGACACTGTTAGCTGTTTCTACTGGATCTTTTGGTGCGTAAAAGCAACTGAGTACAGGGAATCTATGCAGTTCACACTGGATGCTGGATATGTAAAAACTATTACTGTTCGGCGTTTAAATGGAGAGAATTAAAATTTCTGAATTTTTCTACCGTATAAAAAGAATTAATATTTTATTCCCTTACCACATAGTTTGAAAGTGCCCCATTTCAAAAATTACTAGTCCCTAATGTTTCGCCTCACATTATCAAAGCTTATCCGAGAATAAAACGCCAACAAGTCTCCAGCCCAAACTTCTTATAGAATATAATTTGTAATATGCCATTTCCAGTTTAAAAAAAAATGCCTTGCTCATTTTAGAAAGAAAATCCCAAGTGGCCAATTAGTTCGTTAAAACCCAGGTGTTTTTTCTTACACAACTTGTGCCCAAGTAAAATGTGACAGGCAAGTGAATAAAAAATTCAACAAATCACGATTCGGCCATCAATTGTCGTAATTTTTTCCTTCTGTACAGCCGTTTCCCCACTGCCGCCCACCACTCGACACATTAATTAAAAACTTTTCTTTTAAATTTCCAAAGATTCATGTTTTTTTTTTTTTTTTAATTAAGTGCTTACTCTAGTAAAATGAATTAAAAACCTTACGGTTGATAACTTTTTTTTTTCTGTTGGCACTCTTTTCGTAATAAATGCCGCGGCTTGTGTAGGATATTTACGCGAGAGGACTCTGTTTGGAAAATGGAAACAAAAAATTGTATTTTTTCTTCTTCAACACTTACCACCTCCACCGCCATTGCCGCCACCTCCACCATCTTTCCACTCTTCCAACCCATAATCAGGCAGAGCATTTGTGTCGAATTTATTCCTGTACGGACGTTTACCATCTGTATGTACATATTTTTCAAGTATTTTTTGAGAATTTGCAGGAAGACCGTATTTTATATATATTTTTTTTTTTTATATTTTGTGTGTCGTTTTGTCCATCCATTCCCGGTCCATAGCAGCAGAAGGATATAGGAAAAATAGAAACAGAAACGAAATAGACAAATAAAATACACAACAGAACGAGACAAAAAAAAATGCAAAACGAAGAGAAATTGAATTTCCATGCCCCGACCGACGACGTGAACCCGTTCGGTGTTGGGAAAAGAATATATGGGAGTCAGAAAAAGAAAATATGTACACAACATTCCCCAAAACACCAATGATGATGATGATCGCGCACCCAGAGGGAAATGAAAACGCATTGGGTTAGGGAAAGCGCATAACCACAAACGGACACATTGGATGGGTTGGCACAAAAATAATGTGCGGAAGGCATTTGTCCTTATTAGTTAAAACATACATGCACAGCCATACGTATTTTTATTACAACTTTTTACTAGACTTGGTGAGTTTTGTGTTAAGTGCAGCTTTCAAATATTTTCCACTTAGTTTCCCCGCAACAAAAACAAAAACAAAAAAACAACAACAAAGAAACATGTACTCGTCCATAACCAAATAAACAGAATGAAAAAAATACATATAGGAAGTATTGTAACTGAGAGCTGCCGAAGGACCGAAGGAGGCTGTGTGCAAACGATTATTGTTGGTTTTGTCTGTGGTGGAAAGTTTGTGTGTGGTGAAAGTAAATGAATAAAGTTAGTTGGAGTTGACTGGTTTATAGCAAGTTGAAAAGAGGAGATGGTACTGTTAATAAGTGTTTATATATTTTGCTGGTTAGTGTGCTGAATAACTCGGCGAGGGGTCTCAGGTTCGATCCCCGGAAAAACGGAAATTACATCTTGAGGATTTTTCAACTTCCCCCGCTCTCGCGAAAGTCTGAAAAAACATTACAACTGTCATGAAAAATCTTCTCAGTTCAGACTCGGTGTAAAATTGTAGGTCGCTTCCAAAAATAAAAACTTACACAAAACGAATGGTTGTGAGAAGCCAGGCCTAATATCAGAGTAGTTGCCTTACTTACTGATTAAAGGAATAAGAGATCAACTGCGTTCCTAAATCAGATACCCGGCCAACTAACTCACGAATGCATTTATCCATTTATTTCTATTCTCTTAAAAAGTTACTTCTGTGAATCTTTTCAGATCACGTATAAGAGTTCCCTCTTTGACTTGAAGTTTTCTCAATTTCCTACAGACAAACAGAACGCAAACCAACTTTGCACCTCTTCAATATAAATCTGCTCTAAACTCATATCCAATTTACAACCTCAGACCTACATTTTAAAGGCCTGCACCACCCAAATAATTTTCAGACTTTCTAGTTTCAAAATATAATTTATAAGATAAGTACGAATTTTGTTTTTGTCAGAATAATATTAATGAAATTAACGGGAAATAACTACCATAATTTAAAAATGCGATTTGATTTATGAAATGCGAGACTAGCGCTCCCCGGAGTCATGAATCAAAGAAAGGTTGCGACAATCGCTTAATTCCATTGAGAAGAATTAGAAACCTTTGCAAAGGCCGAAATGGGATAAAAAATTGTGACGTATTTGCGTAGAGTGGCGGAATCTTCAATACAATACAACGTCATGCATGCGTTTTTCCTTTCGACTTTGTCTGTTAATAAAAGAGAGGGTCTAGTACACTGCGACCTTGTGGTCTATTGTGCCCGACTTTGTCTGTTGGTATAGTATGTAAATGTAAAATTATTGGTTATCTGCGAATGGCGATGGTGCCTGAACTTTTGCGACGATCTCACAACCCTATCCGGAAAACTCTTTCGCATTTTTTTGCATGCAAAACGGAGTTACGTCCAGCAAGTTCTTCTAAAAAAATCCTGCATTGTGCCCGTTATATATTTAAGGTGATCGTTCGACCCAATTTCGTCCTACACTTTATTATATTTTTTATCTTTATAAAGGGTGATTTTTTAGCTGGTTTGGTTTTGGCAACACTGGTTTTGACAGCTGACGTGTGTTTAGTACCTTGTGTCACTGTCAAACAGCTTCAGTTTGGTTTGCAATTTAACCATGGATCGTCTTACAAATGAACAACGCTTGCAAATTATTGAATTTTACTATCAAAATTCGTGCTCGGTTCGAAATGTTCATCGCGCGCTGCTTCCATTTTATGATCGGCATTCTCGACCTTCTGAGCAGTCTATTCGGAAGATTGTGACCAAATTTCGCACCAAATTTACTTTGTTGGACATTAAACCACCAACACGTTTACGTACTGTGCGTAGTGAAGAAAATATTGCGGCCGTATCAGCTAGTGTGACAGAAGACCGCGAAATGTCGATTCGGCGCCGTTCCCAGCAGTTAGGCCTTTGTTACAGCACTACGTGGAAAATTTTGCGGAAGGATTTGGGCGTAAAGCCTTTTAAGATACAGCTGGTGCAAGAACTAAAGCCAGCCGACCTACCACAACGCCGAATTTTTGGTGAATGGGCTCTTGGAAAGCTGGCCGAGGATCCGCTTTTTTATCGAAAAATTGTGTTCAGCGATGAGGCTCATTTTTGGTTGAATGGGTACGTAAATAAGCAAAATTGCCGCATTTGGAGTGAAGATCAGTCAGAAGCATTGCAACAGCTACCAATGCATCCCGAAAAAGCCACTGTTTGGTGCGGTTTATGGGCCGGCGGCATTATTGGGCCATATTTCTTCAAAGATGATGCGAATCGCAGCGTTACTGTCAATGGTGAACGCTACCGAGCGATGATAACAAACTTTTTTTTGCCCGAAATGGAAGTTCTTGACTTGCATGATATGTGGTTTCAACAAGACGGTGCCACACAGCACGCGAAACAATGGCGCAATTGCGAGGCGAGTTTGGTGAACAGTTAATTTCACGTTTCGGGCCGGTCAATTGGCCGCCTAGATCGTGCGATTTGACACCATTAGATTATTTTTTGTGGGGGTATGCCAAGGCTAATGTGTATAGGGACAAGCCCGCTTCGATTGACGCACTGGAAGCCAACATCCATGCATTCATTCGTGAGATACCGGCCGATATGTGTGAAAGAGTATGCCAAAATTGGACTCAGCGGATGGGCTACCTGAGACGCAGCCGCGGTCAACATTTGCATGAAATTATCTTTAAACATTAAATTGCAAGGTTCAAACTATCGATTCAAATAAATATTTCATTAATTTTTTCGAATTTTTTGTGTTTTTTTTTTAAAAAAAGTTCTAAACCTCTTAAAAAATCACCCTTTATTAAACCATTACCAACAATACATTTTTAACGAAAACATTTTTTTTTTTTAGTTTCCATGTCAGAACAAAGTGACCTCATAATGTGAAATCGGTCTTTCTTCAGCGGGTTTTAAACATCTGGCAGCTTGATTGAAATAAAGCAGCAGTGCGGGTAAGTTTGCTTGTAGACCTGTAGATTTTACCTGTTAATTTAACTTCGTAGACGGATTAAGTTAGAGACTTTTTTTTATCCAAATATACCCGACTTTCTTAAAATTTAGAAAACATTTACGAGTTGATGGGCTTAAGAGAGTCTATTGGAAAGTGTCTGTTGATCTTAAGTCAGACTTTCAATCCAAAAGTCTAAGCTGGCAGTCACAGCCTATTCATACCAAGCTGAAAACTGTGTTTTCGCGAAAACACTTCATCTTCATCGAACACAGAAATTTTCCCATACATATTTCAGTTTTCAAAACGAGTTATTTGAGTCGTTTTCCACGAAAACACCACGGAAATGACTTCCAATCGTCGGATTATTGAAACAAACACACCTTTTCCAAATTGAGAAGAACAGCTGACCGAACAGAAGTCGCAACTCACAACTTAAAATCATTTTCAATAAATCGAAAATTGTAGCTGTAAAAGTTTACACAGAATTTTCATGAAAGGAGTCTCACAGCTGATTGAAACGTCAAACGAAAACTAGTTGGTGTTCGGTGTGAATGCATTGGAGAGTTTCCTTCAAAAACACGATTTTCGGTGCGGTGTGAATAGGTTACAAGGGTATCCAGAAAAAAAATTAAGTAGAGCGCTGGCCTTCGTGCTTAAAAAGACGAGTCGTATTCTGAACAATTTTCTAATATGAATTTCTAACCCTTTGTTAAATTAGAAGATGGGACTCGTTCGAAATTCTGCCGTAAAAATTCCGCTTTGCAAAATTCCGTCTTCTCACACAAAAATTCTGCTTAACGAAACTCTGCATTTTTTAATTCTGCTTTACAAAATTAAAATTTTCAAATTTAAAGCAATAAAATTCTGCTTATTCTGTTTTTTTTTCCAACTAACAATAATGTAAACGACGGGAAAAAAGAAGATTTAAGAAAAACAATTTTAAATTTATAAAACATTAAAAATGATTTACTTTTAATTTTTAAATAAAAATAAAATTAAAATTAAAAAGAAACAAGAAATTTAAAGCACTAAAATTCTGCTTATTCTGTTTTTTTTCCAACTAACAAATGTAAACGACGAGAAAAAAAGCAGATAAAAAAAAACAACTTTCAATTTATAAAACATTAAAAATTATTAACTTTAAATTTTTCAATAAATATTGACAACAAATTTGAATAAAAAAAACAATATCTATGGAAAAAAAAAATAATGCGAAATTTAATTTAAAAAAAAAATATGAAGCAATCAGAAATTACAACTTTTATTTACTATAATTTCATTTGTTTTCTTTTTATACTTCATTTCGGCAGTATAAAAGGACAGTCTAAATGATGCTTAATCAAAATTCCTTCGACAGTCGACTCGGTAGGATCTTCGAATAATTTAAGACAATTTTCCTAGTAGGTTCGTTGTAATTTTTCCTCAGTCTTTCTAAAAAATATCAATATCAACATTGGCGCTTTTTTTGTTTACTTTCATATTTCTATAATAAAAATAAAATAAAATCGAATTTTTGCAAAATACCCACGACGGTCCGAGGATGAAATAAAAGGCTACAAATAAAAATTAAGAAAAGAGGAGCTAAAATTGGAAAAAAAAATTGTTCTCCTCATCTCTGCTCAAAAATCGCGCTTTTTAACATTTTCCAAACCTTTTTTCATTATTTGTAGAATTTTGCAAAGCCGCATTTTGAAAAGGAGAATTTAGAAAAGCAGAATTTTGTAAAAAGAACTTTGACCCGCCCAGAATTTTGACCCCAACCCTTAGAAGACCTTCCAAATAAAACTGGAAACTGGAAAGAAATTCGAAAATCTACCAGCCTGCTTATATATTTTCTGACCTACGATTGCCTAGCATAGTAGATCTTTTATGTCGTTCTTCTTCATCGCTTTGGTGTTTCAAAAATAAAAACCTAGGCAAAGATCATAAGGTCTAAAATGACGCTTCTCATCTGAAACTTCTTCGATATTTTCTGCTTAATGCGCTTACACATAATGTAGTTCAATATCTCAGTAGTAAAAATTTTCACTTATTCGTTCACAGTTTAGGGACATACATAACATATGAGTGGACCTTTATTATTTTGGAACGGAAAGAACGACGCATTTCTATTCTGAAATAGAGTTTCTTTAGGTGCTGCCCTTTGTCGATCTTTTTAAATCTACCAAGTTGACACAAAGTTAGCTGGTGAACTAAGATTTTTGAACCAAATAGTTCATTTAGTTCATTTATGAAGAGGTACGTTTCTGTGGCAATCTGAAATTTCAAGTTGTTTAGCAAGTTGACAGCGTCGTCGAGCTTTGTTGTTCTTCTCACTGACATAAAGAAACTTGCTAGAATTTCTGAACTGAAATAAAGATGCCACACAAGAACTACTTAGTTCATTAGTTGCGAGGAATTTTTCGGTTCCTTCAGTCATGCGTTTTTAGCGTGACAGAACAACCGACTAAAAGTGTAGATTGAACTTGCGGACGACTGTTTTTATGTCCGCCAACGGGTGGATAGCTTTTTTCATATATGTGGCTTTACTTTGGAATACATGCAGTGATGTGTTAGACACCTAATATTCGGTTGTAGATTGTTAATGTTTTCGGGATGAATGTAGTTTAGAAAAAAACCTCTCTCTGTGACAGACACCAGAAGTTTAAAATATTGAATACTTTGAAACTTTTGGAAACGCGGTGGAATGCGTTTACACATTTGGATTGTTGACTCCAAATCAAATTAAAAAAGCTTTCATCATCATTATAATTTTCAATGTCCCGTCTTTCCACTTCAAGGGATGGCGGTGTAGCGACTTTGCGACTTTACTTTGTTTCTTTTTTAAGGGCCCCTCATTATTGAGAACCATGCCGATGACTGATAGTTTAAAGGTGGACTTGTGGACAAAATTAGAACAAAAGTTTGAATGGAGATGGAGCTGGAGCAATTTAATTTCCGATCTCCATTATTCTAGCACCGAGTATGAATATTTGACGAATGAGTATTGTTCAAAAGTAAAAAAAACGTCTGCCATTATAAATTCAATCCAGGAAATTCTAACAAAACCCCGCCCTGCTTGTTGAATGCAATACCTCGCAGGATAGCCCTCCATAAGCACGCCTAATTGACATTTCTCAATAAAGATCAAGCCTTCCAGGTATTCCCGTCGGTATATCTGCTGCTTCATTAGAATGATTTAAGAGTCGAAATGAAAATTCCTCTCGCCCAATAAAGAAGCAGACAAACGGCCACGATTGTTCTCGTGCACTGTCAATTTCTCGGCATAACTGTTACTGTCTCAGTACCTATTCGACAAAGAATGAGAACCTCCATTCCCCGGCTGGCAATTTTATGTGCAGCAAATTAACTAAAATTACAAAATAACACGGATGAAACAATGTGCAGTGCAGTAAAATTAATTTAAGCCTGATATCGTAAAAGCGGACGTTCCTTTTTGTCTCTGCCCCTCGTACAACAACTACAACCATAGACGGCGACGTTGGTGATGATGATGATGATGATCCAAAGCCGAACTATGCATTTGATTACAGTCAGAGACAGACCAGACCAAGACCAGGAGGCAACATACCAAAAACAAAATTAAATGAAAAGGAAAACCAAAGGGAATAAAATAAAATGTGTGTACCATGGTGAGGAAATGGGTGCAAATCCCGTGAAATCAGAAAAAAAAAATTTGCCGAGATAGTTTTTATATTTTTTTTCTACGGTTTCAGTTCAGTTTTTTTTTTTGTTTTTTTTTTTATTTTATTTTGCTTTGGGGTTGCGGAAGAGTAGAAAAAATTGTGAAAGCAGTACTTGTGCAGAAGAGGATAATCATATTTTTTTCTCTCCCGTTTGGTTGTTTTTGCTTGTGTAAAGGAAGGAATTTACATACCTAAGGTCCGATTGTACATGGTAATTTCTGACATAACCGCTGTTGTTGGTGCAAGGATTTCTGAAACGAAACAGAACAAGAAATTGTAAAATTCCACAAAGCAAGTAAATTGGAATTATAATGGATTTTTATTTCGCTTTCTATTTATGTTTAGGAGTTATTTTTTTGTTCCTCTGGTTTGCCGTGCGGAGCACCTTTGTCGCTGCACGAAATTAAGTTTAATTTCAATAACTTTGCATAGGTTAGGACATAGGACGTTTGCTTTTTCGACTTATGGGGTGTAGCTTTGCCTTGGAAAGGATGAGCGGAGACGGTATTTATTTATTTGAATTAGAATTGAAAAGGTTTTGTTTGGTGGGGGTTCTAGTGAAATGGAAATTGTCATGCATTTTCCAAATGTCTACGTGTGAGCTTATTTAATTTATTTTGGGTGTGCAACTTGCATCTTGTTCTACTTGCGAGACAAGTGGCCCCGTTTTTTGCTTTACAGCCTTCAACTTAGTAGAGGTTCTTAGCCGCTTGCGTGCTTTTCAGTTTGGTCGGAACTGAGCCACAATTAAGAAGCCTCTGCAAATTTGCATTAAAGGAGGAAATGAGACGTGTCCTAGATGATAGATTTTTGTCAGGCCTTTTAGAGCTTTTAGAACCAACGAAAGAGGACTTATAAGCCTGATTTCTTTCGTACTTACAAGACACCTTTTGTCGACCACACTTCTCTACCCATTAAAGGGCTGACGAAGGAGTGATTTGTGTCCTCGATGATAAATTTTTATCAGGCATTTTAGAGCTTTTAGAATGAACAAAGAAGGACTTAAAAGTAGGACTTAGGCTCAAGCCTAAAGCGACTCTCTCTTAGTTTAAGAAAAGCGTCCTCCCCGTCTAGAAAGGGGGATTTCATGTAACTTCCTTCATCTGCAACTTTCAACCATCCGAAATGGCAACATGCCATAACCTCCCAGCAAAATCCTTCTAAGACCTCTTTTACGAACCAACTCAAAAGACTGACTTACTATTTAACGGCACAAAACCAAAATGCATGTACTCACCATCAAGTTTGATGACGCCATCTGTTTCGCCCAATGAATTTTTGGCCACGCATCGGTACGAACCGAAATCATTGCTGCTGATGTTGCGAATTTTTAATTTCATATACTTGCTGTAGCCGTGTATCGATGATGTTGTCTCGTACTTGTCGCCAGCCCGCGATGTATCTGTACATGAAGAAAATTAAGCAAAGGAATTAGAAAGGCACATACGACTCCCCGAACGTTCTGGTTCATAAAACTGCTCATAAGTCGTAAAACTAAATTGCAATTTATGCTCACGGACAATTACGAAGACGCAATTAAATGGAACGAGTATGATGACATACATTCGGCTGACATGGAGTCCTTAATGCCGGCAGGCATGTCTGGCCCCGTTTGTAGGGCGTAGGGCCCCATCATCATCAGCACCGAAAGTCTATCCTAGCTTCAACACAAATTCGATGAGTTTTTATGGCAACTTGTAGTCGACACACACAGCCCATTTTTGGCAATTAGGATACAAGGCATAAATACATTAACCATTCGGTGTGTGTGACTGCGTCACAACGGGAACACGCAATGAGCCGCCGCCGTTCCCCCCTTGACTATACCTATACAACTCCCAAGGATGTGTGGAAAAAAAGTATTTTTCATAAATTCTCCCATTTTTATTGACCAAACAAGGATACTATTGTTGTCTGCACAAGGGAGGCTCACCATATGAGGACACTTCTGCGACAATTTACCCTCTGTGTTGATGGTTGTGTTATTTTTTTTTGTCAGTGTCAGGTTCCCCATGCAAAAAGGCACGCATTTGAAAGATTTTTTTGTTATTTGTTGTCCTCCGTTTATGTTGTCTACCCTACCGTGTACCGTGCAATACCCGTCACGGAATGTCAAATCACATTACACATGGCACACTGAATACACAGTTATGGTCCCAGGTATGTGTGCGAAATGCAAGAGTTCACTGTCTCTGGCAAACGGTATCGCGCTGTTATTGATGCCCTTGAATCGTGCATACACACACGAGTATAGGTGTGGAATAGGGAAACGGGGGTACGAGGGAAATTCATATTTTTCTTTTTGAATGACATTTAGTGACATGACATTCGTCGTATAATCTATGAAAAAGGATAACGATTTTTACCGCAACCAGAGCGCGGGGTATGAGAAATTTTTGTCATTCTCCTTCTACTTTTGGGGGCTAATTTAAATGGATTCCCGTTTTCAATTCACATGATGGCACGTTTCTTGAATTGTGCATATTTCTGGCACAATTCATTTTATGGCATTCATTGGGAAATTTATTTTCTGTGTGTTATTGTTCATGTCTAGCGAAAGACAGTCGATATTATTTATATTCTGAGGAGATAAATAGGTTAGTTAGATGATGTTCGTTTGATGGAGGAGCGATGGCATTCTTTCAAGATGGCAGGCGTTTTTGGGAAAATGGAGCAATGACTGGGTGTGTTTTGCTGAAGTTTGAGGGATTTTTTTTTCGATTTCCAATCAGTGTTTGGGAATTTTTAATGTGGGTCACATCGAAATGTGCCCGAGAAACATTTTAAGTCAGAAAGGGTTTAGGGCGACAGATGAAAAATCATTTTTAATATTTACCCTGAATTGTGTGTAGTTCACAATAGGTGATTTTGTATTAAAAAAGTCGCCACTGTGAATTTCTAAAAATTAAACTGGATACCACAAATGATTATAAGTAGGATAGATGGATATTGTGACTTTTACTTCAGATTTTTGGTGGCATAATTAGGCTGATAAAATGTTCTATTGTGAATCACAAAATATATAAGGTATACATTGTAAATAAAGGCCATGAATCGAAATGACTATGGCATTCGAAAATGGTAACTAAACCGATTCTAAGTCTAAATATTCATTTTTACACACGTTTCAGCTTTTACTATAAATAACCTTTCTATTGTGAATATTCTGAAGTTCCTAATGAATTTCAAGACGACTGTCCTTTGAATTTTGTATACGTGTGCACTGGATTTTTTTTTTTTTTGGGTGGCAATGGTGTAGTGGATGAAGTAATTGCTTGTGACCTGGATGACGCAGGTTCGAGCCCCACCCCCGAGGGACAGCAAAATTCGGCCATCCAAACATAGAAAGAAACGAGTTATATCACAGTTTATCCCCTACTACACCAAAAAAGGTGTTTCTGCTTGGATTACAATTTGACCGCGAGTGGTCTGAGTGCCCTTTAAAAAAAAAAAAATAATAATGAATTATGCATGAAATTGTTGACCTCTTGACTGCCAGTATCCTACTCCATTAAACTAGCGAGATGAAATTTGTCCTATTTGTCAGTGATATAAAGAACAGTGGCAGCACTTTTTTAAATATGGATTAGATCAGTCGTATAAGGGTTTGTAACAAGTGAACGAGCACTTGAATAGGAATCTTTGTCAAAGTACACCCATGCCTCCATGAATTATATGTCCTGATCCACACTAATTAAACACACTATAAAATTTTTTTTGCAATTTATGTTTATTACACTACCATGTCTAACATCAGACTGATCGTCTGCCAAAAATCTTATAAACTAAACTTATTCTAAAGAACTTTCTAGAGTACAGTAGTAAATATGTAATACCTACAAACAGTATCAAAAAAAAAAATAGAGTTACGCACGACACACAAACACATATCATTGATGCACCTTTTTCTCTCTTTCTTAAAATAAAAGCGTTATTAGGTAGCTTAGCAACAGAGTTGGCTTGGGATGATATTCAGCTTGGTTTGGACTCTTGCTGACACAATTAGCTGATAACGTTCGTAAGTGTTGTTTTTCTCTTTCTTGTAGAAGAGAGAAAAAGAAGTTCAATACGACGTATATGACTCCTCCCACCGAAGACTTGACAATACGTATTGAAAAGACGTACTTGACAAGGGAATTATGTCGGATGAACTTCCATTGCATTCTGCAAATAAAGTTTGATTAACATCTAGATAATGATGGAATCGATGAACCCAGATTTCCTGTGTTTGCTGCTGGTAGCAAATGCATTTGGTTACTGTGTCGTATACGTAATTTTTTTTCATATTTACATATCTAAATACGATGATAGTTTATATTGTTATGATACATGTTTATTTACATTAATTGTTCCTTTTTTTTTTTTGTAATTTAAATACATTTCATAATAGATATAACATAAATTATATATTATATTATAAGTCATTAACGTAATAGGTTTTATAAGGCAAAAATTTAAATTAAATTATATGAACAAAAGGAAACTAAAAGTTTGATCCATATCTAATTTTTGTTTAATTTTCTCCTGTACGAGTAATCTCTACCTGTTGATTTTCGATCAAACTTTACATCTTTGATTGAACTCTGATATTTATATTTTCTTTTAATAATTTGCCTATCGCGTTTGAATCCATTTCTGTCTGTGAAATATGTTTTATCCTTTTGTTGAACATCTTTAATAATGTAACGTGGTAAATGCTTAATATTATGAAATCCTAAATTTTTTACTAGTTCCCTATCACGGAAATCTGAAGGTTGAGTTCTTGTTGCATTAAGCTTGTTTATTCGATTTTCCTTTTCTAATTGCACTCGTCTTTTCAGTCTTTCCCACTCCGAAGTATCAAGAGTATAATGTAAAAGGTCGATTGGTTTGTATTTTGTACTAGAGTGGACAGTGTCATTATAAATTTGCACCGCCTTAAAAATAAGAGTTTTGTCATCGACATCTTTATTATCTTTGTTAAGTTTTAATAATCTAATATGTTCATTTAGTGTTGAATGAAAACGTTCTATAACTGAATTTCCGGTATGGGTATTGGGAGATGTAAAATGGTGTAAAATATGCTCATGATTTAAAAAGTTTTTAATGTAGGCTGTATTGAATTCATTGTCTGCAACTATTTTGTATGGTTTTCCTAAGGTTGAAAATCTTTGCTGTAAAATGTCTACTATTGTTATTGAATTTCTGTCTGTAATAGCGTGGATAGATACATGTTTCGTAAGTTTATCAATGCAGGTAAGAAACATGTTATTTTTATTAAGAAACCAAATATCTATGTGCACGATTTCATTTGGCTTATTAGGAGTTTCAGAAATCATAAAATTTGGTTTGATCGGATGACGGTCATATTTGCACATGTTGCAAATAATACAATTGTTTATGTATTTATAAATTTCCAGCTTAAGATTTGGGAAATAGAACTTATCTTTTATCTCTAAATACATTTCGTCTATGCCTCTGTGATTTTTATCGAGATGTGTCTTTTCAATTAAATCCAGCAGTTTTTCTTTACATGTTATATCCTCTAGCATTTTTGTACACCTAAGTACTTTCATGCATGGTGAATTTGAAAAGTACTTAACTATAGTTTTTTGGAATTCAATAAATATGCCATCATCTTTACAGAATACTCCTATTGTCCCTTTGATAGGTAAAAGATCTTTCAAAATGTCTAACACAAAGTTTTCACAGTACTCTGATAATAAAATAATTGACCTTCTTTTCTTTTGGTACATAGGTTTATTTATGTACGAATTTGAGTTACTTCTTTCTAATATTATCTGATATTTGTATATATTTAACGGCATTTCGGTGATATAAATATGATCATCCAAATTTTCGATTCCACTATGAATGGTAGCTAAATCAGATCTACTATCTTCTGCATCAATATGATTAACTTCTAAACGACTCAAGAAATCAGCAACTTTATTTTCTTTCCCTTTAATGTAATCTATATCAAAATCAAATTCATTAAGTTTTATTTTCCATCGCTGGAGCTTCATATTGGGTTCCTTTAGCGAATTTAGCCATACTAAGCGACGATGATCGGTTTGTACCTTAAATTTCCGTCCGAATAAGTATGGTCTAAAATATTTCGTTGCCCAGACTATGCAGAGGAGTTCTTTTTCGACGGTGCTGTAATTAACCTCGTGACGATTTAAAGTTCTAGAAGAAAAAGCAATCGGATGGTTATTTTGGGAAAGAACTGCTCCCAAAGCCGCATTACTCGCATCTGTCGTTAGTGTAAACGTTTTCGAAAAATCTGGGTATGCTAAGACAGGGCAAGTACATATAAGATCTTTCAGTTTCCTAAAAGACTCAATATACTGTCCGTCATTTACGTTTATTTTCGAGCCTTTTTTAAGATACTTTGTCATAGGAAGGGCAACTTTTGAATAATCCTTAATGAACTTTCTGTAAAACCCCGTAACTCCCAAAAAGGCTTTAATTTGCCTTGTTGTACGGGGTAGTTGAATGTTTTTAATAACTTCAATTTTATTAGGATTAGGCTTAATGCCGTCCGTTGAAATTATATGACCCAGATACTCTGTATGACGCTTTAAGAAACTGCATTTATCTATTTGAACCTTCAAATTATACTCATTTAATCTGTTTAATATTTTGTTCAGAGAGTCAATATGTTCTTGGAGAGAAGTGGAAAAAATGAGTATATCATCCAGATATACCACGCATATTTTATTAATAAAATCGGACAAGACTTCATTCATCATCCTTTGAAATGATGCTGGTGCATTTTTTAAGCCAAATGGCATGCGAGTAAACTCGTAATGTCCACTTGACGTTGAAAATGCGGTTTTATGCCTATCCTCTCTACAAATTGAAATTTGGTGAAATCCTTTTGCAAGGTCTAGAACTGAAAAGTACTGAGCATTTCCTAGCTTTGATAGTATATCTTCTATAATAGGAATAGGAAACTTGTCTTCTGTGGTTACGTCATTCAATTTCCTGTAGTCAATTACAATGCGCCATTTTTGCTGTCTTGCATTATCCGCCTTTTTAGGGACAATCCAAATGGGGGCATTGTAAGGACTGGTGGAATTTATTATAATACCCGAACTAAGCATACTCGAAATCTGTTCACTAACCTCATTCTTAAGTGCCTCAGGATACCTATAAGCCTTGGAAAATATAGGAATATCATTTTTAGTAGGAATTCTATGGCTGTACTTAACGACGGAAGAAAGGTTATCGCCGTCGATATAAAAAACTTGTTTATATTTTTTTATAGTAGCAATTAATGAATTCATTTCCTCTTTGTTAAGATTTTCTAATTTAAGTCTGTCTATAATGGTACCCATATCTGGTTTTTCAAATTCAATATCAATTACGTTTTCAAGAATTTCAGTTTCCGTTAATTGGGATGGAATACTGGTATTATCAAATATTAAAGGCAAGGTAGCTTCTTTCGTGGTAACTTCTGATTTTTCCAGATCAATCTTTGCTTGCAAGGGCTTTAAAACATTGCAGCCAAGAATACCGTCAAAGTTTCTACACAAATCCGTTTCAAGCATTTCAATAGTTGCTTTTCTGTTAAATTCTTTAAACAAGGGAATTGTTACTTTTGAAGTAACAATAACACTTGAATTGATGGACTTGAGATTAATGGGTTTTTCAAGATCCGATTTGAAGGACCAATGAAATAAACCCCTTTGAATTAATGAGGTACCTGCACCGGAATCTATTAGTAATTTTATAGGACGTGACGTGGTTCTAACTATTATACAGGGAAGTGATCGCAGGTACCCGACGGAAAATTTTGATACCTATAACAGTCCGAATTTTGTATATTTTGGGTAGTATTAGGATCAGGCACATTTTGTGCTTGAACATGATCAACTTCCATTGCACGTTGATTTGTTTGAGAGGAACCTAATCTAGGAGCACGTAGCCTCATGTTGTTAGAGGTATGAATATCATTACTAAATTGCCCTGAGTTATACAAATTGCGATTACCAATTGTTTTGGGGAAATTAGCAACCGCTGTATTTTGAAACCTTGTATGTTGGAATTGTTGCGGGCTATTATAACGCGAATTGCCAAAACCGGTGTTCTGAAAATTACCAACATTTCTATAGTTACATGTGTTTTGACCAGGATTTCTGTTATAATTTTTTAATGGAAAATTTTGATTGTAGTTTTGTGCCATAGATAGTCTGTAATTGTTTTGATTCATATTGAAATTTGTCCTATGAAAATTGTCCGTATCTACGAGAATTGTCCTGGCTTCTCTTAAACTTGATGGATTTCTTGCCTGAAGGATTAATTTTGGTTCATTTGGTAGTTTATTGATGAAGAGTTTAAGAACCATTTTTTCACTTTCTTGGCTATTAAACCAGTTTGGAATATCTTCATTGAAACCTGATTTTATATTTAGTTTGGTAAGTAAATTCAAAGAAACATCAAACAAATTTTCTACAGAATCTTCGAATTTCAACATTTTAATTTGATTTACTATGGATTCAAAACTTTCCGTTATTGAGCAATTCTCTTTTAAAATATTTTTCACTTCGGTCCAAGAGGTTGGATTATTATTATTTATTAAAATTAGATTGGCATTTCCTTTAATTTTTTGCCTTATTTTAAAATGTAATAGAGTCCTAGACACTTCATCAAAATGTCCACACAAATTATATATAAAATCTACATATGTAATAAAAAGACCTAGTTCATCCGACGATCCAGAAAATTCTGGCAAACCATTAATGGCGTCTAAAATAGATGGTGTATTCGCCATACTTGGAAGCTTGGAACTTGATGAGAATGTTGATCGTTGATAAAATATTGTTGATTCTCCTTTGAATGTTTCTGTTCTTTCAGTTTTTTTTTTCACAGTTTAATTTTTTCTTTCTTTGCACTTTAATACTTTAATTTAGTCCAAATGAAACAACGAGAACAAAAAACTATTCGTGGCTTTAACCGACTGCGCCAATTATATGTCCTGATCCACACTAATTAAACACACTATAAAATTTTTTTTGCAATTTATGTTTATTACACTACCATGTCTAACATCAGACTGATCGTCTGCCAAAAATCTTATAAACTAAACTTATTCTAAAGAACTTTCTAGAGTACAGTAGTAAATATGTAATACCTACAAACAGTATCAAAAAAAAAAATAGAGTTACGCACGACACACAAACACATATCATTGATGCACCTTTTTCTCTCTTTCTTAAAATAAAAGCGTTATTAGGTAGCTTAGCAACAGAGTTGGCTTGGGATGATATTCAGCTTGGTTTGGACTCTTGCTGACACAATTAGCTGATAACGTTCGTAAGTGTTGTTTTTCTCTTTCTTGTAGAAGAGAGAAAAAGAAGTTCAATACGACGTATGGGCTCTGGGCTCTCCCCCAGATAGCACTTTCAACGATATATTTTTTAACTAGAGGCCATCGATGAAGTGTAGACGTTCTGTAGCCTACTTAGTAGCAAGTAGTATTTTAGGACGGAATTTTAATACAATTAAATGAGAATGAACTTGAACTATTCGGCGATGTGGTCTGTTTTCCTGTTTTTTTGTTATTCTCAAGCTGCGGCGAGTAATCGCCTATTCAATCAGCGTAGTACCCTGAAATACCAAAACTAGGGTATACTCCAACTACAATAGCAAAACATTTCATCGACTCACTTCTTAGTAGTGCATAGTTGATCCAGCAGTATCGAGAAGGTATTGTAAAAAAAAATTGTGTAAAGACCGAAATAACAAGAGACCCAAATCAATCTTAGAACAGTGAAAGCTTTGACCGAATGTTTTCAAAAGGTGCTGTGAAAAATGTTGTCTAAAGACCGAAATGACAAGAGACCAAAGTGAATCTTAAAACAGTGAAATCTTGGACTAAATCTCTTCAAAAGGTGCTGTAAAAAAAAGTTGTTTAAAACCGAAATAACAAGAGACCAAAGTGAATCTTAGAACAGTGAAAGCTTTGACTAAATGTCTTCAAAATGTGCTGTGAGAAAGTTGTCCTAAGACCGAAATAACAAGAGACCCAAATCAATCTTAGAACAGTGAAAGCTTTGACCGAATGTTTTCAAAGGTGCTGTGAAAAATGTTGTCTAAAGACCGAAATGACAAGAGACCAAAGTGAATCTTAGACCAGTGAAAGCTTTGACTAAATGGCTTCAAAAGGTGCTGCGAAAAAAGTTCTCAAGTCGTATACAATCATAATGTACCTCAATGGCTTCTGGGTGAAATTGAATATAATGCGAACTGTCCCTCTAAGTCGTATGCAAAGCATTTCGTTGCTAGTGCTGATAACTCCAAGAAAAAAGAAAAACGAAAAAAAAAAAAACGAAACGAAAACCACGCATTTCCAGAAACGAAAAACTTGCTAGAACATTCGTTTTCTTCTGCCTCTTTGCAAAGTCTCTTTGCTCTTTTGAGAAACAGCGTACTTTCAAGTCAAAAATTTAAAAAGGAAACATCCTACTAATGCCACCTGGTTTCGTCCTTTTTGGTTCCTTAAGCATCTCTTCTCCTTGGTTTAGTTGCATCGAAAGAGTTTCATGTAAAAAAATTGGAGCTGGTACATATAAATCATATAAACATCAAAGCTTCGACTTAGAGAATCTTCAACTCTACTCCAAAGGGACAACGCGGTAAAAAAAACCACCGTACCTCAGGCCAGTAAGAAAAACCAGCATCCACACCAACTATCAACCAGCAGCCACTATAAAATACCCCCAACCCTTTACGCTGCATAATTGGAAACACAAACCAAATCAACATAATTTCATAATCGATAAGCGTGTAGTCCAATTTGCGCCACCGGCCAACTCGTTAACTAATTTCCCGTTCAAATTGTACACAAAATTGGATTCGATTAACCGATTGGCTGTCGGGAAATCTGTTAAAATACAACAGACATCAAGTCGCACAGAACACACGGCAGCGGGAATGAGAATGCTCTTTTCCGAAAACCACCCGATTGCGCCCCAAAATCCGTTTATCAATGGATTCCAGAATCTGGGAGCTCACACTGGCACGTCCGCCAACATTCATATCGCGTTAATATACGTGCCCTGCAGGACTGCAGTCATGCAATTCATTAGCGCTCGCATTGAATTACCTATTAAGTATCATATACAACGAGGCCGAGTATTGCCAACCCCATTGCACAAGCGGGGCGATAAATGGATCCGCGCAATTGTCCATTTTCGAGGCCAATAATCCGAATCAAATGAATAATTGCGGCCAAATTATAGTTGCACTGACTTGAATGTTGAGCCCCTCGGCGCTTGGATATTAGCTGTGGGCTGAACTCTGTATTTCGATGTAAGTGCACCCCACTGTTGGGCGGAATTCAAAAATCTAAATTAAGACCAATGGCGGTGTGTTTTGTGGGAGCAGCGGTGAAACTGTGGTGGGAATTTGAATTTATTTGCCATTTACTATTGTTTGAGGAGAGCGCCTGGCTTTTGGATCGAGTTAGCGTTCTCGGAACTAATTCAATTTGGGACTTGTGATTGCAAACGTGAATGCTGAACGTAATTGATACCTGTGTGAATAGGATGGGACTTTTATGATATCGGCGGGTAGGGTTAGGGTGAGAGAATGGATTTTATGTTTCAGTTGCACATTTGAATAAAGTAGTCTCACAGCAGGATTACAATAATTTATCTCATGATTTGCGAAAAATATAAACAAAATCCACAACTGGGTCGGTTTGGTTGATTGCTTTTTGGAAAAGAATAGAATAAATTTATTTCCAATTCAAATATAAAAGTTTACAATTTTCGAAAAATAACTAATTTTGGCGTTGGTTTAAAACCGTCTGATTTGCATTTTATTTAATTTTGTATGTATGTGGCAAAAAAACTGAGAAGCGATTCTAGAATCTTGTTAAAAAAAAAACAGTGCAGAAAACACCAGAATATACTTGAATAAAGTGCACTTTTGGCTGAAACATATTCATTTCAGATGGCAGTGCTTCAAGTAAAAATTTGAGGCTGAAGCTATCAGTGAAAAACACTTTCGAAAGTTGTGTTTATAGGCTATTACACCTTGTACGACTTTTGACTAGTTTGAGTAGAAGGACAAGTGTAGCAGAAGTTTCTGTTTTTTTTTAGGTCAAGTTCTTGTTTTTGAATGGAAGAATGGTTGAAAAAAGTGTTCGTGATTTACCGAAATCTTTGGACCGATACGTAAAATTCTGAGTTTGGTTTTGAATTTTCATCTTCACTTACAAACGGGCCGGAGTCGGAGTACATGTGAAGTGTTTTTAATCGTGTAAGATCATCTAGGTGGTTCCTGGTTATATATAAGAGCATAAGTCGAAGATTGTTGCCAAAATGAAGTTTTGCGTTGTTGTTATTGGGCCTTACTTAAAACCATTTTTAACCTTCACACTAAATATTTTGTATGTCACAATATATGCAATTTTGAATGGAAAATTTCGTCATTGTGAATTCGAAAGATTTAGCCTGGAAACTAAAAGAGACTATTGGTATCGCAGATTGTTTCTTTTTTATTGAAAGTGAGCCATTGTAATAAACAACAATACCCCGTATGTGAACACAGATCGGGATTTGGGTAGTCATTTTCAAGAAATATTTCTTAATACTTTATTTTTGCTTTATTTGCATTTTTTAAGAAAAAAACTAAGTATGGGATCTTCTTTAAAATTCTTTTAATATCCAAAATATGTGTTTCTATCAAAAACGATAGAGCTGTTTTTGTGAAATTATGCTGACGAAATAAAGGGTCCTTCATTAAGGACTTGACAACTTATTTTTTAAATAAAATGCAAGCTACTTGAGACATCTCAAAAAAATGTTGTGGGCTTCCATTACTGTCAAAACATTTATGAATGGAATTCAAATTCGTTCATATGTCCACCACAGGAACTTATGCAGCGGTCGATACGTTGAACCAAATTTTAGATGATTCGGCCGCACAAATCGACCAATACGGCCGATATTTCTCGTTCAATATTGGCTCCGAGCTCCTCTAACATCGTCGGCTTGTTGGCATAGACCAATGATTTAATGTAGCCCCATCAAAAAAGAACTAGAGGCGTTTAAATCACACGATCTCGGCGGCCAATAGACGGGTCCGTTTCTCGAGATAACACGTTCACCGAACTGAGACTTCAATAACTCGATTGTTGCACACGCTGCGTGGCTTGTGACACCGTCTTGTTGGAACCACATATCACTGATGTCCAATTCATGCAATTGCTAAAAAAAAAAAACGTTCCAACATGTCCCTGTAGCGAATACCATTTACCGTAACGCGACGGTCATTTTCATCGACGAGAAAAAACGGCCCAATGACGCCACCGGCATGAAAACCGCACTAAAGTTTGAAGTTGTCAAGACGCTAATGAAATACCCTTTAGTAACAGGTTTAGTTTAGTTCAATATTTAGTTCAAAAAATACTATTAAGCTAAAAACTGAGTACAAGGTATTGTTTAGGGTGGAGGTAAGCATTACTTGGTTTTTAAAGTTTTCCCAAAAATGCACCTATTGGGGTTTTTGAGATATGAACAATTTTGAAATGAAAAATAGAGGATGCGATAATTTAAAAAAAATATCAATTCTACTACAAGTTTGCATTTTGGTCAAAATCGTTATGTGCGTTTTGAAGTAACCAAACAAATTTTTTTCAAATGCCTTTTTTCAAAAACATATTGAACGATAATTTAGAGAAAGAACTGAGTTTGCTATCAAGCTATAAATGCCAACATCAACTTAGGAATGAATTTTTGTTACAGTCGTTTGTACGGTTTTTGAGATCAGTCAGAAATGTTGATCCCACCTACTTAAGCTGAAATATCAATTTTGGTCGAAATCGTTGGAGCCGTTTTCGAAAAAAAGTCCGTTAGGAACGGGGCTAACGCGTGCAAAAATACAAGAACGGCCCGAACTGTAAGCCCACAAACTCCAAATCCAAAGTTTGAAACAAATTCGTCCACTCGTTTCTGCTGTAGACATCAGGACAAACATACAGAATTGCGCGACACACTTTTTTAAGTTCCTCTACCATCGCAATGTCAGAATTGACTGAAATTTGGAGTTCAAAATTTTGTACCTATATACAAGAGGAATCCTTCTCTTGCTTTGTATACGTGAAAGTTAAAAAACAGCTCTGTAAAAACTACGATTTCCAAAGTCCGCATAAGTACAATAACAGGTTTTGGCCACTTTCTAAAATATTTTTTTATTTGTTCAATTTGTTAAACGTTTCTTTAGGCAGAATTTACACTGCGCAATTATTTATCAAATTCAGAGCCAAACGACTGATTTGTTTTTCTATTCGTCTGCTGTGCTGACTGCCATGAAAAATGTTCTTCTTCGAGATTAGTTTAATCAAGTCGGTGGCCCGCATTAGGATAAATATTGAGCCTAAAGTTAGGCTAGTTTTTCTGCTGTTTTTCGCAAATACCTATAGTCGGTTTTAGGGCAAGCTATGAAGGGAAAGAAAGGTGGTATTAGAGGTTTTGTGATGCTGTTATTATTCGTCTCCACGGATAGAGTCCCAACAAGGAGGCAAAGCTTGTTATTGATTTTTGCATTCGCTTATAATTCCCACAGTTTTTTTCATCACTAAGTCAAAGTTACTTATCGCAACAAAATCCGCTTCAACTGAAATTGCTTAGTGGCATTGGCTCCGATTTGTACAAGTCAACTTCCCGTACAAAAGCAGATACCTAACCGCACACTGCTGCAGTCCGTCGCTGGTTCATTTCTGGGTACGCAGAAGCCTGGCGTTTTTAAGGCGGGCAATGGCGAACAGACCAACTATCCTTGACTAAAAGTGCTTCTTGTGTACGGTTTTCTTAAGCTACTATTAAAAAAAATCCTGCTGTTGGTAGGTGTCATTTGAATAACTCTGTGTGTCAAAGTGTTTTTGCTGATTGAGGCTGTGCTCCACCTCGGACTGCTAACGCCATTTAAATCAACTTAAAATCAGTTGACTTGTTTTTGGAAAGAAAGATTAATTCGATAGGCTGATAATTTCATAATTTTAATATTTTCCGAAAATTCCCAAAGACCTCTGCAATCCGCAGCAACATTGAACTTCTGCACCTTAGGAGGCAAGAAATCTTCCATCAACATACAATGGAGCATCCAGCGCAGCATTTAAAAACCCTCCCGATGTTCAGTAATGGAATCGGTTTTTTTATGTTTTGAACTCCTCCCCTAATTCGACCAAAGACCGCTGCGGATCTCAGTGGTCTGGGAAAACTTTAAAAGGTTAAATCCTTAACGCAAAGGTTAACACCTCTATGAGCCAGGAATACTTCACTTAGTTCATACTTCACTGCAGTTCCTAGTCGACAGTGCGTCAATTTTAAAAGGCACTCCTAGGTGTGGGCATAGTCTAAACAACTTAAATAACAACAAGTTGGAACCCCAGTTAATTGAGCAACATTTTCACAATCGGATTAGCTTCAGTTAGACCGCCCCTGCAGCTCGAACGCAAGCTCCTCGCAAAAACTCTACCCACTAAATCATCTCTAATCAAAACTTGTAATCCCCGTTAAAAGCCGTGCTCAAGAGATCTTCACACAAATTTATAGCCTTCGCCGCGCGCTGAAAATAAATCGAAATGCATTTGGCTGGGGGAGAACAAAAAAAAAATAACCCCACCCATCGAACAATCCTCAAACACTTACCCGAAATGATCATATCCCCGCGTTCTGTGGTCCAATAATTTATTGACGCCGGATAAGCTTCCGTATGGCATTCCAATGTAACATCCTGCGCCACATACGCTCCCTCCAATTGATTCGGAATGGACAGCATTGGCGGGACTGTGCATCATCATCATCATCGTCAGTGTTGGTGTGGGAGGATGGTTGTTTTCGCAGCAGCAGCATCCAGTGTCGCAATGAAAATGTATTTACACACACACACAAAAATATACAGCATTTAAAAAAACGTGTACAATCTCTCAACTCAAGGCTGCAGTGTTCGAATTGTGAGTGGACGATGTAGCTCTGTGTACAGTGTGCGGGGTAGGGGAGCGTGTTTGTGTGTTGTTTATGCATTCAGAACAAGCTATATACTCACACTGGACTCGCAAATGAACGCGTTTACTAATCGATGGTGGCACACCATTTGACGCCACACACAAGTACGCGGCCATATGCAGCCGACTGACCTTTGTAATGTGCAGAATCTCACCGTCGACGACATTGACTAAGGACACCATAGGCGCAACCGAAAAAGAAGCAAAGATTCGTAACCGATTAACATGCATACCCTGCCTGTGGTGTATGTGTGCTTACCATTCTCTCCGCCAATGGACATCTCCTCGCCATCTTCGCGTCTCCACATCACATACGGCTCGGGATATCCACGGGCTTTGCACATCAGCGTCACGTTGGTGCCTTCACGGACCACCATATCGTTGCTAGTCATCCCCTCGATAATCAAGGGCGGCACTGTGTACAAAATGTTTGTTTATCTGCGATGGCAATTTGTGTTTGTGTCTGGATACTCACCCACCACTTGAAGGTATCCCTTTCGGGATCGCATCGGATCCGTGTTCACTTGACACATGTACCAGCCGCGGTCGTTCTCCTCGACCTCCTTGATATGCAAATACCAGGATCTGTGATCGTTGTACGTCAGGCTGATCCTGTTGTTCTGGGTTATCACATTGTGGTGAATCGATAGTATTGTTTGGGTGTCGACACGAACCCAGGCGACCTGTTTATGAATAAGGAATGCACATAAGTTGGATAATGGGAGCTCATTTCAAATTTAAAGGAGTCTATTTTTTCTGTGAGGGTTGGTTTAGGTTCGTCTATGCTATCATTATATGGGAAAACATTTGGGGCGGTGGTGCTGTCGCTAACACTTTTGAAAAGTTATCAAACTCTATTAAATATTAAACAAGTGGCCACACAAAAAGTAACAGTTGATCCCGATGTAAGGGGATTCAAGACTTTTGTCAGTCTAATTTTCACTTTTTATGATGGGGGCAAAGTGTCAATTAGGATGACACACTCTCGGAAATGGTAGGACCTGCTTCTCCAATTTAATTGTTTGCAATTTATTTCCAGAAATGATCCAATGCCGATTTTATGGGCAGTTGTTTTTAAGAATGAGCTGCGGTAAGCAGGAAGCTAAAATAATTCCATTCGTGGTGTGCTTATCAAAGGCACCTCGGAGCTGTTGTTGTTTGCTGATTTCCTTCCTAGTTTTTGGGGCATCTGCTCCAATTTTCTTCTTAACAAGTGGTTTACATTATAGAGCACCGGCTCGGTAAGCAATTTTTAACCTTCTAGCTGTTAGGCAGCTCCTTCTTCGCCAGAGGGTCATGTACATTAATTTTGTGACTGTCCAAAGTTCGGAAGATGATGAAATACATTCAATTTCTGACGGTCCGGAACTACGAAGGCCTTCCTGCCTTTGTGCGATAACATTCCCTACAACTCAGAAATCAAACGGAACTCTTCACAAAAAGACCGCATAAAAGCATAAAGGCTTCAGCCAACTTATTTCAAGGATTGGGAAAGTTCTGTAACAGCTTTCCAGCAAATACTGAACCTTTACAGCCTTTATAGAGCTTTGTGAGCAACAGTGCAATCATAATAACTTTGCACGTTTTAAGAACTGCGAACGTGGCATCTGCAAGATTTAAAGCCAGATTTAGGGCTGCATTTCACACATAGATCAGAATAATCTTCCGCTTAATGGTTTATGACAGCTGCCACGCCCTGTATTATCTCCCGCCCACTTTTCATAAAGAGCTTGGTATCTGATTTGCTTTCATGTTCGGGCACATTCGGGCAGCTTTAACTATCAGTAGCATTTCAAATGATTTTTTTTAGTAGAGTAGGTGCCACGCCCTCTTTTCCAATACCTCCTACATTTTTTTAGAAACCTTTTAACAAGCAATATGCGAGCATTTATCGAGCTTCAAGCCTAAAGCTGTTTTAAATGGCATGATGCATCAGTTTAAGTGAATTTTATGTGTGTGGGCGGTGCCACGCCCCGTTCTGAAATTTCGCCAAGATCTCTCTTATTGTTCGTCGCATACTTCGCATTGATATACCAAATTTGACAACTGTATAGCTGGCAAAAGTTCAAAGATTAAGGGCTTCAAATGGAAATGGCAGGAAGGTGCCACGCCCAGTTTTTCAGTTTTTCAAAATTTTGCAACTATGACTGCAACAGATGTCAACATTTTTTTTTTTAATTTCGCTCCTAAACCTTTCCTATAGGGCTTAGAACACACTTGACCAGATGTCTGCAGCGCTTCCTCATTACCAATGAATGGGACTCTTATCAGATTCACCCCTGAAACTCAAACGCATGCATGCAAAAATGTCTCCGGTCTCCTTTCCAACTAAATCTCATTAATAATTCGTTGCCGAAACGAATTGTCCCATCGAAAGGGTTCCTTCGACCCGGTTCCTTAAATGGCATTTCTAACGATAACGTCTCCTCGGAGAATTCACTATCCAACCAATCAACGAAAAAAGAAAATCGAAAATTCATGAGATTCTCTCACCGCCAGCACCTCCTTCGGCTAATCGAAAAATTCAATTCAATTTCGGTGGCCCTGCCACCTTTGGCGACCCTAACCCCAAAGGATAATAAATGTATGTATAAATTTGCAATATTGACAGTTGGAAATGTGTCCGTCCATAAATGCCCCGGTAGCTCTAGTGTCATGTCCCAATGCCAATTAGCTAATCTACGGCAAAACTATACGGGGTGTCTTTTGGAAAATTGAAAGCGAACTTCTCCATAAGGACACCACGTTGCCGTAGGTTCTAGATTCACGAAAACTATATACGAAGTTGTGGGGGCAGAGAAAGAGAGAAAGAGAGGGAGGTAGAAAAAATAAAGCTAACATCTACGTGACCTACTTTTGGCGTGAGTCCTGAGGAGCTAAACAAGAAACACGTTTCCAATGTACTCGATGAATAAGTGATATCGGCGAAAACGTCAGGGAATCTATATACACTTTGCCCATATATAACATTAGCATCAAAGTGAGGAAAGAAAGTGCCAAACGGCACCGCCAAAGAGAGAACATATAACTTTTCTAATTTGCATGCAGTTGGAAGTTTTCAGTTTCAGTTTTTGTTTTTTTTTTGTTCGTCCTTAAATTACAACTCACCTTGTATCCTTTTAAGTTTTCAACAACACAGGCGAGTAGGGCATCTCTTCCAATTGATACGGTTACATTTGGAATTGGTTCAGCAAATCTTGGTATACTTGCATCTGTTGAGAAGACACACAAGCACACACACAAATAAATATATAGAAATAAATGCACTAAAACAAGGGTCGAACTAGGGTGGATCCTTTTCTCTTTTAATTACCTTCAGACGATGAAGATTGCGAATCGAGGACTTTTGTTTGCTTGCCTGCAAGTAAAGAAAGGAGGCGAATACATGAGAAAAAGTTAATGGCAAAAATAAGTGCAGTAAAATTGAAGGACGAAAGCAGCAGCAATTGCACAATTGTCTTAGTTGTTTGAGTGGGTGGTGGAGTATACAACACACACCTAAGATGTTGTAATTAAAATGAATTTCTTTTTGTTTTGATGATCTTATCTTTGAGTGGGGGGAACGGTTGGGCTTTTTATTGCCAGGAAACTACTTTGGCTCGGTTTGTGTGCGAATTGCAATACGGGGTGTCGTGACTTTCTTTCTAAGTGGATTTTTTCCTCCCAATGGAAGATGTCATAAAGTAGGATGTCGTTGGGTAATATTGACTATGGCCTTGCTCGTTAAAATGCTTTGCAAAAGTAAGCAAGTGGAGGTGGCTTAGGCAACCGTTTTAGAGCGGTCCTCAGCGATTTTAATGGGGAACCCAATGAGCTGGACATAGCCAAACAGTCCTAAATTTCAACGTCCAAAAGAGAGCTCGCTCGACCAAATTAAGAGGGCATCATCTGTGTAAAATATTTAACCTTTGTAGCTGTGGTAAATCGGTGGAGGTTATTTGTTGTCCTCAGTCCTGTTGTAGAGCAGGTGTCTAGTCTTCAATAAATGTACACCTAAATGTAGACTGTCAGGTCTTGAATGACTATTTTCTAGACTATTTTCTGACACTTGTTGAGAACTAGTTCCGACTTAATCTATTTCAAAGAAGAGATTCATTTTCCGGCATTTCTTGATATTTGCCTGAAATAAAGTTGTTTGATATAACACAATTCTAAAGAGGAGAAGACACGAAGAATAGCCACTACTACCCGTTAGAAGGAAGCATATCCATTGTGTAAACAACAAGAGTCTTCATTATTGATTGATTTAGTCACTCCTACGAAGAAATCTTATTCTAAAGGGGAGAATATTTTTCTTCAAAAATCGGCTGATTTTTCCAATACAAATGCAACACGAAACAGGTATTTTTGACCAGCAAAAATTTAGCCACAGCCTATTCCGTAGCCAGGTGTATGCTCGGAGTTAACTGGGATTTTAATGAAACATATCCTTAAATATTTACTGAGATATTCTTCTCCCTCTCCCTTAGTTAAGTTTATTGTAAAATTCCGTATGTTTGATGACGATTAAATTCGTCCTTTGAAGTAATATCCACGTTTTGTGGGAAGCCGTAAAAATGATTCTCTAACTACCCACATTGTCCAACCTTTCATAAAAATCTAAGCTAAGGTTTTTCTCACTTCAAATGCAAAAATGTCCCGACAGCTAATTTTTGAGATCTGGCATCCCTAGGCTTAGTGGTTAGTTAGTTGGACTACTAAGCGAAGGGTCTCAGGTTCAATCCCCGGAAAAACACAAATGACAAGTTTTTCTACTGTGCCACCGCTCGCGAACGTCTGACAAGCATCCGAGAGTATAACTGTCATGAAAGAGCTTCTCAATTGGCCGTTTGGATTCCGCATAAAACTGTAGATCCCTTCCATTCGTCGCAAAAATGAAAAACTCACACAAAACGAATGGTTGTGAGCAGCTAGGCCTAGGGTACCTACGGACCTGTTGCGCCAACTATTTATTTTTAACTTTGTCGAAGACTTCGTACAATATTTCGAGCTCGAGATGTTAATCAATTCTGACATTCAATTCTGACGAACTCATAAAAGTGGGTCGCAAAATTCTTTCTGTCCGTCTGTATGTTCCGAGGCCTTCAGCCTAAACGGCTGCCCAGATTTCGCTCAAACTTCGGATATGGAGTGTGGGGGCTTACAGTGGGGGGCCGTTTTTTTTTTGCACGGTAACCTCAAATTTAATGGTACTTTCCATACAAAATGTTCATACCAGTTTCATTTGTTCGAAAACGGCTCTAACGATTTCAACCAAAATCGTTATTTGAGCTTATGTAGGTGAGGTTAACATGACTGCGTACTCATCTTTTCGCTGCAAAATCGAATAAAAATAGGTACTTTTGAAATTTGGACATATCTCGAAAACGGTCCATACGATTGTAACTAAAATTCATTTCTAAGGTAATCTAGTCATTTTTAACTTAATGGTTTAAAATGGATTTTTGAAAAAAGTAATTTTTTAAAAATTTTGTTTTCTTTAGCTGACCAAAATGCAAACTTAGAGTAAAATTGATGTTTTCAAATTATTACCTCCTTAATTTTCAATTCGAAACACCGAAAACGCTAATTTTGAAAACTGCTCATGTCTCGAAAACCCCATTTTCGATTTCGATAAAACTTTAAAAGCCAAGTAATGCCTACATCCCGAACAGTATCTAATGCCCAGTTTTCAGCTATGCATACCTTTGGAATTGTATTTTTCAAACTGCAATATTTGTTACTGTTTTGAGTACCCAATCTGTTTTATCGAAGGCTCCACCTCTTAGAAAGAAGGGTTTTTCTGGAAGCGATAGAACTTAATATTCCTTATGCTGTTGGCTGGTTGAGATATTGGTTTTAAAACGCAGTCGAATCGAGGCTTTAGGGTGGAGATAAAAATAGGTACTGCTCTAGCTTTCCTAATTTTGCGATTCCGACATCGCTTTAAACAATGCAATGCTAAATTGATTACGGACTTGTGCTTGACTACTTCTGTTTTTAGTTTTTATTTCATTTATTTGTGAAATGGCTTAGGTTCGAATTTTGCTATATTTTCATTCGCCGTAATGGCCCAGGTCCACCTCTGACTGTTGCGCCAACTATGATGGTAGCTTCTAGTTCCATTCCATCACGTTTTCGATTCTCTATTCAGCATTTCCTTCCTCTCCGTATAGAGTTTTACATAACTTTACTTTAAAAAAAAGATTCACTTCAAGATTTAAGCACCTTTTTTTCTGCCAATATTGCAACTTAGCATTTTGCTCCACTTCACATATTATATTACTCTTACTAACTAGATCTTTTAGCTTGCGGTCCAAAATTGTACCTTGAATCTTGTGGGCTGCTTATTATTTTCCTATAGTGTCATTCGATCTGTTTTATCACATATCTTTTTCTTTCTCGCCAATAAATCGACTTATTCCGGATCAGCCGCAATGTATGCAATGATTTTTGTTAAAGTGGTTTAAACTGCGCTCTTTGGTTATTCGGCTCGATTTTTCGCATGTACCTGATATATTACCACCTTCACCAACAGCAAATCATGTTTATCAGCAGCAGTTCCTTGACCATACACACAGCAGAAAGTTTTAATATATTCAGCGTATTTTGCTTAATTTGTTTCTTTATAAAACAAATATTGTTTAAATTGTTTCATCTTCACATTTGGACATCAGAATTGCTATTCCGAGACTTTTTTTTTATACCGCTTTCTTGTTTATGCTGCCTGGTGACTTGGATTGTTTGACACGTCTTAGAAGACTATTTCGGGACGGGTCTTTAACGTTTAACATCGGACTGGAGACCAACTAGGCTGACCAAGTTCGGTTCTCCCGATAACAGGCGGCGCTGCAGTCCTCGGTAAACTAAGACCTAACTGCCTCGAGCTGGACTTATTTCCGCCGCCAAAAAAATTGGTTTGAAATATGAATGATTACTTTTTTCTATCTGTTGTCACATAAAGTGCCCCGCGGAACCCCATCTTCCTTCTCTTTCAGGGGAGTGGCCCTCATGCATATTGTATTAAGTACTTGACAGAATGTTGGCAACCAGCTTCTGATTTTCCTTTTTTACCAGAAATCACTACCTCCGCACATTCATCTGCAAATCCCAATACCTCTTGTGTGTTCGTAAGCACGCATATTTCACTAATATTGAGCAAAAAGTATATTGATATTTATTCAACGGAGCAAACAGGTGTACATTCCCGTTGAGAAGAAGAAATTGCGAATTTCCAATAACTTGAGCGTCAAATTTATTACAAGGCATATTGCTTTCGCTTAAGCACATCCCCGCCCACGGTGCGCTGCTGTGCGAGCATTTTTCAATTTTCTATTTATTTATTTAACTTTGTTTATCATTCTTGTGCACAGCGTATCCTCAACTGGAATTGAAAGTGTCTACTGTAAGTTATTGAATTTCTAATGATATCCTTGTCGAGCGAAGTGATTTGAAAAGGACCTTTGAATCCTTTCGCTAGCAGCTCGTATATTCCCCTGGCCAAAATGAAATATTCATATGGTGTACCATTGGAATATTTTACAAAAGGCCACTGAATGCTTTACGCTTTTGGTATTGGGAAAAAGGGTTACTGGCTGAGCGAACTGGTTTCATTCAAATCATGTGGATAAGTCTTTTGAAAGTCTTTCGTCCCCTTTTGAGTGGAAACTTTGCGAAGAGATGTCGCGTGTGAAAAATCTAAGCGACATGGTGTGATTTTTAAATTTATTTTTTTTTCTCACATTGTTGGGGCGATGAAATTTAGTTTGTGGAAGAGCATCAGCAGGGGATTTTCTTCAACTTTGGTTCATTTTCAATCTGTTTCATTTGTTGAAACTTGAAGGTGACATTTGCTTTTCTTTCTTCGTGAAGGTGGAGACAGGACGCCGAACTGTTTGTAGAAAGTTGCAAAATGAAAGACTTTTAAAATGACTGAGTTGTGTATGGAAATTCACCTTGCATTTGTTCCAAGGCACTTCTTTAACAACTTAGAGGAGGTTGGTTCCTCAAACAATATTGGGACCATAATTCAATTTTATAGGGAAATTAACTGTTTGGGAGATTTGGTTTAGGTTTTTCACCGTAATGGTTCCCTGGGGATGCCGATGGACCTAATCTAACCTAACCTAACCTGTTCCAAGCTTTCATAAAAATCGGTTTGGAAATAAAGCCGCTTCGGAGATTGTTCCTCACTATATGGCATGGAATACGACTTTCTGCTATCCAACTGGCACACAACAACTGTCCCGTTCTTCTATCAGAAAAACATTTTTCTCTTGGTTCTTTGTTTGTCGAAGAAGCTGTAAAAAGGGACGACAGTCCTGAGGAGCCTATTACGACATCATAACCAGAGATGCGCCACCTTGGCAGACCAGACAAAATAAGAGAAATGCTGCGATTTATCGTCGCCTCCTTTGCAGGACTCGCATAACACTCTGACTATGACTATGGCCTGGTTTTGAACCAATTCTTGACCAAGAAAACGAGTTTCATAAACACCGTACCCTCAATAGCAAAGTTTTATAAAGAGTTTTTTTTTAGAGGTATAGAGCTTTAAGTTGGCAGCACTGTTTTAACTGGCGGCCATTTTGTCAGCTCTCAAGTGATTTATTTTTAGTTTGGTTTGGCATTTCAACATGAATAGACTGACGCCTGAACAACGCTTCCAAATTGTGCAAATCTATTTTGAAAATCAGGGTTCTGTTCGAAATACGCATCCCAATTTCCATAAGCGAATTTTGTTTAGCGATGAAGCTCACTTTTGGTTGAATGGATACGTCAATAAACAAAACTGCCGTATTTGGAGTGATGATAATCCTCAAGTGTATGTTGAGACACCGTTACATCCACAAAAACTGACTGTTTGGGTTGGTGGAACAATTGGTCCGTACTTCTTTAAAAACGATGCTGGGCCAGAACGTTACAGTCAATGGTGACCGCTATAGAGCCATGATTACTGACATTTTCGTTCATTAATTGAACAACCATGATGTGCAGGAGCTGTGGTTTCAACAAGACGGCGCAACATGTCACACAGCTCGTGCCAGAATTGATTTATTGAAGGAAACGTTTGGTGACCGCATAGCTTCACGTTGCGGACCTGTGAATTTGCCTCCAAGATCGTGCGATTTAACGCCGCTTGACTATTTTCTGTGGGTACATGTGAAGTCGCCCGAAACAATTGACCACTTGGAGGACAACATTCGCCGCGTTATAGCCGATATACGGCCACAAATGTTGGAAAAAGTCATCGAAAATTGGACCTCCAGATTAGACTACGTCCGAGCCAGCCGTGGCGGTCCTATGCCAGAAATCATGCTCAAATTATAACGCCAGAAGATTATCTTTCGAATAAAGTAAATTTCATGTCAATTTAAAAAAAATCATCTTTCTTTCTAACTTTCTCCATTACGTAGTAAGAGAAAGATATTGTATTCGTACAAAATTTCGAACTCGAGATGTTAATCAATTCTGACATTACGATGATAGGCGAACTCAAAAAAGTGGGTCGCAAAATTCTGTCCGTCTGTCTGTGTGTTCCGAGGCTTACAGCCTAAGCGGCTGAATGGATTTCGTTCAAACTTCGGATTTAAAGTTTGGGGCCTTACAGTTCGGGGCGGTTTTTTTTTTTGCATGGTAACCTCAGTATTAATGGTACTTCCCGTACAAAATGTTCATACCAGTTTGATTTGTTCGAAAACGGCTCAAAAAAGATTTCAACAAAAATTGATATTTAAGCTTAAGTAGGTGAGGTAAGCATAAATGCATACTCAGTTTTGCGCTAAAAAATCGAGTAACGGTACTTTTGAAATTTGGACATATCTCGAAAACGGTCTATACGATTGTAACAAAAATACATTTCTAAGGTAATATGGTAATTTCTTACTTAATGGAAAACTCAGTTTTTCTCAGTATTATCGTAAAATGGATTTTTGAAAAAAGTCATTTTTCAAAAATATAGTTTTCCCTAGTTCACCAAAAATGCAAACTTAGAGTGAAATTGTTTTTTTTTTTTTTTTTTTTTCGATTTCGATAAAACCCTAAAAACCAAGTAATGCTAACATCCCGAACAGTTATTTGTACTCGGTTTTCAGCTAAATAAATAGTTAAGCAATAGTATTTTTCAAACTTCACATGGACAACTTTTCCAAAAACGGCTCTAACGATTTTGATCCAAATACATATTAAAAATAAAATCAGTATTCGAAATAAGATCCCGTACTTAGTTTTTCTCAAAAAATTCGAAAAAATCAGTTTTTTAATTACTTATACTTCCCAATCTATTTTCACATATCTATTCTAAATTTTTGTTATAATCTCCCCCACTTCCGATCAAAATGCAATAACAGCTACGCGAAACTTCTTTTTTTTTTTCATTTCAAAGTTCTATACCTCAAAAAAAACACCCTTTATAAACTGTTTGGAAATTCTGGTATTGCTGTTTTTTTTTTTTTGGTTAGAAACAGCGACCGCCACTTTCCGTCTTTTTATGAACCTCGTTCAGAGTTTAAAAACTCGTCCAATCAGTCCTCTTAGGTATTATTAGGTAGGAATCCTGATTGGATTAGCTAGCTCCACCCGTACCCAGCTACCTTCAATTGGAAAATGTAGGCTAATTCATTTCCACCCAAGTATTTCCTCTCAAGTAAGATCGTCCTAGCCCGTGTTGTGTCTGACATTGATTGTACCTGCCTCTGAGTGCATGACCAACATCAGTCCATCAAATTTGTTTAAAATCTTCTTTCCATCATACACACCCATGATAGCCCAGATAGCTGATTGAATCCGCACATGGTCCTCCAGTGACCTACAGCCCACTCGAACAACACCTCCCCGCTGTTTATTCAAATTTAAAGATTTAAAACATTCCTTCCACCATCCAACGAACATTATTCACGAAACGTGATGGAGAAATTATGCTAACGATGTCTCTTAACCAACATCCGTAGCCATATCCATCCAGATGTGCTCTCCGTCATGGCTCATGCATTTTTGCCGGCGGCGTGGCCAGCGCGTTCTCCGGAAGAGAGCCATCCGTCTGTCTGTTTTCGACTTACACCTGCAATATTCAGAATACTTCCGTAGCGAAAAAGCAAAAATTAAGAAATAAAAAATAAAATTAATTTTCACCAAGATCATAATTTAGTTGCTCTCCCCTCCTCACATGGTGTCCTGTTTTTTTTTTTTTTTGGGTTTTCTTTCTTTTTTGCCATTCAACATTCTGTGGCGTATGCTTCTGTAATAGACTGTGTTGCGAAAATGCTGGCCACCAAAAAGAAAAACAGGACGAACCAAGAGGCAACTCTGCAACGGTTTTGCATTTTTGCATTTTTTGTTGTTTGCTTTGTTGCCACTGCCACCCTCTATCATCGTTGCGTTCATGAGACAGAAGCATAAGGCAAGCAGTCAACTTCCAGAAGGATGCTTCACCAGGGCAAGATGGTGAATGTCATGGACGGGAAAATGGGAAGGATGGAAGAAATAATCTACACGCTGTGTGCCTTGCATTTGTCATCCGCTCTCGGTGGTCTGGGACTTCCTTACACATAATGTGAAACATTTTTCGATGCAGTTCATCATTTGGTGTCCCTTTTTGGCTGCGCCTTGGTGTATTCTTTTTTTTTTCTCCCCTGTCACATCACGGGAATATTAAAGGAGACTTTCTGATTGAAGTGCAGCACAGCAGCAGGATTTCAGAACTTGTTTTTTATAAATTAATTTCCAACACGGTGCGAGAGAGAATATCAAACTAAGATAATGACGGAGATTATTACGATGGTCATGGCAGACGTCAGAATTTTATAAATCATCCTTGAAAGGTGGCATAATTTAATGCCACTTAGACGAACGGCAAATGATTTGTTAGCCCCGACTGAGGCTGCAAATAAAATGATTGCTGCAATAAAACAAGGACTATATAAAAAAAAAAAAAAACAAATGGGGAACCCTGCCTTCTCTTAATTGTCCCGTCGCTAATGGCCCATCCATCCGGTTTAAGTCCAGCGAATCCATGCATGGATACAACTCCCAGATAATCACGATTCATTCCATACTCTGCGATGATGATGCTACTCATCGTTGCCCATCCCAGGAACAACCACCAAGGGCTATACAAGGAGCTTCGCCAAATACTTGAGGAGGTGATACTATGGACCTTGTTTCTGTAAACAACCCACCTATATACATGTGGCTGCTTTTGTTTTGCTATATGAAAATCCCCAAAAGATATGATGAGGGAAAAGATTTTCCGGATAAATCCGTAAAGGACCACACGAAGAAGAGAACAAGTAAACGACCGTTGATAGCTTCCTGCCTCTGGGGGATAATTTCACAATTGCTTGGGTCTTACTCACTTGTGTCATAAATTTATGAGTCCTTTGTTTTGTTTGCGATATTTAATATGTGGGAGTGGGCTGTGCCTATGCGGGAGTGGTTGTGCCAATGTGTGTTTTGTGGGACCTATGGGCAATTTAATAAATTCCTTGCAGAAAAAGCTGAACCTCGTCATAAAAAAAACCCGTCTTGATGGGCCATTCTCTGCCATTTTGAGGTAATTTCGCTTTCGTTTATAATGAATCGCCTCTGAGATATAAGCCGCAGGCGCCGAGGTCCGGTCGGAGGAATTATTAAGTTTACCATCTTTTGGGTGTTGATTGTGGGTGTCGGAGCAGAGTACGCGAGTGCTTGTGTGGTTGCTGATGGTATTGCTTCGTTTTAATGAAACTCCTTATCCCCATGGGGGCAGTGTACACTCATTTCGATTTGATTAGGTTGAAGTGTATTAAGGGCTGGCCGGAGTCCTGGCAAACTGTGATGGTTTACACGAAAGTGGACGGAGGACTTTTTGGTAGATCAATAATTGTCTAGCACGAGGAGTCCACTCCGAATGAAATGTGGTCGGTGAAAAGGTACTGAATGTTAGTTTAGAAAGTTTTGTTTTATGAAGTTTTCAGGACTTTGCTTGGTCGTCAAGCACTCTAATAGCTAAGCTACTCCGTCCACATATTCGGGTATGCCTCTCACTATCTTTGCGAAATAGTGAGCGGCTTAAATTCATTTCATGTCTTCAACAAAGCAATTTAAATACTAAGCCTCATCTTCTAAAGATTGTCACAATAGTTTTTTTTTCAACAAAGCAATTTAAATACTAAGCCTCATTTCCTAAAGATTGTCACAATTGTTTTTTATTAGGCGTTTTTTTATTTTACCAACATGATCTATATAGATCATTGATTTCCACGGTTTACAACAATACTACGTGATCCAACTGTTGTTGTAAACCATGGAAATCCATGATCTATATAGATCATTTGAGAATAATAAAAAAGGCCTATTATCAGCTATGAATGATCCATATAGATCATCGCTTTACATGCACTTACAACAACGGCATAAGATCCTGCTTCTCATCGAGATCACGAATCATGATCTGAAAATCATTTCTACTATTTCCCACTGGGTGTCTTGTTTTATTTTTAAATGTTGGGGTGCCCGGTAGCGATAGCCACACAATCACGTTGCCAGACTAAAAAATGGAACACAAAAAATCAATTGATTTTTTCGCATTCGAATGAACTCCCCGTCCGTATTGCGAGTTATTTTCTTTTTTTTTTCTCGTTCTATAAAGGTATGTCCAGACCAGCCAAAAACTTTATAAACAATTAAATACCTACATGTTTCAAAAATATTTCTAAAATATTATATTTCTTATTTCTGAAAACAAAAAATAAAAATAGATTCATGCAACATTGTTTATTTGGTAATAACCAAGGAATAATTTGCCAAAATGTCAAAAAACAAACAAAGTTGCCACTCATTTTACTTCAAAGCACAAAACTAACAATTTTGCTTATAACTCCAAGCACCTTTCACAGTTGATGACTAACTTACAAAATGCAAACATGTTGCACTTGAAAAAAATGTTCACCTTGTTCTACGAATGAACAGGAACAAACGTGATGTAAAGCAGCACTAGGAAAGCAGGAAAAATTGATTGACATGATAAAACCAGCAGGCAACAATTTTTATAAAATGTCCATGAAATGTTTTGCTGGTTTGAACTGGACACAAAAAAAAAAAAACATTTATGAAATGTACCACAGTTACCCAATCGTGATGGCAAATTATTTTTGTTTTACAAGTTTCTCTCCAGAAAGTGAGCGCTGTTTTTAGAATATAATTTTTTTTAAATAAAATAAAAAATGTCCAGAAAAGCTTGGAATACCCAATGGGAAAGTGATTCATTTAATACGATTATTTGAATTAAATCGCGTGTCGCGTGATTCCCGAGACCAAAATTACAAAAATAAAAACTTACTCGCTGCTAATAATCCTGACACAATATTTTATTTTAGTCCAAAAAAGGATGAAATAGTAATATGGAGAAGATGTAAGCTATCTTTTTTACCAGGAAAAGAAAACCTTGCTTTCTTCCCACCAGTCGGCTAACGGTTAATGGACGTCAAATACTGTGGGAACCCTCTGTAAAATATCTTGGCATACAAATTGACCCCAAAATAACATTTAAGGAACACATTACAAAAAACATTAAGGAAAGCAAATATCGCTACTAAAATCCTATATCCCTTCATAAACAGAAAATCACTATTATCAAAGGAAAACTAAATCATTATTTACAAAGTTGTCTTCCAATCAATTTTTCTATATGGTTGTCAAGTCTGGGGTAGTTGTGCTGACTGTCATATAAAAAAAATGCAAATTTCGCAAAATAAATTACTTAAAATGATGCTTAATCTTTCCTGCCATCATTCAACTTCAGACCTACATATTAGGGCAAATGTTGAAATCATCTTCGACAGAATACGAAAACTCACCTATACATTCAAAATAAGATGTGATCTTCCGGATAATCATCTCATAAATGAACTAATTCATTGTTATTTATTTTTTGAGCTCGAAGACGCTCTTTATCTTTTATATATATGTACCTATATATATCTTCTTTTTTTTTGTGTGAATTTGAGGTTTTTTTCTCGTTGTTTCCTCAAAATAAAATATTTATTTTCCAAAAATTAATATCTCAATATACGCTTAAATTAATTGTTCAGTAGTAAGATTATTTATATCGTATCTCTGTGATTGTAAATTGTGGCGGCAACAACTAAATGTAATATTAGACGTAATAAATTAAACTTAAACTTAAACTTAAAAAAGGATGAAATTAAAACATTTAATAAATAAATTTCAGAAATCTCGTATAAATGTATATGAAATGTGTCCGATTTGCTTCATAAACATTTCTGAAATGTTTCGCTGGTCTAAGCACACCTTAATATTGTTCATGTGTTGCATATTGAACATAAAATACTAAATTTTTTTCTGAAAAAAATATGGAAAAGAAAAATTATGCAAATTTGATTCAAATGGTAACACCCCCGACAATGCAAGTGACATGTCATGTCATGTGCCTTGTGTAACGTCACGCTGAGCAGAATATTTGCAATATGGCTGGTGGCAATATGAAGTTTGAAATACCCTGTACTGTTTTTTTTTGTTTTTTAAAAGAAACTGTTGCAACAATTCAAAAATTAAACTTTTTTTTAATGATCCGTCTTGTCTTGTTTCCGTGATCTGATCCGCATCATATCACGCTGATAATAAAAAAAACAGCTAATGATGCTATTACAGATCGAAAATATTGGCTTCTGCAGGGCAACCCTACTCTCAGATGTTTGTCGGGCGTTAACGAGAATTGTCGCAGTTGAAAAACGCCTTAGTATGCAATTTGTGTTCTCTGGCGATTGAGCCAGCTCAGTAGTCCAGCACTCTATCCACAGAGCGGCGCATTTTGCACTGCATTTTACTCCAAAGTTGAGTCACTGTTAAAGCAACTTCGTTCTTCTTGTCGCATTCTTTTTTATTGCCTCATCTTTTATTTTGTAATATTTATTATGTTTTTTTTAATTTCAGATATTAAATTATTTGATTTGAGTTGAAGTTTAAACCTGGTAGAGCCGAAAGTTTGCACGTGACTACATCTTGGATAAATCTAACCAGCACTTCATAGAACGTAAGTCTTACTTTATTTTGCAATTAAGAGTTTCCATGTTTCCTATAAATATTTTTTGCATTGTCCTTCCTCACACAATTGCATAATATAAATTTTATGCAATACCTAATAAAGCAGCAAATCGGCTGAAACCCGGACAAAGAAAGTGAAAATATACAACAGCACACAACTGGTCGAAAATAACAAACAAATTCGTATTGAAATGTCCCGTATTTTGTAAAAAAAAAAAAAAAAACCGGAACATGCTATTGAAATACGGGACGTGTAGCGCAATACTATAAACAGATATTTAAGTTTCTATTTGACTTTTGCTGCTCTGCGATTTCTTGGTAGTGTTCTTAGACTCTGAATAACAAAAATTCCCCCATTAAACATTTTCCAAACCATTTTTCATTGTTTGCAGATTCTTTTAAAGCAGAGGTGTAGCGAACATTTTCTTTTTTTAATTTGTGCTTATTTTTCAGGTCGTCCTTTTTTTTTTTTTTTGTAATTTTAACTCCGTTTTTCAAAAAAACAATTTTTTTTAATAAATTTCGCATTTTTTTAAGTTTTACATTTTTTTTGAAGATATTGTTAAATTAAATTTTTTTATAATTTTTTTTTTATAAATTTGAAATTGTTTTTTAACATCTAATTTTTTTGTTGTTGTTTATATATGTTAGTTGGAAGCAGAATTTGTTGCTTGAAATTTGAAAGCAGCATTTTTTAAAACAAAATTTCGAAAACCAGAATCTTTGTGTGAGAAGACAGGGGTCAGATTCTCTAAGACGAAAGGATCGCACAAATGCATTACACAAACAAATTTCTTCGTGCACACGAAAACGTTTGAACGTTTTGCCTTACGACTCAGAATTTTGCAAAGCCGCATTCCGACCTACTCCCTATCAAACATTATTACGTTCGTGTTAATACTTTTTGTTTGTGGATAGTTTGACAGCTGACAGCTGACATTTCTAGTTGTTTCAACGGTTGAGATGGCGACTTCTTTATAATTTCCTAAAGTGCAACAATTAATTTTGTAAGATTCAGAAATCCTTTAAACAGGTTCGGTAGATCTTTCTCACTTTTGAGGGTGGTTCTGCGAAAGTTTAAAGGTGTCGACAAATTGGAAAGATCTGCTGAATATCGCGGAATAATGTGGAAAAGTTTTATTCTTAAAAGTGAACATTGTTTCTGCTTTTGAGTTCCAGAGATTTTTCTACGCCTTCAGGGAGAAATCTCTGCCTTCTCGTCTTTCCTAACCCCTGTCACTTTTAGTCAATACTGTGCCATGAATTTGGTCAATCTCAGTTTTTTTTTGTTTATAGCCTGAGGAGCTTTCTGTATTTTATATTTAGTGCTGGGCACTGCCTGGGTATCTCTCGATACAAAATTAAAATCTTCCTAAAATGTACCGACTTGGGAATGTGCTACAAAATGTTGGCTGCCTTCTAAGTTACTAAGTTATTCGTTTGTGTGTCTTATTATATTTCTTTACCACTGCACTCTGTCATGCGATCTGAGCCCTATTCTATCTTTGACTAGCGAGTTGCATTCAGCTGTTACCAGTTGGCGTATATGGTTACCTATGAAACTTTAAATTGTCCCACAAGTACGACCAACGCATTGACTCTTGGGTCACGTACCCGTTCTCTGCTAAATCGGCTCGTTAAATACAGTATTCTCCACGACACCTTGTTTACACCTATTTACGACCACTTGTTATGCCAAACGATGATCTCGAATAATTACCCAAACAAACTGCTGCAGAACTGATAAATCAAATTCTCGCCGCGTCCTCATAGAAGCTTGAGGCCTGTCTACCCAACTGCCTGCAGTAAATAATTTCATTCACGTCGTCGCTTACCACACCCGTCCTTAAGGCCTATCAACACATCCTTTTTCATTTCTTTTGAACCGGCTACACGTCCGCTTCTCATTAGATCGCATCCAGACCCGTTGCCACATCCTAGCCGGCAATCCGACATCCACTGCAACAATCTTAAATAACTCGACCGCCATATTAGATTCAAAACTCGTACCAATGCGATTCATCAAAATCTAAAAGGTCCGTAATTTAATACATTCCCCCGCAGCGCAACCCAACTGAAAATCCTTTCACATCCGCATGTCCTTCCCAAGGAAGTGGCAAAATAGATTTCTATATATCCTCGGCACAACGATAAATTTTATTTCTTGGCAAATTCCTCCAGAGCGGCATATTATCTGCGAATCAATACTACAGCAGCCAACTTCAAACAAGGTGCATTCCGAGTTAGACGAGTTTACCTTCCCCCCTGCTGGTAGGTTGTGTTCCCTGATTCCGCTATTTTTGCTGACCAAATATACCTTGTCAGACAAGGATTCTGTTCGTGTTTCTTCGAATTATTCCCTTTCATTCGTTGTGAATGTGTGTTTATACCCGTGTTGAAAGGACGAACAGAAAAGCTAACAAAATGAAAGGAAGAAAATAATGCGGACGTGATCCGAATGCATTTCTTGACTCAAGCCTCAAGGTAAGAGCAGCGAAAACATCTATAACCATATTTTGTCGTGGTACAAATAGACGGAACTGCTCGGCTGCTGCTTGGGAAAAAAGGGACGAAAAGGATTTCGCCGCTGTCTGTCTTTCGAGTGCACAATGTTCTTTCTTTGAATTTTGTCGAGTATTCAATTTAAAAGTATTCCGTCAGCCAATTCAGAATGGCCGTCCTTAATTTTGTTCTTCTCTTCGTTGCCGGGTCAGCACCCTTTTGCTGAATGGGAATACTGTCGAAGCGGCTGCAGCTTGTTAGCCATTCTCGGTCGGTTGATGTTGGAAGGCGTTCAAACAAGATGCACGACAATTGGAGCAGCACAAAAAATGTTATATGCCCTCAATCAGTCATTGCAATTAATGCTAATTAGGCAGAGTCGCCTGGGATATGACAGGTGAATCGCACTTTGGACACTAATGGCCAATGCCCGCCACCTGTGACGGTTCGCTGCAAATTAATCAAAGCGAAGATGTACAACCAATTACATTGTGGGGCAGCACACTCCGTCTACAACTTCCACCGCAAATGTACTACATCCTGAACGGATTAGACATCGCAGTATACCAATGCTAAAAACGCGCCGGTGAAAAGCACAACAACACATAGACAGCCGCCGTGGCCGCGCCGCCAACAAACAATCCAAACAACCAGAGAAAACCGGCAGCGTTCCTTTTGTGGCGAGGAAACAGAGGAAACCCCTAAATTAAGATTGATGTTCGATAGTGTGCTGTCGGGATATTTGAACAGGGTCGGTGGAGCCTGAATAAGTTATTTCGTTCGAGTCACGTTATAATTAGTGAGAGGACATGAAGAAAGATAGACAGAGGTACGAGGGCACCCGGACGGAGGCCACCAGGCGGTAGACCATGCCTTTAGCCGAGGTTTACCGTGCCTTCGGCGATGTGTGTTTGCCAACATATTCTCCAGTGATTGGTGGTGGGCTAACACCGCCACCGCCACCGCCATCGCCATCGCCATCGCCATCGCCATCGCCATATGCCAGCCCCAGCACGTTAGTTTTCGTCTCTCTCTGTCTCTGTCTTTTCACTGGCGACGGTTGACTTTGATCAATTAATTTATTAATTCCTGTACAGCGGCGTGGACGTTTTTCTTCCTTTTTGCGCTTTTTTGATCGATATCCTGTGTGCCGTTTACGGAATGAAGATTGAGTGGGAACGATAGAAAGTCAACTATAAGTGTCGAAAGTGTTTTTTGTTGGACCTACCACGTGAGTATGACAGAATTTGGAGAAATAGGCGAACAGAACTCAATTTTCTTACTATTGACTTGGGCTTTGGCGCGTTGATGATGGAGTGGGAACTAGACAGCTACGGATATGGACGGTTGGTTGGATATAGGGTTAAGGGGATGCAGTGGAATTTGTTTTGGTTTTCTGCCCAAAAGCTATAGGGCCTTTGAAAAAAATTCACTGAACGGCAGATTGATTAAATACTAGAAAAAAAAAAAATAAAAAATAAAAAGTTGGCGCAACTTTAATTTTGTGATGAAATATTATTTGCCAATGGAATCCACCAAAGAGTTTTTCATGGCAGCTCTGAGCTGTTGGGCTAGAAGTTTGGGGGGTCGCAAGCCACCAAGTCCCGCGTCCTGCGTACGCCGCTGCTAAAAGCTGTAGATGGTAGATATTAGCGAATAGTAAACTTCTCTTAAGTTTATTAAGCAAGTCATAGTTTTCACTTTCAAGCCCTTAGGGAGGGCCATGTGTTCATATGCAACCGAGCCCAGAGAACCGAACAATATAAAGGGTGATTTTTTAAGAGGTTTAGAACTTTTTTAAAAAAAAAAACACAAAAAATTCGAAAAAATGAATGAAATATTTATTTTAAAGTAAATTTGGTGCGAAATTTGGTCACAATCTTCCGAATAGACTGCTCAGAAGGTCGAGAATGCCGATCATAAAATGGAAGCAGCGCGCGATGAATATTTCGAACCGAGCACGAATTTTGATAGTAAAATTCAATAATTTGCAAGCGTTGTTCATTTGTAAGACGATCCATGGTTAAATTGCAAACCAAACTGAAGCTGTTTGACAGTGACACAAGGTACTAAACACACGTCAGCTGTCAAAACCAGTGTTGCCAAAACCAAACCAGCTAAAAAATCACCCTTTATAAACTGTTAATTTGAAAGTCGCTTTTTCCACGAAACATTTGGCCAGACTTTTTATATGAAAATTCCCACACTAACAGCTTAAATTTCCTTTTTTTTGCCCACAAATCATTGAAGATGCTTTCTCCAATTCCTCACACAATCATAAATCAACGAAATACCAGAAAATATTGCAGAAAGGTAAGCAATGTGATGTGCAAAGGACTTCATAAATTATCAGACCGAAAAGTCGCGTCCAAATGTCATTCAAAAATTTTTCCATTCCGATCAAAAAAAGGGGACTTCTTTTATTTATTTTTTTGACAAGCGTTGAATTCAAGTTTCAAAGCAAACGAACATTTTTTGATCAATTTAAAGAATTGAAGCTGTTCGTTTGTTTTTTCTAAATTTAAATCTACATATTAAGAAATAATTATTTATGAATCATAATAAATTTCCCAATGCAAACTATTTAACAATAAACAACTGAAATTATTTTTTTTGTAGTTCTAACTATCCACATGTAAAGATTGCGCACGCTTGCTTCCATATATAAAAAAAAAGCAAAGAAAAACCTAAGTTGCTCAATTTGTGTGTCAAATTTCCTTTCGTTTTCTAGAAGGAAAATGGTAAACGACAGAAACTGCAATTTATTAGTTCTTGTCGCAAAAAGCTTCCGTTTTATTTCCTTAGAATTCTCCCAAAAAAATCTTACGATTTGCAACCACCGATGTCGTCAGTTTAGTGTTATTATGCCTATTTTATAATTTTCCCCAAAGAAGTTGGGATTTTACCTTTTTTTTCCCAAAATGTCTTTACTTGTTCGATATACTTTTTTAGGATACAATTCAATTGCATTCACGTTTCGTATTGAATGAATTTGAAAAATGCTTAAGCAAAATCGTTAGTGTATTAAAAATTGTTATTTTCAGGTCCTTGATGGTTTGTGTGGCCCTGTATATACCTATCATATTCATTGCAATAAATAAAAACACTTTTTTAGATGTCCCATAAAACTATAACGTGAAATAAGGAGAATGCTCAGTGCTAGGTAGTCGACTGACCGATAAGAGATTTCACCTCCTGACGTCTGAAAATGTACGGCAATTGTTTGGGTGGCTATACTTGTATTGTTTACATAATACTTGGTTATAGCGAATTTTGTTCTCTTATAAAATAAGACGACGTACGGAAGTTTCAAATTGACACTTGGTTTACTTGGGTGAAATTGCTTGTATGTGGTAACATTTACTTAATCTAAATCCTAAAGAAGGAAAACTGATCTACGCCGTTGTTTGTTTTTGTTTTCCTTTGAACTAACTATATAAATTGACATTTCGTCCATAAGACTAAAGGGGGATTTAGAAATTCGTTCTGAGCACCTCCCATTCTCGAGCCTCTCTCTAAAAAGCAAAATAAATATTATGTCGGAGGAAAATCATAGTAAGGTTCTCAACATACAAAATTAAGGCTTGAAAACTTACGATATTCCTACACATTTTTGATCCCTAAAAGCTAAAAAAAAAAAAAAAAACAGAAATAATTCCATGGTGTAGGAACACTGTCCAATCAAATGGTTTTCTAGTCATAAATAAATCTGTAAAAACAAACGAATTTGATTTCAAAATTGGCCTCTATGTTAAATAATGAAATGCAAATTTTACAGGTTCTTAAAGTTTACAATAAAATTTAGGAGACATTTTATTTATTGGTAAAAACCAAGTTTGCACTGAAAAGTTTAATATATTAGTCCTGGGCCAATTTGCATATGCGATTGTCCATTTTTGTATCTTTTTTTTTCGTCAAATTGCACAAGTTAAGACGGAAAATAAAAAAAAAACTTATTCGATTCATTGCCTAACAAAAATTAAACAAAAAAAGTTCAGACTGTCCTTTAATCATTTAAAATGTTTGGCTCTATGGAATTATGCCCCAATGAAATATGTCTCAAAAAATGACTACGAAATTGGGGAGTATTTTCATTGTTTTGGGGTCTTCTTGCACATTTTTGGGGCCATTTTTAGTTTCCTTATTTTGGTATCAAAACAAAATTCTACGAGAAGAAACGCGAAGTATACCGTTTATACAACGGCGGCACGCAGGCCGATTCGCGCGAATTTTTAACTCTTATTTTCTCAAATTTTCTAAAGCTAAAATTAAAACTTATTTGAAAACTTGAGCTTTAGAAAATAAAGAAAAAAAAATTAGGCTGACGCAACTTGCGGGCAAATATTCTTTTTTTGCCTTGAAAGCACTTAAAAGTTTGCGTGCGACTTAAAATTAATGGCCGAGGCAGTAGCGGTACATAAAAGCCAAAACTTTAAGAGTTACGGACACTATTTTGGCAGGCAAAACGTTGAAAATAAAATTCAAGCTTTTATTTAAAATAATAAAACAGTTTACAGGCAATTTGTTTCTTTTTATTGAATATTTGTTGTAATTTGAGGCTCTATACATTGAATTTGGGGCCATTTTTCATTTCATCTATCGCAAATTATTTATTTCGGTCAATCTAAAAAAAACCCCAATAATATTATATTGGGGTAAAATTTCACAAACAAAAATTACATTTTGCCGCAAATTATCAATGAAAAAAGGCCCCAAAATAATAAAAAATCACCCTAATCAGATCATCAAACGTTGTTGTTGCTTACTATATAATTTTGTGGGGCCTATTTTTTTTTTTTTTTTCTTTTTGGGGCATAATTTCATGGAGCCAACATTTCTAATATCTATTTTGTGTTCTTCAGTTCCCCCGCTACACCAACACTGCCCAACTCATGCGGTGGCCAACATATTTTTAAAAAATTAACTCCATTTTAAATACGGCTTTTTCAAGACATTTTTGAAAATAAGAACAAAAAAATCCAATTTCCAAAAAAATAAGAAGAAAATATTTGAATTTTAGTGTGCTGCCTCATTTTTTAAGGTTCCGTATCATTAGGAAAAAATGGAACCTTATTAGTTTTGCTTTTGTCCGTCCGAACCCACTAGACCAATTTAGTGTACCTTTAATGTGACAGCGAGTGTTTGCTACTTTTGTGTTCGACTTCAATCAGCTTAAGTATGGTCCTTTATAACTTTCAGAGCGGCCACTCATAGGCCCTTTTATCGATACTTTTCATCGTTTTTGAAGCTCATTACGGTCAAAAGTTTACCAAAAAACATTGAGAAAAAATACTCCCGAGCGTCAGTGACACTCACCCAGAACCTAATTCATCCGTTACTGAACTTTGAGCCATGTCATTTATGTTTGTAAAGGAAAGATCCTTCAGTTCGAATGATCAGTTCATTGATGCATTTAATACAGCTCGGAAAATACGATTTTGAGGAAAATTAAAAAAATAAACATTACATGCCCTTCTTTGAAATCCAAGACCGTTTGGTTATTGTTTTAGCCAATTAAGTAAGTTAGCCAGCAATTGTCGGGCTCCCACCTCAAACCAGCTCCTGTCAAAAATGAAGCACGAAATCACGGTGGAAAAAAATATTAATTATCCTCCATAAACTCAACTCTCTAAGTATAACCACATAAAACCCTCTTATTAAAAAAAAACAACAACCAACAAATATAAAACTGCAGTACTGAACATTAGCCCTTTTATCTCTGCATGAAAAAAGATCCATTCCCAGATCATTATCCTTCGGCTCTTCTGTATGCGGGAGCAGGAAAATACTCTATAATTGGAGTCTTTTTGTATACAAAAAATGAAAACTTTTTGGCATCCTTTCAATAATCAAGTACCCATGTGGTTATTCCCTCCAACTCAGCCCAAATTGGGAGTGCTCTCCCTCCTTCCTGTCATCATTATTATCGAGGATGTCTGCCTCGGCTGGGGAGATTTCATATTTATTTTTGAGCACTTTAAAGTGCTCACACTCACTTAAATGAACTTTTCCCTATGTACCTACTATATATGTAGGTGTAGGTACCTTCGAGGTTTGGTTTCGCTGCACGTTTTTTGTACATCACATTTTATTTGATACTTCATGCAAAGGATAATACACTCGAATACTCCATTCACTATAGAAATCGCTGGATGGCAAATCAATTTCACTTTTTACTGTTTTCGTTGTTGTTTGTTTCCGCCGAACAGAATCAAGGGGTGCGGGGATTTTCCATACTTTTATTAAAGTGAATAAAAAGGTCGAAAAAAAAAAGAAATTTTATTTTTATTTTTTATTTTTTAATGCTGTGGTTTGCGGCTTGTATTACGATTCGAGGAGATACGGAGATGGACGGCATCTTTTTTTCTCATGAACGGATTTTCAAGTGCTTACCAACGTTCTATTCATGGTATTGAAGAGAAATGAATGATTTCGGAGAGTTTTCATCTTTTTTTTCCAATCTGATTCAGGATATTTTCTTCAGAAAAAAAAATGGTTTCTAGTATGCGGGGAAATAATTTTGTGGTCGACAAGGATTCTTATGAAATTCAATTCTTTGGTCGTCACGGTTGAGACTTGAGAGGTATGGCTATGGAGTTGGCCGAAATGAGAAAGCAAATTAGAGAGCATAAAACTTTTGTGGAGTTTTCTTTTTTACGAACGAGCAGTCATGGGGTTATAAGAGGTAGTTTTATCGCCAGGAAATTGGGTACCAATCGGCTTAAACTGTTCTCTTCACCTTCAGTCACAGTCAAAGTCTGGTTGACAAACTAAAATTTCTCATGAGCAATAAATTGGATGGTATAACTCTGTAGAGATCCGACATCCAGCGTTTTGTTGAGGAATTTCTTTTTTAAACACCATTTCTAAAGCGGTCACTCTGATACTTTAGAAAAGGCTAGCAAACGTGATTGATTTTAACAGGCAGGGGGCGTAGCAACGTACTCTCTGGTAGGGGTAGCTCGACCCATTATTTTTCGACCAAAAAAAGATACTGCTTAAACTTTTCAATGTGGAAATTTCAAATAAATTCGGGAGAGTCCCTTAAAATTCATCTTTTATTCTATTTCTATAGCATAAACCACTTTTGGGCCTTCCACACCCAAGCAATTTTGACAAATGAGGGGTCAAATCAAAAATGATTTCCAGCCCCGGAAAATTCGTCTTTCATTTTAGGACTGCTGGTTACCTAGCTGCTCTTTCTCAGTCACGATGCCAACGATGAGCTCATTTCATTGTAAACTATTTCCTAATTTGAAGGAAGGGTATCACTCAGGAATGGTTTAGTTTTCTATTAGTGAACGATTTTTAAGTAGATTAACAAATAAATAAATAAATTGATGACGTAACAGGTCCGTAGGGACCCTAGGCGTAGCTTCTCACAACCATTCGTTTTGTGTAAGTTTTTCATTTTTGGGACGAATGAAAGGGATCTACAATTTTATGCCGAGTCCAAACGGCCACTTGAGAAGCTCTTTCATGATAGTTACACTCTCGGATGTTTGTCAGACGTTCGCGAGAGGGCGCAGTGAAAAAAACCTTGAGTTGGAATTTGGGTTTTTTCGGGTTCGAACCTGGGACCCTTCGCTTAGTTTTCCAACACACTAACCACTAAGCTACTGCGTCGACTATTAAGTGAAGTAGTGATAGATAAACTCAAAAAATGTTGTCCGTCTGTGCGTATGTCCCGAGACCTACAGCCTTAAAAGGCTGCCCATATTTCGTTTAAACTTCGGATTTGGAGCTCGGGCACTTACAGTTGGGGGCCGTTCTTTTTTTTGCAAGGTTAACTCAATATTGATGGTAATTCCCATATAAAATTTGTATACCAGTTTGATTTCTTCGAAAACGGCTCTAACGATTTCAACCAAAATTGATATTTATGCTTAAATAGGTGAGGTTAACATGACTGCATACTCAGTTTTCCGCTGAAAAATCGAATAATGGTACTTTTGAAATTTGGACATATCTCGAAAACATAGACCGTTTTCGAGATTGTAACAAAAATTAATTTCTAAGGTAATATGATCATTTCTAACTTTACAGCAAGCTCAGTTCTTCTATATAATAACGTTCAATGGATTTTTGAAAAAAGTCATTTTCTAAAAAATTTGATTTTCTTTAGTTTACCTGAAAACGGTATGAACGATTTTGACCAAAATGCATGCTTGGAGTAAAATCGATGTTTTCAAAATGTTTGCTTCCTTAATTTTTAAAAATTCGAATCACCGAAAACGCAAATTTTAGAAACTGCTCATATCTCGAAAACCTCATTTTCGATTTGATTAAAACTTTGAAAACTAAGTAATGCCTACATGCCGACCATTTTAATACTCAGTTTTCAGCTAAATAGTTAAGCCTTCACGGCAAAGTGACATAAGGCGAAAATGTATGATTTTCATACAAAAAAAATGTTTTCTTGTTAATTAAAAACAATAAACAAAGTTCGTTTACATACGACCCTTTCAGATAGTATATACATTTTTCAGATAGTATATATATAATATTAAAAAAAAAACCTTCGGACTTGCGACGTTTTGCGAAAAATCTGATGGTTTCTTAAAAGTTTATTTTCTTATTATGTTGCAAAAGTTTAGTTTTGTCCTGAAATCAAATAAAATGGCACAAGAATCTTACCTGTTCGTGTTTGTGAATCTTGACTTCTTTCGTAATACGCCGTTTGGCGAAACAAACACAACCACTCGCGACGCTCAACTAAAAAAATGGCATTGAGGTAGACAAAATTGCAGGATTTTTAGTGGAAAATCGAAACGACACTTTTATTTAACAATATTCCAATATATTCTGAACCGTTCCTTTTATTTAGCATCGGCTCTCATATTTTTACCTATATACCCAATAAAATAAGAAAACAACCAACCAAACTTTTGATGAACGAGAAAGTTTCGTTTGGGCACTTTATCTGGAATCGGTTCAGTAGTTCCAGAATTTACTCCACACATACAAATTTAAACTCTTTGAATAATCGATAAAAAATTAAAACTAAACATCCTACATCACTTAAGAACAGTGTAGCACCCTAATAGCGAAACGAATCCTTCAATCAATTTAGCAGTTTCACTGTTTATACCCTACAAACTTGGGCGGTCGTTTGCCTTCTCCATATCAACAAAACATATACAGACAGTTTACACATACCCTTCAGCTCCTCAAGCTCCTTTATTGATTGTGCTGCTGTCAGAACGAAAACCACATTTGAAATGTGAATGACCGAAAACAGGAAATTTACTCAATCCAGCAGACAAGCCCGATCGAACTCTGTTGCACATTTATACAGTAGGTACCACATTTAAGTTACCTAAGCTAAAAACTAAACGTCGTTGCGGTAGTTCTATTTCCATACAGTCGAACGAGCTGCTCAAGGTAGATACGCATGAACCTTTGGTGAAATGCCTAAAATGGTTACGCTGACATTTTTGACTGTAACCAATTAACCTTTCTAAACTAAATGTCGACAAAAACCGCAACTAGGCCGCGCTATTTTATTCCCAAGCTGTGTCCACCTCATGCGCCCTTTGCCTTGACGTAGTTTTCCCCCCGTCAAAATGTTAATGGGACTTACTCCCCCAAAAGTGTCCTTCACTATTTTTTTTTTTGTCTTTTGCAAAATATCTAAACCGAAAGTGCGGATGTTTTAGCAAACCGAACATCAGAGAAACCAATCCCATTGAGTGTGACAGCGTCTGCCTGCATGCGAGCAATTTGCTCATCAGCAGGACAATACTTTTCAAATGTGATTCATGCTCATATGACTAAGATAAAATTGTGCTCTCCCCCAAAAAAGCAAGAGGCAGTGGGCACAATCTTTAAGCGTTCGAGTGTATCTGCACAAAATGCACTACACTAATGAACAAAGCTCGGAGCACAATATGGTATAGTGGGGGAAGCCAGTGGTAAACCGAACTTGAGTACATGATATAGAGGCGGCAGTGGAAATCCTTCCTGCCTAATGGGAAACTTTTCACTATCGAATTAGAAGGAAACAGATGAACGGATATGGGTTTTCTGAAAACTTGCCAGTGAGTTCTAGAGCATGATGTGCCCGGAGGCGAATGATGCCCGAAATGCATGTTGTGGTCTCTCTCTCGACTGAGTTTCAACAGACAGCGCCAGGCTTTTGTCGAAATTATTTGTTTCGCAACTAATGGAACTTCACTTCGGAGAGTCGGAGAGACGAAGTGCTGTTCCTTGGTTGTAGGTCTGTTTAAAGAAATCCAGACGAATGACTTTAATTAGTTTTACATTCCACGAAAATCATTGCTTGAGGATCTCAATTAAATTCGCAAGCCGGAGCATTCTTCGGGTGACCCTCTAAAGGGGAAATTCCAAAAAGTTCAAGTCGTTTACATTCGAAACTAAGTAATGATTAAGTGATGGCAACGTTTCTATTTGTTCGCACACACTGCTGGGTAATCGAAAAGTTTCCTCGGAGAAAATGCGAACAAGTTTTGCGATTACTCTTAGGGAGCAGTCACAGCACAGGACGAGTACGAGTGCATTGCACTTTTGTGAGTGAATGGAAGAGCGGGTCAAACAAATGTTTTCTGTGGTGATTCTGGTCCTTTCGACAGATGTGCCCCACTTGGCACACTTGCGGCGACTTCTTAGTCAAATGTCTGTGGTCGAAGTTGCAGTTCTCTAAATTTTCTAAGCGATAAACTATCCCATCGTCCTTTTTGCCGGCCCTGTTGGGAGGGGGCGGCAATCACCATCATCGTTTCTTTTTATTTTCTTTCAGTGTCCTTTAAAGTTTCCAAAGCCGTTGGTAAGTTGAGCCCCACCATCAGGTGGGTCATTTCACTCTCGACCCTCAGGATGAGCTGCTGGGGATTTAAGAGAAGAAAACTTCCGCACGGTGGAAATGCAAATTCGCCACTAAAGAGATAAAAAACCTGCTCTGAGGGATGTTAGGTTCCGGATGGGGACAGTGCCCTAAGGCCTAATCCTATTATATTACAATCATCAACAGGGATTTAGAGTACTAGGTAGGGCTTTGATTCGAGAAGGGTAATTATGGCATCACGCTGAGGGAGTGAATAATTGCGCATTCGATGTTTGAATACAAAGGGAGGATTTGGCAGAATTAATTTGTGTACGCAATTCGACGAGCAAGTCGTCGGCATAATGTGTTATTAAAGTCAGTTACAGTTGATAATTGATTCGCAATGTGATGAGGGTATAAGCCGATCATATAATAATGCAATTGGTTGGCTTCGCAGGGATTTGGGTGGCGGGCAGTTGCGTTGCTGTGCTGGGGGTGTAGATGCGTAAATTACACAGTGACTGGGTGTTGCAATTTTCCATGGTTGCCTCCTTTAATTACAGGACAAGTAAACGTTGGGCAAATATTTCCAGGCGACCATAACTTACAGCTATTCAAGTCTAGAACGAGGACCTAAGGTCGTATTTCTCATTCTTTTGGATTCGAACGCTCAAATCGTGTCCACATGCCTTTCAGTTTTTCTCAGAAGACGTTACTAATAATCATCACACTGAATATTTTGTAGGTCACAATATGCAATTTTGTATGGAGAATTTTGCCATTGGGATTTCGAGAAATTTAGCCTGGTCATTAAAAATGATTGTTAGTATCGCTCTATCCGGAACCTAACATCCCTTAGAGCAGGATTTTTATCTCTTTAGTGGCAAATTTGCACATCCACCGTGCGGAGAGAAAATAGGCCGAGTACATCGAAGGATACAGCTTTGAAAATATGACGAGTGCCAATGGAAATAGTCCAAACTAAACTTTTCTGCGCAGGCTATACTTTTCTATGCAAGGCTTAACTTTCACGTTACCTGACCAATATTTGTAAAAGTGCGTGGTTTTAAGGAAATAAAGCCCCTTTCTCTGCTTTCGGCCTAAGTTGTTCCTTATCAACCTAGAAAGTGTATAGTGGAGTAAGGTTCGATTTTATTCTACCTTCCTCTCAGCAGAAGGACTTGTCTTCAGCTCGTCCATGACACTGAGAAGGATTTCATCAAATACGTATGGCTCTACTTGGAAGATCGTTCAATCTTGGAGTCCTCATTTTGCTAAGTTACCTTCCAAGTCTTCCATTATTTGGGAAATTCTGTTCTTGCTATAATGAGTTTTGAGTAACAGGGATCTCTACATCACTCGCAATAAAATATTATTTTTGCTGGTACAGTATTGGGCAGTAAGTTTCATTCCCATTGATATGATATGTTAAGCTCTGCTCCTGGTGTCATTATAAACTTCTTGCAAAGGTTGCCTAAACGAATACACTTGCCCAACTGAGAGCCAAGAAAAAATCTGCTTTCGACACCTTTTCACAGAGTAGGAAATCGAGTCACAGACTTAGTCGAAGGAATAAGGGGAAGAACAGGAAAGAGCTGTCTCTCCAGCAATGAGGTTCCAAAGTTTTACCAAAGGACACAAAAGATCGGATCAAACATACAGACTTGGAGGCAAAGCCTGCAAAAATTGCATTAAAGTCACAGACGGTGCGGGAAATTTCGAAAAACTTTTTCGAGTTTTCACACTGCGATTATGAAGAAGGTGTCGCATTTTACTTATTATATTTTATTTTATTTTATTTTATTTTATTTTATTTTATTTTATTTTATTTTATTTTATTTTATTTTATTTTATTTTATTTTATTTTATTTTGATTTATTTTATTTTATTTTATTTTATTTTATTTTGTTTTATTTTATTTTATTTTATTTTATTTTATTTTATTTTATTTTATTTTATTTTATTTTAGGTATATATTTTATTTTATTTTATTTTATTTTATTTTATTTTATTTTAATTTATTTTATTTTATTTTATTTTATTTTATTTTATTTTATTTTATTTTATTTTATTTTGATTTATTTTATTTTATTTTATTTTATTTTGATTTATTTTATTTTATTTTATTTTATTTTGTTTTATTTTATTTTATTTTATTTTATTTTGTTCTATTTTATCTTATTTTCTTTTATTTTATTTTATTGTATTTTATTTTATTTTATTTTATTTTATTTTGTTTTATGTTGTTTTATTTTATTTTATTTTATTTTATTTTATTTTGATTTATTTTATTTTATTTTATTTTATTTTATTTTGTTTTATTTTATTTTATTTTGTTTTATTTTATTTTATTTTAGGTATATATTTTATTTTATTTTATTTTATTTCAACCAAATCAAAAGAGTAAATTCATTGTTCTCGCTGGATTACTTAATACAACAATATAATTAAGAACGCCCACCAAAGCCTAGCAAAAGAATTAATTTATTCCTAAAAGGTGAAAATCGAATATACAACAATATTTGTTGGGTTCCCTAAAGCTTCAAATTATAAAACGATAGGGGTTTTCATGTTTGTTACCCAATGGTGTGAAAGCTACTGGACAGATTTTGATGAAACTCATTTGAAATTTAACATAAGACATTAAGAAGATTATAGACTATGCCTTTTATTGCCACGCCTACATTTTGTATTGTAGTATTCACTGCCTCAAACTTGCTATTTCTCAAATAGCACAGTCTCACAATCAATGCAAATAAAAAGCAAGACTTTGGGAAGCCGAAACTTCCACAGGCATTTTACGCTATCAATCACAATCAGCTTTCTGCGCCATCTAGACGCTAATTTTTTTACTATTATCGTTCAAAATGGCGTGGAAAAAAAACAAGAAATTCCAAAACCGCACTCAAAACTTAAATTTAGGTTTCTCTTAGGTTTATGATTTGGTTGTCGCTGTATTTATTTTTTTTGGAGTCAGTTACTTAATATTTAAAGTTTACCTTTTAAAGCGTGTAAAGACGAACTGCTCAGAGACGTGTCTAGTTTTGCAAATCACCATCGTTTGCGATTGTGATGTTGCAGAAATTTCGCAGATCCTTGAAGGTCGCTTGAGGTCAGAAAAGGCTTTGGAAACTTCGACGCGCTATCGGTATGTTAAACAGAAGCAGAGAAAAATATGTACAATCAAAGAGATAGGACAAACAACAGGCGCTCTTCGGTAGGAACAATAGAAAAACACGAAACATAAAAAGAGATGTAATTGTGTGGTAGTGAAGGTCTTTGTCTATCATCGGCGCTGAGACCAAGAGTATGTTCGAATTAATCGGCCGAGATGGTTCGGATATATAGAACGTATGTCGGGGAGAATTTGCAAACTGACGCCAGAAGAACAACGCGATAGAGGACGACCTCTACTACCTTTGTAGTATATCACATTTTTCTTAAAAATTACTTTGAGCCTTCGCCTTATATAGTTTGTAATATGTCACTTTCGCGACAAAGTGCCAAAGTACATTTTTCATCTACAAGTAGTATAGTACTCGTATCTTATAACTGATACCATAAACCCCCACATCCGGTTGTCCCTCCTCTCTGAAAATCAATAGTTCCCCATTTAAAGGTACATACATTAAAACAGCTCCCATCTTAGGTCATTAAAACCGCTCACTTAAATTTGAAAACCGAATCGCAAAGCTTTCAATCAAAATTCATTCATTCTGTCAAACTTGACAATTATTTCCCCTCAAGGATTATGCCTACAAAAATTCCTTAAATTCAACATTACACCCTAATTCATCCGGACGACGATTCCGTCGACATTCTTTTGTTGGCTAACTTCCTTCCGCCCGCTCCGGTTGGACTGTGTTCAGTTCCTTCAACTGAAATGATGATCTTAATTATGTACTTCCAACCCTTTGGGGGTAAAAATATGCTTCCTATGCAAAGGATGAAATGCTCAACCCTTTTCTGGCGGGTGAGCCTTTTGATGTTTCTGTCAGCCAATCAGTGTGTGTGTGTGTGGGGGGGAGTGGGTGCTGGACGGTATGTCTTTTTTGAGGTCATTACCATTGTGACAATATAATTTTCGTTGAGGACATTTTGATATATATATTTGCTTAACCGCTTTGCCATTAGATATACGAGTGCTCCACTCCACGGACAGTCTATCTGGTGGGTTCGCCTTGTGACTTTCCTCACAAAATGGGATAAGGATGTCAGCGGAAAAACAAATGGCAGAAAATGGACCAGCGAAAGGAAGACAATGCCATCGCGATTGGGGGGTAGCAGTAGAATGTAGATGTCAGCGTTGAGAATAATACGGGTGGGATTTTGATTGTCATAAAGTTGTGTACGTGACATTTATGAGGCATTGTGTTAAATGGTTGCGGTAATTAGAAGCACATTTAATGAGGGAATATTGTTCTGTCAGCTGTGTGCTGGTTTTCTTTTGGATTTTCGTTTGTTTTTCGCTTAAGGAGCTCGCTTTCACTTGGCTGCGATGTGAACTTTGGTGGGTTGGCTGTGGTAGATGATATCTATGAAACGTTGACGGTACAGTGGTTTTATTACAGCGGCCATAGACTGTGTTAAAATCCATTATTTGACAACAAAGGAAGTTGCAATTCTTAAACCCCCTCTCGGGGTCTTTCTCACTGGCTACTCAGTGGTGTATTTTTTTTCTACGGTTGGTTTCCGAATTGACACCGGAAGATACTTCCGCCAAATAATAATTAAATAAATAGCTGGCGCAGCAGGTCTGTAGGGACCCTTGTTCTAGCTTCTTACAAACATTCGTTTTGTGTGGGTTTTTGGGACGAATGGAAGGGATTTACAATTTCATGCCGAGTCCCAACGGCTAATTGAGAAGCTCTTACAAGACAGTTATACTCTCGGATGTTTGTCAGACGTTCGCGAGAGGTGGTGCAGTGAATACAAAAAATGTTTTCTATTGATGGGAAATTAACGAGGGTATAATGTCAAAGAAAAATTAACGACATACCCGGAATCGCTAATCCAATTATTTCTCGACAGTTCTTTTGTAGAGTCAGCTCAAATTAGCTTGACTAGTTTTTCAAACCCACATTTACCACATAAGACCACACCTTTTTCCGGATACTCCCATTGCCTATTTGAAACACCCCACATTGGTCAGAAATATTTAAAAAAAAATATAAGCAATGATGAGTGCGACTTAGAAGTACCCTACTACCTCAAGACTAAACCCTTCTTGGCCAAGCTTTTAACTAAAGGAAATCTAGCATTTATTCGAACTACTTTCCGGCGGCTGGCCATAGTTCAAGCTGCTATAGATGTTAAACTTTGCATTTTGCAATTTTTCACTTTATCTTTGCAAATTTCGTTTCACCAAACACAAATTTTCAAAGTGCAAAGCATGTTTTCGCAAATTGCAAGGTTTTGTCAATTTGCAAAGAATTCGTCCATTTCGTTTCACCAAACAAATTAGATTTGCACTTTACATTTAAAATCGTGAAAAGTTTGTCAATAATATGCAAAGAAAAAAAATCATTTGCAGTTGAGCTTTTGTTGTGAACAGTTGGTGATATAATTACAAAAATATATAATGAACCGTTTCGAAGAACTCTTTGAAAATGAAGAGGATACAAATAATGTACAAAGGGTTGTAAAATTAAGGAAACATTTTGAAATTGGACCTGGAATTTCAATTTCAACCCTGGAAAGCTTTCGTTTAACGAAGACGAGTATTGAACGTGTTTTGTCAACAATTGGGCATAGGCTAAGGTTTGACAGCGAACGAAATAATTGCTTAAGTCCCTTGCAACAGATTCTATGCACACTACGTTGGATTGGAAATGGAGGGCAATATCATGGAGTCGCTGCTATGCACGGAATAAGTAAAGCTACAGTCTGCAGAGACATGGGAAGAATGCATTGAATGGAATGATGGTATTTGGGCCGGACAGATCTTTCTATGCGATTAACGTAAGCTGGCCAGGTAGTGTGCACGATGCTAGGGTATTAAGGAACTCCCGTTTGACTGCGAATTTCCATGCAGGATATCGACCATTTCCAAATGCAGGCGCTTTTAGGAGACAGCGCTTATTCTTTAAGTGAATGGTTAATAACACCACTAAGAACAAATCAGGACGAGCTCATAAAAAGACTAGGCGAATCATTGAAAATAGTTTTGGTATGTGAAATGTTCGAGTTTCTTTCATTCTCAAACATTTAAATTTTTTAGGAATATTGAATGAAAAGTTTCCATGTTTAAACTATCTCCGCCTGCAGCCCACTATTGCAAGTAAAATCTTGTTCGCCTGCTGCTTTCTACATAATCTGGAAGTAAACAGAGAACAATCAACGTGGGAGAACATACACGCATATGTTTTTCACTTTGCAAATTTACAAAACACGATTATAAATGCAAAGTTCTCTTTCTAATTGGTGAAACAGTTATACTTTTCACTTTGCAAAAAAGTCTGAAAAAGTGCAAAATGCAAAGTCGTGAGAACTTTGCATTTTTAGTGAAACACATCGCAGGAATTATTTTTTTTGCAAAATTGCAAAGTGCAAAGTGAAAAGTGGTTGGTGAAATAGGGCCCAGGTCGAGATTCTACATTCAAAATTCAGCTTTGCAAAATTCTGTCTTCTCACACAAAAATTCACCTTCTTTTAATTTTGCTGTACAAAATTTTGATTTCCAAATTTAAAGCAATAAAATGCAGCCTTTTCTGCTTTTTTCCAACTAACAAAAAATGGAAACTACGAGAAAAAAAAGCAGATGAAAAAAAAACAATTTTCAATTTATAAAATTAAATAAAAATAAAATTAAAATTAAAAAGAAACAAGAAAAAATAGATTAAATATTGACAAACAATTTGAATAAAAAAAAAATATCTATGAAAAAAAAATAATGCGAAATTGAATTAAAAAAAGATATGAAGCAGTCAGAAATTACAACTTTTATTTATTATAATTTCATTTGTTTTCTTTTTATACTTCATTTCGGCAGTATAAAAGGACAGCCGAAATGATGTTTAATCAAAATTCCTTCGACAGTCGACTCGGTAGGATCTTCGAATACTCTAAGACCATTTTCCTATGAGGTTCGCTGCGATTGATGGTTTAGTGGACAAACAAAGACTTTTCCTCAACCTTCCTAAAAAATATCAATAGCAGTGTCGCTTCTTTTGTTTACTTTTGTATTTCTATAATAAAAATAAAATAAAATCGTATTTTTAAAAAATACCCTACCCAAGACATTTTTTATTTTCCTCCCAGAAGTAAATAAAAGGCAACAAATAAAAATTAAGGAAAGAGGAGTTAAAATAAAATTTCTCTCCATCTCTAAAAGCGCGCGCTTTTTAACATTTTACAAAGCTTTTTTTATTGTTTGCAGAATTATGTAAAGCAGAATTTTGAAAATCAGAATTAAGAAAAGCTGATTTTTGAAAACAACATTTTGAAAGCAGAATTGTGTAAAAAGAATATTGATCCATCCAGAATTTTGACCCCAACCCGTTTGTGAGCGGAGAAAAAAAGTGTCCTGCTTAAAAATTGATAATTTCTAAAGGATGAGCATTCTTTATTCATTACAGCCCTCTAAATACTCCTAAAGTCCTATACATTTCCAATTGACAGCTGTCATAAAATTACAAAAACCGCCGCCCATTAGTTACTCCGACCTCCTGGTTTACTCCAACCCACCAACTTATAGTCGCACCAAAATCTCCAATTACCAAACCTGCAATTACACCACACAAAATGTCTGTTCTTAGTACAGATAATGATTCCATTGCGACCCACTCAAATAGTACTCTAAACGCCCCCACAATTGACCTTCCATATACACCGAGCAAGGTGCCTGCCACCATCAACACTCGACGACGGTGTGTTCCATTTGTCGCCGATAATCAATTTCCTCGCCTCGAAATATCCATAAAATTCAGTATTAGTCATTAATAAAACTCACTCCTGGCCATCCAGTCGTCGTTGTCATCGGTGGTCGTGTGCCTAAACACTAATGGCCGTGGCGTGCGCAAAACGACGAACGCCAAAGCCAAAAGTGGCTATAAAACTATGCCCGTAATCACTTGGACAGGTCGTAAAGGTGACAATTTGAAACAATTTCACTATGCTTCTGTGTGCGCTGTGGAGAATTTCAATTCTCCGTTTGCCAATTAGGCCGCGCCGCCGGTTCGCCATTCCCCAGAAGGGGTTTCGACAAAAGCGCACTCCTGCAGTGGCTGACAAATTATCTCGTTTAATTGCGGCAATTAATGGTCGAGAGGGTCTTCAAATCGATTCTAGTGTTATCGTGTTCTTTTAATCGAATTTACAGGAAATCGCATGTCGGGATATTTTTCCTTTTATTTTTTATTTTATTTTTCTTATTTTTTGTGTTTCATCCAATCCCTTTTACACAAGGAGGAAGGTAAATTGTATTATACTAGCCTCAAGCATTCTGTGTGTTTCCTGGTGGTGGCCACAATTCACCGTGTGTCCGACTGTTAATTGCAGAGTGTTGGCAGGTGTGGGGGGAGAGTCACTTTGTATCAAAGGATTCTCAAGAGAGCACGGCAAAAGTGCGAACTTGTTTCTTCGACCACAAAAAGTGGCGAGGCGGTTTGTTTGCTTATCCGTTGCTGGCGAATGTACTTTCGCGGCGAAAAGACCGCCGGAACTTTGGTGTTTTCCTGCGGCTTTGATCGTGGTCATTAACGAGTCACGAGAAATATATGTGCCGTTGGGCAGGAGGAGCCATCTCTATGTTCGCATTAAAAACTTAAAATGTTGCCTTATAAAAGCCCTCGACTGTACTTAAAAATACTTCCAGCTGAGCATTCCAATTGAGCGATAATTAACTGAATTCCATGCGAAGTCCCCTGGAATCTGGTTGCTCCTTTTAGCCATTTCACAAAGCCCCATCATAATCAAAAGCGAAAATAATACTTTCGGGTGTAGACAAGCTGTTTGAACTACTCGGCCTTTAATCTCCGAACAGTTTTTCGCTGTGTCCCTTCCCTACGCCCGCTCGTCAGTAAAATGCTTTTAAAGTATGTGCAAAACCAATTAACCCTTCTTCCCCAGCCCGAGCCCCGTCTCTGCCAAATGTTAAACGGCCTTTTCGCATTTTGCCGCATGATGGTTATTTGTGAACTGCGTCTGAAATGCAGAGTTTTCGTTGAATATTTTAACCAGGAACAATATAAACAGACCAAGCGCGAGGATACTCAATATATAAACGTCAATATGCAGAGCGGCAGGAAAAAAAAAACATACACAAATAAACCCACAGGAACACCAACACCAACAACAGTGACAACTGAAAAATTCCGGTTTTCAAATAACTTCCAATATTTACCCAGAACAAAAAGAAAACAGCTGCAGATGCTGCCAACAAAAAAGGACAACCAATTGGCTGGATAGTAAATTAATTCACCATTTGAAAGAGAAAATAATTCAGCAAAGTTTCCGGACACAAATTGACCATTTTGGCATTGCCAGTATATTAATTAAGAGTTGAGCGAAAAAAAATGGGATTTCTGTTCACCCAGGCGTATACGCAACCTTTTTTTGTATTTCTTTGAAAGTTCTTCGAAATGATAATGTTTTTCGCCCCCCTTGGGGTTGCACGGGGACATTTCTCAACTGCCGCTTGGGGATGAGTTCTTATTTTTTGGTGTCAGTGTTGCAGATTGACTTTTAGTTTTTTGCTACAGGGTTGTAAGCAAAGGCCGGGAAGGTCGAGAGTATTTATTTCTTTGTTTCGCTGCACATCTGGCCCATCTGATTATTGGTAGGCAAAATTTCCTTCCTTCGAGTGGCACTTTTGCCCCCGTTTTGTTGATGCAATCAAGTATACCTACAACAGCACTCATCTCAACTGAAACCGAAGTTACTGCAGGGTAACAACTCGATTGAATCACCGTAGTGGTCATGTCATTTATAATTTGACAAGGCGCATCCACGGCGGCATGCTAAACACGCCTCCGAAATTCATCAAACTACAAAAAAAAAAAAACAATCCAAGCCTGTGTCAGAGCTTTAAATCGATCCGATTATCGACTTGGCTCCACTCTAGTATGTATCAGGCCAAGACTGACAGCTCCATCGTGATGCCCTATCAACCTGATCCTTTTTACACCGTCTTCGACAGCTCTTGTCGTATTGCTTGCTTCACTTTTGCGAAACAAAACATTTTTAACTCAAACAAAATCTTTTGCAATCTGTCTACCGGAGGTTCCCGAAGATTTTCCTACGTCTGTTGCTAAAGCTAGGTCAGGCTTCAACCATCAATAGGTGGCACTAAAAAAGTTTCAAAGCGAGTGACAACATTTTCTTAGAAACAAAGTGCCCTGTGAGAACTTTTGCAATATCTTACCGGTCTGCATTGATCAAAATCAAAACAGATTTTTCACAATCACCGTCCATTTAGCTACATCGCCTTGAGGGTGTTATAACAATAAGGTTTCGAATGGAGGTTAAAACAACGCAGGGCGATCAGGGGACTATAACAAATGAGAAAAAGAAATCCCCCAAGGTATGAATGCCAGTTGAGGTCCTCTCAAGTCAAATAGGTGGCGCCCAAAAAAAAAATGCCCTCAATGACAAAACCGTGGATTTTTTGAATAATGTTTTTTTGTTCCAAAAATAAAGTTACGGGCATTTGGTCTTTTCTGAGCGGATTTTTACGACTTCTCTTTTTTGTTATTGTTGGTCCTTCCTCATTCAAAGACGGGCAATGTAAATTGGTTGCCTTTCACGTTCTCGCTTTTATTTTATTGCGAGAAATTAAATTTATGAGCAGCCATAAATAAGTCTTTGTTCGTTGCGTCCCCTTGCCTTTGTTTGGTTGTTGGCCTGGCGCGTTGTTGTCATCTTGTACTTTTATGTTTCGGTTGGTATGGTGCGCGCGCCAACCGTGTGACTGAAAATTCGCCATCAATATGTCTGTAATGATTGGAATGAGGTGGGTTTTTATTATTATTCTTATTTTTGATTTCCTTAGCAAAACCGAAAAGGAAGTGAAAGTTTGTAATGCACACCAATTACCCTGCTACTCGTTGGGGAACAATTTAGAAGGGGGGCGAGAATGCGTTGGTTAGTTCTTGAATTTCTTTTCCGATTTGAAGTTTAGTGCCGACCTTTTGATGATTTGGAGATATGTAAGAAAAATTGTTCGAAGACATAGTTTACATAATTATTTTGTTTGAAGACCGAGCAATTAATTTAGTTTTATTTTATTTTCGGGGAAGGAAGTTTCTCTATAAAATATTAAACATCGGGGACACGGGCATTATTATTTGATGTGAGATAAATACGTGGATGTAGTGGTCTAAATTTTGAAATTTTGTTTGTCGTCTGACAACACTATTCACCGTCGATATTGGTGGATGGTGGATTGTTATGTCTGCCCACAAATGTGTGAAAGAGGTCTGCACGTTACCGGTTTCAACAAGACGGTGCGCCATGTCATACTGCAAATCAAGCAATGCAGCTTCTCGAACGAAAATTCCCTGTCCCAAAAGAAAGCTACATTGACTGACCTACCCACTTAGTTGGCGAAACAGGACAGGGACCCTAGGCCTAGCTTCTCACAATCATTCGTTTTGTGTGAGTTTTTCATTTCTGGGTCGAATGGAAGGGATCTACAATTTTATGCCGGCTAATCGAGAAGCTCTTTCATGACAGTGACAGGTGACACAGTGAAAAAAAACCTTAAGTTGGAATTTAGTACTTTTTTTATTCGGGATTCAAACATTTTGTAGTACAACACACCAGGGACTAAGCCACCGCGCCTACAAAAAACTAGTTCCAATAAATTTTAAAGGACCAAATTATATAAAAATAAATCGATTGTTCGTTTGTTTTTTTTATAAAGTTATTCGATTTATACCGACATAAAATGTGCTGCAACCGTTGAAATATCTGTTCCCATTTGAAGCTTATATTTAAACAAATCCGAATCTATTATTATTACCGTTTTCAATTTTATCGTGTGTTCTTATAGAAAGTGGTAAGTCAAATTTAGTAATTTTTGTAACATAAATAAATACCAAATATAGAAAAAATTGCAGTTGGTGGGTTAATAAAACTGTCAGGAATCAGTGGCAAGGATGGTCCGCCATTTTCCCTTTGTATAATAAAAACTCTTATTCAACTTGTCTTTCTATACCACACTCTCAGTTTGACATAAAAAACTCGGCAATCGTCTGCCACATAAATAAATATTTACAAAACGTTCACGCCCTAAAAAACAGAACCGCTGAAAGTATGAAATATTTCACTTGCAGGGTAGGAATTTCGCTAAAGTGGTCATTTTAGTTTTTTTTTTTCACTAACAAGAACATATTTTTTTATGCGAGTCTTTCTCTTACAAGCCTAGAATTTTGTTTCCCTTTCTTTAAGATAGATAGATAAAATTCTTTATTTAGACTTATGTTTACAACTATTAATTTTAAAAGAAAAATAAAAGCTTTGGCTAAAAGCCGTCCTCCCATGAATTGACTTTAATCTAGATTAACAATAATTAGTTAAGCAAATTTCGTTAAAATACTAATTTTATAAATGATTTAATTTCTATATTTAATAAATTATAGTTTGAACACATAATTATATATATTATAAAAGAAAACCAAGAAAGAAGAACAGATCCGGAACACTACGTAGCAGAATTTTAAATTATAATATTTTTAGGTATATTTTTCTTTTTGATTCAAATTAGCCCACGAAACTTTTGCGATAGGCTAAGGCGTGCAGTATTTGAAAAGTAGATTCCAATCATAGGCACCATTCAATATTGATGTAGCTTCTTCTCTAGTAAGATCACACTTAGAAAACTACAGAGCTCGTAGTTCACGTAAAATGGGCATTTTGCCTCTCTTCCATTTCATTAAAATTACATAAGCTGCAGATTCCTCGAAGATATTGTCTATGCGGCACATAGTTGAGACCTAATATTTCGGTTCTAGCTTTAAAAATCATACTTATTTCACTGCCTGATAGACTGTCATTAAAATAATTGCTAACACCCAAAGCATGATTAAGACATTTATACATATTTCTGGATGAAGGTGTAAGGGCCCTGTTTAAGCATTGCTGGTAGAAGTTCTCCTCCACTCTAGCAATACAACTACAAAACATATTTTTCCAAGTGCTAACATTCCAAATTTATGTCGTGTTGTCCTGCAAGCTCGTACAACTTTTTAAGTGGCGTTAATTTGCATTGAAATGCAAACATCATAACATGCTTGTGCAAATTGGTATCTGACCTCTGATGTGCATTGGATTTAAGATTTCTAATGTAAATCTGCGGTAAACCAGACTCCACATGAATTGCATAGGTTGGGATTGACGAGAGCAGCTTCAAAATTAGTTTAATACAAAAATCTCTGAACAGCTTCAAAGCCCTCCAGATACTTGAAACCAACCCTTTCTTTTATATATTCATTTATTTATTTTAATTTGTTTATTTACTTACAGCCTTATTCATAACATTTAATTAAAGTTGAATTGTAGCTTATTTTACTTTAATTGCAGAAAACCTTATTTTTAAACTTTTTTTTAAAAATAATTCACACTTAGTCAAATGACAAACAATTAAATAAGTCTATTCGCAATAAACGTCGAATTAATTTTTGTTTTCACTGTTTATTTCGAAAATAGGTATCCGTTTTCTAAACTCTTGAATAAATTAAATCAGTTAAGCAGTAGTATTAGATATTCTTATTTTTATCAGATATAATACTACGAAAACGAATGCAGAAACAATTATAAATTGTTGCAAATACAAAAACAACGCGAAAAGAAAGCGCTTCTTTTTTTGTTATTTTTTTTTTTCGTATAGAAAACTTTGATAAGTCCTATTCACACAACCGGCTAAAATTTGCAAAACTATCTGATATATAATTTGTTCCTATATTTATTTACTCTGTTTTACCTTGATAATGTGTATTTTTACACCTTCATAATGTTAGTTGTCTGTACCCAAAAGTTTCACTGAAAAGTGCGAAAGTGCTGCCATTTTCGGAGTAGTTTTGCTTAATTAATAGATTATTTTAAGGAATAAACCTTTTTGACAACAAGATTAAAGACAAATCTACTGGTTTGAGGTGAGTAAGTGGAGACACTGATAATCTATTGATTTACAGAATGTTATGAATAAGGCTGTTAATATATATTTAATATTTATTTATCTATTTAACATTTATTTATTTGTTCTTAGTTTGTAATAATTTATTTATATATTTCCTTTCTTTTTTATTTAAATATTTATTTATTAAATTATCAACAGAATAACATGCATATTCATCTATTTGTTTCAGTCGAATCCCTCTAAGTCGAAACTCCTTTAACTCGAATTTAGCTCTAACTCGAATTTTTCGACCCAATTTTTTCATTCCCTTCAATTTAGCATAGAAAAGTCATCCTCTAGTCGAAGTCCCTATAAGTCGAAAATCCCTCTAACTCGAGCATATTCTTTTGATTCTGGACATATTACAATATTCCTCTAAGTTTCCGTCTGAAGAAAACAATATCACAAAAAAAGTGTTGCGTCGCGACGACACGTTGTGTTTTTACATACAATATGTATATGCATTTAGATATGTACTTGTACATACATTTTCTACTTAAAAAATTAAATGCGCAACACTTGTGTTGTTGTTCTAGTTAGAGTGATAGGAAAAAAAGTAAAAAAAAATTGCAGGTGCCCAACATTTGTGTTGTTGGTTATTGCCTTTTTAAAATAGAATCATTTATTAAACGGGTGAACACTGAACACTGCTACTTTCACATCTCAATCAAAAATAACTAATTTTTTTAACTAATTTTTTTTTCAAAATGTACCTACTTTCCTATTTTTTACCTGAATTAAATTCGCTCGATAAATAAACTCGAATTTTTCCAGAAATCCCTCTAACTCGAACTAATTTTTATCTCCCGTGAAAATTCGACTTCGAGGGATTCGTCTACATTTATTTAATTTATTTTTTGTCTTTAGTTTTTTTTCTTTTATATTGAAGGTTAATTGTTCATATTTTCTTTCAAGTTTACTTTTCCTATCACATTCAATAGAAAAACAAAATTGAAATTATCAAATCTCTCCAAAACTCGCAATGACAATAATCCTATAACAAATAGGGCACAAAACTAACTTCCACTGACTTGATTACAATTTTCATTCAAGAAATTTTGCTGTATGTTTCTCCAAGACTTATTGACTTGGGGTAAAAAACCGCAGGCACAACTTGGCTGCTTGAAATAGCGAAATGTGTATTTTTACCTGCTTTTAACAGTGCAACTATTGTCGTCGCAAATGCCGGTAAGCAAGGAACGTGCGACTCAGTCGTGCACATTTTTTTCATAGACTTCGGCTTTGTTCTTTTCTGCATGCATTTCAATGCGTTTCAATTTTTGCACGCTTTATATCTCCACCGAGTTGGAAGCCTAAAAAAAAGAGCTGAAAGCCAAATATTCAGGGAACGTTACGAATCAGCTTCAACTTTATCTTGTTTCTCCTTAGTCTGATAAGTCTTGAGCATAACGTGCTCTCGTTTGTGTGGATCTTATTCTTGGAAGGAAGGGAAGGGACCTACAATTTTATGCCCAGTCCGAAAGGGTGATTTGGGAAGCTTTCTCATGACAGTTATCTGACCATTTCTGGTATTAAGCTATCGAAGAACGGTCTTACCATCCAAGAAAAGAAGCTTTGTTATTGGGAAAGAGTATTGAAAATGTCAACCAGACTTCCCTATTTTGTTCCCTTTTCGGGTCACACGCTTTTTATGCAAAGCTGAACTGTGGATTTATTTTCTAGGCTAGTTGTGGTGTGGATTTTTGTGATTCCATTACACACAGAAAACGTACAACACTCTCTCTCTGAGATAAGTATAGCTACACACGATACTTTCATTTTAAAAATGCAACTGAAAGCTTCACAAGATGTGCCTTAGCTACAATTTAGAAAGACTTTCCGAAAAATGTCCACCTTACCCTTTAAACGATCCTATGGATCTTTTCCGCTATCATGCCGTCCAATTTCTCACAAAAAGAGCACCAGCTTCGTAAGCCATCTTAGAAAACTCAGCACAAAGATAACTAGCACCATCCTTTCGACTAGGGAAATCTTTTTCGCCGGATTGAATTATTTCCACAGATAAAACAAAAGTTGCAACTCATCTCTCCACTTCTTTGACGTGCTCGTATTTAAGTTCTTACCCTAATTCCCAGTCAATTGCTCGAAGGCACTACAGCAAGTTAATCCTAACTTTGATGTGGGGCAAACACAAAAAAAAAAAACCCTCACCCACTCAGAGAACCACATATCCGTGTGTTCTCGGAATAAAAATAAACCACTTTCCCGCTGTTGAGCGGTGTGCAATATCTACTTCAGGTGAAACCCAACACCAAATTGAACAACTGCGCCCTCTACCTCTAAAGCATGAGCACACAACCACAGCACACAGTATAGCCGGCTTAAATGCGGGAGCACAAACCAGACGAATTATGGAAACAACAGGCATAACGTTCAACCCTCCAGCCATCAGTCAGCAAGCACAGTCTCGAGTTGATCCTGTGTCTGACAGTATCGCAACATATACGCACATATTCGCCAGAGACACACAGCCACACAGCCACACAACTACACAGATACACAGCTACACAGCTACACATTCACTAGAGTTAGTTTTCGCAATGTTATATGGCATCAGTTAGCATTCATCTGTGGTGGCTGTTCGTTGGCTGCGAGATGGGGGTGCCTTTGAGCTTCCTTCACTTCAATCCGATTCTCGGTGGTATGGTACTATTATCAAAGTTTTTTTTTCTTTTTTTTTCATCCCAAAAAGGAAAAAATTACGACTGAGGTACCATAATAATTCTTTTGGATTTCAACCGTCATGTTGAGCTGACGCCCCAGTGCATTGATATTATAAAAAAAGGTTTCGGTGGGAATGAGTTTTACTCTGTGCTCTGACTCGACTGCCTTTTTGAGCTTTTCACACAGCCGTGCACACATGGTGCTAGTAAGGTACTGTTCAGAGCTTGCGGATGGTGTGGGTTGGACGAAATTCGCTCACTTTTAGCGCTGACGGAAACTAATAAAAGTGGCACGGTTGTCAGCAGTCTTTCTGTTTAGTTTATCACATACGGTGTACGCAGTGAACGGGAGTAACTTCGAAAATGTGCATAATTTTTAAAACGCCCCAGCTGCTTTTTGGGTAGTACTGAGATTTTGTTCTTAATTGAATTTGTAGAACTACTTACAAGAAAAAAAATAGGACGACTGAGAGCAAAAAAATAAGTTGCCACTACGTTCTGTAGGCGAGTCCTAACCTTAAATTGCCAGTTTAAAATTGTTTAAACAAAGAAGAAGACTCTAAAGAAACTGAGAATCCAGAGCTCTAGATATTTTAAAGGCTTGGCCGGGTGTGGCACTGTGCCCTTTTAAGGGAACTACTCTTTTTGGATTACCATAACGACTTTCTTTAAGGCAGATCAATTCAAGCTATAGTGTGTTTGAGCTCGTTTTGCTTTCTCGAACTCTAGCATTGATCTGACTTATAAATACATTTTTTTTGATGGGCAATCTCTTGCTTTCGTTTTCAGAGGTGCCATATTTAAAAAAATTATGGTACATGTTATGTTTTGACTTATTGCTCATAAGTACATAGATGAAAGGATAAACCTGAAATGGCAATATTAGCAAAAATAATCTTAAATGCAAACCGATTGATTTAAGAACTTCAATATATTAATTTAATTTGAAGGAAAAATTTAACCAACAAGCTAAGAATTCGCGGGAATGAAAATGTTCAATAATTTTACTATAATTTTCTTCAACAGAAAGTTGATAGACACATAGTTTAGAAAATAATAATAAAAAAAATCCGAATTCGAATCAACTTTCTGTTGATGAAATTAATAGTAAAAAATTCGCGCTAATTTTATTAAATTAAATTAACTAATTTACGAGTATTAAGTACAAAATAAAACGTCTTTATTTAATCTTTTGTAGCTTTGGTTTTCTACAGGTTGACTATTCAGAACAGTAAAATAACTTGAAAGTGACATAAGACTATAATGGCCTTATGACGCTTTAGCAAAGCGACAAAAGGCCATATGTTTATAAAAAAAAAAAAATATTTGCATAAAATTTTGTAAAACTATGTAGCCCAAAATTGTGTGTGGCACTCATTGAAGAAACTTCTACCGTTTATTAGGAAAAAAGATAGCCCAAAATACGACATATTGGTAACACTGGTTGGAACGAAAACAGTTTTCTCAAAGACGATCTGGGAAAAACCTTAGAGTGGGACAACTTGATCTTATAAACGGAAGGAAAACTCAAGTCACTTACAACCCACCCGTCTAGTTAAACCTTCCGAGGCTCACATTAAAAATGACTAAATAACATTTGCAGACATCTCAGGGTCAGAGTTAATTTTTTTTAGGCAAAGTGGTATTTTAGTTCTTTGCAATTTCTCCTTTTCGAACCTAGGAAAAGTAGGTAGGATCTCAGTTTTTATCATTTTACGCATTTTCAATATCGCGCCTTTTGTACGGTGCACGGTGCTCTAGTGGACCCACCGTAGCTCTCGTTCTTCTGCCATTGACTGCAAATCATCAGAGGCGAACTCCATTGGGATTAAAACAGAAATATCGATCTTGGTCCAATTATCTCAAACTGAGCATACATTGGTCATCGGCTACCAAATAGCATCAGTTCCGTACAAAATCTTGGAATCTGAGTTAAAGATTATTCAAGTTGTGTTTTTTTTTTTTTTTAAGATTCCATCAATGTAGACCTAAGACGTTTAAGATCCTACCGAACACCATTTTGTTTAGCAAAGCACTCGGCACACTCGGTCGTACACGCAACATTTAAAAAAAAAATTAAAATCTATGCAAAAGCATTAAAGAGGCAGCATTTGATGCGGTAGGACAAAAACATTCTCAAGCCAAGAAGGAAGCCTGATACTTTGGCTCTGGCATATACGCAATATTTTTTTCTTTCTTCAAAATTAAGTAAAGTGCACGACTGGGTCGAACGTAACTTTCCCGTTCATTAAAATTTTTGGTGCAAAGGTGTTGCCTGATTGTATAAATTTCAAGTTGTTGGATTTATTTTTAGGGTGCATATTCAATACTATTAAATATTAGCTAAAAAGAATTTTTTCGTAGCTTTTATTTTGTGACCACAGATCGAGATTTGGTACTCGTTTTTGAGAAATATTTATAATACGTCAATATTAGAATTTTTTGGGAAAAGTACTTACTTACTTATATATGTATTTTGATCCAAATCGTGAGAGCGGTTTTTGTAAAATTATGCAGGCAAAACAGTAACAAATATAGCAATGTTTAGTTTAAAAAATACTATTGCTTAACTATTTAGCTAAAAACCGAGAACAAGTTATTGTTTGGGAAGTAAGCATTACTTGGTTTTAAAAGTTTTATCGAAATCGAAAATGGGGTTTCCGAGAGTTTCTAATATTAGTGTTTTAGTACTTAGTTTTTTCGCATTTGTGTCCAACTGGTGCGGAATTTTCAAACTTCGAAGATATTGCTGTCCAGCAGTACATCCAAAGTTTCAAGAGGCGTCTTTGCATAATTTTATAACTACTTAACAAAAAAAGACCACATATCCCATTTTAAATTGTTTTGGTTGTTTTTACTGCCGAGTATTAGCTCGGTACGGTTCCTTTTCAATAGTGTTGTTTAAAAGTGATCCCCAGTTGCAAAATAATAGGCTATTTCTATCGAGGTCCGTTCGTATTTGTTTTTAGAGAGGTTTTTTGATAATTTTTTGAATTGAAATGCGAATAGAATCCACATTTGTGGTGTTGTAAGTCAATAGAATAAGTCATTTTCTGCTAGAGGCCAAGCATAAATACACCTTGAGGAATGACCATTTTCGAATGGCTAGCTAGGCCTATTCAAGCTAGTTAAATTCCATTGAGGAGAGGTAAAAAAGTCGCACAGTCGATAGAGGCTTAAGAAGTCGGGCCGAACCTTAGTCCTCTCGCTTATTAACAACACAGCCAATGCACCCAAATTTGCGTGGGTACTACCCGAAAAAAAAAAGACGTTCCAATATGAGATAATTTCATCGTATTTCTGGGGTGATTTATAGAAATCGAACAAAAAACTGTAAGTCTTTTGTTTGAAGGTTTAGTTATGTTAATGGCAAGTCGCCAACAACGACTCGATTGACTAATTTGAAGCCTAACATTTTTTTCGAATTTGTGAAGCAAAAACGCTTTCAACGATATGGGGAAGTATCAGACAGCACGAGTTATTCTACCGCTAACTGCTTTTTCACTTTTGAAAGTCTGCAAAGTCAAGTTATTCAGCTATTTTGCTTGTGAAATGAAAAGCTTATGCCTTCTCTCGCCTGCCATGTCTAGTAAAGTATCAGTGTTGAACAGCTTTGAATGTGCAAAAGAGATTGGCTTACCATACTATACCAGAGCTGAGCTACAATCAAAGAAAAGCGTTTTCAAATTTGTTTGTTTGCTTGCATTTGGTCAAATTAAATTCGTTTTTTTATACTTTAGTTTCTTATAACCTTCGAATTCACTACATTTGTGTTGGAACCCCATAATCTACTATTTAGTTAGGGATGTCCATTTAATTCCTTCATCCATCAAGTTTATAAATTTAGCACAGACAGAAATGGAAAAGTTTATTTTCCTTAAAAAAGAACTGACCGCGACAATTAATTCACATCGCTATTTAGTTATAAATATCAATAAAAACTACTAAGACAACCGCGCCACCTATCGGATTTTATGATAATCACTCTATAAGTTCTGCCTGTTTAATTTTTTTGGAAAATCTGTTGACCAGTTTTGGAGACTATTTTTTATTTTTGCAGATACAGACATGAATATAGAAAAAGCTAAAAAATAAATATAGGGGTAGCTTTTTCTGTACGTATTTTTGGGAGCAGTGATGCAACATTAATCTTATAGCCTTATATTTTATTTTATTTCATAGAAACGTCTTTTTTTACAACTGTTAACTCAACAGTCTGGCTTTTGTAAACTTTGTGACTCCTCATTTAAAAAAGTCGCCCTTTTTTTCGATCAGAAGTTCCGTCATAAATCGAAGGATCTTCTTCCATTGCCCCCTCAAGTTCTACTTTGAGTTCTAAACAGCTATTCCTATCAAAACGAATTGCAAATTTTGATCTAGCGAAAATTTCCAAACATTTACGTGAACGAAGTCTTGGGTGACATAAATTCGCTGTCAGATTGAGTTGCATTTTAGGCTTTGAGTGTTTTTTTATTTGACGGATATTGATTGATTTGAATTACTAAATCAGTCGCCAGAAAAATCGTTAGAGCTTTACACTTGATCATGGCCCTTGTTTTGGACCTTAAAGTAAAGTTTGACACGTAAAAATTGGCACGGTCTTCTTTAAATGTTATTCCTCTCAATTGGTCATCCTGACGGCAATCTAGTGAAAATGGAGCAAATACAAAGAGCAACTGCATCTGTTAAGTGCAATTGTTAGATCCTTAATAGCCCCAAATTAATTCCTAATTATTTTGTCAGTGAATGGGTCAGTGCATTCATTTAGAAAGTGCTAAATTAAGTTATTTCTGATGTCGTGTCTCTGGCATAAATTAAAAAAAGAAGAAGACATGTCCACACTCACTTTTCCCATAAAATTGAATTGAATTGAAATTCTGGTAGAATTTGTGATGGTATTTTTTTTTTGTTGCATTGACATTCAAAATTACGACAGCCGAACAGCTTTTCTATCCCAACAAGGTCTATTTGAAAAAAAATGTAAAGTTCACTTTTGGATAGGCAGTAAAAAATTTAAATATTCTCTAAACAATTCATTCGCAAAATAACCCACTGTCAGGCTGTCATTCCTCCTTCAAGAATTCCACACATCCACCGTCTATATCACCAAAAGACCTTCGAATCCGAATTGATCTTTTGACATCAACTAAAAGCTACAACAAAATGCACTTACCCTTCGATGGTATCTCCGGTAGAGCGGCGGCACTTATCAGAAATATTATCCAGCCGGCTGCCCACAGTATATCCATTTTGGCGCACATGTACGGAAGAACTAAAATCAAAATAAAACAAAAAATCCACCACTCTTAAAAGGACATATCCGCAAAAAGGCGTAATCCACACACAAGCACCATTCAAGCAAAGAGCTACTTTCCTGCGAACCGCTATCGTGAAACAGTATCGAATTATGAAATCAGTGACACGATTACAAATTAGCGCAGTCGCCCACTTAAATTCCTTTTGTTTTCAATTTCACACTTAATTCAATTCAGAGAACATCGCTAGCAACAACAGCACATTGCATTTCCAATTATTTTTCTATTTACCAGAAGTAGCCAGCCAGCAGTACAGCACCCGACAATAAAAAAAATACTCTTTTCCGTTGCACGCTAGCAGCGTTTAACGCTGACCCAACACACAAACGTTAAAGGATGACCGGCAACACCGACCATAAGGGTTTTTTTTTTTTGTTTTTCTTTTTCCTTTTTCCACACTATGAATTTAAATGTCGTCACGAAATTCCTTTGAAAAATTTACGATGGCGAATTATCCGCTCGATTGGGATTCACTTCAGTTCCTTCCAAGAAAACACACTTTAAATGTCGTAGATATTTGAATCCTTAAGAAAGACACAACAAAAAAAAAATTAAATACCATCAATCACTGAGACCCGCAATCGAAAAAATGACCGAAAAAGCACGCGAATGTGACAGCGCAATTCCGTACAATGCTAAGCCATACGATACACTGAATCGTCCGGTCGACGGCAAATTAGTTTTTCCTCGTCATTTGGGAAAATCACGAACCAGCAGAGGAAGGAGCCAGTTGTGGCGGGGTGAAAATTGAAAGAAGGCAAAAACCTCTGCTCCAGTTTGTGACACGAGCAGAACTGACACAAGCACTGCCAGTAGAACAAGAGAAAGTTGATGGAAAAACCGATTCATGCTCTTGGTTTTCGAATTTTGTTTGAGCTATTGTGTTTGTATACCACGGTGGTGGTTTCGAAAGACTCCGAAAAAATTTCCCAATGCAATTCGTTCGACTTAAGAGAGGCGCAGAGCCCACTGTGCGCATGTCCCTGTCAACTGTGAAGGCAGAAACGGAGTTCAAGTAGGTGCCACTTTGTTTTGACGTTCAGTGTCGTTTCGGTTATGTCACAGGTTAGTCAATGGCAGATTGTTTCTGCCGTGGGATACTGGTGGCGTATGCGTAACATTCGGGGGTGGTTTGTTTTGTGCGATTCACTTTCACGTAGTGGCAAGCAGGTGATCTATGGACAAGGGACAAACACGTTTGTCTGCTAAAGAACTGTATAGTTATTTCTTGAAGGAGGTCCTTAAAAATTATTGCATGGCTTGCTCAGTTGTTCTCTTAAAACAATATCCAGGAGGGGATTTTTTTTTTTTTTGCAAAACAGCCTTTTATACCATCAGCGGACTAATAGGGGACTATTCTGAAAAGTTCATTCCCGTTCTATGTGTATGACGTCCCTTGGGCGCGCATATAACGCAGGAAAATTCTGTTTCAAAAAATATAACATATAATTTTCATGGTGAACGAGTAGCTCATAAATGGACAACTACAGTGCAGAGCTACCTCTTCGAGACTTTTGCAGTTGTTCGGAACATTTTGCGGTCACAGCAGATGTTTGGACTACTGTTAGAGGTAGCTTCGCTCATTATCAGAGATGACAGATGTTTAAGCAGGACGATAATAATGTCCAGCACATTCTTGGATCTTTTACGATACCGAATGTCCTCCAAAACTTTGCAGGAATATCTCATCTCTCTCGTGCCTTATAATGCCTCAAAAGGATTGTCGGTAGACAATTACTGATGGTCCTTGGGGTTCGTCACTTTCCCTTCAAGCCCATTGGAATGTCCCCTTTTAGCGATTTGCTGCGATAGTGTTTCTTCCCTGTTAAGGCTGAATAGAATTTTCTTTCTTGTCGTCGAAATTTCATACAATAGGCGGCAAAATGTTGTGACAGAGAATGATCGTCTTTTGACATCACCTGGTGTTGCCAAAGGTCTAAGAAATGCATTTGTCTACCTTATTAGGTCATTCCGCAAAATACCGATTTGAATTTTTTTTTAACGTCTTTAGGGTTTGGCAATACTAGGGGAAGAGACTTGATATTTCTGGTCCTTTTTCAAGGTTTGATCGTTAATTAGGGGATCGACCGGCGTTTCAAATTTAACGAGCTGCTCTACATATAATGACGAAAGAGTAAACGTTTTTCCACAGAGGCTTATAGTTGCCTTGCCGTGACTTTTAAGCCTGTGTCGTTTTGGGACTCAAAGCTTTTTATAGTTTCCTCACTTTCAGACTGATACCACAGTTGAAAAAAAGGTAACCGCCCAGGCTATGACCATAGGAGGCGACTTTGTTTGCTGTTGCGAGTTTTCCTTATTTTGTTGCCGCCATTGGAGCAAAACCTTTTCATGAGAGCATTAACTTGAGGCCGCTGATGTATGTAACTATATAACTAACAACTGACGTCTAGAGTTCCCTCCTTTTTTTTTGTTGAACCTTTCGACCTTAGTTTTGTCGTTATATCTCCTCACACTTAATTTCTCAGTAATTTATTTTGACGTTTATAAAGCGGCCAATGACGTCTCTCAGCGTTGCCAGACTGTTGAAATATTTCCCCCCAGACAAATCTGAAAAACCCCCAGATTTAGCTATTTTCTAAAAAAAAATTGTTTTTGTTTATTTTTTTCAAATTATCTACATACAAGGTGGCGCAAAAATAACCTTCCGATGTTTTTTGGCTGTAATTTAAAAAAAAAAATGAAAAACTTTGATCCTTCTTGTGGATTATTTTTATTTGGTCTTTTAATTTTTTTTACATCAAGTCGAGAATATGATGTCATGTAAATGGCCGCCGCCACAGTTGATTGTCATTTGAGCCCTTTTTATGGCATTTTCCATCAGTTTGGCCAAAACTTCCGGCGATAGGTCCTCGCATTCTTGACGGATATTGTCTTTAAGAGCTGCAAGAGTCTGAGGCTTGTTGACATAAACCCGCGACTTCAAAAAGCCCCACAAAAAGAAGTCTGGAGCGGTCAAATCAGGCGATCTTGCTGGCCAGTGCAAATCGCCAAAACGGGAGATTAGGCGCCCGGGAAATGCATCCTTCAGCATATCGGTTGTGGCACGTGCAGTGTGTGCCGCTGCACCGTTCTGTTGGAACCACATGTTTTCCAATCCCAATTCATCAAGTTGCGGCAAAAAGAACTCGTTGATCATTGCTCTGTAGCGCTCACCATTCACAGTAACCGTTTGGCCCGCGACGTCTTCGAAGAAAAAAGTTCCGATGACTCCTCAAGCGAAAACAGCACACCATACAGTGACTTTGAGCGGGTGTAATGGCTCTTCGTGGGTTACACGCGGATTCAGTGCCCCAAAAGCTAAACGTCGCAGTGTTTCACCAGTAGGCGTTGGACGGCTAGGAAATCTACGACGAAATTCACGTTGTGCCAAAGTCACCGACCGATTATTGCTCAAATAAATAGTCACCAATATTCCGCGTTCTGGAGCGGTGTAGCGTAACATTGTTTATTAACGTGTATTTCGCATGTGTTTACTACACAAATGTCAAAACAGAACTGACATTAGAGCCAATCGCAAAATTTATAGCAGTTTCTGATAGGAGGATTACTTTTGCGCCACCTTGTAATATTTAAAAGCAAAAAGTAAATTCAGGACTAAATGCAATTTTTTTTTAATTTGTGTAGGAATTGAAGTGGTACGAATTTCAAGAATTAAAAATATTGTTCTTGACGTATGTATTTAAAAAAAAAAAAAAGGTGATTGAATTCAGACTTCAAGAATAAGTAAAAATAATGAACTTTCAGAAAAAAGTCCTAAAATATATTTGTCCTTGTCTTAATTTTTGTTTGTACATCTACTCGGATGTGAACATTTTGATCATTTGATCGGAAAGGATAAAATTGATATATCCCGATCCAGGAACATTCACAAATTGGTTTTGGCAAGAGACAAAATACAAAGAAAGAAAGAAAGTCTCTCGCTATTTATTGTTTCCTTTCACCCATCGCAAATGCAATAGTGTGTGATGCGTGTATAGCTTTAGACAGGGGTTTATTAATCCACTGGCACCAATGAATATTGGAGTTCGTCGGAATGGGATTGGCATAAATGGAACATACATTGATTTGGTTTCCTGGTGTTGCCCTGCTTTATAGCTTTTAATGTTCACTTACGATACCTTTTAGTGGGAAAAAAAATTAATTGTAGGCAATTATAAAAAAAACTCCCAGATTTCCCCCTAAATATTTTCTCCCCCCAGATTTCTCGGTGAAAAAAACCCCTAGATCTGGGGGGAAAACCCCCAAACTGGCAACACTTTTAATTGTCCCATGCCCATTTGGCTGACACTGCGACCTGAAACATCTATTGTATCAATAGATAGTTACCAATTTCTTTCAGTGTCTGTAGCTTCATATAATAGGTCAAATTTTGGGTTCCAAATTAGTGGTATAGTTCTGTAGTTGCAGACGCGAAATCTTTGACAATTTGTGCCGTGCATAGTGACCGGCGTCCATGTTTACAGAGGGGTACATTTGAAGTTTTACAATTAGAACTTGAAGGGTTGCCTTAATTTTTGATAGAGAGGTCTTTCTGGAGTCGATGTTGTTCTCTTTTTTTTAAGCGGATATTTTGACGACAGCCCCCTCAAAAGTGTCCTGTCTTCTTCTTTGAGCCAGGGGGTTCTAGTTGACGTTTTTATCAGAGACACCATAAGTCTTGCTGTCGAACTCATCAAGGGACCTAAGGAAGCCAGTTTGGTGGTCCATTCCGAGTTAGATTTTCTTTCAAATATCCTGTTGTAGGACTCGGCATATCCACTTACGCAGCTACTATGTGGTCCGAATATCTTCCAAATCTGTACGAAAAAATTTGGCTGTGGATGTCCATTGTCCAAGTTTAGCTAAGCAATTTCTTATCAAGGTACTGTAAATCTTAAACCCTCCTCGACTTTCCTCAACTAGCTTACATCAAATGACCACCAACTTACAGCTTCAATAGCCAACCTCATACCTCATACACTTCTTCACTCTAAGTAGCTCATTCAAGCACCAAGTCCCCATTCGCATGAATTAAATCAAATGGAAAACGAAACAAAAAACAGACCCCATTCTCACCACAACTTGTAAGAACTCATAAAGGACCAGTCACACATGTTGCCAGGGCACTGGCATCAAACTATATCCTTCTTTGTAACCGTTTTGTTGTGCAGATGCCGCTCAAGAGCAGGAACCATACAAAGAAACTGCTACATAGTAGGTTCCTTAACTGAGAATTGACTTCAATATGAAGTCTATGTGTTAAGGATTTGTCCTCGCCTTGTGTATACGTGGGTTGAGTTTGAAATTATGTGCCGCAACATTTCTCAAAAGAAAAAGAAAAAAAAAGACAACTTCGAAGCAAGAAGAAAGGGCATATAAGTAACTCTTATTAAGGCTGACATGGGATACGGGAGAGTTGTGTCACATGTGCGGCAAATTTAGTGTTTATCCCTTAGTGAGGAATGAAATAAGGATAAATGACCGGAAAATGATTTTTTTTTCCACTTCAAAAGGATGTCAAATCGAGAAGCCGTGGGAATGATGGGGTGCGTATTTTATAGAAACTGAAATACTTTCTATTAGAGGCGTAAGTGGTTGCCCCTCCAAAAGGTGGACTGCAAATCCATGAAGCAGACAGCGGCTTCTGAATTGAAATTGCTCCCGAGTCTAACTACCTTGCAAATCAGTTTAGCAGAGCTGAGGGAGACACTGTGAGGACTATTCCGCACCGAAAAATGAAGTAGCTTTGTGCTCTTTTATTTCTATTTTATTCGATAGGATACCAAAACGGTCTCCATCGACTTGAGAAGTCCCGCCCTTAGAAAAGAAAAGATAACCTAATTTAGACAGATTTAAGGCCGATGCTAAGGTTAGTCAAATAGGGATACAAGACGTAATTCGTGAGATTTCAACGAGTAAGCGTGGTTCCTAGAATTCCTAGGTGAGTGTGACCGAAAGTGGTCTAACCATAAAGCTTGATTAAAGGTAGCTGCAAGCGTTGCAAGCGACAAGCCTTAGTTCCTGGATCAGGGTTACAAAAAGCGACCCAACGAGGAATGTGACTCTAAAAAGTCTAATCTTGGACACAAGATGGGTGCCAATCGACGTGGATAGGACCTTCCCCCAATGACACTCACTTTCGGCCACTAACAAAAAGTGAGTGTGAATTATAAAACTTAAAAAAAAAAAAAATATTTTCGTTCCACTTTTTCTTGTTACTCATGTTTTTCCCCGACTGGGCACAGAAGGAGGATACTTGAATGTGTGTTTTCCACATCTTTTTAATTCTTTTTTGCATTCAGTTTTTTTTTTAAATCAACTTATTTCTTGATGCAAATATTGGATTGAAGTATCGTCCAAGTTCAGCTAAAGGTGCTTTGGAGACTTCTTCCACACACACGTTCGTCTCTCCAAAAACTGAGTTCTCTCCAAAAGAAAAACCCAAAATCACTAACTCCTTCAATATAAATTTCCAACAGCGGAAAAAAAACCTCACCATTGTGCTCTAGACCTCGTTCGGGATAAAACTTTTCAATTAAACCGATTCACCCCACCCTCCCAAGGTAGTAACTTTTAAATCCCATCCAATAACCCGTAGCTGAACTACCAATTTAAAATTCAGTTCACACTATATTCACTTGCAAGTCGAGAGGTAATCCGCACTTCATCTCCAAACGAACCTTTTAAAATTCCCAACCAGACGTGCACCGCAATCCCCCAAATGCTAATCACTCAATTATTCGTTGCCAGTAAAAAGGAGCAAAATGATTCGCAAAAAAAAAAGGAACAGATGAAGAAAATCCTCGCTACCTCCACACACACAGACAGATAGTAAAAAGTGTACCCAAATTAAGAGACTCCGACGGTCTTGTTTAAAGAGGGCCAACCACACAGTTCACATTATCCCCTTCTGTTCATCCTTATCATAGGCAATTGGGGGGGAGAAGGATTGTTTTCCATTTTTTCTGTTTTTTAATTTGCTTCCGAAATGAATATATTCTCGAGCTAATTAGCAGTAGGAAACGTTTTTCAGCACTTTTCCTTATCGGGCCTCCACCGCAAAGCACTGAAAATATGCTCCCCACCAATTTGTATATTCAAAGTGGCGCCGGAGAGGGTCTAAATCACTCCAGAGACTGTTAAATGAGCTCACAAATGAAGCGACATCGCACAACATATGTACAATGAAACTCATATGTGTACACATTAAGGTGAGTAATGCGTGTTTGCATGTGTATCCTGGTATCTATGGCCCAGCCAACCGAAGCCTAATGAATTATTCATAAGAAAGTCTTAAAGTCAAAGTGTGAACATAGGAATTATGCGCCAAATACGAGTGGATGGGAGTTGTTTCGAAGGCATGAGAGGCATATGTACTGTACACATGTGTGTGTGTGTTTGGTAAGCAGCAATTTAACGTGCGGTTGTTAGTTTTAGAGAGTCGAATGTTCTGTGGTGGATAGGGGGCGCCAGCACGAGGGTTTCAGGCTAATGTACCTACCCTTAAACGGGATAATTCAAAACGATTCAGCCTTAAAGGTAATTGCGTGCATTTGAATTTTGTTGATTGGTGGTTTATTTTTATCGAGAGACGGTGCTTGGGGAATTCGCAGTAGTAGCTGTAAATATGGCGTTGCAGGATTAGATTCAATTACCACACTTGGTCGTAAGGTGTGACAATACATTTTTAATGAAGCTTTCACTTTGTAACTCGGGCGATGTATGTTTGACACTTATCCTGCGAGAGTTTAACAAAATGTTGTTTACACTTTTGGGTTTTTTTTTTATGGCTACCCTAAAATCTGTTAACTTACCTTCTGCGGTCCGGGTGGTCAGCAGTCCCAACTTCTCTCTTACGGCTTTAGTTTCGGATGAAATTTTAGCTTGAAGTGTCATTTGAGGGTATTTTTGGGCACTAAAATAAATATGTAAGGCCTTCGCTATCAAGTCGTTTAAAGTTCCCTCTCTATGCTTGGAATGGTCTTATTTTAAAGCGGAATTGGTTGGATGGATTCTGGATAAAACTCAAAAAAGTCCTAACACAAATCGCTCAACTTTTTTTCAAATTTTTTCGATCTCACAATTTGGAAATTTTGTATACAGAACTGCATATTGTGACCTATGACATGCGAGTATATAAGGTGGAGGTTGAAAAAGATTATAAGTTTGAAACTCATTGTTCGAAGCGCACTGGACTTGTGGCAGGGGTACAATTTTTGAACCAGACAAGAGGACCTTTAAAACCCAGTCCCACGACGCAAACAAGCGACAAGGAACTCTGAGCATCGTACCTGGGTATCAACCAAGGCCGTAACTGTCTCCAGTGTCTTTTTGGAATTCGCAGAAATAAATAAGTGACTAGGTGTGATTTTAAATGTCATATTGAAGGGACAGACTCTCCCTTCATGCAACATCCACTCAATCACCAGATTCTTGGAACGAAGTACATCGAAAAGAATTCCACTCTCATCTCAAGACCTCCTTAATAGGTTCGGAATGAAAATTTGACGCTCTGACTGCTTTGCAGAGCGTATTTCAAATGCCACGAATTTTTATTGAAATCCAGCTTCAATGGCCTCCTGTCGGCGAACGTTCGAATAATTTATTCAATTTCGTTTGGATTATTGTCTCAAGTTAAACCTAAATGGATTCAATTGACTATCCCACTTCAGTTGAACGTCAAATCAAATAGAGATGATCTAACTCAATGAACCGGCAATTACTTTTCGAATTTTTACGATAAATCAAAGAAATTCCATAAGTTACGTGACTTAATGGGAACGCAAAAAAAAGGAAAAGAAAAAAATGCGAACCTACAGAAAAATAGGGCAACAAAAAAAGAGGGAGAGAACGAGATTATAACAATACACTAAACATACGGCAACAAATCAACTTTGGATATCTTGATTTGTTTCCTTGAAGGAGCCCGCGGAGCCAGGAACCTTTGGAGCACATTCGATATGTTCTCAACGGTGGTATATAATGTCTGTTCGATGTCTTGGGACTCGAATGGTGGAGGCAATTTCTCTATATGAATTGTTCTGCTCCTCCAACCATTGTCGTGGCATGAATTGAAATATAACACCTAGAACATTATCAGGGCGGCTCGGATCGAATCGCATCGAATCGAATCGAGTCGGATCGTCTTGGTTGCGATTTCCCCATATGGGAAATGCCTGTAGGAGCAGGGAATTTATGTTCGTGCTATTTTATCCCCGTGTCGAACAGACAACTAATAGTAGGATTGAGGCAGTATCTTGATGGGAATGGATTTGTTAGTGGACGAGTGCTCCTGATGGGAATGTGGAAACGTTAATGAGAAGACTGCCAATGGATATCGATTCGGTTGGTATTTTGCATGAGCTGAAGGAGGGGGTTTGTCAGAGAGGGTTATCCGGGAGGGTGGTAGTGGGGTATCTGAGATGAAATGTGCATTAATACGATGGGAGGGGATATGTGTCTGAGAATACGGTATTGATAACAGCGCTTCCTCTTAAAATGCTTAAGCACCTGGTTCGTGTTTGGAAGTGAAACAATACACCCACGGGTGTAGATTTAGTTACGTCTCTAATTTATTAATAAATATTACAGGTTTTGAACTTATTTTGTCATACCTCAGGTCTCCAAAAGGCTTTCGTTCTCCCTGCATTAGATTCTAAATTTTGTTTAGCCGATCTAAGTAAATAAATGGAAACCATTTGCACCTAGTATGCTTGACGGATGGGGTTTGTCTGTCGGCTGCGAGGGGATTTGCTTCCTAACATCCACAAGATCACTGTCATAAGGGTTTCCCCTGCGCCCTAATCATGTAACTTTCGAGACGATGCATCTCCAAAATGCAAAAAGTACAAGTCTTAAGTTTATTCTCCACAAATGTATTAAAAACTTACGATTTTAAAAAAATATCGACCTGAACATAAAATATTCTGATCAGCAAAACTTCAAAAACTATATCGTCTAGTTCTAGTCGATCGTCGACTTACATGATCTGCCCCCTGATCGTCGATTTGAAAATCAAAATGATCGCTTCAGCGATGCAGAGAGTTCAGGATCCTGGACGTAGAAAGTGATCATAATTTCTTTCTAATAAGTCCCACCTGGCGAAAGGGGGCTATGCAGTGACTCTCAGGGTATGCTGCGAGGATAATGAAGATCAAACTAGATACTCTACCCAAAAATTTGTCGAAATTTTGTCAGTTGCATTAAATTACAATGTATATCATAACGAAGTTAGAAATCCTTTCACTGTTAAAAATCTGTCAGTTTCAGTGCTAGCAGGTAGTTGAAAATGTCCCTTTTTGTGTGGAAATTTCGGTGAATAAAATACACCTGGGTTTGTCTCCAAACGAGATTGGAAACGTTCATAAAGAGCATGCGAGCTAGATCCAAAATGTTTGCCAGAAGGTTCACATTTGGAGCGGGGCATTTATGAGGATTGTTAGTGTTCTGTCTCATTAGGCCTTTTTTATTATGCTCACATGATCTATATAGATGATTGATTTCCACGGTTTACAAGAATAGTTGTAAACCATGGAAATCAATGATCAAAATTTGTTGGAAATTGTGTTTTGTTGGAGTCAAACTTGTGGACTGGTCAAAATTTTGCTTTCAGAATAATTTTTTCTTAAGTTCTATTTTCAAAATTCTGCTTTGCAAAAACTCGCGCGCTTTTGAACATTTTCCAAACCTTTTTCTTTTATTGCTTGCAGAATTTTGTAAAGCAGAGATGAAAAATTTTTTTTTTTTAATTTCTAGTTTTTTCTAATTCTTTTTTAATTTTTAAAATTTAATTAATAAAATTTTAATCGATATTGTTTTTTTCTTTTTTTTTAATATTTTTTTTACTTTGTATGTTTCTAACTTAAATTCTAAATTTTAATAATTCATTTTTTCCCCTTTTAATTTTTAATAAATTTAAAATTCTTTTTTAATACCTACTTTTTTATTTTATTTTTTTGTTTATATTTGTACATTATAAAAGAGCACAATAAGCTGAATTTGTTTGCTTCAAATTTTTGTTTATATTTGATATTTAAAAAGAAAATTTGGCTTACCCCAAATTTCAAAACGAAATTTTGTGAAGCAGAATTAAAAAAAAAACAGTATTTTTGTGTGAGAGGAGAGGAGCATTTCTACCCGCTCCCTAATAAAAACCTAGCGTTGAAAATTCATTTTTTTGTGTGGGAAATTCATGTGAAATTTGAAAGACTAAACATTTTCCTGCTGTATAAATTCGCGGAAAATTCCCTACGTTAAAACCTGACATGTGTTTTTTTAATTTAAAAAAAATTCGACTGGGTCTACAAAAATTTCCGTCGCAAAAGCCAATATCGATGACAGTAGCTTAAGATGTAATAAATGAAAAATTCAGTCTCCAGGACGGGTTCTCTAAACATACAACGAAAACAGAATTGTGTTCAGTCCGCGAGAACACCATTTGTAGAACGCATCAAAAAACAAAGCAGTAAGATTTTTGCTTCTGTTTCTACCACTATTTCCAAAAGCACTTCAGAGCTTTTCGTGTTCTATAATCCATCGTCTTGTGATCTTGAATGTCAGAAAAAGCACTTTCAGAACTCTTGTTTCAATATTGTGGACCAAAAGTATGGTTATCTCCGTGGCAGCTTGTGTCAGCAATTTAAAATATTGTGGAACAAAAAAAGGCCTCCTTCCTTTCGGTTCAGGCTTTTTCAAAACCAACCCCGTGGGAAATTTTTTAAAATTTCAACAAAAGAAAAAGGGAACAAAAATATTTTTCTGAGAGAAAATCTACACCAATGATACCACAACACTGTCCAAGTAAATTTTCCGTAAAACACTGAAAATAAAAATGTAAAATCTGGTCCTGTTCCAGCAGACAGCCAGAGCCAGAAAAAAAAAACAACCAAATAATCTTGCATTTTTCCATTCGAAATTCAAACTTCCCTATGGCTTCGGCTGCTCATTTGCCAAATCGCATTGCACACACATTTCGAATCTATTCGATTCAAAGCCATATTGATGTTTTAATTAGCCCGTATTGATTTGCCAGCCCACTCTCTCGCTCGCTCTCTATCCCCCCAATCGAACACAAATGCCTTTGTCAATATTCTAATTATTCACTTCATCGCGATTTTGTTGCCGTTCTGTTGCTCCCATGGGGAAAGAGAGAGAGAGAGAGGAATCTTTTCTTGGAATAAAACTGGTAAATTGAAATTTAAATACAAAAGATGTCGACAAGCGAATTATTTCCAATTTTTCTCGTCATCTTCGTCGCCTTTGTCGTCCCACCCACAATCGTTTTCTCTGTCCCGTTGTACAAAAATGAATCCTTACGGTTCGACAGTATTAATGCAGATTGGAAATGAAGCCGCCGCATATACATATAAAGTGAAATGGGCTCTGTATCCATTAATGGCAAACGGAGGAGACCACGGGCAACAGAGGGAAACGATGATGTCGACAAATCGAGTGGGAGTAGGAAATGAAGTGATCCTTGAGGCAATTTTCGAGGTGTATAAAAGATGAAAGTCGTTTAGTTGAGTGAAGCTCGAACAATAGGAAATCTCTGATGACGGCAGTGGGAAATTTATTCGTTATTAGCTGAATGGCGTGTAGAGGTAGACATAGACGCATAGGCGCAGATCGTAGGCGTAAGTTGGGGCACATGTGTAGCTGATGAATTCAGCGTCAGGGGTTTTCGCATAATGATATCGGGCGTGCGATTTATGTTTTCTTTTTTTTGGGTGAGATTTTTTGATATCGAGGAAGAGTGGTGGGTGTATAAATTATTATTTTTTTGGGGAATAGGCAGCCGACATTCAGGCAGTAAAAAACTCTGAAAGAATGGGAATTGTAAACGTGTAGGCCTTTACGTATGCAATGATTTGGCAAATATTTGTCGACTTATTTAAGGAGTCATACTTTAAGCCAACTCAGCTTAATTGCCTGGTAAGCGTTGGTTGAGGTTGCTCTCCCTTTGTAAGCACCATCCAAGGGAGGGGTCTTTCTCTGCTGCGTCGTTCACCAGTTTGCTATCCAAGCAAATACACAGCATCTCCTAAATTGTATGCCCATCCTGCGTCCCTCATATTGAGAGAGTCAGTCCATTACCATTTCATGCTGAACAGTCGGCTGTTTTATTTTGTCGCCCTACTTACACAAATATCCACTTCAGCTTTAAATCAAATCCATCTCCCCATATGGCCATACGATAAAAAAAAATCCCCTTCAAAAGGGATAAACGACTAAAACTGCTCAAGCACATACACCCATACTCAAATCTATAAGTATGTCTCTCTGCCCCACCATTATTTTCCCTATGGGAGACCTATGTCCGTTCACTAAAGTGTGCTTATTTTCACGGATTAAAGGCTGTGAATAGTGGCAGGAGCGGCAGCAGCGCCAGCACATAGAAAAGGCACAAAACAATTTATTTTAAACTGGCATAATAAAAACTACAAAAAGGACATTTTTTTCGTTCTCTGTTTGGTCTTTTTTTTTTTCTGCAGCTTGGTTTTTTGCAACTGTAAATGTTATTTTAGTCGCTGTGAACTCTCGAACATTAGCCGTTAACATGAGCGACACACACAAAGCAAGGAAACTATTCCAGTGAAAGGATAAATCTACAAATGGTTGGGTTTCGAAGGAGATTTATTGGATATCGTGGGAAATATATATTTCTTTTGTTTGTTATGTCCCAAGTTGGTATCGCCTTTGAAGGATATTACAGAAAAAAAAAAAGAATAACCGATCAGCCAATAAGGAGAAAGTCACGATTAGGGTTCAAGGAAGTGTCGTCTTTCTTGTGTTGTTCGATGATGAGGGAGTCCTTTTGTTAGACTTGTACAATTTATTTGCAAATTCGAGTTGAATTACATTTTATAAGACAAACTTCGTCCTGTGTTGATATATTTCTAGGGTATGTAGCTAGGGTGCAACAGGCGTTTGACCTTAAAATATAATAAAAAATAAGCCTCGACGTGGGTGTAAAAATCGTATTTTTTCACGGTCTGTGGTTTAACAATGGGACTTGTTTCCGATTTAACTAAAAAAAAGACCTAGAAATATTGCGGAAAGTAGACAAAGTTTGATGCAGCTGTGGAAGCAGCTTTGCCGCTGATATATTTAAAAAACGGCCAAGTGCGAGTCGGACTCGCCCATGAAGGGTTCCGTAGCAGCAAGTAACATAATATAAAAGTTTTTGTAGTTCGTTGTAACTTTGATAGATGTTTTAATAATAGCTTATTTTTTTTAAATTAAGTTATGGATAAGTAAACATTATAATTAGGTACCTAAATGATGGGATTTAGATCTAACTATATGCGAGCCCATATAAGCTGCTACGGAACCCTTCATGGGCGAGTCCGACTCGCACTTGGCCGCCTTTTTATTTTTATAGTTGAGTTGATTGAATGAAAGGTAAATTGCGGTTTACGATTTATGACGTATTAAAAAATAAACTACTTACTAGATCTCGTTCAAACCAATTTTCGGTGGAAGTTTGCATTTTTTTTAGTTTTATCATTCTCTTATTTTAGAAGTTACAGGGTGGGCGACCCACATTTTACCACATTGGAAGTGTCTCTCGCTCAAACTATTCAGTTTAGAAAAAAATTATATTAAAAACCTCAATATCATTTTTGAAGACCTATCCATAGATACTCCACACGTATGGGTTTGATGAAAAACAAATTTTGAGTTTCAGTTCTAAGTATGGGGAACCCCCAAAATTTATTGTTTTTTTTTTCTATTTTTGTGTGAAAATCTTAATGCGGTTCACAGAATACATCTACTTACCAAGTTTCAACAGTATAGTTCTTATAGTTTCGGAAAAAAGTGACTGAGACATACGGCCGGACAGACAGACACGACGAATCCATAAGGGTTCCGTTTTTTGCCATTTGGCTACGGAACCCTAAAAAGGGATCCGGGCCGAAAAATGGCCTCCACATTAAATACTTATATAGCAAACAAAAAAAAAACGAAACAGAGCAGAAAAAAACATTTATTTATAAGAAAAGCAGATAAATTTATATTTTTGAATATTCTTCCGTTCAACAATGTATTTTGTTACAACAACTACGCTCTACTTGACACTTCGAGACTCAGTTGTAGTTGTTGTAACCGCGTGCTGAAAATTTTACTTTACTTTGCTTTGCTGAGATCGGAGCTCAAAAAACACGCCTAATGTATAAAATCTTACTGAAACTAAAAAAGTGGCCATTTTGATCATTTTTAAAAAAGTGGGTGCCACGGATCTTGAGGCTCAAAAAGGGGCCCAAATGGCAACGCTGCTGGAAGGGTTACATATGTGGGTCACTGTCAATGCTCCACATATTCGTGCCACCTAAGACAAGATCTTCCTCTTTTGCTCTTGGATAATGGAAGACTCCTCGGAACCAGAGCTTTGGTATCCATTCGCTCTCTACATATACCGGCCACCTTAGACGACTGATGCGTACTTTTCTGATCAGGTTTATGTCGCTATACAGCTCATAAAGAGTTCCCCGTTGAATCTCCTCCTTCAAGGCCCATCAACGCCTGACCGAAAGTCACTCGAAGACTTTTGCGACCAAGAACATCTTCATCCCCCTTTGCCAACAACCATGCTGCTGAAACATAGAGCAGAACTTGCATGATAAGAGTCTTATATAAAGGCTATTTAGTGTTTCTTGACAAGGCAGGTGTAACTCTTCGCTTGATTTCTGCTATAATGTCCCATTCAAAGACAAAGTCCCTAACAGCCTTTTGCCTGTGACACAGATTTATGGTATATATACCATGGAATACGTTTGAACCACATGTATGTCAGGGTATACCACGGTAATGGTATCGAAGTAGGCTTTTTAGCGTGGTATAGTAATCTCCCTAGCGAAAACAGCGCCACTCTCATAAAGTAAAGAATATTTAATTGCACTTAAACTAACTGTCATTTTCATATGGTATTCAAACCCTGGTATCTATACCATGAAAAAAACTGCTTGTCACAGGCATTAAAGTTTAAGATGTCGTTCGTAACGTTTTAATGTTGGTTGTCCCTTTTCTTTTTACCACTTCTGTACTGAAAACGCCCCAGTGATAGTTCTCTGTTTTCTTCCAACGTATGCAAGTAGTTTCTCAGGCTTTTGTGCCGCTGGAGTTCTGTAAAGTGTCACCTCTTCTAAATCCCTTTTTGATACCAAAGGTTTCGGTGAGCGCGCCTGTTCCTATTTGTTATTTGACAATTTGACCAGTTTAATGTGGCACCAAAAGTAGACCTGGGTCTGTATAGCTTGTCTCTACAAATGCTGTCACGTTCGGCCACAAAATTCAATAAAACATGGTGAGTATGGATCTGCACTTATTGGGTTCTCCCCATAGGATCTGCCGTAGTGCGAACAATATTGGTTGATTGAGGGCTGAAACTGCGCTGTTAGGGACCAATCAGGTTGTTGACGAATGGTTTCAGGCGCTCACACAGGACAGCAGACAAGATTTTGTATGCAGCGTTCATGAAACGTATGTCTCTATTGTTGGAGCGTATTTATTTCTGTAGAGAGTCTAATTTCTTGTAGAACGGCAAATGATGCTGAGGGTCAGACATACGTTCCTCGAACTAAATCTTGGAGACGAGTTGGTGTATGCTCTCCTCCAAGCCGTCTCCCGCTGACTTAAAAAGCTCGGCAGTTAAGTCGTTGGGTACGCAGTTTGACTTCAGCTTGTTATATCTACTGCTATGCTCACTTAATTTTGGTCAGGTGGACGGACCTCCTGGCTTTCATCGTCCCGGTTGAATAGAATTTGTCTTCGTCTTCGCTGTTTACCATAAATGGGTTTTCCGTGTCCCCAGCACCGACTGTTACCAGGTTCCCTTAGTGTTTACTAAAAAACGCTGCTCAGTACAGAAAGCCACCAGCTGAATGGCGCTCCGTGTAAAGACTAAACTCATCTGGCAACGACAGCCCAATGAAACAATTGTTAACTCCTTTCGAATTGCTTTTCTATTACAAGAATAGAATAGCTCTCCCTTAAATTGAATCTCGTTCATGGATTTGATTTATCCGACTCCATTCCATATGAATAGAAAATCCAAAATCCAATCCACACGCAACTGGAAAAAATGTAAGTGCACGTGATATCCTCTTTTTCTCAAACCCTATCGCATCCCGTGTAGCACAGTTTGTATTCAACACAAACGATTGTGTTAAATCGAAGAAAACATTAATTTCATGGAATCGAATTGAGAAATACTCGTACACAAAAGGATGCACAGAATCGAAACTCGCTCTCGCTGCACGCTTTGAATAGTATCCCAGTTAAAAGTACTTTTTGAGTTATACAGGAAAATTGCAAACCATTGCGACATCGTCTTTAATGTGATCATGGGTTAAGGAATGCGACATGGGGAAAGGAAGAACAGAAATGGGAAAAATCCTTTAACAAAATGAAACATCTAAAAATATTTGGCAATAAATTTCCTTTTCAGCACGTGTTTTACACGAAAATATTCATGTAGCGTTTTTCGGCAATAAATACATTTGATTTGGATTGCAGCCAAAAGTTTGCCTTCACTGGCTGCTGGTCCGCTTGTGTAAGTGTGAGTTGTCTGCTGGAATACCTCAAGGGTATATGGCATGTGTTTCTTTTCCAGCTCTTGGGTGCCCAATGCTGATATACCTATAGTTGTTGGGGTTCGGATTTGGTTGTATCGATGAAAAAAATTTAGGTGTATGCCACCGACTACTATGTGATGGTGGGAATTTTTTTTCTCTGGTGTAGATTGTGGTCGGCTTAAACTTTACATAGAAATGGGTATTTTTTTTCGCTTCCTGTTGTGTCTGTGTGGAGGGTGTCTTCTGAGACAGCAATGCTATTCATGGCAATCGATTATTTGGGAAGTCTTTAATGGCCCCGTCATTTCGGCTACCAATTCGTCATTTGATTTAAGGGACAAGTGAGGAGAGACAAATTCCATTTTAAGGTGGTTTTTCGCTAAAGGCTGACACACATTCGAGAGTTTTTTATGAGAAGGCTTAGCCAGTTACCTCCAGTTGCGTAAGACGAGTTAAGGGCGCACACTTTCACAAGGCATCGGGGATTATGTCGCCCTTCACTTTCACATATCATCGGGGATTATGTCGCCGTTATTAGTGTAGTTCGTTGCATCTGTTGTTAGAGACTATTCCAGAAGCAGCATTGTTGTTCGTCATTTCTGCATGAGTTAGATATTATAATTTAGCCTTTGGCTAAATCTTCAACATGAATTGAACCATAGATTACAAGATAAGTCTTTCCTTATTCTTTTCTTTTTACATTTTTAAATCAATCTTTCTTCACAGTCCTTTTTCGAATGAATCCTCTTTTTCCATTTATTTGAGTCCTCTTTTCACTCTCTTATATGATTTAAATAATTTCCAGTATTTTTTTTGCATTGAAGATTGCGTACAAGATCTAAAGCCTGTATGACACTAAATTTTTTTTGCATTTTTTCTGTTTTTAAAATGAAACTAGAGCAGTACGAAAATTCCCGATGGGAGTGAGTGCGACCCACAAACTTTATTATTAAAGACACGTCAAAAAAAATGCATTAAAAATGTATTCAAATCACATTTTTCAACTGCTGGCAGCTTTTTAGACATTTCAAGGTTATTTGAAAATAAATTCTATTGAAAATTTGCGGTTGCTTTGCAAACAATTGCAACCCCTTTCGTAATACACTTTTAGTCTCTTTTACACACCGCTGACTTTTCAACATTATAAAAATAAAAAAAAAATGTAGTGTCATACGGGTTTAACGTAGATTTCGGATACCTACATAAACTCTGTTTGATCGCTGGGATGCCCAACGTTTTGACCAATTATTACAGCTCACACTTGACTTGAGACAGGATCGTGTCAATGGTAAAGAAATTCTGTCGAAAATGCCAAATTGTACTTTCATTCGACTTTGCCAAAGTACCTGCTTGAACACTATAGAGCTGAACAAAGATGATGAGGGTCTTTCATGATTTGTTCTTCCCGGTGGAACCTTGCTAAGTAGTTCAATAGTTGACTTGTTATTTCAGTGTCAACAAATAGCAATTTTTGTTTCTCCGTTGAATCTCCGCGTTGATGTTGTAAGCAAAGTTGGTAGCAGAGGTTGGGGAGCCGGGAAACCTTTAACTACCTCGATTACGACCGTAACGTTCTGTCAAAGCCGTAGAAGTTTTTATTTTAAATGCTCATAGACAGGATATATTTAATTTTGTACCCATAAGTCACTTTAGCGAATTCGAATTGTAATGCTAGAGAAGGTACCATTGACTGATCGGGTCGCTCTGCGGTACTAATAACAAATTTTAGTCTCGACTTTCAATTTACGGAAGCTCACAAATGTAAAATTCACATGGAAAATATAGCCACTGTGAACTACTAAAATTTAGAGTCGAAACTAAAAATGTTAATTGTTAAGGCCCGCTGTCGATAGGCCAAAGCGTCTATCATATTAATAAGCAATACTTTCTCTTGTTTCATTCCATTGTGCATACATTTTTACCATTTGTGACAAAGCTATACATGCGGGAATACCCGACGGAATCTCTACACAGTGTTTGTAGATTTTAAGGCTACATTTGATACAGTGGACTATACAATATACAGCCCTGTTTCATGAGCTGTTTTGGTAGAGTTTTGTCCGGAAAATTTTGAAGAGTTGCTCGAAAGTTGAACGAGACAGCTGATACGGGAATGATCCAGATTCATCGCAGTCAAATAAATGAAATAAAGTGCACGACTGGGTCAAACGTAACTTTCTCGTTCATCAAAAGTTTGCTTGGTTGTTTTCTTATTTTATTAAGTAGGTAGGTAAAGATCTGAGAATCGTTGCTAGATAAAAGAAATGGGTGCAAATGAAGTGGGAGTTTCTGCAATTATTTTAAGGTCTATATTCATCAACAAGGTTGAAAACAGGGTAATATTTGCTAAAATGAAATTTTGCGTAGCTTTTATTGCATTTTTATCGGAAGTGGGGGAGATTATAACAAGAATTTAGCATAGATATGTGAAAATAGATTGGGAAGTATAAGTAGGTAATTAAAATAAATGATTTTTTTCGAATTTTTTCGAATACTGATTTTATCATTAATATGATCCAAATATCAAAATCGTTAGAGCCGTTTTTGGAAAATTTGTCCGACAAAACAGTAACAAATATTGCCATGTTAAGTTTGAAAAATACTATTGCTTAACTATTTAGCTGAAAACCGAGTATACAAGTTATTGTTCGGGATGTAAGCATTACTTGGTTTTCAAAGTTGTATCGAAGTCGAAAATCGGGTTTTCGAGATATGAACAGTTTTAAAAGTGAGCGTTTCCAGTGATTCGAATTGAAAATTAAGGACGCAATAATTTTTAAAACATCAATTTCACTCTAAGTTTGCATTTTTGTGAAAATCATGCCGTTTTGGGGTGAACTAGGGAAAACTATATTTTTCAAAAATTACTTTTTTCAAAAATCCATTTTACGATAAAACAGAGAAAAACTGAGCTTTCCATTATGTTAGAAATTACCATATTACCTTAGAAATGCATATTTGCTACAATCGTATGGACCGTTTTCGAGATATGTCCAAATTTCAAAAGTACCGTTACTCGATTTTTTTTGCGGAAAACTGAGTATGCAGTTATGTTTACCTCACCTACTTAAGCTTAGATATCAATTTTTGTTGAAATCGTTAGAGCCGTTTTCGAACAAATCAAACTGGTATGAAAATTTTGTATGGGAAGTACCATTAATATTGAGGTCACCGTGCAAAAAAAAAACGGCCCCGAACTGTAAGCTCCCAAACTTTAAATCCGAAGTTTGAACGAAATGGGGCAGTTCCACAGATGAAATTTTTTTTTTCAGGAATCGAGCTTGGGACCCCTCGCTTAGTTGTCTAGCACACTAAGCCACTGCGCCTCATCGCAGTCATTTCCGTCAAAATTTGGTCCGTACATTAGCCTATCTTTTTTTGCTCTTTCTACTGGCGACTTCACCGACTTTACGCCTGGGGTGCTGGAGCCTTCTCGAGTGCTATCGCAGGCAGTTCCATAATGTAACACGCCAATTCCCCTGAATCGCTTCAGTTAATAATGACACATCTCTTCTAGTTTATTTTTAACCAGATCTACAACACTCTGCAGTTAAAATAAAGCTACACACCCGCTAACAGTGCTAGCAGTCTCCCTCCACTTTTCCCTTTTCACCGTACTCAAATTCCCGTGATTTTGCTGCTTTTTACCTCCCCTCCACGGAAGGCCTTTCGCACATGCAAATTCCCACAAAAAAAATGGAGAAATCCGACGATATAACAACACTGCTCCCCGATACCACATGGCCACTCAAAAGGTGCATTAAAAAACCGCCCGACTTCAGTCGTTCTGAAGTGCTTTTGAATGCACCCCCAAAAGTTCGGTCCCTGCGGTCGCACTCAAAAAGCCAAGTTAATCTAAACTTCACATTCATTTCGCAAATCACTTTCAAATATAAATCCAACAAAGCGTAAAATTACAACCCACAGATTGTGTCGGTGAAAATGCTGTATTTCGAAAACATTCACAATACCCATTAAATTTATAACCATTCCCCGAAACTCGTGTATGCGTACATCCATCATACGCGTGCCTCACCTCAAGCACATCCCACACTGCATGCACCGCTAATGTGATTCATTTATTTTGTCGGTTGGAAACCCATTAAAATTAATTAAAAAAATATTTTGCTCGTCAGGCGCATTAAATCCGAAACAAGAAACATTTTTAGGTCCAAAACGCAATTAGCGCTTTAATTCGACTTTGCATCGGATTAGTTGGTCCGGATTTGCATCTGGTTGAGTAGTTCCGCAACAAAAAAGTATATTTTCTACCATCGAATGTGTTTTTACTTCCAGTTCGGTGCCGTGTACCTGTACATTAATGGATTGGGTCTGGTAATGGTGAATAAGCCCCTACTTGGAGTGATGTCGAGTTCGGCTTTGTCTGGCATCTGTGTTTTTGATTTTTCAATGACTTAAACCGTCAACAAGTTCCCATCCGCAAGCAATTTGTTTCGGACGACTTTATTCTAATTGAGAAATATTTGCCGATTGCAAGGAATCACTGCTAATTTGCTGTTTACCGCGTTTCGTATTTAATTAATTTGCTTACGCCGGACGCTAGCAGCTCTCTGTGCGACTTCAAAAGTTATATCAGTGCTGTGGGAAATATGTACTTTTCCCCGTTCCGTTTGGCAACTTCTCGGATGGAATATTTCGGTGGAGTCGTAACAAGTTGATGGAAGAAAGTTTACAGCGCCCCAACTGTTACTTCGTATTATGCGCCCGGTAACTTATTTTGCGACGTTCCGCGCATTGCATGGTTATTGGCTCGCCACCACCATTAAAATACTGGTAATTGGCAAACTTTAGTGCTGCATTTTCAGTAAATGTAGACATTTCATATCTGGTTCTGGTTGCGACCCCCCCCCCCCCCCCCCATTTTGCTGTTTCGCAATAGTGTCAAAATATTTGTGCAGTTCTCTTTTGTATTTCCGGGGAAATAGTCTGCCGGGAAATATTTTGTGTCCATGGACTGAGATTTTCTTTGGAGATTGTTTGGCCTCGGATATCATTGTGCGGAAGTGTGGAAAAACTTTTATGTCGAGCAACATGGTTTGACGGTTGTGATTGTGGGAAAACTATGACCGTGGTTTGGTTCAGAAAACTTGCCCGCACGGCACTGCTTTTATCATAGCCATTGTCCTTTTCGCGACTGAACTTATTAGGTTGCTAAGATGCATTTTTTTTGGCTTGCTAAGGTGAAATGCATTTCTGGCCATGTCCTTTTGAAGCGTAACCAGGTTTTTCAAAATTTCGAACGTTTTGTAATCTCTATTTTGAAAGCGGAATGAAATGGAACACTGTCGGGTTTGAATTTCGAAGTGGAACGGAGAATTCTTCGATTTCATACGATTCGGAGGATTTTTGCTGCGAGGTATTCTTCCGAACCGCTATTCGGAGCATTTTCCTGATAAAAATGTAAGGCACTCCAGCGTTTTGCGTTGCAGTGCGATCAAGTTTTTTTTGAGTGACATTTTTGACAGCTTCGTAAGAATTGTTTCCGATATTCCGCGACGATAATGAGTCGCGGAATTTATTTACGATTTGAAGTGCAGTGTTAAAATGTGATTATTGCTCAGAAAAAAAACATAAGCAAAGCATAGTTTTGTATTTGTTACTCCAATTTGTGTTTACAGTGCCAAGATCAAGTGAAAAAACAAGCAGCAAACAATACGAATCAATGCTTCATCGAATTTTTTCGGAAAACTGATAACCCGAATGTGATTTGCGGTTCCGACAGAGTATGTGCAGCCGAAAAAGAACATTTTTTTATCTCTCAGGACAAAAAAAATATCATATTTTGTTTTTTTTTTAACGTCGGCATGGGCAAAAATCGCATTTTTTGGTATTTTCGAAAATTGTCGTCGTCCGAAAAGTCTGGTATCACTGGGCCGAATATTATTTGAAATACCTATAAGCTATATATTTTTAACTTTCTCCATTACGTAGTAAGAGAAAGATATTGTATTCGTCCAAAATTTCGAACTCGAGATGTTAATCAATTCTGACATTACGATGATAGAGGAACTTAAAAAAGTGGGTCGCAAAATTCTGTCCGTCTGTCTGTCTATCTGTCTGTCTGTCTGTATGTCCCGAGGCCTACAGCCTAAGCGGATGAACGGATTTCGTTCAAACTTCTTATTTAAAAATGTTCATACCAGTTTGATTTGTTCGAAAACGGCTCTAACGATTTCAACAACAATTGATATTTAAGCTTAAGTAGGTGAGGCAAACATAACTGCACACTCAGTTTTTAGCTAAAAAATCGAGTAACGGTACGTTTGAAATTTGGACATATCTCAAAAACGGTCCATATGACTGTAACAAAAATTAATTTCTAAGGTAATATGGTCATTTATAACTTAATGGAGAACTCAGTTTTTCACTGTATATTCGTAAAATGGATTTTTGGAAAAAGTCATTTTTGAAAAATATAGTTTTCCCTAGTTTTTTTTTTCAACCATATTGAATATGCACCCTAAAAATATATGCGCAACAACTCGGATCTTACACAATACTCCCACTCCATTTACATTAATACTTTTGATGAACGAGAAAGTAACGTTCGACCCAGTCGTGCACTTTATTTTTTGTAAATACTTTTCGAAAGTTTTACTGAGGACCTTAAAAACGGGACGAAAAGCAATTTCGAATAGGATTGCCTTTCGGTACGAAATAGAGTGAAGGGCCCCAGTTACAATCCTATTGTTCTATTGAACTGTTGGACTCATCATGAGCTGACCAATATTTTATGAGACCAAGTTTAAATATAGTTCCGCTCAACGCTTGAACCTCTGTATACACGATTGAGGTGCGAGTAAATGTGCATTTTAACCCGATTATTATTCTTACTAGAAACACTCGGATTAGTGGAGTACAAAATCATTTCAATTGAACAAGGAATCTCAATAAATTTTCCATATTTGCAACACACAGCCCTACCCTAAATGGGAGAGTGGCAAAGAAGCATTTCTATGTCTGCCCTAGAAGCAATGGACGTAAATGCTGTTGGCAATCTTTTCGTACGGACAGGCTGATTATAATGTCCATAGTTGCAATGGAGATTCCATGTTTCCTTGATGCATTTAAAAAAGAACTGGAAACACGATTCAAACACTGAATGCCCTTCCGCATGGGGTTGTCAGTATAATAAACTTTAAACCTATTCTAGTTGTGTTTTAGGTGGTCTGGGTAGTGATGGAAATCAAGTTGACCTTAAATCTAGTCCACAATTAGGGCCACGTCAATCTTTCTTTAATAAATACAAAAAATGCCGCTTTTCAAAACTCTACACTGTACTATATACTGAAACTTTGTTTATACTTGAAGGTATTTATATAAACAAAATGTTTGTAATTGCAGAAAGCGGGATGCAAAGAAAAACTTGACATCGAGTATGACAAGGTTTTGGAAACCGAAGACTATAAGAGGACACTCATGAGCTCGGTAAGTGCATTCATGTTTTTTTTTTTTAGATACTCATGCGTTCCTGCAGTTGACATTATTTTGCTCAAGTTTCTCCTCGGTTCCTACTTCCAGTTTTATGATTTTGAATGTAATTTCTGAGAATTTAGTTTTGTTTTGCTTTACCCGCTAAGCCCATTGAAGCTTCTATTTGGATATAGAAAAACGTTCCAGTGACAGCCGCCTGTGTTCTACCAGTTATGTGGGCAAGTTCGTAATCGAATTAAATTTTGAATTATCACACTTTGTGTGCTAGAAAATGCTAGTCCACTTTGTTTCGAATACAGTTTTCCCTCTATCTTCTGCTACTCACTAAAACCCCACTCCAATTCAGATCATCCACTCCAGAATCGCCTTTTTCAGAAGTTGGAATTTTTTCCAACCACGGTAACGGGGTGTTTCATATTGTGTCTCCTGCTGTAGGTATGTTATTAGGGAACGGGTCGAAATTCTGTTTTAAAAATTCTGCTTTGCAAAGATCTGATTTTTTTAGTTCTGCTTTAGAAAATTCAGCATTTTAAATTTTAAGTGATGAAATTCAGCTTTTATCCAACTAAGAAAAATAGACATTAAAAACAAATTTTAAATTTACAAAAAATTAAAAATTTTAAGTAAAAAAATAAAAATAAAATTTAAATTAAAAAGAAACAATGGACCTTACTAATAATCTTTTTTAACCTTCACACTTAAGATTTTGTATGCAATTTTGTATGGAAAAGTTCGAAGAATTTATCGTGGACACTGAAAATCGCGAAATAAAAATTAGTTTTAATATTAATAAAAAAAAAATAAAAAACTTTAAAAAAGCGATCGCTTTTTAACATTTTCCAAACCTTTTTTTATAACCCATCAAGAATTTAGAACCCAACCCATATTATTTGTTGCAGGTGAGGCTTATGTCGATGATGGAATGGTACTTTGTCTGTTGCCGCTTCTTACATCACATTTTCCTTATCTTAGACGTGCTTTCACTTTGTCGATGAAAGGGATTCACGGATAGATCCACCTTCTTCCCACAGCCTTTTGAATGATCTTGCGTGACATGAAGCCCCAATCTTCTTTATTATTTTATTTATTTATTCTGTCTTGCAGTTAGGCTTCGCGTCGTCCTTTAACAGACACCAAAGATACACGGGAGTATAAAAACTGTTCTTAAGAGACCTCTGTATGTCTATCCAAATGGCTTTTTTGAATTAATTACTCACCTTGCCTGTTGTGGCATTTGTAGGACTTCTGGTACAAGACGTTTATTCTCCGTACTTTTGTTAAGAACTTTGGCGTATTTTGTAAGAGGGTTCCTGTGGCCTTCGATTTGAGTTTCCTTTTGCGTTGCCATATCTAGAAATTTCCCTCTCAAATGCAGCTATTTTAAATATTCCCCGTTCAGCTAAGAAAGGTGTTTCAGCGATTGGCTCGTGAATACGGGCAACATCCCCCACATAAGTAGTCAATTGTTAGAATAAAAATAAATGCCAGAACTTTCACACCGACCACACTATCCATTTTTTATCTCAAAAATATTTACAATGTGCAGAAAATTCAAGGATTTGTACAAAATTTTATCAAAGAACGCGCTACAGAATTTCAATATCACCAAGAACACACTGATTGTACTTTTCGCGGTCATTACGGTATAAATTTGCCGCACTAAAGTTCTCCGGATAGTCCGTTTCGGGTTGTTCTAAAAACGACTGCAATGCAAATATAATCTGCTTGATGCCAAGCCGAGGCCAGTAGGATGTCAAGCTTGAACAAACGCGCCCATTAGCATCGACGTTTGGATGAAAAATCACTGGCTTGAAATATATTTGTGGGCACGTATCCAAGTGCATCGAATCAAACTCAATGGTGAAACTGAATCGACCTTTCTCCCAGACTGTATTCCTTGGCCCCGGCATTACACACTCCCACTTGAAGAGATCCAGTGTGCCGTTGGTGGTCATGACCGGATTGGCTGAAAATCCATTCGGAGGGTCTTGTCGCCATTTGTCGCGTTCTTCCTTGAGGCGTTTCACAACAGGATTCATTTGGTATACTTACAAGGAATTTTAAAATGTTTCCAAAATGTTTTTAAATTTTTATTTTATTTTTCTGTTCTAATGTTTACAAAAAATTTTTCTAAAGTGACAACATTTGACGATGTGATTTGATTGTTTTTTTTTTCGCCTTTCAATCAGCGTCGCTATGTTATCGGATTTAATTTAGGGACAGTCTTTATAAGGTGCATGCTTCCCAAACACTTGTACTGCCGACACGTTTTTCACATCCGTCCCATACTAAATCTGTCAAATTAACCAGTGACTTTGAGCTGTTTTAAGGAGCACTCTTCTGAGAAAAACTGAATTTTCAACACGGAACTACAACCATTACGCCATTACCATTACTACTGACCGAGGGTTTTTAGGTTTGATTACCAGAAAACACACAAATTTACATCTTCAGGTTTTTTTTTCCACTGCGCCACCTCTGGCGAACGTCAGACAAAAAATTCAAAAGTCATGAAAGAGTTTCTCAATTCAGCCTCCAGTCGTCCTAAAAACAAAAACCTTTACAAAACGAATGTTTGTGGGAAGCTAGACCTAGGGTACCTATACGGACCTGTTGCGTCAACTATTTTTTATATATCCCAAGTGGAAGTGTTTTGCGGACAGCTAAATTCTGACAGCTTGGTGAAATGTATAGCTCATGTTGAGCCCTTTAATACTGCTAATAAATCCGCTTTCTGCGCAATTACCTTTCTAAAGCAATCCGGTCCTAAGAGAACTCTAAATTAAATCAAAAGTCGACAAATATACTCCAAAATAGCCAGTTTAAAGCTGTTTATCATAAATGCTTGCACACCTTAAGGCTGATTCGCAGCCTTGCTTGGCTGAAATAAATGTTGCAAGGGAGATGACCGACTCCCGCTGAGACATTGCAGTTCTCATAACTATTGTCAGTTGCGAGGTTGATTACCTATTGATAAAGTAGATTGTGGGGCCTGTACTTTTCAATTTTGGACTGACGCAGGGACAAATCATTTCTTTGAATTAAATTCTGGTCGTTTAGCGCTGCCTGAGAAATCGAAATTCGTATTTTTAAAACAGTTGCGACTGACAGCGGGAGAGGCGTATTAGTTGAGGTCCACCCCGGACCGTCTAAGTAACGACTGACAGTGACCGGCCCTACAGTTCATCGTGCAGTCTTTATAAGGCTAAAAAACACAATATATGTGCTCTAGAAAAGTCACTTAACATTCGAAGCTGAAAAGGTGGTTAGACCTCTCCATGAGGGCAAGCGCGTTAGCCGCCATTCAAGAACAATTCTCAGCTCTAGGCTCTCTTGAGGAAACACTTTTAAAATGTTTAAAATATTAGCAGGGACTTTCGTAGAAGCGTCTATAAATTCTACGAAAGGACTTCCTTCAGAAAGGACAAGCCAATTTTTTTGTTTCGTGTGTTTGCATCCGACGTCCAATCTCATACAACAAAGGACAGCGGTTACTCATAAATTCTCAGTTTTTTTTTTTTTTAAGAAGCTGGGATATTGTGTGCCACAAATAAAGAGGCATTTGCCTGATTAGAATTCTAAATCAGACAAAGGTGCTTTCGATCTGTTTCTCATTTGTCTGCGTCCTCGAACTTGTTGCCATTTTATCTATTTGGTAATTAATTCGTATTTTGTTTGTTTGCCTGCCGAAGTGGAATTGCTTCTTCCGGAAAGGGTAGTTGTCTTTTCTTGGCAGAGCCCATTAGTGTAGAGCTTTGGTGCATACTTACAATGATTAGAAACCTAAAAAAAAAGGAGTCTACATCTCATCCCATTAAATATTCAAATTAACTCCCTCAAGTCTAAGCTTTTTGAATATTTGCTCTTATAATGTCAATTTGAATACCAAGCTTGAGAAAAATCCGCCTTACCCGTAATTCGCGAAAACGCGCCCAAGCCCATGCCAACAGTGGGATGGGCTCCATTACCGAGGCATTTGTCTGGCCAGACCCCCTTTTAAAATGCTATTTTTCATCAGGCAACTGTGCCTGATATCAGTGTGTATGTGTATACTCCTAACGCTGGCCAGCTATACAGGTGCATCGCTTTTGTTGCTGTTGTGTCAACACCGAAACTGATCCCATTTATCATTATTATTGTTCGCCGTTGGTGAATAACGGTTGGCACGGCTGGTGTTGCCAACAACGCGACGCGCCCTTCTCATTTATGCAATCACCATCGCTTTCATCTTCAGGCTGGAAAACATTGGTACTTTTACTGTTTATGCGGTCTTTTGAGGGGTCGAGCTGTATATAGCGGTGGCATACCTGATTTGATGATGGTGTAGCCATGCTCTGGTAGCAAAGGGTTTCGGGATTGTCTGCCAAACGAATAAATCACATCACACCGCCACACCGGAGGCTAATGAAAATTGATGCTTGGAATGTTTCGTGCCGGGCCGAAACGTTGTCTGCAACGAACGAGTGTTGGCAGTCAGATAATAGTGTTAAGTCGTCAGACAGACGTAGGATTAACACTGGCTGAGTTATGAATGGAGTGGGTAAATTTTTAAAAGTGGTAACAGGGGTTGAAGCAATTTTTTTTTCATGTAGTGTTACGCCTGATTGAGTTTGTAGGTGGTGGGGAGGGGGTGGTAATAGGTTGTGGGGAATATTAAAAATCTGTATGTTGTAAGGAAAATACAAATTTAACAAACTGTTAGAGATAAGGTTACCAAATTTTTGAATTCCTAATAATAAACAATAGAAAAAGAAACTTGAACTTAATTTTCAATTATTCAAATAGGTACTTTACAAAAAAAGGAAATGAAATAGAACGCATTTTTAACTTTCTCAATTACGTAGTAAGAGAAAGATAATATTATATTCGTACAAAATTTCAAACTCGAGATGTTAATCAATTCTGACATTACGATGATAGGCGAACTCAAAAAAGTGGTTCGCAAAATTCTGTCTGTCTGGCTGTACGTATGCACCTGAGGCCGACCGTCTTAAAAGGCTGCCCGGATTTCGTTCAAACTTCGGACTTGGAGTTTGGGCGCTTACAGTTGGGGGCCGTTTTTTTTTGCATGGTAACCTCAATATTAATGGTACTTCCCTTACAAAATTTGCATACCAGTTTGATTTGTTTGAAAACGGCTCAAACGATTTCAACCAAAATTGATATTTAAGCTTAAGTACATAGGTGAGGTAAACATAACTGCATACTCAGTTTTCCGCTAAAAAATCTAGTAACGGTACTTTTGAAATTTGGACATATGTATCTCGAAAACGGTCCATACGATTGTAACAAATATGCATTTCTAAGGTAATATGGTAATTTCTTACTTAATGGAAAACTCAGTTTTTCTCTGTTTTATCGTAAAATGGATTTTTGAAAAAAAGACATTTTTGAAAAATTTTGTTTTCTTTAGCTTAACTGAAAACGGCAATAACGATTTTGACCAAAATGCAAACTTAGAGTAAAATTCATGTTTTCAAAATTATTACGTCCTTAATTTTCAATTCGAATCACCGAAAAGGCTGCTTTTTTAAAACTGCTCATATCTCGAAAACCCCATATTCGATTTCGATTAAACTTCTAAAACCAAGTAATGCTTACATGCCAAGCAATAATTTGTTAAACAATAGTATTTTTCAAACTAAACATGTCAATATTTGGTACTTTTTTTTTGCCAAATTTTACAAAAACCGCTCTAACGATTTTGATCAATATACATATTGAGGATATTATAAGTACTCTTAATAAGATCCCGTACTTAGTTTTCCCCAAAAAATTCTAATATTGACGTATTATAAATTTTTCTCAAAAATGAGTACCAAATCTCGATCTGTGTTCACACTTGCAATGAAAGAAAAATAAAAGCTACGCAAAAATTCTTTCTAGCTAATATTTAATAGTATTGAATATGCACCCTAAAAATAAATCCAACAACTTGAAATTTATACAATCAGGCAACACCTTTGCACCAAAAATTTGCACTTTATTTTATGATCGAGTCAGAGCCAATATTCGTTTTATGTCTAAACCAAGTTATTTCTATTATTTTTTGCCCGGGTCAGTCAAATCGCTGAAATCCTTAATCGTTTTATGTCTTGCACAGCGGCGGTATTCGTTTCTGTGTTTAATTTGAAAATTAACTCGCGTTTCTGGTGAAAGGAAACAGATAAATGCAAACTCAGAATAATTGGAAAAAATATTCCGCCTCCTTTAAGCCTCTTGTCCTTGAAGATACTTCTAAATACATCTTTCGTTTGCAATCAATTTGGGGAAAGGCGGTGTTCATCTAGAACTTGACAGCTTACAGAAACTTGGATCTCTCTACCGAGTAACAATTTGACTTTCGTAAGGTGCTAAAGAGGATTTTTGTCCTCCTCCAATTTGACCGCGAATGGTCTTATACAACAAATTTTTATCGCACTTAAACAAAGCTTCTAGGCTTGAGAAAAAAATTCCTGTTGCCAGTTGAATAGGAAGCGATCATTGCTATCATTCATACATTTAATTTCAATGTCGAACTTATCAATTAAAAGGGTTGCAAGTGAACCTTCAACACCTCTCGATCTTCCGCGACTGCCTCTAAGTTTCAAAGGCCAAACTTCACATGAGGTGGGGAGAATATTTCAACATCCCTCGATCTTTCGCCACCAACCCTTTAAAGGGCAATGCCCACACGAGGTGAGATTTAGAATCTTCCTCTGATTTGGTCATAAGCTCCTAAATTTAAGTTTTGGAAAGTTATTTTTTCTAAACATCGTCAACTTTATTCAGCTTCACAGGCTTATTTGTGCACGCATGGCAATCCTCACTCCATTTTAAATTGCTCAACGCATCAAATAAAACGATGGCATACACAATTGCAGCGTGGGTATACCCGTTGTTAGGAAAATTGAATGTGAGTTTCGAGTCGCATCCTTTCCCAATTTTTGGATGCATATCTGACACTAAAAACTGCGCCACGAAAAAGTTGTTCCCATAAAAAAAAGAAATCAACCTCTGCGATTTTCTGAAGCCTACCCTTACTCGACGATAGTTCTTCGAAGCCCCTAGATAAGCTCCTTCGAGGTCTTACATACACCCCCAATGCGTGACTAAAGAAACTACAATCTCTTCCCCTTTACGTCTCTAAAAGCACACTACTTCAGTGTTAACAATTCCATTCACATCTACCTCTCACCACAATCGGATATAGGAAGACAAAACACAACTCGTCTTTCCCGGGACACATGGCAAAAAATGATCCTTGCACAATTGTTCGTCCTTCCAAGCGTCAGCGTTTAACAGCTGTGACATGAATACACGATGTCTGACACGTACACGGGGACACAAATCGAATTCCACTTTTATTGTTCACATTAGGTGGGCAATGGAAGAACAGGAATGAATCCGCGTATCACCCATCCAAATACACATAAACTAAACAACGTAAAAGTGACATTGCCATTTGGGGCGTCGTATTTCCCAACCAAACCAACCCTTCACGACTGCCGCCATTCCACCATCCGGGTCCGATACGATCGCGTCAACACACCGTATCCGCATTTGGTACGTCTTATCCCTGAATCACATCCTTGTGCTAATTTCCTCGGTCACTGATTTCTCATAAAACTCCACGAAGAAAACAAAACAAAAAAAAAAAAAACAAAAAAACACTCGACTGACTTTCCGACATTTAAATTCAAATTTTTGAAGTGATTTCGGGTTTTCTTCTTCTTCTTACCTACGGGAGGGGTAAAATCGCATTATGCGGGTCCCTGTAATTCAAGGTATTCCATGCGCACAGTGTGTACCAACGTTTTGTGTGGGCGGATTCTCTCTCGCTATTCAACATCCGAGTCACGTTCCGGTATCTGTCACAACAGTTCGAAATTATCTTTGTCATTTGAAAAATTTTGGAAAATTTAACTTTTACTCTACACACCGAGAGGAGGGTGCGGGCTTACTTGGGACTGGTGTTTAAAAGTAACCCGCAGGCGATTGACAAACGCGTCCTGCATAGCAAGTGCGTGTGCACGGAATTTTGTTTTATTGGAGTCACGCGGTGAAAACTATTTAACGATTCTCAAAGGGAATTAACGGAATGCCTCAATTGGGGATATGAATTTTAACTAGAATTCTTGAAATTGATTAGGATATGGTGGGTGGGCTCGGAGGACTGTGTTTGCATACAGAGGGATTAAGTTCATACCCCAGAAGAGAGTATCGCAGATTTGTTTTCCATTTGTAGGGGATTTTCAACGGTTTGGTTTTTTTTTGCGGCGAAACCCAACATCGGCAAGCAAATCCGATTTTGTTCCCAGAATATCTATGTTGATAATGGTTTTAATGGCGCGGCGCGTATAAAGGGAAATTCGAAAGACTCCATGGCGGAACAACGGAACAGCCTCTTTGTTTGATAAAAGGATTTGTCGGAGCTGGAATTGTGGATGTTGGCAAAATTGCGCGGAATAAAAATTTGAAAGTTATTTGCCTGAGGTTTGTGTGTAGCAAATGGGAATGGTTGTCTATGGCAATCTAATATTGCTGGAGGATTTGTTTATTAGAAATTTGATTATGAAGTGGCCTAGTTTGGGTCTCAGGGTTTTTTCTGCAGCAGCCTTCACTGAAATTGAATCATATTCCAAGGCTCTGAAAGATATCCTTGTTATAGTGAAACTGTAACCTTTTTTCAACTGTAAGGTGTTTGTCTGGAGTAGATTTAGAAACTACTGCACGAAATTGACTCGGGCTTTCATTGTTGCCTTAGAAAATGTCGCGAATAAGATATAGGGTATGTTCAAACGTTATCCGCAGTCTGTTGCAATTGTTACGCACAAGTCTTTCATCAAACTCTGATTTATCTACCACAACTCTATTCAGTAGAAAAAAATCTTCCCTTCCTTGTCAACAAACTCCCAACAAAGGTTTCCAATTGCATTCAAAACCCACTACCAGCTACTCGTACTCGTATCCGCAACAAAATGGACAGATAAGCTAACGAAATATGTATCAATCTCATTAGAGTTCATCTGGCCCCTGCTCCAACATGAACGACGGAACTTTTAGCAGTTAATTTAATAAATCTCTTCTGCTTGAATAAACGTTAAATAAATTGCCAAATGGGATTGAATAAATTACTCAAGTGGATTCTTTTGGGTGGTGCGCGGTAGTGCTTCCTTAGCCACGTGATTTACCACACGCAAACGTCTGAGAATATTTAACTTCAGAGTATCCATAACGTTGCGCGACTTTCATTTACTCATGTTCCCGAGGGAGAGCCACAACTTCTTGGGGAAGTTTTTTTGGGTTTTTTGTTTTTTTTTTTTCCATTCTCCGTGAAAAGTTCTCCTTCATTGTTTGTCTTCAAAAGGAGTCTAAGTTGAAGTGATGTGAAACGCTATAAGTTATAAGCGTAACAGATGTTGGCAGAGTGTTTTACTTTTTAAATTATTGCATTACAAATTAGGTTAAAGTGGGAACGGTTGGAACATCCACGTGAAATATTTTTTTACAGCCTGATGTGAGGTCCAGCGATGAGTTTCTTGAAAGACTGTCTTAAAATTAATTACGGGGGAAGTGTTACTCAAAATGCATTGCTTAGGGGATATCTGGATGAATGTTTAGTGAACAAACCTCTATGAACCTTCATATCAATAAATTCGTGCTTTGATCGGCGTAGCGCCATCTTGTGGAAATAACCACATGTAGTCAAAATTATTGTCGTAGCAGTATCCCGTCAGGCCGTACGGAGTTAAGAGGCTTGGATTTTCCCTTCCGCTTGTTGATTATCTTAGTCTTAATGTACGCTTTAAGGTTGCCACAAGCCGATTTTGTGAGTCGGGAATAGCTTCAAAAAAAGCCCCAAAAATGTATCGGAAAAAATTCTAACTCAACATTTTTGCAAATAATAAGAAGGAAATCAAATAATGAACCTCAAAAAATGTTACAAAGAACGCTTCGAAAAAGGGTTGGGGTCAAAATTCTGGATGGGTGAAAATTATTTGGACAAAACTCTGCTTTTCAAAATTTTGCTTTTCTAAATTCTGCAAACAATGAAAAAAGGTTGGAAAATGTTCAAAAGCGCGCGCTTTTTTCTCAATATTTAATCTGTTTTGTTCTTGTTTTTTTTTAATTTTATTTTTATTTAAAAGTTAAAAGTAAATAATTTTTAATGTTTTATAAATTTAAAATTAAGGTTTTTTTAAATGTGTTTTCTTTTTCTCGTCGTTTACATATTTTTAGTTGGAAAAAAGCAGAATAGGCAGAAAAATCTTCCCAGCAAACGCTCAAAAAATCCCAAATTGCCTCAAAATGTGCGGCCACCAACTATTTGCCCAACGGTCTTGCAGTTTTATCCTTTCTTAATTAACTTCTAGCTAAGTAACGACGTGAACCACTTCACGCTTTAACTTCGCCCCCTCACCCAAACTCACTGCCATCACTCGACTTAGTATTCCATAAGATTCTCATTTGCCCCGCTCAAATTACATTTGTAAATGTTCCCTCAGAATATCAATGACATGATCATAACAATCAAGGTCGAGATATTATCCATATAGTTCTCTCATTCAATGGAATCAAATTAAGCTGCAAACAAAGGCAAACGACAGACTCATCTCCTCAGCTGCTGCCCATCTGCACTAGGATCATCGCCATTCTCTGTCACGTATTCGCTGCCAAAATCATGTGCTGCCATGTACCAACTCCATTCTACCTAGGTCCTTGGTATTATCATTTCTTCTCGATAGCGAATATAATAGAATTTCTGTCCGAATGGTATTAAATAGGTAAAAGAGACATGCCAAGCATACGCAAGACCAGCAATGAGAACATAGAAAAAAGTAAAAATCCCGAAATCTCCTTGGGGAATAGCGTATCCAATTCGGAGGAACAATAAGGATCGGCAGCACGAACGACGACCACTTAGCAAAATTTGTTTCATTTGTTTCATTTGGCCAGCAGAGCAACTGCTATAGGTAGACTGTGCAATTTGTCGAATAAAAGTCATTTGTTGTGGTCTCGGTGCCGTACTTTTCAAAATGGCAACTAATTTTCTTTTCGGTTAATTAACTGGTAATTAAGTGTGTTGAGCGCTTAAGCGTGGCCATGGCCAGGGATAGGAAGTAGGCGGCACAACATGTTTTTCACAAAACTAACAAGCGTTGCGAAAACAAAGTCAAAACAAAGTTAAGTCGAAAGGGAAACTAGCTGTCAGAGCAGGGGTATGCGCTTATCCTTAGATCTAAATAGAGAGGAAAAATGTAAATAATCTACTTTATGGTTTAATTATACGCGGGCAGCTACCATCGCCTAAGTGAGTTGTGATTTAATTTGCATTAATTAGGGCCAAACAGAACCGGAAACAGATTGTTTGGTGTATTTTCTCGGCGTAAACGCGGGGATGCTTAATAGAGGGAATTAGCTTTCTTGGGTATAAGTTTTTTTGTGGTAGAAAAATCGGCCAAACAATTGGGGTCCATTAATTAAATAATTTCTATTTAAAATTGCTGGCTGGGAGTTGTGGTCGGATTGTCAGTGCGAAAGCCCTAAGTAATTAGTCAAGTCCATTCAGATAAACCGCTGCAACATTTGCCCACAAGTCTCTTAAGACTATTTACAAAAACTTTTGAGCAAGTATGCTGCCGAAATTATATTCCTGTGTGAGTTTGATTTGTTGTCATTTGGCCGTCATTGAGCAGTGTGTTTGTGTGTGCTCATTCAGTAGGAGATGTGGATTCCGCGCAGCTTCCAGCCGAATACCGTCTCGATTACTATCAGAAGATGTGTAAGACGCCAATTTTTAAGGTTAGCAAATCAATACCTATTAGAGTCAATAACGCCTCAAAAATGCCCCAAAACGCCCAAAAAATGCTAAAAACTGTTCCAAAAAACGCGTCAAAAACACACCGAGAAAAACACAATATAACCCCTTGAAAACCCCACAAAAAATATTCTAAAGAACAGCCTCGAAAAACACTCTAAAGAACGTCCCTTAAAATGGCCCAAAACGTGAAATAAAACGCTTCGAAAATCTCCCCAAAACCCCACAAAAAGCGTCTCGGAAAACGACTTAACAAGCCTTAATCCTTGGAGAGAGCTTCGAAAACTGTCCTAAATTACTTCTTAAAAAAAAACAACAGAAAAACGCCCTTAGGAGCGCATCGAAAACTGCCTTAAAAAACGCCCCAAAAATATTTAAAAGACCGCCTCGAAAAACACTGCAAAGAACGCCTCGTAGAATGCCCCAAAACGCTCAATTAACGGCTTCGAAAATCTCCTCAAAACCCTACAAATCGTCTCCGATAACGCCTGAAAAAAAAGCTTTAGAAAATGTTCCTAAGGAACCCTTAGATTCACCAGAAAAAATTACTCAAAAGAACGCCTCAAACTGTTCTAAATGCATAAAATCGACCCGAAAAACACTCTAACGAATGCCTCGAAAATCGCCCCAAAAAACCCTCGGCAAAACGCTTCAAAAATTGCCTAAAAAAAGGGCTTAAAATGCACCAAAGAACGCATTGAAAAATGCTTCAAAAAACTCTTCGAAGATCGCCTCGAAACCTTCCAAAAAAACGCTCCGAAAATTGGTTCAAAAAGTGCCCCAAAAATCGAAAAACTTCTCAAACCTTTTTCGAATCGCCACGAAAAACATTCCAAAAAAAAACGCTTCAAAAAAAGAACTCCTAAAAACGACCCAAAATATCACTCTAAGGAATGCTTTCAAAATTGCCCCAAAAATCATCTCGGAAAACGCCTAAAAAAATGTCTTAAAATGCACTAAAGAGCGCTTCGAAAAACGCCCCAAAAATGCCCAGAGAACTCCCCGAATATCATCCCAAAGTGATATACAGTCGATGGCGAAATTATTTATATTTATATAATGTACGAGCCGTCAAACAAAATGTATGAAAATTCATGTGTTTTTTCACGCACGCACAACACACACATACGTTTTCCGATTTCAACCAAACTTTACAAAAACCATATATAGACCAATACCAAGGATGTGTGAAAGTTTGGTTGAAATCGGTAAATGCGTTAAGGCGTGAATCGGCGACAAACGAACAGAATTTTAAGGCTCAATTTTTATATATATAGATTTTTATATATATAGTTCGCACAAGTAGTTTAATTTGAGACAACGTTCCTTGTACAATTTACCTGGAAATGCTCCTTAATACAGTGCACAGGTCCGTATTTCAAATGGAAACCTTTGCCAGTGTTGCCGTGGCTGTTTGTATTTAAAGACCTAAATTTATTCACTTATTTTATTTAAACATACAAAATGTCGAAACTTTGAAGGACACGCTGATTAAACAACTGACGATTTTCCTTATACATTTGGCCAGCATCGCGATTTTCCAATGAACCCAAATTCGGGTTCTCCAAAAATGACTGCAATGCAAATATCATTTGTTTTATTCCAATATTGGGCCAATAACCCGTTAAATTCGAACAAGCGTATCCACTGGACTTCACATTTGGGTGAAATATTACAGGTGTAAAATAAATCGCAGGCGGGCTTGTCAAATTTGCAACATCGAACTTAATGACGAATTTGATTCGTCCTTTGTCCCAGACTGTGTTTCTCGGGCCTGGCATCACACAGTCCCATATGAATAGATTAAGTGACCCATCTGGATTCTTTGATGGGTTGGCCTTAAAGCCCTCAGGTGGGTCACGTCGCCACATGTCCAATTCTTCTTTGAGGCGTTTCACTACGGGATTCATTATAAATTTGTTTCACTGCTTGCGATCGAAATTTCAAATGTGACACAGCTCAACGAACTGGTGTGATGTTTTTTTTTTTTTTTTTGTTCCGAGGATAGGGGTACAAGTTTTTCCTGTAGATGTCGATCGTGTATGGATTCTGTATTCAAGGTCTGTCAAAAAAATTCTCCCACGGAGAAATGTTCGAGTCAAATCATTTTTCAATGTAAATGCAACTTCTTTCTGAACACTTAAATGAACTTGAGGGAGACATTTTTTGTCGTACCGATTGCGTCTTTATTTCAGAACCGAATTTTATGAAATATAGACTAAATGAAAGGTGAAGTTTAACAAGAGTGAAAACGGTATTTCGTTTAATAAATTTGGCGGGTTTTAATTATTTAAGTTGACGGTTTAAACTGGCCCAAAGTGGTTCATTAGGTTGAGTTAGGTTGATTGTTTGTGAGTTTTATTTCTCCAAAAACAGGCTTTTCGACCCACCCAAATCAGTGTTCTAATTTTTTTTTGCAACGAAAATTAGGGCTTATTACTTGACACCATTGTGAATACACTTAAAACAGTCGGTTGCCACTAGTCCTGCGGGCACGCTTAGATTTCCATAAACGCGCAATTCGTCATTTAAATTGTAATTTTCTCATCATAGTCACGCTGTTTTGTGTGGTGATAATAAATTTCACAATAGCATCATCAGACCGCGGCAGGGGCACCCGCACCACGCGCCTGTTTGCTTCCACACCTATTACATGTTCAGCTAACAACATGTAGTATACCGTCCCTGAAATGGGGCATTAGGAGGACGTCCATCGCGCATTGTGTTTGTTTGCCTCGGCTACATGCGGCTATCATTTATAATTTAATGAGCTCACGGATGACTGGGGGAAAATGTTGCGCTCCGAACACCAACATCCAACAGGCCCTAGTGTGCACGTAATTCAACGTAAAATGTAAATTACATAATGCATCGTGTTGTAATGGACAGTAGTGCAATATTTAACACTTTGCCAGAGGGGCTGGCCTACCTGCTGACTGCTGGAACTAATAATGAGATGCGGTATTGTGCGATGAATTTATTTTCGGAAAACAAAGCAAGCTTATGTAACATCCAGCTGCACCGCATGTTCAGCATGCGAAAATTGTATTTCTTTATAAGAATTCACACGGACGATAAACAGGACTTAATGTACTGTCTCGTTCAATGTAATGTACCCTTTTATCAGCAGGCGTCCAATGCTGACACACATTACGGGCGAAAAGTTCAGTCCGAGTTTATTGTTTTTGATGTTGAAAATGTGCCATTTAGTGAATGGACCTACACACTCACAGGCGCCCATTTGATTGCATCATATTAGGAATGTATTCGCTCCAGTGAACTTGAAAATGGCACAACAGCATGTTGGGATTTGCGAAAATAATATGTTTAACCCTTCGACTCTGGCAGCAGTCCGGTGTCGTTGTTGTCTGGCTGTTAGGCACTCACAAATATGTCGTTAAATTTCAATATGCGGAACTTACAGTTTGCTGATAGGCACATTTAAATTTATCTCCATTGCGGACTTAATGGCCTACAGCTACAAGGGCTCCGGAGCGAGCAGATGTTTATTTCGGAAAGAACGAAAATTCACCATCGTTCATGGTATACTTTTGTAGATATTTTGGCTGCGGTCCAAAAGAGTGGTTGCTTGGGATTGAAGTCGAAGACGTTGCGCCAAGTCGCTTGATGGCATTAGGAGGACGCCAGCGTTCATTCGCTGAGGTCTAGGGATAATTGCATCAACTCAAAAGAAACAACACGCTAAGCGGGGAAAACTAATGAGAATTTTTTAGATTTTTTCACTTTTCCATGCGGATATTTTTTTCGCTGTCATTAAGGACGAAGATCTCTTTGTTCTATAAATGGATGAAACTTATTGGTAAGGAACGTTCTTGAATCAGTTGCAATGAGTATGGATTGGAGTGGATGTAATATCCACAAGATGACTGGAAACAAAAAGAACGAAACCTTGGTTTTGAATGGGCGGCAGCTATTCTGCAACAAAAGCGGTCCTGCCCGTTGAATTGATATGACTTGCCAACGCTGACATGAACAAATTGGCTGACAGCGTTTGGCTAATAGTCGAGGACGGCTTGGCTGTAAGTGGAAGCCGTTTAAGAGCAGAGTTGAAGAAAAAAACAGCTGGGAAGTTAAATCACCCACAAAATAAACAACGACTGGTTAAGGGAAGTATGGTCGAGTGTCCTAATAGACATATAGCGTCCTTTTCACTCTTGTTTTAAGAATACAAATTCCATGAAACGGAGTAATGTTAAAATATATAAATACACCCTGACGCCGAATGTAACTATTCTTCGTGCCCAGGCTACATTTTTCGAACTCACAATGGTGAAATATTCCATACAACATTCCTCATTGTGACCTACAAAATACATAAGTCTGAAGGTTAAAAATGATTTTTAGTAAATCCCGCTGAAAAAAGGACATACTACCAACAAATTTTAGTCTCGACTTTAAATTAACGGAAGCTCACGATTGCGAAATTTGTACGGAAAATATGGCCACTGTGAACTATTTAAGTTTAGAGTCGAAACTAAAAATGTTTATTGGGAATGCTCGATACCAATAATCACTTTTGTGTCCAGTTTCCATACAAAATTGCTTATTGTAACCTACAAAATATATAAGGTGAATTTCAAAAATGATTATTAGTAAGGCCCACGGTGAACTATGTAATTAAATTTAGAGTCGAAACTAAAACTGCGATATTAATAATTAAAAAGGCAAAATTTTCCGAACTCAAAACGACAATTTTCCATTTAAATTTACCCATTGTGACCTATAAAAAATTTAGTCTGAAGGTTAGAAATGATTATTAGTAAGGCCCAAAATGTTTATTGTTAAGGCCCATAACCTCAATTCGATTTCCCTATTCACCGAGCTGCGTTCAATAGCCCAAATCGAATACCGGATATCCGGTCTTTCATTTAGAGTGATTGGATCTTAACTTAAAAGTTTTTTTGACCTATGAATTTGGTTGATTTTGAAGCGCGGACGGTGGTATTTCTTTTCGGAACTAATAATAATGTCAACGTTTTGACAGACGCAGCCGATTGCTGCAATTTTTCAATTATTTTTTTTTTGCTGTATGAGAGGTTATCCTCGATATTCTAGAACAATTTGACAGAAAGTGCACGACTGTGTTGCACAAAACTTTCTCGTTTGTTTGAAAGCATTTTATAATATTTATATACGATTCACAGCAGTGAACTGGAATTCACTTTACCACCTCCATTCCACAAATAAAGCTAAACTAAAGTAGACCCAGGGGATAGATTCTGTTCAAACATCTTCGGATGCACGAACGATTTAATTCTGCAACTTAGAGCAAATCATTCATGCGCAAGAAAACGTTTTCACCTTACAAAAGGTCGACGCAGATGTCCCTATTTGCCCTGTAGTTCATTTTTTTTCCTCCTTTCATACATTTTTTTTGTTCAATACAAGTAGCTACGAGTATGGGTTGTTTTTTTATTTGTCCAAATGTTTTTATGGTGTTGCCATACAAATATTCGGGGACAAATCTGCAATTATGACAAAAAAAATCTGCATACAAATCTTACTTCACGATTTTCCTTTTATTTAAGTAGCAAAAAAAAAATAGAGCTGAATACGAAAATGAAAGCATACAGCGAAAGCAAGAGTGCATAAAATGTTGAGACTATTAGTTAAAAAAAAAACAAAATATATTGTTGCGAATGCAGTCAAAATCTGAAGCTCAGATTTCTGGGGATTTCTGGTTGTTAAAAGTCCGCAGCTATGTTGAAAATTGCAATGCTGTACTACCACGCACTACTTTGTGTCATAAAATTATGGTTATCAATTTAATTTACTTTTGCAATGGAAAATCCCCTGAATCTGTTCACTTGCCATTTGCGTATACGATAATATTTCACAACAACTCGAAACGAAAGACATAACAAGTACTTCGGATGGACTTTAATTAAATTCGGTAAATTGGATGATTTTAATTTTTTAATTAAAAAAAATATTGCTTGTCTACGAAATTTCAATATTTCAACAAGGACACTCTTCAATGTCCAAGTAGTTTTGCACATAATTCTCTGCCAGTGCCTGTCAACATCAGAGGCTGGCCACGGCCAGTTCACAGTTCAGGTCTTCGCGTGGAATAATTATTTCGGTATTTTTCATTTATTTTATATTTTTTTTTAAGAAAAACAAAAGATAAAATAATTTATTTCCATCGAGAGAGTAACAAAAAATACCCCAAATAGCGAATAAAAAAAAAATATTGAGTTTGCATGCAAATATTGATGATTAAATCGAAATAAATCGAACGCAGGAAATTATATTTCAAAACGAAGTGAGAGGGAAGGTCAGGTGGATGGGTTGGTCGACTCAGGTTTTGAGTTGATGCAGTTTTTGCTGAAAGTATTTTTAATATGCTTTTCGAGTAATATTGGGAAATGAAAATACGTAGCACTTTATGCACTTTTCAAATGTTCAAGAACCCGTGCAAAAGTATAAGGGACAGAGATGGTTCTCATAATGTGCACCGGTACATAGATGAGACCTGTCAAGCATGGTTCGAACTGGGGATATGTTGTATGCTTTTAAGATGGCAGTGGATGAGTTGCATGTGGGTGGGCTGCAAAGTCACTTAGCAGTTTTAAAGCGTTGCACGATATTTCGAAGTAAAACTTCCTACGGTTGGGCTGCATTTTCAGACGGTGAAGTAACGAAAAAACAACAGATCGTTGGGCAATAATTTCGAATTCTGATGAAACGGAAAAGCGGCAGGTTGTTGGGCAATTACTCCGATCTACGATGAAACGAAAAAGCGACAGGTTGAAGTGAAATTTTTGATGTTTCGTTATGTATGAAAGCGACAGGTCGTCGGACATTTATTCCGATCTATAATAAAACGAAAAGGCGACTGGTTGAAGTCAAGCTTTTTCTAACTAATGGGGCAGTAATTTCCAGAATCGATGAAACGGAAAGGCGACAGGTCGTTGGGCAATGGACAGTTGTTCCGACAGGTTGAAGTCAAACTTCTTATGGCTCATTGAGTAGTATTTTATAGTTTCAATGAAACGTAAAAGCGACATGCAATTCTTAAGTAATTTTGCGATTTAGTGGAACAAAAAGGCGACAGCAATAGGAAGGGACAGCGCACTTGTTGAGCAATCTCTGGCAGAACGAGACTCTTCACCGCTATCGCATAGCTTTTTCGGCTGACCATTTTTTTACATTTAATATACAAGTAACCTAGGCAAAAAGACTGATGGTCACTAAAAGCTGAGTGGATGATAGTCCTTGTGGAAATGTTTAAATTCTTCTCCACACTCATGGTCCAAAGGTTGGTGCCTGGTTCGGTTCTATTCGCCTCTCTGACTTACCACTCAATTTTCTTTGAATGAGAAAGGAAAATCCAGAAATTGGAGAGTTGTTTCAAGTTCGCATACAGAACAAAGCAGGGGGTCTTCGTTCTCGTTCTGTGAAAAAGTGAAACGAAAATGTTTTCACCCTTTCACCGCAATTTCGATTCTCGTTCTACGAAAATGTGAAACCAAACATCAAAAATTTTCATATGAATAATTTTTTTTTCACATACATTTTCATTTTCAAGTGAATGTTTTAAGTGAGAGATTGAAAAATGAGGACCTGATGTCATTCAAAACAGTGACAGGAAAAATTAAAGCAGTGTATGAAAACGATGTATTCGATTCACTCTTTCACAGAACCAGAATTGACCCCCAGTACTCAGTCGGAAAAGAATTGACTCCCCAAAATCTACCAGTTGAAATTGAGGCCACTGCCCTCAACTATTTCCAACTTGAGGACGAAGCACTACATTCTCCCGAGAGGGAGTCCACTCCTACATCAACTATTTTGAATAATTTCCCCAAACGAAAGTATCACATGATTTGTATCTCAAAATCTCTCGGAAATTATATTGAAAACAGATTCCCAATCGCAACACGTTGACAGCTACTGTCACAATGATAGTTCTCACAGAAATTGCTGGCCTGCAAAACGTCCCACACAATAGTGCATTAAATTTAATCCCGATCCAGAGCATTTATCTCTAAGGGACATTTCAAATTCCTGTAGCATATCACACACAGAGTGGTACGGAATTCATCCACCCATTCGCACTGACATCCGTCTTGCTGTTGATGCCCAGTCGATGAGGTACACCCTATCCGTGTGCCGCATGAACGGAAGCGGTATGAATTATTAGCAACGTTTGTCACATTGCCGTGGCACTCGTTGCCAAGCTCGTCCCACCGGACATGAGACCTGCACCGACATGGAAAGTAATTTTCGGTTTTATGTAAATTCTCCACAATGCGACATGATGTCGCCCATCACCGGCCGGAGGTGTTTTTCCCCTCAAAAAGCAACAAAAAAAATAAACATTCATCCATTCAGACAGTGTTAGGGGCCCAAATCATCTTGTGATGTCGTTAAATTGTGCTAAGTGCGGTTGTTGACGAGCTGGTGCTTTATCGGAATGCCAGCCAGACTGGATGGATTGAGTTGATTTGAAATACTGGTTTCATACGCACTCTCTGGATGCAGATTTGACTCATTTTACCCGCTTGACCTGCTTTGAATACGGATTTGTGTTTGAGGAAGGCGGCAATAACTATCACTTCCAGTAACCTAGTGCATTAGTCCGCCTGATTGACTGCCAGCAGCTAATGAATGCGTCACATTTAATCGGCGCATACACACTTGACAACACATTTCAACAAATCACATGCACAGGCTGATTGACATGATATCAACACTGATAAGCTCATTTAAATTTCCGTTTTCGTAGTTTGACGAACTCGTGAACAATAGCCGCACAGAACCGCAACTGGTTGTGGCATGGGAGGATGGTAATTTGAGTCCACCGGCACAAACGGAGACTGCAAATGGGGTGTCTGTAGATGGTTGATGATTGCTCAATAGATCCACAGTTAGACATTCCACAAGAACACCTTTATATAAAACTAGGTGGTACCCGCGACTTCGTCTGCGTAGAATTAGTACTTCAAGTAGCTCAATTAAAATATTTATATCAACAACAGCGCCACTTATCGGGTCCAAAACTATCCTACACACGGATAGGGTGTACCTCAAGCCAACCAATCAGACCCACACATTTTAAATTTATTGGTGAAATACGCAGCAAATCTATTTATTTCTTACCAAAAGTATAGATACCTATGATGATTTTTATTGTTTTCGCGACAAAAAGTGGCCATGTCATTCTCAGAGGTCCCATATATCCCTATGCCAAAATTCATAAAAATTGGTTTTGCGGTCGTTAAAATAATCTTACTTTCGCATTTATAATATTAGGATTATATCAAGGCTACCTTGAATTTTCTGTGCAAAAATGACAACTGAAAAAAAAAAAAATTGAAAATTGTCTCTTAGATTTCGACTGTAACTCTCTTCGGCCGTCGAGTCTCTTTCATGACGTCGTTGCTACGGGGTACGGGCATGATGAATGAAAGAAAGGTATTTCCCTGAAACATAGTTGTTCACAACTGAGTAGTTGTAGTAAAATTCAACTTTTTCAATTGTTAATATTTAAAAAACGTTAAAATGCAAAAATATGCACCCAGAAAATCTCTCTTTTTTTTTTTTTTTAGTAATGGCGATTAAAAGGCAGTAAAGTCAGAAAAAAACAACATTTCGGTAAAAAAAAAAACGCTCCCAAAAAAAGGCATGGCAATGAAAGAAATATCCTATGTCCTTCTCAGGATCTTAAGTGACATTTCAAAAAAAGTTTCATCGAAATCTGTGCAGTATTTTTTACGCCAACCGTTAACACATGAAAATGGCTAGTTTTATTATATGTATAGATTGTAGGTCGTTCCACTCGTCATACAAAAAAAAGGAAAAAAATCCCACAAAAGGAATGGTCGCGAGAAGTTAGGCCTATATGGACTCTATATTTTTGAGCTGACAGTTCTGCACCTAGGGGATGGTCCTTCCAATTGAAATTCACTGCCATTTCCCTTCTTGCCACTTCTGCAAGGACCACAAACCCATTAACACGGATCACTTTTCAATTCATCGATCCGCCAGCTATTCCATCGCGCACATCGTGACTCCTTTCATCCATCTATACATTGAGCCAATTATAAAATCAAAAGTCAGTGATTTAAAAATTCATAGATAAATTAAATTTTAAGTGTCGCTGCGGGGCGGATGACTGAGATTCACATCTATACTATCAAGAATATCTCTACTACCACTATGGAGCACAGCATCTGGGCCATCAAGGAAGCTTATGGCTAATTTAAAATTTATCAAGTGGAATAATTGGCTGTTCGCGAATTTTGTTCGCTATTTACATTTTCGAAAGAAGTATCCTTCGTAATCGTGTTTGTATTGAGAGTCCCCTAGTCAATAGAGTGTCCCCTCGCCCATGCCAAAGTTGTCAAAGTTTTATTGAGTGAGAAGATGTTTTTTGCAAATACTGTTGGCGTTTTGTTGTTTATTCTTCCCGCACCCTCTGTTTTGTGTTATCTTAAGTAAGTTAATCCTGTTGACGAAATTTGGTTTTATTATCGGATAACAAGAACTTTTTCCATTGTGTAACGTTGATGGCGCACAAGGAGTGACAGCGTATTGTTTTTGCTGTCACAAGGATTCTTCTGGCCAAAGTGATAAGCAGCCGGTGTTTTGGATGGATGGTTGAATTTGCTCCGATTTGGATCTTCTTCTTTTTTTTGTTTCAAACTTATGAAAAGAGGTTAAAAAAATGGAATAGTGGGCAGGAAAGGTGTATATTCAACTCTGAAAATAATCGGCGGTACCAATAATCAACTTTAGTCTGGCAGTTAACGCAAAGACTCCACACTTTCCAAAATCCCTTTACCAATAAACAAATATAGTTGCCACAATATCGCTAACTGTAGGGTTAAATGTTAGTGTTGAGAAACCTATGTTTATATCGGGTATTAGCAAAATAAATCCTTCCTTAATGTCATTTTGAAGAGGAGTGTTGCCCAACCATCCTAAATGATGGTATGGAATTTCGTAATAGGAGCGAATTTCCATACTATGTTGTTCAGCCTCATAGACTAACCAAACTAGACAGACAACTTCCCGTGCACCTACCCGATTTTCCCCGCAAATTTTGAATGACAGCCCTCTCTCGCGCGCTCTTTTTTCATGTCTGTGAATACATGTATTATTGGTCGCCGGGTGGCACTATTTCTCAATTACAAACAATTTGTAAATCGATTTATAACAATAAATGTACAAAAAGTAAATGTTGATTATGGTTTTTTTGATGTCTGTCTATCCATATTCGGCACCAAAAACTATTCATCCATTCACATTTCAGTTGTTTTTAGTTTTATTTGTATGAATTCTATTTTTGACAGCAAAATTCATGCAGCTCCATAAATGAAATCCGTAGGGGGTTGTTACAAAAATGAGTTAACAACATGCAAGTTAAACCCAGCTTCCACTAGGGCATAAGTGAATTTTAGAAAATTTTAATGAACATTGAATAAATTTCTTTTAGGCTTGCTGAATGTTTCCAAATTCGTTTATTTAACACCATATTTGTACAAAATCAAAATATGATTGGAAATTCTGTCGTTTAATAACACTGACCAGTATTGAATAATGTTACTTAGGAGCAGTAAAAATGCAAATGTTATTCATATTTAAAAAAAAAAAAGTATTAGTATCGGAAAGCAAAAAAAAAGGGATTAAACTCCTAACAAAAAGACAATATAATTTATTAATTGACAAAAACAAGTGCGCTCATTGTGCTTTTGGGATACAAAAAGTGATCAAAACATTTTTTTATTGTTCCGAGTATTTCACATAAATATTATAATGCGATCTACGAGAATTTTTGTATTATGGCCTTTACCAGAAAAAGCCAAATGCATACAAATTTGACAGCAATATTATAAGCAATAAAAATGTCGAATTAATTTTTAGAATTAAACAAATGCATACTTGATATGTTTTTGTTCATTTTACGTACTAGTTACAGATTATAATTTATAGTAAAACTAACGGCATTAAACATTTTGTTTCATTATGATTTCGAAACTTTAAGCATTAAAATCAACAAGAAAAAGTGTATTTCCTCTAAAATATACAAAAAAAGCTTCCAGTTACAAAATCTCTTTTAACAAAAGTAAAAAAAAACCGCGTTAGTTCATTTTATAGAGTTCATAAACTTGGCTTTTTATGTTCGATTTGCCAAAAAAAAGACTCCTTTTTTTTGATCTGACACTCTTGAGAAATCTCGATTTCTTCTCAGATTTCACACATACTTTCACTTATACCAAAGTGCATGACACACAGATGCCGGTTACGAATTGTTTATCGTTGAAAGGATTGCTTTTTTAGCTGAATTATTAATTTTTCGAGTATGGAAACAATTTTTTATATTAAATTATTTCGAATGCAAATGTGTAAAAACGAATTGGAATGGATTTCCTCCAGTGCAAGTGAAAAAAAATATTTTTGCGGCCAACTCAATACACACAAGAACCAATAAAATTCGAATTTAATGTTCGATTTGGCAGCAAAAATCTGAAATCTCAGATCAAAATCTGAAAAGTCAAATCGAAAACCACATTAAATTCAACTGTGATGTGAATGCCGTGTAACTAATGGGCACAAAATATGCCAAACACAGTCGCCCCCCGCTTGAAATCCCACCAGAAAATGGCCGCCCGATGGACATGAAGTGCCAGCAGCAGATTGCATAAGAATTCGTGCGGCAGCAATGGCGCTCCTTTGATTTGTACAGGCACGAATACTTATGCAATCTAATGTATGGCAGACAGCTTGTAGGCAAATATACCGTTTCTGCTCTCAGTTGGCTGTCTAGTTTGGTTAGTCTATGTTCAGCCTGAGCGTTTATAATTATAAACTAATTTTAGTAAATTGTAAATGTTTTCTAATTTTATTGGTTGGAATACAACAATGCAAGTGGTTTTTAAGTCTAGCAAATACAAATTTGTTCAAATTTAGGCACACAATTGAAAAATATTGCATTTTGGTTTTATTTCTGAACCCTTGGAAAATATATTTCAAATATTTTGATTAAATGAAATGGTTAATGCTCTTCTCTGCTTTATCTTGTTTAACTTCTGCTTGCTTTTTAATTGGTTTTCCTATTTAAATAGATTGCAGGTACGAATGCTTAGTGAAAATAAATTTGATATACCTAAGATTTTCTTGAGAGTCGTCGCAAATAAAATAAAATATCTGTTCACTTAAAATTGGACAGCACATACCTGAATGCCTACTTTTTTGTACAAATCTCAGTACCTTAGGCGGTATTTGGCTGCAACCAACCCCTATTTGAAAAACAAGTTTTTTCCTTGAAAAGGAGAATCTCTAATGTTGGTGTGGTTTGGGTTGGTTTGAAAAGGCTGACTTCGCGGAAATAAAGATATAAAAATTGTCAGCATTCAGTAAAATTCCCCGGCAAATAATAAATTTAGGAACTGCTGGAGGAATAGCAGGTTGTATGTGCGAATTCATAGAGGAGAAAAGAAGACAGCTTTTTTTTTTTAGAAAAATGTCCCCGGCTTTTTATTTAAGCTATTTATATTTTTAAGCTTTACAATTTTTAAGAGATCAAATTATATTTATTTTTACACTTCTATATACTTTTCCAAGCACAGTTTCGTTGCTTGGCAGATTGAAATTCAAAAAACGAAAGCAATAAGTCCTTAAGACGCTTATGGCTTCCTACGTAAATTTTTAATTTATCCTGAAATGAATAAGCCGGCTATTATTTCTATTTTCAAAAATATTCACTTGCAAACGATTCAATCTTTGATTTGATTCGCATAATCAGCCTACGAATAAATCAAAGCATTCTAATAAACTGTGTTACGTTTATTGAATAATTTGAAAGAGCTCTTATTACAACCCAAATTCACAAATAAATCAATCGTGAGATATTAAAAAACAATAAGAAGTACCGAAAATTGTGTCCGATCGAACGATAGGGCATTACTGATTTGCATACGATTTTTGACAGATCAGCTGGTATTTTGCGCATTTCCTATTTTGTGTTTTGTTTTTTGCTTATAACAAGCTGCAAAAGACATTTGAAAGATATCTGTTTGGCAAATTTAATTGCAATTTACATATTCCTTTTTTAAAATAAATTTGTCGTTGTGAAATAAACCATTGACATTGTTTTTCACAAAAACAAATTATGAAATTTGAATTCTGCGATGACAACAAATGTAATAGATTTAAAAAAAGTTGTCGCACTACCAAATGTAGAGGTATAATTGTTTATTGGTACCGTTTCACAAATGCTGTATATTTTTACTAAAACTAATCGTCGACATTAGTGTTTGATTATTAGTAAGGCCGAATGTGTTTCTTAAAGCTTGGATAACTTTTTATTAGTTAAATGGATTTTAGTTTAGAAGAGTGATCATGCAATTGTTGTCTGTTCGTGAACGTAAATTGCTTAGTTCTTATCAGACATTTGTTCTTTAAAATAAATAAATAATTTGTAGTATAATCCAAAATAAGGGAAACAGAACCATGCAGTTTTGCTGCTTAGTGTACGAGCGATTGACAGATTGACTCTATTGATTTTTTTAACTTTCTCCATTACGTAGTAAGAGAAAGATATTGTATTCGTACAAAATTTCGAGCTCGAGGTGTTAGTCAATTCTGACATTACGATGATAGGCGAACTCAAAAAAGTGGGTCGCAAAATTCTGTCCGTCTGTATGTCCCGAGGCCTACAGCCTAAGCGGCTGAACGGATTTCGTTCAAACTTCGGATTTAAAATTTGGGGGCTTACAGTTCGGAGCCGTTTTTTTTTTTTGCATGCTAACCTTAATATTAATGGTACTTCCCATACAAAATGTTCATACCAGTTTGATTTGTTCGAAAACGGCTCTAACTATTTCAACAAAAATTGATATTTAAGCTTAAGTAGGTGAGTTTAACATAACTGCATACTCAGTTTTCCGCTTAAATATCAAATAATGGTACTTTTGAAATTTGGACATATCTCGAAAACGGTCCATACGATTGTAACAAATATACATTTCTAAGGTAATATGGTAATTTCTAACATAATGGTAAACTCAGTTTTTCTCCGTATTATCGTAAAATAGATTTTTGAAAAAAGTCATTTTTGAAAAATATAGTTTTCCCTAGTTTACCTCAAAACGGCATGATTTTGACCAAAATGCAAACTTAGAGTAAAATTGATGTTTTCAAAATGATTGCATCCTTAATTTTCAATTCGAATCACTGGAAACGCTCACTTTAAAAACAGCTCATATCTCGAAAATCCCATTTTCGACTTCGATAAAACTTTGAAAACCAAGTAATGCTTACATTCCAAACATTAACTTGCACTTGGCTTTTAGCTAAATAGTTAAGCAATAGTATTTTTCAAACTAAACATTGCAATATTTGGTACTGTTTTGTCTGCCAAATTTTACAAAATCCGCTCTAACGATTTTGATCAAAATACATATAAAAAGATAAAATCAGTATTCGAAATAAGATCCCGTACTTAGTTTTTCTCAACAAATTCGAATAAATTAGATTATTAATTATTTCTCAAAAATGATTGCACAAATCCCGATCTATTTTCCAGAATCTATGCTATATTTTTGTTATAATCTCCCCACTTCCGATAAAAATGCAATAACAGCTACGCAAAACTTCATTTAAGCTAATATTTCCCTTTTTTTCAGCCTTGTTGCAAACTTTTGACGAATGAGAAAGTTTTGTTCGACCCAGTCGTGCACTTTATTTCTTTTCCACGCGTCTGTTAAAAACTACTGTTGGAAAGTAGGACGCTTCCAAAGCAAAGTACAACATTAATATTTATTTTTAAAATATATACATTTATACTGCCTGTACTATTTTAAGAAGTTATTCTCAATTAAGCGATTAAGAATTAAATAAACAAAAAAAAATAAAAAAAAAAATAGATCCGCATAGGGACCTTTGGCCTACAGCCTCTTGCAGCCATTCGTTTTGAGTTAGTTTCTAGTACTTTGGGATGAATGAAATTCAAGTAGTCTCAGCTTATAAACACAAATCCAACCGCAATATAAACAGCAGCAATATTTCGAAGTCCCAACTTTATGTCTCTTGTTATGCCAAAAATGACTGTTTATCTGCTCCATTGTTCTCGTTGCTCTGTGACTGTGACTAGAGAATAATTTCCGCATTTAAATTATGGAATATTTCATCCAAAATTGTGGTGAGAACTATGTGACTCCTCTATGTAATTCTAAGTACACATTTTACAGAGAAATTAAGTGGAAAAGGTACCCGTGTCATACCTGACGATTGTGGGACCTCACTTTTAGTTCACCAAGAATATTAAACAATTCTCTTGGATTGGCTCATTCTTCAAAAGGTGTACATAAGTTCATTCATAGCAGCATCCTTCACATTTTTCTCGTACGTAATTAAAAATTGTTTTGTTTTAAACTCTCTTATTTTCCATTCGTGTGGGACATAGTTCTTTGTGTGGATCCCCGTTTAAACTGACGTAACACACAAAATATCTGCGAAGCTTAATTTACTGTGCCATTCGCTGAATGCCTCCATGGGCAATTTAAACAAAAATCGATTTCACATTTTTCACAAACACAAAAACACTATTAATGGCTATCATTTTGTGGCAATGCCGCTTTTAATCTTTTCAAATAAAATATCAGTCCAACAACCAACTCTGATTATGTCGTTTGATCCCCAAACAAATGCCAACAAATATTTATAAAAGTTTCAAAGTCAGTCCCCAACATTATTCAAAAAAAGGATTCCACTTCTTGTACCTTTGTGTTTCATTAGCATTCCAGTCGAAAGTCAAAAATGTTGGCTGCAGTGAAATAATTCCTACCCAAAGTGACGCAAACTTTTCCACAGGATGAGCAGAGAAAAAAAACCTAATTCTTAACAAATTTAAAGCACCCCATTAAACAAGGATAACGATATAATGACGGCAATAATAATCCAAATAATTAATGAACGACAATAAGGATTTCCTCAAAATGGAATAAAGTCCTATAAAATGATGGCCACGAAAATATGATAATTTTTACTCTCCGGGAAGGCGACAAAAACGTTCCGTTTCAACAACTTTGTCTTCACTTGAAATGATTTTTGTGTGACTTGGGGACCGGTAGGAGATGGTGGCGCTGCCGTGAGTGTGGGTTGGTGTTTAGAGGTGATTTTTCTTTATCTACGGATGTGTTTCTTTGGCTGTTTTGGGGTGTACAGCTGAAATTTGATTGCAGGGAGATTCTTCTGTATTTTGGTAGTATAATAGGAAACGTTGAAAGTTTTTTTAAGGCCTTCGCTTAGTTGAAGAAAGTCCTATATTTATTAACTGCTAATGGCGCGCATAATGTACTGGATTAAGTCCTGCTTAAAAGAACGACATGACAACGATATTTTTTGGCCGACAGTCACCTCTTCTCGAGTACCTCAGGGCAGCTTAGTTGGTCCCTTATTGCTTGTTCTGACGATTTATCGAGTTTCTTTTCTCACAGAGCGATGGCCCCGTGCAAGAACATACTAGTGCATCTATGTTATTTTTCAGGAGAGACGTTAGAAGTTTTTTTAATAAAAGATTTTAGCTCTGTTTTTAAGGTTTTTGGTTATTTGCATGAAAAAAAAATTAAATAAAGTGCACGACTGGGTCGAACGTAACTTTCTCGTTCATCAAAAGTTTTAATGTAAATGAAGTGGGAGTTGCTGATTGTGTAAGCTCCAAATTGTTGGAAATATTTTTAGGGCGCATATTCAATATGGTTGGAAAAAATGAGAAGTTGGTAATATTTGCTAAAAATAAGTTTTACGTAGCTGTTATTGGATTTACATTGGAAGTTGGGGCATTGTTTTTACTTTAAAGTTATACCAAAAATATGTGAATACAGATCGGAATTTGGGTAGTCATTTTTGAGAAATATTTAAGAAATTGATTTGTTTGAATTTTTTGAGAAAAACTAAGTACGGGATCTTATTTAGAATACTTATATTATCTCTAATATGCGGTTTTTGTAAAATTTGGCAGACAAAACAGTACCAAATATTGTCTAGTTTAAAAAATACTATTGTTTAACTATTTCGCTGAAAACCGAGTATAGGTTATTGTTCGGGATGTAAACATTACTTGGTTTCTAGGGTTTTATCGAAATCGAAAATGGGGTTTTCGAGATATGAGCAGTTTTTAAAGTGAGCGTTTCCAGTGATTCGAATTGAAAATTAATTTTTGTTGAAATCTTTGGAGCCGTTTTCGAACAAATCAAACTGGTATGAACATTTTGTATGAGAAGTAAAGGGTGATTTTTTAGCTGGTTTGGTTTTGCCAACACTGGTTTTGACAGCTGACGTGTGTTTAGTACCTTGTGTCACTGTCAAACAGCTTCAGTTTGGTTTGCAATTTAACCATGGATCGTCTTACAAATGAACAACGCTTGCAAATTATTGAATTTTACTATCAAAATTCGTGCTCGGTTCGAAATGTTCATCGCGCGCTGCTTCCATTTTATGATCGGCATTCTCGACCTTCTGAGCAGTCTATTCGGAAGATTGTGACCAAATTTCGCACCAAATTTACTTTGTTGGACATTAAACCACCAACACGTTTACGTACTGTGCGTAGTGAAGAAAATATTGCGGCCGTATCAGCTAGTGTGACAGAAGACCGCGAAATGTCGATTCGGCGCCGTTCCCAGCAGTTAGGCCTTTGTTACAGCACTACGTGGAAAATTTTGCGGAAGGATTTGGGCGTAAAGCCTTTTAAGATACAGCTGGTGCAAGAACTAAAGCCAGCCGACCTACCACAACGCCGAATTTTTGGTGAATGGGCTCTTGGAAAGCTGGCCGAGGATCCGCTTTTTTATCGAAAAATTGTGTTCAGCGATGAGGCTCATTTTTGGTTGAATGGGTACGTAAATAAGCAAAATTGCCGCATTTGGAGTGAAGATCAGCCAGAAGCATTGCAACAGCTACCAATGCATCCCGAAAAAGCCACTGTTTGGTGCGGTTTATGGGCCGGCGGCATTATTGGGCCATATTTCTTCAAAGATGATGCGAATCGCAGCGTTACTGTCAATGGTGAACGCTACCGAGCGATGATAACAAACTTTTTTTTTGCCCGAAATGGAAGTTCTTGACTTGCATGATATGTGGTTTCAACAAGACGGTGCCACATGCCACACAGCACGCGAAACAATGGCGCAATTGCGAGGCGAGTTTGGTGAACAGTTAATTTCACGTTTCGGACCGGTCAATTCGCCGCCTAGATCGTGCGATTTGACACCATTAGACTATTTTTTGTGGGGGTATGCCAAGGCTAATGTGTATAGGGACAAGCCCGCTTCGATTGACGCACTGGAAGCCAACATCCATGCATTCATTCGTGAGATACCGGCCGATATGTGTGAAAGAGTATGCCAAAATTGGACTCAGCGGATGGGCTACCTGAGACGCAGCCGCGGTCAACATTTGCATGAAATTATCTTTGAACATTAAATTGCAAGGTTCAAACTATCGATTCAAATAAATATTTCATTCATTTTTTCGAATTTTTTGTGTTTTTTTTTTTAAAAAAGTTCTAAACCTCTTAAAAAATCACCCTTTACCATTAATATTGAGGTTACCATGCAAAAAAAAAACGGCCCCGAACTGTAAGCCCCCAAACTTTAAATCCGAAGTTTGAACGAAATCCGTTCAGCCGTTTAGGCTGTAGGCCTCGGGACATACAGACAGACAGACAGACGGACAGAATTTGGCGACCCACTTTTTTGAGTTCGCCTATCATCGTAATGTCAGAATTGACTAACACCTCGAGCTCGAAATTTTGTACGAATACAATATCTTTCTCTTACTACGGAGAAAGTTAAAAATAAAAGCACGATATGGGGACTCTGAAGGTACGCATAAAAAAAGTGCACTTAGGTTGTTTTTGCACGGAGCCATCAAGAGGTGCTGTTATTAGGTGCCCCTTTAATACAGTTGGCTTTTAGCAGCTGTGTATAAATTATTTACATTTTTCATCTTTAGACACGACCCCCAAATCAAATCAATGGCATTTGGCAAAAGAAAAAAAAAAAAAAGGTTTGTAGGCCATAATCTCAGGCAGTCATTTTTTTTTAAATAAGTACAGACATAATAAGTGACATAATTAAGTCAACTTAAAGAGAGGAATGTTGGTTGTGGAGAGGATAACCAACATTCCTCACTTTAAGATGACTGAATTACGTCACAGCGAAAAATGCAATTAAATGTGACACAACACCCCTCAATTCTCATTTTGCTCGTCCTTCTCATGTGTCATGTAATTAATTGCGCACACGCTTAAAACGGGGCGATAATTTCACCGAAAATAAGCAATTTTACAGGAAAACTGCAGGGAGAAATTTAATAACTAGCTTTTCCGCGTATATTCCAGAGTACTGCTTGTATTATTTGCGTGAATTTTAACACGAAATGGAAATTGCATTTCCCTTTCCGCCTCATCATATTAAAGCACTCACTGCACAGTCGATGTCATCTCATGTCATCAGTGCAGCAAGGAATGTGATGGAGTATATACCGCCCTTTGATGACCATCAGGAGAACGAACTGCGAACTATGCTGGCAGGAAAAAACAAAAACACATCTCACAACAGCGGTTATGACGGATGTTTTTCTGATTTAAACATTTATCAAGAAGTCCACCTTTCGTTCGGTATCATCCTTCTTGCTTTATGGGAATATCCTTGGTCATTAATCATAAAGAGAACGAAGAGCGAAAAAAAGAAAATCGAATCCCGAGAACAATTCAAAATCTACTTAACGTCACTAATATTTCGCAATAATGTCCTTGTCATCGCGAAGCAGGAGCGAACCCTGTTGGCGGCCAATGATAAATGGCAATGCCTGTGATGGGAAATATATAAGTTCCTTCCAAGTTTCAATAAATATCTACTTATCGCTAAATAAAAGGTGGAATTGGAATTCGAATGTTCTTTTAAATGGAGTCCATCCGACCGCCACCAGTAAATGTGTGTGCAAACTTGTGCGACTGGCAGAACAGGGGTTATAAAATTAGATTTTAAGAAAAACACCCCGAAGTCCTTGGGTAAGAGTAGGTACATCGATCTCTTTGGATAATGGTATACATTAATTTTTCGTTCTTCCTTGTCAGGCACTCAGTGTGACTGACATAATTATAATGTCCCTATCCTGACACTGAAACTTCTCATCGTCATAATCGTTTTTACTCTCAATTTATGACACTTTAAAACGTTCAAGCTTAGTGCGAATATTATTAAAATGTCAGGCGAAATGAATGTCTAGAGTAGATAGGCGACAGCAAGGATATATGTTGATTTTTTGTTGCTGCTTATTTGTTAAGTCTGCTTATTGGATTAGTGATGTCTAGCTTGGCTTTCGTAGATCTCGTCAGAGGGATGTTCCATGGGAACAGACAGTCCACCTGCGAGTAGATATTTTTTCTATCCAATAGAGATGAGGAAGTATGAGGGATTACAAATGACTGTAGGGATTAAGGATTTAAAAGCTTCTTGAAAAATTTAGTTTAACTGCAAAAACCGGAAAATACCAAGGACTCCAGGGCTCAGCGATTTGTCCCCTGACCTTGTACCTACTAGGGGAGTTTTCCGGGTAATTTTTGGGGCGTTTGAAAACTTGTTTTAGAGCATTTCGTGGGCATTTTAAGAGGTCGTTTTAAGAAAGCTTTTGGTGCATCTTGTGGTTCATTTTGCGAGATAACTTTTATACCAGTGCGTTTTTTGAACTTATTTTTTGGTGCGTTCTTAAAAACTTTTTCAAATTCCTTAGGGTCATTTCTTGGAGTTTTTTCAAACGATCTTTGGTGAGTTTGTAGGACGGTTTTGATTTTTTTTTTAAATATTTTCTGACCCTTTTTTTGAGGCATTTCTTAAATGTTTTCGATGCGTTTTCAGTATATTTTATAAGAACGTTTTTGGTGCGTATTTGAGTCTTTATCGACTGTGGTTTTTTTTGGTTGTTCTTAGGAGGTTCTACTGGGTGTCTGCTGGTTGTTTTTGGGGCATTTCGGCAGGCTTTTTAGGGTCGTCGCTTTGGGATTTTTTCTTAATCATTTCTGGGCGTCTCTTACAGCGACTTTGGTGCCATTGAATTGAGGTTTTATTTTAGACTTTTCTTAAGAGCATTTTTCGGGATTTTTTGTTGCTGTTTTGGACATCTTTTTAGGCGTTTTCCATTTTCTTTAAGAAGGCGCAGTGGCTTTATATTTGTTGGACTACTAAGCGAAGGGTCCCTGGGTTTGGATCCCAGGAAAAACAAAAAATGCGTCTTAAGGTTTTTCCCACAGCAAACGTCTGACAAACATCCAAGAGCATAACTGTCATGAAAGAGCTTCTCAATTGACAGTTTGGACTCGGCATAAGATTGTAGATCCTTTCATTCGTCCCAAAAATGAAGAGCTCACACAAAACGAATGGTTGTGAAAAGCTAGGCCTAGAGTTTTTACGGATCTGTTGCACGAACTGTTTATTTATTTATATTTTTTTTTGTTATCGGTAGCTTAGATCCAGAATTGGACTTAAGACGTATATTTTATTTTTTTTGAGGATAAGATCTAGATCTCTTTGGTTAGTCGCAAACTATTGACTGAGTCACAATGCCGCTATAGAACAGTGTCGATTAAAAACCCCGAAACGTCGCACCCTGATCGCGTGTCAGCTCAAAAAATTGTAAACAATGAATAAATTCCTAACTACATATTTTACTTTACAGAATATTAATATTTAATTTAATTTTTAATGCCTGTACGAAGTATACAAAAATAACTAAGCCAAGCTTGACCAAGATCACGGTATATGCGATTTGCATCTCATTGAAATACATCGAATCGCCACAAGTCTACATCCATATTCCCTATACCTATACCAACGAAACTCCGATTTGTCTATATAACGACAGTTCCAAGTCCTAAATGACATTGATAAAATCCAAGTGACCAACAAATCTTGTTTATTGTGCTCAACTCTGCCCCACTTTTATTTACGCATTGACAGTCGGCAAACACTCGTAAGGATTAAGGTTCATTAGCTCCTATAATATTTGCCTTCTTTCCTCCATCGATAAGTCCTTCAAGTTAATGACAATACTCGCACTACAAACATTTTCACCTAATTCGTTTGCCAGATATCTCTCACCTACCGACCCACTCGCTGGGGGTAATTTTCTGTAAGATGAGCCCATTAATTTCCAAAGACTTTTCCCCAGCTCATGAGGTGCGATTACCTTGGCTTCTGTGTGGCATATGGTATTAATTTCTGTTTCAATGATTATGATAATAGCGACTCCGGTAAGGTGGTGTTAAGTAAATTCAACTAATCACCTGTGGGAAGGTAGTTTAATAAATTACAGCGCACAATTTCCATCTCCTTGAGGGAATGATTTAATCACACTCTACCTGTCTTACACTCTGGGGGCTATTCGCAATAAAAAGGAATATATATATATGGTTGGGCATTTCGTAAGGTGATTGGGTAGTCAGTTAAAACAGTGCGTCAGAAATGTCCTCAAACGTCCTTCAACAGTATTTTCTTTTTAGGTGTCACAACTTTTAAATGGAATTAAATGCGAAATTAATTCTAAACTCTATTTATTTCGTTTATTAAATAATTTTAAAGGACATTAAAATAAATCTCCTTTATAGTACATAGAGTTTATTCAAGAAGACTAATTCACGTATAATCTGTATGAAGAATTACTTGGGTACTCCAATTCCAACAAATATTTGTCTATAATGCCACGTTTCCCCCCCTCACCAATGCTATGTGAATAGGTGACGTGAAAAATTACCACTCAAGACCATTAACTTATTGACACCACAAAATTGCTCGGTTTCACCTTAATTATCAGCCATGCGGACCTAATTACACAGACCTCGCACGACTGCTGCTAACCAATCTGACATAAATACCCAACTTAATCACTCAATAAACATCTGAAAAAGAAAAATACGAGTGTTAAATCAAAACCATTGTATCCATTACCCATTAAAAGCCAGCCCAGACAAAGTGGAATTGTTTCAAGTTCAATGACAGGCAGAGTTTTGCCCAAAAAAAATAATACATTTTCGTCTGGGTTGCGTTTTAATTGACACCATGAAAGACACCGGGACATGTGTGGGTCTAACCAATTAACCTTTTTACGTTCCAATTAAAGAGTTCACAGTTGGTTATTATTGTCTATTGAAATTTTGCAAATTTAAAATCGAGACTAGAAGATAAAACCTTCTTGCGTACGTCGTGATGTCATCGTAATGGGTCAAAACATTTGGCTATATTTTTTTTAGAAATGTTTTTTCTTTTTTTAAAACTCCCACATGTAGTATTAATTATCTTATGGAGTCACTGACCTCGTTGAATATTCAAATGTGTAAGTAAGTCGATTTATCAGTAGCCACAGTTGAAACAACATCCCCTCTGCCCTAAAACTTCTCCCCAGAGGACCTAAAAAAATAAGGTGCGCGACTGGGTCGAACGTAACTTTCTCGTTCAAGTTTAGTTGGTTGTTTTCTTATTTTTTTAGGTAGGTAGGTACAAATCTGAGAAACGATGTTAGATAAAAGAAACAGTGAATAGAATGTAGGAAAAAGACTAGTGTTAAATAAAATTCACTTAAAAATTGAAGCTCTCAGTAACAGGGTATTGTCGCAAGTTCTGGTTGCTACTGTACTATTTTATAAGCTCTTACACTTTACACGATTTTTGAATACAAGGCAAAGTGTAGCAGGAGTTTTTGTTTTCTGATCTGCTAGGGCATGTTTTTATTTTTGACAGGAATTTATTAGTAACGCTGGTTTAAAGTGCCTAAGATGGGAAGCAGGGTTCGTGATAGACCGATATCTTCACATAGATATACATAATATGTAAGAATTCAGAGATTTTTTTGTGGGACATTAAAAATATTGCAACTTTATGGTTGCATTGTAGATCGGAATTTGTGCGGTCAATTTTGAGAAATAATTAATAAACTGATTTATTCGATTTTTTTGAGAAAAACTAAGTACGGGATCTTATTTAGAATACTTATATTATATTTAATATGTATTTTGATTAAAATCGTTAGAGCGGTTTTTGTAAAATTATGCAGACAAAACAGGAACAAATATTGACATGTCTAGTTTAAAAAAATACTATTTCTTAACTATTTAGCTGAAAACCGAGTACAAGTTATTACATTGGTTTTTGAAGTTTTATCGAGATCGAAAAAGGGGTTTTCGAGATATGAGCAGTTTTTCAAATTGGCGTTTTCGATCATTCGAATTGAAAACTAAGAACGCAATAGTTTTGACAACATCAAATTTAGTAAAAGTTTGCATTTTTGGTCGAAATCGTTATTGCAGTTTTCAGGTAAACTAAAGAAAACTAAATTAAAAAAAAAAAAGACTTTTTTCAAAAATCCATTTAACGATAATACAGAGAAAAACTGAGTTTGCCATTAAGTTAGAAATGACCATATTACCTTAGAAATTCATTTTTGTTACACCGTTTTCCAAATGTCCAAATTTCAAAAGTACCATTATTTGATTTTTTACGCGGAAAGCTGAGTATGCAGTCACATTAACCTTAATTAATTATCAATTTTGGTTGAAGTCGTTAGAGCCGTTTTCGAACAAATCATACTGGTATGAAAATGTTGTATGGGAAGTACCATTAATATTGAAAACGGACTCGAACTGTAAGCCCCCAAACTCAAATTCCGAAGTTTGAACGAAATCCGGGCAGTACTTTAGGTTGTAAGCCTCGGGACATACGGACAGAATTTTGCGACCCACTTTTTCGAGTTCCTCTATCATCGTGATGTCAGAATTGATTAACATCTCAAGTTCGAAATTTTGTACAAATATAATATCTTTCTCTTATACGTAATCGAGAAAGTTAAATATCAAGGGAATTTAATCCCGTTATTTAAATAATTTCGCTTGAAAGCATTCTCTGTAGTAGATGTCAAAACTTTTATGTTTTTTTCACCGAAAGAATCACATTGCCCTTAAGTGGCTGTCATTTCACAATTGCTGGCCTCCAAATTCTCTGTCAATTGTGCAGCAGCATTTCCATTTTCCATTTGTATATGTGAATCTCATTGTTCCTATTCGGTATAGTATTCAGTAAATCTGATGGTATATCCTGGCCACTCATTTCCCTATGAAAGTTAAGTGGTCCGTTTTTTGTTTGACATTTGCATTTGACTCGACCTGGCCCACGCGATTTTCTTGACTTCAGTTATTTTGGATACAAAATTTAAAGGTAGATAACAAAGACAAAGCAGTCGTCCTTTATTGAGATATATTTCAGAACAAAAAAAAAAAATGAATTCATCAGTATTGTTGAAAAAAATACCCTCGAGGCACATGGTCAATATAAATTCCAATTAAAATGCAATAAAAGTCAGAAGTGCAGTATAATTAGCAACGGAATTGGTTTTTGCACAACATGCAATCAGGCTACCTATTGATTTGTTTATTTATTTTATACACACACATGTGCACAAGTTGGAAGAGGAACCCCTACAAATAATTGATTTGGGCATCGCTGGCGACGACAATGACGGATGACAAGGAGGACAGAAAAAAGTTCCACTGATCCTATGCCTTCCTATTTAGTTCGATTTAAAATAAATCTAGCATTGTGTGGACGATGGACAAATTGCATTCGTTTGAAAAGGCATATACCAAAATGAATTTGGGAAAAGGAATGCCGCCAGTCCGATGGCCTCTTAAATTCCCGCAGCGGACTACCATCTCGTCCTTAAGATAAAACTCACTCGCTCATGTCACTTTCGCATTTTCGCAACTTGTCCACATGACGACTCAGCTTTAGCAATGACAGACCGCTGCGACATAGTTAACAGCAGCTGTGCGAATGTGATGAGTAAAAACTGAATACAGTCAAACTTTGAGCGGCTGTCGTCACAGTTGAAAAGAGGATGTAAGTTTTGTGATTTTTAGCCACTTCCGCGGCAGCAGGCGACCGAATAGTTTTCACTGTAAAGTTAAACTTCTGGGCCCAGACTTGGAAAAGTTTTCTACTACACAACTGTAAGCACACTCGTATAGGCAAATGGAACGCAAAGCTGTTGAGAATGCAATAAAGTTGCATCTGTTATTTTGGGCTGCGAATTTCGTTGTAGGTAGGTACTTAAATAGTGACCATGTGACGGTGCATTTTCTCTCTCTTGGGGATATGTATTTTTGGGAATCAGTTGGAGATAAATTACGTTACAGAGTTAACTGCGTATCAAACATGTAAGACCCAACCTTCTTCTTTTGCCAGGCGCACGCTTTATTATCTACTTAGCAAGTTTGACATTTATATATTTTGCTAGACTTGAGAGAGTGCGTTCAGTTAATATAAAATATGATTATGATGCGGATATGACATCGGCATATAACGCTCTGGTCAATCAATCTCTGTAAAAGATGTCATCTTTTTGAAAAATTAATTTAATGGATTTTTTAACTTTCTCGATTACGTAGTAAGAGAAAGATATTGTTTCGAACTCGAGATGTTTATCAATTCTGACATTACGATGATAGAGGAAGTCGAAAAAATGGGTCGCAAAATACTGTCCGTTGGTCTGTCCGTATGTCCCGAGGCCTACAGCCTAAACGACTGCCCGGAAAAGTTCAAACTTCAGATTTGGAGTTTCGGCTTACAGTTCAGGGCCCTTTTTTTGTTTTTTCACGGTAATCTCAATATTAATGCTACTTCCCATACAACATTTTCATGCCAGTTTGATTTGTTCGAAAACGGCTCTAACGATTTCAACCAAAATTCATATTTAAGATTATGTAGGTAAGGTTAATGTGACTGCATACTCAGTTTTCCACTAAAAAATCAAATAATGGTACTTTTGAAATTTGGATATATGTATCTCGAAAACGGTGTAACAAAAATTAATTTCTAAGGTAATATGGTAATTTAAATCTTAATGGCAAACTCAGGGGTCAGATTCTGTAATGAAACGCACGAATGATTTGCCCTATGTTACACAAGCAAATTTCTTCGCGCACACGAAAACGTTTTAACGTTTCGCCTTACAGAATGCCGACCCAGGTTGTCTCTGTATTATCGTTAAATGGATTTTTAAAAAAAGGATTTTTTTTAAATCTAGTTTTCTTTAGATTACCTGAAAACGGCATAACGATTTCGACCAAAATGCAAACTTAGAGTAAAATTGATGTTTTCAAAACTATTGCGTCCTTAATTTTCAATTCGAATCATCGAAAACGCTAATTTTAAAAACTGCTCATATCTCGAAAACCCCATTTTCGATTTCGATAAAACTTTAAAAACCAAGTACCTTTGACTTCCCAAACAATAACTTGTACTCGGTTTTCAGCTAAACAGTTAATCAATAGTATTTTTCAAACTAAACATTGCAATATTTCGTACTGTTTTGTCTGGCAAATTTTACAAAAACCGCTCTAACGTTTTTGATCAAAATACATATTAAGAATAATATAAGTATTCTTAATAAGATCCCGTACTTAGTTTTTCCCAACAAAAATTTATATTGACGTGTTATAAATATTTCTCAAAAATGAGTACCCAAATCTCGATCTGTGTTCACATTTCTACGGTATATTTTTGAAATAATTACAATGGCGCCCACTTGCAATGAAAGAAAAATAAAAGCTACGGAAAAATTCTTTTTAGCTTATATTTAATAGTATTGAATATGCACCCTAAAAACAAAGCCAACAACTTGAAATTTATACAATCAGGCAACACCTTTGCACCAAAAATTGTAATGAACGAGAAAGTTACGTTCGACCCAGTCGTGCACTTTACTTAATTTTGGAAGAAGGAAAAAAATATAATATAAAAATAAAAAAGTATCAGCCTTCCTTCTTGGCTTGAGAATGTTTTTGTCCTACCGCATCAAATGCTGCCTCTTTAATGCTTTTGCATTGATTTTTAATTTTTTTTTAAATGTTGTGTCTACGACCGAGTGTGCTTTGCTAAAAAAAAAAAATGGTGTTCGGTCGGATCAAATTAACATAAATTAACGATCATCAGTATAACACAAAGCACTTCAAAGGCCAAATACTAGTAATATGACGTTCGAGTTCACTCACTGCTGCAGTTGTCAACTTGTTTCCTTGATAGTCGGGAGCCCTTTTTAGCCGGGTCTTCTCATCAATTCACAAGCATTACGTGACGGAATTTGCATTTGTTTTCTATGTTGAATCGACTCTATTTCTCCGTAGAGTTCATTCATGTTTGAGGCAGGTTCCTATGTCATTGACAAAAGTTGCGGTTTTTTCACCAACGCACATGACTCACCTAGCTGCATTCATGCGGTGCCATTTCATGATAATTTCGATTGTTCTCGGTCGTCTGTGTGTCTTCTCAGACAGGTAAATGTGCGACTGCGATGTCTTTAAAGTGCACCATTCACACCATTTTGTACAAATTACTGGCTTCCCTTAAAAACTGTATCCCACAATCCAGTCAGTCTTCGAAGAAGAAGAGTCCCCCCGTTGTCATTATAAGAGCTACTCACTAAAATCCGATGTATATGCATCATTTTACCCCCTTCTAAGCCATCACTTAACTTGAAGGCCCAAAACCCGCCCCCATTCCGTGCAATCGGAATCAGAATCAAAATACGCTGAACGATAGCACTGTGTCCTTGCTTTCGGTTGCCTTGAAAGGTTCATTTTATTGCTTAGTACATTGTGTTCCCCTGGTTTATGTATTTATTCCTTTGGGACATTCCACCGAAAGTGGTGGAAAGAACCTTGTTTTCGATAACGGACTGTAATTCGACACCACATGCCATGTACATTTTTAAGGATTTCGGTATTATTTCCTTTTCCCTGTTCTTCTGCTCGCTTTTCATTCCGTTCGTCGCCTCTTATCGGCTGTATGTGATCTCATTTACAAATAGGTATGCAGTTAAGATACAATCACCGTTAAATGAGTTTCCTTTCGCCGGTCGTTTTCCTTCCTTTTCTGTTGGTTTTTTTTCTCTCTTCTGTGTTTGTTTCTGTTCCCGGTTTTTGTCCAAGTTTATCGCTGTCACAGCGACTTTTTATTTCCGCGATAAGAATAAAACGAACAAGAGAATTTCTTCCAAGCCAAGGAAACAATAATCGGAACGGCGAGTAAATTAGGAACGACAACATCTGCAGGATGGAAATTAAATCGAACTTACTTCGACTGGAGCCGAATCGATGATTAGATCAAAATCTGAAAGGCTGTTTATACGTGTGTGACATTCACACCTTGTGCGGGCTCGGGTTGTATCACCTCATCTTTAAATCGTCCATTAATACACCGAATAACTTTGAGTGCGTTGTGCGTGATGTTTCTGGCAACTGGGCGAGTTCATATTTGCACGCAGACAGTGATTAGGGAATCCTTTTTGGTGCGAATGTGTCGCACATGCGGCACACGTGCAGAGTTCCTGTGAATCCCGGGACGTGTTTTTTGACAAATTGAAATTATTTGAAATTATTTGAAATTTGATGTCGTCCAGTGATGGGAGTGTTGATGGCGCTTTTCAATTTGAGACAGTTAACAGCTAAATGTTAAGGAAGTTAGGACATTTTTGTAACTGTGGGGTGTTTAGTTTTTGAACGTAGCAGAGAATCGTTCAGAGCACAAGAATGATGAAATGGCCAGTGCCATTTTGTATCTAAAACCGGCTTTAAAACACTGAAAAAGATTTGAGAAAAATCGTGGAAAATAAATTTCAATGGTGCCCTCTTGCGCAAAGAAGTTTTCACTGTAAAAAGTATTTTTTTTCTCCGATTTCCCATTGATAGGGTTACCAGATTGAAAAACCAGAAAAGGGGGACATTATACAATTTTTTCCTTGGGGGGCAACAATATTAACAAACATCAAAAAATAAAAATAACGAAATATTTTCAAATATTTTTTTTTAATAAACTCGTTAAAATAGGCAAAGTGGAAGCTGTTTTTTTTTTTTTTTTGAAAATATGTACATATATCGCACATGTATTTCTAAAATGACACAACTGAGAAAATTGCGTTTACCAGAAAAGGCAGAAAACCAATTTGATTTTTTTTTATTTCGTTTGAGAATTTTTGAAAGGCGTAGAGTGTCATAAGTGGCATCTGCAGGCCTTATAATTAATCTTAGTTCACAGACTTTTGGTAAATATGTTGGGTGGAATTTTAAAGAGCTTTTGTTGGTAATAACTCAAATACTGAGTTTTTTTAATTGTGTCACTTTTGAAATATATGAGCGATATGAAAAAGGAAGATTTTTCTTGTCCCATTTCAAATACGGGTTGACAACGTAATTTTTAAGCAGAAAAAGGGGCACTGTCCCAAAAGGGGCAGGTATTGCGACTCTACCCATTGAGTTGATTAAGGCTTGTGACATAAGGATGACAGCTACCAACATAACCAAGGCGAATGCGATTTTTGTTGTCATAATTAAACTGGAGGAGTTTACGCGTCTTGGAAAACTCAGATTCGACCAGTCGACAAGACCAGTCTATTATTTGCTACTTTAAGCTGGTAACTTATGTTCTGATTCGAAATGTGTAGTACGACTTACTTCTTGTGACACAACTTAAACCGTGCGTGAATTTACCTACGAAAATTCGCCTTTCAATTTTGTATACCCTCCACAGGAAGGTATATTCACTTTGTCATTACATGTTTGCCTGTCTGTCCGTCTGTCTGTCTGAAAGCACGATAGCGCCCAAAGTCATTGACATAGGCGAATGAAATTTGGTGAAAGGACTTCTTTTTATCGTCGTCAAGTTGGTATTGAAAATGGTCTACGTCGCTCAAGTAGTTCTGCTACCTCCCATACAAAACCAAAATTAGACCCATGTGTCTCTCTGTCTGTTGAAAACACGATAGCGTCCAAAGGAATTGACATAGGTGAATGAAATTTGGTAATAGGACTTCTTTTTATCGTCGTTAGGTTGGTATTAAAAATGGGCTATGTCGGTCAAGTAGTTCTGGTACCTCCCATACAAAACCAATATTAGACCCATGTGTCTCTCGGTCTGTTGAAAACACGATAGCGTCCAAAGGAATTGACGTAGGTGAATGAAATTTGGTAATAGGACTTATTTTTATCGTCGTTAGGTTGGTATTAAAAATGGGCTATGTCGGTCAAGTAGTTCTGGTACCTCCCATACAAAACCAATATTAGAAAACACATGTTGAAAGTACGATAGCGTCGAAAAGAATCTACCTAGGTTAGTGAAATGTTGTGAGAGGACTTATTTCCATTGTCGTCAAGTTGGTATTAAAAATGGCCTATATCGCTCAAGTAGTTCTGGTACCTCCCATACAAAACCAATATTAGACCCATGTGTCTCTCTGTCTGTCTGAAAGCACGATAGCGCCCAAAGGAATTGACGTAGGTGAATGAAATTTGGTAATAGGACTTATTTTTATCGTCGTTAGGTTGGTATTAAAAATGGGCTATGTCGGTCAAGTAGTTCTGGTACCTCCCATACAAAACCAATATTAGACCCATGTGTCTCTCTGTCTGTTGAAAACACGATAGCGTCCAAAGGAATTGACATAGGTGAATGAAATTTGGTAATAGGACTTCTTTTTATCGTCGTTAGGTTGGTATTAAAAATGGGCTATGTCGGTCAAGTAGTTCTGGTACCTCCCATACAAAACCAATATTAGACCCATGTGTCTCTCTGTCTGTTGAAAACACGATAGCGTCCAAAGGAATTGACATAGGTGAATGAAATTTGGTAATAGGACTTCTTTTTATCGTCGTTAGGTTGGTATTAAAAATGGGCTATGTCGGTCAAGTAGTTCTGGTACCTCCCATACAAAACCAATATAAGACCCATGTGTCTCTCTGTCTGTTGAAAACACGATAGCGTCCAAAGGAATTGACATAGGTGAATGAAATTTGGTAATAGGACTTCTTTTTATCGTCGTTAGTTTGGTATTAAAAATTGGCTATGTCGGTCAAGTAGTTCTGGTACCTCCCATACAAAACCAATATTAGAAAACACATGTTGAAAGTACGATAGCGTCGAAAAGAATCTACCTAGGTTAGTGAAATGGTGTGAGAGGACTTATTTTCATTGTCGTCAAGTTGGTATTAAAAATGGCCTATATCGCTCAAGTAGTTCTGCTACCTCCCATACAAAATCAATATCAGGCCCATGTGTCTCTCTGTCTGTTGTTCAATGTACGTACTACCTCACATGCCTAAAACTTTGCATGACTTGTATGCAGTGGAGGGTATCAAAGCATCGGCCAGGCCGATGATAACACTTTTACTTGTTTATATTTCGCAATTTTTGTTGGTACGTCAAAAACGTGTAGCCTTTAATAATTAGACGGATGAAAACCTCCGCCAGTTGATGTTTCGCAATTTTTATACAGCTCTGCAGGGTACACAGAAAGACTCTGCCGAACAAAAAATTATAATCAACCTTAGCAAACGTCTAGAGCTTTAGAAATACTTCGGATAAATGTTCTCCTAACCTTCTTAACAGCCAATTTGAACACCAAAGCAGACTACGGTCTAAATAAATGAAGTAAAGACAACAGGCACCTTCAAAGTGATTGACTTTTAATTCGAGAAAAACCAATAATTTTCAGATCTTCGAGGATATTCCTCAATCCGGATAGCGTCAATCACATTCAACTGGCTCATCATTCGTCCCTGTATTACTTTCAGCTATACCTGTCAATTTCAATAACAACATCTTAAACCCTTTTATGTGGGACCACCTCGCTCATCATCATCAATCATTTCGAATAAATTGCAAAGTAATGCGACATGTTAACATAACAGGCGCATAAACCACAACACCCGCCCGCAAGTGCGGATATTCCTGTTTGCGAATTCGAGACCGCGCCTTCGAAGACATTAGCTGCTCATCACGTCCTAATGACTGCACTCCTCATCGGGGGCTGTTGAACCCTTTCGCTGTGCCTTGGCGGAAACCTCAAGCTCAGCATGACATCAGAATCGAATCAATTACCTCGTGATAAGCAGGCAGAAGGCACCATGTCCTCCCCCCACTGGGGCTTACGACGACATCCATCGCTTATCAATTTATTTCCGATCCATGTCATGTCGGTCGTTGCGTTCCCGGCGAACATTGAAAAATCATAGGGTGGCAATGGGAATATCGTTAATCATTCAAATGTAATGTGGCCTATACTACACTTGAGCTCGGTTAATCATTAATCATCGTGTCCTTTGTATTACTTTATTGTGATCCAATTGTTTTTTTTTTTTTTGCATTTCAAACTTCTCTGTCGATTGTTTCAGCCATTCTTCGCCTGTCCTTAATTCGTTTCAATTCGCTCATATGGATCTTAGGATCGTAGGGTTTGAGAGCAGTTGAAAAGTTGCGCTCGCTCCTTTTCGGCACAACTTTGTTGCTTAACTTTTCACCTGCAGGAGGTAGGAGTTCTCTCCGATTTCGTATAGTGATTGTGCACTGTCATGGAATTCGGAAACCTTTGCACTGGCAGTTCGTTGTGTGTGCTGTGTCACAACAATTCGTCATTGTGCTCTTTGTGTGTCCTCGGGGAGGGATGTCACGTAATGGAAATTTTATATAGACACCTTGTGTGCAGGGGAGGAGGTGTGCCTTCTTGTTTCCACTGCTCGGTGTACATTTTAAAGTTGGAAATGTGTCACAAAGCACACCGACTGTCTGTGTGTGTGTGAACTTAAAAATGACAAATAATTCTTTTAGTGCGGAATGCTGCACATGGAGTTTGGTGATTTGTCAAAATGTATACTACCTCCGAATCCAGCGCAGGTTGTGACAATTTAGTGCCGGGGATTTTGTTTGAGAAAGTTGTATTCTTTTAAGGACTTCTTTTGAGATTTATCTTGAGAGGTGATGCACACAAGTTTGCAACGGACAAGGGTGCACGATGTTGTCTGCCTTCGACACGGAAGGTAAAAGCTCATTAATTCAATGAACTCATCCCTAGGGGGCGCCGTTAGTAACCACATTTTAACATGCAAACCATCCAAATCACAACTCAGTGAGGCATGTCTTGTTACTGCGATTTTAGTGCGCAGTATAAATTACATCGCTTGTACGCACACACTCATTAAATAGTGAAACGCACGTTTTATATCCTACCAGTCATCATCCTTCTGCTATGTCGCCTCATTTCCGTTGTCGCTCTCATCCCTGTCGTCGTGATGGGCTTGTCTATGGAGTTAATTTTCCGAATACTTGTAAACAACAGCTCGCCCTTGGCGCGTATAAACCAGGGGCAAGTTGAAGGAGTTTGTGGGTCATTATACGGAAGCGTAATAAAAATAAAAGGCACATAACGGAACACTTAGTTCTCCTACGAGACTGTTTAATTTGTCTTTCCTTCCTGTGAGGCTTCGTATTTCTTTTTTTTTCTTGAGCGGCTGTGTGTCTGAAATGGTTTTTGTATTTAAATGCCGTTTTAAGAGTGTCCTTACTGGCAATGGAAATGAACATCAGTAGGATGGACTTTTGGTTGGCTGAAGGTGGACCTTAAGGAATGGTTCAAGCTTTGATTAGCTAGACGGAACTTAGAGGGACTGTATTTACCCAACACCATCGATTAGCTTGGGTAGGCGCAGTGGCTTAGTGTGTTGGACTACTAAGCGAGAGGTCCCAGGTTCGAATCCCGAAAGAACTCAAAATTCCAACTTATGGTTTTTTCCGCTTCGAACGTCTGACAAACATCCGAGAGTATAACTTTCATGAAGGAACTTCTCAATTAGCCGTTTGGACCCGTCATAAAATTGTAGATCCCTTCCATTCGTCTCAAAAATTAAAAACTCACACAAACGAATGGTTGTGAGAAGCTAGGCCTAGGGTCCCTACAGACCTGTTGCACCAACTATTTATTTATTTATCGATTAAAAGCATTATCGAAAGTGTCCCGTAGCGTGGTAAATATCCAGTCCTAATTGTAAAGCAGCTCACTGCAAGTAACGTAGTCCTTAAAGCTGACACGCTTTCAGTGCGCCGAAAATATATTTAAAATCCTGGGCGTTGGTAATCGATATCAGCTATAATGCAACATTGAACTTTTTTTTGCGATTTTATTTGTTCATATCACCGACGATGATAAATTACATGACTGCATTTCATTTAAATGCTTTTGTTTAAATTACAAAACGGGGTAAGTGATACGGGTTTTCAATTAATTCGTTCAGTAAATATACCCACACTTGTTACGGGAGTACGTCAGAAGTAATTATAGTGACACTGAAGGGAGCGTCTACACAAATTGGTAGTCCGTTTTGGAATGCGTACTTAGATCTGGTTGGCTTTAATGTCGGCTATTTGCAATTTCTTCATTTGTGACCTTTTTTTTTTGTAAAATCTTTACTATGTAGGTATAATAAAAGCGTAAATATGATTTTTGTCTGGAGTGAGTTTAAAAACCATTGCAGAAAATTGACTCACAGTTGCATTGTTAGATCACACGATTAAATGGTAGGATTTGTTTTATTGCAATCCGCAATCGAGAAGCGGAAATCTAAGCTGATAACTAAGCAGAGAGTATCTTTAGCTCCTAGCTGTGAAATTCCTTGACTTATTTTAATACATAGAATAAAATGGAGTTCCGTACAAAGATGTTCTTATGAAGTAGAACAGTCAAATACGGATTAGAGCTAGATCGCCGCAACGACCACTGGAGATAATTTCATGTCTGCATTATTCTAAAAGTCATGAATTGCATTTTGCGTAGACGGCAAGTTTAAATTTAATTTAGCGAAGTGAGTTTTTAATAAATGACCTTTCTCTATCAGAAGTCTAAAGAATTTGTCACCTTTCCTACACAAAATAAAATCGGCTTTTTAATCATGATCATACATGGAAAGAATTAAAAATCACCAATGGCCAAATTTTGAGTTGCAATTTACGAATTATATATTTTTCGTAAATCACAACGATTTTGTCTGATATTTGGATTGATACAAAAATTCGTAATTTGACATTGAAAACGGCGGAGAATACCAAATTCTGTTTGTTGAAATTTACGATTAGAAGTATCAATTCGAGCTTCTTTTATTTGTAGTGATTTGCGAGATTGTTTGGCGCAATTTACAACTCCAATATATCAATTTCTCAAACACCACTTTACAATCTCAAATTGCAAAAAATATTTGGTGATTTACCAGCACATGTGAATTGAAATCATAAATCGACGTAGAAAAATCGTAAATTACAAAATATTTTTTGTAATTTCCGTGGAATCAACTGCCTGATGTATGGATTTTTTTTATACACCTATCGAAATCCTTTTAATACCTTTCTTTTTATGAACGAATGTATGTATGCGGTATTGCTAGACAGCTGCAGTCGTGAAGCCAAATCTTCATTGTGCACATTGCGTTGCGGTGCAGAGACAGGCAGTCGGTATTCAATCTTTGCTTAAAGCAGTCGGGTTATAGTTGCTTAAACTGAAATATAACTAATTCGTATGGATAGTGAGTGTCCTACTAATTATAAAGCATTCTGGAATACATTTTGTAAGTACATATTGAATAATTCCAAAAACCCTGAAGTACCTATGCATATAAATCTGTATTTTTTTCAGAAGTTACATCTTGCTATTAGAAAAAAAGTATCAATTGGAATGTATTCTAAAATATGTAATCGAAAAGAATTGTAAAGGTTCGTATCAATTTCATGTTCAACTAAATATTTTGTTTGTATTTTAAATTTCATCAGAAACCGAAAAACCACCCCAGACAAATACCGTTGTTTCCGGACGATATGGCGCCGCAGGATCTTCTTGGATATCAGGAGGAATACGACTATAAATATTATGTATAATAATATAACTATGAATTCTGATTTGTAAATTACAAGATATAAGTTGTAAATTAAGAATAAAGTTTTCTAATTTCACGACTAAACATTTTCAATTTCAAATCACTACTCAAGAAACGTAAATTGCAAAATACGAATTGCAAAAGGATTAAAATAAGTTGCAATTGACGATTGAAAATTTGTAAATTGCAATTTCTGAACTAGTAAAAGTTAGTTCGCAAATCAACACTATTGAGTTGCAATTCAAGACTAAATGGTTGTAATTTGCTAAGGGAGGAAATCGTAATTTACAACAGAAAAGTGGTAATTTACGAATTATTTTTGCAATTTACAATCCACGTAATATCAAATTGATAACTATTTGTGTCAAATTGCGATCGGTTATGGCAATATGTATTTCTCGTTTGACCGCATTATTGATAATGAAAAGTGTTGATTCACGACTTTTGAGGGTCAATATCTTCACTTCGTACAATTTCTAGAATTGCAAATAAAAAGTCATGAATTAGTAAATCCTTAGCTAAGCTCTAAAACTAGACAAACTTTTCGTGATTCTGCGCTTATTTTTCTTGATTTGATCTTAAAATTATTTCCGTGTACTCAAATTGAACACGATATATATTCAATCAGTTCACCCGATAATTTAAATCAATAAAAAAATATCTTTTCTTTTTCTTTTTCACCGTACACACTCAGTCATACGAATGAATACGAATATTTTAAAGGAACACTCGCCACTAGCTCTTGCTTAAGCTTAGCTAAAGAGTGTCTTAACTGAATTTTTTTGGGTCTTACAATATAAATTATTTTTGTTTTGAAGAACGCTTCTTTATTTTTCTTTTTTGCATAATGTTATTTATTATATACGATTATTATATTCCATTAATTGTTACTCAGTTTATCGTATAGTTCTACTTATTAATACTTTCTTTGAATTGTTCTTACCACATGAATTAATAAATACAAAATACAGTTGTTATTCCATCCGGCCTTATTTTTAGGAGAAAATCAAGTCCAAACCAGCCTTTGAAAAAAGTTGTAGCAACATTTTCATTTCGATAGCTGCACAATCAACCCAATGCAAGTAGGTAGGCACGTAACCTCTGCTCCATTAAACATGATGTAATGGGATGTTTATCACACGTGTATCACTTCACAGAAACAAGACACGAAGCCCATATTAACAAGAACTAACGAATGCGAGTGCATCTTGCGCAGCTCTATTTTCGAGTTCAGTGGAGCGTTAACATTTGCAATTCTATAAGATCTGATTGTGAACCACAGTTGTTGCAGTGTACGTCCTCTGACTGTGTTGGATCTTGGGCTGCTGCTGCAGGTGGTGTTCAAGCTGCATATAAAGTAGGGGAGATTTCTAAAGAACAAAAACAAAATTCATGACAATTTTTAGGTCATTCGCTAAATATCCATATTTAAACAAAAGTGAAAACGGATTGACTAGCACATATCATTTAAGTAATTTTGAAGTTTCTTACGCACCAACAAAATTTTGTTTATTTTATTTAATTACTTCGTCTGCGTAGAATTAGTACTTCAATTAAAATATGAATATCAACAACAGCGCCACTTATCGGGTCCAAAACTATCCTATTTTTCAAGCCAACCAATCAGACCCACACATTTTAAATTTATTGGTGAAATACGCAGCAAATCTATTTATTTCTTACCAAAAGTATAGATACCTATGATGATTTTTATTGTCCCTTACTTGAGAAATAATTGGTTCGTCATTTTTTTTTTTTTCGCGACAAAAAGTGGCCATGTCATTCTCAGAGGTCCCATCTATTCCTATACCAAAATTCATAAAAATTGGTTCTACGGTCGTTAAAATAATCTTACTTTCGCATTTATAATATTAGGATTATATCAAGGCTACCTTGAATTTTCTGTGCAAAAATGACAACTGACAAAAAAACCTATTTTATGAAATAACATAACAGCGCTCATACCCGATTCGCCCCGCAAATTTTGAAAATTCTCTCTTAGAATTCCTATGACTGTAACTCTCTTCGGCCGTCGAGTCTCTTTCATGGCGTCGTTTGTACCTTGTAAGGTCTAAGGCGCTACGGGGTACGGGCCTACGGGCATGATGAATGAAAGAAAAGTATTTCCCTAAAACATAGATGTAAACAACTGCGTAGTTGAAATTTAATGTAGTAAAATTCATCTTTTTCAATTGTTAATATTTAAAAAACGTAAAAATGCAAAAATATGGACCTAGAAAATCTCTCTTTTTTTTTTTAGTAATAGCGATTGAAAGGCAGTGAAGTCAGAATAAAGCAATATTTTGGTCAAAAAAGCTCCGAAAAAAGCATGGCAATGAAAGGAATATCCTATGTCCTTCTCGGGTTCTTAAGGGACATTTCAAAAAAGTTTCATCGAAATCTGTGCAGTAATTTTCAAGCCAACCGTTAACACATGAAAACGGCTACAGTTTTATTATATGTATAGGACTATAGGTATATTGTCAATCTCAATGGAGCAGTACTTTATGACACGCACAGGACCAGTTTTAAAGACTGAAGTATTAATAAGTGAGTTCATGCTATATTCTACGTACCTAACGGCTCCCGACCCGTGAAGAGTCTCTGCCTGAGACGCTACAGCCTTCCACCCTCTACGATTGGGCACGCTGCTTACAATTATCCAGACCAAGAGCTCCGGCATCGACAATGGCTTGGTATTTGAAACAGGGGTTCGGTTTTCCTTGTCTTCTCGAACCAGGGGGCTGGGACTCGAAGATCTTATGTTTAAAAAACGAGGGCAAATATTTATGTTACGAACTACTTTCACTGCCTTTTAAAAACAATATTCAGTTGATTTTTGTTTTTTCTGGGAAGATTGTGAAGGTATGCAATGCTCCGCGTGATTTGTTTTCCAATGTGAAGTATTTAAGCCAGGTCACTATAATTGTAGTGTTTCTGCCACTGGGCGAACTCTAGTTCTCTTAGCTAAAGCATTATTCAAGTTCAAGTTATTAACCTCACAATAATCGGAGCTCTGACCTGATACATTTTATAAATAATCATCTGTGGACTATGTTCACTTCTTCACATTCTTCAGCTTTACAATTAACCTTCACGATTAAGAGCTAAATTGCCAACAAAAAGGTCTAGAAAGGCACAGTGTGGATCGTAGATTTCTGTGTTTTGTCCGCAGAACCATATTCATAAAGTCGCATGTTGATCTTTGAATTTTCGCTAAGAAGGGCGAGGTAGCTTATATTGCCTAGACCATTAGACTCCATACAGTGCTTAAATTTTTTCCCTAGATTCGTCTGCAGGGGAAGAGTGAACTTGTTTTTAGGTCAGCAGGTTCTATTTATGGAAATTGTTTCTTCCTGATGAATGGCACTTACTATTTTTAAATTAAAGCCAGGACGCACTTATGAGCCCATCTGAACAGTTGAAATATGTTATTTTTAGCCCGTACGGTTACCAACCAGCAGCTGCAGTGAAAATTATTTCATCCGATGCCCCGTTCTAGCTAAAACAGCTCAAGCTAAGTGACCCAGCTTTTCGCCAATCATCTGGTTTCGGCTCAATTTTGTTGAAATCCCCTTCAAATTCGGAAAGATCTGCTAGTCTAGACGCCAATGGTTGTCCCACAATGCTGACTCCAGAGTGCAAAGCTGTCTTTGATGGGTTCATCTCACAGTGAGCGTGCATCGATTAAGAAAAGTCGTTCTATTTTGGAAAACCAGCCTTGCCGTTTGGCCCCTTTTCGAGCCCCTTAAGACTCGTGGTCCCCACCAATTTAAGTAAGATTTTTAATTGAGAATGTGAATGCCATAAGGAAATTTCTATCCACCGGATTTCTTTGACCTGGTCCTTTAGATTTATTATAATTTGAAGCTAGTAATAGTTGAAATGAGTTTTTAGGTTAAAGCATCATCCAAAACGCTTCCTGGAAAGCGGATGTATAAAATTAACTGAAATTATTATTGACTTGTCAGCGTTTTTAATCCTTTAGGTATCCTTTCTTAGCTGCGAATAGAGGAAGGCCTCACACCTGCTAACTCACTGTTTGACTAAATATTTTCTAACATTTTCTCATCGAAATCATTTTCATTTTGTCATCATTTTCTTTCTAAGCAAACCCAGGTTATTCGAAATTTGTTTAAAAACTGAGTAAATGTATGCGCTGCATGATTTGGATCTACTAAAGGTGGCAGTTGTGCCAACTAAATCCAATAGCAAGTTGGCGCTCCCTACCGATATTGAAGTCAAAATCGTGTGCGACTTAGAGCACCCCTTGTTAAACGACGAGGTCGATCATAAAAAAGAGATCAGAAAAATCCCCTCTGCTCTAAAAGGTTGCATAGAGTGGGCAGCGAAAAACAGCTCTTTGGATGTGGCAAGCAAATTGAGTTCATATCACTTCTTGCATCTGTCCAGTAAGAGCGTCTTCCCGATTTCGCGTCCGCGCAGGTTGTTTCAGTGCTAGGGTTCGTTTAGAGATTTTCACAATCTTTATTAGGCTTCCATCATGCTATATGTAACATCGTGCTATAACTGAAAATCTAGGCATGCATTGGTCAACTGCCAGACATTGGGTACATTTTTTTAAAGTTAAATTCCCTGGGTACACCACGTAAAACATTTCTGTGCTCCACACATCGAAACGTGATTCCTATTAAGACCGTCCAAGTCCTACATCGCATCCTGCATGACGCCATAGAATGCCGCCAGCAATATCGGCTCGGTCGCAATTCATGACCTTCTCTATTGCCACTAAATACTGTCGTGCCTTCTGGCGTATAATTTACTGCTACGCATTCCCGTAATTCCTTTAATTATATGCACAATTATAATAATACATCCGCATTCCAAGTGGCGCACACCTCGCACAATTTATATTCATCTAACACTATCGGCATTGTATTTAACCCTCGACATTGTTGCCCAATAAATTACCATACCCATAGCCTTGAACTTTTCATGAATAATTTAAAATTAGCACAATTACCTTGTTCGCTTGTGTTGCGCTAGCTGTCGCTTTGTAATTTGACATGAATGTCCGTTTCACGTTTACTTGCGAAAAGATTGCACCATTCACAGGCCGTGAATAATTTACGAGAATCATAAGGCGAGTTTAAGCCAAATGCGGCACGTATCTGTGAAACAAATCGTTGCATTAAAACGCAATTTGTTAGACGTCAAAAAGCTGTTGATGTATTGAGTATACTGGATGTCAGCTAAAGAAGAAGATCGATGGGGGATAGCTGTGGGTTCGGTGAATAACTAAGGTCTCACTGGCAGTGTTCTTGTCATAGAAATTTGGGGAAACAAACTTTTGCTTACCAAAGGAATAGGTGATCCACTTGGAGACAGCCCTCCCCAGAGACAGAAACTACGATTACGGGCAATATCCTCAGCGAGATGCCATTTTCCCTTTTATCTTTTGAATCCATATTCTGCCGAAGATCATACCTGCACAATACCAACATAATTTTTATCGTTCCCGATTCTTTGTTCTCCTTTAACTTGAACAAACAAATCTGCAAACTGACACGAGAAGGCCAAAAGCCTGTAAAGTTTTTGCATCCAAGAAACCACGGTCTAGGATGTCGCTAGGCTTTCCCCAGTCAGCCAACCCAGTCACTGCACAAGAAGACTGTTTCATCACTGTACCCTTTATAAAGAAAAAAGGAAACCATTGTCTTTTTCTGTTAATTCTCAAAGGACTTTAGTGACTGGGTGGATCAGTTTGCACCTCTAGTGAGGATACAAATTACAACATTCCATGAAAAATATTCCCAACAGATCCACAGCAATACATTTTTTTCACTTGATTTGGATTTATTGCTATTTCGAACACGACCACTACTTCATCTGATTGATTACCTCAAATCGATGCGAGGGTGACTAAATCTCAAACCTCGCTCCGCCAAGAAACTAACATTTGAACGGTGGAACCCCTTGTTGCTCATCTTAGTCAACAAACTCCCAAACGACTACAAAAAATGTTGCGTATACCTCACCGTAGCCACATGAAATTGCTTTCCATAATTCCGAAAAAAATATGTATCCCCCGTTCAGTATATCAATGAGCATATCCCATCACGTAGCGGACCCTATATCAATGAAAATTGCCCGGCCACTGCAATTTAATCCCGTTTAGGCACCTCAACTCAAACCCTCACTAAACTGCCAATGACGGAGTTAATTTACCCATATTGTTGGTGACCTACTTTAACCACACAACCATCGAAGCTAATTTGATAAATCGACGTTGACAGAGATGCCGGCCGACTGTATTAAGCGCCAAGGACATACACCGCCATTGTACACACAAGTACAACTCCTGTTGTGACACTGAGATAATCTGCCGTAATTGGGACAATTAACAGTGCATGTTCAATAAATCATGGCCGGCGACCTTTAACTGTTCAACCACTTACGTGGACATTTATGAAATTGGCGGCCTTCGAAGAAAAATTCTCGCCTAAAAGGATCAAACATGATTGATTTTTCTTCTCTTCATTAATTTATTCTATATTTATGTGCTCACTCATCCGTTAGAAATGTGTATCTGCATAATATGAGGTGTTGAATTGGACATTTCTTCCTTTGGCTGTGCCTTCGCGGAACTTCGTATTGTCAATTAGGACTTGATGTACACCATAAAACAATACTTCTGACATTGATTGATGGTGGTTGTATTAGGTTTACACTCGACAAGTGTCAACTACGAATAGGGCTGGCGGTGTCTCCACTTTAGAAAGGCTCCATTAGTGTTTAACATCGGTAGAGGGTTGATTTGGGGAATTTTTAATTGGTGTCCTACGTGTGCCCCATATCACAAATTTACATGAGGGTTTTTTTTTTTTTTTTGAAACAAAAAGTAAAATAAGACGGAAGCAAAACGCTGGCTCAAATCGAAAAAATATCAAAACTTTGACCTCAAAAGACTACCTTTTAGTCAATAGATATATTGATCAGCAAAAGGAGCTGCTTTGGAGTCAATTTAATTTCGTCAGGAAACTCCACATGGTTCCGATTTCACATTCATCATTTATCTTGACTGGTGCTCTTCAGGAACTCGCCGCAATCGTCGTCCTTTTGGGGGCAATAAATATATTTCCTTCCAGTTCCATGGACGGACGGTTACATTTTTTTTTTTTAAACTGTCGACAACTAAGTGGAGCCCGGAGGAGAAATAAATCACACTACCTAGTGGCCACTTATCGAAATTGACGCAGTGTGCGTCGCAGTCTTCATATCGGAGTGAGTTTGATTTATGGAATTATATTTTTGAGTTGTGAACAAATTTTTGTAATTCTTTCTATGGGAAGTATTTCAACTTGGGTCCAGAGTGAGACCTTTTGCCGTAGAGTGGGTAATGGAAAGATAGAGAAATGCTTATCTATATCAAAAACCTCTCAAAGATGCAGGGGTTGGTTCGAGTTATTTGATCAACACATCAAGTGGGTCTTAGAAGGGATTATGAGTCTTTTGCTGAATATATTCAAAGCACATACTATTCCCGTTGAGATAGATACGTAGGTTGTAGGAAAGTAGTTCTTTTAGAGGAGGCTCAATATTTCCTAGTCTACAAATTTCTGCGGTTCGACTTAACTCTCTTATATTGTTTCCAAAAACCTCAAATAATTGCTCCAAAAACACGACGAAAAGTGATATAGAAATGCTCCAAAAACGCGTCGAAAAGCGGTCCAAAAACTACCCGAGGTAGACCCGAGAAAAGGCTCCAAATCGCCTGCACAACGCTTCGAAAACGACTTGAAATGTGTTTAAGTAAAGGCAAGAAAAACCCAAAAGACGGCTGAAAGTACGTCTAAGAAAAAACCTCAAAAAACGCACCAAAAAAGGCAATTTAAAGCCTGTGTCAAAACGCCCTAAAATACCTCCAAATCAATGTCCCAAAAGTTGCCCAAAAACAGTTCAAAATCGCCCCAAAAATCGTTAAAAGTAAGCCTAAGAAAAAACCTCAAAAAAACGCACCAAAAAAAGACAATTTAAAGCGTTTGTCAAAACGCCCTAAAATACCTCCAAATCAACGCCCTAAAAATTGGCCAAAAACAGTTCAAAGTCGCCCCAAAAATCTTTCAAAGTACGTCTAAGAAAAAACCTCAAAAAATGCACCGAAAAAAGCAACGGAAAGCGTCTCAAACGCCCCAAAATTCTTCTAAATCAACGCCCCAAAAATTACCCAAAAAACAGTTCAAAATCGGCCCAAAAATCTTTCAAAGAACTCCTCAAAAAAAAAAACTAGTGTGAAGCGGTTCAATAACTTCTGAAAAAAGCGCCCCAAAACGTGAACCGACAACAACCTCACGCTTCAAAAATACAATAAAAATAAATTAAAGCGGCCCAAAAAAAAAAACACAAAAACCTCCGGCAAAATGTTCCCAGATGTTCTAGAGATCGTTACACAAACTCATCAAAAAATGACTCGAAAACCATCTAAAAAATCGAACTAAAAAACCCTCCAAAATATCGCGCTCGTAAAAACCACTAAAACCACTCGAGAAACGGTGCAATAACTTCTGGAAAAAGGCGCCCAAAAGGTGAAAAAAGCCCTAAAAGGAACCAAAAACAACCTCAGAGGACGCCTGAAAAATGCAAAAAAAAAAAACACAAAAACCTCCGGCAAAATCTCTGAAAGTTCCCGGAAAAAAAATTAGAAATCGTTACAAAAAAGCATCACAAAATGCCTCGAAAAACAAAATCGTCAAAATGCCACAAAAAACCCTCCAAAATCGCTTTGAAAAATTAACCCTAAAAGCGCCAAAGAAAATCATAACACACGAACCAAAAAAAACTCCAAAAAGCGCTCAAAATTACTCAAAAATTGTACAACACAGAAATGTTGTAACTGACTCAGGGGACAGGACCCCTGCAGCTGACTAAACTAACAGACATGAGGCACTCTTGCTCGAGATAGCTACTTAGTGGAATCAAATGTTTTAAAACCTTAGTGGCCACTACTCCAAAAAATGCCATTCGCTCTGACATAGAATTGGGATAGTAAAAATGAACCAATCACAACCAACCCACTTTAATGCAAATTCGAAGACTCCAAACACACATTTCGATCGTTAAAATCACAACAGAAAATTGCACCGTTGCCCTTTTAGTGAGGTACCACACGTCCTTTTCCCTCCAAGTGGCTCTATACTTCCCAGAAAGGCGTTTTCGTTTTCCACACACCGGATATATGCTCGTAAATCATTCCCGGATTTTTTTTAAGGGCGATTTTCGTACCGAGAAGAATTCAAATGCAAGAAGGAAGACTTCACCGAATTCACGTCCACAATGGAGTCGTCTGTCTACCTGCGACTTAAATAGAGAAGGATAACGATAACAATTTTATCGGTTTCCATCCTCTCTGGGGCGTGTTTTTTTCGGAATGGATGTTTTTATTGGGACAGTGGAATTCTGTGGGCTGTGGAGGGGAACAAATACCGAAAGTGGTAGTGCTAATGGGATTCATTTGAAATTCAAGTTGCCTTTGATTTCTTTTCTTTTTTTGCCATGGACGGATTTTATACACAGACTGGGGGACGCAGGAAGGAACTTGAGATTTGATGGCGAATAAAATTGAGCTCGGTCAATGAAATTAGTTTCTAGGTCAGGTGTACGAGTGTGTTTTCTTCCCATCCAAATATGGAACAGTAACAGTCTTTTGTATGATTCACTTCGTTCGAAGGATATATGAGACTTGTATTCCTAAATCGTAAATGGATCAGAGCTATTCATTTTTTGATGAACACTTCTATAAATTTACTGTAAACTCTCGATTCGATTTGCATCATACTGCAAACAAACATCCTTCTAACGATAAATATCTAGGAAATATCAAGCAGATACCATTCCCCATACCGATACCCTCGCTCATTCCAGAGAAGCACGTCACACATTTTCGCTGTAGCTTCACAAGGGAATCGGTGCATACATTCTGTAAAATCGCACAAAAGGATGAAAACGATAAAAATGTTATCTTCATCCTTCTCAATTTAAATCGAATGTAACTGGGAAGCATATCCTAAGTAAAGAGGAAGGGAATTGGTGAAATTGCGGAATTTTCTTCCATGTTCACTTTTTTCCTGGGGAGACGATGTCACCCATAAAATCGTCACCAAGGAGATATATGGCCTCGGATTTCTTTGGGTATGCTTTCTTAGTGAGGATAACGATACCATCCGACACAGGAGGTTGTAGCCTGTTTGCGCTTATGTGTAACCTCACACCTAGCAGTACTCTTAAACCTTATTGTATTGCCAAGTTATTGATTGCTAAAAGACAAGACCAGTCAGAGGACGAACGACTTAAATGGCAGTGATTTCATGCAATAGAAATGCGATTCGGAAGTCGGGTGTGTGGACAGGACAGGATTGTTGATACTAATTGGGATTGGCCTGCATTGTGAGCAATTGCGTTAAGTTGTTACAATTTATAACAGAGTGGCACTTGAATGCAAAAGCAAACAAATATTGGAAAGTGTAATGGCTCGAAAGGAACGAGGTCATCGCAACTCATTCATGGTCAATTCATACCCACACAGTTCATCGATGAAATATAAACTCATATCATTCAATTTTAAGAGTTAAAACTGATGTCCAAGAGTCGCACAGAAAAACGAAAAACAAACAGCTCTTTAACACGGTTATTCGGTTCAGATGTAATTTTTTTATTTAAATTTATCAAACAGCATCACTGATAATCGTTCTTCGATGCGTTTTTTAAAGCTTTTTGTAAAACATTCGAAGTGTTTTATAAGGTGGTTTTTAGAGGCGGTGATTTGAGGAGTTTATTTTTTGGGTTCTTTTTTCTTGTCAACGTTTCTTCGACAGGTTCTTAGCAAGCATTTTGTTGATTTTTTTGGCGCGTCTCTGTGGAAAATTTAAAACGATTTTTCAATGTTTGTCTGAATATTTTTTCGAAGAGGTTTTTGTGTGACTTTTTTTACATTTGTGACACTTTTTTTTGGGGGTAGTCTTTGAGCTGGTGGTTTGCTGTCCATTTAAAGTGGAATTTTTCAAGGCAGAATGGATTACGACAATTGAATGTAAGACTGTAGTAAGAAAACAAAATGGCGGCAGACCCAAGAAAACAACGTCTCTTGAGAGGCTTTTTATTGTTTGCTACTTGTCATAGGTTTATTTTTGAATAGCTTAAATGAAGTGCAAACAAGTGTTGTAGGTATTGTTTTGGTGTCATTTAAGATGATTAAAACCAGTGACAAAATTTTGCGTAAAGAAAAACAAGTCGTCAATCTGAGAAAAAAAAGAATGGACGCCTATTTTGCCAAATAACTCCTTCAGTTAAAGTGGCATTGATCCCTTAGCTTTACTCAATTATTCCTTATTTGGTTATAAGTAATTTACTTTAATATTTCCCGCCTAAAATCACTTCTAAAAAATATGTCTACTTAACGCCACAGGTCTTTGCAACTGAGGTTCGATCTTCCTTGGCTGCTCAAGGGCTGGGATTCGAAGATCTTATAAAGGGTTTTCCAATAAGAGGTGTTATTGTGAATGACCCGCTATTTCGTTAGCTGCCACTTTTGAAGCTTTTATTCTTTGACATTTGACAAGTAGAAACTACGCCATTACTAAAAATGGAACGATACACGCTTCAACAACGCATTGAAATTATTAAAATTCACTACAAAAATGGTGAAAATCTTGCAGTCACGTTCGCCAAAACTAAAGCATTTTTTGGTCGTCGTGAATTTTTTATTGATTTTTTATTTTTTATGGTCGGAGTTGGATGGTATTGATCTGGACGTTTACTTTCAACAAGACGGCGCTACGTCTAATTCTACCACAGGGCGAAGTCTAATTCTCTTATCAAGAGCATTATTGTCCACTCGCTCGCTGTGGCCGACCCAATGCTGTCGACGTATTTTACCTCTCTGGACTAACTCCACATCTTGGTTCAACTCATAGAGTTCGGGGTTGTATCTTCTCCGCCATAGAATTTTTTTCTTTCCAAATAATATGTCCCCCACCATCTACTCTTTCCTAATAATGCGACATCCTTTACTTCCCCCGTGTACTAGACTAAACTTTATTAAAACATAACTTTGCTCAACCAGCAGCTTCCCAAACTGCACTACGAATTGTTCCAGAACATGGAGGAACTACTGACAATGGGCTTGAAAAAAAAAAAAAAAAAATACGAGCACACCCACAGTCGGCAAACTTTTCTCCTCAAACTGGTAAGCTCATCTCCTGATTCATGACAAAACTTAATCCATCGTATATTAGGGTCGGTGTCTGCTGTGGTATTTATCGGTATGTTCCTGCTTAGAAAGTTTCCCTATATACCGTGGCATTGCATTCTTTGCCTGGTGGGAGGCATTTTCAACAAGAAATGGAGTTATTGATTTTGGGAATTCCTTAAAACTCATACATTGTTTAATAAAATTGGGATTGTAATCCTAAAATATTATTAAAACCTTCATTAAAATAAAACGGCCAAGAAGTCCACTCATGAGAAGATTGAGCTCAAAATTAAATGCAATAGTCAGTGAATTTATCAAGTCCTTTGGTTGTGTTTTCCGCATTTGTATTCATTCGGTATCAATGACAAAAGGCGCTAAAGAGCATCACAGCTAAGCAAGCACTTACAAACAGGGGGAAGTGAAACAGGATCTCAGTTGACAGTATAAAATCAACTCGAAAATGTCATACACTTCTGTCTTGAGGATAGGCGACTCGTATTACAAATGTTCTATGTGGAATATCCTACCTAAAAATAAACGAGTACATTCATCATTATATTAATACGTGAACATCCAAAGTTTCGGTACACTTTTTAAGTATTTATAATGAAATGAGTAGAATGAAACCTATATTATTCGAAAGGTACTGTGCCATAGATGTGCACAGACAGAAAATTGTGGGTATACATCGCCATTAAAGCTGTTAAAATTAAGTTAGAAATTCCCCATAGGGAAGGATTTTGGGGACATTCTATTTGTCGTCGCCATATTGCTTTAGTAACGTTTCAAATATAAATCATCTTAGCATGTCGCTCTTTTCGTTTATAAAAAAAATCTTTCTTTGAAAAATCGTGCGCTGATGTCATGTTGGTCGCTCGAAGTAAGTATCACAATTTTTTTCCACTTCACTTGCGATATAGGTGCTAGAACAATAAAAATCAGTAGTTGCGACTTGTGAACACGGTGTTTCAGTGGTTAGTATCCTGGACTACTTGAGCGTACACACATATGCCACATGCCACATCACATATTCTTAAATGCATGCGATTTGCGCCCACCACCCTAAAGCCGAGAAAGAACAGAACTATCGGGTCAACCATACCCATCCACAAAATTTTACTGACATTGGTTGAGCAGTTTTGGAGATAGACAGCAGCGCCACCCAACGAATAACCCGACTATTATAGATGTTAATGTGTGGAAAAAACTCAAAATGTACCGAAATTCATGCGTTTTTTCACACACGCACAACACACACATACGTTTTCCGATTTCAACCAAACTTCACAAAAACTATATATAGACCAGTTCCAAAGATGTGGCAAAGTTTGGTTAAAATCAGTAAATGCGTTAAGGCGTGAATCGGCGACAAACGAACAAAATTTTAAGGCTCAATTTTTAAATATATAGATGTGGTTATGAAACTTTTTCAAATATTTTATTTGGCCCAATTCAGAGGTCTAATTTTGGCCACGCTAATCTATACGAGTCAGCCAAACGAATGAGTCGAAAACACTCTTCTTTGTTTCACAGATAAATTAAATGCACATACCCCAACGATGAGGACTACGGCTGCGGAAGTCAAAATTAATAAAAGTTCGCAACAGAATAGGCGAGATTACTCTAAACCCCGCAGGATAATATATACAAACTCATACCGAAACGTCCACACACAGCAGATTAACAGGAAGAACCTTCCGCATGGATGACTCCTACACATCGCCATTGTGCGGCAAATCTAAACTTGTGGGGATATTTTTAATTAGATCCTTCCGGTCCATTGCCGGTGAAGAAATGGATGAAATGCCTCTTTTTAATTTGCGAATAAGCGAAAGTTTTCCATTCTTCAAGCACATTATATATTACGATGGAAACTTTTGAATTTGAAAAACTCTTATACTTTGGCATATGACACTCTCGACGTTATGATCCCTCTGACTACATGTGTAGCAGCTCTCTGCCCCTTGGGCTATAATTATCTTTCCAAAACTAATGATACACACAATCCTGTCAATTAAACAACATTTACCCAAAATAAATCGTTTCAAGAAGGACACCCACGCGCACGGAGAAGACATTTGCCTCCCCCCAAACGGACACAATGTCCGTTTGATGACTTAGTTGTCGGATGAGGGAGACCACTTGCTCATTAAGAAGGTTACAGACACACAGGGAAACGACAAAAATCACATAGGGATGCTAGAATTTTGTTCCTTGATGCTTTGATAATGACATCGAGCTGGTTGATATTTTTTTTTGAATAGGAAAAGTCAGAAGCACAGCATTTCCCACCGTCCTATTTATATGTTCAAATAAGTATCAAATCATTGTGGATAGACGGATGACAGAGATACGGACCTTAATTAGCGAAACCACAACTCACTTCCAGTTTGATGTGCCAGGCGGGAGCGGGTAACTGACTGGCATTTCCAAAGGAGAAGAAATGCGGAATTAACTTATAGCTAGGAGACAAAAGAACGCAGGCGAAAATAATCACTTCAATAATTCATTCTGGCGATGTGATTGACAAAATCGTACAATTTATCCTGCCATATGCCGGAGGCAACTAATGGTCTGATAATTTCCTGCTAATGAGGCAGATAAGTACAGTGAAATGTAGGCCGGAAGTTTATGTGCGGCCAAATGGCGATGTAACAGGCTTAATATGTTTTGTCATTGACAGAAGTGTGTCCGAAAAATTAACAAAAAAAAAAAAAAAAAAACACACACAAGCGTAACCTTTGGTTGGGCCACAGACTTCTGTAAGGATCTTTTGCACAAGCTATTTATTTTATTTAACATTTATTTGCATCTACTTAATTATGCTTTATAATAAAAGAAAATATATTCCAATCGACCTAGGCACTTCAAAGCTATGACCTTGAAGGCAGTCGTGGCGTTTTCTCTGTATATGCAGAAGCCTAAATAAGCGGAGATCTAGCTCCTGGAGAGCGGTTAACAATGAAACATACCCTTGTAAGATCATTTTGAAAACCCGAATCAATTTCGTGCAGAAGTTTTTAAAATCCACTCCGGACGAACACCACATACTTAGTCGGGAAAAAATCTATCGCAACTTATTCCTAATTTTAAATGTTCCTTGTAGTTTCATTCCCCAGCCAAACAGTGGCCCACACACATTCGACCAGACAACCAAAAGTGTCCAAGTGTCCCTGCAAATGCATAAAACCTATTTCTCTATTTCAATTCTAATAGGCAAACTTTGTTTCAGCTTCTCTAAGACTCAAATTCATCCAACTCTCGTATATAACTCTTTAAAACTTTCTGCATGTTTGTAAAGTCAGTAGATCTTTTCTCACCACACACACACGCTTATGAAGGAAGAGGGTATTTCCAATTCGTGCACATTCTCGTTCGTCATTTTGCATCACGTACGATAAATTTAGTGCATGTACTATAGAAACACGAAAGAAGGTAGTCGCATACATCATTTTGGCGAAGACCACATAAACCGCAGTTATGACATCATACATCCTGGCAAAAATCTGCACAGCGTGTGAGCGGGGTTTTGAGTTTTAGTTTCGGTGTCAGTTCGAAGGGGGATGGTATACAATGCTTCCTCATCTAAATGTCAAGATGTAAATCTTCCCATTGACACTATTTGCACACTGGTCTCGAATTGCAGACCAAATTTTATAACTTTTAAGATACTCAATTTAGTAATTTGAAAAACAGTCAAATTTGTATGCTATCCTTTAGTAAGGCCTCTCACGGTAAAAAATCCTGGCGTTAAATTTAATATTTTTTGGGTTGTATATAGGAGAACGCCGAGAAAATATTAAAATTTAATATTTTTCATGTATTTAAATTAAACAACTAATAAAAGATTTATTGATTTTAAATAATGTCTGCTATTACAAAATATGTCTGAAATGTTAATTTTTAATATAGAGGAAGATGTGATTCAATGCAAAAGTATTTATATTGAAAAATTAAAGAATTTTAATACATTTGTATTCGAATTAAATAAACTGCAGATTAAAATATAATACTTTCACCTCAAATTCAAACTCAATACTTTTTTGCTTTTTATAAACCCATGGAATTTTAAAATACAATACAATCTTATTATATTTATTTTAATACTTTTTTTTAGATTTGATTTAAATATCGGCGCTGCGAAATAACGCCGCGGGAAGTAACACCTCAAGGATCATAATGAAATTAGTTCCTAAAAATCAGGCCAGTTTTCATAACGAAATAATTTTGTTTTCATAACAAAATAAAGCCCCATTCAGTTTGTGGAAATATAGCCCAAAAAAATAAATGAAATAAAGCCCCAAAGTACATATTTATTTTTGAAGCATTGTAAATAAATAAAAATATGCCCCAAAAACATATAAAAACACCTTCAATGTATCTTCTGCAACCTGTCTGCAATAGGAAATGTGCTAAACCGTTAGCAATAGCTTCAGGTAACAGTTTCAGATTGCATTCTGTGCATATTTTTTAAGTGCTTGCAAGGTAGTAGCACTATATTTGCCGGCAAATCAGTGCAAACCACACAAACGTGAGAGTCTCGAGTTATGGTAGCTTCTTCACCTTGTTCTTCCTCCAAAATTTCCTCTTCGAATACGTCCTCTTTTGGAACCTTAGCCACGCAAATCCCGTTGCTTTCGTAGACCATCCGCGAAATAAATGAGGTTTTAATTTGATGAAAATTCGCGCGAATTTTTAACTATTATATCATCAAATTAAAACAACTTTTAATTGTTATTTATAACAGTTACGAACTGAATGATTCTCCACTTAAAGCTTTAGGTAATAACAAATAAAAAGTTGCTTTAAATTGATGAAATTAATAATAGTTAAAAATTCGTTTTCTTTTCATTTTTGAATGATTATGGGGTCATATAATTGGATTACCTCGTCAAAGTATTCAATATAAATAATTAGCAGTTGCTTAAAGTATCCTTGTGGAACAATTTTAAATGTTCCGTCCATTAAAAATGTCCGATTCGCCGAAGGTATGTTTTCTTCAATGAGGTCTACAGTCTTTAACGATGTAAACAAACAAAAAGCAATACTTGTAAAATGGTCTGGGATTTGCCTCGTCTTTTGTAATTCCGAATGTGGTCCAAACGGATTCCAAATTAAATGCCTCAATGACCTGGACAGGAGTTGTTGGCGAGGAAATACAGGTTTTCGATACCAAATATTGCAATCCTCTTCTTATTTTGCTGAAATCAATATTTCTTGTTTCTTCTTGATACCTGTAAATTAAATAAAACAAAGTAGGTAAACTGTATGCATGTATGAACCTAACACATGTACTATGTATATATAAATTAAATCCTGTGTTTTATTACCTTTCACAATTTTGACGAAATGCTTTCCTTATTCCACTAAGCGCACTTGTATCCCCTCCGAGTGATCCTGCCACATCTAGACAATCGTCTTTTATTTGTTTGCGCTTTAACCTCCTTATATTACGCCTCGTCCGGCAGATGGTTGTGTTGCACATTATGTTTGTATGTACCTACATAAACGCCGTCAGCGAGAACATTAATTCTTGCCTTGCAGGAATCCCTCCAGCATATGTTCTTCACAGTATTCTTATAACTGGATTTTTTTTTATATATCATCTTTTCTTCAAACATATAAAGAAGTTCACTATTTGTTCATTATCCCGAAAACTTTTCGAAACTCATAACCTCACTGCACAATGTAAATAACCAAACTGATGCACTCGTTTGAAAAACTTATGGTCACACAAATAACACTTGCTAGAGAAGCATTCTAACGGCTCTAACTAGCTGTTATGTTTATATTTTTCTTGATTTTCCGAAAAATAACGAAAATGAAAGGCCCAAAAATTACAATGCAATAACAACAAAAATATGATACATTTTGGGTCTAATTTAATTTTTTGGGTCAGATTTCATATTTAAAAGTTGAGGTCATTATGAAATAATAGCACCCCAATTCGAAAAATGAAATTAGGCCCCAAAAAATGAAATTAGACCCAAAATGTGTCATATTTTTGTTGTTATTGCATTGTAAGCATAGTTTTGGGGCCTTATTTCATTTTGTTTGCCGTATTTCCTGCGGCGTTATTTCGCAGCGCCTTAAATATCTATGGGATATATTTCAACACCTACGATATTTTATTTTAATATTAATTTTTATTGGTTTTAAATATTACAATACATATAGAAAATTGTCAAGCGAAGGCAAATTCCCTTGGTCTTTTATCACTTTTGAAAGTAATCCTATAGATTGCCGCTGTGCATAGGTATATTTTTCTAGAAATTTAAATAAAGGAGAACTCATGTATGCCCAAATTCAGTCATTTACTTACTTTTTGAAATGTAATAGCTATATTTTTGCGGCAATGAACTCGAATCTCTAGACCGCCCTTATCTTCAAAAGTAAATCCACTAGGAAAAGCCCTGCGCTTCCCAAATTAAGAAAAAAAGCCAATATTATAACCACTTACATGAATACTTTGGAATTAAACTTACTTACTTGTAGAAGGAATATTATCATTGGATATCAATGTAACCCCGTTTTCAGCACGACTTTCACTTGTTTGTATTTTTAAATCATTTTTCTCTGAAAATAACTTTATCCAAATCATCTACTTCATTGAGCAGAAGAACGCTCAAACTAACTCTAAATTCTTAACCAAGCGACAAAATAATATATTTGGTTTCAAAAGTAAGTGAACATTGGAAAACGTGAACCCCCCAAAACGTGAACTACCCCAAAACGTGAACACTGTATTTTTTACATTGACTGCTCCAAAACGTGAACAAATCTAAAAGCTTTAAAACGTGAACAGAAATTTTTTCAACATTTCTACATAAAAATGCACTGAATTATTTAATTCGGGGAATCCCATAATATTGACAATGCGTAGTATGTATGTATTTGGTGCCACACGTGCGTGTGCGTATTGCATAGCTATCATCCCTCATTTGGTTGCTGTTTTTTGCTTGCATCAACGTCTTATTTTGTGTTTAAAAACTTACTTATACGCCTAAGAGAAAATGCAGTTGTTCAAATGTTGGGAAAAATACAACAGAAAAAAATTACAGATTTTTTTTGTTAAATAAACCTTTTATGTATTTTTAAAACGTTCAAATGTAAAAAAAATCCAATAAATTTTGTTAATGAGCCGTACCAGTATGTGTAAATATGTAAAAAATATTCATGAATCTATACTTATACAAGCAAAAAGAAGATAAAATGGAAGAAAATGTGTTTTATTTTAAGAGCAGAATCATAAAATGTTACATTCCAAAACATGAACAATCTCGAAAACATGAACACCCTCAGTTTTAATTAGTTCACGTTTTCCAATGTTCACTGTACCGATATAATTTAAATCTAACCACTTTGGCTCAGATCCTGTATTAAAACCAAATGCAAATATATTGAAATTGGTGGCTTTAATAAGTTCGTATTAAAATGTAATCAGAGTAGATGTTATATTTCGGGTCAACTATAACTTAATTGTAATAAGTTCTTGATTGAAATATTATTTTAATATAGACCGAGCTAGATTGTATGACAAAAATACTGAATTTTAATTAAAGTTCAGAAAATTCGTATTAATTTAGCATTTCACTAAAACAATTATTAAATTTGAATATAAATATTACAGGAAAATTTTAATAAATTGGAAATATTGAAAACCAATATTTCTTGTATTGCATAGACCTGTAATACTGCGGATGTATTAAAAAACACCCCCACATTTTAACCGTGTACGAGCTAAATCCAAAATAATGGTATCACATCGGTAACGTTATTTGAATCTAAAGGTAGTTCGAGGCGTAGTTTAATGCAACTCCAATCTAATCCAATTAGTCGTTTAAGCTGCAGCTGAAAATACACGCTGGTCTTAAGTCAGTCATAACAGAAACACGTTTTTTGAATAACCAGACCCACTCATTTTGGTTTTTCTATCATCATAAAGTCATTTCTGACTAAAACGTCGAGACCCTTTTGAGTGGGTCTGCTTTTAACAAGTTCAACTGAGAGTTTTTGGTGCATTTGTCTTTTGAAGTGTTTTTCGCAGTTAAAAACGCTCCAAAAACCAGTTTTGACAAAACATAAGAATGCAGTCCCTTAAGTAAAGGCTTTTTAAAATGATTTCCCATTTCTGAATGGCCCCCACCGCGTGTCAACATCCCTTTAAACATATTGACTATATTATGAGGTAACAAAGAAATATCAAAAGACCTATCCCTTCAAAGGATGTCCAACATCACAAAGAAGACCTATTTGCGAAGATTAAAGGAGCGAACGAAAATGAAAACAAAAAATCCGAAAACAAAAAAAAAACAATATATTTTAACCAACACCAATAGGAAGAATACGGTGAATACATTTTACTGGAAAGTGTAAATATTATTTCTCCACCAATGGTTCGACAAACACAAAGAACAACATCGGCAGCAGGAGCAATGAATCAGCAAACAAACAAACCTACGCCATTAGTCGTTTATTTAGGACGAGGTGGGATGGTTAAAGGAAAACGAACAGTTTCGTGTTGAAGTATTTCCAAAGGGAAACTGTTCCATTGCACAAATATAAAATCATTCGATGAATGTCCTTACGGATGGGATAAAAAGCGATACTGCACAGAGCAGCACTTTATCTGACTGTGTTTGCTTGGGTGGGTCTGTCACTCCCCAGAATGCTATTAGAGAGCGACTGGGTACAGTCTGTTAATCCCAAAGGTGACAAACAACAGGGTAAATTTTTGTTAACCCTGAGTTGTCTGAATTTTGGAATAAATGTATGACATAACAGTGTTATGTGCTTCTTATGAAAAAGTTATGGTTGCAAGGCGATAGGGACTCCAAAAAAATTGGTCTACTGGGTTAGGACAGACAAAAGCGCAACTAATAAGGTTCCGTTTTTTCCCTTTGGGTACGGAGCCTTAAAAAGGAACGAATTAAGTGATTTGAAAAAATAAAATAAATAGAAGCCTGTACGGGACTAGTTTTGTGTGAGTATTCATTTTCCAGGGGAATGGAGGGGACCTAAAATTGAACACCAAGTCCAAGCGGGTAAACTGAAAAGCTTTTCCACGACAGTTATACTCTTGGATGTTTTTCACCCGTGGCGCAGTAGAAAAAAACCTTACAATTTAATTTTGTGTATATACGGTCCAGCGCACTAACCCCTTCGTCACTGACAGGTCAGTAGGCTTGAATCAACTAATTAATAAGAACTAGGAAAACCGGCCAAAATGTGACCGCGTTCTACGGAAAAGCTTAAAGTTGTAAACTTTGGTAATAGCGCCATCTGTGCTTTCAACCTAAAAACGTATAAAGGTGCTTGTCAGACGCACCCATTGATGACACCAACTACACCCAACTTCACTGCTGGAGAATGCTCGAAACTCGAAAGATTAATTATTGTTTTTGTGGGACGCACGTGGAAAAAAGAATAAATTTAATCCGAGAAATCATCCTTAATAGTTAAAATAAATTAAGTTTAAAAAGTTTTTTTTTTTATTTTGATTTATGGAGGTTTAGCCGACCGTTTCGAGGAGCGGGGTTCAGTGGCCGGCAGTCCTGGAAGAGGTGCCCATTAAAATATACACAAAGTGGAAGCGGTGCGACAGAGCCTACCAAACTCCACTTATATTGATATTTAAACTAATTACCCAATACGCCGTGATTGGGACGACGAAATAATACAATGACCTACGTCTGAGAATGAGAACTTAATTTCATTCCGCACGCCATTTTTTTTTAATTTATACTGTTTTATCCACAGTCAGTGGAGACCAACTTTCTGTTGCTACCGACGAAAAATGTTTTTTTTTTTTCGCTCAGCTCCTGTAGGCTTGTGCAACCTTTTGTATCCTCTTTTTCGATCTTTGCGGACTTATTGCATATTTTATTTTTTTATTTTCAGAACTTTCTCGATGCAGAAGTATACACGGTTCCCATTTTCAATTGCCCGCTTTTTTACCATGAGAAATTGTCTGGTGTGAAGTTGCCTACCTTCGTTTCAAGTGTTATACAGTCCTATCTTAAGTCGAGTCGCAGCTGTCATGCCGTGCTGGCCGGAGAAAATCTCAGGTACACCCAAACGAACTGCCGAATTACTGAGAAGAAACAATTGATGCTCCTACAAGTATCATACTCGCATCACTATTGTGAATATTGCTACTGATAACGACATCGATACGACGGTAAACCTGTTGAGGATTCCAAAGTTGAAAATGCTGACACCGCTGCGACGGTACTGACCACAGTGCATCGAAATGAATTCAGGTGAGTTATTTATTTAGTGCAGTAAGAGGCAGTTTGAAACTTTACTTAACAAAAAGATCAGTCTATCAGAATGTTTGAAAAATTGTTACCCCATTTAAAAAGTTGCATTTACTTGTTCGGTATTGCGACGAATTTTTCAAGGATTGTTAGATGTTAAAAAAATTCCTCCATGATCTCTTCTCCATTTTTTAAAACGTGAAAGATGTCTACTGGGAACGATGGTGCCCATGCAGAACTTTCACTTTTGTTCTAAGGCTTCCAAGAAACCTAGTCGACATGCACCGAGCACAAAGCCACTTTTTGAAACGCATATCGTAGCAATCATAAGATCACTTTACATCATTCCGCCAGGCATTCATTTTATTCGCAAGTAACGAGGAAGTTCTGTGATGATACTCGTCAGCCTGCTTGTTCCCCATTCCTTCATTTTTGTTCACCCTGCTTGACTAAATTTTTATTTTCACCGTTTCTGTTCACCCCTTGAAATTTCGTAGTCAATCCATGTGCAAGTACATGGACCACGAGGCCCTCAATCCAAATTAACTAAACCAAAAAACTAAAATCTTCACCAGACTTATAACAAACTACCAGATCAATGTCAAACAACAATTTCATTCCTCGTTAGTAGCCTCGTTCGTGTATTGAACTTTCCAGTAAGAGTTTCGCAAAGTTTTGCACTCTTTTTGTGCGATTCTTGCGAACTTGCGAAATAGTTGCTAAAATTGCTTAAATGGCTTAAATTGCTTAAATAGTTGCATTAAGTGCCGTTGGCATTTGGAAATGTTTTCAAACTGACTAATTTGCTTTGTATTTAAATGATTTGCCAGCAAAAGTTGTCTCTGCATTCATTTTTGAACCTGAAATGGTCAAAGGACGAAGCAGTTGGTTGGAAATTGCTGCATAGTTTCATATCCAATGCTTGGCATTTGAATATTTATTTTAGTGTTGTATTACATAAAATGACCTTATAAGGGCTTCTGATTTGAATCAGTCGGAGGTGAACACAAAAATCTGAAAGCGTGGGTGTGCATAAGCATTACTCAGTGTCCCCAGTGTCAAACTTTTTTAACACAATGTCGAGTGTATTTCTTTCGAGCGACCTCTTCTGCTACTCGAGGCTTTACCGGAAAGATGTCTTTTCATTTGTATCCCATGTGTTTGTATAGGTACGAGTACCTATATCAACTAGCGTAAAATTTCAATTCATGTGTCAGTTTGTTGCTGCAACCCTACTTACGCGCGAACACTCCTCAATGTGATGAATGAGCTTTTTGTGTAAATCCAAGGATTTCAATGCCTTGGGGGCATTTTCAAAATTTTGTCGGTGGTATGCGTCTCCTTAAAGTAGAAAATCGGATTGAAATCGAGGATATGGAGTATCTAATTGTTGTTTTGAATATAAAGTGTGCTATTTGGGAGCATGCTGAGCCTAAGGGTTTTTGGGGAGTTTTTTCCAACACAAATTGGAGGTTTCTTGGCTTTGAAGGCGTTTTTGAATTAAGATTCACCTGAGATTCTATTCTACTAGCACTGTCGCGTTGCCGAGGCCCGGTCTTCCTTGGATTTTAAGGCGTTGGTCGGTTTGTGCTATCAATTTTCATTTACCTATACCCAATGGTCCCATATTGAGGGAAAAAGCGCTAATTTTGGCGCTTTTTCGATGAAAAATTATGAAAAAGGGGAAAATGAGGGGAAACATTAAATAAAGGGGAACAAATCAAAAATCTCTTTGAAATTTAAATTGCTTAGAAGTAAAATTTAAAGGCTTCCATTGCAAATAGATTTCAAAGTTTACTCAGAATGAAGAAAACAGCCCATCGAACGTCTACGTAAGAATTTTTGTGTATCTGAATGCATTCACTCGATTTGACGTTTTGTCTAACAGAAAAGAAAATCATTTCAAATTCAAATTTCATATAAAAAAAGGGGAAGTTTTTTCGAATTTAGGGGAAAACTACGCCTTTGCTGATAAAAAAAAAAAGGGGAAAACAGTCTTTACAGTCCGGGACCACTGCCTATACCTAGTAAAAGACTTCCCTACCGGTGAAGCGTCTCTGTTTAAGCCATTGCAACCTTGGCACGTTGCAACGGTTCGGTCGTCTTTGTTGTCTTGAACCTCAAGGCACAACTTTGACATTTATAAACCTATGAAGGGAGCATATGAGGTTTGTTTTAGTTTCCCATCATAGGGCCCTAAATCTCCTTCTAACTGTTTTTATTGAAGGACTTTTAAAGTTTAATAAAAGCCAGGCTATCGATCAGTCTATCCCCTTAGCGAATAGCAAGCCTTAAATTATTTTCGATAGAAAAACTGTCAAAAAGTGATAGCAAACTTAATAAAATTTCATTGTTCGTTTTCACACAAGGGGTAAGGGTACCTGCACTCCTGCTGCTATCGTCATTTGCCCTGGCCCTTCAAACTTTCTTACGTGTGAAACTGTCCATTCAAAGTCGAAAATATTATTCCGATATGTAAAACCGTACATACGGCACAGGCACACAAAACAAGTCGACTTCTCGGACCCCGCATTTGGTCCCTATACGGGAGTGCTATCGAATCCAATTTCCAGAATAGCAAGGCAGACAACAGTAGTAACCTCGGTGGTAACTGGACACCGCACGATGTCAACCATATGAACCCCATAGGCAATGGGTATAGCACAATGTATTTCTGAAGGAAATTCAAATGAATCGTCCTCAGCGGAGGATGTACAATTTCGAATATACGATGGGATATTTGTTACAGATTAAATCACAACAGAAGCTGCAAGGTTGTTGTTAATTTTATTGATCGCCCAAACAACTGGCAGAAAATAAGTCACACTATCCGACTGACGCTGCGAAATAAAGCAGGGTATTTCGTATTCGTACAAATTTTGGTTCAAGAGCGTCGCATTCTTCAGTAGTAGCATTGAGCGGCAGTATATTTTTTATTTTTTTTTATTTTTTGTAGGCTGATGCTATTCGCACGTCGTTAGGGGCATGGCTTAGGTCGACGGCTACGGTTAAACGCGGCAAATAGGAGTAATGTGGCTCGCTTCGCTCGCTTAAAGGGATCTAAACTCATTTTCGGGCACGAGACTGTACGTTTTAAGGCCCAACTTATTTCTTAAAATACTATTTTTAATTATTACGTTACGTCAAATACGTAGCCGTCGACCTAAGCCGTGTCCCTAACGACGTGCGAATAGCCACTTCGTTTTTTGTATGCGCCTAGGGTAAGGCAAGGTTTTTTGTCAGTTGGTTCAGCTAGAAGCTAAAGGAGGAAGAAATCGACAGTTTAGTAATTGGTGCAGTTGGTGTTTTTTTTACGACGTGTTTATTTTTCTTAGACTTACTCAGCTTTTTTCTGCCTATGTTCCTGGCCTCCTGATTTTTTTTTTAAATCCTACTATCATGCCAAAATTTGTTGACATCGTTTTGCAGCTAGTTACGCGCCTAGATCGATATATTTTTGATTTAAATTTTGCAAAGGCTTTTCCAAACTTCCTACCTGGGAGTATATCGGGGCCCGCATTATACGTAGAGCGCCTTACTAATAACAAATTTTAGTTTCGGCTTTAAATTTACGGAAGCTCACAATTGCGAAATTAGTATGGAAAATATAGCCACTGTGAACTACTAAAATTTAGAGTCGAAACTAAAAATGTTTACTGGTAAGGCCCAGAGTCGCCGTTCCCAAGGGAAGTATTTTGTTAAAAAAAAATGGTTAAAGGTATATTTTTCGCCCGATTTTTGGTTATAAACTTCAAAGAGTCGTATTTTCCATACACACTTATCTATTGGGACGTAAAATGCACTTAAGTATAAACAAATAAAATCAGAGACCATAGGAGTCAAACAGGGTTTGCCCCAGTATCTTTGCAGAGCACTGCAAATTAAATTGCCCTTTCTATTGCAGGGCCCTTTTTTTCTCCGATATAGGAAATAAATAAAATTTAAATCAAAAAAAGAGGTAGTGGAAGAGCATTTGGTGGACTCATCAAATAACCCTTGAAACGATTTCTCTATAGAATTATTTATTTTTTTTTACGATTTTCTACTCAATTACCATACTGTTGTGCGGCCAATGAATCATTTTGCAATTGAATACCTACCGCCGGGCCAGACCGCAAATGATTGGAAAATGTGGTTGCAGTTGGGGGTTTTTTTTCGATCTTTTTATTACTCTTCTCGATGGTGCTTGATGTAAATTCACCCCACACTTGTGCTCAATTAATTCCTGCAGTTGGTTGGCACAGTTAGGAAAATAAATAAAATTTTATTTTAAATATGAATGGATCAAAAGAGAAATTCAATGAAAATCAAGAGCTGGAAACGATTGATGGATTGGAAAGGCAAGTGGGGGCTGGAGATTTAAAAAAAGTTTAGGCCACTCCGCACTTTTTTTTTCAGATTTCAGACCAGAGTAGAATTAGGGATTGACGTCTGATTGATGTACCTAATCGTAACGTAAACCGAAAAATTACATTTTGTCGTGAATTGTTTATTGCCACAGCAGCATGTAAAGTCAAAATAGCTACATTTAGTTGTTAGAACCGCACTCCACCGATAAAAGGTTTTCACTTTGTATGGTTTACATTTTAATCTTAATAAATGTCACCAAAAAAGTGGGTTTTTAAAAAACCTTCAACAAGATGTCGCTTAATTGTTTACGTTACTATGAAAATTGTAATTTAGCGGCGGCATGTGTTCTTTAAAAAATCCGCTGTAAAACAGCAGAGCGTCTATTGTTTTGGAAAATGGTTGCTGCCCTTTTCTGAATTTTGGTGGCTAAATTTGATCCTTAGAATTGGCCTCAATTGGAAGCATAAATTTATCACAGGTCTACTTCGCGTTCCACTCATTCGTAGTCACCCTGTTCAATTTTTATTTGTCGCACTCAAAAATAGGTATAGCCACAGGGTAGGGCTTTACGAAACTATGGATGTCGCTTGGTGGGTATTTGCTGCTCAGGAACCAGCATTAGTTCTAAGGCTTGTCATTGTAATTCTTTTATTTTACGTACAAGGTGGCGCAAAAATAACCTTCCGATTTTTTTTGGCTGTAATTTTAAAAAAAAATTAAAAACTTTGATTCTTCTTGTGGATTATTTTTATTTGGTCTTTTAATTTTTTTTACATCAAGTCGAGAATATGATGTCATGTAAATGGCCGCCGCCACAGTTGATTGTCATTTGAGCCCTTTTTATGGCATTTTCCATCACTTTGGCCAAAACTTCCGGCGATAGGTCCTCACATTCTTGACGGATATTGTCTTTAGGAGCTGCAAGAGTCTGAGGCTTGTTGACATAAACCCGCGACTTCAAAAAGCCCCACAAAAAGAAGTCTGGAGCGGTCAAATCAGCCGATCTTGCTGGCCAGTGCAAATCGCCAAAACGGGAGATTAGGCGCCCGGAAAATGCATCCTTCAGCATATCGGTTGTGGCACGTGCAGTGTGTGCCGTTGCACCGTCCTGTTGGAACCACATGTTTTCCAATCCCAATTCATCAAGTTGCGGCAAAAAGAACTCGTTGATCATTGCTCTGTAGCGCTCACCATTCACAGTAACCGTTTGGCCCGCGACGTCTTCGAAGAAAAAAGGTCCGATGACTCCTCCAGCGAAAACAGCACACCATACATACTCCGGGGTCTGCCACGCCTGGCAGCATCTCGTGTTGTGACAGTCTCTTCGAGGCGAGCGGCTAAACGTCGCAGTGTTTCACCAGTAGGCGTTGGACGGCTAGGAAATCTGCGCCGAAATTCACGTTGTGCCAAAGTCACCGACCGATTATTGCTCAAATAAATAGTCACCAATATTCCGCGTTCTGGAGCAGTGTAGCGTAACATTGTTTATTAACGTGTATTTCGCATGTGTTTACTACACAAATGTCAAAACAGAACTGACATTAGGGGCCAATCGCAAAATTTATAGCATTTTCTGATAGGAGGATTACTTTTGCGCCACCTTGTACATGGTTGCCACTATTATTAAAAAAAAATTCCCTGACTTTCCCTGACCAGTTTTGAAGTTTACCCGACCAAATTTTGCAAATATACCAAAAAAACAACGCATTTAAACACTAGTCCTTGAGATCAATAAGCTATAAATATATATGTAGTAAGGGCTTATTTATTTGTTTGAAACAAATGGGAGTGTTCAGGCGCATTGATTTTTATATTTTTGCGTGAACGAATGTGGGTAGACTTCAGAGCTCGACATAAATAATTTTTTTAAATTATATATGAAAAAAAAATACAGAGTGAATTTTTCCTGACTGATTTCAAAATTCCCTGACTTTCCCTGACCAAATTTTCGTTCCCGACTACCCCTAACTTTCCCTGACTTTCCAGTCCAGTGGCAACCATGCTGTAGGAATGTGTTTTAGCTTGGAATTGGTGAAATGGGTGGTGCAAAAAAAAAGTGAGATGTTGTTTGTACTTTTTGGGCAGCTGATCCGAGTATTTTAGCATTAGGTAGGTACGCAAGGACAAAACTTTACGCCATCAACTCAAAAATCATACAAAGTCCTTACTCTTTCGTCATCATTATACATATAAATACGTGAACATCAAAGTTTTCGTACTCTTTTCTAGTATTTATTATGAAATGAGGAGAATTAAACGTATAGCATTCGAAAGGTACTGTGCCATAGATGTAGACAAACAATAAAGAAAGTTAATTTAAAAAACCAAAAAACCCGACTGACTGTAAAAAAAAAGAATTAACAATTATGAACAATTAAAATTAAACGAGAAAAACAAAAAAAGCGTACCTATGTGATCAGGACACAACATTAAGCAATGTTTCTACTTCGGATCTGAAAAGAAGCCATTCTTTTAGTGCTTTTAAAAATCTGTATGGCTGTGTAACCAATGTGCATATATTAGACGGCAGTTTATTAAATATAAATGGTGCAATATTTAAGAGAAAACGTCTACTTTTCTTACAAATGGGACTACAGCAGTGGTCATGTTTCTAAGTAAATATACCTCATTTATTCTTAAGTTAATATGTCCACATCTTATAAAAAATATTTTTAAAACTTTGTAAATATACAAATATCTGAGAGGTAATATTTTTAAGGATTGAAACAACGGAAGTGATGGTTCGTACCTATTTCTACTTGATATCACTCTAACAATCTTTTTATGTGCGCCAATTAGAGGTTTCCGACTAGTCACATTATGCACTACCTCAAAATGCAAGTCCATAATCAAGTCTAAATTGCGTGGAACCAATTTGCGCAAATAATAGAGTTTACTTATTGAAACGTAAAGCAGTTGTTTAATGCTTTTGATATGTGCTTTCCAGTTAATATTAGAATCCAATAGAACTCCTAATTAACGATATGTGGTTCCAACAAGACGGTATAAGCCACACAACACGAAGAACTAAGGCTTTATTGCGTGAAAAGTTTCCTGGTGGCGTTTTGACACCGTTCGATTTTTTTCTGTTTTTTTCTGTGTGGCTACGCAAAAGACCGTGTTTACGCGAATAATCCCCGAACTCTAGACGCATTAAAAACCAATATTACTCAAGTAATGCCCAAGATACCGCCCGAAATGTGCAAAAAAGTGGTAAAGAATTGACTCAAAAGAATCGCATGCTGCGAATCTTCCCATTTGAATGATATTGTATTTCACAGTTAATGGCGAAGTCCTAACTTTATAATGAAATAAAATTTTCATCAAAAACCTATCGCTGTGTGTGTTTTAAATAGCTTTACTTTCGAAAACGAAAAATGAATGACCCTTTATATTTTTAATTCATTGGCATTATATCTGCGAGGTGTTTATGTTACGAAAGTAACATCATAAAAACATAAAACGAACATTTTTCGACATACATTTTTTCCTCTTAATCATGAGTAAAACTAATTTTCAAAATGGTGTATTTTTTCGTACCTAGATGTCGCTATTTATTTTATAAAATATAGGCTACGTTAAATATTGAAAATTCTGGTGGGTTTTTTTTTTAATTTTACATACTTTTAAAAGGTAGAGTCGATCTTCGACCACAAGCGAGACTAGTTCGCTTAAATTTCCAATTATTTTTCTCAATGCTTAACCAATTTACGTCAATACCCTAGACAGAAATCTGTTCTATTCGCAGATAGCGGCTTTTTAATTCAAATTCAACTGTCAATGGTAGATTGCACAACGCTCTGCGACAGATAATGGATTAATTGCATTTCCCTTTGCGGTTTTATTAGGTTTAACCGATTTTCTCTGCCGAGTCCCATCAGAATGACACAGCGGAGTCGACAAAATTCCTCGGAGAAGCCAATATAATTAATGGCGAAAGTAGAGTGGCGGCAGAAAGCTGAAAATCAACAGAAGTGGTATTTTTCTGTAACGTGCAGGAAGGGTGGTGGAAATTATGTTCCTCCTTGTAGAAAATCATTTTTTTTATTGAGAATAGTTACAGGACAAGAAGAGTAAGCATAGTATATTCCGAATCGGTTGGCTGTCGGTGGTTTGAGAGGACAATTTATTTTTCTCCAACATTATGGCAGTACATTTAGAACTCATTAGGGTCACAATGGCCGGGGGGTCGAATTGAGTCGAATGGAGGACAATGAAAAATATTTTGAATGCCAACACAGACGCTTATTTTGTAAGAGTCAACTAGCAGCCCTTCGCCTGCTTGGCTAGGCTTTCAAATGCCTAAGGCACACAATTTTGTTAAATGAAAAATGCTGTATTTTTGACACAAAAGTTGCCTAAAACTTGCATATATGTATTTATTTTACACATTTTTAAAAAAGAAATTTGTAAATCAGTGCAATAGTTTGTAAGATTTTTGCGGACATACAATTTTGCCATTCAGTTTTATAAAGGGTGATTTTTTAGCTGGTTTGGTTTTGGCAACACTGGTTTTGACAGCTGACGTGTGTTTAGTACCTTGTGTCACTGTCAAACAGCTTCAGTTTGGTTTGCAATTTAACCATGGATCGTCTTACAAATGAACAACGCTTGCAAATTATTGAATTTTACTATCAAAATTCGTGCTCGGTTCGAAATGTTCATCGCGCGCTGCTTCCATTTTATGATCGGCATTCTCGACCTTCTGAGCAGTCTATTCGGAAGATTGTGACCAAATTTCGCACCAAATTTACTTTGTTGGACATTAAACCACCAACACGTTTACGTACTGTGCGTAGTGAAGAAAATATTGCGGCCGCATCAGCTAGTGTGACAGAAGACCGCGAAATGTCGATTCGGCGCCGTTCCCAGCAGTTAGGCCTTTGTTACAGCACTACGTGGAAAATTTTGCGGAAGGATTTGGGCGTAAAGCCTTTTAAGATACAGCTGGTGCAAGAACTAAAGCCAGCCGACCTACCACAACGCCGAATTTTTGGTGAATGGGCTCTTGGAAAGCTGGCCGAGGATCCGCTTTTTTATCGAAAAATTGTGTTCAGCGATGAGGCTCATTTTTGGTTGAATGGGTACGTAAAAAGCCACTGTTTGGTGCGGTTTATGGGCCGGCGGCATTATTGGGCCATATTTCTTCAAAGATGATGCGAATCGCAGCGTTACTGTCAATGGTGAACGCTACCGAGCGATGATAACAAACTTTTTTTTGCCCGAAATGGAAGTTCTTGACTTGCATGATATGTGGTTTCCACAAGACGGTGCCACATGCCACACAGCACGCGAAACAATGGCGCAATTGCGAGGCGAGTTTGGTGAACAGTTAATTTCACGTTTCGGGCCGGTCAATTGGCCGCCTAGATCGTGCGATTTGACACCATTAGATTATTTTTTGTGGGGGTATGCCAAGGCTAATGTGTATAGGGACAAGCCCGCTTCGATTGACGCACTGGAAGCCAACATCCATGCATTCATTCGTGAGATACCGGCCGATATGTGTAAAAGAGTATGCCAAAATTGGACTCAGCGGATGGGCTACCTGAGACGCAGCCGCGGTCAACATTTGCATGAAATTATCTTTAAACATTAAATTGCAAGGTTCAAACTATCGATTCAAATAAATATTTCATTCATTTTTTCGAATTTTTTGTTTTTTTTTTTAAAAAAAGTTCTAAACCTCTTAAAAAATCACCCTTTATATACAGGGCACTCATTCCGTAATTTTTCAGACGATTATTGTTGGATTGCCGATGGCGATTCTCCGAAATGTGGTATCGGAAAAGAAATAAAAAGCACGTAATGGTTTTTATTACAATTTTAATTTTTAGAAAAACTGGAATGTCTTACCTCGATGAGGGTTACTGAAATAAAAAAGAATGAGTTATACCGGAAATTACTGTGGATGGTTAACAAAAGTAGGGAAGCCTTCAAACTCCTTACTAATACGTGAGCCATCTATGTATTCATAATGCAAATAATTTTAAGTTGGTATTACAATTCGAACGTAAAATAATTATGAAGCGTTTGGCTTCAACAATTATCGTCGAAACGAAAGACCTCCAAAAGCAGCAACTAAGTGCCAAAATCATTACTTTGAGACCTTAATCCAGTTCATTTTCCACAATTGTAATGAAAGCTGACGATAGTGAAATATATTCGGGCAGAATATGACTTCCTACGGTAATCAAAGTTTCTAAAACGATAGCGCCCGACGATTATTGTTATACGGAATCCGCACCCAGATTTAATGATAAGTATCTTGAAATTATTTGCATGCGATATTGAAAGTTGGCGAGCAAATATTCCCGGAACGAACGACACAGTAAAAGGTTTTCTTTGTCGATTAGCATCTATGACTTCATTTGACTTTTTTGCAACTAAAAAAAGCAAGTAAAATTTTCGCGAAAATCGGGGCTTTAAGCCAAAAAAATCCCTCAAAATCTTCTACATTTCTGACTACTCTATTCTTACACCGTTGGTTAAAAACTGAATTCTAATTATTTCATTTTAATTTAGACCTTAAACCAACAGTCCTTCCCAAACAAGAATTATGTTATAAGGGAGATGTTGCTTTTCTTTTCGCAGTGAATGTAATAATATTTCTCACAATTTTCGAGATTTTTCGACTCCAACACGTAAATCGTATTAGGTCTGAATGTAATGAGCCAATCCAGTGGTCCTAGGGATGACCGGTGAAGCTCGGGTGAGCCTCAAGTCATGAAAAACATTTTTAGAGTTTTATTTTTTTTTTGGAAATGCCTGTCCCAAAGGCAGCTTCGCAAGACTTGTTGCAAATGTTGCTGTGTATCGAATTCATGTCCCCACTTTATCCTCCCAACAGAACTGTTATACCGAGCAACCTCCTGCAAATATGCAACTAAATTTGGAAATGGGTTAAGCCGTCTAACTCAAGAAGCTCTTTATCCAATACAATTGGAGTAATTATGCCACCCTTATACATTCATTCGCATTCTATGCTTGCTTTGATGTGCTGAACATTTTCGAACAAAGTAAAACGAAAACCATTGAGTGGCAAAATACATTTCAACTAAATAATTGCCAATTGACTAAACCGACAACACTCAGATCAGGTGAAGACATTTACTTTGTCTGCCTTGATTTTTGACTCTCTCTCTCTCTCTCTCCCCCATACAGAAACTACTCCACATAATTCTTATGACATGAATTTGTGTAGATCCTCATGAATCTTAAGTCCTCATTCCTCCGGGAATATAAGCAGAATCAAATTTGATGCAAACAGTTTGTGTACCTATTTCAGTTGGCTTGCTTTTGAATAACTAAGGATACGTTAGCACCCCCAAAGTCATATGAAACATCTGAGAATTATATATAACCTGCACTTGATGCAAACTGGACTCTGCTGGTACAGGAATTTTAATTCTCCATGCATAGGTCAAGATGTGTGCGCTTTAAATAATAACAAACGGGATAGTCTATTCCTCTTGTGTCCAGAGTGTGGACGTGGAGTTGGCCAACATGAGAAAACTTGTGGAAGTGATATTTCAGGTGGCGTATGTTGGTCTTTATGGAGGCAGATGCGTTTCGGTTGAAGAGTGTCGACCGGAAGTGTCTTTGTTTTTAGGGAGAATGCGGATTCAATTTATTGTGAGATGTCAAATGAGAACTAAAAATATCGCAAAGTACTTCAAAGTTGCACTAAAAAATATTCCAACTTAAGTTTCGCTAAGGATTAAATTTCCACGCCGACTACCAGCTGCAAAATGCATCTCATTCTACGATTCAAAGCATCCCGCTTAAAAATCACCAACATCATTGGCGCATGCAAACGTTATAATCGTTTGCCAATGGATTGAGATGTCTGCAACCATTTGCTTGTCTAAGCTCATTACACCATTACAGAAGACTGACTAAGCAAGCTGTATTCACCCAATAAATGTTCAACCGATAGAAAAAAAAGGGCCGAATGGGCCAGATACAAGAACGCAATTCAGACATTAAAGCGTCTCGTCTGCTCTATTAAAGAATCGTTCACAAAACATGGACCATGGCTACAATTCTCATTGGATAGACTCGCAACCGAATAACGACAACGAGGAAGGGGATTTTCCTTGTAATAGAAAAATAACACGCACCAGCGTAAATGTGGCCTCCAACGAGATGTGCTTAGGTGAAGTCTATTTCTGTGGACTTTGCATTTAAATTGCTCTAAACGAGTATGTGGAATCCTTTTCAAGTTTCTTTTCCGACAAAGGATAATTGCATTCCGTTGAAGACTTAATAATGTCATTTGAAGAACAAATGCGATATTTAATGGAGATGTGAGAGAGAGAGTAGCTAATAGTATTTTTTTAAACTTTTAATAGGTTTAATCTGTGCAAAAGCACATCAAAGCGCCATCTTGAAGACATTTACTTTGTTTGCCTTGATTCCTGATTCTCTCTCCCCCCCCTCTGTCACTCTCTCTATCTCTCTTTCTCTCTCTCTCTCTCTCTCTCTCTCTCTCTCTCTCTCTCTCTCTCTCTCTCTCTATCTCTCTCTATCTCTCTCTATCTCTCTCTCTCAGACAGAAACTAATTCCTATAATTCTTACGACATGAATCTGTTTACGTCCTCTTGAAACTTAAGTCCTCATTGCTCACAACATTTAAAAGAGATCCTCAATTCAGATTCAGACGGCATAAAAGTGTAGGACAGACTCTTGTGCCCACGTTTTGTTCGTACAAGATTTCGAAGCAATTTGTTAAACTTGCTTGAACTATAGGAAACTGTCGTAGAAAGGCTGTAACTCTTTTAAAATTCTCTTTTAAAACTCACTGCCAACTTCAATCGAAGACAGGGATTCTGTTGAAAACGAAACGAATACAATTTTCGCATTTACAGAAACGAAAACTGTTTCTTTTTTTTTATTGCAAATCGTGTTCACAGTTCTTCTTCTTCTGACACCCTGATTTGTTTAGAAGCATAGAAGTAAAATGCTTTTCGTTTTAAGAAAAAACGAAACGAAAAATCGTAAACGTTAACGAAATGGTTTTCGTTTCTTTATTGATTTTGAGGCAAAAAAAAAATTGACTACGTAAAACAAAACGTTTGAGCGAACGAAAACGATTGGACGTGAATCCCACCCCAGATTTCAAGGACCTTCAAACTATTGAGGTCGCTAGTCTTTAAAATACAAGGAGGCGCAAAAGTAATCCTCCTATCAGAAAATGCTATAAATTTTGCGATTGGCCCCTAATGTCAGTTCTGTTTTGACATTTGTGTAGTACACACATGCGAAATACACGTTAATAAACAATGTTACGCTACACTGCTCCAGAACGCGGAATATTGGTGACTATTTATTTGAGCAATAATCGGTCGGTGACTTTGGCACAACGTGAATTTCGGCGCAGATTTCCTAGCCGTCCAACGCCTACTGGTGAAACACTGCGACGTTTAGCCGCTCGCCTCGAAGAGACTGTCACAACACGAGATGCTGCCAGGCGTGGCAGACCCCGGAGTATGTATGGTGTGCTGTTTTCGCTGGAGGAGTCATCGGACCTTTTTTCTTCGAAGACGTCGCGGGCCAAACGGTTACTGTGAATGGTAAGCGCTACAGAGCAATGATCAACGAGTTCTTTTTGCCGCAACTTGATGAATTGGGATTGGAAAACATGTGGTTCCAACAGGACGGTGCAACGGCACACACTGCACGTGCCACAACCGATATGCTGAAGGATGCATTTTCCGGGCGCCTAATCTCCCGTTTTGGCGATTTGCACTGGCCAGCAAGATCGCCTGATTTGACCGCTCCAGACTTCTTTTTGTGGGGCTTTTTGAAGTCGCGGGTTTATGTCAACAAGCCTCAGACTCTTGCAGCTCCTAAAGACAATATCCGTCAAGAATGTGAGGACCTATCGCCGGAAGTTTTGGCCAAAGTGATGGAAAATGCCATAAAAAGGTCTCAAATGACAATCAACTGTGGCGGCGGCCATTTACATGACATCATATTCTCGACTTGATGTAAAAAAAAATTAAAAGACCAAATAAAAATAATCCACAAGAAGAATCAAAGTTTTTAATTTTTTTTTTTTAAATTACAGCCAAAAAACATCGGAAGGTTATTTTTGCGCCACCTTGTACAACTATTGACAGTATCATCACAAGTCTTGTCTACAGAGATTTGTTACATTTGTGACAATCCACTTGTAGTTGGCTCCATTAAACTGAGTGTAGCAACCCAAAACCATTTAAAACAACGAAATAAGCCTTCGCCAATGGTGTAATCGATATTTTTCTAATTATCGTGATGTCTTATACACAATTCAAGCAACTTTTTCTATTGACCACTTTCCCATTATCATCCAATACAAAGTTCCTTGGTAACTACTGAATAGCAACCCATTCATCTCAACCTAATCAGGACATAAAATGCGATAACAACGTGGATATCAGTAAATGTCAATGTTATTGATTGACTCTGATTGGGTGTGTATGGTGTTGGCGTTTGTCGGTACCGTTTTATCGTTTGGCTTCTGTCTGAACTGTTTGATGTATAAGTGAACGCTACACGTAATTTATGTGATGTTATCCTGGCGAAACAAATAATTGGTGATAATCAGAAAGGCATACAACGGTGATGGGATTATCCAGTTTTATTGGTATACTATTTGGTTAGAGTTGATGAGATGCCTGTGTACGGAGAGAGGGGTCAAACCAAATAATTACGGTTCCATTAGGTAACATGCTCCTAAATGGTATTTAACGGCTGGAGTTAGATTTTTAAGCACTGAAAAGACCCCAAACTCTAGTCGGCTTATAGAAACGCGATGGGAATAACCCGTCACTAGCCTACAAGCTGTCGTGATGCGTTACGTGTCGTTACATGCGACAATTGCCCTAAAATCCTTCCTTAAACGCACACTAAACGTTCGATATGCATCGCTATCTAACGCAGGACTCGAAACAGAACTTCGAAACACGATGTTGAGGTATTTTTCCACATGTAATGCTATACGTTACATTTTGTAGTACTCCTTCTGTCGCTTTTTGACGTTTGGAAATAGCAAACAATTTTACTTAATGCATCGCAACACTCATATCAATCCCGACATCATCGACGACATCATCGACGACATCTAATACGAACTTGCGCACACAGACAGACACACACTGTGAGACATTACATAGAGTTAAATGTGACTAAACACCCTGAAAGGTTATTTTACGAACCACGCTATTCAACGGCTGACAGCATATCGCGCCGCGACAAAAATCCCCAACCACTTTTTGCAAAATTTATTTTCCTCATAATTAAAACAACGCACACATTTATTTAGCAATAAAATTAATTTGTAAAAATTGTCCGGAACAATTTCTTAACTAACAACTTTAAGCTTTATCCTGATTTTGTGAACCCGGATAGATATATACAAGTTTTTTTCAGCCACCTAGTGGATGACTGTGCCAAACAAGCATATAGCGTGTTTGGATAGCATTAGCCGCACAAATTGTCAACGATAGCTGCCCCCGCTTAGAGGAGTAACAAAAAGTTTTACGCGGTAGCAGCAGCAATAAATTATAATTAATCTCATTATGTCGATTACACCCACAATAATTAAGTTATTAACAAAAGCGCCAAGTGCTTAATTGTTAATTAGTTACTGCATAGCTGTTCGATTACTGAGCACAAAATTGTGTAGCAATTTTTTGACCGGATGGAAGCAAAAAGGAATAGGTACATATGTATATGAATTTGCTTTGCTTTTTTCTGCAATGTTGTAGCTATAGGTGTTGCCCTAGGTCCAAGTTGCTGAGCTACTGTCCAAAGTTGGTCACTTGGAAAGTTGCGCATCATAAATGGGACCTTGATTCTTTGCGATTTGTAAAGCCGACCGGCTCTCTTCCTGGCAGGGAAAGGAAATTAATGTCTAACTGTCGCTCCAAGATAAATTCAAACGAGTATTGCCTTTTAAAAAAAAATCGTTTAAAGAAGTCCGTTAGAACAAGTGATGAAGTTCGATCTCGAAATAAGTTCAAGATGTGTTTATTTTAAAATTCATAGAATTTTTTTTTATCAAAGTTATTTTTCTGTCAAAAAACCCATCAATTGAAAACTTTACAAAATTTGTAAACAATCACAAAAGTCGCTCCCCAATTTAAGCTAAAATTTGTTACTACATTGATTGAAAAGCATGCAAAAACCATTGAAGGTGATTAAAAAATGAATGCAAATGATTGTGGGTGACTGTAAATGAATGCAAGTGACTGTTGACGACTTACAAAAAATTAGAAATGATTTGTAATGAGTAATTTTAAATAAATGTGATTACTGATGATTGAGGAATAATGAAAATGATTGCTGATTATTGGAAATAATTGGAAAATGGTGCAAAGAATGCAAGTGATTGGTAACGACTAAAAATTAATGCAAATGAATCGATGGCTATGAATGGGCAAGAGTACAAAATATTGCTGATTTAAAAAGGAATTCCAAAGATCTATTATGAACGGAACGGAATGCAGTTGATAGTTGATGGTCACAAAAGAATTCAAATGATTGGTAATGAAATTTAAACTGAATGTTTATGACTAGAAAATAATGCAAAATATTAATGATGATTCGAAAAAGAATGCAAATGATTGGTGGTGATTGCAGAAAAGGTATATAAATGATTTTTGATGAATGCAAGTGACTGTTGATGAATGCAAAAAGAGTGTCATTGAATAATTATGACTGGGAGAGAATGCAGATGATTTGAGATACCTACCAAAAAGAACGATTTGCAATGATCGGAAATGAATGGAAGTGACTGCTAATAATTGTGAAATGAATGCAATTGATTGGTAATGACTGGAAAATGATACAAAAAATTTATGGCGATTGGCAAATTGCACTTTTGCGATCTAAATCAATCGATTGATGAAAACAATTTACGCCTCTCAATGAGTTCAAAATGATTGTCGATTTCAAACCTTGAAAATGTAGCACACATTTGAAAGTAAATTTCATCATCTTAAACTAGTTCAAATGATTTAAATTTTTTATATATTTTGGTGAAAAGGCGCGTTGGTTGACGAACCGAATCCGTCCCAAACTGTAGCAATATTTAACTGTCTTGGATTCGGTGTAAATTTTTGAGTGATTATTTTTTAAGGTGCAGTAAAAGTGGAGGGTATTTTCCAATAAAAAAGAGTAGAAGCGTCCCTGTGGATCGGTTGGAATTAAAATGTTCTGAGGCTTAAAAAAATAATGCATTTATTACGGAGGTCAACATTGGAAAGGCCGATGGATGGGCAAACAGAAATAACGTGTCATTCCAATAAGGACGGGGCTATATTTATTTGTAGACAGTTTTTTTTTTTGTTCCAATACATATTGACGAAATTGAGTGACAGCCATCCCAGAGGGCTGAAAATGCGGCGTTTTGGAGGTTTTCAATATTTACTGACTTAAAATCCTTAAATGTAAAAGTCAATGGAACAGTACAGTGATTAAAATTAATATTGTATGTACAGAACAGAAGGTCATGATCAGATATTAAATCGAGTGAAAGTTGGTCGAACAAAATAACAGACGAACGGTCCGACACAATTGCCAGATCGAGAAGGCTAGGAGTACAATCTTTGGCAAATCGCGTTGGATAATTGACATTAATTGTTTGAACTCCTAAAGAGGAAGCGGAATCTTTTATTTGGAAGGCTCTAGAATCATTTCTAAGCAAGTCTGTATTGAAGTCACCACAGTGTTGCTTCGCCTTTTCACACGAAAAGCATTAGGAATTTGAGGCGAGTTGCATTTAATGGTTTTACAGAGCTCATTAAAGATTTTCTGGAGATTTTCCTCAGGGAGAACCGGAACACCGAAGAGTACAGCATCACAAGCGGCTTCTTTTCTCTCCAACATATTCACTTTGTTATGAAGAGCGAGCATCTCAGCACTGTGCATATGAGCCGTTGCAGAGGTGTTTAATTCAATTCGATCAACACGGGCTATTATGCTAGAGATCGCATTGTTTAAACTCTCGAAACGATGCGCCCAGCTTTCTTTCACTTCTTCAATTTTTATGACAAATTCAGATCGCATTTCGTCAATTTCTTGAGCAAAGCTATGTTGTAGAGAAGCGGATTTCTTAGCCAAATGAAGTTGCAAGTCTTTAATGGTAGTCATTCCCTTATTGCCGCCTCCAATAGATGGTGAGTGAGAGCCGGTGTGAGAAGAGAGAGCGTCTTTTTGTGTTTTGGTTCGCGTTATAATGCTAGATGTTGATGCATTTGACATTATTGACTCGGGATTAACTTTTTGGCGTAATGGAAAACAATTTCACAAGAAACTACCAAGTAGCATTGTGCACTGATTTATTCCGATAGATTAAAATTAGAGTTAGTACAGAGGATCAAACCTTCCGATAACAAGACTTCTGGATTTCGCAGTTAAATGCCGTTTTAGCGGAATACAGCTGGACAAATCAATAAAAACACGTCTATTCACTATGACCGCACATTGCAAACTGACACATCAATCCGTCAAAAATCGGTCGCCATCATGAGTGATCATTTTCAATTCGTAATGTCAAACTTGGCATAAATACCGGGAAAGTAAGTACGCAGCTTTACTAAATCTGATCCGCCTTAACAGCTTTTACTACTCAGTAAAATCACGTCTACGGTACGCCGTACACGTGAAAAATATCGTCTTCAGGGAACAGCCAATATCTCTGAGTATTTTACGAATTTCAACTGCCTTAAGAAAGAGTTGAATAAAGCAAATATTTAGCCCCCGGTAAATGGAAATCAACAAAAATTTCGAAACATTTACCTACCTGCCAAATCAAGCTGCACCCTTGAAAGTGGGAAAAATATTTGCCGTTCAAATACCGGTGGGTTAACAGCTTCAACCCTCAGTTCGGATGCCGAACGGGATATGCCTTCCGTTGTGTGCTTGCCAAAGGAATGTCAAGTTAAATATTTTCCTCTTCCTTCCCTCTCAAGCACACAAGTTGCTTATTATCTTTTATGACTTTATTGAGTGTTTGCGACTTATGCTGCTAGTGTGTAAACTTTGTAATGTCAATTTTGAATCGATTGCCTCGATTTATTGAATATCAATTTCGATCATGTCATAAAATCGACGAGAACGATGATTATCCACATCCCATGTTTAAGACGCACTTACTTGCCGTGGAAGCGATTTTCGTTTCAACATCAACTAACTTTGTTTAAAATAACTCTGCAATTGTGCTCAGTGGATTTTGTACTAAATTGAAATTTCCTAATTGTTTGCTTTGAAATTACCCCCTCACAAACACTACGGCAGTAGCTACCCCAAACCAATCTGCAGAGTGTTTGTCAACTCTCGCCGATCTGATGTGTACGTTTAGATTCTGATAAATATCCAATTACCCGTTTAAATTTTAATTTTATCATCATAATCACATTATTTTCCATGGCGATGATAAATTCCATTCTCGAACGCTGTGGGGGGAATAATAGTTCGCTTGTATCCACCGCACATCATTGTTGCATCATTTATGCCCAGGTAGGTATTGTAAATGTGTCAATTCAAGCTGTGAATGGGTAAAACGGGCCGAGATAATATTTCTCCTAGATACATGCAGTACTGCCGTTTACGTAACAGTTTCACGGATGACAGGGTTGTTCGGCTTAATTGCTGTTCATTGAATGCGATTGATTGGTGTATGGCCGTAATTCAATGTTAATTCGAAAATAAAGGGTGATTTTTTAAGAGGTTTAGAACTTTTTTTAAAAAAAAAACACAAAAAATTCGAAAAAATGAATGAAATATTTATTTGAATCGATAGTTTGAACCTTGCAATTTAATGTTTAAAGATAATTTCATGCAAATGTTGACCGCGGCTGCGTCTCAGGTAGCCCATCCGCTGAGTCCAATTTTGGCATACTCTTTCACACATATCGGCCGGTATCTCACGAATGAATGCATGGATGTTGGCTTCCAGTGCGTCAATCGAAGCGGGCTTGTCCCTAAACACATTAGCCTTGGCATACCCCCACAAAAAATAATCTAATGGTGTCAAATCGCACGATCTAGGCGGCCAATTGACCGGCCCGAAACCTGAAATTAACTGTTCACCAAACTCGCCTCGCAATTGCGCCATTGTTTCGCGTGCTGTGTGGCATGTGGCACCGTCTTGTTGAAACCACATATCATGCAAGTCAAGAACTTCCATTTCGGGCAAAAAAAAGTTTGTTATCATCGCTCGGTAGCGTTCACCATTGACAGTAACGCTGCGATTCGCATCATCTTTGAAGAAATATGGCCCAATAATGCCGCCGGCCCGTAAACCGCACCAAACAGTGGCTTTTTCGGGATGCATTGGTAGCTGTTGCAATGCTTCTGGCTGATCTTCACTCCAAATGCGGCAATTTTGCTTATTTACGTACCCATTCAACCAAAAATGAGCCTCATCGCTGGACACAATTTTTCGATAAAAAAGCGGATCCTCGGCCAGCTTTCCAAGAGCCCATTCACCAAAAATTCGGCGTTGTGGTAGGTCGGCTGGCTTTAGTTCTTGCACCAGCTGTATCTCAAAAGGCTTTACGCCCAAATCCTTCCGCAAAATTTTCCACGTAGTGCTGTAACAAAGGCCTAACTGCTGGGAACGGCGCCGAATCGACATTTCGCGGTCTTCTGTCACACTAGCTGATACGGCCGCAATATTTTCTTCACTACGCACAGTACGTAAACGTGTTGGTGGTTTAATGTCCTACAAAGTAAATTTGGTGCGAAATTTGGTCACAATCTTCCGAATAGACTGCTCAGAAGGTCGAGAATGCCGATCATAAAATGGAAGCAGCGCGCGATGAACATTTCGAACCGAGCACGAATTTTGATAGTAAAATTCAATAATTTGCAAGCGTTGTTCATTTGTAAGACGATCCATGGTTAAATTGCAAACCAAACTGAAGCTGTTTGACAGTGACACAAGGTACTAAACACACGTCAGCTGTCAAAACCAGTGTTGCCAAAACCAAACCAGCTAAAAAATCACCCTTTATTTTAATTTGTTACCTTTCTGGCCTGAAGCAAATATAACTTAAAGTTGATAAATAGGGCTTTTGATCGATTTCATAACCAACGTGATGGAGCCTATCTGTTGTTAAATAATTTTTGTATTGATTACAAATTTGTTTCCACAGACAGTGAATTTTGTGTAGTCTTGGAAATATTGTCGCCGTATTGAAAATTCTTTTATTGAAGGCAAAAACTATTAAGAAACTTTTTCACTTTTATTAAAGTGAAACTTTTTTTCCCTCGCCTCGAATTTGTTTGTCCATCTATCGCATTACAGCCGGCCGCGGAGTGGGGATAAAGTGAAAGGTGCTCGGCAGAGCAAAGGCGCTCATAGCTCGCATCAGCTGACCGTGTAGCATCTACAGTCTCACTTATTCACGCGGTATTTGTGTGTTTTGATCAGTGTATTAATGTAAATGTTTTATGCACTTGATCGTGATGGATAACGATACAGCTAAAAATAAATAAATAGTTGGCGCAACAGGTCTGTAGGGACCCTAGGCCAAGCTTCGCATAACCATTCGTTTGTGTGAGTTTTTCATTTTTGGGACGAATGGAAGGGATCTACAATTTTAAGCCGGATCCGAACGGCTAATTGAGAAACTCCTTCATGACAGTTATATTTTGGGATGTTTGTCAGACGTTCGCGAGAGGTGGCGCAGCGGAAAAAACCATATGTTGGAATTTAACGATACAGCTAGTGAGTCAATAAAACCGGTCAACGATCGATGGAAAAACCAAGAATAGTGCGAAAATATCCGAAGATGAATTAATATTACGCCGTAAGAGACATAATGCTGAGAGAGTTCGTGCTTTAAGGGAAAGGAAAAAGGTTCTTGGTGAGTTCGTTTAAAATATGTCTTACTATTTAAAATGATCCAGTTACCAGTCAATAAATTTTAATGTGCTTGAATTTATTTTAACTCATTTCATATGAATATTTGATGAAGTATTTTAATTGGTATCCGGTCCATTCAATATATTTTATTTTATTTAGACCTTCAGTTATCTTCATATGCCGAACTGCACTCTGAGCCACCGGAAAAAATTAGTAGACTGATAACTGATGCCGTGTCGAGTACTAGTAGGGGTCCAGCGTCGAGTCCTGAGATTAATGACGCAATTTTAACACTCTAAATCGAATAATTTTCCGAAAATTTCCACCTAAATGCCTGAAAAAGTTTCACTTGCTTCGTGGTTTCATAAAGCGACATGATGTTTTTTTACCCAAGGTTTATGGCTCAGCGAAAAAAAATCAGTAGATGGAGCCACGTGTCTACAGGTTCACGCTTAACCATTCTTGTGCAAAAATTAAATAATGCCACAAAATCGAATGAAACTAATAATGGGGGGGATGGCATCCTTCGGTAAGGTGCTATCGAAGCTATTTCACCTCCCGCAATATCAACTGCATAAGGCCTAAACACATTTGGCGCACTTTATTGCAGGTATTTACTTGTTTGAGACTTTCTGAACAGCTTGGTAAGACCTTACTAAAAACACAACTTCTTCTACTGAAAGGCAATTGACATCCACGGTAGGCTATTGCTTCGCAAAAGAAGCATCTCACATTTATCAGGAGTAGGTTATTATTTTGGTAGGGCCTTACCGAAACTTTATGGAAGCTTTATAGAGGCTCAAATATAAACAAGAAAAGTATTTATGTATTTTTATTTCTTATATTTTTATTTTTTTTTTTTATCTTATTAACAAATATTTTCAAAAACTTTTTGCAATTTTCATGGAGTTTACATTTACGTACTCGTTGTTATAATTTACATTTTACTTACATGCGTCGCACTGAGAATCGAACTGCTGCGTAGTAGTCCAATACACTACCCCCTAGGCTAATTCGTCATAATGCCGTAGGAGTGGTAAGTCTGAACTACTTGATACATTTTAGAGTTTCGTTAAGATTACTCGACCGAAGTTGTAAGCAAGACATTAAGTGTTATCCAATTTATTTATGGGCGAAAAGTGTTTATTTGAAATCACATTACTGACATATTTTTCGCTGTGCTAAAGTGTTTTATTTTTTGTCATTTTTCCCCGATTAATTAATTGATGTTTCTTAAGACAGCTTATTCATTTCATATGAAATTAATTTTTACCTCTATAAAGCCTCCATATGTAAGTTAAGAGGAAGTACGAGTAAGTGCTTCTGTACAGCTTCCAATCGCAAGCGGTTGACTGCATGACAGTTCATTGCTTCTATAATGCCTTCGGTCAGAAGCTCTAAAGAAGAATTCACTTTCCACACACCTCCAGACACATTTTCAGAAGTCTTATAGAGATCTTGTCGAAACTTAATTTAATATCCCTCTATAAAGCCTGTTTTTATGCTTCGTAAAGGTCTTACTGAAGTTATTACCGAAACAATTACTTCGAAATGGCTCAACTTCGGTTAACAGAGTCTATAGAAGCTCTATCGAAGCTGTTGCCTACAGAAACTACAAATTTGAACCTTACCGAAGTCAAATTATTACTTGCACCCCTCTACCCCCTGCTCAGGGTCACTGTTTGGAGGTTGGAGTACATAGTTGCGATGTTGAGTGCGTGTATGCAAAGTCGTTTATATTCCTGTTTCGCACGCGTTTAAAGAAACTTCGCATATACCCCACCTCCATACAGTGACCCCAAGCAGGGGGGTTGCAGGGGGCAGCATGCCCCCAACTAATTTTCGACATATCGCGCGAATTTATTTTGTTATTCATAATGTTAATCAAATTCAAAGTTTTATTTTAATTTCGTTTAATGCCAAATTTTGGGAATGTGGCCTTATTTCGTTTCGCTGTGTTTTACGTCACCACCGTATTTAAAAGAAATTCAACTTCAAGCATCACTATTGATGAAGGATGGCCAAAATAGGAACCCTTCGAAAAGATATTACTGTTGGGAAACAAAATATTCTTGAATCAGTTTCAATTTGTCTTGGGTAAATAATCTCCGAGGAACATCAGACTATACACTGCAGCGACTAAAAGTAACTCTACAACAAAGGAAGGATCTATTTGCTCCAGTTGAATGGATACTACTTCGCTGTGAACAATAGACTGGTTTGGTAGTCGCATCTCGCACCTGGTTGGTAATGGCGCTCGTGTTCCGTAGACACACACAACTTGATTCAGAGCTTGTGGCACCCTGTGATGGCAGAGATGACAAAGCATCACCTTCAGCATGTTAACTTTCTTTATCAAAATACTTCTTTTCCCAAAGGAGACATTTTTGTCGGATTTTTTAAGTCTTACCCAACCTTTACTGGCAGTCCCCCCTTGCAAAAGGCTTTCCCCCACTCATACTTTATCTGCTTCCGGGTGGTTCGACACGACATTAACGAATTGAATTTCCTCATAAGCCACACCAGTATAGCGACCCAGAAGCTTTTGAATATCCTGCTCTGTTGCGCTGCCATAAGGATAATGTGCTATACCCTCTGTTCGCATGTATGTATTTCACCGAACAAGTACATAATTGAACTCTATCAACAGCGACGACTGTAGGGAAATTAAACACAGTTAAGGAAAGTCACCTCGCTGTGCTTGATCTATACCCCTTTATCAGAAAAAGCATTTATTGCATCAAGCTGTTAAGCTTCAAATGGACAGTCTTCAATGTTTGTCATTCGTTTTATTGCATGCAAATGAGTACTCGAAAATAATACGAACAAGTTGCAAAGTGTCAAAGCAACCACTTCATTACCGAATGACATTTGCAGTTACCCACCACGTAGACAGTTCCACATCACTGCCAAATAAACTGACTCTCTACTGATTCGGAAATATGGGTTTACCCGCAGGCCATTTGGCTATTACGAGTATCCTGCGAAACATCAAATTCCAATTAAAAACCTATCCAAACCACATTTGAACAAAATAGCTAAACAATGTTTCAATTATCTTCGGTTCTATCAGTTTGTTTTGACAGATTAAATTGGCATCAATGAAACCAATTAAAATGTTATATCTAGCCTCGACCTTGGAGTGGGTTTTTGGAAATAAATCCCAAACCTTTGTATTGCAATGCAAAAAAGCGGTATTTTGAAGTGCATGCCATTCGTTGGAGCTCATCGCAATGCAATCAATTGCGACCTCTTATCGCAACCATTTGCTCAAAAAATACTCCCATTTGAATAAGCTATCTATACTAGGTATACTCTGATTGGCTCAACATAAAACAAAAATCCCCTGGCACTTATCACAAGAGCTCATATTCCTATATCCTGGCAGTGGAATAATTAACATAAAAGCTATATTAAGGCTGTTTAATGCAATACACCTGCCAACTCTTCTGGTATTAAGTGTACGGAATTTTTGATCTGCTTACTGAGCAGAGCTTTGGTAGGGATTGACCTATTTATTCCTTCAAAATGAGTGATGCAATATACCTGCTTTGACCCTGTAATGGAGACGGTGACTGCAACTGAAAGTCCATGTGAGCGTATGCCTGTGGTTAACCTTAGAAGTAAAAAAATATTTCCCCATTAGTCGATTGTATTGAAAATGGCCACTGATGCATGAATAGCATTTTAAATCCGTTCTGCTCTTATTTACCAGAAACTCTTCCAATTACTTCGGCAAATAATCACTCTGAGCTTGGTTGCATGAGGTAAATTCTGTCTTACTTACCATTCCGTTTATAATTTACATTTGGCCAGGCTTGCCAGACTATGCGATATATCACAAAACGCGCGGTATTTTTTTCTTTTTTGCGGTGTAAAATTAGAATTTGCAATATCTCTTATTTTTTGCGATGTTTGCGTTATTTTGTTTTTTTAATCATTAAAACGAAATAAAATTGAGTTACATAACTTGATCTTGCTGTAATACTAATACTAATGTAAAGCGGCAACACTTCTTTACAAATGCAAAGCCAAATACAATGAATATAGACAGGGAAGTCCCTCTTGTAACTCTTGACTGCAAACGCAGCTCGGTGGGTGGGTCAGTGATATTGAGTTGAGTTCCCTTTGTGCATCTGACCGACAAGGGCATCTTCCCGAGTTCGCGACCGCGACCTCGTCTTTTATTAATATATAATTATATTGTTGTGTAGTTATTATGGTTTAACACTAATTTGTTCCTCTTTCTTTGTTATTGTTTTCTGGGCTGAGGTTTCCAATATGCGCACTAAGTAAATTCATTTTTTTTATTTTTTTTTTATTTAAATTGAGTTATTCTAAGATGTACTGTAGAAGAATTTTTCTGCGGAAACTTTTTTTTCTATTTTTTTTTAATTTTTAAAGTTTTCAATTTTCACTGAAAAGTGCATGTAAACAAACTGCACAAATGGACACGTTCACTTTGCATAACGTTTGTGCCAAGTGTTTTCTGTTGCTGTGGAGGGGGATGTGTGGGTTGGTGAATGTTGGAAAATATTATAGATATTGCCATATGTCAAAAAGTTAAAACAATTTAGGTTAATTTTATCTTCTTTTTTTTGACTGAAAATATTATACATACTGCCAAAAACCCCAAAGTAAATTATATATATAAACTTTAACTCCAGGCGCCTGCCTGACAGTTGTTGACATACCCTTAGCGGAGCGACGAAGTCGCGTGAGCGGCTAAACCCTGCGAAAAAAAGGGTTAAAATCCTGTTAGCGAGCGAAGCGAGCCACGCACCTCATACTTTAAATACAACATACTTTCTTACAGTCTGACAGTTTTTGATATACACTTATTCAACTACTTAACATAAATAACATAAACATGGTTTCATTAAAACAAAGAAAAATTATTAAAATTTAATAAAAATAAATAAAAAAAAAATTTCATTTCTTCAGAAAAAAAAATATTATATTTATGTTTTTTAGGACATTTTAAGCTGGAAAAAAAATAAAAAAAAGTGTTTGCTTATTGCGCATATTGGAAACCCGCCCCGTTTTCTGTTACCTAACCGAAAATATTAAAAATCAAGTGTGTTATCTTTTTATTTTTAAGCATTTTGCGATTTTTGCGATAACTTTTTTGTAATTTTGCGGTTTTTTGCTAAAAAATAACTAAAAATTGCGATATAGGCTTATAAAAATTCTTATCCTTCACACTTAATATTTTCTAGGTCACAATATGCAATTTTGTATGGAAAACTACTCCATTGTGAGTTCGAAAAATTTAAACGGGACACTAAAAATGATTATTAGTGTCGCGGATTGACAACTATTATATCTCGGACATAAACTGGGATCTCAACCTATTGAGAAAATGGTTCGCTGAACACAATTCAGTAATAAGCTCCAAAACTAAAATTATGGCTTACAGTTTGTCTTCGATACCAAATATGGAAGCTAATGTTTATTTTCATGCACCTGAATGCCAAAGATATAAATTGTATAATTGTAATTGTGTATCTAGTTGTTCTTCTTCGTCCTTTTGTAGCAACATAATCTGTAGTGATAAGTGTTTTGCAATTGAGCAAGTGGATGTTTTTAAATATTTGGGCCTAACTATTGATTCCAGGATGAGTTTTTTATAATCATGTGTTAACCTTAAAGCAGTACTTTCGCTATACACTTAGGCATTTCTTCTACTTGCGCAATGTCTGCTCCAAAATACTTCTAAAAACTATATACTGTGGAATTGTTCACATATATTGCTTGTTGGGGAGGTTCATATTTTAATAAGATACACCTTTACTAATTTTTCAAAAATATGTCTTAAGAAAAATATGTCGTAAACCTGCAAGATATCCTAGTTATCCCTTGTTTTGTGACCTGATAATTTTTCCCGTTCGTCATTTGTATTGTTTCAAAGTGTTGAAGACCTTCTTTATGAAGTCTGGTAATCGTAATTTTCGTCTAATTTCAACGCATAATTTACGTGGAAACTTTTCTAATATGTTAACTGTACCCAATTTTCGTACCACTGCCTTTCGTAATTTGTATACTGTTTCTTCTTATCGCTTATTTAACAAACTTCCGTCGTCGATCAGGACTATATCAATACCTGGTTTGTCCATTAAAAATGTAAAACACTGGCTCTTTAACTTTCAGTATGTTGATTTAGAATCACTTATTGCCGATTTCATGGTTTAATTACTGATATTCTGGTCTAATTTTTACTTTATTAAATTTTTGTTTATTTTCTTAATGGTTAATTTAGCTTAAGTAACTGTAACTTTAATTTTAATTTTGTTTCTGTCTGTTTTAAACTTGTATTTCAATATTGTTTTCACTATAGGGTCACCCCACCCACATAATTGTATCTTGTACTGTTAAGCCCTTTGAAGTGGCATTCATCACTATTTTCCTATTATTCAATTTGTAAAATACAGAATGTCTCATTTTTCTTATCTATTATCCTTGTACCATTGATGTTTTAATTTTGTATGTACATGTTATAATAGATTTTCAAGAAATAAATTAATTATCTATCTATCTATCTATCTATCTATCTATCTATAAAGTTGTGCGCTTACAGTTGGATCGCAGTATGAAAAACCGTTCATTTCTATGGCTATGATCAGGACCTTTTATTTCGAAGACTTGATAAATGCTATTCGCTTGTAAGATCTTTTCCGTAAGACGCAGAAAATCAGCTCCTGAAATATGATGAAAGATCATTTTTTAGAGTCTATAATGTGCCCTTCAACAAAATTTAAGTTGTTTTATTTGTTGCCAGGAAAAAAAGCAAAACTCCAACTTAAAACATTGTGTCATATGCAAGAAGATGAAGTCAGATAAGTCAGAGCTGACGCACTTCAATGCATATTGAGATCGATTTAGCAAAGGAGTGTACTTTTTCAGTATACCATGTTAAGAAAGATTTAAACAAAAAGACTGAGTAAACATCTTAAATTCATCTTTCTGCATAAGAGGAGTCTTAACAAAATCAACGTAGGTTAGTCAGGTACCCAGTAAAATGAAGTATGCATTGGCATTTTATGGAAAAAGGTGACTGAATGTTTACGTTTAGAGATGCTGTAGGCTGTAGCACCAAACAAGGGTAGCGAAAAAAGGCATCGAGCCAGGAAAAGGGAAGGCAGGGAAGGCCCAATACAACCTGTCAAAGAATCGTTCGAAAATCCTCTAAACTTTTAAAGAAAAGCCATGCAACTTGTATACTTTAGGGGCAATGATTAATTATGATATTTTATGCTATATTTATTACCGTTTCGGGGAAAAATATATAGGTATTTGTATAAAACAAAATAGATATTTGTATAAAGAAAAAACTAAGGATGGTGGGAAATTGATTTGTGACAAATGTCGTTATTTATTTATTTCCTTCAGTTCTAAAACATGTCTGTTTTAATATTTCGCGTATTTTGGCCTATCAAATATTATTTTATATATTTTTATAAACTTTGTGTTGGAACTTCTACGGAAAAATTTGTGCCAATTTGAAAATCACCATGCTGAGAAGACATTTTTGTGAGTTTTGTTGTGAGGATTATAGTAGAATGCGGAAAACGTAATCGAATCATAACAAAGGCCACAAGAAATCAGCCTTTCAAGAGCTTGTGACTTTTGACGCCTCACAACGGCAGAATCGGGATGTAGGACTGAAGCAGGTTCTTCGAACCTAATCGATTAAATGATCATTTGCGTTCAAATATACTCAATATCCCTTTATTTTGAAAACAAAATATTTTACAGCCCGATTCTGCCGTCTGAAGGCCTCAAAAGTCACAAGCTCTTGTAAGGCTGATTTCTTGTGGCGTTTGTTATGATTTAATCGCTGCATTCAATTATTTCGTTGTTGATTTATTTTGTGGCTGTAACCATACGGAAAAATCTGTATTTTAAATATGTGTAAATTACTTTTATACTAGTTATTTTTTATTAACTTAAAAAAGAAAACAAACTTTATTCATTTATGTTAGTGATAAGCTAAATTAACACTAAAATCATTCTACATTTGGATAGTTCTCTTTCGATGATTCCATGAGGTGCATTTTTTGTTCTTCAATATCCAACTGGCTCTTCTTGATTTCCATATCCATCATTTTGAATTTGTTTTCTTCTATGCGTTGTGTTTCTTCGCGTTCTAGTTGCAATTTGTATAATTTAAGCCTTTGCTCTTCCAAGTAATTTATCTTTTCCTTGAGCATTTAATTTTTCCCGATTATCGAAGGAGTTTTCCCTGGGGGCTTTCGGACTTAATCCTGTTTCATATTCAGAAAAATATTCGGCCGATTTGATGAGGATGTCAGCTGGATTCCTGTGGATGTTGATGCAAGTTCCGATGGTGTGAATGTTGATGCCATCGATGATGGAATCGTTTGCACAGCCCGTACTGCCTGCTTACCGCCAAATACTTGTCCTGCCGGATTAATTACTTCGTTATGAGCAAGAAGTTTCGATATGCTTTCATTTAAATATTTTTGCTTAAACAGTCTTCCTCCTTCTTTTTTGTTAAAAACAAACTTATTTTTAACTTTAAATTTCGCATCGAACCAGACCTGTGAAATAGGTTAATTTTGTTTCTTTTAAATTGGAGTCTAGATGTATACTTTTTGTCATTCTTTTTCATCTCGTATGGGAGGTCCCAAACCGTTTAGCTCTGTCGCAACGTCTTTCCTACCAGTTTTAAATTCATCCGATTGTTGAACACCTCTCCTTAAATTCTTTGCCAGATAAAGATGCTTTTCCATCAACTCCACCAGGCGTTTCATTTGTTTTGGATTTGTTATTTTCACCCTTGGAAAAATAAATGGCTTAATGGGTTGAAAATGAAACCAAACTTTTACACATTTTAAGTCGATTTTGTTGCTTGGCGGTTACAAATTTCCCAACTCCAATAAATGTCGTTTAACTTTTCGTTATGTGAGACTTATACGCCTGATAGAATAAGAATGGCATTCAGTCAGTGCCGGCTCTAGCCAAACTAGCGCCCTGTGCAAGATTTACTGAAAGCGCCCTTTTTGTCATATTTGCACACATGCGTAAGTCTTTTCCACATTACCCAGAAGGTAGACTTTCAATGCGTTTTTTTATTGCGGTATTTTTTGTTTTGAGATCTTTGAATTTGAACTAGATCATCTTGTAAAACGTAAGTGGATGTGCAAGAAACATACCTACATGAACAGTGTGGAATATTTTGAGATTATGTAGATAAGAAGTGAACATGCATAGGTCTAGTGGGATTTTATATTTTGTGATATTTTGAGTCAGATTCTCCTTGAAGTTGCAACATTGCAAGTGATGTGAGTTCATGTGCAAGAAATAATTCAGCACAGGTGTGATGGATGTTGTTATTTTGGGCTTATTTGAACAAGCTTTTTATTTAGAATGAAAATGGCAGTATTTGATGTTCGCGCAGAATAAAATGAATTTTTCTTTCCTAGCAATGCGCCCCCAGAAGTTGGCGCCTGTGGCTGCTCCGGCCCTGCGTTCAGTTCCACATAAACGAAAACGATATCTAGCGTTTAATGGCGTAAAACGACTCATAAAACGCCACCTGTCGTTTTGCTTACTGGCGTTTAACGACACCTGGAATTGGGGTGAATAACTTACTTCGAGTACTGTCATTTTAACTTCTCTATACTGAAACATTTACTGCGCGCATTGGTTACTCTGCTGGATTACTGAGGCCCGGGTTTGCGGTTCTCCCGCCACCGCTCTCATCCCCGGACAACGCATCCCCTGCACCTAGCGACTTCTCAGTACTCACCCTTATGGTTTGGGTTGTAGTCTATGCTATTTAATTTCAAAAATAAATATTACCGTATTACAAGACAATTTAAATTCTTTTGTTTTTGGAAACCATTTTGTGAAATAGAGTAGGAGCTACAAAGGCAGGTTATATTCACTTATGAACACGTACACACATGAATGGATGAATATCTTTGGGGAAATTTGTCTCTTTATTCTCTAGAGCTAACACTATAAGTTTTTTGAGAAAATAAATTGATTTTTAGCTTCAGAGAATTTGATTAAATAAAAGTAAAAAATTCGCGCGTCAATTTTATTTATTTAAGTCAATTTATTTTCTCAAAAAACTTATTGTTTCAGCTTCAGATTAACAAAAAAAAAAATATTTACAGTCTTGAAATCTTATAAATCCATTCAGGTACAACAAACATAAAGCATTTCCCACCCTTATATCTTCCTCCTAGCATTACATAAGTTTGGTACCTGCCTCCTTCCTTTCCCTATAGATTATTACAAACTCCACTAATATATCCACATATTTAGACTTTAGAGAAACTTAACCTAACACTCAACATAATACTAGTCTGAGGGTAACACTATCCGCTAAGGCTGAGTAATGCGATTATTGGCGTTGCGGAGTTAAGATGTAGATGGCGCTAGTTGCGAAATTTGGCTGGAGATGAGGTGCACCCGACTCGAGAACGTCTGTCAAAGATCCAAGAGTACAACAGTCATGAAATATCACCTCAACTCAGTCACTCAGATATAAAATTGTTGGCCTAATCCATTTTTCCCAATCTTAAAGGCTCACACAGAGCGAATTTTTGCGAGAACCTAGGCATAGGAAATCTCTATACGTACCTAATGCACTTTCTATTTTTGTATTTCCAATTCTGAAGCAAAACTTATATTTTTGTGGAATAATAAACCTACCCCTAACCTCTCTGATGCTTCACAGTAGATAACGCTTTACGAAATCAAAAAAAAAAAACCTTCAACAAGAAATAAAAAATGATCCTTCTGCCGCCTGCCCTCCTTTCCATATAATTTGCATGGCATAAATTAAGCCAGACAGGATAGATCTTGTCCATTACTAATAAGTTAACACCAAACAGATGAGAGCAGTCATATACCCACCTTCCTCCCATGAGAACATTAGAAAGTCAGCGCCATCTATCAGCCATCGTAGTAGTTGAACCCTTAACGTCGGTTGCCGCCAAGACACCTCGCTTGAGTAATTTATTCAATTTACCCGCCTTTTTCTGTCTGGGGAAGAGATTTTCTTAAATTAACTGCTGAAAGTCCCGCCGACCATGTTATTGGTACATGTGCTTTTGTGGCTTTCCACTTCGAATGATTGAAATGGAGATTTGCGGCCAATCATCGAGGGATATGAACCAATCTTTTCCTACACCTGTTGCAAATCGAAGCAATTCACTGCAAATGATGTGTTATTACTTTCCTGCATCCTTGTCTTTAGGGGACGTTATATAGTATCTTTTGTTTTTTTTTTTTTTTGGGAAGATTCACTTTTTGAAAATGGTGTGGAGCCTGATTCATTGCACAATTATGACGTAGGGCTTACATTTTACAAAGTACCGAGGTAAAAATCCATCCCTTGGGTAATTATAGCGTTTTCTTCAGGCCCGTTCATTTTTGCATCATTTCCAAAGATTTCTCCAGAAAAAAATCCATTATCCATTCAACTTTATCTTCTATTGTTAGCAAACCCGCGGTTATACATTCGGTTACACAAATTTGAACTGACGTATCAGGCTTTTGCTTCGCGGCAAATTACTTCCGCTTCAATACTTGTTCAGTGCACACAAATTGAAACTGATTCAAGGAAATTGGATGCCAATAGTTGTTGGCCATGCGATCGGAGGTCCTCTTTGTCCTTCATCTGCCATGACACTCTCAGCACTCGGAGCAGTATCAAACGCGATATATCCCGCTGTGTTAAATCACATCAATGGACAATGAAAAAGTGAGAAGAAATCGCAAAAATCGATAGTTTTTCCCTTCTCTATTGAGTTAATGTGAAGGAAGCTGGACGTCTTAATAATGCAATCAAATGCAGTTTGAATATAAATTCAAAAAATATCCCCTGACTTTTAACAGCAGGATGGAGATTTTTTTTTTATTTTTATTTGGGATCACAGCCAACTTTGTAAATTGATAGTGGATGCTGGGCCTTGCACCAGGGCCAGATAGGAGCTATTCGAAGAGATAACTTAAGATGAAGTTTAGTTTATACTCACTGTTCAAATGTACAACTTGGCCAGAGTTTGGCCCATAATCCACACTGAGAGGCCAAATTGAAAACGCACAAAATAAATACGTACACTCCAACTGCAACGCACTTTCGTTGAATGTTCAATTCAATTGAAAATATGTACTATTCACGCTCTGTATCCGTTTTGAAATGTGGGCAGGTATGCATATGAAAATTTCCACGTGACTGACATTTTATAATACACACCTGCGTCCTATTTTGCAATGACCGCTTCCGTAGGTAGGCATATTATTCGTATTTAAAATTCAAATCATGGGAAATAGAAATGAAAACAAACACCAGTCCGCTCCGTGGTCCGTGCACACAAGCAAATATTGAAAAAGTGCTTCCTAATGGCGAGTGCAGTGCTTTTATAAATTTTAAAGCTGTCCCTTACTTGTGCAAATGTGCACCACCTAGCTATAAGGACGACTTGGTGAATGAAAAACCTTGTTGTTGATCTAAGGATTTTATTGTTGCCTTGCTGGTAATTTTAATGACGACTGCACGGCAGATATCAGTCGCTCAATACCAACATTCGGCCACAGGCGCACAAGATCTGGGCAAACGTGTCCATCCGCAGAGACGTTAGGGTGAAAAATCGGCGGCGTAAATCGGATGTCGGGAGGAATGTTTAAGGATGTCGCATCGAATTGAATTACGAATTTTAATTTGCCATTTGCCCAGACTGTTTGTTCTGGTCCTGGCATCCGACAATGCCATTTGAAAAGATTTACCGTTCCATCGGTATTCTTGGACAGTTTGGCCGAAAACCCATTGGGCCGGTCTTGTCGCCATTTTAATCGTTCTGCGTTGAGTCGGTTTGCCACAGGATTCATTCTGGAACAATGGTTGCTATTTTATTTTTGTTTTATTTTTAAGAAGACATATACAAACTTTTTTTTTAATGTTTGAAGTGAAAAACTTCCAAAGCCCGATGTGATTATTTTAAGGTTTTTTACAACTACAGTCACTTAAAAAAAAAAACTTCTTTTAATTATTTAATGCAACGATATCGCCTTAAGTGGAGGAATGGTTTCCAAACGGCAATTATTTGTTTATGCAGGACTCTGCACGCTGTCTTAAGGCAAACGGAGTAACTTTTTTTGGTGGAAAAAAGTCCTTGAAAGGCCGGAAGCTCCCCAGGTCTTAACCCCATAGAAAATCTTTGGGAGCTAATTAAAAGAGAAATATGCAAAGAAAAATTAACAAATAAGCTACAGTTTAAGAAAAATTAATTAATTAATTGAAAATACGTATTGTAGGAAATTCTTTAAAAGTGTGCCCAAGTGAGTCATCAAGGCGACTTAGTCTGCAATAGGAAGGGTAACAAAATATATTTTTTTTAATATTTTTCATTGCCCTTTTTTAATAAAAATATGTCTTTGATACGTTTATAAGAAGTTCTCAATATATAAAAATTGAAAAATAGTAAACATATAACTTATGTACGGTTACTTTTAAAAAAATCTTTTTTTTTCTAGTGCCCGTAATAATTTGATCACCCACTGTACTTGATGAAGTGATTTAAAAGTGTCATTTGTTGTTAGAAACTAATCAAGAAATCAATTTTCCAACAAACGAACTTGTCAGCAATCTACTTGCATTTTTTTGCATCAAGTTTTCAAATGGTTTTCTGATTTTCTATTTTCGGCACGTCCATGACACAGCCTGCGAACATAGTCCTTGTATCAGGCAAACGGGATTTTTCACCATTTCTAGAGAACATTTTTCTATACGCGGGCTATATTTAATCCATTGCCATCAAAATCCGGCTTCTCTTTGTTCCATTCATTGCGGTCGGGTTAATGCGAGCGCCTTTGTCATCGAAAAATTCGTTGAAAATCCTTCAAAAATAGAAAACAAATCGAAGCTTGTTCCTGGGGATATTTGCAGTTTGACCTTAATCCGTGTTGTTTGATGCGATATATGTACTTACTAGTGGAAATTTAAGTTCGTAATTTGACAGATTTAATTCTGGTTACCTGAAATTCCAAATAAGCTATAGATGCGTTGCATGGTCCGTTTGCGGGTCATGTCTGTTGTCAGTCACAGGAGGACAGATTTAAACAATTTGTCCGCGATTTCTTTCGCAGGAAAGTGGTTTGTTAATATGGCTTTAAATGGGTACAGGTATATGTAAGTGCTTAATTCTCCCCGGCCGCAAACAGAATGTCCTCTGAAGGTATGTGATTCGTGTGTACATTGGCCATATGAAAGGATTTATTTTCATTACACAAGGAAAGTTTGCAAATCACTTCGAAAAAATTTTCTAAAATTGTCAAAACAATTTTTCTCCGTTTTAGGATCGAATTTAAAGGGGAATGGTTGGTTAAAGTATTCATCTCTGTCCCTATCCGTATTTCTATCTTTTTGCCTATCAAAATTTCAATCGCCGTCGCTATTTATGTTCTCTTTTTTATACCCTCCACAGGAAGGTATATTCACTTTGTCATTACATACGTAACGCCTAGGAGTCACCGGAGACCTCATAAAGTGCATGTATTCTGAATCAGAATCACATTCTGAATCGATTTAGCCATGTCCGTCTGTCTGTCTGTCTGTCTGTTGAAAACACCTAGGCTAATGAAGTTTGGTGAAAAGACTTCTTTTTATCGTCGTTAGGTTGGTATTAAAAATGGCCTATGTCGGTCAAGTAGTTCTGGTACCTCCCATACAAAATAAATATTAGGTCCATGTGTCTCTCTGTCTGTTGTTCAATGTAATTACGTACTACCTCACATGCCTAAAATTTTGTTCGAATCCAAAAAATTCCAATTCCAACCAAAATTCCAACTTATGGGTTTTTTCCGCTGTGCCACCTCTCGCGAACGTTTGACAAACATCCGAGAGTATAACTGTCATGAAGAAGCTTCTCAATTAGCCGTTTGGAACCGGCATAAAATTGTAGATCCCTTCCATTCGTCCCAAAAATGAAAAACTCACACGAAACGAATGGTTGTGAGAAGCTAGGCCTAGGGTCCCTACAGACCTGTTGCTCCAACTATTTATTTACTTATTATTAGCTCCATCTTTATCTGTTTCATCTTGATATCTTCATCTATAGCACTATTTCTATTTCTATCTCCACATTTATCTCTATATCCATCACTTCACTATCCCTATAACTATCCCTATCCCTATCTATATCACTGTCTCTTTATGTATCTCTATCCCAATCTCCGCCTTTTTATTAAGCCGTATCTCTCACCCTATCCATATTTTTATCTTTATCCATATCTCTATCGCCATCGATATTTATATCCTTTTTTTTTATCGCTACCCTTAACTCCATATTGATCTATATCCCCATCCTTATCCATATCTATATCTCTTTTCATATTTCTATCTCCATCTATATAACTATTTCAAATTCTTTTTCCATATTTATCTCCATCGCTATCTCCATTTCTATCTCCATCTCCTTCACCATCTCAATTTATATCACCATCTCTATCCCTATCTGTATCAATCTGTATCCCTATCCCTATCCATATATCTATCCCTATCCATATCTCTATCGCTATCTCTATCTCTATCTCTATCTCCATCTATATTGTAGTCTCCATTTCTTCCTCAATCTCCATTTCCATCTGAATCTGCTATCACTATCCCTATCACTATCCTCATCTCTATCCTAATCTAAAAATACAATTTATTTACACACCACTGCAAATCCTCGTAATTCACATCCCCCGACAAATTTAAATTGAGACTTTTTCAACTACATCCACAGCTGCAAACAATGTTTATCTAAATCTATTACCGAGCTTTATTTGCCAAACAGATTGTCAATTCAACTAGTATAAGCAATTTTCGAAATGTTAATGTCGACTTTGACTGCAGAAATAAAAAATCCCCAAAGGATATACATAAAAAGTACTCAAACATTAGACTAATTGTCAGAGCCAGCAAAAACCAACCACCCTTTTACTAAAATTAACATTACCATAGAACAGAAATTCGGAATAATTAGCAGATGAAATGACAACAAGTTTGCGGACGTGGGTTTATTTAAAAAAAATCATTTGAGTAGCTACCTTTGTCTAATTTAAAATTCTACTCACTCACAGCTAACCACCGGGGTGGTTGTAAATTCAAAACACCATCTTGCTTCATAAAAGTTTTTTTATGGATCTCTTCTACTGTCCCTTTTCTAATAATGTCGCAAATTGTTGTTTCTAATTTCGGTATTTGCTTATGTTGCATTTGCTTACGTACAGGATCTGCCAGCATTCACCTAAGCTTGGGTATAGTTCTTTAAGTTAAACGCATGCCAGTGGTAATTCTATCAGTGACATGGACTATTTGGCAATTTTGCAACAGTTTTCTTTTACAGATTTCTTCCAAGTCATTTCAAATGCCATCGCACCATGGCACCAAGGAAAAGCCAACACAATCCAATCACTGCGAATTAATTTAGCGTTCGTTTTCATTGAAACGCGTTAAATTGAATGAGCTCAATGTTTTAATTAAAATATTGCATACCTTCGAAGTTGATTATATATTTTTCCAAGGACACTCTTCGATGTGCGTGTAGATCCTTTTTTTGAGAAGCAAACTACGCGTAATATTTCGTTCAATACCTGCCCTGTCAACACCAAAGGTTGTGAATCTTTATAGATATATATTTTCGCCGGGGTAAATTACTTCGGCAGTAAAGCCTTTTAATTTCGGAAAAAAGTACGAAACAATGAAATGTATGACAACACCGACATGATGAAAAGGCTCGCAAAATAAATTGAAAATATTGAAATTTTATGCAAATATTGATGGCTTAATCGAATGAAGGAAATTTCACTTTGATATGCTGGCAGGGAGAGAGAGAGTGAGAGAGACAAAGGGATATATCAGTCGGTTGGCAAACCTGAAGCGTGATGTCGATTAAATAGCGGCAGGCCGACAGCCATGGTGTATTGTTATGCGTGTAACTGGCTGGCGACAACAATTTTATCAATTTGGGACGAAGCCTTTCTTCCATTAAATTATACAAAACAGAACAGAAGAGTTTGCAGGTCGATGCGAAATGTAATTTCCTCTCTGGAATTAATAAGTAAATGTGTTTTCTGTTATTCTTGGATATTGAACAATGGCACTTGTGATGAGTTTCTGCAAAAATGTGCAATGTTTGTTCGCCGTGGCCTCTGTTGTATGTAGGCGGAATATTGTGCGAGAATGTTGATTCGAATTTTAATTTCAAAGGGGTGTTTGCATTGCATAAATGGCAGTGGATGCGAACATATTGTTAAAAGGATGATTGGGTTGGCACATTTTATGAATAGCAAAATAGATATCACCAATGAAGGTTTCTCTTGTAGATTCCAGGTATCTTGGCATGAACTTCTTGAATATTTATTCTTCGCATTCTACTCTTTGAATAAAGCTTTTTAAAATTTGGTCTACAACCGTTTTTAGTCAAGCTATATTAATTGTGTTAACTCCCCAATCATTTTTGGCTACTTTGCTATTCAATTTTCTCACCAATTTGTTGTTTTGAGATTTTTACCACCTCTAAGCACCTGAATTCATAAACCAATCTGAGCCAACTCATAATTTCGAATAATTCTTATTCAGTCTTCAACGAAACTTTTGTACCCACTCGACGGATACGAATATTTCAACAACTGTTGACCATACAGTCTCCAAAAAGAATCGTCCACGTTGTGTTCTAGATATTAACAATCAGTGTTCCCAGACTTTGAAGACTGTTTTCCCCTTTTTGTATGTGCAAACGCATTAGTTTTCCCCTAAATTTGAAAAAAGTTCGCCTTCTTTTAACCCAGGGGCAATTTGCACTTATTTTCATATGAAAAAATTAAAAAATGTTACCCGTTTTTATTAACAAGCTTAAAATAAACATATAACCAAAAATATGCAAATTATTTCCTTTTCTATTAGACATAATATGAAAACGAGTAGACTAGACTTTCATTCATATTTTAAGTATGAACATTTCGTTCTGAGTAAACTTCAAAATTTGTTTGTAAAGCCCGTATGACACTATATTTTTTTTTGCATTTTTTTCTGTTTTTAAAATGAAACTATAGCAGTACGAAAAATTAGAACGAAAAAATGTAGTGTCATACGGGCTTAAAGAAAATTAGTTTTCATTTTAATTGTGAGCAATCTTAACAGAGATTCTCGATTTCCTCTTTCTCATTATAAAAGCGTCATAATCACGGTTGCCACTTTGGTAATTTTTTACCAAATTTGGTAATTTATTTTTTGCTTTCTGAGCTTTGGTAATTTTGTAATTTTTATCTGGTTTTGGTAACTTTTTGAGCAGGAGCACCAAAAATACGAACTCGATATCAATTCATTTAAATGCTGCCTTACTGTTTCTGAGTGAAAGCATTGCATTTGCATAAATGCATCAGCACCACCGATGTAAACCTATTTTGTTCAAAAAATTACTGAATGCACTCATTTTCTTCTTTTGACAGATGGTGGACTTCTATAATTTCTTTTTATAACTACATTTGGATATGGATAGATTAGTTAATCATATTATTTATTTGCAGACATACCACTCTAATTTGTTAAAGTTATAAGAAAAAAGGCTCGGAAATGGTAGATGATCCCATGCCTTCTAACAGCTGGTAGTTTTGTGCAAAACGTTGTTGACATTGTTTAATTGCTTAGACTGACACAGTTCCTACTAAAGGAACGTACTGTACTGAACTGAAATAAATATAATAAAATAATTTGAGCTTTGAAAAGTATGCCTTTGGTCAGTAAAAGTATTTAAAGTAGATATTACTATTACATTAGTAAGTTAAGTCTTATTATTTTTTATTTTATAAAGTAGTTTGACTACTTAAAGACTGACTAAGTTCCTACAAACCTAATGTACCAACTTGACTATTTTAAAAGACATATGTTTTTTTTTTATGTTTTAAAAGTGTTTTATCAACGTGTCCAGATTTTTGGTAAATTTTATCTGGGCTTGGTAACTTTTTTTTCCAATTTTGGTTGATAATTTTTCATGCAAGTGGCAACCGTGGTCAAAATTGGCGCTTCCCTCAATCTGGGGTCACTGTTAATAACCCACTCCATTTGCAAGGAAAAATGTCACTTAGATGATGAGATGTGACGAATGAAAAATGAAAGATGACAAAGACTCTGATTAAGGCATTCGCCCCAATATTCTAATTGCCATCAGTATTTACCTGTCCAACAAATTTTGTACAAAATAATGAAAAGAATAACTCGTGTTTTCAAATGACATTTTTTTTTCAATGGTTCAAAGTCGAGAAGTTCTGATAATCCCTTTCAACGGAAATGGCATTTGTCAGATTTGTACTGATTTTCAAATATTTGGAGTTTACATTTTTGACTCTCCAATAGTTGGCGATCTTAATACTTTCTGGTGCAGTCGATAGTCCCGGATGATATGTATTCTCCAACGTCAAAAATTCACAGGAGATTGTAGTCTTTTAGTGTCAGAATTTTTGCGGATACTGATCTTACAATTTTGGGTACTTTCCAACTTGAATGTCTTAGTACATTGTGGCTTTTTTTGGATTTTGGGTATGTCAGAATTTGTGTTCGAAATTTCGCGTTTGAATGTTTTATATACCCGAACTTCTATATTTTAGCACATACTTTGAGCGCTTTAAAATTTGGTTGTAAATTTTGTTAAAATTATTATTATATGTATTAATTAAAAATACAAACTTCAGAAATTCATGAGAGTTTGCATGGTTTATGTAACAGAATCCAAATCTTTCTTAAATAGGTTTTTACCGACTTTAGCAACTTAGTAAATATTTTGGAAGTTCTAATTTTTGACTTTTTGGTTCTGTCCAAATGTGAATTCAAGCTTCAATTTTACATACAGTTATAAGTGGCTATGCTTAATCGAATTTTAAATTCATTTCATTTAATTTTTTGACATTTTGGAACTTTCTGGGAATACTTTTATTTGTACTTCACGTAGTAGTGTGGGCCGCTTTTTTACCGTACTGTCTTTCAAAAAATGTCGAAACGCACGCACGTTACATCCTTTGTCACATAATTTCCTTTCACGGTACACTGTGTGCTTTGTGTAGCTGTAGGAGATCACGTAGTGCAAATTGCATTCGAATACCGTGTGCAAAAGTAAACTTCTCTATTGTTCTTTGTCCATAAAAGTTTGAAATGTACATAGCGGGACAAAAAATTATCTAAACATTTGAGCGAAGTTGCAAGTGACAAATAATTTCTTTTAGTGCGAAGTCTTGCACGTGTGTAGTTTTGAGCGTGTGAAGCAGACAATTGAGTGAAATAGAAATAAGACCGAAAATTTGATTGCGAACTGGCCTTTTTGGGGAATGGTTTTGTTCGACGAATTTCGTTCATGTATAGCTGTTTGGTCTTAATGTATTATTTTCTGATGATGATGATTGCTTGACCATCTTGCAACAGTGACCTTTGAATTGAATAGGTGGATATTGCGAATGGAAAATAAGTTGTGGAAGTTCGCAGCGTTTGAAGGTGCAGGCAATAATTTCAAGCGCATTAGTTTCATAATTTGCTTCCGTGATAACTTTTGAAACAGAAGTTCAATCTACCCGTTTTTAGCAGGGATACATTGGTAAAATTTTAACTACTAACAGTTCATGTTCAGTATTTAAACTAATTCACTCATTAGGGATATGTCGGTGCTTGGGTTATATATCAACTCGGTCCCTCCACGGTGCGCATCAGCTTGGATCTTGTCCCGTCAATCTTCGTCACATCTCCACTAAACTCGCTGAATTCCTCAGCCCCTTCGAGGCCATGCATAGCCACATGAATTTACATCCCACCAGCAACAGGCACCTCTCATTCATATCGCATCAACCCTACTTGAGGGAAGGATAAATATTCGCCTGTTTGCCCTGGCGATGTCGTGTATTTCAAAATGTCTGGCAAACTTATATTTAAAACAGATTGGCAATGGCAACACGCTGACAGCCACTGTCCAACTGTCCATACAAGGCACACACAGACGCCTGTCAGTAGTGATCATCCTTCTAGAAATTACTGCCTTGTAAAACGTCCCATCCAATAATACATTAAATTTAATCCAGATCCAGAGAGCATTCATCTATGGGGGACATTTCAAAATCCTGTACCACATCACATTCAGGAGTGTAGCTGTGAAGATGCCTGGTACTGGGATATATGTTGAAATGGCATGTTCACCCAACCGCTCTGGCTAGCATACACAACACACACGACATTCGAAGTTGTAGCACCCTTGCGGCTATTTTTGATTGCAATGCAGGCGAGAGTTGAACAGTCGATGTGACACTACACCCAAGGCCCACACGAACGGAAGCGGTATGAATTATTAGCAACGTTTGTCACATTGCAGAGTGTGCGGCTGTGGAAGCTCCTCCATGCAATTCGCCGCCGACATGAGCGAGCGCACCGATATGAAAAGTAATTTTCGGTTTTATGTAAATTTTGCAAAATGGGACATGATGTTGCACATCGGCGGGTGTGTTTTTTTTTTTTTTTTGAAAATGCTCATTCAACCGCTTCTGGGTGATATGTGCAATCCGGACCGTAGGTCGTAGGCGGATATGCCAATGGTAGACGCACAAGCCAGATTTTCCAAACGAGTTGTGTGGAATCAGAGCTGAGAGACGTTTATTGGGCGAAAGGAATCTGATGCATCTAATGGAGTTCTCTCTTCCTGTGTGAAAAATCAGTGGTGGGTCTCTGGAAGTTTTTTTTAGCAAGTTGTTAATGGGTTCGGTCGGATTTCTGAACTGAACAATGGTTTAGCGGGAAGATCTTTTAAAATTCCGTAGTGTGTTCGAATTTAAAGCGCAGCAATATTGAAATCTGAATCCTGTTATTTGGGGCAATAGAAAATTTAGTATTCTTTAGTATTCTCAGTGTCAAAGTTTGTATATATAAAGCCTCCTTTTACCAACAAGCTCTTGCAGCCAACTTAATCTGTTTCAGTTGGCCTTCCAACCCATACTCACACTCAAACTTTCACCCCGCATAAAGCCACAAAAGTCTGAAGCCAAGACGACCTACTGCTAAATTTAAACCGCCAAACAAATTCCAAAGAAATCCCCTTCTCCCACCCATCAGCGTAATCTCTTCAGCATCATCTGCCAGCTTTATATGACTGCTCTAGATGAAACATTTCCATTTGGGATCATTAACTTATTGACACCACAAAATCGTACGGCTCATCCGTTCGGTGTTACCTTAATTATACCATTCATGCGAATCTAATTACATTTACTTCGCACAACTTGGCTGCTTGTTAACCAAACTGCGATTAATACCCAACTTAAGCACCCAATAAACATCCGAAAAATAGGAGCGTTCTGTACATCAGTTGGAGGTAGATCCCATTTGCAGAAATAAATTTATTTGCAATTTGAACGACCAAAATAAATTAACAAAATGGAATATCTGGATCGGGCTTTAAGTGGCGGCGCATAAAGACAAAGAGTGGACTGGTGTTGATGAACATTAAATATTTCGGCTGGTATTTCTTTCAAGTCTTTCAAGTTTTGGAAAGGGTTACCCCATGTTTCATATTTATTTAAATTGAATTGTTTTACGACAAGACCTTATGAATTGTCAAAGGCTTTATAAGTAAAGCTTAACCCCCTTGAGTTTTTTAGAAGGGCGTCCACAATATAGGGAATTTTTGTCAAAATTCTGAAATTTTTACGAAAAGTCTTAGCAAAAGGATGCCGAAGGTTGACTTACAAAATATGGAGATCCTATTCAAACTCTGATGAATCTTAAAATAGCCGAGATATCTCCACTCTGTTGGGTGCCACTGCCTAAATCGTTCTGGTTCAAAGGTTTCCACACCTAGTCTGGTAGGGATTTCTTGAAAAAGACAATCAAAGACTGCATCTAAAACATCTGCATAAATACCTCCATGAAGGGGCACCTCTTTCGACAGAAGGTAGGCATTGAAAATACGATTATGAGTATATTTCAACAAACTTATCTTACCAACAGCCACCTCCTTCTAAAACAAGGCACAACTTTTCAATGCTTGCGTAACACTCAAAAATACATCTCTACCTCACATCCAACTGTATGGACAAATATCACGTTTGAGGTTCGCACGCAGAATGTTGCCACATAAAGGCGGACCCACTGCATGGTTCCAAAGACTAAACTAACAAAACTGAGCGAAACATCACGTACTTTCTGTTATTAGGTGTTTTAATGGACAATTTAAAGACGAGGTGACACACTTGTATCGTGCCGAATGAGGTGTGAATGTGAATGGCCCATGCGTGTGATATTGCTTCCCCAACTAGATATGCTTCAGTTTCACTCGAATGGAATCCTTAAATTCGACAGCAGGTGTTGTCGGTCCTAATTCACTTTATGTTTGGTTAACTTTTGTATACTGCATTTGTTGAGGATTTTCATGTTCAATGAAATCTTTTTTTGTAAATTTTACCTCAAATGCCGTTGATCCTAAAGACTCCCAAGAAAGTATACACTCGAACAGAACTGATCAGTAGGAGCTATAAGCACGATCCAAGCATTCATCTATAAATAAATGACATCAGACTAAAATCGACAATTTTAGCCTCCTCCTCCCTGTCCTTATAAATCTCTTAAGCAGGAAACTGTACGAGCTCTTACGCAGGACCAATAATCGTCAAAGTAGTAAATTCGCTTGGATTCTAGTGGACGAAAAATAATTCCAAACTGAATTCAGTAAGAAGGTGAAATTTTAAATTTAGGTAGCCCGAGAGTAATATTTTATACTCAAACCCAATCCCACTGAAAAATGATGGAAACAATTTTCACAAACCAACATTTGTTTACTTCCTTCCATTATCATAAAATATAAATATTAACAAAGGACCTGATTGCGAAAAAAAATAAATAAGCCGGCTACCTCTGTGCCGGAACCCAGCGTTTCGATAACAACTTTTATTGTTTCTCGTTTCATTCACTTCGGGAAACACGATATCCTTCCTCTTCGATAAAACAACAGAAATCCGTTCCGATACCTACTGTTGTGAATATTTTCTATCTACCTCGATATGCGAATGAGGATTGCAGAAGTGCATATAACAACAATTGTTAAAAAATATCTCACAATATCCTGGTGCATTCTCTGAGAGATTTACCTCTACCTCATACTTGTACATATTTTAATGGGGAAACAAAAGTCCGTTATCAGTGAGACAACACTGACACTGAAGGACTTTAGCCGTGCACATAAGGATTTATAGGCGAATGGTGGAGTATTTTTATTATTCCTTTTTTTTCTGCAAACATTTTGTGGATTTTCGAAGAATCTGATTGGGAAGTTGGTTAAATATTTAATTTAAGATAATTAAAATTGCTAAAACTTCTGTGAATTTACAACTAAAAAGGAATAAAAGGAATTAAAAGTTAAAAAAGGAAACCAAAAATTTGACAGCATTCTAAGAAATGGTTAAGCAGGGCACTCATTCCGTAACTTTTCTCAGACGTAACCTTTCAAACGATTGACCCCAAAAACAAGTGACTAAGTAAAAAAAATTTACGTGTTTGAGAGCTTAATCCAGTTTATTTTCCACAAATGTTAAAAATTCAGGCGGGATAGAACTTTTTATGGTCATCAAAGTTTCAAAAGCGATATCGTCCAGACGATTATTGTCATTAAGGAATTTGCCCCAGATTTTTTTTATATACAGGGTGGGCCAAATACGAGTTTCTTTTTAAAATGAAATGAACGAAATTTCATTTTTTTAATGTATTATAACTTTATTAAGTAAGAGCAAACATTTCCATTAATTATGGAACACAGAGTCGTTCAAGGTGGCTGCCTGGCTGGCTTCGCAGTAGCGCAATCTGTCGCTCCAAGCGAATAATCCGAGATGTGCAGAACTCTCCTCAGGCTAGTGCGTGATATGTTGAGCTGCGGAAATCGATGGCGAGTTGATGTTCGTGAATTGAGTCTCACACTTCGGCTACAGCAGCAACAATCTCGTCTGTGCAACATTTGCGTCTGTGCGACGACGGGGACCATGAGTGTTTATTTATTTATTTTTCATAGACATAAGGCTAAGGCCACAATATTAGTACTTAAAGTTACAAAAATATGATACAAAGTCAACGTAAAGCAAACAACTATGACTGTACATTCTCAAGTAATTTTCTTTTTATTGAGGAAACTGGTAAATTAAAATCGATTAAAACGACATTTGCGTTATATACTGACATTAAACCATTAATTGAGGAAGAAAGACCGTATTTTGTACGAGAGTGGCATACACTAAAAAATCGCGAGTTACGTAGGTCGAATGAAGGAACATTAATATTGAGAAGACTTAGGATGTCCGTTGAATCAATTTCTCCTATTAGAACCCTATGAATAAATATCACTCTGGCCACCGTTCTCCTTACCTCCAATGATTCTAATTTAATTAATTTTAGTCTAGATAAATAAATGGGTAAGTTGCTAAGATCGAGCCAAGGAAGTCCTCTAAGAGCGAATCTTAAAAATCTTTTTTGTATAGATTCAATTCTATTTATATGAACTCTATAATACGGACACCACACAATAGAGGCATAGTCTAATATAGACCGCACAAAAGCGCTATACAGGGTCTTGAGAACATAAACATCCGAAAACTCACAAGCATATCGCCTTAACATTCCCCATGTTCTGTTTGCCTTGTTTTTGATGGACTCAACATGAAAAGTAAATGATAGTTTGGTACCTAAAAAAACGCCCAAATCTTTGACTAGATAAACACGGGGAATAACTATACCATCAAAGGAATACGTATACATGACAGGGGATTTACAACGAGAACAAAATATGACAGAACACTTAGAAATGTTTAAAGAGAGACTGCTTTTAGAGCACCACAGATGAAATTTCTGAAGGTGTGAATTTAACAGGTGGAAAGGGCGATTATCATTTCCCGGCATATAAATCTTAAAGTCACTAGTTGTCCACTAGTATACCAGTCTCAGGAACTTTTTCGGCCAAAACTTCTTTTCAAAAAACGCACTGTTTGGGGCTACACAGCACTCACTTTGGAAATAAGTTTTCAATATTTCGCAACGTTGTTCAAGCGTAAAGCGACTCATTTCATGATACTGACTCTCTGTCAAGTTTTCGAGCGGGAAACAGCTGTCAGTTACAAAATAACCAATGATTTAAAAAGAAACCACTAGATGGCCCACCCTTTATTTGGCTTAAACTTTTCGTATTCTGGCAGCACACTCACAACTGTGAGGCTCAGAAAAAACAATCGAAATTGTGATCTCATATCGAGCAAGTCACAAAATAGAAAACCAGTCATAAGCGCTCACAAATGGCAATATTTGTATTTGATGGCATATTTTCCGTCTTTCCAAGCATTTTAAGACCCAAACCTGGCCTTTTACGCTATATTTATTAACTCTTCGGGAAAAATTGATATTTGTATGAAAAACACTAGGCCTGTTTTTTTTAGCTTTGATCTCAGCAAAGCAAAGCAAAGTAAGAAAATGTGCACATAAACGATTCCCAGCAGCTTTCTGAACAGTAGGTTTAATCGATGAAATATTGGCATTTGCGGCTGACTGGCAGTGTGGGCTTGTTCGGTGAGTTGCATGATACAACAAAAACTATTGTATCATGGGTAGGTAGGCAGCAATTGATTGCGCACATCAAAGAAGTATCTTTTTTACCCGAAGATATACACTTTTTTCATAAAAAAGTCTAAGCGATATTCATCCTTCCTATCATATTCTTGGGCTAAACAACAATGGAGAATATTAATTCTGAGGACACTCTGGTGCAAGAAATGGATCTCAAAGATAAACACACTAATATTTTATGACTTCAAGTATGTACTAATAAGGTAAATTTGTCTTGAACAACATTTGCAGCTTAAATAAAAAATAATTTATGTATTTTTTATTACTATCCCTAACATTCAGTTGTTGTTTATTTATGCATTTCCACCAATCACAACCAACGCCTTGTATGTACTGTAAATAGAGACACCCTGCGAACAGATCCATCTTATACAAGGGTGGCAACAAAAAATGTTCTCCCTCTGGTGTTCAGAAGTGCTCATTTACTCCCAAGTGGCTCTAGCTGGGAGTGAATACCTAGTGTGAGTTTTCGAAGTGTCAAGTAAAGCGTAGTTGTTGTAATTGCGTGCTGAAAATCCTACTTTGCTTTGCTTTGCTGAGTTCGAAGCTCAAAAAAACAAGGCTACTGAGAAATGTAGAAATTTTGATTTGTGACAAATGTCATTAATATGTATTTTCTTTTCTTCGTTTCTAAAACATTATAGTGTCAATATTTCGCATATTTTCTTAATAAATTAGTTTTTCCTTATTCAATTAATGGTGTAGATATAATATTTCCTTCCCTGAACCCAGAAAATTTGAAGTGATAGTTACTAACCATTGTGAGGTGAATTTGTTGTGAGGTTTGTTGTGAGCATTTCCGAGAATACGAAAAATGTTATCGAATCACAACAAACCTCACAAGGAATCGACCTCACAATAGCTTGTGGCTTGTGACTTGTGAGGTCTCACAACGGCGGAATCGGGCTGTAAATGATTCTATTTGTGGAAAATAAACTGGGGCATTATTATAATTTTAATTTATTTATTTGAAATCGTTCTTTTGGTTCATTCTTTTTAAGACTGCAATTCTGTGTTTCGATAATTTGTTCCCATTCGTGACAAAACAATAAATGCGGGAAAGCAACTAAGCACCCTCCCTTTGGTCCATGTTTCATAAAAACCTTTTCATAAATAACGCCGTTATCGGTACGACAAAAAAACAGTGTTTTAAAAAAAAAAAAACATTTTTTGCTTCGAACTTAGGCATTCGCAAAATTTGTTCGCAATCGTTGACTAATGACAGATTGTAATATTCTTTCTTCCCCCGTTTGCTGGCCGGATATATTTTGTAGGGTAATGTCAAGTGAAGAGCTGCAAAAATATTTATCGCGAAAAGGTGCAGAAGGTGTTGGTTCCAGCAACAAGATGCGGCGCCCTTAGTGCTGTCAGAAAATTAAGTATGAGGCAGTAATGACTTTTTTTCGTGAGCACCCAAAAATTTAAATAAAGAAAATTAATTGACTGCCATATATGATAATTAAATCACCATTTGACCAGTTGGTAGCTTGGCATCTTGGTGAGTTGCTGAATAATTCCAAGGATTCACACGAATTGGGGCCTGTCAAAAACACCCCAAAGTAACTGACATTTTTTTCAAGGAAATATTTATATATTTTTCTGTCTCTAAACGAATGCCCTAGACGTGCGGACATTCACCCTTCCGTTCCCGCTAATGGAGCACCATCTCCAGACACAGCGCTTCGCTGGTTTTCCGAATTCAATCGTGGTCTCACTTCTACAGGACGAATTTCGTGAAGGTCGTCCAGAATCGGTTGTTGTGGCAGAAAAAACATGCTGAGCGTGAACTGATGTTACAAGATCTTCATGTGACATACCGTCGACAAACGGTGATCCACTGTATGTCAATTTTGCAAAATGGGACAGGAATTTTGCTTCTGAATAATATTCCATATATGACCCTAAGCCTATTTGCCCAGGTTCGGACATATTTTTATTTTTAGTTCTATTTTTGGGGCAAGTGCAACCTTAAACAATTTGATACAGTATCCGGAGAAGATTGAAAAAACATATTTGGCGTTCATTTTTACCATGGTGCAACCACAACGAAATCGATTACAAAACTCATTGCACCACTAAGCTTAATAAACGATTACCCATCTCTGATGACAAATTGCTGTTTGCTAATGAGCAGCTAACTCATTCTTTTAGGGTAAACTTAAAAATTATGTGGAGAAATTAACATTGCAATCAAACTTAAAAGATTTGAGTCTTCAAATAGACCCGAGAGCAACGATGCTTTGCTGTGATGCATCCCGATAGGGGGTAACCTTGCTGAAATCCCTTCACAGCGGAAGGCAAAATTGAAACTTTTTTAATGAGCAGTATTTCTTTCAAAACGTTTTACTGACTTATTAATTACTTTTAAGCGAGAGCGAATGTCGGGTTGAATTTAAATTAGGATTTTAGTTGGGGATTGTTTTTTGTTTTTTTAAAGGAAGAAGACGTTGAACGGTTAAGGATTTTTTTTTCTACTTAAGAGGGCAGTTTATCAGTGATTAAGATGTTGACATTAGGGATGACGGTTGTTAAGATGGGTTAGATTACCAGTAAGGAAATATTTTAAGAGATTTTTGAACGTGCCTCGTCAATCGGAGGGAGATATACATAAGCTTTAGGTTCATGTGGCTGGCACACACAATCCAGTGATTAGTTACACGTAGACATGAATGTTTGTGAAGGTACTTTTATAGATCCATTAAAGTCAACTCAGTTTCAAATTAATTGCTGAATTGCTAAAAGATATGCTATATTTTTTTTATTTTCCTTATATTTTTCGAAGGCCTGGATCAGCTCATAAAAATAAGTTTGGTAGTAGCGACAACTTCTAATTTAGAATATATTTAGATCCGTTTTACGTTTTTCACATTCAACTAATTTTAGCAAATTAAGTGCCGAAAGAGAGAGATTTTCCTGGAGGATATAAAAGCAAGAGAGCAGTACTTTCACTTAAGTCACAGTATTTTTGAGAACAGTCTTGGCAACGTAACCAGACCTCATTTGAACGCAGAAGGGACATAGGCAGCACATTTCGTCCCTTTTTCTTAGTAATCAGCTACGTAATTCAATGTTACTCAATTATAAGTGTGGCTGGGTTTAACGCCGATTCTGAGAGACTCTTGAAAACGTATACCAGCTACCAGGTTGTGTTGTTCCTAACCAATCGGCACATAATCATATGAAGAGTGCATTGCATAAACACCCAGTTGTGGAAAAGCGCTGATCCAGCTGTACTAGGTGATCTACATTGTTGAATGTTGATGATGATGTTGATGTTGATGTTACTGTTGTTGTTGGTTTTAGTATTGTTGCTGTTGTTTTTGTTGTTCTTCTTCTTCTTCTTTGACTTATTTCCGTGGTTGTTGTGGTTTTTGTTGTGATAGTCTTGATATTGTTGTTGTTCTTCTTCTTTTACTTATTTCTGTTGTTGTTATTGTTGTCGTCGTCGATAAATGGCGGTGTTACGTGCTCCAGTACGCTCATGTCGGTAGCGGCTGCAAAATTCTAAAATTTTATTATCTATGACCGTCTTAACCCATTGTTGAAAAGATTTGTCTCCTTTTTGAGCCCCCGCTTTTTAAAGAAAGATAAAAAAATCCCCTTTTTCAATTAAAAGAAGATTTCATTTTTATTGAACGAAAAAGAATGCAAAAGTATGAAAAAGTGTGTTTCGTAAAAAGGGGTCAAAATTCTGGATGGGTCTAAAATGTTTTTACAAAATTTTGCTTTCAAAATTCTGTTTTCCAAATTCTTCTTTTTAAATTCTGTTTTTTTTTTTTTCAAATTTTAACTCTTTTTTTCTTAATTTTCATTTGTAGCCTTTTATTTCCTCCTGGGAGGAAAATAAAAAATGTCGTGGGTTTTTTTTTTTTCAATACGATTTTATTTTATTTTTATTAAAGAAATACGAAAGTAAGCAAAGGAAGCGACACTGCTATTGATATTTTTTAGGAAGACTGAGGAAAAGTCTTTGTTTGTCCACTAAACCATCAATCGCAGCGTAACAGTAATTACGACGAACCTCCTAGGAAAATGGTCTTAGAGTATTCGAAGATCCTACAGAGTCGATTGTCGAAGGAATTTTGATTAAACATCATTTCGGCTGTCCTTTTATACTGCCGAAATGAAGTATAAAAAGAAAAAAAATTAAATTATAATAAATAAAAGTTGTATAAGAATGTAAAGTAAATAATACCATGGACACCCGTTGGACGCACTCATCTTTGTAACTCGAGCTGCGCCACCTGGTTGTTCCCTTTAGTCCTAAAATGAAAACGAAGTAGCCGTGGCTAAAGGCACTCAGAAAAAGAAAAGGAAACAAGACGGCCGCATTTTTTTGTGCGATCCGCCATTATAGTAAAAATAATAAAGAGTGTTACAGTTGTAATTTCTGACTGCTTCATATCTTTTTTAATTAGATTTGTTTTTTTTTTTTCAATAGATATATTTTTTTTTTATTAAAATTTGTTGTCAATAGTTAATCTATTTTTTTTCTTTTCTTTTTAATTTTATTTTTATTTAAAAATTAAAAGTAAATCATTTTTTATGTTTTATAAATTTAAAATTGTTTTGTTTTAATGCATTTTTTCTTCGTCGTATACATTTGTTGGTTGGAAAAAAGCATAATTTAATTGCTTTAAATTTGAAGATCAGAATTTTGTAAAGCAGAATTAAAAAAAGCAGAATTTTTGTGTGAGAAGACAGAATTTTGAAAGCAGTATTTCGACCGGATCCCGTAAAAAGTATATTTGTTTTTTTTTTTTTTCGATATAAATAACTAATTTTGCAACTCTGTTTATGTTTTTTGTTTTGGCTGTATAAGTATTTTATGTGGAGGCCCCTTTTTAGTCCCCTTTTTTTAATTTTTAGCGGCAACGCTGAGTTGGAGTGCAACAACCATTCTTCTTTGTGTCGTACTCATTCCACTTAGGTATATAAAACAAAAAAAATGCGAAAGGGGGCTTAAACAAATTACAAGGAACGCATTTTAGGTCTCTCTATGTATCTACCAGAACTTGCTAAACAAGCGTTTTCGTGGGAAGTCACTAGTTACAACTGCAAACTATACCAACGATTTTATGACTTGAAGTCCGCTCAAATATCTCTTTAAAAGCAAAGTCAATCATCCTTCATTACAGAAACTTCTGGTTGGTTATGGTTTAATTGATGAAATAAATCAATTTTCATCGACATCCCGCTGCTACCACGTGAACATGAATTAAACTCAAATATAAAATGTAATTAAATTTTAATAATCAACTTAAATTAAATTTTGAATTTAAACTTTCACAGTACGCCAAACAATTTTCATACAACCAGCCGTTTACAATTCTGCTTCTGCCTCATAAAATTGTTTCCCCTATGGTTGTTATTTGTTCAGACAATGTAAACAATTCGCTGGTTAATTTTTATTTTATCCGCATTCCTTTCACATTGTAAACTTTACAAGGGTGCCACGCAATATTATTTTTAACAAAATACATTCTTTATTGCCAGCACACCCCTCTGGGTTTATTCTCGATTCAATTACAAAAATGTACTACAAAAATCCTGCAATCTATTTCATTGGCTTTAAAATTAAATCCCGGCAAAAAAAAAAAAAACCCTTTTGCTCCATTTCGCGGGACACACAAAACGATGGCGAACATCTTACTCCATAGAGAGTTATGAGTTTTATATTTATGAAAATCCCCCATTCGGCTCGAAGCCCAGGACTGTCCCTGCGATGGGATTTGCTGCACTAGAGGTGACATAAATTCTTCCTTTTGGTTGCACATTCGGCTGTCGGCTTCTTATAGTGTCCTTATTGTATTTCGCGTCGTCTTCGCTTGCTGTATATAGCACATGAGCATTTTCAAGTCATAGACTGCTGGTGATGGAATTTTTCTTCCTTTCTTCGCGGTGTGCAGATGTTTTCTGTTCGGAGGAGAATCCTTTAATTTTCTGCAGCAATCTGAAGTTGAATTTGGCTCAGCGTAATAGGCCCCACCACTCACCAGAGGGCGAAACTTTGTACACTTTGTACGCGCATCCGTTGCGGATAACTGCAATTATGTATGCATTGCCCGTTTTATAATACCCTGCAAAGTATAACAAGAACAACGGGGCTACAAAACTGCGACGCCATTATGTCAAATTAATTTATGGATAGTGCAGACATTTTCAAGGGGAAAAATTATCAACATTTAGCAGCATTCAACGGAAGCCGGCTAGTTAGAGGGGCGACATCCGAGAGTGTCAAGGAGCAAGCTGTGTCATTAATCTGCGAGGGAGATAATTATTTTTAATAACTCCATTCTCCATTCTCCATTGTAATGATTAATTTGCTTTAGAGTTCATCAGTCGGGAAGTGGGAGCGGGCGCTTCTTGCCTGGCGTTGGACATTTAATTTGAAATTATGTGGAGGTCCTCATTAGTTAGGTGAGTTCGATAATATGAACTTTCGAAGCCAACAGCGAGTCAAGTATTTCAAAGCTCAGTTGATCTCCAAGAGGACATTTTTGGCAGCGTCGTCTTTATCGGATGCGGGGCGTGAGCCATGGTTGTAGACCTCACCGTACCCTCTGAACTGCGCCAGCTATATAGACACCACATCGAATTCATCGCAGGTTTACAGCACTCTTGCCCCAGCTAAAACGTGCAGATTTACTTAAATGACCGTGGGACGTTCAAAGCCGGTTACCTATCAAGTCCTGACTCCTCCGGCAGGGCCGTTCATTAAATAAAAGCCCATCCATCCCTGGAGGGTGACATTAACAGGCCAATTGAACTTTTTCAAATCACAGCGCTGTGGGGCATGTCTTGTTGCTGCGGTTTTATTACGCACTCCGACGCACTGGGCTGACAACCCCATTAAACGTTGGAGTGCACGTACTTTTCTGCCCGACATCACAGTGTTGTAGTCGGCGTCGCTCGTATCATCATCATTCTCTCGGAATAGCCGCCCTCTGAGCATGGGAGTTGAGTTAATTTGCCCGATACTTGTAAACAACAGCACGCAGTCGGTGTGTGTGTGTTGTGGCGCTGCAAACTAGAGCCATGCTGTTTCGTTGAAGAGTTTGAAGAGTCGTTATACGTAAGGGTAATAAAAATGAGAGGCACATAACGGAACACTTAAGTTTCCTACGAGACTATTTAATTTGTTTTCCTTTTTTTTTTATGGACTAGCAACAGCGGTTCGTCTGTGCGTAGAGCTGCTGCTCGGTTTACACTCTTGTTCCGAACGGTTGATTTATTTAATGACCGTTTAACGGTTTGTTTCGTTATGTTCGCAACGGAAGTGGAAATAAGCTTTTCAGATGGAGTTACAGAGAACGTTTTAAAGGCGATTTCCAGTTGGCAATGATTTATGTGCCTTATTTTGAAAGTGTTTCCCAATCGAACCCTTTTAGTAAGCCTCCTGCTATACTCATCGTTGAACATGATAAATTAGGAAACTGTATGCGAATGAGAGGGCTCACGATAAATATTATTACGGTGATGGTGCTGCTGCTCTATCGCAAATAGGCTGATCTCCATGATGACACCCCGAAGCTAAACCCTTTTGTGGAAATCGGCAGCCGACAAACTAATGGAAATGAGTATCCTAACGATGCTGCGTGTCATTGGATCTATACCATCGTCATCGCATTAATGTGGAATCAATTACTTTTGTGATGAGCGATGGCGCTGCTTGGTCGGGGGCATATGGGAGCTCCCTCGTCCGGCCATTTAGTGCGGTGGAAAAGTTTGTCAACAGCGGGGAGAACATAATGCCTGTTGATAGGTCCTCTGATGCTATCCATGTTATTCCGGTTGACATAGTTGTGTCAACTTTTCACTTTTGCTTATTGAAAAGGGGTTACGGTTGGAGATGGAGGGTGGGTCATTCATCATCGTAACTACTGGCCATTAATCATAGTTGTAATTCTCGCCCTGGGCCTTCCATTGGACCTGAGGGGGTGGGCTTTTTGTATTAGATAGTAGTTGAGTCATTTATCTTGGAAATGAATCAATAAGGACTTTTGGTAGTTATGAGTGGCGTATTATCTGAGCTGAGCTGACAAGGGTTATGTATATCTAGGTCGTAGGGCACTTTTAGGGCTGTTTTTTAGAGTCGTAGATGTGTCTAGATCAGGGTTGGGAGGTCCTTAACAATGTATTTTTTACCAGATCTGATGCTGATTGGAAATTGTGGGCGACTTGGTCTGTGAACGCTTTTCCCTCGAAAGGGAACTGTCTGTTATAAGCTGTGGGGTTGATCGTTTTGCGGCCTCTACACAGAGCTTCTGTTTTTAAACATTAAAGGAGGTTGGATCACAATTCTTTGTATAGTCTGAGTGCGGTGGCTGTATTTCTTCGAGGTTCTTGAACAGCTGATATCAATTGCGGTATTTGTAAGATTTAATTCTTGCAGCCTCGACAGAAATAGGTTTATCCAGAAAGTCGAGATTTTTTTGGTCGTTGGCTGCGAGTAATGACTTTCAACAGGTGTCCATTGTAAAGTCTCTAAGCAACTCTTTATTCCGTCTTAGTCACGCTGATACCTAAGGCGGACTGGTCTTCTTTTAATTATAATTGGGTGCTGGGTGCTGCCCTCAGTTACGCCAGTCAGTCTCAACGCCTTCAGATTCTGATCGTCTATAACTGGAGACTATAGCCTCGTGGTGAAATGACCGAAAACCTTCGATACAAGGGGTAAGACCTTCAGATCGAAATCACATCGACTTCCTGGTTCGACACCTCATCAAGTAGTACATGGTTAGTTGGAAATGTTTTTGTCTAAGCTATATCCCTATTTTGTAGGTCCGAAAGTATCGTTTCCATTCATCGGCGATTAAGTCTTCTTTCACCGGGGTACTTAGTAAGTTGTACCCTTGTATCCTGCTTAGGTGTACAGTCCGGGAGTGGACCTGGGCCAAGCCAGCCGAGAGGTACAAGCGAGCTGTTAATTCACTGCTATGCACTTAAATTTTTTTTTGAAATTAGTAAACCCTTGACTTGCGTGACTAATGAGGTCATTCCGTCCTTCAATTAGCTACCGTCATTTAGGTGGTTTCATTACTTTTCTTCCACTTCAAGCTCATTCTCTCCCGATGTCAGACTTTGTCCATTTTTAGGGATTTGCAAAGCTATAGGCGTTCCTTTTCATCTAGATCAGTCTTATTATTCCAAGTCTTCTCGTACTCTGCAAGACTTAAACATAGTTTGGCAGATAAATACTGTTGTTGAGGTGAAAAACGTTGATGAGCTACCTTTGAACCAAGTTTCCTCGTCAGGTAGCTTCTTCAAGTCGTCCATTCATTTTCTACATCCGCAGCTAGAATTGAGGCTGACTGATGTTGGTACAAGAGACTTTTCTCCTTCTTCGACATTCAGTTTGACGTTGTATCGGTTTTTATAGAGCTTAGGCTGTCCGATACCTTCGCACCCCTCTCTTTGTTGTTGCTTAAGTTCAGCTACATTATGCGATATAGCAATCGATACTCACAGAAAGGACGATTCTTACTTAGAACTTGGACCCTAGGTGTCCAAGGTAGAAGCTACCAACTGAGCACTCCCTCAGACATTCAAATCTATCATTTGGGGTTCTTAAAAGAAACTCCAGCTCCACGTTCAAGTTATGATTCGACCTGCATTGACAGTCCATTGGAAAGAAGATTTAATCGAAGCTCTAAAGCGACTCCGATGTGGTCGGCAAGGTTCATTTGACTACCAATGGGTCGATGGGTAGGTCAGGTAAAGAGGATGAACAGCCAATTTGAAAAATATTCGCCTTAAAGAAATGCACATAAGAGAGCGACTTCGAACCTCAGCTAACTCGTATTAGGCTACCGCAAACAGCTGCTAGTCTTCGTGCTGACTGGAGAGGCTTATGGTTGAGGCTCTTTTTCATAAGTGAGCAATTGAAAATAAAAGCTCTATAGGCTTAAATGATTACTACTGCCAAACAGCAGCGCTTCTTAAAACAGCGCAAGATGAGCGCCGTTTGTAAGTCCCTCTTATAGTGAATCCCCTTTTTTTCAGCAAAGCTCAGAACCTATTCCAAATAAGTACTCGAATTGAAAACAATTCTCGCCTGAATTATATTTCTGCGGGCAATTTCTATTGCCAAACTATAACCAGCCCTAACGAAGTGCATTAGTCAGTCCATAACCCTTTCATTTTTGTTGATTTCTGGATCACCCTGTGACAAGTAAGTCATTCAATTGAACAGAAACTGGTCCAATTGCTACCCTACTCCAGAAATCAATTTCGTTCAATTCACAATATTCCTTTAAAGGATCTGGATTTCATCAACTCTTGAGAATGCACTCCACTCTCCAGATCCTGCTTGTTCCGAAGGGATATGCAAAATTATCGTATCTACAACGCAGTTCATATGACATGTTGTCATCAGTAAAATGAGTAAACAGGATTCTTGGGAAATGTAATTGTGTTCATCGAACCGCATGATATAATAAAATTGTGAAAATATTGCTATCGCATATGGCAGGACGACTTCCTGATTCGTAAAGGAACTTGAAAAATGGTTCCTGCAGGGAATTCAATGATTTCGGTCTTTTGTTGGGCTAGTTTTGGACTCTGATTAAAAGTGAGAGTGTAGGTGGTAATCCACTTCACTTATGAATTATATTTTCGGGTTTAGCTTTTATTAGCCGAGCAATATTTTTACGGATTTTTGTAAGAGTTCGTCTGTAGGGGCAACGAAGATTAGTCATTAAAAGAGAAGGGGTCTCAAGTCGGTGGGGGCAGTGCACCATTTTTGAATTTGACTCCTTTGATAATATTCCAATTCAATTTTTTAGGACGGCCGGCGTATGGTCTGTCAGAATACCTTATTGAGAGATCCACTTTTCGCCGGACAACTTTCGTGTTCGTTGAGTGCCTTCAAAGTTCAAATGCAATTTGCAGATTCTTTGCGCCTCTATGCACTGCTGCGCATAACTCAATTCAATTTATTAAATCTTTATAAGTGCAATAAGACAAAGAGGGTTTGAAACAGTTTACAAATAATCATTTTAAGTACCCAGGCTAAATTTTTCGAACTCAAATTTTCCATACAAAATTTCACATTGTGACCTACAAAACATCAAAAATTAAGGTTAAAAATTATTATTAGTAATACTACGTTTCCACCGGAGATTAACTGCGAGATTTAGAAAAATTTCTGTAAATCCCGCATAAATCTCGGGATTTATCCTACAAAAGTTAATCTCATCAAAAGGGAGATTACAAATAAATCTCGATTATTAACCAGGTTTGCATGTACAGTCCGGTTTGTGAACACACTTTCCACAGCTCGAGATTGCAAAAATACAAAGCAAACAGAGCTGTATTTGACATTGTGTCATAAAAAAAAAAAAACAATTTATTTCTGAGAGACTTCTCCTAGCCATCTGCAAGATGCAACCATCAAAACCTTCATTTTGTTTATGGAATTAAATTATAAACCTAAAAAAAGATTTCTAGAACTCGAACTCACGTTTTATTACTTTAAACTTTTGAATTTTTTATTTTTTTTTCTCAACTATCACAATTTTGGCTTGTTCGATTTGAGAGTAGTTGACAACATCTGGTGAAACGTCAAATTAATCTTGTTTTTTTTTGGATTTATTTGTAATCTCTTGACCTAAATCTCGCGATTAGTGTCCGGTGGAAACGTAGTATAAGGCCCGCAGTGTTTTTTTATTTATTTTTGTTACCTCCGATAGTTTTTTTTTTTTTTTAAACAGAGAAACATTTCACGTTGAACAGCTGACTTTTTATTTAGCTCACTTTAACATGAAAATACCACAAACTGCTACCATACGTTCCACAGGAGTGACATAGGTATTCACAACTGCTGCGCTTGGCCAGAAACCATGGGCCTCCATCGCAGATCATCTAAGCTATCGACGAACCATTCTCAGTGGCATTCAGTTCCACAGCTTCCAATTGTTCTTTGTCCATGCATATAATGTGGAAGGCATTCATAAAGATGCCAGGTCTTTAACAAAAAATGATTAAGGCTTGTGTTGATCAAATACATTTTTAGTAAAACAGCCCAATGAGTTTATCAACCCTTAGTAAATTCATCGTGCACTAGTATCCTCAACAAAAAGAAATCAGCATGAGTTGATCAACTCCCGCCGGCATCTGTTATATTGCGTCGAACCAAAATTCCGCTTAAACAACTCAAAAGTAGTTAAAGGAGTCATTCTGGAGAAATTGTTCAGCACATTTTTTTTAATTGTTGCTCACAGCGATTTGCAAAAAAAGTGAAATTTGAGCTCATAAACAGCGTGACCGTTGTGCAACTAAAGTTGCAATTTGGCACTTTTTTCGAGAGCCTGCCACAATTGTCATTTGGACCCTGTTTTAGTTGAAGAATGCGCTTAAGAAATTTTCCATATGCTGTTATTTCAAAATAAAAAAACCTTTTAAATGTAACGCAGTTGCCTATCACAACACTTTTATAGTGTTTAGCCAACCAATACTTGTTAAATATCGCTTAAAATATCTAAGCAAGCTATTCTGCTTCAGAAATGACACTTTTTTTCGAATTGGCCCTTTTTCTTGCTTTTTCATCATATCAAAAGCAAAATTAGGAGTTGAAATGATGGTTTCTGCACATAGTGTACGAGATGCATTAAAAAGGGTTATATATTCTTATTTATTATGATTTAGTATTTATTTACCATAAAAATTGTTTCACATTAAGATAAAATCTTGAAGTTTGTGGAGGCTTTTAAAATTTAGTTTTAAAGAGCTTTATTCATTAAAAAAATAAGTATAGTAAAAACTAATTACATACATTGAATGGAAAATATAAACTATATAAATTAATAGAAATAACACAAAAACCTCTTTGATTTTAATTTGTTTTAATAATTGCTACAAGCGTATAACAAAAACTGAACAACCTAGTATACTTAAGACTTTATACAAATATTGATGGTTAAACCGCATAACAGTATAATGCAAATAATTCTTAAATACAGTCGAACTTCGATAACTCGAATATTTAACAACTCGAATAAAATTGGTTGGCAAAAGCGCCAAGAATAAAATTTACATGTAATTTGTATTTGATAACTCGAACTTTTATTTCTCGAATGTCTTGATAACTCGAAGAGATTATTTGGCGTCACCTTCGATAAGTCGAATTCTAAGAGGAATTCCCAAATTCTGCGTGTACAAGTTCGTTTTATAATGCATCGCTTTCGGGGGCTCTACGTTTGTATGTTCCTATGACTTAGTATACATACCGTGTAGAAAATCGTGCTTTTCGTATGTGTGAGTAAGAATTGTCAAATTTGTGGTTAGTAGGGGTTAGAACACAGAATTAACTAGGTTGGTATACTGGTTTGAATTTTTGAAAAATAAGAGGAAGACAAAATAAAACACAGAGTTGAAGATCCGTATGAACAGTGGAGTCTGTAGATACTGTTAGTTGTTTAGTGAAAACAGACTATTTTAAATAATAAATATGTTCCTTTCCTGCTATTTTCTTGTCTTATATATTCGCAAATAAATACATATGTACATATTTATATCAATTTTTTATTTTACTTGATAACTCGATTTTTTTTTGTGGCAAGTGATGTTCGAGTTATCGAAGTTCGACTGTATAACTATTCTTAAGTTAGAAGGAAATGAGATATTCAATGTTAAGTTCATTTGTGATGCGCATTTTTAAGAGTTGCTTTGCTGCAATTTAGGTCAAATATGTTGGGAAGTATGTTTGCCTTGCAAAGTATTCTTGTTAAAGGCTCGTGCTGACATTACTTCTTTTTCATATAGGTATGTATAACTGGCCAAGTGTTGCTTTTTAAATTCGGTGCACTTCGTGAGCTATATTTTTGGCTTGCTCCCTCGTTGGACTTATTTCTTTTGAATCATTTCTTTACAATTCTAAATCTAAACCATTTACAATCATCAAAATAACCAGATTAAAAACAACTGAAAAGTGTAAAATAAAAAAATAATAAATAAAACAATAAAAATTAGGTTGTCATATACAGCAACAATTTAAGGAGCTTCTCCTAAATTACATATTCAGGACACATTCCACTTCTAAATCACTTGTCATCAATCTATGATCCGCCATATGGCATTGCATTATTTTTCCTCCTTGCCGTTTGTCATCTTCGATAAACAGTCCTTTTTAACAGAAACTGAAAGTAGTATATCGTCCTTAAAATACCATTTAAAAAAAACGAAACGACTTGAGTTCATTTAGAAACCAATATAATCGTTACCAAACGGCATCACTGCTTCCCCATTCATATGAAAAATATTCCCTTCAGTTAATTGCTTCCTGCTGAAACCTGATTAGGTACTCCCTTATCAGATAAAAAAAAAAAAAGAAGTAAAACTTATAATAATCGAAGTAATCCGCGTTCATTTTGAGGAATTTTTTTTCCCATGTCCCTACCCAATAGAAGCGCATCAATGATTAACGTACAACGGTCAGTTAATTTCGCTACAAGTCCTTGGGAATTCATTCCAAACCGCCCCCCTCCCCCCTTTGTCCATTCAACTGATTGAGGTTGTGTGCCAAGCTTAACAAGCCTTCACATAAATCATATTCGCTCGGACAGGAGAGAATATTTTTCATAGAAAATTTCCAACAATTCTTTTTATTTTGATTTTAAATTGTTATACTAGGAGTTTTTGAAGGATGCAGTATGTTCGCTGATGGTCGTAGTTGGGTGCACCTTTGGAACAAAAGCTCTGCGGTCTATGGCAGGGAGTTTTTCTTTTATTTCTTTTTCGAATTAATGAACATTGTCTAACAACATCCGAGGCTAACCCAGTACAATATCATGGTTTCGATACGGAATAAGTTTTCCACCTACTTTCGCTCCAAATTCAGTTCAACTTCACTTAAGGTGTACTGAACAGGACGTCCAGTACGGAGTGGTGCAAAATCGTATGGAAGTTTTTAAGGTGTAGAGGTACTTTTTATGATCCGTTTTGTTTTACAAGTAGGGAGGTCTAAAAGTAATTTGAAAAATGAAAATGGCAGGTGGTCAATAAATCGGGTGTGTGTTTAAAAATTTGTATTTTTAAGGACTTAGCCTTAGAACGAGGTGAAGAGTTTGGATTTTGAAAAGTTTCTGGTTTTAAATTAAATTTCTTTATTCTGGGAGATTAAGTCAAATCGAACAATGGTTTCAAGAGGAGCACCAATCTTTTGCTACATAGAGAGACAGTTTTAAATTTAAATTTCGCTCGAATCAGGTTAACGTTTAACCACGGCATAAGTGTCCTGAGTTTTTCAATTCAACTTAAGTCTCTTATAATCATTTTAAAAGCAAAAGCGAAAGGTACCTTTAAGCTGAGCTATATAGGTATACATCTGCTGCTCCCAATACGTTTTTAATTTGTTTTTAGCTTCGTGTACCATTTTCCTATTTTTTATAAATACTGAGCTGGTCAACTGTCTCTGATGAAATTTTGTAGAGCCGCATTTTTATGTAGCCCTTCATTTTTTGAAAATATTTTGGCCTCATATTTTAGTTTGAAAGTCCGCAGGCTCTTTGTCTGCCCCTCATTTCCCTATAGGTACTTAAATTTGTAGCACTTTTCCGGTGGAATCTAGTCCCATAAATTAAATTTTTGTTAGCTTGCCTATTTCTAAAATTATGTGGCGCTTTTACTTTTTTTTTTTGAGACTCCTTGGTCTTTTTGACATTCCTTTCCCGTTCGCACTGGACATCAACGCTCGACGGATTTTTGTGAATTTTAATTTTTAAGGTACCATTTTCTTTAATTATTGTCCAGGCTTATTTTTACGAACCCAATTTCCCATATAAACTTACCCATTGTGACCTACAACATATTTAGTGTGAAGGTTAAAAATGATTTTTGGTAATTCCCCCTGTCCTTCCATCCTTCAATAATCAGTAACTGGTTCATCAGTCATCAACGTAGTATTTCACATTTTCAGTCCGACCTTTTAGGACCAGCCTGTATCCGCTTCTTTTAAGAGGAAAAATATTTCGTAATTTTTAGAGGAGAGCTGTTCTTCCCTCAGCCTGTGGCCATTTAATATAACAAAGGAACAGATGAACCATCACATTCGGCACAAGCGTAAAGGAAGGATGAGAGTGCTCGTCATATGTTGAACTTTAGAAAGACGAAATAAATATTTCCTCTTGTGGTTTCGCCATAAGTGCACTGCTGGTTTTGCGGGTAGTGCGGAATACGTTGATTAACTTCATTCGAGAGCTGAATTCACTTGGGATTGAGTCAAAGGACGTAGTGCAGGGAATGCAATCCTTGTTCAGCTGTAGTTCTTTGAGCAATTTTGTGTGAAATTATTATGGGGGGAATATAGAAAACTGTTGAATCACATTTTGAATAATTTTTGTTTAGAAATTTGGGGCATTTTTATTGGCTACATGTTACTCAATTCAAAAAAAAAATTTTCTCTTTTTACTCTAGAAAAAAACACTTGTGAGCAACTATTGATGGACGATTATCATATTCACTTATACCCAATGCGATCAACCCCTTGGCAGATTTTCTAACCGCCCCAATCGAGAAGCAACCCTCTACATATAAACCCTCAAAAATGACGTGACTATCACTTTAACTTCCGCAACAGGAGCCGTCCCCAAACTCCTGCATACAAATTACAATCTTTAACAAATTTAAAGTACCCTATTAAACAAGGATAACGACATGATGATGTCAATAATAATCCTAATAACTAATGGATGACAATAAGGATTTACATAAAGTGGCGCAAAGTATTAAAGTGATGGCCGCACGAAGATATGGTAATTGGTCTCTGGTAGGCGGGATAAACGACGCGCATCACCAACTTTTTCGTTCCTTTTGAGGAAGCCTGTTTGAAGTATTTTTTTATTAAATGGAATATCGCCAGGAGACGTTCGGTGGTTGATTGCAGTAAATTTAGCTTGTTGATTTTTTTTTCCGGATGTGCCATGGGTTTGTGATAGAAGTTTTTGGCAAATGGTTGCATAATTTATTTACTTGTTCGGGGATAATGATGATGACGAACATTTTGAAAAGAATTGACTGGTTATTCAAGTGACAGGGGCTTAGAAGGTTGGCAATATAAATTTCAAAAAAGGATGAGAGACATTAGATTTTGTGGCAGTCCCAAACAATTACGTAAAAGTCGAACGATGAGTTAGTAATATTGATTGAAACCACTACAATCACAAGCAAAGTGCGTGTTTGCAAATGAAAATTTATTCAAATTTGACTGTATATTTCACATTCTACTCAACGGTTTGTGATGAGAAAATTTAAGTTCGAAATTTCGAACATAGCATTTACTTCGCTGTACATGTCCTTGCCTTTCAATTTATGTCAAATTTGACAAGTGACAACTGGTGGTTAATTTATTTTCAAATTTTTGTGGGAAAATTATCAAAAGCAATCTGGAAACATAAATTTTACTTGCCAAATCGCTTGGTGATGTTTGAGTTCTTCCTCAGTTTTCGGAAAATGTATCCAATCATCGGCTTGTTGAATTATTTTTTGACACACATACCAATTAGTTAATGAAACGGTTGACTGATGAACACCAAGCTCTTCTCCAACACCAACCAAAATACATACATTTTTTCACTTGCCATGCATTTTAAATTTACCTGAAAGCCCGGATCTCCTAAATACCTTAGGAAAGATTTAATTTTCTGGATATTTGAAAGAGCACCACCACGCGTCTTAAAATTATCATTTAAAAAAGTACTAGCCAAAATGCCCACGTTTTCACGCGTGAAACGAAACAGTTGCTTGAAGTTATTAACCGTCGCATATTCTTCTTTGTTTATACTGCTTTCTAAAGGGTTTTTCAATAAGAGCGCTACAAAAATTTTTTAAATAAAACAAAAACGGTTTTGGATATCAATGAAATTCTTTATTCCTGTGAAAGTACGTTCGATGCCATTATTTATGGAACTCGATTTCTTTTGCATGGCCACCACGGGCACGCTTGCAGAAGTCCAGACGCTGAACCCAATTTTCGACGGTTTTCAAGCATAAATCGGCCGATACTGCTGCAATTTCACGTTCGATATTCGTACGAAGTTCATCAATCGTCGCTGGCTTGTTGGCATAGACCATAGACTTGACGTAGCCCCACAGGAAATAGTCTAACGGCGTCAAATCACACGACCGAGGCGGCCAAGCGACTGGACCATTTCGTGAGATAGCACGTTCTTCAAACTTGGTTTCCAATAAATTGATTGTGACATTCGCTGTGTGGCTTGTGGCGCCGTCCTGTTGGAACCACATGTCCTCCAAGTCCATATCATCCAATTGGGGCCATTCAGCCAGAAATGAGCCTCATCGCTGAAGATGATTTTTCGATGAAAATCCGAATCATTTTCAAGTTGTTGCTCAGCCCAATGGTGGTCAAGCGGCTTCAGTTCTTGCGTCAATTTAATCTTGTTAGGATGTGGGCCAAGATCTTTTCGCAAAATTCGCCACAACGACGTCACAGAGATGCCCAACGCTTGAGAACGACGTGTGAGAGACACATTTGGGCTTTCTTCAACTGAAGCCTCAGCGGCAGCAATATTCTCGACACTACGGGCACTTCTTTGTGTCACTGGCACCGGAACATTTTGTACTGTGCCTGTGGATTCAAATTTGTCCACATATATCTTTCCATCATGAAATGGCATGACCTTACTGAAGAGAAATGTCAAAAGAGCGGCAATAAATTCGGCGTCTTTCGCTGTCCCTGTCGCTCTACTTTTGTAGCGTCCCTGTTGAAAAACCCTTTATTAGCACGAACGTTAACAACAAGAGGTAAAACAGGTATAATGTGAAAACTTATCGCATCCATGTTTTTTTTTTTTGGTTTTCTTGCAACAACAAAACTTAATTTAACAATTTATAAAAAAAAAAATTGAAAATTCAAAATGCTTAGATTGTTTTATGTAAAAAATGTGCGTACAAAATATTTAGCAAAAGGTCTGAGACAACTAAATAGCAGACTCAGCATTTGCATAGCATTTGCTTTGTCTGATAAGTTTTTTTCATACCGATCTGAGTAAAAGGTCAGTGTCGCCGCTTTTCGAACATGTCAAAAGTTGGAACTAACTCAAATTGTTTTCTATTCAGACGAAATGTAGCAAATGCTTCGATTTCGACATTTCTCTTGAGTAAAAGCAATTGCTACGTTTTATTCATACGACCCAATGTTACTTCTCTGAGCGTAGCAGTTCACTCAACCTGAATTTTTTGAAAATGTCCTATCAGGCAGGTAGTTCTCGTACGAGATGTTTGGAGCAAGTTCAAAATATCTTCTTTACCCCAAACGATTTGTAATTGGTGGCGTTTCAGTTAGACATTCTACATTTGCGACCTAAGTTTCGTAACCACCCCTTATGCGGATTATGAGTGGCTTTCCCCGAGCTGCGTTTTGGCGCTGATTCTTTTACCACTAAAGATTTTCTATGTCGACGTACCTTACATCGCAGTGGCGAGTCAAAAGCCAATGTAAACTATCTTCAACCAACAGTTCCACCCACCACCCGTTTGACAAAAAAAAAAAAACAAATCAGACTCAATGACTTAAAGGTAAATTAAAACTTCAACCCTACTGCTGCTAGATGTCTCAAATTTATATCGTCCCTTACAGATATCACCGACAGAGCAACAATGAAGCTGAGCTAATTTAAAATTCATTCAATCGGAACAAGTTGGTTGTTCGCGAATTTCCTTAACTATTTGCATTTTCCATCTCAAGAAGAAGATCCTTTTGATAACACTCACCCCTTTGCGTCTCTCTCTGAGATTTGTATCACAAAATGTTGATGCCAGAAACCGCCCGGGACTAAAGTTTTCAAACTTTTACTGAACGAGAGGCTTTCTTCGTTTCTTTCGACACTTTGTTTCCTTTTTGTGCACATCCAAATCCAACCGTATCTGTTTATGGTTATCTTAAGTAAGTTAATCCCAGGGCGAAATATGGGTTCTACTATCGGATAACATAGGACTATGGTTTGTTGTTCAATTGTAGGTGAAGGAGGCTTCGCCAGACCGAATTAGGCTTAGCAGATGTGTATAATGCGATTATTTGCTGGCAGTGAACATTTTGCTTGAGATGTTTTCGAGGTTGTAGTGAAAATGTTTCCCTTAGTGTTTCGATTGAGAGTGAATATATTTGACTTTAATCATGCCAGGTCTGCCTCTTTGAATCTCCCAATTGAAGTGGTATATTCTCGTAAAAAGTTTCCTTCACCGAACGCAGCCCTCTTTAATGTCCCCTTTAAATAAAAGCCACCATTTGACCCGATTAAATGTCCCGCCGAGCAATTCCCCTAAACCCATTAAATTAAAGCGTAAAATCAACTTTACACACCGTCGTAATTAAACGCTCGCATGCTTGCAGCGGGCATAATTGCACCAAGCTTACGCATTTTTCCGGGAAAATTAAATAAATTGCTTTTCCCCACGCAATTTGCCGTCCATCTTGTATTAATTTATTTCTGTACAAATCGAAAATTGCATTTTCTCTCGGCCAAGGTTCGCCTGAAAAAAGAACGAGTATCTGTCATCGTAAACACTGCAGCTATGGTCACGGTCAGTGTTTTGTTGTTTTCCACAGGAGCATTATTTAATACCATATTTTTGACAAACAAAACTGGGAATGACGAATTTATTTCTGATTTGAACATCCATCAGGGAGACGATGGAAAAGCATCCTTTCATCGGCAGAGTCCGTTTTGTTTTATTCGCGAATATTCTCGGTCATTAATCATAAAACAGAAGAAGAGCAATTCCAATTCAAAATCTACTTAGTGTCAGTAATATTTCACAGCGCTGTCTGTTGTGTGTCCTCCTTGGATTTGATAAATGGGCGCTCAATTTGGCGTCCATTATTAGACGAAGGGGGGGTTTTTTTTAACCCCAAGTGGAAAGTAATTGTCATTTCGGATTTGTTTTAAATGCAACGCCATTATTTATGACAGCTTGTATTTTTCTTTGAATAAATTGGACGGATGCCCATCCACTGGTACGCATTCAATCGATATGTCGCTATTTTGAGATCTTTCAACTGAACGAAAGCAACTGCCCTCGCACTCCAGTGAGCTTAGTGTCGGTGGAATGTGTGCTCTACATGGATATCAACACAAAACTAATATTTGCAACGGCTAACCAGCATCCTGTTCCATTCTATTTTCAAGTTCAGTGGAGCGTTAACTTTTGCAATTCGATGGAATTTGTTTCTCAACCGCAACACCAAGCATGGGCGTTGCATTCGGTTTTGTCATTTTGCATCCTCCGCATGCTGAGGTGCAATAACAAAGTTCATAGAAAGCTTGAGAAGCATGTTAGTTATAGTTTCAGACTTATTTTATATTTGTTTCATGAAAATAATCGTTCTTTAAGAGAGTTTGCTTTCCATTTGCTTGTACTTGGTATCTTAGGCGATCGATGCCCGCTTTTCCGTTAAATCTTCTTCGAATCACGGAAATCTCTCGAGGAATTTTGTGTTAAGAACTGTGCATTGCTTTGTGAAGTTGTTGGTTCCCAGTGATTTCTTCTTATTCCGGCAGATCAAACCAAAAATGCCAGTTTTTTTTAAGCCTGAAGAAGCGATTGATGCGTTCAAATCACATGTTTTGGAGGTACCTCAATCAGAGTGGAAATCACATATTTTGGAGAAACCTCAATCTGAATGGAAAAAGTGCTTCGAAAAATGGGTTCATGGGTTCTCCATGAAAAACGTTTAGAAAAACCATAAAGCACCATTTTCGATTTTTCATATATATTTTTAGTTTTCTATGTCAAAACTTAAGTAAGGTAGTAAGTAAGGTCTTCGTAGTTTCCCTTTGCACAGTGTGCTGTCCACGATGCATTTTTACCGCAGCCCCAGTCTTAACTTATACCCAAATCAAACACTATCCATGCCATACGAGCACATTGCGCACCCCCTTCCACTGCGTTATTAAAAATTATCATAATCCCCTTGAACATTTCTGGAATAATTCAAAAAACGAAAAACATCCCTAATCTCGTTGTGTTCCGCATGAGTTGTTAGTCACCTAAGCCTGACATGAAAGCGGTGGTTCAAATACCCTTAAAGTGATTTCACAATCATGCGACTGATACAATGAATAATTTACCGCACATAGAGGCTTACAGCTACTTCACTTAATAAGCACCTTTAAAAGTGAGATGGAAATGTACAACATGTTGAAGGGGTTTCTTTTTTACGAGTGGAAATCACACTACCAACAGGCAGCTGCCTGAGTAAATCAAAATGCGTATACGCCATGTATTCCGGGCGGCACTTAACAGAATATGTAGCAATTTTTAAGAGTTTTGTTAATGGCCTGTGGAAAGAGGATCAATTGAAAAATGTTGCGTATACCAATGAATCTGATTAAGGAATTCCTGATATAATGCTTTCTGTGAGTGACATTCTAAAAAAAATTCTATCAAATAAAAGAAATTATTTAAAAGGGTTAATCGCACTTTGGTAGTGGGGTATTATGTTCGAAGTCAGTTTCGGTACTTTGTTTACTGATCGGTTTCGACAGATGTCTTTTTTGAATCTTTTTTTATCTTTTTTGCAGTTATAAACTGAATATCCCGTGTATGAGGGTGCAAAAGGAGTGGGATTTTCTGATTGTGTAAGCTCCAAGTGCTTGGAATTATTTTAGGGTGCACGTTTTATATGGTTCAAAAAAGAACGAGTGGGTAATATTTCCTAAAAAAATAGTTTTTTTTGTTGTCAGTGCAGTATTGAGTTTCAAAAAAATATATCGTGTATATATCGGAAAAATATTCTTAATATGCCTCTGCTTGCATTTTTTGGGTGAAACAAAGTACCGGATCGTATTTAGAATATTTCCTCAAAATATATTTCGATCAAAATCGTATAAGAGCAGACAAAATTTTAACAAACATTGCGTTTTTTAGTTCGTACAAAATTGTATTGCTTAATTATTTAGCAGGAAACTACGTACAAGATGAAGTCACTACTTGTTTCTTAAGGTTTTATCCAAATCGAAAATGGAATTTTCGAGATATCCGCAGTTTGTAAAATTAGCGTTTCCGGTGATTCCAATTGAAAATTAAGGACGCAATAATTTTGAAAGCATCAATTTTACTCTAAGTATGCATTTTGGTCAAAACCGTTCTTACCGTTTTCAGGTAAACTAAAAAAACAGAATTTCTTAAAAAATGGCTTCTTTCAAAAATCCATTGTACGTCAATATAGGGAAAAACTGAGTTTTCCATTTTGTTAGAAATGACCATATTACCTTAGAAATGAATTTTTGTTACAATCGTATAGAACGTTTTCGAGATATGTCCAAATTTTAAAAGTTCGATTTTTCAGCGGATAACTGAGTACGCTCCTCACCTACGCTAAACCTCACCTACTTAAACTTAAATATCTATTTTGGTTGAAATCGTTAGAGTCTTTTTCGAACAAACCAAACTGGTATGAAAATTTTGTATGGGAAGTACCATTAATATTGAGGTTACCGTGCAAAAAAAAAAAATGGCCCCGAACTGTAGGCCCACAAACTGCAAATCCGAAGTTTCAACCAAATCCGGGTAGTCCCTTAGGCTGTAGGCCTCGGGAGCATACCGACAAACGGACAGAATTTAGCGAACCACTTTTTTGATTACTCTATTATTTTAATGCCAGAATTGACAAACATCTTAACCTCGAACTCAAAATTTTGTACGAACACAATATATTTCTCTTACGACGACTACGTACTCGAGAAAGATAAACAAAAGAACAAAATCCGTGCGTAGAATATCGTTTTAGAGACTTTGAAAATAAAGAGACAATTCGCAACAACTGGAGGGAAAAATTATCCACTGGATATAGCAACACTGTCCATTTTTAAAATAAATCAAACGTAGCTACACACAAAGTTCGACTATAAAACTAAAATCAACTTTCGTTTATTTCATTTCATTTATTTATATTTGATCGGTTGTTAAGCAACAACGAATTTTACTGTGAACTTGGCCGCCGTTTGAAAAATATCCCTTCAGGGTAATCCGCCGAAGCTCTAGCAATACTTCATATTCGTGTGCGCCATTGCATAGATAACTGTCCCAGCACAGGTACTATTCCATTTTAATTTCAAAACACTAGCCTAACAAAACATTTAAATAAAACGATGAATGCAAACAAATACGAAAGACAATTCATTACCCCAGTTCCATCGGTATAACGTTAAAATCACAAGAGAAAATTCCATCATTCACTTCGTACCACATGTTTTCATTCGATTGCAAGTGCTCATATCCTTTTTTTTTTTTTTGTTTGCTGTCTTCTTCGCCAGGGTATGTACCTAACCAACAAAACCGCAGCAAGTGGTTGATATAAATCATTCGTGGAATTTTTATGTGCGATTTCCGCAATTTCCCATTGAGGAAAATCAGAATTCACACTAAAGGACGGAGAGGAGGAAACGAGTAGAATTCCGTACCTCAATTTCAGCAAAATTCACGTCCACGGATAGAGCCAATCCGGTGGTGGTGGTGGTGGTGGTGGTAGTATGAGAACACAGTGGCAAACGTGCTATTCAAATAGAGAGGGATAAGGATAACATTCTTTTTATCGGCTCCCAACCGCTTACCTCTTGTGTGTGTGTGTTTGTGCATTTTCAAATTGATGTTTTTATTGAGAGAAAGCAATTCTCTGCGGGGGTGAAACAAGCGGCATATACCAGAAGGAAGCGCAAGGAATAGAGATGACAAAAGTATGGTGGCTGGTGGCTCTAATGGAATCCATTTAAATTTCGAGTCCTTCTCCGACTGATTTCTTTCCTATGAATCCGATTCATATAATGGGAAATTTGACACTTTGACTGGACTTGAGTGTGTCGATTTTTATTCAGAAAAAGAAAAGAACTGGTTGTTCTATAAATGCGGGGAAGCGACATTGTAAGTGGAAGATGGTAATAGCTTTGGAAAAGTGCGTCCCACTTGATGAGGCTGCTAAGCTGGGTGGAATAAATTTGTTCCTCTCTATGGTCAGAAGGATGGCAGAGCTGATTAGTACATGGCTTATCCGCAAGTCATAGCGAGCTGTTTGCTACTCTGATGCCCTTAAGGGACCTTTTCAAAAACTCTGTAGGCGAACAGTAAGGCCCGGCTACTCTCTATTCCTACAGACAAGCGAAAGAGGCACGGCGTCGTATGGGAGAGCGGCAAGCAATCGCTCTTCAGTTAGTGGCTACCACTCGTGAAGTGAGAACCGGCTTTCAGCGCGAAACAACTTCAAACGGACATATATCCCTCTAATTGCTGTTTGGTAGACAAGACCCTTTTAATGACAGAACTTGGTGAGGCACAACTCGGAACAAATAAAGCTCCACGGCGGTAAGAGCATTTCACTCAGCCAAAGACTGTTTCGCTCGAAAAGCCGCAGGCAACCACTCAAGTAGTGTCCGACGTCTTCCGAGTTTTTGAAAGCGACGACAAATAAACTCGCAGTTCTCCTGCAAAACGCATTGTAATCCAAAGTGAGTAAACTTAAAGGTCAATATTTTCTCGCTTGCACCCCAAAAGTACTCATCTCCTGACTCTATTCGTGAATTGCAATAATTTCTTACTTATCCTCTATTTTCGGAAGTTGCTCGAAAAAATCCCCAATTGGTCTTCCAATTAAATTACGGCATCAAGAGCCACCAACGAAGGTATACTTCAGGATTGTACGAGTATGTAGCTAGTACTCACAGAATCGATAATAATTGCACTGCTAATTTGGACTAAAAATGTTGCTCGTCAGCATTGAAAAGCGAACTCCACATACTTCACATTCATCATGATTTTTCCTCTTCACAAATTCACCGTCGTCCTTTGGCGAGGCAATAAATTTAACAAACCGCGCTCGCTCCCTCCGTCTAGCACAGTCAAATTATTATTCGCTTTATTCACGATTGGGTGAGTTAAACGTTCGCCTGAACAGCTGTCGACGGCGAAATGGGCTCCTCGAAAGAAATAAATCATACTAGTAGCCACTTATCGGAATTGATGCGGTTGGCTTGATAGAACTACCATCGTCTTCATCTCCAAAACGGGTACTTGATTTGTGGAAGTTTATTTTTGAAATTTGAGAAAAGACCTTTCGAGTGGGCACAGGTAACTTCACATTGTGAATTATTGACTTGTGATGGCCTTTTTAATTGCACTCAATGTTGGTCTTTTAAACGAGCTGTTCTTTGTAGCCAATAAAACAGAGGCCATTGGCGAAATAAATTGAATTTTTTTTTATTTCAGGAATCGACAGCTGACGAGGGGATAGATATTTATTTCCGCATACCTGAGAGTTTTGAATTATTCTACGTCAGAGTGCCTGTCGTAATTCTTTTCGATTCTTCTGGATAAGGCAATATGTATGCTGATTCTGATATTGCAATGCCGTCTCTGTCATAATTTTGTGAAATTTTCGATTCAACGAACTTCCATTTCGTGGAATATCAGTGATGTCAAGCAGTCGTTCTTGAATATGGTATTGCACTGCAGCCAGAACTCACACTGTCACTGCCACCACCAAAAAAAAAAAAAAAAACAAGCAGAGAGCACAGTTAGAGAAAGCTCACAACAAGAACAAAAGCAATAAAATTGTTGTCTTCATCCTGGCCGATTTAAGACTTAACATAGCACAGTGAGTAAGCAAACTAGGAACAGAACTGGTGAGTTGTCCGTTTACTTCTGCCATAGGTGGAGGAGGAAGTGGACCACATAAAACTCGAAGGAATGATTTATGCACATATCTTTCAACGTCTTTTTGAACTATGACAATCGATGCGGTTTGCCTTTGTTGTTCGGTTTGTTAAATAATTCCAGTTAATGAAGGTTTTACTTGGGACTTACCAATTAACATTTTTGGTGTCGACTTTAAATTTTTGTAGTTCTATATTTTCCATTCAAATTTCGCAATTGTGAGCTTCCGTAAATTTTAAGTCGAGACTTAATTTTATTATTAGTACGCCGCATTTTGGGGGCGGCCAATATAAACGCTAATTGACTAATTGACGCTAAAAATCATTTCAAAACTTCGCCTTATATATTTTGTAGGTCAAAATACAGAATATATTTTGTAGGTCAAAATACAGAATATATTTTGTAGGTCACAATATACAATTTTGTATAGAAAATTTCGCCATTAAGAGTTCGGAAAATGTAGCCTGGGCACTAAAAATGATTATAAAGGGTTTTTCAATAAGAGCGCTACAAAAGTTTTTTAAAATAAAACAAAAACGGTTTTGGATATCAATGAAATTCTTTATTCCTGTGAAAGTACGTTCGATGCGATTATTTATGGAACTCGATTCTTTTGCATGGCCACCACGGGCACGCTTGCAGAAGTCCAGACGCTGAACCCAATTTTCGACGGTTTTCAAGCATAAATCGGCCGATACTGCTGCAATTTCACGTTCGATATTCGTACGAAGTTCATCAATCGTCGCTGGCTTGTTGGCATAGACCATAGACTTGACGTAGCCCCACAGGAAATAGTCTAACGGCGTCAAATCGCACGACCGAGGCGGCCAAGCGATTGGACCATTTCGTGAGATAACACGTTCTCCAAACTTGGTTTCCAATAAATTGATTGTGACATTCGCTGTGTGGCTTGTGGCGCCGTCCACATGTCCTCCAAGTCCATATCATCCAATTGGGGCCAACAATATTCGGTTATCATTGAGCGGTAGCATTCACATTAACGTGCCAGTCGTGATCGCCGGCCCATAAACCACACCAAACCGTAATTTTTTCGGGATGCAATGATGACTCATGGAGTACGTGTGGATTGCTGCCTGACCAATACCGCATATTTTGTTTATTGACGAAGCCATTCAGCCAGAAATGAGCCTCATCGCTGAAGATGATTTGTCGATGAAAATCCGAATCATTTTCAAGTTGTTGCTCAGCCCAATGGTGGTCAAGCGGCTTCAGTTCTTGCGTCAATTTAATCTTGTTAGGATGTAGGCCAAGATCTTTTCGCAAAATTCGCCACAACGACGTCACAGAGATGCCCAACGCTTGAGAACGACGTGTGAGAGACACATTTGGGCTTTCTTCAACTGAAGCCTCAGCGGCAGCAATATTCTCGACACTACGGGCACTTCTTTGTGTCACTGGCACCGGAACATTTTGTACTGTGCCTGTGGATTCAAATTTGTCCACTAGACGCTCAATTGTTGATCTGCTAGGACGATTATCACGACCATAAATTGGACGTAGCGCTCTTAACGTTGAGGCCACTGACTCCGAATTTCGGTAGTAAATTTTAATAATTTCGACTCGTTATTGGCTCGTATATCTTTGCATCATGAAATGGCAAATCTTACTTAAGAGAAATGTCAAAAGAGCGGCAAGAAATTTGGCGTCGTTTGCTGTCCCTTTCGCTCTACTTTTGTAGCGTCCCTGTTGAAAAACCCTTTATTAGTATCGCGGATTGACTTTATTGTAAGTAGTTGAAGTTGTGAGTAAAGAAAGCGACTTTCTTTCTGATTAGAAATACAAACATTCTTTTGAATTAAATTTCCGTGCTGCTGCCTATTGCAACAACAACTACAATGAGCTTCAATTGCGAATATAATTAAGAAAAATCCACTTTCTACCATTCAATTTTTCAGTAGTTCAGTACTTTTAATGTTAAAATGTTATCCCTTTTGAGAATTTTAATTGTTCAACTAACTCTTAATTTTAAGAGTATGTGCGATATTTTAAATCCAAAATAATGTACACCTTGGGCCTTACTAATGATCTCTTTTAAGCTTCACAGTAAATATGTTGTAGGTCACAATATGCAATTTAGTGTGGAAAATGTTGCCTTTGTGAGTTCGTAAAATCTAGCCCGGACACTGAAGATGATTATTAGTACCGTGCCTTTTCTTCAATTTATTTCATTGCCTCACTCCCACATCAGCAAAAATATCGGCCGCGAAAAATGTGTTTTCAGCCGTAAATCGTCGAATAACATCAGGCGCTCATAAATGCGAGTATGTCTTGTCCATGGCCACCATTGTGGTGACATTTAGCTAATCCACCTCAGTTTTCAGCGGTAAAAGTGATGACTGAATATATTTTTACCAGAGCCAACATGTATGCCATTTTAAAGATCCACTGGTATGATCGGTTGGGTGTAACAGATTTTGTTTTGCAATTTTATATCTGTTTTCCTTTTTTGAAAAGTTTCAACGTTCTTGATCTCAAATTAAAGGGAAATTTCGGCAAAAAAAAATTTGCGTTTTTAATAAAAAAAAACATTTCTGGCATTAGTTTGTTTATACTTCGATGCCTCGCTCAGTAGTCCAGCACACTAGCCACTGAACCCACTTTGTTTTCGCAGAAGCTGTCGACAAAATTGGCTCGATTGCCAATCGCCACATCCTTGAACGAGCTATGAGTTCACCGAATAAAGTCGATTTTACATACGAAACAAAAACTAATTCCGTTCCGAGAACGCAATTGGAATCCAGATGATTTGAACTTCTTTAATCTGAATATGTATATAATTTTTAGTAAATTAGAAAAAATCAACAAATTTGCCGACATATTCGGCAACTGAAATGCGACTAAAGTTATTAAAAGCTTCAGCTGCTCTAGCTCACCCTTTAAAGACTTACCGCCGTATTAATAAACACTGCGTAAAAGTTATCAACTCGTTACTCAGCAGTTACGTTAAAGTTTTTGTATGCTATCGACGTCTACTAGCTAACTTCGCATATTTTTTGTTATTAATACGGGGGCTAAAAGTAATAAGTCAATTCAATTCAATTTGTGTTTTTTTTATTCATTTTTCACTTAAAACTATTTAACATTTTTTTGTGCCTCAATTTTGTTGATCATATTTCTTTAATTTAATTACTAATGTTTGTATTTTTCGTTTCTTCCCATTTCCCGCAGGAACTCAAGGGAAGCCAGGAAAAATAGGACAGATGAGGAACTTTTCAACAAAAAAAAAACAAAGTTCCAGTGTTCCATTTGCTGTATGAAGTATGACTTATCTGATCTAAGATGACATCATTGATCACTCGAACATTCGCCAGAGCCTACCTCGGAGCTCGAAAGCAAAAACCACAATCAAAAAAATGTATAGTTCCTGTTTAACAGGTTCGTGGTATGGAAATCACTACTGGTAAACCTCCAGGTGTCAAGATAAACAACGATAGCTCTCGATAGTTGTACAGAGTATTTTTGTACGTAACTTTACCTTGCTGCGATAGATGGGAATTAAATAATGAAAAATATCCTGCAAACTGTAACATACTAACGGACGTGTTGCATTCAATTTTATACCAATAGTAGACGTAAATAAAAGACTTGATGTAAAATATGTATTTCGCCGAACTAATATCAAATTGTGGTCCCGACTTTAAATTTACGGAAGCCCGCTATTGCGAAATTTGTATGAAAATATAGGTAGCCATTGCGCCTTACATTTTTATTTTCGAGAGTGGCTATTTTTTCATACAAATTTCGCAACTGTGAGCTTCCCTTAATTTAAAGTCGAGACTTAAATTTATAAATAGTACGGCGCACCGTGAACTACTAAAATTTAGAGTCAAAACTAAAAATGTTTGTTGGTTACGTTCATTGTCATTATTCAAATTTGTCATAGCCAACACACTTTGATATAAAATGCAAAACTATTTGGGAACAGCCTATTTATCTGTACTTAGTATTTAAGAGGGAAACGACGCCCAATGACGGACATAACGACATTTATCTCGTGACGCCATTATTGCCCTGATAAATAAACAGCGATTTCGCAAAAAGAAACATGCAGCAACAGTGAATATTTAGAATAAATTTAATTTATTGTAATTTAAGAAATGAATGTGTGACTAATAAAGAACACTTGACGTGGCATTGCCATCTACCTGAATGGGAAAGTATATTTCGTTTTCGTTTTACAGGGCTTAGTGTGTTATGATTAAAACCTCAGAGGTTTGGGCTTCTTGCAAGTTACACATCATGCAGATCAGTTGTACCCACAGGGTATATAATTTAATCTCAGCAGATCTCCACGTACCTTCAATTCAATACCGCTGTGCTGTTCTAAATCGAAAATATATTTTTTTCTTGCAGTTTGTAGCAAAAGGACAGACCTGAAGTGGGTTGCTTTTGCCATAAATTCCTCCCTCTCCTTTTCTGCCACACTAACAATGATAATCTGGATAATTTGTTTGCTGACAACTGATTGATATATCCTCCACAGTCCACAATCCACACTCCACACTTCGTTTTACTTCAAAACCCAATTTCCATGGTCGATGGTCGGTTATAATTCATAAATATGCCTCTAAGAAATTTAAAAATCCAACTTACCACAGCACCATAAAAACAGAGAATTGTACTAAATTTCGCATTAACAAAAAAAAAATCCACAGCCGGTGCTCATTTTTTTGCAATTTATTTCCTTGCAATACCTCTCCCACAACCGGAAATATCCGCTGCGAAAGTTTTTCATTTTCAGTACAAAATTCTCGTAAAACACCAGGCGCTCATAAATGCGCAGAAAGTAAGTAACAGATTTTTTTCCATATCAAGCGGAGACAACACTCATATCATGGCCACCATTAATGGTGACATTTAGCTGATGCACCTCGGGTTGCAGCGGTGGAAGTACTTACTTGCTTAGCCAGTGCACATTGATGGCTGAATATATTTTCGCCTCAGACGTATGCCACTTTAAAAAGTTTCATTCTAGTACGATCGGTTGAGTATAAAAGATGTTGTATTGAAATTTAAAATCTGTTATAACTCGGCCATTTCTGGACGGATTTCAACGTTTTTGGTCTCAAATTAAAGGGGATTTTAGTGACAAACATTCTTTATTCATATATGAAGACAATTATTTGTTAACAGTTGCTTTTAATTAGAAACACAGTTTAAAATTTATTACAAAAAGATATACATAGTAAGTTAATGAGTTGACATTGGTTAGTTGGAGCCTCATCTACAGCTAAGATGTCCGCAATGTGTTCCCCACTTCTGTTCTGTTTGGATTAATATGTTTTAGAGCGGACAAAGTGCCATACAAATGGAGGCAATGGAAGAACTATGTAGAGTCCCGAGATTCTGGGTCTGAGTTGGGAGATTTCGCATTATATCTCAATCCTTGTAATGTAGGTATATTCCTGGACTGCTGGACGATGGGATTCCTATTCTTTCTTGCAGATACGGATGTATTTCGTAGTATGAGCTTCTATGAATTTGGACTGTTGATTTACAAGATACATACCTAGAAATAGAAAAGGAAGTCCTATTAGAAATTATTTGTTAAAAATGGAAGGTTGCAATAGGTTTCAAATTATGTTACTTATGGGAAAGACAATCCCTGGCTGTGTTCAAAAAATACTAACGATTGAAATATGTGCCGCAGCACTGCCTTCTTACAACCACTATATGTTTGTTTGTTGTTGTAGATTTGTACTTATTTTTGACACTAGCGCAAGAGAAAACAAACATATATCTATAACTCATGGAATTGCCTCTGCTTTGTGGTAGCAAAATCACATCTTCATCATGGTACACACATTAAATGTTCCGAGTGCCCGAATATAACAACATTAATTTGCTCAAACACAACTCACTGTCAGTTCGGAGGTATGTCAAGTATGCAGAAATAATCGGACGTTTTGTCATGTCGGCTTTCTTTCGCAAATAACGACAAAAGAAAGTGCCCTTGGCAGGACAGTTTAACATTCATTATCGAAAGTGCTGTAATTAACAAATTAAATATTTTTCTCCGGCATACAAGAGATTAAAGTAGTATCACTTAAAACCCTACGGCAAATTTTAAGCACGGGTTTAATTCAAATTAGCTCAAAGGATACATGTTCTGACTGTACAACTATCAGATTCCTAACTATTCACGCCTGTTTACGATTCAGCGATAAGTTTAAATGTTTGCTTTTCATTGCAGTGTGCTATTTAATTTATTTTATATGATATTTTTCAAGTTGCGTAGACAACATCAGATAACTCGGGCAATAGTTTATACTCAGTTGACAACGAGAATTTTGTATTTTTATCTGATCGCTGTATAATGCGCGGAGTTGGCTTTTGTTTTCGCATACTAACACTCAGCGACAAGTAATTGAGTGCATCGGAATCATTCAGCAAATTTTTGTCATCGGATTTGCTTATCGCTCTTGCTCGAAAGAACTGCATTCTCAGGACAACATTTAACAAAATCGCATTGAGAGTCAGACTGGTAGTTTTAATTCACTATAAACATCGCGTTCAAATAGTTGAATTTTATTGGCCTGTTAAATCATTTGAAACGCTTCTAGAGTTCCTTTAAGCGATTTTATAAAGACGTAACTATTCACGTGTGTGTTTGGAGCTAACTCGGAAACCACCAAACTGTTTTCAATGAAACCTCGACTAAAATATTTGTGGAGTCCCTTTCAGTGCAGAAAGCTGTTACGACTGGTTTCGGACACCGAGGCGTGGCACATCATATTCAACAGAAAACTTATCAAAATTTTTTACTTTACATTGCCATTTCTAACAGCTGTATTTACGAAATTTGGGTTATTTATAAATCTATAACAAACCTTCAACTAAAACATTTCAATCGATACAGCTTGGCACTTTTGGCTCAAACTGTCATAGAACGTAGCAGTCTCCGAAGTGCCAGTTTGCAACACTAGTAAAGTTTTTAGCCAGATCACAGCTTTGAAAGCATGCAAAGTTACTAAAGGCTTTGCTATCACTTTAGCAGAATTGAAACGTTCCTTTGAGAGTTCATCACTCTATTGTTTCCTTAATTAAATATTGTAAAAAGCTGCAGTAACGTCACTAATGTCGTAATGAGCCGTACTAATAGCAAAATTCTAGTTCTCTTTACGGAAGCTCACAATTGCAAAATTTGTAGGGAAATTATATCCACTGTGAACTACAGGGTGTTTTTTTTTTTAGAGCTATAGAACTTTAAGTTGGCAGCACTATTTTAACTGCCGGCCATTTTGTCAGCTGTCAAGTGATTTAATTTTAGTTTGGTTTGCAAATTTATTTCGAAAATAATGGTTCAGTTCGCGAAGTTTACCGCAAGCTCCGTTCATTTAATGGTCGACATAATCGTCCATCAGAGCAATTAATTCGGTTAACCATGGATCGTTTTCGCACTACGTTTACTCTACGTGATAATACGCATCCGCAGAGACGTCAAACAGTGCGCACCGAAGAAACAATTGCCGCTGTAGAGTAAAGTGTTGAAGAGGACCCGGATGAATCGATTCGCCACCGTGCACAGCAATTGGAGCTTTGTCCATCAACTTTATGGAAGATTTTGCGCAAAGATCTTAGCTTACGACTTTACAAGACCCAGCTTGTGCAAGAACTAAAGCCGCGAGACCATGCAATGCGTCGTGATTTTGGGGTATGGGCCGAAAATGAGATTGATATCGATTCTGATTTTCATCGCAAAATGTTGTTCAGTGACGGGGCTCATTTTTGGTTGAATGGCTACGTCAACAAGCAAAATTACCGCATTTGGAGTGAAGAGAATCCACATGAGACCCCTGAGACGCCATTACATCCACAAAAAGTGACTGTTTGGTGTGCTCTAGGGGCTGGTAGAGTCATTGGGCCATACTTCTTCCGAAATGATGCTGGAGAGTTAGTTACCGTTAATGGAGACCGGTATAGAGCCATGATAACCGACTATTTTGTGGAGAGAGATGTGGTTCCAACAAGGCGGCGCTACATGCCACACAGCGCACGTCACAATCGATTTATTGAAGGAAACATTGGATGAGCGCATAATTTCGCGGAATGAACCTGTCAATTGGCCACCAAGATCGTGTGATTTGACACCATTGGATTATTTTCTTTGGGGATATGTGAAGTCGCTCGCCTACGCCAACAAACCAGAAACGTTAGGGGTCTTGGAAGCCAACATTTGTGGCGTTATTGCCGACATACAGCCCCAAATGCTCGAAAAAGTGGTGGTGAAAATTGGACCTCTAGACTTGGCTTTATTCGAAGCAGCCGCGGAGGCCACATGCCCGAAATCATATTTAAACATTAATGGCATAAAATTATCCTTCCAATAAAGCCAAATTGATGGACATTAAAACGAATTTTTTGTTTTATTTCAATTCGAAGTTCTATACCTCTAAAAAAAAACACCCTTTTCTAAAATTAAGAGTCAAAACTAAAAATGTTTATTGGTAAGGCCCAATGTGTTTCTGACTATATCAAATAACCCTAAACAATTTTTTATTTAAAAATAATAAGCCAAAAAAAATTCCATCCACCTTTTTTCTCGTTTTTAAAATCTATGTAGGTAGCCTAATGTCATCGTCGTTCAATGTCCGGAGTGCGCGAGTAATTTTTTGTTCTGTGTAAATAGTTCGGGTTATGCAATTGCAATTTATCATGCAAAAGTATGCGCATTTAATGCTTTCATAACATTCACAATTCATTGATTAATACGCCCTATAGCGAATCGAACCAGTCAATTGAAATTGTGTAATGCTCGTAGATTTGTTGATAGCAACATGTGTAAATATTTAATCATGTTTGTAGAAAAAAAAAAGTGGAAAAATTATTCCGCCTTGTATGGAATTTAAAAATCCACATAAACTCGCATAATTCGATTTGAACACAATTCAAATTAAATCAGTTTAATCAAATGAAATAATTAGATCTAAGGCTTCTCGGCTTTATGCATGAAAATTCAAATTATCGACAAAAGGAGATGTTTGTTGAAAATTCGTAATAGCTAAGGGGAAGGTGTGGGCTAAATTGAATGGAGTCCTCCAAGAGGAAAACAGGATGTAAGAAATTGTTTTTACGTATTATTAGAAGACGATTATGTTGAACGAATTTATTTCAATTTTTTTAAGATCGAAACCTGTATCACAGGGGAAGGATATCATCAGCATCAATCAAGGGCAGATGTAGGTGGCCTAGCTTAGGTTACACACGGTCAGCGATGCTAATAAAGGGTATTTCATTAAGGACTTGACAACTTATTTTTTAAATGAAATGCAAACTACTTATTTATTTTTAAACTACTTGAGATATCTCAAAAAAAATTGATTGGCTTGAATTACTATTAAAACATTTATGAATGGAATTCGACTTCGTTCATATGTCCACCACGGGAACGTATACGGCGGTGGTAAATACGTTGAACCCAATTTTCGATGACTCGGCCGCACATTTCCACCAATACGGTCGCTATTTCCGTTAAATATTGGCTCCGAGCTCCTCTAACATCGTCGACTTGTTGGCATAGACCAATGATTTAATGTAGCCCCGGCCAATAGACGGGTCCGTTTCTTGAGATAACATGTTCACCGAACTCAGACTTTAATAGCTCGATTGTTGCACACGCTGTGTGGCTAGTGGCGCCGTCTTGTTGATTTCCAATTCAATTGCATGAATTGCTGAAAGATATAACGTTCCAACATGTCTCCGTAGCGAATACCATTTACCGTAACGTGACGGTCATTTTCATCGACGAAAAAAAACCGCCCAATGACGCCACCGGCATGAAAACCGCAGCAAACGGTGACTTTTTGCGGATGAAGTGCTGTTTCATGAAGCACATGAGGGTTCTCACCTGTCCAGCAACACATATTTTGCTTATTGACGAAGCAGTTTAACCAAAAATGCGCTTTATTCATTACGGCCGAAAATTGGCGTTAGCGCTCTTAAAGTTGCGACCACCGAACCGACTCGGAATTGCGGTAGTAAATTTTAGTTATTTTTAAACGTTGTTCCTTCGTGTACTTCACCATGGGAATGAAAATGTTGATTTTACTGAATTTTTGACATCGACAGTTAGGTAATCGGTTTAAGGGTGCGTTTACACTGAAAGTTTGAAGTTCTCAAGTCGCTAATGAAATATCCCTTGATCATTTTTAGTCTTCAGACTAAATTTTTCGAATTCACAAGGGCGATGTTTTCCACACAAAATTGCATACTGTGACCTACAAATTATTTTGTGTGAAGGTTAAAAATGTTTATTAGAAAGGCCCGGTGTTTGGAGCAGAACTCTCACAAAACACAGACAATCTCTCGTTATTTTGTTAGAATAAAATCCCTGACCTCAGTTCATGGCTCTAGAGAGCTTTATCCGCAAATCTTTTTATTTACCGGCGATTTTTCAGTTCTTTAACTTTAGCCGTGAGTTTTATAAAAATATTCACATATGTTACACAGTATAAAAGGAGCAAAAACAGCAAAAAAAATTCCGACCAAACTACCTCAGAAAGGGAACAACCAACTTCTTCGAGGATGTAAGAATCAATATCCCTTGGCAAATTATAAATCGAAAGCCACACACCCAGCGTTCCCTCCCGTGCTACAATTGTAGTGTTTTCTTGTTTTTGAGTACATTTTTGCTAACTGAGTACGGTACTACTTTGGATCCACCACGTACTACTTTTTTTAAATTCATACCCAATAACTCATTTCCTATTTTTCCAAAATTGTTTGTAACAACAGATTAAGGGCCGGTTTGTTCGATTATTTTCTTTTATCTGATTATCTTTAATCGTCGCTTATTTCAGCTGGTAATCATCGAATGTGTTTGTTCAGCAAAATACTAACTAGAGAATCTACGGTTTGGTTGGTTAACCAGCGAAATCGATAACCAAACGATTTTGCGCGGTAAATAAGATTTAAGCAATGATTTTCTGGAATTTCGTTTGTTGAAGTTTTTTTTAAGGACTGCGTAGACGTATTAATTTTGGCGTTGCTGCTATACACAACAACTCTTTGTGGGGAACAAATACAAATAAATATACTACTTTGTTTTGCCGCCATTTTGGTAAACATTAGTCTTGACAGTTCATATTTGGCAGTCGTGAAGTAGACACGTGGCAAATTTATTATGGAAAAAAAATCGTTAAAACATTTTATCAAAATCAATCATGATTACTGTGACGATGACAAAGTTAAGTGAAATTTTTGGGAGGCACATTTTCTTCATTTGAAGGGATATGTGAATAAACAGAATAGTCGGTTCTGGGCAATGGATAACCCTCAAATTATTCGTAGTCACCTTTGCGTCCATTAAAAGTTACAGTCTGGTGTGCAATTTGGTCAGGAGGAATAATTGGACCTTACTTCTTTGAAAATGAAAACGGCGTAACGGTAACTGTGAATGGAAAGCAATATCGTGATACGATTGAAAACTTTTTAACGCCACATCTTCATGCTTTGGGCTTGATTAACATGTGGTATCAACAAGACGGTGCCACATCGCATACAGCCGGGATTACAATGGAATTACTGCGAGACCTCTTTCCACAACAAGTTATTTCAGGAAATGGTGATGTTGATTGGCCTCCACGGTCGCCTGATTTGACTGCTCCAGACTTATTTTTGTGGGGATATCTGAAAAGCAAGGTTTATGCAAACAAATCAGAAACGCTTGAGCAACTCAAAAAAAATATTCGTGATGGAATTAAATAAATACCGCGTGAAATGTGTGAGAATGTAATGAAAAATGTGCTCAAAAGGGCTCGCATTTGTGAGACTAACAGAGGCGGACATTTACCTGATATTGTCTTCCATACATAATTGCCGACATTAAATAAAACATTTATCAATATAAGATCCATTCTCTTTCATTTAATCAAAAATTATAAACAATTATACCTTCCCGGCGGACACCCTGTATATAACTCAAGATGTAGTGAACTTAACTAATAAAATCTGTCTCGTCAATTTCGTTGACGTTTTAAACTGACAGATATATAGCACACGGTACACGCATTGAATAACAGTAATCGTTCCCAACACAATAATGGACGCGAAGGATGAAGTAAGAGTATTTTCAACATTTTTAACCGATGAAAGCTTTCAAATATTGAGATAAGGCGCCCTCATTGGAGCAAATATTGAAAGAATCAGAACATTTCGACGGTCGTTTAATAAATTGAGATGATCCATTTGTGAAATTTTATAGGTTGTGGCTTTAATTCGGTTTTGTTTTTAAAAAAATTGCTTATTGGCTCGCACCAACAAAATTTTATTCTTTAGTTTTTAAAAAATGTCTGTATCATTTGATTATGACATTCTTGTGCTAAACAAATCTTGTAATCTAACTAAACGATTACTAAAAATAAATACATAAATAAAATATATATATAAAATAAAATACCTTAACAAATTACTTATCAAAGACAAACGAACCCAAAAACAAACAAAAAAATGTAACAATAGATTCGGTCAATCACATGAATTGACAAATAAGCTGAAAAAGTGGAACGATTTGTCGCAGCTATGGTTTGGTTGCTGAAGTCAAAAATCGTTCAACAAACACTCATCGGTTATCACAGATTTAAAATCATGGGTAAAATCTAAAACTATGGTAACCTAGCCACGGATTAAACCCGCTGTGAAGAGACAGGCCCTTAAACTACAATTCAAATTCTCGCGCATTTCGTTTATTTTTATATATATTGAACTACTACATAACTTATAATTTATTTTTAAATTTCGATATATAACTGACCTGAAATAATTTATGTAGATTTAAAATAAGCTTCTGTTTGTGATATTTTTTTAATGAAAAAAAATGTATTTTCAAATAAAACAAACATTTTGAAAATGTATAGTTTTGTATTTAAACAAATTTCCGATTCTAATTGAAAAATACCATAAAGTCGTTTTAGGTACATTATTGCGTACTACCTTCAGACCCATTTGAGTAGAATTTTCGACCGCAATGAGAACTCTGGCTAACGACAAGGGAGGGAACGCTGCACACACCGTGCTCGGCGAATAACAAATGTTTGAATTAATTATTTTCAATTGGGGAAGTGTGTGTTGACACCCATTGACTCGATGCTATTAGAAGGGTAAACTTGCCTAACCCCTCATACAGCATTGCATAGTCATTGTCTGGCTTGAATTTTAAACCACCAAACCTCTTGGTGGTGTGCTTTCGAAATGTTCACATGGGCCTCATTTAGGATGTTCTGGGTATGCGCTGATTGAATAAGATTTAACTAGGTGTGCATACCGCCATCGATTTTTACTTCGAGACCTTCAGCAAGCACATTTAGATTCGTAAGAAAAATCGGTTCCCAGAGTGTTAGTAACTGTGGGAAATTTACCTTTTCATGGGAATTTCGATGGTAAGAAGCCGTATCGTGGGAATAAGGGAAAAATTAAGATTTGGGTAAGGTTTTGTGGGAAATTTGGTCAGCTTACAAAAAAAAAAAAAAAATTTCCATCAAACTTCAACCTAATATCATATTTCTACCACCTTATTCTGTGTTCACAAAACAAGCCTATCTGACTTGTTTATAAAATAAATCTACTACAAATTACAAAGCTCGTAAGAGGCTAAGAGTATCACATTTTTGTTTTCTCTTGCATACCTCAAATCCCCACAGAAGGACTCCAGAAGATCTGAAATAAAGCCCCGGCCCTTTGCATATCCACCAAAAAGGCAGCACATCCATTCGAAACACAAAACAGTTGTCCCTACCGCTTCGCATTTGTCGACTTTAATTCCCATTTTGTAGGTACTTCTCCTTCTAACTTTCACTGGTATTTTCATTGCTAATGTTTTCAACTGAGTTGCTGTCTGAATTCATTATCGAGATTATTTAGAGATTATTTGCGCTAAATGCTATTTTTTCCTCTTTTTATAAACATTTTTTTATAAATACTAAAATACACAAATAATGTGATATTATGAATTGTATGTTGTTGTTTTTTTCATGAATTGTACCAATGTGACTTTTTATATGTACAATCTAGTAATGAAATGACATTCTTCCCATTAAATTCCTTAATATAGAATATTGTTGCTGTATCGTATGCGATGCCTACGAGTGTATTTCCTATAAATACATCCAACATACATTACATATACATATACATATTCCCTTTACACCCATATAATATTATAACACTTAGGTTATTCGTACTACTGCGCGTACGACTTAAATTCATTCTTGTATCAACCCGCAAGCAAGCCAGATGTGCGAAAGCCAGTGTGCCAGCAAAATAAATTTGGGTTTTTTATGAGCAAAGCTCTTTTTCCCAAAACAAAAAAATGATCAGACTTTTATTTCGATCGGAATAGTTTTTCAGCCGTTTAATTTTTCCTACGATACAGTTGCCCTTTTTTATTTTTTGCTAATAAAAATATTGAAAATGACCTGTTTTTTTTTTTAAATTAACTAAGTGGGCAATTTGTGGGAACTTTGACTAGCTCCAAAAGGGAAAAATGGGAAAAAAAATAGCTGTCCGAGGGAAAAACCATCTCAATGACATAGCAACACTGGCTTCCCATGACCCGTTGGAACAAAACACTTCCACTTTAAAACAAACTCGACATTTCAGTCAAACAGGCTTACAGCCGCATCAAGACCTAGAGCTTAGATCACAGATTAATGCTACTCTAGCGGATTTGAAGCCCACTCAACCAACTACCACCAGGGTTGACAAACGTGTTACAATCGTAAGATTTTAGTTACAATGGACTTTGGAAAAATTCACAATACAATCGCTGTTGAGAAACGCAATTATTTATTTTTGTATTAATCGTTAGTATTTGTTAATTATGATATTGTTTATTCATTCATTTCATTGCATTCCTAATAATTGCTTTCCATTTGTTGCAATATATGTAACGTTATTTTAATATTTTTCTTTGGCTGACCAAACATTACATAAAGTTCCTTATTGTTCGATCGAAATGCAACAATAAGTAACGTCAGTGCTCTCACTAGATAACTAGTGAAATCATATTCGCATGCAAGTTGTGCTTGTTATTTCTCTTGATGACGAACTCAACTGTATTCGCCTATGAGAGCAACTAACTGGGCATTCTTTGGAGACTTTCTATGCAAAGCATACGAGTAGTGCAAGCATTTCTTTTCTTCACTTTTGTAGCAACCACCGAGCACCACCAGAGCAGTCGTGTCGCGATCGAACAATACCGAGCCATTTCATACAGTCCGCATTTGATTGATAGATCGTAAATCGTAATAAAAAATCATTATAACGTTTGATTGCTGCGTTTTAATTAATTGTTCGGCCTGAAAATGTTACACTCAAAGAGTATTTTTTATTTTGAATTTTTTATTTATACTCATTGGCCGTTAGCAATAAAATATATTAGGACTTTTGGAAATAAAAATCCACTGTAGGTCTAAATTATAAGAAATAAAGCATTCATTTTGGCTTTAAGTTAGGAAATAGCTAGATTGGAGTCACCGATCCGGGTCAATTTTCAGAAATCTCAATGTTTTCGCAGATTTGCATGTAGCATGATTTTACTAATAACAATTACTCGTATGGAAAAGAGTTTCAGTTAAAATGGATTTATATGAATGCAAGTAAACAAAAAGTGTTTTTTTCGGCCAACTCAATACACACAGTGTCAAAATAGCTAGCAGAAGTTGTCTTTTGTTGAATTTATTTCATTTCTATGAAATGCTAGGTTAAGAGTTTACTGCCTACCAAAAGAGGACTTTAGATTCGATTTATTTTTCTATTCCTAAGGGCCAATGCATATTTAATACACTTCTTTTGTATGTTATCCTTAATTAGTGCTTTTATCCAATATTCGAAAGTTTCGTTTAGAATGTTTTACAGGTTCTGTGTATAATGATAACGAAAACTATATACTTTTGCATCTTACAAGATTTTTGAGTGAAATTGTTAATACTTTCGGAAATGTTTTCAAAATACATAATTGGAATTGAATGGTGATCATGAAAGTTTATTATTATGCAGATAAACAAGTTCAAAGTCAAATTGTGGGCTTTTAGTGAACCTACAATTTGATTTCTTTAAAAATTAAAGTATGTGATCGCGAATAAAGTGGGAGAACTCAATTGGTTTGACAAAGTACACTTCTTCAACTGTTAGTTTGACAAAGTACACTTCTTCAACTGTTAAGCTTAAAATTGAGTAAGTGCAACGTATTGTTGTTGTCAAAACAAAAAAAATTGGTGTTCGAGAGTTGTTTAAGTACTTACCTATTGTTATTGTTAAATTCGTGTGGAAAACGAAAGACAGCATCATTTTAAAAAAATAAATTGCTCATGCATGTTGGATAAAATTGTTTTACGCGGTTTTATGTACATAACCTTAAGAAAACCAATGTATAAAATTGAATTAAGTTAACCTAAATCCGCCTAGATGTAGGCCTCAGAAGCTGACGGACGAAATTGCGTAATAAAGGGTTTTCCAATAAGAGGTGTTATTGTGAATGAACCGCTATTTCGGTAGCTGTCACTTTTGAGGCTTTTATTCTTTGATATTTGACAAGTAGAAACTACGCCATTACTAAAAATGGAACGATACACGCTTCAACAACGCATTGAAATTATTAAAATTCACTACAAAAATGGTGAAAATCTTACAGTCACAGCTCGCAACAACAGTTACGGCGAATGGATTGCGCTATCGAGAGATGATTAATGATTTTTTATGGTCGGAGTTGGATGGTATTGATCTGGACAACGTTTACTTTCAACAAGACGGCGCTACGTGCCACACAAGCAACGAAACCATTAGATCTTGTGATTTAACACCTTGCGACTTCTTCCTTTGGGGCCACGTGAAAGATAAGGTCTACGCCAACGGCCCAGCGTCGATTCAAGACCTCAAAGATAAAATTCGTGAGGCTATCGAGGACATAGGGCAGCCACTTTGCGATTTGGTTATGGAAAATTTCATGAAAAGGATAAGGTCCTGTATGCGTGCTCGTGGTGGCCATTTGCCTGATGTTGTATTTCATTATTAACGGCATACCTTCCTCTTGATTATGAAATAAACATCCGATCATTTATATCAAAAAATGGCATTTTTCTTTGAATACCAAAATAACACCTCTTATTGGAAAACCCTATATTACATAAAATTAATGAACATCTCGAAATCATTCGAAATTTTGTACGATAATAAATTCCTCGAATACGGAAATAAGAAATGCAATTGAGCCCGAAAAAATACAATCGAAACTTAGATTTGCTTACAGTCCACACCATTCATTTTTCATCCCTGACTACCACTCGCGTGCACCCCCACTCCCAGTCAATACCCAATAAATTTCCACTTTCACAGATTAAAAGAGTAATGGCGACAACAAGCCTCTTTAGTCCACCAACCATAAAAATAATTTCGTTTAACTGAGGGAAAAACAAAGCGCAACTGTAAATACCATTTCTTTCCCAATGACCTAACAACAGGACGACTAATACCATTGAACACAAACGAGCATCATCAGAAACGACCCACACCATTAGTCCCTTATTTAGAAGGTAAAACAAAAAGTATTCAACGAAGACAGAGGACAGCCACTGCAAACGAGAATCGAGAGAGAATTCACAAAAGGAAACTATTCCATTGGAAAAATAAATCCATTCGTTGAATGTCCTTAAGGATAGAGCAGGGCACCACTTTGTTTGAATGTGTATATGCTATGCTTTGTTTGCTCGACTATTCCCAGGATGGTAATACAAGGTGACTACATTCTATTGTTCCCAAAGGCAGCAATCCAAAAACAAAAAAAATATCTATTTGAACCCTTTTCTAGGCGGAACGATTTCCCTCCCAAATAGTCCATAAGAAGCAAGTGCCCCAAGAGCGCTCTACATTACTACCCTGAATTTATACGACTTTAATGGCTTCCAAGAATCAGCTGGGCCTTGCAAATTTTATCGCAAAATTATGGTAAACAGGGGCATAACTGGTCATTGAAAAACTAGTAGCAGGACATTTTTTCCAGTTGCTGATGATGTTCGTCCAAAAATCGAATCCCACTTTGGTGACAGATTCCGCAGAGAAAACAGAAAGTATGCCACTTCCATTGGCATCCCTGTCCTCATCAGAGCTTCCTGCCATCTGTATTCCAAATGAGCCTTTTGCGAAAATCATTTGGCAAGAGTTTTCCTCGTAATTTAGTGTGTTTCCTCCAAGGATACTAAACTTTTGCATTTCTAATAAAATACCCAACACATAAAGGGGGGCAAAAGAAGCCAAAAAGTTCTAATTAAAAATTTCCACTTCGCTGCACCCGAGTGCACGGATATGCATGTCCATATGGGAGATCCTTCCTGTTGCCCCAGTCACTTTTCAATGTACATATTTTTATTTTTTTGTTGGTCGGTCTTCAAATGAATTCATCTAGCTTCACAGTTTTGCGAAATCTCGTCTATTCTTGTGTTGTGGATTTTTATTCATTTTTGTTCATTTTTAGGCCCGTTGCCTGCTCTTCCTGATCCAGCAGGATATCTGCATGTGTGCGTGTGCATATAATCATATATAGCATTTCTGCATGAAGTTTAATTGAATGAGTTGTTTCGCTATGAGTTTTCATTGAAGTTCTCATCCTCAGCCGTCAGACAGTTGGCTTTGCAAGGATATTATGCATATAGTGTGAAATACGAATGAGAAAAAGAACCCAAAGATGTACCAAAAAATAAATTAAATTGAATTTGCTTATTAAGCGGGCTATAAAGAGTAATTGCAGACGCTTAGAAAATTGTCCCAGTTTAGATCCTGCTGCCATTTTATTTAGTTCTATGCTGGGTTTCATTGAGAAGGAGGAGCTTTTCATTTCCATTTGAATTCACTGGATGTTAAATTAAATGATTTTGTTTACCATCTGCTGGGTAAGTTTTGCAAGTTTCAATTAGATGATGGCCCACCTGAGGATGATCGAGTTTGATTGGGCTTAAATTTGGACGAGCTTCTAAAAAAAAAAACATGTTCAGACCTATTTTAGCTCATTAAAAATTCAGAGAGAAAGACATTCTTGAGGCTCCCGATGTCCACAAGCAATTTTTGGGTCTAGGATCCTACAAATGTACGCCGTATCCGAAGAGCTGGACCAAAAATGTGCACGAACGCTGTCCAATCTGACATAGGACGAGTTTAGAGCTGTCAATGTCTAATTGGGACAAACTTTCTGCAGACTAGCTAGTCCAATGTGCTCGCTATGCCATGTCCATATAAATGCTATATTTTCGTAAGATGATCCGACTTGAAACGAGTTTATCACCAAAAAACTGTCAAAGTTTTATTGGGACAAAATTTCTAGAAGCAACAAGTCCAGTGCTCGCTATATTTTTGGTTTTATTTATTTAGAAATGAATTCAGCATTTCAACAGAGCTCGCGACTTTCTCGTTCAATCTAAAAAAAATTCTCTTTAATTTGCGGCTTTATCAAAGACAATAGGTTCGTTCGCGTACGCGGTTTGAATCGATCGCAATCGCAAAAAGTCTATACACGTACTCATCAAAAATGACAGAAAAAGAGAAAATTATCAAAATAACGAGTAACGAGCAGTTCCTCTCTTGGCTCGAAACAGCTCAGAGAATTTCAACCGGCAAGTACTGATAAAAATGTCAAATGCGCAAAATTGACAGGAAACAAATTCAAAATCCGTTTTAAAAATCGATTGTACACAAAAATTAAATATCTGAAAACAAATAAAATTCGGTGGTGGTCGAATGTTCTCCTAGAACGTTTCATATGTTGCAAAAAGGTAAGTTATAAATTTATTCGTGATATGGCTTAGATTTCGAAGATGAAAGTGGCTCAAAGTAGCTCGAAGTGAATCCACGTACTTTGGAGTATATTTTCAGCTTTCTGAGAGACTTCCGCTCAATTTTTCGAGTTTGACAGATTTTTAGTGCTTGGCTGGTAAAAGTACTCGAATGGACCTAATGAGTCGGCCAGCTGATAACCTATACGAACTGAACATTGAAGATTGAAATTTTGGGTAAAGTGCTGCCAACCAACACAAAAAAAGGCGTGACAGCTGACAGTTCAGGCTTCAGAGTAAGTAAACGTAGAGCATTGAAATAGTGAGAGAATGAGCTATGACCATGAATTCAGATGAAGCGCATTAATTGGTGAAAACTTTGAAGCCCCGATGAGAGTTCACTTACAGTTGTCTGTTGAAAAAAGGATTTTATGGGAAAATTCCTTCCGCTTAAAGGTTGTACGTATGTTTTCCCATACAAAAATGACACAACGAAATCATGAGCGAAAAATTTCGCTCTCCCTTTCGTTTTGCAGTACGCAGCTGCTGCGAAATGATGGCGGAAAAGTGGGTAATTGTAGTAGATTGCTTTGACATTATTTGCTTGAGAAAATTTGACATTTGTACTGCAATGTTACCAGCTTTTATAAGAGGTATGGAGCCAAATTTTAAAAATCTTGGAGCCAAAAAAAGACAAACTCAAATATAAAGATCAAATGTGCGCATTTTTTGCAATTCTTTGGGGCTACTTATTCTGATTACATTGTTTTTAAAGTTAAATTAAAATAAAAACAACACAACACTACTCATAATTGAGAGACTTTTCTAGTTTCCATTTTTCAATGTTAAAAATGTTGAAAAAAAAAAGAAAACGCCTATGGAAACGAGTTTTTATATTAAATTATCTCGAAATGGGTTTGTATAAATGTGTGAAAATCAATTGAAATGGACTTCCAGTGCAAGTGAAAAAAAAACAGGAACCAATAAAATTCGACTTGGCAGCAAAAATCTGAAATCTCAGATCAAAATCTGAATAGCCAAATCGAAAACGACATAATTGTTTAGAAACGTTTAGCTATGCGATAAGAATACGTTCGCAAGAGAAGTATGCATTTAATAAATTCCTAAGGAGCCTAAAAATCGCGTAAAATACGAAAAATCTCAAATGACAATTTTAAGGAGCCAGTGAAAAGTCCGAGTAGCCAAATCAGATATAAATAGCCAGGCCTGGTAACACTGCTACTTGTGTATCAGCGGATGGAACTTCCCACAAATTATTTTCCGCTGCCTTTTCGCAGACGTTTTGCTGTCCATTTGAAGACCACCGGAAAATGTCGTTCCGGAACAGCTGCGTACCAGGCTTAATACATTAATGTTGAAGGGTCCATCGACACAGCGCACACGACGGATTTTATAAGTCGGGCCAAAGTTGTGGACCACACTCTTCGAATTTCGGTTTAAGAACTTCGCCGAGATTTCCCTCTCAAAATAGCGCAGCTAATTCCGAAAATTTTAGTAAATAATATTTATTATTAAGATTAAAATGTACCACATCAGCCAATTTATTTAAAGTCACTCACACACATATCTACTTGGCCGAGCCCAAACACAAACCATTCAAGCTCAAATTGCAAATGTTGATATATGCATTTAGGAAAATGAATCCTTATCAGTTCTCTTTCCTGTCGAACGCATGTGGATATAAAATTAAATTCACACATCTAAACGTATCCTTTCAATTGGCCAGATAGACGACGAAACATACGATGTACCCCAGCACCAGAGATGAAGAAGGTAGAACCCCAAACTATATTTGTAGTTGGAATTACCCCACTTAGTCGTGTCATTTGCAGGGAGCTTGCTTGAATGCATTCAAACATCGCATTGACATCACCATCGTCGAAGAAAGGACACTGCCTGGCTTTTGTTTGCATTCAACACACGCACACACACACATCCCCTAGATTACAGTTGGTGAGTAGCATTAGTACTTCTCGTATATATTCATTTGTTTCAGACAGGAATTTCACTCGAGTCGAGAATCGAGTTTTCACAAGAACTGATTGACATCTTCGAGTTGATTTTGTGCTGGTATATGCTATATTTGATTGCTCCTTGTTTGCGGTCCGATGGTTAGTTATAGATGGTGTGCTTCTTTGGCTTTGTTGTCATTGATAGCGATAGAATACAAATGTTCAGATGGGGGAATATTTCCAAAGGATCTGCTAAAATTCAGTAGTAGCTTCCATTTTGGGGGTTAAAATGATTGGTCTGCAATGCATGCAGCTGTGGGTGCGATTGACATTTATGGACGGGTGTTTGACACCGCTGCTCGGTCGACTATGAAGAGAGGAGAATTGAAGTGCTAAATGAATTTTGTCTCTACATGAGGACGAGGAGTGAACTTTGAGACCGTCAACGAGCTTGATCAAGTTGCTCCTTTAGGGGGCGGGTGGCCGTAGATTTGTTGGCATAAATCGGAGACATCGAAAAACCCAAAGAGAAAAAAGTCTACGACAGTGATAAGTCGCATGATCTGCAAGACCAATGCTCTACGTTTACTTACTCTGAAGTCTGAACTGTCAGCTGTCACGCCTTTTTTTGTGTTGGTTGGCAGCACTATACTCAAAATTAGGAATGTGGAAAGTGAACCGATTTTATCCCTCGCATTCGGCACATGCACTGTCATTGGTCAACTTCTATAAGTTAATAGGTCTGTTCCTTTACTTTTGTAGTAAGAATGGGAAAAACTGTCAAAATGGCAGTGGTGGGGATAAATTCCCTCACAGAGAGAGACCCTAACGATAAAGTTAGGGAACGCTTTTGTAGTAATCTATGAAAATGACAGCAACATAATTCAAAAATTCTAAAAAGTTGTACAAAAAGTCGTTAAAATATAGTAGAATTTGCTAAATTACAAACAAAATTTGTTGATTCATCTACCTAGCGATGAAAGTGATTCGCAATAAATCGAACTTCTTCTTCATGAATCCGAGCATATGGAAGAGATTGTACTGATTGAACTACAAGTATTCGAGAAGAGGAAAAAACCGACACGGTATTAAAATTTACGTGGAGGAGATTGTCATTTCTTAAACATTACAGCGAGGAAGAATTTCATCGCCATTCTAAAACAATCTAAGGAGAACATTCAATTTTATTTTTCCGCCTGTCGATACCATTTTAATACGCAGAAATCAATACAAATGCACTCATATATTATGTCAAATAGGACAACAAATTTCAAATCAGCTGTCAATTGTAAGGTGACTGACAGCTTTTTCAATTCTTACACCAAGATATCTGTTGAGTAAAAATTCGTAAGATGCTCAGTGGAGGGGTATATCTTACTCTCTCGATGACGCTCTCTTTTACAAATTTTTCGAGTTAAGGAACGGCTTTGAGTAAAAACTCGTACCCGTAAGAATTAGTAAAAATTCGTAAGATTTCAAAGTAAAGGAACAGACCTAATGTGTATTTGATCCGTCTGTCAGTTGAATTCGCTCCTCTATAGATTGACAACAACCTTCAAACTTATTTCGCTTGCATTCCTTTTTTGAAAAAAAAAAAACAAACTCACAGTCACAAGAACAAAAAGAAAAAAATTCCTTTAATCTAAACACCCTTCTATCCATTCATCAAATCCTCTTGAGGGGCAAAAAAAATATAATACCAAACGCCCTCAGGTGTAGGTACTTAGCATGTTTTCAAATAAAATATTCACACTTGATATTCAAAGCCAAACAACAATTACTCCACCTCCTGGCGCGCACGATGGATGGCGGTACGCTCGCGAACTTTTTAGTAATGCGCACCATCCGTAATTTTCAGAATGCCCCCAAAGGCATTGACATCCTTTGGATCTGCACAAAAAGCTCATTCATCACACATTAGAGTTCACGCACGTAAATAGGGTTAGAGTATCAACTGACACATGAAATGAAATCTTACGCCAGTTTCAAGTGTATATACACAGCCATACCTACTGTGCACAGGATGAGCAGGAGCACATAATATAACAGGCCCGAGCGCCTGGGAAAACACTCTGAATAGAGCAGGAGGAGCCTTTTAAAGGAAATAATCTTGACTTTTGTTATCAAACTGACACTGGGAGTGAAGTGACGTACACGGTGTTGCTTTCAGCGCTTTATCTTGTGCGTTGCCGTGTCAGAGATGTAAATGAATGGCGGAGATTTCCAATTGCACTAGCAGTGGGGGTTGTGCTTCCCCTTGTAAGTAGGTCTATTACTGTTCTTTTAGGGTACGGTTTCCTGAACATCTTGTTACGATTTTGATGTTTGTAGATTGTATTTGCTGATTTACACCATCACATTTGTGCACTTGAGAACGAATTTTGTTTAGTTTTCTCAAAACTAGATGTTCGGCAATATCGAACATAAAAAAAACACTCGCCGAGAAGTATTAGGTAGAGATGAATTTTATTTTATTTCATATAGTATTGGCAATGCAAGATTGAATTAAGTTCTTGTTTTGTTTATTTTCTTATTGCATAAATAGTTTATTCTACGTTATTCACTGTTGCTTTAACAAGGCAAGGTATCGAACTTACAACACTGCTCTACGAAAATATACTAACTGTCTGCCCTGGCTCCAAACATGAATTTTTCTCGACGTGTCATTATCTTGAAGAAGAAACTGGCAGTGTCCGATTCACGCCGCGAAGTAGGTACTGCGATCAGGGGAAAGAAATGTTTGCTTGCATTTGTAATATAAAACCATATGGAAATATGCGATGCACTTGTCACATTAAACCATAAATGGAATTATTGTATAGTGGGAAGGAAGTAAGAAGGCAATCAGTAATTTGAATTAAGCAAAACGTAGGCATATTTACGTATGCAAAGAAATATGTGAATGTGCTTTGGCCATATAACACGATATGAAGATATTGTATTTTGAGAAGAAGTATATGAATGGTAGATAGGATAGGCGGGTAAGATATAGGAGTTTTGCGCATGCAACAAATCCTTCCCCCCTAATTAAAGAGTGTTATTCTTTGAAGAGGAATAAGACTCGGAAAATATTTTCCAGTATTTGGTACCAGTTTGAAAGCAGAACAGGACAATTTAACAATGTTTTTGCCTAGTTTACCATTATTTTTAGTTTTTCTTTAATTTTAAATAGGTACTAGGTATGAATACATATAATTTTTTTTGTTACATTTACTTTAATATTTAGAAATTTTTTTTTTTTTAACGCTAACCTTTTTGGATATTTTTTAATTTGCACTAATTACTTATTAATTGTTGTAAGTATAGTCTTTTACAATTTTTGTTTGTTACTTTTAGTTTAATTTTTAGAAATTTTTTTTTTTACGCTAAACTTTTTGGAAATTTTTCAATTTGCACTAATTACTAATTACTTACTAATTGTTGTAAGTATGGTCTTTTACAATTTTTGTTTGTTACTTTTACTTTAATTTTTAGAAATTTTTTTTTTACGCTAAACTTTTTGGAAATTTTTCAATTTGCACTAATTACTAATTACTTATTAATTGTTGTAAGTATAGTCTTTTACAATTTTTGTTTGTTACTTTTACTTTAATTTAAAAAAATTTTTTTTTTCTTCCCCTAACTAAACTTTTTGGTTTTCAATTTGCACTAATTACTAATTACTTACTAATTGTTGTAAGTATAGTCTTTTACAATTTTTGTTTGTTACTTTTAGTTTAATTTTTAGAAATTTTTTTTTTACGCTAAACTTTTTGGAAATTTTTCAATTTGCACTAATTACTAATTACTTACTAATTGTTGTAAGTATGGTCTTTTACAATTTTTGTTTGTTACTTTTACTTTAATTTTTAGAAATTTTTTTTTTACGCTAAACTTTTTGGAAATTTTTCAATTTGCACTAATTACTAATTACTTATTAATTGTTGTAAGTATAGTCTTTTACAATTTTTGTTTGTTACTTTTACTTTAATTTAAAAAAATTTTTTTTTTCTTCCCCTAACTAAACTTTTTGGTTTTCAATTTGCACTAATTACTAATTACTTACTAATTGTTGTAAGTATAGTCTTTTACAATTTTTGTTTGTTACTTTTAGTTTAATTTTTAGAAATTTTTTTTTTACGCTAAACTTTTTGGAAATTTTTCAATTTGCACTAATTACTAATTACTTATTAATTGCTGTAAGTATAGTCTTTTACAATTTTTGTTTGTTTAATTTAAAAAAATTTTTTTTTTACGCTAAACTTTTTGGAAATTTTTCAATTTGCACTAATTACTAATTACTTATTAATTGCTGTAAGTATAGTCTTTTACAATTTTTTTTGTTACTTTTACGTTAATTTTAAAAATTTTTTTTTTTTTTATTAAATTTTTTTTATTATTAACTGCACGGATTTTGGTAGTGTAAGTGATCGAGTTAACGGTTTACTGGGGGTTTCACTACATGAAGGTGTACTGTTGTTGGAGGGCTCCGTAGCGGGGTCTATAACCTGCATTTCTATATCTTTGGGCGGTAAAGCCTTTTCACTTTGCCAGTTTCTTAAAATTTTGGGTATAGTTTTACAAACGATGATGACAAAAAGAGCTAATGTAAGTACACATGATATTGAGAAGGAAGTCACCGATAAGGTACGGTGGCTGGAAAAGTTGACCAAAGGGAAGCATGATTGCATAATGTACTGTAGGAAAATGAAAAAGAAGATGTAAAAAAAAATGGTGGAAAAGTTGTGGGAAAGTCAAGTGTGAATCTATTTTTTTTTTTTTTTATTCGTAGTAAGGCTTTAACCGATTGTTATGGATCACAATTTCTTTTCTACCAACTTTGATAGCTGTGTTTACGGGTCCTTTTATACTTGTTACTGTATGAGGCCCTCTCCATATGGGTGATAGTTTTCCTTTTCGGTTTTCGTTTTTGACGAGTACTTTATCCCCTACGTGAAATGAATGAGGTCTTATTGTTTTGTCAAAATAGGTTTTTGACCTGTGTTTGTTTGCTAAAAGGTTTCGCCTGGCTATGGAATATGATTTTTGTAGTCGATATCTTAGAAGATGGCAGTAATTTTCGTGATTGTATATGGGTTCAGGATCTCTTTTGAGGTTAGAAGGTATGTCAGGCGTGAACCCATAGAGACATTCCATGGGTGTGAGTTTCGTGCCATCATGACTACTATTATTATAAACGAAGGTTGCTGTTCGCAAGAACTGATCCCACGACCTGGGGTTTTCGTCAGTTATGCTTCGCAGATACTCCACTATTGGCCGGTGTGCTCGTTCGAGTGCACCATTTGACTGGGGATGGTAGGCTGTGGTCTGCAACTTTTTTATCTTAAGCAGTTTGCAGAACCCTTTAAATAAATCACTGAGAAAGTTTGTCCCCTGATCCGTGACAATCTGTTTAGGAATACCGAAACGTGTAATTATATTATCGAAAACAACCTGAGCCACGGTTTGGGCCTCTGCATTTTGCATAGCATGGCAATCAACAATTTTCGTCAAGTTATCCTGAAAGGTTAGAATATACAAATTTCCAGACTCTGACTGTTCTAAGGGGCCTACGATATCTAAGTAGACTTTATCGAAAGGTTTTTCGGCGATATCAGTGATCATCATTGGCATGCGTATCAAAGGTGTTGCTTTCATGGTCTGACATTTTTTACATTTTTTGATGTAAGTTTTGATGTCTCTAAGCATGTGCCGCCACCAATATTTTTTGCGAATTCTTTTATACGTTTTTACTACACCTTGATGACCACCAAACATCGAGTCATGGTAGTCCTTGAGAATGGTTTGTATCTCTTCGGGGCTACTGATTTCTTCTATGGGTTTTGTATTTACTGCTTGTAATTCCATTGCGCTCTGTGTTATAAAGGAGGCTTTTGATTTTTCAGAATCGCTTGGTTGTGTGATTTGGGTGCTTTGACTAACCGTAGGTGCTGGCTCAGGAGATGGACTTTTCGTTTGTGCTTGTAACCTCGTTACAGCATTAGATACTGCTGTTTTTATCGGTAGAATGTCCATGACTTTGTTCGGTGGTTGGTGCACCTCGGCTTGTACTTCAATTATAAAAGGCTCCGTAGTTTCTTGTGTAAGTGACTGAGATGTATTTAAATTCGCACAAAACTTGCACTCTACAGGTTCTTCAATTGTTGGCTTAGCTTTCTCGGCTTCGTATTCGGCATATGTTAGGATTTTGTCTGTAACTATACACTGTTTCGGTTGCCGTTCTTGTGCAGGTTTCGCCACATTACATTGTGGAATTCGGCTAAGGGCATCAGCATTGGTATTGTATTTGCCTGGCTTGTATTCTATTTCGTAATCGAATTCCGACAATTTGTGATGAAATCGAACGAGGCGAGTTGTAGGATCTTTCACGTTAAATACTCCCTTTAAAGGCTTATGATCTGTATATACAGTAAATTTGCGCCCTTGAAGGTAGCATCTAAAATTTTTAGTAGCCCATACGATTGCTAGTAACTCTTTCTCAATAGTAGAGTAGTTACGTTCGGCTTTGTTTAAGGTGCGGCTAGCATATGCAATGGGCTGGTCTTTACCTACATCGCCCTGGGATAGTACAGCTCCGATCGCTTCACCGCTTGCATCCGTCGTCAGATTAAAAGGCTTAGAAAAATCCGGATAGATCAATAAAGGAGGTGAGACCAAAAGTTCTTTGATTTCTTGAAAAGCTCTCTGGCATTTTTCAGTCCAGTTGAACTTTACATCCTTACGGAGTAGGTTTGTGAGGGGACGAACTATTTTAGAAAATTGTGGGATAAATTTACGGTAGTAGTTAGCGAGCCCCAGAAAAGATTGGACCTGCCTAACTGTTCGTGGGGATGGAAAATGTTGCACTGTGGCAGTTGTGCTAGGATTTGGAAGTGCCCCTAATTCTGAACATATATGTCCCAAATAAACTACTTCCTTTTGTAGGAATCTGCACTTTTCCGGCTGCAGTTTTAAGTTATTTCTTCTCAATCTATCAAAAACCCTTTTCAGTTTGATGTTATGATCAGTGAGGTTTTTCCCGTAGATGACGATGTCGTCCAGGTATACGAAGCATTCAATACCTTGTAACCCGGTAAGAACATAGTTCATCAAGCGTTGGAACGTGGCCGGCGCTCCTTTTAAGCCGAAAGGCATACGCTTAAACTCATAGTGTCCGTAGTTGGTGCTAAAAGCGGTTTTTGGTCGATCCTTTGGATCTACCAGAACCTGGTGATAGCCACTGGCTAGATCGAGCGTGGAAAAATAACGGGAATGACCGAGTTGATCAAGTATGTCCTCAATTCGAGGAAGAGGGTAAGCATCACCTATAGTGCAATCATTCAGTTTGCGAAAGTCAACCACGACTCGCCATCTATTTTCACCATCCGGACCCGGCTTTTTGGGGACTACCAGGAGAGGTGAGTTCCAAGGACTTTTGCTAGGTTGGACAATGTCGTCCTCCAACATCTCCTTTAACTGATCATTGATTACTTGCCTTTTAATGTGGGGTAGTCTGTACATTCTTTGATTTATCGCTGCCTGGTCCTGCACCAATGGTATTTCATGTGTTAGAGCGGTTGTGTATGAAAGGCGATCGCCTTTTAAATGAAAAATATCGCAATACTCATTGCAGAGATTAACAATGGCAGTCTTTTCTTCAGAACAGAGATTTTTCCCTATGTTGAGCTCGTTTTCGAGTTTTACTATTCGCATGTTACGATCGTCCGAATTCTCGTTGTCCGGTATGAAGTATTTTACGTGCTGAATTGAATGTTTCGTCTCTGGAGCATGTTCCTTTTCGGATTCCAGAGGAATTATTTTATAGTCTTGTGCTGGACTTAGTTGCAACCTTAATTTGTGTATGATAACTGTTTTGTTATTTATATTAAGGGCACTTATTAAATATTTCTTTTGACCTGAAGGAAAAATACAGTTAGAGAGGAAGACTCCATCACCTACTTTATCGGGCAAGCAGAGCATTTCTTCCGAAAACTCTAAAGGAATTGTTATAAGTTTTTGTGACCGTTCAGGCAGACAGACAGGCTTCTCAAGTACAACATCCAAACACTTAAATTGGTTGTAGGCGTTGTTTCTATCCAAATTGTTTTTTACTACAAAACAAGCATCCTTTGTTGAGGTTACGCAGTCAGCTTCTTGGTTGTAAGAAGCCTTAGAGACTATACGGCTTTTGGATTGGGCGACTGTTGGCTCCAATTTTGCTGTATATTGTCCCACTTCGACTGCCCTTTTAGGACTCGGAATAAAATCGGGGTAATTCAGAGGTATGCTAAACTCCTGTGCATTGGTTTTCGTACAAGGGAATTTCAGTTGATGGTTAGGCCCATCTACATTACAATGTTTTGATAGAAAGTCGTTTCCGAGTATTCCGTCATCCGAAAATGTTGCGGTCTTACCCAGTACTTGGAAGGTGCAGGGAATTTTAGATTTAACATTAAACTGTCCCTGGCAGGCACCAACACTCTTTCCTTTACCAAAAGGTGTTTGCAGTAGGCATGCCTTATCTGTTTCTAATTTTACTTCTGGCTTGAGTGACTTCTGTTTGATTAGACTAACTTCGGAGCCGGTGTCTACGATTAGCTTTGCATGACCGTTTAGGCCTATGTCGAGAGGAAGAACTATTGTGGGGACACCGTGTTTGGGCTTCCGAAGGTTCCCTTTAGTTTTGTCGTTATAAGTTAATGTCGAGCCGGGGGTTTTGGGCTCGACAGTTGGGAGTTTCCCTGGTTCTCCGATTCCCATTTCATTTTTTGTCGGCATTCGTTGACATCATGGCCGGGTCGACCACAAAAATTACATTTTTTTTTGTATGTTATAGACCCTGGGTATGTTTTCCGGCGGGCCATTGGTCGCCTGGATTGAGGGGGAATTTTCATAAACTCTATGGGAATTTCTTTGATTGAAGTGATTATTCCTATTATGGGCAAAATTGTTCGTATTTGCCTTGTTAGCTCGTCGGCAGTCTCTAATGTCGTGATTATATAGTCTGCAATTTGTGCAGAAAGGTGTATTTTTCCTACTTAGACAATCACTGTATGTATGCCCAGTTTTTCCGCAGAAGCTGCAAATCACGCCGTGATTTTGTGAATTATTTGGAAGGATTTTATTGTGGACAAAGTTATGGGATTGCTGTATATTTAAATCGAACGGTGTTACTTGGGGATTTAGCTGCGGTTGAGGAAAACTAGTGCTGTTCCCGGGCCAAAAGCTCGGATTCGGGAAAATATTGTTAAAAGTTGGATTGGTAGGCGGTTGAAATTGTGCATTTAAATGCACAAGTTGTTGTGTTGGAAGGACAGTTTGCTGCAACCGTTCCATATCTAATGCTCGTTGCACTAGTTTGTCTATAGATTCATCCCCTACCGTTAATAAATATTGACAAAGATACGGATTAGAGACCCCTGTTTTTAAAGCGTTTTTGGCAAAATCTTCCAACTGTGTTTTCACAGCTGGAGTTGCTACACAGCCATATTTAAGATCCGCTGCCTCCTTGCAAAGCTGCAGCATCTGCTTTATCCTAGTGGTAAAAGCGATGAGAGCTTCCAAGGGGTACTGTCTCATTGTTATTAGTTTATTTACCACTTCTTGGTACGTTTCACGGGGCAGATAAGTGCGGTTGAGGAGCTGTTCTGCTTCCTCAAAAGATGTTATTTGATTAGAGGCGACTAACAAATAAGCATCCCCTCGCAGTCTGGTAGGGAATATTTGGACAAAAGCTTGGTGTTCGGCATCAGGTAGGCATTCAAGTACCTTCTTACAACAGCCTAGAAACGTTTGTAGTTCTGTACTCAATGCAGGGCTTTGTTCACCCGAAAATAGTGGCACTATCTGCGCAGTTAGTTTGGCGATTTTGCAGTAATCTGCCGACATTTTAAAATTTGTTTCTGGTTTATTTTCTATAGTTTGCGATTCAATGGATAATTCCTCTTCAGATTCATTAACGGAAATGTCCAACCAGTTTAAAATAATTTCGCTATCCCTCAAATCACTTTCACTACTATCTTTCCGTGTTAACTTATTATCTACAGCAAGGGGTTGCGTTTGACCTTGAAAATCTAACAATTCTTTTTTAAATTGTGCAGTGGTCTCTTTCAGATGGCTAATTTTACTGAGTCTCTGCTCACGGGTTTTTTCTAATTCTCTGTTTATATTTTCACACTGCAGAACTGTTAGATTGTCATGGTTTCGCGTTTTATCTAATATTAATTCTAAATAATCACTTAAACTTACACTATTTGACAATATCGTCCCGGATCGAAGTCTTCTAGGTGAAAGTCCTGTTGAAGTTCCTGGTTGGTCGGCGGGATTTTCTTCTGGAGTTGAGTCCCCTCTGTTTGGTGTTGCTTGGTTCATTTACGTATTCATATACCCTCGAAACCAGACTCAGTTTCGAGTTTAAGGGTAAGGTAGTCTTGCCCAGTATAATTATTCGGATTAAGGCTTTTCAAGCTATTATCAGTTTAAAACTGTTGCTTCCTTAATCCTACCGGCTGCGCCAATTTGTTACGATTTTGATGTTTGTAGATTGTATTTGCTGATTTACACCATCACATTTGTGCACTTGAGAACGAATTTTGTTTAGTTTTCTCAAAACTAGATGTTCGGCAATATCGAACATAAAAAAAACACTCGCCGAGAAGTATTAGGTAGAGATGAATTTTATTTTATTTCATATAGTATTGGCAATGCAAGATTGAATTAAGTTCTTGTTTTGTTTATTTTCTTATTGCATAAATAGTTTATTCTACGTTATTCACTGTTGCTTTAACAAGGCAAGGTATCGAACTTACAACACTGCTCTACGAAAATATACTAACTGTCTGCCCTGGCTCCAAACATGAATTTTTCTCGACGTGTCATTATCTTGAAGAAGAAACTGGCAGTGTCCGATTCACGCCGCGAAGTAGGTACTGCGATCAGGGGAAAGAAATGTTTGCTTGCATTTGTAATATAAAACCATATGGAAATATGCGATGCACTTGTCACATTAAACCATAAATGGAATTATTGTATAGTGGGAAGGAAGTAAGAAGGCAATCAGTAATTTGAATTAAGCAAAACGTAGGCATATTTACGTATGCAAAGAAATATGTGAATGTGCTTTGGCCATATAACACGATATGAAGATATTGTATTTTGAGAAGAAGTATATGAATGGTAGATAGGATAGGCGGGTAAGATATAGGAGTTTTGCGCATGCAACAATCTCTTTTAAAGAGAACACGTCCTCTTTTTTGTCAGCGATCTACTTTACACTTTCTTTTTTCGCTTGGCTCTTTTTTTGTCCTCTTTATTTGTTCTGTCCTCTTTTTGTTCTCTTTTTTAATATGTACCTGCAATTTCAATACGAGTATTAAAGCAATTCCTTCATTTTAAAACCTTTAAGTGCGCCCATAAAAACTAGCAGTGCTTGCACTTTTCCGATATATTTTATTTCTTTTCTGTTGATTGATTGTAAAGTATGTCCTCTTTTTTCGTTTGAGGTTTGAGACCCTATTCAACTCTTCAAAACAATTGTCAAACAAGTGAATTAATTGATGCTCATCAACACGACACTGGACCCCTTATCAAATTCAATTCAATTTACACACTGTGCAGAATATCAATTGACAAAACACGTGCGTTTGTTGTCCTTAGATTGTTTTTCGATGCATGTGTGGGCACAAAGTGACAGAACACAATAATTTATTCAGCATATATTTTCTAGCCAACTTAAGAGGCGTATGCACGCAAAATTGGAAACTAGTTATACACCTGTAGACGTCAACAAGTCTACTTCGTGTTTCCTGCTTGATCCCATCACAATGTTGTTTTTGAATGCAATTTTCAGATCCTCAAAGCACACAACTGTACACATGAAAACAACAGTGTTCGGTGAACGTAGACAACCAGCAGCACCTCATGGCAGCAGAAGTGTTTGTGTTGAAAATTTAGATGAGTACAACACAGACCGGTTGAGGGAAATGATTTGAAAGGATTAAAAATGACACGAGCTGGGCTCTCTTGAGGATAATATTTCGGCTAGACTGGAGTTTATGAATATTACTCTTCAACGGAGTGCATGAATGTGTGAGAAGTATTTAAATCCTTTAAGTTATAGAAATAAACACCAGTCGCTTCTGTTTAAAATATGACTACAGATTTAATAAAACTGCGTAGTTTCCGACCGCGGTGGATGTGTTTACATCGCGTGGGAAACGCCACAAAAGACGGGAAAAAAACTGATGAAAACTGCATCAAAAACCCAACAAAAACGAGTTTAACGATTTCGTAAGAAAAATCCACACATCTGTAAATTGGCTAGCTGAATGAGTGGCAGAAGTTTCTTATGAGCGTCGTAGAAACGTTCAGTGGATAGATTCTCTAGATTAATGTGGTTTTCGATTGCGCTTCTTCAGATTCGCTCTCAGATTCCAGCTTTCGTGTGCCTAATCGAACACAAAAACTTCACTTGTTCTTTTTTTCGTTGATATTTGTGCGATTGGAATATGTGTTTCGACACTTTTATAAGCGCTTTCCATTCACTGGTTAAATTTTATATGAAAACATTCAAAATTCTCGCCCAGATTGATTTGTAAACATTTGTGCCTAAAAAATTAACAAAAAATAGATCAACCCGATGCAATTCGTTTCTTTTCAGTTGAAAAATTTCACGAAAACGTAAACAAACTTCACTAGTTGTGAAGTACTAGTACTAGTACTACAAACGCACTTGTATTGGTAAATCTGAGAAAAAATCCAGATTCGCAAAAGTGCTCTGAAATCTGGAAAAGATTCCTTTTTTGTACCAAACGAACATAAAAAGTGCTCTGAGAGCAAAAAAGTGCTCTGTGAGCGCCCAAGCGAAAACCACATAAGTCAATTTTGCCGTAAAAATGCAAGATTTCAATAACCTTCAGATACCTTTCATCAGTCAGAGATGTTGAAAAGCAAGTATGGGCGAATGAAGCCGGTATGGGGCAATAAAAGTAGTCGAATCTCTGTATTGGCGACTTGGCGTACTGGAGTTTGGATAACACTATCACGTGCTGATCGTTTCCAGTACAAATTTTAATTTGCTAAAATAGTGCTCAAGGACTACCTTGGGACTAGATTCGTTCGAAAACTCTCGCCAAAAAAGACAAAAAACCGATAAAAGCGCGAAAAAAATCTTTTAAGGACGTACTAATTAACGGGTTGGGAAATTCCTAAGCCAACGCTTATAAAACGCATTTTAGAGCGGGCCAGAAGATGCAATCAAATTTGCGTTAAAATCGCACCAAAAAAGAAATGACAAAGCGACACGAAAAAAAGTCAAATGCTCAAAATAAAAAAAAAACGAGACAAAAAGCCACCTAAAATGCTCATCAAAATTATACCCCAAAACTCGTAGCAGAACGTACCAAAAATAAAATAAGTGCATCAAAAAACCAAGAAACGCGTCAGAAACTCTTTGAAAGCTGTTAAAGAACCTATAAAAACATGCATTTAAAACTGTTCCAAGAAAAGTATCAAATCCGCTGTTCAAAACTCATGAAAAACGTATCAAAAACCGGGTAAAAAATACAGTCGAACTTCGATAACTCGAATAAAATTGGTTGGCAATAGCGCCAAGACTAAAATTTACATGTAATTTGTATTTGATAACTCAAACTTCTATTACTCGAATGTCTTTATAACTCGAAGAGATTATTTGGCGTCACCTTCGATAAGTCGAATTTTATAATGCATCGCTTTCGGGGGCTCTGTGTTTGTATGTATACATACCGTGTAGAAAATCGTGGCTTTCGTATGTGTGAGTAAGAATTGTCAAATTTGTGGTTAGTAGGGGTTAGAACACAGAATTAACTAGGCTGGTATACTGGTTTGAATTTTTGAAAAATAAGAGGAAGACAAAATAAAACACAGAGTTGAAGATCCGTATGAACAGTGGAGTCTGTTAGTTGTTTAGTGCAAACAGACTATTTTAAATAATAAATATGTTCCTTTCCTGTACATATTAATATCAATTTTGTATTTTAAGTCGAAGTCTTGATAACTCGATTTTTTTTTTGTGGCAAGTGATGGTTCGAGTTATCGAAGTTCGACTGTATGTCAAATGTACAACGATAATCAACTTAAAAATTCATCCGTGAAATAGGCGTAATAAACACAAGTAATTGGTAATATTGTCACGCGTCAAAAATGTGTCAAAAACCGAATAAAAAAGTCCGTCAAAAGTACACCGAAAATGAGGCAAAAAATCCGTCAAAGACAAATTAAAACTTCAAGAATCCAAAAAAGTGGTCTCAATAGATTCAAAGATATTTTTTTTTAAATTCACAAAGGTACCCAGCGTACGTTGAAAAGTCGTGGACAAGAAGCGGTTGAAAGAATGTTGAATTCTAGAACCTAAATGTGTCAAAAAAACAACGCTGAATACTTTTAAACAGAAAACAGCTCTAAATGGCTCTTAAAAACGTGAATGCAAAAACCAGAAAAATGCACCGTGTTAAAATATACTTGAAAAACTTTACAAAAAAGAAAAACGACTTAAAACTTGGCTACAAAAGTCTACGGAAAGAAATATAAAAACAGTTTAAAAACGTCAAAGAAGTAAACATCATAAAAAAAACGTGACCCAAAGAACGCACCAAAATACGATAAAAGATTTAAAAAAAAAACATTGAGTAGTCATGATTTAACAAAAACAACAGGAAAATACGCCTAGAACGCAGGAGCAAACTAACAATAAGCTCGTGCGTCTTGCGTTAAAAAACGCATCAAAAATACTCCCAACAAGCTGAAAAGGTGTAACAAGCTGAGGGGTTCAGAAGGCGCCCCATTTTTTTTTTTTTTTTGAATATCATAGTTGTTTTCTCTTTTTTAGAAAATTCCTGATCTAGACTAGGCTGGTTGCAGGGTAATTTCAAAGTAGATATGGAACTGAACCAATTGTGCTTCACTGCACTCCTTGGGAAACCCAGAACCCATACTTAACATGCATACCGCACATCACAGTTCACATCCAAGGTCCCGTGCAAACAAAAAACACATCAACGTCCTTAAAAGATTACATACACCAGCGTATACGTTACATGATGCGTTTAAATCCCGACTTCTTGAAGAGTTAATTCCACTTGCCTTAAACCATCCGAAAATTTAATATTCTCCATCGAAAGCAATGCAATCGCAATTCTCTGTAGGATTTTCACAGTTGAACTTACCCATAGAACGGTTTCCGCTTCAATGAGACGTATGTGGTAATGGTCCTGGCGGAGTCGTAGCCAGCTCCTCGGTCCTCGTTGCCTTGTACATTTTCGCCTTTAACAATGTGACATAAATTCACTTGGTTGTTCACTTTTAGCTTGGTTGCTCTTTGTTATCTCTTCGTTGTAGCTCTGGTGGTAAACGTACAAGAATACATATAGTTATAGATATTTTAAAGACGTTGAATTTTAAGGACGAGAATTTGTTTGGACTAATAGTGTGATATTGGGAATTGGTTTCTTTTATTAAATACACAAAATCCCCTATGATTACATTTTCGCATTGGGTATTGTAAGAGAATGTGTGATGAAAATGTTCTTCCTGAATGATTCAATCGGAATTTTGGTTGCTGGGTCACATCGTGTGGGTTAAGTGTTTTAAGTCTTTGACAGCGCGTGGTAATTATATAAGAGACCACTGTTCAAAAAAATGGAGAAGCCGCTTTGTGAAATGTTTGGTAATTGCAAATATACCGGAAATGAATTAGAAGAGGTTGTAAACCAAAGCGCAGGGAATGCTTAAAATCCAAAATTCCGAAAACCCATGATCCGAAAAAAACAACTCCCGAAAATTCCAAATAACAAAAAGCCAAAATCCCGAAAATGCAAAAACACAAAAATTCAAATATCCCGAAAACCCAAAATTCAAGAAATTTATAATACCCCAAAATCCAAACACCCGAAAACCCAAAAAAAAATACTGAAATAAAAGTAACAAGAACGAAATAACGAAAAATTATATAAAAAAAAATTAAAAATTTGTTTTTTTGGGATTTTTTATTTTTAAGATTTTGGGTTTTTCGGGATTTTCGGTTTCCGCTTTTTTGGGTTTTAGGGATTTTGGATTTTTTCGTGTTTTTGAGTTTAAGGGAATTTGGATTTTGAATTATAGGATTTTGGATTTTCTTGATTTTGGGTTTCAAGATTTTTGGTTTTGGCTCTTTCCGACTGCCTTAACAAAAGTGTCCACAAGTAGGTGAAAAACGCAAAAAAAAAAAACATTATTTTCAAAACGTTTTAAAAACTATTTGAAATAATTCTTAAACGAACGGAATTTTTAAGTTAATTAATGACATCCAACAAAAGTGTCAAAGAGTGGGAAAACAATTTTTCTACGTTTTTTTTTGCGTTTTTTACCCACTTTTTTGTTGAATGATTCATCGTTCAAGAAAGTTTTTTTAAAAAGTTTTAACACGATTTGAAGCCTTTTGAAAAGAAAAAAAGTAAAATAAATTCGCGTAGAATGTCTCTAATTAAAAAGCGAAACTCCCTCAAGGGGCGAACAACATTTATTCCAAAGTACGTGTATAGATTTCGCTTCATAAAATGCTATGTTGTTGATTCAACTCCCTCCATTTATGTATAATTTTTCTTATGGACCTGAATGATGTTTGATCATTAATCATATTGCAAGCTAAAGGTTTAAGATAGTAGATACTGCTATTTTCCAATAAATGTCATCACATCGAGCTATACAAAAGCAAGACGGCATTTGGAAGGAGTTATTAAGTGCAATATTGATCGGAATAGAAATGAGTTGATTTCTTAGTTGATTGATGAAATATTCTGACCAGAAAGCAAAGAACTTGAGACCACCAACGATCACAACGGTCCCGATTTGGTGCGCTAGTATTGTTACATAGAAATTCGTATTGATAAATGTCGCGAAACTTCAAAAATTCCGGCTCACCAACGCACTCCCAAAAAATATGAGCAACCTCCGCTGTGGGTAAAGTTGGTGGCAGAGTTCATAGAATTTTATCCGTTAAATTTAAAATTGTTCGTTACGTGTGGATAGAATTTGTTTTTAGGAATAAGTGTACATTTGCTTAAAATATTCATGAAAAATTAACAATGTAGATTGGTTGAGGGAAAATAATAACATTTTGAGAAAATTTTCTTTATTATTTAAGAAAAATTTACTCACGAAATCGAAGTTAATGATATCCAAAAGCGGAAAATACACAACCATGTGTGTCCTAATATGTTTCTAGTATATAAAACATATATTTTAGATAGTTTTATTAACCAAACAAATCAAATTATTCGCCTTTTAACAATTTATAATAACTAAACAATGGCATTCAGTAATGAAAAAATGTGGTATTCCCGAACTCTTTCACATTTCCCCATGGTTGCCGCGGTTGGCAGCATTTATTTTTGTATTTTTTGTATGTTTTTGCATGTTACGCGGAGTCTTAATAGAGTGTTTCGCGAAGCCCATCCTTTCGCAGATGGGCTATCTTTTTGGTTCAAACGTCAAAAAAACTTGTAGGACAACAAAGCCGTTTTGTAATGGCCAGAGTAGTGTTTTGTTCAAATATTGACAAAAAAGCGCACAATTCCCATTACTTTAACCTCTCTTCTTTTACCTAATACATGTGATAAACATCAGTTTTTATTCTGTTTTTTTTGGACTTTATTATAAACTTTTCAGTAACTTTTTAACAAAATTATGCTACAGCCATATTAATTCTGTTTTGTTTTCCTACAAGTTTTTTAGCTGTCACTTGGTTTTTTCTTCTTATATTTGACACTGACGTCGCGAACTACCCTATTGACATAACACCAGTAGGAAAACAAAATGGCGAATTTGAAAAAAAATTTAGGCGGCCAGTGGCAAGAGGATTATGAGTTGGGGGTCTCAGTATGGTTTGTCTATGCTATCGAATTTCAATTCCAAATCTGCATAAGTACGATTTAGTAATAAAATTACTCAAGCACTCATTTTCACAGAGGTAATAAACAACACCAATCGCATTGGGAAGAGAACTATTAACAAACGAACACTTCTAAGCCGACGTGACACCCGCACAGATCTCAGATTTCCCTCACATCAAAGCAGCCTTGAGAGCCATATCGTAATTTCAGCTGCTTGAGTTGACGTCGAGTGTAGACCGTAGAAATCTGTCCTCTGTAATTCAAAAACAACAGACGTTTAACGGACGTCACTGAAGAGGGAAAAGACACAAACTTGAGGCAAATATGTGGTCACTTAGATCAGGTGCTATAAATGGGTTGAGGTTATGTTAATGTGTCTTTTTTGTCTGTCTTGCTGTCTGTCTGTACCTAAGACTGTTTTAAACTCAAGAACCACTGAACCTTATTTATGGAATTAATTTTTCAGTCAATAACCGGTCCGAGTAAGCCTAAATATTATGAAAAAATAAAATTACACAGCCCTAATAGGTGATTGATTGATTTCCAGGGTTCGAAGTTCGAGATCGAACTGTTGTTCTAAACCATGGAAATCAATGATCTATATAGATATGTGGGTAAAATAAATAAAGTGCACGACTGGGTCGAACGTAACTTTCTCGTTCATCAAAATGTTCGGTTTAAATGAATTGGGAGTCTGATTGTATTAATTTTAAATTGTTGGATTTATTTCTAGGGTGCCTATTCAATACTATAAAATATTAGCTAAAAATAAGTTTTGCGTAGCTTTTATTTTACTTTCATTGCAAGTGGGCGCCATTGTCATTATTTCAAAAATAGACCGTAGAAATGTGAACACAGATCGAGATTTGGGAACGCATTTTTTGAGAAATATTTCAATATTAGAATTTTTTGGGAAAAACTAAGTACGGGATATTATTAAGAATACTTACATTATCCTTAATATGTATTTTGCTCAAAATCGTTAGAGCGGTTTTTGTAAAATTTGGCAGACAAAACAGTACCAAATGTTGCAATGTTTAGTTTGAAAAATACTATTTAGCTGAAAGCCGAGTACAAGTTAATGTTTGGGATATAAGCATTACTTGGTTTTTAAAGTTTTATCGAAGTCAAAAATGGGATTTTCGAGATATGAACAGTTTTTAAAATTAGCGTTTTCGGTGATTCGAATTGAAATTTAAGGACGCAATAACTTTGAAAACATTAATTTCACTCTAAGTTTGCATTTTGGTCAAAATCGTTACTGCCGTTTTCAAGTAAACTCAAGAAAACTACATTTTTAAAAAATAATGTTTTCCAAAAAAACATTTTACAATAATAAGGAGAAAAACTGAGTCAGCCATTAAGTTAGAAATTACCATATTACCTTAGAAATGTATTTTTGTTACAATCGTATGGACCGTTTTCGAGATATGTCCAAATTTCAAAAGTACCGTTACTGGATTTTTGTAGCGGAAAACTGAATATGCAGTTATGTTTACCTCACCTACTTAAGATTAAATATCAATTTTTGTTGAAATCGTTAGAGCCGTTTTCGAACAAATCAAACTGGTATGAAAATTTTGTATGGGAAGTACCATTAATATTGAGGTTACCATGCAAAAAAAAAAACCGAACTGTAAGCCCCCAAACTTTAAATCCGAAGTTTGAACGAAATCCGTTCAGCCGCTTAGGCTGTAGGCCTCGGGACATACAGACAGACAGACGGACGGACGGTTCCTCTATCATCGTAATGTCAGAATTGATTAACATCTCGAGTTCGAAATTTTATCTTTCTCTTACTACGTAATGGAGAAAGTTAAAAACGGCTAATGGTTAATGGGACTTAACTCTTGACAATTTTTTTTAAGGCAAGTTTCTGGTGCATTTCAACTAGAAATTGTTCTTCTGCTCCCTCCAGAAACTGAGGTACAATAAGTCTAAGACTGATCGTGTTATATCAAATGAGATTATTTGTACTCAAAAACATTTGGCTCCGATTGTAGGTCAGCTTAGGTGCAGTAGACACTTGCACAGAAAAAATGTCTTTCGTCTTTTTCTGTTGGAGCGCAATATTTAAACATACATAGGTACGTGATGCGAGTTTGAATGGGACTAAAGCTACGATTACACGGCCATTTGTTGCGTCATTTAAATGGCGCTTTGACGTCAAAATCGCGTCATAAAGCCGTCATATGTCGTTGTGTGTGATCGTCATTTTTGCGATAACATTTTCGGCGTCATTTAAAGGACTAGGAAAATGGCAGACCAAATGACGTGAATTTTGTGCCATTGTAATGGCCGTGTAATCGTACCTTAACGCCTTGCACAATTTCACGCGAGCAAGCCGAGCGGGTACACCTTACTAAAATATACTCATTTATCTGCTAGTCTTTTCCTATAATTTTGCACAAATATCTTCAAATGATTTTTATTTTTATTTCAATAATACCTCCTCTACGCATTCTCTGATTCTCTAAATCCAACATCAAAGCTTGTGATTCTTGTTAACCTTCGTAAGTCCAGCTGCAGAGATCTTCCCTTTATTTAAATAAATCCCAGAAATTTCAATGAGTTCCTTGAACAACAGCAAAATATATTGCCAAAGAAAACCCATCCACCTGAGTCGGTTGAGTATGAAGCTAGGGAATTCTTGAAAAACCACCGACCCTTATCTGGTTATTTATTTTTTTCATAAAACATTGCAAACTACAGATAGAGGATAAACTTTTTTCTCTCTCTCGTACCAAAGGAAAAAATAAAGCACATAAAATAAAACTCTACTTAATATTGAGGAGGAAACTTTTGTCCAGTGACCACTCGCTTTTATCCACTGACAAAATCCTTTTGTATTATAATCTTGCTATACCACAACCCGGCGGGAAAAAAAAAATATGAAAATTCTGATGCACAACATTTTTGAAAGAAAACCACGACATGAGAGAAAAAATTGTCGTTCAGTTAAACTTTAACGTCACATTTTTAGCATATTATTCGTATCATGCGACAAATTTTTCATTTAAAATGTATTTTCCCCTGTAGATGTAGCTGGTTTGTGTTAGTGAGCCTTGTGGTGTGTGAGAAATGCTATTCTAGGAGATGCTGCCCTTTGGTATTAGTAATCGGTTTAGATAGGTGGGAGAAAAGTCAAGAGAGCATGAACTAAGAATTTCTGTATAACACCAACACGCCGTGTTTTCTGTACTTTGTTTAAATTTTAGCCCTGAAATGCGGGGTGACATTATGAAGGTCCACAAAAATGCTTATAATTTTCGAGGGTATTTCTAACGAATAGCAAGGTACGATCTGAACAAGAGCGAGTTGTTAAATGGGACTAAAAAAAATTGGCTGGGCCTGGCAAGACAAAAAACTGTCACCCGCTTTGATAATCTTCGTGTCGACCTCTCGAGCTATTTAAGACAGCCGACAGTGACTCGGTGGAGACCCCCAGTAAATCTCTCAGATTTTATGGGAGAATTTAAATATATCTGATGTAATGAACCAGTAGACCCCTTAAACTGCTTCATCGATTAAGGTATCACAAGACCCTATCTGGTCGCACTGAAACCGTTTATCGAGGAATTGATAATCCCACGCCTGTGACAAGGCCTAAAAAGTCTCTAAGTTGTGCGTAATAACGACGGAAAACCCTCGACAAGATCGTAAATAGCTGCACTGAAAAGTTTATGTCGAAAAAGGATTCAGAAAAAGATGGGATAGGGTGAAATGAAGCACAATTTTCGACTAGCAGCTTGGACCGTGTATAGTAAGTCTACTCTCGGTGAAATGGCAAACCAAAATGAGCAGAAATCAGTTGTAAACTTTCAAATTTGTTGCCGCTGGATAAAGTTCTGTCAATTGCAAGAACAAACCTCTGAAAACAAATTCAAGTGTTTGCTGTTAACAAGAAAATGGTCGCAGATAGTTCCGACCAATCGGGCGGAACCTTGTAATAAGTTGAAATTTTTAGGGGCTAGTTAGGCTTGTTTAAGAAGGAATTCTATGAGCCCCGCAGGAACATTGAACCTTTTAGCTGGTTAAAAAGCTGCGCATCAGTCGTCTAAGATGAATGGGGCAATTCCAGCTCCAGAGGGCCAAAGCATGAAGTGTTTGGTGTCCCTCCCAACTTGGAGTTCCTAACCGTAGAGACATAAGACTGGTATATAGCCGCGACTTTCGCATCTCGTTTTAAACATCAGCCCATCTCACAAAGGTGCATTCAAAAACGCTGTACTCCCACTCTCAAATGGCCCCCAAAAAAAAAAAGTCAAAACTTGAACTTAAAACATCTTCGAATCAACCCCCCAAATTGTAGAATACTCACACATACAAATATTGTGTCTAGCATCATTGGATTCGCGCACTAACTACCTATTGCAATGTGCAAGGACACCATAAACACATAAATTCCCGCCGCAAATAAGCAAACATACTGGGCCTTACCAATAACCATTTTTAGTTTCGACTCTAAATTTTAGTAGTTCACAGTGGCTATATTTTCCATACAAATTTCGCAATTGTGAGTAAATTTAAAGTCGAGACTAAAATTTGTTATTAGTACGGCGCACTGTGTATGCCCAAAAGGAGCGAAAGAGTATAATTAAGCACATTGCGGTTGTCGTCCCATTTGCGATGCGAATTCGTGTCTAACGGAAAGGGGACAAAAATGTGAAATTTACTCGCTTCTTTTCGTATGTATCCTTTCATGTCGGTTGGTGGCAATAAATTGCTTATCGGCGATTTAAGTAAAATTTACTGCGGAATTATACAACTTCGTTGGCTTTATATTTAGAGCTAGAGTAATGTTTGTCGAATGTTGTTGTATTTCGAAGCGAAATGCGCTTCGGAAAATGTCTGACGCTACCGTTCATTATGTGCGGCTATCATTTGGCAAAGTTCCGAATGGCCGAATAAGATGTATAACCGATGACGCCCAGACTGTGATTCGCTAAGAAATGTGGGTTTTTAATTTATTTGAAAATGTCTAGATTTCTGCCAGGAACTAAAAAACTCTGCTGTCATTTTTCCACACAACTACACGTTGGCTGCTAACAATTTGAGACTTCCTTGTCGTGACAGAAACACAGACTTGTGGTGTAACTTTTCTGACACCGAGACATTTGGCAAGAACTTCTTCCTGTTGTAACTCGTACTCCATTTGCGACTAAGGACATCGCCAGTTCTATATCCCAATGCAATCGAACGTCACAAGCAGCAGGAGAAAGTCCAACCGACTGGACACTTCCCTTTTTCAAAGGCGCAGCTACTTTTGGGGTCATTATCTTAGTGTATACTGTCTGGAGTGATCGAATATAAATACAGGTACATATTACTATCGGTGCCGATTTCAGTCGTGGTTGTACTGAAATCGTCCCTCATGAAAGGCAATAAACGCGCAGTCATAATCTCATCCCCTCAATGGGATTTAAATGGGATTATGCGAACAAACGTCATTCTTACTTCATTCGTCATTCGTACATTTTTAATTAATAAGCTTAACCTGTCGATATTCATCTCGATGATGGAGATCAAAAGATTTTTCCAACATTTCCGCGGAAAATGTCCTTCGCGCAGAATTCCGTTGCAAATTGATATTGACTGGCAGCGTTCGCTGCCAATTATTTTGCGCCTGAGTGTCATTTTGCTGCCGTTGGACATGAAACTCCCCTTATCCTTTGCTTGCGAACAGTTAGGACAATGCATTTTTGTTTTTTTATTTTTTATTTGCTTTGTGGTTTTCTGCATCTGTGAAGGAAGCCCCAGGGCAGTCTACATAACAATTCGATTTTCTTTGATGATGTTGCTTAGAGCGAACTATAATTGATGGTGTTGTTGTGACGCTGGCTGGTGGGAGAGTGGTGCAGGTCTTGCAGGAAATTGAAAACCAATGGAAATCTATTTTCGTATTCGGCAACTAGAGTGGGACTAAGATTGGGCTGAGAGTGGGAGTTGAATGCCCTGAAAAAGTGTTTTTTTTTTTCGATGTTCACTCGGAAAAGCTGTTGTTTGTTGGGGCAGACATTTTGCAAAGAATAAATTGTGGAACAGATATTGAAGGAAGAAGGGACGAGAACGATTTTCCTATCGCTGATATTGTAGACGACTTTGAGACAATTTATTTCAGGGGAGTTGTTTTTTTGCCTTGAAATTCTTTGGTGTAAGTTCCACGCTCATTAGGGGTGCAATGAAAACTAGAACGGAACTTAAACGGCGAAGACTGAACAAGCGGTCTCTGACAAAATTAAATTTTACAGAAGTCATATGTCCGTCATCCAGTTTACTCTGTACATCGAGTTTTATAAAAATTCTAGAATTTAAAAATCTATATTATTGTTATATAACATATCCACCATTTACTTTCCATTGTCTCTCTTGCTACTTTTGTCGTTTTATAAACCAACAACAAGTTGCACTCACTCAATCGAATTTTACTGAGCTGCTCTCTCTCTGACCTTATTTTCCAAAAAAAGATAATGTTAGAGACAAGAGAGACAAGAGAGTCGAGCTAGCTAGGACTAGAAAAAAAAATAGTGGCAGTTCTTAGAAAGCATTTTAAAAGGGCGGACCTCTCTTTAGCCTATTGTTATAAATAATTGGAAATTAATAAATCATGTCTAATAAAAATAAACAAGAAAGATTAACTGTATTGTTTTTCCTTTTTAAGAAAGAAATTAAATAAACTGAAATACATATCCATAACTATATATAAAACAAACAAATCAGTTGTTCGAGTTGCACAACTATGTTTCCATTCTTAGTTCTAAATTTGTATATATCTTTCAATCTAAAGGTTTTTTGTTCCCACTGCGCCACCTCTCGCGAACGTCTGACAAAAATCCGAACTGAGAGTATAACTGTCATAAAAGAGCTCTTTAATTGGCATAAAATTGTAGATCCCTTCCATTCGTCCCAAAAAAAAACTAAAAACTTACACAATACGAATGGTTGTGGGAAGCTAGGCCTAGTGTCCCGCGGACCTGTTGCGCCAACTATTTTTTTTTTTTTTATATAGGTATCTTTCAAATGGGTTGGCCAATTGAAATGAAATAAGACTTAAGTGTTGCCACATTAAGCCCTAAGCTATGCCTGAGAAGTCCATAAGGATTGGGTGCGTGGTTTTAAAGTGATGTTATGACAAATCCACATACAAACCAACAAATAATTTTATTATATACAAAGAAGTAAGCATTATATGAAGACACTTACCATGATCAGTGTCACTGCAACTTCACAGTCCCTCTTCCTGGAGCATATTCTCTTTATCTTCCATAAAATAAACAGCAAAAAGGACATCCCCTTCGTTTGACTGGAAGGAGTCTGATCGGCAAGTCGGAGTCTGAAAATTAAAATGAATATATATATTAAACCCTATTTAATGTATGGTTACGGTGCCGTGACATAAGGCCAAGCGACACAAGGCCATGTACTAAAATTTGGCCTTATGACGCTTTCCCAAAGAGTCATACGTCGCTTGGTCTTAAGTCCAACCTATAGTTATAAGAAAAAGTATTAATGGGTCTGCCTAACACCTATCTCAGGTGTGCTCTGATATCAACTTATAAAGCCGGAAATCACTACACAAAAAAACAGAGGTTGGAGCTGAATACTCTATTGACTGCTTTTAAAATAAAATATGGTGCTGCGCCAAGATATTTACTAAATGAGGTCAGACATGTTAGTGAGATGCAACCCTACCAACTTCGAAATGCGAATGACTTTAGGTTGAGAAGGCAGAACTCATTGGGGGCCCAGAACACGATCATCTATAAGGGATTTCAATTATTTAACAGGCTACCAAAGGACATTAAAGATGATAACAATTTTAGATCATTTAAAAGAAAATGTACTGAATTTGTTAAAAGAAATACTTAAAAATATGTAACTGCAATAAGAATGAATTGAAAAGTTATAATTTATAATATGTAAGTTTTATAAAGTATTAAAAATACTAATAAAGAATTATACTACTACTACTACAAAGATATGCATAAGCGTCATAGCTAACGTTCGTCCAAGGAGTCCTTTCAAAGCGATCCGCGATCGTTCGTTTCCCAATCGTCTTACGGGTGGATCTTAGCCCAAGCCCATAAAGTGCATTTTGTCTAAACTGCTTCCAAGTTGGTGGTGTTCCTCTAATGCGTTGCACACCTAATACTCAAAAACTGTATTTAATATTGATTTTTCTTCAAATGGTCTTTTAGAGTGGCTTCACACGAAAGCCATCCTTTTCATCCTTATATAAAGAGGTAATGATTGTTTGTAAGAGGTAATTTCCGGAACTACTGTACCGATTTCAAAAATTCTTTCACTAAAAGAAAGCTATGGGATAGGGTATTGCGATAGGCTACTCTTTGATTCTCAATTTTGTGCACTACGTGAATGAAACTCTGAGAAGCAGTGAAAATAGTTTTTCCCGTTACGTAACTATAATTATGGGCAGCACATCCATAACACTTTAGGCGTCTGATTTGTGATCTCATTCTTACTCCTTTATTAGCATTGACTGTGGAAAAACGTATCTCTTTGTCCCGTCTCGTGCAAAAATGCGCGTGCGTGGTATAAATGCAGTATTGGTCGACTTAAGATAACTAGATTCTTGAATGTGCTCAATCCTAATATTATAAATGCGAAAGTAAGATTGTTACCTTTTAACGACCGCAAAACCAATTTTTATGAATTTTGGTATAGGGATAGAATGGACCCGTGAGAATGACATAGGCTACTTTTTGTCGCGAAAACAAAACGTGAAGGGAATGAAGTAGGGGATCCAAGTTTAAATGACGAACCAATTATTTCTCAAGTTTGGGATAATAAAAATCATCATAGGCGTACTATACTTTTGGTAAGAAATAAATACATTTGCTGCATATTTTACCAATGAATTTTAAATGTGTATGGCTGATTGGTCGGCTTGAAAAATAGGATAGTTTTGGACACGATAAGTGCCGCTGTTGTCGATATAAATATTTTAATTGAGTTACTTAAAGTACTAATTCTACGCAGACGAGGTCGCGGGCACCTGCTAGTATTAAACAAAGAGATTAAATAATCGTCAACCTTCCGAATAACGCTTTGGAAACCATAAGCCATGATTTAAAGCGATTCTCCCAAAATTGCAAGGACATGACCATCACGGAAATCTACCTATCTTTCTCCCTTTATTTAGTTTAGGTATGTCTAAACCCTAGGCAACTGCAATAATTGCAAACAAAAACAGAGTCTAGCTTTGGGCGCAAGATAAAAAATCTATATATATAAAACTAAGTTCATATTTTGAGCGTTTACGTATAACTCACGTAATTTTCAACTAATTTACTTGGTTTTCCTTTAAAACTATTCAGAAAAACAGTGAGAATGACATAGGCCCTTTTTCAAAAAATTACCCTTTCATTCAAGAAATTGCAAAATATATATCCGCATTTGCTAACAACACCAGAAAAGCATAATAAAGCTCTCATTATGCTCGGAGATATTTGCCTTACAATGGCAAACAAAACGTTATCCCAATTAGGCATGCCATTTCCAAATCCGCAATTACAAGATTTTCTAACAAATTTTCCAAAGATAAACACACAACAAAAGGATGTTTGCGACATTTAGATGCGAGCAATGGCAGACAAAAGTGGTGGAACGTATTTCTTAGATGCGCCTGTTGGCACTCGAAAAACTTTTCTATTTCAACAATTTTGGCCACCATTCGTTCGCAAAATAAAATAGCATTGGCTCTCGCGTCATCTGGAATCGAGGCGACTTTATTGGACGGCGTCAGAACAATACATTCTGCGCTCAAGTTGCCATTGCACGTGAACTTCAACAAAAATGCAACATGTAGTTTTACCAAAACATCAGGAAGGGCCAAAGTGAGATCATTGGATGCATTCAATCGTATACAATGAAGGATATGAGAGGAAATCAACGGCTCTTTGGTGGCGCCTTAATAGTATAAGCTGGTGATTTCCGGCAAACTTTGGCAGTAATTCCTCGATCCACCGAGACTGATGAGCTTAATGCGTGTTTAAAGTCATCCATTCTGAGGGGATATGTGTGAACACTCACATTAACCACAAATGTGCGTGTTCAATTACAAAATGGTCCACCATGCCAATGAATTTTCAAAACAGTTGTTGAAAACTGGAGATGGAAAAATGCCGATAGACAATGAAACTGGCTTAATAGCGTTAGCAACCAATTTTTGCAATGCAGTTCAATCAAAAGGAGAATTGATTCGAAAAATGTTTCCAAACATTGTACAAAAATACAAGACAAATGTTTGGCTGAGCGAAAGAGCCAACAGACATGCCATTCAAATTCAAACGTTTGCAGTTTCCAGTGCGACTGACTTTTGTAATGACCATCAATAAAGCGCAGGGGCAATCTTCGCGAGCGTGTGTGAATTTGAAAAATAATTGTTTCTTACATGGACAATTGCTTGTAGCCTGTTCACGTGTAGGAAAAAAATATTATTTATCATAGAGCCTTACAATAAATTTATTTATTAGCCGAAAGCCCTGGTAGCTAGTGCTTATACTTATACTTATACTTTTAATTCATTAATCTGTCAATAAATTAATTTAAAAGAAAAAAAGAAATGTTTTCTAATTTAGCAAAGAAATAAAGAAAACGTCTATCGAAGCGGACAGTACTGTCGCTAGTACCATAGACAAACCATACTGAGACCCCCAACTCACAATCCTCTTGCCGCTGGGCCCCTCAATTTTTTTTCAAATTCGCCATTTTGTATTCCTATCGGTGTTATGTCAAAAATGAATCAGTGTGACATGCAAAAATACACAAAAACTACAAAAATAAATGCTGCCAACCGCGGCAACCGTGGGGAAATGTGAAAGAGTTCGGGAATTCCACATTTTTATTATACTGAATACCATTGGTTGTTATTATTAATTGTTAAAGGCGAATAATTTGATTTGTTTGGTTAGTAAAACTATCTAAAATATATGTTTTATATACTAGAACATATTAGGACAAACATGGTTGTGTATTTACCTCTTTTCGATATCATTAAGATCGATTTATTGTATGAATTTTTCTTTAATAACTGAAGAAAACCTGCTCAAAATGTTTTTATTTTCATGCAACCATTCTGCATTGACAATCTTTCATAAATATTTTAAGCAAATGTACACTTATTCCTAAAAAAAATACTATCCACACGTATATAAATAATTTCAAATTTAACGGACCAAATTTTATGAACGCTGTCAGCAGCTTTGTCCACAGCGGAAGTGGCATATGCAAGGTGCGAGCGTGCTGTAGAGCCAGAATTTCTGAAGTTACGTGACATTTGTCAATACGAATTTCTATGTAACAATACTAACGCACTTAGCGTTTGCCACCCCATGAAAATATAGCTTGTAGGCAAGTAACGGGAAATCGGCCGAAGTTGGGGGTCTCAGTATTGTCTCTGGCTAGTACTTTCTGCGCCGCATTTTCCTCAAATTTCACCAAAATTATTCAATGCAACAATGTTTTAAGTCTCCATGGGGACCAACAAAGGACCCTTCCGGTACCTCTACAAAAAGCTGAACACAATCACACTCTTCCTAAACCTCGTATTACGTACTCACACCCAATAACCACCCATGCGATACTAATTATCATTGTTTCTTTCACACAATCCCATTGGCCACTGTCGCATTGACACCTGATTTAGCCACCCGATAAATACCCTTAGCACCTGAGCTCATCCGGAGGGAGGGGACAACGGACAAGAGCTTTATCCCCATCAGGGAGAACAAATGCGATAACAACAAGGATACAGGCAAAGTAAATGTCAATAGTCAATTCTGATTGATTGGTTTTGGTAGGCTCTAAGAAGGACCTTTTTCATGTTTGAATTTTTGTTGACGCAATAAGTAGTTTATGACATTTTCGTGGTGAGGGAGAAAAAAAACGAACATATACCGCCAAAAGGAATAGAATGTCTGCAGAGACGCTCCTCAGTGAATGTATCGCAGTATTTGAGGGCAAACTTTATGTTGCACATCGGATTAGGGATATTTCAGTGGCTTACAATTGACAAATGCAGTCTCAAAGTTAAACTGCTGATACTGATGTTCTCCTAAAAAAAGATACGGTTGAAATCGTTGGAGTAACAAACTTCAATAGCGTGTTGTCGGCAAAGGATTATCCTCACTGCGTGCTGCAAGCAAATTGAATTTATCGCCTCTAATGGATATTGTCGCCGCACTTTAAACGCTTTAATGTATACATGCTGCTTCATTTTCCATTTTGTTCGGTGTTTGCTTTGGTCTTACTTGTTAACTCCGACGTCGAGCCTATCGGCGAGTCTATCGTGCTGCAAGCGAGGATAGAGCAGGGGAAAAAATCCTTTCATTGAAAGCGACAAAGCGCACAGTAAAAGCAGATAAATTCAATTATCCTTTCGATTTTAAGCAGTCACTGGAATATTGTACACGAGCGAGGACCGAGGAACGAGTACCGAGGACTTGAGCGAAGGAAATAGGTAGGTACCGTGGTAATTTTATTAAGAGGCGGATAGAGATTAAATCGAAGTCAGAGGGCGGTCCAGGGTGATCCTGGGCGCGTACAAATTGTCAAGGGAAATGAAGCTGTAGACCGAAATCAACAGATTTTATTAGAATTTGTTGCATCTGTTCACAATGTGGGCCTAGTAGTTCCCGGTTCGACCCCCAGAAAAAAAAATTAAAGTGCATTTGATCCCACCCACTGTTCACAATCGTCTGACAAGCATGACAAGTGTCTAAAAATTGGGACACTCGTCCTAAAAATGAAAAAAAAAGATAGACCACGACTTCCAGACCCATTTTTCTATTCACAGTTCATACAGCATAACTATATAAATCCAAGCCCAAGGATACCTCTCGATTTTTGCAGAGACATTTAACCAGTCACTTGAACTGCACACAGGTCGATAATCTACACCCGTAAAAGCCCATCCTCCCCATAATCTCCAGCAGAAACTTCTACTTCTAGATTCATACCATGGAGAGATTATTTTGAACTGTTTTGACAGAAACCAAATCGTGACTAGCAAGTTTAAGTGCACAAAAGCACTGTGAATGCGTTTCGAATGCCTTTGAGCATTTTACTGCTTCACAGCTGCTAATCTCTTCCCGAGAAACCACCCCGCAAAGTGTACTCAATTTGCTGGCGAAATTTAAGGTGAATCGATATCCTTTCTTTGAATTTCCACACTGATTATTCCAATGGCATAATAAATGAAGTCAATCGAAACTGTTGGAGTGGGTCCTCTTCTTGTGCTCGTCTGTGTCTCTTGAGGTTCCACGACCACGACCGATGGCTTGGGATAAGTTTCAAGAATCTATTGTCTGAACTTGGTCGTGTCGCCTGGCATTGGTGGTGCGCATCTCGCGGGGGTGCGACTCACAGGCACACAGTTGCGGCAGTGCAGCGTGCCACTGGCAGAGTTGTGAATGCAGATTTTCCAATGTGTACCTATGCGGGTGGTGCACCCTAAATGACGACTATAAAAGTGGAATTCGATTTTCACATCACCGTGCACGTGACAGACATTTCGTATTCGTAGCGTGCGATTGTTAAATGGTGTTTGAAACAAATTCGCTTTTGTTGTGTTCGGTGCTGCAAGTGATTGGGGTTTTTTTTTTTCTAAAATGATGAGACGAAGATTTGATACAAAGCGTTTGTAAAATGGGGATGAGTTTGTAACAAAATGAGAAGCTGGCTTTACATCAGCACGTCTCTGTTTATTTACACACAGGAGCGCTTTTACAGTTTTATTTAATATATCCCTGATTCGTTTAAGATGTAATTCATATTGTTCCTTAATTCAGAAGCTGAACTTAAAAAATCCTAGAAGAGACTTTCTTTAATCAAATGCGAGCATTTTCAAAGAAGATTGTTTCCGATTGTAGTTTTGTTTTGAACAAGGAAAGCACATACACAAAAACGTTGTATGTTGGGTTTTCTGTTGGAACGGAACGATAAAAAGTGTATTCGACGTAGATGTGAACTGTTACCACTGTTCTTCACAAAGGAAGGTTACAAGATCCGATTATAGGAACAGACGTTGGCATTGAAAAACCTTGTGGGACTTTCTTACTTCTGGAATTCGCACTCGAAAAAAAATTGTAGGTCCCAAAAACAAAAACCCACACAAAGCGAATGGTGGTGAGAAGCTAGGGAGCCTAAACGGATCTGTTGCACCAGCTGCTTTGAGGTCTTCCTGGAATTCAAAATGTTTAGGCGAAGGCGCTTTCGATAAAAAAGCGGCCAAGTGAGAGTCGGACTCGCCCATGAAGGGTTCCGTAGCTGCAAGTAACATAATAAAGTGTTTTCCAATAAGATGTGTTATTTTGGTGTTAAAAAAAAATGCCATTTTTTGAGATAAATGATCGGATGTTTATTTCATAATAAAGATGCCGTTATGCCGTTAATAATGAAATACAACATCAGGCAAATGGCCACCACGAGCACGCATACAGGACCATATCCTTTTCATGAAATTTTCCATAACCAAATCGCAAAGTGGCTGCCCTATGTCCTCGATAGCCTCACGAATTTTATCTTTGAGGTCTTGAATCGAGGCTGGGCTGTTGGCTTATCTTTCACGTGGCCCCAAAGGAATAAGTCGCAAGCTATTGCGTTGCTTGTGTGGCACGTAGCGCCTTGTTGAAAGTAAACGTTGTCCAGATCAATACCATCCAACTCCGACCATAAAAAATCATTAATCATCTCTCGATAGCGCAATCCATTCACCGTAACTGTTGTTGCGAACTGTGACTGCATGATTTTCACCATTTTTGTAGTGAATTTTAATAATTTCAATGCGTTGTTGAAGCTTCAAAAGTGACAGCTACCGAAACCACAATAACACCTCTTATTGGAAAACCCTTTATAAAAGTTCTTGTAGTTCGTTGTAACTTTGATCGATGTTTTAATAATAGTGTATTTGTTTTAAATTAAGTTATTGATAAGTAAACATTATAATTAGGTACCTAAATGATGGGATTTAGATCTAAATATATGCGAGCCCATATAGGCTGCTCCGGAACCCTTTTATATTTGAGTTGATTGAATGAAAGGTAAATTGCGGTTTACGATTTATGACGTATTAAAAAAAAAAAACTTACTAGATCTCGTTCAAACCAATTTTCGGTGAAAGTTTGCATGGTAATGTACATCATATATTTTGTTTAGTTTTATCATTCTCTTATTTTAAAAGTTACAAGGGTTGGTTCACACATTTTACCACTTTGGAAGTGTCTCTCGCGCAAACTATTCAGTTTAAAAAAAAGGATATTAGAAACCTCAATATCATTTTTGAAGACCTATCCATAGATACCCCACACGTATGGGTTTGATGAAAAAACATTTTTGAGTTTCAGTTCTAAGTATGGGGAACCCCCAAAATTTATTGTTTTTTTTTTTCTATTTTTGTGTGAAAATCTTAATGTGGTTCACAGAATACATCTACTTACCAAGTTTCAACAGTATAGTTCTTATAGTTTCGGAAAAAAGTGGCCGGACAGACAGACAGACAGACATGACGAATCCATAAGGGTTCCGTTTTTTGCCATTTGGCTACGGAACCCTAAAAATGCTGTAATAATCTCACAATACCCTACGTAAATTCTTATCACTTGTATTCCGAACGCAGTCAGACCCTGGAAGGATACACAAAACAAAAAAAGGTTTGGTTGGCTATGCAAGTCAGTCGGAAAAGGCGAACCAGGCGAACGAATGACTGCTTAGAAGTGCAGCCACCGCGCAGCGTTGCCGCTGATATTTTTTTAAAAAGGGTCCCTACCCAAAAAAACAAGGGGCTTCCCCATAAAATACTTACCTATATAGGAAAAAAAAACAGCAAAAACATTTATTTATAACAGGGCAAGAGAAAAACGAATGTGTTCATTACAAAAAACGTTGTTCTTAATATTTTTGCATGCTTTTTCGTTCATATTTCGAATAAAATCTTTCTTAAACTGAAAAAGGGGCCATCATTCATCATTTAAAAAAAAAAATGGGGGCCACGGGTCTTGAGCCAAAACAAGCCTTTTCTTACACTCTATACCCGCGCCCTTATTATTGGAAATGAATGAATGAATAAGTTAAAAATCGTACGTAACGAATCATTTGAATACTCGTATAAACAGTCGTATAAAAGAAGGCACGTTGTTCGCACAAATTGTATTTTAGACGAAGATCCTTACTCTTACTTTAAGCCAAGAACGTCTCGATGGAAACGTCAAACACAATTTGGAAAAGCGATTTGTGATTCCAAAGTCAGGGGAACATTACTTAACAATAGTACTACAGGTATTTCCTTAAACAAGTCAAAAGTGGTGTTCTAGGGGTTGATGCAGCAACCCTGCAAGAAAATATGTATGAAAACATTCGGGCGGTAATTCAATCACAACAACCTGCTGTCTTTTCAAAATGGTTAACGACTACAATCTGTAATTCCGTGAGGACTCTTCTTCGTGACCCAATTTCTCAGCACCCATCAACAGGTTTACATCCATAGAAGTCTGAAAGGGCACACAACAAAAACACCCACACCCATACAAATGTATACACATTCAACCAATTGATACGACTCATGGTCATTATGTTGCTGCGAACTTACACATTTTCCAAGACATCATTCTTGCCTTATCATTTGCGTACGAAGCGAATAAAAATGAAATATGAAAACGAAAAGAACCTTGAATGGGAGTAGGAGCAGCATCCTTGTTGCACCATTCAGCCGCCCGCGCCCCCCCTCATTTGGAAAGAACGAGAGGACGAACGCCAGATTTATTATAATGCAAGTTTAGCAGTTACACTCGTGTCGGCGCGGTGTCGTGCCATAAGAACGTCTTCTCTACGAGCCAGCGAACAAATGTTTGTGATTTTCATTTCATGATTATTATTACGAGTTCGCTTTTTCATAACACAGGAGTGCTCTTTTCGGATGAAGGACTATGAATAGTGAGCACATTATGCGAGGTGGAATGGTTGGTCTTGGGCATAGCGCACGACTATGAAATGAAGTGCGAGGTGGCACAGAATGGAAGAGACACATTTGCAAGTGGAAGATGTTTTCTTAGAAGTCCTGCTTTGGCAGTTTGTTGCAAATTTAATGCTGAACAGCAACAAGTTATTTTTTTGTAATAATTTCAGAGGACAGAATCTTTGATGGGAGACGGGAGACGGGAGACCTTTGTGCTTATTCAAATTTATACGAGGTACATATTTATTGCATTTTGCATGACCTACTTTTGAATTTTGAATGCGAGACCTTTCAAAATATTTATAATATTTATTTTTTGCAAAGCCTAGCGACACCTATCGTCAAGTGACTGCACAAATTTCCCAACAAGATTTTTATAGATTTTGTGACAAAATGAAGAGATTACTTCGATTTAAAATCGCTGGCAGAGAAAATATCCCCTCTCCGAACATTCGTATCCTGCGCAAAGCATTTCGGTAGGGTATTCCGAATATCTTCTCTTTGGCTGATTGGTGTTCTCTTTGGGTAAATATTTTAAATGCAAGAAGTAAAAGTAATAAGTTGAGGATGTCCTACATAATTTTGACGGGCATAATGTTACATTTGCTATGGTTCAGGTTCTCACTCTGTCCCGTTTTACCGGTAGTAAGTTGGAATGCATTTCCGAGTGTTTGCATATACTAGTTTTAAAAGATAAATATGCACACAGCATGGAAATGGTCATAAAAATCAAGAAGGGTACATCTGTTGCAAATTCGTCAAATATTTCGCCTAAAACAAGTGAGTGGGTATTTTCTTCGCCTTTGACAGGGTTCAAGCTTCCTATACCGGTGTGATATGTGTTGCGTATATTGGAGCTATTAGCTGTTTTTTATTATCAGCTATGATCCATATAGATCATCGATTTACATGCACTTACAACAACAGCACATGATCCTGCTTCTCATCGAGATCACGAATCATGATCTGAAAATTATTTCTACTATTTCCGACTAGGTGGCTTGTTTTATTTTTAAATGTTGGTGTGCCTGTAAACGATAGCCACACAATCACGTTGCCAGACTAAAAAATAGAACACAAAAAATCAATTAATTTTTTTCGCATTTGAATAAACTCCCTGTCCGTATTCCAAATTATTTTGTTTTTTCTCGTTCTGTAGAGGTATGTCCAGACCAGCCAAACATTTGATAAACAATTAAATACCTACATGTTCCATATTTATTTCCAAAACACTTATTAAACAGAACAATTTTTATGAAATGCTTAGATATTTTTTGCTGGTTTGGATCTGGACATAAAAAAAACATTTATGAAATGTTTCACACTTACCCAATCGTGATGGGAAATAATTTTTGTTTTACAAGTATCCCTGCAGAAACTGAGCGATGTTTTTCGATTATTATTTGTTTTTAAATAAAATATAAATGTCCAGAAAAGCTTTGAATAACTAATGAGAAAGTGATGCATTTAAAACGATTATTTGAATTAAATCGCGTGTCGCGTGATTGCCGAAACCAAAATTACGGAAATAAAAACTCCACTCGCTGCTAATAATTCCACCACATTATTTTATTCTAGTCCAAAACAGGATAAAGTTGAAACATCTCATAAACATTTACCCCCGTATTAATAAAGAAATATGCAAATGTAAGTTAGCTAGTGGAAGTCAGATAGCATACCAAAATTTGACGTAACTGCTGAGTAACTTTTACGCAGTGTTTATTAATACGGGGGTTAATAAATAAATTTCAGAAATCTTTTATAAATGTTTATAAAATCTTTCCGATTTGCTTCAGACACATTTCATAACCATTTCTGAAATGTGTCGGTGGTCTGGACACACATTAATATGCCAAGATAAACTCAAGCGGCAGCAGCAAAATATTGTTCATGTGTTGCATATTTGAACATAAAATTTGTTTCACAAAAATATATTTCAAAAGAAAAATTATGCAAATTTGATTCAAATATGGTAACACCCCCGACATTGCAAGTGCGATGACATGTGCCTTGTGTGGCGTCACGTTGAGCAGAATATTTGCAATATGGGTGGTGGCAATATGAAGTTTGTAATACCCTGTATTATCTGTTTTGTTTTTGAAAGCAACTGTTGCCACAATTCCAAAATTAAACTTTTTAATGATCCGTTTTGTTTTATTTTCGTGATCTGATTCGGATCAGATCACGCTGATAATAAAAAACAGCTATGTCAGCTTTGCGGCTCTCGGTTTTCGTTTTATTTGAATTCGAAAAAGGAATACATTTTTCTTTGCAGTTGCTAAGATTGTTTCTCAAGACGTTTTCGGTTGAGAAGAGATTTTTTGGTCTGCCCTCACTTAGTGATTGTCAATGATCCAAATCTACACATCTCCAAAACAAGACACTTCAACTTAAATGAGGAGTTACAACCAATTAGCCGCAGAACCATTTAAAGTTTGCAAATGACTTTCCGCTTACAAACCCCGGGGGAACACAGCAAATGCCATCAGCACTAAACGGATACCTCCAACCATTTCTAATTGCACAAACCGCCCACTTAAATAAATACACGTAACCCTTCATCAAACTTTCAAGTACATCAGATAGCTATCCACAACAAGTAGCATTCTCGTAAATATACAGCACTTAAGGAAGTTATACCGGATAATTTCAGCAGCAGGCGAATTATCCCTTTAAAACACCTGAATAGAGCTAGATCCACAGGATGGCATTAATTGAAACCTCCGTGACAGTGGTAAATGGATGAAAGTGAATTTGCCATCCTAATTGGGAGTTTGTTGACGTCACACACACATTCGTACGATGTGGTGTGTCATATTTGCATGAAAGCAGGATATACGTGATGTTTGACAAAGGAATACCTATTGTTAATTTTAAGCCATTTATGCATGACCTAGGAGTACTTAATCCACTTACGAAATGTCATTAAATGTCAAATTGGTGAACCGAAATCCTGCACAAGTACACCTATTTGAAACTTCAAAGTATAGCGCCTCCTCCCCTTAGTCCTCTCTTCAGCCAGTGGGAAATACTATGATCCTTTTTGCATTATTAAAGCCTGGCTATCGGTGGACAAATTCCCATGAATGATGTTGCAGTTGATGGCGGCATTCTCAGTACTTTTCTCCATAACAATGTTGTGGATGGTCTCCAGTCGTCGGTTGGGTTTTAGTTTAGTTTACCCTCAAGATATTGCACGGACGATTTAACGAGACGAAAAGTCGAAAAGTCGAAAAATCCCTTAAGAGGATGAGAATGTGTTCGTTTTTGATGCCGCCATCCAATTAGTGCAACGAGCAGGAACATCGGGACATTGATTCGATGTAGAATGTGGATTAGGAGGCATTCGCCATTTTGCCGGATTTGTTGCAATTAAATGGAGTCGGACAAACGTTTCCGGGTATAAAGCATAAGCTAATTCAAGTGGTCGAAGTAATCAACTATACCCACGACCCTACGTACTTTAGAGGACTTAATTTCTGCACTCGTCTCTTATACTTTTTACTCTGCAAGTTCCTTCTTGTGCGGCTTAGCCATTCATAGCTCTTAATCTAATTCGAATGCAAAATAAGTTCACCGACAACGATCCAGGGCACACACATTCGTTTGTCACACAAGTGTTTGGCTGTCATTGCGTTGGTCGTTTTATGTGACAGTCTTTTGCATACCGCACAGCTTTGTGGGAGATTCACTTGTAGATGGAGACGCGCTCTTCTCTTGGTCGGGCTGTGTTACATATTTCGCAGATCTCCTCTGTAGGAGTCGAAGTTGTCTTTGTGATTTACTGCGACACTTCGAGTATGGTTCTACTTTTGCTAGTGCTATAGATGTTTATGTTGCTTTGCGATGTAATGTGATGTGACAGTTTGCCAATCGTATCAAGAAGTGTTAAATCGGATCAAATGGGCTTTAGAGAATTTGGAAACAAAAATATTTCCACCAAACACACAGTGGACGTTTCATAAAATTTATTTTAAGCTGGCTTCCAACCCTTGCCAGGGAAATTAATGCAATTTCGATATTTATCAAAGTAGATGACTTTCCATCTCTTTCTATTTTACTGACAAAAATATTGACGCGATATTCAGCGCAAATCATAAAAGTAGTGTTTCATTAATCCGGCTTAAGCCAATATGCGATTGCATGTGTTTTACTGAGCATGAGTGGATTTTCGAACATTTTTGACACAAGCTAAGCCAACATAATCCGATAAAAAAAATAAATAGTTGGCCTAGGCCTAGCGTCTCGAATGGAAGGGGTCTACAATTGTATCTACAATGGAGAAGCTCTTTAATGACAGTTATACTCTCGGATGTTTGTCCGAATTTTGAATTTATTTTTTCGGGGATTGAACCTGAGACCCCTTGCTTAGTAGTCCAACACATTAATCACTATAAACGACTGCGCCTACAAATATTGACGCGATATTCAGCGCAAATCATAAAAGTAGTATTTCATTAATCCGGCTTAAGCCAACGTCACTTTTCCTGCGTCAGCCACATTTGCGATTTGTCAATTTAGTACTCAGTCACGAATTTCTTGACTAGATTCGTCGACTATCTCTCCATAAACGTCAACTGAAATAGCTGTTTATCTAGACCGATCTAGGCCAATCAAAACTGAGAGACATCACTGAGACATTCAGCTGTCAGACTTACTAAACCAGATACTTGAACGTACCCAATATCTAACATCCAGAAATATGTCAGAATACCTTTAACGAAATTTTTCCTATACAAATATGAAATTTTTAAACCAGCTTAAGCTAACATAATCCGATAATATTAAGTCATTTAAAAAGTCCATAGGATGACACATAGACGGCGTTACCAGAATTTTTTCCATATGATTTTTATTTATTACTAGCCGTGCACAAACGTGCACAAATGATACAGACCGCAGTGGACGCCCAAATGAGGCTGTTGTTCCAGAAAACATCAAAAAAATCCACAAATTGGCTATGAACGATCGCAAATTGAAGGTGCACGAGCAGATATCAGATGGTAGTGTTTTTACCATTTCACTCGAACATTGGTATGCGAAAGCTGTGTGCAAAGTGGGTGCCGCGTGAGCTCACAGTCGACCAAAAACAACAACGAATTGATGCTTCAGAGGAGTGTTTGGCGCTGTTAAACCGCAATAAAATCGAATTCTATCTTCGATATGTGATAATGGATGAAACATGGCTTCACTTTTACACACCAGAACCCAAAAGACAGTCAGCTGAGTGCACAGCAGTCGACGAACTGAATCCAAAGCGAGCAAAGACGCAACAGTCGGCCGTTAAGGTGATGGCGTCTGTATTTTGGGATGCGAATGGAATAATACTCATCGACAATCTCAATAAAGGAACCACCATCAACAGCGACTATTACTGTGCACATTTGGATCGATTGAAAGCTAAAATCGCAAAGAAACGGCCACATTTGCAAAATAAAAAAAGTGTTGTTTCACCAAGACAATGCAACGTGTCACAAATCGATGAAAACGATAGCAAAATTGAATGAATTGGTCTTCGAATTGCTTACACACCCACCGTATTCTCCAGATTTAGCCCCCAGCGACTTTTTCCTGTTTTCAGATCTCATATAGAATGCTAGAAATTTAAGTCCAATGATGAAGTAATTGCTGAAACTGAGGCCTATTTTGACGAGAAAGAGAAATCGTAATATAAAAGTGGTATCGAAAAGTTAGAAAATCGCTATACTCGTTGTATCGCCCTCGAAGCCAACTGTTGAATAATAAGTCGAGTTTTGTCAAAATTTTCTTTTTTTCCTACTTATCCTACGGACTTATTGAATGATCCGGATCAGATCACGAAAATAAAGCAAAATGGATCACTGAAAAGTTTAATTTTTGAAGTGGCAACAGTCGCATTCAAAAACAAAACAGATTACAGGGTATTACAAACTTCATATTGCCACCACCCATATTGCAAATATTCTGCTCAACGTGACGCCACACAAGGCACATGTCATCGCACTTGCAATGTCGGGGGTGTTACCATATTTGAATCAAATTTGCATAATTTTTCTTTTGAAATATATTTTTGTGAAACAAATTTTATGTTCAAATATGCAACACATGAACAATATTTTGCTGCTGCCGCTTGAGTTTATCTTGGCATATTAATGTGTGTCCAGACCACCGACACATTTCAGAAATGGTTATGAAATGTGTCTGAAGCAAATCGGAAAGATTTTATAAACATTTATAAAAGATTTCTGAAATTTATTTATTAACCCCCGTATTAATAAACACTGCGTAAAAGTTACTCAGCAGTTACGTCAAATTTTGGTATGCTATCTGACTTCCACTAGCTAACTTACATTTGCATATTTCTTTATTAATACGGGGGTAAATGTTTATGAGATGTTTCAACTTTATCCTGTTTTGGACTAGAATAAAATAATGTGGTGGAATTATTAGCAGCGAGTGGAGTTTTTATTTCCGTAATTTTGGTTTCGGCAATCACGCGACACGCGATTTAATTCAAATAATCGTTTTAAATGCATCACTTTCTCATTAGTTATTCAAAGCTTTTCTGGACATTTATATTTTATTTAAAAACAAATAATAATCGAAAAACATCGCTCAGTTTCTGCAGGGATACTTGTAAAACAAAAATTATTTCCCATCACGATTGGGTAAGTGTGAAACATTTCATATATGTTTTTTTTATGTCCAGATCCAAACCAGCAAAAAATATCTAAGCATTTCATAAAAATTGTTCTGTTTAATAAGTGTTTTGGAAATAAATATGGAACATGTAGGTATTTAATTGTTTATCAAATGTTCGGCTGGTCTGGACATACCTTTATAGAACGGGAAAAAACAACATAACTCGGAATACGGACAGGGAGTTTATTCGAATGCGAAATAAATCAATTTATTTTTTTGTGTTCCATTTTTTAGTCTGGCAACGTGATTTTGTGGCTATCGTTTACAGGCACACCAACATTTAAAAATAAAACAAGCCACCTAGTCGGAAATAGTAGAAATAATTTTCAGATCATGATTCGTGATCTCGATGAGAAGCAGGATCATGTGCTGTTGTTGTAAGTGCATGTAAATCGATGATAATAAAAAACAGCTGTAAAGATTTCAAAAAACTGCCAAAGGATGTTTTTTTAGAGGTATAAAACTTTGAAATGGAATAAAACAAAGATGATTTTTTTAAATTGACATGAAATGTACTTTATGCGAAGGATTATCTTCTGACATTAAAATTAATCATATTATATATTATATATACAAATAATAATTGAAAATTGTGATCAACTGCAATCTTGTATTTCGAACAGAACCATGATTTTCAAAATAAATTTTCACAATTTGGAAGTGTTGTTCAGGCGTCTGTCTATTCATGTTGAAATGTCAAAAAAAAACTAAAAATAAATCACTTGACAGCTGACAAAATGGCCGCCAGTTAAAATAGTGTTGCCAACTTAAAGTTCTATACCTCTAAAAAAAAAACACCCTCTACTCAAGCTAAGATTAGACTGTATGCCAATTATGCATATGAATGCCAACAGGCAAATGACCAAATTAGCTGTCAAATGACCAAAATGTCAGGATTATCAAAACAGTATTTTGTCATATTTCCCTTGATTGTCATTTAAGGCAGTTGTTATTAATTAACAAATGTTGTAGTAGGGTAATGTGGTAAAGAAAAACAAAGCAAGACATGTAGATGAAAAAGATGAAAAGAAAAAAGCAGACCCACAAAAGAACTAAAAAAGGTAAAATGACTAACAAAATATACACCAAGTGAAATAAGCAATCGAGCCAATGAAAACACATAACAAATATTAACAAAAATACAAATAACTAAAACAAAACAAATAGATAGCAAACAATTTCTACACAAACAAATTTTCACAACAGGAAAAAAGTATATAGTATAGCCACAATTACTGGAAAAGCACAAAACACTAATTAAACCTAAACAAATTACAAAGAAAATACGCAATTGAATAATTTACACAAATGATAGATTGAATAATAAACAAAAAAAGAGAACGAAAATAAATCAAAATCCCACGAACTCAACCAGTCAAACACCGATGACAACAAAATAATTCTTGTTCCATCAAAAATGCCAGCAATGCCATAACGAAATTTCAATAAAGTGCATATAGTGCTTTATGCTGGCATTCGTGCTTATTGTCCGATTGCACTATATGCTATTTGGGCATTTTTATCTGTCAAAAACAGACTGGTCATATGTGGCGGCATTGAGGTCATTAGACCATATGAGATATGCCCTTGTATGACCATATTTTGACAGGAAAACTGTCAGAAATTGGCATTTTATGACCACTTGGCGTAAAGTCTAATCTTATGTCGTTTTCACAAAATCAATCTTTTTCTTGATTCGGATCACTTTTTGCAGATCTCGATATTTTTTCAGATTTACGCATACTACCACAAATACCAATATACTTTGCATAGCTGTTTTATGTCAATTTAAGAATTTTCTTGTAAACCGAATGCACAAAGTTTCGTGAAAACCAAAATAAAGAAATACAAAAATTGCCATGGATATAATTTGGTAGGAATTATTATCTTCATTGCCTTCCTCATCATCTGGAACCGAAACTACTCCATTTGTATCTACAAAAGGGGAAACATTTTTCAAGTCGATATCCATAGTTGATTTTTTCAAAAACGAATGCAATTTGAACAGCTGATATTGCTAATCCATTTACAAAAGCAAATCAATTTCGTTGCATGTTCCATGAGCCGCGTTAAATCTGAGATCTGAAAACGATTTTTGGTGGTCCCAATGGAAAACGACATTAGCTATACTACCGGGATTGCTTTTGAGACCAGAATAGCTTTGGCTGTAAATTTTATATAGCAAACAAGCCAGCGGTCCCCGTATAGCGAAATCAACAGAAAGATAGATAAAACCAGTTGATGAAAATGTTTACCAAAAAAGCGACGCAAATTTTTAGACGTTGCAGTGAAAAACAATGACAGCGAAGCTAGTATCGAATTAGAATCAGGGTGGAGATGAAAATACTGCGTAGAAGAACGAGGACTTCCGCAGTCACCGATGTGGAGGCCAACTTCGTGCGATCTTAACAATATCCGGAGGTTTTATATAGGTAAGTCAAGGAACTGCTGCCTAAAGACCGGTTCGAAGTCTAATCAAATCAGTGAAAAGGACCTACCCATTGTCTGTTGCGACGGATCTGGCAACGCCGGAAGGCAAAAAATGACAAGCTGTCAAGCTTGTGCCACGTTTTTTTCCCTTTTTTTAATTGCGGTTAGGAGATTTGTGGAAATCTTCGGCAGAATTTGCGTTAGGAATATTAAAGTAAAATATAGATTACATGGAAGAAGTATTGAATAAACATTATTGTCATTTGGAGGAATTATTAAACGAATAAAACTTGAATTGTGATACCTAATTGTACTTATTTGGATGTTGTATCGTTGCGGAAAATTCGAGAGCTCTTCTCAATACCACCGAAGCGCATGAAATAGTAGAAAGCATGTGTTCAAGCATCAGCATGTAAAGGGGGACATATTATGCAAAAATACAGCCTACGTTCGATCAATAAAGACCCAGCCCCACCACTCAGTACAGAAAGAGGTTGGATCAACTTTTAAAAGTCAGCAAGACCGCTGATTTAGATGGCCTACCAGCAGAGCTTAACACAGAGGTGATATTTTTGATGGAAGAATTAATGCGCGTTGAGATGAGCTCCATGCATCCCATTTAGAAGAAAAAATAAGTTTACCCTATGTCTAGCAAGAACTATCAAGACATATTTCTGCTAATGTCGCCTAGAAGACCCCATCCCACATATCTAACGCAAACCGTGGTTTGTTTTGTGCTTTTCCCACTGAAGAGAATCCTAGAAAGAGACCAACAAACTTCAAGTCGAAGCCCATTACCTCTTCATCGACTTTAGAGCCTTTTCCTTTACCTTACATTCAACTCACTTTCCAACCACAATTCCATCAATACGCTTCCTACCTCTTCTAAAGGTTTAGACTCAATTTAATCATTATTAATCGCATTGAAACCGAAGCCTTAAAACTAACCCGTTGATGGACTTAACCCAAATGAACTATTCATAGTCATACACAAAACTCGCATCATACAGCAGTCTGATCCTACTTCATCCCTAAACTGCGTAATGATGAACTATAGCATCAAACTAATGCTAGTGCCTGTTTATGAATTCACAAGAAGCTTATAGGAGCTTCACCTCTGCACAGCCACCGACCGCAATTAATCATAACGACATCTATTGAATTTTCCAACTCCACTTGGAGAAGGAGATTCCTCAATACAAAGCGCAAACATGCTTTATGGACTCTTTCGCATTCAGAAATGAAAACTCAAAATTATTGTTTTGTATAATTAATACCAGCAGCAGTTTCGTTTCAGACGGAGAGAGAGAGAGAGAGAGCGAAAGGCGATGAAATAAGTAAAAAGAATATATCCGCAGCGCCAGCCCCACACTCCGTATCCGTACAGATATAAATAATTTTAATACCGATAAATGCTGAAAGTTTCACTAGGTCCTGGTCCTCGCCCTCGTCCTCGTACTCTTCCTGTCTGACGGCTACACTGTGTGTGTGTAGTAGCGACCGGCCGGCGGTTGGCGTCCCGTTCGTGTTGTTTATAATGAAATATCGCATTCATTTGTCAGGCGGTAAAATTTTTAAGTGGCCCATTGTTTCGAATAAATTATCCTTAAAACTAAGTTATTACTTGAGCAACGACGAGAGGTGGTCAAGTTGAAGTTTTCTGGGTTTTCATTCCGTATCGTCGGACGTTGGTACTCTCTCCGGTTCGGTTGAATGGGTTTCGTGAGCTGGAAACTGTTTGTTCCTTTGGCCAGAAGGCTCAACTGCCGAGGGCAACAAAACTGCTGAGATAGGACACGAAGTTGTTATAGTTTCGAAATTGTTATATGCTTGTGTTGGCTTTTGTGTTTTGCAAGCAAGGAGGCTTCGGATATTATGAGTGCTTCGGCTTCCACAAGGTGGAAAGGATCATTTTTATTATTTCCCGTGGTGGATCATAAACTATTCGCCCTGTTGAAATTGAGAACACCAGAAATTACTGGCGTATATTTATGGTCAAAGTGAAGTTTAGGTCACTTCTTGCAATCGAGTGTAACTACAGATATAGAGCAGGGCAACCGGGCGGCAAACACAAACGTTTTTGCTTTTGTTGAAAGGTGTTGGTAGCGGAAAACACTTGCAGTGGATTATTACAAGGGTGAAAGTTTTATGAGGTAAACGGTACCGTTGCCGTGGCACTGGCGGTGCATTGTGGTTTGTTTGTGCTTTTCCCACTGAAGAGAATCCTAGAAAGAGACCGACAGAGACAGAGATGACAGAATTATCGAGGGAATTGAATTCTAAATGGAATTGTGAGACTTTGGGTATTGGTTTTGGGTATTTTCTAATTGCAAAAATTGTGCTTTTGATTTATGTGGTCAGGAGTGGGATGATGGAGGATGTGTTCTAGACCGCACGCTCTAGCCGGCGGATTGCTCATATTTGTATAGGAAAAATGTCGTTAAAGGTATTCCGGCATATTTCTGAATGGGAGACATTGGGGACGTTCAAGTATCTAGTTTAGTAAGTCTGACAGCTGGCTGACATGATGTGTCTCAGTTTTGATTGGCCTAGATCGGTCATATTAACAGCTGTTTCAGTTAGGATAGCTGAAGAATTTTGTCAAGAAATTCGTGACTGAGTACTAAATTGACAAATCGCAAATGTGGCTGACGCAGGAAAAGTGACGTTAGGTAGTCCAGACCAATCTAGTCCTCTTCAGATAGGTAGCTAGATTTTTGAATGTGCCCATTCTAAACTCTAGTCCCAAAATCGATTAGATAAGTTTGGACTAGATTTTTCCTGAATGTCACTTTTACTTCATATCAGCCATACAATCGAAATGTCATCTTAGTCCTCAGTTAAGAAATTCGGGACTAGGTCGGATTCAGCTACCTTTTCATAAACGCCAAAAAAAAAAAGTGACAGCTGTCAGATTTTGAACGTCCCTATTCTCTTACAGCGATGCAAAATAACCAACGAGTAATCTTTAATTAAACCACAAACAAAAGTACAGAACTTTACAACCTTTACCAACTAACTTCGAAATAGTCATTTGAGAGATTCGACAGCAATCTGTCAGTTATAGCAAACTTGTCCAAAGACATTTTTTAGGGTTAGGTTTGTTTGGACTATTCTCACACCGGCTTATACAACTTATCGTGTACAATTTCGCGACTTCAGCGTGGATTATTGTCCACAAAATATATCAAGTCTCTGGTATGTTCTTGTCAATCATTGAATCGCTTTCGACAATAAACTCTTCGCCTTAACCTATGTTTCCCATAAATTCAGTCAGCAGTGGCCCAAAAAAAACTGTCCACACAATTGTAAACATAGAATAAAATTTATTGTATTTATTGTGCTTCCACCTCAGACACACCAAAGCAGAGCTATCATCGTAGCCAACTTCAGAAACAAAGATTCAACTGCGGCCAACTTCGAAGTGGCTGATTTCCGGCATCGAAAAGGAGACTTTGACATCCGGTTCTATTATTATTATAAAAGTATTGTCATACCAACCACGCCATTATATTCTCTAAATAAAAACTCATTTATAGCTTCAGAAGTGGGATAACAAAAATCAAAATATAATAATAAAATGACTTTAAGATCAGTGACACGCCAGGAGATGGCAAATTCATTGGCTGAAGCAGGAACATTGATTCCAGAAAGTGCCACAATAACACAGTTGCGGCCATTGTATGAGTGTCTCATCGAAACACGGCCGACCATTGAAGACGCCAACGATGAAACCACCGCTGGGACGTCGAAAATAATTCCGCCTGCTGTTTCTGGTACTGCTGCCGCTGTCGCTACTTCCGAATTTACTGCTGCAGATTTTAATACTGCTGCTGCTGCCGTCCCTTCCGCATCTACCGCTGCATTGTCTGCTGCTGTTTCTGGTACTGCTGCCGCCGCCGCCCCTTCCGCATCCACTGCTGTATCATTTGTTGCGACTGACTTGGACCTAGTGGAACGGGAATTGATAGAACTGAGGAAACGAAAAGAACTGCTGTTACTACGCCAGGAAGTCGAGATGCTACAGAGTCAACTTCAGCAGAGTGCACCAATGGACTTATCTGTAGTAGACTCGATGATGACCAAATTTACGGGGGATGACTCGTATGGAATTAAGCGATGGCTTATGGATCTGGCTGAGGTTTTCGAATTGCTGAAATGCAATGACCAAAACAAGTTACTGTGTGCCCATCGCTTGCTTGGAGGAACGGCTAAACTGGTTGTTCGTCAGAAGGGAGCACGCAGTTATGAGGAACTGGAGATAATTTTGAGTGAACAGTTTGGTCGTTCTCACACAGTGCTAGAAGTTTATGAGGAGCTGAAGGCTCGAAAACTGCGGTCGGGAGAGAGTCTTCGGAGATACGTCGTAGAGATGTGCCTGATTGCGGATAAAGCGGAAATTCCTGAGAGTGACTTGGTGGATGCTATCGTCGGTGGGCTGAACGACAGAACCTCATTGGTTACTATGCTGTACCAAGCTACAACATTGCGTCAACTCAACATGCTGCTGGAACGTTACGAGAAACTCCGTGCCAAAGTTATGCAGCCCAGTGCTGGAAGTGGATTTTCCCCTGCGGTGGCTGGAAGGTCAACCAGTGCAACTTCTGTTCCTTCATCTTCGGTTAAAACTTCTGTCCAGATTGATAACACGCGCTGCTTTAATTGTTCGCAGTTCGGTCACTACCAGTCACAGTGTCCTAAGCCAAAACGTGCTCCAGGTTCCTGCTTCAAGTGTGGTGAATTGGGACACCTCCATCAGTCATGCCCTAGGAAACACAACGTTGTTGCTGCAATTGAAGAATCAGCGAGGGACGCCATCAAAACTTCAGCTCAGTTGTCTGAGGGGGAAGTCGAGTTAGTTAGGGCCGTAAGCGCTATGCAGATGGTGAGTGTTGCCTTTTTATATGATCAAGCCAAGCGCACTGAATTTTCTAAATTAGTAACTCTTCTTGATTCTGGTAGCCCGAAGAGTTTTATTAAACAATCAGCAGTCCCAATTAAAATTAAAAAGAAGTTAAGACCAACAAACTACTGCGGTGTCGGAAACAAACGACTAGAGATATACGATGAAGTCTTATGTGAGGTAGAAATTGAGGACACTTGTGTTAAGCATACATTTTTAGTTTTGCCAGACTCTGATCTTTCGGTGCATGTACTGATTGGTCGAGATCTTTTAAGAAAGCTTAATATTCATTTATGTAAAATTAGAAAAATGAAACTAAAGTATTCAAAAGAAGAACTTCTGAGTATTAAAGAAAAAGTGAAGAATTTTGAGTTGAAAGTTGTTGGATCCAGTGCGTTTGATTTGTTTAATTTGAGGAAAAATCTTAAGTTGTGTGATGGGTGTCCGGTGGGGGAAGGCGCTGATGTGGGTGGCGATTTGATTCAATCAGGAAAAGATACACTTACAGGGGAGATTTCTGATGTGGTGGGTTTGTCGGGGTCTGTTGAAAAGGAATATACAATACAGATTCATGCGGTTGAGACGAACATTGGAAGTAAATTTGGTTGTCATAACTTATGTATTGATGCATCTGAGCTAGAGGAGCGAGTTGCTTCTATTTCGCGAACTGACGATGAGCAGAACATAGACATTAATTTTGAATTGTATGGTCATCAAAAGGAAGTCTTACGCACAACGATTTATAGCCAATATTGTAATCCTAATCCGATAATTGAAGTAGAACCTTACGATTCAAAAATGAAGATATGTGTTACTGATGACACGCCTTTTCATTGTGGGCCGAGAAGACTTTCCTATGCTGAAAGAGTAGAAGTGGGAGTGATCGTTGATGATCTGTTAGCAAAGGGGATAGTTAGGTGCAGTAACTCGCCGTATGCCTCAGCTGTAGTGTTGGTTAGAAAGAAAAACGGGGAGGGTAGACTTTGTGTAGACTACAGGTTGCTTAACAAGAAAACTGTTCGTGATAATTTTCCACTGCCGTTAATTGAAGACTGTTTAGAATACTTAGAAGGAAAAAAATATTTCACTACATTAGACCTAATGAACGGCTTCCATCAAGTGCAAATGCATGAAGATTCGATTAAATACACTTCATTTGTAACGCCTTTGGGTCAGTATGAGTATAAAAAAATGCCGTTTGGATTGAAAAACGCTCCTGCTTTCTTCCAACGTTTTATTTACGACATCCTTCGGGATTTGGTAGATTCGGGCAAGATTGTTGTTTTTATAGACGATATAACTATTGCCACTGCAGATTTTGACGAGCATATAATAATATTAACTGAAGTCCTTAGCCGTCTGTACAAAAGGGGGCTGGAACTTAGAATGAGCAAGTGCAAGTTTGGATATTATGAAATAAACTTCTTAGGATACAAAGTTAGTTCAGATGGAATACGACCTAATGATACACATATCGAAGCAATAAACAACTTTCCGCAGCCTCAACATTTCAAGCAATTGCAGCAGTGTCTTGGTTTATTTTCCTATTTTAGGAAATTCGTTCCGGCATTCTCTTCTGTTGCGAAACCTTTGACTAACCTTCTGAAGAAATCTTCCGTATTTAACTTTGACGCTACTTGTGAAAGCGCATTTAAAAAACTTAAGAGGTTGCTGGTTTCTGCTCCAGTTTTGGCCATATATAGCCCCCGAAGAGAAACTGAATTACATACGGATGCAAGTAAAATAGGGTTTGGTGCTGTGCTTATGCAAAAACAAGACGATGGAAGATTTCACCCCGTAGCATACTTTTCTAAAACGGCTTCTGAAAGTGAATCGAGACTGCATAGCTTCGAGTTAGAAACATTAGCGATCGTGTATGCCCTCGAACGGTTTAAGACCCATTTGAAAGGGATTTTGTTTACGATAATTACTGACTGTAATGCTTTGGCGCAAGCTATGGGGAAGAAACAGGTGAATCAACGAATTGCTAGGTGGGTGTTTAGTTTTGAAAATTACAATTATAAGGTGAAGCATCGCAGCGGAATTTCGATGGGTCATGTAGACGCTCTTAGCAGATGTCATTTAATTAACTCAGATGAGGTATACGATACTGATTTAAATATACAGATTACTCAAAATCGCGATGAGGTCATCAGGAAACTTAGGGATGAGCTTGAAAGTGGTATTGTCCAGAACTTTGAACTTAGGGACGGACTAGTTTTTAAACGAGACAAGCGTGCGAATCATCTTCAGCTTTATGTACCCACTGAAATGGAGAACAATATTATTAGGGTTATCCATGAAAAAATCGGTCACATGGGACTTGACAAAACAGTTGATAAGCTTAGAAAGAATTATTGGTTCCCGAAGTTAAGAAAGAAAGTTAACAATTACGTTAGGAACTGTGTCAAATGTATAATTTACTCTCCTGCGGCCCGCAGTAATCAGCATAATTTATATAATATACCCAGAAAGCCCATACCTTTTGATACGGTTCATATAGATCACTTCGGCCCATTACCTTCAGTACACTCGATTAGAAAACATGTGCTGGTTGTGGTAGACAGTTTTACGAAACATGTAAAATTATATGCGGTGAGGACAACCAGTACTAAGGAGGTTTGTGCATCATTGCAAAAATACTTTGACAACTTTAGTCGACCAAGACGGATAGTGAGTGATAGGGGAACATGCTTTACTTCTAAAGAGTTTTCAGAGTTTTTGGAGAAAAATAGTATTGAGCACGTAAAGGTGGCAGTTGCTTCACCTCAGGCTAACGGACAGGTTGAAAGGGTGAACCGCGTTTTGAAAGCAATGCTAGCTAAACTGACGGAACCGGTTAGTCATTCTGATTGGGTAGTTAAACTTGTTGATGTAGAATATGCAATAAATAATTCAGTTCACTCGACAACTCAAAGGTCGCCTAGTGAGTTACTGTTCGGAGTCGGGCAAAGAGGTAGGATAGTTGACGAATTGACGGATTACCTTGAGGATAGATTTGGGTCAGGGGATCGTGACCTGGAAGGGAATCGCTCTGAAGCTCTTAAAAATATAGAAAGGTCACAGGAATACAATCTTAGTTACTTCCTAAAACACAGTGTACCGGCGAAAACCTATGACATCGGAGATTTTGTAGTTGTAAAAAATGTTGACACAACAGTGGGGATGAATAAGAAATTTATAGCCAAATACAAGGGTCCTTATGTAATCAAAAAGAAGTTACTCAATGATAGATATTTTATAACCGACATTGAAAATTGTCAAGTGACACAGATTCCTTATGAAGGGGTAATTGAATCAAATCGCTTACGCATGTGGTTGGCCCCGATTGATGCGTCGGACACTGGTCGCATTGACCCTCAAGGCAACACTGACCCTCTTAGGTTGGATTGAATTTTCTTTATCCAATCGGGTCGATTGGAATGTCAGGAAGGCCGAGCTGTAAACATAGAATAAAATTTATTGTATTTATTGTGCTTCCACCTCAGACACACCAAAGCAGAGCTATCATCGTAGCCAACTTCAGAAACAAAGATTCAACTGCGGCCAACTTCGAAGTGGCTGATTTCCGGCATCGAAAAGGAGACTTTGACATCCGGTTCTATTATTATTATAAAAGTATTGTCATACCAACCACGCCATTATATTCTCTAAATAAAAACTCATTTATACAATCTACCTTTTGGTTTGTGCTCATCCAACCAATGAGCCACCAATTTGGTATTCCGAAACAACAACCAGAAGGGATTCCCTTTTAGTTTGCGATCCGTCGTCACCTATATACATGTAGAGTTCCAGGAACGCCTTCCAAATAAATGAAATCACCTTGTTTACAGGCGGCAAGCAGAGCAGTATCCTTTTATATATCTGGATGCATGTAAAAAAAAAAAAAGTAAAAACTAACTTAGTTTGGTTTCCCTTTGTTGGCAATCCGGTATGGCGATGGCGGCAGCGGTAGTGGTGGTGATGATGGTGGACACTAAAATTGGTGCAGCGGCCGCCAGGATATTTATGGTTGCCTCAACCTCACCACTTTACCCAAAAAGCATGCACATAAATCATATTTGCCAAAACCAAAGAGGGTATTTTAACGAAATATCCTGCCAACGAATTTTTCGCAGAGAAACTTTAATAAATTGCTTTCGTGGGGATTTTATATTCTGACTGCTGTGCGGGGGATATAACTAGTCAAGTTGTGTTGTATTTCGCAGGTGTGAGTGGCAATTTACTTTATCAACAATTTTGTGAAATTTTAACAATTGGGTCGATGGGCTTTGTGCACAATATTCAAGGGGAGATATATTTTTGAATTGAAGCGAACATTTTGTCCAAATATTCGAATGTAACCATTATCAGGTAAAAGGAACCGCGGAGCTGGGCAATATTGATGCCAGCAATGCTTGGAATATCATGCAGAAACTAAAACGAGTCCAACAGGCGTAACTAGCGGTGGAATACGTAGTCGACATGGTCCGAGGGGCTTAGTTTACCTAACCATAAGGTCCGCCCCGGACTGTAGCATGACCTAAGTAGGTAGCGGTGCAGTATTACACAAGCAGTACCAAAATATGATTTAATACGGTCATCCAGAGCTGATTGAAAGTCATATATGTACTGCGCTGGGACACAAGGGACAGATATGAAATCAGGAAGACGTCATTCCTGGTCAGGTACAAAAGGTCTGTTCCTTTACTTTTAAATCTTACGAATTTTTACTAATTCTTACGAATTTTTACGAATTTTTTACTCAATGCCGTTCCTTAACTCGAACAATTCGTAAAAGAGAGCGTCATCGAGAGAGCAAGGAATTACCCCTCCACTGAGAATCTTACAAATTTTTACTCAACAAATTTCTTGGTGTAAGAATTGAAAAATCTGTCAATTAACAGCTGATTCGAAATTTTTTGTCCTATTTGACATTTGTTTTGATGTCTTGTATATTAAAATGGTATCAACAGGCGGAAAAATAAAATTGAATGTTCTTCTTAGATTCTTTTGGTGGCGACGAAATTCTTCCTCACTGTAAGGACTAAGGAAGGACAATCTCCTCCACGTAATTTTTAATGCTGTGCGGCTTTTTCCTTTTCCCGAATGCTTGTAGTTCGATCAGTACAAACTCTTCCATATACTCGGATTCATGAATTCGATTAATTCCGAATCACTTTCATCGCTGGGTAGATAAATCAACTAATGTTGTTAATAAATTATATATAAAAATTCTTCGAGTTTATCAGATAGTTTAACGACTTTTCGTACAACTTTTTTCAATTTTTTAATTATATTTATATCTGTCGTTTTTCATAGATTACTACAAAAGCGTTCCCTAACTTTTTCGTAAGTGTCTCTCTCTGTGAGAGAATTTATCCCCACCACTGCCATTTTGACAGTCTTTTCTATTCTTATTACAAAAGCAAAAGGAACAGACCTAAAAAGTAAAATCTTAATTTGCCTGCCACATAAGCCGATCTGCATTTCGCAACGTAAAGCAAGTGTTGTAGTTGTGTACCTTATCAGGGGATAGTACTTGCACCGCCACGGGGCGGCGTCAACCTCTTTCATTGACACCTCGAGTGGGTAAGCGCCAGCGTTACCACTTGTACTACATAATGTAGTACTGTGCTACATATTTGCTGGATTTTTTAACGCCGTACTACATACTACATCGTTACCCTAATGTACTACATTTCTTAAGATCCGTTAACCATTTTACTTTTTTACGAACAACAGTTCGAATTTTGCCCCATTTGCCTTTATGACTAAATAAATAGATTTAAAAACTTGGCATCACTCTAAAGTAAGTGCAGATCTTCAACTCGCACACAAAGATATCGCAAGGAATGGAAAAAACAATTTTCGTGGGTCGAATGTAGGTCTGGCAAACGCTTTTGTCGCGCTTGTCAGAAGTCATTTGTTTGCAATATGACTTTGCTTGTCAGACAAGAACTCTTACCCACACACATTTCCAATTATAATAGTGCAAAACAACTCCAAGTGTGTCCGACTGTTTTAGAAACATTTTGTTTGTTATACTACTTAATTTAAATTTCAATAGAAAAAAAAACCGGTACTACACTTTTTTTGAAAATGCTACATTTTGTTGGCTAACGTACTACATTTGCTAAAGATTTCAGTGGCAACGCTGGTAGGCGCATAGTCAAATACAACCGGCAAAGCTGGTGCTCAATTTAATTCGAAGCCAATCTAAAGAAGCTCCATCCGACTAAAGGCAGTTGCCCAAGAGTAAAGTTAATTGGTTCTCCTCATCTCAATTCTCTATAGAACAAGCTAAAATAAGTCATAAACAGAGAGGAATAATCAATTTTTAAATAAATGAGTGAATGGAGTGACAGAAAAAAACCCACGTATCAATCATATTCATCTTCATTACGTTTATTTAAACATAAAACAAAAATTCTCTTAACAATATCGTATTGGATCCGTATCTCAATCACAGTGTACATATTTATGAAGGAAAAATCCGTTTGTTTGCATTTCGTTTAGCTGAGAGCTCGTGGGATTCGTCAAGGAATGTCATCGTATTTGGCGCGATCTCATCTCTAATCCGAGTCTGAGGATATATTTGTACACGACTCCTTTTGGCTGCGTTTTCCATTCGAATGGACATAGGTGTGGAAATACGGTCCACGATAAATCACAGAGTTTTTATCCGTCTCGTTGATCTTCACCTCCCACAAAAGTTCGGGTGTCTTCAGGTGCTGACGCAAGTTGTCCCAAATGTAGACAGACAAATTCTCAGTTGTACTAGGCTGCAAGAGAGGTGGACTGTAAAATTTGTGAATTAGGTTGCACTAGGAGCTGCATTACAATTTCCTTAAAGAATTCAACATCTTTGTCCAGATTTTTGTGGTCTAAATTTTTAAAGATCACAACGTCCATGGCGGCTTTGATGTCGGTGATGTTCATCACCATTCCGGTACGCGAATCAATTGGTCCACGGACGGTGACTTCAACTGCAAAAGAAAGAATGTAGGTGGGGTATGATACTGATTGCTCTTGGGATTGATGTGTTACATTTACCTCATAATTTTCACTGACCCCACCCGTCTTATAAGCACTTGCAGCTCTTACGAAATAAAATGCTCAAGAGCACTTATTATTTATTATTATTATTTTAGATTTGCTAAGTTCTCCTTCACACTTGACCACTGCCAATAAGTCCGAGGACAAATCAATGCATTTTTCGCTTGATGCAACCGATGAGGTTATTGCACGTTGACACTTTTTTTAATATTAAGGGACGCACGCCTCTCGACAGAGTTTGAAAATGGTAGCAAGAGTTGCATAAACTATTGAAAACGACAATGGGCAGACGAAAGTCTACCGAAAACATGGAATAGGTATACAAAAACATTCAACATCTGCGAAGCGAATAATCCCTTTAAACGATTGGTGCAGTTTTCGTCACCAACGACAGGCGGTATTGCGATAATCCCAATCAAGCAGCTGGAAGCAGTGAGGATGTGTAGCTTTCATTCAACCACAACCACTGTGATTTCTAGAGCGAAACCAACTGGGAATTAGGAACCAGAAGTGCGAACCTCACATACAAGAAGTTTGGAAAATATAACTATGGAGAGATTTTTTGATTATCTTTCCTTGGCCAGTGACTAAGAGCAAACAGGTGTCAAACTCAACGAATGCAATTCTGTAAGCAGAAGAATGCACAAATCGCCCGCACAATCGACAACGGCATCCCAAACTATTTCTGGATAGAAGTGCCACGTCCATTGTTATGCATAATCCCAACCGTGATTGCAAATCATAAATGTAACCTCAGCGTATGTACCACATTGCTGTGCACAGTGAGCCACCACCACCACTATGCAGCTTGCGTTGAAAATAATAAACGAGAAGGAGATCAACTTCAACCGCAGCATTACGAGTATCGAGTTATCTGGATAGACAAGATGTCCGTCTACGAAACGCAGGCAAACAGAAGAGAGTATTACTTTGTGATACCAGATAAATCTGTTGATCAAGGTCTCCCCCTTATCTGGGTCTTAAATTGTGGAAAATTGACGTTCACTCCACACCGCAAGTGGAGTCCCCATTCGAAGTGGATATCGGTTTCTGCATAGTAAATCGATGTACCTGTTAATATTCATTATATATATATATATATATATTATACGTAGAGTGGTTGCTCGAAATTATAGAAGTTAACACGTATTCCAAATATATAGTACAGAGCTCAGTTAGGCCAAAGTCAAATTAACTAAAAAAAAGGTTGTAGCTGCAGTGATGACTACAAGCTCAATGTAGCACAGAAATAACATTACGATAAGCACTCTAAAGTTAAGGTGCGCAGGTGCAGCCTTACAAAACATAAATTCCCCAATTACCTTGAATTATAACAATAAGCGATATATCTATGGAACAAAATAAAACTTATATCGCTATCTACAAAGAATCTTTTCAGCAATGATACTGATCTGAAGCTGGTAATTGGCTTTAGTCGAGTGTGTGACGCAAATCACCCCAGGTATGTGAAATTGAACACCCAATTGGGTATCACTTACCGGTATAATTGTGCCCATGGCCATTGGGATTATTGCATTTTCCATAGATTTCCACATTCTCTGCATCGGTTAGCTGATTGCTGAAATGTTAAAATATGTCAATTGGGTTAGAAATTAATTTTCCCGTTACATACCTGTGCAAACGATGGCAAGCGCTGAAGATTTCTTTGCGTGTCAAAAATGCAACCGGTTGAGACATTATTCTGGCAGTAAATCAGGGAAATAAGAATTAATATTACATTTATTACAGGTGAACAACTTGAAGCAGGAAATCCCCGCATCAGGGAGAACTACTTCAAATTCACTTTTACTTGGAAGCACTATATGTAGGTACATATATAAATATCGAATATTTGTACGGATTAATACTTACTCAGAAGATTGCAATAGTTAAGTGATTTCAATTAAATATTTCACTGCGATGTGGCGACTGTGGCGACAGAACTTGTTGATTTTATTTGTTTTTTGCTTGTTCTTATTTTATAATTGATATTCTGTTGTTGACGGCTGACAGTTTGGTACTTCTGATTCAGATGGCGCAAGTGGCAATTGGAGGCGAAAAGCTTTGGCGAGCTTTTCAATGAGTTTGAACTGAAAATTCGTAGGGACACTATTTAACAGTAGATGGCGAGAGGTGTTCATTTTTTCGTTCAGTAATGCCATAGTTATGTTAACGTATTTGTAGTTCCGAAGTAGATAACTAAATCTGGAGATTTATAATAATTAATATACCTATGGGCGATCATATAAAGAGCTAATCCAATTAAGAACCTTAAAAAAGTCCGTCATGAGGTTTCACGTCTTGAAATTAATACTAAGTAGGTGCACCCGAACCAAATCCGACAGCAGAATGGGTAGTTTTACGTTCGCTCATCTTTTTCGCATTCATGCTACTTGTCAAAATTACTCGATTCATGCAGAAGTCTCCACTCTCCACACCTTGTTCCTCATTTCTTCGTATGCGGGTAGGTATTCCACCTGAGACGTAATTCCGACCAAACTTAGCTTCGGCTAAGAGTGTGGCTTTATATTTCGTGATAAATCCATTTTCAGGAGCCTTTCATAGAGGACTTTCAAGTAGATTAGTTAGTCGGACAGCTGTCTGACTTGACATATATCAGTTTTGATTGGGGACGTTCAAGTATCTGGTTTAGTAAGTCTGACAGATCTCTCACTAGATGAAACTCGGCTCTGATTGGTCGTGAGAACAGATGTTTCAGTTGACGTTTATGGAGGGGTAGCCGACGAATCTAGTCAAGAAATTCGTGACTGAGTACTAAGTTGGCAGTTCTCATATGTAGCTGACGTAGAAAAAGTGACGTTCCCGACCAATCTAGTTTTTGCTTTCAGTTACAACTAGTCCAGACCAATCTAGTCGACTTCAGATAACTAGATTTTTGAACGTGTCCATAGTTTCTGTTTTCACCCTTTACCGGTCATAGAAGTGGTGACATTGCCTTCAGAGACAATACTGAGACCACCAACTCCGGCCGATTTCCCGTTACTTAGCCTACAAGCTATATTTTTATGGAGTGTTCACGTTTGGTGCGCTAGTATTCTTACATAGAAAATCGTATTGATAAATGTCACGAAATTTCAAAAATTCCCGGTCACCAACACACTCCCAGGAGGTATGAGACCCTTCCGCTGTGGGCAAAGTTGCTGGCAGAGTTTATAGTGTTTTATCCGTTAAATTTGAAATTATTGAAATTATTACGTGTGGATAATATTTTTTTTTAGCAATAAGTGCACATTTGCTTAAAATGTTCATGAAAAATTAACGATGTAGATTGGTTGAGGGAAAATGAAAACATTTTGAGCAAATTTTCTTCAATAAAAATATTTTTTTAAGAAAAATTTACACACTAAATCGAAGTTAAAGATTTCCAAAAGCGGAAAATACGCAACCATGTTTGTTCTTATATGTTTCTAGTATATAGAACATCTATTTTAGGTAGTTTAATTAACCAAACAAATCAAATTATTTGCCTTTTAACAATTTATAACAACTAACCAATGGCATTCAGTAATAAAAAAATGTGTAATTCCCGAACTCTTTCACATTTCCCCACGGATGCCGCGGTTGGCAGCATTTATTTTTGTATTTTTTGCATGTCACACGGATTCTTTTTTGACATAACACCGATAGGAAAATAAAATGGCGATTTTGAAAAAAAATTGAGGGGGCCAGCGGCAAGAGGATTGTGAGTTGGGGGTCTCAGTATGGTTTGTCTATGATTGCCTTTATGGTTGTAAAAGGGTTCGCTCCGCTCCGAGTTCTTTGCAGTATTGCCTCTGGTCTCTGGTTCTTTGTCCGAACAAAACACGAAAGTAAAACAATTCCAATTTAATTTTCAATATATATATAGATGCCTTTATTATATTTTCAAAACATTTATTTTTATTTCTATAATGCAGTTAACCTATAAGGTTAATTAATATTTTTGCCTATTATTAACATCTTAAAAGCTAGATGAACAAAAACTGTATCTTAAATAAGTTTGTCAATTAAAAAAAAATAAAGAAGTCTCTTTGGCTTAGAAAATTAAAATGGATTTCATCTATTTGGTTTCAGTTTTCTTTTAAAGTAAAACACAACGCCCTACTTTTGAAAATAGTAAAGCTAACTGACGACATAGGTACCTAAACGATTGAAATAAACGGCAGTCAAAAATAAGGAAATCGTGTCAATACTAAACCAAATTTTAATGTATCGCTTAATAATACTTATAAATATTTCATTGTTCTATCACGAGTACTAATAATGGCAGGTTGTCAAAGAAGGTTCCTACAACAGTTCTGTTTTATTGAACACATAGCTCAGCAAAGTAAAGCAAAGTAAACGAATGCGCAGTAAAACAGTTTACAGTCACATTTGCGATAGAGCGGTATAAACTGGTATATTTTGTTGTCTGCCTCGACGTTTCGTTTCTATATCAGGTACCTACTTTGCTTGGCTGAGATAGTGGTGTCCAAAAAAATAACACCCCAAATGATTGATTATAAAATAAAGCAAACACGGTTATTGTTATCTGCTTGGGTTTTTTCAATCAGTCAAAGCCATCAGATCGATAGTGATCTAATATGAAATTAAATAATACCTGCGATATGTCCTAAAGGCTTCCATTGAATCTGCAAACTTTGTACCGATTCCATTAAATTTATTTGTATAGATAGTATTTATAATTTCGATAAGGACTTGTTTCTTGTCAGTGGTCAGTTACTTACAAGTACATATAAGCTTAAAGCTTGTATTAATTTTCTTTGTTTGTTCGGAAGCATAAATTTAATTCAATTTAGAATTTATGTCTTTCATTTTGTCATTTATACATTCACGTTTTTCAACAAACGCTGAAGTGTGTTTTAACTTTATACTTAAAACTAAACTTTACAGATTTTTTGTAGTAATGCGCTTAAGATAAAAAAAGAGTTTTGTGTGTGTGTGACTCTTCCAAGTTCTCACTCAATAAATAACGTGTTGCACTTTGGACTAATTGTATTACCTACATAATTTAGATGGCATCCTTGGCACCCAGATTCCGGAACGATATGTACGGTATTCCGAATTCGAATTCATTTTTAGGCCAATACCTTAGGATTGGTTGACGTTGTGGCAGCTCTGTGTCAACATAGAAATATGCATAAAGCACGAGCACCGTGTACGAAGCAATGAATATGAAAACATGCCACAATCCATGGAGGTAGGGAAAGTTGATAGCTGACCAGGCATCACAGAACATTCGATCGTTGACCCAACAAAAGACTGCCACCAGCCAGACGGCGCATGAGCGAAGGCCAAGGCGATAGACTCGTTGATCGCGAACCCTGAAATGCGAAGAATAGAGGGCGGTTATTACAAAGTTTAGGGAACATTGGTAAATATAAACTATACACTTATATCTAAAAAAAAAAAAAAATCGAATGATTAAGACCCACGGTATAGCTTCCCAAAACCATTTGTTTTAAGTTCTGATTCACAGCGCATTTTTGCACTGGAAAACAATATGCACTTATGGTCGAAATAACATTGGCTTAAGCTGAATTACTTTCATGGAATCGCACAACTAAATTGTGAGCCCATCTTTGCCAAGTTTTTAGTGAAGCTTTTAGAAAGTGACACTCCGACTATGTCTCAAATTTAAACGGACTTCGTAAGTAACGCTCTCTGTCGTCAAGCACAGAAACTTCTCATACTCGTACTTCGCTCTGACTATTAGGTATAAATGTATAAATATTCACAACGGCTCGAATAAACAGTCCTCGCAAATTTTACTATCGACCAAACATACAGAAATCCATGTGAATGAAGTTAATTATCGTAAATTTGACTCGTGGGATTATTTAATTACCATTATTCCCACATCACGCGAGATCATATCGAATCATTTACAATTAACAAATCCATTGCTGGCTAGATAAAAATTATGAGTTTACTTATCAAACTTTGATCCGATCGAATCTATAAGCAACTTGGTGGTGAACAAAGCGTTTGGTAGTACCTACTCCAATTGACAATTGAGCCAATAAAACAATTTTCGTACACACGCCAGGCTGTGTCATGAAGTGCCTATAGCCTATGCCTATGTGTTTATCGATTCAATTATTATTTTATAGAATACACTTAATAATTTTCAATAAAACTTCGACCAACAATAACCCCTCTCAGATAGAAATTGCAATGCAGGTCTATATGTCATGTCACAGGGCACTTGCTATTTTTAATTATTTATCAGCAGGGTATGTCCCGTACTTTTCTTTTAACTTGATGTCAGCCAACAGATGGCATTGCAGAAAGTGAGGTTGAACTGGTGCAACGCACCTGTTCCATATTCTGATGTTTTATTGAGCACCTTTTTGAGTTACAAGAACAATTTTACACGGTTAAACGATTGATTGATTGATTGATTAGTTTATTGGGGTCGTTACCGGCTTAACGTTTTGTTTATAAAGTCAGCACCAAGGCGGTTGGTATGGATTGCAATCGTTTACGGCAGGTATATGTGACGATACATTTATTTGCTGATAAGTATGGCGTCTTTTTTTATTGGTGGATTGTTAAATAATACATTTTTATGAGATTACTCTCCCTGTGGACTCGGATTCATCATCATCAATCAACTTATATTGTTTATAAGCAAATTCTTCGTGTTTATCAGACATTAGACTTTTGGAATTTTGGAATTATGTACCTGTCATTTTTAATAGATTACTACAGAAGCGTTTCCAAACTTTTTAGTAATTGCGTTTTCGATTGAAGAAAATAATTGCCCTTTCTATGAAAAGAGCAAATCTAGAAGTGCTCTTTCGATGTATTCTATGTTTCATTGAAAAAAAGTGCACTTCCAGGTCAATTCTTAACACGACAGAAGTGTCCGGAATATTTTTACAGAATTGCCCTGAACTCACCAACACATGCTAACAAAATGTCAGATTGAAGTGTTTGTTGTGTTATTAGAAACAAATTTTTCGCTATGTGATCCGAAAATATAAAATTGTGCGTGCAAAACGTAAACTTAAGTTGAAATATATTGATTTGGCTGTATTTATTACTGCAGAAAACAAAAAAAAAGTAGCAACAGAAAACCAAATCTCTCATATGGTGTCTACCACTATTACAAAAGTGCTCCAACGAATTTCATTGAAAAGAGCAATTCTGAATTTCGGGGCAATTCTCTCGGATCTTCAATCGAAAACGCCATAAGTGTCTCTATCTGAGAGAGAATTTATCTCCGACACTGTCATTTTGACAGTCTTTTCCATTCTTACTGCAAAAGTAAAGGAACAAACCCATTTAGTCGGTATTTAAATCTGCTATAGTTTTGTTATTTAACTTTTCATAAGAATTTTTATTTTATAGAAGCGTTTTCTGTTGTGGTTGCGTTTTCTACTCCGCTATGACTTCCTGTTTGAGATCGTTTGAAAGAAAAACTATATTTCTGTGGAAACGCCAAACGGATACAGATCCACAAATTAAATGACTTCTTAAATGGAATAGCCGTAGTTCTTATGTCAGAAAAGTTATAATGTTCTTTCATTTTAGTGCCACAATCTCCATATCAACCCTTCTTCTAATTTAATACTCTTTTTTTATACGATTTTACTTTTTGTCAATATACCTCGCCAAAAGTGTCTGACTGCAAGTTCAAGTTCGCTCGAAAAATGAGATCAGAAAAGCATAGCTAATTCATCACATTCATTAATTGATGATAATAAATGTCATCTTAAACAGTAATAACAATAAAAGCCGGTACAATATTTTCCCGTCCACCTTTAATTGTCACGAAAGTTCTACGTTATTGCGTTGAAATAATTTTCCCAAAACGAAGGCGCCATTATCACAACGTACCTGTCAAATCAAGATTATTTCCCTATCGAAAGTAATAGTCCGAGGGCATTACCACAGCGGACTTTTGATATCTACTTTCATAAGTCCTGATTGCATAATTTCGGTAAAACGCATTCACCAACTCCGTCCCAGCCTTAATTCATTATTCAAGCCTAAAACAATTATGTCATCAAAAACACAGACCCCATTATGCATGCTTCCATTATTCACACTGTCCCTTAAGTAAATTTGGCTTCGGTGGATACAGGGTATACGCCTGCTGTAAACATGATAAACATCCTAATTAATCAATTGTGAGAAACATACAGCCTAGTATTTGAACAATTTCATGTTTCGCGCTAAAGCTAGCGCCAAAAAAAGTCTCGCCAAAACTATTTCGGTCGGGAGAGCAAATACCTACGTGTAAAAAGTACTAGTGCACCAACTATAATTAGGTTGGTAGGTACGATGCTATTTTAAAGTGACCTCGATGTGCAGTGAATGGGTTATTAGCCATTTGACATTTTATGGGACGACATGTTCAAGACTGTTGTTTCTACCGAACAACGGCGGTGTAGATTATTTCATTTAAATGGAGTTGTGTTTCAGCTGGTGTTGGGGAGAAGGGTGGAGTTTGCCTGGTCGTCTTTATTTCGCATAATTAATTCGGGGAAGGAATTTCGGGGTATTTCTTCGTGAATTGGGAGTAGGTAATGCTACACGAATGGAAAGGTTTTTACTAGGCCGGAAGTGCAGTCTATTTATAACTTTTAAAAAGAGATTAAGCCATTTTTGTTGTGCTATTTATGTCGTCTGATGTCACCCCGCAAGGATTTGGACTTCAATGAGGGTTGGTTCCAGTAGAATTAGGCAACCTGCCAAACCAGCTGTCATAACAAATTGGTAGTCACGTTATGCGACGATGAAACTTCGAATTATGGTATAAGGGAAACCAATGTTGCTATGTGGTAGAGAAGTTGATACCCTTTTGTGGGAAGATCGATTCTAAACCGTCACATAATACAACATTTTAATTTAGTGAGAAATTGAATTATCTGTAATTAGGATATTTAGGTAACCGAATTTCAACCTCAGAAGCTTAATAATTTTAATATACTTTTAGTACTACTAATTGTTTGCAAAACCCCTTTATATCAAGTTAAAAAAGACTTTTCCATTTTTAGGAGTTAGCCCAGCCTTAAAGGGCGAAAACATCTCTGAAGTTATATGGCTTTTGGACCACGTCCACTCCGGAATAAGGCTCCACCTAGTGAAGTCAGAAAAAGTGGCATTTGGTCCGTTTCCGTTGACGGGTTTTAGATTAAACTATATACGAACTACTGGAACAGTACAGCGACACCGACCTTAGTGAGTATTGGTTTGAGTTTGCTATGACATTTAGGTAGAACGAACATCAAGGCTTTAAAATAAGAAGACTTAGAAGAACCGACGGCCGGACTAACTGAAGGGGCAGGTTGAGGCGCATATTTAGTCCGAGAGTCTACACCTTTTTACTGGCCCTTATAAAGCTCCTCATGAATGCCTTCGAGCCTAAAACCTTTCCGCGACTATGCTGATATGGGCGGCGGTTGCCTTGGTGTATAGTTTCAAGAATAATAACTTCTACGATAAAGCTTCAAACCCCAGCAAAGCACTCGCGCACTGCCCATGAAGTCTTTACCGACTTATAATACCAAATAAAACTCCTTGACTTTGTACACCTACTTCTACCTTATCAACAAACATGTTTAATTAATTTATGCGGTATAAATAAATCTTAGAAAGTCATAAAAATGTGTGCACATTTTTTTAGACTTGTTTGAGCATTTCCTGTGATCGATTAATCAACTGCGTTAGGTTGGCTTCTTATCGCCCATCAATTTCACAAGAGTTATCTATATTTTCTGTTTTTGTACAACAATTGGATCAAACGGTTTCCGATAGCAAGTATAAATACACACCTGTCACGCACAAGTATACCTTGTGTTATCAATACAGAACAATTGAACAAGTAGCACCCTTTCTTTGACCACGAACCGATTCTTTATCGAATGTAGATAAAATTAAATTAAGAGACAATTCGTTTCATAGTAGTGCTATAGTGACCCCACTTTGAATGTGTTGATGGCAGCAGTCCACGTGAACGAACGAGGAAGTTGAACTTGTACAGAGCAGCAGTCAACTAGATGCGCTGATGGGTAATTGATCGATTTAGATATACATATTTGCAATTGGTTATATTTAGTTGATTAATTATGGGACGCCAAGAGCTGAGCAAATAATGATGATGTACGTGTTATGCTAATCATTTAGATGGTCTAGTCGTAATTAATACATATAAAGGTAGCACAATCGAATTTTGTTTTTTGTGTTAAAATCAGTTGTCAGTTGTCAAAATGGTATGGGAAATTTAACAAAAGAAACCAACCGAAGGCGAAAATACCTCAATGTAAAATTCTACGCCCTTAAATGATGTGAACTTGAAGCCATTATAAACTGGATGTTTATCTCCCTTTCACTGGGCGTTTGCTCAATTTTTTTTGGTTATTGCGCAGTATGTTCAAACGAACAGCCCGTGTCATTGCAGCGTTTTATTCGCCGCTAGATTAATAGCGAAACATCAAATTAATGTCAAACTCTAGCATCTAACTATTTGTACTAGATACACATTTTTTGCATAGATTCTGACATTGGGGACGTTCAAGTATCTAGTTTAGTAAGTCTGACAGCTCTCTCACTAGATGAAACTCGACTCTGATTGGGGGAAATCGGTCGTGAGAGCAGATGTTTCAGTTGACGTTTATGGAGGGGTAGCCGACGAATCTAGTCGAGAAATTCGTGACTGAGTACTAAGTTGACAGTTCTCATATGTGGCTGACGTAGAAAACGTGACGTTCCCGACCAATCTAGTTTTTGCGTTCAGGTTACATCTCATCCAGACCAATCTAGTCGACTAAAGATGACTAGATTCTTGAATGCGGCCATTGATTTGACATGCCACGCCAGCAGTCAATGGAATGCCACATTTCAATGACTGCTGTAGTATGAATTTGAAATATGTGAAAAAGAAGTGGACACATTCAAAAACCTAGATATCTTAAGTCGATTAAATTGAACTGGATGAAAGTTGTACCCTGAACGCAAAAACTAGATTGGTCGGTAACGTCACTTTTCCTTCGTCAACATATGCGAACTGTCAACTTAGTAGATACTCAGTTCCGAAATTTTTCAATAATGACGTCCATAAACGTTAACTGCAAAAGCTGTTCATGTGACTGATCGTAGCCAGTCAAAACTCAGACACATCAAGTCGGCTCACTAACTAAGCCAGATACTTGAACTTGAACATACCCAGTGATGGGAAATTTATAAATATGCCACTTGTCAACTTGTACATACACGCTCAACTTTTCTAGCCCAATGGGACTTCCCGTTCTTCCTTTAGCTTGGCTACATGTAGCGTGCATTTAAAAAATTCAGTTAGACTTCCTGCATTAACAATTCCTGTATACATTCCCGTGATCCCATGATCAACCGCTGATATAAAAACTTTATGTGAATAAAGGTAACCAAGGTTAAGTAAATCATAACCTGTAGGAGTGACAGCCGTCAACTTAAAGGCCGTACCCATTTCTCCTTCAAACAAATTGATACACAGCAAACACTAACTCAATTAAAACGTAGACCAAGCATTCAATTTATTTCTAACTAATAAAGTACGTAGGTACCTTCCCATTAAATCCACCACAATTTTGAAATGTGCCTTTAATGTACAGTTTAATGACCTTCTGCACAAAGAAGGTGCAGTTAATTGCGCACGTTGAGCTATGTACCACACCACCACACGGCATATATGCGCTAACCCAAACTCAAAAATCTAATCGCTATTTGTTCATCACTAGTGCGACACACTTCACACTGTAATTTTTTTCTTTATAGTTCCCCCTTAACAAAGAGAGACAAAGCCTCATAGTTTAGGACGCAAATTAAATATGATAATAATGATAAAAATCATTCTAATTGTGTAAATCTGTTTACCCGCTCATAAGCAAATAAAATACTTACCGCTGTAATTCTCTGTACAACATGACCATAGTGGGCACCGATAAACCCATCAGCACAAAGGCATTAACGATTGGCTTCCACAGCGACAGACCGGTCGCCAGTAGGGCTGAGTAGAACATGAATTTGCTGAATGTTTTCCTGGTAGGAGAAGAAAGAAAGAATATAAGATGATTTTTTGTTGATGACTGATGCATTGCATATATGGGGTCAAAGTTTTAAGTATTTATTTTTTTTCTTGGTTGTACTAAAATTTGTTGAAAAGTGGGGATAATGCGATTGCCTTAATCAAAGCGAAAAAAAAACTGACGAGACTTACTTTGATGACTAACTTGATGTGTTTTATGTGTATATGGCTGACAAAAGGTTTGTTTTATTGAGATACCTATCTCATAAGGGTAAACAAAGCAAAGTAAAGCAGACGAATGAATTCTCAATAAAACTATTCAGAGTGACATTTGCAATACGTAAGGTGGCATAAACTGGTATATTTTTGTTGTGAGTTATGGCTTTTAGTTTGATTAAGCTATCTCCTACTTTTCGTTCGATGAAGGTACATTGTGTTGAAAGCTGTTTGTAAGCCTCGGGAACGTTCGGACTTCTAGTTTTAACAGAAGTCCAAAAGCACTTATCTCTCTCGGTCTAGATTAATCATATGACCAATTTTTTGACGTTGACAACAGGAAAGCCATTCGATATTCCATTGACGTTTCGAATTATATCTAGGCCCTGCTCCTATAGTACTTAACTTAAGCCGTGTATGGCTTATACTTATCAAACAGGGAAGGTTTGAAATCTACTACTTTTCTCTTTGTTTTATTGCCACCACTGATAGCCAATTCTTAAGTCGACTAGATTAGTCTTGATAAGATGTACCCTGAACGTAACTTTTTCTGTGTCAGCCACATTTGCGAACTGTCAACTTAGTACTCAGTCACGAATTTCTTGACAAGATTCGTCGGCTACCCGTCCAAAAACGTCAACTAAAACAGCTGCTCATATGACCGATTTCAGCCAATCAAAACCGAGATACTTCTAGTCAGACAGCTGTCAGAATTACCAAACTAGATACTTGAACGTCCCCAATTACTTCTAGTAAAGTTATAGTGCCATTGGGTGCAATCAAATTATGTGTCTACTTTCGTAAGCGATGCTTTTTTCGATGCCTCTAAAAGCAAAAATACCTGCACGAAAAATTCTTAGAATTTTTACCCCGTCTTCGTAATCTGTCAAATGGAGAACAAACTGACAGTTTTTTAAATTTAGAATCGGAGAATCAGCTGGCCCTATAAAGAAACTGTTGCATTCGGCGAAGTTGTTCCTAAATCCTTACATATCAGTAAATCCGTATAAATTCCCCTATTCTAAATAATACTTGACATATCATTGTTCATAACTTACCTATTATTTCGACAAAATCGTGGATAATATCGCTTGGGAAAGAACAATGAATAAGCCGCCATAAACACCCACAGTATAGCCAATTCGTCTAGCAACTGTCCAATTAGGCTGAGTGTCGCATGGAAGTACATCGAGCTGAGGCCGACAACAATCAAAAGCACCCACAGTATGTGTATTCCAGGTGTGACAAATCGTCCATACTCCTTAAATAGGTATATCAACACCGGCGGAAACAGAAGGAACAAGAAGTTGCTTATCTGGAATGAGAAAAGCGTATGCATAAAGAATAAAAAAAGTAAATATTTATGTATATTGCGTCAAAGAACAGAAGAGACAATGGAAAGACAAAACGCCACTGAGTGGGGCAAATGGGAAAGGAGGTCTTAAAGGTTGTGAATGTGACTACGATGGATATATTCATTTCGTACTACATATGCGAAATTACATCTCTTGGCCATGTTAATTGTGTTTGCAAGAGATACTTGAGGTAAGTCTGAGTATATGTGAAATGTGATGTCGAGGTCGACAGCAGCGGCAGTCGCTTTGTGGCACAATGGTAAAGTTGAGTCTTTTAATGGCACAGTGGGGGCTGCTGAAGAAATACTTAAGTACCAACGACATGCGAAAATTAAATGAAACGGAAGAGCCAACAAATTAACGGTTAGTACAAGGAACGGATATCTTAAAAGCGGTTTCTTTTTGGTGACAGTCCCCATTTTAGACGACCTTTCACCGGCAAATCAAAACAATAAACAGACAAAAGCCCATAAATGGTTGTTGTATAAGGCACAGTGCTTTTAATATAGTTGGTGATAGTCTATTCAGCAAATTACAGGCTAAGTGCCATTTTCTCGCTATAATATTATAGCACTTGATTCACACTCATATCTAGTTTCATGTTTTGGTCGCACTGTATAAATAATCATAAAGTTTTACATAGGTATAACATAAAAAACAGCGAAAGACGCTTGAACCCAAAAAGTTATGCCCGCACGAGCAGCCATTTAGCAAACAAAGAATCGCGGACTTTTTTGCGTATAGGTAGGTACTTACTTCACTTGTACACATTTTGTATCGTCATCTGCATCGCGTGCTTTCAAAATCGCTGGCAGTTAGTGCGTTTGATGAGACAACAAAAATCTGTATCATAACGACGGGAAATGTTCAGCACTAGTATGTGGATTCATGTGTAATGTATATGACTACTTATATCATATTGAGAAAGACACTTTGCCTGGATTGTGTTTGACAGCATGACGCTGCCCGTGTCAAGTGTCATTGTACGATTTGGTATGTATCTACTCGTACTCGTTGCTTTTCAGTTGATGTGTTCAGCCAGCATCGAATTGAGTTAATTAAATAATAATTTGCTCGCACATTACTTGGTTTATAAGATAAACAAAGATGCAATTTGTTTGGCTGTCCAAAACAACAGCACAGTTTGAAATTAAAAATCCCGATTTGTCGGAGTTTACGTCTAGTTCAGTAGCTTGTTAGTATTACTTAAATTAAGCACGAGCTATTGCGATAAATTTAATTCAACCAATGAAGACTTTGGAAAACTTTGCAAAGCAATTAGTCATACAAAAACAGATTTTGATCCGACTTTGTTTTGGTATTTCGGTGTGTCTGTGTGGTAGATACTGAACAAATAAGATCGGTATATTGGTAAAACAATTTACAATATTTTGACTAAGCATACAAGACGCAATTTTGCGTGCTACAAAATAAAATGTATTAGAGAATATTAAGTAGGGTTCAATTAACCTGTTCAATTTAATTAAGTGTATAGCAGTTAAGCGTTGTACAGCTGCTGTTTAACTGTTTTTCTCAGCAATACTCTCGTTAATAATGACAGCAACAATGGTGACCGCCCATTGTTACCATGTTTAGGAAGTCATCATTGTGAAACCTTTCACAAATAACACTCCATTGGGAGCTAAGCTACGATATATTTAAGTGAAAAGTTGAAAGTGGTTTAGTTTAGGACTATTCATAAGACACGAATTGCGAACTGCGAACATTCGTAGTTTCTGACATTTCATTCACATGAAAAATTTGTTTAGTCCCAAATACCCGCGATTCAGTTTAATTTCTGAATGGTAGCTGGAACGAGTTTTTCATTTGTGTGGATTGTGAATAGAGTGTGACAGTTGGCGGCAAGAATTTTCAATTCGCGCTAGAATAATATAATAATTAAATATAATGCTTTTGTGGTGTAACAAATAGCAATTTTCAATTCATAAATGCAGTTAAATTGATTTATTCGAAGTTTGCCTATTTGCAATTTGCTCTCACGTGAATAGTCCTTAAATTTAAAACCGAAAAATTCACAAACGTCAAATTGAGGCCTTATAACAAAGTTAAGGCAAGACACAATTCCAAATCCCCTGTTGTCTTAAAAATTCAAAGCCTGTGACGAGTATGCGCCCAGATTTTAAAAGAGTTGTTACTTGTAAAACAGACAATATTGTTGCAACAGACAAATCTGACGCTTGCCGACACAGAAATGTATATACGATATAGATTGTGACACATCTATACAATCGTAGTAACTTTTATCAAGACGCATTTTAGAAAAGTTCATCAGCAAATAATGAAACTCTAGCAGTGCAAAGCATTCCGCTCCCAACTCAAGGTAATGCAACCTTAACCAAAGTTTTTAAGTTTCTACTACAGTAAACAGAAACCAACATCCAAAATCTGCCAAGTAATGCGTTCCAATTCGTACTTCTTCAAAGCAACTGTAGCTAAAATCGCTGCTGACTTCATCACACTCATGTGTAAAAGGTCAAACACCCCATACAGAATATTGCATGTAAACTTGGGCAAAAACTACCGCATAAAGCGTCAACACAGCGCATGCAAGGTCACTTCCGACATTGACCTATATATTCGCTTTGGAGCCAACCCACATTCCTCAGCAATTTTGCATCCCCGCTCATAATAATAGCGCAGTAATTAGCTCCGCCCAATAAATAAAAGTGAACAGACCATTAGGGTATAAATAACGTAAGCCTATAAAACGTACCCCCGCGCGCAATTCGCACTGCGAAAGTTTCCTTCACCACAAAGAAAAAGCAAAACAAAAACAAATCGTAAAACCAAGGTAAAAGAAACAAACACGATGAAGATAGCACAATAACAAATTTATTATTCAAGTTCAAGCGACGCACAACAATAGAAATTAAAACTTGACACACATTCCATGCAGACAACCCCACTGTAAACAACCGATTCCCGCATCCCGCCCGCTCACTTACCGTATTGACGAACTCGGCTATGTTCGATGATATTTGATAATTTCCCTCGCACCAGTCCACGGGCGAACTGCCCGGCTTTAAGTGCTCCCAAGCCATCTGATAGAAGCTGAAACTGTCGCTGCCGGTGACACTCAGATTTGCGGAGGCAATCTTTTACCGCTTTCGCGAAACTGCTCCCTAATTAAAGGAGCGTCGGGGTAATACACTTGAGCACGATTTCCCACCGACCAAGGTGTTTGTTTCGACCCTTTGTTTACACTCTAGCGGTATTTGCGAGAGAGCGCACGTTTCTGCACAAATGTCAAATCACACGCGAGAGAATAAAATACACAGCTGTGCGGTAAAAAGAAACAAGTGCACTGCAGCACCACAACGAAATCGGAAAAGGAAGCAACGAGAGAACAATATCTATCTGGCCAAGGGTTGTTGGATTATCCACCACTTATGAGTGTGGAGTGGAAATTGAGCCAGGTTCTTTGTAGTGTGTGTTATGTAAGTCGCAATTTGTCCTACTCTTTCTCTTTGTTCTACATTTGGATATCGCCTTTTCCGCAATTTTTCACCTGAAACGAAGCGGAAGTAGGTTCGCACTGCAGCTAATGCGGTTTACAAAAGTAACGAATAGCGTAGAGGACGTCAACGAGAATAACACGGTTCTCACAAGTCAATTAAACCAATCTATACCAGCCGAGTGTTTTTTTCTTTAATATTACAACGTAATTTTTGCGAACATTAATACTGGCACAACCGTCCCGATGAAGTCTCTCTGTTTAACTGAAATACTCTTGGGGGGATGTATTGCTAATGACAGCGAACGCCACCGAAACGAAATACGGGAGATAGAAAAGGAATGGAGCACACTCAACTCAATGCAGTTGTGTCGTGCTCGGTGCTCGTGTTGTCTGATGGTGGATTTTGGGGTTGAGGCTGATTAACGGTAGAAGCTCTATCTTATCGACGTGCCAGCTGTTTTTTTGCATTTCGTTTTAAATGACATTCGCCACAGCGTTGTTTATTGTTTTGAATGGTAATCTGTCAGTGGGGATTAACAGTACACAGAAATAGGGTGATTGCTGTTTTCATTGGTAAATGTGCTAAATTAATTTCTGTTTCATTAAAAAACCATTTATAATTTGAATTCTAATTTGACTATAGTACACTATATTCAGCGCACTCATTTTTGGTCATGCCATTCGGGTTGGGTGAATGACTTGACATAGCGCCCTACACAAGACGAAACTCAATTTCGCCAGGTTGAATATGTTTTGTCATAGGCTAAAATGTTCCACTAATGCTATGCTCTATTTGACGTAGTTGCGGTGGTTCATTTAGTTATTTTCTACTGCTCCTCTGGCAAACAGTCGACTGTATAACTATGCTGAGAAAGATTCTCAAAACTTTCTTACTTAGGTGGCGCTACAATCCTGGTTGGACTTGGGCCTCAACCAGCTTCAGTTAGCACGATCTTTGGCTAACTGCATCCAGGCTGGTTGAGGTCCCCTTCCACTTGCGAGCGCCACCTAATCTCTACTGCGTTGTCACTCCGGGCTCGAACCGAAGACTCTTCGGGCCAGAGCGTTGGTGTCCGTTCGCCCTACTTGTCCCTGGCATCTTAGACGACTGATGCGTACTTTTCTGACCACACCATAGAACAGAACTGGGATGATGAGGGTCTTACACAGTCACCTTAGTGTTTCTACTATAGCCCGAAATAACAGCGATTGGCAAGTGTAACACTTCGCTTAATGCTGCTGTGATGTAATTTTAAGACTTAAAAGCGGAGCCGTCTGTGTCGGTAGACAAAGTCCCGAGCTTTCTCAAAGTTATAGCTGTCGCTCGTGACATTCTGTCCGATTCGTCAATGTTGTGTGCCCCTTCTTGTTGAAAGCATATATTTTGTGTTGCAAACGCACAAGTTACACTTTCTGTGTTCTGCCTATGATGTCGATGTCATCAACCTATGCAAGTAGTTGAACAGACTTTTGAAAAAGTATGCCCCTGTTGTCGGCTTGCGAAGCGTCTCACAACTAAGCGGTTTCAAATCGGTTTAAAATTGAAGGTCCGCACCATTTGCACCAGTCAGTCAATGATATCAATTTCTGGGGTTAAATTTTCAAATTTGAGTGCAAATTTACGACAATCGTTTCGAATTGAGTGAGAATCATACATCTCTCAAATCACAATATATTCCGGCTGAACCAGAGACGCTAGCATACTGAGATTAAATTCAACCCTACCACTTTTCCCTTTTGAATAAGTGTCTCAGCACCATCAACAATCAATGGCTAGGCACAGAGTTCACTGAAGCTTAACACTACAAGGAACAAAATAACACTACTCACAGTACCTTGAGCTTGAATCGTGGCACATTTGGTCTGGAAAATTCCGCTTACGTCGGCAATTATGTACAGTTATATGGAGAACAATTATTTGTCAGTTGCAATGAGGCCCCAAGTTTATGAGAACCATACCATTCACAGCATTTTTACGTTATTTTCGTAATAACAACACTCATGAAGCTTATCTTTTCTTTTCTTTTTTAGCTTATATTAGATTCCCGTTTAGACTTAAATAAACTATACAAACAACACGTAAAAATAGAACAACTACACACATCATCCGCCACTGATCGCCGTCTATTTCTTCTTTCGATCCTGCGTACACTTCGGACAGAACCACTTGCCCTTGGGCTTCGTCGTGAGTCCCACACAGGCAAAGTGAAACCATTCGATGGGGCACTGCAAAAAACCAAGTAAATTTCTACACACAGACAGAAAATTATGGAACAACTTACGTCTGGATTGTCGCATCCAATCATCTCGCCGTAGGACACTTGATGGCACAGGCAGTATGTGGGCTCATTCGGATCCACTGGCATGTCCAGCACATCGCTGGGGTGTGTCGCTGGTCCCGATTCCTTTTCGGATTCCTCAACTTCGGCGTTCTGCTAAGGCGAATAATTCGGAGGAGGGAAACGGAAACGGGTGGAACACCACATTAGCATTTCGTAACACAAGTGACACCACAGGCAAACAAAGATGTGTGTCAGAGTAAACATAATCAAATAACGATAATGGAGTGATGAACAAAATATGCAATTCGAAAAATGAGAAGAAAAACACATGCAACTAAAATGTCAAGTAAAAATGTAAATGTAAGAAATCGGAGTAAATTACCTGTGTCAAGCAACTCAACTAAAATATAGAAAAGAAGTTTGTTTTTGTTTTTTTTTTATTTTTGAATAGGTGATTTTTCAAATTCGAAATGAAAAACAAAACAGTTGTTTTGTTGGATGCAATACGAAGGAAAAGAAAAGAAAAACAAACAATATTTTTGAAAATTGTTCTGTTTGGAGTCATTTATAGGTGAGAATGTAATGAATGAGATGATGATTACCTTTTGACCCTTGCGATTCTCTTTTTCTTGATTTACCTTCTGCTTTTTCTTTTTGCTACCTTGTGCTGCAGCCCCACCACCGCCACGCGCTTCGTCCTCCGACGACGGTGAACGTTTCTTCTTCCCAGTCGCCTTTGCGTCTTTTGTTTTCTTGCGTCCACCTTCTGTTTTTGGGAGGGGAATAAGAAATGCATTACAAGTGTTCAAGTACGTGTCAAATGCAGAAACCAACTCTTAGTGACAGCCTCCTCGGACTTGCTTCCCGTGGACGAGGCCTTATCCTGGATTTCTCCCTCAAATCTTGCCAAATCGTTGTCTAAGCGCCTTATTTGTTTGTCCACCAACTCATATGTCTGTATCGCCAGCTGAACTTTGTCGTCGCTGTATTCCTTGGCTTTTCCGAACAGCACTTGGATTTCGTGCAGTCGTTTCTTGCGATCTTCCTCTGTCATCGCCTCCTTGCTGGCTACCAGATTTTTCATAAATTCCTTAGCATGGCTATCGATACTTTTCATGGCGGTCTGGGCACGATCGTCCAATTTTCGCATTAACTTAAAATTACGCTCTAGTTCTGTGGGCAGAGATTCCAAGCCTGAGGAGGGGATTGTTGTTTTTTTCTTTCAAGATTTTCGTGTTTTGTACGTTTATAAACTTACTATCGAGGTAGTTTTCTAGGTAGACTGCTGATGTCATGTTGCGTGATAATAAATTATGAAAAAAACTTGACTAAACTTTACACAAATAAATAAATAATTGGAATTTTCCTTTCTATTTATTTAGCCAACTTCGCAGTATGCGACGCGTCTTTTCTTTCGGCTTTCCAATTTACACCTCTGACAGATGACCATTAGCGGGAGATGTCAAATTGTCAACTCGGTGAGCGTAATCTAGTACTAGCGCGGTTGTAGTAGTTTTCGAATTTATTTAATATTTTGCAATGTAGGTACCTACCTACCTGCACATCATATTAAACACTCGGATTGACTTTATTTTTAAATAAATACATCATTATTTTAAAAATGTATAATACAAAAACACGTTCACCTTTGTTCTTACGATCACGAATGAGTAGGATGTAGTTTATTTAATTAGAACTTCACAAGCAAGAAAGGTACCCCTTTTATTCATTGGAAAGAATCATTATAGTCTCCTATTGAGTACTTTTTTTAAAAATAACAATAAGAACATTTGTACTTACAGATTTTTTCAATGTCAAATTGAGAATAAATAAATGAATTTGAATCTGAAGCAAGAGCTACCTGGTTGATTGAGGGGCAGCACGTTTAAAGTGATAGCTTTTTTATGATAATTTGGATCTATTTCGCATAGTAGAGATCATTAACAGTACTGTCGTTTTTGAATGAGTTTAAATTTGTGAAAATGTAGTTAGTTCCATGTTCTGAAGTTTTCGATACCCAAAAAAAAAAACAATTTTTGGTCAATTTGATAGGTGACAAATTTTTGAATACAGCAAAAAAAAGCAGCCGCAATGTAGACTTCATTGCTTTCAGGTTGCATATTCTTTGTGGAACACCGACTTAAAATATTGTATCAATGTACGTGCAGCTGTAGGAAAGGCTTCTCTTTACAGGTGGCGTACATATCAGTAGAAAGAAATCTTGTCAACCTAGTATTGTTTGTCGGCTTGACACTTGAACAATCAAAATAAACAAAATTTGGACGGATTTTCTATTTATTAAAAATTTTATCAAACATTAAATGGGTGACTACGATTCCGACGAGGAAAAATCCCAGGTGGAGAAACTGCAATATGCCGACGTTAAGCCGGGCATGTTCGTCAGTGGTTGGGACGACGAAAACGACTTGATCGAAGAGGACAAGAATCCACAAGGCAAGTTAAGGCAGAATCTCACCCAAATCTTGAAACTAATTTAATATCCTTCGCAGCTAGCCTAGAAAGAATGATTCTGTGGGCAGTGAATGAGAACAAAATCGATGAAGTCCGTGAAATTCTTAAAACTAGCCCAGAGACGGTGAATGCTGTCGACGGTGATGGTTATACGCCGCTACACAGGTATATGCGACTACTTTTTTTTTTTAAATAGGTAACAGAACACCTATAAATGTTGTTATAGAGCTTGCTACAATAACTTCACCGATATTGCTAAGCTCCTATTGCAATACAACGCGAACCTAAATGCTCAAACTGAACTTAAGTGGACGCCTTTGCATTCGGCCTGCAAATGGAGTAATGCTGAGTGTGCCGCACTGATGCTACAACACGGAGCCGACGTGAATGCGAAGTCCGACGGACTGCAGACTCCATTACACATTGCTGCAACGGTATCGAACTGTAGAAACACTGCAATGACACTACTTTTGGATAGAAATATCAATGCGCAGGCAGAAAATAACTCTGAAGAGAAAGCTGATGTGATTGCAAGGCGAACAGGAATGACGTACCCTGTGTTTGAAATTGGACATCCGGCTTATCAAGTGGAACTTGGAATAATTGATTAGGTGAAATTTGGTACAGAAATATAATATCTTTGTCAAACTGCGGATTGCCTTACTTTACTTACGAACAAAAATTATTTGAGGTATGTTTTCTTTTGGACCCTCCTTGTTCTTCTGGACAGTATATTCAAAGGTAGGGACTTTTGCTTCTTCAGAACTCGGAACCGTAAAAAACCCCAACTGAATGTAAATAGAATTAAAAAAAAAATTATCTTCGAATGTTTCCGCCCGGGTTCGAACCGGGGACCTTGTGCGTGTGAAGCACACGTGATAACCACTACACTACGGAAACTGTTGGCGTATTATATCCAAACAGTAAAAATAAGCAGTGATGACTCGAAATGATTTCAACTGCATATTTGACGTCAAAAGGTGTGTTTCATTTGAAAACTTTCGGCGAACAAAACGACGTTTCAAAATAAAACCGCCTACAATGATACAAAGGAGTGAAAACAAAAACCAAATATCTTTGATCAATATGAAAACATTAGTCTGCACGGAAATGTACCAAAGTAAACAGGAAAATTTGCATGCCATGAATAGAACTGAATGTCTGAGATCCTACTTTTTGGTTATGAGGCTATGACAACCTGACTGTAACATTATTTTGTGCACTTACTTATGAGGAGGAGCAAACCTGCGAAGCAATGTTTCTAATCTGTTTATTCATTCAGTGCGTCTAGGTATTACATCCCCTTCGGCTAGAACAGAAATACCTAAAAGATCTAAGGTAATTTTGAATCGAAAATTGCAACATGGAACGCGTTCCAAATTTCAAAACAAACACCAACTGTCTCCGAATTGTCAAACCTTATGTCATATATCGAGATTACATATTTCAGTTTTTTAAGCAAATAAAATAAAATTGAACCACAAAAATCCATAAGACTTGAAATGCTTTTTCGGAAAATAGTAACCCATTATCGGACGCGCTTCCTGCTATCCCTAACCTGCGCTGACAAACGCTGTATAGCTGTCACTAAAGCAGAATATTCGACTGCTGGCTCTGGCATATCCTTCGAAGATGAAAAAGTGAAGCAATTCCTCGAAAATATTCGGAAGGAGTTCTATGATCTGCGCGCGAACAATGGAGAGTACTCCCAAATCAGTAGGCTATCAAAAGTAGTCGACTTTATTGAGCAGAGAAAGGTACTTCTGGGAAATATATCATCACTGGATGACATAAGGAATGAGAAGGACGAGGACATGAAAGAGCTGGTCAGGGAGGAGAATGAGGTGAATATAAAACGGTTAAGATGCTCACAGTACTAAATGTCCTTCCTACAGGTCTACTCAAATCTGTTAAGTAAAGCAGAAGAGGAACTACGCAGGAATTTGCTTACGCTTGCGGATGATGAAAGCTACTCTTCGCTGATATTCGAAATAAATGCAGGTGCTGGAGGACAAGAAGCGATGCTGTTCGCTGGTGAGCTGTTTGATATGTATTGGAATTTTATTCAACACAAAGGCTGGGATGTGGACCTGCTGGAGCAAGATCGCACTGATATTGGAGGTAAGCGAACGGGAAACTCCTTTGGAACACGACTATATGATTCTTTATAGGTCTCCGCCATGCCAACCTAATCGTCTATGGGGAGGACGCTTACAATCTTTTGAAGTACGAAGCAGGGGTACATCGTGTTCAGCGCATCCCCGCCACGGAGAAAGCTGGAAGGATCCACACAAGCACTGCGTCGGTGGCAGTCATCCCTCGTCCAGATGACATCGACTGCACCATCAATGAGAAGGACCTTCAAATAGAGACGAAACGAGCAAGCGGCGCCGGAGGACAACACGTCAACACCACCGATTCCGCTGTTCGAATAGTGCACATACCTACAGGAATAGCCGTAGAAGCACAGAGTGAACGATCTCAACTGAAGAACCGTGAGATTGCCATCGCACGTCTCCAAGCTAAATTGCTGCAAAAGAAACTAGAAGCCAATGAGAGCAGCAAGAGCGCAACACGAAAATCCCAGATTGGATCCCTCAACCGCAACGAGAAAATCCGAACGTACAACTTTCCCCAAGATCGAATCACAGACCACCGAATTCAGGGCGGAACCGTGCATAACATGGAGGAGTACTTCAAGGGATCGCACCACCTAGAGTCCCTCATCGACCGTCTCTCAGCGGAAAGTAGGAAAGCTAAGCTTTTGGAACTGATTTCCAATGTGGAAATCAAAGATTTATTAGAAGCAAATAAAAAGTAAACCAATTCCAGTTGTATGGCCAAGTCACTTGGCAACGTTGGCCCAGTCGCCAGCAGAGCCAATCTGCGTCAGGTGCTTTCGCACTTCCTTCTCCATGATTGCCTGAATCTCTCGACAGCCACTTAGTGCCTGTTCGATTACGATCGGCAGGTTATCTAAATGAAAACGCTGCGACATGTCCATGAATGCAATTTTGTTCGAACTCGGCAGTGACACCACCGAGAGAGTGGGTCCTCCTGATGCCTCCTCGATATGCGAAACGTCCGTCAGGGGAATGTTGTTCTTACTAAGCGAAGCTGTGCACGCACACACATATTCCTTGAGGCAAATTCCGGCGTCTACCAGCGCCAGTGTGGCTGCATTTACTGACACCGCGTAGTTAGCGCCATCGGCCTGTAGTACCTCTATGTACACATCGATCTGTGATCGCGGATATAATTCAGTCTTTATTGCTGCTTTCAGTGCCTGTTGTAAATGTAGAGTTATCTCTTGAGACTTGCGATCGCCACGAGGTCGATTCTTTCGTTCTGCTGTAGAGAACACGGCCATGCTATATTGGCAGTTGACACTGACCTCTTCATGGTTGGATTTTTTTGACGATGCCTATGGGAAGAACGTCTTAAATAGAGGACAGAAAATAACATTGTTTGATTTTACTTGATGAGGACCATAGACCGCTGCTAAGACTTTTGTGTTTCCTTGCTCTATATAAGCGCTTCCGTCTGGTTGGGAAAATACACCAAGTTTACACTTTATTCGCCTGAGTTCATGTGGTCTACGCCCATCCAAGCGAAGTCCTTGCTCACTAAGGAGATTGTAGCCAGACATGTTTCTATGTGTTATTAAAGATTTCTATTATAATAATATGAGTTTTGAGGAATATTTAAGAAAATCACGCACATTTGGGAGTAATATTTGACAGACGGTTCGTGGTTTGTTATGCTTCGTATCTAGTTGTGCGACATCTGACGGTGAAAGTTGATGGAATTTCAAGTGTGTTCAGGGAGAAATGTAAGAGAACCCACTGAATTTGATTGAATACGTTAAAGGAAATGGACCTCAACGTTCCGGTTCGCTGAATTTTCGATTCTTATTCAGAAAACAAAACCATAGCAAACTACCATACGTGTTACGAACAACTCCATCTTAAATTTAGAGCCCTCAGAGAATATTCATATTTCATAGAAAAATATAAGACATTCCATTTAATATATACTATAAATTTCAATGCAGTATACTACGTTCTACTTGACACTTCGAGGACAGTTAGTTGTTGTAATTGCGTGTTAAAAATCCTACTTTACTTTGCTTTGCTGAAATCAAAGCCCAAAAAAAACACGCCTATAGTAGCACAGGTTTTAGAAGCTTCGCAAATCGATGTGAAAAAATAAAAATGGATGGAAATGTCTCGCAGTAGCTCGAAGTGAATAGCGTACCTACCTACCTACACACCTATGTTATTATGCGTTCGTTATTGCGTGCTATTGAAACGCACCCATTAAACACTTTTCTTGCGAGTTCACCATCAATGCCCACCATGTGCAGATCAGTTATGCCCACAATCAGCTGTCACTCACTGTCAGTTAACTTTATTTTTGTGCTACAAATGGCGGCTGTTTGTTTTTAACACGGAACGGGTTCGAATAGTTAGTTTATTCTTTAAATAGCACTTTTGCCCCAATATTTTAGTATTATTTATAGAAACTTTTGCAATATTAACTTTCCGACCTTGGTCGTCGCGCAAAAGAATCCTATAAAATGTCCACAACCTCAGCAGGTAACAATTTTCTCTCGCTCTGCTAATACAACTCCCACGAATATTGCTTTTCTACATCATATTTTTGTGATTTTTTAGGTCAATGGGTGAAGTTTTTCAATGCGGCTGGTGTTCCATCACCTACAGCTGCAACATATGCACACATTTTCGTTGAAAATCGCATCCAAGTGGACATGCTAATGGATCTGAACAAGGAGTACTTGCGCGAGATGGGCATAACCCTAATGGGTGATATTATTGCAATCTTGAGGTAGATGGATTTGATCGCGGACAATTGATCGCTAATGACTGGGTTTATTGGTTTCTAGGCACTCGAAAAACGTAAGCGAACAAACAGCGAGGGAACGGGTCCTGTCTAGTGACCTACCACTGCCGATTGCGGCCGTGGTCGCCAATCCAGTGCCACCAACAGAGAGGAAGTCAACAAAAATTACATTAAATAGTAAACAATCCGTGTGTATTCAGTGAAATGAACAGATTTTAAGAATTTTTTTTTTTTAATTACAGATGATCTTTCATCAAAAACAAGCTCAGTGCTGCCGTTACCCAAAGTCCCAAGGAGAGTTCTGCCCGAGCACGAGGGAAAGTACACCGTGAAACTGCCATCTGGTACAACCAAACGAAGCAAGGAGATATTAGCTAAGAAGGCAATGCGTAAGTCAATAGAAAGTTGTATTTGAAACTTTGTAACTCTTGCATTCACCCTGCTTTTCAGTCTATTCGGATAAAGAAGCTAAGAAGCCCCGTGTGTTTGAACGTCTCGAGGGAAATAAATCCCCAGACTATAAGGACATAACAGAGGACAACGATCGACCCACCAAACAACTTGTGCGCATTGTGGGAATGGGCAAAACCTTGACATCATCATCGTCGATTTTCTCTCGTCTTGGAGGAAAATCGGACACGGAAGCAACGCAGCTGCTGAAGCCGATTCTAAAGAAATCTCCTAAAAGTGTAAGTTTACAGAATTCGCGTCTATAGATATTGATTCTCGATTCTCTTTTTGCAGAGTTCCTCAGCAACAGTGAAACCTATTGCAAAGCCTTCATCGCAGAAAGTTCTCTTAGTGAAGAAAGTTCCCCTCAAATCTGACTCGGACTATACAGACGACTCGGACGACGATGACCGAATGGACACAAGTGGCGATAAGATTGTGTCCTTCGCCTCTGAGGCGGAAGTTCGTGAAATAGCCCCGCGAGTGGTGTCCATCAAAACAAAAGTGAATAATCGAATCACTTCTTCAGCTGTAAAGTCTCGCCTAGGCAGTGGAATGCACGGTAAGCTCTTACATTCACCATTCAACATCCTCTAACTGTCGGTTTCCATCTATCTTACAGCGGATAGGATCCACAAAATGCAGAAAACCGTGAAACTCAAACAAACCTCTCCGCAGATGCGAATAAGCCCGCAAAAGGCTCAAGCGCTTCGAATGAAGTCGGACGAGCTGCTGAAGCGATCGGAAAAACCTGTCTATAGTAGATTGGGGGGAGTATCGTCTAAGAGTGGATCGCCTGTAACGAAATTAACACATCGGATTGGGCGAGTCAGTCTCGCAGGAGGATCAGCTGGAGAGGGGCGGATATCTTCCCCACGCAAACCGCTGCCAGGCACGAAGAATGCAAGTGTTTTCGATCGACTAGGCTTTGCGCGTTAGACTCGCCAAATGGGAGAGCGAACTCCATGAGGTATTTGAAGGAAGAAGGACGTTGAATCTTGACCTGAATGGAATTTGATGTTTGTCCTGCTGGTTTTTTATTTGTTTAAAGCTAAATCTTGTGACTACCTACCTAGAAAATACAATAAAAAATCTTAATCTGGATTAATGTGGCTTCCTTTGGGTATGGCGTTTTAGGACAGTTTTCTTAGACGGGTGTGTTCTATTAACTATCGATTTTAGCAAAGTAAAGTACAACCTTCAGCACACAATTACAACAACTACCCTCTGATTGAAGTGACTTCATAGCAGCGACTTGTCGTAAAACCTTTTTTTTGAGACAGGTTTTAGCGTCATTTACCTACAGCCAGTAGGTACCAGTTTGCACCACTTTTTGACAGCAAAAGTGAGCGGTTTTATTCCGCATTAGTCTACTTTACTTTGCTGAAATATATGTTCATTAAAACGCAACTATAGTTGCATTGCGTCCATTCGCAACTGGTAGGACAACAAACACGTTTAGCCTATTAATATGCAACGCTTTTTTTTGTATATCCAATCATGCGCGGAAATTCGTCTTTCGTTTGGTTCATATTTCATAGAAATTGGTTTCGAAATAAGGCCGTAATCGGTACGACAAATCGTAGCCTAGATTTAAATAATATTTCTATGGATCATGTCACCAAAAAGTTTCACTGTGCAGTTATTTAAAGTAGCCATCCCCAGCCAGTGCACAATGCAAGTGCCTTTCACTTCCTTTTAACTTCTCCTCAATTACGACCCATCTTTGTCTACTTTGTATATTAGGTAATTGGATTTTGCTTTAAAAACAAAAGTGAATATCGAGCGTATTATGGTAATTTGAACGCACAATTATTGTCGGACACGGTTGTAAGTTCATCATCCATATTACAGCGTATTAGGATTGAGCAATAGCCTGCAATTATGATTTAATGCCTAACTATACCTCAACTAGTAGCGTTCAATTGAAAACAACTTTTGAACGAAGTTATGTGCAAGACTCCGGTGATGTGCAGACAGAAAAACCTGACTTGAAGACAAGTTTCTACGGTCCAATGACTTGGAAATGGAAAACAAGAAAAAAAAAAAGAAAAGAAAAACTTTGATCGGCCAAACATCAACGAGGGCAGTCTACAATAATAACAAATGAATCAAGGCGATCCAGTTTCGTTTGTTTCCATTTAGGTTCATTCGATTTCGATGCGGGTTTATTGACTCATTGGGTTGCAAAATTAACCCATCGCGAGTGTGTGAAAGAGAAATACTTTGGGTTAGCTAAAAGCACAATAACATTGTCCACTGCAGGTGGAACTAGCGACGCATAGAAATCAGGGTAACGCACTGCAAATGTGCAGGTTACAATTATGCATGCATATGCTTTGTATTAGGTAGTATGTCATGGCAGTAGCCCATATCTTGCTGTAGGTAGATGGTAAGCAACTAATTTCCGCAATTAAAAGAGGAAATATTCATAGCTTGTCATAATTCGTAAATTAGTCGGATAGCTTTAAATTTATGAATGCAGAAAATGCTATTAAATTCCTAAAATGACTCAGAATTTTCTTAAATTTTCCAAAAATGATGTGTGAACACTGCGCTCTTTGGAGGAAATGCAGCTTAACAACAATTACATCTCCTAATGGAGTCTCTAAAATGATATTTATCAAAGGATTTTAGCGGAGTTTAGCACGCCATTTTCATAGAAAATGAGCGCAGATTATTAGTCTTTGGGAACAGTGTTAGCAGCTTCAACTAGAACTTCTTGTTCTGGTTGCGGTAAATCGATGTAAGTTCTTACCTACCAATAGGAAAAGAGCTGTTTCCGCGCACAGGATTGGATTCCCTTCATGTGATGGGGACTTATTCGCATATGTGGCAGGAGCAGGACTAATGACAAGGCATAGTTGTTCTTTTAAAGCAGAAGGATTACGCGTTGATTGAACTTGAAGTGTTTTGAGAGAATCAGATTGTCCAAGTAGGGTTAGTTTTAAGTTAAATTTTTCTATTTAGTTTTACTGCAGGCATTTATGTAAGGATTCAGGAAAGCTACATAGTTTAACCATTTTCTCTTCCCCAAATGACAAATTAATGGACAAGAAGAAGATCCTAATCCTAATTAGTATTCGTGATTAACGTACCAGATCAAAGCATTGAACTGAGTGTATGACAACTCGTTTGACAGTTTAACCTTGCAAGTTCTCATTGTCCTTATTTTGTCATTTAGTGTCCTTACTATAAAACTAATAAGCGACCTATCTGTAAATCCCTGTAAAGCTTGTTTATAAAAATGGACCAACCGAATTTGGCATTGAAAACCTTCGTACCGTCATGGTTAACTTCCATATGCTTCTGCCGCACAGAGCTTCCTTCAATTTTTGATAAAAGGTGGAAAACTTGCATGCGGCATTAATGACCTGAAGTCCATTGGAGGTGTTAAGTACTTAACGTCTTCGATATAGGTTTGAGTGACTTTTAGAGAAGTGGATTGCTCTCATATTTGTTTCACTTTGATTCCTCCCAAAAAAATTTAGAACATGGTTTAGTTGATGTAAGTTAGTAACTTATCCATAAATATGATACAAATTATGACAAGAAGCTATGATTGGTTGTGGGTTCTTTTATTTATTTTAGACTTCGCAGTACGAAATGATAATTTTTCCTTGCATAGTTTCTCCTAGGCTCCAACAATTAACAAACAGACATATATGTCAAGAATACTCGTACTCCGTATTTCTAGGTAGGTCAACAGCAGTACTAAACCTAAAACTAAAGCTGAATTAACAAGAAGTAGAAATACGAAATACATAAGTTCTTACAGACCTGTGAGTGCCAAAATGAAAAAAATAACATTTCAAGTGAAATTAGGCTGTTTTTAATTTCACTTGAAATTTTCAAGAGTATGTATGTAGGATTTATCATCCTGGTTTTATCTTAAAGAAGACCTTGCAAATGTATGTCATTTACAATGGCTACAATGTTTATGCAAGAGATTTCCTTATCTTGGCAAAAAACATAGAAAAACCAAAATCAGGTCTGTAAATGATCGATGCGTCACTAGGGTATGTGAAATAATTTCAAAACAACGCCATTCTACCGCTTTTATCATAACCTCAACACCTCCTTCATTGCTCCGAAAGGAACAACAAATAAAGGTTGTTTATTGCCTTGTTATCGTATTTGTGCATAGAAGGCTTAGGTAGTTAAGAACAAGGCGTAACTTATGATGTTAAGGGATCAATTAATGTCATTAATACTGATCGTATGTCCCTTGGCAGGTAGAATTCTTTTCGTATATATTTGCAAGGATTTCCTCAGAGGATATCAGTTTTGCAACAACTACCAGAGTGCTCACAATATTAATATTCAGATTCCCTAAACGTATTTAAAAAACAAAAACATTTTATCCAGTTTATTAATTGAAAATGGCGACAGAAACGCTATTCAAATACCGTCACAAGAAATTCGACAAGCACAACCGGGAGAGTAAATTGGAACCGTCGATTGTAGCAATAAATTTGGTCACCATTCCCAAGGCATCAGCCCCAAAAGAAATCCCAGAGCTGGCGTTTCCCAAGGCATCAACCCCAAAAGCAATCCCAGAGCTGGCGTTTCCGCCACAGGAAAAATTCAAAGCCGAACTAAATGAGATTCCCGTGAAGACGGAGCACATGAGTTTGAAGGCATCCATATCGCCTTTGTACGACCCTAAAATCGCAGCAAGCCCAGCCAAACGCAGAAAATTGAAATCCAACGGACCAATCGATAGAAAAATTCATATAAAAATCGAACCTAAAAGTCCATCTCATCAAGTAGAAGAACCATTATGCGACAACGAATATGCTGTACAAATCAAACAAGAACTCATCGAACTCAACACCAATGTTCCGAAAATTCCCCAAGAAGCCTACGAAGAGATTTGCAAGTTTCGTGGCAATATGGTCCGTAAGTTTCCAAAGAAAGAACGTAGCGCCAAGGAACAAGAAAGACGCGACAAAAATACATTTGCATGCCGCAGAAGCCGCCGAGTCAAGAAAATCGAACAAGTTGCCGTCGAGGAAGAGTACAAGGGCTACAAGGACACACATCTTCGCTTGACCGAGTATGCAATAAGAGCAGCAGCTTATTTCAAGGAGCTGATGAACAGGACCGAGGAGGAAATGTCTGATATTATTGTTGTAGATTAAATTAAGAACATTCAGAGCCATGTCGTGATATAAGATTAGTTTAAGTAATAAAGAAGATTTTGACGAATGCCAAACAAAATGAGTTATACCCTTGGAAAATATTTGGTGCCAAAATGATGTATTAAAATTTTCCAAAATAGCGAGATTTGTGATTTTGTAGCTCTTTTGTACATTGATAACATCGAAAGGTTGACAGCTAAACAACGTCCAAGAAAAAAACCGTCTAATGACGAAATCGGAAGACGACATAAAGTCGACTTGTAGTCATTTGAAGATAAACCTTCCAAATTTTTAACGTTTTCAAGTAAAGGTTCGAAAACGCACAAAATTTACAGAAAATACCAAAATAACGAGTAACGAGCAGTTTTCTCAAAACAGTTCAGAAAAACAAAATGTCTGCCTTGCCCACAGCTGTGAGAAATTGATTTGCAAAATAAAATTGAAGTAAGCAAAAGAACGAGTACCAAACTATTGTCAAGTATGTTGAGCTACAAAAGTCAATCGCAGTAATTTACCCACTTTGACTCCAGCTAGACTAGGTATACTTATGTTAGTGACCTATGCACCTGTTTACAAAAGCTGACACAGTTATTAAAACCTCTTTTACATCCAACTTCATTTAATTTACCTGCATAATTTCAACTTGCACCCAAGATCAAGATACAACATTGCACCGCTATATACCTACTCATATTTTATCGATTTACAGAAGCTCGTACATCACTTGGATTTGCATGTTAAACATCTGGGCCAACAATGGGTAACAGGTTTCCAAGTGACGCACGGAAATGGAAAACTTGTTTCAACTATAAGATTTAACAGAACACCTTTTGTTTTATTGCTGCAAAAAAAAAAGGTGAGCCAAAGGGCTAATTTACTTGAAGTGCTATTAAATTTCAGAGGCTTTGGCTATAAATTCGTTGCGACCTTCACGATATAGTGTAAACAGATCGTGCATATTTTTATTTGCAATTGGCACCTCAGTGCGTAGATTTTAAATTCAATTACTTTATGGTCATTAATTTAAAGCCACAAAGCAAAACTAATGGTCAACCTTGCAACGAGAATTAAATATGTTGTTGTAAAGCTGGCATTTCGCGTTTCATTCGCTCCCCGGAAGAGGACTTGTTTCGGGGGAGAGTTTATCTCAGAATGCTGCAATTATTGCCAGACGAAATGCGAACATCTAGAGGAAGCATATGCGAATGCACACAAGAACATTCAGCGAGCTTTCTAGTGAGTGATATGCAAAGTTGTGCGGGTGGATTATGCACGTTCACAGACGAAGTAAAATGAAGTAAGTTATCGTCACTGATTTAATATATTTTTTCTTAGAATTTTTGTGGCTACTCATTTTGTAGTAGGTGCATCTCTCCCATATGAATTAATAAATTAAGCAAGTAGGTACAACATTTTTGCGTTTATCGAAAAATCTATGGCCTACGGTGGTTTCAAATTTGCTACAGATAATTTCTGAAGGTAGTTACCAAGCCATTGATAGAATGTAGCACAACAGTCCGTCTCTAAATAATATAGGTAAATGCCTTAAAACTTGCTGAGGGCTTGCGTATGCTGCCATTAAGTGGAAGACAGTGGAAGGTCAACTCTAATGTTACACATTTTGACTACCTGTACCTGACCCTTTGACATTCCATGCTCATTGAAGGCTCCGAATCTGAACTAAAAGATTCTAAGAATCAGAGGTCATATTCTGTAAGGCGAAAACGTTAAAACGTTTTCGTGCGTACGAATGATTTGTTCAAAATTGCAGAAGTAAATGCTCCGTGCACATGAAAAAGTTTGAACGTTTCGTCTTACACAGGTCTTCCTAAGTTCGATTTCCATTTTTCAACAGAAACAATCATATCATAGGTACTTACAAATTTTGCAAAGAGTGAGGAGGTAGGTAATTATTATTTAAAATTATGTCCAACTAAATGTCAGGAAGTATACCCAAGGTTCGTAGCGGAACCACTCGTGCTGTAAGAAGTTAGAAATTTGTTGCAAAACAATGGTTTGTCATAGATAACTCACAAAAAAATCAGAGGGTTATGACTTGCGGAAGAACTTTAATCAGCAATATGCGAGTTTGCAGCTTCACTGATTTCCCCGATTCTTCTGTATAGTGTACCATTGATTTGTTTTTTTTAACAAAGATGACTTAATGCCGCATTTACACGGCCACACATTCCCAATACGGAAGATTAAAGGGATGTTAAATACTAAATAGCCGTGTGACTGAAAGGGACGGAATTACCTAACACGCAAAAAAAGTGGCACGTTTTTTGGTCGGCCATCTTGTTTACGTCTTAGGAATTATGGGAAAGCTATGCATGTTAATAGTTTTATAGCGATAGCTTACGAAATCTCGCTTTCCTATAAAACAAAATGGCTTCCGAAAGTGATGAACGGAAAATTATTTATTTATTTCGTATAACTGATTGATGAATTGTTGGTTTAATTTACTGAAACTAATTTAAACTCTCATTTCACATGTTTTAAATCAGAAATAGAAATGTTTTCAAGTGATTGTAGAGATGCTGTTCGCCGGAACTTGTGTTTGTTTCCATTTTACGTATCTATTATTATGGGTAGAACATCCATGACACTTTAGGCCATAGACAAACCATACTGAGACACCCAACTCACAATGGGGACGTTCAAGTATCTAGTTTAGTAAGTCTGACAGCTCTCTCACTAGATGAAACTCGGCTCTGATTGGGGGAAATCGGTCGTGAGAGCAGATGTTTCAGTTGACGTTTATGGAGGGGTAGCCGACGAATCTAGTCGAGAAATTCGTGACTGAGTACTAAGTTGACAGTTCTCATATGTGGCTGACGTAGAAAACGTGACGTTCCCGACCAATCTAGTTTTTGCGTTCAGGTTACATCTTATCCAGACCAATCTAGTCGACTTAAGATGACTAGATTCTTGAATGCGGCCAATCCTCTTGCCGCTGGGCTCCTCAATTTTTTTTTTCAATTTTCCAATCGGTGTAATGTCAAAAAAGAATCAGTGTGACATGCAAAAACACACAAAAACAAATGCTGCCAACCGCGGCAACCGTGGGGAAATGTGAAAGAGTTCGGGAATACCATATTTTTATATTACTGAATGCCATTGGTTAGTTATTATAAATTGTTAAAAGGCGAATAATTTGATTTGGTTGGTTAGTAAAATTATCTAAAAAATATGTTTTATATACTAGAACATATTAGGACAAACATGGTTGTGTATTTACCTCTTTTCGATATCATTAAGATCGATTTATTGTGTGAATTTTTCTTTAATAACTGAAGAAAACTTGCTAAAAATGTTTTTATTTTCATGCAACCATTCTGCATTGACAATTTTTCATAAATATTTTAAGCAAATGTATACTGATTCCTAAAAAAATACTATCCACACGTATATAAATAATTTCAAATTAAACGGATAAAATTCTATGAACTCTGCCAGCAACTTTGCCCACAGTGGAAGTGTCTCATATTTCCTGGGAGTGTGTTAGTGAGCCAGAATTTTTGAAGTTTCGTGACATTTGTCAATACGATTTTCTATGTAACAATACTAGCGTACCAAATCGTGACCACTCCGTAAAAATATAGCCTGTAGGCTAAGTAACGTGATAGTGTAAATGCAACATAGATCGCTTTAAAATGTATTTCTGTATTTCATCCGTCTTGTGTGTCAAATGCAGTGAACCCAGGTTAAAATGAAAAAGGGGCAAACGAGGGACAAGTTTATAAAAAGCAGAAACAAATAAAAATCTCGGTGAAACTTAAATTGTTTAAAGTTAAATTAAAACGTATTTTCACTAAAACCAAATTTGAAAGTTCACTCAGAATGAAATGTTCATACTGATAATGAAAGAAAACAGTCCATCGAACGGCTTTGTAGATGGATATGTAATTTTAGCACTTTAAAAAGTCTGAATTTTTGTTTTTTTAAATTGTTTTCATTTGAAATAAAATGAAAATTTCACTTAGGGGGGAAATAGGAGAACTTTTGCCGAGTTTATGGGAAAATTAATGCTTTTGCTAATAAAAAAAAGTGGAAAACAGGCTTGAAAGTCTGAGAACACTGTTCAAATGAGTTTGGTAGTTAGGAAATCATTATCCCAACTCAGCCTACATGTAAAGACACTGAATACGTTCCATCAAGTCTACTTTACGTAAAAAACAAAACAAATTCCGCACGTATTTCTTGATTGTAAATGTCGCAATTTGGCCTCTGATTTTCCCGAACGATACCACCGATCAAGGTTTTATTTTATATTTAGGGTCATATGTTTCGGCATCATGTCGCTCCCAGCCAAAGCCTTTTTTCATTTGGTCTTGATAGATTATTGACAATTTTGGAGCCATATTGATAAAAACGAAATCTGGATGTGCAATTGTGCAAGCCTCCGATTCATCGTTCAAAGTTCACCCTTTGACACAAATCTTGAACTTTTTTTACTGTCAAAAACAGTTACTTAGTTTACTAGTTAGATCTAGTATTTAATAATACATAATTATTTCGCTTACAGTCATGTCTAAACTATTGCTACGCCATTATAACTAGTTTCTTCAATATTTGTTTAATTCAAGCGTCAATAATTCTCTTAGCATTGCACCACTCAGAATCAAAAGTTTAGTCACAAAAGCGCAAGTGAAAACTCATGACAAATCTGTTTCGACTAGATGTCGAATGATTTAGCATTTTCATGTTTTCTTATTTTTTATTTCTAAATTTTAATTTACCCACATCGGTGTTACCAAAGTATGGAGGGAGGTCTTCCACTTTGATTTGTGTGTTACCTACCCATTGCAATTCTACATACATATAGGTATATCCATGTAATTAATTCGTTGGCGGCGAATGTTATGTACGAGAAAAAAACAAGCAAATCCACACAACTATATTGAGCGAGGAGAAAAAAACAAAATACGTTATGATAAAATCCAATATATACAAGGCCTTCGGGTGAGGTATCTTTTAGATGCTTGCCGATCTTTGAAAAGTGAAATACTCGGTTGTTCGTCGTTGCTACACTGCAGTTGGTTTTGATTTAAGTTTATTTGATTTGTTAAATTCAAGTGTTTTGTTTGAAGTGAGGCTTTAAATATGAAAGTAATTATTTTACAACTTGCACTATTTTGTGCTGCAGTTTATGGTGCAAGTGTTCCCGAAGAACAACCAGCCGATTCGGAGGAGTTCGTTTTGCGTGAGTGGGGTTTTCCTTTTCGATATAGCGAAAGCCTGATATTTTTTTTTCCAGCGGGTTATTGGGGATTAATTATTGTGATTTGCAGAGGGTTTACCGCTGAAGAGTTGATTGGTGTGTTTAGGGAACTGTTTGGATGCTAGTGAGTGAGGTTATGTATAAACAAGTTGTCACAAAGTTGGGAAGGTAAACGACTTATTTGCAATCGCTTTATTTGGAATTGTACTTTTTCGAACTGACAATTGTTTAACAGACTGCTTTAAGTGATTGTTTCATGAGTTGACTTGTAACAGGCAACACTCAGAATTAATATTTTGGAAAGTCACGTCCGTCTTTTGCCTGTCAGGAAGTGGACACAGTCCATTGAACAATCAGCTACTGTACTACTGACAATTGTTGAAGACGAAATGGGGGATGACAATTGCCATACATTTTTTTTCGATGTCTACTTCCTTTTATTTCGGCTCTTCTTTGAACTATCAACAACTCAAATCATATCAGAGCAAAGCCTTTCGTATTCGATAAAACTTGGTGGCTAATTTTGCAGACTTTTTCTGAAGTGTTGCAGTAGTTTTTTTGGAGTACATTCCTATTAGAAGAAGCTCTAAAGATCCTTTATGAACAGTTTGTTGATATCGCTTAGCATGTGTTCCCAAAGATATCGCGACTTCTGTGTATATATTTGTGAAATTTGTAAATTCAAAATCTGATTTTCGCGGAATCACTGTTTGAAGACGTAACATATTTGGGAGCTAGCTAGGTGCGTGTTGAATTTAATTTATTAGAAGCTTGCGTCAAGGTTGTATAACAATCTGTTTTCACTGCTGGTAGAATTTAAAATGTGTTCTATCGGAGCGGAAATTATAAAACTCCCAACCTGTAAGCTATTCCTTTGCGTCGCTTTCAGTCAATCACGGCGGTAAGCCCAGCCGCAGTGTTAAGGGCATTGACTTTTTAAATAATTGGTATATCTATGGTTAAGGTATTCCTTTGTTAAATGGAAGCATAGCGAATTCTAGCCGATACCACGAAAAGATTCCTACCCAGCCCAACAGATTAGCGATTCAATTTGCGAAAACAAATTTGGAATAACACCAATTGCGGGGAAAATATCCTCTGCACCAACCCCTATCCTATCTTTTATGGCTTTCTTTAGCCTGTGTCTGAACCCACCATGCGCAACTTTAATAATTGCACAAAATAACAGAAGGACTTAGTTCTTAGTCCATCCTTATTAGAAAGATTAAAAATGTGATAGATAAATTTAGTAAGTATTCCAAAATGTGACTTCCCATTTTCCTAAAATCATCTACACCTTTCAAATCGATTGTCAGCAACTGAACTAAGTCACCCGACTTGACACTTGTCAAATATATCTACCTATAGATCAATTAATTTCTTATCTAATCCAAGATGGAAATATACTCTCCAATTCGCTAGAGACTCTCTTTTGAAAAGTCTTTCTTTTTGCTTACCTTGTTTGCAGTTCGTTGTCACCAGTTTATTGAATTAAACAAAAGGGATAACTATTACTATCCATACCTACAAAAAAATAGTTCATATTTTTAATCTATGAGCTCTTTAGGGGTTTATACTCTCAATTTGCACATTCATCTTCATAATGTTGCCCTGAACTCGAAACTCAGAACAAGATGAGTTTCAATCAAAGTCCAGCAAGTGCCGACTTGAAGTCGGTTTCGACATTTGGACTTTATTAATGTCTGGTAAGAAAAAATCCTTTCGACATTTGCTGATGAGTGAGGAATATCGAGAACGGCTTGAGCAATTTTCTAAATATTTTCAATATTTAAATTGCTGAATTTTTTAGCATTTTTAATTTGTTGAATATTCTTTTTTTCATTAGGGAAAAAAATTCAAAAACAAATTTCAATATAAAATTAGATTTTCCTGATACAACTGCTTCTGATTTAAAATACTCCAGAAAATTTAGAAAGGGATTTTTCTTGTTTATGTCTTCCAAAAATACCAAAAAAAACATCATCGTCTGGATTATTTTAATTGTTTTCTTAGGAAAAGCTTTACAAATTGCACAAGAATTTGAAAGAGGCAGATGGATAAATTGTATCGAATTAAGGAAAATTGTACTTTTGTACTCAAGCACACTCATTTGTATCGAATTCGATACAATTGTATCGACTTTTCCATCCCTTATAATGTTTTTTTTTTTGCAAATTTGTTAAAGTAGCATAATTGTAACTCAGTAGGTATCGGGGTACTTTCAAAGATGTTTCTTTCTAAGTTCCAAATATTAATGTGTCATTTCGTTGTAGACAAATATTTAAGTACCCTAAATAAATAGGGGGACCACAACGGGCCCATCACAGGCCTCAGTGAAGTGCAATATTTATGAGTTAGGTGTCTCTTGATCAACATAAGGTAGTTGCCACAACCAATACAACACTTATACATGTCTCCGTACCTTACCTAACCTAACCCAACAATGCCCCCAAAGTTTAAACAAAATATTACCATCACTGTGAGATACATAACTTACCCATATATCTTTATATCTACACATTTTTTTTTCCCAATCCATGAAGGTGTGTATATTATGCGAAACTTATGAGCATGTTGACCTACAACTAAAGTGTTATAAATTTAGCATAAAATTCATTGTTTGCATCGAATCACACGGGCGCATTGCGTCATTCAAATGTGCATGATATTAGCATTTGTTTATACGAAATCGGGCTTAACATAGTAATAGGTGATATCAAATAAAATGACTGATGTAAAGGTGTTCCCCGTATTCACTTTTGCATTAATACAATCGATGTGCATCGATTTGCAAATTAATTAATTCCACTGCTGCACTATCATAATAAATAAATTTTTGTAGTAAATTTAAAAAAAAATGCAAGCAAATTGATGTATGAAGTCTAGGGGAAGACCTTTTTGAGGTAATTAAATTTTTCGAAACATAAATACGGCCTACAAAACTAGGTACATCGATTTGCAGTCTTTTCTGATAATCAATAAGGCTATCTTCTTAGGAGAAAAATATTTTCTCCTTCTTAACTATGCGTCACTGAGTCTTACATATTTCTATCCCCTTTGCTTTGTATACCGTGATAATTGTACCCACAAGGTACATTGTAGACTAGGACGACCACCTTCGAGAAAGATGACAGATATTCGTCGCGCGTTAGTATTGCTGTGTTTATCGTCGCCATTCCCATCAACATAAACGTATACCTTATAATTTGATAAAACACAGCAAAATGGTGTATATGTCTTGCGAATATTTCTGTTCCCCTTTTTCAATGTCTCTGTCAAAAATCGCCATAGTCTCCTACCCAAGAATAAATGCTGACTTATACGAATTTTTGTAAAAAGGACCCAACCACCAGCGCTCTCAACTATTTGACTTTAGATGAAAAACAAAATTCGTTTAGTAAATCTAAGGATCTGATTGAAATCTATGTGAATACTTTTTTTTCTTGTTGTTGATCAAATTTCTGACAACAAATTTGTTAAAATTCCCATGAAAAGGTCAATTTTAAATAGAGTGACAACTATTTTTTTGGCAGTAAATTCTCTCAGTTACTCAGCTTTCAAACCTTGTACCCACGTATCACAGAAGTAATAGATTACGACATTTGCGTTTTCTGTAAAATTTGACAGCTTGTCGACATCGAAATTTATTGGTTTTTATATCGTGTGCTTCCAAAGTATACCCTCATAGAAAACAACCCACTTGGGTGTTTTATTTTAACAATACCGCTGATATCTGTTACACGAAGTTCAGAAACCTCTCACGCTTTTGCACAGTAAACTTTTGCCGTCAAGAAAATTAGCTTGATTCGGTAACTCAATTGTCTTTTTTTTTACTACCATAGTAACAACGTAATGTACTAAACTCCGACCTCTATTTTTAAGTACATTGCCATGCTTCGCCCTGCAGGACAAATTGTTAATTGCTTAATTTGGTGTTTAAAACATCTGTCATCGCAGACAATGACAATAAGTAATAATCTGGCTTAAGGTGACAAGATCATTTGGTATAGATTACTGACTCAGCGAATTAAAAATATCGCACTTTGTTTACTTCATTACAGAAAGATTTTGAATTCCTCAAAATAACTACGACTTGTGTAATCCCATCAATCTTTAATTTTATTTTAGGCAACATTAGAATAACTTAAGCCGAATTAATGCTATATAGCTACTACTTTTGCTTGTGTATTTTATTTTATTATTTTGCCCATCAAAAGTTATACGATGAAAACAAAAGTGGAAACCTGTCCAGCATACCGATTGAATAAATTATAATAATTATGTTTATGACCTCATTTGTATGTACGAGTAGGTACTTGGTGCAAAAGAAAACAAAAATTCAATGGGAATCAATTATTCTACTGAATACAGGGTGTGTCATGATATGGCTCGTAGACATTTATGTAATTTGTTTTAACAGTTTCCTAAAAGTCGTTTTTCAATTGGCAAAAACACGTGTAAGAAATTAAAAAAAAAAACACTCTGACGATTTGAAGAGAAAAGAATTTAGATTCTTGATTTCAAGAATTTCAGAATCAACTTAAGAAACGCTTTGACAGAAATTAAATTTACGTATTCTATACAAGTCCAATGTTAGCGAAAATATGACAAAACATGAGTGGCGCCAATTATTTGTCTGTAATTAGACATGAAATATAGTTGTAGGTATTACAAGTATAACACCTTTTTGTAACACGGAGTTGTCATGTCAAATTTGTACGCCATTTAGATGAATGGGAACTTTCAAATATCTAGTTTAGTAAGTCTGACAGCTGTCTGACTAGATGTGTCTCGGTTTTGATTGGATAAAATCGGTTTCTGTTGACGTTTATGGAGGGGTAGCCGACGAATCTAGTTAAGAAATTCGTGACTGAGTAATAAGTTGACAGTTCGCATATGGGGCTGACGTAGAAAAAGTGACGTTCCCGGCCAATGTAGTTTTGCGTTCAGGTTACATCTTATCCAGGCCCATCTAGTCGACTAGGTAGCTAGATTTTGAATGTGCCCAATATCTGCAGTAGAGTCTCATGATCATGACTACTGTGCTATTTAAAGTGGTGTTCGAATTTTGTTCATTTACAGTGTATTTAGATAGATGTGCCAATATTGTTCATCTGTCAAAACTAGTAAAAAATGCAGTAGGCATCCCATAGTTATTAACACTTATCAACTGGATAAACAACGACCCCCAAGTTTAAATCATTGACCGAAACTATTTAGTAAACAAAAACTCACTCTAACGAATTGCGTTTGAGTTCATTGTGTAAAGTGAGTCAATAGTCAAAGTGTCACATCGCACATTCTATTCTAGATGCTGTTAATGTGTGCTTACTTAGAACACAGTTTAATTCGATTGATATTTTTTTTAAATATACGACTTAAGTGTCTAATTTAATTGCTAGACGGGGTTAATCGTTTTAATGCTTGTAGTAGGTCATAACGCGGCTTACAGAACGTTAGAAACGAATTTGTAGACTTTGCAATTAGCAAATCAAGCATTCACATTGACGCCATTTATAAATATCTGTTGGACCATGACATATTCACGTTCAGGCGACTTTAATGCGCTGTACCTTGAGTTATAAAATATTGAGTTGATAAATGGCGTCCAAAGGTGAAGAGCACTGTTTTTTCTTAAGCGTGTTCTAAAAGACTCAATTAAATAACGAGTTTTTAATGTAATTGGTACTACATAGGTTTATATTCATCATCAAGAAGCATTTCTCTACAAGAGTGTTACTGCTTAACAAAGAAAGCAGTTCATTTATACATCAGGCATCTCAGCTGTTGTAGAAATACGAGGAGTTTATGTTGCCATTTTTACATGTAGAGCTTACTAAAATAAATGTCAACACTTACTATTAGAATAAAGGGTTTTCCATAAGAGGTGTTATTTTGGTATTCAAAGAAAAATGTTATTTTTTGAGATAAATGATCGGATGTTTATTTCATAATAAAGAGGAAGGTATGCCGTTAATAATGAAAAAGAACATCAGCCAAATGGCCACCACGAGCACGCATACAGGACCATAACCTTTTCATGAAATTTTCCATAACCAAATCGCAAAGTGGCTGCCCTATGTCCTCGATAGCCTTACGAATTTTATCTTTGAGGTCTTGAATCGACGCTGGGCTGTTGGCGTAGACCTTATCTTTCACGTGGTCCCAAAGGAAGAAGTCGCAAGGTGTTAAATCACAAGATCTCGGTCGCCAATTGTGATCACCTCTTCGAGAGATAACACGGTTCGGAAACTTTTCCCGTAAAAGATCAATCAATTCGTTGCATGTGTGGCACGTAGTAAACGTTGTCCAGATGAATACCATCCAACTCCGGCCATAAAAAATCATTAATCATCGACGACCAACAAATGCTTTAGTTTTGCGAACTGTGACTGCAAGATTTTCACCATTTCAGTAGTGAAGTTTAATAATTTCAATGCGTTGTTGAAGCATGGAAGTATCGTTCCATTTTTAGTAATGGCGTAGTTTCTGCTTGTCAAATGTCAAAGAATAAAAGCTTCAAAAGTGACAGCTCCGAAATAGCGGGTCATTCACAATAACACCTCTTATTGGAAAACCCTTTATTTAAGGACTCTTACAATAGTCCCGTAGTCTCCGTAGAGAATTCGTAAATACCTGTCTAACGCATACACGCAGAACAAGGTTTTTTATAAAGAGATAGCAAGTATCAACAACAACTTTCTAGCAAAATCATATTTTTGTGACAGAATACTAAAGGCATTCAAATTTTATTTCTATTACAGCCAGTGGAATTCCAACCTGCACCCAGGTTGACGAAAAATTAAATGAGTGCCTGCGTGAAGTGTTCCAACAAATGCTGCCCAAATTGCACGTAAGTCATCAGCCACCACAAGTCAGTACAAATTGAAACCATTCCATTATCCCGTCCCTTAGCATGGCAACAAGGAGCTCAACATCCCGCCAATAGATCCGTTCGCATTGGAAAACACTAAATACGAGTATTCCAATGGCGTTCTTACTGGTCGCGTCAGCCTGAAGGACACCAAGATCTATGGTCTAAGTCGCACCCAAATGAAGGACGTGCGCTTCAAGATTACCGATGAGGGTACTCATTTGGAAACAGATGGCTTCACTCCACGCCTGTTCATCGAGGGCAACTACAAGGCCGACATGAAGCTGAATGACATCAAAATGAATCCCAAGGGATACTTCAATGTCACAATGAGTAAGTTAGAGGTAATCACATTCCAAACGAACCTTCTAACAACGACTTTATTTCTAACAGCTGATGTCAGCTTCACGCAAGAGATGGATGGCAAGTTCGAAATGATCAAAGGCAAGCGCCACCTGAGGCTTGTGCAATTCAACTTAATTCCAGATGTTGGTGACATGAAAATCTATGCCAATGGACTGTTCCCCGATCCAACATTGAGTAAGTTGTGAATATTTTCTTTCCGTCGAGTGGACATGCTGAGACTTTTCCTTGCAGACGCCATCGTACTGGACTTCATCAACCAATACTGGCGTGAGATCTACAAAGTTATACTGCCCGAGACCCGCAGCTACTGGGAACCTCTTGCACTGAGTGCAATGAACGAGTTCATGTTGAACGTGCCGTTCGATAAGCTTATCACCAAAGATTAGAGATAGACATAAATTTATTAGGGTTTTCTGTTGTCAAAAAAAAATTGTAATTTTTTTTTTTTAATTTATCTTGCTTCTTCTATTAAACAAAAAGAAATGCTTGTGTCTTCAGGAAAAAAAAAAAGTTTGTTCGCACCTTACGTCAGTGTACTACAGTAGGCTAAGGTCATGAGTCATGACATTCGGCCCCCGAACTCAGGGTGGCTGAAATTGAATTAAAAAACAACAAAATTACTCATACGCCCGAGTGTATGAGAGCTGATTCGGCAAAGTGCAAACAATAAACTATCATCTCGTGACATGCAACTGCTTTCTTATTGCATGACTTGACTTTGTAATCACTTGTGTTGGACATGGCATTTGATTCAATGTCAACTGCGAGTATATGGATGTCACACACGGTTGTTGTCGGTTAATGATAGTCTTGTGTAAAATTAGTATTTGCATTGGGAACTTGTTGTAGGTTGGGAGTTATTGAATTTTTAGTCGTATTCGAAATGGCCAACAAGTGAGTTCTGTTCGGTTGCGTACAATACTTCACTTGAATATTTCAAAACTTAGTCAAGCGGAAGGAGTTTGGGGAGTTCATACGTACATTATAAAATCCATGCATAGACAGAAGTCAAATTTGGTTTTAATAACCCATAGACTTATCTTAAGTCGACTAGATTCGTCTGGATGAGATGTAACCTGAACGCAAAACCTACATTGGTCGGGAACGTCACTTTTTCTACGTCAGCCACATATGCGAACTGTCAACTTATTACTCAGTCACGAATTTCTTGACTAGATTCGTCGGCTACCCCTCCATAAACGTCAACTGAAACAGCTGCTCTCATGACCAATTTCCCCCAATCAAAACCAGATACATCGAGTGAGAGAGCTGTCAGACTTACTAAACTAGATACCTGAACGTCCCCAAAGACTTCGAACGAGAACATGTTTCCGTTTCCTTTGTTTATTTAGTAAGAATATCGGAAAGTTTGCTAAATAAATCAATCAACACAAAATTTGAAGATGATTGGGATCTTTACAAATCGAAGGAAAGGGCTGCAAGATGTTTTTTTTTTTTTTTTTCATAAAAGTGACCCTTACAGAGATTTTGATTGAAAAATCGAAACCCTCAGTGGTACTGGTAGATTGCTTAAGGTCTTAATTATACGACATAAATACTCAGAATGATCGTCTCAGACTTTGCCAACCTGATCTACCAGGGCACTCATTCCGTAACTTTTCAGACGAATATCGTCGAAACGATAGACCACCAAAACTAACAACTAAGTGCTAAAATTACAAGTTTGAGAGCTTAATCCAGTTCATTTTCCGCAAATATAATGAAAGGTGACGTTTGTCAAAAAAAAAAGGCAGCACAATATGACTTATTTTGGTGATCAAAGTTTCAAAAAGAGGAGAAAGAAAAATAACTCGACGTATATTAAATATAACTAATATCGCTTGTGGTCGAAAATCGACCCTACCTTTCATAAGTTTTGTTATAAAGGGTGATTTTTTAGCTGGTTTGGTTTTGGCAACACTGGTTTTGACAGCTGACGTGTGTTTAGTACCTTGTGTCACTGTCAAACAGCTTCAGTTTGGTTTGCAATTTAACCATGGATCGTCTTACAAATGAACAACGCTTGCAAATTATTGAATTTTACTATCAAAATTCGTGGTCGGTTCGAAATGTTCACCGCGCGCTGCTTCCATTTTATGATCGGCATTCTCGACCTTCTGAGCAGTCTATTCGGAAGATTGTGACCAAATTTCGCACCAAATTTACTTTGTTGGACATTAAACCACCAACACGTTTACGTACTGTGCGTAGTGAAGAAAATATTGCGGCCGTATCAGCTAGTGTGACAGAAGACCGCGAAATGTCGATTCGGCGCCGTTCCCAGCAGTTAGGCCTTTGTTACAGCACTACGTGGAAAATTTTGCGGAAGGATTTGGGCGTAAAGCCTTTTAAGATACAGCTGGTGCAAGAACTAAAGCCAGCCGACCTACCACAACGCCGAATTTTTGGTGAATGGGCTCTTGGAAAGCTCGCCGAGGATCCGCTTTTTTATCGAAAAATTGTGTTCAGCGATGAGGCTCATTTTTGGTTGAATGGGTACGTAAATAAGCAAAATTGCCGCATTTGGAGTGAAGAGTGAAAAGAGCGACATCTAGATATCGAAAAAATACGTAAATGACCTGATCCATCGGAAACAGGTTGTAATCTAAGATGATTTATATTTGAATACGTTACTAAAGTAATATGGCGACGACAAATTGAATGTCACAAAAATCCTTTCAATTACCTGTTTTGTGTGGGGAATTTATAACTTAATTTTACCAGCTTTAATGGCGACATATACCCTCAATTTTCTGTTTGTGCACATCTAAGGCACAGTACCTTTCGAATGATATAGGTTTCATTCCACTCATTTCATAATAAATACTTAAAAAGTGTACCGAAACTTTGGATGCTCACGTATTAATATAATGATGATATGACTGGGAGGGCATCAAAAAGTTTCCTGCATACCTTGAGGGCTGCAGTGGAAAAAGTGTATACTTTCAGTCTTTTTTTGGCGATAAGTTTCCCTGGAGATTGCATCTCTAGAAATGAAACTAAATCTATAGAAGAACAAAGAAAACTAGTTGTTAGACTATGGCTACTGATAAAGCCATGAAATGTTTTGTTTCAAGTCAACTGGATTCTTGCCACGAAGAAGTTCCTACAACATTGCTGCAGAAAGCCAGTTACTACCCCATTTGGAGTAAGTCTTCACTGGGCTGTCTGTCAGCTGACCGATGGTTTTTAAATGAGTTCATAAAAGACTTGCCAAACAAAATTTATTGTAAACCTGATTTTTTTACGGAAATAAAGTGTTTTCTTATCTAGTAGCGATTGTTATGTGTATACAAATTTATTGTGACACATTCGCCAAAAATGTCTAAGCCCTTTTTGCTGCCGAAAATATTTAGAATGATAGATGTACGCATTTCTTTAAATGTGATATACCTATTAGAGCGAGAAAGTGTGCTCGATGAGCAGATCAATTGACATTAAAGGTGATTCTGACAAAGCGACAGTGAAATTCTTGGAAATATTGCTAGCTTCGATTCGAAATGGGTTAAGGTTGTAAACCACATGCGACAGGGGTTAGCAGAGGTTACCCAGAAAGCAGCGTTCTCCCATGTTTGCTATGGTGGGTGGTTTACTTTTTGTCGAATGTATTCACAGCTTGTGGTCGTTACGCGGCAGCGTGTTAAAGTTATCTCAGTCTTTTAGTGGTAAATTTGCAATGTCTTGGGTGGATCTAAGCACGTTATTGCTGGCAAATCTATAGGACTTAAACTGCTTTCGATATATTATCTGAAGTATGTAGATGAAATGCAAACGGCGCATGCCTTTGGGCCGCTTTCAGACACTTGGAACCTTATATTCTCGTCATTTGTATTGAAATTGAAAGCAGATGCATCCAAAACCTATGAAAACATTGTGGAAGTAAGATTGTTTGGGTTATACTCGCTCCGGTATGCATTGATGGAGTTGAAGGAGATGATTTAACGACAAATTTAAAGGGAGACATTTACCTGGACGCCAAACTTATATCTGTACATCAGTCCACGAGGTCAATCAGTCTTTAACCCCACGGAGGTATATAGGCAAATTTTACCTCAAGACTAACTTGGACTTATCACGAATTTGGGTAGCAAGGGCGAACTCTAAGTGGAGGAAATCCCAATAGACAACTTATTTTATTTTTTTATTTTATTTATTTGTTCTTGAAAAACTTACACTGTAAGACAAAAGAGTCTTATGAAATAGTGAAGATTATAATTTTCAATTAAGAATTATGAAACAAGCCACAGAATAAACATCTTTATGAGAGGGAAAAAAAAAATAATAAAATAAAAGAAAAGAATTCAACAATTAAACTTAATCATACATCTCCATTATAAGTCCGACAGAATTTAAAAGGATTGATTCTGGAAAAAAGACTTAAGCTCGGTCCGGAACCGCCAGTGCCGCCTGACCTTCTAACATGCCGTGGCAAGGAGTTCCATAAACGGATGGAGTTAACAAAAAACTGTCGTTCGGTGAGTTGAAAGGATCTATTTGACGAACTAAAACTAAGCTTGTTAAAGAGATAACTAGGCTGATTAGTTTGAATCACATTAGATAGCAAAACTAGGGATCTGTAACGAAGTAGGTGGTCAAAGCACATGTTATAAAGCGATTTCGCGTAGCTAGAGACTCGATCAAAACGTTTAAGATTAAAAACATAGCGCGCGGTATTGTTAAATGCAACATTTAGCTGCAACAGCAAACAATTTCGCACCCATGACTAAGAATGGGAGTAATGAGGGTTTTTGGTAGCAATATGCCTGTTTTTAGGGGAGTTTAATTATGTGACATCCACAGCTGACGTAACATACCGTACACTTTGCCAACAGTCGCATTGATGTGATTATCCCATGTTAACCTTCTATTGAACACCATTCCCAAGTTTCTGCTAGTTTCAACATATTCAATTTTGGAGCCACTAAGCATTATATCAGGAAAGTAGGAGATATCTAACGGCTTTTTACTTATTACAAGCCATTTCGATTTTAGCGGCTTTAGAGAGAGTCCGTTCTTCTCTGACCAAGTGGATATCCTCCCAAGATCACTATTGATCGAGTGTGCGCAGTCTTCTATCATTCCAAGAGGGCAGCTTTGATACAGCTGGACGTCATCAGCATACATATATGGACTGATGATGATGCTGATATTATTGAGGGAATTTCATTTACATAGAGTGAGAAAAGCAGAGGTCCAAGAATCGAGCCCTGCGGAACTCCTCCACTGTTACAAAGGAAGTCGGATAAACGATGACCCATTGATACAGCTTGTTTTCGAGACTGGAGATATGAGGACCTTTGGGCACAGTGACATGCCATTCCTTTCAGTGTTCCATTTACTTGCCCCATCCAATTGTCACATTGTAGAAAAGTTATTAAGATTCTACTACTTCAAATCTTAAGCAATGAGTTATAAAATAGCCTCCACTGACTGTTCCCTCTACCAAATCAATATGCTACTTGTCGTCTCATTCCAAATATGTCAGCGCAGAAGGTCGCAGAAGGTCGCAGCTCAGACACGCATGAATCATGCATGGCTCGATCTGTCTCTATATAAAAATTCCCCATAATCCGACGAAATTTTTAATTCCAACGAAGGTATATCTACCATAAACAATGTTACGCCACAATGACAATTTTTTTTTCTACAAAACTAGTTTTTCCTGGCTGGAAAGCAGTCTGTTCAACTGCACGAGCATATGCTGTCTGCGCACTCAGTCATTTCAATAGCAAAAACAGCTGCACCACACTTTTATTTTATTTGATCAACATCTACTCACTTGTAATCAGAGTGTTCCAATTGCAAAAACAATTCGTTTTTGTTTCTGTAGATTTATCGAAATAAGCCAATTTGTATTCCAGTCAACTTCTGTTTGAATATTATGTGCCACCCGTAAAAAGTTAATTGTAGTCGAACGACCAATTGATTTACCAAAGCGGCCAGAAATATCTTCAATAAGAAACTTCTGGGCTCGTAAGTACACCATTTGTATGCCGGACGTAATCAATTCTCCAAAAGGATGTATGTTGTAATGTCTTTTTTTAAAAAAGAAAAAAAATGTTTGCCGCCAAGCAACTTCAGCTTTTTTGTTTTCATGCAGAAAATTACCCTGGCCCGCGTTGTGTTATTTCCGTTTTGCTATTATCCATCAGTTACGGTGAATAAACTCCTAAAACTCACATGTGTGAGTGTATACGCAATCCTACTCGAATTGATGTTGCAACGCGATAGTTCCGATAGGAAGCCCACTAAACTTCCAGGAAAAAAAACGACAACAAAATGCCGCGTCTTCTCATTAGCAGCGGCATGCAGCAGAAACAAAAGAGTTTTGCAACAAGCTGGCTCTTGTGTGTTGTTGCTAGCTTTGGTTTTTCTTTTTGTTTGTTTTATTAATTACTGGGATAGTAAGGAAAATGTTATGCATTAAATCTATTTGACATCGAAAAACACTACTCATCTATGGATGGACGGACAATGCCCAACAATCGGATCGGTTGTGATTAAATTTGTTTAAAAAAATAATGTCAAAGCCAAGATCACGAAAATGTTTCAACTTGTTGTTGCGGGCGCATTTGGTAACGATGTCCGTGAAGACTGTAAAGTTGGCATTGAAATGGGGAACCGAATTGTGTGTCAATGTGTAATAAGAAGATAATCTCAGTATCTGCGGGTATGGCATAATTAAATATTTAATTTGCATTGCAACAAGAACGTGGATGGGTTTGGTAAAATGTGTGCATTGCGCACTACGCAGTTGTGTACACTTTAAAAATAAATGCTCTTATAGAAAACAATTTGAATATAAAGAAAAAATCGCGCCGGATAAGGTGCGGCGTCCAACAAAACTAACAGAACAACAACTGTGATAACAACATACTTCGGCTGGAACTGTAGCTATTTCCGACTTCACCACTTGTTTGTCATCAGATTTCTTTAAGTAATTTTTGGTGCTGAATTCTGACAGTTGCAGCTAATCGTATATTATTCTCAACGAAAGATATTAGGGGTATTCACGATCCGATGCAACTTTGAGGACCTCTGTCCTCATTTTTTTGCACTACAATAACAAAATGAGCTGAATAAAATTTCGCTACACTTTTTCACTTAATCTATGCCCTGACCCTATTGTAACCGAAAAATACAACAGAGTAAAGTGTAGCCTTGTCATGTTGACAATTCGCTAAATTGTCAATTTCTGTATGTAGCTATCGGAAAAAAAGAAAGAGAAAGGGAAATTCATGATATGATCTCCGTCTTTACTCTCCCCATTATCCAAAATTTTCTTTTTCGCCTTTTTTCGGCATAATAAACAATTGAAAGCAAATTTTTCAGTTTCAGAAAAATTAAAAGTTTTTAGAACGTAATGTCAATTGTCAAACTGAATCTGTCATTTATTTCAGTTTTGCAAGAGATGAGAAAAAGTGTGTTTACGATCTGATTAAGAAATGAATCGGTGATTGTTAGAACAACACAAGTAACAGACTTTTCGAAAGCAGTTTTACTACGTTTTCACACAGCTTATGTGTAGCCAATTCGTTGTGAACAAAACCAACATAATTCGATACCTAAAACACACAGAAATAAAATCGGCATTTTGTACTAAGACAACCTGACTCTTCTACCATTTTTTGTTTCCCCTGTAAAAAAATAAAAATGTCATTTGTGTTGTTTAAGCAACCACCGATTCAAATTAAGATTTCGCAATTTTAGTACATCTTTTACACCGAATCGTGAATTTTATTATTGTTGTTGTTATATTATTGTTATTGTTTATATTATTGTTTTATTCTATACTATAGTAAAAGTGTCCAAGCGACTATGTACCACTAGTGCCAACTGGGCGATGAGAACTAGGCCACCAATTCTTGAACACAACCAGAAAGGTTGCCAACGGTATTGCATTTTTGTAATGGCTAACAAAATTCTTGTTGATCTCGAGTCTTTTTCTGTTTTTTCTCTTCAAATCCAACACAATTTGCTGGTAGCTACCAGGTGGTAGCCAACAGAGTAACAGAGTTTGCAAACAAATGATCAGCTGCACTGGAGGTGCATGTACAGGGTGGCGCAATATTAATCATCCAATTTTGTTTGAAAATCTTTATTTGGACCTTTACACTTTTTTCTGTTAAGTGGAAAAGATGTTATCCGTCAAGTGGCTGCCGCCAGTGTTGACATACATTTGTGCCCGTTTTATCGCATTTTCCATGACTTTCCGCAAGATTTCCGATGATAACTGTTCGCATTCCTGTCGAATATTCTCCTTAAGGGCTGTGATTGTCTGAAGCTTGTTGGCATAAACCCGCGAACTGGCTCTTCGTGCACTAGACGCGCATTTTCAGTGCCACAGAAACGAAGATTTTGCTTATTGACGTAGCCGCTTAAGTGGAAGTGAAAGTCGTCGTTCATGATGATTCGAAATTCACGCTGCGCTAACACCACCGACAGACACAATTATTCCAAAGCGCTCTCCATTAAGGGCCCAAACCATTGAGTCCATCGCATCCGTTGCTACGACGAATCCGTCGAACGAGCAGTCCCAAGAATCCGTCGCATACGGTGACAGCCAGTGTCTTAAGTCCTCTGTTCTCATATTTCCCATGAAACGTAATAATTTTTCCCTATTCACCGTATTCCAGCTCCCTCTTCAATAATTACCTTGATAGGTACTTTTTTGTGAAAAAATCTTGCTTTAAAGGGAAAACATTTTTATTTTACGGATATAAAATCACATTATATAACCTTTGGTATAAAAATCGTAGTTTGTTATTTTTATAATGATTACCTTTTTTTACTAGAAAATGTTGGTACTAGAAAATCGCTTAAATGCAATATACATAAGCTTTTTTTATGTACATTCAGTACATAATTTCAATTTCATGAAATTCCAGCAAAAATGTATAGTTTGAATGTTTTTTGCAGCTTTTTATTTTTTCCCATGGAAGCCTTTTCGGACATCGAAATTCCCACAAAAAGGAAGAAATCCCACCATATAAGAAAACTGGCGACAGCCAATGACAGTTTCGCTCATGCTCTCAATATTTCCACCAATGAAAGTGCTGCCTCTCTCGCTGTGAGAACCGTCAACGGATGCAACTGACAGAAAAGTAGAAAGTAAACTTACTTTATCCGACGCATCTGACACGTGCCCTGCTTATGGATGGGTCAGCTTCCATAAGGTGCTGTGTGTTCTATCAATCTGTCAGTGGAATACGTTGCCGCAACGGATGCAACGGATTCTATGGGTTGGGCCGTTTACTTGTCTGTTTAAAACTGCAGCTGTCTTGTTCACAAACGCCAAATATGTCTGACGTACGACGCCATTTGGAAAAATTATAACATCTTCTGATAGGGTGATTCATTTTGCGCCACCTTGTATATATCGCATTTGGCTGGATCTATATTAAATAATGCGTATTATGCTGTTCAGGAAAGCTAAAATTAAGTGCCTCTCCAATATTTCTCTCCACCGCTTCCCTTAATGTTCGCTTAATTTTGACAGTGTAGGTTCGGAAAAAAAAAAACTGTGTTGTTTACTTCCAAAAACCCGCTTCCAGGTACTCCTCGTTAAAATATTAAAATATTCCATTTCTAAAAGAAATTAAATTAACAACAACGAATTTTGTTGTGTTGAACTAACCATTTTCCATACTGTTTTTTTGCTTTCGTTTGAAATATTGATATTTTCCCTGATCTGTCAAAATTTTGCTATGGAAAAATGTGTTTTGCATTAATACGCCTACTTAAATTCTGTAGAGATTTTTCGTACAGTGGCTAACAAATTTAGCTTGAACTGCGTACTGCTTGGCTTAACTGCTTTGCTTAATTTTATCTTTGGAGACATTTTTGTATGGGGGCTTAATTTAAGCGGGAGCAGCATACTATGCTTAAAAGGTTAACAGTCATAGATTGTGTACTGTAGGCAGTGATGATGAAGATTTGTAACGGTAAAATCCATTGGGAGTCACATACCAATTAATACATTCGGGGGCCTTAAGACCTCTTCCCTCTATTTTAAAAAGTAGACTTGGTTCTAAAATCTGTTAATTTAAGTTTTTCGAGAAATATTTTGGGTCGCCTAACTTTGGGAATGACAGGTTTGGAAGGTCTTTTACCTGAATTCAGCAGAAAGCACTCTACAGTGGACGATATATTCACACTTACAAGTATTGTGAAAGCCCACTTGAAAAGGGGCAGAAAAATATAATCGTTCTTTGTGGAGTTCAAAGTATCGTTGGACTCGATTAATAGATTTCAAACAGTGCCTCTGGCAATACTGGTTCGCATTGTTGCATAAGCGGTTAAAACGGAGCTGCACTCTTTATAAAACGAAGGTTGAAATTAGAAAAACCAAAAAACCTATGTGGGACACATTTAAATCGCCACAATTAGCAATAAGTTCAAATTTTTACTTGTTACAAGAGCCAGGTTTTTTTTAACTTACTTTCTTCCTTATGTTACGAAGAAAAATCCCTCAAAGATCCATAAAGCAGGACCGGGACCATTAGGGTTTTATTCAAAATTTCCTATTTTTGTACAGACGGTACATCTTTGAAAAGTGGACTTATTTCCGAATCAATATGGTTAAATTCCCAAGTGGGTTTATTTCCCTGCACCACCTAAAACGCTTTAACAGCACCCTAAGGTACTTGGGTATAGGTAGTTGTTTGTTCCGCAATTGAATTAAAGCGCGCGTTGCAAGAATCCTTCGCCTTTAATCCAAACGAGTTTTGAATAGTTTTGCGACTTGCATTGTTTGGCTCTGGGAATTTCTGGGAATACCTAACTTTATTGGAAACATTTGAAAAATGAAGAACCAACTTTATCTGTGTGGCGACTGGCTAACCGAACAGAACTTCCTTTCACTTGTTCACACACAATTTAACTTTGCGACGCAGTCTTCCTCCGTAAAGAGTCATCATTGCCATTATCATTTAACCATCCAACTCTTTCGCAAGCTTAAACCCAACCCGACCTGAAGCAATCTACCAGAAAAAGAAAAACCCGGCACAAGAAAATTGCATACACCTCTAATGCAATTATCCCATTCATCGGGACAACAAAGACAGCGTAGCTTATTACAAAAGAAAGTAAAAGGAAAATATGCAAAAACACCACTTATGTGGTATAAATCAACTCGGTTCAATAAGTCTGGCGTCACAAAGCGGCGCGCATACAAATAACTGACTGCGCCTCGACGTCTCAAATTAAAAATTCGTCGCGCATACAGATCTTTCCGTAGAAGAGTATCTCGGTGACACCGCCATCTCTCACATCCAATCGAAGGGAGTGTGCACACAACAGGTGATCAGCTAAAAACCGTGTAAACATTCCAGCCCAAAACTACCGTCGAAATTATTTTCAAGGTTAAAATGTAAACGCAGCGCCGCGCCGTACCACAACAACCACAAGCGAAATGGTTTTCCTCCGTTTTATGCAATCCGAAAGTGGGGTGGGGATATGGCCACAAAAGCAAAACAACATTTTATCTTACAGATAAATAACAAATGGTGCGAGTGCAAATTTTTAATGTACTCTCCGCCATACTTAACGAAACATCCCCACACCAGAGGCGAACACTCTACAAAAAGCCACAGCTTGTCGTTGTGTCTAAGCCGTCGCCGTCGATGATGAAAATTTGTTTTCGTCTAAACAGCAAAAATAAATAAGAAAAAAAATCGATAAAAAGCGCAAAGCGCAATCCGCAAATCAGCCATCGGTGTTTTTATATTTTTTTTTTTTTGCTTTGTTTTGTGTATAAAAACTATAAGTAAACGATTTTCGGGCGCATTACAAGATTTAACCTCAACTATCGTACTCGTACCGGGCGCGGAAAACATTCGAAAATCGAAAGGAATTGGTGTTCGCGTTGATCGTTTTTAGTTTCCTTTGAATTTCCGGATTGTGAAAGACACAAAAGTCCACAACATGAATTCAGTTTTGGCCATTGCACTGTTAACAATATGCGGGTGTGTTGCTGTTGGTTTTGCTGCCACCATTCCAGAGGACTTAGCAGAAGCACGTGAGTGGAGCACAAAAATGAAATAATTAAGCACAGGTGAAAGATTTCCCCGAAAAGAGTGGTGCTGTATCTAGTCGAGAAGTTATGTAAGATTTCTGTTCGTTTCTGCCTAGAGTGCGAAAGGTCGTGTGATGATGGCGTGCGCCGATTATAATGATGATGATTTAATAACGTTATTTAATCGTGTGCAGATCGACGAAAGTGTTTTTTTTTTCTTTTTGCAAGCCAACCCAGTGTTATGTATGAGGCATTGTACAACCGATTGAATTCGAAAAGGGTTTGGCAAGTGGATATTTACATTTTTATTGCCGCACACGAGTGGTGGGTGGCCCTCGCTTTTACAGAACAAGGTGTGAACTATGCTGATTGCGGATGGTGGAGCAACAACAGTGCTGTTGATCAATCGTGAGAAGAATAGTTATGTACTCGTACTACGCACTGTTGACAGATCGTGTTGCGACGGTTTTTTGTGATAGTTCTCCGCGAAAGAGTTTCGCGTGCGAACTGGGGTTTGAGGACTTTTCGATATGGCAGCAGTGTCTCAACCGGTTTTGCTTTCAATGGGGTTACCTAATCCTTCTCGTGTCTGTTTTGCTACCTGATTTGTGAGACAAAAACGAGTGCAAGAGTTTTTGCAGAGTTTTTACCGCGATAGGTGACTGGCAATCAAGTGCAACCGTGAAGGGGGTTGATTTGCAGTTTTAAGTTGGATTTGGAATGCAAGTATCCTCTGGGAAGTCGGGGGATTGCTAATTTATCAAAAGTCACAACCCTAGGGCATACGACAAGAAAGAGGCTCTACTATATTAATTTGCAAACTTGCTACAGCTCGGGCGACCTTCAAAATTTGATTAAAAATGCCGAATCTACATAGTTTCAGTCAAAACGACGAACAGGAAGTTCCGCTTAATAATTTACCATTAAATTTGTTTAACTGTCAGCCTTGCAACAGCTCTTCCGTGCAGTTGTTTCACTTATTTATTTATCATAATAAATATATTTTTCACTCCCACCCACTCTTTCCTGACACATGGCATCTTTATCTTTGTTTGGACGGTTATGACTCTTAGCCTTTTTGTCGCATTTCAAGATGAAGCTGAATGCCACGTTTCGACAATTATTATACAAAGTGTCTGGTGACAAAGCAGATCTAGCCGAAGCTGGATCCAAGACGCTTTCAGCTTTAAGAGATTAATCTCTCTCGATAGATGGTCCTTCAGCGTTTTATTAGGTGTCATCGCTTGGTCCATAGTCAAGCTTGTAACAAGTCTTTGTTTGACCATTACCCACTGTCTATCTACTACATTATGCCCGGCTATCTTCCGAAAACACGATTAAATTATAAGGAACCAAGCAATTTAACAAATGGAGACATTGGAGGTCTGTTAAGTTTCATTAGAAGCTGAAATCGGTGCAACAAGAACCTAGACGAAAAATTCTTCCTCAGATGGTACTTTTTTCGATTGCAGATTATACTAAAAAACGCCATCTATCTCTATAAATGCAATCTATGGTTTGAAGAAGGAAATCATCGCTGTATGTGTAAGCATTTGCAGAATTAACTTCCATTTATGTTTAAACGCTGACGGAAGTTGCTTTTCAGTGAGTGGGTAGATTTCAATCAGTCATTTTTCAATTTTCAGTTTCAATTCTTATGACTTATATTTCTAATATTTTTTTTCGGAGTTTTTATTCGAGAATTTTCAGAAAGAATATTGAAAGACTTCTTAGATTTAAATGCATCCTCAGGGATCACAGTGATTCCCTTTCGAGGGTTTTTGTTTTATTATAAGCCTTAATACCCTTTGGAAGCTAAAGTTATTATCCCCTCTGATTCAGAGTTTTTTTTTTTAATGAACTTCTATCGGGTGTTCTCTTGCAAGGTTCAGTTGCTCAATTCGACGGTTGGCACATCCAACAACGAGAAGGTTGGCCACTACCGTATATAATGAAATTTTGAAAAACTCATTAAAATTAAGCCCTGACCTCGGGCACCGAGCTGATCTACTATTTTCCGCCAGTAGTTTTAGTTTATTTAAATTATTGCAGAGAGGGGGAAAAAAATAGTTGTAAATGCTTTGCTTGGGGCTATAGCTGTTTCCAGACCAGATTTCTCGAACACATAAATTGTGCCAGTGAATTTGAGACGCATTTCCGTTTTAGCCAACAAGAAACACACTTGCCACATATGAACAGTTATCGAACCGATAACTGAACGAAGAACTGAAAAAGAGTTGTTAACACAATTGCAATGATTTTTTTATTGCCTTCTTCTCTTCCATGTGTCTATCGATTGGAATTTCGACATCAGCAATCTGGTTGTCTATTCTTCACTGACTGTGTAAAACCCTTCGATCTACTACATTCTTATTTAGCCTTTAGAAGAATAAACTCAAAATAGTTTTATTACAGCTCATTTATCAAAGGAAATTTTGCTTCGCAATTGTTCTTTTTAAGCTGACTCCTATATTATTGGAGCTAGGTTTTTCTTCCCTGTGCAGGGTTACCGCTGTGTTACACTTCAAAGACAATTCGCAATGTTTGGCCAGGAGGCTGTCGCAAGGTCACAAGGATAAGGAATCTCTCTGATTGTAGTATAAAGTGAGCATTAAACTGATTTCTTTCTGTAATAGAATTATGTATTTTAAAATGCAATTCTACTTCTACTTCTACTTCTACTTCTACTTCTATTTCTGATACTGTTTGATAAGCTCCACCGTTTCTGACCTCATATCCACCTGTTCTTCTAAATTGGCGCCAGCTTTAACTAAAGCGAACATCATCTCTGAATTGATTGCTAACGACCAGAAAACACGACACGGGACAATGATCACTCGCTCTCAATGACTTGGCTTTTTTCTTCACCTATCATCCATGACTTGGCAAGACCTTGAATACTCGTGCTCAGTACTCACCCATCACCATTCTACGGCGTAATAACCAAACATGGACTGTTATGTAACCAGCAGTTAATATCATCTTCAATTAATGGATTGGTGCCAGAAAATGCCGCAAACAATGCACTCATGTCCAGCAGTCACTGGAACTGCAATAATTCGCAAACACTTGAGCGAATAAGAAAAATCAAGTTTGCACGCCAACTCTTTTGTTCAAGTGGCTACAATCATTTTCTTCCCCCTCTTTCAAGTGTGGCTCAATGTTTTCATTCCAAAACCAGACTGAATGACAGTAAATACCCAATGACTGTGTCGATTGCTTAATCTTCGCGGAAATCGCGCATTCTCAACTGCCTGCCAAATTACTACTCGTCAGTCGATTTGTTTGTCTATTTTGTGATTAAGGCACACGCGGATATGGAGTCGGCGAGGTATACCAAAAAAATTAGTCGCAGCCAAATTAAGCGTCTCAAACAGTCGTCACCAAGGTTGAACAGCCAAGCTGAAAGTGCCGCAATTGATTCGTTTTCCTTTAACTACCTGCGCGTAGTGAACAATAAAAATGGTAATAGTCCATTTAGGAAGTGACATGTGAACCTTTCATTTCGAGTTGAGACAAATCATAAAAGTGACCCATATTTCATTGCTTTTAACCCTGACAATTGTAGCTGGTGTAGTAAGAGACATTTATTTAGATGTTTGCGTACGGTGATTGACTTTAGATGTAAAGAGAAACAGTCACACCTCGCTGTCAATCAAATTTGACAACAATGGAAATAGATTTTGTTACTTGGTCTGTCCGAATTGGGAATGGTGCGAAATAAGTGCACTTTCATTGTTGAGAATTCCACGCTCATGCTGCGTATATGAACTCATGATCTCAATCAACGGTTATTGCCATTTTACTGGGTAAGTTTACACCAAAAAAACAACAACAAAAGACTGAAATTAGTCGTTAAAGGTAGGTCTTACGCTATAGGCATATGTCAGTTTGGCGAGGGTTGGAAGTCATTTTCTAGATAACTACATAAATACGTAAAAGTCGAGAGCAATGTGATTGTGAGTTCAATCGCCATTCTTGGTAGTGATTTGTCGTTACGCATTTACTTGAAATGTTGTTTTATTTAGATCTGGTTCGAAGGTTGATCGACTTTGGAATGTGGTACACTCACCTTTGTATGAAATCCAATTCGTACAGTTGTATTGGAAATGGAGGTCAAACTGTGTGTTAGAAAAATGTTCAAATAATTTCTGGTCTTACAGCGGATGCCTTTGACAAAATGCGGAAGGAAGGTACCCATGACCGATAGACAGTAGTTCGAAATAGAGGATGTTTTGATAGGTTGGTGACATGTTTTAGAAGCGGTTAGGAGTCAGCAATTCTAATGGTTTGAATTGGTATACTAAGATAGGTTCATTGTGAAGCTTTTCTTTATAAAGCTGTTGATGTTTGCCGTACAGGACGATGAGTGAGAAATGTTCGAGCTACCCATTTGTGGACATTTTTTTCCCTGTGTTCAGGTTCTGTAATTCTAAAAGCGCGATATATCATCTATAAAAAAAAATATGAGTTGGGAAAAAAATATTCCTAAGTTTTCGATGCGGAAGTTTATTTCATGAGTTACAGAAAATGGGCGCTGATGGTCTCGACACTTGATGTAAGATCTTCAAGGGATACCCATTCACGATTCGCGTCAGACTTTTGTACTAAGGACTATACTAGGATGGGCTATCTAGCTGTCTGTTTCTCTTCAGACCATGGGCGATAACCCCTGAATCGATATGAAATAACAAAGAACAAGTTGTCTATGCCGGCAATGTGATCACAGAAAACGCCCATTTGACAACTGATCCATACACGGACAACTCATCCACAGTAATCTAAAAACCACTATTCGACCTTCAGCTTGATTGTGATCTTGGGAGCATGGTTTGACTTTGTTGCGAATGAGAGGCAAGTGCTCAAGTTATAGGTTATGACGTGGATGAGCTAGATCGCCAAGATTGTTTGGAAAAAGTGAACTTTTTGACATACAAATAAATAAGACTAGACTAAACCATTAATAAAGCATACCACCTTTGCCCTTTTTACTCCACAGAGCCACCATCAACCCTGATAATTCCGTGCAACGTCAACGATGACAACCGCGACGAATGTCTGAAAAACCAATTTCTAACCATCATTCCTATGCTAAACGTAAGTTATACCCAAACAAACACATTTGCGTCATCAAAACAAGCTTCTCCGTCTATTTTTAGAAAGGAATTCCCGAATTGAATATGGGGGCAGCGGATCCGTACTTCTTCAAGAAGGGCATTTTCCGCTACTCCAATGATGGCGTCCAAGGCGGCCTACTAGTGAAAAACATGAACATCTATGGCATCAGCCGGATTCGCGTCACGGACTTTGTCAGTAACTTTACTGGCAAAAACTTTGTGACCAAACTGAATGCGACTTTGCCAAAAATTCAAGCGAGCGGTAGCTTCAAAGCGGATGTCAAGTTTGGTGGTTTGCGGTTAGTGCCCAAGGGTCTATTCAACATCACAATAAGTAAGAGCTGCTATTAAGTGACACACTTCGATATTTGACTGACGCATGTCGTTTCTCTTTTGCCAGATAATGTCAAAGCGACAATATTGTCAGATGGTTTCTTTGAAGAAACCGCAGACGGACGACGTGTTCAGTTGAACAAATTCACAGCGGATATTGCTGTGGGCAGTGCAAGAATCTCGGCCAATGGCATATTCTCCGATTCGAACTTGAGTAAGTTAAAACAAAAAAAAAAAACAAAAAATACAAATCCATGCGGAAGGGAGTTTTAAAAAATGACTTCTTTATTACAGACGCAATGATCTTGAATTTGGTTAATGAGAATCTACCGGAGATCATCAGAGTTGGTGTGCCTGCTACGCGAGATCAGTGGGCGCCGATTATTGCCGAGCATTTGAACAGCTTCTTTGCGAAGGTGCCAATCGATAAGCTTGTCACATTGGCATAGTTCGGACAGAGCTGTAAAATTTTAAATTATTTTAAGTGTAAACAGTATTTTGTTGTAGGCGCGCGCTCATTTATTTTTCACACGATTAGTTTAATTTATTTATATTCCCACTTAGCATGTAAGTTGTAGTTGACCAATGTATGGTAATCGCTTCAATAAAACGAACGAAAATATATAATACACCGAGTTTGTTAATTAATTAAAAAGGTATCTATTCTGAAGACCAAGTTGATAGGAAACGACTGATAACAAATGGGAAAAGCAGCCTCTGTTACGTCTAAAGTGTATTCAGATCCTGATGCGCCAGTTTTATTTAGAGCTCAAAAGCCCTATAGAAGTAACAATATTGGACCATATTTATCTTTCAACCGAATAAAGAAAGCTTCAGCAGAACCGAAGGGAGTACAGAAAGCTTTCCAAGTGTACGGGTGAATTTTTTGCAGAGCAACTATTTCCACACTTCAGTCACTGAGGGACGGGTAAACTGACCGCACAAGGTATCACGCTTTTTCCCGGCTAACATCGTCTCAAACCTACTCCGATTCACGGTTGCCACTTGCAAAAAAAAAATTAGCTACCAAAATTGGAAAAAAAGTTACCAAACCTCTTGGTTTTACCAAAAATCTGGAGACGTTGATAAAACACATATAGTCTTGAGCCAATGTGAAAATGCCTTATCACTATCCTAAGACTTCTCTCTGATTAACGAACATAATATAAAAAAATGGCATGGCAGTGTAAAAACGACCATTTGCTTAGTCTTCAGAGAAACTAGCAGAAAAGTGTGGAATTCCTACCACTTAATTTTTATTTATTATAACACTGATAACACTGATATAACACTAAAACCTAAAGAAAAAAATAAGTCTTTTAAAATATAATATAGTTGAACAACGGCTACTTTATAAAATAAAATAAGTAAGACTTTACTTACTAATGAAATAGTAATATCTACTTTAAATACTTTTGCTGACCAAAAGCATGATTTTCTAAGCTCAAATTATTTTATTTGATTTTTAAAATAATTGCTTTTTAGTAAAAAAAAAAATTTATAAAACATAAGATTTTTCAATTCAATAAGGAACGTAGTAGGAACTTTGTCAGTCTTTAAACAATTAAACAACGTCAACAACGTTCTGCACAAAATAACCAGCTACTAGAAGGCATGGGATCATATAACATTTTCGACCCTTTTTTCTTATAAAAAACCTTTAACAAATTAGATTTTTATGTCTGTATATAAATAATATGACAAATTAACCTATCCATATCTCAATGTAGTTATAAACAGAAACAGAAAATATCTGTCAAAAGAAGAAAATTAGTGCATTCGGTAATTTTCTGAATAATGAACAAAACAGGTTTATATTGATGGTGATGACGCATATGCAAATAATGCTATGCGTTCACTCAGAAACAGTAAGGTACCATTTAAATGAGGTGATATCGAGTTCGCATTCTTGGTACATCTGCTCAAAAAGTTACCATAACCAGACAAAAAATTATCAAATTACCAGAACTCAAAAAGCAAAAAAAATTACCAAAGTGGCACAGTCAAAGACTTCTAAGGGTAAGACCGATAAAAAAGATAACATAAAGGCGTGAATTCACTAGGTATACGGTATACCTCAACAAAGGGTCTACTAGCTCTATGTGCCTGCGAAAGCTGCTGACAGTCGGTCCTGTCTTGTTCTGTTTTATTACCTAAATTGGTACATAAGGAATCCAAACAGAAAAAAACAAAGTTCTTTGCGTTTCTTAAGGTAGGAAATCAGACAGAAAACTACAGACCAGTCGGCTCTCTTAAATGTTTGACAAAGCAACGTTGAATGTTTTTTCAACAATAGCATTGGCGGACAGCTATTGAAATAATTTAAACAATTAGAAGTCCAGGAGCCCTACTATGAAACTCGATTCTACTATTGATTCTATTCGAAAGATATTTGGGATTCTACTTTCAAATGGCACTCTCTATGAAAGTAGAATCGAATGCCGGTAAAACCTTACTATTTGCCAACAAATTTGCGATTTTCGAACGATTCTCGCAATATGTTTGACATAACCCAAACGAGTATCGCATTATGTTTGGCATTTTCCAAAAAAAAATTGATCGTGAAACAATTAAATAATTATAAATAAACATGGACTGTGTCGCAATTAGGTTGGAGTCTGAAGGAAATTCGGAACAAATTCAACAAGTTGAACGAAGGCGGATTAGAGATAAATCAAACATAATGGAGCTTGGCAAGAAAAAGTTTTTCTATTCAGTATTTATTTAGAGGCATTTTTAATTCAAAAATAAAATAACTTTATTCAGCTTTGATAAAAACTACCGCCTTTCGAAAGATGTATTTACGTACTTGTTGAACAATATTTCAACAGAACTAAGTGTTCGCAGAAAACAAACTTTTGTTCGCAACATTATAAAGGCTGTGTTTAAAAAATACCCCTTGGACAAATCTGGATGCAGGGTCATATATTGCACCTTTTCAAACTGTGACACTTTTGTGTTTGGACTTTTAGATGATTCCCTGGGACAAAAAAAAAAACAAACATTTTACATATTACTATGTTTATGAAATATTCATGAATTATTAATTTATAAAGTTTATTTACTTACATTCTGAGAAAAAAAACTTCTTAAATCGACCTTCTCCGCAAGTACATTTGATGTAGAATGATTATTTGCGAATTCAAACGAATTTGACATTAACTTTCAGAAAAGGTAGTACCAATTTTGTACCAAGAAAACAAAAAAAGGTTGGTTGTACTAGAGCTGTTCGAATTTCGCTTTCGTAACTTACTTATAGAATTACAGAGTTGCGATTTTGCGAATTCGAACAGTTTCACTTTAGAATCGAGTTTCATAGTAGGGCCCCAGCTTTAGGTGACGTCGGAGTTGTTGATACTTGGTTCCTATCCTTATAACAACCAATTAAGGTGATGACTTCATAAGCAACGGTAAGACAGGGAGATTTAACAGTGCAATCAATTCCACATAGTTATTGAATCAAGTTGAAACAAATACCATTTATGTACCTTCTCTTTGAAATATCCGTAAGTAACGAAGTAATGGTTTTGTTTTATTGCATACCCTTAGGCTGCGGTGTAATCTCTTGTGGTAGAAAAAATGTTTGGCAGCCACTGAGTGCTTTAAACAATCTTATGTGGTATTAGGTATTCGATTGGGCTGCTCTGCTCCGAGCATTTTTTGATCCCTTTTTATATTCGATTGGTACGAAAAATAGTATTCTTTTCCGATTTCAGAGCGAATATGGATTTTTTTCGAATCTGGCTTTTTTGATTGAAGAAAAGTATTGAACTTTCTATGAAACGATGAAATCGTAGGAGTGCTCTTTCTATGTTTCTTCTATATTTCATTGAAGAAGAAGACCAAAAAAAGAGTACGTTTGATCGTTTTAAAGAAAGTTCAATTCTTTTCTTCAATGAAATATAGAAGACATAGAAAGAGCACTCCTACAAATCTTAGCACGACAAAAGTGTTCTGGATATTTTTAAGGAATGGCCCTGAACTCGCCAACACACAAAATGTGAGATTGAAATGTTTGTTGTGTTGTTGGAAACAAATTTTGCGCCATGAGTGCAAATGTAAACTTAATTGAAATAAATTGATTTGGCTCATTAAAACATTCATATTTATTTTAAAAAACAACAAACAACTAGCAACAAGTAGAAAGTCAAATTTCGCACATGGTGTCTATTGCAAAAGTGCTCCAATGAATTTCATTGAAAAGAGCAATTCTGAATTTCGGGGCAATTCTCTCGGATCTTCAATGAAAAACGCCATAAGAGTTGCTTGAGATTTGCAACTTGTAGAGCGCTTGAGTTCGACAACTAATGGAGTGTGTTTACGTTTTCGGGAGTTAAGTATTAAGAAAACGAATACTTCAAATCTTTTAATTTTATTCTGTAATTTTCTTTGAATCTACTCCAACCTCTTTGAAGTACAAGTAAAAAAAAAAAAAAGAAGATTCAGTAAAATTACTTTTTAGAGAACAATGTGCTTCTATCCAATGACAAGTTCAAAGTTTGACATTTATGAATAGAATCGATAACTACGATAACTAGCGCACATCCATGTGTAGACATTTTATAACTCACAATGTAAAGAGTTTAATTTTAAATAAAGAAAGTATCAATAAATAGTTTTATTATACTTGATTGTTGACGTGCTTAAACAGGATTTTTTTCAACTGCATAGAAAGGCATTGCATCGGATTATTTGCATCTTTTTTTGTTAATTACATATTTGTGTACAAATATTTAGAAATCAACTAGCTGACCCATCTTCCTACCGCCTAAAATTTATTAAATTATTAACATCCCTCTTTATTGAATGACTTCATAGATTGTCCGCGCTAATGATTCAATCGAGTTGGTCCGGTCAGATTTTCTCAATCAACCAAATCAACCGAAGCAGAATGTGAGCAGTTTGGGGAGTTTGCCCGGGAAGTAAGAATCGGATCACCATTCGGATATTTATTTTGTCCTTTTCACATTCTATAAAGGTGCTATAGAACATTAAATATCGGTAGTTGTGACTTGTGAACACGATGGCTCAGTGGTTGGTATGCTGGACTACTTGGGCGAGTGGTCCATTTGTTAAAATGATAGTATACGAATAACCAACACAATATACCTCCACTTCTTTCTACCAAGCGATATGCGCCGTAAGGCCTATGTACACATAGGCCACATGCCACATCACATCATTTTTAACTGCTTGCGATTTGCGCCCACCACCCCAAAGTAGAGCAAGACCAGACTTATCAGGTTAATCATACCCATCCACAAAATTTCATTGAAATCAGTAGAGTTGTTTTGGAAATCGACAACAGCGCCACCTATTTTAATATATATAAATATAAAAGGAGATAGATGAAAAACAAAATTTGCCTACAGTGCCACCTGTTGAGAATTTTCCGAACATTAATTTTTCCTAAACCATCCGTCATTCAAGACAAAAAAAATAAAAAATATCATTCAAATCCGTCGAGCAAAATGTATGGAATTTCATGTGTTTTTTTCACGCACGCACAACACACACTTACGTTTTCTGATTGCAACCAAACTTCACAAAAACCATATATAGACCAATACCAAAGATGAGTGAAAGTTTGGTTAAAGTTGGTAAAGCGTTAAGGAGTGAATCGGAGACAAACGAACAGAATTTTAAGGCTCAATTTTTATATATATAGATTGGTTGGAACAAATTTCAAGTGATTTAATTTAAAATTGAAAATTGACACGCGTTGAAAAGTGTCGAAGGTTACTGATATTTCAATCGCACGAATATCAAGAGAAAAAAGACCAAGTAAAGTTTTTAAGTTCGACTAGACTAACGAAATCTGAAATCTGAGAGAATCGGAAGAAGCCCAATCGAATACAACAGGATTCAAACTGTAATCTGTGGGTAGGGGCGCGCTTCAGCTTATAGTCTTCTTTTTTTGTTTCAACGTTACTTTGGCTTCAAACTTAATTGTTTGTTTTATAAATGTTCTTATTAATGCTTTCCAATAGCTTTTTAGCTATACCTATTTCTATATAATATCGAATCAGAATATATTAATTTTTCATCTGACAGATGACAAGTCAGTATTGACAGATGACAAGTCAGATGAAATTAATAGGAAGGCCAGGAATATTTATTTGAGCTCTTAGTTTTATAACGAAGAGTAACTTACGAAGGCTTTCAGTTTTCATTTCACCCTACAAATCATTTCCATAGTAGGACTTCCAAACGCATTAATTATGCGTCCTTTAATAAGGTAGTATAGTTTGGGAGTTTTGCTCCTATTTTTCTATTTTATCAATTTTCTGGCATTTATTGATTTCTGGATCACTGAATCTATTCATACAAGAATCAACTTAAGAGTTCGATGAAACTTGATGGTATATTGGCCAGACTCCGAATAGAAAAACTGCTGTCAAAAGATCCTGCTAATACCGAAATATTTGCATGCCGGCAAACCAATAAATTTTCATTCAAAGTACCTACTCATAAGATTTCATTCGCTTTAAAGCGATTCCAAATTCAACTACTAATGTCGTTTTCCATTCGTTTCACTCGGGGAACCACTCATTCTGAAATCCAATGGAACAACAAAGCTGCTTCTGAAAGAATCCACAAAAGTATTGGTGAAATGCCAAAAAATAATCTACGGCTGCTGTCAGCTGACTTGTATAAAATACATAAATTACACTTGTGTGAGTGCTTCTTGAGTGGATTCTGACTTCAAATCGAGAAGCGAAATTCTCTCCTCAGAATCACCAGAAGAGTATTTTTTGTGCCAATGGAATGGTTTCAGGAGTAATTTTTTCGATTCCGGACTCTTCCGGACGCTTCTTTTTGCCCAATGGAAAACGACATAAGTGTCTACCATTTAAAAGGAGCAAACACAATCGCTTAAGCTTCTTTTGTTTACAAGCTATTGAAAACTCGTTCGGTACAACAAAATACAAACGTTTTGCTTTGTGAATTTCCCCCTATGCATTTCCATGCACATAATTCAAAATATTCGAAGAAAGTTAATGGAATCCAGAGAAGCCAATAAATTCCTATTATTATAGGGCACTACACAACTTTCTCTTATATTTTCTTAAATTTTCAAATTATGATACCTATACCTGCACCATAATAATTTTAGGATTTATTTTCTTGTTTACGCAGGAAAAGCGTCTAATTAAAATGACAAACGTGACACATTTTCAGAGATGCAAGCGCCCAAATACTTTCTTGGAAATAACTCACTGGCAATATTTCAGCTAGAAACCAGTTTTAACAACAAAAAATCGGAAAAATCTGACAGTCGTTTTGAAATTTAATTTCGAAGATGAGTAATGGTGGTTTTTATCAAATTCGAATTCCTTTTTAATTATTCGGAAGAAAGTTAAATAAGGGCCGCGATATACTGAGCCAAACTACAAGTTAGAACCATTCGCGTGATCTATGAGTGCCCAACAAAGCCTTCGTTGCTCCGACACCTGTAATCAACATAATCGAGAGTTTAAAGCCAGGCAACTATGCTAATACTCGTATGTATCACTAATTTTGACTTAAATGTGTGTCAGCGACATGGCATGGGAGGTTAATTCGAATTCTACTTTATAGGCAAAATTCAATTCAAATACTTGGTTGAGGAAGGAAAGACAGGCATATACTCTACAAAGTGGACATTCTTCTATTTGATTTTGGACATAATTAATTAATTTTATTGCAATAATTCGATGAGACGAAGTCAATTTGCATATACTTTGATTATTCATTTAAACGGATTCGAATCATTTAGAAAAACGGTCATCGAAAGGAATATGCCATTTTTTTGTCGATTATATTCTCGCAAACGTTCATACAATATGTTATGCCAAAGCTCGGGCAGAAGTTTCCTATAATGTGCGATTGAAATTTATTTAAATTGCATTAATTTAGTACACTTGAGTTCATCTTTGTCACAAAGAGACATCTTTTGTAGCGCTATTAATTATCAACTAAACGATTATCATTATTATGTCTAATTTGCGTACCTATTGAAAAAGAGGTTTTTGTACACACTTGACACTTGACGTTTATAAATTGACATTTCGGTCGGATAACTGACTGACTTTATTTGTCTCAGATGTTGGATTGGCTTACATCGGTCACATAAACAGCTTTTTCAGTTGACGTCTATGGGTGGGTTTATGTAGCCGGCGAATCTTGTCAAGAAATTCGTGAATGAGAAGGTACTCATGACAGAAATAGAATTTTTTTCAGTTAGTTCTTCTGCTCTTAATTAAAATCAGCAACTGGCGGCAAAAAAAAAGAACAATTTTTTCAGAGTCAGAGCAACTCCAAAGCATTTGACAAACTCTGCAGTGTTTTATTATTTACGTTTAAAGACGACGAGTCTGTGAGAAATTGAGAAAAATTATCAATGGATTATTATAAACACAACTTATAATTTAAGAAAAGCTGACTTTTAATGCAACAGAGAAAAAATCTCATTTCATATTTCTTTGGGCAGGAAATCTGAGAGCGAAATCTGAAAATCCCAGTGGAGAACGACAGAAGTTGACAGTTCGCATAAATGGCTGACGTAGCAAAAGTAAGGTTACCAATCAATCTAGTTTTTGCGTTCAGAGTATATGTAGTCCAAACCAATCTAGTCGACTTAAGGTTACTTGATTTTTGAATGTTTCCAATTCAACGCGTTCACATCAAACACTTTGAAATTAGGTACGCATTTTGACAATCAACCAAAAGAAAAGCACATTATGCTAGAAACATATTGGCACAGCAATATCACCAGCAATCCCTGTTTAAAGAATGGAGTTTGGTGAACTCCTCTTTGCAATACCCAAAACAAGCCGAAGATAGTTGTAATTTATTGCAATCGGCACACGGAGTTGCTGCATTTATCTGTTACTCGCTTTAACCACAATTCATTACAGCTTATCTTAAAATGTACGAATATTTATACAAATTTAATTTAATTCAAAATTTAATTTTCTTCTGAACGCTTGTAACTGATCGCAACAGAAACTATTCACAATTCTCACCGAAAATTCTCCTGACAAATGATTCATTGTTTTCGTGTTCTTGTTTGCAGCACAGATAACGGCACTCGTATTGAACTCTAGTAAACAAGAACTAACGTGTCATCGTAAAACGTAAACATGTCTCTTCTATTTGTAAAAAATATTGCTTTGTAACGAAATTTTGTGGTAACAGTGGAAAATGGCACATGAGAGTAGACCCGACTGGAAGCTGGAACTGAAACTGAGTATTGCAATTCCAATTAGGTGTGTGAGTGGAATTCAATTGGAACTATGTAGTGTGTATGTGCAATGCAGGCACAGTCTGTGCTCAGTGGTTAGTCAAGTGCATTTTGTATTACAAATTGTTTTACGTCAGAATAATTTGCGATGGTTTACCACTTGCGTATTGTCTACATTTTCAATTAAATTGTTGGGTGCAGTAAAAAAAAGGTCAAATATCGTGAAAGTGAATGGTGGAAAGTGAATCTTAATAAATGCAGCCGGATACACAAGAATATACTCTTTTCTCTGATTGGTAAGTAAATTATTACGAAGTAGCTAATTCGCTAATTAATTTTTGTATTGACTGACGTTTGTCTGACTTCGGGACACGGCTACGTATTGGTATTTTCATTTAAAATTGTATTCTAAGAAATAAGTTTGGCCTTAAAACGTACAGGATCCTGCCCTAAAATGAAATACTGGAGTTTAGAGTCCTTTTTTCCGGGCGAAGCGAGCCACATACCCCCAATTGCCGCGATTTAACTTTGACATTTCGTTACGTAGCCGGGTCCCGAACGGCGTGCGAATAGCAACAGCCAAATAACTATTTACGTTATAATATTTAATGGAAATATTCAGCCTTTTCCTGTTGTGATTTAATATTTCAATTGATAACCGTTTTAAAATCAGCACTAACTGCAGAGATTGCAAAAATACGTACACTCAAAATGAACCTAGAATGAACCCAAATATCAAAATCTTTGATTTAAGAATGAAATTGTTAGCAATGATGTAATAAAATACTTATGGAGAGTATATTATTCTTACGCTGAATATCTGATTCTTGAAAACTTAAAAACGAGTTCTTGTTAACAAAAATAATATTTGTTAACAAGATTATATACAAGGTGGCGCAAAAATAACCTTCCGATGTTTTTTGGCTGTAATTTAAAAAAAAAATGAAAAACTTTGATTCTTCTTATGGATTATTTTTATTTGGTCTTTTAATTTTTTTTACATCAAGTCGAGAATATGATGTCATGTAAATGGCCGCCGCCACAGTTGATTGTCATTTGAGCCCTTTTTATGGCATTTTCCATCACTTTGGCCAAAACTTCCGGCGATAGGTCCTCACATTCTTGACGGATATTGTATTTAAGAGCTGCAAGAGTCTGAGGCTTGTTGATATAAACCCGCGACTTCAAAAAGCCCCACAAAAAGAAGTCTGGAGCGGTCAAATCAGGCGATCTTGCTGGCCAGTGCAAATCGCCAAAACGGGAGATTAGGCGCCCGGGAAATGCATCCTTCAGCATATCGGTTTTGGCACGTGTAGTGTGTGCCGTTGCACCGTCCTGTTGGAGCCACATGTTTTCCAATCCCAATTCATCAAGTTGCGGCAAAAAGAACTCGTTGATCATTGCTCTGTAGCGCTCACCATTCACAGTAACCGTTTGGCCCGCGACGTCTTCGAAGAAAAAAGGTCCGATGACTCCTCCAGCGAAAACAGCACACCATACAGTGACTTTGAGCGGGTGTAATGGCTCTTCGTGGGTTACACGCGGATTTTCAGTGCCCCAGAAGCGTAAATTTTGCTTATTTACGTACCCGCTAAGATGGAAATGGGCCTCATCACTCATGATTATTTTTGATGAAAAATCATCTTCCTCTTGGTGGTGATTAAGGATGGCTTGAGCTTGAGCGTTCTGGAGCAGTGTAGCGTAACATTGTTTATTAACGTGTATTTCGCATGTGTTTACTACACAAATGTCAAAACAGAACTGACATTAGGGGCCAATCGCAAAATTTATAGAATTTTCTGATAGGAGGATTACTTTTGCGCCACCTTGTATATACATACAACTTTGTTTAAATTTTTTTTTTGGTACTTAAGCAATGTCCTAATTGTTGCGGGTTTAGTGTTGTTGCTTTACATTTAAAATCGTTTTATTCCTGCTGCATTGACGTCCTTTTAATTGAAGCGAGGAACAGATTGGCATTGCATATTTGACAGCCGCAGCAGCTAAGTTTTGCGGTGATTTTTCTCTCTTTTTCTCTTTCCCACTTGAAGACATAATAGAGTGTGTGCCATCTTAAGTACCTCTCTGTTGAAGAGTTCCAACATTAACTTTGTCACGCCCGCTCACTACTGTAAAACGATTCTACCTAATTTGTACTGGCATTTGATTGCATTATAAGCATATTCTGACGTTAAGAACCCATCTCACCGGAGGTGAATGTGACTTTAAGTATTTTCAATTGATCTTCATCCGAATCGGTGGACCCACAGACACTTGAAATCTATTTTAACATACGCACGATAGAAAAGGCTGACTAACAGCGAGTGCTCATCATTGACGTTATGATATATGTCACCATCTGTCACTATTTAACCGCAAGTTCAAATTAGTTCAACTCCCGATTCGCATGAATTTAATAAATAAGATAATTCGACAACCTGGCAAAAATGGAATAATTCAATGCCATTGCGGCCGCACCGCGGTCATGAACTGTACGCCGTCAAATCCTGATTTATGACTCTAAAATTACTTTGGTCTCACTTTCAATTGTTTCACAACCAACACGTTTCATTTTATACCAAAAAATTACAAATGTACTTGTTGTTATTTGTCACAGAACAACATGACTGTCGCACACTTCATAAGCTTATTAAATTACCACCTGTTCAGGTGAATTGTTATTTTTGTACTCAAAAGTGTCTTCGGGGAGAAGCAGTTGAGTATTTTTTTTTTATGTACAATTTGAATGGTCGAATTGGCCCTCGTATACTCTTGGTTGAGGGCTTACACTTGGGTCTGGATGGCATATTAGCCATGGTGTGCGGATTGTTGTTGTTAATTGGCATTTAAGGCAAGAAACAGGTTCCGAATTACAACTCGTGCACAAAGGAGACCGAGGACGTCGATAGTGATCTGTCTTGTGGGGCAGGTTCTGATAGGATTATATCTCAGTCTCAGTGCCGCAGGCGACATGTAAATACTCATAAGAATTGATTGGCCGCACAATGCGCAGGTTCTACACAATTAGATCATTCAGGAAATACCATTTGCTGTCGCTGGAGGGGCTTTTTAATAAATGAGTGTTGAAAATTCAATAAAGGACAGGAGGACGTGGGTTGTTTGATGAATGGAAAAATGTATACGAAACTAAAATTGGAGTAATATTTTTTGCTGGACCATACGTGAGGAGAAAGCGATGTTTAAAAAAACAAAACCGAAAAAAACAACAACCACTGACAGGTTGTCATAAAATAAGGTTACATTGACAAACAGGGAAATCAGAAATTGGTGCGATTTATACCCAAAAGTTATGTAGAATTAATTCTGTTAGCTACCAGCTGTACCCGCCCGCTTTGCCAATAACTCGCTTACATTAATATACTGTAACGAGTATGCATTTGCCTCATCTCCTTCGCAGAAGCCTAATTTTTTCTACATTCTCAATGTAAAATGTAAGTGGTAAGGATTATGACTATGACGCACTTATAACTGATTGACAACATGATAAAGACGAATTTGCCTCTCGGCTCTATCTTCTGCACAATTCCCTTGAACATTTTTGGGAAGTTTCACCAACATTTGAAAAGGCAAAAAGATTAAAATGGCTGTGGATAGGTAGCCTAAAAATGATTGGTAGCCTGATACCCTTTACTAAGCACCCATCTGGCTTATTGCCTCAGTACGTTTACTTCCTATAATTCAAACAATATTGCACTCAGAAACTCGTTTTAAAAATAAGACAACTCGTCAATCGACGCTTGTTGGCTTGTTCTGATTTTGGAGTTTTTTTTACTCCCATCGGCAGATTTACAGAATCGGCTCGTAGGTGATTGCAGTAATAATTTCATGAAAAAGTCTGCATTAATTTCACTGAAACAAACAGATAATAAAGCAAAAAAAGTTCGAAGAGAGATTCGACTAAAAACCGTCTGAACTTGAATATGGCAACACCCCAAAGCTCCCGGACTCATTGTGTAAGCATTTGGCGTAGCAGCATTATGTGGGACACATTCGTCAAAAACACATTCCTTTGATCGCCACCAAACCGATCAACAAATCGTAAATTGTATTAAGAAAAAAAACATTTACAACATATTACGCACACGCAAAGATGTCCCGTCCCATTGCGACAGGAGTGACTGGTGTTTCGCGTCGGGCATTTTCTCAAAGACCTTTTCTTTTCTGTTTTCCTTGCAAAATAAGAACCTTGCCGATGGTCAAGGTAAGATCAGTTTAATTGGAAAATCATCACGGGATACCACACATGAGCGCACAAAGCTCAAAACCTAATGAAGTAAAAAAAAAGCGATCGCTGCGATCAGTAACCAATCGGTGACTTGTCACACGTACATTCAGATCGGATTATTGGATATTTTTTTCTTCTACTCTGTCCACGAAGAGGGGCAAAAGAACCTAAGAGAAGCCAAATGAAGCTCGGGTGGGCCAGTTGCCATTGCCAGACTCAAGTTCATTACAGTTCCATCCACAGTCACAGACGGGTCGTAGAAATAGCCTCGCTGGGTATCCGTTTGGACTGCAATATCGCTGGTAATATGTCCGCGTCGTAGAACGACCTTCACCTTGCATAGCTACCGAAGATTGTTGACTTGCTGCGAGCGAATTGCCAACAACAACGAACATCGTCCACGGCAATTATACGCATACATACTTTTCCAAGTCAGGTACGAACGAGTGCTCTTGCGTCGTACTCGTTACTCGCGTACCAATCCAATATTGAAAGTGTTTTCGCCGGCGGAGCTATTTCGCAGTTGTTCTTGGGATACCGCGGCAAACCGATCGATTGAATAATTACAATCCGGGAGGAGACATTTTGTTCGGTTCTTTTACGGGTGTCAGTGAAAAAACTAAATAAATAAATATTTAAATTTTTGTGTAGCAATAAAGTTGATGGTTGGTGTTGTTGTGCATCTCGACGAGACTATTGTGTGTGGATCAATGAACTGTGGGCTTTCTGGCCAATTGCTATATTGTGTATAGAATTTCGGTGGTCAAAGTGTTCAGACAGGTGGTGATAGATTTGTGATTCAAATTTGTGTTTTAAGTTTGTGAAATTAAATCGTTTCGAGATCAAGTGAGTTTAACCTATAAACGAGACAAATGGGTGGTTCAACGAAGTGGCTTAGTTTTATTTTGTTATGGACTACCATAATAGATGTGGGATTGTGTGCCAACAATGTGACACTAACCGAAGATGATGATGATTCCGTGGTTGTGGAGGGTGAGTTTGAATTTTTTTATTCTTCAAAAAACCAGTAGGTAAGGATTGACCCTTTTCTGGCGATTGGGTTGGATATTTGGAAAGAAATAGATCACATTTTTCTATATGAATTTTACTTTTGCTGTATGTAAAAATCATTTCTGTTCAACCTATGATGCTTAAACACATTTGAGTTCATTTGGATGGTTCCACTCACAGTGATGTCAGACATTTCGGAGGACTGACTTTGCCACGACGATTATAAAAAATACCCTTTTTGCCCACGCCGTTGTTAAAATATCCCCACAATATTGAATTCGAGTGGTTTTTCTTCAGATTCAGTGTTTAAAATGTCCTTTTTTGTTCTGAAGAGATATAAAAATGTCCTTTCTTCGGCCTTTTGGCTTATTTTGATTTGCAAAATGTTCACGAAATGGGTTATTTCCACTGGAAATTTCATTAACTAACCTAGGTAGGCGCAGTGTTGGACAGGTTAGTGTGTTGGACTACTAAGCGAGTGGTGCGAGGTTCGAGTCCCGAAAGAACCCAAAATCTCAACTTATGGTTTTTTCCCGCTGCGCCACCTCTCGCGAACGTCTGACAAACATCCGAGAGTATAACTGTCTTGAAGGAGCTTCTCAATTAGCCGTTTGGACCCGGCATAAAATTGTAGATCCCTTCCATTCGTCCCAAAAATGGTTGTGAGAAGAAGCTAGGCCTACAGACCTGTTGCGCCAACTATTTATTTATTTATTTAACCTAGGCACACAAAAAAAAATAGTTTTCTAAAATAAAATTGCTACAATACTGTTGGCAACTTTGCAGGATTCATAAAACATCCCTTCGTTTTTCCAGCAAAACTCTTCGTTTTTAAGTCTAAAAAAAAATAAAAACTAAACCTTAGCTTCGCAGAAAAAGTTTAAGTAAGATTTTTGTGTAACTTCTCGATGGAAATGAATATTTCAATCCATTTTTGTATTTTTTTGAGTCTTTTTGTAAAAGGAAATACTCTTTCCAAGTAATAATTTAAAGATTTAACGTTTAATTTGGTTCTCAATTTTTACTCAATTGAAATTGTGAAAATGTATCAAAACTGCTGCTGGCAATGCTATCACGAATGAAGTTAAATATGATTTAAATGCGGTTGCCAAATTTACTAATGATTTGCCAATTTAGTGCAAGCAGAACAGCACCTCTCGAATATTATTTACAAGTTCGATATATTTTAAGCATGAAATCCAAGTACTTCCACATTCTCTCTTTGAGCGTAGTTGATCCTTAAATTTTTGAAATAGTAAGCCCTGTTGTTGCTTCAGAACAATTTTGTCATATAAGACCTAACGCAGCTTCTACCGAGCCCTGTTCCACACAACTACTATTTATCCCATGGAAATATTAATACTGCACCTGATGACGATAGACTGTCTTCCGAAAGGGGTGATTAGAAATCTTTTCAAAATTCGAAGTAATCGCTTTTTATGTTATTACTGTTGGTTGGTGAATACAAATGTGTACCTAAAAATTGAAGGGCAATTTATTAATTCATTCTTTGACAAATGCCACACTTAAAATAAATAAATAGTTAGCGTAAAAGTTTCGTAGGGACCCCAGGCCTAGCTTCGCACAACCATTCGTTTTGTTTGAGTTTTAATTTTTTTATGAAATGGAAAGGAAGGGAAGGGATCTACAATTTGACGTCAAGTCCAAACCCTTTCATGCCAGTTATACTCTCCGATGTTTGCCAGACTTTCGCGAGAGGTACCGCAGTGGAACCATCCTTAGAGGTAGATTTGGTCGTAGTGTTTTTAACGTTTCTTTAACTCATATATCTTTAAAATAAAATAAAACATATATCCATATGGAATGACTATCACGGTACTGACAATTGACTTTATTAGGTAGAAAATCGTGTGTCAGACAGTGAGTCTGACGAATTCGGAAGTAAATCTTTCGACTAGTTTTACGAGCAGCCTGCGCCATTTAGGTATCACTCACTCGTGGTGAACTGGCGAACTGAAACATGCACAAATGAAATGTCAGCTGTAAAATTAACTTTCGCTGGCAAAAGTCTTGCCAATTTAAAAAAAACAAACCATTAAACAAAATTACCCTTCATAAACGATATTGAGATCCTTAGGAAATTTCTTGGAGAGAATTATCCGTCTCAATTTAAGGAAAGTAATTTGCGTCCACTGCAAGTGTTTGAGTAAGGGGACAATCTGAAGCCATTCTTCATCTTATATTTATAAAATGGAGTTAAGAGCTACTTTCACTACCTTAATCACAACATATTCGCGTAATTTTTTTTTTTGGGAAGATTGTAAAGAGATGTAATGCTCTGTGTAATTTGTTTTCCAATATTTTGTGTATAAGCCAGGTTACTTAAATGGTAAAATTTCTACCACTAAGCGAACTCTAGTAAATTTTAATAGTTTAAAGTTACTCGAAAATTAGAGCAACAGGTCTTAAGGACTATTCATATGAAAGCGAATTTTCATAGTTTCTGACATTTAATTTACACGAAACCTTTTATTCGTAGCAGATAACAGCGAATCTGTTTCATTTTTAAGGTTCCGTACCCAAGGGGAAAAAATGGAACCTTATTAGTCCGAACCCACTAGACCAATTTTGTTCCTAGCTCTATCTCAGAAACTAATTGACGTTGAAGGCTGGCAATGGTAGCAAAACATTGACTGGTTTTAGAGTAATTAGTAATTTGTTGAAAAAAATATTTTCATTCGCACATAAAGCTGTTTATTTCTTGATTTTTTGTAGATCATGCTCGTAGCTATATATGTGCCGAAGTCGGTTTTGCGGAAAAGTAATATTTTAAAAGATATTTACAAAAAACTGTCAATCACTATATAAAGTACGCTCCTTTTAACCATTTTTCATTCGTTATTCGTGTGTTCTCTTAATCGATCCCAATTGGAATTTTCAATGCATATTGAACACTACTCAAACTCATTTACACACCGACACCACAGAGAAATGTGGAAATGATTCTGGCCTTCTGACTTCTGAGTTATATGTTTCATTTTAGGATTCTTTGACTGTTAATGAAAACTTCACAAATTTTTTACTTGCTTGTAATTAATTTTGGTAAAATAGAATCTTCGCAATTTCCAATTCTACCAAAGTACGGAACCTTCGGTGCGCGAGTGCCACTCGCACTTAGCCGGTTTTTTTTAAAGGTTAAGTTCGAATAAGTTTTTTATTTGTAGGTTTGTGGATCGCGATTTTATTGTGTGGATTATGAATAAAGTGTGACATTTGGCGGCAAGAATTTTAAATTCGCGGCAAAAGTGCTGTAATTGTAAATTTCGCTATTTGAATCAATTATATAATCAATTATATAATTATTATCATGAAATATGCTGCTTTTGTGGTAGAACAAATGCCAATCTTCATTTCAATTCATACAGTTAAATTGATTTTTTCGAGTTCGCTTATTCGCAATTCAGTGGACGTCCACGACGTTCATTCGTTATAATGTTTGATGTCATTCATTATATCGAGCGCGTTCGTTAAATCGATCGAATTTTCTATACTTTAAAAAAAAAACAGAAGTCATTAAAAATAGGTCCATTCGCGTACTTTCACAAGCCAAGCACTAAAAATCTGTCAAACTCGAAAAATTGAGCGAAACTCTCTCAGAACGCTGAAAATATACTCCAAAGTACGTGGATACACTTCGAGCTACTTTGAGCCACTTACATCTTTGAAATCTAAGCCATATCACGAATAAATTTATAACTTACCTTTTTGCAATACATGAAACGTTCTAGGAGAACATTCGCCCATCACCGAGTTTGCTTTATTTTCAGATATTTAATTTTTGTGTACAATTGATTTTCAAAACGGATTTTGAATTTGTTTCCTGTCAATTTTGCGCATTTGACATTTTTATCAGTACTTGCCGGCTGAAATTCTCTGAGCTGTTTCGAGCCAAGAGAGGAACTGCTCGTTACTCGTTATTTTGCTAATTTTCTCTTTTTCTGTCATTTTTGAAGAGTAGGTATACGTGTACAGACTTTGTGTGATTGCGATCGATTTATATCGATTGCGTTCGATTCAAACCGCGTACGCGAACGAACATAATGTGTTTACTTGCCGTTTTTATTTAATTTTAAATTGAATAGATGATGGTCCTGCCATTTAAATACTTCCATGGTTTTTAATCCAATTTTTTTATACGTTTGTTATATCGGATAGCAAATCGTGGGCGGTACCATTCGTTATATAGAGATACTAATGTAAATCTAAAAAGCTTTCGTTATATCGGATATTCGTTATAATGGACGTTCACTGTATATGAATGAGTGTATTCTCAACCACTTCAAGCATAGAACGCCTTTTGTTGTTGACTAAAATTAATAGTGAGGCTCCTTTATAATTTTGCCATTAGTTACGCAACAAAAATCGAAAGGACAATATTCTTTTATCTCCTCCTCAACACCACTTCCGAAGTTGGATTGTCATAAACAAATTAAATCAAATAAAACGCTACCCACTTCTGTTTCAAAATTTTATGGTCGCCAAATTCATTAATCCCAATTCTAAAGTTATTTTCCAACACGAATATGCCGCAAGGCAAACATTCCAGCGATTTATATTCTTCACAGCTCAAGACCTGTGGACAGATAGCAAATGGATTGGTTTCGCTTAATCAATTATCATTATTAAGAAGCTAATAAATTTTTACTTTTCATTGATTTGATTTCCTACTGATTAGTGCCGAATTGTGAATTTATTAGTACCCATGATTTATTGGCGATTATGCAAATTATCAAGTTGTCAATACACTTTTCATTTTTTTTTTATAGGAACTGTAACAATTGTCGCTATAAGCATTGCCAATAGCCGCCAAACCTATTCCAAGAAGCGAGCGCTATTCATACAGCCAAACAAGAGCCAGTAGGCGGTGTTATCTCTTGAGTCCACTGTTCGCTCAAGTGAATCGGAGTCACCTAACCAGTAAAAAGTTGTCAATTGTTTAAGCCGCGCATTGTGTATTTTTGTTAGCGATATAGAATTTCAATGGTGAATTCTTTTCTACAGATGAAGTCATAAGGAATTTTTCAAAAAAATTAAATTTAAACCTAGGGGAGCTGGCACAAATCACAACCATCGGCATTTTTAAACAGCACATCCCAGCCATAAAGAATAATGTGTTGACACCTTTGTTGACTCCAGTCAATCTTTTATGCCGTAGGCATTAGGAAAATTTGAATTTATTACCAAAACCTTTCTACGTGCCTTAAACAAAACACGCATCCATTCAGTAATCCCATGTTATCGCACACACTCAGTATATGTGTGCTAATTTTATTTCTCCGCTACTATCCGTTTCCATGTTTTGTCTCTTCCATCTAGCACTGGCATCGGTATGGTACGAGTATAATGGAATTCAATGCGCTGATTTGCAGACCGTTTGTCGTCTGTATTTGTTCTGCCCACTTTTGGCTTATTAGAGTCAATTGTCACGCTTTCAACAGAGCCGTTCTTTTTGGTCATAAACACAGCAATATTATTGACACGCGCTAGATATATCTGCAGTCGTCCTCCAATTTTAGTGAGAGAACTCGAAATATTTTCCAAAGCTATGAGTGTTAAAACAGTCTACAATCCAGATGGATATCTCGTAGAGATTTACATGATAATGCGAGGTGTAAATAATGCCAAAAACCAAACTCGTGCGCGTACTGTCAATTTGGGGGTGTATATTTAATTTAAGTTTATTGACCGGTCCACATTGAAAAGCAGCCCAAAATATTTGCAAATGGCTCTGTATTTGTATCTGAAGCATCTCACGGCTGGAATTTAGGTCGAGTTTGACATTATGTGGCTCGTTTGGTATTCATTTTAGAAACATTCACTAGACGGCTCTTATTTAAATAGGCACTAGGTGAAATTCATATTTATAACATTTAATTATGGTAAACGGATGCACGTGAGTCACCAAAGTTGACTGGACAAAATGTTTTAATTACTCCCGATTCGGTTTGGTTTGATGCGAACTTTATTGATTTTGAGAATAAGAATGGCTTAAGATAGCGAAAATGAACACGCATACCTACACACAGTCTTAATTAGAAAAAAAAACACACATACGATCAGATTGGAGGCTGAAAGGAGGCCAAATGGAGTGTTACATGTATTGTGACGTTTGTTGTCGCATAAGCTTATTAAAGATTTCAATTTTGGGAAGTGAGAAAGAGAAATTGGACAAGGCGCGGCTTTAGGGAACTATCGAGAGGGTTTTTCGGCGGGTATTAATTTGTTAAACACTTCATAAATTAATATTTTACAAGGTCCGAAGAATGTTGTTTGGAACTATTCACTTCTAAGGCCTTCCGCACTTGATGAAACACAAAAGGAGCCCGGAAATTACGCCAGAATTTATTTTGGAAAAAATGCCAGAAAATTGTCCATACAAAAGTCTGACTTTTTTTCCTAGTAAAAAAAGGCCTGACTTTTCTGGCAATCTTTCCACAATTTCAGGCATATTTTCCAAAACGTTTTCTGGCGTTTTTTCCATTTCTGAGAATTTCTGAAAATGGAAAAAACGCCAGAAAACTTTTTGAGGAAATCTGTTTGGAAAAAATGGCAGAAAAAAATGTATAGCAATTGTTGTAACAAATTAACAGTAATATTAGACATTCTTATTGGCGGAAGTTGTTTTCGAGTGTTCATAAGTGACTATGACGTTGTAAAAATTAAGAAATGGAAAATTTGTCAGGGTCTTTTTTCCAAAAATTTGGAAATTGGGCCAGAATATATTTATTTTCTGGCCTTTTTTCCATTTTACTTTCTGGCTATTTTTCCACACTTGTCTGGGCTAATTTCCAACGTTTCTGGCTTATTTTCCAAACAATGTTCTGGTGCTTTTTTGCTTTTTCCAATTTTGACTAAATAAAAATTTTCTGGCGTATTTTGCAGACAAAATTCTGGCGTAATTTCCCTGCCAGAGTGAGGTGTAAAAATATTCGTATTCTTCCCCGGAGTGTCATAGGCTAACAAATTAAAAATAAAAAAAAAAAAATTAAAAAAACAAAAAACCCGACTGACTGTAAAAAAAAAAATTAAAAAGATATAAACAATACGCATTTAAGTACCTATAACTAACTATAGCAGTCGGGTTTTTTGGTTTTTGAAATTAATTTTTATTTTTTAGTTAGAAAAGGCGATACGCAAAATTTTCATATGCTGCTATTGCCAAATAAAACCCTTTAAAATGGTACTCAGTTGCCTGTCACAGCACTATTATAGTGTTTAAAGAGCCAATGATTGTTAAATATCGTTCAAAAATTCTTAATTTTCAGAGTGGACTCAGAAATGGCACTTTTTTCTCCTTGGCCCTTTTTCTTGTGATTTTTCAGAGTTCTGCAGCGGTCACCCTGGCTGCCACGCCCGTTTTCCGATTCCGCCCACATTTCTCGCGGAACGTTTGGCTTATGGAGTATGCTCAGAAGAGACAGCCAAATGCTTTAAATGATTGTTGAACCTAAGAATGTTATTTGGAAACATTTCAATTCGTCCAAAACGCCACCTATTGTAAATATTTGAAAGTAACATAAATGGTACAGACTTGAAAATTTCCTTAATTTTCATTTCAATGTCCATGTCGCTACTTCATATATTTTCGTCAGTCTTTTGATGTAATTTTCTATCACTTCTTTTAAAGTTGATCTGCTCAAGGTCAATGTATGGGACTAAGTGTTGTTTGTGGTCTGCAAGAAAATGGGTATCGATTTCCAAAACCTTTCCCTTGAAGTGACATCACAGAAAAAAACGTCTGATCTAGAGAATAGGCCATCCAATCGAGGTAGGCAACCATATTTTAAAATTATTCAGCCCCTTAACTCGGATTGTATTGGCAGTGGCGACATCTTGTTGAAACTACAAACGGGCGTTCCTCGTATAGCTTTCTACTTTCAAAACACTTCATATTAATTTTTTTACTGATCGCGATTCGCAATGGACCCATTATGGTGCCTAGTGGGTCCATCCTGTTTAACCTAACCTTATTTGCTTTCCAAATCTATTCGATCAGCATTCTTTGTTGTTATGCAGAACGCAGCCTTTTATAATATTCAAGGTCAACACTACTACTGCCATCATCAATCAGCAAAAGGGCATTTCTTCGTCAAAGGTTAATTGTTTCTCACTTGATATCTCATAAGAAGCAAAAAGAAAAGATAACTCAATTACAGTTTGCTTCCAATTTACAACTTTATTTTTATCTACATAAATCTTGGTAATTGTTGCAAACTAAACAGGATTCAGAATAGTTCCAACAGCATTTCAAGGACGGTGAGTTGGATTCGTTTTCCCTTTCTAATCGAGTGATGTTCTTACGCGTTGATAAAAGGAGCGCAACTGGTTTTGTTGAGAAGAATAATTGGGCCTAGGCATCGACTGGACATATTTATTGAAATGGCTGTACCTACTCTGGTCCCAGTGTTAATTGCTTCGTGTATCTTCAGAGACTCTACACTTCAATTGTTTTTTCCTGTTGTACGTTTAAATCTTCTTTTTTTTATGCAGTGAAGGGCTGGGTGAAAAAATATAAGAAAAAGTATATCCGAACCTGGGTTATTGCTCTTTCAATGAGATATTCCTCTGCATCACATTTTTAACATTCTCCATTACGTAGTAAGAGAAAGATATTGTATTCGTACAAAATTTCGAACTCGAGATGTTAATCAATTCTGACATTACGATGATAGGCGAACTCAAAAAAGTGGGTCGCAAAATTCTGTCCGTCTGTCTGTCTGTATGTCCCGAGGCCTACAACCTAAGCGGCTGAACGGATTTCGTTCAAACTTCGGATTTAAAGTTTGGGAGGCTTACAGTTCGGGGACGTTTCTTCTTTGCATGGTAAAATCAATATTAATGGTACTTCCCATCCAAAATGTTCATACCAGTTTGATTTGTTCGAAAACCGATCGAACGATTTCAACAAAAATTGATATTTAAACTTAAGTAGGTGAGGCAAATATAACTGCATACTCAGTTTTTAGCTAAAATATCGAATAACGGTACTTTTGAAATTTGGACATATCTCGAAAACGGTCTATACGATTGTAACAAAAGTTCATTTCTGAGGTAATATGGTCATTTCTAACTTAATGGAAAATTCAGTTTTTCTCTGTATTATGGTAAAATGTATTTTTGAAAAATATAGTTTTCCCTAGTTTACCTCAAAACGGCATGATTTTCACCAAAATGCAAACTTAGAGTAAAATTGATGTTTTCAAAATTATTAATTTTCAATTCAAATCACTGGAAACGCTCACTTTAAAAACTGCTCATATCTCGAAAACCCCATTTTCGATTTCGATAAAACCCTAAAAACCAAGTAGTGCTTACATCCCGAACAATAACTTGTACTCGGTTTTCAGCTAAATAGTTAAACAATAGTATTTTTAGAACTAAACATTGCAATATTTGGTACTATTTTGTCTGCGAAATTTTACAAAAACCGCTCTAACTATTTTGATCCAAATACATATTAAGGATAAAATCAGTATTCAAAATAAGATACGTACTTAGTTTTTCTCAAAAAATTCGAAAAAAATCATTTTTTTTTTATTACTTACCTATACTTCCCAATCTATTTTCACATATCTATGCTAAATTTTTGTTATAATCTCCCCAACTTTCGATAAAAATGCAATAACAGCTACGCAAAACTTCATTTTAGCAAATATTACCCTGTTTTCAACCTTGTTGAATATGGACCTTGAAATAATGGCAGCCACTTCCTTTCACAATTAGAAACTCCCACTTCATTTGCACTCATTGCTTTTATCTAGCATCGGTTCTCAGATCTTTACCTACCTACTTAATAAAATAAGAAAACAACCAACCAAACTTTTGATGAACGAGACCAGTCGTGCACTTTATTTAATCTGTAATCAGTAGTAGACCTCCAAGAAAACAATAAGAATTTCTGAAAAAGTGGAACAATTCAAAAACAATGCCGCGGAAACGTGTGCAGTGTGCACGCATTCAAATGTTTAAAGAAAACATTAAGAGGTATACAAACTGTTAATTGGCACTTAATTTGTAATTTTATAGCCACCCAATTGGATCTTGCAAGTAGTTAATGTAATGACACACAGCGTTTCTCAAGCACTCTCTTAACAATCATGATTGCGACCCTTGCCTTAACCCAAAACCACAAAATTCGCCGAAAATTCTCATTTAAGGTACCGGAGGTATGATTAATCGTCCAGAGATGTCCAAAAGGGAACGTGCTTCGAATGCCAATCGAACCGCAACTGCACCACTGACCACTCATTCAATTGTTATATTTTGTCGATGACAGATTAGTGAATGTCAAAGTCTGGCTGTCACTCGAGCCATGTGAATGCGAATTCTTTGTAATCTCAGGGGGGTTCGAGGAAGTTTATCCAAAACAAAATACCCAACTCAATTGCGATCACGTCTTGGCGAAAAATCAATTTCAATTGAAATGTTTTACTTTGTGGCGTCGTTCTTGTGTCACTCGCACACACTTTCAAATGACTCATTTCAGATTGTTTGTGTCTATAGGATCTAAAAAGTAACACTCGGTTATTAGTTGAGCTTCTGCACCCGCCCACACAAGAGATCTACTGAAACCTGGCTGGTTATAGCCAGTAGACTAGTGTTTCGAATCTTTATATAGAACTAGCCCAGATTGACATCCAATCAAATAAAACCACAATAGATAGTTTGTCATCATTAAAGCATTCACTCTGAATGTTTACGAGACCAATCCTCATATTTGCATAATTTAGCAAACGTGAATAGACTCTTAAGCGGGCCAGAGTATTCGGTCAATCAAGTTCAGATTTGGCATGCTGACCGGAATTGCGAGACTCAAGCTGAATCATGAAGATTTTCTATCTAAATTCTTTGGATTTGGATTTCTGGTTATAAGCATTCCATGTATTGCGCAGATAAAATTGATCTTCCGTTGTGTGGCTAGACGTTGGCATACTTTTACTTTCTCATTTGTGTTAGGCGCATTACACAACATTCCGAGACTGACCTATATGGCAGCTTTTGCTTATGGAATTGGTTTAAACGTGTGGATCGTAGGTAGATTCCAACAGATAGGGACAGAATTTCTACGGAAGCAATAAACACTTACCACAGCGTGTGCTGCGGGAAATCAGTTCGATCCCAAGTCCCAATGTCAAAATCTGTCAGAATTACGAAATTGATCCGCCATCTTGAAACCGTCAGCTGTTATCACTGAATACATATTTATAAACCCATTCGCACTTGACACGCATTAATATTTGTATTTGTTTCAGCTCGTTCCGTGCCCGATTCAACCAACTCGCGCAGTGGGCGCCAACTTCAGCACGTCTCATCGGCGAATTGGTTTCAAGCGTTCGGTGAGGGAAGCGCATGCCTTTCCTCTACCGGAGCACTTGGTACATGTTCGAGATCTCGTACCTGCTACCCGCATATAACGAACTACAACTTCCTCGTGAGACAGTCGGAGAACCCTTGGTTCCTGCAAGGCCAAGAAAGTTGCAATCTCATAAATGAGTACGGCCAGCAAGCAACCGGAATATGCTGCATCACTGAGCAGCAGATGCCTGTCCCAGTGCCAGTGCCAGATCGGGAACAAAGTTCCGAAGAACAGAGTGGTGAGATCCCCACTGGCACCAGTTCGATAGAAGATGAGTATCAACCGGAGCATGTCGCTGACGATGTCAGCCGATCTCAAGAAGATTCCGGTGAGCAATTTCAATTCAATTGGCCATCACAAGCAGCGTATCCTTCGGTACCGGCATATCAATGGCCGCCGCCATTGCCAACGCATGCGCCCGGAATCAGTCACTGGCCACCGCAAGCACCCACCCATCCGCCAGATCATCATTATCCCACCCATCCTCCGCATCCTGGTTTGCCAACGTTTCCGCCTGCGGCAGTTACCTCTGCTCGTCCCACATATCCGTCGTATCGGCCAACGCAGAGACCAACTTATCCAAGTTACCCATCGACTCCTAGACCGACAGTTAGACCACCAATCCAGGAACAAGTGACGATACCAGGAGCCGGTAGTTGTGGTGCTAAGAATGGGGTTTCACCCGATCAGGAGCGGATAGTAGGCGGACAGAACTCCAGTCCAAACGAATGGCCCTGGATTGTGGTGTTGTTCAACAAAGGCAAACAGTTCTGCGGAGGGTCCTTGATCGACAATTTGCACATCCTGACGGCAGCACATTGCGTGGCGAGGTGAGAGAAGGAGTCATATTAATTTGTTGGTAGGGGTGTTTATGGTTTTCTCTTGCAGAATGACGTCCTGGGACGTTACCGGACTGACAGCTCACATGGGCGATCATAACATTCGAACGACTTTCGAAGTGCAGCACGTGGAGAGGAAGATCAAACGACTTGTGAGACACAAAGGCTTCGACTTTAGTACGCTGGTAAGTTTTTCTGCCTTTAATCGTAGTTTTTACTGAGATCGCCTCTTTCTTCTTTTGTAGCACAATGATGTGGCAGTTCTGACGCTCGACAGGCCGGTAACATTCACACGAGAAATCCGTCCAATTTGCCTTCCACATTCCTCGTTACGGAAGTCGTACAGCGGCCAAGTGGCCACTGTAGCTGGCTGGGGAAGCTTGCGAGAAAGTTTGTATAACCAACCTACCAACCCATTGCCTATTATTGAACATATCTCCTTTCATCAGATGGACCACAGCCGTCGGTCCTGCAAAAGGTGAGCATCCCCATTTGGACGAACTCGGAATGTGCCCGCAAGTACGGACGAGCGGCCCCAGGAGGCATCATCGAATCTATGCTGTGTGCCGGTCAGGCAGCTAGGGACTCTTGCAGTGTAAGCTATCAAAAAAGTTACCCATCTCTTATGGCAGTGGCTAATCTAGTCCGATTTTCTTAGGGTGACTCTGGTGGTCCGCTGATGATTGCCGACGGAGGCCATTGGACGCAGGTTGGCATCGTATCATGGGGCATCGGTTGTGGCAAGGGACAATATCCTGGCGTGTACACAAGAGTAACAGCCGTCCTACCATGGATTATAAAGAATCTCAAGTGAACCCAACGACGAATTGGACCGATACTATGTGAAGCGATTTTCTTTTCGGTATTATTTTATTTTTCTACGCAAACGAAAAAAAACGTGATATTATTTTGTATTTGCTCTTGGGGCGAGGATTGAGTGTAATAAATGATTGTAATACAAAGTACTAGGTTGTTTTATTTCGTAGGACACGAATATTCAAGTCCTCAGCTTGAAAATGACATATGAAACGTTAATATCGTTCAAATAGTTTCGATACAGCTTTTATTGCTCATCTCAACAACTTCTAACTGCAGTACTAGAATGCTTATACTTCCCGGCTGTCGATCTTGAATTTCGTGAAATTGAAATGCATTGCATACTTTTAGGATGAAATGGTGACAAATGTAGATGATCTACGGCGAAAGGTACTAGATTTAGTAGTGTCAGTTGAAGATGAAGTCGAATGTATGAACAATTTTCCAGGACGACGGCTTAAAAGTTCCATAACTCAGCTTGTAGGTCACCGATCATCTTGAAACAAACGCCAATCGATTTGTTGGGGCAGATAGTTTGTAATGAAAGAAATTATTTACGTCAAGGACTAAAAATGTCGAAGAAAAGACGAAAATTTATCATTTTATTTTCAGCCATGTCCTCCTGGGTGATCCTTTAAGGATATCCGACTGCAAAGGTGTCCATGTTGTAGATCAGATGATTTGAGTTCCATTTACTTAAAGTTTTAAGTCGGTCTTTCGCATTTGGCCCAGAAACCCAAGGGAAAGGGAGAAAATTGCGTCACATGGCCTTAATTGGGTTTGCTTGAAAATTGTACAACTACAAATATTGCACAGAATCTCAATGCCACTTCTGCGAAAATAGTAATCAGAATCAGAAACAATTTGGTTGCGTTGCGGAGAGCATGTAATTACAAGATTGTTGTCAATAAAAGGGTACATATTTTAGAGATTCTAAGCGATGGGCCCGGTATGGTGCTTGGTCTTTTGTGACCATCTCACAACCCTAACCTAACCTAAGCTCATTTCACAAATACTTGTCTTATTCGTGAAAATTTAAAGCAAAAAGGTCTCAAAACTGTGCTGTCAAGTGACTTCAACTTGGGATAAAAGCGTGAAACTGGGGACGTTCGGATTTCTAGTTTAGTAAGTTTGACTGCTGACCGACTTGATGTATTTCAGTTTCTCTTGGCCTAGATTGGTCACGTGAATAGCTTTTTTCAGTTGACGTTTCTATTTAAGAAAATCCTACCTGTAAGCTCAGTTGACATTTCGACGTGTCAAAATTCAAAATAAACCACTCAGAAGTGTCAAATACAATGTAGTTATTAAAATTCGATTCCATTTTACTTTGCTGAGAAAGATGTTCAATAAAACACACCAGGCAATCTTTGCAAACTTTAAGAAATGACCTTCAAACGTCGCAGTTTTAATTTCAGACAACTTCTTCTGATCCCAGAGCTGTCAACCATGTACTAATAAAACAACTCATTTTTTTCGAATTACTTTTTTTTATTTTTACTACTTTTTCAATAAAATCATACAAAAAGGAAAAAAAAACATTTTTAACTTTAACAGCGTAATATTATGAATATGTTTCTATAAATAATTATTGAATAGTTTCCTTTTTTTTAATATTTTTTTTTTTTGTTTAAACTTTTCTTTTTGAGATAAAAAAAAATAAAATGATACATGTGTCGAATTAATGCAGAAGAAATAACGTGATAAGGGGAAAGAATAGTTTGTCGTTAGTTTTATGTGTTTCGTAAAAAGCACAAAAAGAGGAAACCACAAAAATAACTCATAGAAATTAAATGAAAAAATGATAAAACTAAAAATAATAATAATGTTTCCATGTCGATATTAATTTCGATTAGTTTTCTTTCAATATTTTGTTTCAAATATAATCTTCTTTTTTTAGTGTTCAAATTTAAATTCGTTACCGTAAACCTGATTTATTGTTTTTCTTTGATTTTCTTGTTTATCAAAGAAAAAACACTTCTTTTTCGAATAATTAAGCTAGTTAGCATTTTTTTTTTTGATCGAGCAAGAATTTCATAATTTAAATGCTACCAAGTTGATTGACATTGATTCTCCTGGATTTGATTTTTTTTCGATAAGCATTTTGGTCCCCCGCCTCATTTTTGAATTTTGTTTGCAAAGCACTAACATTAAATAATATTAAAAACGTAGTATATAATTTCGTTTCGTTATTTTAAGCATTTTTTTCTTCTGTTGTTCTGTTGAAGTTAGAACAAATGTTGGACTTAAAATACATATATGTATGTCTATAATTGATTTCTATTGAAATGAGAAATAATTATAGATCCGATTGTCCAGGTCCTGGAATTAAAGGAAAAGAAAGTGTGATTAGTATTGTGTAAAATAAAGTAGAAATAAAATGTAAACAGAGACATATTAAACGATTGTAATAGATGGTGCAATTTTTAAAGCAGTTAGCTTGGCTTCTTTCAAGATTAAGCAATTTATTAATCTATTCAAAGTGCCTGTCAAGTAACAAACCATAGATGGGTCTTCTCTGGCACCTCATGGACACCATGGCAGGGTAACGTAACTTAACACCTAAACCAGTTTGATACTGTTTTAATAAAGAAATTAGGTTCTGTGTTTGTCAAAATTGTGAAGTAAAAAAGCTCCGAGGTGTGGCTAGGAGCCTGCTTGGTAGATAACTGAAGAATAACGATAGATTGTTCGATACTTTTCTTTTCTAAATTTATTACTGTAATTCGATCGGTGAAATATTACAAATTTTATGATGGTCAGCACTCCCTGGGGTCCATTTGGGTACTAGATCTAGATCGAATAATCAATCGCACAAAGTCGAGAAAGAGAATTTAAAAAACAACGAGTAATTAGTAATTCACCTTGTGGCTCGTAATTTGTTCCGCAATGAAGAAATTGATTATTATTTTCAAATTTTCTTTTCAGTTGTCCTCTTAGACATATTTATCAATTTGAAAGATTATTCTCTAAAGCTCTTTAAAATAAAAGTAACGAATACTTTAGGAAGTTGAATATTGTCCTAGAATATTTTCACACATTTTAGACCTCCATTAAAGCTTTAAGGACTCAGTTTTGGACATGTTAGCGTACAGCTAAAATAGGCTCCAAGAATATTGCATATGGCTCCTTCGCTGGGAGTTTTTAGTTCGATTTTTTGGATCTGGTTTCCAAATTTTTTATAATTTTGTTTAACGCTTTTTTTTATTGCGATCAGCAGCATAAATTTTCCAAAATTGTATCATCTATGACAAGATAAGACTTATAAGCTATACACTTAAAGCTGTAATACGATATATTCTTCCACGTTATAGGTAGTATTTTCTAATTTTTATTGTTATTGTATTACAATTAGAACTCAAACAAAATACACAGTTAACAAAGTAAAATCAAAACATAAACCCAATAAAAATTAAAATGTATTAAAAAATAAATCATGTTTATGTACAAGAGGAAATTAATTTAAAAAAATGTGCAAAACAAAACATTAGACAAGAGAGAAAACTTCACCTTTTTTTTGTAACAACAGAACAATGAACAAATTGTAGCTTTTCTTTGTGTGAACAATTATTTTTGAATTAAGAAAAAAAAGCCACTTTTGTTAATTCGGTTAAGAAAAAAAAATATCAATAACAAAAACGTTTGGAAAGTTATTTATGAAATGTAGAACTGATATTTTTGTTTGTTGTTGCTAAGATTCATTTAACATTATAATATCTTGTGTTGATAAAAAACTGCAATTTGTATTTATTTTTTAAAAGCCAAAGGTGGAGTTTACTCCAATGTTTTGACTGGAAGAAGTAAATCGAATTAAAAAAATAAGAAAATTAAGAAAATAATACTTAACAATTGGTTTTAGCTAAATATGAGATCTGAATATTAAAATAATGAGATTTCGAATGAGCATTTTATTTTGATATGTCGGTAGATGTGAAATGTAAAATAAAACACATACAGGTGCATTTAAAGAAACTTAACCTAAAATGAGAATAGTTTTTATGTTGATGAAAAAACGGGGTATGTACCTACTTAAAGGATCAATGTTTTTATATGCATCATGGGGAAAGTACGACTTACTTTTTATTCTACAGTTTACTTTTTAAGAAGCTGACTAGACTCGTTGGAGAAAAATAGAAATCGACGGCAGTTTTCTGTTTCAGCACTTCTAACTAAGATAGGCTCAATGATAAATAATTTGCAAACTGAAAATTTGTCGACTTACACAAAAAGACTTACAAAAATTCGAAAGTATAAGTGTTCTAATTGAGCTGTCACTGTCAGATGTCCCTTCCATTCGTCACAAAAAAAAAGAAGAAAATATAAGGAGCGTAATCCAACTTAAGCCCGTCTGCGTTCGGATAGGGTATGTGCATCGTTGGTGATCATAATAGGATCATTAGATCTTATGCCTGCAGGCTGATTAGAAAAGAGTCACTATGAATGAAAATTAATACGAAAATTTGTGAGAAATGTCTCAAACAAATAACAGGCACTTAATGGAAAATTCAGCTGGAGCGGCTTGTGAAGAAAAATATTGAATTCAAATTCTATTTCAGTTATCAAAACTTTCTTAATTTCAGTAGACTCAGAAACATGACGGACATTTTTTAATTGAATTTGAACAATCACCTTCGACTTGCATTTGGTCAATACTGTTCTTTAAATTTGCTCCTAAAACGTATTGTTTTCTAGAAAAAAATAAATTTCCATTTTTTAACCAAAAAACATTTAAGTTGTGTAAGACTTGTTTTTTTTTTTTGTCAAACTATTTACTTAAATTTGCGACAGCTTGAATCGAAGGCTAAAATGTATGTTCTATAGAACATATACTGCGCAATAAATACTAGTTCGGCGATATGGCGCCAAATGCTTTCCTAATGGATTCCTTTAAGCAAAACAAATATTACTCCCTACCTGGCCCTACTCAATTCATGTTACTTAGTATACGTACATCTTCTCTCATTATTTTAACATCAGAACTTGTATCACAAATTTGCGCGACAAAATAGGTCCTTACATTATTTTGTCGCAAAATAATATACAAAAAAAAAAAGAAAATACAAAAAAAAAAAATTATAATAACTGGCACACAAAATAAAAATAATAAACAAAATGCTTAAAATTATAGTACCTTAAGATTTTAACGAAACTGATTTTTTTTCTGACTTTTGATTTGTTTAAATGCAATCAATGATTTTGTTTTTGGGGGGATTAGAGATATTGTCATTCTTGTTCTTCAGGTTTATTTAGCGATTTTGTTTGTAACGAATTTATCAACATAAAAAAAAAGTTTTGTTTCTCTTTAAACTTTGGTTCGGATGAGGTTTTCTCTCGGTTAAGTGGATAAGAATAGGATAGGAGTATTATAATGGATAAGAATGATGTAGTAAATTTATGAAAATGATGTATGATTCGACAAAAATGTATTTTTCTTATTATGAATATTTTTTTTTTACAAATAATATTTACATTGGTTTTTACTATATAATAATAGGAGAATTGTAGAAAATCAAACAAATGCATCGTGATTGGCAGTGATTGTTATGACGTGTATTCTAATGTTAGCCACTATTTGTGATTTTTTGTTGGCATATTCTTTTGTCTCTTTTTAAAAATAAATAAAGATTTTTTTTTGTATAGTGAATTGGTTTGGGATAGGCAAATATTTACAAACATGACTCTTTTATTTAATCATTTAATCGTGTGTGAGTTGATGTTTGTTGTGATAATGGTCTGTGGGTGTTTGTAAAATCAGTGGGTTGTTGGAGCATTGCAGTGGTTTTTAAGAAGGTTTTGACAGTCGCTGCTTATGTCTGAGTGATTCAAAGTTTTTTTTTGGTGCGATAAAGTAAAGTCATAGCTTGGGGAAGTTCTGTAGAATGCTATGGTCGAATGTGTTACGATGAAAGGGTAGAACTCAAAACCCGAAATCAGCAAGAACCCACTGCTTTAGGTGATTAACAATCTCTATCGAAAGAACCAACTCAAACAATTCAACTTGCACGCCAACCGCTATGAAAGTGGCGTTTTTGACCTACCTTCGCAAGGTTCACTTAATTTTCGAACCCAATAACGGGGAAGTGAATTATAATTCTGCTGGGAGAGCCTAAATTCAATGTACAAAAATTAACATTTAATTTAATATTTAAAATTTATGATGATTTATGACTGTCGTATGAAAGAAATGCCAAAGGCAAGAGTTGACACTACAGACCCTAATCACACCGAAAATTTGAAACAAAAAGTCCTATATCCCAATTCGATCAAAAAGAGGCAAATTTTGGAAACTTGTCAAGTCTCTCGGGTGACACTTTTCGAAATACAACCAATCGAACTGGCCGAGAAATTAATGCACCTGAAATTGGACCCGTTGCGGTCCGCTTTCCATCAGTCGAAGAACATTAATCTTTTTTTTTTACAAAGAGAAAAACTTGTTTCATTTAAAACTTTCTCCATCTTCCAACGGAACTCGCTCGTTCCGATCCGAAAGACACTTCAGGTGAATTACTACTTCGGCTGTAGATCTCGGGCGATTCTGTAACGCGGGCCAAGTCTCTATTAACCGTTTTCGAGCTTAATACCCGCGGACACCGCACCGACCATGGCCGTCGCTTCGCCGTCGCTGTTGTCTCTTGCAGGGCTTTGAACGCCTTGGACGGAAGTATTTCGAAGCTTCCATTTATGGACGTGTCCGAGTCGGTTTTGGCACTCCACGAGTCGTAATAATCCGAATAGGATTCACTTTTGAACTCTTGTGGTGTCAGAGCAGGCGTTGAGTCGAGTGAGGTGTTTTCTAGTGAGTCCAGCTCTTCTTCTAAAACCCTCTTGGCTGCGGCCTGCAGCTTTTCCATAGGCAGATTCTTCAAACTGCTACTGCTCTTCTTGAGAAGAAGGCTTTGGACTAATTCGTTGACTAGTTTGTCGCTGACAGCCTGTGATGGCTGACCGAAGATTGGTGAGGCTGGAGAGTTGGGCGTCGATGGGTTTTCCGCATCGATGCTGGAGTTCTTTCGCAACGGCAGCGAGAGTCGTTCGCGGCGTTGAGTCATACTTTCCGCGTCCTGTACAGCTTTGGGATTCTGTTTTCGAGTGATCGAGACGTTGTGGACAACCTTTTTTCTACTGGGCTTGAGCTTGAACTCATCTTCGAGAGGTTTTTCACTGGGCTCTTCTTCGATAACATCGCCATCGTCTTGCAGAAGCTTGAAGAGCCTGGAATGTGTTGAGGCACGTTGATAGCGTGTCATTTTGCGGAGTTCGGGGAAGCTTTCGCATTCTGTGTCTGTCTCCGAGAGGGGTTTGTTCATGTCGGTGACACCGGAGTCGTCTTCTTCGATCTCGGATTCGGAACGCTGAGAGCTATTTCGGCTGAGGTTGCTCTTCGGAGTCACACTGTCGACGATGAGGGTGGTTGACTTTGGCTTACTTGCCGGCAGCTCAACGGTACCGGTTTCGAAGGCAAATATACGATCTTTTACAGAAATCTTGATTTCATCAGCAAACTTGGACGGCTCCACTGATGATTCCTTTGGTTTAATGGGCGCTGGTTCAGGCTTCGGATATTGGTGTTCGATCTGGAAGTGATTCGGGGTCGAGTCACTTATACTTTCCGAGCTATCATCCTCTTGCTCTTCCTCACATTGATCCTCTTCGATCATTTCGAAGGCACAGCCTTCTTCCATCTCGTAGGGGTTGTTCTCGATCAGGGTGTCCGTCTCTTCTTCAGTTTCGTTGTCTTCGACGAGCAAGAAAACATCGTTAACTTCCCGATCTTCGGGGGCCTCCCATTCGTTTTCCATAGATGACCTCCAGGTCCAAGAGTTATGAGCGTGCCGTTCAAGTGGTTCGGATGGTTTTTGGTTCTCGTTTTCGGGGCTTTGCTCTTTTTTATCGACGTTCACCGTGTTGGTGAAGAACGCCATGGCTTTCTTGTAGTTATTTCGACGAACTTCACATTCTTCCTTTTGATTGACCACCGGAACTTTATCTACGCAATCGTTGGCCCCCTTGATCTCCGCCCAGAAGTCGATTTCTTCAGGCTCTTCGTCTTTGACAAAGTCCCCGTTGGCTTGGAATTTCCTTTGGGTGACCCAGAAGTCAATTTTTTCCATGTCCACCTCCGAGTTCACTTCGGTTTCATTGCCCGAGCTGTTGGAAGCCCAGAAGTCTGTATCCCTTTCGTCACATACGTTAGCTTGAGGGGCGGTATCTTCCGTCACATAGCTGGCGGTGGCCCAGAAGTCCATTGGCGGCGCAGGCTCAGTGTGGACCGCATAATAAGTGGCTACTGGTTCCAAGTTTATCAGTTCTACATCGTAACCACCGTAAACGTGGAGTCTTGAGGATTGGACGTTCTTCTTTGAAGTTTTGGACTTGGAAGTCTCAATTTTAGCCCAAAAGTCAATTTCTGCTGGCTCGTCGTTTGTTGCCGCAGGATTATGAACTACTACGGGCTGTGGCTCTTCGTAAAGTTGGAAATTCGGTACCTGAGTCGCTTCGGAAGTTATTTCTGGCAGAGCTGCGTTCTCTTTATCTGTCACAGTCTCCTCTGGCTGTGTCTCCCATTTCGCTTTGATAGAATTAATTTCAGGCCAAAAGTCTGCGTCTTCAACTTTGGTCTTTATTTCAACTTTGTTTTCGGATTTTGCGGAGTCAATTTCGGCCCAAAAGTCAACTTCTTCGTTTGCCTTTGGAGAATCAATTTGAGCCTCAAACTTGTCGATATTTTTAGGACCGCAGCTCTCGATGTTATTTGAAGAGAAGTCGCCTTTCCTATTATCCGAATACTCAGCCCAGATGTCAACGTTCTGGCTCTCAACTTCTAGTTTCTCTTCCTTCTTGGCCTCCAAGGAGTCAAATTTATTCCAAGAGTAGGTTGAGGACTTTACGTTGGATGCATTAACATCCGCCCAAACAACATTTTCCAAAGGGCTTATTTCTTTATTTTCAGTTGCATTTGAAGGCTCAGCTTGGCTATTCGCCTGATCCTCCGATTCATGTTTGGCATCTAAGGAGTCGTATTTGCTCCAGGAGTAAGTTGATGATTCCTTGTTATGACTTGAAGGCGTAATGTCGGCCCAGAAATCAACTTCAACGTTCTGCGGCATAGCTTTTGAGGACTCATCCTTCGCCCAAATATCTGTTTCTTCAGTGTTAACCTCAATATTGACTTCGAAAATAGGCTCAGTTTTGTTTCTAGAATACGTTTCGTCAGTCTTCGCTTTGGAAGACTCATCTTCAGACCAATTATCAACCTCGTTTGTCAGTAACTCAACTTTTACATTGGAATAGTCATTCTCAATCCAAACATCGGTTTCTTCTGGACCGGCTGTAGGGTTCACTGGCTCCTTAGGCTTTGAACATTCAATTTCGGCCCAAAAATCGGTCTCTTGCGTCTCCGTTTTACAGGTTTCCTCAACCACATCCTTAGGGGATTCAATTATAGCCCAGAAATCTGTTTCTTGATGCTTCTCTGTGGCTTGGGTCTTCACTTCAGCTGTTTCGCTAGTCTTCACGGATTCAATTTCTGCCCAAAAGTCTGTCCCCTCAGCTTGTTTCTCGACTTTGTGAGCCTCTTCTTCAATTGCGAATGAAGACGATTTTTTTTCAACAACTTGTTTTACCTCATCTAAGCCAGTCTTGTCTACTTCCTCAGTTTCTAGCTTCTTCTTTTTGGTCTTCTTTGGCTCTTTCGCAGACTTCTTTACCGTCTTCGGAGGCTTCAATGTACCGTCTTCTGCTTCTTGGACCTTTTTCGTCTTAGTGGATTTCTTCTTGGGTTTTTGCAGCTTTTCTGACTCCTCAATGACATTCTTGACTTCGTTGGCCGTCGTTATAGTCTCAGCCTTCGATATTGGTGCTTCACTTAAAACTGCTTTCAAAATCGCAGGCTTCTCTGGAACGACGAACGCTTGAGCGAATTTTTGGCTCAAGATTTGTGTTTTTAGCTCGGCCTTCTCTAGAACCAACTTGCTTCGAATGCCTTCATTCATTTTAGGTGATTCTACACTGGCCACTTGCTCTTCATGTTTTTCTGCCTTTGCTGACTTCTTAGTAGCTGTCTTTATGGGCTCTGTAACAACAGCTACCTCATCTTCAGAATCTTCCCCCTTCACGTCCTCATCGAAAGACCTTCTAATGCTGCTTATAAATTCTCCAACTTCTATTTCGTTGCTGGCCCTCCGGACCAATTTCTTTGCTGGCTTCTTGGTGTTGCACTGAATCATTTTGATGGTAGATTCGACGATCTTCGATCGATTCTTAGCATTTGGAAGACTAATCGTGGACCAAGTGTGTTCCGGCTCAGGCTCTTTCTCCGGCGCGGCAATTATGATTTTGTTCTTCTTTTTGGGTTTCGTTGACTTTACCTTCGGCTCCTGCTTTTCAGAAATTTCTTCCTTCACCTTTTCAACAGTTTCTTTGACTCGAATATTCGTCCAAAAATCGTCTTCAGTTTCGGGCTCTTTTGGCATTGCGGTCTCGATGGGTTCGGTTGCGGGTTCAGCTTCGGATTGCTGTCTTTCGTCGATCTTCTTTCCCCAATAGCTGGCGGTTTTCTCAAGGAATAATTGTGCTTCTTTTCTAGTTGCTTGCAGAGTCGCCCAAAAGTCCAATTCTTCTTCTGCATTGTCTGCGGGCTGTGTCACCTCTTCAGGTTTTTTGATTTCATTAATTTTATTCATGTCTTCGTCCTTCTTTATTTGCTCGGCCTTTTGCTTCGCTTCAGACTTTTGAATTTCTTGTGCCTTTTTCAATTCTGCAGCCTTTTTCAACTCTTGGGCCTTCTTAGTTTCTTCCAGCTGTTTGTTCTGTTCGGCCTTCTTCAACTCTTGTGCCTTCTTAGTTTCTTCAGCCTTCTTGATTTCTTCGATCTTTTTCTTCTCTTCGGCGTTTTTGAAGTCCTCGGCCTTCTTAATGTCTTCGGCATTCTTAATTTCTGCAGCTATTTTCATTTCTTCGAGCTTTTGCTTCTCTCCGGCCTTCCTAATCTCTTCGATCTTTTTTAGCTCTTCGACCTTCTTTACGTCTTCATTATTTACCGCCGACGAAGTAGTATCCTTAGTATCTTCAACAATCTTGATCTTCTTTATCTCCCTGGTTTCTGACCCCTCCTTGAACTCACTGCTATTCCTTCTCCAAGCTTCAACAGAATCGACTTGTTGCTTCTTCTTCTTCTTTTTCTTCTCGGCGATATTATTTGTAATGTCACCTCCCCACGTCTGATCCATGAATTTATTCCGCATCGCCAATGAGAACGACACCGAGACATCTTCGGCCTCCGAGTCATCTTCTTCTCTGACCTTCTCTTTCACAATATCTCCAAACTTCCTGGGTACAGGCGACAAACTCGCCATTCTATCGAAAGATCCACTCGATTGACTCAAACTAATCGTCACACTTACATCGCAGTCACTGTCATACTCCTCGGGGTCCGCCTCGAGCGAAGCAATGCTAAACGATCTACGTTTATCTTCGATCTGACTGTTGCCAACCTCAACGGTGGCGATATTTTCATCATTCGACGACCGACTAAATGACAACTTCAAGGGAAGTCGCACTGTGACCGAATTAGAATTATCTTCGTCCTCGTCTTCTTTAATCACTGCGTCTTCTTCTTCGTGACATTCATCATTCGCCAGCGTAGTCGAACCACTTACACTGGAACTCACACGACTCGTCGGCCGTGGGCTGACCAGATCTGTTTCATTCTCTTCATAGATAACACTCAGATCGTCCATAATAACCACTTCTTCATCTTCATCGAGATCTTCGATTTGTTCTTCATCCTCCGAGTCAATTTCTTCGACGAGCATATCTTCTTCATCGTACTCGAGCTCTTCGCCCACAATCTCCTCTTCTTCCTCGTCTTCTTCGTCAAAGATCATACTCTCCCCTTCGTCCACCGTCCGATCATCTTCGATGGCATCCATCGGTGACAGGTCGTTTTTGTTGTACACCTGGATGTTTGTAACCGATTTGATGGTTTGTAGAGCACCATTCGGCAGCTGTTTGGCGCAGTCTTCAAAACTGGAAGTCGAGGTCGGATCTGTTGATGAGGTTAGAAGATCATCGGAGCTTTCCGAGTCTGAAGCGATCTTGCTGTTCTCACACTCTGATTTTATGGGAGACGGTGAGTTATTATCAAACTCCTTACCACTGTCGCCAACATAGTTTTTGTCATCATCCTGGCTCATGTTCAAGTCGACGTCGATCGGTTTTGAGATCTCACTTAGCCTACGAGACAGGGTCTCGATCACTGATGCTTCTCGCTGATCGCGACCTAAATCTAATTTCCTACTTATCTGCGGTATATCGTCAGCACTGGGAGTTATAATTATGTTAGGGAGGTCTTGAGATCTAGAGTGGCTTCTCCGCGAATCGCGAGCTTGATACTGACTACAAGTTTGCGAATCATACTCATTCGGGGGGTAATAATAGTAACAAGGACATGGAGGGTATGGATGATGTTGATTTGGATGGGGGTGGGGATGTGGATGATGTGGATGTGGATGATGTGGATGATGTGGATGATGATGTGGATGTGGATGTGGCTGATGATGATGATGTGGTAATGGATATTGCCAATTCTGACCATCACCATCGGATGAGGTCTGTGATAATGGTGGTGGTGGTGGAAGACAACAAGGTGGTAAATAGGGATAGGGATACGCATAGGGATGCGGAGGTGTGGGTTGTTGGTAAGGACATTCAGTTATTGATTTATTTGTTTCAACTACATCCGAGCCTTCCATCTCGGCTACAAAAAGTGAGGAAGAGAAGAGAAAAAAAAAAGAAAAATGACAAAATGAGATTTTTTTTTTTCTTCAACTGCATTATATTTTTGATTTTTGTCGAAAATGGTTAAGAATGCATAAAAGCAGTGAATGTGGGGAAAACAAAAAGTGGAACTTAAGCTATTTTGGAAGCCAACATCAGAATATGCCATCTGAATTAGTTTCCAATTTGTTTGTGTTATCAAATCACTTTCTCTCAATCAATTAATAGAATTCTGTCAAATTGAAAAACAAATTACATTCTCTTCAACACAAGCTTAAATGCTAAATGAATCCAAAAGAAACGAATATAGAAATAAATAAAATTCCAAATAATAAAAAAATAAAAACAAAAATTAAGTAAAAAAGTGCTTTCAGGGAAATCGAATGTAATTTTATATGATGTAAAAAAAGTGCGATAAGTTTTCTTTGTATTTTTTTTTTTTTTTGGTTTAAATTACTCGGGATGCTATGGAGGTGAGTGCATGTGTTTGTGGTGAAATGGGATGCACTTAGAATAGTTTATGTATTTACATCCTGCGGTAAGTTGAAAAGATGCATTTCTCTTTGATGGTCTTTGGGTATAGTTTGGGATGGTGATGATGATGATGGAGGTTTGGTTTCTATACTATGAAAATATGAAACTGATGAGTGAACAGAGGCTTGTCAAAAGTACTCAATGGTATACATGCGGACGAAATGCTCTAGCACTCACAAGAGAAGCTGGATGTAAAACTATGTACATTCTGAGTTCGAACATAGTTCGACCTGTCAGCTGTCACTCTAAGTTGAATAAACGTTTGAGTTGTACACGAGCAATTAGGGAGGTTTCACTGACCGAAATGTCAGCAAACTAGTTCCAGTCTTTAATTAAATAACTAAATTTAAGTGCACGAAGTGCAATTCCAGTAAAATTTGAACATATTCGTGTCAAATCTTACAGCGCATTCCCATAGTTGATCAACTTGTGCGATTTTAACAAACTAAACTTGTGGCTCGAATTGAGTTGGGCAACTGCGTGTCTACCCTTCTGGAGTAGACTAACTGTCGGATGTTGAGCAACATGTTACACGTAATCGACAAAAGAGCGTTGTAGCACACTTGAAATGTGAGTTTATTGTTGAGTGACTCACCAAATAATCACTATCACCAACTAAATTCAAAAACCATCAAACGAATGATTACAAAAAAAAATAACCACGTATATTCTATAAAATAACTTAAAAAATTAAAAAAAATCCTACGTTCTGCAAATAAAATAATTTTTAATTTGTTCAAATCACTTACCAGCATTTTCGGGTGTTGTCATTGCTTGGAGTATTTTAAATGAACGACTTGGAATAGCGCTTCCAGTGTATTTCTTCGGTTCGGGCACTTGTTGTTCACTTGGATGAACATATTGTTGAGATTGTTCTACAATTAAAAAAAAGGGAATACGAATAAAACAAATTCCGCCCATCATTTGGTTTAATAATTTACCCTCAGGGCTGTAAACTGGCTTCTGATTAACGTATCTATTGGGTTGTGGTTGTTTCATAACAGGTGAAGTTCCTATAAAAAGATTATAGACAATAATTAATGGAAAATGTGTCAACAGAGCTATAGGGAATAATATTAGCAGAGCAGAGCATACACAAGTTATAAGGAAAATTATAATAAGATACCCTCATCGTAGAAACTCAGAGAGAGTTCTCATAGTCATATTTTTTGTTGCCTATAATTGGGCGCACATTTCACAGCGAAACAGTATTAGATGTGTGCCCCTAATCCACGCAACGTAGTTTTAAAGCATGAGTTACGGAATTTGATTACGAAATTTAAACTCTTAAGATAGGACACACTTTTGAGAGAAAAGCTTTGACCATTTCGCTGCGGAATTCAATTCAAAGAAATCTCTGGTAAGTAGCTCATCAGCGCTATAAATTCACACCTCCTGCAAGCGTGTTAGGTATTTTGTTGTTATTCTCAGACAAAACCAAGTCAGCAATTATAAATTTAGCCAGCCAATTTGCAGAGCTTTAGCAGTCGCAATGTTTATTTAACATTCGCATACCGTCATCAACGGTCCTGATCGGTGAACAACGGTCGACTGCACCCTTTAGCTTTTGAAAAGTTTTCGAAGGATTTGAAGGTCCACGATATCTGGGATCTTCTTCCTTTACCGCGTTTACAGTCGGTTTTTCTTTCACATCATCATCTTGACACAACATTTGAAAAAAATATTTTCAAAACACACAAATAATAATATTATCTAATATTAGATAGCTTACCTTGATTCCTGGCACGATTGGCAAAAGCCTGTTCGTTGTTTAGTTGCATTCGTTTCATTTGATCAATTGTTGGACTATTTACTTGACCGGGAGCCATTTGACGGGCATATGTTGGCCGTTGTAGCTGCGGTTCTTGATCACCCCCATCAGATTCGACAGCTTTACTCTCTAAAGCACTACCGTCTGCGGTGTCGGTGATCTTTTGTAAAATCCGAAATGACTTTGACTGATTTGGTGTTGCACTGCCGTTACCCCATGTGTTTTGATTACGTGGATCACTGGAAAGATTGTTCAATTAGTACAGAGTTAAAGATGAGTTTTATATTATTGACGGTTGTTTTGTGCAAAAAACGTTCGCGCTTTTTTTAGAATCACCTTCCAAATACTTTATGAGCGAACTAGGTCTTTCAATTAAAATTAGATAAAGGGTGATTTTTTAGCTGGTTTGGTTTTGGCAACACTGGTTTTGACAGCTGACGTGTGTTTAGTACCTTGTGTCACTGTCAAACAGCTTCAGTTTGGTTTGCAATTTAACCATGGATCGTCTTACAAATGAACAACGCTTGCAAATTATTGAATTTTACTATCAAAATTCGTGCTCGGTTCGAAATGTTCATCGCGCGCTGCTTCCATTTTATGATCGGCATTCTCGACCTTCTGAGCAGTCTATTCGGAAGATTGTGACCAAATTTCGCACCAAATTTACTTTGTTGGACATTAAACCACCAACACGTTTACGTACTGTGCGTAGTGAAGAAAATATTGCGGCCGTATCAGCTAGTGTGACAGAAGACCGCGAAATGTCGATTCGGCGCCGTTCCCAGCAGTTAGGCCTTTGTTACAGCACTACGTGGAAAATTTTGCGGAAGGATTTGGGCGTAAAGCCTTTTAAGATACAGCTGGTGCAAGAACTAAAGCCAGCCGACCTACCACAACGCCGAATTTTTGGTGAATGGGCTCTTGGAAAGCTGGCCGAGGATCCGCTTTTTTATCGAAAAATTGTGTTCAGCGATGAGGCTCATTTTTGGTTGAATGGGTACGTAAATAAGCAAAATTGCCGCATTTGGAGTGAAGATCAGCCAGAAGCATTGCAACAGCTACCAATGCATCCCGAAAAAGCCACTGTTTGGTGCGGTTTATGGGCCGGCGGCATTATTGGGCCATATTTCTTCAAAGATGATGCGAATCGCAGCGTTACTGTCAATGGTGAACGCTACCGAGCGATGATAACAAACTTTTTTTTGCCCGAAATGGAAGTTCTTGACTTGCATGATATGTGGTTTCAACAAGACGGTGCCACATCACATGCCACACACCACGCGAAACAATGGCGCAATTGCGAGGCGAGTTTGGTGAACAGTTAATTTCACGTTTCGGGCCGGTCAATTGGCCGCCTAGATCGTGCGATTTGACACCATTAGATTATTTTTTGTGGGGGTATGCCAAGGCTAATGTGTATAGGGACAAGCCCGCTTCGATTGACGCACTGGAAGCCAACATCCATGCATTCATTCGTGAGATACCGGCCGATATGTGTGAAAGAGTATGCCAAAATTGGACTCAGCGGATGGGCTACCTGAGACGCAGCCGCGGTCAACATTTGCATGAAATTATCTTTAAACATTAAATTGCAAGGTTCAAACCAGAGACAATACTGTATGGTTTGTCTATGGTTCAAACTATCGATTCAAATAAATATTTCATTCATTTTTTCGAATTTTTTGTGTTTTTTTTTTAAAAAAAGTTCTAAACCTCTTAAAAAATCACCCTTTAGAAGGTTCGTTTCTCGCTAAACCCATTCCTATTTGATGAGTTCCTCAAAAGATATTTAAGGCATTGAAAAGGAAGGATTTAGCTAAGCTTGAAGTGAAATGAGCTTAAAATTCTGACATCATAAATTGCAAGCCGAATCCAGTACTAAATCGATTCTATTTAGCTTTCTAGGTTGACAGTTGACTGTCTGTGGATTACACGATCCTTGCTAACATTCATTTGGTAATATCTGGGTGTAGTATTATATTTTAAGCCTGTAAGTAGTGTAGGGCGGCATTTTTGAGAGATGGACTGCCCAGTTTGGCAAACAATGCCTGCCTTAAGAAAACACTAAACCAAAGAACTTGGTTCGACCCCCGAAAAACTTAAATTACACCTTAAGGATGTTTTTTTACTGCGTTTTGGTTCTGTATACATATATTTTTTCCCCGTTTTCCTTGAAATCTTTCAAATGTCAAAATTGAGCTTTTGGGGAAAATTCTTCGCATGTCCCCGTATTTTTGTACATTCTCACTGAACGTACCTACCTACTTTCTTTGATTTTTTTTTTTTTGAACTGAATTTCTTAATTGTGTATCAAAAGTTTATTAATCGGCATTTTTGAAATGTCATAAGAGAGCAAGAGAAATGTCGTATTTTCTAATTTTAGTACATTATTTAAAATAATTCCTTTTGTTTGGTACTGATAAATGTGTCAAAGTCAAAGTATTTATAAAACTAACTAGAAAAACTTTTCTGCAGTGACACTGAATGACTAAAAAAAGTGCGTCCGATATATCAATTATGCAAGGTATTCCTCCAGCCTGACATGACGTGACATTTAAAAAACAGTCTGTCAACATTCACATGAGCTGTCTGTTTAAATAAAATGTTTAAGTCAACCTGTCGAATTTATACTAATGTGCTAACCTTCCGGAACGACACTGACATTTTCAAAAATCTGTCACCATCTATTTAGTCATCTTTCGTTCTAAATATTTCCCGAAAATGATAACATTTTTTGCACAAAAGAAATTTAAACAAAAAAAAAATTCCACAAACAAATAATGTATAATGAAAACACCATTCGGACAAACACCTACGTCAACATTAAACTAATGATGAAAAGTGTCAGCCTTTGTTATATTTATGTTGGCACTAAGAGATCAACCACCCACACGAATTATTAACGACGGACGAAGGGGCTTGACGGAAATACCACAATAGACAATTTTTCATGAACAGTCCGAGGTTTTTGTTTTAGTTTAACAATTATTTGAAATGACGTGCGTACATAGTTTTTTTGATTTCTGCTGCTCAGAATTAATTTTGTGTGACATTTAAAATGCAGTTTCGATACCTGAGAAGGTTTTTTCTATATCGTATCTCAGCTTCTAGGGGGCAATCGTGAACGAAGAGTCTATAGTTGCCACTTTAGGAATGGCATGGGAATATTTAAATGTTTTATTATATAAGAAAAAAACAGCAGAGCTAATCTACTAAACAGTACCCGAATGGGGACAATTATGAAACCGACTTACTTTTGAATAACTAGCGGCTGTTGAGAGATCGGTCCACGGACATTGTTTGGATTCAGCGGTCCGTCTGGTTGCAAGTCCATAGCAATTGGTATGACGCGTGACTTGACACCACCAACGTTGTTGGCTTGCTGCACCAGTCGTGGTGGTTGCATTTGTTGCATTGTCGGCGAAGTCACTCGATTGGGATCCTGACTTCCCGGATAGTTGTTGTAGCCTTGGTCCACAAATTGATTTGGTGAACGAACAATGTAGCTGGGTGAATTTTGTCCTGAAAGAAATGTAAGAAGACATGTGTGAGTTGTGGTGGGATCTTCATTTTTGACATTTTTATTAGAGAAGCAAGAAACGACCGGTAAGATACGACCATTCTAATTGCCTATTCATGCTTCCTTCAAGGGCAGACATAAAGTCCTCCTTAGACATATTCAACGAAAGTTTTTCTGTGATGTCGGCTTGAAAGACTCTGCAATGTTTTCAAAGGCAGAAGAAAAGACCAAGATGTATGTATTCTAAAAGAACCTTAGCACAGACTGTGCTTATAATGGGCTTCTGAGCAGTCCCTCAATATTGAAAGGCTAAGGTTTTCCCAGCCAGTTATGCAATATTTTTTTTCAATTGCAGCTTTCTAACTTAAATTAGTCCCAGACATTCGACGCTGTCAGTGAACTTGAGTGGAGTTTCATACACCTTGCGACGATTAATGAAGGCAACTTGACTTGTCAGCAACGTTTCCTTTGAAGACCTTTAAGTTGGTTTGAAGACAAACACCCTCAATGATGCAAATTCCGGCGTTTTACTTTCTCCGAAGATGCTTACCATTACTAGGTGATCCCTGTTGCAGTGGTGGAGAAGGCACACTACTGTACTGCTGTTGGCCAGCATTGTTGTAGGGTTGCGGTCCAAAACCGGGTGCTGCTGGTGTACGTGTTGGTGTCGGTGTTTGCTCCAACTGAATCGGAATTATTCGCTCCTGAAAAAGAAAAGAGAAAATTTAAAGATTAATTTCAAAACCCTTTTTGAGTGCAAACCTTTACAGTTGAGTTTGCTGTATTATTGTTGATCTGCAGCCGCAAGCCCGTGTTGTTGTTGCTGCTGCCAAAGCCATTGCTCGATGGTGGTGGCGGCGATTTAATGCGATTCAAGGTTTGCGAATCAGCCGATGGTTGCTGGGCGGACACCCATCGATTTGCTGGAACTTGCCGCGAAGACAGCTGTTGCTGAGGTGGTGATTGCTGCTGGGTTTGTGTAACCACTGGCGGGATGTAAATAGATCCAACTTGGGCCTAAAATATATATAGGGAAAAGATCAAACGATATAATCATGAACCAGTCAAAGCTATTAAAAAATAAATACAAGCGTTTCCGCGTAATGGCTGCCAACAATTTTCTATCTACCTATGCTACAAGAAAACAAAACGATTTCTGCGAACTCGCACGCGTATTTGCTGCATATTTTCGCTGCTCAGTGCTCAGTTGCCAACAGGCAGACTTTTAAGTTTAGCAAAAGGGACTACACGCCGCATTTCTATTTCTTCTTCCCCCAGACGATGCAAGAAAAAAAAGAAAATTAGCTATATAGCAAGGAAGCAGAAAATCAGGCAAATTCGCATCGAATTCGGACTAAAAATAATCTTTGCGTGTGCGGATATCTAAAAATATCGCCCCTCCGCTCTTCCAACTAAGTTGCTCAAAGTCATTGATTACCATTTCATCGGGTTGGGTTTGTTTTCATTTCTATTTTGATTATATGATCGTAAATTGTTGCACTTTTTTGCACATACTCGTAAACACACGATTCAAATTTTTATTTTTTAATTTATCTTTTCCGGCAGACAAAATATAAGCGAAACGATTTTTAATTTTAAAATAAATCGCAGGCGAGTTGAGAAAAAGAAATAAACGAAGAAGAAAATCCATGCGTGCATTGATGAAATAAGATTTAGTGAACAGCAGGCAGAGAGTGTGAATTGAATATAAAAGAATGGAGTGCCGCAGGCAAGGGGATTTACTGCTTTATATCGTTTAGTGTGCATCCTTTCGTTGGACGTGGTTCTAATAAACGGGTGATAACTAACCGCTGGTTGTCGATTCAATTATGCATACGGCATTCCGCGGCGTTAATCAGATAGACGACTTGCGGCAGTCAATTTAGTTGAATGTGGGATACTAGTTGTAGTAGTACGGTTACTTTTTACAACTCGTTAACATTTGCAACCGTACGAGGAAAATGTCTTTGCTCAAGGGGAAAAAATAATCCAGCTTAAGCCAATGTGCAGTTAGTAAGTAGTCAAAATGGTGTGACCCTAATAGGATTAGTGGTCCATTTTGATCTTTTGGGGACATGGGATTAATCCAACTGAAGCCAGTGACAAAGCTGCCTTTTAAATTTCCTGTTGAACTTGAGTGTTTTTTCTTTATATTTGGACAGAAACTTAAGCTCACATAATCCCTTCTTAACTGACACTTTACACGTTTGACCAGTGTTCTCAAACGCAAATTCAACGTACAGATATAGCTGCCACTTTCAGATTTTAGAACTACTACTAAACTGAAGCACGAAACGCAAAATTTATACAGCAATGTTCGAAAATAAATCTTTAAAACTGTCGATAGTGTATTAGCGGGTTACATTAAAATTAAGGCCTATCGAACGACCAACAACCGGTATTGTTTATGTAATGAGTGCAAGCACAGTTGAGTGCAAGCACAGTTGAGTGCAAGCACAGCATTGACGTTCTAATTAAGATTGTAGTCCGTCTCACTCTTGTCAGAATTGGTAAATTATGAGCAAACGCAAAATCCAATGAGGACTTACTGCAGTTTTTTGCTGTATTCTGACAGATTCTATTCCGGATTACAAGAAACAGTGCGGGCAGTTTCAGAAGATTGTCAAATTTTACTGTCAAAGGACTTAATTAATAGTCATGGTCAACTTTGAGCTAAGAAAACAAAACTCCCGGCTTACAAGCAAACAAAAAAAAAACGTTATGGCCATTGAGTCACATCTTGAGAATCTGCATTTTTCAATCAATCCAACCCCGACACAAATACAAACTTATAAGTAAAATGTATACTCACGTTCTTTTGCTGATACGGCTGCGATATCTGTGGCGCTTGCAATTCTGGGGCTGGGCTCAGAACGTCACGAGATCTCAAATAAGCTGCACCGGGGTACTGCTGCTGTTGTTGAGGCTGTGGCCTGGGCGATTCAGATGGTGCAGGACTCATGACATCCCTTGGTCGGGAGACGTTGTTCTGTATGGCCGTTGCCGCTGGCCTCTGCGAGCGCCATGGCACTGATTGCTGTTGTGTTGGTGATATTTGTTGTTGTTGTTGTTGTTGTTGTTGTTGTTGTTGTTGTTGTTGTTGTTGTTGTTGTTGCTGTTGCTGTTGCTGTTGTTGTTGTTGTTGCTGCTGCTGCTGCAGTTGTTGATATTGAGGCAAAGTTGGGCTTGGGTATTGTTGCGGTGTTGGCGGGGCGGTCTGTTGCCGTTGAATTGGTGGCGACTGTTGTTGCTGTGGAGAACTTTGTGCCGCTTGGTACTGTGGTTGATTTTGCGACAATTGCCTCTGAATGGCAGGCGACTGTTGTTGTGGTGAGAACTGTGCCTGCGGCGAGTACTGCGCCTGTGGTGAGTACTGTGCCTGGTAGGGGCTCTCGACGCGTCTCGGTTGCTCCATCTGTTGCTGCAGCGGAGTCCTGGGTGGACTTGCTGCCCTCTGTTGTTGGCGCATCGGTTGTGGCGATGGAGAACGGTACTGGTTCTGTTGTGGTTGACTGTTGTATGTGTACTGATTCGTTTCAGGTTGTGGGTTATTCGGCGGAGATCTATTGTAATCTATGTGGACAACAAAAGCAAAACATTCGAAATAGAAATCAGGAAATTGGGAAACAAAGGTCAATAACTTACCGTTTTCGTCATTACCAACCATGGGACTCTTGGAACGCTCTTTGCGGTACTCTTCCACCCAGAAATTGTTCTTCTCCTTCGGTGGTGGCACTTTCTTTAAGGCGGCCATTGGGTTGGTGGGGATCTTGATTTCAGGACGAAAGCCCATTGGTGGTGGTTCGAAATTTTGTGGAGTTGGGGATCTGCGAGTTTGCGCTGTGCTACCGTTCGATTGTGGCGCTAGCATGCTCTGCGGCACTGGCGGAGGTGGTGGTGGTGCTGCTCCACCTCGGCCGGGCTGTGGAGGCGGTGGTGGTGGCCCAGTTGGCAATACCTGGAATGGCATTCCCATTGCAGTGGCGCCCAATTGTGATGCCGCACCTGGCGGTGTACCACCATTGTTCTGTTGGTACTGCTGTTGCGGCGGCGGTGTTGGTCGATTCATCTGTTGTTGACCGGTGGCGCCTTCACTTTGGGCGTTGCGTGCCAATCGCTTGGCCATCCGCTGGCTTTTGATCTGTGACAAGTCAATACCTCCGGGTGTATAGGTGAAGGGTTTCTTGTCTTTTGTCATCATAGCGTTTTGTACGCAAGCGGGTGCCTCCCCAACATTGTATTGGGGCATTTGGGTAGACAATCGTTGCGATGGTATTGAGCCAGCGGATAGAGGTGGTGGAGCTGGGGGCGTGCCATATCTAAAAGAAAACAGAAATTCACTTTAGCTTTCAAGTAGTCGTGAGGTATGCAACGAGATGACATAATCTATCTTTATACTGATTGGACGTGAGCCCACGATGTGTAGTGCGGTGACAGTTAAAATCAGTTTTTGGCAAGCGTTTAATGTTTCTTTTCTCGCTTTTTGACCTCACAGCGAACCTAACTGTTTCTTTGCGTGTGTCTGTTTTTTTTTTTTTTGATTTGTCTCTCTCAAGGAATTCAGAAGTAAGAAATTATGTGATAGACACAGATGCCGAAGCGAATGTGGATGATGTTTAATTGAATTTAGCGGAAAATTTGAAACATTGACGTCATACCTAAAATAGACAGAACCATCTGCGTTTCTGTGTCAAGAAAGTGGCCGGGAACACGCGTGAGCTGTCAGTCGATCGGTTTTAAATTTATTTTTTGAAATTCTGGCTAAAAAATATTACTAAACGGAAGTTGTGAGTATTTGCAAATTTCCAGATGTGGTGAGAATAGTTCATCTACAGACGGACAATAAAGCATTATTGACAGTTGGCCAATGACCGAATATTGAATGTGGGACCGGTCAGTTATTATTGTTTGAAAATGTAATTACTTTTGAATGACTTAAGTGGGGCGAGAAAGATATGGTGGCAGATAATTGTTCGCCGACACAGGAGGTCTGTACATTTGCCGACTTCCTATATAGTTGACCCCAATTTATGTAAGTGGATTTATGGGTGCCCCCAAATCTGTTGAATATTTGTGGTTGCTGATGTATTTGGTATTGCGAAGGCAGGCTTACACTTTTTTTTTAACGCATACGTGTTGCAGTTACTTAGTTAGTTTTCGATTTGGCTTTTCAGATTTTAATCTGAGATTTCAGATTTCTGCTGCCAAATCGAACATGAAATCCGAATTTTATTGGTTCTTGTGTGTTGGCTGCAAAAAATATTTTTTTTCACTTGCAGTGGAAACCCATTTCAATTGATTTTTACACATTTATAACAACGCATTTCGAAATAATTTAATATAAAGAATCGTTTCCATACTCGAAAAATTAATAATTCAGTACAAAAACCAACCCTTCCAACGATAAACAGTTCGTAACCGCTAGCTGTGTGTCATACACATTGGTATTAGTGAAAGTATGTGTGAAATGTGAGAAAAAATCGAGATTGCTCTAAAGAGAGTCAGATCAAAAAAAAAATTGATTTTTTTGGCAAATCAAACATGAAAATCAATCTCAATCAAAAAAAAATTGATCTTTTCGCCAAATCGAAAACGACATTAGTTAGTTCCTCTTGCGATTTTTGTAGCAAAATAGAAGACGGTTTGATATAGCAATCCACGAACAACTCTCGGTAAATGCACAATCGTCCTTACCAATAACCAACTTTAGTCTGGCAAAGATTCGCAAGGATTCCACACTTTCTAAAATCCCTTTACCAATAAGCAAATATAGTTTATAGTTCTGGCGACAGTTGCCAGAATATCGCTAACTGTATTGTTAAATGTTAAGTGTTAAATGTAAAACTGAAAAATATTGCATTTTTGTCTTGTTTCGAAACACTTGAAATATATATTTCGAATATTTTGATTAAATGAAATGATTAATGGTTTCCTCTCTTGTTTAACCGCTAGTGCTTGCTTTTTGATTGGTTTAACATTTTTAATAGTTTGCAAATAACAAATGCATGCTTAGTAACAAATAAATTAGAAACAACATATAAGTTTGGGATCTTTTCAAGACTTTCTTGAGAGTCGTCGCAATGAGAATAAAATATCTGTTCACTTTTTTGTACAATTCTCAGTACCAGGTAGATATTTGGCTGCAACCAAACCCTTTTTGAAAAAGAAGTTTGTTCCCCGAGAATTATAATCTCTAATGAATCAATCAGAGCAAAAAAAGTGCTCTGAGAGCACCCAATCGAATACCACATAAGAAAGTTGTCGCACTAGCAAATGTAGAGTGGATGTCTAATTGTTTATTGGTACCGTTTCACTAATGCTGTACATTTTTACTAAAGCTGGCAACAAACAAATCGTCGACATTAGTGTTTGATTATTAGTAAGGACGAATAGGTCTGTTCCTTTACTTTTAAATTTTACGAATTTTTACTCCATCTTACGAATTTTTACTCAATGCCGTTCCGTAACCAGTGTTGCCGTATATTGTCGCTAGATCTAGTGGATTTTTAAGACTCCCGACGATTTTTAATAAAATGTTGTCGCTAAAATAAAATCTAGTGAATTCTAGCGATTCTTTACTACCAAACCCTGGTACTACGAACCATGTTAAAAGGGATAAACAAGAGCTGCTATAACTACGAGCTACCAGGTAACGTTATAAGTAAAATCGGAAAGTCAACAAAATCGCAATCTGATTCAAGAACTACTATAACCGAGGCCTCTACTTCAAACTTAAAAATGAGTTGGAAATTAACTTGTAATTTTTAACTTTATTTTTTCCAAAAGGTTTTTTTTTTTTCTTTACTGGAATTTGTTGATTGTTTTGTTCTTTTATTTATTTTGTAAAATAATACTTTACTTATGTATTTTTTTTTTTTTGAGCTTATACTTTCAGCTTGATATTTTAGCGAATTCTAGCGGATTTTTGCGATGCAAAAACACACATTTCTCCACAAGATTATTTTCGCCGGTCACTCGTTTACGAGTGTCGCTTTTTCCTCCTCTCGAATGCTCGCAGTTCAATCAGAACAAACTCTTCCACATACTCGGACTCATCAAAAAGAAGTTCGATTAATTCCGAATCTCTTTCATCGCTAGGAAGTTGAATCAATTAATTTTTTTTATTAAATTAGCAAATTATTCGTGTTTATCAGACATTTTAAAGTCTTTTCTTACACTTTTATGAATTTTTTTAATTATATACCTGTTTTCGTAAGTGTCTCTCTCTAAGAGAGAATTTATCCAAACCACTGTCACGTTGACAGAATTTCCATTCTTACTACAAAAGTAAAGGAACAGACTTATTATTTATTTGCAGACATAAAACTATAATGAAGGCTTGGAAATGGTAGATGATCCCACGCCTTCCAGCAGCTGGTAATTTTGTGCACAACGTTGTTGACGTTGTTTAATTGCTTAAAGACTGACGAAGTTCCTACTACGTTCCTTACTGAATTAAAAAGTCTTATGTTTTATAAATGTTTTTTTTTAAACAAGCAATTTTAAAAATCAAATAAAATAATTTGAGCTTAGAAAATCATGCTTTTGGTCAGCAAAAGTATTTAAAGTAGATATTACTATTTCATTAGTAAGTAAAGTCTTATTTATTTTATTTTATAAAGTAGCCGTTGTTTAACTACTTAAAGACTATAACTAAGTTCCTACAAACCTAATGGTAGGTACATACAATAGAACATTTTAAAAGACTTATTTTTTTTCTTTAGGTTTCAAAAATCTGTGTTATAATAAATAAAAATTAAGTGCTAGGAATTCTACACTTTTCTGTTAGTTTCTCTGAAGACTATTTTTTTTACATTGCCATGCCGTTTTTAAGGCTCCGTACCCAAAAGGAAAAAACGGAACCTTATAAGTCTCGCTGTTGTCCGTCCGAACCCACTAGACCAATTTTGTTCCTAGGTCTATCTCAGAAACTAATTGACATAGAAAGCTAAAATTTGCACACAACATCCGGTATAACCTCTAGTTAAATGACGGTAGTGATACATTGACTGGTTTTAGAATAATTAGTAATTTGGTAAAAAAAAATATTTCCATTCGCACATAAAACTGTTTATTTTTTGATTTACAAAATTTTTTTGTAGATCATGATCGTAGGTATATATGTGCCGAAGTTTTGCGGAAAAGTTAATATTTTAAAAGATATAAAAGTACACTCCTTTTAACCATTTTTCATTCGTTATTGGTGTGTTCTCTTAATCGATTCCAATTGGAATTTTCAATGCATTTTCTACTCATACTCATTCACAGATTACAGACCACACTCCACACCACACTAGTGTTTGTGCTCTCGGTCATCTCCATTTTCCAATTCTCCATTCCTTAAATCGTAGGCAGAGGTGGTATTGGATTAAAGTCCCACACACACAGGCTTTCGATGCTTCCCACCTTCTTACAAAAAGAAAAGAATCTTCGCAATTTCCAGCTCTAGCGAAGTACGGAACCTTCGGTGCGCGAGTGACACTCGCACTTGGCCGGCTTTTTTTATAATATGTTCGTAAATGAGAGAAAAGTATTGGGATAGTGTTAAGACATTTTGACATTGGCTCAAGACTATAATATGTAAGCTATTTTTGTCCCTTTTTTGTTTTATCAACGTCTCCAGATTTTTGGTAAATTTTATCTTGGTTTGGTAACTTTTTTTTTCAATTTTCGCGGCTAATTTTGTTTGCAAGTGGCAACCGTGTCTTACCACAAAAGTAAAAGAACAAAACCTAATATTACCAACTAGCAAGTCTTCTGTTCAGCACAATGAACTACAGAGATACCCAAGAGCTTAAGGCGCTAATGATCTCTGCCTAAAATGTTTTGCAAGTAACAATGAGTTTTTTTAAGTGGAACTCTCAAAATTTGAAGTGGAAACTAAAATTATTTCTAAGCCTGCTCATTATGTTCGAATTTTGGGGCTCAAACCAACTTTCCAATCAAACACACTTTGCATACCACCACACGCTGTTTGTAACATGTCTCTATGTCAATCTCAATTTAACCAATATTGGTGTCACACCTATTTGTTGCAACAAATTTGCCCATCAATCATGGCGCCCTGAAACAAAATACGCACATTCACTTCAATTTCTCACCCAATTTTCGCAGCCACAAATTGTGGTAATGCATAAGTCGAATCTCAAAGTCATATACCCATCATCATCGGCGTTATGGCACATCTGCGGGCTGTTTTGCGAAATTCGGTTAAATGACGTCAAGTCAGCACACCCAATTGATGCTGCAAGGCATGAATGGAAGATCTGACTGTGACTGACTGAATTGTAGGGCACCAGTATTGAATTATAACGCCGACGTCTGCAACACCGATGCCCAGATGCGGGCATTTGCTCAATTTGTGGTTCCATTGTATGTGGATAGAATTTGCAATCGGATTAGTGGACCAAGTTGCGTAATTTTACACAATCTGGGCTGAGCTGTGGTTTTTATATTGCTTATCCGATTGTTTGTTAATAATTAGACTGAAAATCGACACCCTCTGTAATGACCATAGCGGTGGGGGTGAGTTTTAAGGCGGGTGATTCCTGTCTTACCATCGTTGGAACTTTCTGCCCAATCAGCTCCCAATTGCATCACCACAACTTGAGGAAGCTCCACTTGACTTGTAGCAATGATCTCTGTACACTTTGCACATTTTAATGACTAATTTGGGTATTTTTAGCAAGGGATGCATGCATTTCCACCAACTTGCATAGAAAACATGCAAAACAAAGTCGCCAGTCGTCATGCGTGTGGCGCTTGTGCAGCGCATGCATCTGGTACTCGCAACGAAATTAAATGATCTACTCACCTAATGTGAGTCACAAAGTCACCCACGGTGCTGTGGCGCGTGTGTGTGTAGCCTATTTCGATAAACATATTCATAAACAGATGACGAATATCATCGGAACATAAATAGAACAGAGAACACTCTGCGGCGGGCGTTTCGTAAATGCGTTCTTTCTTCGAGAGTGGGCAGCAGTTTTGGGGTGAATTGTCTTGCCGTCAAGTGGGCACACTTTGGCAAACGATCTGGTTATTGAAAACGTCTTGAGACGATGGAATGGAAATGCTTTCTAGACAAAGTAATTGGATTGACTGTGCGGGTCGGTGTTGGATAGGGCAGAAGGTCGTGCGACGACCGCAGAAGCGTTTGGTGATATTCAATGACATTTTGGATTGCTTAGCTGGGAGTTTCGTATTTCTGTTGCGGTCGTGTTGTGCTTATTTCATGTCACCGTGGAGAACGGGTGTGTACTTAGGGTGGCAACAAGTGTTTGTTGTATTTATCGAAGGCAAATTGTTTGCTTTGAGTAGGCATTCGATTTGCCTAAAATAAAATAATTCCGATAAGGGATGTAAGTCGGGAGGGGGGGTCAAGTTTATAACTGGCTTAGTCCAGACTAAGACTGACGAGACCTGGAAAGAGAACCCTATAAGCGGACACCTTGAGAAGTGTTTAGAAAATTTGAGCTACGAGGGGAACTCTCAGAGAAGACCCAAAAGTGGGGCCCTTATCGGGCATGACTTAACTATATGAGTCTTCAAAAGTCTACAAACAGAACGCACAGACACCTCAGACTAGTCTCCCACAAGTTGCCTTGTCAGCTTACTGACTCGAAAGACTTCGTTTCGTAGTAACATCACTACGTGACTGAAATAGGCAAAACTTTATAGAACACCGCGTTCCGGATTGAACAGACATACTAGTTAATTACTCTTGTGAATAAGTTATCGCAATATTCTCCACGAATGTCACATTCTTTATAGATCTTAGCGCAAAGATCTGACGACTAACTGATATATAGTTAATATTCTGGGATTGTTTTTCCTACATCACATCTCAATCAATTTAAAGACAATTTAAAGATAAAAGATCCCCTTGAAACCGTTGATAAGACAGACAGGCTTAGCTTTAATTGGCGCCTTCAATTCGATGAAAACCTGATGTGTTGACAGTGGCATGGAACAGCGTTGCATAGAGGCAGCTAAACATGGATCGGAGGTTGACAACCAGTTCTGGGCCAACAAAAGTAAGAGCCATACCTAAGAAATACTTTAAAACGGTGTTCAAATTTCAAAGATCACTGATCATTTTAGCGTTTGAAAACGATCGTTTTAAAGATGCCACCAACTAAACAATGACTGACAAAAATTGAGTCGATAAAGATTCCCAAAACGCAAAAGATAAGTGATCCGTATAATAGCGAACTTATGTAATGGTACAGATCTATCTACTGATCTGTACCACGAATATCAAAAAGGATCATAATAATCGTAAAAGATCACTTATTTAATCCGGGTAAATATTTTTTTAAGTCCGATTGTTGATCACCAACCAAGCTCGTTTCGAGAATTCTGCTTATAGCTATCAGCCAAATATTGCAAGATCATTGATGAGTTTAATAAATAAGAAAAAACTGGCTACTTGCCTGAGGTCTTATTCAAAAATTGGATCGACCGTCTTCACAGAAAAGTAAGTGATCAATGATCACATTTCACATAAAGGACAAATGAGTTTTGAGCAGAGTATATCCATTAATGAGTAGGGACACTCTCCACGTGTTTCTTATCAGTTTACAATTTGCAGTACACATACACGAGAAATAGACGGCACTAAAAGTGCTCTAGTAAACGAGGGATGGAAGAATAGTTGAACTATTTCAAAATGTGGTACAGGGTGTGACGTAAAAAAAAGCAAAATCAATTTGTAATATTTCTTATTGAACATTTTATATCTAATATATATATTCACATGTGTGCTACACTTAAATATTTTTGTTTGTTGGTACAATTTTTGTTATTTTATCTGAACTGTTTTAGAATAAAGTAAACCCGTACTCAGACGTAAAATTTGATAAGAAATTCCTTATTTTGATTTTTGCAACAATTGTAATGAATTTCATTTTTAAAAAAGCTAAAAATATTCCCCTCAAAATTATTTAGGTAGTAAAGGGTCCGCCAAATAACTTATTTTTTTTTTGAAAATGCTATAAAAAAAAACTACTGAATATTTTCTCAAATTTCTTTTTTTATTTGAAAGTAAAATCCTTCCGGTTAATAATGGAAAATAATTTCATTCAAATGGCTGCCTCGGCTGGCCATGCAGTAGCCTACCCGATCGGTCCAATTTTTAAGCACATTATCGATTGTGTTCAGCTGTATTTCACCAATGGCTTCACGAATATTGTCCTTTAAAGCGTCAATTGTCTCTGGCTTGTCGGCGTAACACTTATCTTTTACGGCACCCCACAAATAATAGTCCAACGGTGTCAAATCGCAGCTCCGAGGTGGCCAAACGACATCAGCTCTGCGGCTGATAATGCGATCTTCAAAAACAGGGCGCAAAACATCGAGTGTAGCTTCGGCTGTGTGGCACGTAGCGCCGTCCTGTTGAAACCAAATGTTGCCAATATCCTCCTCTTCAATTTTTGTAAACAAAAATTCGTTCAACATGGCCCGATAACGATCGCCATTGACTGTAACGGCCACTCCTTGCTCATTTTCGAAGAAAAATGGCCCAATTATGCCTCTGGACCAAATTCCGCACCAAACAGTGACTCGTTTTGGGTATATCGGCTTTTCAATGTATGCGTGCGGGTTTTCTGTGCCCCAAATGCGACAATTTTGCTTGTTTACATACCCGCCAAGATGAAAATGAGCTTCATCTGAAAAGATGATTTTTTTAGCAAAATCGGCATCTTCGTGTAGGCTACTGCATGGCCAGCCGAGGCAGCCATTTGAATGAAATTATTTTCCATTATTAACCGGAAGGATTTTACTTTCAAATAAAAAAAGAAATTTGAGAAAATATTCAGTAGTTTTTTTTTATAGCATTTTCAAAAAAAAAAAAGTTATTTGGCGGACCCGTACATAATTGGAAAACAAGAAATAAATTTTTGTTCAAGATTCTCTAACGAGTCTAAAAATTCTTGATTGGGCCGTGTCAATTTCGCATCTTCATATTCTTTTAAATCTGTAAAAAGGGAGGAAACGTTAAGTTGCGGAGTCAATTTTAACTCACACTTGTGGTTTAGGCGGTATTTTTTTAATATTTTACACTCAGTGTTATATTGGAAATATTTTTCAAAATTCCCAAATTAGGTGTTGCCGACCGTTTTAAGCGCATCATTGACTTGGCATACATGTCTTTCGAGAAATGTCTTTCGCAGATCCTAGAATCCCTCGACAATTTTTCATGTATTAAGTGTTGTTTGCTTATGCAGGTCAACCACTTTGCTTTTCTAAAAAAAAAAATTAAGAAATACAACACAGATTTATATTCGTTCTTGCCCGATCTATAACTTATATTGCTCACCTCTCACTATTATCCGGTATTTTGAAATATTTAACTCCAACATTTTCTTTCTCCTCTCGCCCACATGCCAAACATTTAAAATAATGTTTTCCCATTATTTTATTTAGAGTTTTTAAACTATGCAAACTTTCACTTCAACTTCACTATTTCACTACTTTTAATTGTTTGCCACACGCACAGACACGGAACACCCTTTCTTTCGTCAATTGATGATAATGAACGACTGATAACAATCCAATTCTGGCCCGCCTTTAAAAATACGTGCGAAAAAAATGTAAACAATCCCCTCTACAGCCAACCTAAGTAATTAGTATGACCATCTGCTATGAAATATATTACCTAAAAAGTTCTGGCAATGAAACTTAAAATCATAAAAAATGGTTATTAACGAAGTCGTAGCAAAGCAAAAGGGTGGAATTTCGTGATATAGAATGAAACATTTCTTTTTCATGTCCATAACAAAGACCATAATCAATAACCAATGGCAAAAAATACAAATATTACCAATTCTACTAAAGCAAAGCTGGTTTCCTGATCATATTAATTCATACCTGCATGGTTGAGAGAGAATACTAATTACTGACAGTCATTCCGGCCCGCCTTTAAAAATGCTTTATGAAAAAACCCGCAATCGTTCGTCGTACGCAGCAAGCCCCATGTAGTGGTTCAGGTAAAATGTACTGTGTACCCTTTTCTTCTCAAGCTGTCGTTGTATTCAGGTAAAAAGGATTCTTTCGACCTGCTTCCACTTATTGTACGATTTTTTCTGCATTTTGCCTTGTGGTAGTAGCAAATGCATATGTAGAGAGAGGTCCCTACTCTGGTTTTGAGGCTGATCACAAACTCTCGTTTATCAATTATTGAACTGGATCCGCACACAAGACGCATCAAAGTTTACTGATGGCGTAAAATAGCCAAAAGTGCTGCCGATCAATTTCTTTGCCAGTTGAATTGATGTATTTTTGTAACCGATCGGCCGTTCGATTTTGCAGTTCTTTCTTTGCAGAACCTCGACTATCTAAAAATTAAAACCGATGAAGATAAGGTATTCACCCTTAGTGTGGTGTCCTAGCTCGTTCATCTGTAAAGTAGAGGCAGAGTTCAAGACGACATCTGGATCTACACAGAACAGGCATCGGAGATCATTCCGCCGACCCTTACGAAACTATTTGGACTGATCAATTTCAATTCTGGACCCCAATTCTCAAAAATTCTCGCATTTCTCGTTTATCTGTCAAAATCTCCGATACGATGCGAAAAACTGAAATTTGCAATTCTCGAAATCCGTATACGAGAATTTTTCTTCGAATTGTACTCGTCTGCTTTTTCCATGCGGATTTGAGTCCCGCATACGGAATTGCTTACTGACGATTAGATCGGTTGATTGTTGGGGTTATCTTCTATGCAGTTTTGGAAACTTCCAACTGCAAAAAATCGCAGGGAACACAAAATCTGAAAACTCATCTGATTTTACAACACCAATTAAATAAGCTCTTATATTATCTCTTTATTTTTCGCAGTCGAAAATAATAATTTCAAACCAATTTAAATTTGAATATTGGTTTTTGATTTGATAGGAATTTTTTTCACTACCTGTCAAAATCGTTTACTTGACGTACTCCAAATGCTACCTCATTCGAGAGGTGAATATAATTTTCGCATAGGTGGAAAAAAACCCGAACTATGCTATGCGGAATTTGAGAATTGGGGTCCTGATACGCTGTTTAAATTTGGTACATCTCTGAGAAGTTTTAACGAATTTATTTCTGACAGAGTTGTTGTAGAATGTTGATTACTTGAATAATACAAATTTTTGGAGTTCGATAACCTGAATCAGTATACAAAACGCATCAGAGATCAGTGATCAATCGATTGCTGTAATAAAACTAATATGAAATAGTGGTGTGAACGCAATATTAAGTTTATAATAAATTCCCTCGGGTCTTGAGACAGCAATGGACTGATGAATTTATGCCCGATTCGGTAGATATGTATATGAGAAGATCGGTGAACACTCCTTAAAACTCCGGTGATCACTGATCATTTGTGAGGATAACTTGATCTGCAAACAATATACATCAGATGCAGAAAATATAAATTTGTCTTCTTAGTGATCAATGATCGGTATTGCAGTTGTCGATCGCTGCTACTTGTATCAAAAAAAAAAAGAAACGATCAGCGCAATAAAGATCAGCGCAATAAAGATCAGCCCTGAAAGCCTTGTAAAAAACAATTGAATGTGAATTACTGATCAAAGGCCGAATCGTCAACTACATTTTACCGTCTTTACATTGACTTTTTGACAAATCTGTTGCAAGTTTTGTACAAAAAACGGTTCGACTCAAAAAGATGGGGAAAAGATATAACCAACCCAGTCGTCCAATCGAAGCTGAAAATTAAGATTTTTTGTCTAAAGTGATCAGTTATTCGGGCAATAGTGGAAACTTTTAGGCATCCCATATCTACCAAACGAAAATCTTCCCGAAAAAGTTGCTTTACAAATGTCCTTGCTTATTAGACATTTCTCGAAACTATACACGCTTCTTAGTAAAGATTTCGAAACTGTCAAAAGTTCCAATCCAATTTTCGCATCGGTACAAACGCTTTTTTGACAGAAAAACCTTGACTATAGAATTATCTGAGTCACAGTTCCACAATTGGATTAGAGGGCAACGAAAGGGCTCCATAGCAACAAGATTTTCTCACAACTTTTCATATAACCTTTCCGCATGCGAAACGCGTGCTATGGATAAATTGCGAAAATATGATGAACCCACAATGAAATGAGGATAAAAATAAACTCGCCTGTGTAGCTGATGAGAAGAGCCATTCTTCAATTAATCGTTCGTCTCGTCGAAAGGCCTGTGATCCACCTACGCACTCAAGCACACTTTTACACCTACTCAAGTGAAACCGGAAAGCAATAAAATAAAACCGACAAGAAAAAGGGAAAACCCCCAAGTTACTCCACTCTCCTTTGGACATTGTGTAACCGTTCAAAAAAGAAAAAAAACCATCGAATGGGAAAATATTTCTCTCCATACTATGGTCACATAATATGTGTCTGTTTGCACGCCCTTGATCCCGTATTGGTAGCCCATTAAAAGTCCAACATTAAACAATATTCGCCAGCTGAACATAGAACGGATACGAACTGCATGAATACATGGAAATTGCATAGCGCTTGTATGTGTGTAGAACGAAACGAATCCAAGCCCGTGGGTTATGAGGTTGATTCTTGCAGCTGGACCCTGGTCAATGGCCAGTTTTATCTGCGATGAGGTACCAGCACACTTTGGTTCCCTCACTCTTGTCGATCTGCTATTACAAGCGACCAACTACAAAATAGAATAAAAAATGATGCGCACAGCAATATTTCTAAAAATAGACTCCTTATTCACATTGTATGCCATGCCATACACAACACATCCTCCTACAGATGAACGGAGAGGAATTTCGAAAAAAAAAAAAAAAATAATTAAAGCAGAACGGAATATTGTAAACTGTTGACATATTAATAAGAGCTAATGGTACATCGGTTGACATTGAAAATATTCTGAGGAATTGGACGACTTTTATTTGCTGCAGAATATCAAAATAAATCAAAAAGAAATATGAACACATCCTGACGATTGGGTGTGGGTAGTGATGCCGCTAGATTTTCCACTCGTTCCAAAGAATGATTTTGATCTATGACTGTCAGAGAAGAAGTCGCAATTGTGAGCTGACACGAAAATGCCAGACGAGATGGGACGACGTGACACGTTTCTATTTGCAAAGTGCTTTCACGAGAAGGTTGCGATTGGAAGGCGACAAAAATGATGAAAGCAGAAAATTTTGAAGTCCATCTGGCGGTCGATGCATGTAGCTAGAAAGAGTAGAACAAATAATGAATTGATTTATAAAGTACCTCACGAGGTGACAGAAATAGTGCATTTCTATTAGTAGCAAGATCTGCAGACATATCTCTGAAATGTAATTTTCTTTGGTATTTAAATTTCAAGCTTCCACCAGTGGGTAACGGAAAATGAGCAGGACTGATCAGTGATCTATGCAACGATAAAGTGTTTGCACTTGCACAGGATTTGGTGGATCATCGCCTGTGCCTGCAGACTTAATCGAGTCGGATTGAGTATATATTCGATTCTATTCAGAGGCTTTTGTTTCTTTCAAACTGGCTGATCAACCATCCATGATCGAGGTATTTTATTAGAAATCTCTTTTATGGATCTAAAAAAATAGAAACAGCGAGAGATAGCTTTTGAAACTTTCCTACAATCGGTGAAATAAGCTTAGCAGATCAATTGATACACAGTCTGTTTCGGCTGATCAACGATCGTTGATCATAAACCAACAAGTACCCCACCGAATCATAACTAAATGAACAACAACCCACATCCATTCTTAAGAATCAAAACAAAGGCCTTGCACAAGTCATCGACTGTATCCACAAAAATTCTTTCGAAGAAATACCACAAAACTCAGCACGAAACCATACAGCTTCCGCTACACGTTTAAAATGACATTATGGTGATTAAAAACCGACACCACTTAAAATTTGTATCAATTATGTCGTAATCAAGAAAATTAGCGTATTTCAAATGCTCGGTTCTCGCTGCAAGCCGACCGCAAATTTTTTAATCATCAATTCGAAACCGTGACAGAGGCGCCATAAAATCTTCTTTTTTTTTACACTGTGTGTCTCGCTTTCGTCTTGTGTGCCCCCCAATTAAGTCTCGTCCGCACTAACACACACAAAAGAAGGAAAACTAATAAATCACTAAACTGCATAAGCGAGGCGACAGAAAAGGCCACGCAACAAATCTTAACCACACATGTTACGACTTCTACGAGTATCTACTCGGTACTTGTGCTGTTGCTGCTGCTGCAACTCTAGCATCATAACAAAAATGATGATGATAATAAATAATAAGCGAGCGTTATTGATCATTAACATTGAAAGAACCATTTAAGGGTGAAACAACAATTTGCAGTTAGTAGATCTTCCTAGTTGGAAACACGACAGCCGCTAGATTGGTTTTCTCTTAATTTGGTTTCAATATAAGCGCGCACAATATGGCGGAAACTCGCCGCGACTAGTTAATAACTATTGGATGTAATATATGCACGAAAATGAGAAACGTCGCTTATTTTGAGTTTAGACATAAATGGAATCGATTTGATCGGTTTAAGGATGATCTGTGATCGATAATGGACATTTTTTGGTGTCTAAAGGTCATTCAAAACTGATAGTCAGTTCCTATCAGTTTGAGAAAATATCCAGATTTTGTAGCTGATCTTGTTGATCGTGATGGTTTTCTTAATACTAAAGCCCTGGTTGATCTTGTGCTGATTTGAATAGATACTGGCGAGTTATTTTTGTTAGATCAGCGATCACTGTTATTGACAGTGATCAATGTTTACTTAAGTTTACTTAACAGTGATCTGATCAGTGATCTTCTGATCGCCTTTAATAATAACAAAAAATGTAATCGGCATCGAAGCCGCTAAAGCTTATTTATGCTTCAAGTCAGGAGCATCGGCTTAGGTGTTCAGTCGGTCTAGATCAGTGATCTTCGCTTGCATGATCGGTGGTGTCGGGTCGTTTTATTAGTGATCTACGAAATAAAGTGAGCTATGAATGTCCTCTAAGACTCGCAATTCTGAATTTTTCCCATCTTTGCCGGAATAGGCGATCTTGTCAGTAAAAATGAGTTATTTGGTCGTAATGGCCAATCTTGAATCATCTTAGATCATTGCTCTTCATAGACAAATTTCAGTCAATCTCGATGGGTTTAGGTCACGTATTTCAAGTCTTGATCAGTGATCTCCATCGTAATGACAGGTCAAATAGTCAACAAATGTTCATGATCTACTCGTGTTTATCAGTGATCAACGACAATCGAACAAATAAATTGAGTTGAGGACGCCCTTTAAGACTCACGATCCTGCATAATTACAGATCTTCTTTAACAAAAAGAGGATTTTGTGATGTCATTCAATCTGTTACTTAATCAGTGATCTCCACCGAAATTTTGGGTGAAATCCAGTAGTGATTACCCATGATCAACGACTAGCAAAAAAAAGTGGATTAAAGACATCCTTTAAAAATTGCAAAAGCCTAAATTTCCGGTGATCACTGATCTTCATTAATCAGAATGCATTCAGCCGTGACGGGTTTTGATTTATTTTTTTGTGTCAAAACTAAGGTCAGTCAATTTGGGACTTGATCAATGATCTCTCGGAATTACCAGTGATCTGATGGCGTTTATCCGGGATCAACGACTGGCGAAATAAAGTGAGTTAAGCTTCTGATCTTTATCGACAGAAGTTATCAGTTCAAACTGTATTCAAGGTGTCTTGGGTCGGGACGTTTAATCTGAGACTGAGCGAAAATAAGCATGTGACAATTTGAGACTCCTGAACTTTTTGGTTGAATCTGAACAGCAATGAAAAATGACGATCGTTGATCGGTATTATAAATAAATTGGTTGGATAATTAGATGACATATCTTTTGTGGTTTCAATCGATTCTGTGCCTGAGAATAGTCGCAACTGATCAGTGATCTGCTGTCGGGATCGATTATTTTAAAGAAAATTAACCCAATTGATCAGTATGAAGAGTAATCGGTTATCTAGTTATTTCATTTTTTAAATAAAAACAGAAAGAAAATACGAATTTTAACATAGCGAAGACTGACAAGATCGCAATCCCTTGGATAACAATTTAAGCCTTTTATCAGAATGTTCCATTGCTTAATAAAAAAGAACGAAAACAAAAACAGACAGTGTGTATACTGTATTATTTTGTGTTAAATAAATTTAATTGTTTGAAAGAACTGGCATACAAAGATTACTGATCATGAAGATGATCAGCAATTTTAATTTTTTCATATTTTATCGCCAAGAACATTTTTTGGAAAATATAATCCAACAATTCACTGACTATTGTTGAAAGTAAATGCAAAATAAATAGGTATCTATCGGAAAAATGTAACCACTTGGTGGATGTAGCGATCCAGAGATCCAAAGATCGCCTTTCTTAAATTACTGATTTTCTGAGTGCGTCTTTTATTGCACTTGGCTTAATTTTCTCTCTCTCTCTCTCTCGACGCTTAAACTTCTAAACACTTGAGATTCTTCCAAAGCCGTCACTTATAGCACCCCAAATAGAAGCCCTGTCCCCCCTATACCTTTTTTTGCGATTCCTACCTTGCGGCCATTTGAATTATGAAATACTTCGGACTGTTAAAATTAATTTCTCCAACCACAAGCCTCAATTTAGCTAATGAGATACCTTGCCTCGTGAGATACTTGAGCCGTCTACTTTCACAATACAAAAAAAAATTACGTTAAGTACTATAACTGAATAATTCTTTTGCAATTAACTCATAACAAGCAGAAAGTTACCCTCAACATCGCCGGATTACATAAACAAGTTGACGGCACTACAACATGGTAGTGTCTCGTTTTGGATTTGTACCAAGGCAGTAAAGGCTAATGGCAGACCTACTTCCAATAATATTCTCCCAACTAGTCCAAGTCTAAGCGTTTTATTAGCCCATTCAGGTTTATTTATTAACAGTGCTGCCTCGACACCTACCGATTCTAGGAACAATCATAACCAGAAGGCTGGATCTAGTTGGCCTACATTTGCATACTGTCTCATGAATGGATGTGGATTTCCATTCGCTACATATATGGAACCGGCTAATTCTAACCGTCATCCAATGATATGGCACACTGTTTTGACTTGAACCTGACTCATTGTCCGGTTTATGTGTTGCGACTTGCGATGAAAGAAATCAAAATAGACACAGCACACATGTTTCTACAAATTACCAGCAACCAATTGACATGTACCGCTAAAGCGATGATGCAAATATTATTACAGGGAAATGGTCCATCTTGGTTTTAGAGTAAGTGTGCGATAGTGTGGTAGCTTGATCAGTCATCTTTCATCTTTGGAAAGCTAAAACAAATGAAACATTCAGCTTGATCAGCATTCTAAGAACAGCTGAATATCTGTCAAGAAAGATCACTGATCGAGTTTTACTAACGAATTATAAACCATCCGACGTCCGACGATCAGCGCGATCGACGCTCGATTAAGGGAAACTGATTAGTGATCTTTGAGAGAACAATCGGCGATAGTGGACTATATTTTTTTTAAATCAGGAATATCAGTGCTACAGCAATACACACGAAATGATCTGCCAATGGTCTTGAAATTGGCCCCACTGTTTTGCAGGCTTACCAAATTTACGGCGTAAATCAAATCTACTATGACTGAGTAAGGCCGATTAAATATTGGGTGCATTAGTTCGAACAACTAGTTTAGAGGAGGTATGATCAAAAATTACGTGGAATTAATACAGCTTAAGCCAGCAAGCGCATAGAGTGAAATCGCATGTCGTATCAACTATATGGTCACATTTAAGCTGTTTGACCAATTTATGTTTCACATTTTTACAAATGGCGGTGTGACAGCAGTTCACCATTAGAAAAAGCAGAGTAATGCGCAAACCTGGATGAAGAAAATCACTGGCTTGACAGTTGTTTGTCATATCTAAGTAACAATTTGAACTGAGTAGGATTAGTAAGCTATTCGGTAAGTTCTACAAGTTCGGAGCACAAGTCTTATAAAGAGGAAAGAGCTATTTGTTTGACAAAGGTTTTTCTTGTACAGAGAAATTATTAACTTGTCAAGAACTTTCTAGCTTGACAGTTGACTTTTCACATTTAGTGCGAAATAATTTTCGGATTTTCAATTCAAAAAACGCCTCTTAGTATAAGCGCGTTCTGTCAGATGTGCGACTGACACCAAAGCCATTTAGAGTGAAGTTGGTTTTAATTTACAAGTTTTCAACCGAACATAAACGTGCTTTAGTTCATATTTTTATAGAAACTTAAGTCCTCATAAATTTAATTCGACTAGTTCTATAAAAGTATTACATGCGATTAATCCAACTTAAGCCAAAAGGGGACTAGACTTTATTTCAAACGTTTTAAATTTACTTGTATTTTCATCCATTTTTGACACAAGACTGAGCCCATTTAATTTAATCTGGGTTCACCCAAGTGACAACTGTCAGTTTGATAGCGAAGTAACCCACAAATTTAGTCACGACTTTTCAAACAAAATTTACTTAAAGTAGATGAAATTGTTTGAATTGTCCTTTTGGCATATACAGAAATTAATTTCAGTGGTAAGTTATTTTGCACAGACGTTTTTTTTTGTGTCGATCTGAGAAATAGTTACTCACAATTTTGGAAAAAAAAAAACAACCATGCGTCAATAGAATTTCTTTCTAAAATTAATATAGTTGCAGAACTATTTCGGAGAAGCCTAAGTTTCCATCTTAAGAAAGCCAAGCATAACAAAAACTAAAAACTAAAAAAATTCCTCTAAAGACAGATGTATCAAAAAAATCCACCGAACGACGACCTAGAGGCAAACTTCAAACATCACCTCACAAAATTAGTTCATGAGCTTATACACACTTCCAAGTTCCAAGCAAAGATTACGTATCCAAAAACAAAATTATCTCGCGCAAAAACAAACAACCGTCAGAAAAACCACCTCCGCAAATTCACAGCTGCTAACGCTGAGTACCACAGATAAGACCACAACACATGTGAATACAAAAGCACAATTTAATTTAAGCCGTCATAAAGCATCATTCCGGGTGGAATTTACAACCGTACATAACCACCAACCACCTTTATCAAAAATGTCTGCTTCTCGTGTGATAAATACCCCAGTGTAATTTGTTTATGAACCTACGTTTATTTTTTGCACAAAGATAACGCAGTTTGTTGTGTGCAGAAAACAAAAATTCCTCAAACACTATCTGCTGAAGGGAAATTAATGGACCGCAATAAACTTACACAACTTTATCCACTTGGTCGATAATTTGCGGATCGAAATGGAATCCTCGATCCTCCTTCACCATATAGGCGGGTAGCGATTCAATAATTGCATTCGCCTTATCATTGTACGAGCCCAGCAGGTCGCGATACCTAGAGTAAACGATCCTTTTTAGCTGCGGATTCGCAGGCGTCGGCGTCTTCGACTTATTGTTCGGCTGTTGCGTGGGCGTTTGAATTGTTGCCGCCATCATTGGGTAACACTCTTTTACGAATTCCGAAACACAAGAAACAATAAATCACAATCGAAGCGAATTATATAATTAATTGATCATCACACAGTTTAAGCCGACAGTTATCAACGCGCTTTGAATGAGTCACAACGGTCACACAGTCACTTCGCTGATGCTTCCAATCATCTGCGGTCAATAAAATTTCATGAAAATATCTCGAATAAATTGAGGAAGAGACCTTCGAACGGAGTTTTGGGTTTTGCTGTTTTTTTTTTGTTGTTTATTCCGTAATCCGATTAGGGTCAAGACAGCCGACCGTTTGCGGTTCGGACTGACTAACACACATTTATTGGGATTAGAAGTTGCGGCGATATCGGTTACGACTACAGACAGAGAGTTGCGCCACGCGTGTGAGTCACAGTCACACGCCGACAAATTTAAATTGATAGGTTCCGATGACGGTTAACGAAATTCCACTCGTTCGGATGTGGGAATTTTCTTTGTTTTTGGATAACGTCGCCTCGAGTTCTGATGCGCGCGAGATTCAATTCGCAGAAGTGTATATTTTTCTTGGAGTCGAGAGGAGAACTGTTCGTCGCGACGATACTATAACGAATGACCATCGTTGGGGAACATGAAATGACTGGTACACTGGCAGGCAAGCGTATCTACTATCGTCGTATATCTGATGTATCCGCGTGCATCCGTTCCGCACTCCGTAGCCATACGGCTGGGTTGAGACAGTGCGACCAATGGGGTGCAAAAGGGGTTTTAGGTTGGGGAGACAGCTGTAAACAGGTTTTTGAACTTAGAGGAGATTTTATAGAAAATTTGTGGTAGCGGATGTAAAATTTCAACATCACGGAAGGTTTTCAAAATTGTTCAGAAAAACTGTTTTTAATTAAAAAAAAATTAAAGAGAGTACCTAATCTAGTTCAAGCCAAGGGATAGTCCATTGAATTTCTTAAATATTTTTTGGAAGGAAAGCAGGGAAGACACGAATTTTTCTCTTTCATTTTCTGGCCAAACTGTCGGCCGCTGCTTAAAAACCGTCAAAGAAACGCATTAAAACTGTCCAATTTTAAGCCTCAAGGAAGTAAATTCACGAAAGTAATCCAGCTTAAGCCAAATAAATTGTCTTCCATTTTTTTTAAGGCGAAATTCTATAAGGAGCTATAATTAGGAAATGATCTGAGTGAATATCGTGCCCAACAACTGCTACAGTTCCGTACATAAAATTTGGTTTAAAATATTAAAAGAAACAAATTTCTACAACAATTGGCGACTAACAGCCAGTTTTTTTTTTTTTTTTGACGTAAAAATGACATTTCACCACGCGAGCTAAAAAATGGAAAAAAGTTTAAAAAAATAAACGTCATTGTATTTTGGCCCGCAACCAGGAATCTCTCGACATGTTTATACTTAAATAACTGTCGATCAGCTAGTAGGCATGATGCCCAATCCATCTGTACTCATTTCTGGGACTGAAATATGCAGAAAAAAAATGGCCAAACCATAGACGTCAGTCATACGCACAATGTTTTGCTACACGTTTTTCTTTTGTCAAAACTTAAAAGTAATAACTTGAATAGTATACAAAATAATCCTCCATTGGAATCATATGATTTAAACGCATGCCACAAAATGACGCATGGCAGACGTAAGCAATTATTGCTTTCCACCCGGCAACGGATCTGCCTTTACCGACGCGACTGTCTGGCACCACAAAATGAGATTTAAGTGTCTAATGCGGTATGCGATCAGGAAACCATATTTTCCTGAGTGACCAGGGGGAAATTGGCAACTATTTTGGGGCGGCAGTAAAATAAGCGAACAACTCTAAGTAAATTGAATGCCAAAGACTAGACAAGTCACGGAAATAGAATATTGCCCAAAAGTCATTGTAAATTGGTTTAAGTTGTTTTTAGATAAATTGAAAGAGCAATAAATTTATTTTCGGGACAAACATTTTGACATGATTGCTTTCAATGAGTAGCTGGCGATGGTATTAGCAATGCAATCCGACATTTTACGCCGCTGCACAGTTCCGTGACTTGGATGTCGAGCCCAAAAGGCGTGACTTGTAGGTGGCACTGTAAGCCGACATTTTAAGAGTTTTTTGTTAAAACTATACGCGAAAATCATGATTACGCAGAACGTTGGTTTTTTAAGTTTTTTATGACATTTATATGGACAGTTATGCGTATTTTTGCCAGACATTTGCAACAAATAAGGTGTCAAAATAAAGAGAATTTCCCATACCAGTTTTACTTACACAAAAAAAAAAAGTCCACCCCGCATGAGTTTCCTCGGCCCCACTGTGCACCGGCAGCAAGAGTGACAGACTGACTAAGTGTCTATTTGCGTGTGTGTGACTGGTTTTTGAGTTTTCGTCGTTTTACTTTACTGTTCCCTTTATTTGGGTGGAAGAGTTTTTGCAATTTTGTTAAAGGTTCAATGTTCAAACGCAACTGACTTCTACAGTAAAACGCTGCTGTCTATTTGTGTCTAAGTGTCTAAGGAATTTGTGTACAGACCTCCTTGGACCAACATTTTTGTGTTTTATCTCAGTGTAGGACGGGCCTAACCATGAGAATTTTATTGTTCATTAAAACAGGTAGATGTAGAATTTAAAAAAAAATTCCATTTTTATTTTCAAAATAAAAATCTATCTCAAAATAATAATTGAAAATGTACGTGCTCTTGTCACTTTGATGGTCAACAAAATATAAATAAATTTTTTAATTAACTGCACTTCTTTGCGGTTACATGCGGCTGCTCGGTGGGAGTGACACACGTCGGAGCTACCATACCAATCAATGTGCGCGGTGACAAAGGGTTGAGATGCTGTTTTTGTTTTTGTTTTTATTTTTACTTGTCGGTGGTGGGTTATCCTTGGCATCAACCGACCGACAATGTAAATGTTTATTTAAGAAATAAAAATCTCTTCAATAAATTTAAATAAATAGAATGGCATTTCGAAAATAAGGAATTTTGTTGTGCCGAGGTCTTTGCGCTCGCACAGTGCGAACAGGTGAGATGAGAAGTTGGCTCGAAATGTTACTTCATGCGTGAGGAATGTTTTAAGGTCGATATACAATGCATGGGTTTGGTGAAGGAGTAAAAGATTAATGTACCATCAAGTATGCTTACACTTATCGAGCTGCCTAATCGGAGTCTCAATTTATTCAGGCTGTCAAATAGTGACATTTATGGAAGGCAATCAAAGGCGGCTGCCGATTCCCGCCGTTCGCATCGAACAAGAAACCAATTACAGTTGCAAAATTAATTAACTCGACACCCAAGCGCTAACAAATTCGCCTGTCAATACGGAGAAATTTCTGTTCGCAACAAGTTTCTTGCTATTTATTCCTCGTTATCAAATTTATGAACAAGTATGATTGCCAGCGCGACCAAGTGCGCTAGGTATTTCGTTTTTTTTTTTCGAGTTCGCTTTTTATTTTCAAGATGAAGATTTATGAATGCGCGAAAGACATCTGTTACCGCATTGGGTATACCTACGTATAATTAATAGTCGGTAGTATTTGGACGCCGCCAAATTGGGTATCGGTTTTGTAAGAGATTTTGCCAAAGTAGAGTTAGCTCGAGCACTTTCCTTTTAGCGAAATCTATTTCTCATAAAGATATGGAGTGGAATCAGGGTGGATGCTGGAAGCACATTCTATTTTAAGTACGTGCAGATGGATATTGATTTTTTCAGTGAAGGGTGCTCTCCCAGACTAAAAATGCAGCAGTGCAGTAAGTCAACTGACAGCTGAATTTATTGAGATATGTCTGAAATTTGCATAGGTGATTCCTCTGTGCAAATTGACGATTCAACTCAGTGAATTCTTAGACTAGTCCCTCAAATAAAAATTCGGTTTATGCTTCTTAAACTAAGAACACCTACTTACATTAAGAAAGAAGAATATTGTGGCCATTGAAAGGAATTATTTGGTCCTGACTATGGTATTCATATATATATTTTTATTTTACTTTCTTAATCCGAGAAAAAATTACGACCGTTTTCTTCTTAAATTAAGAAAAACCAAGAAAAAAAGAATCGAAAATACAGAGGAATTTTGGAAGCAATATTTGCATCGTACGCATGTGCGCAGTGGCTTATTGGTTATTGTGTTGGACTACTGAGCGAGGGGCCGAGGTTCGAATCCCGAAAAAACCCAAAATTCCAACTTATGGTTTTTTTCCGCTGCGCCACCTCTCGCGAACGTCTGACAAACAACCGAGAGTATAACTGTCATGAAGGAGCTTCTCAATTAGCCGTTTGGACCCGGCAAAAAATTGTAGATCCCTTCCATTCGTCCCAAAAATTAAATTAACTCACAAACGAATGGTTGTGAGAAGCTAGGCCTATTGTCCCTATAGACCTGTTGCGCCAACTATTTGCATCGTACTACAGCATTCATTACCTTCATTAAAATTTCTTAACCTAAGAAAAAAACACAAAAATTTCTCTATTTCTTAGATTAAGAAAATCCACTTCTGTGGACTATTTGTGACTATTTTAAAGTAATACTCGAACCGGACTACGGTGCTTATAAATCTTCTCTCGACTTAATCTAAGAAAAAATAAGCAAGTTTTACGGTTTCTTAATTTAAGAAAAACTGGATAAAGAAACGAATCTATGGCGAAGGAATATTTTGACTGAGTTGGGCTACGGATAATTCTTTCTAAATCTAAGAAAAAGTGTTACTGTCAGTGGAGCGGAAAACCCCAACAAATTCAACTCGAATTTGAAAACGACAACTCCAGAAGCATTCTAGTCGAACTAAAGCAAATTAAAGGCTCGTGTTCGTACAAAAAATGCCTTCCAGTTTTTAGCAATACCGAGAGATTTGAACGCCAAATCCGATGACCGGAACAATGAATCATTTTTCTGTCTGCATGTCACAACACAATTTGTTTCTTATATGTAGATCTAGGTCCATCGATAGCCCATCGCCATTCGAAAGCAGCACATATTTTCACCTCGGATAAGCTGCGCCAAAACCTCAGGTTGAACTTGCCTCCCCACTCCCCACCATTAACCAACGCGCGGCACGTATTACCTCACATGTCCAAAAGTGTGATTTAAATTTTTGTTATCTACCGCCGCGGTAGTGACATTGAATACTCTTTGCAACTCTGTTGAGAAGATTTACGATGACTAAAACCACTTTCGATAGATGCGATCAGATATACGCAACAGCATACACGTATATGGACATGGAGTGCGAGTATCACGATACGGACAAGTAATGATGATGTTCATCGAATAGCGTGTGCCTGGGCGACTGATGGCCACCTCGCATACAACCCGTGCAGTCACACTGAGAGAGAGAGTGAAAGTTCAAACCTTTTTGCCTACCTCATTGATACAAGTCGCGTCGGTTTCGGTAAAAAAAAAAACCGGACTAATAATTCAAAGGATATTGTTGGTCATGTACTTCATAAGCGCGCACTTGATAGTCGGGCAGTTTGCATAATTTTAATGGATTCCATTTACGAATGCGTGCACTTCCTGAGTGTGGCTGAGTTTATTGGTGGATTTCAGTTTCAATCTGATGGGAGGACCTGTTTGCTTGTCAATCTTTATATGAGTAGGTACTCCTTAATGGCTTTGCTTTCTAAATGTGCACTTTTGGGTTGATTTTTAGCCACGAATTATACGCAGTCATTTGTGCGAGAAAGCCATGCCAACTAAGCTGTTTGCTCGGAATGTGAAAGCGATAATTAAAATTGAGAAATTGCAAAATTGAAAAATTGCAAAATTGAAAAACTGAAAAATTGCAAAATTTAAAAATAAATAAAAACCACAATTGGGTCATAGAACATGAAACAGACTAAAGTAGCAACATCATTTCCAAACTTACAAAACGGAAAAACAAATAAGCTCGAATAAACGCCGGCCGGTTCGACCTATAGACTGTAAACAGGGAACCTATATTTGTATCTCCGAAACGGACAAATTGTGTATCTTTTCCAGGCAATTGGCCTCGTCTTGTTGGGTATTTATGAGCACGCAGTCTACTTAGCTGTTGGGTTAATGTAAACAATTATTGACTGTGACGCTAAGCAGGTTATAGGAAGTACTGAGTGCGCAGTGACTAACGAGTGGTTAATCATAAAATACATTTTCGAAAATATTAAGCGAGTGAGTGTCAGAATTGAAAATGGAAAGTAGGGTAGGTTTCGAAGTAGGAAAAACACATGACTCACATCATTGGCAGAATTTTGGAAATTTACCAAAAGACAGACTGTTTGAGGTGTGCTAAAAAAATGTATAAATATTTGGATATTTCGAAGTCAAAAAGTGATCATGGGACTTGTCAGAACGGTTTGGACTAAATTTTGATTAATAGTCGGCACGTGCCATTTCTGTAGGTGGTATTTCAGGAAATAGATCTATTCTATGCCGTTCCACTTAAGGTGACATTTATAAGAATTACAATCCCAGGTAGCTTGGTGATTTTATGAATGTGTGCTTGGATTTTTGACGTGCATGTTAATGGTACGGTGAAAAAAACAAACAAGCAGGAGTTCGAAACGAGTTTTGAGAAAGCTTGAAACGGTCAAAATATTAGCCTATTGGCGAAGGAGTTCGGCTTTATCTCACGAAAAATATCACTCAATTTGTTCGAGATTGTGCGATTTAAGGAAGTTTTCGGGGTCACAATAGATCGTTTGGCGATTTATCATATACACAAACCAATTCAGCAGCTGGAAAACTTTTTAACAGATTTATTGCGATTTTTGTTAAGACTTTCATAAAAATAAATAAAAAATAGACGCAACAGCTCCGTATAGGTACGGTAGGCCTAGCTTCTCAAGCATCTCGAAACCATTCGTTTTGTGTGAGTTTTTTTTATTTTTTGGACGAATGGAAGGGGTCTACAATTTTAAGCCGAGTTCAAACGGCCAATTGAAAAGCTCTTTCATGACATATAAACTCTCAGATTGTCAGACGCTCGCGAGAGGCAGTGGAAAAAAAAACCTTAAGGTGGAATTTTTTTTCCACTTGGGATCAAACTTGTGACCCCTCGCTTAATAGTCCAACAGACTAAGCACAAAGTCACTGCGCCTACATAATGCATAATGCATGTATCTAGGTATATTGAACTCACGAAGTGAGTGTGAGTAGATTTTTAAGCACCCGCCGAGTTTCTACCACTTTTTTAGAAAACGAATGGTTCGTGTACAGGCTTAAGTTAAATATTCATATAGATACATACAAAGTGTATATTTATTGAACCTTTTTCGAAATTTTTACTGCACTTTTCTGAAGAAAGTCGGTGAATAACACGATCTCATTTTATATTCAGTTTTCGACATGAACTTGACGAACTACGTGCCTAGACGAGTATTTTTTGTAAAAAGACTGGGCGACCTACTGCGTCGCTGTTTACGTAGCTCCGAGAGGCTTGAACTAAATGTATGAACGGGTTCAATTTAAATTCAACTGATAGCTTCCCAAGAGAAATCAAATGCTCAATCCTACTTTCGGCATCGCCGCGAAGCTTGATTCCCCAGGCATAAACGTCTAATGATCTTGTGCGAATAGCCCCGAAAATGTTGATGACAGAAAAGATCTTAAACAAATAGTTGCATCATATGCTTTACGATACTCACAAATTCGATACCCCTAGAGTGGGTTTTATAGTGTAGGGTAGGTACACGAAAAACAACTGTGTACACAATCTTCGTTCGATTTCGCATGCGCGCGGGTGAAATTTGTTGCCAGATACTCAGCTGCGGCTCGTGTACAAAATTATGCACAATATTTGAGTGCGTATGTAAAAAACAAACAAAATAAAGTGCAAGACTGGGTCGGACGTAACTTTCTCGTTCATCAAAAGCTTTAATGTAAATGAAGTGGGAGTTGCTGATTGTGTAAGCTCCAAGTTGTTGGACATATTTTTAGGGTGCATATTCAATATATGGTTGAAAAAAATTAGGAATTTTACGTAGCTGTTATTGGATTATCATTGCAAGTTGGGGCATTGTTATTATTTCAAAATTTTACCGAAAATATGTGAAGTGCATACAGATCGGAATTTGGGTAGTCATTTTTGAGAAACATTTAAGAAATTGATTTGTTCGAATTTGTTGAGAAAAACTGAGTACGGGATCTTATTTAGAATACTTATATTATCTTTAATATGTATATTGGTCAAAATCGTCAGAGTGGTTTTTGTAAAATTTGGCAGACAAAATAAGTAATAAATATTGCAATGTCTAGTTTGAAAAATACTATTGCTTAACTATTTAGCTGAAAACCGAGAACAAGCTGTTGTTCGAGATGTAAGCATTACTTGGTTTTTAAAGCTTTATCGAAATCGAAAATGGGGTTTTCGAGATATGAGCAGTTTTTAAAATTAGTGTTTTTAGTGATTCGAATTGAAAATTAAGGACGCAATAATTTTGGAAACATTAAATTTACTCTGAGTTTGTAATTTGGTCAAAATCGCTATAGCCGTTTTCTAGTAAACTAAAGGAAACAAAATTTTTCAAAAATTGCTTTTTTCAAAAATTCATTTTACGATAATACAGAGAAAAACTAAGTTTGCCATTAAGTTAGAAATGACCATATTACCCGCGAAATTAATTTTGGTTACAATCGTATGGATCGTTTTCGAGATATGTCCAAATTTCAAAAGTACCGTTATTCGTTATTTTTTAGCTAAAAACTGAGTATGCAGTTATGTTTACCTCACCTACTTAAGCTTAAATATCAATTTTGGTTGAAATCGTTAGAGCCGTTTTCGAACAAATCAAACTGGTATGAACATTTTGGATGGGAAGTACCATTAATATTGAGGTTTCCATGCAAAAAAAAAACGGCCCCGAACTGTAAGGCCCCAAACGTTAAATCCGAAGTTTGAACGAAATCCGTTCAGCCGCTTAGGCTGTAGGCCTTGGGACATACAGACAGACAGACGGACAGAATTTTGCGACCCACTTTTTTGAGTTCACCTATCATCGTAATGTCTGAATTGATTAACATCTCGAGTTGGAAATTATGTACGAATATAATATCTTTCTCTTACTACGTAATGGAGACAGTTAAAAATCTCAAGTGCGGTCAAAAACCAAAAAAATTAATATGCCGGTCTTATAGAAAGTGATATATAATTTCTTAAAGAGAACTTACAAATTGGCTGTTAATGCAGAAAGTTTTTAAAGGAGTTCGGCATAAAGTTAGAACCTGATCACAGATTTGCTACACAGATTTGCTAACTATATATCTTGGCAGACCATTTGGCGTCTTAAAGAGGCAAGCGGATACCTATTGTCGTACCGATTACTGGATTATTTAAAAATCGAATTCTACGAAAAAATTAACCAAATGAAAGGTGAAGTTTCGTTAGTCATTTTAAAACTTGCAAATTGATAAAAGTACATTCAATCGTGTCGCAAGCCCCTGTTATGGTGTACATCGTTTTCAGCAAGGCGGAAAGTTCTACGAGTTGATTTTAGTGATAGGTTATATGTTGTTCTTGGAAAGTCGATATATATCCTCTAAACACTATGATTCACTACCGCTTTGGCCGCTTACCTCCCCCTCGACTTTGAGAAGAAAAACCAAACCAACCCATTTAAACCATTATTCAAAATTATAAACAACAAATTGGCACAAGTCCCGGAAATGCGCAAAATAATCAATATTTTAAGTTTCAAATAAATTTCCAAATACTTTCCATTGTTGAAAACGTGCGAAACGAACAGATTTTGGGTCATCAGCATCGAGCACAGCGGTCATCCTCTCGCATAGGTGTTTATAATTATTGGATCGACAGGCAACCCAAATTCAGTTCCGCATTATTCTCGCGCGCATGGCGGTTATTAGGTAGCTCCACTCAGTCATTCTTTAAATTTAGTTTTCATTTATACCTCGCGGTGGGGTTGCAACAAATCGAACAAAAATTGTGACATGCGTCTCGTAAATCACTTGAAGGTGTATTTTGAAAAAAAAAAAAAAAAAGCTTTGCAACCATTGACAAGTGAAAAGAAAAACTGCGACCGCAAGCTGTTGACATGCAAATGATTCATATGTCTAAAGATGTTTTACCCTAAATATATGAATTTAGTGCAAAGATCTAAGGAAACAGGCGTTGGCCAATTTATCGCCGCGTTGATGGACTGAAGGCGTAAAAAGTGAGATCACATTAGATCCATCTTCATTCGCAACCGAAAAGTGGTATGTACAAAAGTGCTGCACAACTATTTATAGTTTCAAGTCAATATCGCCATCCACTCGCAATTAGAGCGACCTCTGAAGTCTGAATAGTGGCGCGGTACCCGCACTGTGCGATGGTGAACCGCGTCAACTCGAATGGAATTTAATTTACAACCCCACAAAACCCCAACGATAATAAACAACAACCTAACCAAGTGATATCTAAAGAATTTCATTGTTTATTTACACAGAGATGTATAAATAAATTGCATCATCATCAGCAGCAGCGGCAGCGGAAGAGCGCCATCACTGTCGGGCAAGATGAACAGCGTGTAAAATGAAACGCTCATTAGGTGGTCGAGAACTGTTTTTGTAAATGCACCTTCAAAACTTATAAAATGCACCATAACCCGAAATAATATTTCTGGCCAAGTGATTAATATAATTGTGCCGGCCTGAGAGCTGCTCTTTCACTTCAAAATTCAACCACAGAGTGAGATGGAGAGAGAGGGATGTTAAATATTCTCCGGCATCCGTAGTTTTCTATTTTTCGCTAGAAAATTGTGGGCGAGGAATATTTATGAAGCTCGTTTCTTTTCGCGTGTGCTTTTACAAAACTGAGAAATGCAACAACAAATTAAATAAAATGGAGTAGGTATATCGGCGACACCGGTGCTGTAAATAAAAACTTGGTCAAGATCGAAGTAATAATAATAAAAAAAGAAAAAAAAAAATGCTCAACGAAACTGAAACATAGACTTGGGCGGATTGTGAAAGAATTGAAATGTGGATCTTATAAGCCATAAATAAATAAGGTGCTGCCCTCTAAATAATTTGCAACATTCACTCGGTTGGCTATATGTATGCAGGGGTCCAGGGGTAAGAAAAAAGTGTTTTCCTCGGAAATCAGAAGTGAAACACTCACTGAAACTGTTCGCGGGAGTTTTGACTCGTACGTATACCTCATATGCGGACAATATAGAAGTGACCGCATTGAGACTGTTGAAAATTGATTTAAAACATTTTTGTAGTATTTCCTTTGTTTTATACAAATTTTATTTTAACTTTAATTCGCTTTTACTTAAAGATACATAACACAAAATAAAATAAAACTAAACAAATATAAACAGAAAACACTAAAAAAATTAGTTTATAAAAACAGTTTCGTTTATAGAAGTAAACTCCTCAGAACACTTTTCAACCTCTCCCGGAGTTCACCGCAGATCCTCCTTTTATACTTCTCGCGTTTCGCATTAAAGCATATATTTGTAGATCCTTTTACAAGCTGCATGAACGGAAGAATACAAAAATAACTAAGGGATAAACTATTCTAGATCCTTTTAGAAGCATCATAAAAAATACTGAAAGTATACAAAAGGATAACAAACTATTCTAGATCCTTTTAAAAGCTTCATAAAAAATAGTGAAAGTATACAAAAGGAACTATTCTAGTTCCTTTTTTCGGACACATAAGCAAATAGATAAGACAAAAGGTGATTAGTGAAAAACATAAACATATTTAGATCCTTTCAGAACGATCTGTTTGTTCAGAGTTACGTTACTTATTATAAATAGCATAGATAAATCTTACATTTCGTTGACAAATGCATTATTCTCAGCAGATACCATACTGGCCTGATATTCCGCGACAGAGTTGAAAAGACCAAAGACTATTTTGACCAAAGAATGTTTCTGCCAAAGACAGTTTTTGAATGCCCCATTTTTGTAAAAACCCATGAGCAATGTCCTAAGAATGACGTTTAGGTTGACGTTCACGTTTTACAAATGGAGAACATCTTTTTGGTATCACGACGGACACCACGTCTGCGAACGGACTAAGATTGTGGTTCTTAATCGGAAGTTGAAAATATGTTGCCAAACAATATGAGCTGTTGAAGTATTGGCTATACTACGAGTGTTTACAGTACTTAAGTAGAAGCCAAACTAATTTTTACAGCGAACATTGTCGACGGTTGCATATGCTAAATACAAATCTCTTAAAAAGAATAACAAATCCACTCAGAAATATTTATTAAGAGCCTGTTAACACATTGAGGACTAGGCTGTGACTGTTCTGACACAGTGACAATTATTTTTCAATTCTTAGACCACAGGACGGCGATCAAAGCTAAGCTCGAGACCTGCCATAAGTCTTTTGAGATTTCTCACATTTATTCTCTCACCAAGTGTCAAAATTATGATCCGGCTCGAAGGACCACACAAAATGTGTATAACTCGACGATCCTTTTTAAATAATATTTATCGCCTTTAGCGAACAGTTTAGCTGATCGTGTTTCAAAGAAAAAAAAAGAAACATACACCAGAGGAAAGTGACAATAATTTATTTGCCTAATGCTTACCCGACAGTGGTTGATGCGGAAGTGACGAAATGAGATAAAATTACATTAGGCCGCTTACAGCGATAACAACAAAAAAAAAAACAGTATTTTGGTGTAGCGGATTATACAAAGAGAGAGTGTCATGTTCAAAGTGCATGCATATCATGTACATAAGACAGTTAATGATTTTTTTGTCTGCTAAAAATTAAATCTTATAAATTACAATACCTCTAGTACTACAGTATTTCAAACAAGATATTTTATAAAACAAATGTAAAGAAATTTACTATTCGGTCTTCAACACATCTCATATATTCATCATATAAATATTTTCCTGCAAGTCTCTTTTCAATAAACAGTACTATTTCTGAGAAAAATCTTTTAAAAAACACCCGAAAATATTTTCCAAATTAAATGAATCATCCCAGACAAAGGAGCGGTTTTTGTTCGACGAAGTATTAAAAAATAAAAATAGGTATATCCCTGTTAATTGAAGAAAACCAATAACAAAATTTAACTTAATTTTGCATTAAAGAAATAAAAATTGTCGGTTCTACATTAAAAAGAAAATTTTCTTAGAATCCAACAAAGAAAAAAAATTACTCATCATTTTATCGTTTGATTTTGCAAGACTTTGGAAAAGTTTACGAAAACAATTATTGTTTACTTAATGATCGCACATTAGTCAAAACAAACTGTTCCAATAAAACTCAAAAGATTTGGATATTTGGTTTTCAGATTTTTATAGGAAAATATTTTTCACATTTTCGAAACATCAATTAAAATAATAAACGATGAAATCAATTCTCCGAATTGTACCAAGACGTTGTTTGAGTTAAAAAGAAATTGTTTAAACATTTTTTAGGACCCAGTACTAAAGCTAAAATTGATAGAAGATCAAGCTTTAGTATAAAGACAGATGTGCACATTTGAAAGGCAATTTCTTGAAATTCGTCTTTAACCGATTGAAATGACAAACAAATTGATGTTTGGGACAAGAGTGGGCGTGGCAAACAATTTTATAGGCGAACGAAGCAGAAATATGTTGTATTCTTGTAACTTGTATGCAAAATGTTGTGAAGTACAGGACTCTCATTTTCAGAGGTCTGCCTTTTAGGTTAGTGGTCAGTAGATGATTTAAAAAAAATTGTAAATACCTGTACAAGCCACTAAAATGTTCAATAGTTTGATACCCGCAGTCGGTTGGTGCGACCGACTAATATTTTATTTCGTTTTCAAATCGACGTTAGTAATTTTTTTGAGGAAAACTTTTTAAGCTGCCGCTGCAAGTTAAGAAAAAATAAATGAATTGGAAAATCTAGCTGCACGATACCTGACAAGCGATATAGGAGACAGAAATATGAACGTTAAGTAAAATTTGTTTTTATTCTTAGGTGCCAAAGTAATTCATCAACCCTTTCCTATTGTCAAAAAATGTATTTAAAAAATATTACCAAAATTCGAGCTCAGGGCACTGATTCCGTAATTTTTCAAACGATTATCGTCGAAACGATAGACTTCCAAAAGTAGCAACTAAGTGCCAAAGTTACGAGTTTGAGACCTTAATCCAGTTTATTTTCCACAAATGTAATGAAAGCTGACGATAGTGAAACAAATTCGTCCAGAATATGACTTCTTATGGTCATCAAAGTTTCAAAAACGATATCGTCCCGACGATTGTTGTTATACGGAATCTGCCCCAAGTTGTTGGTGTTCAATAATTTTGTTCACAAGAAAAGTGGGAGATCAAAAATTGCAGCGATCGAGTTACTACATTTTGAGGAAAACTTTTTAAACTGCCGGTGAAAGTTAAGAAAAAATAAATGAAATGGAAAATCTAACCTGAAAATGGAAATATGTAGGAGTGAAATGTGACAAATACAGAGCTTTTGGAAGTGACAGAAATAGGAACGCTAAATAAATTTTGTTTTTATTCTTAGGTGCCAAAAGGTGCCATAAAATCCTTTCCTATTGTCAAAAAATGCATTTAAAAAACATTACCAAAGTTCGAGCTCAGTTGTTGGTTTTCAATAATTGTTTCACAAGAGAATTGGGTGATCAAAAATTGGAGCCATCGAGTGCTTCCATGCAAACAAAGAATTGACATTTGAACATCAGAATTTGACATCCGGACATTACTACATTGGTCAACCTTCAAAATAAAGCAAAAACCAAATGGGTATCTTAAACCGTATTTGTTTTGCTTTTAATAAGAACTGCATTGTCACTGTAACACTCTAAAAACAACAGCGCCACCTTTTGGATTTCTTTCAAACCACTCCCTAAACACTACCGGCACTAAAAGGAAGAAATTGTTAGATCTTTTTCGAAGTCGGTCGATTAGTATTTAAGTTTATGACTGACCCACAAACGAACCTTTGTAATTTATTTACATTCCGCCGTACTAATAACAAATTTTAGTCACGACTTTTAATTTACGGAAGCTCAGAATTGCGAAATTTGTATGGAAAATATAGCCACTGTGGACTCATAAAATTTAGAGTCGAAAATAAAAATGGTTATTGGGAAGGCCCATTGACTTAAATAAATCGCTATTAATAAAATGTTGAATATAATCAGGAGGTTTTTTAAAGTTCCAAGTTCGCCGATATTTTCCAAACTACGACTACAACTCCTAATAACGACATATAAACGCTGTTATTGGTTAGAATTGTAGCAATTTGCAAGGAGACTGAAGTCACTCAACTTTCACTCCTTTTTCTCTATTCCTCTCATAGTTTTCTTCCCCATAAATTTTAACAATAACTGAGTTTATTATAACTTATAACTTATAAGTGCGAAAAATTGCCGCCGCAAAAATATATTTTCGAAACAGAGAAATCCTTGGCACCTGCAACAAGGAAAACCTGTCGCAAAACGAAAATATAATTAGGGCTCACAAATCCCAGCAATTTTTCCCCATTTCGCATAAACAAATTCCGATTCACAGTTTATTAACGAGCTCTTTCCGATAGTTTTCTCCTCATATGGCTATAAATACAATTTTTTGTCTACACTTCGTGTGGTTTTATTCGCTACAATACAAAAACTAAATATTTAAATCTTAATTTAACAATTATTTTGTCAACTTACTGTTGCATTTTTCATTTTATTAGCCACCTTTATAAAACAAGGCAATCGTTGGAAATAAATCACAAGCGAACATTTTAAAAACGAGAATAAATTTATCTCATTTCCCAATGGAAAGGATTTTAACTTTTTATTTCATTTTCTCGAATTTATTAATGTTTATAGGAAACATAAGAAAGATATACAACAATCAAATAAACGTGTTGGTTGTAATTAATTGGATTTTGTGTTCGAAAAAAGGAACCGAATGTGTAAAATCTAATTTTAGCTTTCGACTAAGCGCGGCCATAAACAGTAGCATGATCGTTAGTTATTGAAAAAAATTTATAGAATTATTAATACATTTTTTTTTTACTAATTTCTCTATTTTTAGCATCATCGATGTGCAATTTCTTCTCAAATAGAGGCGCCTTTCCTAAAAAAATTACTGAGACAGTTCTTGAACTTAAGATAAAACTCACCTAGCTGAATCCATGTCGGCGGAGTACTTTTATTTGATGAGATTAGTAATGAAATTGAAGAAAAATCCTTAAACAATTCTTAAACTTTTTCACTGATAATCCAACAGAAAAAAAAAAATATCTTGCAAAAAAAAACTGTGCGATTTTTATTTTTGCTGTATTTTTATATGCAAAACTTTCATTTAAATTTAGCACACACAATCTTTCTTTTTTCACAAAATCACTTTTAAATAAAAATTATGTCACATAAAACGAAAAGAAACAGAAATGATAATCCTTCGACAAGTCGGAGAAACTTCGAACGTTGTGAGTGCAGCAATTTACTTAGATATTTAGTAATTTTCTTCAGTATTTTTCTAACGTGTTTAGAAAAATTCGTTTTTAACCTCCCAATACGAGGTAGAGTGTATTTTTTTTTGTTCCTTAAAAAACTAAAATTAAATGTATTTCATTTAGTTTTTTGTGTGTTTTAGAACGACGCGTTCTGTAGCCCAACTCGCACTGATCGCGCAAAAAAACATTTTTCATCACCAGCGCGCAATGTACTATAGTCTAAGATTTTTGTGTTTTTCTTCTTTTCTTTTTTTTAATTGGATTTTATTTTACGAATTTCCTTTCGGTATTTTTTCTAAAACAGTGTGAGTGATACATGTGTATCTCACGGACACGAAGGCGAGTAGAGTTTTTGGTGGTGGTTTTCTTTTTTGTTTAAGAGAATTTTCATGCACGAATTTTGTACTTTTTGTGTAGTAGATGTATATCCGTCTAATTTATTATTTAAGCTATTAGGATTAGTTTGATGGGTGCGGTGGAAGGGGGAAGCAGTCGAGTTCGAAATAGTGTGCTTTCTGTTTGAACAAAAATAAACAGGATTTCGAGGGATTGGAAGCTGCACCTGCTGGAGCACTTTTGATCGATGGGTGGGGATTTTTGAAAAAAAAGTATTACTCATACGCCCCGTGTCCGTGGGAATTGGAAATTATTTCTTTTTCCGAATTTTAATGTTTTAGATTGAAGAAGTTACTTTCTGCTAATGAAATAGAAAGCGAATTATTAAAATGTGCAGAAGCATGAAGGCTTCCCACGCAGCAAACAAAGAAAACAAAATAGCAACTACTCAGACGACCATGAATTGAGACATGACAACGATGAATACAAAATAAGCCTAGACCATGCATTTCAGGCTGAGTAATTAAACAAATATCCTGGGAAACCCCCAAGAACACATCTGCATTATAAGCTATAAAGAGAAATGTCTAGTATTGCCATCCCTGCCTAACAAAAATGGTGCGATGACGCTCAAGCCAACACCGAAGTAGCCCTACTCCGCAAGAGTGTATTCCTAGGGAGAAAATTAAAATTTTATTTTTACAAGCTGAAATATTAAAATCGAGAATCTCCTGGTCAAAATTTTGAGTCTCATATGAAGATTCTGTGTAAACAGTTGAAAAAAAAAATTGAGTTCAGAAAATTGCATGCCAGAAAATAATAAAAACCGGCTTAAGTGAGAGAGACTATCGATTTTGGTGTTCCATATTTCCGAGTCACCCCAGCAATACAACAAAGAAATGCAGTTTTTTCAAATTCGTATTCGTGTCAGTTGAACCCTCAGAGGTTCTAGCTGAATCGCGTGAATTGAAAATACTGCACTCTGTTGGAGGCTTAATTGAAAAAAAAACTCTGTGTAACAGTGGTTGAGAGAATTCAAAAATGTTGCCGTAATGTTGGCAGTATTGGAAGAGCCACATCGAACTCAAAGGCCCATCAGTCCATACAATTCGTTGCTTGCGTTGCTGCCGTCGCGTCGACGGATAATGTACAGCATGTAAGGCTTTTAAAAACTTAAAAATAATGTTGAATGGCAGCCCTCGAATTTGATTGAACTGAATTCTCAGTTTATTCAATTACAGGTGCTCTTCTCTCAAAGAAAGTGGACAGAAAAGTAGAAAGAAAAACTTACTTTTTCCGTCGCATCTGGCAGCGCTGCGTGTATATTCTATTAACATGTCAGTCGAAAACGTTGCCACAATAGACGCGACTGATTCTATCGATTGGGCTCTTTAAGGTAAGATTTTAATTTACTAATGCGTTGCAGCCATTAAAAAGTAGGAAACATTATTTCCCGCATAACTTTTTATTGCAAAAACAAAGACATTTTCACTGAAATATTGGAACTTTATAGTTTGGAACTATTGCTTACAATCTGTCAAGTAATACAACATTCTGCGGAATATCGCTAAACAATTGTGAACCGAGTCAACGTTTGCTGCAAACAGAATTGAAATTGCATAGTAACGGAGTGAATGGTTTGACGCATTGTTTCGGCAGGTTGACGTCGACCGCACAAAAGAAGTTCTGAATTCTCTTAAGAACATCAGATAAAATGGCGACGATTTTTTCTGAGAGGCTTTTCAATGCGCATTCCCGAGGACTTATTTGATGTTCAATTAAGAGCTCCAAGAACTTCATTGAAACAGACAATGCGTTCCAATCCACAAACCTCTTGTACTGATTTAAAGCCTATTTTAGAGTGTCTATACTGATTCCTTGCATAAATTCATTAATAAAAAATATTACGGACAGATTCATGGTCAACGAAGACGCTCTACCATCGTTTCAAGGCCTTCTCCCAGGTTTTGCTGCTGGTTTTAGCGAGTGAACGAAATCGAAATGCTAACATGTTACTTTGATAATGCTATTTAGCTGTCAGGTATGAAAGCTGAGTACGTTCATTGGTGCGAAAAAATGTCGTCGAGTGATTCTTCGACTGAAGTTTTGAAATTTCTTGATACATGTATTTGTATGTGACAAGACACTTTATAGGCATAGACTTCGTGCTACAGCTAGTGTTGAAAGAACCTTTCTAACTAGGAAATTGATTAAAACCAAAGCGTTATGGGGAATGCAAGATTAAGCTCACTTGCTATGATATCTGTTCATGCGGATATTAATGTGGATCCAGATAAGGTGATTGATCTCACGTCAAAAAAAAAAACAAGACGTCTGCTTTTAATGTGTGTAAAAAAATACTTAAAATAATACATACGATTTCAAAACTAATAAAAATCAATGAATTGCAATATATACAAGGTGGCGCAAAAGTAATCCTCCTATCAGAAAATGCTATAAATTTTGCGATTGGCCCCTAATGTCAGTTCTGTTTTGACATTTGTGTAGTAAACACATGCGAAATACACGTTAATAAACAATGTTACGCTACACTGCTCCAGAACGCGGAATATTGGTGACTATTTATTTGAGCAATAATCGGTCGGTGACTTTGGCACAACGTGAATTTCGTCGCAGATTTCCTAGCCGTCCAACGCCTACTGGTGAAACACTGCGACGTTTAGCAGCTCGCCTCGAAGAGACTGGCACAACACGAGATGCTGCCAGGCGTGGCAGACCCCGGAGTAGCCGTTCTGCAGAGAATATTGCTGCTGTAGCCATCGGACCTTTTTTCTTCGAAGACGTCGCGGGCCAAACGGTTACTGTGAATGGTGAACATGTGGTTCCAACAGGACGGTGCAAAGGCACACACTGCACGTGCCACAACCGATATGATGAAGGATGCATTTCCCGGGCGCCTAATCTCCCGTTTTGGCGATTTGCACTGGCCAGCAAGATCGCCTGATTTGACCGCTCCAGACTTCTTTTTGAAGTCGCGGGTTTACGTCAACAAGCCTCAGACTTTTGCAGCTCTTAAAGACAATATCCGTCAAGAATGTGAGGACCTATCGCCGGAAGTTTTGGCCAAAGTGATGGAAAATGCCATAAAAAGGGCTCAAACGACAATCAACTGTGGCGGCGGCCATTTACATGACATCATATTCTCGACTTGATGTAAAAAAAATTAAAAGACCAAATAAAAATAATCCACAAGAAGAATCAAAGTTTTTCATTTTTTTTTTAATTACAGCCAAAAAACATCGGATGGTTATTTTTGCGCCACCTTGTATAAGGGGTATTAACGATCCGATGCAACAGGCTGCGAAAGTGCGAAGGTGCATCTTTTTTTCGCACTACAAAAACAAAATATACTGACTAAAATTTCGCTACACTTTTGCACTTTATCGATACCCTGACCTTATTTTAACCGAAAAATACAATCGAGAAAAGTGTAGCCTTGTAAAGTTGACAATTCGCTAAATTGTTAATTCCTGGGTGTAGCTATCGGAAAAAAATAGGACAGAACAAATTTTTTTTTGTAATGATATCATCTTCGCCCTTACTCTCTCCACTATCCAAAATATTTTTTCTTTTTCTCTTTTTTTCGGCATAATAAACAATTAAAATCAAATTTTTCAGTTTTAAAAAAAAATTAAAAGTCTATTGTCAAACTGGATCTGTCATTTGTTTCAGTTTTGCAAGAGATGAAAAAAAGTGTGTTCACGATCTGACAAAAAAAAATAAAATCTCGCAATTTTACTACCGAATCGAGAGAATTTCTCGTAAGGTTTGGAAGCAAGCCCCCTCCCCGGAAATAAAATCCTGGCTACGGCACTGCCAGCTAACAACGAATATTTCAAAGTAGATGTTTGAGTTTTAGTTTTTAGGTACAATGGGCCTGACCAATAAACATTTTTAGTCAAATAGTTATACATATTTAATAATTTAAGAGATCGATAATTTTTCCGATTCATAAAAAAGTAGAGCCAGCTAATTTCGATGGAATTTTTGCTACGAAAACTACGAAAAAAAGTCCAATCTCTTTAAGAACTATCAAGAATGAATTAGAGTTACATATTCAGCAGTTGCAGAGTCCTTTCCAGTTAAGGGTATACGGTGAAAAGAATCTGTAAGCCCTGATTAAATTCGTTCTACAATCCATGAGATTTGGCTACATACAGGCATTTAATAAGCTTACTGGGTCACAAACGACTTGGTACATTTAAATCAAGGTGAAGCGTGATCTCATGCCCAAAGGATTGCATTCGCCCTATATATACTCGCAAAAATAGAATCAAAAAAAGTTGAATATGAAACCACAATAACAATAGCTCCGGGTTAAAGGTAACACCCGGGTTCAAGTAAGTTTAACCCACAAATTAGAACCAAGTCCATAATATTCAGTCGTTTAACCCGAGTATAAACCCAGGTTTTCAAACTTGACAGCGTTAAATCCGATTGGATTTAAGCTGCACTCCGGAGACCAGTTTAAGTACTTTTACTCGGGTTAAAACTCAATTTCATAATATTGACAATAAGAAAAGTAGAATAGTGAAATAGAAAATAAAAAGTAACAAGGAGTTAAAAAAAAAATGGATTTCATTCGTGAAATGGATGAACTGTTGATGTCTTCGTCATCGGAAGACGAATTTGTCGGAGAGCTGATGGTAAATAAACGTCGTCCTTGTCGTCGAATATATCGATTGAACAAGCGGGTTTGCGTCGACGATTACGATGTGGTGGATTTTCGGAAATGTGTCTGACTGAAGAAAGAGGCATTTTGGAGGCTACATTCCATGATTCAACTCATGGACCAGAAACTAAAATCGCCACATTACAAGTCAAATCAATTTCCAAGTGACAGACAACAAAAAACAAATGTCATTATTTCTGAAATTTGACATTATGTAGTTTTAACACGGATTAAAAACGGTTTAAAGTGTTTAAAATCCGCATTTTAATTCATCTTTAATCCAGCGGGTTTAATGCAAGTTTTTTCAGTGAATAATATGGACATAGGTTAAAATTGTCGGGTTTAAAAAATGCGGATTAATGGTCGTGTGTAAAATGAACTTAAATCTGCTGGGTCGGCATTCTGTAAGGCGGAACGATCAAACGTTTTCGTGCGCACGAATGATTTGCCCTATGTTACACAAGCAATTTTCTTCGCACACACGAAAACGTTTGAACGTTTCGCCTTACAGAATGCCGAACCTGAGTTACAGCCGGAGTGAATAATATGTCCGCAAGAGTCGCTATCAAATAGCAAAAGCCACGTCACTCCTTCCACAAAACACATGCACTTTTAAAACCTACCAAATTTGGTGAGTTCAACATTAAATCGTAGATTGAAAACTGAAAATCAACCTTTTCAACCCTAAATCTGTTTTGAAAAGTCTCTGTTGCCAAATTTGTCAAACTTAAAAAAAAAACGTATTTTAGTATTTTAAACTTGAATGGGTATTTTTCTTAAGGGCCATTCCATAACAATTTACATTTATGTACTTACCAAAAATATGAAAAGCCGTACTAAACAGTGGGAAATGGCGAACACCCGGGAACGCGACCATCACCAACAACAGCACACACACATCGAAGTTTCTTCGCAAATCTCTTTTGTTGTTTATCTTCAATCGTTGTTGAAATTTGTCTTGTTTGTTCTCTGAAAAAACATGATTTTTATTAGTTTTTTTATATTTAATCAATTTTAAATTTAAAACGTACCTAGTTAAGTGTAACATGTTGGAAATTAGAAATTCAAATAAAACTCCGCACGGTTGATGGCTTTATTTAAACGGGGTTCCAGGGATTTTTCTTGTTTATTTTCTGTACAAAAAAAAGTAACGATTATTCGAAATAGAATATCAAAAGTTTAAAAGTTTGGTCGGTATAAACATATGAATTGTTGCAAGAGACTTGGCCCAGGACATCGATCGTTCGTTCTAGAGAACGCATCTGCCACACAGTGATGCCAGATTACAAGATATATCTTCTTCTTTTTTTCAAGATTTTTGAGCTCCAAAATATGTACAAGACTTTTTACCTCGAAATCACGAAATTTCAAGATTTTTTGCAACCAAGAACTTTTGAATTCTAGCACATTAAAAGAACCTTTTCTATTGAAGAAAAACGTTTTCTATTAATTCCATTATTATACAAGGTGGCGCAAAAATAACCTTCCGATGTTCTTTGGCTGTAATTTAAAAAAAAAAATGAAAAACTTTGATTCTTCTTGTGGATTATTTTTATTTGGTCTTTTAATTTTTTTTACATCAAGTCGAGAATATGATGTCATGTAAATGGCCGCCGCCACAGTTGATTGTCGTTTGAGCCCTTTTTATGGCATTTTCCATCACTTTGGCCAAAACTTTCGGCGATAGGTCCTCACATTCTTGACGGATATTGTCTTTAAGAGCTGCAAAAGTCTGAGGCTTGTTGACGTAAACCCGCGACTTCAAAAAGAAGTCTGGAGCGGTCAAATCAGGCGATCTTGCTGGCCAGTGCAAATCGCCAAAACGGGAGATTAGGCGCCCGGGAAATGCATCCTTCATCATATCGGTTGTGGCACGTGCAGTGTGTGCCTTTGCACCGTCCTGTTGGAACCACATGTTCACCATTCACAGTAACCGTTTGGCCCGCGACGTCTTCGAAGAAAAAAGGTCCGATGGCTACAGCAGCAATATTCTCTGCAGAACGGCTACTCCGGGGTCTGCCACGCCTGGCAGCATCTCGTGTTGTGCCAGTCTCTTCGAGGCGAGCTGCTAAACGTCGCAGTGTTTCACCAGTAGGCGTTGGACGGCTAGGAAATCTGCGACGAAATTCACGTTGTGCCAAAGTCACCGACCGATTATTGCTCAAATAAATAGTCACCAATATTCCGCGTTCTGGAGCAGTGTAGCGTAACATTGTTTATTAAAGTGTATTTCGCATGTGTTTACTACACAAATGTCAAAACAGAACTGTTGTTGTAAACCGTGGAAATCAATGATCTAAATATATAGATCATGTGGGTAAAATAAAAAACGCCTATTGTAATCAATTTTTCAAGCAAATAAATTAACAGAAATTCATGTCTGTTTACTTTTACCCCATAGGCGAGCTCCTAGCTCTAAGAGAACAGAAATTTGTTGTCCCCATTTACCCCAGTATTTTTATAAACTATGGGGGAAATGTAAACACGGAAGGGGTAAATGTAAACACTGTCCTATGTCTTTTTTGGGTTCTTATAACTTGATTAAGTCATCATATGTACAACATCTTGTATCTTATAATATAATTCCCGTTTTCAAAAGTTAAAAAAAAAATTAAATTTAATATTTTATATATTCCTGAAAAAAATGTGTCTTTGAAAAATGAAAAAATCCTCCCCATTTACCCCAACCGATTTAACTTTTTTTGGAAAAATGGTTTCGTTTGTACTGAAAGAGTTTTTGAAATTTCTATCTTTACAAAGGATTTGTTGAGCTTCAATGAACCGAAATTCTATGATCTTGATATAGGTAAGCAATGCAATTCTTAGTCAATTTATTTCAAATATGTTCCAAAATTTCAAAAAGCATTAACATTAATTTATGACCAAATTTTTTTTATTGGATATTTGGGTGATTTATGTATTAGTATAAAGTACTTCAAAATTGTATTTTAAATTTCGCTCTTTTTATATTTTGAACAAAATCTTGAGAAAAAGATTTTCGCATTTTTTGTCTGGCAACATTGCTGCCACAACGTTTTTTAAATCAGGTAGGTGTCGAATGTCTCTTCTGAATTGAGATATCAAATTCCAATGCGTGTGCTTGGCTTTTTTTAAAATCTAAAATAAAACTTGTTGTTTAGTGGTAAAGTTGTTTGTGGTCAGTGCAAACTCTTTTTCGTCCGCAGTGCTTTAAGTGATTATTCGAGATCTACGACGCCGGTAAGTAGCCCTTTGTAAAAATTAACTAAAAAAAAAGCTTACAGAAGAAGACATCACCTTGTCCTCAAACCTGAACAGCACATTGGCTAAATAAGCAAATATACAACGATCAGTCCATGCATAGATATTAGACAATTGACGAAATTTTGAAAGTTGAAGTTGTTGGAATTTCTCAACGAAAACTAAGCTTTCCTGTATGGTTTCAGTTAGTTGCAAATTGTCCTACAATTTGTATATCTTTGTAGATCTTTATTTCAAACTATAGTTTGTACGGCTTTTTCATTCCTTGAACCTTGTAAAAAATTAAAAGTGCTAAAATGTACCATCCCGAGTCCATTTCTTTAAAAAAAAAAAAATTACCAGAAAGCATTTTCGGTTAATTTTAAAAGCAAACAAATATCCTGAGTGCGAAAATCTGCTTCGTCTAACTAAATTCAATCGTTCGTTTTCGTATATATTCGGACCAGTATTAGCGCACAAACATAGAGACACAACGACCGCACTTTTTGAACCGTTGCCAAATTTAGCACAAATCTCTCGGAAAAAAGAAGAGCACGATCTGCTGTTGGAATATCGTCAACGATATGTACACATGGGCCAGGAATCGAATGCCCGTGATCTGTAAGCGTTTCATGCAGTCGCTGTATGTCCCGCAATACCCCGTTTGAAGAAAAAAAAAAGTTGCGTTTTTCGGCCTTGGTGTTCGGACAAACATTTTTTTCTCTCTAATTTAGACACATGTGTGATTTTATGTTTTTTTTTTTTAACAAATTGTTGCTGATTTATCTAAAGTCCCACTGTTTGAAGACATTGAGATTAAAAAGCACGCATCATGATGTGGAGGTTCTTCTATTAAAGAGACGACGCGCGGAGGAGGACTTTCTTCTACTTTTTTTTTAGTGGAAACCATTAAATGTTGCGCAAAGTGTGTGCGGGTTATTATAGTTTTAGTCTAATGTTTGACATTATGCCGCACGTTTTAATTATGATTCGGACGAGTGTGATGATAGGACATATGATTTCTATTATTGTTTTGATAGCTACAGCGTGCGAAGGAGCAAATGTTTTTTTGTACGAACTTTTAATTGTTTCGAAAATATATCGAAATTGATTTTTGTGTTTACAGTGATTGCGTTTGAAAGTGGAAACGGAACAGCAACAAGAACAAGACGAACAAATCATTTTCGACTTTTTTAGAGCTCATATGGAGATGGAAATTACTTCAATGATTTATTGTGCAAGTAAGTGTGCGGACTGACACAATGAAGATGGAATTGAAATTTGTGTACACTTTCATTATTTTAAGAGTTCTAGGGGAAGCTTTACGTAGATAAAGGTGCACGGTTGTGTTATTTATTGTGATATCAAGTAGGGGCGTGGGTAAGTGTTTAGTGTGTTTGTCGAGGGGTCCCGGATTCGATTCCCGAAAAACGAAAACAAATTCCACTGCGCCACTCGCACGTCTGACAAACATCCGAGAGTATAACTGTCATTAAAGAGCTTCTCAATTGGCGTTTCGGAAGACTAGAAACTAAAAAGCAGATCAGGATATTCGTCTGATCTAAACGTCTGACTCTCTGCTACAAGTTTGATTTTTGAAACTGGAGACTATTTTGTACAGCCCGATGACAGCTCAAATTATCCTCATACAGGGTCATTGGCCACATTCAAGTTATCTAGTTATCTTAAGTCGACTAGATTGTTCTGAATGAGATGTAACCTGAACGCAAAAACTAGATTGGTCGGGAACGTCACTTTTTCTACGTCAGCCACATATGAGAACTGTCAACTTAGTACTCAGTCACGAATTTCTCGACTAGATTCGTCGGCTACCCCTCCACAAACGTCAACTGAAACATCTGCTCTCACGACCGATTTCCTCCAATTAGAGCGGAGTTTCATCTAGTGAGAGAGCTGTCAGACTTACTAAACTAGATACTTGAACGTCCCCATTCACTTCGTGGTTTCAAGTTGGTAGCGCTGGCACCTGTCAAACTCAGCTGTCATTTGAAGTGTCGTAATATTAGTTGAATGTTTGCCATTTACAATAATGGATCGCTTAACAATCGAACAACGCGTTAAAATTATTATATGGTTCCAACAAGACGGGGCAACAAGTCACACAACACGACCAATTATGCCTTTATTGCGCGAGAAGTTTCCTGGTCGCGTAATTTCACGTTTTGGCGACGTCAATTGGCCACACAGATCAACCGATTTGACACCGTTAGATTTGTTTCTGTGGGGTTACGCAAAAGACCGTGTTCACGTGAATAATCATCGAACTCTAGACGAATTAAAAACCAACATTACTCAAGCTATGGCCGAGATACCGCCCGAAATGTGCGAAAAAGTGGTTAAAAATTAAAAAGAATCGCATGCTGTGAATCTTCCCAAGACGGCCATTTGAATGATATTGTCTTTCACACTTAATGGCAAAGTCCAAACTGAATAATGAAATAAAATGTTCATCAGAAACGTATCGCTGTGTGTCTTTTATTTAGCTTCACTTTCGAAACCGAAAAATGAATGACCCTTTATTTGACCAGAAGTATATCAGCGACTTTATTTTCAATCACCTTCAGATGTTTGCTTTTCCCTTTGTAATCATTCCAGATAGTTCAGATGGTACTAATTTTTGCGTCAAGTAAGCCGTATTGTTTGGGGAAAAGCTAAAGGCTTCGTACAAAATACTTTCGAGATAACCTTCTACAAAAGCCTGACAAGTCTGTTTAAAAATAGGACTGAAAATCTGTCGAAGAACCTTGCGTTAAAAAAAACCAAGCATCCACCGTCGGCGTCGCTTCTATGAGATAGAACTGAGGTGAGATATATCTTCTTAGAGAATCTCTAGTTTTGTTCTTAATCGCCAGCATCGTTAAAAACAAACAATTCGTTGACGGACTTCTGTCGACTATACCTCTACAATGAAAACAAAGGAGATAGGAGACGATGCGGAGCCGGACCCTGCCGAATGCCAATACTAACAACAAAGTTCAACACCAATACTAATTCCAACAGCAGATAAATTCGCGTGTCGACTCCTCCTGATCCTTTTGCATTTGCCCCAAAAAACCCGAACAAAAAACAATTGTAACAAAACAAAGAACCAACAAAAAATCTCTTCGAACAAATTCGCAAATAAAACTTAGATTCATTTGTGTATTTATATTTTGCCAAATCATAAATGAACAATCTTTTTTTTTTATTTTTGGCGATCCGTGTCGACCGTATATAAGAGAATCGGCGACCCTGCGCGTATCATTGAACTCGTGCCGGTGCGTGGTGATTTTTTGGTCGACTAATTTTCGTTTCAGGTTCAAAATCATCGGACAACGTACGATTCAGCATTTGGCGATGTGAAGTGAAGCCCATCTTGACAAAAATAAAAGTAAAGAAACAACAAGTCCATCGCCATCACCATCACACGCAAACATTGACATTCTCGGCGATTTCTAATTTTGAACGGGATATTTCGATGAAACGGGCAAGAAACATCAACCGACCGAATTGAGATCCACATGTGAACGCACTCGTCTACACGCAAGATTTTTGGTTAAAGGAGAGTTCGCACTTTGATTTCGCTATTAATAGGAGCTGTAATTATTTTATTTATTTTGTTTTTTTTTTTTTTTGCCAGAAAGATTAGAGAGCACGAACTTTTAAGTAACTTTTGGAAGGAAGAGATTTATTTTATGGTGTAATTGATGTGGGCAATAAACTGAATTGGTATTGGGTAGCCCCAAGGAACCTGATGGTGCTTGTATATATTTCAAGTGACAACGTCGGTAGTTACATCAAAGGTTGTTTTATGGCAGATCTCACAATTTTTGTATTTTTATTATTCGGTAATGTCTGCGATTCTGAATGTCAAGTGGAGAGCAACCGATGTTCGGGTTCCCCCAAGGGGTTGTCTTTGAAACAGATCCACTGTGCAGTTGCTCATAAAACTGCTGGGTGTAGCTTCTTTTTCCTAAGTAGAGTGTTTTTCTACACTCTTCTTCTTTACTTTTGCTTTGCTACAGTAGGTCTGTTCCTTTACTTTTGTAAAGGGTTTTACAATAAGAGCGCTACAAAAGTTTTTTTTAAATGAAACAAAAACGGTTTTGGATATCAATGAAATTCTTTATTCCTATAAAAGTACGTTCGATGCCATTATGTATGGAACTCGATTTCTTTTGCATGGCCACCACGGGCACGCTTGCAGAAGTCCAGACGCTGAACCCAATTTTCGACGGTTTTCAAGCATAAATCGGCCGATACTGCTGCAATTTCACGTTCGATATTCGTACGAAGTTCATCAATCGTCGTTGATTTGTTGGCATGGACCATAGACTTGACGTAGCCCCACAGGTAATAGTCTAACGGCGTCAAATCGCACGACCGAGGCGGCCAAGCGACTGGACCATTTCGTGAGATAACACGTTCTCCAAACTTGGTTTCCAATAAATGGATTGTGACATTCGCTGTGTGGCTTGTGGCGCCGTCCTGTTGGAACCACATGTCCTCCAAGTCCATATCATCCAATTGGGGCCAAAAATATTCGGTTTTCATTGAACGGTAGCGATTCCCATTCACAGTAACGTGCCGCTCTTGATCATCACGGAAGAAGTACGGCCCAATGACGCCGCCGGCCCATAAACCACACCAAACCATACTTTTTTCGGGATGCAATGATGACTCATGGAGTACGTGTGGATTGCTGCCTAACCAATACCGCATATTTTGTTTATTGACGAAGCCATTCAGCCAGAAATGAGCCTCATCGCTGAAGATGATTTTTCGATGAAAATCCGAATCATTTTCAAGTTGTTGCTCAGCCCAATGGTGGTCAAGCGGCTTCAGTTCTTGCGTCAATTTAATCTTGTAAGGATGTAGGCCAAGATCTTTTCGCAAAATTCACCACAACGATGCCCAACGCTTGAGAACGACGTGTGAGAGACACATTTGGGCTTTCTTCAACTGAAGCCTCAGCGGCAGCAATATTCTCGACACTACGGGCACTTCTTTGTCTCACTGGCACGGGAACATTTTGTACTGTGCCTGTGGATTCAAATTTTTCCACTAGACGCTCAATTGTTGATCTGCTAGGACGATTATCACGACCATAAATTGGACGTAGCGCTCTTAACGTTGAGGCCACTGACTCTGAATTTCGGTAGTAAATTTTACTAATTTCGACTCGTTGTTGGCTCGTATATCTTTCCATCACGAAATGGCAAACCTTACTGAAGAGAAATGTCAAAAGAGCGGCAAGAAATTCGGCGTCGTTTGCTGTCCCTGTCGCTCTACTTTTGTAGCGTCCCTGTTGAAAAACCCTTTAGTAAGAATGGAAAAGACTGTCAAAATGGCAGTGGTGGGGATAAATTCTCTCTTTTACGAATTTTTCGAGTTAAGGAACGGCATTGAGTGAAAATCCGTAAAAATTCGTAAGATTTAAAAGTAAAGGAACAGACCTGTCATTGGCTGTCGCCAGTTTTCTTATATGGTGGGATTTCTTCCTTTTTGTGCAAAAAACATTAAAACCATAAATTTTTGCCCAAATTTCATCAAATTGGTTCTACATTTCACCAGGATTATTAATACACTGAATGTACATAAAAAAGAGCTTATGTAAATCGCATTTTAGCAAGATTTTCTAGTACCAACATTTTCTAGTACAAAAAGGTAATCATTATAAAAATAACAAACTGCGATTTTTATACCAAATGTCATTTAATATGATTTTATATCCGTAGAATAAAAATGTTGCCTTTAAAAGTAAGATTTTTTCACAAAAAAGTACCTATCAAGGTAATTATTGAAGAGGTAGTTTGAATATGAATTTGAATTTTCCCAATGGAAAACGACATCGTAAAACAAACAAAGTCAGAAAACGACTTCGTGACTGGTGGCTGTCATCTGAAAAAAGTTAATGGAAAAATTCGGATTCTATGGGTTCTATGGGTAGGTCAAAGCCACGAAATTTTGGAGTAATTTCCAAAAACCAATTTTACGTAATAAAAATAATTTCTATTGGTATTATTATTAAATAAAAATAAGTATACTAAAAAAGACGTGTGTATTTCTTTCATCGTTGTCACATATTTCGGACAATGGTGGTTCAAACTGGAAGGAGCAATTTGCTTCTGTGCTGGGGCCCTACTCTGTATCTCGTTCCGAAAGTAAAATTTTTCGAAAACGAACCTTTTCTACTCTGTATTTCGAAAGTTGAATGAAATGTATTTATGTCGCATTTAGAATTCCGAAATTATTACAGAGAACAGTGGAATCCGTTTAATAAGACTTCGTTTATAACGACCAACCGTTTTTAGCGACGTAGACACAGCAACTTGTTAGGTTTGAATACTAATTGCTATGAACGAACATCCGTTTAGAGCGACTCCGGTCTGAGCGACTAACCGCTTTGAACGACGTTATTTACTGAAAAATCATTCGGTGACAGCGACTATTGGATGTTGTTTACAAAAAAAAAAAACAATCGTAGTATGCCACTCTTTTTGGTTCTTCTCTTCTCTATGCAATAGCAGTAGGTTAGGTACTGTACTGTACAGAGACAATACTGAGACCACCAACTCCGGTCGATTTCCCGTTACTTAGCCTACAAGCTATATTTTTACGGAGTGGTCACGTTTGGTGCGCTAGTATTGTTACATAGAAAATTGTATTGACAAATGTCACGAAACTTCAAAAATTCCGGCTCACCAACACAGTCCCAGGAGATATGAGACACTTCCGCTGTGGGCAAAGTTGCTGGCAGAGTTCATAGAATTTTATCCGTTTAATTTGAAATTGTTCGTTACGTGTGGATGATATTTTTTTTTTAGGAATAAGTGCACATTTGCTTAAAATGTTCATGAAAAATTAAAAATGTAGATTGGTTGAGGGAAAATGAAAACATTTTGAGCAAATTTCTTCATTATTTAAGAAAAATTTACACACAAAATCGAAGTTAATGATATCCAAAAGCGGAAATTACACAACCATATTTGTCCTAATATGTTTCTAGTATATAGAACATCAACTTTAGATGAAAACAAATCAAATTATTCGCCTTTTAACAATTTATAATAACTAACCAATGGCATTCAGTTATGTAAAAATGTTGAATTCCCGAATTCTGTCACATTTCCCCACGGTTGCCGCGGTTGGCAGCATTTATTTTTGTAGTTTTTGTGTGTTTTTGCATGTCACACTGATTTTTTTTTGACATAACACCGATAGGAATACAAAATGGCGAATTTGAAAAAAAATTGAGGGGCCCAGCGGCAAGAGGATTGTGAGTTGGGGGTCTCAGTATGGTTTGTCTATGGTACTGTACTAATTGGCGCGACCGGCTGCAGTTTTACGACAAAGCTACTCGACGGTGTAAGTTTTTTGTGAGTGAAAATGATTTCAGTTAGAAAAGAAAAGAGAGCAGGGCCCCTGATCCTCAGCCTCGGAAACCTAGTGCTAGTTATCAGTACCCATTACGCGCCTCGATTTTCACGGTAAAAAAATAAGTTTTCGTCGATTACTTTCTTTAGCTACACTAGCACATCGCTAGCTTATAACCGTCTCTCTATCGATGGCTGATGGGCTGTCACAAACTTCTTAACAGAAATGATTTTATAAATAAATAGGCGAAGGCATACAGGGTTTTCCAATAAGAGGTGTTATTGTGAATGGCCCGCTATTTCGGTAGCTGTCACTTTTGAAGCTTTTATTCTTTGATAAAAATGGAACGATACACGCTTCAACAACGCATTAAAATTATTAAAATTCACTACAAAAATGGTGAAAATCTTGCAGTCACAGTTCGCAAAACTAAAGCATTTTTTGATTAATGATTTTTTATGGTCGGAGTTGGATGGTATTGATCTGGACAACGTTTACTTTCAACAAGTCGGCGCTACGTGCCACACAAGCAACGAAACCAAAAGTTTCCGGACCATGTTATCTCTCGAAGAGGTTATCACAATTGACCACCGAGATCTTGTGATTTAACACCTTGCGACTTCTTCCTTTGGGGCCACGTGAAAGATAAGGTGTACGCCAACAGCCCAGCGTCGATTCAAGACCTCAAAGATAAAATTCGTGAGGCTATCGAGGAAATAGGGCAGCCACTTTGCGATTTGGTTATGGAAAATTTCATGAAAAGGATATGGTCCTGTATGCGTGCTCGTGGTGGCCATTTGGCTGATGTTCTTTTTCATTATTAACGGCATACCTTCCTCTTTGTTATGAAATAAACATCCGATCATTTATCTCAAAAAATGACATTTTTCTTTGAATACCAAAATAACACCTCTTATTGGAAAACCCTTTAGTTAAGAACCACTTTTACTGCCTTAAGCACAACATATTCGCTTGACTTTTTTTTTGTTGCGAAGACAATACAGAGATGCAATGCTGTCTGTAATTTGTTTATGTTGTGTATAAGCCAGGTAAAAATAATGGTAGAATTTCTACCATTGGGCGAACTGTATTAAAAATAAAAACTCATTCCTCAACTAACAATGATTTATTTATTCATTCGTCGGAATATAATAATAGTACTCGTATATAGGTATTTAATTTTAACAATATGTAAATATATATGTATGTAACAACAGATTTGTTTTTAAAATGTTGTCTTCTTTCAAAATATCGAAAACTTTGTCTGTCTTAGTTTTTGTTTGCTAAAATAGTCACAAAACCGTTTCTTGTTTGCTTGAGAGAAGGAGTCGGTCTCTTTGAACACATCGGACAAATGAATTCCATTACATATTTGATTGGTTACTTGTCATTTTGTATAATAATAATTAGTAACAAATAGGATTTTAACAAGACGTTGGAAGGAATAATTAACAATTTTAGTATATAGATGCAATTTAGTTGGAAGCGGTTTCTACTAAAAACTTTTCAACTACTAATAACAATATACATGTAATTTTTCAACTACTACTACTACCTTTAGGCATGATATAATTATTGCATTGCTTTCTTAATTTTTAATGTCAACAATAAAGCTACTTGTACATTATGGAGACTTACAAAGCTATTTGCGAATGGATATACTTATGCTTGAGCCGGTATTGGATGGGTTCAAGCGACAGAGAGACTTTAAGGGGATAGTGTAATGATTTGCGACACTGAGGCGAAGTTAGCAACAAAGTGGTTGATGTGAAGGTCGCTCCGATTTGTGTTAAAAGGAATTTATTAAATTTATAGAACTGAAGAAACATATTGAGCGGAAAAGCGTGAATGACTAGAAGAAAGTCTTCTGCAGCAGAAGAATTAGGGGAAAACCAGGACTACTACAAAACAGATATCACTTCCTTGCCGAATGTGTGGTGGAATGAGCAAAAGGCGATTGGAAAGCTGTGACACCTACTATGGTGAGTGCTACAAATAAGAGCGTCAAATTGGGTGCGGATTTATATAGTGGTAGACATGGAAGAAGTCAAGGGGCCTTACAACAATTTACAACAAGACTGGATCGCTAGAATCAGTCAGGGGTCAATTCGCCACATCCGTGAACGAGCTATACGTTCACGGAATTATGCCGGGTTCTACACACGAAACAAAAACAAATTCTGTCACGTATTGCTCGTTCACTGAGGAGACGATTCGACCCCAGATTTGACAAATATATGAGCGAGCAATGGACGAGATATGTGCGACTTTAACTCGCACATCGCACTACATCTTTGGTAGCACAATCACCAAGCACAGCCTACTTCAACTTCTGGGAACAAGTTTTGATAGTGGCACTCCTTTAGAATTCTAGATGTCCATTTCTCGGACCGCCATCTAGTTGCAGCCAAGGTACGTAAATATATCAGACACCACAAGAAAGAAAGAATTGAACTGTCGGAAACTTTTTCGACCGCGTATCTTTTAACCTCTCGATAAGTCCTATGCAGACAGTATTGAGTACTGTAGACCTGTGGCAACGATGCTGAGAAGCCATCATCTTGATAAAAAGTGCCGCCAAGTACACGCAGCAAAACAAACCGACAACAAAGCGGCTCTGTACAGAAAGACGGATTAGAATTGGGCGTCTCCGGAGGAAATTGAAAGAGGAAAGACTTACTCCAGCGTCTTCTTACCATTGCCTTCAAGATCCTTTCAGTCGAACTATGTTAAGTATTGGAACCATTTGGTTTTAGGCCCGGCAATTGTACAAACGAGCACATTTTCAAGGTACGACAGACTCTGGGAGAATCTCAAGAAGTCCGGATCAATAGAGTTGTATGCCAAACCTCAAGAGTTGTGTAGACTGGCGCTTGTTGTTCATTTAAGGTGAATTTCTACTGACACAAATAGGCGCAAAGATGAAAGTCATACAGACAGGCGGGTAATCCATAACTAAACAGTAACATTTCAACATTTCTCAAATCAGTCTATTTGGAAACATATCACTAAATCGAAACAGAAAAGCGACTAAATATGAGTGGCAAAGGCAGAGAAACAAATAGGGAAAGAGACACTGACAAGGAGCCCCCACAGTCTTTAAAACTTATCAAAGAATTCCAAATGCGGCCATCAACAGGCGTCCACCTCCTCGGGACACGATACGTCGAGCAGCTCCTTGACAATTTTGTACTCATGACATTGCTCGCAAATCAAACGCCCATTCGACACATTCGACCGCTGCACCTTCTCGTGACACACAATATGCACCAGTTTCAGGTTCTTTAGACTGAAGATCTCGAGGAAATACTCCAACACGCTGATGTCGACTACGCGCTTTTTGTGAATGGGACACTTCTGATTTGGATTTTCCACCAAGTCGCGTACGTTCTCTATCAAAGATGGCAATATCGTACGCGACAGCTCAATTTGATGATCGAGATTCCACACTTGGAACAAGATGAGATTCTCCCTCGAAGCGTAGGGGTTGATGCAGTGATCCTTGCCGCATGGTTGATCCTCACTGTACGGACCCTGACAATAGAAATCGCCCAAGTCCGTGCAGAGCGACACCGACCATTCGTCCAGGAGCTCATTGCGCGTGGTGTACTCCTTGATGATTTGTTTTAGACGCTTATTGGGCAGGGGTCTGGCGTCGATTTCATCGTCGTCGTCCTTTGACTCCGTCAGGAACTCATGTTTCTTCTTACAACTTCGATCGAAGATCATCGAAAAGTAATCACAGCCAATGAGGAGGTAGCGGAATTTCTCCAGAATCCTATCGAATATCACCCGAGCCTTGGCATTGCTGCGATAGAGCTTGTTGCGGGTCAGTTCGTCTTTGGTTTTGTAGTAGTAGCTGCGAATGCGGTCCTGGGCGCGGCGAGACATCGCCTCTTCTTTGGAATTGCAACGTTCCTCTTGTCCCTCGAACCATTCCGAGTGTTCGCTGCGCAGACTGAGGTGGGTTTTCTCCGTATCCGGTTGGGGTTTCTTCTTCTCGTACTCGCAGATCATGCGTTTGAATTTCTCAGGATTGCGTTCAATGAACTCATAAATGATGTCGGCCACCTTAAGAAGTGGCGACGTTTGGCGGAGTTTCTCGTACTCGAAATCGGAATCTGTAAAGAGAGTGGGCATTCAGTCATGTGTTTTGGATGCAGGTGGATTGGCTTACCAGTTGTGATGATTTGATCAGGCCCTCCGATTATGAACAGCGTTTGGGGTTCCAGCGACTGAAAGTAGTCCTCGTCAGAGACTTCGAAACCATCGGTGGAGAGATATATACGACAGTCTTTTATCTGGAATGGAAAGTGGCGGTTCTTGAGATGCACCTGGCAGTTCAGTGTTTGTCTGTGGGAAGTGCTTTAGCTGTAGGGAGTGCATGAGATGTTGATGTGTTGTGTGATGATGAAATGTGATATGGTTGATGTTTTCTACAACAGAAGCCACCAAAAAGTGTTCATCTCCCGAGAATGGTTATAGATAGTCAACATAATTCAAGTTTGGATCCTCTTCTGTGTCTCCAGCACGACTTTCTTATGTAAACTTCATTTCCCAATGACCACCGCAAAGTATTTATTGTTGCATGTAGAAAAAACACCGCGAAACCGATCTCACAGCTATGCATAACCTTTCCAGTAATAAGGAGATCACTAGCACACCACCGCAATCAAAGAACCAAATCAACCAAATCGCGAGGAAGCTGCAAGCGTTCTTGTCAGCGAGTGTAAAATAGTTTTAACAGAACAATTGTGTTTCTAACGAACGTCTTCATTAGAAAATGACAAAAATTCTATTGACTAGTAGAAAAAAAAAAAACATTTCAATAACCCGGCTGACGTTCGAGCCATACAGACGTTTTCCTGACCCTGTAACTGCATTTCCTTCCATTGTCAACGGATCTACTTCCTGTCGCCAAAGCGTCCTCCAATGCCTGGCTTTTGCATTCCACTGAGAAGCGATTTCTCATTGAAATTGATTGAAAAGACATTGTAATATCCCCAGCAGTGTCCTTGATTGTATGACCATGACCAGCACACCCATCTCCCAATGGATGTCGCTCGAGAAAATCCGCCCCAAATCGAGCAAAAATTTCATTGAAAAAACTCCCAAATACGGACTCACTCGCAATGACACAGAAACCCAGAAACCCAGAAACCTCCAAATCATCAGCACAAGGTCCAGAGTGAGCAACAATTTGCCCTAAAAAAAACTAAACGTACTTTCAAGGAACAACTTTGACGAATACTCCACTAGAATAGTGATAGTGACCATGACCAACATCCACAGGCACATCCTATAATGTACCAAACGGACACGGACAAGAGTTAAAAGTTGAACGTCCTTGCTCTACATTACGGTTGTGCATATGGAATTAACCTTGACAAGGATATACAATCGCTACCTACTCAATGGATACATACCAAACACCACACACTTGACTATGTGTATAATCAGCAACAGGTTGACCTGAACTGTAACCAATCTCCTCACTGCGCAACAACAAAAAGAAACGGAAAACAGAAATCTCTACATCACTGTGTGACATTGAAAAACTCTAAAGGGAGGGAAAGCAAGTTAAGGGTTGCGTCCTTGCCAATTCGCTGAGACGCAATTCCAATGAAAAAATGTTGTTCGAACATATTTTTGGTGTAAAAATGATCACAAATACTCACAGGAAACTTTAGCTTGGCTTTGTCCAATAGCACTTTGAGTGAGTTCGCTCCTATTCCATATTTTTTCGTTCTGGCGTTATCAGTTATCTTGTAGCCCTTCATTTTCTTGGTGGTTCCAAAGAGACTTATCATGAGGAAAGGGTTATTGCTGATTGGACAATTTTAAACACTTTGTTGGCACAAATTCGGAGATGAATTCACTCGCGTTTGGTAATTCTGATTGATTTTTTCCAAGGTATATTCACTTCACTATTGAAACACTATGCTACGAACGATTGGAGCTCTTGAATTTAATTGAAATTGCTGGACGTAGCTTTTAGCACATCCCCTTGTTTGTTGCATTCCGTTAAATCGAATGTCAAAAATACTTTTTGCAAATTCTTGTTTACCTTTTTTCGTGCACTTTTAACGAAGAATTTGTTAAGTGTTGCCAAATCAACATATTGGTGAAGTTAAAATTCATTTGAGGGTTGTTTTAGTAAATTTGAGTTATAACCGCCAGCAAATAGAAATAAATGTCTAGCTCTCGTCCTGACACTTGATTTTTTGCGATTTTCTTTGTGGTGGATGAAGGTTGCCCACTTTTCGTGTGATAGAAACGGATTATGCCTCAATTCAATATGTTACTTTATCATCAACCGCTCGAACATTGTTCTTATATTTTGCTAAAAAATACTGGATAATCTCTTCTGTCCGCCTCTAAGAATTTTATTGTTCCATTAAACTGGTCCCAGGACTGACCCTGTTTGAGTATAAACAGCACGTTCTCAACAATTCAACTAAAATTAGCTTGCTGTAGACAATTTGTACCAAATAAATTTCGTTCTTTGACAACTTTTCGCCCCTTAAACATTTGCACTTTTCCAGGCAGAATTCAATAAAGATAATTAATTTGTCAGTCGCCAGTTGGCAACACTAAACATGCCCCATCTACAACTACAATAAATTCTTTCGTTCAAAATTCTTCCCCACCCAGGACCCAAAAAATGAAAAAAAACATCAACTGTCAAACTTTGCACTGGCAAAAGAAAGCAAAATAAAAGCTTTTAGGAAATTATACACTTCAGCAAAGAAGTGCCCAAGAAAAAACGTCATTCCAAAGTGATTGCCTATCAATTTGTTGATTCCAATTAATAAAACCCTCAGCCAAAAATTAAGCACTTCCAAACCCAGTGACAAAACTGCTCCTCCACATACTTGCTCAAATGGGAAATCCACAAACAAATCGGTGAAGTACTCTAAATTTTGCTCAAAAACACACCGAAAATACTATGCACAAAGCGAATGCAAATTAATTCATCAAAAGGGACAATCCAAAACAAAGCCATTTGACGGTGAACAAAAATCAATTTAGAATGGATATGCAATTGCGAGACTTTGAAATGAGTGACTCAGAGACTGAACTATTAATACATCCATCGGTGGCGGCGTCAGCTACCGGTGGAGGCGATGGCATAGGTATTGGAATTGGTATCAGCAGCAAGCGAACAGAGAGCAACGTTGTTAGTAGACTATTTGGTCTTGGCCGCAGCAGCAGCAGCAGTAGACAAACCGGACAGGTTCGTCTCAGAAATGATCGAAGCAGAGAACGTGTCACACTTGTACCACTGCCACCACCATCGTCATCATCGACAGCAACGACGACGCCACCATCAGAGTATCAACAAAACTTCTCCTTCACCAGTGTTGGAGCTAGTATATCACCAGCAGTACAACAGCAAAAGCAGCAGCAGCAACAGCAGACTGTGTTCTATCATCACAACCGGAGACGAAAATCATCAAGAAATCTGGGGAATTATTGTAAAATAATATTTTGCGGGTGAGTTTTCGCTTCTTTTTTTTTTGGTATTTTCTTTTAAAAGTGGAAAGTTTGACTTGGACAGAACTAGACTGTGTTTGGCTTTCAAAGTCTAGAAATTTGCGTAATCATGCTAACGAGGTGACAGACGATGAAGTGCCTTCGTCGTCAACGTTGTGGTAGAAATTGTGGAGAATTTCGCAATCAGTTTATTGGTTCCCCGGCAGTTTTTTTTCCCATTCGATTTAATTAAATTATAAGCTGGCCCTTTCCACAGAAAGTGTTGTGTTCCTTGGTTGCTAGAGATGAAAACGCGGAGCAAAGCAAAACTAGGCGAAAATTCTAAAAATACTCCCTCGGCCATGGATTTTCCTCTCGCCGTACATTGGGCATGAGTGCAAGATTTTCTTATTTATCGCGCAATTTCGACTCGAGAGAACAACAGACCAACATGTGGATGGTGGATTCGCGGAGGGAGTAAGGGGCTAAACAAGTCAACCGACGACACAACTTCTGACCTGTTTTGGAGGTCGACTGGTTTTCAAGTTTTTTTTTTTTTTCTTGTCTCAACGCTTACCTCACCATGGAGTGGGAAATTAGGTGCTTTAACTCAAAATAGTTCACCCATAACACTTCGTATGCACTGTGTTAGCGGTAAAAAGTGGAATAAAATCGTGCAATGATTTACAACTACACGAGCATGTGTACCAACTCAACTACGTGTGGTGGCGGCGGTTAGCGCTTTCCAAGCCTCTCCAGAGCTTATCATTTCATAATTTGAAACCGCATTAGTCAGCGCTGTTGAGAAACTCAATTTCAATTGCCAATTGTGTGTGATTCACAAGGGAACTCGCAAATGGATCGGCTTGTTCAGCTTGAAGAAGTTTGCTTATCTCCAAAACAAAACAAAACAAAAATTAATCTATAATACTGAGGGGAGCGAATTTCTGTTTCATCAGCAACAACAGTCACTGTGGTATTTCAAGTGGAGGTTGTTTCGATTTCCTGGTCTAACAATGGAGTTCCTACCATTGTAAGGGGAAAGCAAAAAGCAGTACGAAAGACCGTATGCGGTTTGTGTTTGCTACCAGCTGTACACCACACCCCTGAATGCCTTTCTAGACCTATGTACACATTTGTGTTGCGTATACAAAGAAAGGTGTTTTGTTAATTGGGTTAGAAACGCCTCCGCACTAAACAATAAACTCATGTCGTTTTCCATTGGTTTCACTCGGGGATCCACTCATTCTAAAATCCAATGGAACAACAAAACTGCTTCTGAAAGAATCCACAAAAGTATTGGTGAAATGCCAAAAAATAATCTACGGCTGTTGTCAGCTGACTGGTATAAAATGCATAAATTACACTTGTATGAGTGCTTCTTGAGTGGATTCCGACTTCAAATCGAGAAGCGAAATTCTCTCCTCAGAATCACCAGAAGAGTATTTTTTGTGCCAATGGAACGGTTTCAGGAGTGATTTTTTCGATTCCGGACTCTTCCGGACGCTTCTTTTTGCCCAATGGAAAACGACATTAGTATGCTGTTGTTTCTCTTTGCGTAATAATGCTAATTTGAGAATAAAAGGGTAGACGGACAGCACTTCCTGGGCGTAAATGCAAGGAGTGTTTGCTTCTCGCTGGCTGTGGTTGATTAGCCACAATCGGATTTTGTTCTCAATGCTATGGCCCGTAGAAACAATTTGATCTAAGGTGTAGCGACTCCAGTTTTAATGGCTATTTCTGGGTTCAAGTTCAATTGATTAGATCAATTTAAAATGTGTTCTTAAACCAGCTCTGTTATTGGACCTGATTCTTTTTTATATGTTTATGAAGGATCACAAAAGCTCGATAAGTAGTTTGCTATTGATTAAGCTATCATGCGAAAGTCAGTCAATTTTGTTGTGCAGTGGAATGGCATACAAGTGACTGACAATATTGTTGTGACAGAGGGCAACGGCTGTTCAAATAATTGCACCGACATCCGCTCGTGCATATTTTCCGCAGCGCAACATGTATACATAACATTATCATAGTCTGACGCAGTTGCGTGGACAGAGTTTGTGATTTATTCAAACATAACGACGTTTTTCAGTTGGATAGTAACTGGCCCTCGCTGTAGTACTGCATTTTTCCATTCAATAGACTTTTTTGAACCCTATCCCCGAACTCTGTTAACCTTAACCATCGTAAATAGTTTCCTTTGTCAATTAGCTATCTTTGCTAAAACCCTTTTATGACCGGTAGCGTATGAAAACAAAAGTAGTTGTTACAATCAGTCGCTATTAGCTAAGCAATTTACTGATCAGATTGCGGAATGAGCCTCTTTCTATTACTACTGATTTACTAGCCCAACGTAAACGCCATGATTGTGACAGTGTATAGTAAAAGCTTCAATCTGTTTGACTTTCATTAGTTGGTAGCGACTTGTTTTTTTTTATCGTTAGATATTAGGCTTCATAAAATTTATTACCTGGGGGAGTAAAATAATCTTTACTTCGGCTAATTCGATAAAGAAAGACATGACAATCGCCGAGTTGAACAATCGCATTTATGCATAAAGGAAGGGTATGGGCATTTAGTCTACCAAAACGCGTATCCAGATTATTTGTTATCTGATTGCAATGCTCGTGGCTTGCAGTTATGTACTTTGATAATTCATGGCTACCTGGTTAAAGAAATACAGATAAAAGCATTATAATCTAAAGTCTTATCATAATTTTGGGTTGGGGTTACTTCAACAGTACAACTAGAAATGATCTTGAGTTGTTCATCATCCGACGCACAAAGATTCAATTCGCTGTGAGACGCTAAACAGTTGTTATAAATCACGCGGGGTGGTAGATTAATCTTTGTGGATTTAGTAGTTATATCCGGCCTGTACTGCCAAATTGTATTACTACTTACGCTTTTTTAATATAGTAACAAGTTAGAAATGCTAAGCAGAAACAGAGCAATCTTGAATATACAAAAGATTCTGTAGGCTTAAAATCCGTTATGAAATGATTTGACTTAAAATAATCTATTTACTTTGTAGTATGAAATTTTATTATCTCTTGTTGGAAGGCGCAAAACATTTTTAGAATGTTGGTTGTTATTTTTACTGACGAAACAAAAATGAGTGCACCTGCTAGATAGAGCTTTCGGGATAACATTAGTTGAGAAGCATATACTGGGGACATAGTCATGTCAAATAAAGCGTTAAACACATTAAACGGTCCACTACAATAGGAATAAGTTCAGCCAGACGCTTGGCAGCCATTGGTTTCATTATGGTCACATGCAATTGAAGTGTGACCGCTTAAGCTTGATATGCATCATATGCACGCATTCATAATTGTTAGCCAAATTTATTCAAACGTGACTAAAATGGTGACCCTCCTCAAGTGAAGCTTGTAACGTAAAACAAAGCTCAAGAAACGGGTGTGTTTGGACTGCGGGGCTTTTGAGTCAAGCCCAACCCAAGTTGGCAGGAAATAAATTACTAAGCGTATGCTCCGGTTAGGCGAGGTTAAACGATATGACTCGTTAAATATGCAATTTCCCCATTATTTGTGTCTAATACATATCCAAAACGAGGTGGTACATGTAAAGCAACTATGAAATTACCAAAAACTGCAAGAATTCTAGCACCCGCACAGGATACTGGACAGTTGGTGTGCAGTGTGGTTGGTCTATTTGCGTAATTTCCGGAGCCAAGCACAAATGTCGTTTTCCATTGGGCAAAAATAAGCGTCCGGGAGAGTCCGGAATCGAAAAAATCACTCCTGAAACCGTTCCATTGGCACAAAAAATACTCTTCTGGTGATTCTGAGAAGAGAATTTCTCTTCTCGATTTGAAGTCAGAATTCACTCAAGAAGCACTCACACAGGTGTAATTTATGTATTTTATACAAGTCAGCTGACAGCAGCCGTAGATTATTTTTTGGCTTTTCACCAATACTTTTGTGGATTCTTTCAGAAGCAGTTTTGTTGTTCCATTGGATTTCAGAATGAGTGGATCCCCGAGTGAAACCAATGGAAAACGACATAAGAATGTGTCAAACTCTAAAAATTGAGCGAAACTCTCTCAGGGAGCTGTAAATATACTCAAAAGTAAATGGATAGAGATAGACCTCGAGCTACTTTGAGCCACTTTCATCCTTGACATCTACCTATTTGCAAGTTGCAACATACGAAACGTTCTGGGAGAACATTTAACCACCGCCGAATTTTCTTTATTTCACAGATTTTATGTGCGCATTTGATTTTTCAGACGGATTTTGAATTTATTTCTTGTTAACTTTGTTTTCAATGTTTGAAATTTAAATATTTTGACTAAATATTAAATTGTACTTCATTCCACTTCTACAGCGAAAAAAAAAACTCTCTAAACTCGTCTTTCGTCAACAGTGTTGAATAATAGATGCAAACGAAATCAAACAGCACACCGTTGGCACCCTATTCACACTGAACGAACAAAACTTAACGAATTGTTTACTACAAAATTCCTCCAGCAAAAAGTGCATTCAACTGCTGCCAACATGAAAACACAAAATCTTATATTGATTTTGACACTTCTCCCAGGCCAGTGTTTTCTGCGCTGTTGTATGAGTGCGAAGTAAAAAGTTTCTTTTTCGTGTTTTTTTTTTTATATACCAAGAACAAAGTGAAAATTTTCTAGTTTTACGTTGGGTTTTCATTGCTCGAGAAAATATGGGAATTTCCTAAATTCTTTCTGTGGAATTTATAGAAACCTTTTCAATAGTTCATCATTGAAACATTTAGCATGGATGATACATCGCAAAGTTCGGCTACAACGCCGATAGTTAAGGAGAACATTCCTCTTATAAATCGACCCAGGAGTCGATGGAATATGCTAAGGTGAATCATCGCTTAGTTCTGTTTTTAATTCAGCTGATTTCATGTTTTTCATTTTCTGGATAAATCGCGAAAATTATGTGAAATTGATTAGATTTGCTATTGTTGTGATTGAGGGTGAACAATTTTTTGCTGGTGAAGACGTAGAAACCCTTTTTTTTTAAATTATGTATACCTACAACTACAGCTGAGTGCATAAGAATTTATTTTATTGATTTTTTTTATGAAAATAAAAATGTGATGATGGGGTGTATGATGTATTTCGATAAAAAAAAAAAACAAATGTGGGGAAAAAATGCATGAGTTCGACGTGAAATCAGACAGTTGTAGGTGGGGAAAAGTAATTGCCTCCTCCAGAGGCGACAATTATTCTAGTCTGGAAATTAGGGAATGTGTCCTTGTTCCTTGATGGTCGTTTGTTTTTGCAGCCTTGGCTCGACTGCAATTCTTTTTAATTCCTTTGTACTGATTGTCTGATTGTGCTGTTGCTGAATGCTTTCTCATCATTTTAAGACTCGCCTCTTCAATGCAAAAGTATTCTAGGATACTTGCTTGTTGGATTGTTGCAGCCAATATTGTCCCTAGACAGCTTGGCTTCGGCTATGCGAAAGCGGCAACGCTCTACATCGCCACTCCAAGCAGCGTTTGGCACCCCCTATAGCGATCTTTCAATGAATTGCAAAGTTGAGCTGGGGGTGGGGGCAATTGCGAACTTACGCACTTGCCTTGCCGCGCAAGTACAGTTGAGTTTAATATTTTGTTAACTGCATACATAATATTGCATGAGTGGCCACTCTTGACTTATCTCGGTTGTATTCTCCTCTTTCACTGCATAGTAGATCCGCTGCATTCGAGTAGTTCTTATCATGTTTCAAAAACAACAGGAATATAAAGTAATGCTCCATTGTACGACTTGCTATACACTCGTCTGGTCAGTGTCGATGGGACACAATTGACTTCTTTGGCACAACTGACTATGAAATGAGTCATTTAAAAGAAAGTAACTTCACAATTTCGCTGATGACAGCAATTTGCTGACACATTTAAGTAATTGACAGCGCTTAGGGTATAATCCCCACGCTATTACGTATATTCTATTAGTTTGTATTTCTTAATTGATGGCTCATATCCTTTGAAATAACCAAAATTAGTTGTATTGTCGCTCGCGCGAGACATGGAATTTCATTCTGTAGTTGAAAGTTTAACCTTAAAGGAGAAAGTTCTTGTTGTGGAAAGTATCACGTTTGAGTTGCAGTGCTCTTAGGCTTTTGCCATGGTGCAGTTGCCCCAAATTAAGGAAAGGTACAAGGAAACTACATTCCCTATCCATGTATCTCTGTAGTTAGTGTACTCATATCACAAAACGAATGTGAATCAAGCAGTTGAAAACGATAGCAAACTCTAAATAGGCAAATACAGGCGGCGGTCATCTGTTAAGATAAAAACCATTCCGTGAATCCTGCTATAGGAACTCTCTGACTAACAACACATCTTTGTCTTTGCAGCTGCTGGGGGCGGGCGTGGAGAAAATGGTTTTCGGCCCGTGAACTTCGCGCTCGGACTGTTCATTTGGGACGTCCGACAAGCGATAAATTCCCACCGAACGAGATCCGCAATCAAAAGTACAATTTCTTAACTTTTCTGCCGCTGGTACTGTTCGAGCAGTTTCGTTTCTTTTTGAATATGTATTTCCTGCTGATGGCGTTGAGTCAGTTCATTCCGGACATACGAATCGGTTATCCCTACACGTACTGGGGACCGCTGTGTTTTGTCCTAATGGTGACAATATGCCGTGAGGCAGTCGACGACTTTCGTCGTCATCAGCGAGATCATGAAGTCAATTCGCAAAAGTACAAACGTCTAATGGTAACGAGAGAGCATGGCCACGAGATGGTGTCGTCGTCAAAACTAAAAGTCGGCGATGTCATCATCGTGGAGAAGAATGAACGAGTGCCAGCGGATCTGATTTTACTGCGCACAAGTGACAAGAGTGGGTCGGTTTTTGTACGAACGGATCAGCTAGATGGTGAGTTGCAGGCAAGGATAGCGTTTGACATTTTGTATGTAAACATTTTCTGGATTTAGGTGAAACGGATTGGAAACTACGCCTGGCCGTGCCACTCACGCAGAAGCTGACCAAGGACTCAGATCTGTTTAGTATCGACGCGAATGTGTATATCGAAAAGCCGCAGAAGGACATCCACTCGTTTATCGGAACTTTTGCTATGGTGAGTGGTCGAAATGCAGCGACGAGCTTGTGTAAAACGTTTTCTTTTTATATCACAGCAACACGGATGCGAGGAGAGCAGTTTAAATGTGGAGAACACCCTGTGGGCAAACACAGTCGTAGCTGCTGGCACAGCAACCGGCATTGTCATCTATACGGGCTGCGAGACGCGCAGTGTTATGAACAACTCCAAGCCCCGGTCGAAAGTAGGTCTGCTGGACATGGAAATCAATGGACTCACAAAGGTTTGTTCTTCGGATCGAATTTTCATACCGTTACCGTATAGTTTCCCACCCTCAGGTCCTATTCTTTGCAGTGCTTGGCCTCTCGTTGGTCATGATGATCTTGAAAGGATTCAACGGACCCTGGTACCGCTACATGTTCCGTTTTGTCCTTCTCTTCTCGTACATTATTCCGATCAGTCTGCGCGTGAACTTGGACATGGGAAAGGCCTTCTATTCGTGGCAAATGCAAAACGATCCCGAAATCCAAGGCACAGTAGCCAGATCGACGACAATACCCGAAGAATTGGGTCGCATCTCCTACGTGCTGACGGACAAAACCGGCACGCTGACTCAAAACGAAATGGTGTTCAAGAAAATCCACCTGGGCATTGTGTCCCACGACAGCGATACTTTCCATCACATCGGAGCAATGATACAGAACCTGTCGCCGATGATACATCACAGCACTGAATCGGCCCCCACAAAACCGTCAAAGTATACGGGCAGCCGGATGCGGCGTCCTGAAGGGTGGCGCGAATGGGAAGCAGTGAAGGCGCTGGCCTTGTGTCACAATGTGACGCCAGTGACAGATGACGATACCAACAGTAGCAACAGCAATGGAAGTTCTCCCACCAAGTCCGTTATCAACATGGAGGAGAAAAAACCAACAGAGGAGATCACCTATCAGGCGTCGAGCCCCGATGAGATTGCTCTGGTGAAGTGGACCGAACAGGTCGGGCTAACACTCATCGCTAGGGATATCAACTCCATGACACTGCAACTGAAGGCGCCCAAGACTGCCGAAGAAATACCTTCATATCTGCGAAAAGATGAGAATTCGTCTTCGCCATCGACCAGCAGTGCAAGTACGGCATCACTGAGCTCAGTGACCGCTGGAGCAAACAACACATCAGCAAGCAAGGACGACTTGCTACACTTCCAGATCCTGCAAGTATTCCCCTTCACGAGCGAGTCGAAGCGCATGGGCATCATAGTGAAGGACAGCCACTCGGGTGAAATTACCTTCTATTTGAAGGGCGCCGATGTGGTGATGACATCGATTGTTCAGTACAACGACTGGCTAAACGAAGAATCTGGCAATATGGCACGCGAGGGCTTGCGGACGCTGGTGGTGGCCAAGAAGGTTCTCACCGAGGAGCAGTACGCTGACTTTGAAACGCGCTACAATGCTGCCCGATTGAGTGTATCCGATCGTGTGGCTAAGGTTGCGGCTGTAATTGAGTCATTGGAACGCGAATTGGAACTGGTCTGTTTAACTGGAGTCGAAGATCGCCTTCAGGACGGTGTCAGACCGACTCTAGAGCTTCTTCGCAACGCTGGAGTGCGTGTATGGATGTTGACTGGTGACAAACTGGAGACCGCTTGTTGCATTGCCAAGAGCTCACAGTTGATTGGCCGAAATCAGGGACTTCACGTCCTCAAGAGCGTTAAAACTCGCACAGACGCTCACTTAGAGCTGAATCAGTTCCGCAGGAAACAGGGTTGCGCCCTCGTCGTGTCCGGCGAGAGTCTAGAAGTCTGTCTGCAGTACTATCGCACCGAATTCATGGAACTGGCCACCGCTTGCCCAGCGGTCGTCTGCTGCCGATGCAGTCCCACCCAAAAGGCGCAGGTGGTGTCACTCATTCAGGAGCACACAAAAAAACGCACCTGTGCCGTTGGCGATGGGGGCAACGATGTGAGTATGATTCAACAGGCCGACGCTGGTGTCGGCATTGAGGGTCGTGAAGGACGTCAGGCCTCTTTGGCGGGTGACTTTAGTGTACCGCAATTCTCACACATCGCCAAATTGCTGCTGGTGCACGGCAGACGATCGTACAAACGATCCGCCGCACTGTCGCAATTTGTTATCCATCGTGGCCTCATCATAACCACGCTGCAGGCGGTCTTCTCTGCCGTCTTCTACCTGAGTTCAGTGGCTCTGTATCAAGGTTTCCTTATGGTCGGCTATTCAACGTTGTACACGATGTTTCCGGTGTTCTCGCTGGTTCTCGATCAAGATATCACATCAATAACGGCAGTAACGTATCCAGAGCTGTACAAGGATCTGTCCAAGGGCCGCAGTTTGAGCTACAAGACCTTCTTCATTTGGGTATTGATCAGTATCTACCAGGGCGGTGTGATCATGTACGGAGCGTTGATTCTGTTCGAAGACGAGTTCATACACATTGTGGCGATCAGTTTCTCGGCGTTAATTTTGACCGAGTTGATTATGGTCGCGCTAACGATACGCACTTGGCATCGGTGAGTAATGGCACAGGGGATATTTTGTTCCTGTTGATTGAATCTAGTGTTGTGTTTCTTTGCAGGTTGATGGTTTTGGCAGAGCTGTTCAGCTTGACGCTTTATCTTCTGTCGCTGGCTGTGCTTCATGAATATTTTGGTGAGTACACTGTGTGTCTCCAGCTAAGTGGGGTCATAAGGAAGATTGTAGGTACGCAGACGAAGTTGTCTGCATTCGGCAGGGGTGTGCCGTCCACGAGAAACTCAGTCGTCAATGCGACTCCACAAATGTTGGCAAGTCCTCGGCGTTTGTCTTGCAAATTGATGGAAATCCGCTCCCACACATGCCAGTGTGATTTAAAAGTCTTAATTTTGAATCCCCAAAAGATATGTGACAGTTTCAGAGTGGTTAAGGGGTTGATCAGCATATAGTTCTGCCTGAAACACTGATGCGTGTTTCCATGAATATCTTTTGACTTGTTTTAACTTTCTTCGATTATTATACACCCATAAGAGAAGCAGTAATCTGAACAGCTCCTAATCAATTATTTTTCTCGTCCTTACAGATTGGGAATTCATCTGGTCGTACGATTTCCTTTGGAAGGTTTCAATCATCACCTTAATCTCGTGTCTACCACTTTATATCATCAAATTCCTACGAAAGAAATGTTCACCACCCTCGTATCTGAAGCTCTCCTAAATATTTCCATCGATTCTGTTTCCAAAACGATTGCGAAAGATGTTGAAAGTGTTTCTTCTATTTTTTTTAACCGATTTTCAGTTGATATTTAACACGAAACAACGTTCTTTCTTTAAGTAGCATTTTTAGTCGGCCAACTACACACATCTTTCTATTTTCGGTGCAAATTTGAACCCCCTGTCTTATAATCGAAAAATGTACTACGTGATATTTTCTTTCTCCACTTTTAATACATAAATGTTTATTTTATGATACGCTTGTAAATTGTTTTTATTTTATGTAAACAAAGCACATTCGAACTCATGCCTGGGCTTCTTTATTATGATTTTTATTTTTTTTTGTTTATGATTAAAAGTCAAGAGATATAATAATAATAATTATTAAAGACGTGTTTTATGTTGTTAGTTATTTATATTTAAAATTAAAGCAAAACAAGGACACAAATCTGAATGTGAAAATGAATAATTACTATAACAAAAAAAAAAAAATTAAGATAATCTAGTTTTTAAGGTATAATTTACAATTTCCTAATTGTAAGAATAAACAACAAGTAACAAAATATTTTATTCCGAGGTGTATTTAATAAATATTCCCAAGGAAAACAAATTAAGAACTTTACAGGCTTTTAGCAAGCTAACTCTAATTAAAATCATATTTAAAAAAAGAAACGGTGATCATAACACATTTGAAATAAAACTATTTTAAATAAAAAAAAACATAGTTTTCCTTGTTAATTTGTTTCAGGAAATGTGGGCGGTTGGTACCAGTGTCGTTAGCACTCTCTCTTCATCTATCCCACGAAGCGTGGTCATTTTTCCCTTTTACTCAAATTCCCCTTTTAAAATCCCACGATATTTTTTAAAGTAAAATTTGTATAACACGGAAAGAAAATCACTCTTTAGTATAAAAACCGCAGTTAGTAACATTGCTATCATAGACAAACCATACTGAGACCCCCAACTCACAATCCTCTTGCCGCTGGCCCAGTCAATTTTTATTCAAATTCGCCATTTTGTATTCCTATCGGTGTTATGTCAAAAAAGAATCAGTGTGACATGCAAAAACACACAAAAACTACAAAAATAAATGCTGCCAACCGCGGCAACCGTGGGGAAATGTGACAGAATTCGGGAATTCAACATTTTTACATAACTGAATGCCATTGGTTAGTTATTATTAATTGTTAAAAGGCGAATAATTTGATTTGTTTGGTTAGTAAAACTATCTAAAGTTGATGTTCTATATACTAGAAACATATTAGGACAAAGAGGGTTGTATATTTTACGCTTTTGGATATCATTAACTTCGATTTTGTGTGTAAATTTTTCTTAAATAATGAAGAAAACTTGCTCAAAATGTTTTCATTTTCCCTCAACCAATCTACATTGTTCATTTTTCATGAACATTTTAAGCAAATGTGCACTTATTCCCAAAAAAAAATATTATCCACACGTAACGAACAATTTCAAATTTAACGCATAAAACTCTATGAACTCTGCCAGCAACTTTGCCCACAGCGGAAGTGTCTCATATCTGCTGGGAGTGAGTTGGTGAGCCGGAATTTTTGAAGTTTCGTGACATTTGTCAATACGATTTTCTATGTAACAATACTAGCGCACCAGATGTGTACACTCCATAAAAAATATAGCTTGTAGGCTAAGTAACGGGAAATCAGCCGGAGTTGGTGGTCTCAGTATTGTCTCTGACTGCTATGATTAATTTTTTGGTACTAGAAAATGTTGATAAAAGACGATTTACATGAGAGCTGTTTTTTATGGACATTCAGTGTGTTGTTAATCGTGGTGAAATATAGGTGTTTTTATAGAATTTCACCAAAAATGTATAGCTTGAATGTTTTTGTCAGATTTCTGAAATTCCCACGATTTGGTGCTTTTCCCTTTATCACACGGAAGGCTTTTCGGATATCGAAATTCCCACAAAAAGGGGTAAATCCCACGATATAAAACACTGGTTGGTACACTGCCGATCAATCAAACAGACTCAACATGTTCTGTCAGTTGTACAGAAAGCTACAACCATAACCATAAACTAAGTATTAAATAGACCGTCAGCTCCCGCGCACCTACCCGATTCCCCCCGCAAATTTTTAAAATAAAATCCTCTCTTAAATTTAAATATCTGTGAATACGTGTGAAGCAGCAAAAAAAAAATTTTTTAAAAGGTGGGAGGAGTAATAAAATACTGACACTCAGCAGTGTTCCTGCATTGTGGTATCTCTACCTTTTTGTGGGAATTTAAATTTTTAAAAAACTTTCCAGCGTAAGAGCAAAAAATGTCTTAATTGTTTGACTATCAATAATCTGGCAGAAAAACAGTCGAACTACATTTCACTATGAATATCAACGCACTAAATGTACATAAAAAAGAGATTTGCCTTAAGCAAAAATTTCTATTATCAAAAAATTATCATTATAATGTTAGCAAACTGCGATTTTTATACTGAAGATTAATTTAATATGATTTTCTCTCCGAACAATACAAATTTTACTTCTAAAAGTATGTATTTTCCATAAAAAATCTAAGGGAATTTGAGTTTAGTGAAAAGGGAAAAATTAACACGCTTCTTGTGAAAAATAAAGTGAGCGTGCTGAGAAAACTGACTGAGAGTTACTGTATTTGGTGAGTTTCTGTCAGCTGATGGATGCGTTCTGAGAGTTTAAGCTCGTTGTTTTATTTCACCACGAAAACATGTAGATATTCTACGAAATTTATAATAGCGAATGTAATCAACATAAATAAACAAATGAATGATGTGTGAAATAAAATAAGATATTTTTGTTCCTATAATTATTGTGTCTGTTTTCGTTTGCTGTTTTTGGCGAAAAATGATTTCACCGTGAATGTCCACAGAAAAACGGCAAAGAATTTAAAGAGAAGAATTGATTACGACTAATAAGATTTGAAATAGTATGACCTTTTAGTTATAATCTTTTCTTGAAGATTCCGTTCATTAAAAAAAAAAAAATGTATTAGAAAATTTGGAACAATTGACACAATTAATGAAATTACATTTGAAATCAATTGCGTCAGCCGAGAATATGAATAATGTTCATTTATAATAAAAATAAAAAGTCTAGTAGACACAATCAGCGAAAATTTATTTTCTTTAAAATTTACGGAAAAGAACGAAACTCAAAATGTATTTAAGCAAAATTGGAAATAAACATGTTTACTGATTTGTACCTTGATATGTCTCACGCATTTAAGTTTTGCTGCTTACAATTTATTTGCTTTTAATATATACGATTCATAATCATTAGTAATCAAATATTTTTTTATATTAATAAGCGTTTTTCTTTATATTTTTGTCAATGATTCATATAGTTTATCGATTTCGATTTTTTATAACAAAGATGAAAACATCCCGTACTATATAGATTATCTAGGTAAAATGAAAGAAATCTTAATACGTACACCTACCTAACCTATGCGTTTTAATAGAAATTGGTACTAAATTCACCACACCATACCCACCGTTTTCTTAACACGTCCCGATAACGGGCAGTTATTTGAATTATTTGAATTTATTTCAATGTTACCACAAAGTGAACTGTCAGGCAACTGTCAGGTTCCTATGTGCAAGAGTATGTGTGCGGCTAATCTACTTTAACATGGCACACATACTTTGCCACATAGAAACACGGAAAACAGCTTGTAGGCAAATTCTCTTAAGTTGCAAGAGCTGACGGTCTATTTAATACTTAGTTTATGCCATAACCTTTGTTGGTTTTTTTATAGTGGAACATTATACAAGTTTAAGAGATAAGAGTTGGCTTCAGAAATTGTACAGTGTGATCTATTTTCATTTTGCTTTGCGTATGACAAAAGCATAAACTAAGTATTAAATTCCCACAAAAAGGTAGAGATGCCACAATGCAGGAACACTGCTGAGTGTCAGTATTTTATTACTCCTCCCACCTTTTAGAAATTCTTTTTTTTGCTGCTTCACACGTATTCACAGATATGAAATTTAAGAGAGAATTTTATTTGAAAAATTTGCGGGGGGAATCGGGTAGGTGCGCGGGAGCTGACGGTCTATTTAATACTTAGTTTATGGACAAAAGGCAACAGCCATTTCAGAGGCTGTTATTTTAGTTTCCGATTAGCTGTGCAAGCAAAAAGGTGAATTTTGGTGCCTATTTTTTTTTTAATTGAGTGAACACAAAATGGGTCGTGGTGCAGCACTAGGTTCGGAGGAAAAAGGCAAAATATTGGCCTATCGAGACAGGAATTTTACAACCATGCAGATAGCAGAAAAAATCTCTAAAAGTCAGACTGTTGTCAGTCATTTTCTGAGAAATCCATTTAATTATGGGAAAAATATGAAAACAAACGCAAGGAAAGCACTTACGGCTTGCGAAGAGAGAAGAATTCCGCGAGAAGTCTCAAACTCAAAGTGGTCTGCAGCTAAAATTCGACTGAACTTGGGAGTAAATGCAAGTGTAGCTACCGTAAAAAAAAAAAACCACCGCTAAACGACGTTCGTAAGCATGCTCGCTCTCTTTTTGCTCGGAGTCACATGACCATAGAGTGTAACCAAATCGTTTTTTCTGATGAAAAACGTTTTAATTTGGATGGACCAGACGGCTTTAACTACTATTTCCATGACACAAGAAAGAAAGAACAAGAAATCGTGAGGGGTGTATAATGGTGTGGGTGCCATATTCTACGTTTCATCTAAGATGAATGCCATACGCTACAAGGAGCTGCTGCAAAAAGCATTTCCACATTTTGGTAACATTTTTGGGTCATAACCTTGGACATTTCAACATGATAACGCCTCAATACATACCGCTCGAGTGGTAAAGAAGTGGATTAAAGACCAAAATGTAACCTTGATGGAGTGACATCCGTACTCTCCTGACCTCAATATCATCGAGAACGTGTGGGGATGGCTGTCGCGTATTAAAATTTACGTGGAGGAGATTGTCCTTTCGTACTCCTTACACTGAGAAAGAATTTCGCCACCACTTTCGAAAACGATCTAAGGAGAACATAAAATTTTATTTTTCCGCCTGTTGATACCATTTTAATATACAAGAAATCAAAACAAATGTCAAATAGGACAACAAATTTCGAATCAGCTTTTAATTGACAGCTTTTTCAATTCTTACACCAAGAAATTTGTTTAGTAAAAATTCGTAAGATTCTCAGTGGAAGGGTTATTTCTTGCTCTCTCGATGACGCTCTCTTTTACGAATTTTTCGAGTTAAGGAACGGCATTGAGTAAAAATTCGTAAAAATTCGTAAGATTTAAAAGTAAAGGAACAGACCTACTAAGTTTTCGGAAGATTTTGTCATTTATTTTATGTTTTAAGTCTCTGAGTCTATTTGATTGATCGAAAAAAAGTCACCATTTTCAAATTATATTAAGAAATAACCCTCGGACTTAGAACACTAATTGGGGTTTGGTTTATTTACAACTAAAATACTTAATAACAAAAAAATATGCTTTTGCAAATTTTGTTCGTTTTATGGTTTAAAAAATGCAATATTCAATAGAAAAACCTTGAGTCGATTTTATTGATCGGCAGGGGAAGTATACTTCACGTTCATTTCTTAAACTATCTTTAGAAAAATCCACAGCAACACTGTTTACATCCTGGGGTCGAATCGCGTCGTCCGTGGACGAGCACTAGGCACGTGTCGGAATCTGTTTTTGTTTCACATGTAAAATCAACTTATTTCCGTGAACGTAGGAAGTAGCGATTCGACCCCTGGGCGAAAGAAGTGACACTCTAGGTGGACATATCAACAGCCGGGAGACGTATTCTCACCACCGCGCACCCTAAGCACCTGGGAGTCACATTCGACAACAAGCACACTTTCTCGACACACGCTATCAACGTTAAAAAATCCGGAGTCGAATCGTGTCGAGCAATACGTGACGGAATTTGTTTTTGTTTCGTGTGTAAGACCGGCATAATTCCGTAAAGTATGGGCCATTCATGGATGTGGCGATTCGACCCCCAGGTCGAGAAATAACATCATCAAGTCACTCGCCGAAAGTTCATGGGATAAATTCAAAGGCACACTCCCTGCCACATACAAAGAAATCGGTTGATCCGTCCTCAACTACGCTGCAACTATACGGACCCCTCAAGCGACGCCAACTGGAAGCACCTTCAAGTAAGCCTCAACAAAGCCAAGCGTACCATCACAGGATGCCACCTCATGGCAAACGGTGACCATTTACACACGGAAACAGTGATGCTCCCGATAAAAACGCATAACACCATGCTCTCTCAACAGTTTCTACTAGCCTAGGGTAGAAACAGCTGCCCTGCCCTATCCAACTTAAGGAAGGCTTACTTCGAAAACGACTTCCTCTTTGATCTTATTGATCGAGGCTATAACACCGCCGCTAACAATCTTAGCTTCATAATCAGAAGTAAATGGTTTCCATGAGGGCAGCCAGTAAAGGAACTGTCCCCCGTCAACACCAGTGGAACGCACAGTGGCTCGACTAACGGCCTAAGTGCTTCTCTCACCGAGAGCCACATTAACATACGACACGATCAAAAATAATCTTCGCACCCTAACGGGCTTTCTAGCGAGGCATTGCATACTAAAGGACCACCTCAGGAAACTGGGTATAAGAAGGTCTCTGCAGATTCTGCGATGAGTCCAGTGAAATCCCAGAACATTTGCTGGGATCATGTGGGGCATTTAACACAAAAGACTGAAATATTTACTTGGGCAAGTACCAATAATAGTCTGATGAGGAAATACTGTCGCTGGACAGCTCTCATTTCTAAATTCCCAAAGGAAACTGGACTACGGATTTCTTCCGCAAAAGTGAGCCGAGTGTTAAATGGTCTAAAATGATTCCGAAAGGAATGGAAATACGAGGGTAGTTGTTTTGATCAACAAAATTGGTTTATAGGCTTCGTTCCTGGCTGCCTCGTAAAACAAATAACATCCCTGGAGGCAAATACTGATTGCACATTGGTGCAGTTGCCACTGATCCTCTGCCGGATGAACCTGAACGAACAAGCCAGTAGTAAAATAGGGACAATTTATGTGACGCAGTTCCAACGACTGACAGATAAGCGTCGGGTGACTTCCGTGTGCGGTGGGCCTTAGAAAACTTAAAAAAAAAAAAGGGAAAAATCAAAGCAAATCCGTAAACTATATTATTTGAGTTTATTTCATAAATCTTAAATATTGTTTTCTATTTTACATTTACAAAATGAATACACTGTTCAAACAATTTAAATCACTACGTTGAGTTCAGACTGCGTAATGATTTTCTGGTGGGAATTGACATTGGTGACTGGAATGGCTGGTATGGCCGTCTCTTCCTCTGCCTGGAGGCCAGTTTCTTCAGTCGGTCGTTTCTCTTTAGTTTGACTCGAAGGTTTTTAGTATGCACTTTGGCAGGAGCCTCTGCGGCCGACAGTTCGGATGTATCATTATCGTCTGCGGAAGTATCCTCTTCAGGTTGGCCCTTTTCTGTTGGTGTATCCTCTGGTTCTTTGGATGCAGTCCCTTCTTTGGACTCCTTTTCGGCATACGAGATGAGAAATGATGGATTGATGTATTTAAAACTGTCTTCCTTATCTTGGTCTTGCTTTGTCATCATTGCGCTGATCATGAACGAAACGTCGCCGTCTGGGGAACCATTGTTCAGTTCAAAGGAGTCGGGGTAGAACATAGATGGTTGGTTGTCCACGCGCTCTTGTTTAATTTCAATCGCGGGGATTATCTCAGCGGGTAGCGTTGCTAACTGTTCCGGTTGCGAAGTTGGTTTTGGATTTGCATTGGCCTTATCGGTCACGGACGTAATTTGAAATTCATCAACAAGACCCCAGTATTTTCGAGACCGTGGCTGGGCTTGCTGCTGTTGTGGCTCTCCAGTTACATTGGGTGCACCTGGAGGAGGTTTTTGCGGGGTCAACTTTTTGTTGACCGTCTCCATGAAAGGTACCGGTGGTGGGCATTTCGGTTTCTTAGGTTGCTTTTGTTCGAATATATCTTTGTTTGCATTGAGGAACGCGTTGTGAAATGCATTCGGCGAGTTTGTTGAAAGGGGGAAAAATTCCTCATTTGGCTTTAGTACAGGCGTGGAGCCATCGATTGGAATCTGACTGATGTTCTTTGGCACTGGCGCCATATATGTGGATGCTGCGGGAACTGTCGACGCATTCGATGAAATTTCGGATCGCAAATTGGTGTAATTGGGTAGAGTTGGATAGCCTTCGTCGAGCTGCTCGGTTTTTATTGCAGGTGGTGGTGAGTGTAGTGGTGGTGGAAACTCAACGGGGGCACGCGCCGACATTGATTGCTGAATATAGCTCAGAGATTTCGGTATACAGAAGGCTGGTGGTAGATTGTGCTGGTTATCGCCGGAAATCGTAAAGACAGCGTGTGAATTGGAATGGACTCGCTTTAGAACAGTCACTCCGGTGCTTTTCGTGGCAAACTGCGGTACTGGAGCATGTCCTGCTTTGAGGGCGCAGACTTGAGTTGCAGCTGGCAATGGAGTCACTACTGACGCAGTTTCCTGTTGTAGTTTGTGCGCTCCAGCTGCGGGAGTTGATAGCGCAGTCATCATCTTCACTGGTCCCGGCTGTGATGCAGATGGTGACGGTTTCGGCGACACAACTCCTGTGGTAGTTGTGGGCACGAAACACATTCGTTTGGCAGGTACAACCGCAGGAATTGCTGAGCTCTCAGTGGCCCCTGGCACACTTCGCGGTTTCGATAAATAGACTCTTTTTAGAACCGGTCCTGCCGCCTTTGAAATAAGACTCGACGCTGCCTTATTGGAGAGTATGACATTTTCGAATCCGTTTACCGGCGTTGCCTGGACCAAGGTGTTATATGGCGGAGTTGCTATCACTGGACCAGATGTGATTTCCGGATTTAATATAAACGTACCCTTCGATGGTTTTTTTGAATCTTTTGAAGTTGACGATGCTGCTGCCAGCGGTGGCTTACATGCCAAGGTCCATTTTAGTAAGGATGTTTTAGACTTCTCCAGTTTAGAAGGCTTTACTTCTTCTTCCAGCGAATCGATGAGAATAAACTTTGTTGCATGGATTTCCTTCAGTCGGCACTGAGCCCGACAGAATCGCATATAGAAATTATTGAACTGTTGCATTTGAATCTTACAAATATTACAAATGTAGCCCGGCAGGCCTTCGGATTCGGTAAACTGAAATCAAATAGAGCAAGGAATGCTGTTGTTTACTGGAAGATTAAGTATTTTATCATTGAAAAGGGTTGTAGCACTGATTTCAGAGTGAGGAATAGGTTTTATTTGGATCTCATATTGAACTGCAAGGTGGGAAGTGAGTGTGTTGGATCAAATATTACTAAATCAAATAAACCTGCACCCATAGCCTGTTTAAAAAAGGTTGTAGGCCACATGAATCAACTCAATTGTGCAAATCGGATGACACGCATTTTATAAATTCACTTATTAAAGAAATAGTAGGTGCCGCCAGCGCTTGGACTAAAAGAAAGTGTTTGGAATTGCAAACACTAAAAGTGGGTAAGGTGCCCATTAAGTTTTACAAGGCGCAGTTGGCTGTTTTTTTGTGACCACCATTATAATATGGGAAATACGTCAAAAATAAAACTCAAATCTTACTGACAACAGACAAAAAGAATTAACAAAAAAGATGTGATCTCCTGAATAGATAGATATAGAATTTGAATGTCAAATACAAAGGAACGACTCACCGGAATATTTGTGGCACTTTTAAAAACCTCGCGCAGATGTTCGTTTGTATTGCTAAATAAATTGTCGAGTACTTGGTGACTTTTCTCACAGACACGGCACACTTTCCAAGTTATGGCAGCTTGTCCTGTAAATAAAAAGAAACACACGCAAGTAGCACTATTGCTCCTACTTTCTATGTGAATTTGAAGTGTGCTTACTTTGGAGCGCATTCGAACAGTTGGTACACATTGACAGTTCGGCATAATTGTAATAGCTCGGTGGCAGTAAGCTCTTCGCCATTAAAGTCCAATCTTTCAACTGATACCAGACAAGTTCTTGTTCAGACATGTGTAGGCATATATCACATCTGTTAGGAAATTTACGACATAGGTCACACAAGGCGAACGATAAGTCGTTTAAAAATATCGTACATTTCCTACATTTTGCAATTGGTTGTTCCTAGAAGAATATATAAATGCATAGCTTACATTTTTGGCTAAATGTGTGATTCAGTTGATTTTCTGTAGTATATTGCTAACTTACCCTATTACTGCCGAACTCAATGTAACTGTCCAATACCACAGCGATGCTGGATGAGTAGCTATGCAAAACATTTGCACCGCAAAACTTCAATATTTTCATGTCCTCCTCCGAGAGAAACTCTTTGGGCCGTGAGCCTTAGGACGATAGACGTAAGATTAATACTGACTTACACCTACGTTTCAACTACTCACCCAGGCAGCTTTGTTGTTTTTTTTGAATCTGCCACATTAGTGCTCCGAATCTCATCTTCATCTCCCACCAACACTGTAAATAAACGCTGGTGTCAGCTGACCTAATCAAACGCATCCATTTTTACATTATTACCCTCTGCCATTTGATAATCGGCATTTTTGGTCCCATGTTGTTACACTTTTCTGCCACACATGCCCATATCTTTTGCACCTGCTCAATGGGGGTATTACTGCTTAACAACTTCATGCGATTAGCAATTAATTCGTTAAGAAGTATCTCTCTTTGCCTGGGATTTGATTTTGAGTACAAAATTGGCGGTTTTTGTGTTTGAATCTGGGTGCAAAGATGTACTGATTAGCCACTGTAAGAGAAGTTTCTACTGAAATACTTACGAGATCAGTGTACTTCGTCACCATGAAGGGCTGCAATTCCTCGAACGCTTCATAATGTGGCCATGTAATGGGTTCGTAAGAGCATATTGATTTTTGGTGATAGTACAAGAAGGTTTGAACAAGGGTATACCATCGGTTAATACAATCTATAACTGAAGACGGAATAAAGGGGATTTTAGCTGCAGATGTGCCCATTGATTATCTCAATCAAGTTCACTTAGCATTCGTTCGGAAGTTATAAGTAGGAGGAATCTAATAGCTTACCCGTTTTTTTCAGCCAATCGGAGATCTGCTGCCATGCAAGTTTATTTTCCATAGTATTGTGATAATGCTGATGATTAGTCGCAAATAAACAGCGAAACGATCTTACTGCTGCTATTAGACCTTTTTCAAATTCAAATTCAATTTCCGAAGCTAATTGAGCAGCTAGATCGGCAAATGCTTTTTCCATTTCAACCGATTTATTTTGATGTGAAAAAAATTATTTAGCTATTTGGAAAAGTTAATAGTATGTATGTAGATTTCTCCAAATTTTTCTTTGACGAGATTATAGGAATATTTTGAGAATGCGAAACATATGACAGATGTCGTATAGTCGTATTCAGTGAAGAAGTTAACATCGGAAGGGACGACTTGGAAATGAGCGACCGATGCGAAGTTGGCAGCGTAGTACAGGTATGTTACAATTAGTCGATTGGCGCACATTTGCGAGCAAAAAACTCTCAGGCAACGAATAAATGAGTCAAAATCATGTAGTTGGCACTACTTTGAGCTGCTTGAAGTTACTACCAGCCGATAGTACCTAAAAAAAGCATAACATATTTCAAGGACAAAATTCAGCAAATAGTTTTGGGAACTTTCTCATCCCACTGTATACAGACATTTCATTACAAATTTATCAGATGGAATTAGGGGCTCAAGCCAAAAAAAGTGTTCAAGATTGAACTGCATTGACAATAGATTATAAATACCGATTAAAAGGGGGAATATAAACCATTGATATTTTATTATATCTGGGCTGCATAGCTAACTTCGAACAGGTTCCAAAACAGAGTGGGCAGCCGCTACTGTTTCACTGCCAATAAGTGAAGTAACACGAATTAATGCAGAATAAATGACAGCACTTTACGGAAAAAAAGTTTGCTTTCACTACAACACGGACGGAAAAAATAGCTACATCTTATCGAGGAATGTTAAGGTTTAAATCTAAGGTAAGCTATTATGCCCTATTTTTTGTTTTTCTCTGATCATCTTTAGTCGATCATTGTATTGTCGATAGAGGGCATAAGTTTACATTTTACTTAGGTATCTTTAAGTTCACCTAAAAAGTGGCAGCACTTAAGATCATTTTTAAGACGTCAAATCCGAGGAAGGAACAGAAATGGAAGAACAGACGCCATTATCCATTTCCTTTTCATTCCATATGAATTAATTCTAAATTACATATATTTTTTGGGGCAAAACAATTAAGAGCAACTTGATATAACATCTTAACAAATGTTGTGGCTCTCCTAAAATATGTTTCAAATGCACTACCCTAACCCTTCTCTTGACAGCGAACGCAATTAGCTAGGTACATATTTCATACCCATCGGGCGGTGCCGACGCCTTGACGGCACTAAACCAACCCACAAAAACCAGTCCAGAGGCAAGCTAGACTTGTAATAATGGTGGCTCCCCATATTTTTTTTCCAATCTGCCATTTTTTTCCTCTCCGTTTAGACAGTCAAAAAATTAGTTTCAACTGTGTTGGTGCGAATTTTAAAATTAAACAATACAACAATTCTAGCGGTAATTTCGTATAGCGAGAGCGAAAGATTCAACTTATAGGAAAGGAGCTGTAAACTGTAATTGTGCAGAGTACAGAATTTGGGGGCTTTGGTGTACCTTGCCTTTGTGGCAAAGCGCCGGCCCAAGCCATATGGGGGCCACAAGTGAGATTTCCTACAGCGGCCTTTTAATACCGATTTTATATCTGTCAAGAAAAAAACTTTCCTTGCGTGGAGTTTATACTGAACTGAAAAAGTTATATTTTCAATGTTTTTCTTTTATGCACAGCTTTTTACAGCCATTCGATTGTATAAGTTGTTATTATTTGGCCGAATGGAAGTGACCTACAATTTTATGGCGCACAAAAGAGCTAAATTAAGATTCTTTCTCAGTCGTATCTTTGTCCGACGTTCCCGCGAGATGGCGCTGTTGGAAAAAAAACTTGGTGGGAATTTTCAGCCTAAAAATAAGCAAGCACACACAACGTATAAACGAATTAAGCTCTTTATTCAATAAGGCATTCTTTTCGTTTTAGTTTTACTTCGCTTTGCGAAAATATCTCAAACTTGATGCTTCTGCTGTCTTTGGTGGGGTTTTCTTCAAACTACTTCTTAGTGATCGTTTGTTGCTGCTGGTCTGCTCTTGGTTGCTGATGGGCGCTTGACGACTCGATACTTGTGCAGTCGTATTTATATTATACGCTTTATGAATAGCATAATTTATCAGTCCTGAGGGTGTCATAAGCTCTAGGCCTGAGTCGCCCACATGCAAATCCTCTTGTGAGGTTATAGGATCCGGTTCATCATCATCGTCAATCAGCAGAGACGCGTGCAATGCGATTTCGGTTTTAAGTAGCGGTTCACTTGGGTCTGGACGAAACACTCTAGCGTCTCGGGAGAATCCGAGAAAGTTACGTGGCTGTCGCTGATTTGACTTTTTTGGTGGTGAGTCATCCGGAATTATTATAATCTCTGGTGATGGTGCTCGTTGTAATGAACGAGAAGTCGATGCTGATATAGTCTTTCTGCGTGCAGGTGGTTTCTTGGTAGCTGTCTGCTTGGTCACAGACGACGAAGCCACGGGTAGGTGTGCTTTTCCTCTTGGTGGAGTGTCATCATCTCTAATGACAATTGTTTCTATAACGCGCAGAGGAGGTTGTCGCAATTGAGGAGAGATTGGCGTTAATAAATCATGAACAGTTTGCCGCCGTTGACGTATTGGTACGGGCCTCTCTGCCGGAGAAGGCTTATCTTTGCTGTCCTTCGGGGCGACGCTCCGTCGTCCAGTCATTTGCATTGCTCGCTGAGGCGTGTCATGTGTAGTGCAGTTTGGATCTGCCAATTGATGAATATTCATCCTGCGTGGTGGCGGTGTTTTTGGTGGAGGCGCCTTTCTTGAAGCAGGTGAATCTCCACCCTTCAAGGGGACATAATACCTTGTTGCCGTTTTGTTTGCAACAATTTTCGACTGAGATGTGCCGCGCAGATGTACTTCCGATTGAGGTTTTTTACTCCGATTGGGAACAACTAAATTCATGGGTGATGGCACAGCCAAATCGTGTATTGTCAGCCTTCGTTGTGGCGGTTTCCTGCTTTCTTGTTGCACAGCTAAGGGCCACTGAGCTGGTGATTTAACAGCTGCGACTAGCGGCTGTTTAGAAGGTGGCGCTGGGACCTGCTGTCGTGAAGAAATTTCCATTGTTGCCGGCTGAGACATATTATGAATGGTCATTCTGCGCTGTGGTGGTTTTTTGGCTGCCTTCGCCAGGGTTGACGGCTGCTGAGTCGTTTGCCTAGACCCGATATTATTCATCCGGATTGGAGGTCTATTTAACAACTCACTCAGCGTTGAATTCAGAATGGTTGGTCTTAATGCTTGAGTTTGGCTTGCAGTTGTTTGAATTGAATTTCTGGTTGAAACCGCTGGGTTTAACTGCTTGCAGTTCAAAGTGCTACGGATAAACGATTGCAAATTTTGGTCGTTCCTATTGGTTGCTGGCGTACATGGCTTTGGGATGATTCTCCCACATGGCCGCGCTGTACTGGATGGACCTTGAGTGTTGTTTCGTGGAGATGCATAGGTTCTTGGTTCACTGACCAGGGATTTTTTTTCGTTTGAGCTAGCTACCGCAGTCCGTGGAGATGAAGTCGAAACCTTTGTTACTTGTGAATTAGAAGAAGTTGAAGGTCTAGAAGCAACAGAACCGTTCAGAAAGTCAGTGGAAGTCAATGGTGATGTGTTTGCAGAGCCATTCCTTTGTATAGCTGAGACGGGATCTCGTGTCAAATCTACTGAAGCTGCATTCCGCAAACACACTTTTGATATTGTAATTGAACCGACGTCAGTCGGGGTAGGACTTTCACTCAGGTTAATATTATCCATTGCAGTTGCAAACAAAGTCGTAGTCGAAGTTGTCGATCTCGGTCTGACTTGTTTAGATGCTGTTACTCCATTCGACTCTGCGAGGGTTGATAGGTCTTTAGAAGTACTCGTCCTCTTGCGCGACACCGTTTCGGCAATGAACAGATGTGCATGAATATCTCGCAGTTTGGTCTGAGCCGCAAGAAAATTCGAAAAAAGCTTGCCGAACCCTAACAGTTGATCTTTGCATGTTAAACAGATGAAGCTTGGCAGGCCATCCTCTGAGGAAAACTGAAACAAAACGCAACTTTAACTGTTGGGCAAAATTGGAAGAGCTAAACCACGCGATACCTTAATTCTAGTGGCTCTGTGGAATATCTCCATCACTTGCAGGTAGGCATTACTCGAAATGTTCTCAAGATCAGTGCTATCCTGGGCGCAGAAGCGGCACACTTTCCATTCTAATGATGCTTTTCCTGGAAACAGTTTGCATTCGATATGACTTAAGAAAGAAAAAGTAAAAAGTATAACATACTGTTCAACGCAGTGTGGCAGGCTTTACATATCAATATTTGTTTCTTTGTTTGGCAGGACAATGGTATCAATCGCTTAGCCGAGGAACTCCAATTATTTATATTACAACAGGTGGACGAACGGTTCTTTGAACAAATTTCGCACATGAAAACATCGAGCGTGTTCGAACATTTCTCACACGAAAAATCTGTCATTGTCAGCGACGAGCATTGCTCACATGTGTTGCTGTCCTGCGGAAGGAAAACAGTTGTTGGTGTTGCTATATTGTCCGTTCTAAGCACCCACTTACCATATCACCGTCGATTTCAACGCATGACTGCAGTTGTTCTTTGATACGTTCGAGGTTACTTTCTGTTGGTGAAACTCCGCAAATTTGTAAGATGCGCAAATCCTGAGATAAGAAATCGCCGCCACTGTCGACATGAATTCCTGCAAACAAATTTTAAATGTATTGCTGTGGCAATTTTGGTGTGGCAGCTAATTACCTTTCATTTCTAGCTGTTTTCGGAGGCGAGCTCTACGCTTTAGATCCCACCAAACCTAGAATTAAATGCAGAAAAAATATGCAACGTTTGTTGGTTTGAGTTGTGCAACGTTACAAGACGAACCTTACAACTACACGAGGATAGGTGGGGTAAACAGAACCCATGGTGGAAATATCTGACGAAACTGTGCCAGAAAAACATTCGAGCTTTGCAACCAGACGAAAGAAAATCGCATACGCAAAGTAGCCTCAAGAATAAACGACTTCACTAACTAACCACCAACTTTGAAATTTAATACATGCGACTGTAGAATTTCTACGTGACCAATTTTCTCCCTTTGAATAGTGAAAAGTAAAAGATAAAATATTCGATAGAACATGACACTATTTCATCAACAACAAAAAATTGTGTGCTTGTACAGAGCAAAGGAACTGGCCTACAGTTCCTTCGGGTGACAAAGAAAAATGAGCGATGTTCAAGGAAAATAAAACGTTTATTCGTTTGTTAACGTATATAATGTATTGTAGAAATATGTAAAGGAATTCGGATTTGGCTCATCACTGGGAGAGTGGAAAAGTTGCTTTAGAATGAAGAATTTTATTTCCTGTCTCAAAATGTTCCACATATATGTAGGCGTTTGTTCAAATGTAAAAATGTGTGGTCTTCAAACTCTTCACCAATATGTCGGCTTAGTTAGGAGACAGTCCTGTCTCTCGATTTGAATTAATGTTGAGATTCGGTTATTAAATAAATATCAATCAATCATACCTCAAGGTGTCTTCGGAGTAAACTTCAAAAAAAGGTCCAGTTTGTAATTTAATTGATTTTGAACACAAATTGTTGCGTTAAATTGAAAACGCTTCTATCTCGACCCAGAAATGTCAACCAGCTGTCAAGTGCCAAATGTGAGGGAACATGAGTAGGGACACGGAAGCTGCCAGTCTCTTTATGAAGCGATAATTCATTCAATCCTTCTAAGATTTACACCTATTTTTTAAATATCTTTAAGAAGGGTTTTAAGGTTTTGATTCACTTTGGGGACTCGGCTTCTCGAAACCGGTACAAAAAGGTGCGATTTAGTTGCTAAAGCAGCCACTAAATCGTAGTGAATATAGTTTACCAGTAGAATGAAATCTTTTGATTACCGAAATCATTCCAACAAAATGAAAGGGAAGCTTACCTTTTGCCAAAGGAACACAGGCATTTGTGTCGATTTGGTTAAACTGTTCAACTTATTTGCAATATTACTCCATATCTTCTGTCGGCGAATATGACTTACTATGGGGTTCATAAGCTCATTCTTATGGAGCTCCATTTCCGCGAGCAATGCATCGAGCAGCGAAGGTGTGATTGAAGAAAGTGACTTTCCATTGCACTTGAACGCCAACTGTGTTTCATAAGAGGGAAATAAATGAAAGCAACCCGGCGTAAAACCCAAACAACTTACCATGTCCGCATATTTTGGCATTAATAGTGGCTGAATTTCTTTAAATGCATTTATATGTGGCCATGTCAAGGCCTCCGGCGTGTTAATCCCTTTCGACTCCAATCTCGCAATATACAGAAATGTTTGCAGCAAGGAGTACCACATGTTGGAACACCTTATTGCTGAAACGAAAAATCGTTGTTTTCTATTAGATTGGGCGGAAATATAAATGCAGCAAAAACGTTCATTAGCAGCAGACATTTCAACGGAATAACTTGAAGAATTGTTTCGATTGTATTGTCATTCAATTTGGAGGTCTCTATAGCTTAATGTAATCATAAACTTACTTGAAATTCGAAGCTTCTCCGATATACCAAGCCAGGACATTTTGTCGTGTAGTTTATTTTCATAATTCTTATCAGTTTTCGCATAGATTTCGGGATATTCCTTAACTGCGTTTATAAGATTTTTTTCCAATTGCAATTTGTCGATTCCTTCCGTCATAGTGGCTTTATTTTAATGTTGTTTTTAGCACCGACTACCGAGATACAAACTTTTTTGTAAACATTCAAGCCCGTCTTTGGAAACGGGAAGTTGAGTGGTGGGAAACCAACAAATTTGCGAACTGTTGGTAGGAGGAGGAATTGTTTGGAATTGGAATAGACATTTGGTTCAGGGAAACAGAGGACCTTACGAATGGCAATGCGCAATGATATGTAAACACACCAAACCAATGAATAAGCTCAAATCGCTGTTTGCCATAAATGGAAGCACATTTGAAAAGTCGCGCAGACCTATCATCAAAGATTTAAGCGACAATAGTAAATAAAAAGTCTGAAGGAAATGTACACAACTGACCCCTACCTAACAGGTAACAATACGTGGCACGTATTTTCGTTGGCCATCTTGTTTATGTGGTAGGAATTATGGAAGAGTCCTGCAAGTTGACATTTTATTTTAACAAAACGTTTTCTGGAATGATAATTTGTTAATTGCGTTGAATTTATCAATTAAAATGGTTAAATTTCCTGAAACTAATTATCACTCTCATGTGACATGATTTAAATAAGAATTTTAAAAGTTTTTCAGTGATTGTCGAAATGTTTTTCGACGGGACACAATAATGTATTTGTTCACACCTTATTTATAATAATTATAGGTAGAAAGTCAATGACATTTAAAACGTCATTTCGTATACCGGCGAGGTCGGTTTCAATTTTGGGGCAAAGCTTTATATTTTTTCTGTAAGCGCTTTATTACTATTTTTTCAAATGGCGTTTTCGATTGAAGATCCGAGAGAATTGTCCCGAAATTCAGAATTGCTCTTTTCAATGAAATTCGTTGGAGCACTTTTGTAATAGTGGTAGACACCATAATGATAGATTTGGATTTCTGTTGCTACTTTTTTTTTTGTTTTTGCAGTAATAAATACAGCCAAATCAATATACCTATTTCAATTTAAGTTTTAATTTTGCACGCATAATTGTATATTTTCGGATCACATAGCGAAAAATCTGTTTCTAATAACACAACAAACACTTCAATCAGACATTTTGTTAGTATGTGTTGGTGAGTTCAGGGAAATTCTGTAAAAATATTCCGGAAACTTCCATGCACTTTTTTTTTCAATGAAATACATCGAAAGAGCACTTCTAGATTTGCTCTTTTCATAGAAAGGGCAATTCTTTTCTTCAATCGAAAACGCCATAAGTTTCATAAACATATCGGATCTCTACTGGTGTTTTTTTGTCAGGACATGTAGTGTAGACTGTAGATCACAATCGTGTTTTATCCATTTGTTAACTGAAAGAATTCATCGGAAATCGATAGTAAATAAAAAAACAACAAGACAGATGATCTTAGTAGGTGTGTAGTATTTCAAAAATATGTAATAATGGTACCAAAAATCAAGCCTTTCACATAAGCAGACACATTTCTCAGCTTTAAGCCATTTTATTCGTTACAGCCATCTGCAGCGATTGAATTTGATTCGACCACTTGTCCTTAGCGCTGTACCGTGCTGCGCAACTATTCTCCATATCCAGCTGCAGAACCTGGTTAACCTGATCGATTCGACCCTCGACAGTACTGCGAATTAAAAGTGCGTTATCCTTTATTTTGCAATGAAAATGTAAAAGTTGCCGTACTTATCTAAGATGCAAGCCACTAGCAAACTCTCAACTTCGGACGGTTCGATGTTTAGAGCATTTGCGATAAACGGAATAGCAATATTCTTGTAAGGCCGGATCAACTTAATGAGAACCTGTGTGCGTATGTTTCTCAATAAGTCCTCAATGTGCTCCCGAATGAAAGGATCCGCCATAATGTTGTTCCTGTTGATGCGCAGAATTGATTCGAACTCATTGATGTCGTTGTTTTGGTAGGAGACAACCAAATTAGTCATTGCCAGGATTTCGGGGTCATTTTTGTACGGTTTGGCCTCTTGAGAGTCGAAGGGGTTGATGCCGGATTTCATTAACCTAGAAATCTGTTAAATCAGAGGACGCATTGAACGTTCGTAGGGGAAACTTACATATTGGCCAACACTAGGTACTTTAGGCAGGTGGTCCTCCTAGGCGAACCAGATTCGTCATAATTCTTGAATGCCTCGAAGAAGTCTGTGTGCGCCTTTTCGAATTCGCCTTCACGCAGGTGCATCTTGCCGCCGCACTCTCGAATCACACCCATAATCAGTGGATGCGGGATGGCCGACTTGATGTGCAGCGACTGCTCGTACAGGGCCTTCAGTTTCTTGTTGTTCTTCTGCACGGTGTACATTTGGATCTCGAGGGCGTATATCTCCAGCAATTGAGTTCCTTTTTTCAGGTCGTCCTCACCGTCATCAGTCTGAAAGCGATTGAAACACTAATGAGAGGAATTCCTCAATTCAAATCGAAGCGGTTGGTCTGCTACCTGACAGGACTGATGAAGCTGTTTTAAGATTTTCTGCAACTTACTAAAGTCATTACGATCAAAATATAGCTTCCCCAGTTTGGTGTTCGTTTTGAACCATAAGCGATCGTTCTTTGCGTCCTTGAGGGCGTCCAAGGTGGTCTCGTAGAAGTTTTGCAACAGTTCCATCTAAAATTTATGATGCAAAAGGGGTATGGTGAATTTAATTAAATTGGATGTTATTTAAGGGATCTCAAAAACACGGAACATGTGTATATTCCACAGAATTTGGAAACAATTACACGCAACTTACATTTTTCGACGTCGAAATATAGTCCAGAATCGAGTTAATCGACTTTTCAGAGTGGTTTCTGGTCACAGCGCTCTTGATATAAGTAAGAAGTTGCTTATATCGCACCATCATCTCTTCGTAATTGTTCTGAAATTATATATTGTTACTATTTTCCTGCACGCGTTGACCATGCGCAGTTACCAATTTAAAGTTGATTTTGATCATTTGTTTCAGCGCCTTGAATCCCCACTCGCCCTTCTCGCCATTTTCTAGATCCAAAACTTTTTGAAACGAAGCCAACGCCGCCTTCGGTTCGTCTTCCTTTAGTGCTTTGCTATTGTAGTATTGATTTTCGAGGTCCACATCAGGTTCAGAGTTACTGTCTTCGGAATATTCCTAGTGGGCGAACAAAAGCCAATTTCATTGTCGCAAATCTATCCGTGGGCCACAAGGAAACTTACCAATCCGTAGTCCTCATCATCTTCGCACATGAAATCATCATCGTTGTCAGACATGATGCTAAAGAAAAGAAAATATCTGAATATAGAAAAATCTTTGTCCTGTTCACAGGCAAATCTAATTTATACGCAAAACGTTTCTAGCGAAAAAAAAAGCCGCAACAAACAAAAAACTCGGATTTTATTTTGACAGATTCTCAGTTGTCAGTTGTTCGATTGTCATGCTATATTAGTTCACATACAGATGGCGAAAGAGGCGTTAAGAATAATCTAATATCTAACGGAATTTTTAGCAGTTATCTTGTCGTTCTTCAGACAAATTACAAGTCGGGATGTAGTTCGGATTGAAAATTGGTTATTATACCAGTTAAAACCGTGAAAAAAGTTGATAGAGGCTTGAAAAATGTCTTAAAGTGTCTTTGTGGCTCTGTCCGATAGTTAAAATCCATAGCGCGTTGTAGTTTCCAATCGCGAAAGTGCTCAAATCTATCATGATGTAGAATGTGAAAACTTTGCAAGTGATTTCCAATCCCAAAAGGTGATTTGTCGTTTAATAAGTGCAAAAAAGCAGAGTGATTTTAATTCTTCTATTTCAAGAGGCCTATAAGGGCATGAAGGAAGTCCTAAATTAGGTAAAGACAGTGAAAGTATTTTCGTGGCCCCGTCCGATAGGAAAAGTCTACCAGCGTATTAAAAAAAAGCGGCCATTGCAGTTTTCCCTCGCAAAAAAGTGCTTAAAGCTATCGATAATGCAGACGACGTCGAAACCCGAAATATAGTCCAAAATCGGGCTAATTGAGTTTTCAGGGTCGTTATATAGAACCACTTTCTCTTTATAATTGTCCTGGGATGATATTCTTTATATTCTCTGTTCCTACACCATCCTGTGTAATGCACAATTACCAATTTAAAGTTGATTTCGATCCTCTTCATAGTCGTTCTGGAATGGTATTCTCTACTATGTACTCCTGTTTGTACCCAAGTCTACCATGCGCAGTTACCAAGTTAAAAGTTAAAGTTGATTTTGATCATTTGTTTCGGCGATTTGAATCCTCAATCGACATTCTCGCCATTTTCTAGTTATAAACTATACATTTTCGCAACGAAGGAAATGCCGCCATCATTTCGTCTTCCTTTAGGGCTTTGCTGTTGTAGTATTGATTATCAAGGTCCACATCATGTTCACAGCTACCTAATTTCCCTTGAATATTTATTTTCAAGGAACAAAAACAGGTTTCACCGCCGACAATTAATCCGTGGGTCGCAAGGAAACTTAGCAATCCGTAATCCTCAGCGTCTTCGCACATGAAATCATAGTTATCAGACATGCCGCTGGAATGGAGAAGTTGATTATAAATGTATCCTTACACAAGCAAAACTTATTTATTTGCAAAGAAAAAAAAACTCCGGTTGGACTTTGACAGCAACAGATGGTCAGTCGTTCGATTGTTATGACATTTTAGTCCACAAGTAGATGGCGAAGAGGCATTGAGAAAAATCTAGTATCTAACGGGATTTCTAAAAAAAATTCTAGCCGTTCTTCAAAAAGTTGGGGGTGTCGTTTGGATGGGAAATTAGTTATTATACCAATTATACTTGCGAAAAAAGTTAACTAAGGCATAAATTGTGTAAAATAGGTGAATGTGTCATTTTTGGCTCTGAACGTTGCAGTTGCCCCTCGCTAAAAATGCTTAAAGCTATATATATTGCATATTTAAAGTTAAAAATATAGAATGCGAAAGTTCTCCTTAATTTCATTTAGTTCTAAATTAGTTAAAGTCGGTTAAAGTGTTTTTGCCCTGTCCGTTAATAAAAATCCCTAGTGTGTTGAAAAGAGCTGCCAGTGCAGTTTCCCCTCGCGAAAAAAATGCTCAAAGCTATCAATTATGTAAAGTTTGAAATTATATAAAGTGCAAGTTCTCCTTAATTTCATTTAGTCCTAAATTAGTTAAAGTCAGTTAAAGTGTTTTTGCCCTGTCCGTAAATAAAAATCCCCAGTGCGTTGAAAAGAGCTGCCACTGCAGTTTCCCTCGCGAAAAAAAAAAAAAAAAAAAAATACTCCAAGCTATCAATAATGTAGAATGTGTAAAAATATAGAAGTGAAGTGTTTGACTCTTCTATTGGCAAACATCTTTAAAGTGCCCACTGCCCATCTTCGATGACCATCAATCAAGAATACAGGTATGTTATTTATTATCTTTACGTATTTTTTATTGATCAGATTTAAGCAATTATATTTTACATTTAAGCAAACAATTTCTATCTATGTTGATAGGATATCTGAATGGGCTTGTGCCTTCAACAGGGAGGCAACTAATAAGCTCCCTAGGTATTATGTATTTGCCAGTGATTTTTTAATGGCATTTTCGATTGAAGATCCGAGAAAATTGCCCCGAAATTCAGAATTGCTCTTTTCGATGATATTGGTTGTGGAGCACTTTTGTAATGGTGGTAGACACCATACGAGATATTTAGTTTTCTGTTGCTACTCTTTTTTGTTTTCTGCAGTAATAAATACAGCCGAATCAATATATTTCAATTTAAGCTTACATTTTGCACGCATAATTGTATATTTTCGGATCACATAGCGAAAAATCTGTTTCTAATAACACAACAAACACTTCAATCTGACATTTTGTTAGTATGTGTTTGGTGAGTTCAGGGCAATTCTCTTAAAATATTCCGGAAACTTCCATGCACTTTTTTTTTCAATGAAACATAGAATACATCGAAAGAGCACTTCTAGATTTGATCTTTTCATAGAAAAGGCAATTCTTTTCTTCAATCGAAAACGCCATAAGATTAGGATCAGCAGTCTTCAACAATGTCAATTTTGAGGTATCTTTAGTCTTGAAAAAGTTACAGCTAAGAATGGCCCGCTGTTAGCACCCGACTGATTAACACAGAATGTGCCCAGCGCTACTGTCATTCAGCGACAAACTTACCAAGATTTTTAATAAGTACGAGCACAATTATTCCAAAGTGGAATAGCCGTCTAATGTCACCGAAAAAAAACCTCTGGCGATAAAAATCAATTTTTTAATAGGTACGCAAGAGTATTTCTATGGGAAACATCAATCATTCTATTATAAGTTCTGCTTTGTCTCGAGATTACAACTGTCAACAATTAAAAATCAATTTCAATTGAAAACAACCAAATTGAAAAAAATTAATCACTAAGCCAAAAGTAAACATGGCATGCGATTTATATCTTATGGCCGTCACTATCTATATGCGAGTGAAATTATTTTCGTTGTTGCGTGATCATTTTGGGACTATGTCTTTTCAATTAAGTCTTCGAATTAAAAGGCGAGAACCTACCTAAAAAGTTTTGTCCTCATCGATAGTACCGATCGATCAAGCGATAAGAGATGGCGTTGCTGACGCATGCACCATCGATCTAAAACGGGTCGCTATGTAAGCCATTTTAAAAGCGTCTCACAAATACTGACACGTTTATTATTTTCATTTGGTGATTTTCTTGACGCATGACATATTTTATTCAGATATTGTTCATAGCCTAAGGAATGTGGATTTTATTTAACCCACTCCATTCTGTACTTGAGAGTGCCGTAAACATGAGTCGAATGGGGCTTGAATATTGCTCGGTCCCAAAATATTGAACCATCCTAGTTGATAGCATACAGAGACGAGCAGTTACACTTATGGAATCTCTTGTACTTACATCAAATCTTCAATCACTCCCTACTGCCATGATTTTTTAGAGAAGGTCAACACAAATTGCGGACTGAAATCCATTGGAAAACTATGTGTAAATTCAGAAACGTCAAACATTTGCGCAGTGATGCGGCATCACTGCTTATTTGCGATACTGATGCGATGCGCAGTTTATGCTGATGCGTTGCTGATTGAGTATGAAGTTTGAGTTTTAGAATGCATTGTATACATCAAACATTTTAATGTCAGGATGGAATTTTTGCTAATAAAAGTTTTAGCCGATTACTATGATCGTAAAGACGTTAAATTTATGTTCATGCCTTAGTCTTGTCGTTATTAAAAGCTTTACCTCCGCAGCGCTGATACTCAATGTAAAAAGAAAAGAATGTTTGTGAGAAAAAATTATATAAAGAATTCAATAAAAATTTATAAATTTTTCGGTTTATTCACTTTCTTTTCCTTCGCTTCCGACTTTTTTCTTACTTTTCTGCTGGCGAATCAACAGCGCATCAGGTATTTCTGTGATGTTTTTTTTCGTGTTTTTTGTGCATCAGTTTGATCAAATTTGCAATAATGAACACTTGACGTTGAAAGTGATGCAAATAGTTGCATTAATGAACATGTTGCAAAGTATCATGAGCATCATGATGTCAGTGATACGTTACTGAATTTACACTATGATTCTGATGAATGGATCAGTAAAAAAGTGAAACACTGCTGTGGAACGATTTGTTCTATTTTCATGCGTGAGGAGTTAAAAAAGAAATACAATAAGTAATGTTCTTCTAGCCAATTTCTCACTCTGTTGTAAATATGTTTTACTCATATTAGCTATATTCAGAATCTCAGATTGGGTGAAACAACACAGTTCAAATGGTCCAAAAAAGCAAAACAAGGAAACACAACCGATAAATTGTTGTTTTGCCTTTTTGAACCTCTTAAACTTAATAGTTCTCCCCAATCCTTGTCCCTAAATGTATCTTATGAATTTTAAAACCAGTTTATTAAAAAAAAAAGTATTAAAATTTTACACATTTAACCAAAATTAACCACATCGTTCCACTGAAAAGTTTCACATTCCTAGTGTCAAAAACAAAATTAAAATTCGATTTTCTTTGGGGTTGCTTTTTTTCTGTCACATTTTTTCTGGTAGCTATAACCGTCTTTTCGTAAAATGTTTCATTTTTCTACTGTTTCGTGCTTTAATGTAGACGTACGTATGCAATTTTCTGTTGACTGCAACCAGTTTTAAAATTGAGAGTGAAATGAAAAAAAAAAAAACGAATTGAAACGCAAAAAAAATTGTGACAGCTGTCTCTAAAAACTTGATGACGTCCGGCATATTAGCTCTGAATGGGCACACTCAAGAATTTAGTTATCTTAAGTCGACTAGATTGGTCTGGATAAGATGTAAACTGAACACAAAAAATAGATTGGTCGCCGGGAACGTCACTTTTTCTACGTCAGCCACATATACGAACTGTCAACTTAGTACTCAGTCACGAATTTCTTGGCTAGATTCATCGGCTACCCCTCCATTAACGTCAACTGAAACAGCTGCCATCCAATCCAAACCGGGATACATGTAGTCAGACAGCTGTCAGCTGTCAGACTGAACGTCCCCAATGACCCCTGAACTTTAGTGGAACACGTTAAAATCGAGGTGGACCACATAGTTCTCTTTATGATGAAGTTTCACATTCATGTACTCATTTACTGTCAAAGTTAAAATTGACGCCCAAAAAAACTTGTACCTACTGTGTAAACATGCACTCCTCCACCGGCCACAGTAATAACGCCATCGAGTCCAAAGTTTGACCATATCCACCGCTGTCAACCACGATGTATGTGGAAAATTTTCCCACTCAAATTGAAACACGTTTTCCTTGATATTTTTTTTTATATTTATATTTAAAAAAAGGAGAAGATGATGTGCGCACTTTTACATAATTTCTCTAAGTTACATCTTAAAAAAAACAAATTAAATTCAATTGCATTCATGTGTATTGAGCTCTGTTCGCGAATAGTTTATAGCATATCAGGAACATTCAATTTTCTTTTATTTTTTGCTTAATGTTTTCATGTAGAATATAAATCTAAATGTAATAATAATTTGTCATAAAATCTAAATGCATGCAAAACAGATTCTTAAATAGACAGTTCATAGTAATGGCAATTCATACTCTCACACGGAACAATATTTATATGCAAAGCGGGAAGCTGCCCTTGTAGAAGGCAGACACAAGTTGGGCAAATGTCAAGCGGATGTAGAACTGTCTGTAAATACAGAAGGTTTACATTTTCATGAAAAAAAGAGACAACGAAAAGTCTAACCAGCGCCATTCGCCCACGACATTCGCCTCTTGACATCCTGAGTTGTGTTGTAGCCACCACAGTGGAGGCACTTCAAGCCGACAAAGTGGAACTTTGTCTTGCAAGTCTGAAAGAAAGAATATTTACGTAAGAGGAACGGTTTTATTTGGAAATTTACTTTTAAACTTACCTCATGACAATCATTACAGAAGATGTAAACCCTTTGGTTCTCATACTTCTTTGGCACAGCCATTAGTAGCGCTTGCGCGTCCAAGTACTCCCACATTTTGGTCATATCGAGCAGCGATGTCTGACAGGTCGGACACACGTAATGCCCGGACGCGAGCAACTGATCAAAGCACATTTTATGCAACAGATGTCCGCAGTCTGGGATGTGACAGGGTATTCGTGACGTATGTATGGCACCGAGACAGACAGGGCAATTCGACCGCGATATGTTCTCCACACACTGCAATTATTGTTCTATAAGACTTAAGTTTTGTATTTAAAGGAATATCCGCTAAGCGGTCGGGAAATACCTACTCTATGTCCTTGGATTTTCAGCTCAATCGGCAGGCACATGTTGCACACTTCGCAGTGAAAGAAATTCGCACGTCCTCCGATGCGGCATATGCCGCAGCCATCACAGTGGTACTGATTCTTGTCCTCGTCGTCGAATAGATTGCATATAAGGCAGGTGTACTATAAGAAAAGATTGTATAGTGCTGTAGGAGAGGGATGTCTGGCTGTCTGTAGTCTGTACTTACCTTTCCAAATCGAACTCCGCACTTTTCGCACTGTTCTTGGACTTTTTGCCTCGTGTTGCACTCGACACAGATTAATTCGGTCAAGGTTTTCCTGTCAAAGTGGTGGGTTTCATTTTCGTCGTGACAGTAGCGGCACTTGTAGAACTTATTACAGCAGGGTGTCTGAAATGGAATGGGAACGTTATTAACAATTGGAATAAGGCGAATTGAGGTTATAAAAAAATGTATTGTATTTTGTGGGAACAGTGAGGAGTGTTGAAAATTAAAAAGGGCATCACCCTGTTGTCTGATTTTCGTTCTATACTCTTCTCTTTCTTTGCAACTAGTTATGAATATAAATTCCGTTCTATTTTTGCCTAAAGCGTATACACAACCATGAATTAAATAGTTGATGAATTTCTCTTGACCCGATATAATATTTCGGTTATTAAACTTGGACCTGAGTATTTTTATTTTATCGCTTGGTTTCAATTTCTATTTACAAGGAGTAGTCACTACTACGACTTTTAGTAGGTTGTTATTGTTCGTTATTATTTTTTAAGAAGACCCCAACTAAAGCTAAGGCCCCATTTCATTTGGAAATTTAACAGTTAGTTGGCAAGCATGACTTAACAGTGCGTTAACCTTTGTTAGTTGCACTTATCAAAACAAAATCAATTTTAATTCAACTAATTCGGACTTTGGTTGTGTGTTAAAAGAATAAAACTCGCCTTTAAGTCATCAAATTCAATACGAACAATAAAACCTACCTTCTCAACACTCTCTACACCGCTGACAGGCAATCATTGTTCTTCTTAATTATATTGTCAATCCCGTTCATCAATTCAATTAGGTACCATAAACAAAAACTCTTTTGTTAAGCATTTACCTATCCAGATCAAGCTGAATGAGTTGTATTCAAGAAAAAATCCCCCCAACGTAAATTTGCATCTGAATAAGATATACCAACTAATAAAAGAAAACCGGTCCCAACCGGATTTTATTTGATGATTGGCAAAAATTATGGTTCTTTTTTTTTTTGTTGGCTGTTTCGATATGGTTTGCAATAAAAAAAATTTCCAAATGAAGCAGGCGGATTTTTTTTTAAATTACCAGCGTTGATAATGAACAATAGATCCATAAATTCGTTCGAATTGAAGACAGCTCGTCCTTGTTTTTGAAACGTGTTGGCGCTAGAGGTAGGGCCTTTGAATAATACCGGCGAAAGACTCTTTAAACTCCGCTAATTGGCAACAGCCGGACACAGTGCAGTGGGTGAGACAAGTTGCTAATTCAATTAATGTCGCAATTAGTTAGTCAAAATTAGTTTTTTTTATTATACAGGGGTACCTACCCGCATTATATAAGTATGAGTGATGCATTTGGCTGTTTGATTGTATGCAGTTAGATTTTAATATACGAAATATTATCTGCACTGAAAAGTGACCCATTTTTTTATTTGCTCTAAAAGGGAGTTTTGTTGCTTTTTGAAATGGCAACACCTTTCCCAGCGACAGCGAATTTGACAGGGAATTGCTGGTTTGTCACCATTTTGGTTTACAATTCCAACGGAAAATGTACTTAACTTACTGTTTCGCTCGAGTATAGCTTACCAGTGGTCGAAACAGGTCCATACGGACCCTAATCCTACTGTCAATCTTCATAGGTACGTTTTTCTTAAAAAAAAAAAAAGACTCGGATTCACAAACAGGATATATTTATTTGATACACTTGACTCTATGATACAATTTAGTTTACGGCATTCCGTTCACCACGCACCTTGACACCCACGCAACTGCCCAACGCCAAACCCGCTCATAGCAGCGTTTACAGCAAACCCACCAATGACAGCCTCGCCATACTCATGACTCGGCCTACAATTTATTGGTTCAGGAACAGCTATAGTTCCACCTTTCGCAACTGCTGATGCCATCTCAAGAGCTCGAGGATTTGGCAAAATGGGATGTCTTCTTTCCCAGCTTTGATCACTCTCGTCGTCACTACCCTCATAAGGACTTCTTACCGGATTCGAATGCACGGTAATGCAGGTGCAAATCAGCAAAGCGACCACAGAAATCACGGTAATTCTTTCCATGGTGATTTTTTGGTTCTAAGTTTTGAAATTCAGCATTTAACTGATACAGGTCTGTGCAAATGCGTAGCCTTAAATAGTCGGTTTGATTTCTTATCTCCGATGGGAGGGATTCCGGCGAATTTCGAAATGCTTTTAAGACGATTGAGATGTCAAGCTTAATCATTTTTCAATTGAATAGACTTGTTGTTTGCTTGTTCTGTTGGTTTTTTTTATTTGTTATTTTTTAATCTGTCAATTTTGAAATCGAACGAAGGCGTCTGTCTGAATCGAGGAAAATTTAACGAATTTGAACCCAGTTTTCACTGTTACAATCTGGATTTCTCAGGGAAGGTCAATGTGAGCACTCTGTATCTTGAAAATTAAAGAGCTCCGAGCGTATTTCAAGCAGAGCTCCATGCTATTAAATAATGCGCAAGCCTCATTTACAAATCAGGTATAAAAGGCGCAAACATCCATATATTCACGGATAGTCAAGCAGCTATAAATGCCCTTAGCTCACCCACCATTGACTCCAAATCAGTCTTACACTGCTTCAATACCCTCCAAAGACTCTGCACCAGAAACAATACCAAAATATGGTGGGTTCCTGGCCACGACGGAATTGAAAGAAACGAAAAAGCCGACGAACTGGCCAGAAGAGGTTCGGAAACACCTTTTACAGGACCTGCACCATACTGTGCAATCTCTAAATCAGCGGCGAACCTCGCCATAAAAAGCTGGGAACACAACAAGTGTATTTCACATTGGGTAAACATCCCAGGCCTAAGACAGGCCAAGAAAGTAATCAAACCTTTCAGAAATAATGCCAAAAAGAAGAAATCTAGTTACCTAACTACCTAACACGGCACCATGGTTTGCGATATCACCTAAATAAAATTCATGTAGCCGACTCTTCGGAGTGTCGCCTATATCTTGAAGAAGACGAAACAACTGAGCATATTTTATGTGAATGCCCTTTGCGGTATTAGAACGAACTTCCTTTATAAATTATAAGCATATATTATTAAATTATAAGCCCAGAAGAAGCAAACACATCCTCTGCTGAAATCATCATCAGCTACATTAGGAAAGTAGAAACTCTAATAGCCCAAACAAACCTTTTCTGATCCTATGGCACAATAGATCTACTCAGGTCGAAGTGCCTTCTAAAATTTTGAAACAAAACAGAGAGTTCCTAGAAAACTCTCCTTTGAGCTATAAAACATCCAGAAGATGAGCTACACCAAGTCCGAAACAGATTTTATTCCATAAAAAGCTATAGCAGGTTAAAAATCAAGTTTAAGAAAAAATATCGCAATAGCAGTACAAGTGGGGTGGGCAACAATTGTCTTTCTGTACGTTTCCATAAATAATCTTTATTTGATCATAAATTAATATCCTTGGACGTTTGAGAGTTTTGAAAGGAGTTATACGAAAAGGGGGTGGCACCTCCCATTCAACAGAATATTACTTGTTCAAGCCCGAACTACTTCTTGGAAGCTTGTAACGTTGACTTTATGCAAAAAAAAGACTTAAAATTCATAACAAATCTAAATAAAAATACAACCCTCCTGGAGGCTGTCTCATCTTCTTCAAGACACAGTCTCCAAAATGAAGATTAAATTTTATTAAGATGATCTCGTCGACCTTCGTTGATCTTCTCGATTTTTAATATCATGACTGCTGGAATTCAGGGATTTCTTGGGATCGCTTCTGAAGGCCTAACTGGCTCGGCTGGACAGCTTTAAGTCTGGCTATATGAAATTCACTTCTTTTATTTATTTATTTAAATTCATAAATCTTCTCATTCTGAGCTATATTGGTGGAAATTTTATTAAAGAGATGGTGAAATTCCTTTTCTTCATTTTTCTTCTGTGCCTTCTTTGCTCGGTCTTGTCGTAAAGACTTTCGGATCGCCTTTATTTCTCTCAGATTTTTCTTCCGGTCGTCTGCGTTCGTGCCGGGAATGTTGGCAATACGGTATAGTTCCCGTATGGTCTGTTTCTGTTTGACAGCTTTTCCTCCTCTCTTAAACTTTTGCCAAACACTATAAGGTCATCAAGGTATACAAAACAGCGGGTGTAAGTGAGTCCGGCCATTGCAATGGACATCATTCTCGAAAATTTACTATTAGAAATTTTTAGTCCCATTGGAAGTCGTTTTAGCTGAAAATTACCGTCCTCCGTTGAAAATGCTGTTATAGGTCTGCTTTTGGATTCAAGCTCCATTTGGTAATATCCCTGATTGAGGTCGTTACATGAGAAATATATTGCTCCTCCTACCATGTCATAGATATCACTAATGTTGGTCAATGGGCACTTGTCGTCCTCGATTCTCTCGTTCACGTTTCGGTAATCTATTACCATTCGAAACTTCTGTAAACCGGTTATAGGATCCTTCTTTTTCGGTACCAGCTGGAACCTTCCGACAACAAAAGAACTGTTTTATTTTACGAGCAACTCGCTCAATTTGAACAATTCTCGCTCTATTAATATAGCGTTCGATGCTAATAGAGGCAAACGACAGCATAAGAGCTAACGTTTTGGATCGTAGGTTTCCTCCAAAGTTGGAATATATTACATGGTCCCAGCTTTTGAAAAACACGTACCTACTGACCCCCTGTTGCCAAATTCAACAGGTCTTCACCGATAAATCGCAGAAAACTCACATATAAATACACAATTCACTTCTCAAAACAAAGGGAGTACCATTTGCACTGCCGGTCAACTGGTGACGAGTTACCAAATTAGTATGTCTGTTCTGATGTATTGACATAATTGTTTGACACTGCCGCGAAGACGTGGAGATTCTGGTTGTATTTCAGATAATTCAGCCCAATAAATTTATTTGTTGATCGCAAGTCTCTATGGGTTTCCTCAATGGTTTCGAGTTTGAAACATGTGTGCTAATCAGGTAAACAAACGCCTGATGTAAACAAGAGAAACGAAAAAAAAGTTATATACGCGGCAAATACGAAAGCACCAAAAGTGTGTAATTTCGGGTGCGGAGCAAAAGTTTTGCAAAACATCAAAATAACCGGTGGGCGGTGTATTTAAAAATGTTAAACTGGTAAATACAACTCGTTTGGGCAGAACCTGATTATATTCAGAGCAGAGGCGGAACTGTCAAAACTTTTTTTTAGGTTGAACAGATTAGAACTCTGTCTTATTTCGCTCAAAGCTTGATCAGAACGCACTCTATGAGCTCAGAGTAAACTGACTGCGTAAAAATCCGAGTACAGCTCATTTTAACATGTGATGCGCAGTTGTTGGCCGCTGTTCTAATGGCTAAAGTTCAAAACATTCGACCAAAAAAGACCACTCCAATACAAAGTTTACCTACGTGCGTCTGTCAATTTTAAAATAAAAATCTAAAAATTCCACTATCGAGCAATGTGGCTCGAAAGTTAATTGGAAAGCCCGCGCTCAGTGCACAGACCCATGACTTCGACCAGCAGCAAATAATTTAATAAATTCGAAAAAGGAAAGGAAAGCAAACAGAACAAGAGCTTCAATTGATTCCAAAGTCTTATAATAATTTTAACATACACCGCGATGTGCATATGGCAGGTCAGTTTTATCACGACCGATGAATTATTGCCCCGTTTGGCCGGAGGCGCTGCTGCCTAATTGATTGACTGATCTTTCGTGCATTTCAATGGCAATCTCAAATGTAGAAATTTTCTCCTATTGACATCTGATGGCGCAGAGTGTTGTTGGTGAATTTAAGCGGAAAACTAATCAACCCAAAGTGTAGTAACAAAAAATGCTGGGATAGTTTTTATTTTGAGTCGTAGTTGATTTTGCCGATGTTTGGCCTGTCTGTGTGACGACCGAGGAGACTCAAGTGGGTGACAATTAAGGCTTATTTTGTATCAAACGCTGCCCGACCAGTGGGCATGGTGGGGCGCAATATTATTTGCTATGCGATCCTTTAAGGGCACGTTTTGGTTTCGTGGACATTGTCGAAAAAAATTGCTTGAACAAAAATTAAAAAAGTCGGTTCCTTACTTTTGTTGGCCTTTACAAACCGAAAAAGCGTTCCTATTCCTTACGAGTGCTAGCGCAATCTGTTGGTGGAAACCTTTTTCAAAAAAATCGCTAAAGGTCTGCGACAAACTGTTTGGACTTAAAAGGTTTTAATTATACGAGGGGAACCTCTCTTCAATACCAAAATTAGCTGGCTGTGGCCAACCTGACCGTGAAGTAATGAGACAATTGACAGCCCATAGGTGCTGGTTTCGTGGACTTAGTCGAATGGGCGGCTTATAAGATCTGACGGAACTTAATACTCCAAATATTGGATCAGCCTCTATCAGCAGCACAAACTTGAAGTGCCGGATAACTTTTAGAGTTTTCAGAGTTTTGAACCCGCTTACAGAATGAAATGACTTTACAAATTTGCACCTACCTAAGGGTCCACTAATTTCCACGCGTGCCGGGAATATTCACAGAACAACTTTAGGGTCAAGCTCAAGCCTCGAAAAGCAAGTTCGCTAGAATTGCCATATAAATGCAAATCACTGCGACAAAGTGCATACAAAGTAATCACTGTTCACTATCAGTTTTTAGTTCGCGATCTCCAAAGATAAGAACACCAATCGTTTCCACTATAAAAGCCCATTTGCGAGCACACACGCGCATCAGTCAAACACGATCGGTTCAGCTCTGCACAGGTCCCTTATCTTCAATCAGCAATCAGCATGTTAGGTGGGAGTTTTTTTAAAACCTTGGTCAGTGTGTTGCTGATTTTTAGTTATTTCGTCAACTCAAGTCCTGTGACACATCGATTTCGTGAAAGTGATGAAAGCGATATGAGTTTTGAGATATTTAACCCAGTTAGAGAAATTTATCCTGAGAAGCAGGCTTCACAGATAAAAGTCAGATCAGTCAGTGACCCCAACTTGCAGAAATGTAAACAGGACAATGTGCCTGACCGAGTCATTGGGGAGACGTATGAAAATCCTCAGGGCGTAGTTATAGACGAAAATGGTTGTCGAACATATTATTGAGAAGGGTCAATTTGTGAGCACAGTTAAAAAAATAAAAGCAAATGTAAACGTTTTGAAAAATAAATAATCCAAGCATTTAGGACCTTTCTTGTTGTGTTTTCTTCAATCGCGTTTAACAGTGGTGTTTATTTAGCTTAAGTGGCAAATAAAGCGATCGCAATCGAGGAAGGAATTTCGTTCTCGAGGCGCCATTTTTGTTTAGATATTTTCAAAATTTTCTAGTTATCTCTACTTGAAAAAGTGACTGACTAACTTGGTGGTGGTTTTATTTCGAGTAAGTCTCTTACAGACTTTTTGTTTTTCAACAAAAACGATCGAGGCCACCTTGATCATTACAGGATCGTACTGTCCAAACGGACAGCTTTCTCAATATAATAATCAATTCGCATCTAAAAATAAAAAAACTGGCGTTTATTTCAGCAGATATTTGTGAAATGGTGATCGCGATGTGTTCAGTACCAATGATCACGACCACGACTGTCCCTAATGATCCACCAGATGTAGATCGGCTGCTGATACTCGGCGAGGTGTCCAAAATTATGGTTAAATGTTCAATTGTTTAACCGATCGTTCAGATCAGTGTAGATCAATTCATTTTTATCCCCTGTTGCCACCCATTTCAACTTAATGTTGCGTGAATCGAACGGTTCTATGAGCAGGCTGTCGAGGGTTAGAACTACTAAATATGGAACCGATCAGTGTTGATCAACGATCAATCCAAGGTCATCGATGAATTCTATATTTTTCATTAGGAGTCTTAAGATTACCAAATGGCAGGTAAGGAATCGACCGTTATATTTACAGAACAGCCCAATATCGTGAAAGTAGTGCCAGTATCGAAGACTACCCCAAGTTGCGTCTGCGACAGTGGTCCCGGACTGTAAAGACTTTTGCCCTTTTTTTTATCAGCAAAGGCAATCATTTTCCCCCAAATTCGAAAAAAGTTTCATGAAATTTGAATTTGAAATGATTTTCTTTTCCAGTAGACAAAACGTCAAATTGAGTGATACACAAAATTGGCGCTTTTCCCCTCAATCTGGGACCACTAATCTGCGATATTGACGGAGCCCTCTTTCACTTTAAATAAGGTTTTAATCCTTCGCGATACCCTTCTGGAGTAGGTTCTTCTCCGAACATTACTTTTCACTTGTCTATATGTTCTTCTCCTCATTCAGAAGTTAAAAATTAGAAAACATTCATTAATAAATTTTATTAATTGGATTTGGTGTCGTTTGGTGGCGTTCGGTGCCTTGCATTAAGCGTCACTCGTTGGTACCTTACGAAATTAAACGAAATCCGCACGAGTTGTCAGTTCTTCAGAAGACATCACAAGTCAAAGAACGGGCATATAAACGACATTTGTTGGCGCTCTGTACACTGAAATAAGCGTCACTTGTGACGTCACAATACATAAATCAACATATTTACAAAAAAAAAAAATCCTTCTCATTGTACGCATTCAACTGCCTTTCACCCTTTCACTCTTGGTGATGTGTGCTATTTGTTTTCAATTCATACTTGCTTAGAAAAAGTCGTAGTAGTTGCTTGTAAGAGGTGAAAAGTAAAATTTAAAAGTGACAGAAAAAAAATTGGAGGCGTAGTTTTTACCCATAAAAAACGGTACAACAAAAGCCAGAGACAACTGGAACGGGGTTGAAAAATTAATGGTGTGGACTGTAAGCAAATCTTAGTTCCGATTGTATTTTTTCGGGCTCAATTGTATTTTTTATTTCCGTATAGAGAAATTACTTCGAGATGTTCATTCATTTTAAGTACTATTGCGCAATTCCGTCCGTCAGCTTCTGAGACCTACAGCTAGTCGAATTTGTTTCAAACTTCGTTTTTAGAGTTTGTGGGCTTAAAGTTCGGGCCATTTTATTTTGCACAGATATTTCAAAATTTGGATTTTTCTCGAAAACTATATGTGCCATGTATGAACAAAAATGTATTTTAAAGGAATATGGCCAACTTAATTCATTTGGTTATATACATAAAAACGGGTAAAACAATTTTATCCCAAATGCATGAGCAATTTAATTTTTTTAAATGATACCGTCTTTCGTTTTCCACACGAATTTAAAAATAACAATAGGTAAGTACCTTAACAACTCTCGAACACTAAGTTTGGCGTTTTGATAGAAATGTTTGCATGCTAAACAATACGTTGCACTTGAACATATAAAAAAAAGTGTATTAAATATGCATTTCCTCTTAGGAATAGAAGAAAAAAAGTCCTCTTTTGGTAGGCAGGGAACTCTTAATCCCACCTAGTATTTCATAGAAATGAAATAAATTTAACAGAAGACAACTTCTGCTAAGTATTGTGACTCAATTTTGTTGTTCCACCAGAGGCGAGCTTCAGCCTTCAAGTTGTCGTTGATGTGAACCATATGAACAAAAATTGTTACAATTTGCAATGAGAAATTTGAAAAAGTGAAAACGTATGTTATTTGTGTAACTTTTAGTTGCTAAAACATGCAACCCTACCGCTATTCGACTGCCCTAATAAATGAACACACCACACTTTAGACATTCAGAGAATTCAATGAATTAACTAATGTACTGATAAAGAAGTTGTACCCTTTTGTAAATCAAGAAAGAAAAATAAAACAACATTTGAAAGAAAGTCAAATTAATTTTAAATAAAATTTTTAAATTTACTATTATTATTATTGTTTTGTTAGATCGTTAAGTGTTTTGTTCTGAATTGGAACGCGAGCATGCTTACGACACAACAACTTTGCAACAACAATTACAAACATATGTTCCGCTGCTGAATGAACAGCAAAAGAGTGCGTATGATCAACTGATGAAGGTTGTCGATGAAGGAAACGGTGGACTATTTTTCCTTGATGCGCCCGGCGGTGCTGGGAAAACGTTCCTGATATCATTGATATTAGCAGCAATACGTGCTCAAAGTGGCATTGCGTTAGCTCTCGCATCTACCGGAATTGCTGAACAGCACATTCAGCACTGAAGCTTCCGTTAAACCTGCAAATCAATGAAAATCCTGTTTGCAACATTTCAAAGCAATCAGCCATGGCAAAAGTGTTGAAAAATTGTAAATTGATCATATAGGATGAGTGCACAATGGCACACAAACGATCATTAGAAGCACTTGATCGAACATTGCAAGATTTGCGCAACAATAATCACCGGTTTGGTGGTGTGATGATACTGTTGGCGGGCGACTTCAGACAAACACTTCCCGTGATACCGAAATCAACAGCGGCGGATGAATTAAATGCATGTCTGAAGTCATCGTATTTGTGGCGATACGTGAAAACCATTTCATTGAGTATGAATATGCGAGTGATTCTGCAACAGGATAGAACCGCAGAAGTTTTCTCTAAAGAACTAGTAAAAATCGGAAATGGACAAATTCCGGTTGAAACTTCAAGTGGCTTAATATCCATTCCACCTGTCATTTGTCAATTCACCTTAACGAAAGATGAACTCATTACTAATGTATATCCGAACATTGGTTAAAATTATCGTAACTACGATTGGTTGAGCGCACGCGCAATTTTAGCAGCGAAAAATATTGATGTCAATGACTTGAATTGGACGATTCAAAATCAAATTCCGGGAGAGCTGCGTTCATACAAATCGATCGATCGCGTTGAAAACGAAGACGATGTCGTCAATTATCCAGTGGAATTCCTAAACTCTTTGGATTTGTCTGGCATTCCGCCTCATCATTTGCGTCTTAAAGTTGGATATGTCGTCATTATGCTAAGAAATCTTCATGCCCCGAAACTGTGCAATGGAACCCGACTGATTGTCATGAAGCTAACGAACAATGTGATAGTGGCAAGGATTTTGAAAGGGCTGTTCAAAGGAGAAGAATGCCTAATCCCGCGAATTCCCTTGAGTTCAAACGATTTGCCATTCCAATTCAAACGTATTCAGTTCCCAGTCGCTGGAAGTGTGCGGCATAAATCTGGAAAAATCATGTTTTTCACACGGCCAGTTATATGTGGCATGTTCCCGAGTAGGCAAACCATCCTCACTCTTCATTTACCCTCCGGAGCAGAAAACAAAAAATGTAGTGTATCGTGCAGCTTTAAATTGAGTCATTAATATATTCTTTGTTTTAGATTTCAATAAATCTAATAGACTTTAAAGAAATTAATACTTGATTTTATTATATTTTCGCCAAATATTGGCCGGGACGAAGTCATCTGTTAAGTATCGCTAAATTTCGATCAAAGAAACAAATTTCAGGTGGAATCGTGAGTGCTTGAAATTAATTCAGTCAAAAAATATATTTTGGGCAAAACGAAGTTTGCCGGGTCAGCTAGTTTCTTATAATTTAGACTTAGAGTTGATTTTAATTTCCAAAAGTCCTGCCTATCTAAAATATTTTATTTTATTATTAGGCCTTTTTTATTATGCTCAAATTATCAAATTGATTTCCACGGTTTACAACAACAGTACGTGATCCAACTGTTGTTGAGTGTAACTTTTTCGGGACGATTGTATTGTGTATTTTCCAAAGTCCATTGTAACTAAAAAGTTACGATTGTAACACATTTGTCAACCCTGAACTGGAACCGTATTAGTCAAATTCTTTCTCGTTTTGTGGTTAGAATTATTGGCATAGTTCAATCAAGAATGCATTGTCACAAAACGATCCATAGATAGGTAGGTGCTGAAGTTGGGAAAAGTTGCGGCACGCCCTCTTTCTGAAGGTCTGGTTGATGTCCCAAAAAGTAGCCCAAAGTATAGCAGAAATAAAATTGATCGTGCAGCTGATCAATATGCTAAATAAAACGAGTGCTGGAGCCTTCCACGTGCGAAAGAATTTAAAAGACAAATCAATAAAAAAAAAAATAAAACAAAAATAGGTGCTATAAAATATTGAAATCCACTATTTCCGGTTTTATGCAAGTTTTATGCCTTGAATCTTGCACGCTCTACCTATAAACGTTCGTTTGTCCAACCGCACCGAGTGTTTGCCAACCTGAAGTACTCGTAAGTCACGATTCCGTTTTAATGCGAAATTAAAACACTCGCGGAATGTGCGCTCTCAAATATCTCTTATGTCTTCTGTAAGTTCACTTGATTGCCTATACTGGAAAATGTCGATAGGGTACAACGTACAAGTGTAAACATGTAAAAAATTCGCCGCTAATTACTTCTACCCTATTTACATGCGGTGGCTAAATATACTCCTCGCAAAAAGCGTGCACTCAATGTACCCTTATTGACTCAATCTATCCACATCTCTATACAGGGTGTATATCTCTCTATTACCAGTGGTAATTGTCAACATTATTCAATTTATTAGCAAACCATAGTTCCCGACATACAACAGTAAGTAGGTACTCACCTTGTGTTCGAAGAAAAGTTTCGCTCTCACTTTGATCGGTATAAATGTGAAGATCGCCCTAACGTAGTCATGTCGAATTGAAATTCGGCGTCCGGTAATAATTAAATTGAGAACGTTTCTTCGAGCAAGTAATTAATGTTAACTGCAAGTTTAAATATAATAAATACGGCAGACGATAGACATACACGAGTATGTGGGTATATATCTGGATCCTGAGTAATTTTTTTTATACGCGTTTTAGACGAGTCAAAGTCGTATCAATGAGAGCGAGAAAGCTAAATTATCACTTTATGCAGACTTGGTAATGTGTTTTATAGAATGCAAAATTAGCCGGAGGTGAAACATTTATTGGATTGGTTCAGGGACAGTCAGCGGGTGGCAGTGGATAATTTTTAATTTTGCATAAATAGTTGGAAATGAGCTCTATTAATGTCAAAGATTAATTTTTGTTACCAACCATCGAGGGGATTTAAAGCGAACTTTGGGATTTCATCCGCGAAGATCACTTATAGACGTAACTCGGACATTACATCTGAGCAACAGATAACTTTTGGGGACATTTCATCAGCGAAGTCTTACAGATGAAGTGGACTTATTGATAAAATTTCGGGCATTAACCACACACTCTGTCTATCGTGAATTCGTTGCCATCGAAGCTCTAGCGTGGTGGTGGGCAAATCCTTGTTAAAATGATGCAGTGCGGCGGGAAAAACTTAAAACACGTCCATATAAAAGAAGCTTACCCTACATTCTGACAAAGAATCGTTTGAGTTAGTTTTTCTTTTTAAAACCATTGAAAAGGAACTGCAATTATTGTTTGTCATATAAGGTTGAATTGAGGGGCTTTTCCAGACAAGTTTTACCTTGGGATGTTTGCAAGAATTTCAAAAGATTTTGAGTAGGTAATAAGATCATAGGGTATCAGTTTTAAATACCCAGGGGTTGAACCTGGAATCTCTCGTTCTAGGGTACAACATACTAACCAGTGAGACAAAAAATCAACTCCTAACCATTTTCTGCAGACCTGGGTTATGTAGGCTTGAATCTACTGTTTGACTCTTAATGAACGAGAAAGTTTAGTGCAACGCAGTCGTGAACATTTCTTTTCTCAAAAGCTTATTTGAAATTTTGTGGGTGGGTCAAATGTGGATGCATGTGAACTTAAAGTTTATAGTTGATAGTTCTACGACCCGATACTTATTTTTATTTTTATTTTATTTTTTTCTAATCTATTTAACTTACAATGGGAAAATTGTATTTCGACAAATAGCCGAGAGTATAGGCAAACGTATCATGCTCAGATCTTTGTCAAAGATTCGCTTAAGTTGGCTTGAAGATTGATTAAAAATTATGATTAAGTTGAACTTTTATAAAGGGTGTTTTTTTTAGAGGTATAGAACTTCGAATTGCAATAAAACACAAAAAAATCGTTTTAATGTCCATCAATTTGGCTTTATTGGAAGGATAATTTTATGCCAATAATGTTTAAATATGATTTCGGGCATGTGGCCGCCGCGGCTGCTTCCAATAAAGCCAAGTCTAGAGGTCCAATTTTCAACCAACGAGCATTTGGGGCTGTATGTCGGCAATAACGCCACGAATGTTGGCTTCCAAGTCCCCTAACGTTTCTGGTTTGTTGGCGTAGGCGAGCGACTTCACATATCCCCAAAGAAAATAATCCAATGGTGTCAAATCACACGATCTTGGTGGCCAATTGACAGCTCCATTCCGCGAAATTTTGCGCTCATCGAATGTTTCTTTTAATAAATCGATTGTGACGTGCGCTGTGTGGCATGTAGCGCCGTCTTGTTGGAACCACATCTCATCCACATTCATGCCATCCAATTCGGGAACAAAATAGTCGGTTATCATGGCTCTATACCGGTCTCCATTAACGGTAACTGACTCTCCAGCATCATTTCGGAAGAAGTATGGCCCAATGACTCTACCAGCCCCTAGGAGCACACCAAACAGTCAGTTTTTGTGGATGTACTGGCGTCTCAAGGGTCTCATGTGGATTCTCTTCACTCCAAATGCGGCAATTTTGCTTGTTGACATAGCCATTCAACCAAAAATGAGCCTCATCACTGAACAAAATTTTGCGATGAAAATCAGCAAATCAATCTCATTTTCGGCCCATACACCAAAATCACGACGCATTGCATGGTCTCGCGGCTTTAATTCTTGCACAAGCTGGATCTTGTAAGGTCGTAAGCTAAGATATTTGCGCAAAGCTCCAATTGCTGTGCACGGTGGCGAATCGATTCATCCGGGTCCTCTTCAACACTTTGCTCTACAGCGGCAATTGTTTCTTCGGTGCGCACTGTTCGACGTCTCTGAACATAGAGTAAACGTAGTGCGAAAACGAGCCATGGTTAACCGAATTAATTGCTCTGATGGACGATTATGTCGACCATAAAATGAACGGAGCTTGCGGTAAACTTCGCGAACTGAACCATTATTTTCGAAATAAATTTGCACGATTTGCAAGCGTTGTTCATTTGTTGAGCCGTATTAATCCAATGAATTGGTATACCTTTGGGCTGGCGGAACCTTTTTAAAATGTTCGATTTTTACAAAATAATTAGTATTTTAAGGAAGCTTTATATTTAAACAACAACAACAATAGCTTTTCCTGTAAGTAATCCAGCTAAAACCAACAGGTCCAAGGAATTTTATGTTGTGATCAAAATTTTATGACGTCCTCCATACCTAAGGTTATAAATAGAACGCAGTTCTTATTCCTTTTTTTGAATTTTCCTTCTATCTATTTTTATCCTCCACCTTAACCTGTCTGTAGCCCACAATAGCTACCTAATTTTATAAAAAAAGTCGCTATTATAAGTTAAAAATTATGGACTACTAAATTTATTCTCTTTTGTATTAAGTAATCTAGCGAGTACACTAGATGTACTCATTTGATTGAAAATAAATAAAATAAATAGGGTAAAACTGCTAGAGGGAGTCTTTTTTTTTTGGCATTGACAACGGCAAAAATAACTCCCCTTTCAGATACGCAGTCCAATTTTAGTCAATACCATGCGACAGGCACTAAAACTGAGTTTAAAGCCCGTACAATTCCCTTTGAAAACCCCCTTAGTAACCCGATTTATAGCAGACACCATAATTTATTTTTAGAGCGACTATAAAATTAGTCGTGACTTAATCCCAAACTCGCACCTACTGTTTTAACCATTTTACGATCTAAAAAGGTTAAATCCGTCATTTTAGACTCCAAACAGCTCTCTGATCGTGACCCAAGACCCAATTCTAATTATGGAACTGGTAGATCACTGTTAACCATAAACTTATGTTTGCCACTAATAGATAAATAGCCCTCGCGGCGACAGTGCTAATATCCCACCTTTCACTCGTGTGTGGAAATTACAGTAACTTTGGCAGTTTGAGTGTGCATTCTAAAATCAGATATAACTGATTAGCATAACAATAATTAAATTGGAGTAGAGTTTTCATCGCAGCGCAAAGAAAAAGAAAAACCAAAACAAGTCGAGAAATCGAAAAGTTACTTTTTCTGATGTAAGATCGATCGAAAATTGAAAGCATTTAAAAACAATTAGCCTTCGGTTGGCAGCAGCGTAGCATTGCTTTGGTAGATCAAGGTGAACCTCATCGAATGCAATTCGTTGATGCCATTGAACATCTATACAGTTCAAGCGAGAAGTGCGATGAAGCTGCATTTGTTTTTCTTTCGAACGATGATTTTGTTATTTTTGCACAACTTAACAACACAAGGTAGTGCAAACTGGCAGATGAAAAAGGGTAGCTAGATGCACTCAACTTGGCTATTTCAAGCCTGGATTTTCAAAAGATTCGCATTTCAAAGTAGTAGCAAAGTATCATAAGCTCAGGATTTTCAGAATCAAATCATTCTATCAAAAAAACAAGCTATTCGCATCTCCTTAGCTCGAGTTCTCCCCGGAAGAAGATCGGGTTCGCCAGCGAGTTCGTCTGCGAACCCCAGGCGACACATATGAAATAAATGGCTCCGCGCAGCAAATGTCGACGGAAGAACGATTGCCGACGATTCGACAAAATCAACGGCGAAGAACAAAATGCGAACATTTAGAGGAACTTTATGCGAATTTGGAAAAAATAGGTAAATTTACTATGATTAAAATTTTTAATTAATTGACGGTGGATTAAAAGAAATAAAGAAATCATTTTATATCTCTTTGAAACAAAAAAAAATAATTTTTGGTAACGACGTTTGCCAAACATTCGCCTTTGAAACGCATTCGCTCAGTAGTTTTCTCTGATCATAAAATCAACACAGCTAGGTTTGAAAAAGCTGAAACATTGCTTACGTTCTTCATTGTACTTATTGGGGAACAACCAGACGGACAGAAATACTTGTACCTCTTGCCATCGTGCGATCTGAATTTGTCTGATTACGTATGAAACAAGAAAGTTACATAACACAAGACGATGCTCTGTGTAAACAGCATAAAATCTGTTTCTCTGTTTATTCCTGTTATTGAGCATTACCTTAACGCATTTGTGTAATTTGGAAAACAAAAAACAAAAACGCGTCACCCAAAAACTGGAAACTCTCCAACACTCCCAAGGTGAATTCCAGCTAAAACAATAAAGCTATTATTTATTACGGAAAACAAATTTTGTTACAGATTATGAACAATAAGTGCTTGGACTTGGAGTGATGTCATCACACCCTAAACTGTGTTGAGCTCACAAATTCTGTTATGCAAACCATTGCCCATCATGGTCGATAGGTCGTTCGAAGTCAACCAGCGTTAGTTTTTTTTTTTTTTTATAAAAATTGCTTAATTAACCAACGTATTCCGTTTGCCAATAATTGTGGGCACTTACGAAACAGCACAGCCTTCTCTTGCAGATGGGTTAAATATTTTTTCACGAAGCTCCCAGCGAAGTCTATTATTTTTTACCGGTGCGGTTAATGATTTCCTTTCCTTTCCTTTCCAGTTGTTCGTCGAACAACAGTTGTTGGCTGATGTTGAATTCCAAGACACCGCCGACTAGCGCCTAGCTACACTTTCTCTATCTGCATCCATAATCATCGTTGAGTTGCAGATGAATTGCAATGAAAACTGGTCCATCAGTTTTTGTTTGTGCAGGTGTTAGTTAGACGCAAATAATACACATGTAGAAAACTGTGCAGAAATAAAAAAAAATATATCAAATAAACTATTGGATTGGATATCAAAACCTAGGTACAGGTGGTAACTCGTTCTTCACTAGTTTCAGCACGTGTTTGTGCGTGTAGCGGACCTAGTTCACCTGTGTACTTAGAGCTGAAATGCGGGACAAATTAATTTCCAAGAAAACCACTTCAACCAGCAAGCACGAGTGATTTTAGTTGCTAGCCCAGTGCAGGCAAATTTTCAGCTGACCATCTCCCATCAGTAAGTCACGAAGAGTGAAAGTCAATAACATCCCGACGAACCTGCTCAATGGGAAGCGATTCATAATTTATAATGACGACTTGGTGCCACATGACCAGTGTAGTCAAGGTGAGGTTAAGACGTACATGGTAATAAATTTTACGCAACGGAAAAGATTCCCACTGTGGAATGTTGTATCAACAGCCCATGCAGTCAATTCAAAGGTCATTGACTGGATTTCGGTCTGAAAGCTTCTTAGGAAGTTTCGCTCGAAATATCGTTGCTGATGAGTGAGTTAAGTAAATTTTATAAATAATCAAAACGGCAGAGCTGTTCTGACACATTTGAGCTGACGAAAGGGAGGATTTTTCCGAAGTTTTGCGGTTCAACTTTCGTTTAAACTGTGGCAAGTACACCACCCAGTTAAAGGTGATCCTCTATTTGTCCTTCAGCAGACATAGCATATCCATTTTGAACAGAATTCGTGAATAATTTCATCAAACGAACGAACTCCTTTTCAATCGTCGATTTGAATCCTTAAAAATGTTTGCATAAAATTGTCGTTTCCCCATCCACAGGATGACTAGACTAACCACATCATCGCCTCGGCTTATGTAGTCGTTGACCTCATTCTGTATATTTTAATACCTGCATGTCACTCCGACTGATGGCCAACAGCTTAAGCCACTGGTGAAAGCTGCCCAGTTGAAAGTAAAACCTTATCTTTGAAACGTGTCAAGTCGGCGGCGGCGACAACGATAACAAGAAGTTCGTATTTAAATTCCATTCAAGATTCCAAGCCAGAGCGACCTGTGCAACAATTATACGAGCAGTCATAAAACAAAATTACTTAAACACCACGTGAATATTTAAACAAACGTGACGAGTGCTCTTTTGGATCAATAGCTCGTAATTGGAATGCTTGAGATGAAGCAACGGCGGCCCTTCAATTCCGCACAGAATCTGATTTGGAAGCAGGCGCTTTTAAACGCTGCATACCCTCAGCCTCAACTCAGACAATCGTGTCACAAGAAAGTTATTAAATACGTTTCGCAACAATTGGGCCACTAAATTAAAATAAAGCGTTGCGACAACGTGCGCGACCTAGAACGCGGCTCAATATCAACTGCAAGGAAAGTCTCATTTGCGCGCGTGCAACCATACCCGCTCCGCCTATCGAGCGGATTAATTATAAATTGCATAAATTAATTACGGTAAACACAACCGACACGTAGGACGGATAATTAGTCGACAGATATGAAGAAGAGCCAGCGGGTAAATAAAACGGCTTATTTGTGGATTTTCTTCCGACTTTATGTTTCCAGAACAAATTTCGTTATTTGCGGACTTGGCTGCAAAAGGTGCCGATGAGTGTGTGTTTGGTTTGCGAGAGGAGTACACGCAAGATGATGTTGTAAGTGCGTTGATCGACAAAGTTCTAGGCCTAGGTTTCCTGGCAAATATTTGCTAAGTGGTGAACTAAATTGGTACACGTATTCTCGAAGGGGAAGCATTGCGTAAGCAATTTTCTGCTTTGTGAACTTTCAAGCTGCCCATCCGTCTTGATTAAGAGATTATTGCCAGGGACCTGCGATCAAATTTTTTTCTTATGCAAATTCAAACAACAAGTCACCAAGATTTCGGTACACAAGTCGCAGCGGGTAAATAAATTCGTAGAAAATACGAATTCAAATTATGCAACAAAAAATCGCAGCTTTTTAAATTTATAAAAATAGAAAGCAACTGCTCAGCCGGTTTCACTTAAAAATTTACCAGTTTGTTCCATATTTCTGTCGGCACGGTTTGGGGAGAATTTCGGATAAAATCCAATAGGTGGCGCTGCTATTTTTAAAGGGATTACCTCCCTCTTTGTGTGTATACCGGTATAACTGCTAAATATAACCTCTAAAGTCAGTAAACGGATTTTAACGTGGTTTTCAATATAGCGGCATTTCTCGGGAATGTTTAGGTTCTAAAAACTCCTCCTTTTTCACTTGAATGAGTTTACTAGCCCGTAGTGTACAAAGTACTTTTTTTGGACAATGCGCAGTAATATTTCAAATTTTACAACTTTAGCATTTGAAATGTCTTTCTATTTGTTTAATTTTTCATAAGTGCCCAGTGTATAATGCTTTCAACAGGCAATATACGTCCATTTACCAAATTGCAAGGTTAAAACTGTCATAAATGTCAAGATTTTATGTTTGAAATCAATTTGCTGTATGGAAAGTGCCAGTCCCCATTTCTACCTCCTATTTATTTTTTTACATCCATAATTCACCATAATTGTCGATAAATAGATTTTTGAATATATTTTTTTTTTTTGCATGGAAGCTACCACGCCGCTCTGTCAGATTTTGACCGAACTTCACAGAAACGCTCCCGATTCCGAAGAATAATCAATTTGTTTATACGCACGCTTTAAGTAAATACATGCAACTACTAAATATCAACAAAGATATCGACAAACAATAATACAAAAGTGAAAATACAGCGCCACCTATCAGAATTCAACATAATTGTAAACATTTCAATAATCATCGCCAATGTACATCCAATAAATATTTCGACTCGCCACTTAAATTTGATCAGCAAACTTATTTCTTGTTAAGAAATTTATTTTAATTTTAGCTAAATTGTCACAAAAGTGCACAAAGTTAAAATATCACTAGAGAAACCTTCCTGCAGACTAAACCAACATATTGTGCAAGTTGTCGAGTTTTAGACACTCGATATGAACAAATGCCAATTTTGACAGTTACTGTCAGTTTCGGTGTATTATAATCAGTTTTGTTTTACGTGATACTCCAACGATTTCTCTGAAACTTCAAACAGTTCCTTGTTATTAGCATCAGCGGTGTTAAGAGCGTAGTTGGAATAAGCTTCGATTATTATTAGTAGCTTTAAAATGTTAAGCAGTGATGCGGTTTCAACAGTGTTTATTCAAGATTAGATGTACTTATGAACATCCGTCGATAAGACAGTTTCTATCTTTATAAATCAAAAAGTATGCATGCCTGGCGTTAAATCAGACGGGAAAACGAAAGTGGATGACACTTGATGAACAGATTAACCTTTGTCTTGAATTATAAAGTATATAATGTTCGTTTTGTTGACAGAAGTATTTTGCAAACATTTCATTGAATTTTTTGTTTCAATTTGAGTGTTTGAGACGTCCATCGTCAGACATCTTTAATTGATTGCTTGAACAGTTGAAATTTGACAGTCAATTTGCGATGTCTTTCTCTCTCAAAAAGACACTGTGCACACGTTCAAGTATCTAGTTTAGTAAGTCTGACAGCTGGCTGACTTGATGTATGTAGTATATCTCAGTTTTAACTGGCTCTGATTGGACACATGCACAGCTGTTTCATTTGACGTTTATGGAGACGTATCTAGGTAAGAAATTCGTGAATTAGAACCAAGTTGACAGTTCGCATATGTGGGTGACGTAGGAAAAGCGACTTACCCAAGCAATTTAGTTTTTGCGTTCAGGTTCAATCTAGTCCAGGCCAATCTAGTCGACTCAAGATAACTAGATTTTTCAATGTGCCCGTTGTAATTGTTTTTTTACCTGTCATAAAGTGAACCTTCGATTGGCTGTCAACCAGCGTTACCATTTCAAAAAAAATAAAGCGAAGTAGATTTGACCCAAAAAGTAAAGTAGATTCAAGAAAAGGGAAGTAGATTTCAAAGTCATAGTTTTAATGGTATATTTAATTCCATATTAGTTGTATATATAAAACATGTCCAAAAAACGTTTTAAAATCTACAAAATATTTTTTTTTTATTAAAATAAAATCTTAATTTTTTCCATGGTTTTTAGAAAAAAAAATATTATAAATGTTTATTAAATTATAATTTTGCGCACCAATCTTTATTCACATTCTTGATTACTTCAAAATATCTTTTCATCGCGTTTGTAATAATTCTTTCACGTATTTGACTAAACTTTTCGGAGCACACAGAAAGCAAAACCTAACCAAACGTATCATATCTTTGACAAAAAATTAAAAAGAAAATAATAATAAAAGCCAAAAAATTTGAATAAATTTTGTGTTTAAAGTGAAGTTTGAAGAAATTTTTGCTTTTGAAATGTGAATCGGTGCTTAAATGAAAGAGTTTAAAACATTTTTTAAATAATTAGATTTACGGTTTTGTTATAATAATAAAAGCCAGAAAATTTGAATAAATTTTGTGTTTAAAGTGAAGTTTGAAGCAATTTTTGCTTTTGAAATGAAAGAGTTTAAAACATTTTTTAAATAATTAGATTTCCGGTTTTGTTACTAAAATTGAAGCGGATTAAATAATGGATATCTAAAGTGAAGTAGATATAAAGAATTTAACGATAGTGTGAAGTAGGGAGCGGTATTTGACTATTTTTCCAAAATTTAAGTAAATCTACTTCCATTGAAGTAGAGTGGCATCGCTGCTGTCAACTGTCCCAGCGACTTCAACTTCGAGCACTAGGTCGCTAATTTTTTAATACAACAGAGAGGTTGACAACCGTAACTCATTTTCAGTGGTGCTTGCAAAGTTTGTCGATTTCCCGATTATCGAGTCTCGCTCTTAAGTCCTTTTCTCCTGTTTTTTTTTTTTTTTTACTTTTTTGATGCAGGCCGTCATTTCTCTATCGTTCCAAAACGAGGAAACTTTTAAGCAACTTCTTTGGAGAAGAATATTTTGGGGAGAGGTCGTGTTTTTGGTTGAAAATTTCTGTGACACATTCTGGGAATTGTTTTGATATATAAGAGGTATTGAAACATCAGTTGTCTTCACTGTTTTCCTGCTTTTCCAAGATTTAATTTTAGGTTTTTTTCTTGCCTGGACCTTTCTTGATCAAACTTGCTCACATTAACATCTTTAGCCCTAAAAACCTTGGTTTTCTATCACTCATAACATTTACACTTAAAAATCCTTAATAGTTTTCAAAAGCAAGACCTTCTTTGCTTCCTTTACTAAGTAGAGGTCTCAAAATTCTAATTTAAGTTGTAACCTTGTAACTATCTTCCCTGAAAATTGACTATCTAAAGTGGAATGCTTTGTCTGTTTTAGACAGGAGACTGACGCAGATATATTACTACGTCTGTATACATGTTTTTTGATTTGCTAACCGATCAATCAAAATTTCAAAGACAATCGCTGGCTCTTCCGCCTTGAAATTTCTTTAATATAAACGTTCAAATAGTCATAGATTTGAGTTAAGTCACAGTACGGTAATCGTTTTTTTTAATGGGCAACAACGACGATTATATTTTCTGTATACGTTCAAAGAAATTCAACACTACGAGGGCGCAAATTAGGCTCGATCTCGATGGCCACTCAAGTTCAATAAACGACTAAATAACTCCAAAATATTTTCCCAGTAAATCTGGTTTGACCCCCAGAAAGACTAACGTTGGATGTTTTGTCGTCAAGCTGTATCTTTTAAAAATGGATAACAAATGGGCGCCTTTTTAATTTTAACGCTCCAAGAGAGCGTTGGGAATACCCACTAAAGAATGGACTGTCAACTTCCATAAATTAAGCCAACAACTTGCAGCACTTTAAATTAGTCATCCAAGTTTATAGTCTCAAACATAAGAGTACACAAATTCTTGTGCAAACAATCGCCACTCGGCGTCAGTGACAGCGTCGACAACGATCAAACAGCTTTAGCACTTCAAAGTAGAAAATTGGCAAACAAATTTGACGTTTCTCTCCACTTAATCATTGCGTGCTTAAGCCTTAAGTATATTCCCAGCTTTAATTGGTCTTTCATTAGATTGTTCACATCTTCGTTTGAATGTGAACAAAAAATTCGTACCACTTCGTACTAGGTGAGTACAAACACAAACCTCTCCACTATACCGGTAGGTACTCGCTAAATGAATCGCAACCAAATACGATACATCTCGCTTGATGAGCTTTAGGAAGTCAGCAGCTGGGAATAGGTTGGTGGGAAAATAGATTTTTTTTCAACTCTTTTATTCACAAAAGAAAGTTGCGCCCAACTTTTACTTTCCATGCGAACCGAAGTGAATGCGGTCTACTTTCATTTGAATTCTATTGACATCGTTTGGTTTGGCAACAATGCGCTGTAACTGAGAAGGGAACTGGTGTCGACAACAATTAAAACAACAATAAAAAAAATAAAAAAAAATAAAAAACACCATCCAACTGACGAGCAATAATACTCGTTTCATCAATCAATAAAAAATGTTAATTAATTCTAATAAATGCAAACCAATACAATCCAACCGTCCACAGTGTGTGTACAAAAAGTGTCAAGCTTATCAATGGAATTGAGCAGCAGAATAGGTAGCTCTCTGGCTTTCGGCAAACAAGACAAAACGAACTGAATATATGGTAATAACCTACTTAAAGGCACGGTAAATTAAATTGTAATTAAGTAAATCAACAAATCTTTATAAGCTGTACGGTATACAAATACAATACATACGACAAACATTGCACGCCTCTTGTAGTGCTCACAGCCGACTTTGCGTTCCTTCTCTGGGGCTGGAACTGGTGGCGGTGTTGCTGAACTGTCGCCATTTTTGTTGTTCTTCATACAATCACTGACGTCACTGACACTATCGATATTGACAGCTGTTGTTGCTGCCGCTGGCAATGGCAAAGCCAATGGCGCTGCCGTCTTCGTTGTTGTTGGCATTTTCTTGATTAAATTGCTTTGATAGGCATCACTGGAACTTATTTTATTGGAAATTTTCTCAATTTGTCTATTAATTGGCTCAACCAATGCTGATTCCGGCAACGACGAGGACAATGCTGGTGCACGAACGAAACTCGCAAATGTCAACGGCGACAAAGTACTCGTAGTCGACGAGAACGACAACGACGACGATGACGACGAAGTTGCTAGTAATTCTAGAGATTCCGATTCCAAAGACGACCGGACTGCTCGTCGACGTCGCGCTTGAGCTGGAGATAATTCCTTCGCCTCGTTCGCGGACGCTGTCGTTGCTGTACTTGTCACTGATTGTTCGTTAATTAAATTCATAATTTTTCTAAATTGATCGGAGGAAACATTTTCAAATTTCCATTTGAATATAGATTACACGCGAGAGGCCACGAAAACAGGGAGACGCGCGGGCGGCAGTTGATAATCCACAGACACACCACATACACACACTCATTAGATTTAAATTGCTAAACGTCGTCGCTGGTTTCTTTCTTCTCACTTTTCTCTGTGTTCTTCTCAGATGCTCAATTATACTCAAGTATTTTTTATATTTTTTTTGCCTTCTTCTGGTATTATAAACTAATTGAATTTGTAAACATAATAAAACACAAAAAAAACGTCTGCTCAAGATACTGGTTTCGGTTTTATCTTCAGGGATATCTGTGTCGGATTAGTCACTATTGATGGATATACATAATTGGCAACAGAACTGCGCGTAGAGATTAATTGGGTGTAGAATGTCGAATCGGTGGACCACTATTGATAGCGCGGACCTTTCGCGGCAGATACGCGAATACGTACGTAAAGCGGACCGAAGAAAACTCGAATGAAAATAAAAACAAAAGCAGTAACCACGATCGCACGGCGTCTGAGCTACGACTGCCACTCAGCTGGCGAACAGTCCGAGATACATGCTCTGACTGAGGCCGTAGCGAAACCACATATCTAGTTGTCACGTTTTCCAATTCCAATTCGGGGATCATTGATCGTTTGCCTTTGCAGAAAAGCTCCGCATTTGACTTTTGTTTGTTGTTAAACAACGAAAAGCTCGTTTGGTGATATGATTTTTGTTTTATTTTCACTTCGGCGACACTTTTAACACGTGCAAAGTTCAAGTGAATATCGTAAGCGATGTTTGTGCTCCCGAAACAAAGGTCTGATCTGATAGGCCGTGCGCGACTCTATCAAACAGAGCAGAGTGTGGTTGGATGGTGCTGAAACCCAGAAACTGGATCTGTGTAGAGAGGGTAGCGAATTTCATAGACGCTGCTCTATTTTTAGTATTGGGAAGCACGCATACCTTATCATGACGCTTCACGAATAAACACTTGCGTTTATTTTTATAATGTTGATAGAGAGATTGTCGATTTGAGGGCTAGGCTAATAGGCTATTTAGCTACTGTGTGAACGAGAGCAGAGCGTCTGAAGCCATTTCTATTTGGACACTCTTGTCAAACATTATTACGATTCAGATTTGTGCTGTTCGGACGACCAACATGATTGCTGTCAAAGCTGTGAGGAATCATGGATCACAATCAAGATGGCAGGCACCCCACACGCAGCAAGCAAAAGTGCCACCTAAGTATCATCTCCACTGTTTAATTTAATGAGTGGAGTGTGCACCGATTTAGCAGAGCGAGCAAATGTTGATATTTCCCTGACATTGCGCATGGCGTATACGTAACACTATCGATCGAAAATGCCTCTGCAACAGCACTTTTAATGTGGGGCACAGAAGTAGTAGCATTGTATATAGAGACTATATGTTTATATACAATGGTAGTAGTGGGTGTTGTTTCTCTCGTTAAAATACTCCCCAAGACTTACGTAAAGGAGAATTGCGAGGCCACATCCACTCACAATGTCTTCTTCCGAAGTGCTCAGCTTCAAACAGAAGGTTACTCCTGCATCGGCCTTAGTATCTTGGAAAATGTCATTCGTCAGAGCGCCAGAACATTGCAATTAAGCAGTCGTTGGTTTCCTCGAATGATACCAACCTCACAATCGAGCTTCCTGTTTCATTTCACAGTCTTTTAATATCCATAATTGTAGGGGCCTCGTGTAGGAGAACTTTACAACCGTTTGATAGTATGAAAGTTATAGTACACAAACATTAAGAATTGACATGCCGAAATTTTGAGGTTTCCATTTTTCCTGTTGTCCTTCTATCGTGCTGCAGATGAGAAAGACCACTAACTATGTACGCTAATAGTTATTGCCCTAGGCTCCATTACACTTCCACCTGCTCTTTTTAATGTCGAGTCGTAGTCCTTCGATGCTTTGCAATTAATAATGGGATGGGCCAAAGCTGCCCATTCTATGTGCTTGCTCAATAAGACACAGAAGAGACTCCTTTCGCATTCAGCTTAGTTCCCACGTGAACTCAATTAAAATAGTTTTTGTTGCCGCCAAATCTCTCATTTTGACTTAGTCTTTGTCTGGATGTCTGCGGTGACGGTAGCGCGCTCTCTTCAGTATTTAATAAACTTTTTCTTATACAGTCGAAGTATTTTTTTTCTCCAAGTTTCCATTTCAACGAAAACAGTTTTGTTGGTCGAATCTGACAGCTGCGAATGTCCTTTGATGTATTTATTAATGGCAAAGGGCTATAACCGAAACACAGTTCTATTTGGTTTCAAATTATTTTAATATCTCCAATAATACAGATAAATACCAATTAAGCTCAAAAAGCAAATACATTCACTATTAAAAAAAAAAAACAACAACTACTACGATTGAAACTATGAAAATCGAAGACATACCTAGTCTGGGGCAACAGGCACCCTGTAAACATCATTGCTCTTACTTGCTAAAGCTAAAGAAAGTGCTAGAACTCCTCATTAAAGTTTAAATCTCTTAGATTATGTACAATTATTGTATGCACACGTGAAAGCTATTGATCGCCAGTTGAATGCTTAGTTATCGTCTGACATCCTGCTGGGCCTACTCCTTCTGGCCTCTGCTTCAGCTGGTGAGCTGCTTTTCTCCTGTGCCCTATTCTTTTGCTTATCGGCCACACGTTTCTGATTGGTCATCACAACGGCAATTGTCATTAGGATCGCCCACCACACATAGCCCAGGTGATAGACTGACGAGTAGAAGAACCAAATTCGCTTGAATGTCAGCAATTGGAATGCCATGCCCAAATAACTGAGAGCGAAAAACTTTGAGACCCAGAAAGCGGCATAGGTCAACTGGCCTTTGAGGCCTGTTACATCTTTGCGGTAGAGCTTGGTCAACATATCCTCCACCGGAACGTAGAATGGGGCACCCATGATGCAGAAGTAGTGCCCAGGCATGAAGCCGTGCCAGAAGGATGATATGAGAAGGGTGACCATTGTCCTAAAAATAGAAGTTGGTCAGCGATTGCTCAATGCAAGCACAAAAATCGTGTACCTGTATTTCTTGCTGGGGAAATTTTTGTACACATTAACCGCCAACCAGTACTGCACGCAGATATTCCAGTGCTTCATTGCTTCGCGCATGGTCATGCAAACTTCGGTGTCGTAGGGTCGCACATTTACAATTGTGGTAAAGTTGTACTTTTGCTTTTCGGCGTCGCGCTTTAGGTGTACGTACTGTCCTTTGGGGCCTTCACCATTGACAACGGTGGCATCGTCAGGATAGGCGCCGAATCCGGCACAGGTACAGACGCATTCGCTGAGCGTTAGCCCGGTGTAGATGCGCATGCGGAAGATAAAGAATGTCGGCCACACATAGAACAGGCGGTAGAGAAAACTGCGTTGCTGGTAGAATTCATCACTCAGGGCGTACTATAGCAAGAAAGAAGGATTAGTTGTTGAAGGGGAGGGGGAATACATTTTCGGTGCGGCTTACGTCCAATGGCCAGGTGTAGGTTGCAATCACGTACAAGACACAGTAGAGGGCTGTGTACTTGAGTTTTTGAAGCGTTACTTCGGTACTCTTGGCGTGGTCCTTGAAGGGCATCTCAAAGTAGTCGCGGTATGTGCGATAGCGGTAGTAGGGACCTTAAAAGAAGAATTTGCATTATTCCCTGTACCAAATAACCAAAAGAAACCAAAAAACTTGATCTAGCAATTCCAGAGAATAGGAAATTTAAACAAAACCCAATCTCAAAGCGATAAGCGGCCAATGGGATAATAAAAACAGCGGCTATGCTCTTCGTATTTGCCACCGTATAATTCCATAGCCAGAGACGCGACGCGATAAGATTACTAAACGAGCTCTTGCAATAATAAATCCAATAACCTGTCAACACGCCGATATAGTTGAACGAATAATGGAACATCTCAACGATGCTGATGGTCTGCAGTTCCACATCATAGTCGGTCAATTCCACCAACGGTCCCAAGTCCTTCTTATCGCTACTAGTTGACGGCTGACTCCTCTCGTCGATTTCCTTCTTTCTCTGCTCAATTTTCTTGTACGCAGCATTCTTTTCAAATGCTACACCAGCAACCTAAAATAAAACGTGTTGGCAAGTCTTTTATAACAACTAAATCCTAATGCCAACTCACCTTTAGGGTTAAAATCATTTGAATCATGTTCGTATGTCCAGGTACCGATGGAAGTCCAAAGTACGATGTGGTTCGGAAGAACACCAAGTAGCCAAACATAATCGCAAAGCTAATCAGGTGGCATTTGCTGCCAATAGCGTTGGTATTCATCGATTATATTTATACATAACAAGGGGCAAAGTTTAATGAAAAACTCACCTTGGATGAATATATTGAATGGCTAGTGCACACAAGCTAAATGATATCAAGCAGTGAAGGATATGCCAGCCGGAAACAATAAAAACAATCAACACTCCAATTGCTGTGGCCAGAAGTTTACGCTGCGATTCATCTTTGATTTTGCGGATGTATACACCTAGTCCAATGCACGAGAGCAAACAGACAAGGTACACCAAGTCGTCGATGTTCATAGTTGCAAATGCAATCTAGATAAATAGAAATAAATATAAAATTAAATTGGTTTTACGGTGGAGCGAAATTATAAAACAACAAACCACTGTGAAGAACTAGAAATTTATGAAGGAAATCTATTATGGCAGCTGACGTTTGATCTGGGGTATGACAGCGATTGCAAAAGGAGGTGTTCAGTGAATGGCGGACTGTTTTCAAAGTCTTCTATTACTTGAGTTGACAATGCTTTTTGAAATTGTGTAAAAAGCAATAAAATCTATCATTCGTCCCAATGTCCCACTTTTAATTAAATAGCAGCTGATAGAAATGGTCGCTGGACTGAGCGAGGGGTCTCAGGTTCGATCAATCAATCAGAAATTGTGTAACAGATACGACATAATTTTTCTTTATGAAACAATTATTTATGTATTAAAAACCCGCAATATTTCTGCAGTTATTACGTGCAAATGGTCAGCTGTCAGATTCTTTATATATTCCCCGCGGACATTTCTTTTTTCAAAAATTAGAACTAGTAATTTACATTGCCGTGTTGCTTGCATTTCATTAGAAGATTTGTTGCAATTTATATGTGCACTTTCTTATATTCAATCCACATAAAAATAGCGTAAGTGGTGTTTTTGACAACAGCAGCCTGAAATTTTCGAGTTTTGACTCGCAGTATTTATCGAATATAAAAACCAGTACCATTTCGTTAAGTTATTATAAAGCGCCATCTATACTTCATATTGCAATACTAGTATGTGATTCTAACAACAACTACAACTGTGCGCCATCTAGGGCAAGTATAACATAATAATGCAACTATTTCAAATACCGTGGGTATTTCATTGATTTTCGTAGAGCTGCATTATTGTAACGGACAATGAATACATTCTATTTCAAATTCATCGTTCTTTCGTTGGAGGTTAGAGCTCTTTAATGATCCCAACTGTGGGCTTGTCGGGATTTATTTATTTTCTTTTTGTTAAATAATTCTCAAGGTTAGTTTTTGCTTAATAATAATCTCGACTAGATTTATCTGCACTCGTTGTTACCTGTTCGTAATGGTCGCCAGTGGGGACGTTCAAGTATCTAGTTGAGTAAGTCTAACATCTTTCTGGCTTGATGTACCACAGGTTTGATTGGGCACATTCAAAAATCTAGTAATCTTAGTACGAAAAAACGAGATTGTTTGGGAACGTCACTTATCCTGCGTCAGCCACATATGTCAACTGTCAACTTATTTCTTAACTAGAATTGTCTAGATTAAATTTATCATAGCCGTATGTATTACAGCATCATCCCTGGAATAAATATTTATACATAAAAAAAATTTGTCGTCTACCCCTCCATAGACGTCAAATGAAAAAAACTGTTCACGTTACCAATCTACCCCTATTGTTGCTATTTATTTTTGAAGATCATTTGATGCGTGGAAGAATAATAGGTGCATAAGATAATCCAGTCAATTGTTTTCGATAACAGATAGCATATTTTTGATGGGGATATTTTGTAACCTGTCAAGGATATTTCTATCTTTTCTTGACAGCTGGAATTGGAGCATTTAGGAAACCAGAAGTCAATGCGTTTCAAAGACCCAGAGAAATGTCAGAGCTTTTCTATAAAAAAATTCGGTGGAGACATTTTTTATAACCCACATAAAGATATTTTTCCTTCAGCGATTGTAGTTTGACGTGCAAGTTCATTTTAAAAATAATTAAAATCCGAAAACAGTCGGACAAATGAATTTTGGTAGCCCCTTGGTTGTTACAGTGAAATCAAATATAATTCACAATCTAACTTTGAATCCTCCTCAGTGAAACATGTGTTTGACCAACAATTCATTTAAGCAGTGAGTGGCCATTGCAATTTTTCTGCAAGTGTTAGCTAACAGAAATTTTCTTCCATCAGCAAAACCATCACCAGGGTACAGTTTTATTTTCATCCGCGCGCATTCTGTCGTGAAAAGTTATGCCCTTGCCTTAACCAACGCCACTATGCCACCACCACTACCACTGACGCACATTTCTTCCGCAGCGTATACTTATTAGTGCAAATACCACTGGAGAGGAGAGGCAAACGAAATCCAGAGAAAGGAGCCCGCTACACAGGATGTGCGATGCTATTGCCATTATAAGAGACAATTACAAAAAACAACTTGGCAATTAGTGGATCTAATTAAAGACAGTAAATTAGGCGCATAGAGCATTTAAAATCGCGCGAATTTGAAATGAGCTTGTGAGGGGTGCGGGGAACTTCAACAAACAGTTGGTATATAGTGTGGTAGATGCCGTGTGATTTGCCGAAATGGCAGCGGATGTGTACCACTTTCGCATTTGTTGTGCGGCGGCCATTCTAAACCATCGCAGTTGCATCCTTGAAGGAGAAGAAAACGCTGTGAATGTGTCGTCCTCGTCCCCGTCCTCGTCGCCGTTGTCGTTTCCTTTTCAATTCTCCAGTAAGTCGGCGGCTGCCATTATAAAGGCTGCGCTGCTGAATTATCATTTTATGCAAATGCAGATAACGATGCGGCATGAGTTCCTCTTCAACTCAGTTTCCCAATCGGGGCGCTCACGAAAGGGCCGGAAGGATATTACGAGTATCCCTCTGTAGTGTGACTGTATAGAAGGTAATCATTTGCCAGCAGCATATACGAGACAGATTAAGAACGGAAAAAGATCTGTTTGAGAGAACGAAATTCACATATTCTTGAAGGAGTAAGTGCAAGTAGCTGGGGATTACTTTTAAGGATATTGGGATGTTTTTAATTATTTCCCGTCTAGTAGATCCGCGCGAATTTCTTTATAAATGATGTGAATGGTTTAACTGCTGGATGGGGTAAAGGGGGTGGGGAGGGCGTGCAAGCCAGATAAGCTCGAAGACATTTGTCTTTTATAATTGTTATGTGAGGATTAAATGTTGTTGCTCGTACTGGACGTCCTTTCCACTGCCACAGTTGGAATAACAGAGAAATAATCAAGCAAGAGCGAGCAGGCTCTCAATTTTATTTAATAGTCACTGAGATAGTGCTAACTACCGCGAGGGCATTAGGGTGAAATATTTATTAGTTTGTTCTTGAGAGTAGTTAAATACTCCTATATTTTTGGAAAGGATACCGTGGGGGGTTTATGTTCTACTGGGACTAGGGAAAATTCTCATCCATTGACTAGTTTAAATAATAACTGTTCAGAGGGTACAAATGCTCCTCAAATAGTGTTTGAAACGAGTAAGGTTTCTTCACGTGTTTTTCGACATATTTTCGCTATGATTTTTGACGGTAATTTAATAAGCCTGGGTATTCTAATTGGTTTCCTATCTACAGCAAGAGGAAAAGTACATAATAAGCTTTTCAAAACGCGTTCAGAACGGGCACTGAAAGTGGTAAATAATGTCCTAGAAATACACTCCCTAAATACACTCCATACACGAGCCTAAAACGCATTGGAAAACTGTCAAAAACACTCTAAAATAAAGTGCGCGACTGGGTCGCACGAAACTTTCTCGTTTAGTGCGAGTCTAACTGAAATTCAAAGCCATTTAAGCAAATCTTTTCTTCGGGATGCAAGCATTACTTGGTTTTTAGGGTTTTATCGAAATCGAAAATGGGGTTTTCGAGATATGAGCAGTTTTTAAAGTGAGCGTTTCCAGTGATTCGAATTGAAAAATAAGGACGCAATCATTTTGAAAACATCAATTTTAGATACTCTAAGTTTGCATTTTGGTCAAAATCATTCCGTTTTGCGGTAAACTAGGGAAAACTATATTTTTCAAAAATGACTTTTTTCAAAAATTCATTTTACGATAATACAGAGAAAAACTGAGTTTTCCATCAAGTTAGAAATGACCATATTACCTTAGAAATTCATTTTTGTTACAATCGTATGGACCGTTTTCGAGATATGTCCAAATTTCAAAAGTGCCGTTACTCGATTTTTTAGCGGAAAACTGAGTATGCAGTTATGTTTAACTCACCTACTTAAGCTTAAATACCAATTTGGGTTGAAATCGTTAGAGCCATTTTCGAACAAATTCAATTCAATTCAATTCAATTCATTTTTATTTTCAGAGAACATTTTACAATGGATATACGTTTCCGCGAAGCCTTATAGAGGCTTTTCTGCAGAAGACTGAGTTTCAAAATTTAATATTTAACTTTAGAAAGCTTAGTTTAAATGAATCTCTACATTTCATTAAATGAAAAACAATTTCAAGTAAGAATTAATTAATATTTACGAAAAGAAAAAAATAAAGAGTAAAATGAGATTTAGTTGATATTAAATTAGTTACATATTTGAGTTCTTGTTTAGAAAAAAATGTTTTATTTTTTTTTTCCTCGTTTTTAAGTTCGTGATGTTTTTTAACTCTTGCGGAAGTGTATTGAGAACTTCTGGTACACTACATTTCAGCTGTCTTCTTCCGTAGTTGTTGTAGAATCGAGGTTCTTGAAGCATACCTTGTGCCCGTCTTCTTGTGTTGATCCCATGTTGAATTGGTGTGATGAATCTAGTATCTTCATAGTACTCCAGTATAAGGGTCATCTTAAAAATATCATCAACTGGGAGAACTTTGGCCCCTACTTGTTCAACAACATTTCGCCGATAGTCTACACTTATCTTGTTTAGTGCTTTGTTTTGTAGTTTCTTAAGTTTGTTTATGTGTGTTGCCGATGCGTTTCCCCATGCAAGTATTCCATACCTCAATTTCGATTCTACTAAGGCATAGTATACTTGTCTTAACACAGACGTCGTGGCATGGAACTTTAGATGGGTAAGGGCGTATAAGGCTTTTTTAAGGCTCATGCGCAACTCGTCAATATGCGTGTCCCACAGAAAATTGCTGTCTATAGTGACTCCAAGATATTTGTATCTCTCCACTATCTCAATCGGGCAACTAACTGAGTTACTGCAGGAATCATTTCTAAAAAAAATTTGTTGATGAGTAGCTTTGAACTGCGGATTTCGTATATGCATCATCTTCGTTTTTAAGGCGTTGATCGTTAGACCGTGATCATGACACCATTTCACTGCGTCATCAAACTCCTCCTGCATAATTGATGTTGCCGTATGCAAAGACCTGTGCCGCACTACTATCGCCGTGTCGTCTGCATACGCGAATGGGATGGCCTGTTTGAATACTTTTAACAACTCGTTGGTGTATAAAATGAAGAGGAGCGGACCCAATTTTGAACCTTGAGGGACTCCATATTGCACGCGTTCCTTTTGGCTGTATGTCTGGTTGATTTTGACACAGAATTGTCTGTTGTTTAAGTATTCTCTTAGCCAGTCTGCCATCAGACCTCTTATTCCAATGTTTTCAAGTGCTTCTATTAGTTTATCATGGTTCAATGTGTCAAAAGCCTTGCTGAAATCCACGAACAACACAAGTATATGGTAGCTTTTGTTTAGGCCTTCGTTAACACAATTGGCAAATTCCCCTAAAAGTTTACCAGTGCTTTTATTTTTCTGAAAGCCGTACTGACTTGTATGTATGATAAAATTTTTATCTATGAAATCTCGAAGCCTCTTTGTTACGGCCTCTTCAAGGCACTTTTCAATTATCGGCAATATTGATATAGGCCTGTAATTTAAGAGCTCGCTTTTGATACCACCTTTATATACTGGCCTGACTACAGCTGTTTTCAAAGTTGCAGGAATTTTTGCTTGATTTAAGCTAAGGTTAATGAATTTGCACAGCATTGGAGTAAATATGCCCGAGTGTCTTTTTATATCAACGGCTCTTATTCCGTCGAAACCTGGCGATTTTCTATCACAGAGTGAATGAATTATTCTTCGTATTTCCGAAAAACTTGTTTCTTCTACGAATACAGATCTGGCTAATGTTGAACTCTGATGTGTCGATGTAACAATGTCGCATTGATGAATAACGTTTTTTATCTGAGTGCCAAAATTGTTTGCAAATGCATTAGCAAGATTATTCAGACACATTTTGCCAGAGAAGTTCTTTGTTACAGTTTCATCAAGTCCAGGTTTTTTCCTTCCCAGTATTTCGTTAATAAGACTCCATGTTTTACGAGGGTCATGCCTGATTTGACTGAACTTGGTTCTATAAAAACAGGATTTTTGAGTCGTTATTTCCTTGTTAAGTTTGTTTCTGAAAGACTTATACTCCATTTCATAAGATTTGTTCAGTCGATTGTTTTTCCACCTTATGTAAAGCTTATCCCTTTTTCTACATTTGTCGATTATTTCAGTAGACATCCATGGGTTAAACTTTCTTCTGTATTTTATTTGCTTGCTAGATGTCGCTCGATCATAAATATATGTCATTTTATCGAGAAGTTTCTGATAAAGTGAACCAGCATCATTTTCTTTCAAGACTTCCTCCCAATTTGTTTCTGTAATTAATTCGTTAACCTTTGTGTTAGATATATAGGACAAGCTGACTGTACTTTCTTTAACAGCAGGTTTTTTCATTGGTGGGAGGTATACTATTGGGTAATGATCTGTGATACAACTTTCTATTACAGCTGAATTGATTTGGTCTTGCGTAACGTTCGTTAAGATGTGGTCAATCGTTGTTTTTGATCCTGTGTTTGGGTCTACTCTGGTATACTCCGTTATCACATTAGTCAACCCAAGCGACGCCAGCATCTCCAGATATTCTTTCACGGCATACAATTCCAGATCGTTCACATTGATATTCATATCACCCATTACCATAATCTCGTCCTTTTTTCCCAGTTGTCCAACGTTGCTTCCGAATTCTTCAACAAACGCTTTTCGGCTGTAACCTGGTGGTCTATATATCCCTATTACATACTTGTACTTGTTGTCTTCTTTAATTTGGATTAGTATATTTTCATAAGACACACTTTCAGATGTTAATCGTACATATGGTAAGTCTTTACGTATTAACATTAGAATTCCACCTCCTCTACGTTTATCTCGATTCAGAAATTCCGCTTGGAAACCATCTATACTGTAAAGTCCTTTTTCATCTTCATCTATATTAGTCTCAACTAGTATTATTATTTTTAGCATATTGATGAAATAGCTAACGTTAATGCAAAAATCATTCCAATTCTTTCGTAAAGATCTTATATTAAAACTAAGGTAGCAACATTTATTTTCATTTAATTTGTTTGTTTTAATGCCACTAAAACCACTAATTACCCTACAATTTAAATCGACTATTACTTCATTCGAATCCATTTTGGTATAAAGAGTTTTGTTTTTTCTTTTTGCTTACGCACTATGCAGTTATTGAGTGCGAGAAATTTTGCTCACATCGGCAACCGTACTTATCAGAATCGGCTGCGTACTCTCATTGAGTCTAGCAAGTATTCTTCCCGCACTCTCCCATACAAATCTCCAGTTTTCCGTTCTCGCTCTCTCCTTTGCCATCCACATCAAGTGTTTATTGTGTTTTGTCAGCTGGTTGTTAACATAAACCGTAGCATCAGGAAAAGCTGCACCAGCGCTTGAGTTGTTGCATGTTTTCTGCATGACCGTTTTCAGTTTGATGGAGCGAGTGGAGCGCGTTAGTTTCATGAATTGCATTTTCTTTATGCTGGACGCAAATGTAGCAATTATCATTGATTTTTCGGGGTTTTTTGTTTTTGTTCGATATATGTCAGTGATGTCGGTGTCGTTGATTTCATAGTTGACAGTTTTTCCTATTCCCTTTACTACAAATTTTTAACTGGTATGAAAATTTTGTATGGGAAGTACCATTAATATTGAGGTTACCATGCAAAAAAAAAAACGGCCTCGAACTGTAAGTCCCCAAACTTTAAATCCGAAGTTTGAACGAAATCCTTTCAGCCGCTTAGGCTGTAGGCCTCGGGACATACAGACAGATAGACAGACAGACTGAGAGACAGACAGACAGACAGACAGACAGACAGACAGACAGACAGACAGACAGACAGACAGACAGACAGACAGACAGACAGACAGACAGACAGACAGACAGACAGACAGACAGACAGACAGACAGACAGACAGACAGACAGACAGACAGACAGACAGGAGACAGACTGACAGACAGACAGACAGACAGACAGACAGACAGACAGACAAAGAACGACATTGTTTCGCCAGAATTTAGACACAACTCTGCTTGGATTTTATATGGAATTCTAGTTTGGAAGTCAAAATCTGCTGTGACGTAGACAAATTGAATGCCTCAGTGACGGCATTTTTAATATAAAATCACGTCAAGCTAATATTTAAGTTTATGCGCTGTCGAATTTGTAGAAAGCATAAGCTCAACATGAAAATGTGGACAATCGCTGAAATTTTTATGCATTTTCAGTCCTTCTGTGAAAATGTTCGACTAGGCCCAATTTTTGTTGTAGCTGTGCAAAATGCGCCTGGTTGTAGTTAACTTTAAATAAGACCATCTAAAGATGAATTTAATTCAACTTGGTTTAGGGTTAAAAGAAGTCTAAACAGCGCAGCCTTCTCTCTGTAATTTTATATCCCAATCCACCCTTATAAACGCACACACTCGCACCACTTCCTGATAAAACCTTCAAAGCAACCCCTACCACCATCCATTAGGCAATTAATAGCCCCTCCTGCCGCAGGTCATTAATTTCTGATTTCAAACCTTAAAATATCGCCCTCCATAGACAGCGCGGTGCTCCGCATCACCTTGGTTCCAAGATAATGCCCACCAGCCCATCTTGATTCGCAAATTTAAGACGACACCCAAGTGCAAAACCACACCATATATCGAAAATCCCGATACGAAGGTCTAAAAAGGATATCCGCTGGCTAGATAGTATATTTATTAATCCCTTTCCTTGTCGCAGGGACACCAAACTCTCCAACACACCCCCATGCCGCCACCAAAAGCCGTTGCCGTTTGCCAACTAATGGAGTTGCGCTCGCTTCGACTTAAGATGTCTCCAAAGTTATCTCGAATGTTTGCTCCTTTCCTCGTATTTATTTTCCAGCAGCAGGCCAAACGACACGAGACGACCTCTCCTTCATAATCCTTTATCCGTGTGTGAGCATAGAAACTTTTCTGAGCTGCGGTTGTTCCTGGCATCAAAATGTTTGGTTAAAAGAAAATTATCGACGATGACATGTGAGGATATACAAAAGTTCTCTCGTTGTGCGTCCTGTCTATACTCTATGGTCTATGCAAAGGAACCAAATTGCCGCACAATGTACCGTAACGTAAATAATTTCGAACCCAGAAACTTGCAAGATACATGAACTCAAACTCAAACTCGCATGCATTCAAGTGCTATGAGTGTATGTTGATGGTATGGTGTAGAACAAAGGAAATCCTTTTTCAATGGCATTCCACTAACGGGATGTATGTCGGCCGATGGTTATCTCCTTTGTACGCCATTAGTATACGAACTTCATTTATTTGTGCACCGGCATTTGACTCGCCCCACTCTAAGGACACAAATCGCCCATCTGAGAAGGATAAACCAAAAGTACTCATCCAGGCCAATCGAATATGTATCTGAACAAATGAAAATTATTTCCCATTGAACACACACACACACACACACACACCCACACCCCCACAGAAGATGAAAAGTTACCAAAGTCAAAGATGAAGTTTTGCCTCGGCAATAAATGAAAAATCATTTTCAGGACTCTCGGAATCTCCCTTCGATTTTTCAGGTTCATTTTTCCTTCGAGCCTCGTCCACACATCCGAATACTCTTCTTTCCTTTATTTTGCGCAAACAATTTGCATTTCGGGCCGGTCCCGTCTTCGGTTTATCTCGTGCGATTCTAAAAAGGATTCCTCTGTGAGTACGAGGGCAGGGTGAAAATTCCTGAAAGACAACTGTGCGGTGTGTGCCTGTGCAATCGAATAATTTGCGCAATCGAAATAATTTTTAGTGTGCTCTCTCTGTTTTGGGGGCCGAGAGTTTCAGATTTATTTCGTTCGATCCTTGAGAATGGGTAACCATATACAGACGGGGGAGGCAATGATGGTCAAAAGTCATATCAACAACACTAAATTATTATTATCTCAAAAGGTTGCAAAAGGATATGAAAAGTTGAGACCAAAGAGGGTGGCGTATGTGGAATGTTTGTCCTGCTCCTCTACTCATCTAGCTGTACCTCTTGCATAAATGGGTATAGGGATGCAACATTTTTCAGAAGAAGAATTATTTGCTTGCTGCCGATTAGGCTAAGTTTTGGTTTGCGCTCAAAGGATATGAGTGCGCTGATGGGAATGAATTGCATTTGTTTTGGGGAAGTTCAAAGGGCAAGCCAGATTTTAGTACTTTATGACTGGATGAGCTCAGATAAAATTTGAGATGGTCACAAAAATTCGCCTCTACGGTGATTGCATTGTGTATCAGTTGCACCTTTGACTATAGAAGACTGTATCAAGCGCGCGTGCGAAGTGCTGCAAGTGACTGCTTTAGAATTATTGGGATTGTTCTGTTGTGACGTCATCAGATCGAAAGTCCAAGTGGCGTTGTTTTCATGTGAAATTACGCCATTCGCATTTTTCATTTAGCTGGACAGTCGATTGTGTCTTTGCGTGAAAGAAGGACCTCTAAAGTGTATTTTGCAAGAAGTGACAATAGACAAACCCGGTGCTTTTACGTATTAGAACAACCATTGTGGGATGTACAAGGAGGTCTTCGATTTAGTGGTACTGGAAGAGTTGGAGCAACGAAGCTGTGAAAGGACTGTTCGAGAGTGGTTGGCATGCGTGGACGTTTAACTTGCGGAGGAATAAGCAAAAGTAAAGTCCACAGAGATCTTCAGACTCGCTTGCGTCACAAGGCATCTGACTGCAAAAAAAGTCACTTGGAGGCCATCGCTGTCTATTTTAAACCACTCATCGGTTCTGCGTGGTTTTACTTGACATCTAGAGTACGATTCTTTTTTATTTACAATCAAATGAGTACATCTACTGTTGTCGCTAGATTACTTAATACAAAAATATTCTTAAAAACGACCACCAAAGCTTAACAGCAGAATTAATTTATTCCTAAATGAATCCCTACTAAGATGAAAATCGAGTAAACTACTATATTTATTGGATTCCCTAAGGCATCTAGAAATTGGTTCGTTCTATCCATAATTAACTCTATGATAAGGTACATAAAATAAAAGACGATTTCTAAGAGCTCTCGAAGGAGCATAAAATCCAATTAATGATAATAGGAAAGGGCAATCGATATGATCATTTATTAAATCTCGAATAAACATAATAGAAAAATATTGCCTCCGTTTAAAGAGAGGTAAGATACCAAGTAATTTGCACATCGTATCGTAAGGTGGCATTTCAATATTCCATCGCAGTCTACGAACAGCTATTCTAGTAAGACGCTTTTGGATCCTCTCTATTCTATTAGAATGAACTTCATAAAACGGATTCCATATTATACTGCAGTACTCAAGATGAGATCGGACAAATGCAAAAAATAAACATTTAAGAGTATGTGGGTCTCTAAAGTTTTTCGAATTCCGCAATACGAAACCTAACATCTGATTACCTTTGGCAACCAAAGACTCAATGTGCTTGCAAAAGCTAAGTTTTGCGTCAAAGATAACTCCAAGATCTTTTTTGGATGAAATAATGGACACGATTACGTACGTAAAGTGAATTGGGGAGAGGCTACGATAAAAAGAGAGGCTTTGACATTTAGAGACATTGAGATTAAGGTCATTATTGTGTCGTTTAAGATCCTCTTGTAAAAGAATACAATCGTGAACTGAACATATAGGCCGGAACATCTTCAAATCGTCGCCAAACCTGAGACACTGGAAACTCAAAAACAAGCCAGGAATGTCATTAATAAACAAAAGGAAGAGCAGAGGGCCTAAATGACTACCTTGAGGTACTCCAGAGGTAACATAAACTGGCGACAAGAAATTGACATTTATGCGAACATACTGGATACGATCCGTTAAGTAGGAATGAATCCACAATAGGAAATTAGAGTGAAGTCCTAAGCCAGTTAGTTTAGAAATCAATATATTGCGATTAACGCGATCAAAGGCTTTGGCAAAATCAGTATATATGACATCACATTGCAAGCCCTTCTCATGGTAATTCAAGACGGAATTACAAAATAATTGAGAGATCTGCCTGCGACGAAGCCATGTTGAAACGGAGAGATAAATCTCTTTAAGAGAGGTGTAAGTTTGTCACAAACAAGTTTTTCAAACAACTTAGGAATAGTTGAAATCTTACAGATTGGACGATAGTTAGTAGCATCATGTCTCGATCCAGATCTATATATGGGCGTTAAAAATGACCTCTTCCAATTTTTCAAAAAATTTCCGGACCTGAGAGACAAATTAAGGACTAAACACAGAGGTACAGAAAACGAAAAGGAGCACTTTAGAAGTTAAATTGGCGGGATGCTATCCATATCAGGATTCTTATCTAAATTTAATGAAGAAAGAGCAATTTGAACTTCCGGGATTGAGCACTCTAAGTTGCCATAAAATAAAAGAGATCACAGGACATTGAGCTATTACTAGAGACTACAGGTGTGGTAGTGCCACAAGAATATACAGATTGAAAGTGTTTAGCGAACATATTACAGATGGTTGAGAGATCAGATTAGGTTAGAAATACCATTAGATTGTTTTTTGCTATTAATAAAGCTCCAAAAGCGTTTACTATTTGTCTTTAAATTTGATTCGACAGAGAGAACATACTGTCAAATTGTTTTTGGAGCGTCCATAAATGCAATCCGGTTTTAGAAAAAATCACAGCGATAATTAAAGTGGTGGATGATATTAGAGAATCGCTAGATGAAAACAAAGTGACTTTCTTAGTGCTTCTTGACTTTTCGAAAGCCTTTGATACCGTTGATCATACTATTCTGTGCAACAAATTAACAATGCTATTTGGCTTCTCAAATTCCGCTGTCCTCTAATGTCCCCATATCTCCAGTCTCGAAAACAAGCTGTATCAATGGGTCATCGTTTATCCGACTTCCTTTGTAACAGTGGAGGAGTTCCGCAGGGCTCGATTCTTGGACCTCTGCTTTTCTCACTCTATGTAAATGAAATTCCCTCAATAATATCAGCATCATCATCAGTCATCATATGTATGCTAAATACCTTGAAGTGTTGGAGGAAAAACTGAATGTAATGACATTCGGAATACCGAAAAACACTTGGCATGTAGAATCACAGTTGAAGCATCTGCAATCAGCTGTTGAAGTTGCGTACCGAGTGGCTTGTACACCTACTTTAGTGGAAAAACAAGATCCTGCGCCTTGGTGGTGCCGGGAACTTGAAAAGCTAAAAAAGGCTGCGAGGAAGGCCTTCAATCACGCCATGAGGAGGGGAGAACCCGAAGCATGGGATGAATATAAGGCGAAAAAGAAAGAGCTAAACGTTACTCTGCGACGACGTAAAAGGGAGTCATGGAGGGACTTTTGCTCGAGTATGAGGAGTACATCTGAAGTCAGTAGACTACAAAAGATTGTCTCGAGAGATCCAGTTTCTAAGATCGGACTCATTCGTAATAGAGCGGGGGAGATGGTGGAAACACTGGATCACACAAATGAGGTCCTAATGGAGGTACACTTTCCAGGAAGCTATAAGTCAGCTCAGCCCTGGGCTCCAAGGAAACAAGGAGCGAACAGGATGGATAGGACGGAAGCAGAACGGATCGTGACACCAAAAGCGGTCAAGGGTGCGATAGCAACATTCTCACCCTTCAAAACTGCGGGGCCGGATGGTATATTTCCAGGTCTAATGCAATGGGGTATATACCTAATTGCACCAAGGCTCAGGAATATATACGTTGCATGCCTAGCAATAGGCTATATCCCGATAACATGGAGGGAAGCAAATGTGGTCTTCCTTCCAAAACCGGGAAAAAAGGACTACACCGAGGCAAAGTCATTCAGACCAGTCAGCCTAACATCCTTCCTGTTAAAAATAATGGAAAGGGTGATGGTGGACTATATGGAGAGTACTGCGCTTAAGATGTATCCTTTAAATAGTAGACAGCATGCATACAGGGTAGGTATGTCTACAGAAACAGCGCTACACCAAGTAGTACGCGTTGCGGAGGAAGAGCTAAATACCGGGGGCATTGCGATGACCACTATAATGGACATTGAAGGTGCCTTCGATAAGATATGCTTTGAAAGTCTGAAACAAGCCTTGGAAAAACGTAGGGTTAACCCACTGGTGGTAAGATGGGTGGACAATATGTTGAATACGAGGGCGATTAATATTCAGACGGGAACCTCAAAACTCAGAGGAAGGGTTAGCAGAGGTTGCCCACAAGGAGGTGTTCTCTCACCTACACTGTGGAATATCACTGTGGACTCTCTTCTCGACAGACTCGAGGAGACGGGCATTCACACAGTGGGATATGCCGACGACATAGCAATAATGGCCAGAGGCAAATTCATGGACGTCACAGCAGATATCATGAGGAATGCACTCAGAGTGGTTGAGCGGTGGTGTCTGGAACAAGGGCTCTCCATTAATGCGGCGAAAACAGATCTAATAGTCTTCACTAGGAAGAGGAAAAATCTGGAATTTCGGCCCTTAACACTTTTCGGATCGGAACTAACAATGACTAAGAAGGTTAAGTATCTGGGAGTCTACCTAGATACTGGACTTACTTGGAATTACCATGTTGAGGAGAAGGTCCGGAAGGCAAAGAGGGTACTACATCAGTGCAAACGTTTTTTTTTTTTTTTTTTTTTTTTTGTAGTAGGAAGGTGGAAATCTTGCATGAGACACCAATGGTCCGACGTCCATTGATAGTGCCGGATTCCTACCGGCTAAAACCACCTCCCTTCTCGAACAGGCCGATTTGTTTCCCCCGCGGAACCGCCGTAAGGTATTACTTCGCGGGGGTCGGTATAAAGACTTAGCTTGTTGCTCAATTGTTGGAACTACTATTAGCTTTCCGTTGGCGTTCTAAGCGTCTAAGGTCGCTGAGTATACGCACCGCCACGTTACTTACAATGGTCCAGTTTTCGTCATTCTGAAGCATATAGTTTACGATGTTATCGGGAGTGGGCCACTCCCCAAATTGGTCCCGTAGACAGATCCTCTCGGTTTCGTACCGTTGGCAATAAAAAAACACGTGTTCCGCGTTTTCAGAAACATTTTCGCAATGCGGACAATTTGGGCTGGTTTCATGTCCGCGTTTAAAAAGATATTCTCTGTAACAGCCATGACCCGTCAAGAACTGAGTCAGATAGAAGTTTGTTTCACCATGTTTCCGTTTAATCCATACGTCAATTACTGGTATCAGCCTGTGCGTCCATCTTCCCTTCAACGCTTCATTCCATTGTTGTTGCCAGGTTGCTATACTCAGACTCCTTTCGTATTTTCTTTTGTCGTTATCTACCCGACCATTTCGGACTCGCTCGATTTTTAATTTTACCATTTCTTCAGCAAGTATATCGATAGGTAACATTGAAGATACGACAAGTATGGCATCGTTCGAAACTGTTCGAAACGCGCAGGCGACTCTTAATGCTCCAAGACGGTGGACGGATTTGGCTCCCCTCACGTAAGACTTAACTTTCGTTGCACTTGACCATAATTCTACCGCATACATGAGAATAGAACTGGCAGTTTCTGCAAGCAGTAGTCTCTTTGTTTGTTTCGGGCCCCCGATGTTACTCATCAGCCTAGAAAGCGCGCTAACAGTTTTTGATGACTTTTTGCATACATATTCAAGATGGTGTTTAAAGCTCAGGCGAGCGTCTATAATTACTCCGAGGTACTTAATAAACGGTTGAGAAACTACTTCATGCTCTCCTACTCTAAGCGTTATCGTTTCCCGAACTTTCCTACTCGTAATAAGTACTGCTTCCGTTTTGTGGTCGGCGAGTTTCAAACCTGCACTAGATAGCCATCTACGTACATTTGCAACTGTCTCATTACAGAGAAGTTCCACTTCTTCTATTGTTTTGGCCACAACTACCACGGCTATGTCGTCTGCGAAGCCGATAATTGACGCTTCTCTTGGAATCGGTAGACGCAGAATTTCGTCATACATAACGTTCCACAGCAAGGGGCCTAGAACTGAACCTTGTGGTACACCGCCCGTTACTTCATACTCTTTTATTCCCTCATCAGAGTCGTAGAGAAGAACTCTATTCGAAAAGTAACTAATTATAATCCTACGAAGATAGTTCGGTATTCCAATCCGGTATAGACAGAGCATGATACGTTCCCAATTCGCCGAATTGAACGCGTTTTTTACATCAAGCGTTATAACGGCGCAGTATTTTTTGGATCCTCCTTTCCAACGCTTTCCTTCTATAGCGGCTCGGGCTCTCGTTATTACCGCATTGATTGCATCTACCGTAGATCTTGATCTACGAAAGCCGTATTGATGTTCCGAGAGGCCTCCCGCCGTTTCAATTGCTGGCTGGAGCCTGTTGTAAATAATTCGCTCGAGAATTTTACCAATCGTGTCTAGTAAACAAATAGGACGATAGGAGGATGGTTCGTTTGGGTTACAATTTCCTTTCGGCAGTAGGACAAGTCTTTGGCGCTTCCAAGGTTCAGGAAAAATGCCCTCCTGAAGACACGCGTTGAACATTTGGGTAAATAAATCCGGTCGTGTTTTAATTGCTATTTTTAGGGCTCTATTTGGTATACCGTCCAGTCCCGGTGCCTTTCTATCGCGTACCTTCTTACAAGCTTCGGATAATTCTTCGCGTGTTACGACGGGTATGGGCGCAATTTCGTGTATACTTTGACTGCCGAGCTCTGTGCCTTCTTGCCGAGGAAATAGAGTCTCGACTATTTGTTGTAACAAAGCTGGGCACGTCGGTGATTGCATACGAGGACCTTTTAGCCTCATCGATACGATTTGATAGGCTTTACCCCAGACGTCGTTGTTGAGTTCTTCGCAGAGATTCCTAAAACAGAGGCGCTTGCTAGACTTGATAGCTTTTTTAAAACGGGTTCTCGCTTCTCGGTGTGCGTTTCGTGCAAGTTGAATTTGATGGTTATCGGTGTATCGTATCCTGGAACGCTGGTAAGTTCGTCGCGTTCGATGACACAACGATCTGAGTTCTGCAATCTCAGGGGTCCACCAATATACTGGAGGTCGATGCTTTCCTGTTCCCAACCTGGACATTGATGTATTACACGCGTTGACTACCAGCCGTGATACCTGTGTTACAAATTCCCCTGCATTTCTGGCTTCAACTATCGCCTCACTGACGACGAAGCTTAGGAGATCTTCATCTAGCGTGCTCACATTCCATTTAGATCGCTTCAGCGTCATTAGGTTATGACGGTTTACTAGTACAGTGTTGGCTCTGAATAAAATGGCGTTGTGGTCGCTATGCGTGTAATGGTCGCTCACACGCCAGTTAGCATTTCGTAGCAGGATGCTACTTGCGAATGTAAGATCGATGATAGATCCCGATCTAGCTGTGCTAAAAGTGTTAATACTTCCGCTGTTAGCTAAAATGATGTCCAAACAAGAGAAAGCTTCTAATAGAACAGTCCCTCTACGATTCGTATACGAACTGCCCCATTCCGATGCCCATGCGTTAAAATCCCCTGCTATTATGACGGGACTCTTACCGGTAGCATCAGCAACTAGTCTATCTAAAACTCTCTCGAAAATGTCGATAGTAGCGCTAGGTGGTATATAGCAGCTGTATATATAAATGCCGTTTATCTTAACCCATATAAAGAAGTCCTCGGGCACCTCTGTGTATTCCTGAATGGAGGCGTCTCCACAAACCCAAATTGCAGACGTTTTTGTCGTGTCGGTAACCCAGTTGTTTCCAGATAGGTTCCTATATTGCTCACAGATAATCGCTACATCAATTTTCCGTTCACGAATAGTTTGCTGCAGGAGGTCCTGGGCCGCTTCACAATGATTTAGATTGAGCTGTAGTATATTCATATTTTTTTCGAAGAAGTTTCTATCGCTTTCTTGTATTCTGGACATCTCCTACTACCAGTAATATGTCCAGACTCGACATTTTTAACTTCACAAAGTAGACATTTTGGTCTGGCTTTGCAGTCCTTCAACTTGTGGCCATTTGCTCCGCACCTGATACACAGACCCGATCGGTCGTTAGAACTTTTGCACGCTCTCGCGAAGTGTCCGAACTCAAGGCATCTAAAGCAACGCTTAAGTACAGTTTTTTCTCGTATTCGGCAGTAGACCCAACCGATTCGCACTTTCCCTATTCTCAGCATCCTCTTCGCAATTTCCGCTGGTACGCTTATGGTGGCTGTTTGCGTTCCACCATATGCTTTCCTCACGTTCTTAATCATTGCGGCCTTGAATTCGAAATCCATTTGATCTGTTAGAGCGGAACAGATCTCCTCTTTTGACGTCACTTCGTCTATATCCTTGCATTCTAGCAAGGCCTCTTGAGTGAGTGACCAAACTTCACCGTTTTCTCCCAGGGCGTCTTTGATTTTTTCCTTATAGACTGCGGTTGTGGGATTTGCGGCTTTATTTAGCGACAGTAAGAGGTCCCCGCTTGCAGTTTTCCGGATTCGACTCACATTCGTTCCTACTTCCTTAAGTGTAGGATCAGCCTTCAATTTCCTGAGTAGGTCCGCGTATGATAGTTCGCCGGTCTTTTTAATGACTATAGCATCCGGACGCTGTGGTTTTTTTGCATCTTTGATATGCTTCTTGTTGACAACCCTCACCCATTCTTGCGCCGACTTAGTGTCTAGATTTGGTGTCGGTTGCGGTGTACTCTTCTTGCCTGTTTGTTTCTGCTGTTCTAAAACTTGTTTAGACGGAACTAATATATTGTTACCGCTTGTTTTTTTTGGCGAATTCACCTTAGTCTTTTTCGAAGCAGGGGCCTTAGATGTTTGCTCCTCTGACCGGTTACCGTTTACATCCACCTCCCTGTTTCTCTTAACAGGTCGGAGAGGCGATCTGTTCTTATTGATCGCTGGTATTTCCTTATTTCGGCTCGTGTTTTTTCCGGTCGGGACTATATCCGTTTGCGAGGATGCTGTCACTTGAGATTTTTCCGCATTACGGCTAAGGATCTTTATCTGCTCACGGAGAACAGATATCTCATTCCGTAAATCAGCGACTTCGGATTCCGCCTCCCGGAAAACTGACTTTATGAGAGTGCCCATTTTCTTAATTTCTCCATGAACGTTATGCTTGTCCCTGTAGAAATCAATTAGACCGTCAATTTTCATTCCAAGTTGTAGCATTTTATTTCTCTCATGTTTGTCACTGCTATTCAGTGCGCGGTGAGCAATAACATTCGCTTTTGTCGCATCAGTTTTTTCCGATGACGTCGATTCAGAATGCGAACGCATATTGTCCCGCAAGGAAGTCGCTTTAGTTGGTGAACGCGCAACCCGAGTGCTCCTTCTAAACGGATCGGCAGCCGTATCCGCTTCCTTGTTCTCGTTCCTTGTAACATTCATGGCTACAGCATCCAAGTTTGCCAATACTGTAGCTGGTGCATTCGCACTATTCTTTTCCATTATTATGCAGTCATTGTATCTCGACGACTTTGAGCCTGCTTTCGCACTCTCAGCCGCCGGTACTGGGGATCCGACTCCCTGCACCGTAACTTCGTTATTTTTCTTCTTCACCTCCATATTAGATTTTTAAAGAGTATCCACCTCCTGTCAGTTTTTTGGTCCGCGGGTGGTATTGGTTATTTCCACCAACCCTGCGAGTGTGCACACTGTCTGGCATACACACGCACAGGGCCCCCCTATCCGCCACCTGGGGACGCGCCCGATGGGAGAACTGACTAAACTCCACACGGGATCAGTGCAAACGTGTATGTGGACAGAGGTGGGGACTCTCGCCTAGGTCAGCATACTGGATGTATACGATGATAACTAGACCCATTATCACGTACGCCTCGGTTGTATGGTGGGCGAAAGCCTCTCAGAAAACTGTGAGGAAGCACCTGGATAGGGTTCAGCGTTTAGCATGTATGGGAATTACAGGTGCAATACGTACAACCCCAACATGCGCATTGGAAGTCATCATGGGGATATTACCGCTAGACTTATTTATTAAGAAAACAGCGGCCCAAACGGCACTTCGCTTGCATCGAGATGCGAAATGGCACCATCGTGGTACGATCTATGGACATAGGAAGATCCTGGAACTTGTTAAAGACGAGATTAGGGAGCTAAACATGCCTATGGATCGAATAACAAGGGTGCGTATTATGGAAAGAAATCATAAAACTCGTATTGAGAACGGATTACTTCCAGAAAAAAGAAATGGTGAAATAGTGATTTTCACGGATGGATCCATGATGGATGGCGGGGCGGGGGCCGGTATCTATTCAGAAGAGCTGGAACTTGCCCGTCACATTAGCCTCGGGAAATACACTTCAGTATACCAGGCTGAGATGATTGCCTTGCTTTATGCGTTGGACTACTTGCTTGAGTGTCAGGTGGAAGGAAGAAATATCCTCATAGCACTGGACAATCAGGCGGTGATCAGATGCATGGAACAAACAAACATCACAACATCACTGGCACTGGAATGCGTACTTAAACTCAATAAGTGTTCATCTAAAAATGAAGTAACACTGACTTGGGTACGAGGACACATAGGGATCGAAGGCAATGAAAAGGCGGACTCCCTTGCAAAACAGGGGTCAACTGAAAAGTTGCTGGGACCAGAACCATTCTCTTCAATTGGCAGAGGAATGGTTGAACAGCTTGTCCACAAATGGATCACGGCAGAACACCTGAGAAGGTGGTCAACCGTGGAACAATGTAGACAAGCTAAAATGGCAATAAAGTGGCCGACCTGCTCCACTCAAAGAAGAGTTCTAAGCATGAGTCGAGGAACATTGAAATGGGTGGTGGCTTTGTCTACAGGACATGGTAATTTCAGGTATCACTTAAGGAAAATGGGCCTTATAGAGGATGATACTTGTAGACTATGCCTGGAGGAATCTGAGACAGCGGCACATATACTGTGTCAATGCCCGGCATTGGCTGGCAGAAGAATGAGGATCTTGGGACATCAATGGGTCGAGACCCAGTCGATGAAACGGATCTCCCATAAACAGATGCTAGCGTTAACACTAGGAATTGAGCCCAGAGAAGAACTGTGGAGAAATCCAGAGAGTCTCTCTGAGTAAGATTTACAGTGGTAGAGAGACGAAAAGAGACCCGACAATGGTGGTCTGATTCGATTATCTCTCGAAATATATATATATATCATATGTATGCTGATGACATCCAGCTGTATCAAAGCTGCCCTCTTGGAATGATAGAAGATTGCGCAAACTCGATCAATAGTGATCTTGGGAGGATATCCACTTGGTCAGAGAAGAACGGACTCTCTCTAAACCCCCTAAAATCGAAATGTCTTGTCATAAGTAAAAAGCCGTTAGATATCTCCCACTTTCCTGATATAATGCTTAGTGGCTCCAAAATTGAATATGTTGAAACTAGCAGAAACTTGGGAATGCTGTTCAATAGAAGGTTAACATGGGATAATCACATCAATGCGACTGTTGGCAAAGTGTACAGCTGTGGATGTCACATAATTATACTCCCCTAAAAACACGCATATTGCTACCAAAAACCCTCATTACTCCCATTCTTAGTCATGAGTGCGTTTTTTTTTTGCTGTTGCAGCTAAATGTTGCATTTAACAATACCGCGCGTTATGTTTTTAATCTTAAACGGGCTCAAATGACAATCAACTGTGGCGGCGGCCATTTACATGACATAATATTCTCGACTTGATGTAAAAAAAATTAAAAGACCAAATAAAAATAATCCACAAGAAGAATCAAAGTTTTTCATTTTTTTTTTAAATTACAGCCAAAAAACATCGGAAGGTTATTTTTGCGCCACCTTGTACCTGGATATGAATCTAAATGCTAAGCTCAAATGGAAGGAACATGTGAAAAAGAAAGTAGAAGAGCTAAATATTAGATATAGAAAACTTTATTGGTTGCTAGGACATAATTCGGAAATGTCCATTGAGAATAAAATGTTATTATATAACCAGATACTGAAGCCTGTTTGGACATATGGTTTCCAATTATGGGGTTGTACAAAGAAAACAAAAATTTTAAAATAATACAAACATTCCAAAACAAAGTCCTTCGGGGAATAGTAAATGCCCCATGGTATATTAGAAATAATGACTTGCATCGTGATTTGCAGATTGATCTTGCAACGGAAGCAATTAAAAAGTCCGCAATTCGTCACAATGTGCGTCTGCAGATGCATATTAATCCTGAAATAGAAGACGTCTTAAATGTACGAAACAATATTCGTAGATTAAGAAGAATTAAACCTCACGACCTTATAGTCTAAAAAAATAATGAGAACCCGTATTCAAATTGTAATACCTTCTCTAACACAACTGAACGTTGAAACTAAAATCAATTGTCGATCTTTCTGGGATTGGTCATGATCAAGGAGGTGTTTTTAGTGCGGTTAGAGTCCCACACTACTCTGGGTTTCTAACCCCATTGTGTCTTTCGAGATTTTCACCTTCAATACCAAAAAAAAAAAAAAAATTCTGTGGCTTGTTTCATAATTCTTAATTGAATATTATAATCTTCACTATTTCATAAGACTCTTTTGTCTTACAGTGTAAGTTTTTCAAGAACAAATAAATAAAATAATAAATAAATAAATATGTCCCCTGCTTATCTACGTAGCAGGAAGTAGTAAAAATGCGTGTGGCGCGGTTTTGCATTGAAAATGCGACACTTGGTCTTTTTTTTTTGTTTTTTTACTTAGCGGCACAGTATATTTTTCCTTTTTTCAATTTTAGAATTTTGCAATGGCAACTAGTATTTGGTTTTGTAAAAAATAAAAGCCCACTTGCAGCCATAATTATTTAGTTGTCCCAGCTTGGGCTTGACAGGAGCTTAGTACATCTTTAAAAATAGTCCTTTGAATCAGTACACTCCTCAAATACGTACCAAAAATTTCTAAAAATGCATTTGGCACTTTTCATCAAAAATGCGCCACTTTAGAAAATCATTCCATGCTTATGGAAAATAAGTTTCTTTTATAAATTGCGATAAAAGTCGCTATTCACACTGAAAACGACGACATACCTTCCCCAACTATACATCAGTGTATTGGTAGTCCAACTTTTCACTAGATCCATCCCACCGAAGACGATTTGAGTGAAAAAGTTCCTCGCCATACCCATCTACCATTGCCACTCTTGCCACGATACGAAACTGATTTATTTGAATGTCCACCTTGTGGACCGCAACAGCAAATCCTTTTATTTTCTACCCCTACCTAGTCACACGGGTGCATGTGTGTGATGCTTCTAGGAAATAAAACAAATTCCTTTCGTAAAAAAAGGATAAAACCGATTGATTTATTTTGACACAACCATAGAGTCCGAGTTATGTTTTTGTCTCCGAAAAAGACCGACCATCTCTAGCAATCGGTTGTCCAAAAACCAGGACCTTGCCATCTGTGTTGCTCTGTCTCTTTCTCTCTCTCTCTCTCTCTCTGTGAGCGTGTTTGTCTCTAATGTTTTATTCCACATCTTTCTTATTTTAATCCTCCTCCGCCTTTAGGCCAGAAATGTAGACCAACGAGAGTGAGGCAGGGCCGGGACATGACAATAAATGGTCCGTTAATTACCACTAGGCGAATAAATTATCATTTCAAAGAGAAACACACGGAGAAAGAGAGAGAAACAGTTTTAAATCCTATTCGAGCTTCGAGGTGCACCCGACAAGAGAGAAAAATATATATACATATAAAAATAAAAGATGAATGACTGTTATGGCAGATATCCTATTCTTCTTCTGCTAGTCTGGTCTCTGGTGCTGGCTGCTCCTGGGCAGTATAGCAGAGTCTATGGGCGACACATGAAACAATAGCCGAGCAGCAGCTTCGGCACAGACACCGGAAGATGTGTAGGACATTTTTTTTGCTTTTGCTGCTGGGGGCAGGGAATTAAATGTGAATAAGTTAAATTATTAGTTTGGCCAATCCGATGGTGGGTGGTCACATTGTCAACCCCTTGAACAGAAGCGATTCTTCTGAGAGACATAAATCGTGAGCTTTGTTTGAAAAGTTTCCGTTGGCTTTGTGATGTATTCTTGTATCAACCGCGGCGTCGTGGAAGGTCTTCTTGTGGGTTTTTTCGTCTTTAGGAGTTGGCCCGTCAAAGGGGAAGAAGAGTGTACACAAATTGTGCGTCCAGATCGGGGTAGTGTAGATTTGTATACACAATTTGGAGCAAGGTCTCCGTTGTGGCTATAAACAGCTCTCAACTCGTGCAAACAACTAAACTCTTCTCCGGTCGAGGATTCCCCCGAACAACAGAATATCTCCAAATCCATCTAGCGGCCAGCAGCAGTAGCTGGAAACGACAAAATTGCTATAATCCGCTGGAATGGTAATACTTTTCACCCAACATTAAGCCCTGTTCTCAAACTGATCCCTGGACTTGTTCAGCGAATCCTGATTAAATCAGGGAAAGCCATCGTGATTAAAATAGTTCTTAAGTCAACCTCAGAACCGATATTTAATTAATGGACTTTCTATACGCGAACACACCCCACCTTTCATCGCGCAAGCTTGTAAGCGCTAATCCGCAAACCATTCCCAACATCTGACACTAAATCCTTCTTCCTTTCTGAAACAGATTATATATCACTTAAACTTTTGCCAAGGATCCATACAAATCTTCCATACAGCCAAACATTTTGTGCCCTCACAAATCCACGACACAAAACTTCAAAGCACGAGTAGGTATAGACCCGGGCAAACTTTTAAATCTTCGCTCTATGCGCGAGCATTTGACAATTATGGCGTGAACAGGAAAACGGATTCCAATTCGAAGAGTCGACAACGGCACCGAAGAGGAACTTGGACTCGTAGAGTCGTAGAGTCGTACACACCCGAATGACAAACAAAAATAAGAACCACCCCGCCGCCGCCGTTACCCAAGGGGAAAAATGCAACGAGGTGGACGCCTATAATTTAGTGGCATACATCCCACCCACACACACACAGAAAAACAAACAGCCTTGGGGGGGCGCCCCATATGAAGGATTACAGTGAACCAGGATTGAGGCATTTCTTATGGTCCCGGCGCACACACTCACTCACTCACACAACGACACCTATCTTTGGGTAAAAATCGAAATATAAGATTTCCCTTGTACACTAAATACTATAAGAACTATTAGGCAAGGGGGTGGGCAAGGGCATGGGGGTTGTAATCTACAGTTAGCTGCGATTTATGAGCGAACAGGCGGCGGCGGCGGCGGCGGTGGTGGGACGACTTTTTCGCAGAGATTTACCGTTTTATACTTGACATTTCCAAAAGTTTAAGTTTTAATTTATGACACCACTTCTATTACACTATACACACTATACAGCAGCAAGGACTCACCCAATACACACACACACACACACACACACACACATACAGAGCGAGTGAGCAAATAGACAGCCACACAGGCAAAGAGCTGGCGCTAGATATATTCATCCATCGAAGAGGTGTTTCGGGGAGTTGAGCATTCAAAGAATGCAAGGAGTTGGTTCGTCCTCCATTGCCAGGCGACATTTCAAGGCATTTTTGTCTTTGTGTAGCCGTTAAGCGCATTGTAAATCCTCAAGAATACTTCAACTTCAACGACACCGACAGCGCCAGCGATGACTACCACCAGCAACAACAACAACAGCGATGCGATATTTAACTTACAAACCTTGAGGTCCTTGTGCACCCTTGCAATATCGTGTGCATGTGTGTGTGTGCTTAGTTGTATGCGAGCGTTCGGGCTTGTGATTTGCTATTGCAGATATCCACAGGAGTTTTTGCGAATATCCGAGCGCGGCCCGATTGCCAAAATCATATACGAAAAGAAACAGTTACAGTTATCGTCGACACACAACTTTTGGACGGGCTGAGGCGCATACGTTTTTGGCCTGCCCCCTCCCCTCAGCCCACAGTTGATTAAGTTTGGTTTCTCACTGTGGGATGGCAAATAACTCCGAATGCCGGAACTCGAGTTGGTGCGCGGTGATGGTGACACTGGCATTTCACCGGATGTCGCCTGAGTTGTGATGAACTTTTGGGTTTATTTCACGATTTGTAATTAAGATATGACTAGGGAGTACCCAGTTGGGTTGGGTTCTTGGGCGCCGTGCTCGCTCATCACTAACTGGGGAGTTTTCTGCTAGTTTGTCTAACACTTTAAAACTGCTCCCGTCATGACTTACGACAAAGCCTCTTCGATTCAAGGAGTTTCAAACAAATTTATTTGGCTTAACATTATTTACATTGAACACTTGCAAATCTTCATATCCAAGATTAAGCAACGGCTGAATGAGCATCAGAGTTCCCTTTGAACTAGCGTCGGAGGAACGAAGTTATCGGGAGCGTATCGGAATCCCGCTTTTCAAAAATCCCGAAAAAAAAGTTATAAAATCCCGTCTGCTAAAATACTGCTTTTTTAAAATCCCGTCTTCTAAAATCCCGCTTGTTCAAAATCCCGATCTATTATAATCCCGCTTTTTAAAATCCCGCCAAATCCCGCCAATCCCGTTTTTTTACAAAACATTGTTATCAAAAAAATAGATGTTGGTTATATGCGCTTGTTTATTATATTATTATTATATATTTAAAAATATTTAAAATACTAGACCAAAAAGAAAATTCATCCGAATGTTTTTAGTTTATACTGTAAGCTTCTAAAAATGATAAATGTTAAAATAAACTGCATTTCAAAAAAAACACTCATTGCTTAATTTACTTTAAAGTTCTTATCATCCTGCTTTTACATTCAATTGTAAAAGCGGGATAATAAGAAACGGGATTATAAAAAACGGGATTTTAAGAGGCGGGATTTTAAAAAGCGGGATTTTAAAAAAGCGGGATTATAAAAAGCGGGATTTTCAGAATCGGTGCTTTAAAAAGCGGGATATCGAACCCAACCCGAAGTTATCCTAGTCCTCAAGCTCCGTCGGATATCGATTTGACGTACGGAAAAGGTGGCTGCTAATTGGGCTCTTTCTTTTTATTTAAACACCGTAGAAGTATGCCTTTTCGGAGCGTGTTGCCAGGACAGAAACGCCCTTGAAACACCGATCTTGGGACAAATGACTGTGAAAACATCTTACGACTCAAGTGTCTTTCTAGCAGATTGCTGAATAAGCACTCAATCAATACTACTACACTTTACCTTATGTGAACCCTGAGTCAGTTACCTACCACTTTGACATGCCAAAAGTCCAAAATCGTGTCCCGAAACTTGTATGTCATGACTAGGGTTCGGACTTTCATGCACTAAAGATCTCAAAATATGCGCTTAAAAATGCAAAATATGCATTTAAAATATGCACTTAAAATTAGTTAAACTTAATTTCGGTTCAATTTAAAAACATATTTTCAACACCATCTAAACATGGAACGATACACGCTTCAACAACGCATTGGAATTATTAAAATTCACTACAAAAATGGTGAAAATCTTGCAGTCACAGTTCGCAAAACTAAAGCATTTTTTGGTCGTCGATGATTAATGATTTTTTTATGGTCGGAGTTGGATGGTATTGATCTGGACAACGTTTCCTTTCAACAAGACGGTGCTACGTGCAACACAAGTATCGAATCCATTGATCTTTTACGGGAAAAGTTTCCGGACCGTGTTATCTCTCGAAGAGGTGATCACAATTGGCCACCGAGATCTTGTGATTTAACACCTTGCGACTTCTTCCTTTGGGGCCACGTGAAAGATAAGGTATACGCCAACAGCCCAGCGCCGATTCAAGACCTCAAAGATAAAATTCGTGAGGCTATCGAGGCAATAGGGCAGCCACTTTGCGATTTGGTTATGGAAAATTTCATGAAAAGGATATGGTCCTGTATGCGTGCTCGTGGTGGCCATTTGGCTGATGTTCTTTTTCATTATTAACGGCATACCTTCCTCTTTATTATGAAATAAACATCCGATCATTTATCTGAAAAAATGACATTTTTCTTTGAACACCAAAATATCACCTCTTATTGGAAAACCCTTGTTTTTAGCTTCGTTTGCACTGAAAGGGGATATATTTTTACTGTCTACTTACATTTTTCAACAATATGCTCCAAAAATATGAATTAATATTATAAAAAATATGCACAAAAATTGCAAAATATGCATTTATAGTAAAATATGCAAAAATATGCACTAACGGTTAAATGACATTTTAAAGGAAATTTCATGATACGTATACAAAATAAGTTGCCTTGCATCCAAGGTGTTCATAAAAAAACATGCATTTGCATGGAAATCCGATCCCTAGTCATGACTGTCATCAGATTCCACTCGAATAATTTTATTAACAAAATGGAAGGCTGCTTGTTGGAATTATTTGCCCAGGGTTGCCAGAATTTAGTTAGATTTAATCGCCCCAACCTTAAAACGTTGCCCAGAAAGAAGCCCAAAAATCGGTGAAAATTTTCCCAGTTCTTTAAGTATTTGGTAGTTGGTATTTTTTTTCGACTTACGCATCTCACTATCAGGGATGGAAAATACCATTTTCGATTTCTACTGAAAGCTGTTGTAAGATCGTACTGAAATGGAGCCAGTTGTATTGAAAGCTGGTTTTCGTATACAGAAGTGAGCTCAAAATATTTTATTTTCAAAAACATAAACAAAAATAAATTAACAAAACATTAATGACTTCCTAGCAAAACTATCCATAACTACAAAAAATAGTTCATATTTTTAATCTACGAGCTCTTTAGGGTTTATACTCTCAATTTGCACATTCATCTTCAAAATGTTGCCCTGAACTTGAAACTTAGAACAGGATGAGTTTCTAATCAAATTTGTTGTTTCAATCAAAGCCCAGTAAGTGTCGACTTGAAGTCGGTTTCGACATTTGGACTTTATTAATGTCTGACAAGAAAAAATCCTTTCGACATTTTCTGATGAGTGAGGAATAGCGACAACGGCTTGAGCAATTTTTGAAAAAAATTTGAAACATCAGCTCATTATAAAGGGTGATTTTTTAGCTGGTTTGGTTTTGGCAACACTGGTTTTGACAGCTGACGTGTGTTTAGTACCTTGTGTCACTGTCAAACAGCTTCAGTTTGGTTTGCAATTTAACCATGGATCGTCTTACAAATGAACAACGCTTGCAAATTATTGAATTTTACTATCAAAATTCGTGCTCGGTTCGAAATGTTCATCGCGCGCTGCTTCCATTTTATGATCGGCATTCTCGACCTTCTGAGCAGTCTATTCGGAAGATTGTGACCAAATTTCGCACCAAATTTACTTTGTTGGACATTAAACCACCAACACGTTTACGTACTGTGCGTAGTGAAGAAAATATTGCGGCCGTATCAGCTAGTGTGACAGAAGACCGCGAAATGTCGATTCGGCGCCGTTCCCAGCAGTTAGGCCTTTGTTACAGCACTACGTGGAAAATTTTGCGGAAGGATTTGGGCGTAAAGCCTTTTAAGATACAGCTGGTGCAAGAACTAAAGCCAGCCGACCTACCACAACGCCGAATTTTTGGTGAATGGGCTCTTGGAAAGCTGGCCGAGGATCCGCTTTTTTATCGAAAAATTGTGTTCAGCGATGAGGCTCATTTTTGGTTGAATGGGTACGTAAATAAGCAAAATTGCCGCATTTGGAGTGAAGATCAGCCAGAAGCATTGCATACCAATGCATACCGAAAAAGCCACTGTTTGGTGCGGTTTATGGGCCGGCGGCATTATTGGGCCATATTTCTTCAAAGATGATGCGAATCGCAGCGTTACTGTCAATGGTGAACGCTACCGAGCGATGATAACAAACTTTTTTTTGCCCGAAATGGAAGTTCTTGACTTGCATGATATGTGGTTTCAACAAGACGGTGCCACATGCCACACAGCACGCGAAACAATGGCGCAATTGCGAGGCGAGTTTGGTGAACAGTTAATTTCACGTTTCGGGCCGGTCAATTGGCCGCCTAGATCGTGCGATTTGACACCATTAGATTATTTTTTGTGGGGGTATGCCAAGGCTAATGTGTATAGGGACAAGCCCGCTTCGATTGACGCACTGGAAGCCAACATCCATGCATTCATTCGTGAGATACCGGCCGATATGTGTGAAAGAGTATGCCAAAATTGGACTCAGCGGATGGGCTACCTGAGACGCAGCCGCGGTCAACATTTGCATGAAATTATCTTTAAACATTAAATTGCAAGGTTCAAACTATCGATTCAAATAAATATTTCATTCATTTTTTCGAATTTTTTGTGTTTTTTTTTTAAAAAAAGTTCTAAACCTCTTAAAAAATCACCCTTTACTATGTTCCCACCAACGTAATTAGCCAAAGTGATTTATAAATCACGAACTTTACGTGATTTAGTTTGACATTTTTGTCAACTTTGACTTTAGGTGTCCAACTTTCAATACTGTAAGATAGTTCTTTTTTTTCGTTTCTGTTTTGTTGCCATACCTGCCAAGAATAAAACAGTTTTTGATTTTATGTAATTAATAAAAATATCAAAAACCCACCGAAACACAAACAAAATTTGAAAACTGAATTTGAAATAATTTTTTTGACAGTTTATTTTTTATTTTTTGTTTGCTGAATAAAGTGCTGAAGTTAATAACAGGTATGTTTGATTTTGTTTTGTGTGTATTTGCGATGACAGATACGTAATTAAAATTTGTTGAATATTCTTTTTTTCATTAGGGAAAAAATTCAAAAACAAAAATTAATATAAAATTAGATTTTCCTGATACACCTGCTTCTGATGTAAGATTATTTTTTGTGTTTATGTCTTACAAAATGACATAAAAACATCATCATCTGGATTATTTTAATTGTTTTCTTAGGAAAAGCTTTACAAATTGCGCGAGAATTTGAAAGATACAGATGGATAAATTGCATCGAATTAAGGCACATTGTACTTTTGTACTCGAGCACACTCGTTTGTATCGACTTTTCCATCCCTGCTCACTATACCTACTGCAATTGGCTTTTGTGGCTTGTGTCAAATCAAAACGCCTGCAAAATAAATTGGTGTGCCTGCAAGTTGAACGACTGTTCGATTTCACTTGACTGCAAGAGTGCTGCCAAGTTTTCAAAGTGCGGGTTTGTTCGAAAATATTTCTTTTTGTAGTTTTGTGAAGGAATAAAACAAACAAAATTTACACAAAATTTACACAAAATTTATATATAATATAGCGCAAAATTGTGTTGGGGGCTCATTGAAGAAATCTCTATCATTTTTTAAGAAAGAAGATAGCACAAAATACGACAAAGCGACCAATCTGGCAACACAGGATATCAACTAGATATCTACGACGTCTTTTTGATTGTCTGTCTGGTCCAAAAACTCGCCAGTATTAAAGAGAACCCTGAGTTTCTCAATCATGTATATCTTGTACAGGGTGTGTCATAAAAATTTAAAATGTTTTTGATGGCAATGATTTTTTAAAAAAATTTAAATTTCTAATTTTTCAAGACACAAACTGGCCGACTGTAATGTTATTTATTGAAAAAATGCTAAAAATTTCAGATTTTCAAACATGACATGGTGGCGATCAGTGTCCCGCGATCGGAGGTTGGGCGCCTCTTTTTAAACACGGGGCCTACGCAAAGGTCTCATAAAGTGAAGGCGGGTGTTAAGCCAGATCCGGTACAGTGAATCACAACCATACACGAAAACACTCTCCCACGTCTTCTTTTCCAGTTCAGCTTTGTCCAAAGGATACTCTTAGTACAGCACAGCTGGCCATTGTTCTCACTATCACAGGCAGTGCAGTTGCAGTGCCCCTTGCCTCCCTTTGAATATATTTGCCATATCTTCCACTTGCAAGTGCAAATCCGTTTGCCAATAAACTCCTGGATTTGACTGCTAAGCCCGCACAGAAAGTAAAAGAAACAACACTCCGGCATCGGTGAGCCTACGAATAACGAGTATCTCCAGTTCATTCCTCGAACACACTAATTCCGAACTCAAATTATCAGGAATAAACAACTCCGGCCCCCCTTTCCGGCACAAACGAGTAAACTTTAATTAAAAGTTTCCCAACCAACGACAACGTGAACGTCGGCCGCCCACAACACCCACGCCCACATTTAATAATATTATAAAAATTAAGAAAAACGACGAACCTAACGGACCAAGCTAACGGTAATCAACCTCAACCAGCATTTCTCAGTCAGAAGAAACTAATGCAAATGCGCGCCGACCAGCGAGCACACAAGCAACGCTCTCAGGAGGCAAACAGCCTTCATAATTGGACCTGGCCAAGTCGGATTGGATGATACAACCGACACGGCCAGATTCCAGTGGCGGCGGACGACTACGACGACGACGACGACGACGACGATGGTGCCGTGTCAGATGATGTGCGGATTCTAAATTGAAAGTTATATACCGCCTATGTAACAATTGTATGCAAAGCGAAGGACGATGAGCAAGACCACCACTGGAAGTTAATCCACTGTCAGAGGGTGGGTCGGCCGGGCAAGTAGCCTTAAATACACAAATTTATTGGTTAATAAAAATAAATTTAAATATTTCCACCCCCTCTCCTTCTACGGGCTGTAATTTTCTTTTGCGCTTTTGTTCTTGGTCCGTTTTTCACCCCCAACAGCCGGCGAAGGGTCGAACTTGTATATATGTAGTAAACTAGCCGCGTGTTTACCTTTTCATCATACCACCCACCGTTGGTTAACCTGATTTGTTAACCCCCGCCGCAACGGGAGCGTCGATTTCGTTTCCACGTGTGCTTCGCCCCATCGTCTTGCAGCTTTTTTTAATTTCAATAAATTTGCGCGGCTACTGTGACTATCCCGAGCGAGCGGGTGCAAAAGATGATTTTTGATGAGGTCGCAAGTAAGAAAAAGTTGTTACGGTTGCGTTTCCGTTACGGTTTGCCCTACGGCGCGTCGCATCGTCAGCCATTAAGTGTGAGAAATGAATATTGAATGAATGGCCGACTGGAAAAAAAAGTTATGCTAAATTGGGTATTTTTGCTTTAATTTTTTTTTTCTGTTTCATAATTTTGTTTATGCGTCGAATAAAAAAAAAATATACGCAACAAAGGGGGAAGGATGTGTCGCTGGGGCTTAACTTTTAATTTTCATAAATTCTTGTTAAGTGTTTCTTATTTCGTTTTGGGATGAATGCGAGTGTTGTACACCTATTCTTGGGGAGGGGATGCTTTTTTCTTGCTTTGTAATGATGAAGGGTCCGCGATGGCGTCAATATGGATGGACGATTGTTTCGTTTGTTTCGTTTGTTTCGCTTGTTTCGCTTGTTTAGTCCGATCCAATTATAATAACTTGTGCTTAATGTCGCACGGTGAGCGTGTAATTTGAAATAATGCCAAGGGTTGCCAGGAGGTAACCGCAAAATAGCTGCACTCGACCGGGGGTGTAGAATTTGGATAGTGGGGTGTTGGGCTAACTTCACAGTCAATAATTTCTATAGTAGTAGCTGTATTTCAGTTAATTTTATGTACGATTGTTATTGACTTAGGCAAAAATAAAACAAACTGTCATTTCTTATAGATGAATATTGTTGCAAAGCTTTGAAAAGGTTGGCTCTAAAGTCAGGGTTGTAATTATTGAAATATCTCTCAAAATCGGTTCACAATAACAACCGTCTTATGTGATTTTTTAAAATTTCAAATGCAAGAAGCTCTCCGTGACATATGAAACATGAATTTTTTGTAATGTTACATCGAACATATAACAAGTGAACTAAAACCTCATGTTTGTGAAATCCCTGATCAATGGTAATAATTGTTAGAAATGTAACTTGTAACATGTAACATGTAACATGCAGCATGTAACATGTGAAGTAAACATTTTTTCCGAAACATTGTTAGACAAAGAGCGGAAAAAGTTAAAAAATTAAAATACGACTTATGTGCATTGTTCCTAGACAACAAATTTTAAAATCTTGTTTTTCGGAAGTAAAAAATCTTGTTTTTCAAGATTTTGTTCTAAATATAAAAAAAGAGATAAAATACAAATTTCAAGTACTTTACTACTAAAATATAAATCACCAAAATATCTATAAAGAAAAAATTGGTCATAAATTAATGTTAATGCTTTTTGAAATTAGATAGATATAGATAATAAATTTATTTCTTGAAAATATATTATGAACATGTACATACATTAAAACATCAATGGTACAAGGAAAATAGATAAGTAAAATGAGACATTCTGTATTTTACAAATTGAATAATAGGAAAATAGTGATGAATGCCACTTCAAAGGGCTTAACAGTACAAGATACAATTATGTGGGTGGGGTGGATACAAGTTTAAAACAGACAGGAACAAAATTAAAATTAAAGTTACAATTTCTTAAGCTAAATTAGCCATTAAGAAAATAAACAAAAATTTAATAAAGTCAAAATTAGACCAGAATCTCAGTAATTAAACCATGAAATCGGCAATAAGTGATTCTAAATCAACATACTGAAAGTTAAAGAGCCAGCGTTTTACATTTTTAATGAACAAACCAGGTATTGATATAGTCCTGATCGACAACGGAAGTTTGTTAAATAAGCGATAAGAAGAAACAGTATGAAAATTACGAAAGGCAGTGGTACGAAAATTGGGTACAGTTAACATATTAGAAAAGTTTCCACGTAAATTATGCGTTGAAATTAGACGAAAATTACGATTACGAGACTTCATAAAGATCGTCTTCAACACTTTGAAGCAATATAAATGACGAACGGGAAGAATTCTCAGGTCACAAAACAAGGGATAACTAGGATATTTTGCAGATTTTCTTAAGACATACCACATGATTATAGAAACTCATCCTGGAATCAGTAGTTAGGCCCAAATATTTAAAAACATCCACTTGCTCAATTGCAAAATACTTATCGCTACAGGTTATGTTGCTACAAAAGGACGAAGATGAACAACTAGATACACAATTACAATTATACAATTTATATCAATTTATAAACATGGGCTTCCATCTTTGGTATCGAAGACAAACTGTAAACCATAATTTTAGTTTTGGAGCTAATTACTAAATTGTGTTCAACGAATCATTTTCTCAATAGGTTGAGATCCCCGTTTATGTCCGAGATTAAATCTAAAGGACAACTGCAACCATAGGAAAAACCACAATCAGTATGTGTACCTTTAAAATTAATTGAAAATAGTGAGTTAATATAAATTAGAAACAAAATAAGTCCTAAAACTGAGCCTTGGGGTACACCTAAGTTACAGAACCTAATTTCGCTTCTTATGTCGTCAAGCTTCACTCTTTGCGACCTGTTACCAAGATAAGACCGAAACCAGTCAAGTATGAAACCACGAAAGCCAGCTTTTTTCAAATTTCTCAATAGCAAGTTATGGTTAACCATATCGAAGGCTTTGGTAATGTCAATAAACAAGCCAGCTGTATATTTTTTACTATCGAGGTATGACATTATTTGAAAGCAGAACTGTAGCAGTGCGTCTTCAGTTGATTTTCCTTTTTGAAATCCAAATTGAAGTGGACTAAAAAATGAATTATTATTTAGATAATTTACTATTCTACTTTTTATAAGCTTTTCAAAAATTTTACTGAAGACAGAAAGAAGTGAAATTGGCCTATAATTAGAGATTTCAGTAGCGGCACCTTTTTTCAACAGTGGGACAACATCAGCTCACTTGAGAAACGGTTAAAAATATCTACTATAACATTCAGAACAGAATACGCAATTTTTTTTTAAAATGAAATTAGATATACCATCAGCAGCACACGAACTTGATTTGTTAAGGGTGCCAGTCACTTTTAAAACCTCGAGAGGAGTTATGGGCTGATACACAAAACTGTTTACTTCAATGTGTTCAGTAAAACTAAGGTTAGACGAACAAAGTGAACATATTGGTTTAATGGGAGATGGCTGTAAGCTTTTGGCTATATCGGTGAAATAGACGTTAAATTCATTAGCTATAGTAGCTTTATTAGATAGATCGCAGTCATTGACTCTGATAACAGTAGGTTTCTTGGTAGAGGACGACTTTTTAAGAATAGTATTTACAATCTGGCAATCCGGAGTTAAATTGTGAACGATAAAAAATTATCCCGGCAGATTGGAATTTCCTTTTTAAGATCAGCGCACATCGTCACATATTTTCTTTTTAAGCTCTTATTTCTGGGGTACTTATAACATTGGATTCTGAGTTTGTTTTTTGGAACATATTTGAATTAAATTGAATACTTAGAATTTCATTGCTTATATCCAGCTCATAGAATTTCGGTTCATTAAAGTGCAACAAATCCTTTGTAAGTATTAAAATTTCAGCAACTGTTTCAGTACAGTGTTGTTAGCACTCTCTCTTCATTTATCCCACGAAGCGTGGTAATTTTTCCCTTTTCACCATACTCAAATTGCCTTTTAAAACCCCACGATACTTTTTGCGTCAAAATCCAGTTTTTAAAAGTAAAGTTTGTATCACACGAAAAGAAAATTACGTAAAAATAACCTTTAGCATAAAAACCGCAGTTTGCAACACTGGTATGATTATTTTTTGGTACTAGAAAATTTGATAAAAGATGATTTTCATGAGCTGTTTTTTATAGACATTCAGTGTGTTGATAATCATGGTGAAATGTAGATGTTTTGATAGAATTTCACCAAAAATTTATAGCTTGAATGTTTTTTGTCAGATTTCGGAAATTCCCACGATTTGGTGCTTTTTCCCTTTATCCCACGGAAGGCTTTTCGGATATCGAAATTCCCACAAAAAGGAATAAATCCCACGATATAAAAACACTGTTTCAGTATCAACTCAAACGATTGCGAATTTTTTTTTTTTTTTTAAATTTACACCAGAAAATATTATTTCAACATTTGCAGAGGAATGTAAAAGAGATAAAATATTGAAAATAAAATCTTTTAAGACTGGATATGCGAAGTTTCCATGCGCTGTTTTTACTCCTAAACATTTTTCCAAAAACACGTTACATCAGTTATTTTATCAAACACGTTAAAATTCATGATTCTTTAGAGTTGATGGAATTAGCGAAACACAAATTGTGTATGGGCTCTGTTCGACTCACATTATACATAATAATGGAATTAATAGAAAACGCTTTTCTTCAATAGAAAAGGTTCTGTTAATTTGTTAGATTTAAAAAGTTCTTGATAACAAAAAATCTTGGAATTTGATGAATTTGAGGTAAAAATTCTTTTACATATTTTGGAGCTTAAAAATCTTGAAAAAAAAAGATATGTCTTGTAATCTGGCATCACTGCTTATGTGACTTTGCTTTTAGATTGTAGTACTATTAAATAAAGATGTTCTTTTGTAGTAATGTTTTATTAAATTGTTTTCCTCTTTATAACCGTGGAACTGGAACTGGTCCTACGAATTCATCTATCCCAATGTACAGAGCTGTGTATAATGATCATCTCACTATATCAAAAGAACCAAAAGTATTTAGCTATTGTGCTATTTGCCAATAATAATTGTAAAAAATGACATCTTGACATATGCACACTCAAACCTATAGAATACAATAAACCAAAGTCAAAGTCGGGTATTTAGAAAAAAAAAAAAACACTCTTACTCCACTATGAGTATTTGGGAATAGCTAAAACAACTTTTCACAGGTGCGAAATTTTTTTTCACGGGTGTGAAATTGTTTTATTACCACTTATTTAGCTGAATACTTTTTAAAATTTGATTTGCAGCATTGTAACTGCCCTAATTAACCCTTTCTTTATTTGTTTTTTTTTTCAGGTATTACGAATTTATTGGTTTGGCTTTAATTACATGTAAGTGTCATTTTAAATCTAAACCACTATCCCTTTGAAGGATTCTATTTTGAATATCAATTCTTTTAAAATGATTTTGACTTCAATGTCACTTTCATAATTTGTCAATGTAACCGCATGAATCGATGCTAAAATCGGGTGGGTAAATCGACGTCAAAGGTCCTATAAAGTATACGCATAGTTTTAAAAAACATGCCTTATTTGGTGTGCCTGACTGTTTGAAGAACGGTTGAACTAAGCACCAATATCGCTCGATATAGATTCAAAAGTCTGCTCTAATAATAAGTCCATAACTGTTTGATATTTATAGACGTGCATTTCGGCAGTTGCTATTTTTGTTAGTCTTCTGAAACTCTTCCTACTTTCAATCGTGCCTATCATTCATTCCAAAGGCAGAGCCCCACTAAAATATAAGCTGCGGCTACATTCAACTTTTTAATAGCTATACCCTATACTCGCACAACCACTAAACGTGTACCAAAAACCACCCCCACCATATACAGCCAGACATACTGTAAGGATAAGGATACATCGAATACACAACAAAATAAGACACACAATTTGTACAAATAGAACGGACTGTGCAATGCCCACTGTTGATTGCAGTACCGGTGACTTTGGAGAAGGAGAGGCCCAGGTTAGAGCAAACCTCATGGATTTAAATCCGTATCGCATGTTCCGAATTAGATTTACGATTTTGTATGACATCATTAATCAAGCGGTTGATTGGTGATCCTGTTTTCGTTAATTAATACAATAATATATGGTCTCACAGTGCAGCAGTTTGTTATGCGTATGCATTGTACCGGACAAAGTCCCAAAGTTGCTCCCAAAAGCTACACATACACAATGCGTGCACTGCCTATAAACACATGCGTCAGTTGTTTTGCAGTTTGTCTCTGTTGGACTATGATATTTGGGGTGGAAAAAAGAAGAACGATTTAGTGCTGTGTGACTTTTCAGGTGAATTTCTCTGAAATTGGGTATAATATTTTTTTTTTTAATTTATTTATTCATTATTCTCATTTTTAAAAACTTAGTTTTTACTTAATCTACGATAAAAATATAAAAAATACTGACAATAATATTTGTACATACAAAAAGTTATAATGTCACTAAAAAAAAAAAAAAAACTTGAAAGTTTGGGGTGAAATGTTTAATTAATTATACTAAAATTCATTTTCTGTAAATTTAAACGTTAAAAGCCAGTAGTAAAGGGTTTTTCAATAAGAGCGCCACAAAAGTTTTTAATAAATTTTGTTTTTTTTTTTGTTTTAAATAAAACAAAAACGGTTTTGGATATCAATGAAATTCTTTATTCCTGTGAAAGTACGTTCGATGCCATTATGTATGGAACTCGATTTCTTTTGCATGGCCACCACGGGCACGCTTGCAGAAGTCCAGACGCTGAACCCAATTTTCGACGGTTTTCAAGCATAAATCGGCCGATACTGCTGCAATTTCACGTTCGATATTCGTACGAAGTTCATCAATCGTCGCTGGCTTGTTGGCATAGACCATAGACTTGACATAGCCCCACAGGAAATAGTCTAACGGCGTCAAATCGCACGACCGAGGCGGCCAAGCGACTGGACCATTTCGTGAGATAACACGTTCTCCAAACTTGGTTTTCAATAAATGGATTGTGACATTCGCTGTGTGGCTTGTGGCGCCGTCCTGTTGGAACCACATGTCCTCCAAGTCCATATCATCCAATTGGGGCCAAAAATATTCGGTTTTCATTGAACGGTAGCGATTCCCATTCACAGTAACGTGCCGCTCTTGATCATCACGGAAGAAGTACGGCCCAATGACGCCGCCGGCCCATAAACCACACCAAACCGTCGTTTTTTCGGGATGCAATGATGACTCATGGAGTACGTGTGGATTGCTGTCTGACCAACACCGCATTTTTTGTTTATTGACGAAGCCATTCAGCCAGAAATGAGCCTCATCGCTGAAGATGATTTTTCGATGAAAATCCGAATCATTTTCAAGTTCACGAACATACGACGCTTCTGGTGGTCAAGCGGCTTCAGTTCTTGCGTCAATTTAATCTTGTTAGGATGTAGGCCAAGATCTTTTCGCAAAATTCGCCACAACGACGTCACAGAGATGCCCAAATTTTTCCACTAGACGCTTGATCTGCTAGGACGATTATGACGACCATAAATTGGACGTAGCGCACTTAACGTTGAGGCCACTGACTCTGAATTTCGGTAGTAAATTTCAATAATTTCGACTCGTTGTTGGCTCGTATATCTTTCCATCATGAAATGGCAAACCTTACTGAAGAAAAATGTCAAAAGAGCGGCAAGAAATTCGTCGTTTGCTGTCCCTGTCGCTCTACTTTTGTAGCGTCCCTGTTGAAAAACCCAAGATAACTTGATAAATCCAAGCGTCCCGTCCATTGCAGGTACGTCTTAAGATAAGAATGACAGAATTGCGGGACCCATTTTTTCGATTTCATCTATAGTTGCAGATTTGGACCAAAATACAGTCGTATTTTGAAAAATTACTTCGGATAATAATTGTTGGCCGAGTACTCGTAGCCACTTGGCCGATTGACTGCGAAGCGAAGTGCAGGTTCACTCCTTGTCCCTGGCCTTGTCAGGGGAAATATGACAACATATATCCAAGGGCAATACTAACAGCGAATAGACTGTCAGAATTCTACTGTTCAAACAGTCACTTTTTCAAGGAGTCTGATGCTAATTTTGTGAAATTTGTGCCTAAGGCCGCTCCATTCCGTAACAGACCAGTTCTTGTCTTCCGCGGTGTAAGCTTAGCTGGGAATGCAAGAAATTACTTATTCAAGGGCCTCCCGAACAATGAAGAGTGACCCACAACAGTGTTCCCAGCATTTGGGACTCGTATTGTATTCATCAGTACGGACCAAGAGCTATATGGAAACCTTGATGAGCTTTCTTAAGCTCTTTCTGGAACCAGTGGGCTGGAACATTGAAGACTCTCTTCTCTAGAGCACTATTACTCATTGGCCGACACAATAGGTCCATTCGCGTACTTTCACGAGCCAAGCACTTAAAATCTGTCAAACTCGAAAAATTGAGCGAAACTCTCTCAGAAAGCTGAAAATATACTCCAAAGTACGTGGATACACTTCGAGCTACTTTGAGCCACTTACATCTTTGAAATCTAATCCATATCACGAATAAATTTATAACTTACCTTTTTCAACATATGAAACGTTCTAGGAGAACATTCGACCACCACCGAATTTTCTTTATTTTCAGATATTTTATTTTTGTGTACAATTGATTTCAAAACGAAATTTTACGCATTTGACATTTTCATCAGTGCTTGCCGGGGGAAATTCTCTGAGCTGTTTCGAGCCAAGAGCAGGCTTGCCAAATTTTTATATGCCTATATCGCAAATTTTTGTTATTATTTCGCAAAAAAGCTGTCGCAAAAATTGAAAAATGCTTAAAAATACAAAAAATAACACATCAAACTTGATTTTCACTTGATTTTTAATATTTTTGGCTGGGTAGCAGAAAACAATAGCAAAGAAAAAGGAACAAATTTGTATTAGTATTGCAGCAAGATCAAGTTATGTAACTCAGTTATTTTAAAAGCTGTCGATGTACGCGGTCACGTCTTCTTAATCTTCAATGGAATATTGTTCGTACATATTCGAGTTGAAGGCTTGAAGCATTTCCGGGGTTGGTTCAAAATTGTTGCACCAAATGTTTTTTTTACATTTGAATGAATTCTAATGCACATCAATGGATCTAAAAATTTTACTTGAATCTTAGAACGACTTTTTGTTTTAATTGCGTTCATTGCCAGCATTACTTGAACCCAAAACTGTACTGCATCCTCGTTTGGTATTGGTTCGGGATGAAATTCTTCAACCCAGTTGACTGTCATACATTTATTCCATTGGGTTTCTAAATTTTCAAGGGATTCACATCGAGGTAGCAGAACGAGTGGTAGCATTTTGAAGTCTGGGCGAAGCTGACATATAAACATATCCTTGGAAAAAAGTATCCAATTTTCGTGAAAAGTTCATTGTTTTAATGATTAATAAAACAAAATATCGCAAACATCGCAAAAAATAAGAGATATCGCAAATTCTAATTTTACACCGCAAAATAGAAAAAATTACCGCGCGTTTTGCGATATATCGCACAATCTGGCAAGCCTGGCCAAGAGAGGAACTGCTCGTTACTCTTTATTTCGCTAATTTTCTCTTTTTCTGTCATTTTTGATGAGTACGTGTATAGACTTTGTGCGATTGCGTTCGATTCAAACCGCATACTCGAACGAACCTAATGTTTTTCAAACAAAACAACAAAAGTTTTACACTTTTTAATTATTTTATAATTTTGTTACAATGTTACTTTTTTTTTTTTCGTTATGTTACTCTTTTTCCCATTAAAATCTTTTTTTTTTCTTCTCGTTAAAAAAATATTGAAAAGTTGAACTGGCAGCACTTTTTTCTTTCGAACAAACTTCTACCAATTTTTGTCAATGTATTTGCTTGTTTACACAGTGCACAAGTTTTGGAAAACGTCAAACTGCGAGGGGGAATGGGAATGGGAATGGGAATGGGAGGGAACGAGAAAATACAGCAATATTTTTCTGCCTCCCCGCGTCGCCGTTAACAATGTTCTACATATCGTGGTAAATAAAGTTTGTGAAATAGAAATTGAAATTTACTTCGATGGTCAATAATTTTGTTTTTTTTTTTATCTGTTAAACACAAAATGGACCGGCAGCTCAATAAAGAGCTTTTCTTTGTAAAATTATAGAATTTAAATTTTTTTTTCACTTTGTTACATTTTTTTTTCCACTTACACTTTTTGAAAAAAATTGTTACACCTTTAAAAAAAACTGCGGCAACATTGTAATGTAGCGCATGCTGTTTTTAGAGGTTAGTTTTTTTGAATTGGCAGTATTTTTTTTAGTGCCAACAAGTTTGACAATAGTTGTTAGCTGATTTGTGCTCCTTTTGAATTGAAAATTTGATCATAAGTGGACTCTAGGTTGCAACTTTGACATATAAAGGTTTAATACACACTTCCCCAAGATTAAAAAAAACCTATAAAGAGAGCTATGTTTGGAGGTTAGTTTTCCGAAGTGGCAGCACTTTTTTAGTATTTCCCAGTTTGACAGCTGATAGTTGATTTGTATACTCATCTTGGTTTGCCATTTGCAGTAAATCGACCCACTCATGGTTGGTTATTTGGTGCATGCGGCCTGTCAACGAGAGAGATTGATCAACTATCAAAGCCGACTGTCTTTTTGTTCTAAAGTTCTTTAGATAGCTAAGCCAATCTGTTCCATAGTGTATTGCGGAAGTAGTTCTTCATTGACTGCGCGTGACAGCGTTGCCATCCACTTTTGAGGAAAAAATGGCTATCTTGAAAAAAAAAAATTCCTTTTCCAATTAAATAATGCCTAAAATAATTTATATAAATAATAATTAATCAAAAATTGAACACAAATATAAAAAGAAATAAACAAACATTTTTTATTTAAATTTTTACAAACAAACAGCTTTCAAATTTGTTTCCAATTTAATTCCACTTACTGGAAGTGGAAGCTAGAATAATTTTTAAATAATGACAGATAAAGTGTTCGGCAAATGGGCAGAGCTTGAAAGTGGAAACGCATTTTTTAAGACCAAGGGTATATATAAAAATCTTTTTGGCCAAAATTTATTAAGAATGTTTAAAAAAATAAAAAGTCTGTAGGTATGTTGAATCAAAATAAATTAAATTAAATTGAAACAAAAAAAAGATGCCTTTTTCAAAATAAAAACAAGTTTTAAGGCAGTAACTAATGAAAAAATGCCTAAAATCATGAAAAAGCTTTAGTTGGTATGGCGGGTCATAGCCATAGCCCCGTCACTCTCTTTATACGATTTCCGATTTGCAGCTTTTGCAACGCTGCTAACATGTCCGTGTATACATTGTCCTTATTTACGAAATGGTGGAAAAAAAATGCCCTAATTCACTATCGGACAGTTCGCTGGTGAGATGAAATCAGACCCTGCTCTCAACAGACTCCCAAGTCGTTTCGAAAGACGAGTCTGTATAAATAAATAAATAAATAAAATATAATAGTTGGCGCATCAGGTCTGTAGGGACCCTAGGGCTAGCTTCTCACAACCATTCGTTTGTGTGAGTTCCTCATTTTTGGGACGAATGAAAGGGATCTACAATTTTATGCCGGGTCGAAACGGCTAATTGAGAAGCTCATTCATGACAGTTATACTCTCGCATGTTTGTTAGACGTTCGCGAGAGGTGGCGCAGCGGAAAAAAACCATAAGTTGGAATTAGGGGTTTTTCGGGATTCGAACCTGGGGCCCCTCGCTTAGTAGTATAACACACTAACCACTAAGCCACTGCGCCTACGGCTCTGTATAAGTTGCAAAAATCTGCCCCTTATTTGAGTGGAACTGTCATCCAAATCAAACGAAAAATGACAATTCCTAGACCCTATGATGCTTAACCAACAAACTTCCTGCAAATATAGTTGGTGCCGCAACGCACACTAGGTCCGCTCCAACAAATCACTTGTCACTCAACCTCCGAATTTAATTACTCACCGATATGGTACGTGCATGTAATCTCTGCATCCTGTGGTAAACACCTATTTATCTACTTAAACATCATCAACTGCTGTCGAATCTACTCCAAGGTCCTCGGTGTACCATCACACTCATCGCACAGCGCGCACTCCGCATGGAGTAGATAAATTAAGGAGCCCTTCGATAGATTTACTACAAATTGGAAGGATGTCGAAGGCAGAAGCAAACCATGCTCTCGTTGCTGCCAAGCAGACAGGGAACAGCTTGAATAAATCTACAATTTGTACGCACGCAATTAACACTCGGCAAAAGGATATGTGCTCCACGCACGCACTCTCCAAGCAGTTTTATTGCTCGTCGGCGCTCGTAAAAAGGCCAAGTCTCAGCCTCTCCACGTCCGTGTTTGTGTGTGAAGTCCCTGTGATTGTTTCTAGGATGACACGTAAATTAGAAAGCGTTTAGCAAAATTTCAATTTAATTTAAAATGTCCTTTCGGATGAAGCCGGGAGACTGTCGTCGTCCCCTAATACATAAATACATCCCTGTTTGTGAACATCGAAGTTATTCAATTGTGTGTATGTGGAGCCCACATGTGGTGGTGGTGGTGGTTCTGGTGGATATTTATTACAATTATGTCCTGCATTGGCAACCGGAGCGAAATAATTTCACTCGAACTAGCCGTATGCGACGGGTATATGTTTGTGCGGCAAGGACGATCGGACAGACGTGTGCCATAATGTTTCTTAAACAAATCACATAGCCCTTAACAATAAATTAAGCAGTTAATACCAATTAAGCAGGAGACAAGCAGATGTCCTTAAACAAGTTGCCTTTACTTTGGTGATTGAACGAACGGAGGACGGCAACGACGACGACGACGACGACGACGACGACGAGGTGGGCATAGGAAGAGAGAAACCAACAGCATTTCCTAAAACAATAAATGTCCTTAATTTATGTGCGCTTACACATGAATATAATACACTTACGATTTTCGAAAACTTTGCAAAAGGACACGAGGTGGGGGGGGTGCAGAAATTATATGTGGCCAACTGTATAGGTTGGCAATGTGCTCCTTTTACTTGTGAAATTTATGGCGTTTCACCTCGCATGTGGGTGTGTGTATGGATCTGTGTGTGTGTGTGTTGGTTTGTTTAAAGCATCCAAAACGGAGACAAATTGTCCTTTTCGGTCCAAATGTACATCTAATGATAGCCAATCGAGGCACACTCCATAAATCGAGTCTTTTGGAGAGGATAACACTGCCGCCCCCCACCACCCCCTCCCTCGTTGTGGTGCATCCTGCCCGTGTTTGCACTGCGGATGGGGGGCATTGGTCATCATTCTGTTCCTGAAACCATTTGAAGGATACAGCAGGCAGACAATCAGATTCGCATTTGCCAATCTCTCTCTCTCTCTCTGACTATAAAGTGGATGGTTAAGTCGGTTCATTCCGGTTGTTGGCCGGTATTTGGATGTGGCCTTATGTGGCCATGATGAACAAATGTGACAAAGTATCCGTTTGTGGTTCCGGCGGGGTGTTAAACAAACACACACACACACACACACACGGGCACTTTGTGTGGTAGCTTTATTTTAGGAGGTGGGTCGGCCGGTTTGGTCAAGGACATTATGCCTGATTAACGATCGTTTGCTAGAAGTGAGGTTATGATTAACGGCCAATTGGGGGCGCAACTCATTTTTTTAATATACCTGAATGAGGGGATGGCGTTGGAAAATGAGATCGGGCTTCCAAGGGTTTGAGTGTAAACTGAGAACTCAAACATACCTGAATGAGGTCCAGGGGTCGGTCTAGGAAAATGTGATCGGGTTTCCAAGAACTGAGAACTTGATGTCGTTTTTTAAATGAACTATTGTGGCGCAGTTTTGTCTACACACACCTTCTAAACTCAAAGCCAAAGCTGAGAGATCGAAAACAGTATCAATTAGGTGCCATCGGCGTAAGCCATGTCCAGTAGTCTTCGGACAACCTGCAGCATGAGGTAAACGAGGAAACTTCGCACCATACTTGGGGAAGTCATAGGGCAAACTTCCGCTTCACGAAAGCCACTTTCTGTCTGACCATTGAGCTTATTTTCTCTTTTTCTTTTTGTGAAAGACGTGACAGACTGATAGCTTCGCCTTAGGCCCTTCTATGACCACTCAATTTCGAACAAGTGGAGTAACTTACGGTCCCAACTTCAGTTTCAAGTTTCTACCCTTCTTTTGGTCTGTTTTAAATTGTAATTCGAACAGCGAGGAGTACAATCTCCCCATAGTAGAAACTCGTAGATGTAACACCATTAAAATGAATTTATTTCCTTCATCTTTCCAGCATTACCGCCTGAATTACAACCCCACATGAGGGCTGCAATTAAATACCCCCTCGTGCACTGCATATAGCAATACAAAAACGACACAAGCAGTAAAATTTCAACAGATTTCGGGGTTGAATTTTTGTCAATCGTCATACCCTTTCGACGAACGCAAATTCCTTCCAATCAATCGGGCAATAAACGCAAATAACCAAAACTCCACCGCACAAATATACGAAGCCAAACTCAGGCCACTACACACCAATAAAATGCACCCTCTTCCATCTCATAAATAACAATTATGGCCAAGATACACAATATGTTGTAGCAACAACAACGGGGGTTAGCGACAACATTGAACACACAACTTCCACTATCCCGAACCCAAACCCCCCCCCCCCCCCCCCCCCATCCCATCTGTGTGTGTATAGTTTGTCGTGAAGGAAAACGGAATCACTAAAGGACTCCAGCTAAAGTTATTATCTGGAATGAAAGTGAGATGTGACACCTCGCATTCCGCACTCATCACAGAGAACACGCACGGCATCATCATCGTCATAAATGTCAGGTGAATTATGTCGTGGAACCCGCCATCACACCCAAGGACTTAACAGAGGATCGGTGTGGGTACAGTCGTATATCCTGGAATTACTTGGAAGAAATTAAATTAGGTACTTTGGCGTCAAACTTATGAGAGTTTCTTAACGGGGGCGAATGTGGCGTTTTTTCCACCCTTTTACGCGCCACATCGTCTCAACGTTATCAATAAATCTAGGCAAATGGCGAGCAGAATATACCGCACGCACACATGTGTGTTATGTGTGGGGAATCATCATCACACATCAAGGGTGTTCTTCGATGTCGTCGTGTGTAGTAATTACACTCAAAGTTTGGGATTGGATACTGGCGGTTCTGACGTTAGTGTTGCCGAGTTTGGTTTTGAAAGCTTACTTACTGTTGGCTCCGCCACTTTTCAATGGAAACTTGGCGCAGTGGCTTATTGATTAGTGTGTTGCACTTCTAAACGAGGGGTCCAAGGTTTGAGTCCCGAAAAAAAAAACCCAAATTCCAACTTATTTTTTTTTTAACTGAGCCACCTCTCGCGAACATCTAAGAAACATCCAAATGTACAGCTTGTCCGCCGGGAAGGTATACTACTTTTTTTGTTTATAGTTTTTTATTAAATGAAAGAGAACGGATCTTATATTGATAAATGTTTTATTTAATGTCGGCAATTATGTATGGAATACAATATCAGGTAAATGTCCGCCTCTGTTAGGCTCACAAATGCGAGCAAATGTGCTCAAAACATTTTTCATTACATTCTCACACATTTCACGCGGTATTTCATTAATTTCATCACGAATATTTTGTTTGAGTTGCTCAAGCGTTTCTGGTTTGTTTGCATAAACCTTGCTTTTCAGATATCCCCACAAAAAGAAGTCCGGAGCAGTCAAATCAGGCGACCGTGGAGGCCAATCAACATCACCATTTCTTGAAATAACTTGTTGTGGAAAGAGGTCTCGCAGTAATTCCATTGTAATCCTGGCTGTATGCGATGTGGCACCGTCTAGTTGATACCACATGTTAATCAAGCCCAAAGCATGAAGTTGTGGCGTTAAAAAGTTTTCAATCGTTACGCCGTTTTCATTTTCAAAGAAGTGTAGGGCGAAACGGACAAAATTAAACAAAAGAGACCAGTGATATTCACTTTACGATGCTTTATTAAAAACTGCCTCCAACAGCAATCGAAAGCTGTATTATATGAGGCCACTATTTCAGACAAGTATATATCGGATTCTATTTACATTATAAAGTTACAGTGTGGCACAAAAATATGTGACTGTTCTTTTAAAAATTGCCTACAGAAGTAAGGTCCAATGATTCCTCCTGTCCAAATTGCACACCAGACCGTAACTTTTAATGGATGCAAAGGTGACTGATGAATAATTTGAGGGTTTTCCATTGCCCAGAACCGACTATTCTGTTTATTCACACATCCATTCAAATGAAAATATGCCTCGTCACTCATTATGATTTTTTCATGAAAATCGGGGTTGTCTTTGATAAAATGTTTTAACGATTAAAACACGTTGGTTTATCGAATATTTTTCCATAATAAATTTGCCACGTGTCTACTTCACGACTGCCAAATATTCCGTTGCCATAAGCCTGTTGAGTACTGATTTTTTAAGCTGCAAACTTTATTTGCTGCCAGTTTAGAGCTTGACTGCCGTCTTGCCACAGTTATTAGCTCTTACTTGGAAAACGATAATCATCGGGAGCGGTGATTTCCCTGCTGAGCCGTTTGGATGTTTGTAACCAGAGGATATACTGAGACCACCAATTCCGGCCGATTTCCTGTTACTTAGCCTACAAGCTATATTTTTACGGAGTGGTCACGATTTGGTGCGCTAGTATTGCTACATAGAAAGTCGTATTGACAAATGTCACGAAACTTCAAAAATTCCGGCTCACCATCACACTCCCAGGAAATATGAGACACTTCCGCTGTGGGCAAAGTTGCTGGCAGAGTTCATAGAATTTTATCCGTTTAATTTGAAATTGTTCGTTACGTGTGGATAATATTTTTTTTTAGGAATAAGTGCACATTTGCTTAAAATGTTCATGAAAAATTAACAATGTAGATTGGTTGAGGGAAAATGAAAACATTTTGAGCAAATTTTCCTCATTATTTAAGAAAAATTTACACAAGAAATCGAAGTTAATGATTTCCAAAAGCGGAAAATAAACAACCATGTTTGTCCTTATATGTTTCTAGTATATAGAACATCAAATTTAGATAGATAGACTAACCAAACAAATCAAATTATTCGCCTTTTAACAATTTATAAAAACTAACCAATGGCGTTCCGTAATGAAAAAATGTGGTATTCCCGAACTCTTTCACATTTCCCCACGGTTGCCGAGGTTGGCAGCATTTATTTTTGTAGTTTTTGTATGTTTTTGCATGTCACACGGATTCTTTTTTGACATAACACTGATAGGGAAACAAAATGGGAAATTTGGAAAAAAATTGAGGTGGCCAGCGGGATTATGAGTTGGGGGTCTCAGTATGGTTTGTCTATGGTTGTAACCACCTCTTGTAGAGTGGCCTTGTTTGAATCAGTTTTGTTGTTGGGAAAGACCACCTGCCTTCAGAACTGGATCAGGATTTCATTAAGGAGTCTAACGCACTATGGTAATGACTGCCTCTTACATGATCCGTCGTCTTACAAGATCCAGTTGATTTTCTTTCGGAGACCCTCCGGTAGGTATCCCAGAGTTTGCGGTTCGATTATGTTCCTCTTTCTATTCAAATGAACTTGCCCAAGTTGTCGACCAAGCTTCACTCTAAAACGAAGGAAGTTGTTTTTTCTGCAAAGTTTTGCAAAGGTATAGCTAATTTTGTGATTTTGATTTTTTTGGGGCTCAACCGGAAAGCGAGTATGAGAGATGTTGATCTTTTGAGGAGACCGAGAGCGGCCTGGTAATTTTTTTTCTTATATTATTTCTCGCGAATTATTTAGCAAGAGTCGCTTTTTTTTTTTTTCAAACTCAGACTTAGAGGTCCAGACCGACGACGTGCAAAATATTTTCTAGGGCATCTTTTTTATTGAATACAAATGGCAACCCTCTCCGAAGGTACTCTTCGCCTCCTAGCCACCCAAAAATAACCACCAAAAAAGACGTCCCCGCGTCAGCGGTGGGTTTCACTGGAATTTGTGACACACAGATGAGTCGTTATCTAAAACTTATTTGCAATAAATTGCGGCACGCCTCATAAAAACGGCGATGCCTTCGTGTTGTTCTTTCCTTCTACGGGAGGGTGGTGAGAATTATTTGATTCCTTTTTGGGAAATCAGATGAAATAAGCAACCACCCAGGGTTGCAACATAACTCACTTCAGTAGGCTCGTCCTCGTCTCGCGCAGCGTCTTATATTTGCATCAAGGAGTGTGTTCTATGCCAGTAAGAAGTGAGAAGTGGAACGGCAGTAGCAGTAGCAACACATCCCGATCCCAGTTAATGGCAAGTAATGATCTTAATTTATGATTGCTCGAGATTTGGCTGTGATAGAGAGCTGCTTGGCTACTGAGGCTGCTCCTGCTCCTGCTCCTGGTGTGGCTTTAGATATATTCACGATAACCCAAGGTAATAGTCAATCACTGAACACTGTGAGATGGAATATAATTTTCATTAGAATTAACGACACCGAATAGTGGTGCGGTGTGTGTGTAAGTAGTACCGCCTGAGTTAATATCACATCCCTGGATAGAGGGTGCTGGATGAAGAGTAATTTATTGACAATAAGAAGGTGAGTCCAAATAGGATGGACGAGATCGGGATTATTCCTCTTTTTTTGTTTCGGTAATGAGTCCTGTGATATGGGCTTAGATGTTACTTGTTGGAAGAGGAGACGAGTTATTAGGTAAGATGGTACGGACATCTTGTTCAGGAGTGGATTGAGGGATTTCCGGAACGCAAGGAGGTTGTATATATATCTCCATCAGCCTTCTCCTGTGTAGTCACTTCAGCTAGCGGAAGCCTGTCTAACCAAGCTCACAACCTCCGAAGTAAGCGAAGTTTGAAGAGTCTTTTGTGGTTTTGAATACATCCCGGTTAAGGATCGGGTTTGTCAGGTCCTTCTTGACATGATTCACCTCAGCTAGGGGAAGCCTCTGTCATCAGGTGGCCTCTTTTTTACTAACTCCTGGCGCAAAATTACACGCGTTAAGCTTAAATTTCAACAGCATCAGCTGAATTCGTCACGTTTCCGCATCAGGACAATGCAATTCCATCTGGTGGTGGTGATGCGAACTGAAACTAAGCAAAAAATTATGTCCGTCCCTGTCTAACAATTTTGAAAATGTTCTTCTGCCCACCCACAGGCACATTTGTAACTCCGCTCCTGTTTCCCTTTATCGATACCCACAGAAAAACCAACAAATATAAACCTCCACCAATTAGACTAACCCCGAAAGGGAATAAAATATACACTCCACCGTCACCCCGTCCTTTGGCTTAACTTATGTTCATCGAAGGTATGCGTGCAGGGGCCCGTATAGCAGCGCCCCGAATCTATTGGGGCATTAATTATGATTACCGTCACGTTTTATGAGACATTCACTGTACTTTATGACACCCATCCAAGAAGTAACCAGCCATCATGAATTCGTAAGGATAACGAATATTGACACACGAAACGAAGGTGCACAGGTGTCTGCGCTGGCCAGAAAAGAACGTAAACAACTTATGTCCTTGGCGTATATATATATATATATATTACACCATCCCGACTGAGCCAAAGAAAGGTTAAATACCAAGAGTACGCACGAAACTCCTTCTGTTCTGTCCGTATCATTCGGTTCGGTTGGGTTCTCGTCCTCAACCTCATCCATGTCATTGAATATTAAAAGAGATATCTTCTCATTATCCTTAGCTGTTTGTCGTTCATGCAAAAAGTTAATTTTCGCCCAAAAGAATGCCGGCTTCCTGTTCTGCCATTCTTAATTGCTGCAATTTCAATTCGAATCTTGATTTTATCGTAAATCCTTGTGTAAGGATGTGGTATATGTGGCTGACCGCAGGCGGTTAAAAAAAAATAAAACGAAAACGGACACAGTACAAAATTGCATCCACACATTTCAATTATGCGAACAGCAAACCGCTTTCATAAAGTGCATTGGCGCAAAGGAATTGAAATTGAAATGAAAATGGAAATTGGAAAGAGCTCGCTTATCCTTTGTGTCCTTTTGCTCATTTACATCAACACCGCATTTTAAATAGAATTTTTGGTAGTTACACTATAAGCGTGCGATGACGATAGTTCGCTCCTGCTGTTGGCTGCGGCAATAGTCCTTAGTCCTTTGCTGCAAATGGCGATGGTAGTTTAATCAAAGGGTAATTACCCTAAGGAGCAAAACAATTCCAATTACGAGAGAAGCGTAAGCGAGTGATAGGGGCAAACGAAGAAAAAGCAAACCTGAAAAAGAAACTGGTAATACGAAAACGCCAAATGTCATTGCATTAGCTAATTGGGAGACGATAAGAAGTCGAGGGTTGTTTTGAATATTCTAAAGGTACAGTCGCCGCGCCGTGGATGTGGTGCTCTTGTTAGTGTGTGCGGTTTTGGGTTGCAAAACAAATTGGATTACAGATTGTATTAGGTTTTTTGTTGATATTCAGTCGGAATGGGGTTGTTGGCTTCGACTGTAGCTGTAAATCTCGCCTTCACAATGTTTTTGTTTTGAAGCCTTAAAGCGTTTGGTACGTGTTTTTTCACCAGTTTATTTTTACGTTTTTTTAACACGTTTTTCGACGCCTTTTTGATGATTTTTTCAACGCGTTTTAACACACGTTTTTCGACGCGTTTCTTGATGCGTTTTTCCAGCCGTTTTTCGACGCGTTTTTTGATGCGTTTTCGAAGCGTTTTTCCTGGCGTTTTTTCACGCGTTTTTTCCAGGCGTTTTTCGACGCGTTATTTGATGCGTTTTTCGACGCGTTTTTTCAGGCGTTTTTTAATGCGTTTTTCCAGGCGTTTTTCGACGCGTTTTTTGATGCGTTTTTTGATGCGTTTTTTCACGCGTTTTTCGACGCGTTTTTCCAGGCGTTTTTCTGCGCGTTTTTCCAAGCGATTTTTGTTTCGTTTTTCCACGCGTTTTTTGATGCGTTTTTCCAGGCGTTTTTTCACTCGTTTTTCGACGCCTTTTTGATGATTTTTTCGGCGCGTTTTTCCAAGCGATTTTTGTTTCGTTTTTCCAGTCGTTTTTCCATGCGTTTTTTGATGCGTTTTTCGACGCGTTTTTCCAGGCGTTTTTCGACGCGTTTTTTCACGCGTTTTTTGATGAGTTTTTCGACGCGTTTTTTGATGCGTTTTTCCAGGCGTTTTTTATGCTTTTTTCGACGCGTTTTTCCAGGCGTTTTTCGGCGCGTTTTTCCAAGCGATTTTTGTTTCGTTTTTCCAGTCGTTTTTCCATGCGTTTTTTCAGGCGTTTTTTAATGCGTTTTTCCAGGCGTTTTTCGACGCGTTTTTTGATGCGTTTTTTGTTGCGTTTTTTCACGCGTTTTTCGACGCGTTTTCCACGCGTTTTTTTACGCGTTTTTTGATTCGTTTTTCGACGCATTTTTCCAGGCGTTTTTTGATGCGTTTTCACTCGTTTTTTGATGCGTTTTTCGACGCGTTATTTGATGCGTTTTTCCAGGCGTTTTGCGACGCGTTTTTTCACGCGTTTTTCCAGGCGTTTTTCGACGCGTTTTTTCAGGGCGTTTTTTTATGCGTTTTTTTATGCGTTTTTTCAGTCATTTTTTCACGTGTTTTTTGATGCGTTTTTCTAGGCGTTTTGCGACGCGTTTTTTCACGCGTTTTTTGACTGTTTTCTTAACCAGTTTCTGGAAGCGGTTTTTGGCGCCAAATCCAAAAAGTCTAGTAAGCAATAACATTCCCGTTGTATGACCTGCTAGTGCTACTGACCTACCAAGTTCGATTCCTGCATATGGAGCCGTTTACGAGCCTTTCCTCTTGGATCAAGTACGTTTCAAACCCTCCATTTGGAATATTTTCACTCTCGAGAGTAAGATCTCATCCCAAAGAAATCTCGGATCCACCTGCCCCATACATCAGCCTTATAGACAAACAAGTCATCAGCTATGCTCCCAAATGGGTGTTCTACCAGGGATAATCAACAAAGTCGCTCACAAACCGTCTGTGCGGTCGGTTAATCGTCATTTAATTTCCTTTTGCTTTTTTCTGTCCCCCCGCTGGAAGCCGTTGTCACCATCTGGTGCTATGCCAGTTTCGTACTTTATTCCTTGGGTTTCTATCACACTTAACACCACTGTGTCGTCGGAGCTATTCTTTTTTTGTTTTTTTGTGCAAAACCTCGCACATAAAATCCGAAATCCGCTTTGTTTGTATACATCTGGGAGGAATGTATCTGAAATACATTTCCACCGCTGCTGCTGCCTCTGAAGTACTTCATCGCAACAGATTTTTCTGTCACACTCCCGAGTATCTTCCTGCAGCTTGGTCAAGACCGAATGTCCTTAACAACTTACCACTTTTATACGAGAATATATATCTCATCGTCGTCGTCGTTGTCGTCGTTGTCGTCGTTGTCGTCGGTGTCGTTGCCGTCAGCCCCGAGCATACAGTTACATCTGCACTCTTTGGGGGCAATATTGTCATCGTGGCGTGTATAAACGGTTTGTTCTCGTCGAACAGATAAATAAGACAACACCGCGTGTGCTGAATGTTTTCATTGGGCCGCGTGTCGCGTGTACAAAAATCAACTATATGACGGTGTGGTGGTGGTTATCCTGACAATAGGGGCTTTAGTCCGGTTGCCAGCCAAGCCCATCCGACGATCCGATGGTGGCACTGCCATTCCGCCCCAGTTAGACAGCAACAGCACAAAAGAGATTTAGACTTAGAGATGGTGGCAGTTAATTTCGACGACATATCGGTCACATGTTAGCGCGAAATTGAAAACCATTCGTGGGGTAGCTGGCCCGACAGCTCCCGCTGCGATTACAGGGCTCGTTGGTTGCGGTCTTAAGTGATAAAATATTAGGTGCGAGCACCAACAAACAAAAGTCCATGCGAGGACAATCGCAGGATATTTAGCTTGTTCGGCTGGCGATCTCTCTCTGCATGTATACTCGGATACATCTGTGACGGTGGCGTTATTATTGGCGGATGCAATCTGGCTGCATATGGCAATCATCTTTTCTTCTCTAATTACTGTATAAGGGCGTCCGGCTTAATCCCTACCAAAGCCTTAATTACGCTCGTAAATAAAGTAAATTCCTGCGATAGTGTCTCTGCTCTGAATGGATTGCTTAGAAAAACTATTGTTGGCGTCACACACACACACACACACACACATCCATACACAGCGGGAGAGGGCTCTCTGTCTGTCTGCCCTTCCTCTCGCAAATTGTGAGTAAATTTACGACAAAACTGGCATTTTCTTTGCGTTAATGCCTTTTGGCCTTAGACGAAAATGACTGCAGCAACTCGAAAAAGCAACCAACTCCTTGCCAGACAGGTGAGAGAAAAAATATGGCACAAGATCAGAGCCAGGATACCAGGAAATATATCTTGAAGATTACCAATTGCCATAGTTTGTTCGGGCTTACTTCTTTTCTCCTTTTGCGGGACGGTTTCCCTTTGTTATCGAGTGCGACAGAAGTCCAGTTCCTCTTTCCAGACTAACGGTGATTATTCTTACCGCACATTTTACACTGCTATCGGTGTGACAATAAAATTTAACTATTATTATCGCAGAGTGTAATCCGGTTTTTAATTTACGATTATTTGCACAAGGATACGTACCTTTTGTAAAGAATGAATGAAATGACTGTAGCTGGTCGTTTTGGCGAAGAGAAAAAAACTAACGACTGCTGGTGTTGTTGTAGGGGCGAATGAGATGAGAGTTGTTTCGCGGAGTGTCATTGAAGTAGTTGTATATTTGTATACTGTTATTGCTGGTGGGATTTGTTAAGTGATGGCTGTGTGAGTTACTTAGCGAAACTTCAAGTAATACATTTCGAGCTGGTTCCTTGTGGAATAAAGTCCGAGATTCTGTCTGCAGAAAGCCGCTAAAAATGTTCATTATTCGATTCACCAAACGATGGCGTATCAACCTTTCTTTCTCTTTTCATTCATATCTCAGTACTTTTGAGTTCCTATAAAAATAGGCTTAAGCTGAGGAAATAGTCCGTAGCCAGTTAGCTGTGGATAGCTGATGCTGGGAGGGAGTGATGATAAATTAGTGGCGCTCGGTTTTTCTTAAGAACAAATTGGCATCGTTTGACAGGTGTTCTCAAAAGTATTTCGCACCTTAAGACAACCACCTGGACGCAATTTGAAAAACGCACTCAAGAAGAACAAAATATTGATTTATCTTAATATTTTGTATTAGCTTTTTCGTTAGCCAAATGATCTTCAATCTGACAGCATCTGTCAATGAGAAGACATTGACTCATTCAAAAATTAAGAATAAATCAAAATTTTACATTTTTTCCTTACGTTTCTCTAATTTCGCCCATCATTTTAAAATGTCCTTGAATTTTCATCAAACAAATTTTTGTTGGTGATATTTTTTAATCTGTCAAAATGACGTTTATGTGGTTTCATCTTCAAAATTTAAATTTTCGTATAGGTCTTACGTTGATTTTTTTTTTTAGTAGAGAAAACCTTCTCCCACTCCTCCAAATCTGGTATTTTTCAAAATTGAACAGAGAAAGGTATGGGAACAGATATTATTCATTGTCAGACATAGGTACAGCGGGAGCGGCATTTAAAATCCTGATATTTTCCAGTTCTGCTTTTAAAAAATCTGTTTTTCAAATTTTAATCAATAAAATTCAGCTTTTTCCAACTAAAAAACGTAAAAAAAATAACAACTATTTTAAATTATATACAATACCTAAAAATAAAAATTAAACACTCAGAAAAAATTATTGCTAAACGAAGAATTTTGAGATTTTTAAGAAACTGTAAGCTACAGGGTCTTGCCTTAAATATTATTTTTAATAACAAGAACTCGTTCTTAAGTTTTCAAAAATTAAGTATTCAGTGTAATAATAATATACTCTTCATAACTATTTTCTTACATAATTCGCAACAGTTTCAATGTTAAATCAAAAATGTTCATATTTGTGTTAATTTTAGCCAACGAAAATTGTTGGCACTGCTATGTTTTTTTCTGAGTAAATGTTAAGAGAAGTTAAAAATTTAAAGAAAACAAAGACAAATTTCTCTACATTTCTGCAAAAACACTAAAAAAAACTTTTTTTAAATATTAAAAAGCGCCCGCTTTTGACTTTTTTTTTTGCCTTACACGCGTGATGCCGTCATACATCCAATGCGTAACTGGCAAAACGTAGTTCTCCCACTTAACAGCTTCCTGCTGCCTTTTGCTCTTCTTAGAAACGCGTACCTTTTCTGATGTAAATACAGTTCGCGACTTAAAATACTCCGCTTTCGGACTCATGCACCTATTTTTGTGTCTGCACACTTGCACTTGTTTTTTAAGACTTCTGGCAGAGACATGTCGAACACATGTCCGCCCCAAACCATCGATTATGTGGAACAAGAAGACATCTCTCAATTGTTGTGCCTCTGCCTCCTGTGGCATTAAATTAATTACTCATGTTATTATTTTGGTCAAAATTAAGCACACGTAACAATTTATAACTTCTAACATGATTATTGGTAATGCCAATAGTGTAGTATGCTCCCACTCCGAAAGTTGCCACCACCGCCACACATAACTAATGGCTAATTTGCGACAGAGAGAGAGAGAGAGAGAGAGAGATCGAGAGAGGGTGAGGATTCGTTTTGTACTGCAACTGCACACGAAAGCGGAAGGATCCAAAAGGTATATATCCTCAGTGTAATCCAATCCATTGCCGCATAACCCGCCTATATACTCCGACTACAGTCCGATTGTGCATCGAGAGACAGAAAATCGGATTCATTGTTGCAATTGCGGCGAATATAATGTCCACATTACGGTACACTATGCAGATTGGCATTAATTTTCCAAAATTCATTGGATAAAATTTATGGGCCATGTTCTAAGTCAGCCATAAATACAATCAAACGGACATGCATTGGCCCAAACGCAGGCAGTAGTCATACGGAGTTTGAATAATACAACATTTTAGAGGGGGTGGGGGTGGGGGTTGGCTTACAAATTCAAATTGGACACGATTCTAATTTGTAACCAGGTTATTCATAACAATGCGCTTAACAAATGTATAGGTAACTTTACAGCTGTTTGTGTAGTGTTCGCGTGCCATAAAGTTACACGAGGATCCGAGGTACGTATGACGCCAAAAAGGGGTTTGAAATTCCTTTGGCATCATCGAAGCGTTATATAGGTTAAAACGGCCCTTCCAATAGAAGGGGGCATTCCTATATGGATTTAGATTAAGCTGTGGGGACTTCGGAGCAACAGGAGAACTAAAGGGACGTCCTTTTCTGCTAAGAATAAGGTTTAAGTGTGCGACTCAATACCTTACCTAATCAGACCAAAAAATTGCTCAGTCGTCACTTTTTAGAAAGACGTTTGCACACCACAATGTCAAACAAAATGAGCTGTCATCGGGTTACTTCTCGAGTGATATTTCAGGTCTTTTGTGCCTTGACCAAACGGGTGGCTATGTGGCAACTTGTTCGCTTTTTAGGGGGAGTTTTGTCGAACCAAATTCCACGAAAAGATTCCTAAGGATAAGTGAATAAAATGTACACCGAAATCTTAGTTACTTTGGCTTGGCGCAAAATTTGTTGGCAACTATTAGCAATGAATAAAAAAAAGGGAAGGAAGACCACGGGTGGCGCGGACAATCAAAGAGCTGCCTCAACTGGAGGGGCTTGTTGGTTGAGGACGTGGTCCATCCCGAACTGTAGAGTAAAGCCAGTACAAACAGAGGTACTAAAAGTGTTTTTCAAAATATGCCTACAACTCTCGTTTTATCTCGAATCGAATTCGGTCGGTTGCGTAGGAAAATCTTCAACAATATTGAAGTCGATTGACTCGGATTTGTCTTTGCATCTTCATCCCAACTCCACGTACGTAAATGTCTCTGCTAAGGGGCCAACCTCGTCACACCATAAATCCAATCATTTATGCATGAGCAACCCTCTCTCTCTTCCGGCTGTGATAAAATCCATTTTGCCGACCATTCAAAGCACCTGCCACATTTCGCCATTAAAAATAACTCATCTTAATGCCACAATTAAGTTTGATTTGTTTCCGAATATGAATACCCCTCCCCCACCATGTAACAATTAAAAGGGGTAACACGGTGATACCCACTCAGGTTAGTTGCCCTCATCCCGGCGAAAATGTTTTTAATTGCTCGTAGCAGCGCATCAATCCAAGGCGAAACATTGTTTCCTTGTACTTGATTTCGTTTGCCACATGCAAGTATCCTTATTAAACAAAAAAAAAACGCTTACATCCTCAATTTGGCAAGTCGCACATGTGAACACGCAGTGACTCCCACACACATAGCTATACCGAGCGCGCACAAATAACGTCCTAATTAGTTCCCGAAAATAAAATGCAAACGTTTTCCCAACAACAAGGCCCAGTCTCACCACCCATCCATTTGCCTTACACAAATGTCAACGAGCAACAAGAAGAAAAGAGGAAAACCTGACAAACGCCCCATTTAACACATGTGTGCCCCAGCGAATTTTTCGTGTAGCATCCTTGTTTGTGCTGTGTGTTTTTTTTTTGTTTGTTGTTTTTCTTGTTCTCGATATTTTGCGTGTTTTGGCCTTTTTGTATCCTTATTTTGGGGATTTAGTTTTTCTTCTCTCTTCATCTTTGGTTTAACATATTTTTATGCCGTTAAGTTGTGCCTCAGCGATGCGGGTGTTGCATGCTTGAGATGTTATGTGTCACCTTATATTCACATTTAGGCTTGTCAGTGTGTGATGTAGGCGGCGGCAGAGGGATTGTTGATGCTTAAACGGAGATGTGAAGCGTGAAAACTTGAGGGTAGCGTTGAGAAGTGATGAGGCGAAAATTAGCAAATAAGGCGAATTGGGTTAGAGGGCGTTCAATCTGTTTTCAGTCGTCAACTCGGAGTAGTCATGGCTTTTTTTTCAATTGCAGGAGGATTGCCTTTCAATTTGACCACTTAATACAGCAGGCCAATGTCCCACTCAAAGGATATCTTTGCGGCAAAATCAATGATGAATCACTATTTAAATAGTGGTATATCATAGGGTTGGGTGTTAGGTCTAACTTTCCACAGCCATTCAGCCATGTGAGTTTTGGTTTTCCGGAAAAATAGAGTTCTAGTCGAATCCCACTAACAGAAATGCGGAACCTTCACAGGACTGTTGTACTCTTGGATGCATATCAGACCCGGTTGGGGTGGTGGAAAAAATCTTGAGGTGTAAGAACCCAAAAGCGCTCTAAAAATGCTCCCAAAATTATACTAAAAACGATCAGTATTCAACCAGCATCGATCAGACCCAAAAACCTAGTGACAATCGCTTTAAAACTGTTCGACAAATGCAGTGAAAAGCGAACCAAAAAGCACCAAATATGACCAAAAAGTTGACCAAACAACGTCCCAAACAGCGGAGGGAAAAACGTCCCTGTACAGTTCAGAAAAATGGTTCAAAATTTGGACCAAAACGCTGTAAGATTGCACTTAAAATCGGCCCGAAAAACTCATCAAACGAACACCTAAAAACTTTCTCAAAATAACTTCCGAAAAATTCTTGTAAAATTCAACAAAAAAAAAAAAAAGATCAAAAAATACGACAGTAAATGCCTCGAAAACGCAACAAAAAAATAACGTCCGAAAAATTCTTGTAAAATTCAACAAAAAAAAAAAAAGATCAAAAAATACGACAGTAAATGCCTCGAAAACGAAACAAAAAACGCTCCAAAAACTAACCAACAAAGGCCCTAAAAATACTTCAAAAATGCTTCAAAAATTCTCCCGAAAACCGAGTTAAAAAAACGCCCTAAAAATATCTTCAAAATCGCACCAAGAAAGACCAAAAAAAATATATCCAAGAATGTTTCGGAAATCGTGCCGAAAATCACGCCAAATCACGAAAACGTTTCCAAAAAAGCGGGCCCAAGAGCCTTACAAAACACGTCATAAATAGCTCCGAAAATGGTCTGGGAAACGTTTTGAAATATGCTCCAAAGATCGCCCAAAAATAGGGTCACAAAACGCCAAGAAAAAAGCCTAAAAATGTACCTCAAAAAACGTCATGAAGAACGCCCCCAACAGCTGCCAAAACACGTTTTGAAAAATTAAAAGGCCTTAAAAACAGTCCGAAAAACGGAGATAAAAACCCTCCAAAAAGGCCAGAAAATCGCCTAAAAAAAGTTGCGAAAAACGCCACACAAAACGCCTGGAAGTTCGTCCCGAAAACGCCCTTTACAAAAAAATTAAACCGTCCACGCAAACGTGGTCTTGTGACTATACGTCCCTGCTATCCCGCAGTCAGTTAAGCTGAAGTCATCGATCGAGGATCACTTCAAGCAAATTGACGATGTAAGTGGAAGGGAATTGCCTTCTGCTATGTTAGAAACCCCAGCAATGGGCTGAGCCTACATTGCAAAAAACAAGACTGATCCGCGCCAATCCCATCAAAGCTGGTTATCCATCAACTCACCGAAGGACACTCAAATCCATTCCTCAATGACAAGACCAGTCACCATTTTCAACATCCTCGAAACTATTCTCCTCCCGATCAGGACTCGGTGATTATAATCCATTGCTCAGCGGCAACAATCAGCCGTTTAAAATATCGCCGGGTATTACCACTAACACCATTAAGATAGGTAGGGAAGGGGGAACTCCTTGCTTCTCGGTTTCTTTGGCGAAATTCCACTTGACACACAACGGAGTGTGTGCGCTTAGTACCAGCACCATTTGTCCTGGATTTTATATGGTTATCCTAGTAGCTCACCGCATCAGCAACAGAACCGAGCAAGTACAAACAAACACAGGGTGGGCCGCTCCATTATATTTGCGTGCTACTATCACACGATATTTATGAGCGGAATACATTTTTTTTGTTGCCCTTTCCTTCTGTGTCCACCTGCAGGTATTTTAAGGAGTTAATTGATGTTGTGTCGCGTAAATTATTCTGAAATTAAGGTGGCGACAAAAAAAAAAAGAAAATAATGAAGGATATTCAGATACACACGGTGCCATAGTAGCTCTGCTCGTGGGTCATTCTATTGTGGGTTTTGAAATCCTTGAGCCTTGCCAGCGAGACTGGGGCATGAGATTGGACCTGGAGCTGGAGCTGTTGTGATGGCATTTTGTTTTTAGAGAGCGGCCCACTCTAGATGTGCTCCTTGCATGCACACACACTCACACGAGGATGCCTTTTGTTATAAATTATCCTTTTTCGGTCGGATCTGTAGCACTGTATGGCGCAGCATGCAGGCACAAGGCGAATAAAAAACAACAGAAAAGTTAAAAGGATAATATATTTGTGTGTACACCTTTATATTATTTAGCGCGAGCGAAATATCTCTCCACACAAGTGTGAGTGGTGCAGCCTTGGACAGGAGCAGGAGGTGGTGGTAATAAATACAATTTTTAATGGCTTTGCAGCATTTTTGATAGCACCAGGCTATAGCGGCGGAGTCACAGTTTATTTTTTTTTTCTTCTGTATGGCGGTGAAGTGAAGTGCAACAAAATGTCGCCCTAATGGACGTTATAATAGTTTGTTATATGGCTTGAAGGAGATTTACTGGATGCGATAGGTTTCCAGTGAGCTATTTGCAATACATTTTTTAATAAGATAACTGGCGGCCAAATCTGGTAAAGATTAAAAGTGAATTTGACTGTAAAAAGATGATATTTTCGATCCTCATTGGCAGGAGGGTTCGATAGGATTCCGGCCGCTCAAAGGACTGTAGTAGCAATGCGAGTGAGTTGCTCTGTTTTTGTTTTTTAATTTGTCTATCAAATTGGTTTCAATTCTGCGTTAAATATTCGCCAGCAAGCCGAAACTCACTTAATTGACTTGGATGTGCTCAAGGATGCTAAATATTCCGTTCAGAACCAAATCGTCAATGAATTCCCATCAATGAAATTGGTATTCGTGTCGCAATCACGACCACGTATTCTGTTGCTGTAAACGCGACAAGAAACTCGTCACAAAAATTATACAAAAAAGCTCTAAAAATCGTCTCAAAAACTATGTAAATTCGTGAAAAAAAATTTCCTCCCCAACTCCCCAAAAAACGACCTAAAAAACGGCTTTACAAACGCCCTAAAAAAGGCTCAAATATCATCCGAAAAAGCGGTCTATAAACTCCCCTTAATTTGTTTTAACAACGCTCCAAAAGTGTCTTAAGAATGTTCCAAAAAATGCAAGAAAAAACTTCCCCGAAAAGCTGTGAAAAACTCCTCATAAGACGCTCCAAAATCGTTTAGAAAACGCCTCCAAAAACAGACCTGAGAAGAGGATTGAAAATTACTTCAAAAAACGAACCGAATATGGCTCATAAACCATAAAAAAGCCTGAAAATGCTTTGAAAACTCTTAAAGAGGAACGAAAATTACTTGAAAAAAAAAACGAACCGCATGTGGCTCATAAACCGCCTCAAAATTCGATCCGAAAACATCACAAAAACGCCTGAAAAATGCTTTGAAAACTCTTTTCCCTTGAAGCGCTTTTAATTCACAAAAACGCCCTGAAAAGCTCCTCCAAAATCGTCGCAAAAACCATCTAAACCATCTTCGCTCAAAATACAAAAACAAAAAAGGTTCGCGTGAAACCCCCTAAAAAACTCCTCCAAAATCGTCTCAAAAACGTTCCAAATTCGCACAAAAAAGGTTCCTCCAGACTTAAGAGAAGATCAAAAATTACTTCAAAATACAACTCGAATATGGGTCAAAACTCGATTCAAAAACCTCATAAAAAACGCCTGAAAAATGCTTTGAGAAAACACTACAAAAATGCCTAAAAAAACGTTTTTAATTCACAATGAAAAAGAACTGCTCTGAAAATACCTAAAAACGGTTCCAAATCGTTTCAAAAATCGATCCGAAAACTCCCAGAAAACATCCTAAAACCGTCCGGAAAAACGCACCAAAACCGGCCCGAAGAAAGCTCTAAAAAACTGAGCAAAAGAAAAACCCTCATAAAATGCTTCAAGGTTGTTCAGAAAGTAGATCAAAAACGGTTTAAAACGAGCTCTGAAAAAATTCCCAAAAACCATCTTAAAAAACGTCCCGAAAATGGGCCACAAGACGCTTCAAAAATTGATTCAAAAAACGATTCAAAAACGTCATACCGCAATAGAAATTTTGTTACAAATTTATTTTCTTTTAAAGCAAGCTCTGGACAATTCCTCGCAATCGTATAGCCAATCGTATAGCTTTGTCAAAAACAACTGCTAAGACACTGTAGCTTTCCATTTCTCTGTGATCCTGGTGGTTCCTGTTATCTGAATCAAACGGAATTGTTTTGGCCCCTCAAAGTGAGTGTTTTCTCTTTAACCGTCATGCTCCAAATGAAAATTTTCGCCTAACACGTTTTGTTTTGTGATCACAATTATTGTTCCCCGCCCAATGATTTTTTATGATATGACGTTCTATTTGGTCATTTTGAACAAATGTCAGCCCAGCTATTACTTCAGTTGCTGAGTAAAAACTTGAAAAACTGAAAGCCAATTTTCTAAGTTTCATTTAAGACATGTTGTCACCCTTCAGAGGAGTTTCATTTAAAAATCTCCCGCACATAATACAAAATAAAATAAATAAAACGCTGGATAGTTAATATTCTTCCTCTGAGCAAAGCCCAAAATTGCAATCCCTTTTTAGCATGCTTTATTGCTTAAGAAATATAGCCCCCGATACGGGGGGTCCTAGTAGCTGCATACATGCCAACATATTTTTTTATACTGCGTGGGAATACATTTTTATAGGGCTTTACTTTCAGTGCTGCCCTCATCACATCATCAAAATCCTTTCCCCATTTCGAGCCAAACTGATTCTTGCCATATTTCGGGAAAGCCCATACCGGGACAAACCCCCCACCCTCGCCACCCGCGCAATCACCACACTTCAGCCCCCACCTCTGCATATAACCTGTAAATTATTTTGTTAAGTGGTTTAACAATTTTGCACACATCCACTCCTACTAAAACCATCCTGCCTCGCTGCCAACACAAAACAAAGCCACTTTTCTAATCGCTACAACACCCACACTCTGCACACCAATATCGCCCATCGTTGCACAGGGCGGAGGAGCCAGCAAAAAACGGGAAAACACTTTGTGCGCTGCTTCGTCACCCCATCATCACTGGCAGTGGAATTTTCAACAATTACCAGCTCATTGGATGAGTGCAGCGATTTAGACCGTTTGACGCACACCCAGACTTTTACAATCACAGACATAGCTTAACGGCCATCCCTCGCTCTCGCTTGCTCTCGCTTTAAGCCCCATCAACGATGCACTGGCTCCCTCTGAATGGGGAGCGATTGTCCATACAATCCACCAAACCCCAGGGCAGGCGATAATTTCATGTTGTATTGTTGATGTCGGCCCTGCGTTCTCCTCATTCGTCCCAGGAACTGTTGATGCGCGTTGTTGGTGGTCCTCGTATATGTTTGCCCGCACACAGGAGCGAGCGCGCGCTTAATGACGATGACAACTTCCCACAAAACACATCCTGCACTCGCACACGAAAGAGATCTCGATGCTGCTGTTTTTTGATGCAAGCTTCTGTTCCAACTGCCATGGAACGGCGGCGACGACGACGACGACGCCCTCACTGCGAAAAGGACCTGCAAAACCAACAACATCAGCCAACCATCCATCCGTCGTCGGTCGTCGGTCGTCGTTGTCGTTGTTGTCGTCATGATGCCGTTCGTATCAGGCCGTTCGGGAACTCTTATCGACGAAAAAACAAAAGCATAACCAACAGATTCCCTCTCTGGTTTTCAGTATCCTTTCCGGGATATGATGGTGATGTTCAGTCGGATGATGGCAGTGCTTCCGATGAGCTGGTGTTGGTGCAGCAGCATCCATTAACGGCATCATATTTCCGAATAGTTTCGTTCTTGTATGTGGGAGTCGCATTCCGGCGCGGTATCTGTGCAAGGATATTTTTGCTGTTTGTGTATCTGTATTGCTGCATTGTCCTTGTCACATTTTGCCAGTGTATACATGCGATGAGGAAAAAGGGTTGATGCTGGCGAGTGTTTTGATGGCTTCAACGGATCAGTGTTGTGGCCTCAAACCCGCGCACCGGCAAATGGATACACCTACTCTGTTGGGTGACATCTCTTTTGCGATGCTCTCCATCAGGTAAATATAGGGAAGGATTTACATGTCCCACCTCATATTTAAGGAATGGCGCTGCACGTTGAAGGTTGGATCGCTCTAAATATGGTTTTACCATTAAGCGGCATCTGTCTTTTGCTTGATGGTTTTGAAAACGCGTAACCCAGTGGTTAGAATGCCGCAAAACAATCTCAACAACTAGGAAATTGGTTCAATAATAATAGGAAATGACTTCAGGCAGAGGTGCGTTCCAAAGTCGCCCGAAAGGCACTCTCCAATAAAATCAAGGAAACAAATATCCACTCCATTTGAGAGTAAGAGATAATCCTTCCAAACAGCGTTTCCTCTAGGCATTGCCACTAGCAGCATTCTTGGTATCAATTTGTGTTTGAAACTACTGTAATACGATGTTAAAGTGTAAATTATGCACCATAACACCTTGGAACCATTTCTCACTTCCGGGGCAGCTGTACCCGATTACTCATCACTCTTCGATGTTAGCCCATTCAAATTGCGATCAGTGGGGCGGTAAACACTGAGCGTGCTTCAAGGCGCCGAGAAGGTTAATCCGCCACTGTAAACGGCCAAATGAAATGTCCAAAATTTATAATCCCTTTGTTAAAAAAAAAAATACAAAAAAAATTCATTTTTAAACAAAACTAAAGTGAAATTAAAAATTGTTGTGTTTGCTACGGGGACTTTTAATAAAAATATAATAATTGCAAACAACTTCAGTTTGGAAGACATTGTAAATACGATTCCTTCGACACATTTCGTTAACCATGTTGAAGATGTATAGAAAGTGTTTTCAGATTTAAAAATCTTACGTTAGCCGATTTGAAACAAACTTTACAAAATATAAACAAAAAAACAAACACGATTTTCAGTTCATGAGTCCTAGTATCTCAGATCATTTCCAAGTATTAATTGGTCCAATTCTTCAAAGTTAACTTCCAGTAAATTCCCATACTTGTGCAGAATCCTTGATAAGACCAATTGGAAAGCGCAGTAAAATGTCAGGAGTGAACGTGAATGTGAAAAGATTTTTGAAAAATGGTATTTAAACAATTATTGTATATCTGTGTGGATGTTTGGCTGACAAAGGCAAATTTCTTCTTCTTCTTCTAATGCAAATAAAAAGGAAATGTATTCGAAAGCTAAGTCTATTGACCATCATTAGACTTGCATAAATTCTATAACTTCCCGACGTGGAATTTACAACTCCTCTGATTATGGAGATCGCTTCGTTTGCTCAATCCTGCGTTGCTATGCTTTGTCATGGTAACGATTAAAATGTCGCCTGTATAGCCTGCGACTTTCTGTCACTTGTAGCACGGAACACCTTTGTAGAAGGTGGCGCACCCTATCGGGTTTCTTTTTATTTTATTATAAATGAATTAGTTTTTTTTTTTGAATGGGAAGTCGTTGGACATAAGTCCTCGAGACATAAGATCATAAGGACTTTTGTTCCACTTCGGTGGGACATAACAAAAAAAGAAAAAAAAAACGTATATCCCTGCGCCATCGGAAGATGCTTTAATTTTTTCAAATGGCGGCAAATGTCAATGGAACTCTGACATTTGTGCAAACAGGACATGAATCGCTTTACTAATAAAGAGCGCGGAATAATTGTTCCGATTTATTTCGGAATCATTCGTCGGTAATTTTGTCGCAGCGTGATTTTCTGCGCCAATTTCTCTATCGACCGACACCAACTGGGCAAACACCGCGACGTTTAGCCGTTTGCCCAAAGAAGAGGATGGTACAGCTATCAGCTGGTGACCGCCAAGCCCATGTATTGATAACCTATGCTCAAGCCTCATTTCTGGTTATGGCGATTTGCACTGGCAAGATCGCCTGATTACCGCTACAGAATTCTTTTTGTACGTTTTTTTGAAGTCAAAAGACTTAGGCTTGTTGAGGTAGACCGGTCACTTGAAAAAAACCCTCAAAGGGAATATCCGTGAAGAATGCGAGGACCTATCACCGGAAGCTTTGGCTAATGTGATGGAAAATCCCATAAATCGGGCCAGAATGTTCATTAATTCTGATGGTGGCCACTTTGCCGATATCGTTTTCTCGACTTAATGGGAAATAATTTAAAACATTTTTGTTTAATTGTTGAGCTAGTATGGTTTGTGGTAGCCGTTGTATCTTTAGAACGAAATAGAAACACGTCTATTTGGTAGAACGAACAGTTATGAAGTAAGTTTTATGAAAAACTAGAAAAGACATTAGAAACTCTAGGCTACTGAAATAATAATAATTTTCTAAGTAAATTCTTGAGCTCCAACAATAATCCACAATCAGACCTAAAGTTTTTCATTCCTTACAAAAATTAAAGCAAAAGAACTTTCGGTGACACTGACTGACTTTTGCGCCATTTTGTACATAATACTCCGCCAGAGGGGACCTAAAACAAATCGAAGTGTAAAACCTGCCGACTCCTACAGAAAGGTTCGAACCGGTGCAACCTTAAAATAAGCCACACAATGTTGAGTCTCATTTTGTCAGTTGTTGCATCAAAACGACTCAAACATCGATTCAAACTTCGTCCATTCGCGACTCAAATTTTGTCTGTCGTCGGCTTACAAGCAAAACTGACTGTAAGCCGAAAAATTCTATTTTGTATTATTGATGGAAAGTATAATAGAAAAGCATGTAGAAAATTCTGCCAAAACTGCCTATCTGATATTTTCCTAGAAATACGCAAATCATTTAAAATTATTTGTTGACTATCTGCCTTTATGCACAAGAAATTCAGGCAACAAAAAACTTGCTTTGCGTTTTCCCACGAACTATGTTTGTGCAGTTAAGGCACCAAGTGACAAAGAACAGAAACTGAAACAGAACAGAAAGTTTTTTCCTTCTGTAGTAAATTCTGGTTCTGTTAACGTTGCTCGCTCAGCTACACAAAACTGAAACAGAAACAGACCCATAAAAACATGTCGCTGTCGCAAAATATTGGGTGACGGTCATTATACATTATATGGTGATTTCTTACGAAATCTATTATACTCTCCTCTTCGTCTACTAAAAACTTTTTTTCCATTTTTCGTTTGTTATACATACGTGGTCAATATACAATAGTACGATGCGAAACAAACAGCCAGATGACAGATGACAGATGCAGAAAAATGCAAACAAAAAAAAAAAAAAACCTCTCCCACTATAAATTGACATTGGCAGCAAGAGAAACAATCAATGTAGACTTGTTTACGTTCTGTCGTCAAACAGCCATTTTTCTGTCGCTAAATGCTGTTGCTGAAAAAATTATGTTCTGTTCCTGATTCTGTTTCTGTTGCAAATGTATGGGATTCTGTTTCTGTTCTTTATCACTTGGTGCCTTTAGTCAGTTTTGCTTATAAGTCATGTTGCATTTGACTTAACCAATGTTTTAGCAATGTAACCATTAAATAACTGTTGTGTATAAGTATGAGAAATGTTTCTGTAAACATTCCAGATGTTTTAAATAAGTTATTATTATAATGTTTTTTGAGTCTTCATGTTGTATAGACAAACAAATTATGAAGTATAAAAGGAAAGGTAAATATATTTGATCTGAATGGTATTAGTATCTAAAACAGTTCAAGTTTGCTGCGATTTCCGACCAAAATCTTTAAACGAATACTACTTTTGTGATGAACATTAATGTTTTGGGTCCGGAAAATTCACGCGCCTCCAAAAAAGCGTTAAATAGAAGAAAAGTTTGAAAACCAGAAAATATTAAAATTTGTATTTAAGCTTCAAAATCCCAAAAGACTTGTAGAAACAAATTTTAATATACCATATTCATCAGTTTCTATGAAAACGAATTGTAGAAGCTATGTAATATTATATTGGGAAAATTGAAATGTATTTTTCAAGTCTTAAAACCTATGGTTAAACAGGTATATAAAATGGTGAACAATATGGCGGTTGTTACATGAAACATCATTAAAACATGAACCATAATATTAGAACTAAAATTTTCCTTGAAATGCTATTGAAATGAAGTTACAACAAAGTAACAACTGAATGTTAGCAAACTGTTGTTTCCATATTTAAGAGATGTAACAACAACAAGTAAGATAAGTATTTATCTGACATTTTAGTTTTCTTCAAAATAGTAAATCAACATTATTATAACTTCATTATAATTGAAAATAAGCTTTAATAGCATTATAACTTCTTTATAACTAACTTTTGTTTGTTGACATTATATTCACTGTTGCCAAACATTTTTAGAAGCTTCTTTTGAAAATGTTCATCGGTGATTTCTATAGTTTTTGTTTTCCGTATAACTTCAACTTAAGCTTTTCAGCTTTTACAAACACTTTTGATAAATGTAAAATTTCAACTCTACAATTTTATTTTTGTCCTATAATTTGCACTTTACAATATTTGTATCAACAACTTTTCAACAAAATACTGCTCTGACCAAATAGGCTTGCAAGTTTTCAGCTGCCACTTGGTTTTTTCACCTTTTTTCGTGAAGATCGTAAGCAATATTTTTCCCAAAACCCGAAGTTACATTAAACTTTTTAACTTAAATTTGATAGCTGACTTACATTTTGAGTTTTAAAATGATAAAACTACAAATCAGTGCGACGAAAAAAATCGTGATCTCACTTTTACAACATATTTTTGAATTGTGGATCGTCTGCGTGGAACAATATTACATTCGAGGTTATATCTTCTTTTTGTGCATTGAAGTAACATTTTCTGCAATACAGAATAATTGCGGAAAGCTGATTTGGCAACGCTGACTACAACTACTTGATTATGTGGAGGATGTTAAGTTATAATGAAGCTACAATAACGCCACGAAACTTGACACTGACATTTCGATTTTCCCATCAACTTTATATTATTATGATTTCACTAATCAGCAACGATTGACGACGACTGAAGCTAATAACTCCAAATGATGTTAGAATACTTTTCATATGATGAAACATGTTTATAATTGTATAAACTCAATTATAGCATTGCTTCACATTTTAATGTTTCCCTTATTTTTTTTTTACTGAATTGCAAAAATATCCCAGATGACTTGTTAATATACGATTCGTTTTGAAAACATATAAAAAACTAAGCAATGACATTCCATTTTTGTAAGTTTCTTTATTTATATAACATTCTGTAAACGTAATTTGTACATATTAGAAACTTAACCACTTTTGATAGTAATTAAGTTACTTCGTTGTTAAGTTTCTGCTATGCAAACGTTTCAATGTGTTTAAGTTAGAAGTATCCAAAATGAAAATTTACTAAACGTATCTGGAACTTATTACCAACCTTTTTATAACCTTAACTTACGAAATTTTATAAAACTATTTTCAAACATCCCCCCTTATTGTGAACAAGTTTAAAACTTTAAAAAACGTATTTACAACATTTCGAATGACAATGTTACAAATAGTCCCAGGTGAACATGAATACAACTGATATAGAACGGATTTTGTTACAGATTACTTACACATAACAGAAATACAATCGAAGTTTTGTTGCAAATCACAATCTGTGCTATTCGGGAAGCTTACTTCGGACATCTGGGTATAGGGCAAACAAAATGTACCGCGCTTGCAGCCGAAACTTTTGAAATTGTTTTTTTCTGTGCACCAAATATATAGCCCCAGGTTCTTGTAGGTTCGACGTTACTTATGTCATGTAGGCACCTATCTGGAAGGTTGCTGTTCACAAGTAAGGACATACATTGGCCACCTCCTTCAGAAGTCGAGGACAGATGACCACCTGAAAAACGGCGGCTGCCTCCTAGGTCTTCAATACATGCGAAAGCTTTCAATCAGCACCATCCACCATCCACCGGGGGTGATTAAAAATTGCTTCCAAATACAGAAAGCTGTCTTGAAATTATTTCAACTGCACCTCAGCACGTGTGCACTTGTCCACGTCCATAACTGTTCGTAATACCCAACACAGGCCATAATCATAACTCATTCACTGGATTACACTGTGAATTGTTTTTTGGGAGGGGGAGGGGAATAATCAAGGCAATATCGGAAGTTAGTTTATGGCCAGCACCCACGGTCCACCATGTTCGAGTGGATTAAATTGGCCCGGCCTAGAGCGCCTATGATAATTTTCTGCTGGCAATGGTCATCATCAACGTCCTGCCATCTACCACACATCCATCTATCGAGGCATTTGGCACAAAGTGGTGTAACTGTGCCACTGCGTTTTAGAGCCCCAACGGATCTGTGTGAAAGCTGGCACTGTCAAGGCCTACCCACTACCCACCCGACGTCCACCATTCATTTGGCCAATTAAAATGAATCAAACGAAGAGAGACCTCCACTCGTGTGCTGTGCACATGTGAGGCAGATGCCAGATGGAGGACTGTCATCCAGCCCCAGTCCGTCCGCATTTATTGATATAATTCGTGCATTTATGGGTAATTTCGATTGCATAAACACAAAATCCATTTATAATTGTACATTATGACCTGGAAAACCTGGCAGCTGGGGGTGGGATGGCCATACTCGTATGGGTGTCCTCCGACAGTCGCTTAACATTAAGTCCTTGCGCCAGGATGACGATGATGATGATGATGATGATGACGATGGTGGTGGTGGTGGTGGTGGCGGTGGCGGTTGCACAGTGCCAATGGTGACGATGATGATGTCCGAATGCGCTGAGGCGATATGGAAAATTGGTTAGGTAATAACTGACCAGAAACCATATGGAATATATCCTTGCATTGTTATGGATTCGTAAACCGTTCGCTGCGTACGTATGTGCGCCACCACTTGGGGGGATCACAGATTCGTTGAATTACAACGAATGGCGGTTGTGTTTCCGTGTTTCCACCACTGCCTACCGCCCGCGCGCCTATATAAAACGCATGCTGTTTTATTGCATCGCAGGGGTAGTTTTTAAATTTCCCACAAAAAAAAAAAAAATAAGAACTGACCGTCCGATATGTATACTTTTATATATATTTATATCGGGCCGTCAAAAGTCAAATCCTGTTTTATTGTTGCTGCTGTGGAGCCATTTAATTTTATGATTTTTAAAGGATCCCTGTCATTCGAGGGGGGGGGGGGGGGGGGGGTATTGGAGGTCATTGGTGCGGGTCGGCTTTTGTGAAATAAAAACATTAATTTATCGGCTGGTTAATAAAGTTAACCGTTTACTGTGCGCTGGCGGGCGCGTGAGGCGCATTCCAATGCAATAAATGGTATTGTTAAGGATCGCCTGGATTTTTTTTGTTTTTTTTTTTTTTTTTGGTTTTAAATGACTCTCGAGGAGTCGACTGTATATATGCGGTCGGTTATTATTACTGTAATCATTTAGGATTAAAGGAAGTTCGATAAATAAAAAGTTATTATTCCGCACAAAAAAGTGTCCATCGATGTGTGAGATATCTGCCATTTTATGCTCGGTGCGGATGTTGTGCATAATTTCGGATATTAACTGCGGAAGATTCATAATCCGTCGGGGCTTACCGAGCAGCAGTTGAATGGTTCATTATCACAAAAGGACTCTATGCGCTGTGCAGTTTGAAATGGAACTGCGTTCTGATTGAGTTCGGTGCAAAGGGGTCTCTTATTCCATCTTAAAAATGTTTCTAGGAGTGATAGCGCATTCGCAGTTTAATTGGAAAAGTATTGATGCTCTTCCTGGTACTGGCAGCTATGAGCTTCTTTATCTAGAACTTACAACTTCATACAACAAGTTGGTGTCAAACGTTTTGTTGCTGATGAAAGTTCAATCGTGGTGTCCACTGTCTTGTGTGCCGTCCAATTTGGCGCTGTTTTCTCATCACCACAGCAGGCTGTCAGAGAAGTCTCTCTATTCTCTCTATACGTTGTCATATTGACGGAAATATTTTGTTAATCATTGAAGAATCAATTATTCAGGTCGACAATTTTTCATAATATTTTTCGTGATATTGAAGATTTAATATTCAAATTAAATAACATTTCTTTAACTGCTGTCCGATTTCGTATTGTATTCAAACCAATGAAATTTTGTCATATTAACAAACTGAAGTAGTTAACAAAACGGTATCCTGTACGTGATATTGACGAAAATATGTTGATAATTTTTAGACGAATCAGTTTTCAAATTAACACTTTTCCATAAAATATGTCTTCATATTGAAGATTAAATATTCAAAATCTTACAGCTGCTCTATTTATTATATTATTCAAGCGGATGAATTTATTTTCAAATTGACAAAACCGGCATTTTTAAGACAAAAATAGTTTATTTATTTTTGAAGAATCAGTTATTCAAACTAACAATTGTTTATCAAATCTCTTCAATTTGAATAAATTTCTTTAAATGGAGGAAAACGTTTTCTTAAAATTAAAAAAGTTAATCAATTTGAAGAACATTAAAATGTAAATGTTTGTTGTGTTCGAAGTGAAAACTTTTATTCTTGTAAGTGAAGTGGTGCAGTGCGGATTAATAGTATCGTGTTCGTGTCAAGCTAAACAAATAAATAGGTAAGTAAAAAATGCTTGTCCAAAAACACATTCGATTACGTAATACCTAAGATTTCCTTTTATTTCAGATGGTCGCTGCTGTGTTTTAATTAATAATTATAAATCTTTTGAAAACTTTAAATTATAAATAATTTATTATTATCTTAATTAGTACTCTTTCATTATTATAATTATTATAAGTAGTTTGTAAACTTTAAATTTATTAATTATTTATTTTTATTACAATTACCTTATTATTCTTATAAATCCATTAAATACTATAATATTATTACATCATAAATATAAAAAAAAAAATTATTTTAAACTTGAACATATTTATTTGTTTCAATGGGCCTTGAAGATTTTATTTGTAGCAAAAAAAAAACATGAAATTTAAGAAAATTTCATCACTTTCAACAAAAACTTATTTGTGGAATAAAAAAAATATTTGTCAGATAGACAAAAAAAAGTAAGCGTTAAACCAAAGAAAAATCATTCATTTAAAGAAAACGATGCATCATATTGAAGAAATAGATGTAGAATTGCTGAAATATTATTCAGCTTGAATAAAGTAAGGAGTTGAAAGGAATATTTGTTCCTTAATTTGAAAAAAAAAATACGTTATATTGAAAAAGCGTTCATTAAACTAAACGGCGAATTGAAGAATTTGTCTTCATTTTGAAAAATATTTTTTTTCAAGATAAAGAATGAAGAAATTTTTAAGTTAAATTCAAGAATCAGTATCCACTGAATTTTACGAAAGAACTATTAGTCTTATTCAATGTGAAAAATTTTTGTGGAATTAACACAATGATGAAAAATTGTATGCATTTCATCAAAATGACAATATTTCTTATATTGAACAAAATTTTCATTAAAACAACGGACATGAATTGTTGTCCTTATATTGATCACCGTTTCTTCAAATCTACATGCTTTTTTTATCAATATGACTACTAAATTTGGTTCAGTGTAGGTTTGCTACCATCTTATTGTACCCTTTCAACTGCGCCATGATGGATGCTGTTTATTTTTAGTATGATTTTATAACAGAGACTAAAGTTGTACTGGTTTGAGTCTCATGTCAATTAGAGGTGACGTTCCTTTTTCTTTTTGGTCAAGTGAAATCTTCCGGAACGTGAGGCTTTAAAAATGGAATCAAAAGCAGAAAGCACTTTTTTGACAGCTTTTCCTTGGCAAGGTCTAAATACCTATACCAAACAATGTCGGTTTAGGTTATGTTAGGTTTACAGGTTGGTAGGGCAGGGAGAATCATTCTGTACGAAAGTTGTGATCCTCGTGGACCCTTTGTGATGCCCTTTTACGGGGGTTAACAGTCGGTGTTAGAGGTGGTTAGCTCGTGTCCCTTTCTTGTACCTACCCGATGCCGGCCAGGCATCCTGATGTCCTCAAAAGCCTGTAAAAATCAGAAGTAAAACTTCAGAAATTTCTTGTCACTCATGAAAGTAGTGACTTCCAAGTCTTCTGTTCCTCAAGTGACAGAGGCTCGGGCTGTGACATGGAAGAGATTTGTGTCCTCGAAGACCTCTTCGTCTTCGCAGCCTCTACATATATCCTCATCGTCAGATTTAGGTTTTTTGTGTTGTTTCTTAGGAAGTTAGAGCCCCTTCCAGCTTAGTCAGCGATGACCTAGCAAACTGTAGAAGTTTGATGGTTCGGCCTCTGTCGTATTCTGGCCAAAGCTTCTGTGATACTTCACAGGTCGTCCGTTCTTTCCACCTGTTATTGATTATCGTACTATTCTTGTTCTGAGACCAATGTCGGTTTACAAGAGACCAGTTTTGCTCGGCTGAGTTTCAGGATACGTTCCATCATCCACTCCTTTAACTGTATATGAATTTGGACTTTCTAATTTATCAACTACAAAATCAGGGGTGGGACTCTGTAAAAAAAAAACGGAAAGCACTTTCGCATTCAAAAAAAAAAAAACGAAAGGAACTATGAAAATGTGCATCATGTAACTTCTTTCGTTTTCTTTTTCCATTTCGCAAACATTCGAGAAGCATTGTATTTCAAAGATCATTTGCATGGTTTAGCAAACTTTAGTTTTTGACAGCGCTTCACTTAAATGCACCTACCTTTGACTCTCTGGCTCTGTGTTAACGTTTCTTAAAACGAAAACGATTGAACGTTTTCATCTTACAGAATACCTATTCTTTTTAAATAAATATTCTTCTCCCAAAGTTTGTCTAACTTTTGTTATTGTGCACCAGAGTTCGGACTTTACTCCTATCGGAGTAGATCTACTTCGCTTTTCGCAACATCTCTTAAATCTACTTCGTCACTCCGCTTGGTTGACTACTACTACTTCGATTTTTTTCCAGAGAATAAATGTGTGGCAGCACTGATTATCGAAGATTTGATTTTTGAAATAAACTTAAAACTCGCAGGTTATCTCCTTCACGCTACCCAAAAAAAGTTCGTCTTTCTCTTGTGTTGTTTTTTCTCATTTGGCTTGCGACGAGTACAAATATTAGCAAAGAAAAAGGATGGCAGGATGTTATGCAATTGACTTTAAATTGGCAGAAGCGAATCAAATCCACCCACAGCACATGCAATATGCAAATAGTTATTAAAACATAAAATTTGTTTCTATTTTCAAAAATAAAAATACTGTTTAAGTACATTTTTAACAGGGTACATGTTAAGCTTAGCTATTTTACATCACAGTTGTGCACAGGACGAAAGAAATTCTCCGAAATGAATTTAGTAAAAAACAAATTCCGAAATAGATTAAATGAAAAAAATAGTTGAAAATCGAATGATTTCTTTTGGAAAATCGGAAAAATGGATATGTTCCACCGCTTAGTTTAATAAATTTGCTGATGGTAACTTTGTTTATACATAATACATCATTTTTAAAGTTTATTTAAATCATAAAGCAATCTACATACATATTTTCGCTATATAAAAAAAATATTTAGGAAATGCAATGGATTTTAAAATTTTAAATATTATTTATTTTTTGTCGTAGTAATAATTGTGCAATTTTTGTTCCCCAACATTTTTTTTCCAAATAAACATTTTTTTTTGAAAAATAAAAAAAATGTTCATTTATAAATCTAAAAACTACTTCAAAAAATGTTGTCCTACTTCGCTATTTTCTTTACATCTTCTTCGAAATACGATTTCAAAAGTCCGAACCCTTGTGCTCTACTAACATCCTTGGCGGTTATGCTCAGCGGCTTAGTGTACTACTGATTAGGGGTCTCAGGTTCGTTCCCCTAAAGGACGGAATTTACAAATTAATTTTGTTTGCACTGCTCCTTTCGGAACCAATTTTGCCGGAGTTTTTTTTAAAAGTGTACCAAATTTTTTCAAAAATTGTAACAAATGGAAAAAAATGTAACAAACTGAAAACTGTATTTTCTCGTTCCCTCCCATTCTCATTCCCACTCGCAGTTTGACGTTTTGCACAACTTGTGCTCTGTGTAAACAAACAAATAAAGGGTTTTTCAATAAGAGCACTAAAGTTTTTTTAAATGAAACAAAAACGGTTTTGGATATCAATGAAAGTCTTTATTCGTGTGAAAGTACGTTCAATGCCATTATGTATGGCATTATGGATTTCTTTTGCATGGCCACCACGGGCACGCTTGCAGAAGTCCAGACGCTGAACCCAATTTTCGACGGTTTTCAAGCATAGATCGGCCGATACTGCTGCAATTTCACGTTCGATATTCGTACGAAGTTCATCAATCGTCGCTGGCTTGTTGGCATAGACCATAGACTTGACGTAGCCCCACAGGAAATAGTCTAACGGCGTCAAATCGCACGACCGAGGCGGCCAAGCGACTGGACCATTTCGTGAGATAACACGTTCTCCAAACTTGGTTTCCAATAAATTGATTGTGACTTTCGCTGTGTGGCTTGTGGCGCCGTCCTGTTGGAACCACATGTCCTCCAAGTCCATATTATCCAATTCGGGCCAACAATATTCGGTTATCATTGAACGGTAGCGATTCCCATTCACAGTAACGTGCCGCTCTTGATCATCACGGAAGAAGTACGGCCCAATGACGCCGCCGGCCCATAAACCACACCAAACCGTCGTTTTTTCGGGATGCAATGATGACTCATGGAGTACGTGTGGATTGCTGCCTGACCAACACCGCATTTTTTGTTTATTGACGAAGCCGTTCAGCCAGAAATGAGCCTCATCGCTGAAGATGATTTTTCGATGAAAATCCGAATCATTTTCAAGTTGTTGCTCAGCCCAATTCACGAACATACGACGCTTCTGGTGGTCAAGCGGCTTCAGTTCTTGCGTCAATTTAATCTTGTAAGGATGTAGGCCAAGATCTTTTCGAAAAATTCGCCACAACGACGTCACAGAGATGCCCAACGCTTGAGAACGACGTGTGAGAGACACATTTGGGCTTTCTTCAACTGAAGCGCTGAGGCTTCTGAGCAATATTCTCGACACTACGGGCACTTCTTTGTCTCACTGGCACAGGAACATTTTGTACTGTGCCTGTGGACTCAAATTTTTCCACTAGACGCTCAATTGTTGATCTGCTAGGACGATTATGACGACCATAAATTGGACGTAGCGCTCTTAACGTTGAGGCCACTGACTCCGAATTTCGGTAGTAAATTTTAATAATTTCGACTCGTTATTGGCTCGTATATCTTTGCATCATGAAATGGAAAACCTTAAGGAAGAGAAATGTCAAAAGAGCGGCAAGAAATTCGGCGTCGTTTGCTGTCCCTGTCGCTCTACTTTTGTAGCGTCCCTGTTGAAAAACCCTTTACATTGACAGAAATTGGTAGAAGTTTGTTCTTAAGTGCAGTTCAACTTTTCAATATTTTTTAACGAGAAAAACAAAAAAATATTTTAATGGGAAAAAGTGTAACAAAGCGAAAAAAAGTAACATTGTAACAAAATTATAAAATAATCAAAAAGTGTAACACTTTTGTTAGACTTGTATCATTGTGGCACGTCTGAGGTCTGACAAACATCCGAGGGTATAATTTTCCTGGAATGGCGCCTCAATCTAGTCGTCAGCTGAGGGGCTGTCTAACGTCGATTTGTAGATTGTAGCCCCACTTAAAAATAAAAATATCACACTAAATTCAAGGACATTCGACTTTGTGTTCGCATCCCAGTGCCAAATGGCTGATCGATGGAATGACCACACATTTGGCGACGGTTGATTTACCGAAGATAAAATGTTCGTGGATAGCATGTCCCGTCTCGCATGTCCCCATCGCCTTTAGTTGAGTTGTCTCGTTAAAAAACTGTCTGCCGTGACAATAGATAGACAGTGGCTATATGGAAGTTTTTGACTTCTGCTCTCAGACTTCCAAGCTCTATTTTGAGGGAGTCTTAGGTTTCCGTTAAATGAATAATTTGAGACGAGTCCCATAACGAAATGTTTTGCGTTACCATTTCTCCCCCGAAGTTCCGCTACCTTTAATTTAATTGATGTACATGAAAGACGCTTCCATTCGTTTCATTAGTCCAGTTGCCTTGCCCATTCCTGGAGCAACAGGACCATAAGTTTAAGGGGCTTAGTCGCTCTAAAAAATCATATACGATATTTGGTCCCTGTGATGTTGGGAGACCCATGTCAACTAGCACGTTCCAATTTCGAGGTGGTAAGTTGACTCGTTGCATCTTCCAAATCCCGAATGCGACGAAGTTCTACCTCATATGAGCGCCCTCTCAACTTTACCAACAAAAAAGTCCACCACGGTCTGTAGTTCAAAACCGCATTCACCTGCGCAAAACCCAATAGAACCCCCACACGATTGCGGAGTCCTCCCAAAGCCATTCTTGTCGACCATTAAATGTGTCCAATCCCCGCATTACACATCTTTATGTTCGGTTCCCTTCTAACTAAATCCCATCATAAAACACCGAGGTTAGATGCTGTAAATGTCTCCTTATCAAGGAATCCCTGATCCCCCAGGGAGTGCGATGCCCAACGCCAAAAACTAAATCCAACCCTTTTCTTGGACTCTGGGCAACAGCAGCAGCAGCAGCAGCAGCAGCTCTAAGCTCTTTCATTTCGATTTCGTCTCATCTGCGATCAGAAGTTATGGTCCACTCTTTGGATAGAGCCAGGACGAAATGGACACTAAAATATTTGCGCCCACATCAAATGACCAGCAACATCCGCTCCCCATTCACCCTCGCACAGGTCCGATTTGGCCAAGAAAGAAAACCCCTCCCTGTATATGTAACCATTGCCATCTCATAAATAGGCATTTTTGTGTCACTAAACGAATGTCCTTTTCCCAGGTAAACAGTGGAAATAAAAATCTAACTGGAACATATGATGTCCGTCCGATGAATATCTTAATATGTTTTAGATCCCTCTGCGATCCCACCCAATTTTACGATTCTCCTCAGCAGCCAGCCACTTCGCCAAAGAAATATACGGGAATATCCTGCAACAATGTTGTCACCATAAAAATCCTTAATATACGACACAATCGGTAATTGTAACCTATATATGGTACGGTTGCAGCTGGAGGGTGGCCAGGTGGACAAAATATGCGATACACAATTTGTCCACTCGCATTCGGTCCCCGGACGCTGGGGCTGGCCCACTCCCTCTGTCTCTCGCTCGGCCATCAGGACGACGAAATCATTCGAAATAAATTCCACATTTATGCATATGTGATAGTGATTTCATCTTGGACACTACGTGAGTTGATTATCCGATGACGACGATCAGATATATCCGCTCTCCGGCTTGGGGTAATAAAATTTCCCTGTTGATGGAAATTTCGCTGTCAGGATTTTTATTGCAGCATCGGGTGTCTCCCGGACTGTGGGTAGTCGGTAATTTTATTTGGAATTCTAAACATTCGTTTAGTGTTCGGTGCGGTGGGACAGGACCATCAGGACACACGCTCTTGTATTCGCTGCGAATACTAAATTAAGTTTTCTGTTTTATTCATAGTGCGAGGTAGCTGGTATACAAAACTAATTTGAATAGGGACGACACGGGGACAGTGTCCTGTTTTTTCTGTAACGAAATATTCCATTTATTTCAAATTGCTTGTAATTTTCATTTGTAATGGGGACAAATCTGCTTTTAGTGGCCGGTCCTCCATTGGTGTGGGCTGAGTTGTCATTTGCCAAAAAGAGTAAAGAAAAAGGGTAAGGTTAGCATAACTTATAAATGTAACCGTCCTATGTTCCTAATTTTTTTTAAACTCACTGAATTTCGAGTGTGTTCAAAAATGTTCAGAAAATTCCATATAAAAGTGGTACAGAATTAAGTCGAATGTTAGACTCGTGTAAAATTGGTACTGAATGGGGTCCAATTGGCTTCCGGGACTTGTGCGATAGCATTTTCCCAAAGCTCGAAAATTGTGTACCAAATATAATCAATATGGGTCAGTAGTCAAATATAGGGCACAGAAAAGCACAAAACAAAAATAGAAAAGCCCCGAAATCTTTGACCCAACGTGACATACTAAAATAATGGAAAAATGGCCTGGTCAAATATAAGGCCGATTCTCGTTCAAAATTGTTGTTCTGGCCCAATTTTTGTCAAATTTTTGTTCCAAATTCTGTAGTTTACCTCTTCTCAAAATTGAATCTGAATTTATTAAGCTTAACCCTTGTTTTTAAAAATGTCAAAAACTGTGTGAAATTGGCTACAAATTCAGTCAAAAATTGGGTTTCGAAATATACCCAAAATTTAAAAGATTAACTTACCACGTTGGACAACTGGTCGGTTATTCATAGAAGATTCAAAAAACCCAGAAAAACACTTAATCGCTCTAAGCAAAGGACGACTTTGTATTTTAAGAAATAAGCCCAACAAATATAAGACCGATCGTTGTTTTGTTTTCGACCGAATTTTGATCAGAAAATTGACGTTTCAAAAGGAATTTAAGGCTCCCCTACTGGTATTCAAACACGTTTAGCACGAAGTAAATTTGGTACCAAATTCTGTCAAAATTTGACTGCATAGACTTGTTACCTGTTTGACAAAGTTATTTTGTTTTCGACCGAATTTTGATCAGAAAATTGACGTTTCAAAAGGAATTTAAGGCCCCCCTACTGGTATTCAAACATGTTTAGCACGAAGTAAATTTGGTACCAAATTCAGTCAAATTTGGGCTGTATATTTAGAATTGTTACCTGTTTGACAAAGTTTGGATGTATACTTATCAAAGCGGACCAAATTTGAAACAAACAATTGCAAAGTCAGTCCTGTAGTCAAAAGAGAAAATTATGAAATTTAGGAAAAGCTGTCAACCTTCTGACCAAATGATAGCATGGTACGTTATCTTGACAGTAGTTGTGGCACATATTTGTTTTCAAATAAATTTTGCCCTTGAATATACATTTTTAGGTCGTTAGGGGTGTACCAAAATGTGGCCGAATATTCGTACGATTTTTAAAATTGTGCCTCCGAAGTAGAAAAAGCTTACATCTTTTGCCCAAATGATAGTCCTGATGGTAGGTTCAACAAGTGGCCAAAATTTATTTTTATTGCTAAATTTTTTGACCAAATGCTGACCCTGGTAGAAACATATATAAATATCTTATTCAACAATTGGCCAACATCTATTTTTATTGCGAAACTGGTTTCAGCTTAGTAGCTTGAAAAATTGTTGTCAAACTTTGCGGAAGTGCTACAAAATGTTCGGAAATGGTACTTAATTTGGGCCAAATCTTAGGTGTTTGAAAACCAAAAATATTCACAAAGCGATCGGAATTTGGATTAACGCTGTTTAAGTGGTTCCATTTTATCGGTCGAATAAGTCTCACACAAGTGTTCAGAAATACATCAGTTTCTAAAACTACGTGGTATCATAAATTCTGCTCAACAGTGTCTCGACTTCGTCCAAGTTTCAACCAAATGGATCGCTCTTAAAAACTGTGTTCCAAAAATTTTTTTAAATTTTGTCCAATGGTCCAATTTCTGGTCAAGTACTCTCTTAAGTTGAAAGTGCACTTCGGCGAGCTCTTGGGGCTGCGATGACCCTTTCAATGTAAGACTATTTTTTGGGTTGGGTCCAGATTTTGTCTTCCTTTATTGTCACGCTCTAAACAGCCCAGGACTACTTTCATCATATTTAGTAAAACCAGAAGAGGGCGCATTGTATACATACCCACAGCACTTAGAAGTCAATCCTAACACAACCATTTAGCCTAACTGCATCAATTATCCTCCGCAAATCGCGCGGCGCAAAGCCTGTTGACATTTCCGCTTTGCCATAGCACATCTCCTCGCCTGCATGCACCGTATCCTGCACTTGACATTCATCTGTGTTGTCCGACACCACAATCCAAACCAAGAACCATCACCACCCACCCATCACCTCAGAGAGGCATAAATGATTGCCGAAAACTACTAAACTCGTTGATGTCGTAGTTGGTAATCAACATCATCACTGGGAATGTGTCTCCCGCATCGGTATATCATCAGGAGCACCACCATCCAGCATCCTGGGTGGTTCCTTCCTTTTAGCACTTTAAACCGTGCGTCATTGTCGCTGCTGCTCTGTCAGTGCGTGGTTATTGTTGAATGGCCTATACAAGCAGTTGGCAGCCCCCCACACATCGCCACACATCGTTGTGCAAATATTTATCCTGCAATCGTTAGCACGAGAGGAGGCCGTCGACGACAACTACAACGACGACGACGACATACGATGTGTTGGCATTCGGATTATCCATCTGCGCAAAGGGGGGGCATGGTCTTTGGGGACGACTTCTACCGGCTGCCTTTGGTTTTATGATGAATTTATGTTCTAGTTTCCGCCGCAGTCATTCGTCCCCCAAAAACAAACTAATCCGTTTCCTCTGGCCACCAACTCAGCCATAGTCTCGCAGTCGACAACGTTGTCTTCCTAGGTACATATTGTGACGTCCTTAACTGAGTGAATAAATGACACAACACCGCCAGTTCGTTTAATGCCAATTTAGTCATGGCACTTATGGTGCGTTAGCAGACGCTTCACACCACCCATGGATGTGTGTGTGTGTGTCGCCCTTGCATATCCTTTTTGGCCGCAAAATGACTTAATGGTTTTGTAATTTGTCATCTCGAACATGGGTGACGGTGGTGGCGCTTTCAAATGTATATGTGTCGCCGCCAATGTGTCATCATAATTTTCAACCCCCCCAAAACCAGGGCATTTCGTGGGAGGGATGGCGGCTGCCATCAAACTATACGGCATTCCAACGACTCGCGTTAGTTAAGGTTGGTTGCAGAGAACGGATTCGTAACATGCGAGCCGACTCCTATCTCCGGATGAAGGATTAGCACGATTTATATCGAAGGAGCATCCTTCTGCGGAACAGTACAGTGTGTGGGGTGTAAATTAATTTATAGGGTTCGTTAAGTAGGTGCCATTTTGTGGGGCGGTGGGAAGAGGATGTGATTTTTTTTTCTCCCTGCCCCACTGTGCCAGAGCGAAATGATGTCGAGTGGTGGTGATGAAGTCCCATCAATTATTCAGGAACTTGCGGGGCTGTTGTGGGCCCGAGGAAATGAATGACGTTAATTTTCGTTTAAGTGATTGTTTTATGAACTACTAGATGAAGGACTGTTCATTAATTAAGCTGCGAGTGGTAATTGTTTTCATTTATTGTAGGGGTGATTTTTCCTCGAACTTAAACTGGGTGACCTGCGTTGCTGAGAAGTGGTTCTGATGTTGTATAGAGGCCGGTGGAGGCTAAGTTGATCCTACGTCGACTTTCAATCATTCATAGAAATAAAGCTCAATTTCGCATTTCAGCTCACGTAAATTTGGGGAGTTGTATCAAAGGACTAGGGCAACGAGGTGCAACTCTCGGCTATCACTGCACCTTTGGCATAGAAATGATTTCTTATTACGATTTTGCTGGCTTTAGCTGGCGTTAACGAGAATAAACAGAATTCAGAAAATCCCATGCTCTTTAACAATATCAGTAACAAAAAGCCTAACGCGATTAAAATCAAGTCAACTTTTTTCTATTCTGATATTAGTCAATGTACTTAATCCAGCTTAAGGCAATAGGGGATTAAATCAAAATTCTATGTCGTCGCTATTATAGGTTCAGCTGTCCACTTCTTTAAACTTATTTCAGACGATTTGCATCCATTTTCGAGACCAGCCGTAATCCAGCTTAAGCCAATGTTTAATTAGGCTGTAAAAGTATCCGCTTAAGGTTTGTAGCTCGACTCAAAAATTACTGGACATCGGTGTCAACGCTTTTTTTTTTTCTTTTTATGAGACTCGCCTATTCAACAGAGAAATGGAAGCTTCAGGAGATTTATGGAGTATCGACTTAAGCTGGCGTCAACGAGATTAAACAGAATTAAAAAAAAACGCATGCTCTCTCAGAATAACAGTAACAAGTAGCTTAACGCGATCATAAAGGGATTACTTGGCGATTTCGTTATTTTGACATCAAGTCAACTTTTTTCTATTCTGACGTTAGTCAATGTACGTAATCCAGCTTAAGGCAATAGGGGATTAAATCAAAATTCGATGTCCTCGCTTTTGTAGGTTAATTTCTTTGAACTTATTTCAGACGATTTGCATCCATTTTCGAGACCAGCCGTAATCCAGCTTAAGCCAACTAGGCCGTATTAGTATCCACTTAAAGTTTGTATCTAGACTCAAAAATTACTGCTTACACAACAGTTAATTGTCAGCTTCAGAAGGAGTTAATTCAAATCTGACGCATAGAAAATGCTTTCCGTTTTCAACTCCAACCCTTCAAATGCAACCTGCACGAGCGTATTCCTTGCGCCCACTGGCACTTTACAAAGTATTCCCCAAACTATTACTCCCACTGTGACCACATCAATTAGCTTAGTTACTCATGCCCGCTTTAGAGTTCACCCTCTGATATTGTCCGTTCCGGGTATCTCATTAGCCATGAATGGAACTCGGTCAGGTGTGCTGTTAAGTGTTGATTCCTTTCATATCCTTCATAGCTCTTGCAACTATATAATATAGTCTGGCTATCTTCTCAACGCAGCCCTGTTCATTTTTAAGTTTTACACTGAGATTAAGCGCATCCTGATCCTGACGCTCCCGGAGCTTTTCATGTCACGTGAAACTCCAACCTTCTCTCCACCCCGAACTCATATAGCCCTGGCATAAGCAAGCCACCATTGCAGATGGCTTACTTTGAGGACTTACTACGATGACAGTATGCAAATACCCAAAGGATTACCACCGTGGACTTTATATCATTTCACGTAAATATTTTAATTTACCTTTCGGCAGTAGTAGCCAACCCAACCATATCCAACTGAAGAAGAATGCGCCATGAAAATTTGATGAACTACATCTGCCGCGTTAAGGAAATGGCAAACTCTCATGTGCGCCGGGAGAGAGGAAATCCTTTTTCGGGACATCTAATCCCGCCTATAAAGTGTCCGCACACACGAACAGTGTAGTTATTGTCGGATGCGGCTAAAACCCAAACAGTCCTTGGTCTGGTTACAACACCGAAAAGTTATTTGTAATAAAGTCATTTGCCAGGGCTTTCGGTAGATGTCCAACGGGTGCACGCAGATGGGATTCCGTTGTGTCCGTAAGTACACACTGAGCTGGTGTTAGGTTATTTTATTACCTCTCTATCAGGCAGAGTCATGTCCAATATATGGATGGGTCATACATTAATTCATGTGGCAACCTCAAGTCATATCTTACACAACCACTAATGCTACAGTGGGAAAAAGAGGACACACGGCAAAAGGACGAACGAAAGAAAAGAATCGCAAAAGTGTATCACAATAAAAATTGCTAAGATACAAATATTGCATCTATTCCCAGTGAGAAATGGTGATGGTGAAAAGTGTTGCCATCTTTGACAGATGTGGTACTAAATGCGATTTAAAAACCCTGTCAGCTCTTGTGGTTTGAAGACGTTTGCGTAGTTGTGCTTTGTATTCAATTTTAGTGTTTAGAGACTTCTGCGTGGTCGCCATTATGTTGACTTTACATGTTGTATCCATCGCCTAATTGTGGTTGATTTGAGCGGGTTCCAAGGAGGTTTCTTAAGCTGTTTGGGCAAGGAACGCAGTCTGTTGATTTTATGTGACCGACCAATTGATGACATTGCACCACAAAACTTATTTAATTCTTGATTTGAAATAACTACAAGTGGGGGCTCAACCGTATTTCTGTGTAGCCCCTTTCCATACCTCCCAATTGGTAACACTGTTCACTTCGAATGACACAAAATCATCCATTGACCATTGTGACCATATGTTTCAGCCATAGAACAAAGCCAACGAAATGGACACACAAACAACACGCAAACGTGCCAGAAAACCAGCAACAAAAGCATTACTCCTTACAATAAGGACCGATTAAATGCAGTTGTTTATGAGCATGGATTTATCCTGACGACCCCGCTCACCATCACCCCGACTTGTACATCTTTTCCAATCGGAAATAAAGTAGACATTACGATGATATCCTTTGGGTCATATCGCATGGGGACATCGCGCCAGCAATGCCAACATCAGACAAACAGCACATTCGATAGCCTCGAGATGGACATACATGTCTCTGTCTCGTATAAACTATTACATTTGCAATTACCGAAAATGTGATATCCGAAAAGGGTGGGCGGCAGTCACACTATATATATACTGACACTTACGGCACATGCCGTTGTCTTTCGTTTTTATCCCGAAGCGGTAGACAAACAATTTATGGCTAATAAGGAAAAGGATTTAAGTCGATATCGATGTGTTGGTGTACGTACAACAATTCGGAATGCCCATGTGCCACCAATGCGAAGCCAAGTGCGAGTTTGGTAATAATTCAGCAAAAGGATTGCTAAAGGATTGTCCAGCGGTTGGAGAAACGAACTCCCATACCTACGGGGTTTTTGAATGGGGCGGCTTTTTTTTTCTGTGTCGCTTTTATTGCACGAGATTAGTTTGTTTATGATAATCCTTAATTTATTGGATTGATGTTGTGAAAAGGGCAGTTTTCCGGACAGGGGGTGCAATTTTCGTGGGGAAGGAGTGTCTTCGAAATTTATGCAGCAAAATCGAAGTTCTTGCTGAGCGTTTATGAAAAGTTCAAAATTGTTCAGAAATGTTGTAAGATTTGTTGAAATTTGTACAGATCTCCGACGAAGAAAAAACGCCTATCATCAGAAAGTGATCCTAATTTCGGCTGAGCTTTGCTAACTTACAGAATGCAGTCAAAATTGTACCAAATTTGCCCTGAAAAACTGTTTTGAAGACTTAAAAAGTACTCGTGAAAATTCACCTTCTTAACCCTAGAAAGATAAACTGCGCCTCGGAGGCGCCCGCGAAATATATATATTGCTTTCTGCTTTTAACCGACACTCGAACAAAGTTGCTCTTTTTAGCCTATTTTACTTAATGAAATTAATAATATATATTTATGTTTTACTTAATTGCTAATAAGGTAACAATAAAATGAAGTAACAACAAAAATATTTATTTAATTTTGTATAAAAAGGCTTTTTTTTTTAATTGTACGCCTCGCAGATGCGCCTGTTTATCTTTTCAGTACTAAAAAATAAGATTATCTTTCTAGGGTTAATGCTTATGGCGCTTACTTTATTTCACAGTTAATGTAGTTGTTTACATTTTAGCCCCAGTTCCAAAATGTAGTTAATATATCGGCGATGGGAGAATGGATGGTTGGGAAGTTCCTAGTTTTAAGAGAAAAAACTAACGAAAATCACAGTTGCTGCTGAAGGTTTTTATAAACTTCTTATGAAGCTCAAAATTGTTCCGAAATGTTTGCAAATTTGGTCAAATTTAATGGTATTGAAAAATGATTTTCAATAAAATTCTTATTGAAATTTCGGCCGAATGATATTGACTGCAAAATTTCAGCACAATACCTATGAAATTTCTATATTAAAATCGACAAATTCAAAATTTGACCACGGACTTTTGCATATTCACAGTCGGATTTTGTTGTTCAAATTTGTTTGGACGAAGTCCAAAATTGTAGTTAACACGAACTAGTTGATGTATATCCGTTTGTGACTTCGTGTACCGTTTTGCAAGTTGAAAGAACTATGACAAATCCATTTAAGTTGTTCCAAAGCGTTTTTAAATTTAGTCAAATTTTGTAAAAACTTTTTAGCGCCGAAATTGTATTACATACTTCGTCAATGCATTTTTTTGCTTAATGCCTAAGGAAAATATTTCGAAACTGATTCAAGTGGAGGCACAAGTATTACTGGACTCTTGAAAAACGCAGAGAGCAGTCAGTGTGTACCAAATTTATTAGAATAAATTTTAATATTCTACTTTCGAAAACGAAAATCAATTCTAAACTAGATCTAGGTCTCGCATCTTTTCTCAGGTCGCCTATTCTGGAATTTTTTCAATTTGAATCGCTGATTTTAAACGTGAACTATGTAGATTTCGATGTCCAAATTATCGTTTCACTACAACTTCTTAAATTAACAAATAAATTAAGACTTAGGGCTGGATAAGTTTGATATGGATTTTGAATTTTTTAGGCCGCGAAAAACAACACATTTTCAATAGCTTTCTATCTACCACGACGAAAGGTGTTTCAAATTTTCACAAATCCAAAGTTAGCTTCATGTATTACCATGTTCTATAAATATAAGGGCCTCAATGGCATCTGGGTGAAATGCAAGCCGCTCCTCTAACCTAACCAAACCTAAGTATTGCTGAATTTTTCTAAAATTCTGAGCCATACTTTTTTGTACCAAATTTGCTTAAATTTTAAGTTTTTAGTAGGGTTGCCTAAATTCGTCTTAAAATAGATTTAACTCGTCGAGTTTGAGGGTAGAAAAAATTCATTGGATGTCAGAAATTCATCTGAGCTGTTGTGAAATTTTGTACTAATTTTTAGGCCACGATGAAGAAGATGATGAGTGGGCGCTTTAAATGGTATTGCTAAAGTTTACCCGAATGCAGCCAATATTGTTCCAAATTTGAACTAAAGAAATATAAAAAGTTTGAGAAAACTTCGACAGCTTTGACTGCGGTTCAAAATGATTCTGGTTGTTTAAATTTCTTTGGACGGTGTACCAAATTGTTGTGAGTGGATATATTGGAAATACGAAAACGACCAATATTTTGGAGTTCTTACGTTTTATAGTTGGCAAACAAAAATAAAAGTGTGTTCTGGAACGGTGTCAATATTGGCAACCATTTTGTTACGAAGAACGATATTTCTGTGGTCATAAGGAAAAACCGTTAAAGTCTGTTTTACTCATTTTTCAGGAGAGCAGTTTAAAGTTTTTGACAAACGCGTGAAATTCCAAGTGACTCTATTGAATTTTGTGACTTAAGCTGTTACGTTTTCTTGAAATTGTGGCCACATTTTTAAAGATATAAAGCTGAAAAAAATTTACAAAATAGATTAAAATACGCTGAATCTAATGGCATCAACATCTCAATTTCGTCTAAAGTCGACTGTAGCGGTTATGGTTAGTGGCCACAGATTTATCCTACACTGTTGGCCCAGTTAAAGGTAGACGGCTCATTTGAAAATGAGTAAATGACATTCAAAATATGTGTCAAAAGAACTGGTTACTTGTTGCCAAATGGAATGCCACCGGGTCCGCTTTTTCTTCCTTAATAAGGAGGAATTTTTCGATTCGAGTGAACACTTTCGACAACAAAATTATGAGGTACATCGCCATTACTGTCAAAACGAGACCTTAAATTCTCTCAATCGTTTTATGCTCAATAAAAGAAGTCAAACTGAATGGTCTGCAACTTTTAAGGATTCTTTTTGTTTTTCTGCGTTCGGTACAGCTTTACCTCGGACCAGGACTTGAATATAGTTGCAGCTGATTCAGGTAACAGTTAACCTGAATGCGAATTCACAATTGCAAAGGACTTTGTTGTCTATCATCATTTGTAAAATCATCGGTCCTAGTATCTGTGTCTGCTCCTTTCTTCATCTGGGGACGGTACTCTCCCATCTCGCTCTCACCTAATGTCGCAACACTTCAACATCTTAGACGCACCCCGCTATTCCAAAGCACATACCTGTAAATACGTTCATTAGAATACCAAACCACTCTATTGGCTGCAATTTGAAAATCCCAAACATGTTCATTCCACCAATCAGGATTTTATTTCGAATTTATAACTGACCCTCGACGTATCTAATCTCACCACACCATCGCATATATACAGTCCAATCAAATCTGCATCGCCTCGTACACCTCTATCGCCAGTTGGTGACCATTTGAAAATCACTCGCAATAATTTTCAAATGAGCATTCGAACCTCTATCCTTGATTGACCCAGCGCGCACCCAACCACCGCCAAGCCGAATGCAATCAGAACACCCTATGGGGGACAACCAACACCAAACATACCATCAGCCATGCGACGGTTAACACAATAAATTGGCATTAAACGGGCAATCAACATTTTTCGAATAAATCCACCCACTAAACGCAGAGGTAATCTCTGCGTTCCTCCCTAAACTGATGTTCTCGCAGAGACTATAGACATCGGTGTGATAGTAGCTCGCCCCCGGGCCGAGGGGTTGAGCATAAATTAATAACAATTCCTGATCGAGTTTTATTATTGTCGCAACAATTGCGTTTTGGAAGCGGCTCCCGCTCTGTGTGTGTCTGGATGCATATAAGCTGCAGGGGGGGTGGACATGAAATGTGAGTTTGATATGATACTCGTATCCTTGTCATGGCATTTTGGTGGGCTCCCCTGTGCTGTGCAAGTGTCCTCTTCATGAGGGACCAAACCGACCGTGTTTTTGTGAAGTGATTTCGTTTCATTTTCTAGTGGATTTGCAGATGTTGAACGGCAGACACAGATCTGCATCTGTGTACACACATTCAATTGGCGTCGAATGCGAGTGCGGGTTCGTATTTAACGGTTATGTCGACAGGTCATTCTATGCCTAGTGGCAGCGGCAGCGGCGGCGGCGGCGGCTACCTACCGACTACTTTCCAATAACAGAAATGCGCATTTTTATGATGCTGTCATCGATGACTTCGAGTTCTATGCGAAGGGGGGACTGTGTTCTATCTGTCAGCAGACGATGTCGATTCTGAAGCGATTAGGTGGAGTGTTTCGTTTATTTTTCTATGCGCTGCGCTTCAGTGGGGTCTAGAAGGGAAGTGGATCGAATTGCATTGTACAGCTGTAATTTTAGATGGCACTTTCTTTGTTGCCAGTTGAATAAATTATTTTAAACTGGCGCCCAACGTGTCGTCGAAAGTCTATTGATTTTATACTCTTTTCCCAAATACTTGTCACTGTCTGTACAGTAAGGGCTGGCATTTGCATAGCCGATCTGTTAATCACAGATAAGAACGTCCATACACAACAACTGGTATGTGAGTAAAATATTGGCCCAGCACTTGGCTCAGCAGCCAACTCTGTTGATAGGAAAACCACTGACAAGTGACGTACAGCGTCTCATATTGCAACCAATTTACACAAAACCATGGTCATCGCCAAACATAGAATGCTTGCATATAAGGTGAAAGCTGTAACGAAACCAACAAATGTTGAGCCCTACGTTGGGCGCCAGTTTCGGAACTATGAATCCACTGCTCAAGCAGAACATGGTTGAAACTCGCTGAACTGGCTGATTATATTCCCTCAATTACCCCGAACTGGCACTTAAATTCGAGATTTTCCCCCAATCACATGTAGAACTAGTTAATTTCATAACGGAGCGCGTCAGTTCGCTAGATCGACGGAACAAATATCAGCATTTTTAAGGTCTTCATAGATAGTTAGCTCTTTCCTTTTAGAATCTTCAAAAATCCTTTGACATAAATTCTGCTGAAAACACTGTGTATTATTATTTTAATTTAATTTGTTATTAAAAAGTATATAATTAGGGTTGGGGTCAAAATTCTGTATGGGTCAAAATTGTTTTTACAAAATTCTGCTTTCAAAATTCTGCAAAGCGCGCGCTTTTAAACATTTTGCAAACCTTTTTTTATTGTTTGCAGAATTTTGTTAAGCAGAGATGGAGAGAACATTTTTTTTTTTCAAATTTTAACTCCTCTTGTCTTAGTTTTTATTTGTAGCCTTTTATTTCCTCCTGGAAGGAAAATAAACAAATGTCGTGGGTCTTTTTTAAAAATACGACTTTATTTTATTTTTACTATAGAAATACGAAAGTAAACAAAAGAAGCGACTGCTATTGATATTTTTTAGGAACACTGAGGAAAAGTCTCTGTCAGCTGACTAAACCATCAATCGCAGCGTAACAATAATTACAGCGAACCTCCTAGGAAAATGGTCTTAGAGTATTCCGAGTCGATTGTCGAAGGAATTTTGATTAAACATAATTTTGGCTGTCCTTTTATACTGCCAAAACGAAGTATAAAAACAAAACAAATGAAATTATAATAAATAAAAGTTGTAATTTCTGACTGCTATATGTACATATTTTTTTAATTAAATTTCGCATTATTATTTTTTCAATAGGTATTGTTTTTTTTATTCAAATTGTTTGTCAATACTCAATATTCTATTTTTTCTTGTTTCTTTTTAATTTTAATTTAATTTTTATTTAAAAATTAAAGGAGTATAATTTTTAACGTTCTATAGATTTTGAATTGTTTTTTTTTTTGTATCTGCCTTTTTTCTCGTCGTTTACATTTGTTAGTTGGAAAAATAGCAGAATTTTATTGATTTAAATTTGAAAATCAGAATTTTGTAAAGCAGAATTTTTGTGTGAGAAGACAGAATTTTGAAAGCAGAATTTCGACCGGATCCCATATAATAATCATACTCTCACAAAAATAGCCGAAAGCCCTGATAGCTACCGTTATAATTTTGAATTTTAACTTGTAATTTATTATTAGTAAATAATTAAAATAATAATAATAATAATAATGAAATAAAAAACTGTCCACCATTGGGCGCCATTTTTGGAAAAATAGCTCCAGGTCAAACTGATGACAGATATCTGTCCATCTGTCTACTGAGCTTTTAAGTGATTCCGTTTGTTTCTCTAAAATTTCGAAGGCTGTTTGTGTTCAGTTTTTAAATTTCTTCTTTGATGCGATGCCTCTACAAAGACGACCATCTTCTGTAGAACAGGAAACCGCTTCCCGACATATTTTATTCTAGTAAACTTTTAAGCTCCCACCTCAGCCACTTGTTCAAAAGCCGACTCCACTGCTTCGCATAATGTTTTGGCAAAACCTACCGCCACGAGGAATAGTGCAATACCGCGCCGTACTTGCGTCCGTCTCGCTGGTGTTGTAAATCTGGCGCACAACCACCGCACCAGTGTATATCTCCCAAATCCAAATGTAAATTTCCCATCAACGGGAGAGGAGGGGACGAAAAAGACAATAATCTCACTGGCAATCGGCAAATCACCAATCACCACCTCCCTTTCGATTGTTGTTGTCCCCCGACATATGGACGCTGCGGCCGAGGCCGGGCACACCGCTCTCTCGAGCGAGGCATCATAATATAACCATTTGATGTAGATTTGCGGATCTGTCTCTTGTCGTCGTCGCTGTGCTACTGGTGCGGCGGCTGCCACCTGCCACCGTTTCGAATTGTCCTCTGTTTTTGCGCTTTAGAAATACGCCCGCATCAGAATCTTCACTCTCCGTCCACCCACACAAACGTTTGGACTGAAATCCTGGACAAGCTAAACAGAAATAATGGGACGTTCCTAGAGGGACACAGAGATATTTCCTTTTCGATTGGATTTTCGGCAAAATTTCGAATTGGAACTAATCTGCATGTGATTTGGACCCCTGACGCCCAGACAACGACAATGACGGTCGGTGGGCCCAACGACGACGACGACAGCCGCACCGTGATCGCTCTCCAATGAATTCGCAATGCAAACGAATGTGGATTTGATTTTGGGTTTAGTTGTTTTTTTTTTTCGGTTTTGTGTTATATTCCATAGAATGGTTTAGGCTGCGGGATTTGTTTTGGCCAGGCAGTGGCACTGATTGGATCAGTTTTGGAAGCGAATGGGGAATAATTTGATTGGATGCGATTATTGTGTTTAAAATATTCCAAATGATGTCTGTTCGAAATCGCATAATGGTGTTTTCATGGTGTGTGCGCTGATGTCCTTATTTCTATTGAGCGAATTGAAATGGGCTTTTGGCGGATATAGGAGCTTGGCTTATGGGACAGTGGACCGGTCTCTAATGAGAATTTGAATGTTTGTTTCGTTGGTGGGGTGTTGCATTTCACCATTTAGACCTAAATTTTCAGACCAGTTTCTATAGAACCCTAGGCCTTGCTTTTGGCACCCTTTCGGTTGGGAGAGTTTAGATTTTTTTTGGCGAATTTAGTCAGTTAAATGTAGGAATTGTCTGACAGTTTGGAGAAATAGTTAAAAGCAAGGGACCAAGTAAATTCACAAACGAAGCTAAATACTTGGGTCTCATTTTTGATAGGAAGTTAACATGGAAACCTAACATCCAAGAAAGAATTAAAAAGGCCACTGTGGCACTTTTCTCTTGCAAAAAAGCCATAGGAAACAAGTGGGGTTTACAGCCTCGTATCACTTACTGGCTATACATCTCTGTCATAAGACCGATACTTACGTACGGTGTTGTTGTCTGGTGGACTGCTTTGGATAAAGCGACTTATCGCGATAAGTTAAGCAAAGTCCAAAGAACAGCTTGCTTGTGCATCGGCGGGGCTCTTCGTACTACCCCTTCCGCTGCCCTCGACATCCTGCTTCATCTGACACCAATTGACATCTTCAGCAGACAAATGGCAGCTTCTGCAGCCGTTCGCCTTAAAGCTACCTCACAATGGACCAGGAAAACAACTGGCCATGCCGCTATTTTGAACAATTTTAAAAACATCCCAGGAAACATCGATTACACTACACCGGAACTACAATTTGATAATAACTTCCAGGTCTCCATCCCTTCTAGATCATTCTGGGAGGAGAAAGCTTTCCTGGATGATGAATCGATCCACTTCTTCACAGATGGTTCGAAAACTGTGGACGGTGTTGGTGGCGGTGTCTTCTCCGACAGACTAGATCTTAGTCTCTCCTTCCGTCTACCTGATCACTGTAGCGTTTTTCAGGCGGAAATAATGGCGATTAAAGAAGTCTTATCCTGGCTGAAAGAGAACGTGATATCTGCTAAAGATATCCGTATCTTCTCGGACAGCCAGGCGGCTATAAAGTGCCTGGAATCAGTCTCTACAAATTCAATAACAGCCCAAGACTGTCGTTCGTCTCTCAGAGAGATGGCGGAGCAGTTTAATATTCACCTCTGTTGGGTGCCGGGGCATAGGGACATCCCAGGTAACTGTAAGGCTGATGAACTCGCCAAACACGGAACAACACTACCTTTGCTTCCAGACAAGGACTCTTTAGGTATCCCAATCGCTACCTGCAAACTAAAAATAAAGCTGGATGCTATCGAAAGAGCAAATCTTAGATGGACAACCGGCTCGACATGTCTAGCGACAAAACAGATCTGGCCAAAGCTGGATCTAAAACGTTCTAGGCATCTGATCTCCCTCGATAGGAAGCACATCAGTGCTACAATAGGTGTCATCACAGGACACTGTCTCCTAGGCAGGCATGCAAAAAGACTTGGCGTAATATGTAATGATTTTTGCAGAAGCTGTCTCGACGAGGAAGAAGAGGAAACTATTCTTCATCTCCTCTGCACTTGTCCGGCGCTCTCACAAAGAAGAAAACTCCATTTGGGAGAGTTCTACTATAATGATCTTAACGATCTAAAAGACACGGCCATTCGCTGTCTCTTGCGCTTCATTAGAAGCTCCAACTGGTTCAACGAGTAGGAAGAATTTAGAAGATAGATTCATGTGGTATCACAAGGGACCGTATAATGGTCTAAGTGTGTCGGCTAGCCGACAGCCACTTCAACCTAACCTAACCTAAGGGACCAAGTACGCAGGCTTGGGGTACGATACAAAAAATATGCAGTCAGTTAGTCTCGCATAATAAAAAAACTTCCCTGAAATGCCTTAAGAAGGTTAAGTTAATATGTAGGCTCGGAATGTAAGCGCCCGTTTTCATCAGCAGTTTTGACTTAGACGCACAGGCCCTATCTGCAATGGAAGCAGTGAAAAATGTGCTAAAGATTCTCCAGTAGTGCCAACAAAGCAACAGCTGCTTGAAGGAATTCGGATGACAACTCCATAGTCCTTTAAAGTAGGCAGGCACATGTTAACTCCGAACTGTAGCTTCAGGAAAGAATACCTTTCATTAGTCCCAATAGGGCCACCCTAACTCTAGGTAGATCTTTTAACTCTGTCAGATTTTTTAACTCTGTCAGATCTTTTAACTCTGGCAGATCTTTCAACTCTGACCGATCTTTTAACTCTGTCAGATCTTTTAACTCTGTCCGATCTTTTAACTCTGTCAGATCTTTTAACTCTGTCCGATCTTTTAACTCTGACAGATTTTTTAAGTCTGTCCGATCTTTTAACTCTGTCAGATCTTTTAACTCTGGCAGATCTTTTAACTCTGTCCGATCTTTTAACTCTGTCCGATCTTTTAACTCTGACAGATTTTTTAAGTCTGTCCGATCTTTTAACTCTGTCAGATCTTTTAACTCTGTCAGATTTTTTAACTCTGACAGATTTTTTAAGTCTGTCCGATCTTTTAACTCTGTCAGATCTTTTAACTCTGGCAGATCTTTTAACTCTGTCAGATCTTTTAACTCTGTCAGATTTTTTAACTCTGTCCGATCTTTTAACTCTAGCCGATCTTTTAACTCTGGCGGATCTTTTAACTCTGTCAGATCTTTTAACTCTGGCAGATCTTTTAACTCTGTCAGATCTTTTAACTCTGTCAGATCTTTTAACTCTGTCAGATTTTTTAACTCTGTCCGATCTTTTAACTCTGTCCGATCTTTTAACTCTGTCAGATCTTTTAACTCTGACAGATTTTTTAAGTCTGTCCGATCTTTTAACTCTGTCAGATCTTTTAACTCTGGCAGATCTTTTAACTCTGACAGATTTTTTAACTCTGTCCGATCTTTTAACTCTGTCCGATCTTTTAACTCTGGCAGATCTTTTAACTCTGTCCGAACTTAAAACTGTCAGATATATGATGCAAGGAAAAACCACCTCTGTCTCTATACCATTATTGAAACGGTTGCCAGTATAGAGAGCTCATGTCATATTGTGGCCCTAGTCCTCAAACCCGACTTGTAGTTTTCTCGAATCCAAAAAAAGGTATAAGAAGGCAGATATCAGAAAAGAGTCATAACTAAGTTGAAAAATGCGCCAGGTCCTACCTCTGACATTAGTAGGCCCATTTTTCAGAACCGACAGAGATGCAGAAACCTTTTTTGACGGAGTGCAAACTTGGTCCTCCTTTATGACTTGAGGCGTGCGATTTCTCAGCAGCAGTCGCATTTGGTGTCATACATCATTTGCCCCGCGGTATGCCACCAAAATGCTGTCCCATTCATCGCACAATTGTTCGTGGTATCCCTTTGTGCCACATGAAAACCTAGTTTACTGTCCTTTTGCCAAGTATTAGAGAAGACATCCCTTTTAGGTCTGCCTTCCGTCTCCACCTTCCGAGGTAAGCCATTTTTGGGACCAATTCCGCCATCATGAGAACTGCATTATCCCAAGCGCTTTGTATCGCAATATCCCTTAATCGCTTCAGCGCATATAAACGTCTCCCCGTTGCTGCTCTCCCCTGTGGGGATACAAACCCAGCGACGAAAAATAACCAAAAACCTTAGCTCAACCGCACTCATTATGAAATTTTAAATTGTCATGCACTTTGTGAATATGACACAAGGCCCCCGCGCCCACAACCGCTGTTCCTTGTGCCTGCCGCTGCCGCCCGCCAAACCGGCAGCGGCAACCTACACTCGTATTCGGGGGTGAAATGTATCCAGTGTGCGACTTTTGTGTACCTTGCGGCCAAAGTGATTACCTCGCACATTATTTTCCATTGTTTTAGTTTTATAAGTCGAAGGATCGTTTCACACGTTCTCTGACAACCGCAGCAGCAGCAGCAGTAGCAGCAGGAGTAACTATAGCAGAAGCAGCAAATCTCCCAGATGTATGCGTTTAGCACGCGCCCTTCCCTCATAATAGCGCATTTCCTAGATTTTGTATGCGCGCGAGGGCTTATCTCCTCAGTCGCATCACTGTGTCGCCATGCCACTGCTAACCGTGTAATTACACCTGGTGGTGGTGTACGGCTGTAGTCCGGGGAGGCGCACCTAACTTCCGCCTTAATTACCCGAGGCGTGGTGATCCTGGGACATTCATTCAAAACGCTGCCTCATGTGCATATGCATGCATCTTCTGTTACAACACACACACACATAGAACAGACGTACACCCGAAAGTCACGACATCATTCCAAGCTGATGCGCTAAAGTTGGGTGTTTGGTGCGCGCGTCCTTTTCGTCCTCGTGTATATGTCGACTGGTATGTTTAATCTGCAGAATGCTTCGCCTTGCATCAGCATGTGTCGTTGAGTTGGCCTCTTTCTCCCGGCTCCCAGTGCCGGTTGATGGCCAACAGGCGGGTGGAGGTCTTCTGGTAGGTTATTCAGGCGAACCAAGCCAAAAAATGCATAAATTCCGTTTTAATTAGAAAATTAGCTGAAAATATGCGCCTCACGTTAATCGTATGAAAAGCAAAGCTCTATAGCTGGCTGCTGCGGAGGCTGCTCTTATATTTGAGATTCCTGTTTCACGGGCTAGTGGCAGTTGCATGCGCTGGCAGTTATAGTGGATTTAGCGTATATGGATGGTGTTTGGATATACTGCGTGTGTGTGCCGACAACGTGGTACGTGTGTATCCTTTGAGCTTCTTTATGATGCTCATTATCCTGACAAGAGGATAGTAAATTGTTATTTTCAAAGTTTGTGGATAATATTGTTAGAGATGTGAGCGCGCGGATGGAAGTCATTATGGCCCGTGTGTGTCCCGCTCTCGTTAGAGTAGTAGTAGAAATGGCCTGGTTTTAGTGGGGGTGAAATTTAGGATCTAAACAAATCTCGAGAAATGTTTGCATCGGTTTTTAGAAGTCCATTCGGCATATTATGCTTCCATAATGATGACACGGACTTTAGTTACGTTTTACACGTTTTTTAAGATTTTTTTTGAACGCGATTTCTTACGCTTTTTTAGGCGTGATTTTTGTCATGTAGGCAAGTCAGGCCAAACGAAACAAAAAGAACACATTAGAAAACGTGTAAAAAACGCATCAAAACTGCAATAAAAAAACACATCACAAGACGGCTAAAAAAAACGCATCAAAACTGCAATAAAAACGGTTAAGGAAACTCAATAAAATTGGATCGAAAAAGCGTCGAAAAACGTTTAAGAAAAGCGTCAAAATACGGCTTAAAAACGAAATAAAAAACGGTACGAAAACGGCTCTAAAATCGAATTAAAAACCCCATCAAAAACGAGTCAAAAACACGTGTAAAGAAAATTTTAAAAACATTATAAAAACGCGGAGTCGGAAACTACTATAAAACGAAGAACGAGTCAAAAACGAAATACGAAAAAGAGTCGAAAAACGCACTAAAAAACGAATGGAAGCACCTATTAAAAAAGTGTGAAAAACACATTCAAAAAATTAAAAAAAAATCATTAAAAAGAGCTCCAATAAAATTGCAAAATTACATCCAAAATTGCAATAGAAACATAATTTAAAAACACATCAAAAAAAGCCTCGAAAACTATTAACAGAGAGAAAACGCATCAGAAATTCGTGGAAAAAAAACGAGTCAAAAATTATATAAGAAAAAAGCGTCGAAAACCGCACTAAAAACTTATCCAAAACCCCATTCAAAAACGCGCCAAAACCACATTTTAAAATTATAAATAATGTCTTAAAGAACGGACCGAAAAGCAGTAAAATCGAGTCAAAAACGAAATACGAGAAAAGAGTCGAAAAACGTACTAAAAAAACCTCATCAAAAAAAAATAGTCAAAAGCACATATAAAAAAATTCGTCAAAAGAAGCTCCAAAAAAATTTCAAAATTGCATCCAGAGTTGCAATAGAAACTTAATTTAAAAACATGGAAAAGCACTCGAAAAGAGGATAGCAAAATCATAATAAAAACGCATCAAAAAAGCCTCCAAAACTATTAACGAAGAAAAAAAGCATCAGAAAATCGTCGAAAAAAGACGAGTCAAAAACGAAATAAAAAAAAGCGTCGAAGACCACACTAAAAACTCATCCAAAACCCCATTCAAAAACGCGCCAAAACCACATTTTAAAATTATAAATAATGCCTTAAAGAACGGACCGAAAAAGCAGTAAAATCGAGTCAAAAACGAAATACGAGAAAAGAGTCGAAAAGCGTACTAAAAAACCCCCATCAAAAAAAATAGTCAAAAACACATATAAAAAAATTCGTCAAAAGAAGCTCCAAAAAAATTTCAAAATTGCATCCAGAGTTGCAATAGAAACTTAATTTAAAAACATGGAAAAGCACTCGAAAAGAGGATAGCAAAATCATAATAAAAACGCATCAAAAAAGCCTCCAAAACTATTAACGAAGAAAAAAAGCATCAGAAAATCGTCGAAAAAAGACGAGTCAAAAACGAAATAAGAAAAAAGCGTCGAAGACCACACTAAAAACTCATCCAAAACCCCATTCAAAAACGCGCCAAAACCACATTTTAAAATTATAAATAATGCCTTAAAGAACGGACCAAAAAGCAGTCAAATCGAGTCAAAAACGAAATAGGAAAAAAGCGTCGAAAACCGCACTAAAAACGCATGTAAACCCCCAATAACAAAACGTGCCAAAAACACATTTGAAACATTTTAAAAAAATATCGTAAAAAGTACGTCAAAAATTGCAATAGAAACACATTTTAAAAACATAGAAAAACACTCTAAAAGATGATAGTAAAATCATATTAGGAACGCATCAAAAAATCGTCGAAAAACGCTGTGGAAATGATAAAAAAAAAACGCATCGAAAACACACACCATAAAATGATAATAAAAACGCATCAAGAAGCGCGTCGAACACGTTTCAGAAGTAAAAAGAAAATGCAACCAAAGTCGTATCGCAAATCACAAAACGAAGAAATCCAATCAAAAACATGTCCAAGCCCGCAGTGAAATCACGGGCCAGTTTCTGTAAGGCGAAACGTTCAAACGTTTTCGGGTACACGAACGATTTACTTCTGCAACTTAGAGCACACGAATACGTTTCAACGCTTTCGCCTTACAAAGTCAGACCCCAGAACTCAAGTCCATTTGGCGGAATGCCGTGGGAATGCAAGAAAAATACGTCACTTGAGAGGGAATGGACATAATGTTTAAATCCGTCTCGCCTAATATTGCAGTTCCAAAATAAAAGTAAATTGGGTCGCTGAGGAAGATCGTCAGTCGAGTAGGATTTTCGAAAATTCGTAAGTTGCCATACCGGGCGCAACATTCATGTGTATTCCTTATTTTAGAGGTTTTGAATTTGTCAGAACTGAATCGCAAGTCACAGTGTATGACAAGTCGAACTACTGTTTCGGGTGTTCGAATACCACTGCCCTGAATACTCTCAGGTGTTTATTGGACTTGGGAAAGTGGAAGAATGCTTCAGGTATCATTTTGAAACTAAACCTGCACTCTCTCTCTACAGTCCCGCCGAAGACGTGGTCTACCCGCTCTTCAACCATTTGAATACAATTTAAAATTGCATTTTCTCAGCCCGAGACTAATTTTAAAAAATATCCTCGGCGGAAGAGGACAAATCGCAATAGATACACAAAACACAAAAATAGAATGTGGAAAGTAATTTTCGAACTCATTCCGACCATAAACTCGGTAGGTACGATAAGTTCAAAATTTACTTCCCCAAACAGCGCAGAGCTCCGTTTCTCTGTTCGCTTTCCGTTTCGTTCATCCTCGGGGATTCTTTTCAAATTTGCTGGCGCTTATTTGTTGCCCATCCTGGGAGCCATTCAGTACATTGGTATTTCCATTTCAGGCCTCAAAAAACAAAAAAAAAAACTATCTTCTCCAATTTAAATAAATAAAATTCAATCAAAAGGAATCGCGAAATAGAGAAACCACCATTAAAACTGAAGGGCGCGCACAATTCAATCTCGTTCCTACTAAAAACGTGCGTTCAACAAAGCGTTCTTCCCTCAATTGTATCGGGGACCCAAAAACAACAGAATTACAAATTAAATAAATATTTAATTAATCCGGAGGCAGGCAGGAACTTTATTCCAGCGACTGTCTCATAAACCAGGTCGAGGAGTACCTTTAATCTTCTCCACCATTTCTATGGTTGTCCGCTCCCTTTGCTATCAAAAATTATTGGACTTCTGGTAGCTGTTATGCGCGATGGTACTGAGTCCGCCCCCCCCCGCATAACACATCCCTGCCCCATCACAACGTAGCCCACGCAACAACGAGCGTTTCACCTAAATATTTACAACCATGCAGAAGATGGGGTGCCAGTGGAAGTGGAAAACGTAGAGCTCAGAATAAAAGAAGTCACCGGAGTATCCTTGCAAAACAGGATCACAATAGCGAAGTCTGGCGGTATGCGGATATATCCTTGTCTTATCAGTGTTAGTCAAATGCGTGGTTAAATGTCGGTCGAGAACACGCTGAAATACACTCCAAGTGAAGTTATAGACAAACGGCCAGAGCTAACGAAGGATGGTATAAGGTCGCGAGACACGCAACACCACCTCCGGGACCTGGCCGACTATATCGTAACGAATCCTTGTAAGAATGGCGACTGAGTATGGAGGCGCGCAACGTTTTACTGCGTTCGTTTTTGTTCTCTTATGCGATTGATGTACATATACTCGGATGGTGATAGGATTCAATTTTCCACTGGGGTTGGTGGTAGTAGCAAAGGACTTGGACTTTAAATTTGTAGAGGGCATGCTGAACGGTTTGAGGATGGTTTGATAGGGTTTGAAAAAAATTGTAGGTGCCAAAAAGCGTTATAGAGATTTCTGACCCCTTAACCACAGTTTGGACCTCTTAAAGTATGTCATCGGTTACAACACAACCACCCAGTTTGTAGAGTAAATAAAAAAATTAATAATTGCTTGGCGCAACATGTTCGTAGGGACCCTAGGTCTAGTATCTCACAACCATTCGTCTTGTGTGAGGTTTTGATTTTTCAGACGAATGGAAGCGATCTACAATTTTATGACGAGTCCAAACGGACAATGGAGAAGCTCTTTCATGATAGTTATACTCTGGGATGTTTGTCAGACGTTCGCGAGAGGTGGCGCAGTGGAAAAAAAAACCTTAAGATGGAAAATTGGAGAACGAGATAGCTGCTTGTACTAAAGACCCGAACAAGAGGTTTAACAAAAGTTGCAGTCCCAATAGCGAGCAGTCCCTTGGTGGAACCCCTACTGTAAAAAAAAAAAACTGAAGACCCATAAATCTAAAGGTATCTTTAGACAAATTTGAAAGGAGCCTTTAACCTTTAAAAAAGATTTTTAGATGCTAATTTGGAAGTCGGAAAGTGCGTCTTTTTGGGCGGCTTTTGTGAGAAAATCAAGTCCATGAGTGCCACTGAAACCTGACTTAAACAAAAAATTGTATGTTACCCCCACGCGGTTTCCAAAAAGGAAAATTTTGACCTCCTGCTGAACGCTCACTGATGGAGCCATTAGATATCGCATATATTTTCGAGCAAATGCTTCGCGCTTTGAGACGAAACTTCACTTGTCCCTAAGCTTACCGACCGCTTAGCGATTGATATGGTATTTAAACCATAAACTGGTATAGATGACACGAGTTTTAAGTCGATCGGTCTTACCTTCTTCTTGTTGAAACGTATGGAAGACTGGTAAAGCTGTACGTGCCAAAGTTTGCTCTGCGAAGCCATCCTATCTGTGAGATGCAGCATAGTTGACAAAATTTACAATGAACTTTTGACAAGAAATGATTCTTTATAGGTATACTTACGTCGATATAGAGGGCGCTTTAGCCAACGCCTTAGGTGCAATTTTCTTTTCACTAGATCAAGGTTTCCACTAACGCCCAGAGAAAAGCCTGTGTAAACTTTCCCTTAATCGCGGTATAACTCAACTTAGTCCTAAGGCAATTTTGAACTTGGTAAGTTCTAAGGTAACTTACCTTATATTCCTTAGGTAACCGATCCTTTTGAAACATGTGTAAAATCAACCTAGTTCTTGGTAACTGCATGCCAGACTGTCTAAGGAGTTTTACCTTAAACCTAGGCTGAATTAAGCCTAATCTTTTACATAGGCTAATATGCTTAGTTACCCTAGAAACTAAAGTAGCCAAACAAAAATTTACCAATTTTTGTAGATGTACATAGCCATATAAAGGGTATTTCAATAAGAGCGCTACAAAAGTTTTTTTAAATGCAACAAAAACGGTTTTGGATATCAATGAAATTCTTTATTCCTGTGAAAGTACGTTCGATGCCATTATGTATGGAACTCGATTTCTTTTGCATGGCCACCACGGGCACGCTTGCAGAAGTCCAGACGCTGAACCCAATTTTCGACGGTTTTCAAGCAGAAATCGGCCGATACTGCTGCAATTTCACGTTCGATATTCGTACGAAGTTCATCAATCGTCGCTGGCTTGTTGGCATAGACCATAGACTTGACGTAGCCCACAGGAGATAGTCTAACGGCGTCAAATCGCACGACCGAGGCGGCCAAGCGACTGGACCATTTCGTGAGATAACACGTTCTCCAAACTTGGTTTCCAATAAATGGATTGTGACATTCGCTGTGTGGCTTGTGGCGCCGTCCTGTTGGAACCACATGTCCTCCAAGTCCATATCATCCAATTGGGGCCAAAAATATTCGGTTTTCATTGAACGGTAGCGATTCCCATTCACAGTAACGTGCCGCTCTTGATCATAACGGAAGAAGTACGGCCCAATGACGCCGCCGGCCCATAAACCACACCAAACCGTAATTTTTTCGGGATGCAATGATGACTCATGGAGTACGTGTGGATTGCTGCCTGACCAATACCGCATATTTTGTTTATTGACGAAGCCATTCAGCCAGAAATGAGCCTCATCGCTGAAGATGATTTTTCGATGAAAATCCGAAACATTTTCAAGTTGTTGCTCAGCCCAATTCACGAACATACGACGCTTCTGGTGGTCAAGCGGCTTCAGTTCTTGCGTCAATTTAATCTTGTGAGGATGTAGGCCAAGATCTTTTCGCCTAATTCGCCACAACGACGTCATAGAGATGCCCAACGCTTGAGAACGACGTGTGAGAGACACATTTGGGCTTTCTTCAACTGAAGCCTCAGCGGCAGCAATATTCTCGACACTACGGGCACTTCTTTGTCTCACTGGCACGGGAACATTTTGTACTGTGCCTGTGGATTCAAATTTGTCCACTAGACGCTCAATTGTTGATCTGCTAGGACGATTATGACGACCATAAATTGGACGTAGCGCTCTTAACGTTGAGGCCACTGACTCCGAATTTCGGTAGTAAATTTTAATAATTTCGACTCGTTGTTGGCTCGTATATCTTTCCATCATGAAATGGCAAACCTTACTGAAGAGAAATGTCAAAAGAGCGGCTAGAAATTCGGCGTCGTGTGCTGTCCCTGCCGCTCTACCTTTGTAGCGTCCCTGTTGAAGAACCCTTTACATATTCATACAGACTTTTAATTTAATTTACTATGCAGCCAAACTTACCTTACTCGTATTTCTTAGACTGATGCTATCCAGAAATGTATTAGAAATGAATGAAATGTTTTTTATGTTAAGTAATTTTTATCCTTATTTTTTTTCTGCTATTTTTTTTTTTCCAATACGTGCGATATTTAATATTTATACAATATAAAAAGGGTTATATGATTTTTTTATATTATTATTATGATTTGAAGTAGCGTTGAAAATGCGATGTTAGTAAAATCTTGAAATAGAAAACATACATTTGACGAAGTATACAACATTTTCTTTGTGAAACATTGTTTCCGAACCCATTTTGTTGTAAGATCTTTTAGAAAGCTTTTTAAAAAATTGGCTTTAGTTTGATTCGAAAACAATGTGTTTTTATAAAAACTGTAAAATACGCCTGCTCTGTTCTGTATCTGTCGATCAAGTGACGATATATTTTATTTTTTTATTTGTTTCATTTGACATTTTGCTAAAGTGTTACTAGATACTACAAATACATACATAAAACAAAAGGGAATTTCACTGCACTTACCTTCAACTTCTTTGTCGACAAACTTTTTGTCTAAAATTTTGTTTGTTATTTGTTGTAAACTTTTTGTTTTTGCTTTTAAGTTTCCACACTGTATTGCACTGTACTGTTTTTAATGTTTTTATATTTCCCGAACATATTGAACTTATATCACTGATTATTATTCGTCAACAAAATACGTCCACAAATTACAAAGGCCAGTAAAACACTTTGCATGCAACAAGCGAAAATATATTTTGGAGGATTTACTACCTTAGATGTTATATATTTACCTTAGAACTAAGGAAATTTTACATGGTCGGTGAAAACGTATGCGGAATATCAGCTTAGGCCTCAGGTACATTTACATAGTAACTAGGGTAATTTGTACACTGTTTCTGAACCTAACTGTACATTCCGAAGCAATACACGAAAATAAATTTCGATTGGCTGGTTGCAGGCAGGCGGCTTCTATCAGATGGCTCCTACCAATCAGTATGGTATGCGAAACTTTACCTTAGAACTAAGCAGAGTTACGTATGTCCTTAGATGAATATACACTTATTTGTATCTAGGTTAAGATACCTTTGGCCCGTAGGCAATTTAGGCTATTTCTCATTACCTATGCCATGCATAAATTGCCCTATTTATTGGCAGATTTATGCCTGTCCAACAAATTCCATAAAAAAATATTTACCTAAGGCGTTTAAGGCAATTTTACACAGTATTTTTCTCTGGGTGAGGCTTGTAAACTGAGCAGAAGCCGAATGCGTTAAATGTGCCATAATGAGTCCGCAAGGTGGAGCTTTGTCTTCCTACTGTGGGGCACTCTTGTTCTCTGCTTACCGCACTCGATGATAGGGACGTCCAAGTTGAGGTTTCTTATGCCGATATAACCATGCTGACTGACTCAAATCCGTAGTCCACTGGTTCCATTACCTAGCCGGGTCGGGTTATCCAAAAAGTAACTTGCTGGGTTGCTGCATAGCTGAGATTCTTAATACCCTGTTTAACCTAGGGCAGGGTGCCATGAAAAAAAAAGTCCTACTTTACATCATGAACCGCTCTAGTTAAATCTTCTGACATGGGGATCTTCAAGAGTCAAAGTGCGAATAATTGATTTGGATGGCTGTAAACGGCGGTTACAGACCTAGGAATGCGGCAGAGTTTATTAAGAAAAATCGTAGCATATGATTCAAGGCCAACAAAGAGAAAGGACATTTTTTTTTATCCAATCTTGAATAGCTGTTTAACCATTTTACTAGCCAAGCGACCCACAGCTTCGAGTCCCTTCTAGCATTGTCTGTAAAATTCAATTATTTTCCAAGTAAAATATACCTCAAAAGTCAGTCAATTTTGGAGCTTCTACTTCATTTAAATTAAGGACTCCGCAAATATCTCACAAAACATTAAATTCAGATATATGTATATAGCTACCTCCATCAAAGGTTCCCATCCTCCAGAAGCGCTTATCCCGGCTCATCACACCAATCAACCCTCATCGCTGTCAACTCATCATCATCGAATAAAACAAACAAGACCGCACCACATGAGTACTCCGCCCTCCCCCCTCCCTCCCCCTCTCTAGTAAAATCACATTATATCCACAATAATTATTATCATAACTTTCTCACCTCGCCTGTGGTAAAATGAACTAGCTAAAAGTCATCTGGAAGATAAATCACACGCATTTAGCATGGCTCAAGCCACAATGCCGACGTCGGGGTGAGAAAAACCCCCATCATCATCATCATCATCAACAACAACCATCGTATACTCAACATCGTCTTCATCTTGCCATCAACATCTTATTACCATATTATGACAGCCCGGTTGCCATCACTGAAGATTATGTCAAAATCTGTCGGATGAAATTAAGTCACACACTCGCTCATGTACACAAACACATCGGTACCGCAATGCAACCGGATGATAAACAAGAATCCTTTTCAGCATCGAAGACGGCACACCCTGCCGTCCTCGCTGCCGCTAAAGGTGTAAACAGCTTTGCGGGGTAAACATAATTTGTCACTGACATATGTGAACTATTTGACTTGGAATACCCATACACTTGCACACGCAGCCAAAGGATAATCAACGTTATCCGAATATGGCAACAACAGCCACCCCCAGCCCTGTGGGGCGGCAAACTATATTCGGCTCGTAAACTCGTCGACATCGATAACAGGCTTCTTTCAACACCTTTGGCAAATCCGTTTCATCACCTCTCTGAGCGAAAGCGATGTGCGTTTGATTGTGCACATGTGTGTGCTGGCTGCTGGGTATATGTTATCCTGACACATTCCACCTTTCATGGTTAATTTTGTGTAATGCGTTGATGATGCCTATTTGAGGGGGAATGACGTCGAGTATGATGGTACTCGGGATAATCCTTTTGCCTAATACGCAGAGGGCCTGCCACGACAGTGGTGGGTTAAAGTTGGCGCACTTCTCATGTTGCAATGGCTGACGGTAATTCATGGCATGAGATGGATTTATCACTTGACTTTAATTAGAGGTCGGTGGATGCAGCAGAGCCGTCCTGTGCATTCGTCCAGTCGATGCGGAGCTCCGTCATTTGTTTTAGCAAAATTTCGACAGGACTGCTATCTAAAATCCAAACTTGAACACACTTGCAGCTCTGTTTCTCAATGGAAGCTGACGTATTTGCAAAAAGTTGAACTTTTGAACAATTTTAGAACCTTCTCTAAGGGTTAGATCAATTTTGGAAAAAAACGCAGAGCCCCGGTGGACAAAACCTACTGTTCAAAAGTGTATGTCGATGTTTCTTCAATGAATTTTAAGAAATGTGGTACAAAATGGCTCGAAAACTGGCTGCGTTGGTGTTTTTGACCCCCCTGGAGAGGGTCAAAGGGGTTCAAGCAAAACAGTTCGAACAAAATTTGTGACACTCGTAAATTCACTGCACCGACGGTACATGGTTATCATAGACCCCCTAAAAGAGGAATTTAACTTCTTTTGATCCCCCTGGAAAGGGTCAAAGAGGTTCAAACAAACATTTCCAATAAAAATTTGTGAAAACTCGTAAGTTTAATAGGCCGGCGCAACGTGATTATCTTTGACCCCCTTAGAGATGAATGTTACTACTTTTGACCCCCCTGGAGAGGGTCAAAGGTACAAGCAAACAGTTCCAACACAAAGTTGTGAAAACTCGTGTATTTAATAAGCCGGCGCAACGTGATTATCGTTGACCCCCCTTAGAGATGAATGTTACTACTTTTGACACCCCCGGAGAGGGTCAAAAGGTACAAGCAAACAGTTCCAACACAAATTTGTGAAAGCTCATAAATTAAAAAAGCCGGCGCAACGTGATTATCTTTGACCCCCTTAGAGATGAATGTTACTACTTTTGACCCCCCTGGAGAGGGTCAAAGGTACAAGCAAACAGTTCCAACACAAAGTTGTGAAAACTCGTGTATTTAATAAGCCGGCGCAACGTGATTATCGTTGACCCCCCTTAGAGATGAATGTTACTACTTTTGACACCCCCGGAGAGGGTCAAAAGGTACAAGCAAACAGTTCCAACACAAATTTGTGAAAACTCATAAATTAAAAAAGCCGGCGCAACGTGATTATCGTTGACCCCCTTAGAGATGAATGTTACTACTTTTGACCCCCCTGGAGAGGGTCAAAGTGGTTCAAACAAACAGTTCCAACACAAAGTTGTGAAAGCTCATAAATTATAAAAGCCGTCGCAACGTGATTATCGTTGACCCCCTTAGAGATGAATGTTACTACTTTTGACCCCCCTGGAGAGGGTCAAAAAGGTTCAAACAAACAGTTTGACGCAAATTCATGCCCACTTAAAGATCGTCAAACCGGTTTAAATATAACAAATGACACAAATAACGACCGAGGTTGGTATTGACTAAGTTGAATTTTCATTAGGATAACCCCCTTAGAGGGGGGCTAAACTGGGTTTTTATTAGAGAAAGAAATCTGAAAGGTTTTTTATTTAGGATATAGGGACCTGTCTCAGTCAGTCTTCAACGTCAAACCGTAGTCTTAATAATAGTTTTTAGGGGGGGCTTCTGACATGACTTGCACTGGATTCACGTGAATATTTCTTGACTTCCAACCCTTGTTTAGTTGAACGTTCGGTGCGAAAACGTGGTTTTCCTTTGACCTTCTTGTGTTGTAGGTGGCATATCGTTGAACAGCGGTTAATAATGTCGGTTGATTATATTTTTTTTAATTCTAAATAATGGAGATAGTAAACTAACAAAAAAAAACTGATATTTTTTTTTTATTCCACAACTAAAATGCATATATAGACCCAACCCTTCGCGTAACTTTCACGCCACACTGTGTGCGATTGTAAGAAAAATTATTTTCTCATTAGGCAGGATGAATGAGCACTCCAAGAAGGCAACTACAACTACAACACCCGGCCACATCACCAACCCCATGCTGCGATAGTTTACCTCATCTCTATCCCCTGCTAAAAAGGGTTGATTTATGCCCTTGTTTACCCAAGTTACCTTTCGGATATCCTTACACGGCTCCAGATGCGTATACGTGTATAGTAAACATCCCCAATTCCGGTGATGATTTCTCATTAATATTCATTGCGGTGGACTATGATTTTATGGGATGCTACTCGCACATTGAGTCGATGATTGAGTCCGTTTTTCCAGATTGTTGAGTTAATCCCAAGCGATTTGACAGAGGACAGGCCAGAGAGTTTCAAGGATAATTTGAATTGATTCGAAAAGGGACTGCGTCGTCACTCCGAGGTATAGAGCTGTACAATCGTCATACGAATGATTATTCTCAATTACAACAAACGTCCTACCTATACTCTGTGTTTGTGGTTGCCAAAAAATTCGCGCGCGAATTCCCTTCAAAAGTGTGTCACGAAGAAGTGGTATGGGTGGTAGTTTATAGGGACTGACGAGAATGCGCTATTATCCTTGTGCCTGTTTTGAATTGTCCTGACATATTTATGCCGTCAAATTAACATAATATGTAAATGTTATCATCGTCAGTTTGGTGAACTTTCTTTTTGTTTGCCTTTTTAGTTTTGAAATGAAATTTGGCTCGAAGGACCAAAATTGAGAATATTTCTTTTTTCTTCTCATTTGCACCTCTCTGTGTCTTGTGGCAGTTTGATGGAAGAATGATATTATGCGATGGGTAAAATCAAACATTCTAATGCAAAGGGCATCGTTTATCTGCGACAACCGAAAAAAAGGGACACAGAAAAGTTTCCACAGTGCAGACGCGGTGGGGGCTTGCGTATTTGTATACATACACATACACCCTTTGGTGGTGTACTAAAGGAATCCATTGAAATGAAAAACGATTATGATGTCAAATAAAATAGAAGAAGAAGTGCTTTCGGTAGGAGGCGAATTGTCGCTTCGCAGTGGGAATATAATTCCGAGGTGACAGCGGCGGCGGCTGAGATGTGGCTTCAATTAAATGTCAGTTTGTTTTTACGTTAATGCCCGGTACAGGTAAACGAGTATATAGAGGTGACAAGCATGGGCCGTTTTACGAGAGGTAGTTTCCTATGCTAATTCGCATTGGTAAGCGTCGTTAGATAGGCGCGCAGTTAAGGTTAAACTTTTTTTTTTCGGTTTTTTTTCTTTTGAATTTGATGCTTGTTTGGGGTGTCTTTTGGGCGACTCTGTCATAGACTTGGAAATGTCACAGTAAATGGGGGATGATATTAGAGGAATATTGCTTCCCGGGTAATGGGTGTACTTTGAATAAAATTGTCACAGAATTGATGTCGGCTTTGACTGGCTATTGTAATCACTAAGAGTGGGATTTAAGTGACAGCAGCGGGCGCTGCGAAATGTGGGGTTTTACAAGGTTCTCTTCTACAACTAAGAGCGGCTTGTGAATTGGAAAAGGGGTTAAGCACCAGGATGAGTGGGCAATTAGAACCGATTTCCAAGAAATTATACCCACGAAATTCAGGGTATCGGACAAAATTCCGTTTTCAAAATTCTCCTTTTTAAAAATCTGCAAACTACATATAAAGGTTTTAACATTTTCCAAACCTTTTTTATTTTGGAAGATTTTTTAAAAGCAGAGATGTAGACAACATTTTCATTTTTAAATTTGTATTTTTTTAAATGTTTAATTCCTCCTTTACCCGTTGTTCTATTTTTCTTAAATTCATTTTTGCCTTTTTTAAGGTTCCGTACCCAAAGGAAAAAAAAACGGAACCTTATTAGTTTCGCTTTTGTCCGTCCGAACCCACTGGACCAATTTTGTTTTCGATAGATATTGTTTTTTTTTTTTTTATAAATAACCGAAAATTGTTTGTTAATGTCTACTTTTTCTTTTTCTACTTCTGTGTTCTTATTGAAAAAACAAAAACAAATTTGTTTGCTTTCCACTTTTGTTCATATTTTTTGGGCATCCGGTCAAAATTCTGCTTTCAAAATTCTGTCTTCTCACACAAAAATTCTGCTTAGCGAAATTCAGCTTTACAAAATTCTGATTTTCAAATTTAAGGCAATAAAATTCTGCTTATTTTGCTTTTTTCCAACAGACAAATGCAAACGACGAGAAAAAAAAAGACAGTTTAGAATCTATAGAACATTAAAAATTATTTACTTTTAATTAAAAATAAAATTAAAAAGAAACAAGAAAAAATAGATTGAATATTGACATAAAAATTTAATAAAAGAAACAATACCTATTGAAAAAATAATGATGCGAAATTTAATTAAAAAAAGAAAAGAAGCAGTCAGAAATTACAACTTTTATTTATTATAATTTCATTTGTTTTCTTTTTATACTTCATTTTGGCAGTATAGAAGGACAGCCAAAATGATATTCAATCAAAGTCCCTTCGACAATCGACTCGTTAGGATCTCCGAATACTCTGAGACCATTTTCCTAGGAGGTTCGTTGTAATTACTGTTGGTGGACAGAAAAATACTTTTCTTAGTCTTCCTAAAAAATATCAATTACAGTGTCGCTTCTTTTGTTTACTTTCGTATTTCTATAGTAAAAATAAAATTAAATCGTATTTTTAAAAAATACCCACGACATTTTTTATTTTCCGCCCAGGAGGAAATGAAATAAAAGGTTACAAATAAAAATAAAGAATAAAGGAGCTAAAATTAGAAAAATGTTCTCTCCATCTCTCCTTTACAAAATAAAAAAGGTTTGGAAAATGTTCAAAACCTTTTTTTATTGTTTGCAGAATTTTGTAAAAAGAATTTTGACCCCAGACCTATTTTTTGTTGGTTGAAAATAGGCAGAATGAGCTGAATTATTTTGCTTTAAGTTTGAAAAGCAGAATTTTGTAAAGTTGAATCTCGAAAAGCGTAATTTTTGTGTGAGAAGGCAGAATTTTGCAAGGCAGAGTTTTGAAAGGCAACATTTCGAGACGTTCAATGCATTTCTACCACAAAGTGAGAGCGAATTTTATAAACGAATGGAAATATCTTCTTTTTTTTTCATCCTATAAGAATAGCGGTGTCTAGGCTGACGGCAAGTTCTGTGTCAATGCACTTAAATTTTCAATAGGGGGCAAGTGAATTCCGATTAAGGGAAACATTCCGTTATTGATTTTAGGGTGAAAGCTCCATGGGGGATAATGGGTTAATCATCAATTCACGAGATGTTATACCCAGTTCAATAAGTCCTAAAGCACCCACATAGAACAAGTTTCATGCGACCCAGTCATGCACATTTTTTTTTTTTGTATTTTTCCTGTCTTTGACGGGTTTGGTTCGTTAGATTGACTAACTTTTTGACAGGTTGTTTTGACGTTTTGTGTCGGTGCAAGATATATATCCTCAAACTCATTAAATAATAACTTGATCAAATAATTTAGCTTGTTTTGACTAAAGAAATCATCTCACCAGTTTTTACTTAGTTACAGGATACCTATACCAACGAGGATATAAAGCGAGTGTGAATTTTAACCAAGGTAAGTACAAATTTCACATGCTATCATTTAATTTTTCAATTATAATTTAATCTACCATTCCTTTTTAAAATTACACCCTGGTTGTTGAATTGTAGCCCTGGATTTAAGGGGCTAGCCCTCATTCGCTACAAATTTGAGCGGCTGTTCGCCGATGTACCTCTTGTACATATGTTGAGTCCTTTGAATATCAGTTTCTTTATTAATTTTCTCGCAAGTTGCAAATGTATTTCAAAGAGTCCTTTCCCATTGTGTATCTTAACTGCCTTGAGTTATATTTTTGCTCCATTTTTTGAATATTCCTACTGCATTATGTTCGATCAATTAATTGTGCACCCGCAAAATAGTCCAGCCGCCGGCAGAAATGGGAACCGAAAATAAATCCCCTTCCCAGTTGCCCGACCTTTATAATAATAAACAGTATTAACAACCTCTAAGGATCCCTTCGGTTGCATCAGCCATACCCAGGCCCCATTTATTTATGAGCTCCGTTCCGCTTTCATAACAAACGACAATGGGAAAAAGTCCTTCTTCTGATGGTATGCTGCAGGAAGAAGCAGCCTTTGTCATAATTTGCGCTGTCGCGTTAGATTGAAGGAAAACGAAGAGGAAAACTTTTCCCGAGCAACTGTGGGATCCTTCACATCCTTAAATATGTCAAAGACTGGAATCCATAAACCACATGGCGTATAAGTAGATCTTTACATTCCTCCCACCCGACTCTGAACGACATAAATATCATCTTCAACGACCACCCTTCCGAAGGAAGAGACGATCTGCCTGGTATGTGTAGGTTTACGGTTTCCAAGTGATATATGCGAGAAGTTAGCAGTTTGGAAGGCGTCACTGAACGAAAAGGATATGAAGCGCGCCGCACAACAGAAACCCGCCATGTGAATGTCCGCACGCGGAGTTGAAGAAAAGTTCAAGTCCAACGTTGGATAGAGCACTTCACTCAACTAGGATTATATGGCGTATCCTTTTGAGAGACTTTATAGGACAAGAACCAGAACCCGCAGGTTCTTCGAGCATTTTGTGCTGACAACAGAACTGTGAAATAAATCAGAAACAAAACAGGACGCGACCGAAGAAAAACCATCTCTTCGATGTCAACATGGCGGCGAGACGCGTATAGTCCTTAACCGCTTTGCGGTCGTAAATGTCACCCGTTCGAAATATTTATGTCACTTGGAGTAAACAACGAAGACGATGTGTTCGGTGGGGCCATTCTTCTCCAATCACTTTGAAGCGAAGGCAACTTATGTAACATGTAGCGTCGTCGACGACGCTCAGCACATAAAAGATGATGAGCATTCTGCGAGGATTTACGAGTATATGCGTACACACACACACACACGTACAGAGAGATAACCACCAGCGCACTGGAATGGTTGCCGGCACACAAAAGATTTAGGACACATTAGTGTGTCCTGGCAGTAAACATAAAACAACAAAACTAATGGAAGGGACAACCATCATCCAAATGGACAGTCGCATTGGAATAGCAGCTAGAAGTAGCTGTAGCTGCTCCACTAGCAAATAACATAAATGCCAGCATTTTTATGATGGAGGATGAAATTTATTCGTCCTTTTTGTCTGTGCTTTGTTGGCGTGCCTGCAATCAGGAATCGTCGTAGTTCTGGAGACGTTGATGTGTGCCAGATAGAGACGGTTGTCCAAACAAAACGATGAGACACACATAATCCACGACACAGCGCCGAGGAATGGGCGAGTAATGTACATAAATATGCGGGCTAAAAGGACACTAACTACACACAGAACGCAAGGATAAATTTCCCGTCAATGGCTGCTTATGTCAGGGTTTTTTTTTTTTTTTTTTTCCTTTCGTTTGGGACGATTTCTCCGCTTCTTGGGCTGCGGGGATGACTTTCGAAGGATTCCAAATAAATCTCTTGTCTGCGCCGAGTTGGGGCGAGTAGTTTTCGGTTGTTGTTTTTTTTTACAAAAATAGATTTTTCATAAATTGCCGTTGGCTCATGGATACAACATAACGTCTTGCCAATGGTTGGCAACTGTATACAAATATTTATGGTGCTCGTCTGTGTGTGTGTGTGTGTTATTTATGACACTTCGATGCGAAATTGAATGACTTGTTTTTGATTTGGTTCCGAGCCGAATATACGCGGCCCGAAGGACCAATCTCTTGTTTTGCTCGCAGAAATACTGGGGATTTATTTTTATTTGCTTTGGTGTGGCCGCGTCCAATTTTGTCGAAAATAAATTATTCTTCATGCGTCGTTTGAGTTTCAAATTGTTTTGTTGTCAGTTCTCAGTGCTCAGTTTCGGTTTGATGATGAGTGGATTTTATGTGTACTTCGGTCGCCCTGATGTGGATAGTTTTTGGCAGGACAGTGGGAATAGTCATTTTTGAGAGATAGTTTTTGGGAATGGAATTTATTCCCTCCACTGGTGGGACTATCGATGGGGGTATTAGTTTGACCAAATGTTGTTGTATAATTAGAAATTTGAAAAGCATATTAAAATCCTTTTCGAGAGGCTAATCTTTTTGAGCCTGGGGCGGTGTATTTATTTCGATTTTCTTGTTTGCGAAGGTGATACTTTAGCAGATAGGAAAATAGGGCTAATGCATGGACTTAATTTGGCACTAAAATAGGTTTAATCTATAAGTGTTTGTTACAATGAAAACATGGATATAAGGTCCACCATTTAAGCAACAACCTGCAGCGCATTTGACCTCGTAGAACAAAGAGTGCGCCCAAAGAAAATCAGTGAAAACAATCGACACTTTCATTCATGAAGGTGAGAGGGTGGAGGATCTTTCAAAGGGGGTTATAGCTTTTTCGGTAGAGATATTTAAGTTCCTGATATATTTCGAAAAAAAATCATTAGAACCTCAAACCCAATCGGGTCTATGTAGCAGCTCGATGGCATCTAAAGCGCTTGCAACAATTTCACAGTCGCTTCACTAAATCGACAAAGCCGGGGAAAAATCCTTACCAACTGGAGACCAATTTTTAACAACTCGCTTCCTAAGTAAATTTAGTAGAAGTTTGTCAATCTTGACGGTAGTATATGAACTGAGTAAGGGAAATACGATTTATACCATTTATGAGACCGATCTTATGTCACTAATCGTGACGCATTTTCTAAGCAAAGCGAGCTCTATCTCACATCAAACTTCCATTTTAAGGGCTCACTGAGGTCTAACCAAGTTAGGAAAAATCGCAGAAGACTGATTGAAAAGCTTGAACCCATCTTTTCGCATATCAACCCATTTTTACCATCAGTCTACAAAGTAACAGCGATTTATAACAACCCGTGGAAAGTCAACGTTAAATCCCTTTATTTACCTACTTCTTTATAGAAACTTAGAAAAGTACTAGACTTGCACTTGAATTGTTGTCCTCCTCATCGTTCCATATGCCATAGAATAGGCAAAGGTCAGCAACTAGTCTCCTGTGAAAATAAGTTGGAAAGACCTGTTATAAGTGTCGTAGCTACAGGCTTGCACACATTGTGCTTGAAAAACTATGTCCTCAGTGGTCATAAGGGCAGTTCAAATTCGACTAAGCCACACAGATCAAAAGAAGCTATCAATCCATAGAAAGAAAATACTTTTTGACTCTTCTCTTAATGTGGCAAAAGGTAAAAACTTCATTTCTCAAAGAGTGGAAATGTATTTCCGGAAAAATTTGTTGGTACCTACCATTACAGAGCTGATAAACTATGAATGAACGATTGTTTTGCGATCTTTGAAGCTGAAAAACTCGTACGGACTAATTCGATTTTTGAAGTTTTTTTATAAGAAAACCAAAGAGTTGGTGTGCGAACTAGATTTCCGGGGAAATGACAGTTGATAATCTTTGAAATTTTTTGACACATTTAGAGAAGGACAATAAATTGCATTATTAAATGGGTTGATAGCAAATGAATACATTCTTTATTTGAGCTTTGTGGTTAAGTAGGATTCAAACGGAATATAAGACTATTTTTTCCAAATTTCCAAATATTGAATTCTTTTTTGTTGGCAAAATAAACTTTTTCCTTTTTGACACATATAGAGAAGAACAAAAAATCTTTTTATTCTTCTGGTTGATAGCTAACGAACACACGTTTCTCTTGAGCTTTGTAGCATAGTAGGATTCGGACTGTGTATATGACTTATGTTTTTCCAAATTTTTATTTTGGCTTACTTTTTTGGTCGTTAAATTAACTTTTTACTTTTTGACATTTTTAGAGCAGAGCAACAAATTATTGGGTTCTACGGGTTGGTAACAAATGAATAGGAGCTTCTTTTGATCTGAGTGGCTTAGTAGAAGTCGAACGATATCTATTTTTTTTTTTTCAATTTAAAGGTTTTTAAATTTTTTGGAGACCTATCTTGACTTTTTCGGCCCACGAAATATGTGATTTAATTTAGTAGTCGCGTACAAATATTCGTACAAAATTCCGAACTCGAGATGTTAATCAATTCTGACATTACGATGATAGAGGAACTCAAAAAAGTGTGTCGCAAAATTCTGTCTGTCTGTCCGAATGTTCAGAGGCCTACAGCCTAAACGGCTGTCCGGATTTCGTTCAGACTTCGGATTTGGAGTTTGGGGGCTTACAGTTGGGGGCCTTTTTTTTTGCACGGTAACCTCAATATTAATGGTACTTCCCATATAAAATGTTCATACCAGTTTGATTTGTTTGAAAACGGCTCCAACGATTTCAACCAAAATTGACATTTAAGCTTGAGTAGGTGAGGTTAACATGACTGCATACTTCGTTTTCCTCTGAAAAATCTAACAAGGGTACTTTTGAAATTTGGACATATCTCGAAAACGGTCCATACGATTGGAACAAAAAAAATGCATTTCTAAGGTGATATCGCCATTTCGAACTTAATGGAAAACTCAGTTTTTCTCTGCTTTATCGTAAAACGGATTTTTGAAAAAAAGTATTTTTTTTTAAAAATATAGTTTTCTCTAGTTTACCTGAAAACGGCAATAACTGTTTTGACCAAAATGCAAACTTAGAGTAAAATAGATGTTTTCAAAATTATTGCGTCCTTAATTTACAATTCGAATCACTGAAAACGCTAGTTCTAGAAACTGCTCATTACACGAAAACCCCATTTTCGATTTCGATAAAGCTTTAAAGACCAAGTAATGCTTACATCCCGAACAATAACTTCTACTCGGTTTCCAGCTAAATAGTTAAGCAATAGTATTTTTCAAACATTTTCTATCTATGCAATATTTGGTACTTTACAAAAACCGCTCTAACGATTTTGATCGAAATACATTATATAAAGATAAAATCAGTATTCGAAATAAGATCGTGTACTCAGTTTTTCTCAAAAAATTCGAACAAATCAATTTCTTAATTATTTCTCAAACATGACTTTCCACTTCTCGAAGAGTTACAAAATCAAGAATAGAGCAATTGAATCTCATGTACTTTGTTTGGTGAAATTCCAATGTGGCGGACCCAGATGTCAGATAGAATATTATGTCTGCAACAATTTCTGAATATCAGCCGATAAGTAAACACAGGTACCTCTGCTTGACTTTATTTCCCCGCAAGATTGGTTGACCACCGGATGGTTGACCTAAATAACTTTCAAACTCACTTATCATTCAAAACAACACATACGCTCCACCGAACACACCCAGAAGACGCGTAACCACACCTATTCGACGAGGATGTCCCTAAAACAAATTGAATTTTAATAATCCATGCATCAATGGCTTATCTATTTTTAATGAGCTCACTAATTCAAGCGTTCCGCAATAATGAACTTTTGTCTACCTGGGTTGTGTCACCCGGCTGGGTCATAAAAATCTTCCTTTCAGAATATCAATGCCCTTTTCCGTATGGGAAACTTTCTAATGGATGCGAGGAGGACCTTTGGGGCCATAAAAAAAGTTATGCGAGCGCGTTTTTTACGACCCACCGATGTTCAATATTCGATAAGGTGCAAGCCTAACCTTAAGTCATATGCCAGGGATGATGATCATCGCATCATCATCATCATCCTCGTTGTCAAGTGAAGAAGGTTAACCTCTAACTAACATCTGTTGCAAGTTCGTTGATAGTTTTCCGCAGGTTGTGCGCAATTTGATTTTTTTTCCTACCACGGAGCCTCGAAATTGAATATTCACTTCCACCGGGGCAAGGAGTGACAGGTATTACGGTCTCTATTATGCATTACAGCACTAAAGGGAAGGGTTCCCGGGTCTTTGTTGTGTTGCTTAGGTGGGCATTTGAAGCATCTGACGCACTCTGCCTGCCAGTTGATTAACATTATTCCAAATTGTATCAGCCCGACTATGTATCCAAAGGAAATTCATTTATCGACTGCAGGGATGGGGAAATGCATGCAAATAGCCGAGCAGGACGTGGGGGGATTTCGGTGGAAATGAAAAGAAACTCCCGATGGCTTACGGTGGAGTTCTTTTTATTGGATTATGTAAAGCAGGACACACTTAGATGCATTTGCTATGGTTTTCTCGAATATCTGCTGGTTGGTTATTTTGTTTTCATAAAGTCGGGTGTGTGTGGTTCGCGTTTGTTCTCGAAATGAGTTCCACTTTTGAGGATAGTTTTGCATTTTGTTTAGAATTTTTCTCGTTGTATTCGTGGCGAGTCCTTGTAATTGAATTTGGGCAAAAGTCTGTAATGAATACGAATTGCACTGGTTACACAGTGGGTGGGTGAGACGATCTTTGGGTATACACTCAGCTGAAGGTATAGCAAGTGCAAGTGCAGTTAAGTTGTTCTTTAGTGAATGCAATATCCTGTAAATTACTACGGAGGGTATATTCATGTCCAATCTACTCGTGGGACTGTGAATATTAATTTTGTTGTCGAATATCTAAGGCAACTGCAACTGGTAGTTTTTTTGTGGTCTTACTTTTATTATCCTTTTGATCCATAGCGTTTTAGGAGGAGCTCTTTGAAAGCTTTGTACATATATATCGGAACAAGGAACGAAGTACAAGTGCTCACCAACTGACGTTGAGCAGTGGATGGTGGGACTTTTAAATTACAAAGTTGTTTCTAGGTTTTTTTTTCCGAATTGGCAACGCTTTTTCAATCGGCAACCAATTTAGCGGGTGGCAGTTGAATTGTACATATTTATTTGCGATTTTAGTGCTTATACGTTTCCATATTCACCATTAGTATAGAATATGCAGTTGTATCTGATTTGAACTGGTCCAGCAATATACATCCAGGTCCTGGGGTTTTGTAACTGTAGAAAAAAGGTTCCCCTTAAGTACCAAAACATCCTTCCTTTAGTGCAAAGTATCTGTAAACTTGGTCTCACTTTCATTTTTCTGAAACCTCAGGCTTGGGAGCCCCAAAAACCGTTGCACGACCTGTCGTTGGGCGCCACTTTCGCTGAACTGCTTAATAATCGTTCGAAAAATCCTTCAATTTGCGAGCACAACTCTTCATTTATTTGAGTTTAGGAGTACCAACAAATTTTAGTAAAAATCTCTTCCCACTGTGTAAAAATTCTAGAAATGATTACTTCTTTCCTGTATCTATTTTGCTTCTGTCTGAAGACTCTAAAACTTCAGATTTGCAACCCCAAAACCTGTAAGCGTGAGGCGACCTGTCGTTGGGCGCCACTATTGATGAATTTCTAAGCTGTGTTTAGTTTGAAGACTCGAAAAACCGTTTAAGTATTTGTCCCGACCAAATGTTGGGCGCCATTCGTCCGATTGAGAGTTTGCCTTAAAAAACCAGTGCGCATACCTACAGAGGACTCAAAACTCAACCCATTATTCGCCGGCACATTCGTGTATAGCAGCATCCAGCCTACTCTCCGCAACACTCCTTACAACTCATTAATTTCTAGTTTCCTGCTGCCGTTCCACGTTGGCCAGATTTAACAGCTTTTCCATGGAATTCATCATTTAATGTCCACTTAGCGGGTTTTCCAATTCGGTGGCACTGTGCCGTGACCAACAATTTTAGAATAACTCTTCAAGATATATGACCCGAACAGGTGTTCATTTTGTATGTGTCGCATATTTTCCAAAACGGCGAACCTCACTAATGAGTAGCACGAACTCCCCCCCTCCAGCCCCAGCCTCTGTCTTGTTCCAAACTGGCCATTATCTCTCAACGCGCATCACCTCCCAGCCGAACATGCAGCAGCATCAGCCTCGAGTTCTCTCTCCCTCTCGAAAACAGACAACAGGAGGAGTTGTGAAGAACAAAACACAAAAAAAAAAAAACTCGCAAAACTATGCACGGGGGCGACAAACGAACCAGCGGACGAGCGGACGAGTGGTCGAACGAACGGGCAAACGCTCAACGAAGCCAACACACAACATTCATTTATCTCCCTCCCCGAGAGAGGCAAACCTATTCGCACATAAAATGTGCCATAGTGTGCATTATTTTAATGTCACTGATAAATCATTTTTATGTTCGTGGTAAATCAAGGAGTCTTCTATCCACCACCGTGCTGCTACTTTTGGCAAAAGCCCGCCTCTCTTCTCGCAGTGCACTGCATCTGGAATCTGTTTGCAGAGTGCGGTGGTATAGATGCGGATTCTCTGTTCCTGTCCACCCACCCGAAAGGACTATGCGCTATACGCTGGCTTTTTTCAGTGGACAGCGCGCAGCTGAATTGTTGTCCTTTTTCCTGGATTTCCATCGTTGGCGTGTTAAATTTTATGCCCTAATGGGCTTTTTGTATATTATACACAATTATACAATTGGAAAAAGGACGAAAAAGAAGCCACAAATACACAACACAAAAGCTGCTTCGAGAGGAGTTAAGGATAATAACCAACTCCAGCCCGGGGTGACGACGAAATCGAATGGCGGCAGCGGCGACAAAGGCAGCGAGGAGGTTATAATATATTTAGCGACTACTCTGTGAGGCATACAAATAATAAATGAGCGAGAGAGGTGCCATAAAACACTTTGCAGGATGACTCAAAATGTCGGACGGGAGAAATTATCGCCAAAAAAGGATTCCGAAGAAGGATTGCTGCAAATATTTCCTTCTCCTTCTCCTTCTCCTCCTGATTTTGTTATACACGAATGTTTGACTCTGCGTATGTGTGAGTGAGTGTGTGTTCGGCTGCTTTATGTTTTGTGTGCGGATTGTTAGTGTTGTCCTTGCACAATTGCGAGTGCATGGGATACTTTTCTTTGTGTAGTATTATTTCTTTGGGGGTAGAACTCATAATTTATGTGGGGATTCACACTGATGATGACGGTGGGCGGCGAGAACGATGAGCCCGCGAACAACGCTCTACCAGGTCCACAAGAATGCGAGTGTATATGGTTGCGGTTGCGACATCACACATAAAGGCGATCAGGAATATATCCTGTTGGGATTGTCTTTTGAAATATTACCGGCTTTTTTTTGGACATTAATTGCTGTTCCTCTTAATTAAGTGTTAGCGGTGTGGCCGGGCTTCAGATGTATATATTTTTTTCTTTATGCGTTTTAGGCTCTATTTCATTGCATAGTTTTGGGTATATCTTCCTTTGTCAATGCGCTGTTAAAATATCCTCGGAAGGGAAAGTTTTCCCAAGAACATGTGAATTATATTGCAAATTGAAAAAATAACATGGTGCACCAGAAACTATGCAAAGAAAATGAACTTTTTTTTTATAGCAAGATCCACAAATTATGCAACACAAAACGATCAGCGAACTGTTGGTAGTAGTCGCTGAAGGATATTTTCTTGAAGACTGGTGTTTAGAAATAAATACAAGTCTTAATATTTTTTTAACTGTCCATTCGGAACTATGGTTGTCAACTATTTAGAGGTGAACCGCTCACTTTTGGTAGGGCTCTACATTAGGCTCAAAATTTATGGAAATGATTTTTAGGGGCTAGAACCTTATAGCCCCTAAAAATCAATACTCGGTTAGGAAATGTATTTCACTAGACGTTATCCCAGAAGTTTATATCTTCCTTAAAAATCATTACTCGGTAACGAAAGGTTATCTCAAAAGTTTTTAACGATAGCCTCGATATATCGAGTAAAATCTTCAAACAAATTGGCGCCCAACTTTGGTACTTTTTTAGTCTTAAGGCTCACCGAAAGTGGGGGTCGGTTTATCAAACCGCGGACTACAAGTTACAACAATTTAATTGCAGAACTAACAGCTATGAAAGTTTATCTCAAAAGTTTTTAACGATAGCCTCGATATATCGAGTAAAATCTTCAAACAAATTGGCGCCCAACGTTGGAATACTGTTTCATTGTCGAATGTAGATAAATTTTTAAGGCTAAAGTTTATCCACAGCCTCAGACCAGCGAGTCCCTCCATTCAGTTCAAATTCTTGCATCGAATCTTGCATATCTACAAAGTTATCTCAGGTACTTTGTCAGTCTTTAGGTTCACGAAAAGTGGGGGCTTCCCTTAGGTCGGTTTACAACAATTTAATTGCAGAACTAACAGCTATGAAAGTTTATCTCAAAAGTTTTTAACGATAGCCTCGATATATCGAGTAAAATCTTCAAACAAATTGGCGCCCAACGTTGGAATACTGTTTCATTGACGAATGCACATTTTTAAGGCTAAAATTTAACCACTTAGAGCAGCGAGTCCCCTCCATAAAGTTCAAAACCTTACCCACATCGAATTTTGCAAGTTATCTCAGGTACTTTGCCAGTCTTAAGGCTCACCAAAACTGGGGGTCGGTTTATCAAACCGCGGACTACAAGTTACACCAATTTAATAATAATACAGAACTAACAGCTATCTGCAAGCATGTCGTGGCGCTGTCAAAGCGATATTAGCTACCTAGCTGCAAGTCCCCTTAGTGCGCCATTGAATCGTCGCCATTCATCTACAACATCCAATCAAAATGTTTTCCCTGAAAGAATCACAAGGAAATGAGACCGTAGGTACTGCTGGTACTTTAAAAGTTGCCATAAGACCCAAACCTTTCTGCAGATCTGTGACTTTGTCATAGACCATAATGGTTTTCCTTGTCACCATTTAAATGTGACAGACCTTTCAGTAACTCCGACATGCATGGCACAATTAACGGATGAAAGCAAGATTGAGGCTAATGCACATCTCTTGTAACGGCTATTACTAAGCTAACTAGAGAGACATCATTTTAAATTGCTATTGCTAATTATGGATTTTTTTGTTCCCATCTCTTGTATGGATGAAGATTTCCTTTTTACGACGAATGGATATGTGCTACGGAGTTGAGTTAATTTTACAAAACTTGACTTAGGCCGTACACATCAGGACCGTTTCCATCGAATACGCTGATTGGCCTGTCGATCGGATTTGGCAGAGATGTCCCCAGAGAAGAACGTTCGACAGAATTCACTGTGGCTCAAACCAAAAGGAAGAGTTACTTGGAATAAATTGACTTATGAAGTGTCATCCATATCTAATGCGAAAAATGTCTCAATATTGTACTCAAAGTTACTCTACGTTGGGCGCCATTTTTAATTTTGCGCAATACCAGGTCTAAAAATTCGTCCTAGCAGAGGATGGGATGTGCCTTAAAACAGGTGCAAAACCTGCATCTAGCTTGTGATTAAAGTTATCAATAATATATCAGAAGGCATTTGTCCATGAAGGATGAACCCGTGGTTACGCGTTGGGCGCCAGTCAAAGACCCAATTCTGCCTCAAATAAGAATCAGAAGTGTTTCGTTTGAAATTAACCAGTTTGGTTACACGTTACGTCTACACCACGAGGCTTGCAGGCACGTAACAAACGTTTGCCAATAACTCACCCGAAGAGTTTTGTTTTTTTTTTTTATTTTCCAAAAGACACCACTTTGATGAATAGCCTATGACTGATTCAATACTGATAGCTACCGTTGCCGTAGCTATTATACAGCCACACATAAAAGAAGTAAAAGTCATCTAATAAAATCCGCATCAGATGCGCGCTCAAACTCACACACTTTAACTGTTTGTCGGGGCTAATTTATTGCCCATTATTATCATGCTCATCCACATCATATCATCATCCTCAGGATACGACACGACTACGATCGTAGCACAGTGTAAAAAGGACATATGCGAAGGAAATTGAATGCGCACAAATGTGAGTTATTGTCGTCACTTGAATTATGGTCGTCATACAAATGTTATCCGGGAACAATTACTCGGGAAACGCACGCCAAGGATTGTCTGATTGTGCGACTGTGAATATACCACACGGTCAGAGCAGCGATAAGGTGTGCCTGGCTGTGTTTGTATGCTAGTTAAATGCAACTGCGACACGAATTTATTTCCAAGGACTATAAAGACGGTGACGAAGACGGTTGGTAATATTGTGACGAGGATAGTGCTGCATGCAATGGATGAAGGGATATCCCCTTGAGGGAAGTCACACTAAAACTGGAAATGCGATTGTTTCGCTATTCATTCGCAATGATTTATACCGCGCTCCTTGGGCCTTGTACTCTTTGGGGATGAGGTGGTGAGAGATATTGTTGATTTGTCGCTGTCATCGTTAATCAGAACTAGGGCAAGGTAATCTCTCTGGCAAGGCGAACAATGGTGAGAGCGTTGACTTTTATTTCAATTTTATTGCAAGTTTTATGGTTGAGAGGGCACGAATTGGCTTGTATTTGTAAATTTTATTCATTTTTTTAGTACATGAAACTAAACAGAGGAATTAGAATGAATGAGGAATGTTTGGGCGTTATTTCTGTAGAACATTCTGTGACTAACATTGGAGGATGTACATTGTACATGTTGGCGTTGGGCGCCACTTTTTATTTTATTTTTTTTATTTTTTTGCGGCTAAATATTTAAAGAGTCAAAAAGTTATTGAGAATTTACCTAAAGATAGAGTTGCCGCACTTTTTGGGTCAAATATACCGCTAACTAGGACTTCATTCATCAAGTAGAGTCACATAATATTGGGCGTCAATTTATTTATTGGACATTGGCAACTGACACAAGTGCCTTCTCCGAAATTGTTGATTCATATACCCACTGGAATAGGGCATTTGCTGCTCCTATCAACATCTGTCGTTGGGCGCCACTTTGTAAAAAAACTTTCGTTCTCGGAAGTAGTTCAGTTTTACAGCTCTTGGAGGTAGGTAGTTGCCATCAGTATCTAAAGAATTCACGTTAGTTCTCGTATGAAGAAGTTATTCTGAATTTTTTTTTTTATATTTGCATAGGATGTTGGCCTTTTTGCATCGTGTTCTAAAATGTCTGCCTAATTTGTCCACTTTTCCCTGTCAAGCACAACCTAATGAAGTCTGTGGGACTACTAATCGACAGTTTGTCTGCCCCACTTGTACGGGTTACTCTACTCATGGTCGATACACTCAGAAAAAAAAAGATTATTAAGCGAAGAATTTTGAGATTTAAAAAAAATTCTAAGTTAAAAGTTCTTGGTTCAAATATTATTTTTTTTAAACAAGAACTCGTTTTTAAGTTTTTAAGAATCAGTGTAATTCAGTGTAAGAATAGTATACTCTCAATAAGTATTTTATTACATCATTGCCAACAATTTCGTTCTTAAATGAAAGATTTTGATATTTGGGCTCATTTTAACCAACGAAAATTGTTGGGATTACAATTTTTTTTTCCTTAATGTATGATCTATCATTTGTGTTTCCATTTGTTTGACCAAAATTGTAGAAATATTGAATTCCTGCTCCTCTGATGGATACCACAGTTAATTCAGTGACTTTCGAAAGCCACCTCGTGACATGAATCTGTTGACTCATCGAAGAAATTCTAAAACAGCCTGCTCAGGTTCCCACAGCTACATCGCCTCTGTTCGATTTCTATGTACGACTTGGTTTGCAAATTCAAATACCACCTGCAAAGAAACGTCTTTTCCTGAAAATTTCTAAAACACCCGTCCAAGGACACAAACCCGGAGGCATTCCTCAAAGTGAACCTTCCACTAACAAGAACACTTTTCCAACTGTGGGAACTCGGCGCAGAGAACCCACACGGAAGCCAATAAACAACTCAAAATCTGAGCCAACATAAACCATGTTCAATGCGCACCACTAACAGGAACGCAATTCCTGTAACACGGCCCCACCATCCACAGTCACAAATACTTTCTCAGATATACCATCCACCCTCGCCTGGGTGGTTTGTCGAAATAAGAAAAAAGCGCGCCAGCCAAATGGACACAACACCACATAAACAAGAATCTGCACGCAGGATATTTCTGGTGAATCCTTCTTCGATGTGCCCAGCAGAGAAAGAGAGAAACAAACCACCACGTGGTGCCACACACTTGTCCTACACCAACTCCTTGAAAGAATTTCCCAATGCATGTAGGCATACACGCATTTTCCAGGAATCCCGGCATACATTCTCTGGAAAGAGAAGCAACAAGTTGGACCTGTTGAATCCGCTGATAGATATCCTGGAAATGAAAAGAGGGCGCATCCGTTTTCTTACGAAATCCGCCGGTTGCAGGTGCAAATGTATCTCACTCCAATCGCTGTGCGGTTGTTTGCTCAGTACTTCCACCGAAACACCCGCGACTTTGGGACAATTCTGCGATTTACGGCGGCGACGGTGTTTACCATGTCGCAGCTGATGCTGATCTCTCCTCGGTGATGCGGTTCACCTTGGTTGCGAGTCGGCAGAGTATTACACTGATTTCCGTTTGTCGGCCCGCCACACGGAGTCGAGAAACCTTCTTAACTGCTCTGCGCACATCCGTTGGCAAATATTTGATTTGATTTTCGGTACGAGATCAAGAAAACGGGACGCAACCAACACTGAACTGTGTGTGGTGCAATCTCTTATGTGATTTGAACAAAAAAAAATTAATTACTAGCGACGCAGATGAGTTTCATTGTTCGCCATGGCGGCAGCAGCGGCCGTGTGGAGTGATTCTAATTAGATGCCAGAGAGATGTAGTGAATGTTGACTTAAGCTTATTCGAGTGTATACGGATCATGGGCTCGGGGTGAAACACTGTTCAAATAGCGTGTGATATGGAGTCGACTCTTGCGGTGGCGGTTGAAAAGAAAATTAATCAAGCTTCGGGAGGTGATTACTTTACGTGCGCACGAGGTGATTGCTTGCGCTGGAGTTGTGTCTATAGTGCAATGTTGACATCTCACTTTAGATGTTTGTATTTACGAGGATTATGGGAAGTTCTAAGGTGCTTGCCGGGCGATGGAGAAATTCCAACCTCAATATGGGGTGGGTGGGGGTTGCCACACTTCAGTAAGTGTTAAACTAGGATTTTAGTTTGCAAGGATAGCCCTGCATCATCGTCTTCCGTCACTGTTTCATTTTTCGTTATCCCCACCTCTTTTATCGCCGAAGGGCTGCTTGGCATATTGGGAAATAGGAGCGTAACAAAAAGGGAAACGCTGCCATTGAACGACCCAATCCTGATACAGAAACTTGTCATTAGAATCCGTTGAGAGTGTTTCAATATTCGTTACTCTTACATCTCTTTTGTCATGGGGTCGTAACGAAAACAGAAAGGCGATTTAGCGACCAACTCCTGATGCAGAGCCCCATCAGTGGAGTCGGAATGCTAATTAATATTCGTTTCTAAGCCCAAAATTTTCGTCTTTTACATTTTTGCATATATGACCAATGACCATAATGAAAATTGAAAGACGACTTCTCCTGATGGAGTAAATTGGCTTTTTAAAAAATAAGGAGAACTACTCAAAGTCAAACCCGATCAAATGAATCAGACGCTACACCTAATGCAGCAAACTAACAGGGGAGCGATTTATGTGCGTTTCAATATTCGTTACGCTCACTTCTTCTACAACGGTAAGACTAGGTGACATGTTGGAATCATAGGAACGTAACGAAAAGTGAAACGCCTCACCCCTGATGCAGAAACTCGAAACAGTGTTATGAGATTGGCGCCACAAATCCTTAAATCGACAGGTCAGCAAGTACCTAATACTTTCTCTCCATCAGTTTCAGTATCCCATACTTAACCCCGCACTGTGGTCCAAAATGACTTTTTGGTTGCAAAAATCATAACTCCTGAACACATGAAGCCTTTTTTTTGTTTTCTTCTTAAGGGAAATTTCCAAGCCAATAAAAGTAGTGATTTTTAAGAGAATTACTCCACACGGTGTTTCTAAATCTTAGGCTGTAGAAAGATTTTCTTTGAAAAGGGAATTAAAGAAAAACTTTAAAAACAAGTAAAATTTTACGAATCTTGTAAAAAAAGGTTCAGAGTGATCCAAAATATTTTTTTTAACTAACGAAACAATTTTTTATGTTTTTAGCAAATATTTAAACAGTATTTTTTTTATTTTGTGACACATCAGCATATCCTATAAACGGTTTGAGTGGTATATTTTATACGAAACAGTGTAGGAAAAAACTAAATGGACGAAAAAAATTATAAAATAAAATCAAATAGAATACAAAATATTTATTTATAAAATAAAATAGAACACATAATACATATTTTTTTACAATTACTATAGATCTTAATTTTCAGACTTTCGTGATCCTTATTATATTTTATACTCGCTTTCAGTCGAAATATTGCCCGTAGTTTGCAATAGTTTCTTGTATTCTGAACATGCATCTAAGGATTTAAGTATTTCGAAGGCTTTCCTCTTGATGTACTTGACACGTCATCGCCACTGTCTTCAATTTCATCACATTTGATTGTAAATGTTCCGTTCAAAAATTCTTCATGTCTTGAAAGAAATCTTGTTTTTAGTTTAAAACAGTCAATCCATTCTTTTTTTAAAACGAGAGTATAATCTTTTTTTTTTTTTCTCTTCATCGTTGTCACTTAAATCTTCGTATTTGTTTTTGATCAACGTTACAAGTCCTGGAGAATTCAAAACATTGATAAAATGTTCTAAAATTGATCTGTTTGGAATATTGATATTAGTATTTAATTTGCACCCTCCGCTCTTCAATAAAGCTTTTTAAAAACTAACACCATCCATTGTCATGGTAAATTTTAAATTCACAAGGATTGTTTTACCTGTGACATTTAAGCTTCCCAATGTGGAGTAACAGAGGAAAATTAATATTTCTACCCGTGTTATTAGATTATTTAATATTAATTCACAGTTAAATATTAATAATTAAATATTTCTTTCAACTTTTTGCAATGTTCAGGCAATTAATGATTTCATCCCTTTCTTTTGGCAAGTTAATCCATGTTTACGCAACTTTAAGCATAAGAACAATAATGATTTACAATACTTTAAGTAATTTGAAGAAACTCAGTAACAGCATTCTTCAAAAACCCTTTTGGCTTAGGAGGAATTTATTCAAAGAGAGTCGTTAAAGTGGGTGGATTACAAAAACCAATTGGCATTTATATAAAAAGGGGCGTGGAAGTGGGTAGATTTTTAAACGATCAAAATTATAACAAAACTATTTTTAATGCTCTCAGCTCTTTTTATTAACAAAATAATTGAAATTTTCCATAAGGAAATTTGGTTTTAAGGCCAAAATGGGAACACTGGGGAACGCGACTTTTTTAAAGCAAATTACAATTTTTCCGAACATTGCAAATAGTTGCAGCTACAATTTTGCATATGGTTTAACAAATAGCTAGGCTCAACTAACGTGCTCAATTTTCCGCGGGAACTCTCGAGAATTTTTTTGTAGCTCTACTCAAACTAAAAAAAAGTGCTAAAAAAGCTGTTCTTTTGTTTTATTTATTTAAAGTATTAGGTAATTTTTTTTCACTAAATTTTAATTTACATATATATATAAAAAACTAGACAACATTCAAGAAACTTAAGATTTTTTTTTAATATTCTTTTTCTTTATAAAATTTTAAGTTGGTTTTTCTTGTTTTTTTTTTGTACTTTAGAACAAAATTGACCAACTTTGAAAAGCTCTACAAGTCAAACTAGCTTACAGAAAATTATTTTGTTTGCTGTTTTTGAAGCTCCGTTTATATTTCTATTAGAAATAAAAAAACAATAAAAATTAAACATCGATTTCAGTATTTTTGCCACGAGATTTGCCTATCTTGCTCATCTCACAACTAGAGCTTCCTACGAACATAATATATTAACATCCCCAACCTTACCACTGCTGTCCCACTACTCTGAATTAAATCAACGGCTTAGCAAATAATTTCCACATCAAAGCCTTTATAATAAAAATCCGTAATCCTCCGTATTTTGCTCAAAAATGTACACATACACAACACGAACACCGTTCGCCGACCTTAGTCGACCGCCACACATATAGCCGCCGCAACAATAAGAGTCACAGCAATTCCTTTCTGCGACGAATTGTCCGCAGAACGACCCATCACCATCACAACATGTTTAATTCGAGAAAAATCTTTCAAAGGGGGATTCGTCAAAAAAAAAAAACAATACATTAAATAAATTTTGCAGCAGCCGCGTATATCCTCTGCTCCTTCTTCGTCCAGTATATTTCATTCTATGCGCTGCGGAATTATAATACTTGAGGTATTGTACCTGTGCCAGATAGCAAACAAACAGGATAATAATGGTCACCAAAGTTTAGCGCAAAACACCACACAAAAGCACTCAGGGCAAACAGCAGGACACATCACAGTATAGAAGTAGCCCAGAAAGGTCTGCGATTCTTCTTCTCTCCTTTTTTTTTTTGTCGTACAACAATCAAAATAGATAAATATAGGACGACAAACAAAACATAAAATACGTTTCTGCTGTTTTTTTTTTTGCTAAGCTCAACATAGCAGCAAAGGATAATAACAATAATGGCAACAGTGAGAATGTGAAATAACACCGCGGCCACTGAGAGAACGCCGAACGTAAGCAGCACAAGATAATAATTGCACTGCCGCCACTCCGCTAGAGCTGGGGGTCTGTGTGTACTATACATAGAGCCGAAATCAAAAAAGGATCACAATAAATATCCCCATGAACGGTGTACTACTCCGTTTGGTCTGCATAGAGTCCGGTGTCTTACCGGTGTGGTGCTTTTATTTTGACAAATACGTTTCTTTTTTTTTTTGTTCTGGTTTTTGGCCAAGAAAATGAAGGTTCAGTCGTGTGTACGTAATGAACGAGTAAAACCAAAACCGGCAACAGCAGTAAAACATATACCACGGGAAATAATCCTTGTTTCCAACCGGACATTCCTTGTGATGAGGATCATTGTATGGCGCATCGCCTCATTTTTTCTTTGTCCCTTCTCATTTATTATACATTTCTGGGCGATTAAATGGTGCTGCAGTATATTCGCTATTCGCGTTTCAAAAACAAGGTTGGAACCGAACTGGATTAGGAGAGGACGCCACCTGAATTTGAGTAGAGTCGTCGGAGGTCGGGGCTGCACAAATGGAAATAGTGCGAAGAAAATCACCGCCAAATAATTGCCAGATTTTCGACATAAACAATTTTCATCTAACGGGGATGGTCCTACAAACAGAAGGCACTCAATCGCGTTTCAGTTTTTGTTACGCTTCTATTTCCGAACGTACCATCTTCACCTATCTAGCGAAGAAGCGAGCGTAATGCATATTGAAACTCACTCAACTGTGCGTTAAGAATAGGCCATTTAATCATGTTTCCCTTTTCCTTACGGTACAATTTTCCAACATGCTGCCAGTCTTTTAGCGATAAGGGAAATGAGGGTAACGAAAAATGAAACACCCTCAAAATATTCCACTGTTGACAGTGCCGTAGCCAGGATTTTGCTTCTGGGGGCTTGCTTCCAAATTTACGAGGAATTCTTTAAACAAAAAAACTATATTGGTATTCACGATTCGGTGTTTCAGACCTAGTAAAATTGCGAAATTTTATTTTTAAAGTGAAACTTTTTTCCATCGCCTCGAATTTGTTTGTCCATGTATCGCATGTCGCATTACTGCCGGCCGCGGAGTGGTGACAAAGTGAAAGGCGCTCGGCTGAGCAATGGCGCTTAATTTAAAATATTTCTAACTATATAAAATTATCAGTTCTAGTAACTAATAAGTAATACATTTTAATTTTGAGTGCTTGAATTTATTTTATTTTTAAAGGTTTAATGAAGTATTTTAATTTTTATCCGGTCCATTGAATATATTTAATTTTGTTTAGGACTTCAGTCATCTTCCCAAGCCGAACTACACTCTGAGCCGCCGCACACAGGCGGATTTTCCAAAAAACATGGCCAAAATTATTTTTTTGTTTTTTATAGCTAATTATTGCATGAATTCATCAGAAAAAGAGAGTTAGAAGAAAAATAATTTTTTTCAGCATGTATTTTTTTCAAATTTAATGATTAAAAAAAAAATACAAAAAATCACAGAAAATAATAATTTTAAATTCTATGGAAAGTAAGAAAAAGGTAAGAATATATTACGAAAAAAGTAGAATTTGATTTAAATAAATAATAAATAATAACAAAATTAATTAATCGCTAATAATGTACAAATACAGTGAAATATATTATTATTATAGAACTTCCGTTTCATCGAATTCTGGTTCTTTTAAGAACATTAAAACTTCAGAAGGATACGATTTAACGTTTTTAGGATTTAGTTTTCTCATACTAGTAATGTATGGATCAGAAGAAACCAACAGATTATGGAAAACATCCTCCATATTCTGTTGCCTTGAAAATTTTCTTGAAAAACTTTCTCGAAAACGCTTGATGTCTTTGTTTCGGGCTTCTTGGGCTTCCTCTCCAAGCTGCCCAATTGGAAGAATAGCATCCGACACAATTTCAGGGCTATGTATTAAAATTTTGTGCACTGTTGTTGGCATATTGTACCACGGATACAAGTGCACAAACTTCATTGCCGTATCCATGCAGTACTCCTTAAATTCTTTTATTTTTATCGGGTAGCCACTAGATATTGTTAGTAACACTATCCGAAAGCGATTAATTATGTCTTGATCTAAACTGGTTATTTGCGATGAAGTGGCGGAGTCATCAAAAAATCGGCGAGCAGTGTTTCCATCATTTGTGCTGCCATAACCTGGCTTCGGTTTATCAACTAACAAGCCCATTTGAGTTCGGAATGCTTCCTGAATCCTTTTTTTGTTTTTCTCAACTTTTATTTTATTTTCTTCACCACGTGCTTGCCATTGTCTTATCACCAATTTATAGGACACATGAATTAGACATTAAAAAAAGCGGATCCAGGCATGTAAGGATGATAACCCAAACCTCAGTTTAGACTCCTCAACTTGTTTGCTCAGAACTATATCCATTTTATTAAAATCTTTTGAAGTAAGCCCACATAGATAGCACCTTTGTGTTGAAGAATTTTCTGTTATTGCATTACAGACCTTTCCATCTATCATTGTCAGTAGCATTTTATGTTTAAGCGAAATATTTCCGTTTGCAAGATTTATAACGGTTTCCCTCAATGAAGATATTTGACTTTCAATGTATGCCACTTCCCTTACCGTTATATCTGTTGTTTCGTGGACAAACTGAATTCGGATTGGTCTACAAAATCTTGTTGATGATGGCCGAGGATTTTGCCATAAAATTATTTTGTTATTTGAACTAGGGTCACCTGATACTAATTGAACAGGAACAAAAGATGTTAAAAAAATACTAGCATCTGAAATGTTAGGGTCTGTGAAACGCTGCTTATATTCGCTCATGCCTGAACTTCCATCGCAACCCCATTTAGAAATAAGGTAAAGATTACGCATTTCATTGCAATGTAAACTATCTATAACCTCTTTGATACCTTTAAACAAACGCTGAGCTGTGTGATCGAGCAAATTTTGTAGGGGCGATTCTGCGGCTGACTCAGTTATGACCGAATTCTGAGGATGACACTTTTTTTTTGCTTCCGTAACAGCTTCATAACTAGGATAAATATTGATATTGTGCTCTTTGGCCGCATTCCTTATTATATTATATTGAAATTTGGTTAATTTTGCCTCAACAAGTATTGATAAAGCTTCATCTGCGGTATATGGAATAATATCATTGTCAACTTTTTTATAAGCTTTTTGGTACTTTCCCGCGCGTGTAGGAGTTGAAAAAGCTATATTTTTCATCACAATAGGAGAATCCAATTTCCCTTGTTCTCGAAATTGCATTTGAGCAGCATAGCACAACTCTTCGGGTTGAAATTCCGAACGCAAAACTTCCGTTTTCCTCCTCTTTGATCTCTCACTTAGTTCTGGAAAATCAATTTGTGGCCGTCCAACAGATCCATATGCTCGCCGTGGAAACGGAATTTCAAGCTCTAACCAGGCTTTGTTCTTGTTTTTAAATGCTTGATAATTTCTTGAGGAAGCCAACCATCGACTTTTATATTCATAGACAAAAATAGTTAAAATATTCTTTGTTTCCTGTGAAGTATCAATGCAAGTCAATTTCTTAAATTTTTCTTCCAAAAAAAATATTTTTTCCTTAAGTTCATGAGATGGACAGCTTCTCAGGAAGTCAGTAAGCTGATTTCTTGACAACAAAATAAAATTTGATTGTGAACCTGTATCAAAAACAAGAGAAAAAAAAAAAACGTATTGAGCCGAACTCTTATTTTCAGCGTTTTTCCAGTTTTACTTGACGATATTTTGTAAGATCGCAAAATATCGCAACTTCTTAAGGTGATTCCTTAATAAGCATATATTAAGGTAAATTTTAAGCTATTTCACGTAACACGAATGTACCAAAGAACAAAACTTTTTTCTTTATGAAACAAAAAAGTAAAATATTTTTTTTGTCTCAAAAGGTATTGCTTTGGGCACCTTCCAAATATAAGTAAAACTCAAAATTACATAATAACTTTGCATTTTAAATATTCTACTTACTACTAGCAACAGATTCCATAACAATTTATTTTTTAAGTTCACACAGAAAATTGAAAAAACAGCAAAGAATGTAAACCACTTATCAAACACCAAACTCAGTACTGCACGCGCTTCACAAAAGCTTCCAATTTAGAAGCATCAACTGACGAAACGGTTGCAACAAAAATAGCGGGATCAATCATATTACATGCTCATGTAATATGTTAACAACTTGGCATAAAAAAAAAACAAAACAATGGACTTTTTTTTTTAATAGTTTTGGCCATGTTTTTTGGAAAATCCGCCTGTGTGCGCCGGAAAAAATTAGTAGACTGATAACAGATGCCATTCCGAGTACTAGTAGGGTTCCAGTTTCGAGTCCTGAGATTAAGAACGCAATTTTAACACTCTAAATAGAATAATTTTCCGAAAATTTGAAGTTAAATGCCTAAAAAAGTTTCACTTGCCATAAAACCGCACAATGATTTTTTTTTTGTCAGATCGTGAACACACTTTTTCTCATCTCTTGCAAAACTGAAACAAATGACAGGTTCAGTTTGACAATTAACATTATGTTAATAAAAAAAAAAGCTTTTAATTATTTCTGAATTTTAAAAATTTGCCTCTTTTTTTTTTTTTTTCTTTAATTATGCCGAAAAAAGGCGAAAAAGAAAAAAATATTTTAGATAATTGAGAGAGTAAAGACGAAGATGATATCATCTTCCAAATTTTCTGTCCAATTTTTTTTTGCATTTTCTTTATTTTTTTTTTCGATAGCTACACACAGGAACTAGCAATTTAGCGAATTTTCAACCTGACAAGGCTACACTTTACGCTGTTGTATTTTTCGGTTACAATAGGGTCAGGGTATAGATAAAGTGTAAAAGTGTAGCTAAATTTTAGTCAGTATATTTTCTTTTTGTACTGCGAAAATAAGTTGCACCCTCGCACTTTCGCAGCCAGTTGCATCGGATCGTGAATACCCCTTATATTCTAATTCATGGATTTTAATTAGTTTTTGAATCGTATATGTACTTAAACGAACACACTAAAATAATTTTTTTTCACACATTTTTTCAAAGCAGAAGACGTCTTGATCTTTTTTTGACGTCAGATCAATCACCTGGATCCACATTAATATCCGAATGAACAGATATCATAGCCAGTGAGCTTAATCTTGCATTCCCCATAACGCTTTGGGATCCTGTTTTAATCCTTTTTATAGTTGAAAAGGTTCTTTCTTTCACTAGCTGTGGGCACTGGAAGCGTTGCCAAAACCGTAAGCAAGAAGTTTATACCTCTAAAGTGAGTCTTGTCGCACATATATCAAACAATTTCAAAACGTCGGCAGAAGGATCAGTCGACGATATTTTTTCGCACCAAAGAAAGTACTCAGCTTTCACAGCTGACAACGAAATTGAATTATCAAAGTAACGTGCTAGCTTTTCCATTTCGTTCACTCGCTCAACTTCAGCAAAACCTGGACGTCTTCGTTGACCGTGAGATTTTGTGTTAACGAATCTGTGCAAGGAATCAGTATAGACACTCTTAAACCGACTTCAGTAGAAGACGAAAAAATGCCTAAGTTGAGAAAAAAATATACCTTTTTCGATCAAATAATGCCTAAAATAATTTTGCTTACATACACTAGAACAATAAATCAAAAATTAGAAACAAATATAAAAAAATAAACAAAAACAATTTCTATTTCCAAAAAAAAACTTATAAGTTATAAATCACAGAAGAAATTCTTTCTAGGAACAAGATTCATGACTTTTTAGTTTCATAAGTAGGTACAAAGTATTGAACAAAACAAACATAATTTTAGTCCATCAGATCATCGTGGCCTTGAAATCATACATTAAAAAATAAAAACTTAGTATGTTGAATCAAAAAACAAAATTAGAAACAAAATTTAAATAAAAAAAAATACCCTTTTGAAGAAAAACAAGCCTAAAGCCTTAACTAATGAAATAATGCCTAGAAGGCATAAAAAAGCCTTGGGTGGCATCACTGTCGGCGAGTTGGGATGCGGGATGAAAAGCCTCTCTGAAAAAATCGTCGGCATTTTCTGTAAAAGTTTAGAACTCCTTTTGTGCGATCGATTGCAGAAACGAATTCTAAGGATTTGTTCTGTAGGACAACTGATAAGGACAGCGTTAAACTGAATAGTTTTTCGCATCCAATGAGGCTTACTAGGAAATCTCTTTTTTTGGACCGCTGCCAAAAGTGTTGATGCTTTCGAAGACATCGCCCACGTTCAACTGGTTATTTCTTCAAGACTTATTGAAATGCATTTGAAGAGCCTTGGCCAACACAATTCTTCATATCAAGATGTAGTTCTTCACATTGCTGCAGTATGGTTTTTGTCAGGTTTTCAGAAGTTCGAGCATCAAGAGGAACAAAACCTACAAAATCTTCCCAAAAATATTCTCAAGTAGTTAAGAACTAAAGCTCAATTCAAACAAAGTATACCTTTATAGTCTCCTTATTTTTATAGATTTAAATTTATATTAGAAAGTTCTAGTTTTTATTTTTTTGGTTGGATTTTCGGAAGATGACTTCAGCCCTTTAAGCCCTGGACACATGCCTGACTGTTGAGTTGTTGCGTCAAGAGTAAGTCGTTCAATTGCGTTTCACATTTCGTTTCTCCTATGTTCCAACATGTCAAAATGGCCCTACAAACAACAAGAGCCTGTCGTAACGAATAATGCAACAAAATCAATTGACGGTGCTGTGGTATTAAATTTTCCTTAACTGAAAATGGTGACCCAAATTTTAAATTTGTTAACGACATTTGAAGAGTTGTCATCACAGAAGGTAGTGGATTGCTGGTGGCATGTCCTCCAAATGTCGTTTTCTAGTTTCACGGCGAGGTATAGAAGATCAAAAAGTTCTGTAGATGAAGCTGGTGACAGTCTTCACCGAAACAGCCATCCAGGGTTAAACGTGGATCAAGAAAGATGGAACAGCCGCCTTTGTCTTACACGATATAATCGAATTAGAGAGACATATGTTCTAACTCTAAATAAATTGATGTAAAAACTTGCATCTTAAGTGTCACCATAGTAGGATTTTGCCAGCTTGAGCTTGTGTCAAAAATGGATACTAATCCGCCAGAGGTTTGTCAGTAGAATTGGCCTCTGATTTTACTAACGTCACGACTCATAACTTGAACTATAGCCGCACACTGACTTTGGCTGGTGATCTGCCAAGCAGGGGTGTGATAAATTCCACTGGCGTAAGCTAGCTCACCACAACCCAATCCCATTGTGACTTTTCCTCTACCCTGCAGACAGATGTTGCAAGTGGCAACGGACATCAACGCTCATTATGTGCAACTGTGCGATCTCTCCCATTCATTCTGACACCTATGACTGCCAATTTCTTGGGACACCCCTCTCCGTGGGACATCCACATCCACATCCACATTCACATTCACATCCACATCACACATCAACATCACCGATAAAGCAGAAAGTTTTTCCATTTGGCCGCATTTCTTTCCTTTTCACGCGATGTGACCTGATTTATGAGCGGCAACATTTCTGTAGTTGATTTATGACCTTTCTCCTCGTCCTTTCGAACTATCTATGCATATACGAACGCTGACCGGTCATCGTTCGTTTTCATACCTCACAGGGCACAGCCAAGCGATGATGACATTCAACGCAAACGAGCAAAAGACCTCAATGATGATTTCTTGTAAAGAAACGTTGCGCCCCATGCGCCGCAATGCAAAGATCTTCGCAAAAGGATTGCTGTATCCTCTCCTCAGTGGCCGGAAGGATACTTCGTGAGCATTTATGAATTATATGCGGCGGCCGCACATATATTGGGTGACGTTTCGGCCAAGTCAATAATTCATTCGCAACAAAAAAAAAAAAACACAAAAAAAAAAATGAACAAACTCCTTTTTAAGGGTTCAGTAGCCCAGTGCACTTGGTTGGCCTCGCCGTCGTTCTTTCAATGCGTTTTTCGTCCTCTCCAGTTGAGGCGAATTGAAATGATTTCATGTGAAACGGTGATTACGTTCCAAAAACACACACACACACACACGCCGCCGAATAGAAAAGGATATTTATTGCAATTGAGCGTGCTTTCGGTTGGTTTTTCCCCTTCTTCAAGGAGACCGATGTCCTGTCGAACATGAGTTATGATTTTTGATTGAAGTTGAGTTATTGCCAGCATTCCGAATTTATTGTAATTCATAATTCCTGTGGTTGCCCCCTTGGGTGAGTGCCTGCTTCGGATTTGGATTCCTGTGTTTGCATTCACCGGCAGGATACGAAATTAATAACAAGAAGAGGGTGTCTCGTTATAATTGCCATGAGAGTACATATATGCAGATCCACACATTATATCCTTCGTCGTCGTAATTATTAATTTTCGCTGAAAAAGTGTTTATTTTACGAGGTTTTTGTTTTTTTTTGTGTTTTTTTTTTTTTGTTGCGTTCGACTAGGAGAGCCCTTCTCGTGAGAATGGGGTGAGTGAAGCTCTCACCTTGTGACAAGGAGGGAAAGACAGACTTTATTATTTGAATTATGAGTCGCAATTTATGGCGGTGGGTATAAATCATTTTTAATGTCTTTTCGACGGCAAGGAGTATGGTGGCGCTGATGATAAAGTATATATTCCGTTTTTTTTTTTTTCACTCCACGATTTTTATGTGATTCAGAGTTAATTGTTTGCACTGTGTGAGCAGTCGGACGGCACTGATGAGTTGGCTCTGTAATGCAGAACAGGTCAGTCTCAGCTCTCAGTCTATCGAGTGAAGAGGTTAATGTCCTGATAGAGGTGTTGGTATAGGTTGGGTTTTTTTTCCCACTCTCGGAGAACATTCGAAATAACTTTGAAGAGGATTATCCCCGATGGTCTTAGATGAATTGGCTTCTTTAGGATTTAGGATTCAGGTTATAGGTGTGACCTGAAAACCGGTAAAAACTTTGAAGTGCAGACATTTTTATGGGAAATGCATTTAGGTAGTCACCTTGAAAAGTATTATCCGTGATTTTTTATCACAACTGTGAACGATCAAGCTCATGCGGCCCCTAGGTTGGTTGGTGGTTTACCTAGACCTACTTCTCTATACGATGTGTAGATGAATGAGTAAAGTAAATGGTCGGACACTTTGTGCAAGATTTGGGACTTGAATCTGAAACCCCTAGGTCAATAGTCCAACACGCTAATGAACTATGAACTTCTGCATCTACATAACCTTAAATATCTAAAAATCCACTGCAGTATTTTGCGCACTCCTGGTCCCTATTATGGCTCATTTCACAAGGCTTCTTTGCTTCTTCAAAACACACATAAAATTCATCAAAACCAAAGAACTGTATAGGAGTATACCCACAGCACCAAAGTCTTTTCTACGGTTTTTCCCTTCTTTGGCTTATGTCTCATTTTTCACTTTCTGGATTACGTAGTAAGAGAATATTGATTCGTACAAAATTTCGAACTCGAGATGCTAATCAATTCTGGCATTACAATTATAGAGGAACTCAAAAAAGTGGGTCGCAAAATTCTGTCCGTCTGTCTGTCTGTGCGGATGGCCCGACGCCTAAACGGCTGCCTGGATTTCGTTCAAACTTCGGATTTGGAGCTTGGGGGCTTACAGATGGGGCTGTTTTTTTTTTTTTTTTTTTTTTTTTTTTTTACCGTAGCCCTTAATATTTTGACGTTAGGCAAAAAGGTCTTAAGTCAAAAAATTGCATTTTGGGTTTTGTATTGGGTTTAACTCAATAAATACTGATTAATTTGGAAAAATGTATTAACATATTATATAAGCTTATAAATGTAATCCCGATTTGCAAATAATTAAACTATTTTTAATTTGGTTATACGAAAAACTGCAGTTTCTGACTTAAGACCGTTTTGCCTAACGTCAAAAAAATTAATGGTTCTTCCCATACAAAATGTTCATACCAGCTTGATTTGTTCGAAAACTGCTCTAACGATTTCAACAAAAATTTATATTAGGTTAGCATACTCACTTTTCTGCTGAAAAATCGAATAACGGTAGTTTTCAAGTTTGGACATATCTCGAATACGGTCCATACGATTGTAACAAAAATTCATTTCTAAGGTAATATGGTCATTTCTAACTTAATGGCAAACTCATTTATTCTCTGTATTATCGTAAAATGGATTTTTGAAAAAAGGCATTTTTTAAAATTAAAATTCTTTAGTTTACCTGAAAACGGCAATAACGATTTTGACCAAAATGCAAACTTAGAGTAAAATTGATGTTTTCAAAATTATTGCGTCCGTAATTTTTAATTCGAATCACTGGAAACGCTCACTTTAAAAAGTGCTCATATCTCGAAAACCCCATTTTCGATTTCGATAAAACCCTAAAAACCAAGTAATGCTTACATCCCGAAAAAAAGATTTGCTTAAATGACTTTGAATTTCAGTCAGACTCGCACTAAACGAGAAAGTTTCGTGCGACCTAGTCGTGCACTTTATTTTGAGTGAAGTTGTTACCTCCCCAAGAGATCAACAATCTCATTCGAATGGAAACTGGTGTCTGCGAGTTCAAATTTGTGCAGCTGTTACAAAATACCTCAACCATATCCGTGGCCTTTAGTACAAAAGGTACACATCACCTTGCCTCGAGTCCTCAAACAACTGTACGATGTAATTGCAATGATTGATTTACAACCATCACTATGGCGGCAATAAAGTATAATAAAAACGGTACCACTCCACCCTGCTTCGTGGTTGTGTGTATCCTTCATATCAAATTCAAAAGCAATATTCTACGATTATTATAGCGTTTTTCCACTATAAGTACAACAATTCCATTAATTAATGTCCTTCTCGAGCGGTTTTTATTGCTCTCGCCCGCTGCCCGACATGGCACCCCCGAGCACGCGCCCTCCCACTTTCTTAGACTACAACCCACCATCCTCCGTTAATAAAAATTTATGATTATTGTTTGAGGATATTGAGAATGTTATTCGGTTGTAATTTCAGTTATGAGTCCTAAATAACAATGACATCCCTTCCACCCACAGGCTTCTATGCAAAATACAATTTCTTTTTTTTTGTTGTTGGCCCTTTAATGATATATGACAGGACACTGGCTTTTTGTGAATATTCTTCTCTCTTCTGGTATATTTTTTTTTTACATCCAACTAGAGTTGACTCATATTTTAATTACCACCCCGCATTTGGAGGGCAGTGTCGCTTTGTCAGTGATAAATTTGTTGAGCCACTCTCGTTCTCATTTTATGCATTTTTATGTCGTCGTCGATGTTGTTGCATATCAGCGTGTGCAATGGTCGAGCTACGTGTGTGTATTGCATGTCCTGTCGAAGATCAAAGGCATAAATCAACACGAGAAACCATCGAAAATTCCACACAGGATGTCCGGTTTGTGTTATAAATGGCAGCGCGCGAGTGCTGTATGACTAGGATACGAAAAAAAAAGAAGAATGAAAACCAACCAAATGGAGACAGAAAAAAAAAACTGTGAAAGCCCATAAAAATGCATCATAATTTTGGGCACAGAACACTCGTTAATATTCGCGTAACCTAAAAAAGGGATTCGTCAACACGGGCAGAGTACATATAACACGACAACGACGGAAAGTTGGACGCTGCAAAATGCGTATATTTATAACCACACGCGAATGCATTTGCGGATGGACGGCCATCGCGATGCCGGATTGGGGTTTGGATTTGGCGCCTTGGGCCTAGAAAGGGCGCTGGTGAGTTGAATTGAAAAAAAACCGTTTTAAGTCTCGTATCGGAAAGGTGAGAGCGATTAAGGTAAATTAAGTACTTTCATGATATAGTGCGCCATTCAAATTTCTGACCTGTGTAAAGGAAGAGCCCGTTCCAAGCTTAAAAATGATGCTTCGCGGACTGACTCTTCTTCCGTGAGCTCGCAAAATCTGCGCCAAAATATTTGCGAAGAAGTCTGCATAACCTTAATGCATGCGTTTGCTTAGAAACTTCCTCTGGATCTTCGAATTTTGTTCTTCGACTTGGTTTTTGTCAATTAGCGTCCATTCCATTCCATTCGTTCCAAACTTAAAAAGTACATTTCGCATGCCAACTCTTCTTCTGTCAACTAGCATAATTCTACTCCATAAATTTTCCAAAGAAGTTTGCCTAACCTTAGAACAGCGTTTGCTGAGAAACTTCCTCTAGATCGTCGCATTTTATTCTTCCGCGTGGGTTTTCGCGAATCGCGCCCAATTTTCTAACAGAATTCGGCGTGACGTCAACCGTTTCACTCGAAACAACATGACATGGAATTTTCAGTTGATCTGCGTGCCTTAAAAAATCTTCTTCCTGTGAACTCAAAGCGAATAAAATAGGAATCTTCTAGTTTGGAGGGAATTTATTATATTTAAAATTTGTATACACTCTTCTTTTAGATCTTTGCATCTCGTTCTTCCACATGCGGCTTAGGCGAATTGTACGGAATTTTTAATTGATTTAACTGGCAAAAGAAACCTTCTTCAAGAGAACTTAAAGCGAACGAAATGCGAATCGCCTTGTTTGTTGGAAATTTATTAAATAGTCCTAATCTATTACACCGATCACGTAAGGAACTCTTTGGAGTATCCAAACATCAGCCGCCAAATTTGTGGAAACAAGTCCTCTGTCAAAGTTGTTACACGTTCAAGCAAACTCAAAGCGAACGAAATGCGAATTGCCTTGTTTGATGGGAATTTATCAAACAGTCGTGAACTATTAAAGCGATCGCATAAGGAACTCTTTGGAATATTCAGACTTCAGCCGCAAAATTTGTGGAAACAAGTCCTCTCTCAATTTTCTTGTCTGCGATAACATGTGACCTGTCAAAATTGTACACTTTATCGCGACCCTCAATCCAGCCGCGTTTACCACTCCGCGTAGGCTAATAAATTTCCCTCCAAATCGTATAGGACTATAGGAACATGCATCCATTTACGCAAAACGGACACGAAAATGAAAGGACATTTGCACCGGATAAAATTGACACAGCAAAAAGCCAAAACAAAAATTGAATCCTTGAAAAAACGCATTTCACCGTTGCATGTCGAAACGGCAAATCCAAATCGACTGCGAACGAAAAAAAATAAACTCAACTCCATCCGATGATGATGATTGTCCAATGTCAACACTGGGCTCGTGGTGCGTCCGTATTCATAATGCTCCATCCATTATGGGCTCGGGCACACCATTGTAGTAGACATCGTCCTGAGCGCCACTGTTTGTCGATAGATATCCATATCCGCTGACATGTCGGACATTGTGCAGTTTTTTTGCTGGTTGCTACCAAATGCATGCCAGACTCAGGCATGCATCAGATCCCGTCCGAGGATGAGAGCGCAAAGCAAAAAAATGACTCGCGCCAACTTGTATCATTGTCTAGCTGTCGTCATCTTACCCATCCCTCGACGGTTGTATGCGCTATCGGTGTCCTTGCAAATGCAATGCACCAATAAATCAAAATAATATTTTTGTTGCCATTGTAGTCTTTCTTTGCCGTCATATATACAAAGTCCTTTATTTTTTCGTTGATGCGGCATATCCTGCAAAAACACACACATTCGGGAATTTGTCAATGTCATCGATGATTTCTGTCAGAGTTGCAGCGTACACTGCACACACCGTTGGCAGTGTTTGAATGAATTTATGACATAACTGCGAGCAGGACAGGCTCTCTCCGCCTGTATGCAGTTTGGCTGCGGACACGGTTGTTGCAGTTCGCGAAAAAGGAGGGCCCCGGCACAATAACGCGGGAAAAAGTGCTTAATTATTATTTATTGCCGGTTTTTGTTTGATGCGGTTTGTTTGTGTTTCTTTTTTTTTTCTTTTCAATTATTGTGTCCTCTGTTTCCGCCCGTTGTGACAGAGAGCATTTTTTGGGCGGATGTTAAAGGCTTTCTCGTAATCACAACTGGACACCTTCCCTATAGCGGTGTTGTTTACTAATCGATCGTCTTTGTCGCAAATCAAGCGTCCGTGACGAGTAATAAAATATTTTTCCACAAAAGGGACCTCACCTTCCGGAATATAGAGAACAAACATTGCGAACCCCTTATAAATCGACTGCAAGGACATATACATCTAACAGCGACAAACCCCAGTGAGCAAATTAATTGACGACAATTAATCAAAAAAACGAGAGCGGTATGCCAATCGAAGGGAAGTGCACAGGAGACACTTCCTGGCCGATTCAATAAGAACATCCAAGGATGTGCACTTATTTGAGTGCGAGAGAGATTTCTCCTTTGACAGGACATGCCATAATTTATGGCCACGGCCATTAGTCTATGTCGATCAAAGTTGACATGTGCCCTTCGCCGTCTGATCCCTATCGGCTCTCGTGTCCTGTGCAAATTTAATGAAATTTTTAGACACTTTTTCGGGGAAAATAAATGTGCAGCAGATTTTCGGCCTACAGACAGCTGTGACTCGTGCATGATGACTGTGAAGACAAATTCTCGTCGATACACTTTCGCACAATAATGTGCTGCAAGGATCATGCGGTGTTTGTTTAAGTTCCGATCATTAGTCATGGAAAGTGAACGCGTAGTTGAGTTGCACACGAGGTGGACTGTATGCCGATGCTTGATTAATGACTGACATCTGGTGTGAGTGGAATGATGTTATCTGGGATATCTGTGTCAGAAATACTTTGGACTTATTGAAACTTTGTCATCAAGGTGTTCGGTGGAAAATTTGTGATGCAAGCTAGCAGTACCAAATATTGCAATGTTTAGTTTGAAAAATACTATTGCTTAAGTATTTAGCCGAAAACCGAGTACAAGTTATCGTTCGGCATATAAGCAGTAGGTACTTGGTTTTTAAAGTCATATTTAAATCGAAAATGAGGTTTTCGAGATATGAGCAGTTTTTAAAATAAGCGTTTTCGGTGATTCGAATTGAAAAATAAGGACGCAATAGTTTTGAAAACATCAATTTTACTCTAAGTTTGCATTTTGGTCAAAATCGTTATTGCCGTTTTCAGGTAAACTAAAGAAAACTACATTTTTCAAAAATCCATTTTACGATAATACAGAGAAAAACTGAGTTTTCCACTAAGTCAGAAGTGACCATATTACCTTAGAAATGAATTTTTGTTACAATCGTATGGACCGTTTTCGAGATATGTCCAAATTTCAAAAGTACCGTTACTCTATTTTTTAGCGAAAAACTGAGCATGCAGTTATGTTTACCTCACCTACATAAGATTAAATATCAATTTTTGTTGAAATCGTTACAGCCGTCTTCGAACAAATCGAACTGGTATGAAAATTTTGTATGGGAAGTACCATTAATATTGAGGTTACCATGCAAAAAAAAAAACAGCTCCGAACTGTAAGCCTCCAAACTTTAAATCCGAAGTTTGAACGAAATGCGTTCAGCCGCTTAGGACATACAGACAGACAGACAGACAGACAGACAGACAGACAGACAGACAGAATTTTGCGACCCACTTTTTTGAGTTCGCCTATAATCGTAATGCCAGAATTGATTAACATCTCGAGTTCGAAATTTTGTACTGGAGAAAGTTAAAAATGTAGGCGACTTTATTTACAAGTTTACCAAACCACATTTCGCAAGATCATCGCCTTCCATTGTTCTCTGCTTTCAGAGCTACAAAAGCTCGTGCCACTGTCGTATGGTGAGCTTCATTGCCTGGTTTCGGAACTGGGACTTCGTACTCCGATTCCTGATTTTTTTTTGTCCTAGACGAAGACCTCTTTTCTATCCACAGGAGTCACAATGGCAACTGATTTCAAAACCACCGCTTTGCAAGTCTTTTGGTCCTTAAACACACAGCTTTGCTGCTTTGGGGGCCAGTTTTAGGGAGTTTGGTTTGGAGCGTCTTTGAGGTGTTTTTGACGTGTTTTCGACCTGTTTTTCTGGGTGATTTTCGATCGTTTTTTTTTGACTGATTTTTTTTATGGTATTTTTTTTATCGTGTCGTGTTTTTATGGCATTTTTCTAACGTGTTGTCTGTCTTCTGACGTGATTTTAGACGAGTTTTATTGGAGCGGTTTGAGCGCGTTATTGAACCTGTTTTTTAGGCATTTATGAGGCTTTCTTTTTGACGTTTTTTTGTTAGAATTATTTTATGATTGTGATGCGCTGATGATTGAGTCCATCAAGACATTTTCCGGTGGTTTTTTGACTCGTTTTTTACGCGCTTCTGTTTCTTTTAACCTGTTTTTTATTTTAAGAGTTTTTTTTGGTGTCGACAAGTCTGACCGATTTTTTTATCAGTCTTCTGATTTCTTCTTCTTCTTCGTCTTCTTTTTGACGTATTTTTCCAACTTTTAACGTATTTTTTTGGTACGGTTTTTGACAACTTTTCTGGTCATTTCTGATGTGTTCGCTGACCAGCTTTTTGACATGATGTTGATGTCATTGTTGACGCGTTTCTTGTGACATCCTTAGATGTGTTTTTTACGCATTTTTCGACGCATTTTTTGGCTATTTTTTACGAGTTTTTTGGCGACCTTCGTACACTCTTTTGATCCATTTTTTGACAAGTTTTCTACGTAATTTTTGGATTGCTTAGCTGTGCTTTCGACTTCTTATTTTGTCGTTTTTTGGTGCACTTTTAAATGTATTTTTGACTCATTGGTTGACACATTCCATGAAAAATTTTCACCTGTTTTTCAAGCCGTTTGTTCAAGTTTTTTGCGTATTTTTTTTAGGAAGATTCCTGACGCCTTGTGAAGGACAAATAATGTCGCGTACTATTTACCACTTTTTTCCTGCCAGACGAGGTACTCATTTCTTAAAATGATATTCAGGGGACAGATTCCGTATATCAACGATCGTCGAAACGATATTGTTTTTGAAGCTTTGATCACCAAAATAAGTCAAATTCTGCTCGATTTTTTTTGACAAACGTCATCTTTCATTGTATTTTTTGAAAATGAACTGGATTAAGCTCTCAAACTTGTAATTTTAGCACTAAGTTGCTAGTTTTTTAGGTCTACAGTTTCGACGATAATTGTCTGAAAATTTACGGCCACTGTTTCCGAATCAGAGCGCACCATGCTTTGAAAAACTCTTAGGGATAGTCTTTTAGTACAAAGTTTCAAAGAAATAATAAATTCTGACTTGTGACCCATTGCGTCTACAACTGATTTACACTACAGAGTCAGGAACATCTTTTGCGATTTGACTCTAGAACAGCATTAGAAACAGCTTCAAAAACCATGTAATCCTTGAGATTATCTTAGAAAACAATGAAATAGGAATATCCAGCTCATTTAAATAACTTAAAGGCGTACCCGGTCTATAAACGGAGTGGTTCATGTGTCAAGAGGGTGCCCGTAGCTGATTACCTACGACTAGGTTCGAACTTGATTCCCCTTCTTCCTAGTTACGTGTTTTGTAGCCCACCTATCAGTTTCCAAGCAAATTTGCTTTCGATTCATGTGTTACGGAAATTACAGTCAGCTGCGATGACCCTTAACAGCCTGCAGTATCCCCCAAACCTCCTCCACCCAAACCTTGCACTTCCAACCCAAATCAACGAAACCGACCATCAGCAACAAAGAGTTACATCCCCGACTCCACAGTCGCAGTGTCACCAAGAGCTGTGAGAAAAATCCCTCCAAATGCAACTACTGCCTCGCTGGTCGCTCCTTAATTAAGTGATGACTATCTTTTGTATTTAAACTGACCAAAGACGCAGACGAACACGCCGAGCAGCAAGATTTATACAATACAGCATGAACTCGATCGTGCGTCCTCACTCAGCCGAACCGTACACGAAAAAGAATCACAAAACCTACAAAAAAAAAAAAAAAAACAGGAGTACCCTACCCATACCTAATTCCTTCCGCAAAGGTTCATGCTGCACAGCACACATTTCTGTGTATGTATGTCCGCTGAAATGTGTTGTGGTTTTGTGACGCAATTAATTCTCCAATTGGCAGTGCATCGCGACCATCTTCTCTCTGGAGGCTCGTTGCCCACCGTCCGAATTCTAGTGCGAAGTGATGATTCTTTTCCTCTCCATTCGAAGGACCTCGCTGGACCTCTTTCCTTCGATTCGTCGAATGCAAATTTATGTGATTCCAATCGCGCGCGAGACCAAGATGGAAGAAAAACTCACAGTCGTCGTCGTTGTTTGTCGTTGAGTTATTTCCCTAAGGGGGAGTCCGCGCGAAAAAGAGGATCACTCTGTTGAGATCTTTATCGACGGCGCACACATACACGCGCCGGCCGCCAAATGGAAGCCGTGCACGATTTTACATCTGTAACTAACGATCACATGATGGAGGGGACACTGGAGGGGGGAGAACTCCTGCAACACTGGTGTACAGAGAGGGTCACTCCTAGAAGTTAAATTACACACGCCGATCAGTGGCCAGGATCTCTGGTGGCTGACCCGCGCACAGAGAGTCCCTGTGTGCTGGCACTTTTGATTATTGATGCTGTTTTGCATAGAAATTAAATGTTATTGCGCGCGATTTGGGGATACGCCGAAGAAGATATATGTGTTGCCGAAACCAGCCGAGCGAGCGGGACAGAGCGAGAGATTTATCGCAGCCGATAAAGATTATTGAGAGGTGTGTTCGCATCGAGGCACTGCTTGTGGTTGGGTAATTGCTGGTTCTGGTACCCATGTATGGGATATGTTTACAAGCTCGCCAGAACTTTTTCTAGCAGAGTCAGCATCAGAGTTAAAGTCGGAGTCGGAGTCAGAAACAGAGTCACAGTCAGAGTCAGAGTCAGAGTCGTAAATGCGTGCCTGGAAGCCTGTGGTGGTGTGTATTCAACGAATGTGGTGCAGAGTTGCTGTGCGAAGATCTAAATCATCCTGGCAATGATTGGTGTTCTAGGATGCGATGTGGATGATGTCGCCGGCGAGCTTCCAGTAAACGGCGAGAGCATGAGTTTTGGGTGGAGATGTCTCGAGGGTGATGGATTGTGGGTCGTATAGTGATAGTGAGATAGTGACTTGTATTTTGACTGGAGATCTTATTCCCTCCTTGTGGCGGTGAGTGGGTTGGCGTGCCGCCAGATTCTCCATTTACTTTTCTTTATTTGTTTTGTCCAGCAAAGTGGTTGCCCAGCGTCTTTATTCGCTGTAAAAGTACGCAGATATCAACGTGAGTAACACGACTCTATCGATGTTCATAGAGAAGCGCTGGTGACAATCGAAAAGCAATGGCCCCATTGGGCAACCTTGTGGGAAGTCAAGTGTCTTTCTTGACAAAACCGAGGTTGAGGCGGCTTTTTCTCCGGAAGATGTCAGCGCAAGTTACACATATATACTGCGATTTCCACAGATAACCATCTAAAAAGCAATGGTCCCATTGGTCAACCTTGTGGGAAGTCAAGTGTCTTTCTGTAACCAAAACCGAGGTTGAGGCGACTTTTTCTCCGGAAGATGTCAATGCAAGTCACACATCTTTACCGCCATTTCCACAGATAATCATCGAAAAAGCAATGGCCTCATTGGGCAACCTTGTGGGACGTCAAGTGTTCTATATAAGCAAAACTGAGGTTTAGGTGGCTTTTTCTCCGGAAAATGTCAATGCAAGTCACACATCTTTACCGCCATTTCCACAGATAACCATCGAAAAAGCAATGGCTCCATTGGACAACCTTGTGGGACGTCAAGTGTCTTTCTCTAACCAAAACCGAGGTTGAGGCGGCTTTTTCTCCGGGAGATGTCAATGCAAGTCACACATCTTTACCGCCATTTCCACAGATAACCATCGAAAAAGCAATGGCTCCATTGGACAATGTTGTGGGACGTCAAGTGTCTTTCTGTAACCAAAACCGAGGTTGAGGCGGCTTTTTCTCCGGGAGATGTCAACGCAGTCTACATATCTTTACCGCGATTTCCACAGATAACCATCGAAAAAGCAATGGCTCCATTGGGCAACCTTGAGGGACGTCAAGTGTCTTTCTATAACCAAAACCGAGGTTAAGGGCCTTTATTGCTTTATTCTCCTAAAAAGTACGAAAAAATCAGCGCCATTATATTTACAACTATAGATACCGCGAATTCCACAGACTACCACCGAAAAGTAATGGTCCCATTGGGCAACCTTGTGGGGCACCACTTTTTTTTTTCTTCATATTTTAAAGACTTTCCGCCGCACTTATAATTATTTTTAGTGTCCAGGCTAAATTTTTCGAACTCACAATGGCGAAATTTTCCATACAAAATTGCATATTCTGACCCTACAAAATATTTAGTGTGGAGGTTAAAAATGATTATTAGTAAGACCCTTTGCTTTTTAGGGAAGCACTCTTCTCTTTTTCAAGTCGAGATCTATATAACTGACAGTGTGAACAAATTTTAAAAGAAGACAACAGATGGCTCATATTTTTTTTAAGCAAAAAAAAAAGGTTTATCTATTTTTTCCCCATTCAAAAAGTAGTGGTGCCGGTAGACAACCCTGTGGGACATCACGTAAATCGGAAATTCCTCAATAGAAATTTATTTTTTGTTGCTAGGGATTTCTTCTTCGTAGAATGTCGCACGTCTGACACCTCCTATCAACCCTCAGCTTATTCTATCGAAAATTTCTTTGAAATATGTTAAATTTGTTGTGATCTGCAGACAGATTTACTCGCATCAAATCATAGTTTGTAGTCTGATTGTGCAGTATTTTTTTCGACTGGGTGAGGGATACCCTGACTTGCTTTCCGAACAAATTCCTTTTAAGATTTTGCCCAATTAAAAACCGTGCCACCAGCCCGCTCATCAATCCGCGTCGATGTTGTCACCACATCAGCATAAATCTCCTCACCGCTGGTATACATATATCTAGAACAGGACCCATTCTAGCCTCTGCATCATCTTTGTTACCATTTGACAAGAACAACTAATCAACTGCGTATCTAAATCCCATAAATTTGCTTTCCTAATCTCAGAGTCCCGCTTATCACAGCCAGAGATCTGTAACATTACGACCCACTCGCCGCGCCGGCTGGCCGGCCTCGCTCAACATCATCAACTTGACAGGAATTTAAATAAAATTACGGCACGACTATGCGTCGCTGAAAAGGGTTGCTTGTGTTGTGTGCGCGCCCAAACAAAAACCAACAAAAACAAGAGAAAAAAAATCCGCTTGATGCCCAACTGACGATTTATATGCACTTGGCTTAAATTAAACGAGAACACGAAACGCCAACTCTGACAGCACACCCAGACGCAATGGTGGCGGGTGATTAAACACAAAAGGCATATGCACAGTCGTACACCCTCTGCGGCATCCATGGATCAGGTATACGCAGTGTCAACACGGCTCAGAGGTTCTCTAATTAATCCCCACACCACAAGGGGGACCGCGCTTAAGTGATTCTCTCTCAAATACACACAGCCAGGTGGGCGGAATGTCTTCTTTCACTGTACGCGCGCCGTCGTCATCGTCCTAGAAATGATGCTGCTGAATGTGTTTGATTTGGTGTTATCACCTGCGCGTTTTTCTCACAAGATCCCGATTTAATTAATTCCCCGAGTCCATGAAACCTGTTGATTTAAATGGGAAAAAGAAAAGAAAAAGAAACAAGAGAACGACACAAAAGATGGAAATGAGGGTGGCCACGGGTGCTTCTGTTTGCAGATGGCTGCTGTAGTTGGGGCGGTTGACATAAAACGCTAAATGCCGTAACCGGAGTGTGGGCGAGCGTTGAATCTCGGCTAATGAGAAGCGGATGCTGTATTTATCTTTCGATTTTTCAACTTTTCTTATAGTTTTTTTTTTCTCTCCGACTTGGAATGATTATTTCTATTTGTAGAGTGGGGCATACTTGTTTACCGTTTAATTTGTTTCTTCAGATTTGAGTAAATGTTTAAACAAAAGGCGATACCATGGCGCAGAAAGTACTTTCAATTAGCGAGTGGATTTAATTTCTTTGTGGGCTTTTGGATCACTTCCTAAAGTGCCGGCGGGCAAATATTTAATTTCTCGACAAATGTAGGTTATCCCTGAACGAAGGCGGGTAAATTCTGATGATTTGGGTCAGAAGTGGTGGCGACAAAAGTTGCGATTTCGTTCAATAGATTTTTGGCAATAACGTCTACAAAATTAAATAACGCATTTGACCGTCTGACACAATTTTTAAAGTAAATACAGAGAACTGTGTTAGGTTCGACTAGCAAAAAAACCCAAACTCCATCTTGAGGCTTTTTGGCACTGCGCCACCTATCGGGAACGTCTGACAAACATCCGAGAGAATAACTGTCATGAAAGAGGGTCTCAACTATCCGTTTGGACTTGACATAAAATTGTAGATCCCTTCCAATCGTCTCAAAAATAAATTAAAAACTCAAACAAATCGACTGGTTGTGAGAAGTTGGGCCTAGGGTCCCTACGGATGTTTAGCACCAACTTTATAATTAGGTAATATAAAAGTAAGACAAGTTGGCGATAACATTGTAAAAAGAACAGTCTACTTCTCATAATTTTTCGTGACGAATTTTCCTTTCAATATTTTTTTTCCGTCGCTTGTTCTTGAAATTGGCAACCCCGACAACCAATTTGATATCTGATTGGAGCCAACTTCGGTGAGAAGTCTTACATTTGGCATTTAATCCGTAATCTCTGATGTATGTTGCCAAATACCCACTGTCCCCGCAAAACCCACCTCTGTTTAAGTAAAATCGAAGAGAATACCAGTAGCAGAGCAACGTCTGTTCTGGCTCAAAGAGCTTCGGAGTCCCCCAGACTATATAACTTCGGTGGCAAAAGTTGCTAATAACCTTAAACCAACCGTTTCGATGATGGTTTGTATTATTCGAATGGGCGCCTAAAATGCTGAAATATATTTGCGACCACATTTGATACCTTTTGGAGCGAACTTTTCAGCACATTTGAGGGACGATTTCATTTGTTCCCTCAATGGAAGACGAAAATTCGACTTCCATGACGATTGTGTCGCATAGAAAAGGATTTCCTCCTCTCGACTTAATTAACCTGACAAACGGCCCCCCGAGGACCGCATTATAAAAGTGACAACTCCCCATTTCTTGCTGGAGCTTCAGCATTTTGAAAAGAAATGAAGCGACGACGACAATTTCTGGTGGAAGGTCTCCCCAACGACCTACAACACGATAGCCTTCAGCTAAATCTTCGTCAGATATATGGCCCCCGCACGCACATTCTACACACACTAACAGCAATAAGGACTTATTTGCGCTCAATGATAAGCCAAAGCACTTATGCAAATCACCATCTGGACGGACATTTCAAGGCTTCTTTGCTTCGTCTTTGTGTGTGCCAAACACAAACACACAGTGATGATTGGGCAGAGGGAGGGCCACCTCATTAATTTCTTTAAATTATCCCCAAAAGGAACAGTCCAAGGAGCGAGAGTGAAAGATGCTGCAAAAATTGTCCTCCGTCCTCGTCGAGAGGTCATAACTAGTTGGAAGTTGGAAGCAGGAAGAGAGCACATCTCCTCTTCGATGGTGTAATTAAATTTTCTTCGGCTATGCATAAGTAGATATCCTTGCGCTTAAGTACACTTTTAATCCGGGCGCCCAGCGTGTATCCGAAGGAAGAATGTTATCACCAGCATTCTCATCATCAGTGGTATTAACATTATCATCATCATCTCGGAATCGTACAGCTCCAGCCGGGAGGATATACATCTCATTCAGAGTATCCTTCTTGTCATGTCATACCTACGCCCAGGCTGGTCGCTTTCTTCTCGTGCGGCGAGTAGAGTAATTATGGAAATTGCGCTCCATTGGTAAATTACCAAGTCATCCTGTCCGTTTGTTCCTTCGTCCGTTCATTTGCGAAAATCGCGCTAAATCTCCTGGCTATACATATCTATGCATAAATAATTTCCCCCTTTCCCCTCATTTCTGTCTCTCTATTTCTCTGTGTGTGTGTGCGTGTAAAGTGTCCTAGACAATATAGGAGTATCTACAAAGTTGGATCTATCATTTGATACTTTCGAGTTGGATGCCGAAGCCCAAGCTGATGCTGATGCTGAAGCCATTCCTGATGATAATGATGATGGTGATGGCCGTGCGCGTCGTGTATATATTTATTTTTGCGCTGTCACGGCTTTATCCTATCCATATAAACGAGCGAATTTTCTGACGAATGACATTATTCTGGGCGCAAGAAGAAAACAAAATAAATAGAAACTCTATGGCTGCGCCAAGCTCTGTTGTAAGAACAAAATCCCGCACTGAAGGACGAAATTAATCCCAGCCAGTTACTTTGTTGCCTCTTCTATACATATACATAGCGATGTGAGATACTCGAGTATCTTGATGCTGGAGTGTAGTTATCTGGTGCCCGGTGGGGTGGGGAGGCGCGCAAAGAAGACGAACAACTTTGTTCTTCTTTTTCGGTTTTCGCTTGAGGGTGGCACCCAAATGTCAAAGACTTGTTCGTCCTTTTCTCGTTGAAGCTCTATATCCGAACAGAGGAGACGACGACCAAGAAGTATGGCAATGCCATGGCAAAGGAGGAGGACGACAACGACTCTGTGAAATACGTCAGGCTTGGGAGTCATAAATAACCCGAAGATGGGAAGGAGGCGGCTGTGTGTGCCTCTTAGATTGAATGCGAATGCGAACTGAGGAGCCATCAGTATCACAGATGAAATGCTTGGTTGGATGTGTGCGCCCATCACATCATGCGCTCGTCTCCGTTTGGATTTTGTGAGCTGATATTTAAATTGAAGTGAACAGCAGACTGCGAGTGTGTTTGTGTGCGGAAAAAGAAAATGGACGACAGGCGGAAGGTTGTAGGCGTTCTGGGCATCGATCTGAACATTTTCTGATGCTGGAAATGATACTAGCGGGATTCTATATCAGAAAATGAGTCTTTTGACTTTCTTTTCCCTTCCTTTGATTCAATAAATTTGTCAGTTCTACTCGTATCTGATCTGGTGACTGATTTGATGTACAGAAAGGTCTGGTTCGGCATTCTGTAAGGCCAAACGTTCCAACGTTTTCGTGTGCACGAAGAAATTTGCCTGTGTAACATAAGGCAAATCTTTCGTGCGCACGAAAACGTTTGATCGTTTCGCCTTACAAAATCTGACCCTTGATGTTTTCGAACGCAAATTCAATAGGGACTCAACCACTTATCGGCGGTTACACTACGGCTCGAGGGTAGCACTCGGGCTCTGCCCTTAGGCGGAAACAGGGCACTCATTCCGTAATTTTTCAGACGATTAGACCTCCAAAAGTAGCAACTAAGAGCCAAAATTACGAGTTTGAGACCTTAATCCAGTTAATTTTCCACAAATATAATGAAAGCTGACGATAGTGAAACAAATTCGGGCAGAATATAACTTCTGATGGTCATCAAAGTTTCAAAAACGATATCGTCCCGACGATTATTGTTATACGGAATCTGCCCCCAGAGCTGCCAACTCACCTTTCATTTTGACTGTCGAACTTGGGTTCATTTTGCAACAACATTTATGGACTGCCAGGACTTGTAACCATCAACGAAGTGGAAGTGACTTGTTGTGCAAAGCTTGGCCTATGGGGCACCTTAATCGGTTTCGCTAACCTTTTTTTCTAGCTAGCTGACCGTTTCCAAAGTTGTGCAACGAATTACTTACTTTAGCCTGAAGCAACTTCTCGTTTATAGAGCACAGGTTAGACAAGGCTTCAAATATTGTTCTCAATAAAAATGTCCCGCTTCCCTAGGACATATTTTTAGACGGCTACAACTTGCTACTTAAGCTTTGAGCTAGCGCCTATTTGTAAGCCTTTCCGGGCGCTCTTGAAGCTTTCCAGATTCGCCTCATCCTTGGAAACCGCTTCCCTGGGACATATTTTTAGACGGCTACAACTTGATACTTAGAATTAGAGCTAGCACCTATTTTCAAGCCTTTCCGGGTGCTCTTGAAGCTTTCCAGATTCGCCTCATCCTTGGAAACCGCTTCCCTGGGACATATATTTAGAGGGCTACAACTTGATACTTAAGCTTTGAGCTAGCACCTATTTGTAAGCATCTCCGGGCGCTGTTAGAGCGTTCCAAATTTGCCTCTTTCTTGGAAACCGCTACCCTGAGACATATTTTTAGAGGGCTACAACTTGATACTTAAGCATTGAGCTAGCACCTATTTGCAAGCCTTTCCGGGCGCTCTTGAAGCTTTCCAGATTCGCATCTTTCTTGGAAACCGCTTCCCTGGGACATATTTTTAGAGGGCTACAACTTGCTACTTAAGATTTGAGCTAGCACCTATTTGTAAGCATCTCCGGGCGCTGTTAGAGCGTTCCAAATTTGCCTCTTTCTTGGAAACCGCTACCCTGAGACATATTTTTAGAGGGCTACAACTTGATACTTAAGCATTGAGCTAGTACCTATTTGCAAGCCTTTCCGGGCGCTCTTGAAGCTTTCCAGATTCGCCTCTTTCTTGGAAACCGCTTCCCTGGGACATATTTTTAGAGGGCTACAACTTGCTGCTTAAGCTTTGAGCTAGCACCTATTTGTAAGCATCTCCGGGCGCTGTTAAAGATGATTTGCCTCTTTCTTGGAAACCGCTACCCTCGGACATATTTTTAGAGGGCTACAACTTGATACTTAGGCTTAGAACTAGCACCTATTTGTAAGCATCTCAGCTTTCCAGATTTTCCTCTTCCGCGTGGCCATATTTTAACTAAAAAGCTGGAGTTCAAAGACGCACTTTGTCACTCTCAATCTACCACCGCTTAAGCCTGTACCACTGTCTTCGGAGGCCTATATAAGACCGAATTGAAATTCTGGCGGAATTTTCATTGATTGGCAAGTCCCAACCCCTAGAATGCTTTTCGACTGTTTGTAAAAACGAGACTAACTTCCGAAACCAAAGGGCCCCTTTAAAATAACCCAATCGGTGTATTTTCCGTCGATTTATGAAGCCAAAGCATCAAAAACATCGCAATCCGGCGGTAAGTTTGTAATAGATGGCGCTGGCGGTACAACAGACGACCGCTTCGTATTATCAGGCCCAAGGAAGCTACCCATACATCTTCCGAACTCAGAAGTTCACACTTAGATCAACCTCCCCTTAACATTTCGATTCCCCTGAATTCCAATAGATGGCGCTGACCAACTAACCACCGATTTTAATGGTATCCACCCACAAATCAATCCCGCTGAAACGTACTATCTCCCTACCCATAAATCACCACGATATCTTTTCAAAAAAAAAAAAAAAAAAATGAAAGGCAACTGCACTACAATCTACAACCACGCATACACACTCTGCCTCGGAGAATGCGCTCCCCATTCGGCCAATCAAACTGAAGCCCCATCAAAACCATGTACACTTGCAAAAAGCAACAAAACAGCATTCACTTGGTGGTGGGCTACCTCTGGTTATAATCTTCCATCACTCGTCCGGTATCCCACGAACGACATCCCAAATCACAGCAGATCATCCCGTTGTACATAGAGTGCCACTCCATGGGGCGCACACTGTCCTTTCCAATCAAACACAACACCGAACCAGCCACCGAGGAGACACTGCACAGAGAGCGGATGCTATGCGGAGCTTTCCTTCGGTTGGCTGGCCAACAACAATAGCGCATCTGTACCTATGCCGTTTGCATCCTATGAATATGAATCTTTTGAGGATACACGACGTTGCAAGGACACAAAAAATCACCTTACTCTGCATAGAATGGGGAACATGCGATAGTGCTTTGACAAAAAGAGGTACAAAAAAACGAAAAAAAAAAAATAAATAACCGCACAGACAGACAGACAACAAGGATAACAAAGCAGCAGCACCAGGATAACGAGATAGAAGGAAGAAAAAACAATGATTGTTTGTATAAATCGCCCGATGCCTGTTTGTTGTTCATCACATGTCCGCAAAGGAGATTTTTGGTTCACTTCCCTCCCATAGAGTCGCATGGTTTGAGCAGCTAGGATACACCTTGTGTTTGGTGTGTGCCTGCAAGCTCCCCACTGCTCCCTCAAGAGGGACGAGCGCATTGAATCTCATTTGGTTGGTGATGCTATGGAGTCGCCGTCGTCGTCGTCGTCGTCGTCCCAGTCCCCGTTGTTGTTTTTGTTTTTGTTCCCGTTTGGGTACCTTCTCCGATGGAAGCTCATTGTTGACATGTGCATGACGGAATCTGCTGGATAGTTTCTCCTCCATCCATGGGCTTGGTTCATGTTGTTTTTTCTTGTTTTTTTTTTTTGTTTTTTTGCCTGTGTTGCTCAGTTTATTTGCTTGCCAGCTAAGTGATGCGGATCTCTGCAAGGATATTTCGCTTTTTGTTCTGTTTGCTCTTCCAGGAATGCGCTGCAGTCCTTTGTTTCATTTATTTCACGTGTATGGGTGAGGGATATGGTGCAGCTTATGGCAAAATGGTGGATGTCTCATATAAAGCGTTCGCCATCAACAAACAGATCCTTGCCCGATGAAAAGGATTATCATAAAGAATTTCTTTCTGTTTGCATTTTTTTTTTTGTTGCTCTCTCATTTCGTCTACGTGTCAGGTCAACAACTTTGGGCACAAAATTTCATTTTCTCCATCTCTCTGGGTGGCAATAAACAAATTCGACCTAACCCCCCCTCTCGAGCACAAGGACTCCATGTGACTCTGTTAGACTCCGTCTGACTCACGGTTGTGTCCGAATGCTCGCATAGACAACCCGCTTATGAGTTGTTAATAATTTGATTATAATTTATGAGTGTGTGCAGGATATACCCTATTAAACGGGACACTAATGACATTTAGCACAACCCGTTCGGTATTGTTTCTATCCCCGAACAAACACACACACACACAGTGAGTGAACGAAGTCGAAAAATACACAAATTCTGTCGGAGAATTATGGATTTTAATATGAACGCCATCTAGTGGGTGTGTACGGCGTGCTTGGTGCGAAATAATAAAATGTTATGTATACGTCCTTAAGGAACAATTACATAGTTCTGCCATTTAATGAATTTATTTGCAATTGTCTTGTAATTTGCCCGTTATACAAACAGAGTTAGGGGGGCTGTCCACGTCCAGGGCCTCCGGTTAACAAGGATTAGGGTTTCAAAACGGCACTGTGACTGTAAGGAGCGCGCAATTTTAATTGTGATTTGTTGTTTGGTGGAGAGTTTTCAACTAATAAATGGAGATCAAGGGTGCAATTCCGAAATGGAATACAAGATATCCGAGTGTATAATGAGACATGAATAGTAGGTGTCCTGTGGACTTGATGTTGTTGTGAAATGAATAAACAACCGGAGATTACTGTACGGGGGAATTCATGAATTTATGGGAAATAGCTTCAATCGGCACCGGCTGAGAAGTGACCGACCTCGAAAAGCAGGAAGAGAATCTGAAGTTTTGTTAAAGGAATCTCATCTGAGTCAGTGGTGCTCTGCTCTGCTCTTGGATTCTGTGCAGTTTTTCGACGGCGAAATGAGACCCGACAATGGCGGTCTGATTCAAATATCTTTCGAAATCTATACATTCCGTTAAAGCAAGACTTGTCTGACTGCAAACTCTTGGGCGAAACAGATCAGTGAATACACCCAAGGCCAAGCTTCTTGCAACCAATCGTTTTTGTGGGAGATATTTTTTGCCGATTTGATGCCGATTCCGAACGTTTGATTTGGGAAGCTCTTTTATGTAGGCCTGTCATTTTCTGTGATGTTTGTCAGATATTTGCAAGAGGTGGCGCTGCGTAAAATAACCTTTTAGATGGGGTATTTGTATTTTTTCGGAGATCGAACCCGGTACACATCGCTCTCTAGCCAGCACCTTAACAAACATTTTGTGAATCACAATGGACAACTTTGTATATAAATTTTCGCCATTGTGAGTTCTTGAAAATTAAGCCTGGACCTAGAAAACACAACTAGTGCCGCTTTATCTGTGTCTATTTGTCTTGGGTATTTTGGATTTACGAACATATTCCTACGCAGGAGTTTTTTCTTTAAATGGAAGGGTTGATAATAGGGGAACCCGGGGCAAAGAAACATTAAAGGGCACATTATGACCCGGCTTCCCCTACTTTTAGCCACTTGGTCATAAATTATGACATCGCTTTGGCAAACTTGCCTAGTTCATTGTGCTAAGCTTTTTTGGATATATCTACACATTTAATAAAACTTTAGGAGGTTTCACGTTTCTTACCAGTTTGGGTGAAAGCTGCTGGGTAGATTTCGATGAAATTTTCTTTGAAATTTGCCTCCGAGAAGATTTTAGGTTATGTCAAGCATAGCCACGCCTACTTTTTGGAGGCGTTTTTAACCAATACGTGTTCTTTCTGACTTGACAATATTCGTAGTCATAGCGGAAAAAAGAAGAATACTTAAAAAGGGTCCAAGAGTTGGGTCGAAATGCAGCTTTCACACAAAATTTGCTTTACAAAATTCAGCTTTTCAAATATTTAAAGCAAAAAAAAAATCAGCTTATTTTGCTTTTTTTTCAACAAACAGATATAAACAACAACCAAATAAAGTAGACATTAAAAAACAATATTAACTTTATTCAAAATTTAAATTAGGTAAGAGTTGCAAAATAAAAATATTTAATTAAAAAGAAACAATAAAAATTAGGTTAAGTATTAAAATAAAAAAATTAAATAAATAAACCATTATCTATTTAAAAAATGCAAAATTTATTAAAAAAAAACCAAAATAAACTTAAAACCGCGTACTTTTGAACGAAAACATTTTTTTTTTATTTGCATAGTTTTGTGAAGCTGAATTTTTATAGTAGAATTTTGAAAAGTAGATTTTTTTAACCCATCCAACATTTTTGACCTCAACCCACATTAAACGTCACTCTCAATTTCTCAGCCCCCGCTCTTGCATTTTTTGACAGGCATCCTTATAAACCAACCAGAAGTTTTTTTTTTTTGTTTTGTGTTGGGAATTCGCTTGAAGTAAAAAATCATCGAAAGACATTGCACAGCTAGTACGCGAGGGATGCTTCTGCAATGGCGATGGACTTTAACTCATCTAAAAAAAACTCCCGGGGGACTGACATTCGCCATCCCGAATAAGATTGCATCAGCAATTTCTTTTTGAACTATTTTATGAATTTAAGGGATAAATCCGCCGTTTGTCGGATTTCTAAACTTGTTTTGTTTGAAAACAATACCTGATATCTTAGCCCTAGCTAAATCTTATAGATCAAGAGGTTTTATCCGTCTCAATCTCCAGATTACATTGTCATTTTTTTAAAGTTCTGTTATTTCTGCGTTTACGTGGTTGAGAAGCTATACGAGCAACCTTTCTAACCTCATCTTCAACCATTTCAACATATAGATCTCTATGCAGATCGGCATTGCGTATGTACCAAGGCGCATTAACTACGTTCCTTAGTACTTTATTTTGGAAAACCTGAATTTTTTCTAAATTTGTTTGGCATGTGCATGCCCACAACTGGAGCTCGTAGGTCCATACTGATTTCAGAACTTGCGTATATAGGAATACCTTATTGTAGTTGGAGAGGGCCAATACATTTTACTGTATCGCATGTTCAACTCATCTTTTTTTTTCTTTACGTGAGCTTTTTAACGCAGTTTAGCGTCTAGAGTCATGCCTAGATATTTAGCTGTGTTAGAAAATTCTACTACATTGTTGTTAATGTACCTTGGAATGTGTGGTACGTTTTTATACGTAAAATTAATATGGACTGGCTTAAGGTCATTTAATCTAATCTGCCATTTCTCAGTCCATTCTGAAATATTGTTTATTGCTGTTTGAAGCTTTTTTGTTGCTATTTCGACAGTTGCTCCCACAGCAAGGACAGCTGTGTCATCTGCAAATGTAGCTATGGTGGTTTCTGCACTTTCAGGCAGATCGCTAGTGAAAAGTAGGTATAGAACTGGACCTAGCACACTGCCTTGCGGTACACCAGCTTTAATCTCTCTTAATGGTGAGTACTCTGTATCTCGCTTAATTCTGAAGAATCGATCTGATATATAAGACTCCAGAATGGTCGAATACTGCTTCGGCAGTTGCTTTTGTAATTTGTGTATCAGTCCTTTGTGCCAGACTTTATCGAAAGCTTGTGCTATATCAAGAAATACTGTAGAGCACAAATTTTTCTCTTCAAATGCTTTTTCGATTTTATCTGTGATTCTATGCACCTGATCAATTGAAGAGTGCTTGTTTCTAAACCCAAATTGAGGATTTGGAAGTAGCGATTTTTCATCAATAATTTTTTGTAGACGTTTTGCCAGCACTTTTTCGAATAACTTGGACAATATTGGTAACATAGAACAGTAGTAATCGAAAAAAACGTTCACTTATGCTCTTGCACGAAATGAGATGAAAGTAGTGAAGATCTACGATCTCTAATACAAAAATTAATGAACTAGAGAAGCGCACAAATTGCCACTGTACGTCAGGGTTGCCAGAATTTAGTTTCCTTTAAGCGCTTTAGTTTGCCAAACCTTAAAAAAATGTAGCCCACCATCGTTGCCCCGAAAGAAGCCCAAAAATCGTTGAAAATTTTCCCAATTCCTAAATTTTGGTATTTATCCCACTTACCCATCTCACTTACGCGCGCCGCGAATTTTATTTGTCTTCTATCTTCTGCAAATTGTTTTTGTGGCTTGTGTCAGATGAAAAGGCCTGCAAAATAAATTGGTCTGCCTGCAAGTTGAACGACTGTTCGATATCACTTGACTGCGAGAGTGCTGCCAAGTTTTAAAAGTGCGGGTATGTTCGAAAATATGTCTCTTGTGGTTTTGCGAAGGAATAAAACAAACACAATTTGCACGAAATTTGTAAAGCTTTATATAGACCAAGTGGGCGCTTATGGAAGAAATTTCTATCGTTTTTTAAGAAAAAAAGATAGCCCAACATACGAAAAAGCGCCCAATCTGGCAACGCTGCTCTACGTTATGAAAGCTGTCAAAAAATTGGCAACCAATTTATTTAAGAGAAACCTCAGATCTGGTGACACGAAGTAGCTGAAATGTGTTCGCTTTTAACAATTTTTCTGGTTTCCTACCTCACCTGGGAATCGCCGTACCCCACGCATATCACATTTCTAGTCCCAAACTGCTTCAAATTTTAGAGGCTCATTTTACAAACTTTGAGAAAAATCAAATCGCCCTTAGCTATCCTTTATTTGACTTGAATTTATGGCGCAGTGTGACAGTGGTCACTCTTCTGCCCTACTGTACAGTGTACGGGGGTCGTAACGGATACGACATGCAATTTTCACTGTAACTTTCGTTTCGGCCTAGGGTCCTATATTTCCATGTGGGGCAAGCAATATTTTCCACCTATAGTCAGAGACAGAGGATCGATGGAAAGCAGACTCGCAGACTTTCCATACTTAGTTGGAGATCAGCAAATAACGCCCTAGGGCGATCTTTTCACGCGCAGCTCTCTGACATTTGGACCGAATTTGACCGATATGATCTTTAAAAAATAACTTTTTATTTTAAAAGTTGGAAGCGATTCAGGAAAATAAAATAATCTTAAATTTCAAATTTCATTTTTATTATTAACTAGTAATTATAACAAAAGTAGGAATAGTTTATAAAAAAAAGCTATATTCAACAAACGAAACATTTTATAAAACTAAATTTAATCGCCTGGCCTTCTTTGCTGCAAATCCATCAATTTCTTCGTCAGTATTTATTTCTATCTCCCGATGAATTGACATTAAGGCTAAACCAGTAAGTCGATCTTCACCGGTAGAAAAGTTTTTAAGTGTTTTAAGTTTTTAAGTGTTTCATCGTCGAAAACGTTCTTTCTGGTGTACAGGTCGATATATGTTGGAAAAAAAAATCTTTACTGCAGTCTCCTAAAGCTGTTATGTCGTTCTGTGAACGCAGTGCCTCGGGTTGTTCATGACATTTTGTCTTCCACAGTAGAAACTCAGCCTTCAAGCTATCCCAATCCAAAAAATCTTTTATAAAATTTAAAATTTTCTTCGTTAAATTTTGTTTCGCTTTTGCCAAGTATTGACGGGATCAAAATATTTAACGATGATCGAACCGCGTTTGGAGCTGAGTTATCAAGTCGTCCAAAAGGGGAATCATAACAACTATAAAAGTTTTCAGGATCAGACGCGTTTACATTGGCCCTATGCTGCTGCTTCGATACTGTTCGTGGAAATTTCAAGGTTTCAGTTTCATCCGCAATACTTAAAAGGCCTTGCGCAGTCTCAAAAATATATATTTATTTATATAAAGGGTCCGCCAAATAACTTCTTTTTTTTTTGAAAATGCTATAAAAAAAAACTACTGAATATTTTCTCAAATTTCTTTTTTTATTTGAAAGTACAATCCTTCCGGTTAATAATGGAGAATAATTTCATTCAAATGGCTGCCTCGGCTGGCCATGAAGTAGCCTACACGATCGGTCCAATTTTTAAGCACATTATCGATTGTGTGCAGCTGTATTTCACCAATGGCTTCACGAATATTGTCCTTTAAAGCGTCAATTGTCTCTGGCTTGTCGGCGTAACACTTATCTTTTACGGCACCCCACAAATAATAGTCCAACGGTGTCAAATCGCAGCTCCGAGTTGGCCAAACGACATCAGCTCTGCGGCTGATAATGCGATCTTCAAAAACAGGGCGCAAATCATCGAGTGTAGCTTCGGCTGTGTGGCACGTAGCGCCGTCCTGTTGAAACCAAATGTTGCCAATATCCTCCTCTTCAATTTTTGTGAACAAAAATTCGTTCAACGTGGCCCGATAACGATCGCCATTGACTGTAGCGGCCACTCCTTGCTCATTTTCGAAGAAAAATGGCCCAATTATGCCTCTGGACCAAATTCCGAACCAAACAGTGACTCGTTTTGGGTATATCGGCTTTTCAATGTATGCGTGCGGGTTTTCTGTGGTCAAACCCCCTGTGATCGCCCCCCTAGTTACGGCCTAGCCTATTGTTAACTGAAGAACTAACCGACTTTTAGATGGAAGCGTAATAAAACGTAATAAACGACTAATTTGCCTAATTTTTGCGTCGTTCTCTCCCTAGGGAAGACTCTGAAAAGTCAATCCATCAATTTTGTGCCTAAAATGAAAATGGCGCCTCACTGCCATACACAATTCTGTAATGTTTACGTCTTCGAAGTAAAATTTCATAAACAAAAACTAACTCCCCCACTTCTCAACTCCAAGATATACCTACCCACCTTGCAACCCTCATCCAGTTGACATCGACTATATCACATAATGATATATTTTTCTGCCTAATTAACATCCTAAATCATGTGATTTGTCGCTTTACCGACTGAAAAGCAAACGCCACCCGAAAAAGGGAACACCCCCCCCACCCGAACAGTTCACATGTACACGCACTACAAGCCCCGCACACACTACTCGTACTCGTACTCGTACTCGTACTCGTATGTCGTACGTCGTATCACTGTATCAGCAAAACGCGTCGCAGCAAAATGCTTACCCTTCAACCACCCCCATACCAGGAGTTTTTGTGCCCCACACACACACACTCGTATGTAGGATCCCTCTCCCGATGTAAAAGCTTTTCCGTCTCCTAATTAAAACGAATCCATGCTCCTGCCTTGATCTGATTTATGGTCGTCGCAGGAGTTGGGCGCGCAAAATAGACGTATACATCACTATGGTCTCTGTATGGGTATGACAAAAAGTTATCCCGAGATATGCCAAGTGTCGTGCCAAAAAGCAAACAGACACACGCCGAAGATGAATTCGGCTTTGTTTCTTGTCTTTCTCTTGCGCTTTTGATTTCTTTTTGCTTTCGGAATGACGCCTCCGATATATGACGCCTGTAGGCGCTTCCAGCTGCACCCCACACCGTATTCCATAGCGCACTTTCACAGTTTTGAGTAAAAAGCCAGTACACTCGTTTGAATGATATACCCGAGCGGAGACCAATGGAAACATGCCCAGTGGGGTTTGGGCTGAATAGTATCCTATCGTGCCTTCATCAACCCTTTACCTTTGCAGCCCTCCAGCTAGACCCAGATACTTACAACTTTTCGTAGGTGTTCCACATGCACACGAGGTGGGAAAAAATAAAAGACTCCCACCGTCACACAGCAAACTGCTATAAATATATCTGAATGGATAACACAGAAGCAGGGTGTACCCACCCATCTAGCACAACTCATCCTTTGGCGCGCTCTAGTGAACCTTTTCCCGTATCATGTCTCGCTGTCAGGATAACAGTGCAGAGAATGCGGTGTCTCTACCTCTATACATGTACCTACGTACGTGGTGGGATCCACCCACCTATCTGTCTTTCGATTGCACGGATTGGATCCTAGAACTAGAAAATATTTATGAATATCCTCCTCTCGCAAGCCCTCCTGCGCTTCCACTATAGGTACTCCGGCGAGTGTATTGTTTGAAAATGTAAAATGAAGAAAACTGTAATAAAATTTGATTTATTGGAGACAAGATTCAAGCATGTGTGTAGGGTAGATCCTTGTTCTATCCTGCTGGGACTGTATACCTTTTGTGTGCGGATGGGTATGGCGAAAACCGAACACCAAGCAAAAAAAAAATGGTTAAAAATAATTTTCCGTTTACGTTTTGAAGGATATATGCAAACGGGTATGAAAAGTTGTAAATAAGGAGTTTTTTTTACCCTGCTCCTTCTTCTGCTGCATCGCTTTCGATTTCGCAAATTTCTGTTTGCCTCTGTGCTTTTGGAGAGATTTTTGAGTTGCATCGGTTAAGTGATGCAGAAAGGACGTGGGATGGTTCCTTTCTTATCTTGTGTCGATGTTGGGGTTTTTCCTCTTTTTTTTTGTTTTGTCTGATTTTTGTTTTGATTTTTACCTTGGGCAGGTGAAGAGGAAAAACATTTTGTTGCACAGCTAAGGGGGGTGGATTTTTTTTTTCAGTTTTGTGTGCAGAGGAGGAATCTATCTCAGCGGCAGGGGAGCTGTGTTAGTTGAGCGTAGGAAGGACCTTCATTTTTTGATCTATGATATTTCGAATGAGAGCTGTATGGTTCATTCCTGGCGCTCTTTTCGTGTCGGGAGGGATAGCGAATTTATAGTTTTTTTTGGATATTTATGGATTTTGGTATAGCCTGTCAGGATCGATGATTTATGTCGGTGACAGAAAGAACGAGAGTGCATGAATCTGCACTCGTTCGCTCTGAGAGATGAAAATGAAGGAATGGTGGACTTATTTTCGGTTATCTATAGTTGGAGGGGGTCGCCGATGATCTGGTGCGAGGATGTGGAATATTTTCACTTCATTTGCTTGGTGTGATTGTGTTTGCGTTTTGATCAACTTTGGCACTGCATACTTTTTCAGAGGTGAAACAGGGAGACGTCTTGAATATTATGGTCTATGGTGGGGTGGATCCTCGTCAAACCACCTCCTTGGCAAAGTTCTTATTTTAATAATAGGGACTCTGTGTTAAAACAGTTTCTGGAGATTGGTCTGCGGTATGGTGGCACCATTTCTACTGGGAGGCCTTGGGATCAAAAAAAAGTTCAAGGGGACCTTTCATCTTTCTGATAGTCTGGTATTTTCCACCAGTTTGAGAGTTTGTTTCTTGAGAAATTTTACCAGGTCGGATATTTTTATCAGTTATTTCTGACAATTTTTCCGAAGAACTTGACCTTTAAATTTAAAAAAAAAAACTTGACCTCTAAATATCGCAGCCATCGTTCCAGAAGTGTAGGACAGTGGCATAAGAGATGTTGGATCGTCTCTATTTGTTGCTGGTCTTCGCAGCTTCTTCAGCTCACTAAAGGACTTATCCCTGAATTGTAAGGACGGTCAGAAATAAAAACAAAAACTACACAAATTTAATCTTTTTTACAACATTTATTAACAAAGGACTTCTCGGAATGTCTGTCTAAATCGAACTGCTCCGTATGTCACGAAACTTACTGTCTAATGTTCTTGTGTAAAACTCTCGAAAATGTATATATAAGACATAAGTAAAAGTACAAATAAAATGTTCATATAGAAGACGTTACAGTTGATAACATATAAACTAGAAGTGTTGCCGCTGTTTTCTTACTGAATTGAAGTTCATAACTCAACTAGCCGATCTTCAGAAAAACGTCCATAAGAGCAACAGATGCCTTCCGTGCAGAATCAAACACTTTCGAGTGAGACTGATGAGTCAAAAGTAGGTAAATGCTTAGCGCACATCTTTAAGATGTGTGCGGAACAGCTTTTTCGAGTTTCATCAGTCGCTGGCATGCTATATGCGATGGTAGACTTGCAAGCGCACACGTTTTTTTCCAAAGTTTTTCGCCTCAGCAGTCTTTTATATTTTTTTTTTATTTTAAAATTTTGTTTCGACAGTTTTAATTTCAAATACAGACAAATCTTGGAAAATACAATTAAATTTGTACAAGACGCTGCTGGAATTTTACTTTTGTTAAACAAGTAGGTTACAGATGTGCGTCTAGCATAACGAGGAGGATATAGGTGTGCGCTTTTATGCAGTACGTCATTTTTTGATCGACTGCATCCTTTTTGCTTACAATATACCTTCATCACTCCCAAAAGCGGGACACAAATAAATATTTACCATAGACGTGGAGTACCTATATAGTGGACTCTCTTATTTATCCGACTGCGGCATCATTCCAAAAGGGATAAGGATAGTAGTGCAGGGTGTGCCGGCCGCCGCCACCAGCGATGCCATACTAAATTACAATAATTACATATATCATATTAATTTACACGCACACATGCGCGCGTATCCAGATGCCATCAAGCACCTCTCTCACTTACACCAATCGGGTGTAATTTCGAACACACACAGAGTAATTAATCGGATGATTTACAGCTCCTTGCGTAAGCGTTATGTTCATTTAAATCCATCCGGCAGTCGTCCTGTATCTGTATCCTTTTGCCTTTCGTTCCTCACCATATCGTCAGCAGATGTGTGCGTGTATGGGTGTATGCTTCATTATATATTAGAAACTTTTACGTTTTTGTTGCTCGGTTCGGTTGGGTGTTTCATTTTAATTCGCCACCACGATCGTAAATGTCCAAAAAGGGTTTGATTTATACCCAACTTGCACAAGGGAGGGAGGCAAATGAGGAAAAGCCCACGAGGACACCATTTACGTATACGAACAGTAGATGTGTTTTATGACACCGTACAAGACAGGAAGGTACGTAGTTTCGATCTAATTAGTTGTGCCTGGCGATGGATGAACGTATGCGAGCGATGGCACAAGGGGTGGCAATCAGATTCCTATCCGTCAGCAGACAGACTCTTGGGTAGTACCAAGTGAGTCACAACGACCGACGTGCGGTTGTTTGTAATGTAACCCCTCCCAGAGCGCACACAAAATCCATCCTCCTGGCATCCCGTTGGACTGGTTTCCAATCACATCGTAAAATTGTAAATTTCTTCATCTTTGATTCGTCTCAGACGCATCAATCCTCATCACCTCACCGAAGCCCACAATCATCGCCGCGGGGAGAACAATAAAATGCGATGCACCCAGATCCGAGTCGCAGCGACCAATAGAGACGAACAACAGTCTGCTGCCTAATGACATGAGTTATGTACGCACACCATCACATCACACACCGTGCCGCACGCTAGGATACCGCAGCGCAGCACTAGCAGGTAATTTATATGTCAGGCCGCGATAGGGTCCCGGTACCATGTCCGGATGAAGGTTGATTTGTGTTTTCTCAGATGCATCCCAGTTGTGATTGCGTTCATCCTCCTCCTCCTCCTCCTCCTCCCGCCGAGACAGTGACGAGCTGGCTGAGCGACGAAGAACTGGTTCGCTCGACTGCGATGATGATCGGAGCTGGGATTGGTCTTGAGCCCCATAAATCTCGAAGATCATTCATTTTGTTTGTCTGGTCTGGTCTGGTCTGGGGCTGTGCTCGCTGCCCTGTAATTATACAGATCCTCAAAAATGATTCGACGCGCATGCGCAAATGGCTGAAACAATCGATCGCGCGCATAATATCGTAATTTACGACCACACCGATGGGAATGCTCAGGCTCACCCGACAACGATGATGACAACGCAGAGGAGAGGAGACGCTCACAGCACACAATCCGACGGAATGAAATGAAGGAAACGAAATAATTGAATTTTGATATCTGTCGGGAGAATTTATGGATATCAGTGGACGCGGTAAATCTTCCCTGAGTGCCCGCTCGAGGAATGTTTGTCAGTCAGCGGGCCAGCAAATTTATAGAGGATGCATCTAATCCGAGGGTGTGGTAATATTTTGATAATTTATTGCGATCTTACGGTGTTAATCAGCCCGATGTGGAAGTGTCCATATCGAGCATTGTCCTTGCCAAACAAAAACCTATCCAGCGAAACAAGATCTAGGGCAGCGACAAAACAGCCAACCCCTATGGACGCTGGAGGAGGACACCGCAGCACAGAAAAAACAATCAAAAAGTCTTGTCCAAATGAAGTGGCCCAAGGATTCTTGCACTTTGTTCGCACTCTTTTGCTGTCGCTGCGATGGCATTTCCATCGAAATCGTACAGCCATTCCATTGGTGAAATGAAAGCTCGTAAAATGAATGACTCCTCTCCTGGTATGGCCTGCATTCCGACATAGGAATCGTGTACACAATTTTTTGGACCCTGTCAGAGAAGTATAAATTCTTGTGTACACTTTTTGTGTGCCACTATACAGCTCTAGGAGGGTAGCGCAGAAAAAGGATTTCATAAAATTGCGCAATTTAAAGTGTCACAACATAAATTTCAATCGTCCCTGGCTTGTAGGTAGTAGTTGTTGTACCCCTGCCGTCCTGTTCGGGCATCATGTGCATGAAGGACTTTGGGTTTTCCTTTTTTTTTTTTTTTTTTTTCGTTCTGTTTGGTGGACAGCAGCGAAAGATGCTGTTGTTTGGTTGGTCCGTTTATTTCGTAGCGTTTTGCGGACGTTTTTAGGTGTACAAAGTACAAGTCGATGCAGTGCGGCGGGATGCCTTGGACATAAATCAGTTTGGGGGTTTGGCTTGATCTTTGGGTGGTGTTTTGTTGGGTGTGATATATATTTTTTTTGTTTGCATTTTCCTCATCCGAAAGGAAAGTGTCCTGTAGTCCATTTTGAAGACTGGGTTTTGTAACTGCGAGGGGATCGTAATGACTTTTTGTGTTTTGTGCCTTGATGAGAGATATTGAGTGCAAAAGGGCGGATATGGCGAGCGGAATTTCAGTCTGCTGTGATGGGTGGCTGTAATTGACAAAAGTGTCCCTGACTTATGTATCGAGGCGGGAGGGAATATGTACAGAATTTTGGTTGGAAAAAGCTGTCAAGAGGGCTTCAAGAAGTCTAGGAAAATCCTAAGATAGTCAATCAGTGGTTTTTCAATGTCAATGTTGCTGGCTAATGGCCGGAGTTAGTTACCATAAGCGGAAACCTCCCCAGCTACAGAAATTATAAAGTTGATCATATGCCGGTAGCAGAACGCGTTCAGAGCGGACCTACCTACCTGTCAAATCAGCGACAATTTCTCCAAGTCGAATATACGAAACAAAGTCCAATCAAAGGCTATAAGGAACTGTCAAAAATCAGCAACGGAAAGGCTGTGTCCCCCACAAACAGTATAACAAGTGAATTGAATCACTTATTCTAAGGAAAGTGTGTGCGCTTGCAGATCAACCATCGTAAAGAGCACGTGAGCGGCTTTTGATGTTGAAAAATACTGTTCCGCACACTGGTTAAGGATGTGCGCTAACATTTTAGTCTCTCGGAGTGCTTTTTATAAAATGTAAAGTACAACAAATCTGTTTTTTTAAGGTTTTACCGCTCTAAGTTTTTTTTTCTTAACGCACATAAGTAGACTGCTTATGTTGGTGCCAAATCTTCTTTGCTTACTGATAATCTGATTGTCTTTCTTCGCATCACCGAAATACGGTTCTAGAAGACTACTCTCCTGATGGTAGAACATATGCGTTTGGGTGCGTTTAAGAGAGGTTTCGATTGCCAACTTTATAAAGGTCAGGGTTGGCCATTTGTATCGGAAATAGAGTTAATTTTTTCATTTAACTGCGTTCGAAGGCCAGAAATACATATGTGCGCTCCTTTCATACTCAAAAGCGGTAGCCGTGTGAAAATGGTTGCTTTAGATCTTCTACTGACTAAATTTCGCGTTCTCTTGTCCGAATTTTTAAGTCCGTGTGAAATATGCATGTGCGTTTGGAACTTAAGAATGTGCGATAAGATGAAAAGGCTATCTACTTGCATGAGCATCTTCTGAGCATCTTGGTTCTCCAACTTACATTCATTGGTGTGCGTTTAGGACTTACAGGTGTGCGTTTGCAAAACGTGAGTACAAGTTTCAAAGTATTTTAATGTGATCTGCGAGAACTTGATTTTTCTAGGTTATTTCTACGTTATGAGTAGTTTTTTGAGACTTTTTATTTGCTTTAACACATTACGATACGTGTTCGGAATTGTGGATTTCCTTGATAGATCTCCAAAAACAGGCTTGTTTAATGGGGTGAATTTAACTTCTTTTCCAGTGTGATTGGTGATAGAAAATTGACTAATTTCATTTAAATAAGACCGTCTGTTTTATTAAAGATGTGCGTTTGTCAACCATTGATGTGCGTTTCAAAAAAGTGTCCAATAATATGCTGGCGCTTTCGTTTTATTGTTGTAAGTTGTTCTTTTCTGTATTATTACCTTGCATTTTAATTCCACTTCCGCGCATTTCTAAGTGCATTTTCAGATTTTCGTGTGCGTTTGCAAATAATTGATGTGCGTTTCCGTCACCGATTCAATATTTCTTGACGACAGTAAACAAACATGTTTTAGATCCATTATAGCGACGATAGATCTATTTATATTGCTGTTTAGACTCTCTACACGACCAGCTGCCTCTCGCTGAATGTCATAAAGTGCCTCGCAAAGCCGACGACCTTCTTAACCTCCGCACGCAATAAAAATAAATTCTCCACCGCCAATCATGAAAATATAAATTTTCAAAAATATGACGACGCTAACACAGCGCACATTAAACGAGAGAAAATGAACAAAAAGAAAAAAAAAAAAAAGAAAGAAAACTTTGAAAACATTTAATGCACTTCTAATAGAGTGCAATCGACCATTATGGAACGCACATTGACTCCATTCAACCCCACGGCATAATTTATGACCACCATGTGTGCATTAAATATATCTCGGACCCGGGGACACAGGCGATAACTTGTGTTGATCGCTTTCTGGAATTTCTCCTCCCGATGATGATGGTTCGATTTTAATTTTGTTTTTCCTTTGACAAGGCGAAGATGTTTCTCACTTTCTCTGTCGCGTTTGCCCATACTCCGTATACCCGTACACAATGACGAGCCAAATGCACCAGTTTTAGGGGTGCTGCATCATAAATCTGTCAAAATCCCAATGGGTATTCTTATGGCCTATTTTCGAGATGAGATGGAAGTGTATTTTATTGCTTTCGAATCGAAGGGATTGGGACTTTCCGACACTGGATGAGAAGCGTGAGTATCGGCGCATTCGGGATAAAAGGATTTTGTGAACGTTGAGAACGCTTGCTGCGTTCGGTGTGTGTGTGTGTGTGTGTGTGTGTGTGGGACGGCTTATCTGGATGGTGATTTGTGTGACTTCTAATGTCGTTTACACATTTCCACAGCGAGTGACTTTCTTCAAGTTGATGCCTGATTTATGAGCGACGTGATTGAAGTCGATTGTTGGGCTTGTGTGAGTCATATTGTATTTTGTTGATATGTCCCTACAAGCTATGCAGACCACCTCTGAACCTTACTCTTTGTGGAAAAACAAAAGAAATCATATTTAAATTCATACAGGAACCAAACAAAAGCAAAAGGATTTTAATTGAAATTTGATTTACGATATTCGATTTACAAATCTGAAGTTCTTTCTTCTGCTGCGAGACTCCTCTCGAAAATTTCAATTTATTTATTTCAATTCCATTTCATTTTTGCTCTCCCTCTGTGTATCCTTATGTCCTACCATGTACCACCTCTCGTTAGCAGGATATTTCCTTGATACATTCCCTTCGGACTTGTGGGTTTTCGTTTTATTTTTTGTCAATACCGTGTACGGCAGGATTTCAGCTCCAAATTTAATGTCCTTTTACAAATATTAAAAAAATTAATTCCCCTTTCGATGCCATACTTCGAAGTGGGAAGCACACGTGTGCCTCCATTGTCTGTATTTGCATATGTTTTAATTCGACACAACATATATCCGTTGGGCTCAACGACAGGAAGCAATCTCAAAGCAGTTGGAAATAAAAAACACAAAAGACGACCTTTTTCCTCGCTGTTGATTGAATTTTGCTCCTGAATGTCCTTCGGAGGAGTGAATTCATTCATTTTAAATAAAAATATTTACTCTTATTAATTTCCACTGCTATATGCTCCGTCTAGGATGGGAAGGAGGAGCGAAGCTGTCAGCTATTCATTTCTCTTCAAAGGGGGCATGGGGCGACCACGGTGGTAGTCTGGTTCTTGTGCGATTTATTTCGCAGGATATACAAGTCGCATCCATCTTGCAGTTAGCATGTTTCACTCCCATAAAATGGAGGAACTCACTGCATTTTTAGTTGGCGGATCGGGGTAGCTGGTTATGGGTTGCATTGTGAAAGCACTATGGGAAAATGATCTTAAATCACCAAGAGATGCTATTTTATGGCTTCGTATTTTAAGATGAATTCGTCCTTTGCAGAGCACAATATACCAAGTCCATGTCGCATGTGTGTGTGTGCTAAGATTGAATGGTGCTCGAGCGGGCATCAAGAACAATGACGGTACTTTATTTTGAACAGACTATAAATTGTCTTATAAACTGCTTTTTGGATCCATTGCTTTAGTCCTGGATATTTATAAGACTTTTAATTGTTTCCGAGCAGCGAAAGAAGGGGGGAAATATGTTTGCAAGTAGATACGTGGTGAAGGATGAGATGCGGTAGATCAGTCTTTTAAATTGAACTTTTTTCCATTGGCACACATTTCCCACAGTGAGCATCCCAGGGAGGCCCTGAATTGCGACTGCGGTTGTTAAGCTGGTAGTCAGGCATGGCCCAACGGGTGCTCTCACTAGAAGACGTCTTACAACAGAGTCATGTCCATTTTGCTTTGAAGAGGAATCGCCTTCCCCTGGTTTGAATATTTTTTTTTCTTTTTCCATCTGTCCCAGAAACCTTTGGAAATTGGGAAAATTGCAAAATAATAGTTGAAACTTTTTTTTCCCCATGTTAATCTTTGAGAAGTCTTGTCCATTTTTTTTTTTGTTGAAAAGATGAAAGTTTTGAAAGAGATTTAAACGCTTTAAGTCATTTTGGGACTTTTTATTTACTCACAGTCCGGGCGGACCTGGGCTGAGTCAACCTTTAAGACTTCCACATAGCGCGGTTTTATGATAAACAACTTCGAATTGGGTAACGTCGTCTGTCACTTGTTTGCGAAACCTTATGAGAGGGCTTTCTTTGCTGGGTTTGGGCAGCTGTTGATTTTCTGAGCCTGCAAAGCGGACAGGCCAGTCAGATGGTTGACAAATGGTTTTAGGTGTTCACAATTTATGACAGACAAAGTCAAGGAGTGGGTGGTAGTAAAAAGCTAGAGCGGCTTAGAAGCTCCACTTTTATGTAGTCGGATGAAGCAAAGGTTCCCCTCATAAGGCATCATTTCTTTCACCAAATCTACGAAATAAGTTGGTTTTCTTATCAAGTCGCACCACTGCCTTAAATAGTTCGACTGGCTGGTCGTCTGGTCCAGCAGTCTTGTTGGACTTTAGAGAAGTCTTGGCTTTCGTCTATGTTTCCAGGGCTATAAGGTGTCCTAAAAGTGCACGATATAAGTCACTCAAATAGCTGTCATTTCAGAGACCAAATGACAGGGGAAGACGGCGAGGGGCACTTCTTCCGACAAAACTCTGCTTTTTGAACAACAAAAAAGATATCCTCGATAGTGACTCTCAAATTCCTAGCGAGAACTAAACATCTCCTGGTCCACTAAATTGGTAGATCAGATCTTAAAAAAAGGGTTTCAAGAAGCCTAAGGTCCGATATTCAGAATGTTGCCTCCATTAAACATATTTTTCTTGTTATGTAAGTTACCACAGTAAGAAAAAACCTCGCCTTAGGTGGCGCCCACAAGTAGGTAGAAGTGGACCGACCGACTGACTTAAAGTGCGCAACCTGCCCCAGTGAAGTAACCTTGTCAGTTGAGGGCTTGGCTTAACCTGAACTGAAGATCCCACTAAGTTAGTAAATAAGTTGTAAATTTTCAAAATTTATTTATTTAACCAGTCCCTCGAAATTCTAAAGTTTGGAAGGTGCCTACAGTCAATGGAAGCCATCTGTCCAATGGGAATGTTACCTATGAAAATTAGGAAGCCACAGGGATGGAAAATTCCATTTTCGATTTCTACTGAAAACTGTTGTAAGATCGTACTGAAATGGAGCCAGTTGTATTGAAAGCTGTTTTTCGTATACAGAAGTGAGCTCAAAATATTTTATTTTCAAAAACATAAACAAAAATAAATTAACAAAACATTAATGACTTCCTAGCAAAACTATCCGTACCTACAAAAAACTAGTTCATATTTTTAATCTACGAGCTCTTTAGGGTTTATACTCTCAATTTGCACATTCATCTTCAAAATGTTGCCCTGAACTTGAAACTTGGAACAGGATGAGTTTCTAATCAAATTTGTTGTTTCAATCAAAGTGCAGCAAGTGTCGACTTGAAGTCGGTTTCGACATTTGGACTTTATTAATGTCTGACAAGAAAAAATCCTTTCGACATTTTCTGATGAGTGAGGAATAGCGAGAACGGCTTGAGCAATTTTCTAAATATTTTCAAACATTAGCTCATCATACTATGTTCCCACCAACGTAATTAGCCAAAGTGATTTATAAATCACGAAAGACGTCTCCACCGAACTTTACGTGATTTAGGGTGACATTTTTGTCAACTTTCACATTAGGCGTCCAACTTTCAATACTGTTTTGTTGCCATACCTGCCAAGAATAAAACAATTTTTGATTGTATGTAATTAATAAAAATATCAAAAACCCACCGAAACACAAAAAAAAATTAGAAAACTGAATTTGAAATAATTTTTTTGACATTTTTTTTTTTATTTTTTGTTTGCTGAATAAAGTGCTGAAGTTAATTTTGTTTGATTTTATTTTGTGTGTATTTGCGATGACAGAAACGTAATTAAAATTTAAACTCGTAAATCAGGTTGATTTAGCTAAATCACATTGGTTTTTAATTGAATTTTATCGACTATTTCCAACCTATCGCTTATGAAAGGCGAATTTTTAGACTGTTGGAAATTGTCTTATAAAGGGTGATTTTTTAAGAGGTTTAGAACTTTTTAAAAAAAAAAAAACACAAAAAATTCGAAAAAATGAATGAAATATTTATTTGAATCGATAGTTTGAACCTTGCAATTTAATGTTTAAAGATAATTTCATGCAAATGTTGACCGCGGCTGCGTCTCAGGTAGCCCATCCGCTGAGTCCAATTTTGGCATACTCTTTCACACATATCGGCCGGTATCTCACGAATGAATGCATGGATGTTGGCTTCCAGTGCGTCAATCGAAGCGGGCTTGTCCCTATACACATTAGCCTTGGCATACCCCCACAAAAAATAATCTAATGGTGTCAAATCGCACGATCTAGGCGGCCAATTGACAGGCCCGAAACGTGAAATTAACTGTTCACCAAACTCGCCTCGCAATTGCGCCATTGTTTCGCGTGCTGTGTGGCATGTGGCACCGTCTTGTTGAAACCACATATCATGCAAGTCAAGAACTTCCATTTCGGGCAAAAAAAAGTTTGTTATCATCGCTCGGTAGCGTTCACCATTGACAGTAACGCTGCGATTCGCATCATCTTTGAAGAAATATGGCCCAATAATGCCGCCGGCCCATAAACCGCACCAAACAGTGGCTTTTTCGGGATGCATTGGTAGCTGTTGCAATGCTTCTGGCTGATCTTCACTCCAAATGCGGCAATTTTGCTTATTTACGTACCCATTCAACCAAAAATGAGCCTCATCGCTGAACACAATTTTTCGATAAAAAAGCGGATCCTCGGCCAGCTTTCCAAGAGCCCATTCACCAAAAATTCGGCGTTGTGGTAGGTCGGCTGGCTTTAGTTCTTGCACCAGCTGTATCTTAAAAGGCTTTACGCCCAAATCCTTCCGCAAAATTTTCCACGTAGTGCTGTAACAAAGGCCTAACTGCTGGGAACGGCGCCGAATCGACATTTCGCGGTCTTCTGTCACACTAGCTGATACGGCCGCAATATTTTCTTCACTACGCACAGTACGTAAACGTGTTGGTGGTTTAATGTCCAACAAAGTAAATTTGGTGCGAAATTTGGTCACAATCTTCCGAATAGACTGCTCAGAAGGTCGAGAATGCCGATCATAAAATGGAAGCAGCGCGCGATGAACATTTCGAACCGAGCACGAATTTTGATAGTAAAATTCAATAATTTGCAAGCGTTGTTCATTTGTAAGACGATCCATGGTTAAATTGCAAACCAAACTGAAGCTGTTTGACAGTGACACAAGGTACTAAACACACGTCAGCTGTCAAAACCAGTGTTGCCAAAACCAAACCAGCTAAAAAATCACCCTTTACTACACAGATGTCCCATTTGTCTGTTTAAGTTCAGTTGGTACTGTTCAAGATCCCTGTCACTCCAATATAGTTTTGGCAATCAATTTAGGTGGTTTTCGTTAGCTGCATTTTGGGATCCTCGAGTTGTAAATGTAATTTCCAGTGGCTGTGGTCAGAAAATGTTTTTATGCCTACTCTAAAGTCCGTAAGATATGACAGCCAGTTTCCAGCAACGAAACAATAATCAATGACTGAGCACGCTGTGCCACGTAGGAACGTATACTCGCCATTTAAATCACCGTCGCAACTTCCATTCACAATTAGGCCGCCGAAAGCATCTACCAGCTCAATTATTTTATCACCTTTTTGATCGTAAACTAAATCCTTAGAATTGCTGGAGGATGATGGAGGTCCACTAACAAAGTCATTTTCTATAGAACCTATTCCGATTATCATTACACTCAATGAATTCAGATTTATTAACCAATCAGTCAGCTCATCATAGTCGCGTTGCCACTAACTATATAGCAGCAAGCACATAGGTACTTTTGTTCACCCAGTCATGTACTTTTTTTTTGGCATCGGCCTTAATTAACTTAACTCCTTCATTTGAACTCTGTTACTAACTGTAATTTACTATAAATAACTAAACAAAAAACCGTCAACGCATCCAGCTAGACAAGGGAATCCGCCTTGAGCAAAAAATTGGGTAGCTATTTCCGCAGTATTTTGTGGCCAGCCAATGGTGGTTGCAAGCAATTCCTCGATTATTGCGCCCGAAACTCGTTGTACTACTCTGCAGACTGTAGCTTTACTTATTCCGTGCGACTCTATGATATTGCCCTCCATTTCCAATCAAACGTAGTGGGCATAGAATCTGTTGCAGGGGACCTAAGCAACTATTTCGTTCGCTGTCAAACCTTAGCCTATGTCCAATTGTTGACAAAACACGTTCAATACTCGTCTTCGTTAAACGATAGCTTTCCAGGGTTGAAAAATGATCTCCAATTTCAAAATTTGTCCTTGATTTTACAACCCTTGGTACATTATTTGTATCCTCTTCGTCTTCAAAGAGTGCCAGCATGTGCATTATATATATATTTTTTTTTTATATCACCAACTGTTCACAACTAAAGCAAATGATTTTTTTTTCTTGACATATTATGGACAAACTTTTCACGATTTTAAATGTAAAGTGCAAATCTAATTTGTTTGGTGAAACGAAATGGACGAAAATTCTTTGCAAATTGACAAAACTTTGGAATTTGCAAAAATATGCTTTGCACGTTGAAAATTTGTGTTTGGTGAAAGGAAATTTGCAAAGATAAAGTGAAAAATTGCAAAATGCAAAGTGGTTGGTGAAATAGAACTCCTCTTTCAACAGTCATACTTAACGCTCGTATTTATCCATTTTTTTAGGGGATTATCCCTTTTTTCAAAGTCAAAGAAACTATCCGCTGAAAATTTCCAAAATCCGTTTTTTATCCTATAAACTCCACTTTTCACCATAGCAGACTTTTAAGGATATATCGTAAGATATTGTAAGCGAACCGACCTAACGCGCTATTGTGAATTCAACACTTTCGCGTCTATGAATTCGTTTCAACTTCGAAAATTCACCTTATAGCTCTGTTGTGAATTCAACTTTTGCGGGCTGTCAATTTCGCGTATTCGTTCGGTGCGTGTGGCTACGTTTTTATTTGTGAATTTATTAAAAAAAGAATATAACGCCGAGAACAACAAAAGGCAAAACGATTCAGATGCGAATGACGATGATGATGGCACATTGGTTGTTTATTAAACACATATGGAACTTAAAAATAATAATAATTTATTAAACACAATTTGCCTTCAATTTTTGTATATGCTTGAGTTTCATCAATTTCAGCGAGAAAACAAGTTAAAATCATATCCACTATTATATCCTCTTTTTTAAATTGCGATATCCCTTGAAATCTCCAAATTTCGGGCATTTATCCCCTTTTCTGTCTGCAAAAAGATACGAGCGTTAGTCATACTTAAGCTCGTCAGGATTTTCGCCCCGCATGTGTCTCGTGGCTCCTGCAACCTCCTCACTTCATATTCATCCTAAATTTGGAATAAAAATAAATAAACACGTAAAAATTGTAATTTGTTGAAACATTCATTTCGATTTTATTTTGAGCTTTTTGTTTATATTTTAATTTTATAAATATTTTCATATACATAGTGTATTTTTTTTATTTTATGGAAATGTTGATTTACATGTTGACTTCACTTGTTTTATTTTTTTTTTTTTTTAAATAACAAAATAGATTAATATGCTTACTACATACATATAAACAAAAAAGTTTTAAGATTTATTTACACTTTTGCTTAAGGATTTTAATTTTATTTTTTTGAGAGAAAGTGTAATTAATTAAGCGTTAAATTTTGATGATATTTCCCTACTTTTTTCCGAATAAGGTTTTGTAAATATTTAATTTTTATATTAAATTTGATTTTGCTTTCAAATTTTGCTTCAAAGTCAAGCACAGCTTTGCGTATACATTATTTTGTAACTTTAGGTTATTTTGAAATTTAAATTGGTATACTTGCGTGTAGCTTATAAATAAATCACTATACACAGTTTTATACAATTTAGCGTTAATGGAAGTTCTTAAAATTGCCTTAAATTTAAATAGTTTATTTTTATTTTTTTTCTTACATTCTTGAAGGAGGACAAGTAAATTGCTCAAACGTACTGTTTGTTATTGATTTTGTTTCAAAATGCTTGGTATACATTAGTTTTTCTATAAATATTCATTTTTTGTTGGTAAGTTTAATATATAGTTTATTTTTTTTTAAGTACTTTAGTGAGGTTTTATAAATTTCAATTTATTTTACGTATACGATTTATTCACATAGTGTTTTGGTTTTTTTTTTTTTTTTTTGTAATTTGTTTTCGACATGCAGATGAAAAAATAAAATTCTCACAGTGGTTCCACAAAAAAAAAAAAAAATGTAAAGGAACATCGAGGGTAAGGGGAAGCGGACTCATTCAATTTGGCACAGGTTGTTTTGCATAAAAATTTACTCTGCTCTTAAGTACTAAAGCAACAATAAATAATTTACTACCACTGACAGAAGAAAAAAAATAAAATTTTTATTTTTCTCTATATAACCACAGATTTATTTTTCATTAACAAATATTCGATGTTATTTGTCTATATATTTATATTAAATTTAGATAGCCTTTCCTTTCGGTTTGGATTAAAAATTACGTATACATTCATTTTGTAGGGGTGTGTGTTGATTTGTTTACTTTCGCTTTGCTTATAAATTTTATTCTCAACAAAGAAAGGTGTAAAATGTAAACACTGGGTTTTAATAATTTAGTTATACCTTTTTTAATATTTTTTTTTTTTAAATAAGTTCTTTGTTGTTAATCTTATTGTTTAGTAGTTAGATTTACTTGAGAAAGTAGGTGTACATATTTTATATATATATTATTTCTAGTAGTTATAAATAGTATTTAGATTTTATTTTATTTCTCTTAGGACTCTTTTAATACTTAGTTGAATTATTTATGTGTAATCACGAGTTTTTGTTTATACAATATTCTGTACAGGTTCTTTTTATTCTTTTTGCTTTCTTCCAAGTTTGCAATCTCTGATTTCTTAAACTGGTTTTGTTTTGTTTGTGATAACTAAAGGAGGAGGAGTGGTGCATGTGAGGTGGGAATCTGTGAAGGATCAACGAAACGAGACTTGGTTTGAGTTTGAGAAGAGAAAATGTCTGGAGCTTGATATTTTTATTGAAATATAAATCAGCAACTTTTTCGTAAAAATATATAAATGGAATTTTTGGCTACCAACTCTGCAGGGGCAGGCAGTTTTCAAAAAAAAAAAAAAAATTTGGAATGTGTTTTCCAATAAGAGGTGTTATTGTGAATGACCCGCTATTTCGGTAGCTGTCACTTTTGAAGCTTTTATTCTTTGACATTTGACAAGTAGAAACTACGCCATTACTAAAAATGGAACTATACACGCTTCAACAACGCACTGAAATTATTAAAATTCACTACAAAAATGGTGAAAATCTTGCAGTCACAGTTCGCAAAACTAAAGCATATTTTGGTTGTCGTGAATTTTTTATTGATTTTTGATTTTATGGTCGGAGTTGGATGGTATTGATCTGGACAACGTTTACTTTCAACAAGACGGCGCTACGTGCCACACAAGCAACGAAACCATTGATCTTTTACGGGAAAAGTTTCCGGACCGTGTTACCTCTCGAAGAGGTGATCTTGTGATTTAACACCTTGCGACTTCTTCCTTTGGGGCCACGTGAAAGATAAGGTCGATTCAAGACCTCAAAGATAAAATTCGTGAGGCTATCGAGGGCATGGGGCAGCCACTTTGCGATTTGGTTATGGAAAATTTCATGAAAAGGATATGGTCCTGTATGCGTGCTCGTGGTGGCCATTTGGCTGATGTTCATTATTAACGGCACACCTTCCTCTTTATTATGAAATAAACATCCGATCATTTATCTCAAAAAATGGTATTTTCCTTTGAATACCAAAATAACACCTCTTATTGGAAAACCCTTTATAAATAACATTTTTGGCTACCAACTTTGGCAGGCAGTTTTCAAGAAAGAAATAAAGTGAGTGCTGTTGTAGTTCACGCGCGGTAATGTTCTATTGTTGTAATTATTGCCAAGCGCAACCGATTGGTTACGGGTACCGACTGGTAGATGGCGCGAATCTGACTATGGCAGTTATTTGGTTCCAATTTGTCTTTTGACATAGGGAATACATTTTAAAAATTCCGGTTTAGTGACAAAAGTTATGAAAAAACATTAAAAACTGCGAACTGTTAGTCAAGACTGCCACGAAGCTGTTGCTGCTACAGTAGTGGACCTCCATGCGGCTGCAACGACCAAACTGCACTCGAAAATAGCAAACTCCACTTTGAAACCAGACTAAATCCAACCATCGCTTATTATGTTCTTCAATTACCTCAACAGGGATGAATCTCCCAGGCTCTAACTCTCGATCTCAATTTTTAGCGATTTTATGTTTTTCAAACTAGGCACTGTGCCTCTAGGAAAAAAAAATTCAAACAAACCTACTCCACTGCGAAACGAAACAGAACTCAATTCAATCTGTCAAAGTGCTGAAATAACTCAGCGAAAACCAAAATCGTTCTCTTCTTCTCTTTAGCAGAACTCTTTTGCTTTCCCTTCTTCTTTCATGTTCGAAATGGGTACTCAACCAAATTGAGTGCCGACGTTGAGTCGAGTTTTCTCCAAAATTCATTCGGCCGCATTTGAGCAGGTTTCACTTCCACAACTCAAAATACTGGTTTTTATCGTTTTCCAATATCCATCACTCCTCCTACACACACACACACATCCGTCGTTGCAGCGCTGTTCTCTTTCGCTCGAAAAAAAAAAGAAGAAAAAAAGCAAACAGTCCGCCCTCCTTTTCGCTCTTTGACGCTACTCTCACCAATTGCATTGCGATTTCCAAGGACTGGAAAGAGCGAAAAGGCACAACAAAACAAAAACAAAAACACAATTCCAAGGGGGAGTGGGAACTGTATGTTTGTGTTTTTTGTTCGCTTCTCTTTTAATGGTTAATCGATGAGCAAAAAGGAGAGCAGGCGAGCAGATAAATTCAAATCACCTTCTGACACATGTCAAAGATGGTGACGGTGGATATACCTAATTATGTCGATATGCGTCATATTTACCTTTTGACTGTCAGACGTACTTGGAGGACAGCTGCTTGGCCAGTTCGGTGTACTTGAGGAACTTTGACTGAACGCTCTCGTCGGCTGTGGATGTGGCCGGTGACTGTGCTGTTGGCGGTGGTGGGGGTGGCGCCGAAGCGGGACTTTTGGCCTTCGGCGAGGGTGGAGGCTGCGACGATGACGATGACGAGGATGAGCCGCCCACCTGCGGCTTTGATGACTGCAGCAGGGGTTCCATGCTGGCGTCGTCTTTGACGAAGTGCACCTTTGACAGGTGATGACGGTAGGCGCCCTTCGAGCAAAATGGCGTATCACAGAAAGCGCACTTGATGACGGAGTCGGAAGTGATGATGGCGTCGTTGCAGGCCCAGCTGAAGGCGACCATGCCGCTGGGGGTGCCGGCTCCTGTCAGGCCACCGTTCGGGTTGTGGTGGGGGTGGTTGGTGGAGGAGGTTAGGCGAGTGTTGGCCGCCGGCGGATTGTCGGTTTTTTCGCAGAGTTTTTGGAGTGCCGCCAGTGGATTGGCGGCGGAGGGCTTTCTTCCACCGGACGCGGTCTCGTTGGTGGACGATGTGGCGTGGTGCGAGTTCAGGCTGTCGAACATGGACGAAAGCGCTGTCAAACTGCTGCCGGGGAGCTTTTTGTCACCGCAGCCGGCTGAGGAGCGGTCGCTCGATGCTGGGCTGGGTGCAGGGCTGGGAGCCGCAGAACTGCTGGGAGTCCGATTTTTGCGGAGGTCCAGTTCGCCATCCGCAGAGGGTTCGATGTTGAACTCCTTCTTCACGGAGATTTTCGAATGTCGCTCGGGCTCGTCGTCGGCGTCCTCGTCGGTCGGCTCGTGCTTCACTTTGACCTCGTCGGGGCTGGGCGATTGGGCGAACTTGTCTGGCGTTTGTCGTGGCGTTGACGGCGGCAGGGGTGTGCAGATCTCTGGCTTGCGCTCCGGCGTAAGTGACTCCATGCGACTGCTGCCACGATCGGACACAGAACTGGACTCGGAACCGCTTCGCTCACGGCGTCCGTACTGGGACTGGTGATGCTGGTGATACGATCGCAGAAGGCCCATGGTTTGAGCGTCGATCAGCGGCTTCGTGTAGTCGACGCTTTCGTCGATGCCGAGACGCTTGAGAATGCTGGCGCCGAGCGGAGTGCCGGAGTTATTGGGCGCGTAGGCTGAGGCGCCGTGGCGGGAGCGCGTATCGAAGCTCTTCTCGATCAGTTGTTCGATCGCGTTCAAGACCGAGGGTGAGGAGGATGTCTTCTCGCCCTGATTTGGATCCTTCGGTGTGGGCGACGGCATGTGGGGCGAGATATGTCTGTGCGTCGAGGACGTGGAAGCGGGTGAGATGCTCTTCAAGCCATCCCGGCTGCCTACGGAGTTCGGTGGACTCGTGAGCGAGCCGTCTGGCGGTAGGATGCTGTTCTTGATGCTCCTTGGGGACGCATTGGCGATCGCGCCGCCAACGCACTGCCGTATGTGGTCGACGAAGAGGGCTGTCTCGATCTTGTCGCCGCACTTCTCGCAGGTGATCTTCGTGGAGACGTTCATTTGCTGCTTGAAGGGGTCGCCATTTTTGTAGTCCTGCTGGCCGGCAGCTCGTTCCAGTTCGAGGAGCTTCCTCACGGGCAGAGACTTCTTGCGTTTCTCGCGAGTTTGACGTCTCCGGCCGCCGGTTTCGGTGATCGAGCGCATGATGTGCTCCTTGTAGTGGGCGTTCTTGATCATGTGGTTGCTGAGATCCTTCAGCGAGGAGAACGCCTGATCGCACACCTTGCAGGTGAGCACCGCCGAGACCGTGCTGTTGGTCGCAGACGGGGGCCCTTGCGGACCCTGCGGAGCTGGTCCCCCCATTGGCGGGGCGGGTCCGACGCTGGCTGCCGCTGACCCGCCGCCGGATGAGGAGGAACCCTTCTCATCGGACGACTTCCACGAAATGATCTGCTCCTGCGAGATTATATTGGTGTAGTGCTGGGTCTGCTGCATGTGGTTGGTCATCTCTGCCAGCGAACGGAAGCTCTGGCCGCACCACATGCACTTGAGGATCTGGCGGGTCTGCTCGGCGCCTTTGCCCAGCCAGACGTCCTGGCCGCGGACCAGTTTCCTGGGAAGCGGCATCGTCTCCTTAATGAGCAGATTCAAGTCGGACTTGGAGGAGGAAGACGTCACGTTCGAGGGTGCCGAGGACGACACTGCTGCATGGCGATGGTGCTGCTGCTCGTGATGATTCTGCTGCGAGGGTGGAACGTTCACTCCACAGTGCTGCGTCTCCTTCATGTGGGTCGTCAGAGTGGCAAGCGTGGGGAAGCTCTGCTTGCACCAAACGCACTTAAACACGTCCTTCACGGCGTCGGCGCCTTTGTTGAGCCAATGTGACTGCCAGGCGCTGTGCCTGCCCGCACCTCCCCCGGTCGGCTGCGCAGGAGACCGCATCTCGCCGACATCAGATCCTCCCAGGCGCGTCATTTCGGACATTTTCTCCAGCGCTTTCGTGGCGTCGTTCGTCGCTATCTTGCTTTTGCCGTTCCACTCAAGCGGCAGACCGCCCTTCGGCGACATGCTGGCTGCGGCAACGGCAGCCAAGTACGGATTGATCGGCGGCACCCACGACGTCGGCAGCGGCTTGTAGTCATTCGGCCGCGGGAGCTTTCTTGCCAGTGGCACCTCGTCGTCGGTGGATCGTTTCCGACCGCCCACGCTCAGATCCAATGGACTGTTGACATCGCCCGACGAAGAAGGCGATTCGGTTCCACCGTCCGACTTGTTGGACAGGTTAACCGCATCACTGTCGTCCTTGCAGCTATCCCCATCCGAGTCGCGACGGCTTCGCTTCGTGCTAAAGTCCAGCGCTGGCGAGTCGTCTGCCGCCTGCCTCGGTGACGGTGATTGCGCTGCCAAACTTGCCAGCGGATTGCCGAGCATTAGACGATTCTGCTGCGCAGCTGCCGCGGCCGCGGCATTCAGATATGCAGCCATCGCGGCCGATTGTGGCGGCAAGAGTGCAGCTGCGGCCGATGGTGCAAGGGTCGCCGGCAAGGGCATCCCAACCGGCGGACTGTTGGGTGTGGGTGTTGGCGCTGCGTTGCTGCCATTGCCGGAGCAGTTGGAGTCGTCCGACTGGCAGCGGCCGCCACCAGTCGACCCGGTCGAATCGCGCGATTGACAGCGCGGGCTGGCCAGCTCGCTGCAACGAAACAAAGGAAAAGGCGGTGGTTAGAAATGCGAGGAGGTTCTATTTGGGGTAAGTTTGGTCTCGAATTGGTTCATCGTCAGTCTGCCCATCAGAGGTTAACTGCGTAGCAACTAAGATTTAGATTGAAGTAAAAAACCACACGCAGTTGAGTCTTGGGTGCATGAAACCCTCTCTCCCTCTGAAAAACGGATCAGGAAATACTGATTGGGTAGATCTTTCACCTAAGACTGGTTTACTAAGCGTTTTTGTAGTTCAAAACATTAACCTATGTCAATTCGAGACAGTTTTAGCTATGAAGCGGGCTACTACGACGGTCTTTTGTTTGGGGTCGCGGTACATTAGCAGGTCTTCGGTTCTTGTCTGGGTCAGTTTAAGTTCGGACCACTATTGGTGCCAACTTTATGCAGGACGTTGAGATCCCCCATCCCCCCAATCAGAGTAGTCCTTTTAAAAATGTGTGCAAACAGCTTTCGAACCGCGGTAAAAAATAAAAAACTCGCTCGTGTCGCTGTCAATGGTCTGCTTCCTACGCTGAGCTATTAAAAACTGCATCACCTGATAAGCTGGCCTGGGTTTTGTGTACTCTTCCAAATTCTCTTTAAAGAGTTGGTAGATACTTAGGTAGAAGATGAGAAGGTTGATGAAATCGTTTTTTGTTGTGTCATGTCTTCCTGTCGGAAGTCACACAAAATTTAGCTACGTCCTCAAAGACCTTCTAAAATGACAATTTTTTAAAGCCTACCAACTTCAGCAACCCCTTTTCAATAGTCCTTTGCTATAGGCTGGCTTTTTGTTGAAGCCGAAGGCATTTTTCGTCATCCTTTTCCATCCTCGGGGGTCACGATTGCATGACGCCCAAGTGGATCGTCCCCCACCTTGGGCTCTCGATCATCAGCGGCAATCCTCAAACTGCTAGAGGAGAGGCGTCGGAGTTGATCCAACCATATATTTCTGGTAGGGGACAAGTGTCTGATGGTACGGCTTGCATTGCGAGTCTTGGGGTCAGATTTGGGGACATGCGGTTGACCTGAAGCGTGGATAGCTTAAGAGCAATTTTGACGAAAATTGAAAATATTTGCGATACCTTCGTTTAAAAGCTCTAAAGAGCTAGCAATGAGGGCCTAAATTTTCTTCTTCAGTTTACCCTATTCCTGTTTAGGCTTGGCATCTTGCGTGTTCTAATTCTGGTAGATCATCCTCTTTGGGTCGCCCCAGCAGTATAATCAGCCATTTCGGCAGCTTGTGCTCGTCTGACACAGTACAACTGGGCAGAACTGCACCAGCCAATTTTTTCCCAAATTCTCCCCCAAAAATCGCCCTTCCTGATTAATCTGGACAAAAATAACCTATCCTAACAGGAATAATCAGCTGCGATGGTCTCGTGAAAAAACATCTCCACCGCATTGGCGTCGGATCCTATTCGCAGACTTTGTCTTGAGACTGACGAATCCCCTCTTCACATACTCACAGAATGTCCGGCTCTATGTCGTCTTTTAGAAGCCGTAGTGCCAGAGCCCCTTGAAGGCTCTTCCGCTCTTTCAATCTATCTATCTATAGGTGCTTGCAATCGTGACCGTTCTAAGTTCGGTTTTTATGGCCCAGCCTGGGCACTTATTTCGTAACTTTTCAGGCGGTTATCGTCGAAACGATAGACCTCCAAGATTTAGCAACTAAGTGCTAAAATTACATCTTTAAGAGCGTAATCCAGTTCATTTTCCACAAATATAATGAAAGCTGACGTTTGTCAAAAAGATTCGAGCAGAATATGACTTATTTTGGTGATCAAAGTTGTAAAAACGATTTCGTTTAGACGGTCGTTGAAATACGGAATCTGCCCCTGATAAAGTGCCAACCGGAATGTGACGCTTCCGTCAATATCGAACCAAAAGTTCAGTAAAACTTTTAAGACCGATCAATATTCCTACTTTGGTCGGGACATGAAATTTTGAAGTAGCAAGTCGCCACTGAATTCAATTGAATGGCTTCCCAGGAGTTATACTTTCGTTCAACCTTAAGTAGCAAGCCTCCAGCTCATAACAAACGATTTGATTCATGATGCATTTCTCCAAAGACCATTGATAAGCTAAGTAGGTAATAATCCTGGCCTTACATCAACTGAAACTAGAAACCCTGAGCTCGCAGACCTTTTTTACTATTTTTTTGCAACCCCCCAACTCTAAGCTCTGTAAATGGAGTCTTTTTTAAGACCGAGATATTTTACAAACGTTTCAAACCCTGATGTAATTTTCGACAGAGCAATTGAGGTTCGTCAGTTTAGTATTCAATTTTCTGCAAGGCTCCGTTTAATGGACAACCTGGGAGACCTATATACGTTTGAACGTGTGCGAGACATCAGAAGTCGAGCAGCGCCATCTGTTGATCAACAACACTTATCACTGCATAGGAACTAAAACGTCTCCTAAGTGCCTAATTGAGGTAGTCTACAAGAGGCTCTAAGATCAACATTGAGCTTTCTGCAACCAGAATTGTGCTACACCTATCAAGGGTGAGTTTTTTTAAAGGTTTGTTTTGCGAGTGGGCAACGCTTCTTCCCGCGACAACCGATTTGACAGATAAAAGCCGATTTGTGCTTCATATTTTATCAACCGAGTACAGACTTTAAAATTTTTCAATTCAATGGCCTTTATTTGAAATACATTTTTTCATTTCTACACTCAGAAAAAAAAAAAAAGATTGTTAAGCGAAGAATTTTGAGATTCTTAAAAAATTTTAAGTTCAAAAGTTCTTGGATCAAATAATATTTTTGTTAACAAGAACTCAGATTTTCAGCATAATTATTTTATTACATCATTGCCAACAATTTCATTCTTAAATCAAAGATTTTCATTTTTCGGTTTTAACCAACGAAAATTGAAAATTAAAATTTTTTTTTCTGAGTGTATAGACTTATCCCCGTATAAATAAAGACTGAGTTAAAGCTATCAAGTGCGGTTACACATCGCAGTTACGACGAGTTTTTGTATGCTAAAGGCAGACGGCAAAGCCATGGTTACATTTTTTTCTGTTGAATTATTTTAAAAACTTCATAAATAAAAATTTGAGTCTAAATCTGAAATTGGGTGTGCACTTTTGTTTGTTCATGCGGGGGTTACAAAATAAGGTAACAGCTGCTACAAAAACTAGTCGAAAGTTATAGACTCTGACTATCCGCTTTATGGGACCCAACCAGTGGCGGTCTATATCCCCAAAGTCTCACTTAAACAGTATAACAACACACAAAAAAGTGTCTAATGAAGTCAGTACAAAGGTCTTTACCTTGGATTGCTTTTGCATTATTTCACTCTTAGACAAAATTATAAAATTGTAAAATTAGCTTAAGACAAACTTGTAAGATATTCATTAAATAAAATAAATAAAAAAAAAATAAAAATAGATCTGCACCTCTCAGAAGCAAGCAACAGTACTTGTCGCTCTGTGTTATAGACAGCGCTAGCCTCATTTCAAAGCATACCACGACCTTGGATATAGCTTTAAGGCAGGATTCACAGAATTGGTCAACAACTGCCTGTCAGAGACTCCACATTCCACAGTCAGACAAATCCCATCTGTCCTCAGTGGATTCGTCAAGGAGTATGTTGTATGTAAGGCGATTCTGAGTTGAGTGCTATTGGGGAGCGAAAGATAAACAGAACCTAGGAATCCAGCGACAGTAAATTGGAACGTGTTTGGATTTTTTTAAGGCCAAAAGCTCAATCACCTTTATACTGTCTGCATGTGGTTTCAACCAGATGGCGCTGCCGCCGAGTTACCCCGAGATACGATGAGTTTTCTTCGAGAACTAGCTCCACGTCGGATAATATTATCCAGAAATAAGAGCGTTCTCAAGACCTAACAGCTAAAAACTGCTTCCTTCCCAGTCTCCTTCCGAAATAGAGCTGTCTCAAATCGAATGGAATGGATTGTAAATTCCATCAAAAGACTGGCAGTGCTGCGAAAATTAAAATAGAGGGCAGTATTTGCCATCAGTAAAATTTAAAGAAAAATCGCAGGGACTAAGCTTCAATATGATCCTATGATTTGCGCAAGAATAATATGCTCAATGTTACACAGACAAATTTCCTCGTCCACACGAAAACGTTTAAACGTCTCGCCTTACAGAATGCCGACCCTGATTCTCAGCCGCTTTAGATTGGACTTAATTGGTGCAACAACACCAATTCCCACGAACTCCCAGAAAAACACAAGTTCAACTAAGAATCAAATTTTTGACACGGCTATAAAAAATGCCCCAACAAATCGCAGAGAAATTCCTTCGCTTCGCACATTCCAAAAATACGCTCCACTAAAATCCCCCTGCCAAGCCATAAACTAAACATAAACTAAAAACATGTTAACTGTCAAAGAAAAAAAAAAAAAAAAAACCCCCCATCCTCCTGTAAGTGACCTTCAAACGCAACATTCTTCCGAATTTTCCCAAACATCAAATAAAATCAAATACCGTCAACGACACGACAAAAACGTATGTCGCCTGTCAAAACAATTCAACACAACACACGACCAGGCACATATCCAACGCCCCATCATCATCGACTGCCATTTAGTTAAATGCCTTGCAAGATAAGTTTTTTAATAAAAATTAGTAGATAAAAAAAAAAAAATCAGACACAACTAACCTTGCATTCAACGCCTGCCTATAAATCTCCAGCATAACAGCCTCGTGCAGCATCATTCTAATGGCGCGAAATTAATTGATTTGGTTTTTATCGCTTTTAATATTCAAATTAATATTTAACTAGGGACTTTTATTTAAATGCACATAATTTGTCGGTCGATTTTTTTAACACTCTTCTTAGGCACAAGAGAAATAAAATATATTAATTATATCAATCTTGTAAGCAATACCAATTAGTTCGTTGGAACTATTTCTGTTGCACCGAATAAATCACAGTGGCAAAATTTTGTGATGGCTCGTGGGTGGCGCGCTTCCTAAAAGAATCAGCGAAAATGTTCGTCTTCAAAACAAAAAAAAAAAAAAAAGAACAAACACTTTTCCCGATTGGATATAGGTGAAGAGAGATATGTTTTGAAAGTTGATTTGTTTTTATTTATTTTTAATTATTTTTTATTTTTTTATTTATAAGAATAGATCACAGAAGAAAAAAAAACCAAAATTGGAATTTCTTTTTTATTTATTTGTGAATACAACTGGAATAATATTCGCACTTATATTTCGTATACTGTTATCACTTGGGGAATTGATCCTTGAGATTGTCGTAAACCACCACAACAGATGTATCCGTTTAAATTTGTTTTTTGTTTTTTTTTTTTTTATTAATTTGCTCTGACTAGATATTGCACTGGGAAAGCAGACAACGCGATGTTTTGTTTATTTCATTCGAGATAATCGTCTATCACATTATCACACGATTGATGGTGCCACTAAATATGCACAACAACAAGGCGCTACCGTAGTAGTTGTATTTTGAATGGAAATTGAGAAATTATCGTTTATGTCGTTGTTGTTGGTGCTATTACTGGTTGAACCACTGACACTGGCGTTCTTGTTGTTGTTGTTTTGGTCGTCGTCAACATAAAATCTCGACATGATTACGATGAAACGGACTGTTGTCGACTAAAAAATCTTTTTGACACTGACATCGTACAGACTGGTCGGACTGTACACTGTGTACGGCGGGGTGTACGTGTGAACGTATGGCGCTGTCATTCCACAACCGAGGCGTATACATGCACGGACCTGAAATGGTGTCGGTGAATGGAAACGGTTTTTTGGTTTGTTTGTGTTGGGAATGAGAGGCGAATGAATATCCGAATGCGATGTCTCGTTAACGTGTCGCGTAATAATGATTGTTGTGTGCTTTGAATGATTTCCACACATCAAATGCCGTTGAGGGATTTTATTATCCCTTCGGATACGCTGTGCGCAGGGTCCTTTTTGCATTGGAGAATGGAATTCTCTTCAACGAGACACTAATACGGTTGCAGAAAGTGTGAATCTAACCGTATTCCGATAGGAATTTGTGAGGTTACGTACACATTGCAATCAGAAGAGATTTATGGCATTTTCAAAACAATTGGGCATCCTTCTTGCACCGCAGAATCGGCGGATAAGTGTGTCTCAGTCGAAAGCACGTTTTTCGCTTCGTACTACTACCCTGGCAGATTGTGTATCTTGTTGCGAATAACCGTATGCCGTATCTGTGAATGAGAATGCTGTCAGGAGAGAGAGAGAGAGAGAGAGAGAGAGTCTAGTTGTTTCGTTCTTGAACTGTTCCTAATGGGTGATGGTACTCTTTATGATGGGGGAAGTGGAAGAGCAGCGCGTATCTAAAACTAGATAAAACATAAAACACCTGCTGGCAATGTTAGTCGTTCTCGTTTGTTTTGTTTTTCTAAAAAGTTTCCCCACTCCTTTAAGAGAAGAGGTCGCTTTCTCTTACCGGCAAGAGCACAGAGATGCATTTGCTTTGAGGGTTTTCTCTTCCCAAATCACACTCGATGGTTGATGGGAAATTCGACAGCAAGGGGTCGACCATCGACATCGATACCTAAACTCGAAGAGCAGTTGAAGTGAGGTAAAGTCGGTCTTCCAAGTCACTTTATGCACACGACTCTTTAAGGAGGTCAGTCTTTTTTATGTGAATTTGTTTCAAGCGATTTTGTACTAGTTATGGTAGGTTGGGATGGGAACCAAAAAAGAATATCATGTGAACCCGCCCATTGGAAGGCCATTTGATAAAAGCAGCCCTGGACGAATCGACATCAAACACCACTCTGAGGTACAATACAAACCTCGAAGTAAAATACATACCTCTGAGTGGTGTTGGAGGCCAATTTGTTCAGGACTGCTTTTAGCAAAAGGCCTTGCAATGGGCGCTACTCTGCATGAAGACGGGTTCACGTGGGCCCCCCTTTTTAAAACCAAAACTGTCAAGTGTCATCTTTTACCAAATAGCTACAAGTCGGTTGCCAACTCTCATACCAAATAATAAAATTCTTTTATACATATTATAGATCAATATTATTCAAATATTTGTAATCCCTTTAACGGCTATGAAAAAAATCAGAAAAGGGGTTCGATATTCCCACCTTCTCCTCTATAATGCGACGTCACTTGGCCTTGGTTCAGGCCACTAATCCGGTGACTTTTCAGAAGGCTATCAGCCAAGCAGTAGGCGCAGCGGCTTAGTGGTTAGTGTGTTGGACTACTAAGCGAGGGGTCCGAGGTTCGAATCCCGAAAAAAAAAAAAAAAATTCCAACTTATGGTTTTTTTCCGCTGCGCCACCTCTCGCGAACGTCTGACAAATATCCGAGAGTATAACTGTCATGAAGGAGCTTCTCAATTAGCCGTTTGGACCCGGCATAAAATTGTAGATCCCTTCCATTCGTCCCAAAAATGAAAAACTCACACAAACGAATGGTTGCGAGAAGCTAGGCCTAGGGTCCCTACAGACCTGTTGCGCCAACTATTTATTTATTTATTATCAGCCAAGCTACAGACCTCAGAAACAAAAGAGTGAAAGTGGCGCCCAACAGAGGGCTTTTTGCAGTTTCCTGCTAAGGCCGTCACTCCTTGTATGTCAAATTCGGTTGTTCCACTTGGAGCCTAGCTAGAAACTGTGATTGCGTCACACTGACACCGGAGTCGGACTATTTGCAGACTTAGAACCCGGCTCGAAGGACCAAGAAGTCAGCAAATAACGCATCGCTTCGATGTCAAAATTACCAAGCAATCGGAAGATGACATACCCGTCATCATCCAGACACACCAACAAATCGGTTCTTCTCAGTATGTGAACCTCTCGGCTATAAACAACTAGCCATCCTTTTTATTTTTATTTTGCAAAATGTATATACAAACCATCTCAAAAGCAGACCAACAATCATCCCCATTACAAGCCCAACTGACAGCAAACACATGTACGAAAGCCATCATTGTGCGTAATAGCAGGATGCGCAACAAATGTGAGGCGTCAGGAAAAATCTCAAAGCAGCCCACTCTTACATAATCCATCCCCTAAACGGGGTGAGCGCACAAAATTGAAAAATCATTTTATTCCACCTAAAGTTGAAAACGCAAAAAAAAAATAATAAATACCCCCAACTAAGATAAATTAATTATTAAAAATATGTAAAGCGTAACGCGGAATCACAGTCACATCACGGAAAAACAGGGAAAAAAAAAACATCACCTACCCCTCCCCCACTCAGATGCGAGAGAAATGAAATGCCTTCCCCCATGGCACGTACAACAGGATACTCGTCAATACTTCGCTTTTATGACGTCTCTGTCAAAATACACACAGGTCGGCACACACGCACAAAGGCCATATATCTTGGCTTGGCCCAACGCACAGCACCGCATATGCTATACAGCTGCAGGTATTGCCACCCTCTGTCGATGTTCGTTGTTCGTTGTTCGTTGTTCGTCGGAACCTGACTCCTTTGGTATTCGAATCCTTAAATTAGAAAGGAGTGTATCGCAACCACATGGATGCGGAGATCTGTGTACCGTTTCTACCGTTTCATCAAAATTTACTACAATGCCTCGTTTACTGAATAATTTACACCCCGCAATGGGGGAAAAAAAAAATGTATAACGAAAACCCGCTCACAATTCCTCAGGTTGAAAGATGCTGTACGGAGGGGGTCGGGGTGGGTTGCGTTGTATTATTCCGAACTCCACATCCACACGTAGAAAATATGGAAAAGCATAAAAACAAAACGGGACTAAAATGTGAGTGATACGTGTTGTCGAGGGACCGATAAGGGCTGATTTAGATTTGAATGACGCCGCCACCCGACCACCCCCAAAACAAATTCGGTCGTCGCGATGTGTGGCAGAGGGTCGGGCGGCGGGGTTCATTTGACTTGATTTGCTGCCGGAGAGTGTGAATGGTAATAGGGAGCGCAATTTTGCCCTTTTGTTCTGAGGTACTTTATCCGGTTAAAGGTGGGTCGACGACCGGGGGGTACTTTACTGCCGCATATGAAAGTGGAAATAGTTGTTTTGCCTTTTTTATTTATTGGGCATTACTTTTGTTTGAGGAGTGGGTAGGGTGCTAAATTTTTTGGTAATTGGTCGTTGGCTTTTTGGTTAAATGGTCCGTGGTTTTCGCAATTGTGAGGTATACCTACTGCCTAAATGCGGCTCGAAGGACCAGATATGGTAAGGTGCCGTGGCATAAGGCCATATTCGAACATATGGCCTTTTGTCGCTTTTCTAAAGCGTCATAAGGCCATATTTTTTTTTGCGACATAGGGCCATATTTCAAAAAACTATGGTACATACCGTGGTAGCCACTAAATTAGAAACAACAATTTTATAGCAAAGTTACATTCCATAACTTTTTTATAGGAAATCTGTTGAGGCTGATTAGTGATTCTATTAATATCCCATGATTTAAAGTTCCCTTTTGAACATTTGTACAAAATATAAGCGTGACAATAATATTACAAAAAAATGCGAAATTATTTTATCCAAATTGCACCTGGACACACAATTAGAAACAGAAACGATAAGTTAACATTTCATTAAAAATCTTCGATATAAGATACTATGCATATTAATATTTTGTAGAGAAGCCCTTATTTTTAATAACTGCAGCCAATCTTCTTTGCATACTTTCAAGAACAAGGCGCGGCATCTTGATTGTGGTATATCTTCCCAGACCTCCTAAATGTTTTGGAAAAGTTCCTCCGAAATTCTTGATTTCTTTGACTTCAATCCTCTCTCGATAGGATTCAGGTCCGGACTTTGGGCGGGCCAATCCAAAACATTCGTACTTGTGTCTGCAAACCACTGCTTAACAATCCGTGATGTTTTGGATCGTTATCGTGCTGGAATACATAACTTATGGGCATGTGTGCAAGTGAATAAGGCACCATAACATCTTCCATGATGCATTTATAAACGAGTTGATCCTTTCGACCGTTAATCCTTACTAACGGGCCAACACCATGCCATGAGAATGCACCCCAAACCATTACGCTTCCTCCCCCATGCTTAACAGTTTTCAGAGTGTATTTTGGATCCAATGCTTTGTTCTGAGGACGTGTAACGTAAACTTTACCATCTGATCCAAACAAGTTGAACTTGGATTCATCACTTCAAAGTAAATTTTTCCAAAATCCTAAGGCTTTATTTCTGTGAAGCTTAGCAAAAACCAAACGCCTCCTTAGATTCTTTTTGGAAATCACATCATCACATCTACATCCACGTAGAACATGTTCTAAAAGTCGACGCCTTATGGTTCTAGCTGAAAGATCCTGAGTGATTTGAGGCGAAACAATCTCCTTGCAGAAGTCAAGAAAGGATCGGCTTTGCTAATTCGGCATATCAGTCTGTCTTCTTTTGGAGTCGTTTTATACGACCTACTGGCTGCCTTCTAGGGTTTTCAAAGCTGCTAGTCCTTTTATACACTTGAATTGCACCAAAGACCATTTTCTTCGAACAACCAAATCTTTTAGCTATTGACTCGTTTTTATTTCGATAGCACTGCACAATGAGTCTTCGGAGTTCTGGAGTGCAGCACTTTTTTTTGCCCATTTTTGTCACTGTACATTAGAAATTAATCAATATTAATATACAAAAATAATTAAATTAAACTGAAAACAATCCACTCACATAGATAACAAGCTCTTTTTAAAACAAATTCACTAATTCTTTTGTCGTTTCTTATTTTCTGTCCAGCGAAAATGTCGACTATAAATGAATTTCCTAAAATAACGGTCTTTTCTTAACTGCGCGAGTACAGTAAAACTTTGGCACTAGCCAAACACAGTGGCGCTCAAAAAAAATTTCTGATTACTCAAATGCATTTAGAGTTGTTGATTGTAGATGAAAGGATATAAACCTGAAATGGCAATATTGGCAAAAATAATCTTAAATACAAACCGATTGATTTAAGAACTTCAATATATTCAATTTGAAGGCAAAACTTAACCAACTAGCTAAGAATTCGTGGGAATAACAAATTTTCATATGAACTGTAATTTTCTTCAACAGAAAGTGGATAGAAACATAGTTTAGAAAATAGTAGTAAAAAAAATTCGAATTCGAATCAACTTTCTGTTGATGAAAATAATAGTAAAAAATTCGCTCGAATTTTATTAAATTAAATTAACTGATATACGAGTATTATATAATAATAAATCTTTTGTAGCTTTGGTTATCTACAGCTTGACTAATCACAACATTAAAATAACTTGAAAATGACATAAGCCCATAATGGCGTTATGACGCTTTAGCAAAGCGTTTTTTTTTTTATCTCACACATTTTGCCATCAGTATAGATTCTCAATCGCTTTTTGCACGGGGCTACCTGTCTCAAGCAATCATTTTGACAGCTCCGGAACGGTGACATAGGCTCTTCAATTTATTCCCAAGTATAGCTCTGCAAAGACAACGACAACTACTGCCTTTCTTTGACCCGCAAAATGTACTCTACAATCTTTGCTACTAAATTTGGTCATCAAATTACGGAGTGTGATGGAAATTTGTGTCTTTTAACTGAACCCTGTGATCAGAAGTTGTCGTTCTGGTGATTCACCGCAAGCTATCAGTCTTAATTTCGCAGTCTCTTTTATTTTGGATCTTTAAAGTGAACAATAATAGGCCCACATGGCCGAAAATGTACTTAACCTCAGTCGGCCATTAGCTTAAGCTGGATTAGCTGAAATGGATTATGCAAGAGTGAACGCAAATCGACTTCCACTTGATATGAACTCCTATGATGAGGGCATACAATTCCACTATAGCCGTACGTTGGCTTAAGCTGGATTACAGACATTGACCGGTTGCAAATGGCTGGAAATGGCTGCAAATTGACTTAGAATCAGTCAAACGCCTTAAATGACCTAATATTTCATATTTAAGCATTCAACTTCGATATATTTTGTCGCGGCTTAAGCTGAATTACGCTCATGAAATCCACTAATGGGTTTTTCATCAGCAAAATGATCTTAACATCAGTCCAAAGAGCCCGTTGGCCATCAGAAGGAACTTCCGTCCTTCGTCTTTCACGGGATATTGTCGAAGATGCGGACTTTGCGGCTCTCTAGTTCGTCTTTGTTTGACTTTGTCCAACCTAATGGTAGTCAACAACACCGCAGATCTGTCTCATGATCAACTGACCACAAGGCTGCTGTCAACCCTCATTAGACTTTCGCGCAATCTCCTTCTAATTGCTCTTCCTCGTGCTGGATGTGGAAGCGGTTTGCGAGAAATCGCACCTCTAAAAGTACCTAAAAGGTACCATAAGCTCGGGCTTGTCAACTGCTCATTGAATGGGCACACAGTCGAGGACGTCTTTCAGCTCCAGCTACATGGCATTCACAGACTCCGCAGCTAAATCTCGTATTGGCCCCGCATGAGTCAATTTACTTCCCAAACATTATCCAAGACTGAACAGCTGTCGTCCGATGAAAGACCGACTTACATAGCGCTCATTGAGAGCGTTGTCAAATTCAAAAACTCAAACAGGACTCACCTGGAGAACTCCAATCGGGCATGGGGAACAGACCTCTTTTTACTCGGCCCTATATCTTTAGATGCTGGCATGCAACCTTCATTTTAAGGATTTTGGATATCTCGTCTTGGGTTGTACTTGTAAAGGGTTTTTCAACAGGAACGCTACAAAAGTAGAGCGACAGGGACAGCAAACGACACCGAATTTCTTGCCGCTCTTTTGACATTTCTCTTCACTAAGGTTTGCCATTTCATGATGGAAAGATATACGAGCCAACAACGAGTCGAAATTATTAAAATCTACTACCGAAATTCGGAGTCAGTGGCCTCAACGTTAAGAGCGCTACGTCCAATTTATGGTCGTCATAATCATCCTAGCAGATCAACAATTGAGCGTCTAGTCGAAAAATTTGAATCCACAGGCACAGTACAAAATGTTCCCGTGCCAGCGAGACAAAGAAGTGCCCGTAGTGTCGAGAATATTGCTGCCGCTGAGGCTTCGGTTGAAGAAAGCCCAAATGTGTCTCTCACACGTCGTTCTCAAGCGTTGGGCATCTCTGTGACGTCGTTGTGGCGAATTTTGCGAAAAGATCTTGGCCTACATCCTTACAAGATTAAATTGACGCAAGAACTGAAGCCGCTTGACCACCAGAAGCGTCGTATGTTCGTGAATTGGGCTGAGCAACAACTTGAAAATGATTCGGATTTTCATCGAAAAATCTTCTTCAGCGATGAGGCTCATTTCTGGCTGAATGGCTTCGTCAATAAACAAAATATGCGGTATTGGTCAGGCAACAATCCACACGTACTCCATGAGTCATCATTGCATCCCGAAAAAATTACGGTTTGGTGTGGTTTATGGGCCGGCGGCGTCATTGGGCCGTACTTCTTCCGTGATGATCAAGACCGGCACGTTACTGTGAATGGGAATCGGTACCGTTCAATGATAACCGAATATTTTTGGCCCCAATTGGATGATATGGACTTGGAGGACATGTGGTTCCAACAGGACGGCGCCACAAGCCACACCGCGAATGTCACAATCAATTTATTGGAAACCAAGTTTGGAGAACGTGTTATCTCACGAAATGGTCCAGTCGCTTGGCCGCCTCGGTCGTGCGATTTGACGCCGTTAGACTATTTCCTGTGGGGCTACGTCAACAAGCCAGCGACGATTGATGAACTTCGTACGATTATCGAACGTGAAATTGCAGCAGTATCGGCCGATCTATGCTTGAAAACCGTCGAAAATTGGGTTCAGCGTCTGGACTTCTGCAAGCATGCCCGTGGTGGCCATGCAAAAGAAATAGAGGTCCATACATAATGGCATCGAACTTACTTTCACAGGAATAAAGAATTTCATTGATATCCAAAACCGTTTTTGTTTTATTTAAAAATACTTTTGAAGCGCTCTTATTGAAAAACCCTTTACTTGAATATTATACCTCGTCCCAGGTTGCCTTCCTGACTGTGAATGGCGCTCCTAATGGCTAGAAGCTTGTAATCGCAAAGAGTGTCTTCGGCGCTGTTAGTGACAGTAACAAAATGGTGCCTCTCTGTTGAGAAAGGTTCACAAATCTTTGAATAAGTCAATTTAAAAGCAAGTCCCTTAAAGCCTTCGGAAACGCCTTGAATGACTTCTTCAAGTAAATATATACCTGCAGTCAAAATACTTCTGAGTTCTTAATGCCATTTCCCGATCTACCAGCCATCCCACTATACCTAAAACCCCCTAAACCTACACGCGCCAAGAAGCTGTCTCTACATAGTCCCCCCCCCCCCCCCCCCCTGAGGTAAACGATACCCAGCAAATACACCCCCTTCAACTCTTCCAAACCCTGACTGCCTCTAGACAACTACAAGTACTCTACAACCCATCAGTCGATGGCAGCTGTCACTCATGTCGGCTTAGAATGGCTTCAACTTCAAGGCGCTACCCGCCGCTCGCAGCGATCAATACCCGTCCACCACCCACAGTATGGCCCATCACAGTACACTCGGATGTAACGCATGTTGAACTCGCCCGCATACACACAGTATCTTAGCCGGTTGTTTACCAATCAATCAATCAGTCAATTCTGTCAGTGTGTCAGTTTATTCAACACATGACACGCATAAAACTAGAGCCAAACACACCCAAACACATCCACTAAAAAGTACACCTCACGTCGAGCTGAAAGGGTTGGAAGTGACTCAAAGCATAAAGACCTGTCAATCAAATATTGCCAACCCACCCTGGCAGTGTGTCTAAATAACTCTGCAAAGGACATTCGAAGAGGAAGCTTCGAAAAAAAAAGAAAAAAAAGAAAACATAAAACAAACGAGGACGAAGCGAGTTCGTTAATGAGTAATTGAATTACACACATCGCCCTTCTGTCATGCGAATATTCCTTTGTTTTGAGCACAAAAAGGATGATGGAAAAATAACCATCGTACCCACAATATTAGCAAAAAAGGACGTGCAAGTCGTACGAACCGCACAAGCTCTGTGTGGAATCGACAATTCGGTTGCAAGGAATTAGGATGAACGAGAGAAAGGATTAAGACCCAAACGGGAACGAAAATGAAAGAGTCATTCCCCTCAGGTCCTTGCCATCAATCAGCTCCGCCGTGTATCCATCAACCGCTTCAATTCGTTTATTAAATGATTCGATTTGGAAGCCTTACCCTTCTTAGCCCCCTGCGTGAGTGTGTGTGTGTTTGTGTTTGCAATGACAGAGCCAGGCAGACGGAATCATTCTCAAATGCTGCGTTTGTTGCGGACTGAAGTCGGTGTCGTATTGATCCTGACATATACTAGTCCACCTACCCCAAAGCAGATACAGAAGAATTTGCGGTAAATGAAGTGGACTGCTGCTGTTGTTGTTTCTTTCATCTTTTTCCATTACAAATTGTCATTTGATGTTTGGGGTGGTCATCCATTAAACTCTGTGAGAGCATATACGGACAGTCTTGCGCTGCGCTGCACCCAAACACACAATTGGGCCGCCACCCCTCGCCAAACACTCATTTCATCTGTCACCCAGAACAGAACTAAGAAAAAGTGCAAAAACGAACAGAAAAGGACCAAAAAAAGAAAAAAGAAAAGAGGAGCGCAAAAAGTAACTACTCACAAATGGGACTTAACAAAAAGAGGTTAGAATCAGGACTCGGGGAGTGAGCGAGCCAGAACCATAGGTGGAGTCGCACTGTACGAGTATGCCATCCTGTTCTGTATGACAGCGATTGTCTGTTTGCCTTGTTGTTATGACCGACATATGTGTATAGGATTTGACATTTAAACGGATCGTTGTGTGATGTCAGTGGTGTGCTGGTGCTGGGCTGGTGGTTATGGTCTATGGTGTGGCATGACACAGTGGTGTGGTGTCAATGCGGTGATGGGGACGCGGGAACGGGGACAGAGGTTGCAGGAATGTCAAGTCCCGCAAAAATAGGAATTATTTGTGTGATGAAATCGTTCCATGTGAGAGGTCGAGACGATTGTTTTGTGCCAGAGTATTTTCGTACTCATCAGGCTGGCTGTTGGTGGCATCGGGAGAACTGGGAACACAAACAGAGCGACACAAACACACACGGTGTGTTGTGGGGAAACAATGACAAAAAGGTTATTATATCGTCTTAAGAAATGAGAAGGACATGTGTGGCAGGGGAAACAATCAGGAATCGTGTATGTTTGTGCGATAAGGACGACATCGGATGCAGTAGTTTGCAAGTTGTTTGAGAAATGAAATGGAACCGTATGCACTTAGCCGTTGATCTGGTGCGTAAAAGACGTGGCGGGATTTGAGTCAGCTTAAGTCACTGTAAGTCAAGTTAGGTCGACGAAAGTCAGCTAAAGTCTTAGTAAGTCACGTATGTAATTGTAGGAGGATCACAATTTTCTTAGAAAAAAAACTACCTACATTATCTTTGTTAATTCGCATTGAAAAGGCAGTAATGTGATGGTGGAGTTGACTTAAGTCACGGGAGGCAACTTAAGTCAATGTTAGTCACAGTCGTTTATCATCCAAGACTCAGTTTTCTGCAGAACACCTCAGACCTCACTTCAGCAATGTGATGATAGAGTTGACTTAAGTCACCGGGAGGCGACCTAAGTCAACGAAAGTCACAGTCATGAATTGTTAGTCATGAATTATTTTATTTGAAAATTGACTGTTTTAAAGAACGACTAACGCCAGTAATGTGATGGTGGAATTGACTTAAGTCACCGGGAGGCGACCTAAGTCAACGAAAGTCACAGTCATGAATTGTTAGTCATGAATTATTTTATTTGAAAATTGACTGTTTTAAAGAACGACTAACGCCAGTAATGTGATGGTGGAATTGACTTAAGTCACCGGGAGGCGACCTAAGTCAACGAAAGTCACTGTCATGAATTTTTTTATTTTTAAATTGACTGTTTTAAAGAACGACTAACGCCAGTAATGTGATGGTGGAATTGACTTAAGTCAACGGGAGGCGACCTAAGTCAACGAAAGTCACTGTCATGAATTTTTTTATTTTTAAATTGACTGTTTTAAAGAACGACTAACGCCAGTAATGTGATGGTGGAGTTGACTTAAGTCAACGGGAGGCGACTTTAGTCAACGAAAGTCACAGTCATGCATTTTTTTAGTCATGAATTATTTTATTTGAAAATTGACTATTTTAAAGAACGACTAACGCCAGTAATGTGATGGTGGAGTTGACTTAAGTCAACGGGAGGCGACCAAAGTCAACGAAAGTCACTGTCATGAATTTTTTTTATATTAAAATTGACTGTTTTAAAGAACGGCTAACGCCAGTAATGTGATGGTGGAGTTGACTTAAGTCAACGGGAGGCGTCTTAAGTCAATGAAAGTCAGTCATGTATTTTCTAAAATTCAGTTTTCCAAAGCTTGTTTTATTTGGAATCAAGGCTTACACATTTCTGTAAGTTTCACTTGTTTTATTGATTTATTTGCATATTAATTGCTGCCCGTTGGGTTGGCCTTTTGAAAAGACTCTAAGGCTTATATCGTAAGAAAGTAAGCCGCTCATTGGCTTGGTAAGTGCTTTTTTATTTATTTTTCATATTTATTCAACTGACACATTTCTAAGTATTAATTTTCTTGGACCGTATTTTGCGTCCGTTTCAGGCACCGATTCCAATCAAATGACAGTCAGTAGCTTGTTTCGTGTGTTATAATATTTTTTAAGCGCATTCAATTCACGCCGTTTTAAGTATTTATTTTTTTTGGGGCAGAGCTTGGCTTCTCTTCAGGTGTAGGTAATTTAAAAGGCGTTGACTGCTCGGTTCGTGTGTTTTTTATTTTTAACTTTCTCCATTACGTAGTAAGAGAAAGATATTGTATTCGTACAAAATTTCGAACTCGAGATGTTAATCAATTCTGACATTACGATGATAGGCGAACTCAAGAAAGTGGGTCGCAAAATTCTGTCTGTCAGTCTGTCTGTATGTCCCGAGGCCTAAAACCTAAGCGGCTGAACGGATTTCGTTCAAATTTCGGATTTAAAGTTTGGGGGCTTACAGTACGGGCCCGTTTTTTTTTTTTTTTGCATGGTAACCTCAATATTAATGGTACTTCCCATACAAAATTTTCATACCAGTTTGATTTGTTACAAAACGGCTCTAACAATTTCAACCAAAATTGATATTATTTAAGCTTAAGTAGGTGAAGTTAACACAACTGCATACTCAGTTTTTAGCTAAAAAAAAAAATCCAATAACGGTACTTTTGAAATTTGGACATATCTCGAACACGGTCCATACGATTGTAACCAAAATTAATTTCGAAGGTAATATGGTCATTTCTAACTGAATGGTAAACTCAGTTTTTATCTGTATTACCGTAAAATGGATTTTTGAAAAAAGGAATTTTTGAAAAATGTTGTTTCCTTTAGTTTACTAGAAAACGGCAATAGCGATTTTGACTAAATTGCAGACTTGGAATAAATTTGATGTTTCCCAAATTATTGCGTCCTTAATTTTCAATTCGAATCACTGAAAACGCTAGTTTTAAAAACTGCTCATATCTCGAAAACCCCATTTTCGATTTCGATAAAGCATTAAAAACCAAGTAATGCTTACAACTCGAACAATAGCTTGTTCTCGGTTTTCAACTAAATAGTTAAGCAATAGTATTTTTCAAACTAAACATTGCAATATTTGGTACTGTTTTGTCTGCCAAATTTTACAAAAACCGCTCTAACGATTTTGACCAAAATACATATTAAAGATAATAATAAGTATTCTAAATAAGACCCCGTACTTAGGTTTTCTCAAAAAATTCAAACAAATCAATTTCTTAAATATTTCTCAAAAATGACTACCCAAATGCCGATCTGTATTCAAAATATTTCGGTATAATTTTGAAATACCTAATAAAAATGCCCCAACTTCCAATGAAAATATAATAACAGTTACGTAAAACTTCTAACTTTTTTCAACCATATATTGAGTATGCACCCTAAAAATATTTCCAACAACTTGAAGCTTACCCAATCAGCAACTCCCACTTCATTTACATTAAAACTTTTGATAAACGAGAAAGTTACGTTCGACCCAGTCGTGCACTTTATTTTTTATCAACGTTTGGGTGTTTAGAAGACGCCGTGAAACGTATTGCGAGGCTCCTCTTCGATTACCAACCCCGAAAAGCCAAAATGTAGCTCGGTTCGTGTGTTGCAGCCATGCAAAGTATTGAGTTCCTTGGAACACAGTTTGTCTCCGTTTTAGTTGACAGTTTTTAAAGGCCGTTCAACACATTTTTGACGGTTTTTGCTTCTGTATTAGAAAGCCAAATTGTTATCCAAAAAACCACCGGGTTCATGAGTTACTGTTATTTTTTTTATGTAAGCGTTTGCACAAAAAAACTTTTTAACTTTCTTGGGGTTATTTATAACCAGACATCTGAACTTGGACTGTACAAGTCACTCTTCCGCTTCGCTCGATTCCAACAAGTCATTCGGATTCGGTTCGTGTGTTACCGCTTTTACAAAAAAATTGTTCTTCGAAAGTGACTTTTGTTCTACGGAAGGCGGACGTTCATGAGCCGCCGCTTGCAAGAACTTTTTTCCGCCACCATTCCCTGTCGAAATTTCCATCAACTCAGTCGCGTATTGGAGTTAATTTTTGACTGAGGGTAATACCCGCATTACTCATATCCTTGGAATGGAATTAAACAACATCCAATCGTTTGTATCCATTTTTCATCTGGTTTATGTTGGTTTGTCTGCCTTTGTACCACTCAGCCATTTCCACCCACAAACGTCATTTAAAACGTCCATCTCCGGACATGTCCTTGTTCTGTGATGTGCCCCACAGCCAACAACTAGAAATATAAAATACTTCCACTTCAGTTGCGTTGGTGGTGCATCGCCAGGGTATAAGAAAAACTCCGACAAAAAAAAGAAAAATTTTAAAAGCACACCAACATGTACATCTGACATTGATGAAGTTGATGTGTGGCTGATACGAGGAAAGGACTCGACCTTATATCGTTTCCTATCTTAGACTTCAACTCTCTTTCTCTCTCTCTCTCCCTTTTCTGTGTTTCTCATTTTGTAATTATCTATGTCCTATGTGTTCTCGCGCCAAAGGAAAGAAAGGATTTCAAGAATCGCTCGAAAAGGATCTGAAATATTCAAGTAGAAGCAATAAAAAGACGCCCGAAAGGCGAAAGGAGACTACTAAAGTTTATTGACGATATGACTGACATAAATCAGGACAAGCGAGAGACCTTTCTCCTGCCCTCCTGCACCCAATTCCATCCAGCGTTAATGTGTCTGTGTGTATGTGTTTGTGTATTATTATTATTATTACGATTATTGTTATTACTCGTTGCCGTGTTTGCTTTATGTGCCACGGCATAGATAAATTTAACGCTGAAGTAGTAACGGGTAATTGTAGTCCTTGCCAGAGTCGCAGACATTCGTATAACGCGCCAGCAGAACACCAACAACAAAACAATAACAAAAAATGGTTATGGTTTTGTATTAAATATCCCTCGCTTCCTTGGCTTCCTTTTGGACGATGGCATTCGAGAAGGTGGTTGCTGGTTGGGTGTAAATTTATTTCCTCCTTCCTCCAACCACCCTCATCCAGCTAAACACTCCAGTTGAGTTGCATTCCTTTTCTGTTGTTATCTTTTAATGAAAAGAATGAAGAAAAGCAGTCCAAGAAGAAGAAAAAGAATAAAATAAAGGAAAACAATGGAAAGGATAATTCACATTGTTTTGAGGTGCCCCCATCCGCCCGCACTCCTTCGACAGACATGACGCAGTCGAAAAGACGAGGTGAAGGCGAAACGCTTCTTGCCCGGAGGTGTGTTTCGGCTAATTTATGTTACCAGGCTCTGGATTGCGAGAAGGGGCTGTCGAATAATTTATTATGACGTTTGGCTTGGAACTCCTCTCTTTGGATGGTGATGGGCACTGATTCTGACCATCGTGGGCTGAAGTTGTTTATGCCGGGCTACCTACATGCAAGGGCAGGCTTTGGGAGCAGCCACAGGAGGGCGCTAGTTGTTTTACAGTCAACTTCGACCAATTTCAGAATTTTAGTTCAAAAATGAATACAGTTGTTGGTTTCTGTCCAATCTTTAAGTCTAGCCGGTGGACTTTTGGTTGTCACTAAGGTAACTCTTTGCCAAGATGGGACCTGTCAAATTAGCTACTGTCAGTCGACAAGTAGTGTTCTCAATGCGTGTAGTCAAATTCAACCGCTAGGAAGATTTAGATAAATTTTAAGTGATGAAGACCCGCATGAAACAGGTCAACAAATTTTGAATGGTAGCTCCGTTGTTAGTCTATTTGACAACTGAGCGAGGGTTTCCAGGTTCCATCCCCGGAAATACAAGACACGTAACGTTTTCGCCTCGGACTCACATTTGACAAACGTCTCACATACTTACCACTGAGATCAAAGCTCGAATAAGAAAGCTTTTTTGTTCAGCCGCCATAGAACTAAGGACCCTTTTCGTTTGCTTCAAAATAATTAAGAATCAACGGCAAATGTCTGCAAAGCTTAAAAAGCCTCCGCCTTTTATCAAAGGATGATGTATTACTACCGCCGGAACCAAGGTCTGTCGAATAAAACACGAGTTTTGAGCAACTTGTACCTTACCTCACCAACTGATAAATCGCTGTCCGATTTATAGGTTCATCTGAAGGGACTCAGTGGCAGAGGTTCTTGGTCATGGAACCAAAAAGCGGTCAAATGACGAACGTCTTTCCGAACGTGCTTAGTAGCAAAGCGTGGTGCTTCCTGGATCAGGGTATTCGAAGGCGGTCTTCCGGCTAATATACTTCCAAACGGTGCCAGAATGTATATCAGGGTCACGGTGTCAACAATCTGGTTCCAAACAAGCTTCAGGGCGACGCCAGGATACAAAAAGCGGCCCTCTGAAAGGGCTCAACGGCAAAGATCGGTTAGTGATGGATCGGGGTGTCAGAAAGATGCCCAAAGACGATCGTTTGTAGTTGGTTCGACGAAGTCCGTTGCAAGCTAGTGTCAGGGTTGTTATTGACAACCTTCGTCCAAAATTGTCTGTTCAAGAGGTTAAGTGTCCGAAACTACTTTTGCAAATTAACCACAAACAGTTTTTGTCAAAAAAACTTTCCTTCTGTCAAAAAAATTTCCTTCTGTGAAAAAAATTGTTCGTTCTGTCAAAAAACTTTCCTTCTGTCAAAAAACTTTCCTTCTGTCAAAAAACTTTCCTTCTGTCATAAAACGTTCCTTCTGTCAAAAAACTTTCCTTCTGTCAAAAAACTTTCCTTCTGTCAAAAAACGTTCCTTCTGTCAAAAAACTTTCCTTCTGTCATAAAACTTTCCTTTTGTCAAAAAACTTTCCTTTTGTCCAAAAACTTTCCTTCTGTGAAAAAATTTTCGTTCTGTCAAAAAACTTTCCTTCTGTCACAAAACGTTCCTTCTGTCAAAAAACTTTCCTTCTGTCAAAAAACTTTCCTTCTGTCAAAAAACGTTCCTTCTGTCAAAAAACTTTCCTTCTGTCATAAAACTTTCCTTCTGTGAAAAAAAATGTTCGTTCTGTCAAAAAACTTTCCTTCTGTCATAAAACGTTCCTTCTGTCAAAAAACTTTCCTTCTGTCAAAAAACTTTCCTTCTGTCAAAAAACGTTCCTTCTGTCAAAAAACTTTCCTTCTGTCATAAAACTTTCCTTTTGTCAAAAAACTTTCCTTTTGTCCAAAAACTTTCCTTCTGTGAAAAAATTTTCGTTCTGTCAAAAAACTTTCCTTCTGTCATAAAACTTTCCTTCTGTCAAAAAACTTTCCTTCTGTCAAAAAACTTTCCTTCTGTCAAAAAACTTTCCTTCTGTCAAAAAATGTTCGTCCTGTCAAAAAACTTTCCTTCTGTCCAAAAGCTTTCCTTCTGTGAAAACATTTTCGTTCTGTCAAAAAACTTTCCTTCTGTCATAAAACTTTCCTTCTGTAAAAAACTTTCTTTCTGTCAAAAAACGTTCCTTCTGTCATAAAAGAAGTTCAAAAACAGGCTTGCTCGACCTTGACAACCTGCCAGTTCTTAAGAAATGGTTCCCCTCATATTTTGCCATAAAAAATAAGCCCCTTTTGGATGATGTAGTCAAATCCACTCGCAACTTAATTAAAAGTCAACTATTTGCAGCCCACAATCAGCCTTCCCGTCTGCTTAGGCCCCATGTCGGATATCAAACGAAAGAAAAAAACCAAAACAAATCACATTTCACTTCTCGTACACCACAAAAATGCGCCATCAAATGGCGTCTGTCATTGTCCTATGTTCAAACTGTCAAGATCTTCACCAAAATGACACCTGACAGTTGCCAAATAAAATCTAAAAAAAGAACCGATACTCCGCTGGTTTTATTCCCGACATATAGAGACAGTGGAAAATGCATTTTCATACCACCACCACCCTCGGTTCATAACGCCTGTCACACGAGTGTAGGATTTCAAATGACAATTGCATCGCAAGCATCGACGGTATGTCAAACCGAGCCTAAAGCGAACCAAAGCCAAATAAAAAAACGAACAAAACCACAGCAACGCTGACAACAAAAAACCAACATTCAGGACTTGACTTGTGCAGGACATTTTATGTTGGCTTTGGGTTTTTTTTTTGGTTTTACACGATTTAACTGTCTGTGTACCGAATGCTAACATCCGGGCACGAACAATGTCCAACTGCATGCTGATGCTTATCAATCGGTGGAAGATTTGACAGCACCTGAGTGACAGGTGTGGACGATCGTGTGCGGTGTGTCTTCCTCGTTCGCACAAAGGACACGGGTCTTATCTATTTGATATGTAAAAATAGAAAAAAAAAAAAACGAAAACGCGCATCTTAGGGGTGTGCGTATGACATGCAAATTCAACACCTCCTGAAAATGATGCTGTTTGGAAAAGTTGGCAGTGCGCTCGGGTCACTATTAGGTACTCGGAGTCCTTAATTAGTTTATCTACTGGGAGAATATACCTGCGGCGGTATAATTTTGTGCGGAAACATTGAATTCGAAATAAATGAGTAGTTGTGTGGGTGAGTTTTTCGCGAAGCTTATTTAACTGTTGTGCAAAAGTTTATTAAATTTTTTTTTTTCCGACGCCATGACAGTTGGGTATGGTGTCTGTATGTGAAAGGTGTGTTTGTTCGGTTAATATTTTCTCTTGTTTTCAGTTCGTTTTGGAGGATTTTCAGTTTGCAATGACAGTGTAATTAGTTTGTTTACGCTTGAAATAAATAAGAGGGCGAAGGGAGTTGGTGGAGGGTAGAAATGGGGATGTTACAAGAACAAAAGGGGGTGAGCCCAATAAACCGAATCGGAGCTAGAAGGAGCTGCGACGATTTCCAAAAGTATATTTAAGTGGCATAACATTTGCAACAAAATGCGTTGGTGGTGGTTCAAAATCACACAGGGGCAATGACAAAAGTGATTTGGGGCGATTCGTCAATCAAAAATGAAGGCTTATGTAACTAAAGGTTGCTAAAAACACTGCCAGGCTTCATTTCGTGATAGAAGGCTCAGATTGAATGCTTCTCGGTGGAGTTTATTTCGAAAAATGCACATTTATGCTGCATAGTTCCAGGGGCACAGTTCTTTTTTAACTGCTGACTCTCCAATGTGATATTAAGCACATCGACCTCGAAGATCTGTTGTGCCACAGCCGTTTTTCATTCATTCATTGATATGGGGAACGTTTTGAGCCGAAAAATATGCAGCACAAATTCGCACTTTTCAACGTATTCCACCAAACGCTTGCTTGATAAAGATCGTCCTTCGACGAAGACTGATATTTCACCCAAATTAATTTTCACCAATTCAAATCTAGTACAATTTGAAACAGATTTGGTACTTTTTACCTTCAAGAAGAAGAAACCCCCCAGTGGACCCCTCACGGTTAATGAACCTAATTCAATGGCATTCGGCGAAATCCTTCAACATCGCCATCACTCACAGGGACATCACAAAGTACGCTCTGCAGACAACAACTCTCATATGAGAGGATGCTCGGGCTCGCCCTCCTCGTCGTCGTCATCGTAAATTGCGCGCTTAAAGAACACGACAACTGAACAAACAAACAATGCAATTAATTCCACTTACCGTTGCTCGTCGCCGCTGTCCCGATGATGCTCGCCTTGCACGCTGGAGTTGTTTCGGTTGCCATTACTACTGGTAGTTGGTGGTGTTGAATCTACGCCGCCTCTACGGTTAAACGTCACATCATCACCATTTGGTGGAGGCGAACCATCATCGCCGTCGCAATCATGCGAATCAATCAAGTTGGACGGCATCCTTGAACTGATGGTAATTGGGGTGGTGGTGGCCAGCAACGTCCTGGCGGTAGATTCTGGAATGATGCAACCATTTTCGTGAGCAACATCACAAGAGGTATTCATAGCGCTGACGTTGATACCATTCTCGGTGTCGTTGTCATTTCGACTACGGTTCATTGTCATAGTTGACGCCACCGCTATTGCAGCCGACGTCGTTGTTGCCGTCACAGAAGCTGATGATTTCAATTGGACTGGATGGATGGTGGCATCACCCACTGACTGTGGCAGTCGCTGCTCCAACGACTCCACTTGTACCGTGGCAGTGTCGGTTACAGGTGGTTGTTGGCATCCGGAGCCAACCCCAGCACAGCTGGATAATCCATCGGTGGGCAATGATGCTGACGGTGACAATGAAGTTGATGAAAACGGCCTCAGACGGGCCAGTCCTTGGGGAGAGGTGGGCGAGGCTGCCGCTGCTGCTGTGATGCTCTTTTCCAGCACAGCGCTGGTTTCGTCAATTGCTTCATTTGGTGATGAACTTCTGTCTAGTGGAAGGATAATCCGTTTATGGTTGGACGATGCCGGGGAGGAGGCCGACAATGACGATGCTGAGGATGATGACGACGACGACGACGATGACGGCGACGACGATGGTGAAACTGCATTTGTGTCCTGTGCCGCTGCCTCGGTGTTCTGCGGATCTGGAATGGAAGAAGAAAACAGATGAGTAATGAGTCATTTTTATTTAAAAAAAAAACTCAAAGGAAGATGGCTGCGCGCAGGCGTATATACGAATGCTGAAATCACATGGACGCAATTGCAGGCCAGCCTATGCATCCGGGAGAAAATGAACGAATCAAATCGAAAGATGTCAGTTATTAATGTGATCGCATTTGGAGCGTTAATGGTCAATTCAACGTGTGACAGATGTGGGTACTTCATTCCGAGTTTTTGCGGGGTACACTCGTATACACCGCGGGCATCATGGACAATCATCCATCCTAGCCAGATGCGGTTTGTGTGTCTGGTTTGGGTATACTTCTGCGGGATTTGCGTGAGCGGATGCATTTATCAAAAGGAGAGATTTCAGTCGCAAGCTGGTCATAGGGTGAGTTAGTGGATGTGGTGGGGTTTAAGAATTTGTTTGTAAAATTTGAAACAGCGTGGTTGTTACTTTCATCAACAACGGTCACGAAATATTTCATTCAGCCACTGCAGCTATAACCAGAAAAAAAAATTAACAACAAACATTTGGTCAGCATCAAACTCCTCAAACATTTGCCAACAAACCAAAAGATATCAAAAGACTCGTTTAGCATCAAACTCCTCAAATGTTTGCCAACAAACCAAAAGATATCAAAAGACTCGTTTAGCCTCAAATTCCTCAAATGTTTGCCAACAAACCAAAAGATATCAAAAGACTCGTTTAGCATCAAACTCCTCAAATTTTTGCCAACAAACCAAAATATATCAAAAGACCTGTTTAGCATCAAACTCCTCAAACATTCGCCAACAAACCAAAAGATATCAAAACACTTTTATAGCATCAAACTCCTCAAATGTTTGCCAACAAACCAAAATATATCAAAAGACTCGTTTAGCATCAAACTCCTCAAACATTTGCCAACAAACCAAAAGATATCAAAAGACTTGTTAAGCATCAAACTCTTCAAACATTTGCCAACAAACCAAGAGATATCAAAAGACTCGTTAAGCATCAAACTCTTCAAACATTTGCCAACAAACCAAAAGATATCAAAAGACTCGTTAAGCATCAAACTCTTCAAACATTTGCCAACAAACCAAAAGATATCAAAAGACTCGTTTGATAACTTATCGCAGACTTCACACTTCTTCCAAGAAATTTCATCATCAATGACTTGCAAATTTTGGTAGATACATGGTCAATAAACAATCTCCACAGAGGAGGCAGTCAGTGGCAACATTTTTATAAATATATATTCGCCACTCCAAAATTTATAGGCACTCGCCGAATAATTCCCAATATTATTCGGCGAGCGCCTATAAATTTTGGTCATAAAAGGTTTAATACTATGTTGGTAGGTAGGTGCCGCAAAAGTCATAAAGGAATGTTCAATAATTCCTGAAATGACGTCTCCTGTCATCGTGGCAGTTGTGGGTATAATATGACAAACAAAATCATAAGTAACGAAAAGTTGAACTTAGCAAAAACCTGGAATAGTTGCCGGTTTCCTCGCTGAAAAATTTGGCTACGATAATGAGTAACACAATTGGGTCGTCACTTTTGTGCCACCCTGTATCAAAAGCGACAGAGGATGGTGTGATCTGCGAACTAAAACTTAGAGTACGCAAAAAGTTCCACAAATCAAAGGAATAGGCCCTCAAACTAATTTGAAACATAAATAAACATTTTTGTTAGTTAAGTATTTAGAGTGCTAGGGTGTCCGGTTCGACCCCCAAAATTTAAAAATTAAATTTTTTTCTGGGAACATCTTGAAAAATAGTTTTTAATTCTTAAATGTCTCCCTTTAAAGAAACATTTTTGTTGGATCAGTATTTAGAGTACTGGGGTGTCCGGTTCGACCCCCAAAATTAAACATTTTATTTTTTTCTGGGAACATCTTGAAAAATAGTTTTTAATTCTTAAATGTCTCCCTTTAAAGAAACATTTTTAGTATTTAGAGTACTGGGGTGTCCGGTTCGACCCCCAAAATATGAAAAAACTCATTTTTTCTGTGAACATCTCGAAAAATTGTTTTAATTTTTAAATGTCTCCCTTTAGATCGGCCCAAAAATTTAATAAAAAATAGAATCCAAGAAACAAACTGTTGTGGGGAGCTAGGACTACGCTCCTATGGACCTCATTTGGAAGAACATTTGACTTGTTTAAAAGGGAAATACCTTCCGACAACCAAACTGTTGCCACCTCACCCTATGCCATGCCATTCTTTGGCATAACAATTGCATTTTACAATTTCCGCCCGATAAGCCTCAACTCAACTCAACTCATCATCAAGTGTAAGACGATCTTCATCTCTGCCAACGATCGCAGATTGTATTTAGTGTACCCAAGGTGGGAACGGTGTAAATTTTTGCATTTTGACCGATGACGCGTCCAAACATTTCAATGCTGCATCGCCTTCAGACGGTCCGGGCGCAGAGATCTCCCTGTGCGCGCGAGGGCGTGATTTCGATCGTTTGTCAATGTCCTCTCGCATATACGAGTACCTATATCGCGAGCGAGACACATGGCTCATCAAAGAGGAAACGTGATTGGGATTGCTTCTGCTTTTCCAGCCTGCAACCGATTTATTGTCCAATAGTCACTGCCCCATTGGAGGGCCGAACAACAGCCCAGCGCGACAATATGCGGCGCGCAACAATGACATGGCCCGAAAGTCATACTCGCCACAAACACAAGGATCACTCGATGATGATGATGACGATGGTGCGCTGCTGCAAGATGATGATGATGCTTCTCATGAAAGCAAACCAAATTTATTCCGCAACATTCACAATGTTCGGGTTGTTATATACTGCCGCGTGCAGTGCAGGGCAAGTGCAGGCAATTTATGACCCCGTCGAGACAATGCCATATCGGATTTTATACGTTTCTGGACAAAATGAAGTCGCGCGCTTGGTGATGGCGCAGACAAAGATATGGGGGAGGAGGAGGCGGAGGATAATAATGCGAGCGGAGAAGCGCCTTAAGGGTCTCGCTGTGCTGGAGCTATAAGAAGGACATTATTGGTTGTTAGTATCTGTGGTCGTATATTTCAATAGTCGATCCGGCAGCTCCCAGAGTGGACTATCGGTTCGGTTTAATGGGTCTAGGCGGGAAATTTACATTTTCGACTTGTGTTCGATTGAATATTGTGGAGGTTGTGGTGCCGTTTGCTCGGTGCGGGTGCGGGACATTCAGCTGGTGGATTGCTTGGTCGGATTGTAGGAAGAGTGCTACACTTGCGGTTCAGTTGCATCGTAGATCGCAAGCTGTAGAACTGTGTCGAAGTTTCCCTGAAGCTCAGGGAAACGGAGAACGGAAATTTATGAAAGCCTGTAGGTTCGCATCATCAGCGATCACCGTTTTATGGCAGTTTCAGTGAAAAAGATCTATTTAAACGACCTTTAGTTAGAGGTTGTTGGACGGAATATTGAATGGTTGCCGACCAGGGGACAAAATTGACTTCTGAGTCGGTTAGAAGGACTACTGAACCTACGTCAAATTTAGCTGGGAACCGCTAAAAATAGACAATCATCAGGGAGCAATATGCACAGCGAGCAGACCGAAACTGAGCTGCAAGGTGCTTACTTGTTTACTTAGGTGGCGCTACAGTCGGGGGTGGATCTATACGCCAACCAATATGACTCTCCTGCTGGAAGGAAAGTCTTTCCCTAGGTTAGGAGGGTTGCAAGAAGCATCTGCTATTTTTACCCAGCTCCTAAAAAGGCTCGTTGTGCTGGCTATGTGACCTTTACTTATACGTAGTTGGAGCAATAGGTTTAATGAAACCCTAGGCCCAGCTTCTCACAACCATTCGTTTTTGTTTGAGTTTCTCATTTTTGAGAGGAATGGAAAGGAATCTAAAATTTGATGTCGAGTCCAAACGGCCGGCTTTTGCCGGACCTAAGACGGAATTTGTTGAACCTAGGGACCCCTCGACAAGCAGCCCAACACACTAACCCAGTGGTCCCAGACTGTAGAGGCTGTTTTCGCCTGATTTTATCAGCAAAGGCTGAGAAAAGTTCCCCTCTTTTTTACCCCTAAGTGAAATTTGCCTTTATTTTTAGAAGAAACTAGCTGACCCGGGGAACTTAGTACCGTCTTAAATTGATTAAATTATTAACATCCCTTTTGATAGTTGATTTCATAGATTTCCGAGTCAGCTTCTTCGACAACAGCGCCACCTATCGGGTCCAAAACTATATTTTCCAGATACAAAATCGGTTCACACATGAGAACATCAATTATTCAAACACAATGCGACTTATGTTGATATATATAGAAGCATATAGATGAAAAACGAAATGTGCCTACAGCGCCACCTGTTGAGAATTTTCCGAATTAAAATTTTTCTCAAACCATCCCTGATTCAAGTCAAACAAAATATAAAAAAAAAACAATCAAATCCGTTGAGCAAAATGTATGGAAATTCATGTGTTTTTTATAAACGCACAACTCAAACATACGTTTTCCGATTTAAACCAAACTTCACAAAAACCATATATAGACCAGTTCCAAAGTTGTGTGAAAGTTTGGTTAAAATCGGAAAATGCGTTAAGGCGTGAATCGGCGACAAACGAACACAATTTTAAGACTGAATTTTTATATAAAGGGTTTTTCAATAAGAGAGCTACAAAAGTTTTTTTTTTAAATAAAACAAAACGGTTTTGGATATCAATGAAATTCTTTATTCATGTGAAAGTACGTTCGATGCCATTATGTATGGAACTCGATTTCTTTTGCATGGCCACCACGGGCACGCTTGCAGAAGTCCAGACGCTGAACCCAATTTTCGATGGTTTTCAAGCATAAATCGGCCGATACTGCTGCAATTTCACGTTCGATATTCGTACGAAGTTCATCAATCGTCGCTGGCTTGTTGGCATAGACCATAGACTTGACGTAGCCCCACAGGAAATAGTCTAACGGCGTCAAATCGCACGACCGAGGCGGCCAAGCGACTGGACCATTTCGTGAGATAGCACGTTCTCCAAACTTGGTTTCCAATAAATTGATTGTGACATTCGCTGTGTGGCTTGTGGCGCCGTCCTGTTGGAACCACATGTCCTCCAAGTCCATATCATCCAATTGGGGCCAAAAATATTCGGTTATCATTGAACGGTAGCGATTCCCATTCACAGTAACGTGCCGCTCTTGATCATCACGGAAGAAGTACGGCCCAATGACGCCGCCGGCCCATAAACCACACCAAACCGTAATTTTTTCGGGATGCAATGATGACTCATGGAGTACGTGTGGATTGCTGCCTGACCAATACCGCATATTTTGTTTATTGACGAAGCCATTCAGCCAGAAATGAGCCTCATCGCTGAAGATGATTTTTCGATGAAAATCCGAATCATTTTCAAGTTGTTGCTCAGCCCAATTCACGAACATACGACGCTTCTGGTGGTCAAGCGGCTTCAGTTCTTGCGTCAATTTAATCTTGTAAGGATGTAGGCCAAGACCTTTTCGCAAAATTCGCCACAACGACGTCACAGAGATGCCCAACGCTTGAGAACGACGTGTGAGAGACACATTTGGGCTTTCTTCAACTGAAGCCTCGACACTACGGGCACTTCTTTGTCTCACTGGCACGGAAACATTTTGTACTGTGCCTGTGGACTAAAATTTTTCCACTAGACGCTCAATTGTTGATCTGCTAGGACGATTATGACGACCATAAATTGGACGTAGCGCTCTTAACGTTGAGGCCACTGACTCCGAATTTCGGTAGTAAATTTTAATAATTTCGACTCGTTGTTGGCTCGTATATCTTTCCATCATGAAATGGCAAACCTTACTGAAGAGAAATGTCAAGAGAGCGGCAAGAAATTCGGCGTCGTGTGCTGTCCCTGTCGCTCTACTTTTGTAGCGTCCCTGTTGAAAAACCCTTTATATAGATTTTAATGTGAAATGATTTTTTTTCCATTAGACAAAACTTCAAATCGAGTGAATGCAATCAGATACACAAAAATTCTTACGGCCCTTTATAGGTCAACCACCTCTCAACTCAGCTGCTCACATATTTCCCTCGAGACCCAAGCTGACTACGAACGCAGTAAAACCCGCCGTCCAATTTGAACTGCCTCGTGTATGCCCAATCGATTAGCCAATAAAATCGACCACAAGAGCCCAAACTTGCATACACACCAGACACCACATTGGTTCGAGTATATATGGAGAGATCTTAATCTCTAAGCCACTTTTATTCCTTCCACAAATCACCCAAAACTTATTGGCGTAGCCAACCGTGATCTCCTAGTTGTGACCCAATATGTAGTATATCTCTCTCTCCATCTAGGGCTACTTGGCTACCTGAGTTCATGGCTGCACAACTATACCTATTATCTGCACGCAGATTAAGCAAACAATGAAATGCACTAAGCGAACAGGGGAAAAAAACCCACAGATACTGACTGTCGTTGACCATAGAGCAGATAGGAAGGTAGTACCGGATAAAATAAAAATAAAGTCCGTATGCAACCGTTAACAATCAAAAAAGATACATGCAGCCGCATTTATGTGCAATTGGCGGTCAAGTGAACTACACCAAACGTAGCAGGTCCCCGTTTAGAACTTGTATTGCCGCTGTAGCCACCTGAGGCTTGCAAAATTTATGAACAACTTCAAGTCGAGGCTGTATGGGGAGACATGTCACGATTTTTCTGCCAAAAGTGATGGAAGGTGGAAAATGTTCGACGGACTGAGTTTCTTGTTGCTTTTGAATGTCCGTATCACGTTGGGGTGGGTTTTAAGAGGTAGTTTTGGCTGTTTTTGTAAAAAAATTTGAAGAAAATGCCGATGGTATTGCGGGGGCTATTCATAACCAAGTAGAGCAAGGGCTCTCCCTTTCTGAGATCGCAGGAAAGAAACAGGCAGCTCCCTCAAGTGCCTTGAACGGAAAGAGTTGAACCTTCGTAAAGCTTTTTCTGAATGCATTGATAGGCTCCATCGACTCAGACACTCGACTGTCCCCTGTCAAGTTGAAATGATGCTTCAAAAAAATTAAATAATCTCTCTTCTGCTGGATCAGTTTGAAATAAGCTGAGTCCTCTGATCTGATCCTCAAATAAAGGAAAGGGGTGGTTGAAGTAAGCTTAAAAAAGTTGTATTTGGATGGAACTGCGAGGGCTATTCATAACCAAGTAGAACAAGGGCGTTTTTGGCCCCCAACCCCCTCTCTGAGAGCTTAGGACAGAAGCAGGAAGCTCCTTTAAGTGCCTTCTCTGAACCCATTGATAGACTCCATCGACTCAGACACTCGACCGTCCCCCGTTCAAGTTCACATGAGGCTTCTAAGAAAAGAAAGTCAACACTCTTCTGCTGCATCAGTTTGACATACCCTGAGTCCTCCGATTAAAAAAGTTGTATATACAGATCCGTATAGGACCCTCGTAAGGATATTTTTTAATGTTTAGGACGAATGGAAGGGACCTACAATTTTATTCCAAGACTGAATTGAGGAGCTCTTTCAGGGCAGGTATGTTTGTTAAAAGTTATACGAGAGGTGGCGCAGTGGAAAAAACCTAATTTCTGTTTTTCTGGTGAACGAACCTGAGACCCCACGCTCAGTAGTCTAGCACACGAACCACTACTGTCTGGATTTATCTATTGAAAAATTGTAGCCCCGATTTCTTTTGAGCTTTGCCACCTTGGGGAACGTGTAGAGAGGTGATATCTACCTTAAGTAAAATCGGGGATGATGCATAAATCCTTCAAAGTGTCAACTGGCTGTCTCCGTCTCGTTTTCTTTGACAAGTTTCAACAGTTTTCCATCCAATTATGCAATAAATTCCTATTTTTGTCTCAGGAATCCTCTCTGCCTAGTTTTTGCGTAATTGTTCGCTTACGTCAGCTCGGAATTCATGACACAGTACCAAACATGTGCGACTGTGCGTACATCCGAATACATCGGATGTCATCTGCATCAAAGACTCCTGATTGTTGAGCAGTTTTTTTTTTTAAATCCCCAGCCTTCCATTTGCAGCTTTCAACCCTGACTCAGCTGAAATTGCAGCCCCGGCGTAGGTGTGAAATCTCGTTACTCAGACTCCCGCATCAATGTTCAACGGAATTATCCCTTCCGTATCAGCGCAAAGTAGCCAAAAACTATTCAAGGCAAAAAAGAAAAACAGAAACTACCCTCCAAGGGATAATTTCGCTACGAGTACCCTGGCTCGATGCGCATATGGATCTTCCATCAAAACGAGGGTTTGAGTGGATAAAAGTCTTTATCTTGCCGCATCTCATCAGTAAGTCCTTATTCGTCCTTGTGGATTTTCATCTGCCTGAAGGTGTGTCATCATTTCTGATCAAAGTCCAGCCATGCCGATACAAGGATACACCTGGCGACTAAGTGTTGTGTCATTCTTTTGAAATTTTCCACGAAATCCTTCGGCATTAATCTTAATTCACATTCAATACACCCCTAAAGGATTGAGGCGGAAGCATATATTTCGCATTTTCCACTATGATGCGCATACAAATCGTGTATGGCTTTGGGGGTTTGGGCGACTTTTTGTCCACATCATCAACATGACGATTCCCAGAGGCCAGCAAGACGAATCGGCCCGCTCACCTGTGTAAGCGGTTTGGGAATTAACCCTTGTGCAGCCATCGACCACATCCTACGTTGACTGAATGCTGTCGCCGTTAATTTGCGCCTCCATGATAATAGAGGTGGCCCAACTGACGACGCCATTGTTATCCTAGCGCCGTACTCTGCTTTGGGAGTCTTTAACTGTGCTGCCTATCTTTCGGTTTGTCCTTTGCGAAATCTTTTGTTCCTGACATTCACATTTCTTGTCTTTAATTAAAAAAAAAAAAGAATGAAAAAAAGAAACGCTGACCGCACTAATTAGCCTCAAAGGGAGCTTCCTTTCGTTTCCTCCCCGGACCGTGCCAGTCTTGTTTAGTTCGCGGTAATGTCTTGTCCATGTCTGTCCCATTTGGACAGAGGACAAGCAGCTATTTCTTAGAGATACGACGACGACGACGACGACGACGACAACAATGACATTGCCAGTGCCAAATGCGGCGCTTTTAAGCCACCCTTTGCGCTGGCATCTGTTTGTTCGCCTTGTCCGCACTGCAAATCAGTTAAAATCTGAAGTGAAGTGAAAATTCAAACAAGAGGAAGAGATGGAACCGAAAGGACCAGCCATTGTCACACTGGTACACATATACGGTGCTTTTTAGAGAGTTTGGGTGCATATGGCTTCGGCTCCTTGACCCCCCTCTGTACGGGCAGATGTCAATGCAATTGGCTAATTGATTTCCATTCTTTTAGTCATCATTGTGTTGTGTTGCGATATCGAAACGAATGATGTATGGGGGGATAAAGCGCAAGGATGTGTCTTGTTTCGATGTTGGACTTGTACTTTGCGGTACACATAAATCGAGTGTGTGTTTATGTGTGTGAGTGTGAAGGGAGCAATTTCATTATCTTTTGGCTCTTGTTGGATTCCTTTGTTGGATTTTGGATTTGCTGAGAGGAAGGTGACGTAGATGACAATATGTCTCAAGCGAGTATACACTGAGAGAATTTTTTCTTTACTGTGGTGGAAAGGTGGACAACCCTTTTGACTTTTTTGCTTTCTTCATGATTTGGGTCTTAAATTCCCTCCTGCGAATGGAAGTGGGTAGCTATAGCAATCCTTCGTATTCAGCGGAGGCTCCGCGAAATAAAGCCACAGGATTAAATGTCAAAATTTGGGGTGCAATTTCACTTTTCCTTGTTCTCATAATTTTATAGAGATATAAGGCCCCTATGAATTAAGACCTCAACATTATTTTTGGTGCCCAATTTTACTTAAATTTAAAAAACAAACATGGCTAAAAAAATTGCGTAACAAAATATCGGAAAATCGCGATTTTTTCAGGTTTTTAGCGTGAGGCTTAACTTTTAAATTAATGGGTGCGATTAACAGATTAGTTGAACAAATAGAGCGATTTATTTAAATCTTAAGCCCAGCTTTGAAAACCATCAGCGGGTAGAATAGCTGAACAAATCGCGCGATTTTCAACACGAGGCTTACACGTTACATCAATGTAAGCGAGTACTGAAAAAAAGAAAATTTCGATCTTAAACGAGTGCAGTTTTGTTATTTTAAACGCGATTTTAATATGTTATTCATTTATATCTTGCTTAAGGAACTTTCATTTTAATAAAACTTATCATTTTATCGAGCTAAGAGTTTTCGATTTAGAATTAAATGCATTATAAACAAGTAAAAGTGTGCTTTGATACCCTCCACGGCATACAAGTCATGCAAAATTTTAGGCATGTGAGGTAGTAGATACGTTATTACATTGAACAACAGACAGAGAGACACAAGGGTCTAATATTGGTTTTGTATGGGAGGGACCAGAACTACTTGACCGACATAGCTCATTTTCAATACCAACATGACGACGATAAAAATAAGTCCTTTCACCAAACTTTATTCGCCTAGGTTGATTCCTTTGGACGCTATCGTGTTTTCAACAGACAGAGAGACACAAGGGTCTAATATTGGGTTTTGTATGGGAGGGACCAGAACTACCGGACCGACATAGCTCATTTTCAATACCAACCTGACGACGATAAAAATAAGTTCTCTCACCAAACTTCATTCCCCTAGGTTGATTCCTTTGGGCGCTATCGTGCTTTCAACAGACAGACGGACATGGCTAAATCGATTCAGGATGTGATCCTGATTCAGAATATATGTAAAATGACAAAGTGAATATACCTTCCTGTAGAGGGTATACAAATGTCTCTCAAAAACTACAGTAGTTGGCAATCGGTTTATTAAAATGCATTTAATATGTTTTTATTAAACACAAATGCGACCGTTTGATTAGTTAATAGGTATCTACCTATTTAAATAAAATAAAACTAAATATAAATCCATTAATTAAAAAAAAAAAAAACTAGTAAATTAATTAAATATAATAACATTTAACAATTTAGTTTTTGTATTTAAAAACTAAATTTTTAACAGCCAAAATGAATTTATTGCAATTTTAAAACTTTAATTTAAAAAAAAATTATTGCCGAAGTAGCTAGTTGTAGCCGATCCTCATCGTATATTTTTTTCCAATTAGGCATTTTCAAAAATCTTAAACAAAAAACCATCGTATCCTAGAGTTATTGGCATTGTCAAAAAAAAAAATAAAAAAATACAGTTATTGGCAGTAGTGGTCACATATGAACAAGTTGTTGGCACCCCCTGTCAATAAATTTATTGGTTTTCTGTGATACAGTTACTGGCACCCTTTAAATTAATAATATTATATATAGCTAAATACTTATAAATATTTTGAGAATTTCAGAAAAAAATCTATAGGTACTAACAAAATTGGAAGTCGCTATTAAAATTCACACAATCAAAAAGAGATCACCGATAGGCGCTTAAATTTTGATTTTCAAATTTTCAGTCTTTAATCTAAGACAAGCAGGAAAATATCACGAATTTATTTTATGTTTGGGAACAAAAAAATATTTCGCGAAAGAAGTAAATGGAAGGAAGGAAATCGCCGAGAGGTGTCAACTACTGTTTACAAAAAAGGGATCAACAACTTTATTATAGGAATTTGTCCCAATCTTGGGTCCATATTTAATTTTTTACTTTTGGCTCCTTATTATTTGGGGCCTTGTTTTTCGGTTCCCAAAATCTGTCTCAATTTCGGGTCCTTATTTGATTTTTATTTCTGGGGCATTTTTTCGCGTAGCCTTTTGCGGGAGGTGAAAACCGCTGAGTAGTTATGAGCAGTATTCGCTTATTCGCAGGCTTTTCGTGGACTTGCTGAGGTTTCACAAGTTTACTAGTTTACCGGGGTCGGCATTCTGTAAGGCGAAACGTTCAAACGTTTTCGTGTGCACGAAGAAATTTATTTGGGCAACATAGGGGAAATTATTCGTGCGCACGAAAACGTTTGATCGTTTCACCTTACAGAATCTGGCCCCGGTCTTCTTTTGTCTAAAATTTTAGATGCCCACACTTCGCTTCTGTGAAAATTATATCAGTAGATGCTACTTTGTCGAGTCTGAGAGTTGCCAGCACTTCGCTGTATCGGGTCTGTCACGTTTTAATAGCACTTCGCTTGTCGAGTCAGAACTAATGTCAAGAAGGATACCGGATCTTAGTTTTGGTAGAATTATATCCTTACCAGACAACCCTGTCCATCATTTTTAATACTACGAGAGCTTGACGAACCGTATCGTTGATCAGCTAATCTACCTCATAAAAAACACCGTCACAGGAACATCTTTGTCATCGGAGTCCTGTGTGACTTTCATATGAATGATTTTAGTATACCTATTCATCCACTTTGGGACATCTTGGCCAGAGAAGACGATTCTCAGTCTGGATTGAGTTCATTCATAACTGCAGTGGAAATCATCATACAATCGGACAATTTGGATTTCCTTTCAGTGTACCAACTGAACTCTGTGATATCGCATCACATCTGAACGATGGCATTCGAAGACAAAGTCCTGTGTCAACACAAAAGAAAATCCCAAGATAGTTCAATTAAAACATTTTATGAGAGATCCTTCTCTCCGGCAATCCTTGCTCATCGTCTTGTACTCGACAGAATGCGACAATGACACAACTACCGAATGTTCGTGAAGAAATTCTACGATTTCATTTCTGGACCCAAAATCTGTTTGCATTCGCGTAGCGAGCACAGCAGCATTTATACGGAGCGTGGTCGATATGTACCGCCCTATATTGCACTGTCGTGTCGACTCTGGATAGAGGACGAATTAAAAGCAAAAAGAAGAAACACATACTCATCATCAATGTCACGTGTTGTTAGACGGTTCAACTGATTGTCCTTCGATCCTTTTTCCTTTCAAATTGCAAACTTTTGATTGCTCTCAATGATAGCTGCATATATACAGACATCGTCTGACAGAGGAACGTGGTGATTGGTGTACAGCGTGGATTTCTTTGGGAAATTAGAAGGAAAGTCCTGGTTTCGTGGACTTTTGCTTCGATAATTTTTCGGTTTCCTTTGGCGAAGCACATTCTTTTGCGGGAAACGGATTTGAGAGGAGGTAGCTGCTGCAGTATGGTGACAACTTCATTGAATGGGCATATGCCTGGCCAAAGACGCGAGCCACTCATTCGTGATGTAATTTTCAATGACGACTGGCAGTGGGGAGCGAGGTGGTCGCACAACTTTTCCCAATCAATAAGTCGACCGAGTGGGAGTCTTTAATTGCTGGCTCTTGGGTCGAGTTGGAGTTGGCACTTATCGTTATCGGCGGGCAGTCTTTTTTTTTTTTGTCTTTGCAGAAGGACTAACTGTCTGGGTTTGCTTTGCTCTGATTTACACAATTCAGGGCTCTGGGTATTTTTGAATTAAATATTATTGTCCTTTAAAAGGGGGATAGGAGCGGATTTGAAACTAAGGATTGGCTTACATTTTATCAGCCAGTATCTACATTCTACACTGAAGCGAAAGAGTAGGACCTCAGTCTTTTGAAGCTGCCTGTGCCAATTATGCTCCCAAGTAGCTACAACCTTGCTAAGAGATGATGCTATAAAGTTTGGTGAATCATCGTTTGATGGCTCCAAATCGCCTGGTACTGTTGGAGTATAGGTAAGGTACCCGACCACCATCTCTAACATTAATGGTTGGCCCCCAAAAAGCCATCTTAACGGGTCCACAAGGACCGAAGTGTGGTATAGTAGGGTTTACATCACTCGACCATACCGTAAACCTAACCTAACCTAGGGTACACAGCCAGCTTTTTCTGCAAAGAGCGTATAAACCAGTTGCTACCAACTCTGAAGATATTGGGTCGTATGAATAAAAACTAGCATTTGCTTTGAGTAAAAGTATTTAGCAAAGTAAAAGCCCTTAGCAAATGCTTTAAATCGGTATGAATAAAAACCTAGTTTGCTAAAGTAAGTTCGAAAATTCGAACATAGCATTTACTTCGCTGTAGATGTCCTTGCCTTGCAATTTCTGTCAAACTTGAATTTAATTTTTGTGGGAAAATTATCAAAAGCTATCTAAAGCTCCGATTGCACCTGGAAACATAAATTTTATTTGCCAAATCGCTGATGTTTGATTTCTTCCTCAGTTGTTGGAAAATGCATCCAATCATCGGCATGTTGAACTATTTTTTGACACTTATACCAATTATTTAGTTAACGAAACGGTTGACTGATGAACACCAAGATCTTCTCCAACACCAACCTAAACACATAAATTGTTCACTTGTTAAGCCATGAATTTTAAAATGTTACCTGAAAGCCCGGATCTCCTAATTACCTTACGAAAGATTTAATTTTCTGGATATTTCGCGTCTCAAGATTATCATTTAAAAAAGTATTTGCCCACATTTTCACGAAACAATTGTTAGAAGTTATTCTTCCTTGTTTAGTACTGTCTTTTATTAGCACGAACGTTAACAACAAGAGGTGTAAAACAGGTATATGATGTGAAAACCTATCTCATCCATGTTTTGTTTGGTTTTCCTGCACGAAATGAATTTAATTTAACTATTTATAAGCAAAACATCGAAAATTCACAATTCTTGGATTGTTTTATGTAAAAAAGGTGCGTACAAAATATTTAGCAAAAGGTCTGAGTCAACTAAATAGCAGACTCAGAATTTGTATAGCATTTGCTTTGTCTGATAAGTTTTATTCATACCGATCTGAGTAAAAGGTCAGTGCCGCCGCTTTTCGTACATGTCAAAAGTTGGAACTAACTCAAATTGGTTTTTATTCATACGAAATGTAGCAAATGCATCGATTTTGACATTTCTCTTGAGTAAAAGCAATTGCTACGTTTCATACGACCCATTCTTCACTGCGTGCCTGGCCGTGGCTTTATATTCCTATCTCCTGGAGTAGGGTTCCATAGACCTTGGAGCTAAACGGCAGTCGAAAGCCCTCGCCAACCAAGGATAGTTCTTATAGCTTATCCGTCGGCTCCTGTGTAAATCGTCTTCTTTCTGCACGACTAGATTCGCCTCCACTCGGTACCCTCACCATGGGACTCAATGTCAAAGCAATCTTCCGTCTAATGCCCAATTCACAATGTCGCGTTGATGCGCGCGTGCGTTGACAGATTATGTAGAAACAAAGCGTTCATATGCTGCCACACAAAATACAACTTTAGGCGTTGGATCGACTATATCGTAAATATCGTAAAGTTCAACGCGACGCCTGAGTAGACCTACTCTCAGTTTGATTTGATGTCATGGGGTGTGCCGTTCTTGGTTGGAGTGGCACAGAATCACTAATGTTTATCATACACAAATTTTAAAAAGCAATATGATGTTTTTTAAATGCAAATTAATTAATTTAGTTAGTGATACTAAATTTCTTCAGATTTTCTTGGATAAAAAAAAATATTAATCATTGGTTTTGTATCCTTGTTAAGGTTGTTCTTTACAATATTCTTATGAATGATTTTTTTTATCGATTTTGGAGAATCCTTTTTTAATTCTTGCACAAAAACTACAGTTACAGACAAAGAGAGAGTAGACTTGAAATTTAAATTCTGCTCTCTATTTGTGTCCATTAGTTAAAACCAAGCCGAACTTTTAATCTGTCATGCTCTACTCTCTCAAGACGCATTCGTTTCAAAGCAGCATTTCGTAACACAAAAATTTTGCTCGCGCATCAAAGCGCGCCGACGCACGCGACATTGTGAATTCGGCATAAGGCTGGGAGGCTTTTGGTATCGTAACCTTATCCTACCGCCCTACACTAAACCAAATAGGTATACATCATAGTAATGAAAAAGTTCATCAATATGATGAAAAAATCGTCAATTTTAGTCCAGTGAATTTTTTCATTGCTATGATGAAACCGATTTCCTCAATATGATGAACTTTGAAAATTATAAAATGCGTTCATCATTCATCAACTTTGTTCATCAATGTTATGAAAAATTCGTCAATACGATGAACCGAAATTCCCCTCCAATTTCATCAATGAGATGAATGTGTTTCTCGCTGTCACAAGGTAAAATTTTGAATGAGTGTAAAATTGTGGATTTCAAGTGAAGTTTTTGACCAATTCAAAGTGAAAGTGTATTTTGTTGTAGCTGCAGCATAGTAGTTTCAAGTTATATTGGTAAGTTCTTGTTTGGCAACCTTTTTGACTTGTCAGAACATTTTCTGCTTAAAAAGGCCAACTGGGGTAGCTGTGAACGGCGTTAAAGGGGTACTTGTGAACGCGTTTACACCTGCCCCAATTTAATGAGTTTTTAAACTGAGTGTGAAAATTGCAAATATCCACTTCTATTTCTCTGATAGAAGATGGTCCGTACCTACACAAAGAAAGGGAGGGTTGAAATAACCGAATCGGTTTATATGGCTGCTATTCGTGAAGTCATGTTTCAGAAGAAATCTTACAGAGAAACGGCAGCAAAATTTAAAATAAATTTAACAACTTTATAAAGGCTACAAAAAATCAGAGTGGAGTTCAAGAAGTTGATGAATCTGGTCTTATGGGAGGTGAAGTGTGTCTAGTCTCACTTGCTGTGCAGGACAAACCAAAATATTCTGCAAGACAGATATTTAACACTGACCAAGAAGTGTCGCTTAAAGAGTACCTCATAAAATGTGCAAAGCAGTGCCACGGCCTAACTCTCGCTCAAACCAGAGATCTTGCTTACAACTATGATTCTTTCATAAAAATTATAATCCCCGAAAGCTGGAATACTAACAAGAAAGCTGGCATTGACTGGATGCAATCCTTTATGGAGCGGCACCCAACCCTTAGCTTTAGAAAGCCGGAAAGCACATCACTGTCTCGGGCCATTTCATTCAATAAGGAACATGTGCAGACTTTCTTTCAAAACATAACTGCCGTCATGGAAAAGTACCAATTTAAGCCACATCGCATTTATAATTTAGATGAAACTGGTGTTACTACCGTCCTTTCCAATCCAAAATTAATTTACTACATTAGGTATGTGTTCCAAAGTGTGAAACGTCTCTATTTTTAGGTTATTGCTGAGTCAAAAACGAAACAAGTTGGTCAAATTGTGTCACAAGAGCGTGGTGAGCTAGTTACATTTGTTGGCATTATTAATGCTGTTGGTTCAGCTCTCCCCCCCGGTCTACTATTTTCCCCAGAGTAAAGTTTAAAGATGTTTTTTTAAACGGTTCTCCTAATGGAAGCATGGGACTGGCAACAAAAAGTGGATGGATGACCGCTGAAAGCTTTGTAGAAACGCTCAAACATTTGAGCACTTATGCAAAGTGCTCCAAAAATGATCTTATTCTTCTCCTACTTGATAACCACACGAGCCATGTATCCATCAAAGCTGTAAACTATGCAAGAGACAACGGAATAATAATTTTGTCATTTCCGCCACATTGTAGTCACCGCTTGCAACCCCTTGATATATCCGTATACGGCCCATTTAAAAGCGCTTTAAAAGTGTCTTTTCAAGATAACTAACCACCAAACCAGGGTCTCCAATCACGATATATGATATTGCCGAACTATCTCGGGCTCCATTTTATAATGCATTTTCTGCTCGCAATATTAACTCTGGATTTAAGAACTCGGGAGTGTGGCCACTTTTTAATGATGATGACTTTGCAGCTTCAATGCCTTCTGAACAGCCTTACTTGTCGGAAAGGGGAGCTTTGGAAGAACTTTCTATTCCAGTTCCAGGGAATGATCAATCGGAGCCTAATGCTTACAATGATCCCTTAATACCACAATCAGATCATGATGCTCAATGCTTCCATAGAAAGTGTTCGTCCGTTTCCAAAGTTTGTTCGAAAAGGAAAGCTGGCTAAATCAACCATCTACACAGATACAACGGAAAAAAATATACTTTTAGAAAAAATTAATGCAAAACAACAGAAAAAGAAACAAAACTCAAAAGCTTTTCCAAAAAAGAATTTGGTAAGGACATTTATTTAGAAGGATAGTTGGACTTTTTTTCACTGTCTTTTTCTGTAGCGACGGCAGGATTCATCGGACTCTGAAATAAGTGTAAATTGAAAGAATTCATCGGATGACTCAAAGAATTGTCCGAAAACTTTACAAGACGTTGATGAACTAAAGGACGGAGAATTTGTTTTAGTCAATGCCGACCACAAAGGACGTCCGATTTATTTTGTTTGAAAGATGGTGCAAGTCCATAGCCGATTTGACTTTGACATACAACTTTTAAGAAGGTCTGCATCGAAGACTTTAAGTTTTATATATCCACTCATTGACGATATCTCCATCGTTTCGCGAAATGGGATAAAATATATTCTTCCTGGTCCAGTTGCTCTACCAGGAACATCTCAAGCTGCATCTAGATACACTTTCGACACTGATTTAAGCAATTTCGTCATTCGCTAATTTATTTAAAATAATAAAATTTCATGTTTATACCTACCCCACATGAGTTTTAGTTTTGTTTACACATAGATACCCCAAGGGCGGGGCAGATGTAAGCAATATTACTCTGTTTTTTAAGGGCAGTGATTTTTATATCTGTGGCAACAAGGAAAAACAGCATAAGTCATTTTTAGCCACTTTTCAGGAGCGAAGGTTAAAAGTTTGAATTCAGATATGCCTTCCAAATCTTATGCGTTTTTTCCTGATCCATAACACTGCAACAGTAAAAGATATTTGAATGAAAAAAATATAACGTATAGAACAGGGTACGGTGCATCCGATAGTAACATTAACTCAATTTTGACATAAGTCGACTTATGCTGTTCTTCATTGTTGCCACAGATATAGATTCTGATATATTTCAAAATATTTTATTTTTTTTTGTTCCCAGCCCCGTGATATTTAAAGCCCCAAATTTATTTTACGACCAAACTTCCAAAAAATCGTTTACACCATCCCCTACTTCCTAGTATTTTTTCCGAATATTCCCTTAAAGTGCTCCGGTATACCAGTGCACCATGGTCCATAAGGTATGACTCTTTATATCAATAAGTGTATTATTTATTAATAAATTTTATAAATTCGATCATCAGCACGATGAATAGAAATGCTTTATAAGTGTAGTGGATTGATGTAAATATTCACCTAGAAATAGGATGGGTGCCATTAAAAAGTCATTATTAAGATACTTACTCCATCAGAATATATAAATACAGAAATCGTCAATTTTAGATGATTTTATACCTTTAGCCAAAGACCTGCGATCATCAACTCAAAATTAGTCTTTTTCTGAAAATATTCCATTAATATTTCTATTAAAGTATGCATAATTGCATATTTTCAGAACACATACCGCAACATTTATTTCTAACTATAGAAGACCGATTTCAATCAGAAAATTTTCAAGTGTTTGTTTTTGCCAGCAACAATTTTTTAAAAATATTCCGGACACTTCTGTCATCTTGAAAATTAAATTGATAGAAAGAGCAATTCTTTTCTTCAATCGAAAACGCCATAAGAGTCTGTTTCTGTATGTACGCGGTAGTCGATATGATGATTTGATGAATATAACGGTGATTTTAATTTTTCATCAATATGACTAATCACTTCATCTATAAGATGAACGTTTACATCAACTCACATTCTCCTTAATAAAAAATGAAAGTCTGGTTTTGAAGAACGCCGTCAATAATATGATGAACGCGAACCTTGGCAATCGTACTTCAATATGATGATTTCATTCATCAATGAGAAGAATAAATCATCAACTGGATGAAAAAAATAATTAAGTTCGTCGAAATAAGTGTTTTCATCATATTGATGAAATGTTTTCATGAAATTATGAACCTATTACATGAGAAAATTTGCCAAAATCTTATAAGAATCCTGTCAAAAAAATTGATGTCATATTGAAAAACGGCTCGTCAATTGTCAAAAAGTTTTCAAGAATTTGTTCATCATATTGATTAAAAGTACGTCATATCAATGAATATCATGTTGAAAACCGTCAGTCGTTAATATGACGACGACTTTTTTTTTTTTTTCTGTGTGCGGTCCCATGATGCAGTGGTGCACCGGAACCTTCGACTGCTGCGTTCATTTATACTGGACTTGCCGTGCTATCCGGCGAGACTGAGTCTGAGCATGGATTCGAACAAAGTCGAAACTTCACCGATGGCTCCGAAAAAAACCAAACTTCTGATTGTGTCTTCTCTTAGATAGACAACACTAGACTTTTGGGCAATCAAGCCCCTGTTTTCCAAACTTAGATCAATGCTGGCCTAATGGCTAGCGACTTTTATTGAAGCTGCCGACTGCCTGAAGCTATGGCCAGGTTGCGAAAGACCTTTCTCAACCTTTGAACCTATTCCGAGGCAGTTTGGTATTGCAAACTTTGACTTCCGTTTCAGCTTAGGAAGATCTGTTTGAATCTTAGCAGGGGCTTAATTCACACAGTGATTGCAGAGTGATCAGCCAGACTCAGAGGATCATATCTCGGGTCTTGTACCTGCGGTCTGGGTCTTTCTGCGTACTTGGCCAGTCTTTCCATTGACGATTTGGTTTCTTACCAGCACAGCGGGGCTCTTCTGAACTTTTCTATCCATTTTTGTATGAAACTTGTAATTGCTTCCATCTTAGGATCTTAGGATGGAATCGATCAAGAGAGCTCTAAAAGGATAATCGAATCATTTTTCAAAAAAGCCACCATTTTGACTGAAAGTGCGTTTCAAAGCGTATTCCGGCTTAAATATTGTTTGAACTTTCTGCCTCACCAATCGCACTTTAAGAGTTCTTATGGAAGTTTCTCTTATTCAAAGTTCCTTTCCTGCGTACGAAGTGTACATTCCCCTTGTCTGACATCACCTACTCCCCCATCATTCAAAGCCCCAATGCCATACCAAGGCTTTTGTCAAAAATAAGAGTTCACAAGTTAACGCCACCGCAACGGAAACGCGCAAAGCAGTCCGAACACATTTTAATGCCTTGTGCATCCTTTTTATCGCCAACCCTATCTCGCGGGAGCAAAAAATAACCACTCCAGTCCATCCCCCCCCCACTTTGCCATTTGGTCCATCAGCATCATCAGCATCGTGGCCATTGTTTGTTGAATTGTGTACAACATCACCTCATATAAAGGTGAAATAAAATGCTTTCAACTAATGGACAGTTTCGAACCTTCGCCAGACGTAACACGAACCAATCCTCCAGGACGACGGGTTAGATGGACCGCAGACCATCATCATCATCAGCATTATCATCCAGTAGACAAGCGAACGAACGAACGGACAGACAGACGGACAAGCACACATCACATCAAATATTGCGAAACGAAAGGAAAGTCATTTTCGAGTTTTAGTACGAAAGAGCCGTTATAACGTTTCGTTTGCAACAGCACCACCATCTCGACCATTATTTTTAACGGTTATTTTCGTAGAGTAATTACAGTTGAAACCGTAAAATAAATGTGAATGTGAGACGACCATCGAAGAAAAGGTGTGAGCCAGAGGCGACTGTCCGCCTCACTTTGCCCTAGACCGTAATAAAGAGTTAAGATCCTGAAAGCTATGCATATAGCATGGGGTGCTTTAAACAGACCGACCAAATGTTGAGACTATTTTGTTTAGGCAAAATTTATTAAAATTAAATTCACCCAATTGAATGGAGGGGGTGGGTGAGATAACCGACGACAAAGGGTTGGAAAAAATTAATAAAATCTTCAAAAAGCCAGCTTTGGCAAAGTGCGAGCACGAACAAAAACAAGGATTAGGCAAGGAGCACTACTGAGCCAGGCAGAAGCGTATGTTTGCCGGCGGCGACAAGTTCTCGCGTGGCGGCGCGCAAAGAAAACGCGCTGAAGAAACAACTGATTCGAGATGAAGGAAATTTCCTTGTAATCTCGTAATTAAAATCATCCCCTTTGGCTAATTAAAAATCTTAAAGTTTTACACTTCTTTTGTGCTCTTCTCTCTCTCTGGGATGTGCGATGTCTTCTTGTCTCTGGCGTGAGCAAATTCTCGTCCTTTTTAGTTGGCTTGGCTATGGCGTTGGCGTTTGTTGGTAGTGCCACGTTCTGGCAATGATTCTACTTTATATACGCATACTGAATTAGAGACGGATTTTCGCTTTTCTTTTCATCCTGCGAAAATGGAAACGATGTGTGTATGTATTCAGAGATGAAGGGACTCAGCCAGAGGAGATATCTATGCAAGATGGTATAAATGGAAAGTTTTCGCGATGATTTCTTAATTGTTCACGAAATGAAGGAATCACTTTGGGATTTTTCTTATTTTTCCTTGTTTCCCTTCTGGAATGATGAGGAATGCAGAGAGCATCAGGCGGGATTGTGTTCTTCGCTTTCGGTGGCGGATATTCACTTCTCGGTTGGGGATTTTTCAATGGAAACCTTTAGTTGGAATTTGAATAGGGATACTTTGTTTTTGAAGGATCCGAAGGGTTCGTTTATTCGAGTCTCGTAAAATTTTCAGTCACAAGTGTGCCTGGGTCTCTGTAGCACTGTTCATCTGTTTGGGATATATACAAGAAAATGCAGCTAAGTCTACCCTCATCACTGTATTGATGGTTGGACCTGGCGAACGTGGGCGCCAATTATATTCCGCAGCCATTTGACAACTGAATACTAAGATTTGGAAGCTATGCTAACCGCCTTCAAAGGGATCTATGTACAGGGTGTCCGCCGGAAAGGTATACTACTTTGTTTTGCCGCCATTTTGGTAAACATTAATCTTGACAGTTCATATTTGGCAGTCGTGAGGTAGACACGTGGCAAATTTATTATGGAAAAATATTCGATAAACCAACGTGTTTTAATCGTTAAAACATTTTATCAAAATCAATCATCGATTACTGTGACGATGACAAAAATATCATAATGAGTGCCGAGGCACATTTTCATTTGAATGGATATGTGAATAAACAGAATAGTCGGTTCTGGGCAATGGAAAACCCTCAAATTGATCATCAGTCACCTTTGCATCCATTAAAGGTTACAGTCTGGTGTGCAATTTGGTCAGGAGGAATCATTGGACCTTACTTCTTTGAAAATGAAAACGGCGTAACAGTAACTGTGAATGGGGAGCGATATCGTGATATGTGTGGGGATATCTGAAAAGCAAGGTTTATGCAAACAAACCAGAAACGCTTGAGCAACTCAAACAAAATATTCGTGATGAAATTAATGAAATACCGCGTGAAATGTGTGAGAATGTAATGAAAAATGTTTTGAGCACATTTGCTCGCATTTGTGAGCCTTACAGAGGCGGACATTTACCTGATATTGTATTCCATACATAATTGCCGACATTAAATAAAACATTTATCAATATAAGATCCGTTCTCTTTCATTTAATCAAAAACTATAAACAAAAAAAGTAGTATACCTTCCCGGCGGACACCCTGTATATAAAGGGTGTTTTTTTTTTAGAGGTATTAAACTTTAAGTTGGCAACACTATTTTAACTGGCGGCCATTTTGTCAGCTGTCAAGTTTTAGTTTGGTTTGGCATTGCAACACGAATAGACTGAACAACGCTTCCAAATTGTGCAAACTTATTTTGAAAATCATGGTTGTGTTCGAAATACGTATCGCGCCCTACGTCCATTTTACGGTCAACATTATCGTCCGTCAGAGCAATTAACTCGATTAACCATGGAACGCTTTCGCACCACGTTTACTCTAAATGATAATACACATCCAGAGGGACGTCGTACAGTGCGCACAGAAGAAGTCATTGCTGCTGAATTGGATATGTTTCCATCTTCTGTATGGAAGATTTTGCTGAAAGATCTTGGTTTGCATGCTTACAAAATCCAGTTCGTTCAAGAATTGTTGCCACAGGATCAACGAGCAAGGCGTAGATTCGTTGAATTGAATGAAACGTTTGGTAACCGCATAGTTCCACGTAGCGGACCCGTGAATTGGCCTCCAAGATCGTGCGATTTAACTTGACTATTTGCTGTGGGGATATGTGAAGTCGGTAGTCTACGCCGATAAGCCCGAAACGATTGACCCCTTGGAGGACAACATTCCCCGCGTTATTGCCGATATACGGCCACAAATGTTGGAAGAAGTCATCCAGATGTTGGACCTCCAGATTAGACTACGTCCGAGCCAGCCGTGGCGGTCATATGCCAGAAATCATATTTAAATTTTAATGCCAGAAGATTATCTTTCGAATAAAGTCAATTTAAAAAAAATCTTCTTTGTTTTATTCCATTTCAAAGTTCTATACCTCTAAAAAAAACACCCTTTATAATAAAGATTTGTAAAGTTTTTCGGTTTTTATGTGGATTTCCACACCCGTCACTAGACTACACACCCAATCCAAACAGACTTTCCAGAAAGTCGTAGGTTTTAATGCGGAGCAGGATTTTGTTTCTATTTCATCGTAATCGGACGACTTGTGCAAAAAAAAAATTGTTTATTAAGCGATTTGGCTCAAATATTGGAGATTTAACTGAAAAATTCAAAACTTCTTCTGATGGTTGCAGTCCCAAAACTGGTCAAATGATTTTCGTGTTCCCCTAATCTTCCTCTAGATGTTCGCATTTTGTTCTTATGCGTGGGTTTTAGCGAATCGTCGCCGATTCTTCCACTGTCATTCTCCGCAAAGGCAGCCATTTCATTCCATACATGAAATGGTGTAAGATTCCCCGATGAACTCGCCGGTGAATGGAATTTTCTTCAGATGAATTTAAAACGATGGAATTGTGAATTGCTCGGTTTAACCCTCGAAGCTATTGTAAGACGATGAAGTTGGTTTTGGAAAAAAAAACAGCAATTTACTTAGAGTTTACTTTAAATTTAAAATTGTTTGGGGTCAAACCGAAAGAATGGATTTTTCTTCCGATGAATTGGAAACGAAAAAAATGCGAATCGCTCGGTTTAATCCCCGGGAACACCTCGAGATGTTAAAATGCACTTTATCACCCATTTTTGGATTTGGAAAAAAAGCAGCAATTTACTTAGAGTTTACTTTTAATTTAAAATTTTTTGGGATCAAACCGGAAGAATGGACTTTTCTTCCGATGAATTGGAAACGAAAAAAATGCGAATCGTCTGGTTTAGCCCCCGCAACACCCCTCGATCTTAAAATGTACTTCATCGCTCATTGTTGAGTCTTGAATAAATTAAAGAAACAAATTACTTAGTGTACTTTTTATTTTATATTTTAGGGGGTCAAACCGGAAGAGCTCTTTAAAAAAAAAAACGCCAATACTGCCTCATGTACCTATATCAAATTGGTGGCACAGGAAGCTGTGAAAGACGCGGAAAGTGTGTTCATAGTCTGACTTCACTGTTAGGGGTTGAACCGGTCAGCTTAGTCGTACATCTCATTCCGGATGACAAAGATATGTATCACAAAAAAGTTACTCTAACACGTGTAAGGGCTTGGAAGGCTCAACTGGAAGCAGTTAACAAAAGAACGGACTTGTGATTTCATCTCAAACTTTAGAGCCCCCTAAGAAATTTTATTTACGTCTTCTTATGGTGCGGTGGATTGAATTTTCACCACTGAAAGCCTGGGACTGGCCTTAATTTCGGAACTAGAAGGGACAAGTCAGAGGATTATTTCTGTTGTCGTGGGATCGTAAAGGTATTTGGTATTCCGTCATCAGCGAGCTAACTAGTCAGGACCTTACGAAGGCTAAGGTAACTTTTACACTCCTGACTTAAATGGATTGTGTCGAATTTTAGGCAGCCCCATTTTTGGAAATGGGAGAAAGTCGACTCTTTGCTGGAAACCCATTCATCTTGGGCAGCCGATTAAGTTGAACTACCTCGTGCGGACACAGTCAGAAATCTGCAGCACCAACCTCCCTCATATCCAGATCCACGCTCAACTCTACCGCCAGATGAAATAAAACCTCTCACTCTTTGACGAAAACATATTCTCGTGTATACAGCCAGCACTTTCTTCCTTTCTTTGATCTCACTTATCCGCAAGAAATCGCAACGAAATCCACCTCCTTATGTTCACAACGTGCGCGCATTCCACCGCGCTATCCTGCGCTTCTTGATATATCCTTAGGCGCTAACCATCGAGTGACATGCAAATGCTGTGTTTTTCTTAGAAGACAAAAAAAAAGAACCCAAACACATCCTTGAAAACGTCTTCCGCAGATAGATGCGTAGGCATGGAGGAGCTTCGCTTTTCCATGACCAAAAATACAACAACCACGAAGGATACTTGTATATTTTTCGGTGGCTGCTTGGCTACGTATTGAATATGACTTGAGGTTTGAGGAGTTAAATTCGCTTCTTTTTTGCGCCCGTTCTATTTTGTACAATCGGAATTTCTTTCGTCGTCCTGCGGACTAATTAATTATTAAGAAGACGCTCTCGTCAGTTGGGTGATTATGTTCGTCTGGCATGGCTGGTGCATTCTTTTGTTCCCACTTTGTGCTGGTACTGGTACAGACGGAAGTCTCCGCTCATTGTAAGACGATGAAGTCGAGAGAATCGCCGCAATGACAGCTGGAATTGAAGGGGAGGGTTGCCCTGTCATCTTGAAGGTGAAATTTTAATTAGTGACGCCATGGGAATGGTGCTCGGTGCCCCTAACAGTCTGAACGATTTCTTGCCGTGCAGCCCTTTGATGGTCGCCATGTTCGCTTCGCGGTAAAATGTCAACCGCAACTCTTTCCCATCCGTAAATGGACATCTTGAGACGGATTCGCTGCGCTAGTCGTCCAATGCCAGCCAAAAGAGGCGTGCACTTCACTGCTGGGCCGCCGCCAGTGTGCAACCAAGACTCAAGCCCGGTTTTCTGGAGCAGAGTGCATTTTCCAATCAATTGACGGTGGCCATCTTTGGCAGGGAAACAAAACAAAACAGCCAGAGCCAAAGCCAACCTGAACAGGTAAACAATGCCTGGCCTGAACCATACCACCCATCCATATCGTTGCGAACCTTCACCACGTCACTAGCAGTGGCGCGCAGCAGCACCGGCAGCAGCCAGCAGCCAGCAGCTACCTGATTCACTTATGGATGAAGGTGCCCACTTTTGGGCACATCCATCGATGGCATTCATGGCATTTCCACTCCGGCTGGCTGGCTGTTGCATGCAGTGCCATACAGCCGATCTGCACCGCGGACACGTCATCGTCTCGCGGCGCATAATGTGATCGCAGAGTACCTATACCTGCATACACACGTATGGATGCCTTGATCCCGAAACAATAAACAATGGACACATAAATCAGTGTAATTAGTTTTCTTCTCCCTCTCGCTGGATGTCGCTGGATGTGGTGGTGATGCAAAGTGCCCCTGTCTAAGCGCTCGGCTATAAAAATGAATACATCGACGAGGAGAGCATTAGCATTGGCCATAGTTGGTGCTCGGTGCCAGCACTAGCACAGGGCAGCCATGTCTTTGTCGTCGTCGTCAGTGGCAACGGTAGAGCGGAGGCTTTTCCTAATCTCAGCAAGGGAATCTCTTCCAAATGCAGTGGTGCCGAGAAGTATTTGGCTTGGAATTCCTCGTTGGCCATGTCAAATTTGGTCGGAGTTGCGACTGTCAGATGAGGACCTGGCGTGTATATGCAAATTTCGGGCCGCCACTACACAATGACAAGTGGATTGCATGTGCGCGGCTAAATGAGATGTGCGAATGCGATCGCTGAGTGATGAGGAAGTTGCAAGACGAATTAATTCGCCAAAGTGGCTGCGGTATAAGGTTGATGAATGGCAGAATGGGATTGGCCATAGGCGGTTGGTTGGTTGGCGGTTTCGATTTAGAAACAACGGGTTTCACAGCAGGACAGACTTGAAAGATCTGTCCCCTGATGTGGGAAAGGCGTTTGCTATCACGGTCAACCCTGATTCTCAGACATTCCGTGATGTAGATGTAGAACTACGTCTATGTATTTCGTCGATGATGGGAACTGTCTCAAAAAAAAACCGTACAAACTAAAGCGAAGCCACCGGACTATGTCAAGCAGATCGCAGAAAAGCTCTAGTGGTCATCTTGCCAAAGGCCGATGGAAATGATATTCGAGCGTCAATCCTTTGTCGATGGAGTAAAGAACCTACCGTGTGGCGTACGCAGGGGAGGGGGGCTAAGGGGCTTGCTTACCCCCAAACTTCTAACCCAAAAGCTCAGAGAGCTGTGAAAAACTCTTTGATGGACTCCATATGCAAATATTTCATAACAAAATAAGTCTCAGGCCCCCACACAAGAAAAAACCTGCGTACGCTACTGGAACCTACCCTATATTTACAACTATTTCGGTGTTGAACCACCAGCAAGACTGCAACTTAATCGGTTGTTCGGCAGTTAAGTGATTAAACAACAAAAACATATCCTAGCTGTCTTATAAATATTTTGCCACTTCGTCGTGGTATTTCGTAAGCAAGTCGGCTAAAAATGTATACAAAGGGTTCTCAGGAACGTCACCAATGGAGTTCAGGGACAAGTTTTGACAATTTTTATACAAATCATACAGTGTGGTCAAAAACAGGAATCGGTTATCACTTACGACCGAACGAACCTAAAATGCTGCGGTCAATGTAAAAAAGATACTCGGTTAACCAAACGATCCGCATTTCTCGTGGAAGAATCGTAATTGATTCGCCAAAACGCACGCGGAAGAGCTCAATACCAACATTTAGCTGAAGCTTGTGCGAATCCGGCGAATCCGTACAGGAAGATTATACCCACTATGTGGAGAAATTTATAAGGACGATATATAAATTGATTAACAATTTAAAGAAAGGTACAAACATTTTGAAATTGGCTCGGAGTCTCCCTTTTACAAAAACTGCTCCTCTTTCTCTGGTATATAGCAATGCGAACCATATCAGAAAAACGTTTTACTTCACGGCAAATATTGTTGAAAAAATTTCGTTAAGGTTCGCCAACACCCACGCGGAAGAACAAAATGCGAACATTTAGCTGAAGCTTGTGCAAATCCGTACAGGAAGATTATACCGAATATTTAGAGAAATTTATGAGTGAAGATTCTTCAAGTTCACGGCTAACGAAATTTGCAAGTATTCTATAAAAATTTGTCAAATTTCCTCGGGGTCCCCCTTTTTTCAAAAACTGCTGCCTGGTTCCCATAAATATATAAATCTCTTTGTCTGGTAAAGTAATGCGAACCAAATGAGAATCACATTTTACTTCGCGGCAAATATTGCAGAAAGAATTTCATTGTGGTTCGCCGAAACGCACGCGGAAGAACAAAATGCGAACATTTAGTTTATACAACAATTTTGATCAAATTTACGGCGGTAGATTCTGCAAGCTCACGAAATAATTTTTTATTTTGTAAGGATTTTGTATGTTGGAACGGAGTCCTCGTTCACATAACTGACAAAACCTATCAATGAACTTATCAGGGTTGTTAGAGGTCATTTTTTTAATTGGTGATGTGGAATACCCACTCGTATTTAGCTCTAGCGTTTCAACTTTTGTTATGTTGTCCTTAGATATGTGTTTCTTTAGCCTGCAAATATACAATTCCATTGCGACCGCACGCACTATTTCCTTGTCCACTTCCACCGTGGTGGAGCAATGCCATACTCTCGGCAGCTGTCCATCGCCATCGGACTGCAACTCAGCATCCCAACTCGCTGTCAGTAAAACCTCCTGTCACCACCACCACAACACTGTCTTTTCTCGAAATGAAACTGTGTAACCTCGTCACGTCTTCAACATCGTCTCTGCGTCATCTTCACCACCTCCCCGCCCCCCATTTGGTCAAAGACGCCACTACCGTCGGCATCATAATCATTGCGCTTCTGTCCCTAGTCCATGCCATCGTATGGCGGTGGCACAATTGAGTTCCTAAAACACGAACTGATGACATTATAAATAATGAGCGACATGCACGTAAAATTAAAGACCACGCTTCCATACACCGACCGAAGCCCGGACGATACCTCAGTACACACATCTATGCTGACAAACCCACAGCCATACGTATCATGTTTGCGCTGAATCTTTCCCATGTTTCATTTACTTTCGTCCGTTTCGTCCTTCTTCCCCCTGCCCTAAGGTGCATCATCACCAATCCTCCACATGGTTCGAAATAGAAGAAAAAAAAAAAAATAAACCCACCCTCTCCGTGACAGAAAACCGAAACAGAAACCCACAGATGGACATATGACCGATGGCATCTCTCAGGCCAAAGCTCTGCGAGTAGCAAAACCCAACTACCCACCGAGTCCGGGGTGGTGATAGAGAGAAAAATGTGCCATCATCATTATGGGGCATCTAATTATAACTTAAAGAAACGAATGGCTGGCAATTATTTACTGCAGACACAACCGCTAGGGCTGCGAGTATAGGGGGGGGGCTCTGCCTCTCCGTGATGAGCTATAATTCCTATCCAATCTGGCGACCCTGAACTGACTGCTTAATTAAACGCTGACCAAAGAGCGCACACAGGGTGTGGATGTGCGGATAGTTTGGGCGAAGTTTTTCCATCCACGACGGTTATTGCTCGGCGGAGGATGCCGGACGGAATCTTTGCCGTTGAACTTTCACGAAGACGTTATTAGCGGCGACACATCTTGAATTGAATGACTTGTCTCGTCTTCTTTCGAGTTATAATGACAGGACGAGGCGAATCGATTCGACGCGGAGCACAAATGGCATTGTTTGACATTTGGCGTTTAAAGTCGGGCAATTAGTATCTGTGGGTGTGGTCGTGAACCAGGAATTCAAGTTTTAGCTTTATTTTGTTTGGGATGAGAATTTCCAAGCCCGCAACCATCGCCACTCAGGCACACAGTGCAACGGCCTCACTCCACTTTCTGTCCATATAGTCGTTTGTCACCTGGCCCGAACATCGCCACCATCCGCTTTGCATTTTCCACAGTCCGACCTGCTACCATAAATCTCCGTTTGATCTCTCCTCCAGCAATATATGCGATGACATCTCCCACTGCCATATTGGTCAGTGTACAACACGGCAAGCATTCTCCTTCTGCGCGACTAGATACCTCTGGATTGATCGTTAAAAATGCCTTAAACGCTACTTACCGGGGCTACCTGCATCGGCGAGTAAATCACTCGCGTTGTCGCCGATTTACTAGGCTGTTTCCATATGCATAAAAATACCATCCTCCTCTGCATGTGGGGTGTATGTCACCACAGCTCAAGCTCTGATCTGATCTCCATATTGGATATGGGCGGTACGGTGTCCGTGTCGCAGCGATTTGAAATTCTCTAAACCGATCGTTGTCACCGTTGGTATAGTTCGTATGTCGGCAGCCAAGCCACCATTGGAATTTTTCGGTCAGATTTCCATTTTTGGGATCTTGCGTTCGGTATGTATCGTGCGGTGAATGTCGCGCGTCGTTACCTGACGAGGACAACGCGATGTCGTCGCGCTCTGCTGTTGCCTTCTGTGTAAGTGGACTCGCGCACTATTTGATGCGAATTGCAGTGTACCTTGGGCGGGGGGGTGGCAGATGCGTGCGAGGATTATAGGGTATTTTTTGTTGCTGTTGCGAGGTTAGTTTCGTGGTGGCTTCTGTCAGTGACTATCATTTTATGTTGCATAGAAACGGATTCAAGAAGGTTCCAAGAACCGCTTTCCGTTTCCTAATTTGTGCAGCTGGGGCTTTGGCGATTGATATAAATTCGATGGCATTGAAGAGAGAATGATTGTGGCTCCTATTTGTTCGGAGGACATTTTGGGAAAGAGGTCCCCCTTCATTTTTTTAAGCAGAACCAGTCCGTTCCAAAGTTCAAAGCTCTGCTTTGCGAAATTCTGTCTTCTCACACAAAAATTCTGCTTAGCGAAATTCAGCTTTTTTTAGTTCTGCTCTACAAAATTCTAATTTTCAAATTTAAAGCAATAAAATTCTGATTATTCTGCTTTTTTCCCAACTAACAGAACGATGAGAAAAAAAAGCAAATATGTATAAAAAAAAAATAATTTAATTTTATAAGACATTAAAAATTATTTATTTTTAATTTTTAAATAAAAATAAAATTAACAAGAAAGAAGAAAAATTAGATTAAATAATGACAACAAATTTTAATAAAAAAAAAAAAAACAATATCTATAGAAAAAATAATAAGCGAAAATTAATTAAAAAGCCGTCAGAAATTACAACTTTTATTTTTTATAATTTCATTTGTTTTCTTTTAATACTTCATTTCGGCGGTATAAAAGGACAGCCAAAATGATGTTTTATCAAAATTCGTTGTAATTACCGTTACTCTGCGATTGATGGTTTAGTGGACTAACAAACAGACACTTTTCCTCAGTCTTTCTAAAAAAATATGAATAGCAGTGTCGCTTCTTTTTTTTTATTTTCGTATTTCTGTAGTAAAAATAAAATAAAATCGTATTTTTAAAAAATACCCACGACATTTTTTATTTTCCTTCCAGGAGGAAATAAAAGGCTACAAATAAAAATTAAGAAAAAAATGAGTTAAAATTAGAAAAACAAAATGTTCTCTCTATTTCTGCTTTACAAAATTCTGCAAACAATAAAGAAAGGTTTGGAAAATGTTAAATAGCGCGCGCTTTTTTTTTAATTTTCCAAACGGTTTTTTACTGTTTGCAGAATTTTCTAAAGCAGAATTTTGAAAGTCGAATTTTGAAAGCAGAATTTTGTAAAAAGAATTTTGACCCATCCAGCATTTTGACCCCAACCCTTCCAAAAGCTATTGGGACTGGGCTCATTTGAAGGAAAATAAGCAAAACTTCAATTTAGTCGACCCCTTTCTTTGAATTTCGTCCTCATTTTTTGAAATAGTGATTTCATTTTACACAAATTTTATTTTATTTTTAACTTTTGAATACTGAAAGCTTTCACAGATTTCGCTTACAGCTTGGTACTGTCGAAAGGTTTATTTTTTAGGGATTTTAAAGGATTCCCGAGTGTGTCAAACCAGTCCCCCAACAACAACCTGCTGTAAATAAAATCGGTTGGACCTTTTCCTAGTCAATGGCACTGCGTCCTTATTATATTGGATAGCCTCCACTTTAACTGCAGTTAGTCTCTATTGTAGAAGCACTCTCATTCAGATAGTCCAATCGCCATCGTAGAAGGGATGAGAGTGCACATCAAACCTTCCACCTAACAGTTCAGCGTGGAACAAATCTAAGCAAAAATTAAATTGCCTACCGACTCCCAAAGATGAAGACGGCTGCCTCCGTTTAGGGTCACACTTTGACCACGCTTGGTCTCTTGAATTGTAAGATCTTTACTATTCCATCCTCACACATATCCTGTCGCTCATTAAATGCTGCGCCAAATATTCCCCCAGCCCCCATCAATCGCATTCAAGATTTATCAACTCCAACTCGCGCTCATCGCGATCCTCATCACTTTGGAAACAAAGCAAAAGGAGGGAGAAACACCACACCCGACCCATCAATTCAAACCGCGAACCCGCACATAAATCCCCGCGTGCACATTCCCAAACATCGAATGTCGCCGAAGGACATAATTTGCGTTCGTATTTTGTCATTTGAAAGGTAAATAATTTCATCGCTGAAAGATGTCCTCACAATGGGAGGACATCCCATGGCCAAGGAATTCCATTTCAGATATTGTTACCACTCGAATGCCGGTATAGTTCTTGACAAAACACACACACACACACTCGCACAGATACAAAATCGAAACGAAATTCCAATGGTGTCCCCTGCATCGATGTTGTTTTTCGGGATGCGACCACGGCGAGATGGAGCACTCTGCTGATTTATCGCTCCATTGTCTTTCATTTTGGCGTATATCTGTTGAAGAGCTCGAAAGCAGGAGGAGCAGCAGCCTAAGGAAATCATACAATCGATGCGATTGAGGAGCTGCTGCTGGATTGGAAGAAGAAGGAGCTCTCGATTTTCGATGTGTGTCCAGTGGCTGGCGGTGGCTATAGGTGGATATTGGAATTGCTTGCTCCTCCTGGTTTTCGCTTGTTGACAGGGAGTGCATAATGCGGGCCATGTTCCTGTGCTATAGCAGCAGCGCAGTCGGGCCTATGTGCGGTATTGAAGTGCGCGCGCACGATCTTTTTGTTGTCTAAGCGCGGGCCTCAAAACGAATTACATATTCGATTTCGGTTGGATGACAAGGGCTTTGGGAAAATTATTGCGCTATTTGCAAGCCATCAAGGAATTGTAGTTTTTCCCTTTTATTTTTTCCTTGCAATTTTGTCCTTTGTGTGTGTTTTTTTTTATTGCATCGGTTGAGTTGGAAAATATTTACAGACTGTGAAGATTCAGAGATACTGGCTACAAAGTTGCGGCCACTCAAGGCAGGCGATTAGTGAAAACTGAATAGACTTCGAAGGACTGCATATATGTTTTTGCAGGAGCTTAAATGGAAGCCTTCGTACTTGTCAACAAATGAACGGAATTCGGCTTCAATTTCGACTAAAAGACTGCTTGGAATGATGACTTCCGGTACCTTTTGGCCTGAATCATTTAAATTCAGCTTCAACTGGAATGGATCGCAACTAGTTGGTTATCTTGTCACAGTCGATTGACTTTTAATTGGTTAACTCTAAACTTTAGACTACTGTTTGATCTCTCATTCAGCATTTTAACTATCAGATACGAATACCAAGTCATAATTCAAAAAAGTGTTAAACTAACTAAAGTGGATCACGACTTGTGAACCATCTTGTGATTGTTAGTCGATCTTCAACTGGTGGCCTTCATACTCCTTGGTCTAAGTGACTGATATTTGAAACAACACTTGAATTGTCGGGCAGTTTCAGTATTCCCAAATTGTCGAACTATAACCACGTTTGATCGTGAAAAGCGGGTGATCTTGTCAAAGTCAGTTGGTCTAACTGACAGATCTTCGAAGCGACACTTGAATTGTCGGGCAGTTTCAATATTACCAAGTCCCAATACCAGAAATTGTCGAACTATAACCACGATAGATCGTGAAAAGCGAGTGATCTTGTCAAAATCAGTTGGTTTAAATGACTGTTCTTCGGAGCGACGCTCGAAGTGTCGGGCAGTTTACATACTACCAAGTCCCAATACCACAAATTGTCGAACTATAACCAAACCACGTTTGATCGTGAAAAACGAGTGATCTTGTCAAAATCAGTTGGTTTAAATGACTGATCTTCGGAGCGACGCTTGAAGTGTCGGGCAGTTTACATACTACCAAGTCCCAATACCACAAATTGTCGAACTATAACCAAACCACGTTTGATCGTGAAAAGCGAGTGATCTTGTCAAAATCACTTGGTTTAAATGACTGATCTTCGGAGCGACACTTGAAGTGTCGGGCAGTTTACATACTGCCAAGTCCCAATACCACAAATTGTCGAACTATAACCAAACCACGTTTGATCGTGAAAAACGAGTGATCTTGTCAAAATCAGTTGGTTTAAGTGACTGATCTTTGAAACGACACTTGAATTGATGGGAAGTTTGTATATTACCAAGTCCCAATACCACAAATTGTCGAACTATAACCAAACCACGTTTGATCGTGAAAAGCGAGTGATCTTGTCAAAATCAGTTGGTTTAAATGACTGATCTTCGGAGCGACGCTCGAAGTGTCGGGCAGTTTACATACTATCAAGTCCCAATACCACAAATTGTCGAACTATAACCACGATAGATCGTGAAAAGCGAGTGATTTTGTCAAAATCAGTTGGTTTAAATGACTGATCTTCGAAGCGACACTTGAATTGTCGGACAGTACTGTCTAAAAATGGTCACATTTAATAGATCGCATTGTGATCTTATAGGTTGATCTTCGGTCAGTGGATGTGTAATGCGACACGATGCCCATTTTTTTTTTAGAGGATTTTTCAAACTGCACAACTGTGGTACGATGAACCACCAGAAGTCCCTATTTCATCCAAACACTCAGCACCTTCAAAAGAAGTTCAATACCTCCGTGGTCGTCTGTGGAATTGTTTTAAAAACCCAATCCTTATATGCATTGACAATTTGGCCCCGCATTCCCCTACCGTTCATAAATACTTGTAATAAAAAAAATATATAATAATTCCAATGAAACTATTTATCACCCCGTCGCCATTACGGATATAAATAACCCAGACACAAATTGAATCTCGTCCTGTGACAGCAATAAATTCGATTTCGCGATATTTTTTCCTTCTCGTACCCATCTCCTCGAACTCGAACCCATCCCGTTTGTCATCTGTATTTTGGCCAAAAAACCGATTCAGAACGAGGAAAAAACAACTGTGCAACACAACATCAACTACTAGCGTAAATGCATACATACGTAGATATTTAATAAATTTATTTGCCTTCAGAAATGATTCACGTGCGCGTTGTAAGAGCTTATGCGTATCGGAAGAATTTCACGGGAAACAACCTGGCAATCACCGCATCATCACACAAACAAACACAGTGCATCTCGCACATCAGACAAACGAAACGATTGACAAACGGATGCGAGGAATATACTCACAGATGCAGATATATATGCTTTTCAATATTTATCTGCCCTCGGTGCTGTTTGGGGGGAATATTTTCACTTGGATCCGTCAATTTTCGCAAATAAATTGCCATAAATTCGGGATATATGCGGCCAGTTTATGATTTAACGCCCCGACAGCCTTCGATATCAGATTTCGGACTTTATTTATTCGACATACGATAATACTTGTAGTGTTCTTGGGTTTTTTTTTTCTTTTCTTACTGCTTTAAGGAAGATGATCGCCGGGACAAGACTCTCAATAAATTTGTCATAAATCAATTGAGTGCGAGTTTAAGTATCCATAAGATGTTATATCTTTCGTACTGATGTTGACAGGGAAAGAGAAAGAGAAAGAGAGAGAGAGAGAGAGAGGGAGCGATAGCGGCAGACGAACTGAGGAGATATGGCGGTGGCGGACCTTTAATGGCACATTAAATCATTTCAAACTGTGTCTGGCTGGATGTAAGGTGCTTGCCAAAAGTGGCATAAGGTATAGGGATGGGCTGGGAACATGGTTCGTCATCTCGTCAGCGATTGACGAAGAAAATCTGCATTCACCGCATAAAATCACTCGTCGTTGAACTTGTATTCGAATTCGTAGGTAACTCAGAGACGTGCCTAACCAGGTACACAGATTTAAGGTTGTCTTGCTGATCTATTTTGCACAAAGTTCGGTCACCACCAATCTATCCTTGATCCATTATCCAATAGAGATCTAAAGACTTGGTCTGTATGGCGTTTTTGGGATTTTTACGACCATAAAAAGCCATTCCCCAGATCCGTTTAGTCTTTAGATGGATTAAAGTCAATTTTATTATGTCTCTGGACAACTAAGTAAAGTGCAAACAGGAATAAATGAAGATGGGAAATAATATTGGACCCAAGTCTGAGCCTTGAGGTACACCAAACCTAAAAAAATAAATTTTGCTCCCTATATCGTCCTTTTTCACTCTTTGCGAGCTATTTTCAATGTAAGCTTTGAACCACTCAAGCCCAGAGCGATTTCCACACCAAAATTTTGCAATTGAACATGCTTGGCCACACACCTAACCGTTCACTGAAGCATCTTTTGAATTACGTGTCCGAAAGTCGACTGCAACACGTGCAGTTTTTTTGGTATTAATTTCTTTATCGAAGAACTTGGGGTTACTCCTATTCCTTCTGTGAAAGTTTTTTTACACGAATACCGGTCAAACACGAGAAGACACTTGCGCAACGATTCTGATGTTTAATTCGACATCATAAACAATACAAATCTGAGTCCTTGCATCTCTGCAACTCTGATCGCGTTTCACTTTGCTCATACTAAACAGGCTGGTTCTGCGTAACGCATATTGAAACCCGCTTAAGTCGAGCTGCTGCATGGACTAGTAAGCTTTTAAGTTGGTGCGTTTCAGTTTTCGTTACGGTCACCAATTAACCAACCGCTGTACATTTGACACCGCATTAAGTGGCCGTATTTTCGAACAAGCTTAACGCACTCCCGGTTTCATTACTGTGCTGGAAGTGATGCATTCTATGCGTTTCAATTTTCGTTACGTTCATGTTTTGTAACATAACAACTTACAATATTGGGACGTGAGGAGAGTGTCGGACGGATATCGAAAAAAACCCATTCACTGTTAGATTGCTGCATGAGGGATACTGAATCAAATCGCGTTCATTGGGTGTCTCAATATCCACCATTTTGTGAGTCCAAAAATGACGATTCCCGCTTTCAAAGCCAGCATTGTCCGGTCGAAACTCTGTGCTCCCAGATGTAATAAATAGATGGAGGAACAAAAATGCTGCACACACTGCACTTCGAAAAGTGTGACGAAACAAGAGCTGTCAGCTGGCTCAACATCCTGCGGCTTGTGTTGACAAAAACCAAACTGCTCCCTCACTCATTCGCTCTTCAATTCTATTTCAAGAAAAACTATTCGCCCCAGGAGCGACTGCTGTAAATCACTTCATAATTCAAAATATCTTTCACAAATTCTCATTTCAAACACAATGGTTTTCAAAATAATCCACTTACGCGTACTCAAATTGAAATACATCTTCCAGCTTCCAACTGTTTCGGATCATCCTCAGCACCACTCGTGCACTTGCAGAAAACAAAACACCATCACCATCATCATCATCATCGGCAACAGTGATCGTTCCACAGCGAGAGCCCCAGAGCACACGGAAATTATTGTTAATTTATCGAAATTTATTCTCTGCCTCCTCCTGGCCACTCACGTATCACGGTAACGGTATTACCAAAACACACACCACAAACTAAAAAAAAAAAAAAAAACCCCCCCATTCCATGCCGTGTGCATGAAAATAAACAAATCATCCATCAACCCGCCACACCGCTAGACATGTTGCAATTGGAATCCAAACATCATCATCAAAACGATGATCCTCCCGGGATCAGCCGATTCGATCGATCGATTTGAATAGATCGGCGAGGGAGGTTCGGTAGAAAATTATTATTTCAACGCGCAATCTGCAACTTTCCCCATCAGTTGGCACTCTCACTGCATGGCGAATGTGGCCGTGGCGGATCTGGGAAAGGAACCCATCATCATCGATCGATCCGGGATCGATGATCATGAAGTTTAGGAGATCTGCTCGCCCGCTGAATGATCGCACCGCTGACGGAGATCGTATGTGTGTGTATAGGACCAGTATGCACTTTACGGATTGCGCAGACACAAGTGGGCCATAAAAACTCTCCCAATTGCGGCTGATATGAAGTGCTGGGGTGGCAAATGCTTTTCGGGAGTCGATTGATTCGTAAATGTGTTGCGGATCCCAGCGGGCATCCGTAAACACTGGCAATAATTGGATCTCAAATAAACAGATCCACGCTGTCTGGCTGGGTCATTCTACGAGTATCTTGCAGCAGCATACGGCTAGATGCACCGTCGATGACAAGTGCTGCAGGCGTGGTAAGCCATCATTATGACGGTGACGTGTTTGACGGCTCCACTTGCCAACTTTGCTTGGACGAATATTGGCGAATGGAATGGGGTGTCTATTTTTTTCTTTGTTTTTGGTTAAATTTAACTTGAACCCAACCATAAGTGCATGGGAGCTGATTGATAGATGGGTATGTGCTGGTTTTATGCTGTGCTGCTGATGGATTTATATGTTTGGTAGCTGACTGGGTGATTAATCGGCTTTGCGAGACGGTTGGTGTATATCTCTGCACATCGCAGGGGTCGGGTTAAATTTGTTTATCAATGTAATTGTTTGGTAATTTGTTCGATTTATGGCCGCGCGTAACGAAAAGTTTGTGTGGATCATTACAAAAAAAAGTTCGAATCGATATGTGGCTGGAACGGTCCAACATAACACACAAGAGCAGGTGCTGTATCTGAGCGGATGTTAAGGATCGAAGAGATCCACAGGCGGTTGAGTAATTTTCTCTCTTTTATTGGTAGAAATAGGACGATCTCAAGTATATCTCTTCTCTGTTATCTGGACGTCTGGATTTTTTCCGATGCAAGTCTCAAGTCTGCAGCCTTTTTAATAACTGTAGTACCACAACAGGCACTGTGTGTCCTCTTCTCTGGGATTTATTTCGATTTGGAAAGTGGAAATAGCCCGCAATTTTTGTCTGGGGCTTTATTTCGATTTGGCAAGTGGAAATAAAGCTCCACTTCGATTTGGCAAGTGGAAATAGGCCCCAATTTTTGTGTTGGGCTTTATTTCGATTTGGAAAGTGGAAATGGAGCCACATTTCGATTTGGCGAGTGGAAATAGCGCCCAATTTTAAATTTTTGTCTTGGGCTTTATTCCGATTTGGCAAGTGGAAATAGGCCCCAATTTTTGTGTTGGGCTTTATTTCGATTTGGCAAGTGGAAATAAAGCTCCACTTCGATTTGGCAAGTGGAAATAGGCCCCAATTTTTGTGTTGGGCTTTATTTCGATTTGGCAAGTGGAAATGGAGCCACATTTCGATTTGGCGAGTGAAAATAGCGCCCAATTTTAAATTTTTGTCTTGGACTTTATTCCGATTTGGCAAGTGGAAGTAGCCCCCAATTTTTGTCTTGGGCTTTATTCCGATTTGGCAAGTGGAAATAGGCCCCAATTTTTGTCTTGGGCTTTATTTCGATTTGGCAAGTGGAAATAAAGCTCCACTTCGATTTGGCAAGTGGAAATAGGCCCCAATTTTTATGTTGGGCTTTATTTCGATTTGGAAAGTGGAAATGGAGCCACATTTCGATTTGGCGAGTGGAAATAGCGCCCAATTTTAAATTTTTGTCTTGGGCTTTATTCCGATTTGGCAAGTGGAAATAGGCCCCAATTTTTGTCTTGGGTTTTATTTCGATTTGGCAAGTGGAAATAGGCCCCAATTTTTGTCTTGGGCTTTGTTCCGATTTGGCAAGTGGAAATAGCCCCCAATTTTTGTCTTGGGCTTTATTTCGATTTGGCAAGTGGAAATAAAGCTCCACTTCGATTTGGCAAGTGGAAATAGGCCCCAATTTTTATGTTGGGCTTTATTTCGATTTGGAAAGTGGAAATGGAGCCACATTTCGATTTGGCGAGTGGAAATAGCGCCCAATTTTAAATTTTTGTCTTGGACTTTATTCCGATTTGGCAAGTGGAAGTAGCCCCAAATTTTTGTCTTGGGCTTTGTTCCGATTTGGCAAGTGGAAATTGCTCCCAATTTTGTTTTTGGCCTTAATTCGAATAAGCAAGCGGATGTAGCGCTCAAGTTGAGCCTATAAACGAGTGTGTTCCCTAAAAGAACGAGACGTTTAAGAGGATCGTAGAAGCAATAACGCAAATCCTTCCAACCAAAATGTGGCTATCGCAATCGATACTCTAATCATGAATGAAGGTGGTTTTAGTCGGCCGGAAGCTGTAGTGATACCCTGGCTTCAGACTCGAGTAGAACTCATGGAAGCGAATGCAGTTTCAAGCCTTTCCGAGGCGTTTTTTCTAACAATTTACCAGTCAGCTCTTGAAAGTCCTCTGATCCATTTCCAATTTGGCACAATGCTTTCCTCGTGTGCACTGTCCCGGTGACGTGAAATAGAGCCAAATTAAAAATTTGGTTTAATTACGCTTTGAAAAACGAAATAATACAAAATTTTGTTCACTTCGCCTTATTTCGTTTGGCTCTATTTCACGTCCCAATTCACTTGTTGATCACTACGTCCCCTGCATGGGCAAAAATGCTTGCCAAATCTTTCTGCTTAGACACCTCTGTCGTTTGAGAAGAAAAACTGCCAAGTAAAACTCTCGGCTGTGACTTCCGCCCTTGCGCCCCACTCGCCCTAATCCAGGCCAACTGCCACCACCAATCAATACGGAGCTCTTCGTTCACTACTAGCTGCTGCTGCTGCTCGTTTATTTATCCACGAAAATCTCATGTCATTCATATATCACTCTCGCATAACAATTTATTAGATAAACAATCATCATTCAAATTGTCGACATTTGAGTGAACAAGTGTGTTTGGTAGTCGACGTCGCGCGAAAACGTGAACCAACGCCCGACCACCGATCCATATCTCTGCTGCTGCTCCAGAGCCTACAGCGTCCGACCGTGTGAGTGTTTTGTGTGCCAAATCATCAACGTGCACCACATCTTCTTCAACTTATGGGAAAGACTGATCGTTGGAAATGTTTTCACTCTTCCCACAGACACTTTGCTGCTACTGCACACAAATGAAGTGATAGATGCGATAAATACATCAAAGTGTCAAATTATGTACATCCACTGAACGAATTGACGCCAATTGGACTGATGCTGGCTGCTGCTATATGGCCTGGCGCGTAATTATGCCTAGAGGAAGTGCGTTGCCAGCCCACAGAAGTCAGAAGTGTTCGAAACTTCGCAAAAGGTCACAGGGATGACTTGATCCATGCCCAGTCTTAGACTGATCGCTACTGCGAATATACATTTGGATTGAATTAATTATCTCGCTGATACACGAACACACACGGGCTATGGCTGTTGAAAGAAAATATACAACGGACGAGTGTGTGTGGCGAAAACACCTCTAAGTCGATCCGCACGGGAGTGGGTGCGAGTTCAGGCTTTCTCAGCGATTCATCGATTCACCTCCGATATACTTGTTCAATCAGCCATTAATCAGATTTGATTTTAGGTCGCTGACGGATTTATTAGGCATGTTTAATGTACACACACCCAGCCACTGGCAAGAGGAAAATATTTTCGGAATTCTGTTTTCATTTAGCTAATTAATGGGGCTCCCTCTCTCTCTCTCTGTCTGCGAGATAATTTGGACGAAAGAATAGTAAAAATTTGCCACGTGTTGACTGGGTGGGGGGGCAGGGGGCTAGTGCATCAACCTGGTATGGATGGATGAAGGCAACGACATTTTCATATGTCCTTTAGTAGGTAGACATGATATACCACACGATCGTGGCGATTATTGGCTCCTTTTGGCCCCTTTAGAGCCTCAAGACCCGTGAACCCCACTTTTTTTTAAAAAGATAGAAAGGCCCCTTTTCAGTTCAAGTCAAATTTTATTCTTTATTGAACGAAAAAGAAAGGAGACAAATTTAAAAAAAAATGTTTTTGCACTGTGTCTTTTTTTTTATGAGGCTTTTTGGCTTGGGCCCCTTTTTACCGCCCTTTTTTCAAATTTTTCAGCGGCAACGCTGGTGCTGGTTTTCGACCTTCCACCGCAAAAAAAGGGAGAATCAGTAGGCGACGTTTACGATTGCGACCACTCGTCCTCTTTTTGAGAGGACAGTCCTCTTTTTCGCTACTATTTTTTCTCTGATTTTTTACTAAAAATAAAACAATCCATTGTCCCCTTTTTCTAAAATGTCGTCTTTTTTCCCTAAAGACCATCTTCATACTTTAAGAAATATGCGAGATTGCTACTCCCAATCTTCTCAAGTTACCTTCTCAAGTCTTACAAAGCTGTAGTTGGTAAAACCCACGAATTTTGATAGTTCAAATGGGCTTTCACCGTCTTTGACTGCATACATAGTTAGTTAAAACAAATGTCCTCTTTTACTTGATTGAAAGAATGGTCACCGTTACGATAGACCCACTTGTCATGGAGGCTGTAGGGGATTGTCTAAGTTTTTTTTACGATTCGGTTGGCAGTTTCACCACGGTTCGAAATTTTGTAGTCCTGTATACTTGAAACAACTTTTTTTAACAACGCGGTTTATCTACGTAAATACTCCACACCTTCTGAAAAGATTGGAAAGCAATCTCATCCTCAGAAGCTTCAAAAGAGTATTGAGACTTGGTTGGCTGATAAAAAGTTTTCCTTGATTTTTCCTCGGTATTTGGAATGGAGAGATGGAACCAGTAACTTTTTTTCAGTGAAGTTAAAAATGTGCAACCCTACTGGCATCGACAAGATCGTTGAAATCGCAATGAAGGTTATGACCAACACTTAGCAAAAAAAGATTGTTAAGCGAAAAATTTTGAGATTTTTAATAAATTGTAAGTTAAAAGTTTTTGGTTCAAATATTATTTTTAATAAAAAGAACTCGTTTTTAAGTTTTAAAGAATCATGTTTTGAGCGTAAGAATAATAACTATTTTCTTAAATTATTGCCAACAATTTCATTCTTACATCAATGATTTTGATTTTTGGGTTAATTTTAACCAACGAAAATTGTATTACAAATTTTTTTGTTCTGAGTGAACGGTAGCCTATCAAACGCGAGTCGTCTCCATCTCTGCAGCTAAAAATCTTTGTAAGACATACCTACCAAATATTTGGGGCATGTCGAACAATCGTAGAGTGTCTACGTCTGACGTTTCTCCGTTTTAAATTTGGCGTGGTTTGTACATCTCTTGTATCTTAGAAACCTGTTGGACCTTTTCTGACTCAGCGTTGGTCAGAGTGCTAGCTCAGAGTTATTGCATTGATCCAGGCGACTCTTCTAAGGCTGGCCGTCCTGGAGAGTATCGGAGCGACTTTGATGCTGCTATGATGGGTATACGTTTACTGCTTAAATTGCACGAAGCTAGTCTAGTATAGTCTAGCCAAATCGAAGTGACCTAAAACCCTGTAGAAGGTGATGCTAAATTGACACACCGGCGCTAAAAGTTTGCGTATGCACTCGCTTCGTATAAATGCCCAAGGCGACCAAGTCCAATATTCATTTTTAGATCAATAGTTTCGCCAACAAAAAGATTTCACCTTAGATAACTTTCTCCCTGCGCCTATATCACTCAGGAATTGTGTAGTTTGCTGTTAGTGAAATAATTTTAGGAATCGCCTCAGTGGTCCCCCAGATTACCCGTTACAAAGAGGGTTCACTTCTTTATACAGAAATCTTCCTTTACTGCCAAGCAGTCAGTAGTTTGTCGAACGGCAGTATTTTCAGCCTGAAAGACGTTGCCAGTGGGGTACGCAGGGGGTGGTGTCAGGGCCTTGTGATGGCCCCTCCCCCCTCCAAACTTACAGCCAAACAGCACAGAGATCTGTGAAAAATTCTTTGATGGATTTGATTGGCAAACATTTTATCACAAAATTAAGTCCCAGTATCCCCCCGACCAAGCCCCAAAAACAAAATGCTGCGTACGCTATTGCACGCTGCAGTTCGCTGTGAGCTTTAGAGAAGAGCTCTTCCGAAAAGAGCCTCATTTCAGTCAGTCGTCAAATCTCATGACCATCGATAAGATTTGTAAGAAATACCGAATTCAAGACCGATAACTCAGATCTGACACCGAGTTTGGTCTTCCTAGTAACAGAATGATCTAGCTGTCTGAAAAATCAAAGGAACAGTTGTTAGAAACCAGACTAAGGGTCCGAAGTAGACCTATCAAATCAACTACTTATTTAAGACTGCCAGCAGCCAACGCGAATTCCCTTCCTTACATTCATCTGACAAACTTAGAAACGGCCTCCGAAAGACTTCTTCCAAACTGGTGGGTAGACCGCTCAGCGCCCAGAGATCTCAAAGTCACCCGTCACCTTTCAAGCTTGCAATTCACTGCAATTTAGCAGCAAACTTACTTGCCCACGTGAAGTCCTTCAATTGTCGTTAGGTTACTATTTGTTGGATGTTAAATACTCTTAATAATCCGGCTCCGAAGGACCTTCATTCCAATTTGACTGACTGAAACTGACCCGCAAACAACCATCGCTCCATTTCCATTTGCACTTCAAAGTTTCAAATAGAGGCCTTCCACGCCCTCCTTTCAAACAAAAAAAAAAAAAAACCCCCCAGATGCCTTTTAAAGCGAACAGTCCTCAAGGACTGCATTCCTATCCGCCGCACTTCAACACAATATACGAGTACTCCTTTTAAAAAGCAAGCCACACACAAGCAGGTATTCACCCGAATCGCTTGCTCTTTTGTATCTTTTTATCTGTTTCTCCCTTTTAAATGCGATTTTATGGTCCATGAATCTTGGTGCTACTTCTTAATACTCCTGTAGTCTTGTGTGCGCTGCTGTGCTTCTTCCTCTCCCCAAAGTTGCCGACGAGGAACAAACTTTCGGTGCATTCTTATATTTTTATTCGCTAGCCCTTCTGTGCTGTAACAGTTGAGATGCTTCGAAGAATTAAACACAAAAAAAAAAAATATAAAAACAACCAGGCAACCAAAAGATGTCCCTAAAATTTGAGGCATTCGATTTGCTCGCCTTCAGGTATTTCACCGACAAAATAATAAAAAAAAAAATTCTCCCTCTTTGTGGAAGGAAGCATTCTTTTTTCCTGTTTCGTAAACTTGTCGTAGAGTGATTTGTGGTCGACGATGGAGTGATTTATGGTTGATGTGGGTACAATACTGTTGTGGATCCTCGACTTTTCGGTGGGTTGGGGGGGGGGACAACGTCCGTGTATCTGTACATCTCGGCAGACTTCGTGGAAATAAAAATCGTTGAAGTGGCGGCTACAGCATGACCCTTGGCTTGACATAATGGAGTCGCATTTCAATCAGTGCGGCTCTGTGTGGGTTGATAAAGAATGCAACACATTCACAGGACTTCTATAGTACGCACGCCAAAGGAAGCGATGCCAAAGATTTAGCAGGCGCGATAGTGAATCGCCGTGTGACGGTGGTTCGCCTTGTTTGCTAGTTTATCTTGCGTATAGTTTCCATTCCAGATAGGTAAATAACAGGTGCGCACGGTCCGAAAGATGCACACTGGCCAAAGGGCGAGTGACTGGCTTTAGTTTGAGCCTGTCGATGACTGATAAAAAGTCGCTCCCCCACGCCATGGAGCTAATAAATAATCGCAGGAGTTCATGTTGTGTCCTGGACGTATGAACAGGAGGCTAAAATTCCCCACCGAGCATGCCATGGCATAGTTGGAGGTATTTTTGCAGACTATCAGTGATAATTGGACGACCACTGATGGAACAAGCTAATTGGATGCCACAGTTTCTTCAGGTCGGTATGACCCTGTACTTGTAGGCCCTTCGTTTCAGATAATTACCTCCATTAGGCGGAGCTTGCAGAGAATGGGTTGTTGCGTCGATATAGCAAGAGAGTCCATCACGCAAGCACGCATGCTGGTGCGTCTTGGGCGAGACACAGTCGTGCGGAGCGGTTTTACACCGAGTTTTGTGGGGACAAGTGATTCTGCGATCCTGGTAGGTTTTTGAGGATTTTATTCAGGAAGGATGTGGAGCATTCTGTACTTCTTTACGCTCTGAGAAAACCTGCGAAGTTGAGCTTCAAATGTTTGAAGACGGGAAACAGACCTTTCTATTTGCAGAAGACTCACTCAGTCTTTGATTTCCGCAAAAGCCTTCAATGCGACTCGGTCTTTCAAGTGTCTGTTGAATTTACCCACGATTGGGTAGCTCTCTAGCACTCACTTGGGCCCCCAGATAGTCACTCACATCCACAGAGAGTCGTGAGAGATGGCGCAGTGAAAAACAGCCTTAGGTTGTAGTTCGGGTATTTTTGTGGGTTGAACCGGAGAGCTTTTGCACAGTGGTCCTGAACACATACTGTTTCCTGTGAGCCACTGCGCCTCAATTCAGTATAGGAACCTTGCTCCTGACTTTCTAATGCATGTGCACCTGCCCTCGAATGTCTTCCTATCGGCACTGAAAAATAAGCTTTGGTTTGGGTATTTTTGGGGGTTGAACCCGAGCCCTGTTGCACAGTGGTCCTGAACAATTATTGTTTGTGAGCCACTGCGCCTTAATTCGGTATAGGGACCTTGCTCCTGACTTTTTAATGCATGCACCTGTGCTCGAATATGCTTCTATCGGGTAGCAAGCAAGATATATATCTTTTAAAATGTCTAGGTTGCTTCTATTTAGCCATTGGTGGACTAATTTTTAGATTTTTCATCGTAAAAAGAACATTTTAACTGAGGTTACAGGCAGAGGCGACATTGAAACATAGCTCGACTTTCCTCAAGGCAAGGGGCCCCAGTAAAGTTCCCAAACACTGCAGCGCAATAAAAACGCTGAACCCCATGCAGCGCTGTTGCCATATCAAAGCAGCAAAGCAGTCCAATGGCTTCGTCCTTCAAAAGGCCTTCAAATTAGAAGCGAAACGTTTTTTTCTGTTCCGGATGATGGGCCAGAGCGCAAATTCCTTGGGCTATAATTTACTCCTATTGTCAAATGTAGTCTTATCGTTTTTTTCCTTTTCAACTGGTTTTACTTTAGAATGTTGCGCAGCTTTCAATCCCGACTACATTTTGTAGAGTTCTTGGTTGTGATATGCTTTCATTTGGGGCACCCTTAGCTGTCATATGTGGCGTTTCAAACGACTTCGTTTTTTGTAAGGTGCCACGCCCCATTGTCCATTACCTCCCTCATTTTACAAAATACCTTAAATAGGTTATTTACATCCGTTCACCGTATTTTGAACCGAAACCTGCCTTAAATGCCAAAATTGTGTTTCAAACGACTTTGTTGCCACGCCCCGTAGTCCAATTCCGCCCACATTTCGCTAAATACTTTGTACTCGATACTTTGCGACGTCTATGTTTTGAATTTTCTAACTATGGCTGCCACAGGTGCCAAGGAAACACGTTTTAAACTGATTTTTTTGTTTGTACCAAAGTTAGGGCAGGGAAGTGAACTGCGCCTAATCCAAGTCCCTGCGTAAAGTGTTTAGAACTCCCTCAGAAAAGCTACGAATGTTTACCCGTCCATGGATATCAGATCGGACAACGGCTCTGGGAACGATAATCAGACATACAAACTGTTTGCTTTCATACACCTACCTAGTACAAAGGTTGACTTGTGTCCCTCAAGAAAGCCACCTGGGACCTGTATCTACTGCTGGCTGTCACGAACAATGCCATAAACAGCTTTAAAACGATTTCATATAGTGAACTGTATGACCCAGAACCGGGGCAATAATCGGAAATGGAGGTACCTCCGTGACTCTCAGAGCTGTGAACCCTCTTAACACCTTAAAAACTGACTAAACATCAGTCCTTTTTTGACAGTTTCAGAACATCACATACGACTTATAACATATGTCGAGGGAGCACGAGGACATTTCAAGTTGGACCCCCTGACACAGCCCGCTCCTTCAATTCTGTTCACCCAATTCGGAAAGCCCTCTGGAACTTTGCCACACAACTGTAACTCCTCATCCAGCAATCGAATCCATCCCAAAACTTGGGCAAATACTTAACGCACGCATGTGCGTGCGCGCAACGTAAACCTCTGCTCACTATCCGAGGCAAAAATCAGTTGCACATACTCGGAGGGAGATAAAATGTTCGACCGATCGCTGTCCGAGAGCACTATAAATATCCATGAATATTAATTTATTGGAACCATGTTCGGTAGTCGATATTGATACAAATCCATTTGGCCGAGATGTGGTGCATACCGGCCACAGAGTCGGTATATATACCCACTGCGCATCATCGCATATTTTAATTAATTCTGTCGACTAAACGCTGATTTATTATCATAGCTGCTGCCCATCGATCTGATTCGGATGATGCTGTGCAGCGATAGCTTCCGATGATGAGCCAAGCGAATTTGCCAGGGCACTGCAACCCAGTCCAGTCCGTCTATCTGTCATCACGATGTGTTCCACTTGATTGGACACACATGCATCGCATGTCTGGGCGACTTATCGGATGGGGTAACGAAGTTATTCAATTTCCTCACTAATTGAGGCCATCTGTCGGCAGCTTTTAGTACGAGATGATGGGAACCCTTTTCGACACTTCTTTCCAATTCCGAGTGATGGCTACTTTCCATAAATTCCTCGCAAGTGTTTTAAATTTTAATTAAAAGTCAGTCCCCCGGCCTCTTTCTCTCTCCCGGGCCCCTTCTCTCTCTATGCGATGTGAAGCATTTAATAACTTGCAAGCCCCCAAACGGATAATGTCCACTTAAATGTCACAAATACAAGGCAATACGACATCGATAAACATTAACTGACAGCGCCTTGCATAGCGTACATTTCTTGGCAACATTTTGCCATCCAACACACAGCACCCTTTGTTTTGTAGGTCGATTGGACACATACATACGCGTGTGAAGACCGAACGATGCCAAAGGCTGCAAAGGATCAAGGAATGCGTATACATTACGTCCCGCATATATGAAAGCAATCCGCACAGTAAACTGTTAGAGGGCGCACATACATTTTATTAAAAAAAAAAAAACAGAAAAAAAACAGCAACAAGAACAAGAAGAAGAAGAAAACACGCGACATCCATGTCACCCATGTCGGGTCGGGACAACAAATAAACTGACAGACATTTGCCCGATTATAATAATGAAACTGCTTACTCTCTCTCTTCGTGGTGGAGTTCATGTAATGATATGCGGACCGGATTGGCAGAGGGACACAAATGCTTGACATCCTTTTGCGCCCAGATATAGCCCCAAGGAGCAGAGTGAGAATCATTCACGTGGCATTTATACTCGACTACAGTGACACAAAGGAAAGGTTGGGGCCATCATATTGGGTCGCAGGAGGTCGTTTACGAGTGTACGAGGCGATTGATCCGGGGATTAACATGGCATTGGGGTCTGTCGATTAGTTTTAAGTGACACCTTTTGGAGGACTTTTCACTAAGCTTCAGCTGTTGAGACTGAGGCGGTTATTGAGAGATGCAGATTTTAACGTGCTACTAAGTAAGGGAGGATATTTAGTAAAATTGACTTGAAGGGTGTACAATTGTACATCGAACAGTAGGACACCATACGCCCTGACATAATCATATACTTATTTGCCGGTCTTGAACATATATTTCCAAGCACATACCCAGTTTGGCAGAAGGACTGCCTCTCCTAACATGAGACCCTCGGAGTAGACCCTAGTTTCGAGGCTGCATTCCCCTCCCAAATTGGTGTACAACTTCCCAGCAACTAATCAAAGATAAATGAATCCTGACCTGATTCCTTGAATCAAACGAGTTCACCCTCAAGCACACATACACCCACTCGACACAATGGCCTGTCGCATGTCTCAGCCTCATCTCACGCAGTCTGCCGCTGATGTGTATATGACAGCTGAGTTGACAATGTCATCAAAAGTTGACGTTTACTCTTGCTATACCCAAGGACCTTCAACGCACAGCTACACGCATCGCATACGTAAACGTAAACGAAAAAAAAAAAAAAAAATAGAATAAAAATAAAAACCAAATCAACAGAGAGCCAGCATCGTACTTTCCCCACTCGCAGATCCTGTATTAACAGTCAGTTGCGCTGACGGGCAACCCAGCAGCCAGCACCCAGTTCGGCTCCTTGAGGTGTTTTTCGGTTGTTTGGAACAAGGTGCGCCGCCATCACCATCGCAGAGAATATCCTTTGTCCCCGTGGCATAATTGAGAGTCGAGCACCCGAAAATAAAGTATACACATACGGAATATTTAGAAGGACACCCCTCCCCCCATTCATAATGTTGATGAACATGCGACGGGCTATACATAGAAGAGCCATCTCTGGTTTTGTCAACAGGAAAACGTGATGTCGGGCTCCTTCAAAATCACAGCTAAGCACAGAGTGCGGGTATAAGACGACAACGATGAGGAAGACAAACAGCCAACAGCGGGGAAAAAAGAAACTCACACAACAACCACCGGGACACATGAGGTGGAGGATAATTCCACTTATGCTCCCTTGATGTACGTCCTTAATATGCGATTCATTGACATAAGAGCCATCTTCCACCGGCAGTCACCTTCATGCGTTCACAATCGGACTGTCAATCATTCGCATGCATACGGGGATCCTTTTAGTGGAGTCCTTGTCCCTGACACCGCAACAAAAACCAACCGCACACCGGTACAGTGTACATGACATTTTCATGTCTAAATTATAATATTTCTCTAATGGAAGGGCGTGCTGCCCCTTTAATGACCTGCTCGCAGGACAGTGATTTTTCGACCAAATTATTTTACATGGTGACCATTTTTCTGGTCATTATCCTGACAGTGGATAAATTCAATTAGGCTTTCGTCGGCCGTCCCCAACAAAAAAAAACAAAAGAAGAAAAAAATCAAACATCCCCACGGAAAAAGTGAAAATAAGGAGGTGAAGTGTGAGCTGAAGGATGTAGATGTAGATGTATATACGCAGAAAAGGGTAATGGGGCGAAAGTTGACAGGATAATCGATTCCAACGAGTGATGTCAGTCACAGTCAAATGCAATGTCAGTTGTTGGATATTTGAGGTTATATGGACGTTTTCATTTCGGTTTTCCTCTGTTTGGTTATTTATTTTTTTCTCCGCCTCTCGTCCTTTTTGTACGAGTATGTCATCAGCGATTATTATGAATATGATGTGTTGTTGTGTTAGCTGGTTATGCGAGAGAGGACGTCCTGCACACACACACAAATTCACAAAACATGCCCACAATGAACTTGTCAATGTCAGGTCCTTGAAATGTCAGTCAATCTTCGTCAAAAATATACACACAACAAGGACTGGGATAACAAATGGTGGGTATATGTACGACTGTGCGTGTGAGTAGTGTACGATGGAATAATAGAGAAGTAAACAGGATTTTGTACGTGATGCCAACTGGATCGAATGAGGGCATGGGGCGAGAGAGAGAGAGAAAGTTTAAAAAACTTTGTTATATAGACGGAGGACTGAGACTGAGAGAAGGGCCCTAGAGTGACAGAGGACTCGCATCAAAGTGTGACTTATATTGCGCAACAGGAGAGTGGAATATCAATCAAGACAGTTATTACAACTGACACTGTTAGTGCAACTGCCACTGTTACTACTACAGTTCGTCCATAGACGTATCTCAGTTTCTTCGACGATTTGACTACATTTCAATGGACATCCGTCAAATTTTGACAGCAGCTTGAGTCTCACTAATGGCAGTTGATGGGTGATACCATTAAGACCGTGAGTTTTGTTTCGCTGGCTGAATTTTGTGATCATATTGCTGCTGACAGAATTAAATCGAAAATGATTATAAGATCGATCGGTAGTAAGCCAACTTAAGCCAACAGGCGATTACGTGAAGATGCTGAAATTTAAAGTCTTTATCATAATTAGATCTGTGGCCCATTTCAAGCGTTTGACTAAGTTTCTTGGATTTCCTATTTTTGAGACTAGCTTAAGCCAACTTAAGCCAAAAGGCGATTTCGGTCAGAAGATGAAATTCTATGTCTTCATCATAATTGAATCTGTGGCCCATTTTAAGCGTTTGATAAAGTTTATATTTTTGAAACTAACTTAAGCCAACTTAAGCCAACAGGCGATTACGGTCAGAAGATGAAACATAAAGATTTTTCCTCATTAGATCTGTGCCCCATTTCAAGCGTTTGACTAATTTTCTTTGAATTTTCTATTTCTAAAACTAACTTAAGCCAACTTAAGGCAAGAGGCGATTTCGGTCAGAAGATGAAATTCTAAGTCTTGATCATAATTGAATCTGTGTCCCATTTCAAGCGTTTGACTAAGTTTCTTTGGATTTTCTATTTTTCAAACTAACTTAAGCCAACTTAAGACAAGAGGCGATTTCGGTCAGAAGATGAAATTCTAAGTCTTGATCATAATTGAATCTGTGGCCCATTTCAAGCGTTTGACTAAGTTTCTTTGGATTTTCTTTTTCTGAAACTAACTTAAGCCAACTTAAGCCAACAGTCGATTACGTGCAGATGGTGAAATTGAATGTCTTTATCATAATTAGATCTGTGCCCCATTTCAAGCGTTTGACTAAGTTTCTTGGATTTCCTATTTTGGAGACTAGCTTAAGCCAACTTAAGCCAAAAGGCGATTTCGGTCAGAAGATGAAATTCTAAGTCTTGATCATAATTGAATCTGTGTCCCATTTCAAGCGTTTGACTAAGTTTCTTTGGATTTTCTATTTTTGAAACTAACTTAAGCCAACTTAAGCCAACAGTCGATTACGTGCAGATGGTGAAATTGAAAGTCTTTATCATAATTAGATCTGTGTCCCATTTCAAGCGTTTGACTAAGTTTCTTTGGATTTTCTATTTTTGAAACTAACTTAAGCCAACTTAAGACAAGAGGCGATTACGGTCAGAAGATGAAATTGAAATCAATTGGATTTGACGCCATTTCAAGCACTTTACTAAATTTCATTTTATTTTCCAGGCCGCCTAACCTGAACACCGCAGTTCCTAACAAACAAACTGTAAGAAAAAAAAATTCCTCATCGAATGTCAAATGAATCTTTTCACTCGATAAACAGGAAGGGAACTATGACTCATATGACTCCATCTCCATAAAGAGCACACTCCCTTCGATTTGTTGATCAGCGTTGAACCCCAACCATCTGCTCGTTGTCAAAGCAATCCTATCTTCCGTCATCCGTCATCCGTCATTGCAAGGATCAGCGGCTGTTGTGATGATCCCATCGAATTGAAAACTCTTTCCAGGAGGCGCCTTGTGATCCGACGATAATCCCCTCTGCAAAGATTTTATGCGAAATTCTCTACTACACCAAAAAAAAAACAAAACACACGCAGTACTCACCGATCGACGCTGCATTCATGACACACAACTGACAGCTACCACTTCAACTGCCCATTGAAATCTCAATCAATCCCAAATTGTTCGGACATTGTTCTCGCAGCTCAGTTTGTGTGTGTTGTTCGCCCTACCTGTGCTTCGTATCGTGCATATGGACGCACAAAGGCTCGATCGCTATCTTTGCTGCGTTGTTGACATTGCGCCGTGCGCGTATATCTCGCAGAAGGGTTTGCCATGATAAGATCAACAACAGATCTGATCATCAGATGATAAGTACCCACTCGAGAGTTGACGAGATCAAATATAGCATACACGCCGAGAAGAGAATGAGCACGAAGCAGCTGCACACACACACACAGCGATCCACAATTGATGTTTTGACAGGCAGGTTCGAGCATCAACAAAGCAGCGAGTTGAGTTGATTTGGCTTTGCGTTCCGTGCCTCTTCAAATATGACAACAACCGAACGAGTGTCAATCAAACTCGTAATGAGATTGATATTTATGCTCTCTATCTTGTGAACATTTTACATTGAGTGAGGGGATATTGATTGGAGTGCGTTTCGTGGTATTCGTTAAATCGGTGTGTGAAATGGGATCAGAGTGCAGATTATAAATTTTCAAGAGATCAGCGTTCGCAAATGAGAAAGCTTCGAGTGTGAGTGAGAAATACATGCGCTGAGCTGTAGCAGATTTCCTCAAATGTCTGTTTGTAGTTTAGCAGGCTGGCTAAAGTGACCTATTTGGACAAGGACCAATAGAACGCAGTAAAATTTTACTCTGCGAGTTCTTGCTCTGACTGAGTACCTAAAATGTCTTCAAAGGAAACAAGCCAGGAAAAGGTGTCAAAAAGGCCGACGGCATGTTGTCAAAAGTTGTGAATTCGCATGGCTTTGGAGGGCAATCGACAGGTCCGTTTTTAGGTAGACTTTCTGCCAAGTTTTGATCCATACAGTTGCTGTTGACGTTTTTTAAGTCTTCTTGCTTCAACTAATGCAACGTTCGGGCTTTTCCACGAGCTTGACTTGTAAACTTCTGATCTGGGGCCCAACCCCCATATTCTTATCATTTTTTTAGGCTTTTTAGTGTATGTGAGTCAAGTCGGCGCATCTTCTTGTTCACAATCCTTCTATATTTGCTCAATGATGTGGTAATTTTTTTTTAACTCATGCTCAAACTATCATTACCTTTCAGTTTAAGTGTCACAGTGGCTTGGTTCTCGGTTCAACCCCCAAAAGAGACAAAATGGCAAGACCTGCCAATTTAGCTTCACTTCTGACTCCATTTACCTCTCTAACTCAATCTCTTTCTCAAGGCAAATTTTCTTATTCACGGAAGTCCTCTTTCATATCACACAGGACTAAAAATCGACAAATTTGTTATCGGTTTCGAACCCATATTGCTCAAAAGGATGTCCTCTTTTAGGTCTGTCTTCAAAGCCCCACGCTGGTGTTCCACAAGGCAGTCATTTAGGTCCCCTACTCTTCATCACTGCTACAAATGATCGTATCAGGGTTGGTTAAATCAACCTCTTAGCTACCTCAGCATTTAAGGCGACAGTTTTAATATAATAAAAGCCATCGGTAGGCTTTGTTGACCACTGGTCCACAGATTTCTCAAACCCCTACGTGACCAGACGCCTCTACATCACTTTTGTTCGGCCACTTTATGAGTTTCTACAGACGAGAATGATCGGTCACTCTTTCACCAAGCGCATGTGCCCAAAATCATGAACCTGCAACGACGTTTTATACGATTTTTCATTCGGGGACTACACGGGAACGATCCCCCTGCTTGTCCTCCCAAACAACACCGAGAGTGGAGCGCAGTGGCTCAGTGGTTAGTGTGGTGGACTTTTCAACGCTGGCTCAGGAAAACCCAAATTTAAACGTCTGATAAACATCTGATAAATTGAAAAACTGCCCTGAGAAGTCTTCAAAGCAGCAGCTCCTTAGTTTGAAAAGCTTTGAGGAACGCATGGACGCTGCCGGCTCTCCTTCATTCATCGACTCTTCTCAGGCTCTGTTTGATTGCGCGCCTCCTTTAAACTCGATTTTCTTAAACAGTAACTCTCATAGCGATGTCCCCGTTTCATTTATCCCCCGACCCATCAGTAGGTACTTGTTGCATCTAACAACAAGATTTTTGTATCTCTTCACCACAGTCGACCAGTTTACTTGTTGCATCTGACAACAAGCGAGGATAAGCTCGGCAAAGGACTTGTAGCTCATTGTAGCAAAATTCAGCAACACTTGTAGAAATTCAGTTGTGCAACAAGTACTTGTTACAAATTACTTGTGGTACTAGTTTATCACGAAGACTAGATGGGCGTATGTCGCTTATAATCTTCCGTCTCTTCGAAGAAAGTGTACCCCGTGTGGTGGTCGAAAGCCACATCTGTAACCCTTCAAGCTGCACCTTCCTACTCCTCTGTTCCCAGAAGTCATTACTGGGAAATGTCCCACCCCTCTCCCCCGTCGGTTAATGAACTCTTATCACCCAAGCGCGAGCGATAAAAGAAAAATTGGATCAATCGCTTCCCAAAAGGAAAACACGCACTTCTCTCAAGACGTTGAACGAGACGCGTCTCAAAGAATATCCACTTCGGCGCTGAAGAGTGTCAGAAAATCAACATCAGCAACACGGTTTGTCTGTGTAGTGCAGCGGCACAGACCCCAGCCCTGCGTCGCTATCAAGAGACACTTTCGACCGCACCGATCCAGAGCATTGATTCCATTTGCTGGACATTTGATTGATTGACAGACGAAAAAACATAACGCGTTCGATCTCTGGCCGCCTTGGCTATCCGCAGACCACTTGTCTGCGGTTGATATTTACTTAGGCGCGCTCTCAAGCTTGCCGAAGGGGCGACGCGCCGGACCACTCTCACATGGCCTCGAGTGTGATCGATTGATCTGTCAATGATTTTTCTGAGTGAAATTAAAAATCATTTCAAGAGATGGATTGATTGATTGAAGAAATGATTTCTTCGGATTTACGATGACTTTAAAAAAAAAAAAAAAATGTATGAAGTGCGACGGTTCGTATTGTTGCCGCTCCGACGCTTTGTACGCGGAGTAGTCACAGATCGTGCTGTCGTTCTGGAGTGTGTGGCATGATCAATGAATGATTGGATTAGGAATACGCATGTCATCTTGCGGTATCGGTTTGAATTTTTATATTCGCTGCTCGGACGGCTGGATATGGCAACTTGACTTATTTTCTGGTTTGATTTTGATCGATTGCTTTGTACGGCGATGGGAGGTGGGAAAGTTTCTCTCCGGATATCTGCACTTGACTCGACAATGGGGTAAACATTGAAATGTCATTGACGCAGACAGACGTTTTGTGTAGTGGTTCTCGGGATCGTGTTTATATAATCCCTTTCAGATATCACACAAGTACTTTCTGAATGATACAGTTGTTGTCTCTTTTTCTTTGCAGGTAAGTCTTCATCTGGATTGGGAGTGGGATTTATCAGTGGCCTCTATAAAATCGAAGGAGTCTTGTAAGTTTACATAACTTCTATCAGCTGTTTGTATTCGTTAAGATTGATGTGAGAAACAAAACCGTGCGCGTTGAGTGTAGACCTCTAGAAAAAATCAGCGAAGTACCATTTACCGCCGTAAATGAGAAATACGTTTCGCAATTAGCTTGATTTAGCATGCAAAATAGGAGCAATTTTGAATGTTTCAGTGACATGAATTCCGAGGGCAGGTATAATGGGTGAGCTCACGAGAGCTTATCCACCGAGACTTATGACATTTTTGAAATTTGTTTATGACTCATTCAAGGATACGGGCCCAGTCCCAGCTAACGACGATTTTTGTTAAAGGGTTGTCTAAGCTAACGTAGGACAAAATGTTTTAAAATCCCGGACTTCGAAGGACATCAACTACCTTAAAAAGAGGACGAAATGAAAAACTAGGTCCATGAACCCAAACAAAAATATATTTCATCTTTAAAGTTGCATAAATTAAACGCCAGATAAAAATGGTTCCGTGACATAAGGCCATATTCGAACATATGGCCTTTTGTCGCTTTGCTGAAGCGTCATAAGGCCATTATGGGCTTATGTCACTTTCAAGTTATTTTACTGTTCTGATTATTCAACCTGTTGATAACCAAAGCTACAAAAGATTAAATAAAGACGTTTTATTTTGTATTTATATACATACTCGTATATTAGTTAATTTAATTTAATAAAATTCGCGCGAATTTTTTGCTATTATTTTCTTCAACAGAAAGTTGATTCGAATTCGATTTTTTTTTACTATTATTTTCTAAACTATGCTTCTATCAACTTTCTGTAAAAACAATTCGAGTTCGAATCAAATTTCTGTTGAAGAAAATAATAGTAAAAAATTCGCGCAGATTCAACAGAAACTTGATTCGAATTCGAATTTTTTTTACTATTATTTTCTAAACTATGTTTCGATCAACTTTCTGTAAAAACAATTCGAGTTCGGATCAACTTTCTGTTGAAGAAAATTGATTCTGTAAAAAAAAAGTCGAATTTACTTTCTGTAAAAACAATTCGAGTTCGAATCAACTTTCTGTTGAAGAAAATAATAGTAAAAAATTCTCGCAGATTCAACAGAAACTTGATTCGAATTCGAATTTTTTTGCTACTATTTTCTAAACTTTGATTCTATCAACTTTCTGTAAAAACAATTCGAGTTCGAATCAACTTTCTGTTGAAGAAAATAATAGTAAAAAATTCGCGCAGATTCAGCAGAAACTTGATTCGAATTCGAATTTTTTTTACTATTATTTTCTGAACTATGTTTCTATCAACTTTCTGTAAAAACAATTCGAGTTCGAATCAACTTTCTGTTGAAGAAAATAATAGTAAAAAATTCGCGCAGATTCAACAGAAAGTTGATTCGAATTCGAATTTTTTTTACTACTATTTTCTAAACTATGATTCTATCAACTTGCTGTTGAAGAAAATTATAGTACATATGAAAATGTTCATTCCCGCGAATTCTTAGCTAGTTGGTTAAGTTTTTCCTTCGAATTAAATAAATATATTAAAGTTCTTAAATCAATCGGTTTGTATTTCAAATAATTTTTGCCAATATTGCCATTTCGGGTTTATCCTTTCATCTATGTGCTTATGAGCAATAAGTCAGAACATAACATGTACCATAGTTTTTTGAAATATGTCGCAAAAAAAATATGGCCTTATGACGCTTCAAAAAAGCGACAAAAGGCCATATGTTCGAATAAGGCCTTATGTCGCTTTGCGAAAGTGTCAAAGTGTATTTCGAGATATAGCCTTATGTCACGGCACCGATAAAATGTCTACTAACTTTCTTGGTGAAAGGGGAAAAAAACAAAGCCAATTACAATGGGGACGTTCAAGAATCTGGTTTAGTAAGTCTGACAGCTGTCTGACTAGATATATCTTGGTTTTGATTGGCCGAGATCTGTCATATGAGCAGCTGTTTCAGTCGACGTTTATGGAGGGGTAGCCGACGAATCTAGTCAAGGAATTCGTGACTGAGTATTATGTTGACAGTTCGCATATGTGGCTAACTTAGAAAAAGTGACGTTCCCGACTGTTAACGCCGAAGCATTATAATAGTAGTTACAGGCAGCGTAGAAACTTGTTATTTAATTTTTATTTTCAAGCTTTCGTTTTTTTTTTCTTGTTTTACTTTTTTGATTTCTTTTAACTATTATTAAAATTTTGATTTAGCCTGGTAACGTTTGGTTTTTATTTGTTTTTCAAGTTGATTTTCCCAAAAGAATTTTCTAACGATTTCAGAAGCAAAATAAAAGCAGGTCAAATACAGTCCACAAAGCAAAACTGGCTATTGAACACCGACCAATCTAGTTTTCAGGTTACATCTCATCCAGACCAATCTAGTCCACTTAAGATAACTGGATTCTTCAATGTGCCCAATGAAGCTGAACGAATGGGCACGTTCAATTAAATTTCGCAGTTTGACATTTAGAGGGTCGAAACATGGGAGACAAAATAAGATCTGTTTTCTAGGATTATTTTGTTGACCAAATATAATTTTGTGTATGGCTTTTTTTTTGGCTTTTTGGTCGAATCTTCTAAAAATGCGAATATTAAAACTATTCCATTATTTTCCATCCTACGTTTCGTTGGTATTTTACAACTTCTTCAGGGGCAAAGTTCTTTATTGGAGCGCTTTTTGGGAGAGGGGATACATAAGTTATTTAGTATTTAAGTGATTGCTTTAAATTTCACTTACTGTTTGTTTACAACTATATTTAAAATTATACGGTCCAGAATAGGGGAAAAAATTAACAAAAAATAAATAAATAACAAAACAATTGCATACACTATACACTAAATAGAACTCAAAACTTATAATACAGAAAATATCACAGATCAAGTTGGGTCTGATTTCACAGAGCCACACTGTAATTCGTGTTTATGTTGTCTTTGTCCTCTTTGGTCCTTCATAGTTTTGGTGAGCTTTTGCTGGATTCTAAAGCTCTCTAACATGAGAGATCTGTTCATCTTTTTAATTCAGAGTTCGATGATTTTTTGTATTTTCAAAATAACTTGTTGGGGGAAAAAAGAGGAGAATTTCTTAAAAGGAGGACATGTCTTCCAAAAAGAGGACGCTTGGCAGCCCTAGCTAAAGTCTGCTCCTCTTCTTAACAAAAAGCCCTACGTCGCATTCCTAGACACACTAAAAGTGTAGGATGTGAACCTTCTCGTCACGTTTAATCCTCCAAAAAGAGGACGCATGCTAAAAAAAGCCCTAGCTAAAAAAAAGCCCTATACGTCGCAATCTTAGACACAAAAGTGTTGGATGTGAACTTTTTCGTCACGTTCAGTCTTGCTGTGGAGTCCAGTGGACTGTGGTTTTTTGGTTCTGCACCCTCTCTGCAATATCGTTTGGTAGGATCGTACAACTAATGATTAAGGTGGGCCACGGTCTCAACGAAAAATACCCTCACAGCCTGCAGTACCACCAACTTGGTGTAGTTCCTCGAATCTCTAAGGCAAAGCCGGTCTGGGGTGGCAAGGTCCATTGCTTATCAGGCTGGACTTGTTTGACAACTCTTCCGTGTCGTTGTTGTTCCTCGATGGCTTTTATGTCCAGCTATTCAGGGTTTGGTATCACTTTTAAGGCTGCACCCGACCACCTTTCCAACATACCTCACTTAAGATCAAACAGTAATCAGGGCTTGCAAGCAAAAACTGGAAGGAGGTAGTTAAACAAAATCACTCACAAGAACAACTGCGATATGGAGAGGGTTCTGGAAGCCAGCTCATTATTCGCTATGCCCAAAAAAGCTTCGAAGTCTTAATACCCACAGTTCCGACCTACCTCTTTAAAATATAAAAGACACATCTTAGCAGAGAGCTACCATAAGCATGTATCTTGTATTCATATACCTCTTTGGGGTGTCGTTTTAAAGTGTCTTGAACGTCAAAGTCGTAATTTTGTAGCTTGTTTTCAAGACCGTTGCAGACTTCCTATACCCGAAAAGACTACAAAATTCTAGTTAGACCTTCAAATGTCGTTGGTTAGTTGGATATGAGTTCATTTCTGATCCTATTCACGACATTGAAAATGGCCCCACGTTGGGCGCCAAATTTATTAGAAGATCATTGCGCGTGATATTTACCGTTTCAACCATGTTGATCGTATGTAGTTTCATGTATCGAAGTAAGAGGCACAGAATCCCATGCCAACTTCCTACGAATGCCTAGATGAAGAAGGCCTTTTAGAAGGCAGTTCACAGGTCACACTATGGAGACCCTTTGGACGCATCTGAGATGAACCACCCAACCCGTGTCACATTGGCGACGAACATGTGCGACTAACAGCAGCTGTGGTCGCGCTTATTCCACCTCTGCATTGCGACTTAATAAAATCGAACAGTGCCATGTCCTTTCAAACTTTTAAATGGCCGCACATACTCGTACTCGCAACACATCACGTCAGTCTATCTCTTTGGATCCCTTTCATTTAAAATTGAAAAAGACAAACGAACCCATCAGAGAAAAAGGAACCTTTCCCTTTGTTTTCCTGCTGATTGATAAAATATATTCGCTTTGTGTTTACGTACAAGTACATGTCTGCAAGGACTGCGAGGACCGAACAATACCATCCATATACGGCGCCAGACATCGGAAAGTCATTTGGAATTCTTTTTTTTTTTTTTCAGTAATTGAACCGTACCCTGGGATGTCATCTATTTGTACATGTCATGTCATTGCAAATGGATGGCACTGTCTGGAATGCTCACAGAGTGGACATGATGATTGATGTGACTGAAGATGACCAGTCTAATAGAAAAAAAATAGCGACCATCCCCCAGCACCCCTTAAAGCTGCCCAATTGTTCAACATCCATAAGGACTTCACTTAATTAGACGCGTTCAGGCTGTCATCGCGATGCGCCTTCGACGGTATGGACGGCATTTCAGCGAGACGTAAATTCCCATCACAAGACAACTCATTCGCTTCGCAATTAGATTACCATGTGTGCGCTACGTGATATCACTAATTTGTGCGGCATTCCTCGGGGGACTCGAATTCCATAATCAACGCATCAGGATGCTAATTAGATGCGAACTGTCGGCCGTATGCGTGCGTGGAGCGTGGACATTATGATTGTCTCAAGATGGGATGGATTAAGATGCAAATCCGACTACGGAATTCAAAGTACCTCCACCCCCTCGATGATGACGCGAAAAATCCCCATTCCGGCGGGTGAAAGTTAATTAAATAACAACTTTGTGTTCAACTTCATCGCTGGTTTCCAGTCTGTCCTATTAATTAGTGAAAAATTATACCTGACAGCCCTCGGTTTGAGCTCCGTGGATCGACGTTTTCCCAATTGGGCTACACTCACATCCATTGAGCGACTGACTCATCCCCGTCGCATAATAGGCCTCGCAACAATGAGCGAAAGGAAAAAAACAATTAATTTCGATTTTTTTCCCGGGTTCACCCTGTAGAGGCCTCACTGCTGCGTTATTGTTTCATGTAGAGCCGTCAGTCGACGGGCGTGTTTCTGTTCATTCTTTTTTTTTTTTGTTTTCTGGTTAGGGGTTGCCCGCAAAATTTTTACGTCACTGTCAGGGTGGATAATTGACAGATTGATCGGCGAATTGATAATTCAATTAGTCAATCAAAATTTGTGTGTGCACACCTCTACACAGCGCGAGGTATTCACATGTGAATACGAGTGCTCCTGAGAGAGACGACGTGACACGGTACACAAAAAAAAAAAAAAAAAGTGCCTGTCGCTGCAAAAAGTGAACAGAGTTATTAATTTTTCCCACCGCCAACTTTTTTCTTTTTTTTTTTTTTTGGCTGCTGATGAGCTCCGTTAAAGGACTCAGTGCGGCTCTGTTTGTTTATTCATTAATTTGTTGGGGGGTCATAGTGAGTTACATTTTTTTTTGCGGTCCGATTAAAGTCTTTACTGTTTTGATTGAAGGATAAACGAGTCGGCGGAACGGTTGAGGTTAAAACGGACATCCCTGGTGGTGTTTATTGATTTCAACGAGTGACAATAAATTCATTAAAGCGATAGAGGGGTTTGTGGCAGAGCAGAATGCGCCAAAAAGCTGTTAACAATTAGTGCGGTATTTTTGACACAAATGAGAGGACTTGCTATGTGAAGGTGTTCAGACTGTGTTCTTTAGAAGGGCAGATTCCATAACACTTCGTGAGTTCGAATGGTGGTTCTAACTAAGAGCACCTTTAAGATGGACCGGCTTTAAAAGTGGCTTTCTTATTTTAGGGCATTTTTGTCCACCACTGAAGTGAGTTTGAGTGATTGGCGAGCTGTGAAGAGAGTCGCAGTTTCGATATTAATAATCATTTTTAATGTAAATTTTTCTAACTCACAATGGTGAAATTTTCGGTACAAAATTGCATATTGTGACCTAAAAAATATGTAAGGTGAAGGTTAAAAATGATTTTAAGTATGGCAGAAGTCAATAATTATGTCTTTTGTTAGGTCTGCTTTCTTGTCCGCTATGTTATCTAACGTTCGCCTCTCTTGTGTCGTTTTTCCCTTCTTCAAGCTTGAGTTTGATATTCACAGAGAGGGATCAGCTTATTCTAAAACGACTGCTGATTCTTGTCTTGCCAATTCGTTAGCTTTCTCATAGCCTGGAATGCTTTCACCTTTGGCGACCTACCACAGTTAAACTTTGACCAATTCGTGACAGCATTTCACTACCTTGAAGTCCGACTTACCACCTTTGTCTAGATCTGTATTTTTATAACCCCGACTTGGGACTTTAGTTTGCTTGATTTTACTAAGAATTTGACTTTATGACTTGGTGCCAGTGACTTAGTAAGATCGACTTAACGACGGCAGCTTTATAACTTAGATTTCGGGACTCGGACTTATCAAGCTTGGCTAGAGTTGCAATTGGGTGACTTCATCGTGACAAGTTTGACTTGCAGCCAGTGACTTGATTAATTCGCCATGGTTATTCAACGACTTTGAGTGTGACTTTGTGAGCCCCATTTTTGGACTATTGGCTGCCAAATTGTTCATACAAAGCCACATCTAAAAATTGGGCTCAGTCCTATCGCTTCAAAAAAATGTATTTCAGTTTCATCTGTCAAATACTCAGATAAGGCAAAAGTCGTAGGCTCCGCAAGCCCACCTCGTTCCAGAAATCAACTTCCCTGCAAAATCTTCTTCTGGTTAGGAACTGAGAGCTTTTCACTGTCTTCTTGATCATTCTCGATAGAAAAATCTCGATATTTTGACACCTATAGTGGGTGGATTGTGCTGCCTTGCTATAATGATGCATATAGGTGGCCTTTCCATTTCGTTTTTCGTTAAGGAGATCTTTTTTGACCCTCAATACAATGCACGTGAGCTTTAAGGCGGCAGTTCTAGAATTTATCGTTCAGGAGATCTTTTTTTGGACTCTTTTGTCAGTTTTAGAGTTTCTCGTTCAGGAGATTTTTTTTTTGACTCTGACTACAAAAAGCCAAGCAAGCTTCAAGACAGTACTTCTTCATTTAGACGTTCAGACAAGATGCTTCCCAAAATTTGGCATTTTTGCTTTATAGGACAAACCATACCACAGCCAAGCCTATAACCTTCATAAGTCCAGCAAAAGTTGTCAACCCTAAGTACTCTACGGTTGCGAAATTTTTTATGGATGTGATGCCGAGAGTAGAAGGAGGCTTCAAGTCGCTTTCAACACTACTATTCGATATGTGTATTGTTTAAAAAGACATACCCACGTTTCACATCTTGCAAAACACCTAGTTAACATGTCCTTTTGTAACTATATCAAATTTAGAACAGTCATACTTCTGTTCAACATACTCTTAAGTAGACAGCCTTCATATCTTTATGAAAAAATCCAGTTTCCGGCATCTAACAGATCCTCTTGTCTGGTACTTCCGCGTTTTACATGTCTAACATCCGAAAGACAGTTTTTAATTTCTGCTATCCGCCTTTGGAATTCACTCCCACGTAACTTGCGAGAGCTAACTAATGCACGACGATTTAAAAACGAACTTCGAAATTTTCTTAGAGACTAAAGCAACTCACTTTCTTTCCATCGCTATTCCTCTTCAAGCAATTTCAACTTTAATTGAAATTGATTTAAAACTAATTTAAAATAAATATAAGAAAAACCTTTTAAATATAAAAGCAGTCTAACTTAACTTTCAAATCATTTATGGAAATTAAATTCTAAACAATTTATCTTTCACAGACTTGAACATCAGATATAAGTGAATTCTTACTGTGTAAACATGTATGATACAATAAATATTATTATTATTATTAAGTTGCAAAGTCAAAGCCATGAACTCGAAGTCATTAGGTCGCAGTTATCATGTCAAATTGATGAACTTACTGGCATTTGGTCAAAGTTATGAAGCCCAGTGAAAAACTTGTAACTCCTACCAAAATTGACAAGTCAAAGTCACAGTCGTTAAGTTGATTTCCAAGGTCAGTTAGTCTATTCCATCATTTGAAATCATGCAGTCAAAATTCTTCAGCGTAAGTCATAAAATCTTAAACCTAGACTATCTTTTAAGTCAAAGTTATAGGTACAAGTCCCAGTCCTGTCAAACCTACCAAGTGAATGACATAAAGTTGCTGATCTAGTCAAAGTGACAATACCTGTTATCAATTCTCCGTCACAGCTGTATTCCAAGTTATTAGGTCTTATTCACTTAATAGAAGCTTACAAGTCGCACTAGAAATGTCGAATCCATCAAGTCACTGACATCAAGTCTAGGCACGTTTAGCAAACCGGTTATAGCCCAGGTAGGTAGGTAAATGGGTGCTCTTGTGGCGGTTCCCACAGCTTCACTCTGACCATCAGTTGGGTGGTCCATTGAGTCCACTTCTAAGTCTAAGTCACACATTTACAGCTTTAGCCGTCAAGTCACAGTCAGCAAGTCGAAGTTCCGTCGCATTTGTTAAGTCAGAGTCTTCCCAAATTCAAGTCATCAGCTAATATGGACTCAGTCGAAGTCATCAAATAGCAGTTTGTAAGATACCAAGTGAGTTTGTCAATCTTATTCATGTTAAGTCAAGCTCATCAAGTTCAGGCTAGTCGAAAGTAGTCGTCAAGTTAAGGTTGTCAAGGTATGGGCTCCAAGTCATATAGTTGCAAATCTAGCCAAAGTTTTCGTCATGGAATCTCTTTAACCATTGCAAAGTCAAAGTAGGTAATATTCGTCACCAAATTGGATTTAAAAAGCTGGACCTAGGGTATCGTTGGGGACCTTTGCTTTTTTTTTGAGTTGGATTTATAAATGCGTTGGCTTGAAGTCAACCTGATCGTATATTAAGGAGGAGTCAGATCATGTTTGATGGAGTCATAGGTATAAACTGACAGTCACCCAGTCAAAAAGACTCGGATTAAGTCAAGTTCAGTCTGAAAGACATTTCCCTGTTTTTTTTTTTTGTCTATTTGGTACCGCAGCTCGCTAAAATTACTCACCGGATTCATGTGATCTTTTTATAAAATAAATAAATAAATAGTTGGCGCAACAGGTCCATAGGACCCTAGGCCTAGCGTCTCACAACCATTCGTTCGTGTGAGTTTTTAATTTTTGGGACGAATGGAAGGGATCTACAATTTTATGCCGGGTCCAAACGGCTAATTGAGAAGCTCCTTCATGACAGTTATACTCTCGGATGTTTGTGATCTTTTTAGGCATAATAATTAACGGCGCAACATTGAGTCCTTATTTCATCGGAATCGACCAACTCATTCAGAACTTACAGAGAATATTGTTTTTTAAGGACTGCAGATTCTTGCAAACTGCTGGGCCTATAAAACAACAATTGCCCTTTAACAATGATAGGTTTATAGAAAAATTAATTCAAGACCTCTCAAAGCCAAGTCAAGTCCAGTCAAGCTTTCGATTTGTGTCACTACTGCCATACTATCTCTGACCTCTCTTGATTGGACCACTTGTCGGCAGCCGCACCTATACAATTAAAAGCAACCACTCCTTAACAACACACTCTGCCGACCGAACGCTTTGGCAGTCCGCAACCCGCACCCCTCCCCAATAATGAGATCCATAAATGGTCGATCACTGTGCGACTGCGTCCTTTCACATCGCGCACTACTTCGCTTCTTTTCCGCTTAGAATCAGAGTATCATTAATTTCCTTCTAAAACCATTCGACAGTTCGTAGGAAAATTAATGTCAGCATTAAGGTAAAAATTCGTTCCATTAGCAAGTAGCAAGCAGCAGCCAGCGGCGCAGCAAGGAACCACCGACGGGGGATTTATTTTTTTGTTTTTCATTTTTTTTCGAAAGTTTCTCTTGGGAATCGAATATCTTCCAAGTGCGGCAGCCACCTGCTCTCCCACAGCCAGTTATTTATCCGCCTGCAAGCAGCAAGCCAATCACCGAATGAGTTATGATCGCGACACTAATATAAATCATAGTCCAAACCGCGCCATGGAATCCCATATACCTAATCGTATATAGTGCTCGCAAGTCACAAGACTGCAGCCGCCACCATCTCCACTAATGGCGCGGCTGGCTGGGCTCACTGCTCAGTCAAAAATTCGCCGGGGCTCTCCTCAAATTGCGCTCTCCGATATGAGTTTGACATAATATGGAAAGTCAATTCGACATCGAGAGACCGATCAGCCGCACCATGCGGCCTGTGAACAATGGAGTTCCAAATTGAAAGTCCGCACGTAGACGGGGGTGGGGAGCATTGGATCGTCGCGTCGTCCAGTGTGCACGCCACTATCTACAGGTGTCCGGAATAGCAACTCGCTGCGGCATTAACTGCAAATCGTGTCCAAATCGTGATCGAATCAATTTGGTACACGTGAACTTCGGCTTCGTGGTGCAGATGCGGATTGCATTGGTCGGTCGGTTATACATCATTTGTTAGCAATTGCACTGTTGGATGATTGGCAAATAATTGCACTGTGTGAATGGCGGTACAAGCGTGTGAGCACACTTTGATGATCTGGAGTGGTTTCTGTTCAGTTGGCGCTGGACGCAAGGACTCTGATTGATTTAGTGGACAATTTTTATGGAATCTTTACGATAGAGTGATAGTTTCTTTTGACATACCATACTCGATTGAAGGTGTATTTTGAAGGCTTTTGTGACGAAGCGTTGCACTCTCTGTCTCTGTCTCTGTCTCTGTCTCTGTCTCTGTCTCTGTCTCTGTCTCTGTCTCTGTCTCTGTCTCTGTCTCTGTCTCTGTCTCTGTCTCTGTCTCGGTCTCGGTCTCGGTCTCTGTCTCTGTCTCTGTCTCTGTGTCTGTGTCTGTCTCTGTCTCTCTCTCTCTCTCTCTCTCTATCTCTCTATCTCTCTATCTCTCTATCTCTCTATCTCTCTATCTCTCTATCTCTCTATCTGTCTCTGTCTCTGTCTCTGTCTCTGTCTCTGTCTCTGTCTCTGTCTCTGTCTCTGTCTCTGTCTCTGTCTCTGTCTCTGTCTCTGCCTCTGTCTCTGTCTCTGTCTCTGTCTCTGTCTCTGTCCCTGTCGCTGTCTCTGTCTCTGTCTCTGTCTCTGTCTCTGTCTCTGTCTCTGTCTCTGTCTCTCTGTCTCTCTGTAGCTCTCTCTCTGTCTCTCTCTCTCTCTATCTCTCTATCTCTCTATCTCTCTATCTCTCTATCTCTCTATCTCTCTATCTCTCTATCTCTCTCTGTCTCTGTCTCTGTCTCTGTAAATGAAGAATTAGAATTGGTCTGATACGTTGACACGTTCCTAATCTGTTTTGACTTTGACCTTTAGAGCAATTCAAAAACGCAACCTTAGAGAAATCTTTGAAGTGTCACCGTAACGTAACGCACACTGTCATAGATTTTCCTTCCAGAAGCATCAACCTAGATATATCGACGTGGACTACCTCTGATACGTCGAGAGATGTTGTCTTCGTTAGTCATTCAATACTCCATGTCAATTCAGCAATTTCGCTTCTTCGAAACCATACCCAATCCTTACATTCTACCCACAAGCAAGTTGGGTCGACCTGATTCCAAAGTGCTTTTGATTTATTCAGCCCATAGCAACACAGTCAAAGCAAAGGGGATGGTTTTTGTAACCAAGCGTTATGTATTTGATATGCAACCGAAAGATGTGTCCGACGTATTTTAAGATTTTTGTCTTCGTCACCCCATTCCATGATACTGGCCACTTTTACCCTGCTTTAGCGACATACTCAGATCTCAGATCGCAGTACAGAAGCATGTTCGTTTTACGAGTTCAATAGACAAGACACTAAATCGTTTCTTTTCATCAGTTCACTGTCCTCGGTGTGACCAATTCAATATTTGAAATCATGCTAAGCAGTGCTAAAAATCATGCTTAATATTTTTTGAAATCAAAACCCAAAAAGCAAAAAAAAAAAGAGTTTCTCATGAAAAATAATATAAATAAAATCACTCCGAGACGCTTAGTATGTATAACATGAAAAATATTTTAAGTCAATTAACAAACAGTTAGTCGTTTTAGGTACCTATATCGCCTTTCAATGTATGCGTGCGGGTTTTCTGTGCCCCAAATGCGACAATTTTGCTTGTTTACATACCCGCCAAGATGAAAATGAGCTTCATCTGAAAAGATGATTTTTTTGGCAAAATCGGCATCTTCGTGTAGGCTACTGCATGGCCAGCCGAGGCAGCCATTTGAATGAAATTATTTTCCATTATTAACCGGAAGGATTGTAAATACTTTCAAATAAAAAAAGAAATTTGAGAAAATATTCAGTAGTTTTTTTTATAGCATTTTCAAAAAAAAAAAGAGTTATTTGGCGGACACTGTATCTGCGAGTTGTGGACAGCCAATTTTGATGTCTACCGTGGAAAATATTTTTCGCTTTTTCGTTAAAAAAAAAAAAAAACATAAATATCGAAAATTGTTGTACGCTTTTTAGTATGAAATACGTATAAAACTTAGGGTCGATTTTCGACCACAAGTGAAACTAGTAATATTTGAAGCAAGAACTTTTGTTTAAAAAATTTTAAATATCTCAAAATTCTTGGTTTTTTTAAACTTTTTTTTTTCTGAGTGTAGGCGAAAGGTATCTATCCATTGCAACTGAAGCTATTTATAATGAGGCATGCATTCCTTGCTTAGGAACGTAGTTCATAGCCGGACCTCATTGTTGCTGAACTCCTGTCTCTGCTTTTGGGCAAAATCGATAGCTAGTTTGGACTTCTTCAACAGAGTTCTTTTAAAACCAATAATCGTTGCGGGACCTGCTGTTTTTTTTTATAGAAGCTTTCGTTCTTTTTCGGGCATACGCAGTCCGCATCTTGGATCGACTCTGAATCTGGTTTTAGGAAGGCGAAGTACAGTCCTCCTTTCGAAGCCGTATTTCGCAGCTGCACCGAGAGAGATAGGTGAGGTTTTGACAGAATCCTTTTTTTAGTAGCTCGATCTGCAACTGCTGTAGGAAAGCTTTAGAGCTCCCTAGTACGTTCTGTTTTCAGAAACATTGTTCATAGCTTTTACTTAACGTTACTGGAGTGGTATTCATATAAGCGAGTGCATGTATCTAGTCCTTTATAACTTTGTCAAGCTTTTTTTTGAAGAGCTTTTCTGCCTTGAGAACACAAGTCATGGTTGGAAGTTGAGGCTTTAACTGATTGCTACCAAACTTATTATGAGTACACCAATGCACCACGGTTCAAAGACCTCAAGCTAAAATTTTCCTCACAAGTAAAAGGAGTAGAGAAGAAGAAGGAAGCGTACCTCCTACACGTATTTGGGCATATTTCCGCTGCGTGTTACAACCACACATACACCCGGTTTTTAGCACCAAACCTGGGTACCAATGCTAACCGCCCTGTCGGCGTTTTACCCTCCTTCACCCGGCTTAGTTACGCCACCAAAACCATGAATGATCCCCAGCAACACATCAAAAGCACAACAACATCCCTCCCAGCATCTGCATTCAACCGAAAAATGATGAACTACCCTGGCCGAGCATGCCTCGTTGCCCATATCATTGCTAACTGCAGCAAATGTGTCACTCGTCCACTATGCACCGCCACCATGCAACGCAGCTCTAAAAAGCCTCCGCTGTCATCACAGTGCCACACGAGGGCACACGGCACAAACGCATCACGCAGCGAACGTCTTCCATAGTTAATGTCTCGTTTAAGGCCTAATTCGGTTGTTGTGGTCCTTCAGCGATGTGCACGTCGCGCGGATACGTGTGTTTGGAAAGACGCCTGCGAGAAAAAAGCTCCCAAATCCGCCCCTCCCAACTCAGTTACACTAAACGACTGGTCCTCGCCGCGTCGCCACCACCACCACCACCACCACCATCATCATCATCGTCATCATCATCGTCATCATCATCGCCATCACCATCAGTATAGGCTAGTGCTTGTGATGATGCATTTTGCGGTCTGTCAGTTAGTAGAATGCGATTTGATGGCCGCCCCAAAAAGGGCCCAAACTAGGAAAAGTCAGCGTGTCATGTCATTTTGGCGCGCCAGCCGCCGAGGTTAGCCCATCGTCAGATGGAACAGAGTGCTGCTGCTGTTGCGCCCTCTACTGACAGCAACGGAGGACACTACGATTTATGCACTATAAATGTGCGAACGAATGCTCGCAACGTATCTCGAGGTGATGCGGATGAATTTTGACACTTTTGTGGCCGACTAGCGTCGGTTTTTGGATCCACGACTGCTCCGAGGCAACAGATGCACATATTCTCGGCTATGTGTGTGCCGCACAATGATGACGACGATGATGGGCCACTTTGATACACGAGTGATGGGTTGGTTTTGTGTTGTTTTTGTTTTTGTTTTTGGTTTTTTTTTTTGCGGTAATGATAAACATGGAATTTGAGATGCGATACCGGACGGACGTCGGCTCTAAACACGACTCGGCGCTGTGTGCAATTTCTCTCATTCATCCATTCATTTGTCATAAATCACTCAGGAGTTGTGCGGTGGACCACCGTGGTCGGCGCGCGGAGGCCCGCAAACAATACCTTGATGATTGGTGGTGTACAGCTGGTTAAGTGGCAGACAAATCATCTGCTGTCATCGGATTGACGTTTTGTGAAATTTCACATCTTTTGTTTGTCCGGCGAAGGGGATGCATGCCTCTGCCTGGTATGGCCAAAGGGATCAGATGGTCTTGGTCAATTGTGTCCTCAATGGTCACGATGTTGGATGGTCGTCATTGAGTTTGGTTTGGGTTTGCAACAAAGTTTGCACAGAGGTGCGCTATAAATCGAAGGAGAATATACAGAGATGCATTTCGAATGGGCAACTGGGTCGTACAGACCGCAGGTACGAGCGGGTTTGTCATTGCAAACCAGGCCTCTTCTTCCGATTGACTGAACTATTTTCGAAAAAAAGGGAACGAGCAAGAAAAATTCGTTGGTGGTGGCGGTTCAGGATGGGTAATGAACTTACGACATCTGGCAGATGGTTTAGCCCTTGTTATGGGGTCTGCCTGTTTTTTTTTTCCAACTACAGACCGTCACAGCTTTTCACCCTTATTGCGAAGATCAACTATCAACCGATTGACGTTTGATAGAATTTATTAAGTCAAATAAAAATCGGTATTGCGAAAATGAATTCATAAAATATTGTGCTATTGTGAATGCCTTCAAAATAATTCTATTATTGTGAATGGGAATGTGCGTCTGACAGATTTTTTTTTCTGAGGAACGTACAAACAAAATTAGAAAAATGAGAAACAGAATATAAAATGACTTCACTTTGATAAAGATGAGGAGTTGGTTATCCTACTTTCCTGATAAAATGTATCCACTTATTTTATTCGAAAGTCACAGTTTTAAGTTATTTCTTTAGGTAGCATAAACTCATCAACTGCAAATTTACGATTGAAAGAAAAATTGACAGCTGACAACAAAATCGATGAAAATTGTTATTCGCAATGCCGATTTTGTTCATTCACAATAGATTTAAAAAAAAAAACTTACAATGTAACAACAGTATTGACAGTTGACAGTCACAATACCATTTAACAAAATTGATTGATAAATTTCAATTATTAATATTGATAGTTGATCTTCGCAAAAAGGGTGTTTATTTCGAGGGCGGGTATTGAGCCAGCGATTAGTGCTGCCCTAAGTTCCACATTAAAAATTTGTTTATTTCTTTATTTATTTAAGTCTACCATTTTACAATTTACAGACTATATAATTACATCATTTTTAAAACAAACAAAAAAAACTCTTAAAATAAGAGAAAAAATATTTAAAAAAAAAAAAATAATAAATAATAATAAATAATAAAAAAACTCTTCAAGTGAAGAGAAAAAAAATTAAGTTTAAGAAATTTATCGAAAAGAAACAAGAGAAAAAAAAAAAACTTCCCCTAAGGGAAAAACTTGCGCTTTTAATAATTACATTTGTAAAATTCTAAGCAAAAATTAAAAACAAACCCTATGAGCATTTAATCTTTTTTTAAATGCAATTTTGTTGATCGAAATATCAACACTGGAATCAACGGAGTTGCATATTGAATTAAAACTCCTAATGCACTTTGTTAAAGGCTCATTCATTCCATAGCTTGTCGAATGATTAGGTTCATAAAATAAGCTCACGTCACGGTATTCCCGGAACGTAAAAAGAGAGATTGGACAGTAAGAACGTTGAGTTTATTCTTCCAGAAGCGATGTCTTTTACAAACGTTATGTCCTGAATAAGTCTTCTCGTTTCCAGGGACTTTAAGTTTATTATCCGACATCTTTCTTCATAACTGGGCATTTCTACTGACCCATTAAAGAAAGTGACGAAGGCACTTTTGTATACGTTCAATCCGATTTATATACACCTTATATGCTGGTGCATATATAAATAATAGAACAATATTCTAAAACAGGTCTTACTAAAGAACAATGCAAGGTTTTAAGAGCTTGCTGAAAAATCCTTGAAGAGAGTTAGCTCTGGATGTGTGTTTATTGAAATTTAATTTCGAATCAAATGTAACGTCTTTTATTTCCTCAGATCTAGTTATTAAGTGCCCAGCTATGGAGTAACCATAGAATATAGAACATGGGATACGATGTTCTGGATGCTTTTCACAGCAACAGACGGTCGCAGATTTTATTTCGAGGGCGGGTTTCGAACCTGCAATAACTGACAGCACCTAGAAATATTAGGCCTGTCCCAGAGATGGTTACGACGTTCTGTATGATTTTCCCAACTACTGACCTCCGGTTCGAGGGCGTTTATTGAACCTGCGATAAATATTACTGACAGCAAGGTTCCGGAAGATCCCAAAGTGGGTGCATTTCGCACATAAAATTTTCCACCACCTGTTTCCCCACCAAATCCAACACCAACACACAGAGCAACAAAGTGGAAACGCAAATCAAACGCAAATGCAGCCGGAAAAAGCCTCTACCGCAGTCCGAAACAGTCGGCCGCCCCCCGATCACTTAAAATCACTTTATTAGAATATTCGCCTGATTACTTTTGAAATGCATCTCCAATCAAACTATGCACTCAAATATGCACAAACCGTCGAAGGGCAGGGCTTGCCCTCCTGTGCCACAGCAAGTACTTAGATTTATTTCGCCTTTCAGGTGTCAGAAACAATCGACAAACACAAATTGGGTATAAAATCAAAGGAACAACCAACAGGCAACAGCTCACAGCAAGGATTATGAAATTTGAAAATCCCATTCAAAGACAGAGTGTGCTCCCGCACACACAGATGCGAGAGTTGGTCCTCTTTAGTCCTTATCCATCCGAGTGGAATCGGTTCAACAAATGCCTCAGACTGTTGCACATATTTTGACGGGTCAATGTTGCCGGGTGCGATTCATGAATGAGCTCCATATATGCGAACAGAAGCAACATCATCTCGATACAAGTTTGATAGCAGCGCAAGGGCAATCATCGTCATCATCATCGTCAAATTACGGTCCGCATGGATCTGTGGATAGGATATCTATGGCGAACTTGAAAGTCCCGTCTCTCTGTTTTTTTTGCACGTCACCTTTCCGCCTGCCTCCCCGGTTGCTCTTGAGCTTTTCTTTTATCCCCTGTGCAGTCGGTTTTTGTTCGGGTGGGACTAAACTCCTTTGTGGATGCGCTGCGCTACAGCAAGGGGATGAAACGGATGTGAAATTATCTGGCAAATCATTCGCATGAAATATTCATCGATTCAAATTTATTGTACCTGATGTTGGGCTCTATCGAGTGGCTGGTTGTGTGTCTGCATGCAGCCGTCTGGACGTAGGACAGAGCAAACACGTGAACTGTTTGTTTACATACTTGTGAGGATAAACGCCGCAAAGTTCAGTCCCGCAGTGAATGCTCGGATGATGAATGTCTCGGGTATTACTCAAACCATCTGCACACATCGTCAATTGCCAATTTCCCAGCGGACAACGGAACTAATTCCGCAACACACACGAGCCTCTGCCCTACCCACGTGTAAAGCATCTCACAGCTCCATCGCACAAAACCGCAATCGTATCCATCCACACAGAGAGAAAGAGCGAGAGGGAGAGAGATGTTGCTACTTCATCATGTGTGACTCATATGTCTATTCAATACAGTGTGGCAGTGCTGTGCATAAATGCGCAAAACTTGTGAAAGGAAATCGCATTTTATTATGATTGATGGCTTCGAGATGCGACTGACATTAGCGCAGAACGAATTGGCACTCGCTTGACAAATGCAACGACAGAGTGGAAGATGACAGGCTACGGGTATGCAGCATTATATTCAAATTGTTGATGGTGTTCAGTAGTCGCGTAAGGCTTACGGAAACGACCTTTCGGTAGGTCAATTGGGGATTAGAGCTGTGGAATTCAGGGAGGCACACCCATTCAAACATTGTCCCAATTGCCTGAGGAGATCTTTGAACGTGCGAAATGTGGCGAAGCTGAGTCTTCTGTGGGTAGGTGTAGGTCTCAGGCTTTGCCTTTTCTTTGCCCCACATCAAAAAAGTATTGAATAAGTACCTAGATACCAAGTTTTCCAAGGTCCTAGCCACACGTTCAATTTTCATCGCACGACAAATACCTTCAACCATTACTTTAATTTTTAGCTAGCGCACTTAACGGCTGCGATTTTCCAGAGTAAAGACGTCCACCCCGAAAGTGATGCATTCCAATTTATGCAACCCACACGGAAGGAATTGAAAATCACCAAATACAATTTACGAACTATTCGTTTTTCACAAATCACAACGAATTTTTCTTGGATTGATACGAAAATTTGTAATTTGACATTCAAAACGGCGAAAAATACAAAATTCTGTTTGTTGAATTTTACGATCAGGGGGTCAATTCTGGTTCTGTGAAAGAGTGAATCGAATAAATCGTTTTCTCGTTCTACGAAAATGTGAAACCAAACATCAAAAATTTTCATATGAATAACTTTTTTTCACGTACTCATTTTCAAATGAAAGTTTTTTTAGTGAGATATTGAAAGTTGAGAACCTGATGTCGTACAAAACAGTGGGCGATGTTACTCACCACGATATTTTCACTTATTGAACGAGAATCGCTTTTTAGTACTGAGTGAATCGAAAAAATGAAAACGATTTATTCGATTCACTCTTTCACAGAACGAGAATTGACCCCCAGAAGTATTAATTCGAGCTTCTTTTATTTTTAGTTATTTGCGAGATAGTTTGGCGCAATTTACTACTTCAATAGGTCAATTTCCCAAACACCACTTCTCAATTTAAAATTGCAAAAAAATATTTGGTGATTTATACCGACACTGAATCAATAAAATTTTATAATAATTTAACACAAGTAAATCGAAAACCGAATATTGACGTAGAGAAGTCGTAGATTTCAAAATATTTTTTGTTATTTCTCATGAATTAACCAACGGTGTGGAACTTTTTTATGCAGAGGCAGGCTAGGGAAACGACACATCAAAACCAGTGTTGCCACTAAAAAAAATTAATCCGGTCAAATCTGACTGACTGATTTTGATTTTTTTAAATTCCGTCAAAAGATAAAAAAAAAAATATATAGTAATATTCTTAATTAAAAAGGAAAACAAAAATGATATTAGGTTCGTTCGGGTACGCGGTTTGAATCGAACGCAATCGATCGCAATCGCACAAAGTCTATACAAGTACTCATCAAAAAATGACAGAAAAAGAGAAAATTAGCAAAATAACGAGTAACGAGCAGTTCCTCTCTTGGCTCGAAACAGCTCAGGCTCAGAGAATTTCAACCGACAAGTACTGATAAAAATGTCAAATGCGCAAAATTGACAGGAAACGAATTCAAAATCCGTTTTGAAAATCAATTGTACACAGAAATAAAATATCTGAAAATAAAGAAAATTCTGTGGTGGTCGAATGTTCTCCTAGAACGTTTCATATGTTTCAAAAAGGTAAGTTATAAATTTATTCGTGATATGGATTCGATTTCAAAGATGTAAGTGGCTCAAAGTAGCTCGAAGTACATTTTCAGCTTTCTGAGAGTGTTTCGCTCAATTTTTCGAGTTTGACAGATTTTTAGTGCTTGGCTCGTGAAAGTACGCTAATGGACCTACATATGTACGTACGTCGTTTCTTTATTTTTCTCAACTAAGCTCGAATCTAAGAAAAGAAAAAAGAAAAAAAAAAACAATTCATGGAAAAGCTTTGTTTTGCAGAAAAAGGAACTTTCCACTCCGCTTCGGCGTTCAAAATTGGTAAACCCAAGTCCGAAATTGCAAATATGCTAAAACGTCTTCACTCCAGTCTTATTTGAATGCACACACCCAAAAAACACACATTCAAATGAGACTACCGCGAGGAACCGCTGTATTGTAGGATTATTCACAATAAAGTGGTTTCTGTATGAAATTGTGAGTGTGTTCGTTAAGTACGACTAGGTATCATTAAAATTATAGAAATCTATCCTTTATGTCTAGTCATAGAACAATAATATTTTTCAGGTCGAAAAGTCAGTTAAAGATCGATTTTAATTTTTTTTTTAGAGTTTTTAGGTTTTAGAGTCAGACTGTCTGTATTCTGTCTGCTTAGAGCGGTTCTTGTTGGTTTAAAGTTGCTTAAATGTAACTTGTTCGTATACTAAATAAGGGATTATAAAATGAAAGGTCTGTTCCTTTACTTTTGTAGTAGGAATGGAAAGGACTGTCAAAATGGCAGCGGTGGGGATAAATTCTCTCGCAGAGAGAGACACTTACGAAAAAGTTAGGGAACGCTTTTGTAGTAATCTATGAAAATGACAGATACATAATTCAAAAATTCAAAAAAGTGGTACGAAAAGTCGTTAAAATATCGTATAATTTCGAAGAATTTGCTAATTTACGAACAAAATTTGTTTATTCATCTTGAAAATTGCTTGAGCAATTTTGTAAATATTTTCAAACATCAGCTCATTATACTATGTTCCCACCAACGTAATTAGCCAAAGTGATTTATAAATCACGAAAGACGTCTCCACCGAGCTTTACGTGATTTAGTGTGACATTTTTGTAAACTTTGACATTAGGTGTCCAACATTCAATACTGTAAGATAGTTTTTTTTTTTTCGTTTCTGTTTTGTTGCCATACCTGCCAAGAATAAAACAATTTTTGATTGTATGTTATTAATAAAAATATGAAAAACCCCCAGAAACACAAACAAAATTCGAAAAATGAATTTGAAATAATTTTTTTGACAGTTTATTTTTTATTTTTTGTTTGCTGAATAAACTGCTGAAGTTAATAACAGGTATGTTTGATTTTATTTTGTGTGTATTTGCGATGACAGATACGTAATTAAAATTTAAACACGTAAATCAGGTGTATTTAGCTAAATCACGTTGGTTTTTAATTGAATTTACTTCAACCCAAAATTCTGAAATTGAATAATATTTAAATAGCTGAATTATTTAGCAATCGGCAAGTGCTCTATATTTATTGTTAATTTGTTGAATATTCTTTTTTTCATTAGGAAAAAATTCAAAAACAAAATTTAATATAAAATTAGATTTTCCTGGATACAACTGCTACTGATGTAAAATACTCTACCAAATTTAGGAAGGGATTTTGAATATTAATTTTCGTGTTTATTTTTTCCAAAATGACATAAAGTCATCATCATCTCGATTATTTTAATTGTTTTCTTAGAAAAAGCTTTCGAAAGATACAGATGGATAAATTGAATCAAATTAAGGCAAATTGTACTTTGTACTCGAGCAAACACATTTCTATCGAATTCCATACAATTGTATCGACTTTTCCATCCCTGATATCTTGCTCTCGCGATGCCGCTCTCTTTTACGAATTTCGAGTTAAGGAAGGTAATCTACAAAATATTTGTGTCAAATTGAGATCGGTTATTGGAATATCTACTTCTCATTTGATCGCATTATTGATAATGAAAAATGTTGATTCGCGACTTTTGAGGGTTAAAATCTTCACTTTGCACAATTTCTAGAATTACGAATAAAAAGTCGTGAATTAGTAAATCCTTAGCTTAGCTCTAAAACTTTTCCTTTCCTGATTTTGGGCTTATTTTTCTTGATTTGATCTTAAAATTCTTTCCGTGTACCAGTCACGCTACGGAAAATCCCTGTGCCTTACAACCGCGTCAGTAATTTGTCACTCCGATGAGGAAAAAACCCCAAAAACCTGGCACAACAATGACGACTTGGTCGATGTCACATCAGCAACGACGAACAGCACTCGCCTGATGGAGAGAGCGCATTCGGGGGGAGGGGGCAAACGATTCCCCCAAGTGTAGCCAATAAAACCAGCTGCAGCTACTTTCGCGGATCTTGTCCAACTGCACACCTCCATCCATCGATCATCGCACAGCCAAATGATCATCGAGCATCCACATCGCCGTCCTCATCATCATCAACATCAGCAGTCCGATGAAGAATGGATCGTAGTCAGTTGCATGCGGTGTGCGCGCACATTGAGTGTCCTAAAGACAATTCCATGTTTGCGTTTCGCAACCAATCATCCATTAAATACATCAAAGAGTTTTGAGCTGCAAGACTGGTGTTTCTGCATTCTCACCATAAGCGTATGGACGGTGCTCCCCGACAGCTGTCACTTGGTCACATCGGTGACAGGAATTGATTTCAATTTCACATTTCAAAGCAGACGATTTTATAAGAAAGTGTTCGGCGTTCGCTCTCTCAATCTCTTGAGATGACAAGAATGATGCTTCTGCTGATGATGATGATGATGATGACGACGATGTATGGCCCCTCTTCGCACATTTAGCCGCACAGTTGTTGTGTCCATCATGGGGGATTTATTTTCGGGGTGGACACATCATATGTACGTGTACACATGAAACTGTCACGTCTATGGTGTTCCTTTTGCTTCCTTAGCATCGTGTTTGGATGTTAAATGTCATTTGTTTGGGTTTTTGCCTGCGTTCTTGACAGACTGGTTGGCTCGGTAGTGCTGCGCCCTGGCAAATATACCTCAAGCTATGTGACATCGGAATGTGATTAATTCTTGACGAAGTGCAGAGTTTGTTTGCGTTGCGAAAGGTATTTTTAAAGGTGTCATCGTGAGAACAGAGAACAGAGCTGCCGGTGGACGGGTGGAGCTGACAGTAACAGGTTTCGAAAGGCAAAGTACCTCATTACGAGAGACGGTAGGATGCGTACCTTTCGCATAGGGTGAGTGATTTGGGGGAGATAAGTTGCACTGCAGGTGAGAATGAGTTAGCCTTGTGGCTATAACCGCCATAAAGAAGGGCAGCTAGTTTGCACGCAACTAGGTCATTCATCTGTCGAAGAAAAGAACCATATCTGTCGAACTTGGAAGAGTATCTGCATCAGTTTGGAGGAAGGAGTACTATCACTGTCGACAAATTTGTCAAAATTGTGGTTTCTTTCATATCCTGGCTTAGAGGGAGTCCTAAAAACGTTTACTATACTAAGAACACGACTTCAGAAGACTGTCAAAGCCAGGGCTATGAGAATTTACCTCGTGAAAAAATTCAAACCAACCTAAGATCGATTAATATTTTGTGAAACCTTTTCAATTCATGTCACTGACTTGAAGGCGTTTTAACTTCATCCGAAGGTGCGGAATTTTCATCCCGGTGCAGTCTTTGTGGGAGAGGCTGGTGACCGTAGGCGGGACGAATCCCTCTCAGCAATGGTGCGGTGTTGGTCTTGGGCCCACTGGAACTCAATACCGATTTTCCGAGTGAAGCCTATTCAACGGATTTCTATACCAGAGATTGCCTAAGACAAAGTCCCAGAAGGTCAATTATTAGCCAGTTAAGCAGCTAAAAGGCTCTCTTTTTATACTATGTAGACTCCGACCTGTCTACATAAAAAAAATGCACGACTGAGTCGCACATTACTTGCTCCTTTATAAAATAGTTTATATATAAAAATAAATAAATAAATAGTTGCGCAACAGGTCCATAGGGACCTGCTTCTTACAACCAATCGTTTTGTGTGATTTTTAAGGTTCCCAAGGGAAAAAAACCGGAACCTTATTTAATTTTTGCGACGCATTAAAGGGATCTACAATTTGTATGCCAAGCCCAAACGGCCAATTGAGAACCTCTTTCATGACAGTAATTCTCTGGGATGTTTGTCAGACGTTCGCGAGAGGTGGAAACAAACCTTAAGATGGAATTTGTTTTTTTTTTTTCGATGATCGACCCTGGGACCGCTCGTAGTCCAAAACACTAACCACTAATCCACTTCCCCTACAACTTGTTTGTCTACATACGGATGGAAAAGGATCACACAAGTCACTAGATTTCGCTGACGAACGAGCTTAATTTCGGCTCGAGCACCGGCCATTTTGAGCAAATATAAGAGTTGGTACAATGTACCGGCTTAGCCAGGACACACTTAGACCGGGCGAGCTTAAGAACGTGCAATGTCATCCATTTCCAATTAACCGCACACAGCTTTGCCAGTTCATGTTCAGTGCAGACTGTAATTTTGCTTGATTAACTAGGTTGATGTACTGGCTTAGCCAAGACACATGTTAACCTAAGTTAAATCCATTTCTATGCCAGAAGAAGGCCCAATCGATCTAGATTTACTCACACAGCTTTGCCAGTTCATGGAGGAATATTTTCGGTACATACTGTAATTTTACTTGTTTGACCGGCTAGGTTGTTGTACTAGCTTATCCAAGACACATGCTGACCTTAGTTAAATCCATTGCGATGTCAGAAGTAGGCCCAATCGATCTAGATTTACTCACACAGCTTTGCCAGTTCATGGAGGAATATTTTCAGTACAAACTGAAATTTTGCTTGTTTGACCGGCTAGGTTGTTGTACTAGCTTAGTCAGGACACATGTGGCCTCAGTTAGATCCATTTCTATGCCAGAAGAAGGCCCAATCGATCTAGATTTACTCACACAGCTTTGCCAGTTCATGGAGGAATATTTTCAGTACAAACTGTAATTTTGCTTGTTTGACCGGCTAGGTTGATGTACTAGCTTAGTCAGGACACATGTGGCCTCAGTTAGATCCATTTCTATGCCAGAAGAAGGCCCAATCGATCTAGATTTACTCACACAGCTTTGCCAGTTCATGGAGGAATATTTTCAGTACAAACTGTAATTTTGCTTGTTTGACCGGCTAGGTTGTTGTACTAGCTTAGTCAGGACACATGTGGCCTCAGTTAGATCCATTTCTATGCCAGAAGAAGGCCCAATCGATCTAGATTTACTCACACAGCTTTGCCAGTTCATGGAGGAATATTTTCAGTACAAACCGTAATTTTGCTTATTTGACCGGCTAGGTTGATGTACCAGCTTATCCAAGACACATGCTGACCTAGGTTAAATCCATTGCGATGACAGAAGGAGGCGTAGTCGATCTAGATTTACTGGAATCCATTTGTTTAGTTGCGACCTCGGTTGAAGTCCTTTTCTTTATTTGCACGCGTCGCCCTCTACTGCCCATTCCAATTTGAGTTCGATAAATATTATCAGTCACTGCCCAGGCCCACCATATACATCCCATCCATCTGCGACTAATTACATCGCATAAGTCAAATTCCGCTTCTGCACATGTGTGTAGCAAATTGGCAGCCACTCATGGTGCACGCTAATTAAGCGCTTATTATGCCCCAGTATCAGGTGATTCCATACACACGCTAAGCACCAGCACCCGAATGATGAGTTTCCCTCCAAGGACGCATCTGCTTAATCAATACGCTCCTTGGTCTGGTCTCCTACTCCTATTAGTACTGTTTTTCTCTGCGTTATGTACTCTCCTCTCCAATCAATTATTCGCTTCCAAGTACGCCCTGATTAGAAGAGCATTCACGAGTCGAACGAATTATGCATTCGACTTAAGTTTTTGACACGAGAAATCCCTGTCCAGGGATCATGAGCATAACCGCCTGAGATTTCTTTCCGGTGCTGTGGACAAATGCGGGCGAGTTCCCTTGGTTTTTTTTCCATTTTCTTTTTGTTGTTTCCCATCAACACTGCAATCGATCAAAAGGATACTGATATAAATACACATGCACCGTGGCGACCGTCGTCGCCCAACGAACCACAACATGTGCAGAAGGAGGAATCTAATCAATTCCAATTAGGACATCTCACTGCGATGCTATGTATCCCGAATGAATTATTATTATTAATCATTTACTTATTATTAGTATTCCTCTCTCTCTCTCAGCAGGCAGGAGCTGGATCCAGGAGTCAGTAGCCGCCGCCGGTCCACTGAATGCGGTGAGATGATGAGTGAGCGACCAGCCATCCATGACGTGGTGAAAACTTTCATAATTCATAATAATTCACCACCCCCACCCCCGGCCGCCTGGTAGCTGGATACATGTGTGCGTGTGTGCGAAATGCTCGTATTAATTAGTCAACATTAAGAAATCTGAGTGTGGACACTTTGTCTCGGGGGAGTTTTTCCTCCTTCGTCGTTGTCGGCTAAAGTCCGCCGACCAGTATGGTGACTGATGAGGACCAACACCAGGGATGCGAGACTCTGATTGAAAATCCGTCCGCACCGTCCACCGCCGATATCTGCAATTATAATCCCGCATTGATGACGCAAAAGCCAAGATGAATGTTGGCAAGTTTCCCTAATTTGACGTCCCACATAGAGCAAGGAGAGGAAGCGAACTTTTAATCCTGATCGCAGCTCCCTCCTTCAGTTGATATTTACATGTCAAATAACTTTCAATCACTGTCGACAGGATTTCTTATTATATACATATAGGGGGAAGGAAATCCTTGTGCTGATGGGGTAGGTCACCACATTGGTGGACGCGGACGCCTTCAAGTCGATAAAGTTTTTATCCTCGCAAGCAGACAAAAAATGAGAAAAGTGCAGAGTTTTCCTTTTTTTTTATCCTTTTAATAATTTTTTTTTCCGTTCATTCTCTGCTCAGCTTCTATCCTTGGACGCTCTTTGGTTGATGTTAATTAATTCTTGTCTTGTAGCGGTAAGAATGGATGCAAGGCGTGTGGGGGGGGTGGGATAAGGATAAGGGCAAGGGAAACGGAAAAACTTGCTGAACCTGTCCACCCGGCAATATGTCAGACAGAAAGACATCATTATTTCGAATTGTGTGTCGGTGTGTGTGTGTGTGCATACTTTCGCTGATGGATAGAACAAGGAGCGAGTGACTGACCACCGTTTGACGGATTGGTCGGGCGGGGTAGTCGACAGGAGTTCATCGATCCGCAAAGTTTTGTTGGGTTTTTTTTGTTTTTTTGATTTTATTCTTTCACCGAGCTAAGCCCTACTCCTGCCTGACGGGACCTTTACCTTTCAGTCACATCATCCTGCAGTCGGCGCGCGGTCAGGATGAGGGTAGGTTAGTCGGTGTTTCTTAGATGAAAGACGTTGATTGACTTTCTTAATTGACTTTACTTGGTGTCAATCAAGCGGAGTGCCAGACTTGTACAGTTTGAGTTGGAAACGGAATGAATGTAAGATATGAAAGGAGACTTGCTGGGGTGCGGCGGGGATGAACGGAATTGTTACTTTTAGATAGCCTGGTGCGGGTTGTTAGGTGTATGATACGTGAGCATGACTTTCGGGGTTGGTTTGCATGTGAGAGAAGTGGCGTTTGAGTGTCAATCGGAGAGATATTTGTCCAAGATTTCCATGCAAACTGGAGAAGGACGTGACATGTCTGTCTGTCCATTCAAACTGGACAGACAGACTGCAACGCATAGAGATTTGAACTTTTTTGTAAAAAACAAGGTGCCTTATAAGCAATTGGTCGGAAAGTTACCTCGAAGGCAGAACAGAACCGTCTGAGGCCAGATATTCCCTAAACCTGCTTCGGGGATGTCAAAACTGTAAAGTTTGGCGTGTACAAGTTTCACTTATCAGCATCGCCTTTCCATTGACTTCACTGGTAACCTGAGAAATCCTTACCGACCCCAGCTCGAGGTATGTGGCTTATTTCAGGTTACATTTGAGGCCTTGAATAGGGCCATGCAGCAGCGAACCCTACGAGGTATACAACGACTTTGACTCTTTTTGTCGACGACTTCTTTAGCACTCAGACAAAACTACTGGACCACTGTACCACCAGAAAGCGGCTATAATCAATACTGTTGAGTCTTACAGCCTTACAAGGTGGAGAAAGCTTTTGGGGGATAACGTCGGGTCGACGGTTTTTGTTTTTGAGAGGGAAAGCAACTTGACTTCTTGGACCTTGTGCCTTGAAAAAACTCCAACTTAGAGACAGCCTTCGGTCGGGATAACCGAATTTCGCGGAAATCAATGTCCTTGAGAGATCATAAGATATTTGCGAGTCTTTCATCTCATTCAGTTTTCTCCATTAAATTCGTAGGCTAGAAGCTGTGGCCGCGGCTTGTTTAATGCAGCCTCAAAATGAATGTCGCCAACTTAGTACTTAGTTAAGTGGTTTCAGGACCTAGCTAACTGAAAGTTCGTATTGGTCGTGATTTAGGTTGACTGGCAACAGCTTCAGCCTGAGTTTGTCGAGGGCTTGGTCCGCTATCATCTCAGACTCAGACTATAGGGGGAGAGCCTTGGAAATTGGCCTCCCGTTGGGCGCTTCAAGTTGCACACGGTGTTTTGTGCTGATCCTTTAAGTTGGAATCGCAACTGTGCGGGTGAAAGAATCTGTCAAGTCCTAGCTTTGCGTTTTTTTTTGACTACGTCAATGCCGTTTGTCGGAAGCGCGCCAACGCAAACTGGACCAGATATCCAACGAAAATACGACCAACCCCTTTACCCTTACATAGCCCTCTACTGGGGTTTTTAAGGTTGAGAGCCTCCCAAGTTTCTCTCTTGGCAATCTACACTACAAATTGACAACACAGCTCTTCCAATCCAAGTTACCACCTCAGCGGTGACAAATGGCGTTAAATTTAATATTTTTGGTGTTGTATATAGGACAACGCCGAGAAAATATTGAAATTTAATATTTTGCGTGTATTCAAATTAAACAACTTATAAAAATTTATTGATTTTAAATAATGTCTGCTATTACAAAATATGTCTAAAATATTAATTTTTATTTATAAAGTAAGATGGGTTTCAATACAAAATTATTTAAATTAAAGAATTTTAATACATTCGAATTAAATAAGCTGCAGATTAAAATAAAATACTTTTACCTAAAATTTAATATTTCTTTTGCACAATCTTTTTATATTTTAATACTTCTCTAGATTTGATTTAAATATCTATAGGATATATTTCAACAACGAAAATATTTTATTTTAATACCAATTTTTATTGGTTTTAAGTATAACAATACCTCAACTACCCTAACATTGACCAGCTTTGATCTTTGAAGTTAAATTTCACAGCTCTGTTTGTAGATATCCAGAACCTTCTATTAGATTATGGGGACTATCGTTCTGTAGGATTAACCAAATTTTGTCGACTCGTTTTTGATTTATATAGGAAAAAGTGGGTGGTCAATGTTAGTGCCCGAGTTATCTTATTAATTATTCAGTTAATTGCTTACTTTTTGGAATGCAATATTTATATTTCTGAGGCAATGAACTCGAATCTTTAGACCGCCCTTATCTTCAAAAGCAAATCCACTTGGAACATCTCTGCGCTTCACAACTTAAAAAAAATAAAGTGCACGACTGGGTCAAACGTAACTTTCTCGTTTATCAAAAGTTTTAATGTAAATGAAGTGGGAGTTGCTGATTGTGTAAGCTCCAAGCTGTTGGAAATATTTTTAGGGTGCATATTCAATATGGTGGAAAAAATTGGATGTTGATAATATTTGCTAAAAAGAAGTTTTACTTTACTTTTACTTTCATTGGAAATGTGAACACAGATCGAGATTTGGGTATTCATTTTTGAGAAATATTTATAACACGTCACTCTTCGATTTTTTGGAGAAAAACTAAGTACGGGATCTTATTTCTAATACTGATTTTATCATTAATAAGTATTTTGGTCAAAATCGTTAGAGCGGTTTTTGTAAAATTTGGCAGACAAAACTGTACCAAATATTGCAAGGTTTAGTTTGAAAAATACTATTGCTTAGCTATTTAGCTGAAAAGCGAGTACCTACAAGTTGTTGTTCGGGATGTAAGCATTTCTTGGTTTTTAAAGGGGTTTTCGAGATATAAGCAGTTTTTAAAATTAGCGTTTTTGATAATTCGAATTGAAAACTAAGGACTCAATAATGTTTGAAACGTCAAATTTACTATAAGTTTGCATTTTGGTCAAAATCGTTATTGCCGTTTTCTAGTAAACTAAAGGAAACAAAATTTTTCAAAAATAACTTTTTTTAAAAATTCATTTTACGATTATACAGAGTAACTGAGTCTGCCATTAAGTTAGAAATGACCATATTACCTTCGAAATCAATTTTTTTTACAAGCGTATAGACCGTTTTCGAGATATGTCCAAATTTAAAAAGCATTTTTTATCCAAATCATTGAGTAGGACGCTCAAATTTACACTAAATTCTTAACCAAGCGACAAAATAGGGCTGGGGTCAAAATTCTGGATGGTTGAAAATTCTTTTTACAAAATTCTGCTTGTCAAAATCATCCTTTATAAAATTCTGCAAACAATAAAAAAACGCTTGGAAAATTTTAAAAAGCGCCCGCTTTTGAACGTTTTCCAAACCGTTTTTTATTGTTTGTAGAGAGAGAAAAATTTTTTTTTCTTCTAATTTAAGCTCTCCTTTTCTTAATTTTTATATGTAGACTTTTATTTCCTCCTGGGCGGAAAATAAAAAATGTCGTGGGTATTTTTTAAAAATACGATTTTATTTTATTTTTACTATAGAAATACGAAAGTAAACAAAAGAAGCGATACTGCTATTAATATTTTTTAGGAAGACTGAGGAAAAGTCTTTTTCTGTCCACCAACAGTAATTACAACGAACCTCCTAGGAAAATGGTCTTAGAGTACTCGAAGATCCTACCGAGTCGATTGTCGAAGGAATTTGGATTAAACATCATTTCGGCTGTCCTTTTATACCGCCGAATTGAAGTATTAAAAGAAAACAAATGAAATTATAATAAATAAAAGTTGCAATTATTCAAATCTGTTTTTAATTAAATTTTGTATTTTTTTTACCAATAGATATTGTTTTTTTTTGTATTAAAATTTCTTGTCAATATTTAATGCATTTTTTCTTGTTTCTTTTTAATTTTAATTTTATTTTTATTTAAAAATTAAAAGTGAATCATTTTTCATGTTTTATAAATTCTGAATTGTTTTTTTTTTTTTTGTATCTGCTTTTTTTCTCGTCGTTTACATTATTTGATAGTTGAAAAAGAAAAACAGAATAAGCAGAATTTTATTGCTTTAAATTGAAAATCTGAATTTCGTTCAGCGGAATATTTGTGTGAGAGGACAAAATTTTGCAAAGCAGAATTTTTAAAGCAGAATTTCGACCGGATCCCGCCAAAATAATATATTTGGGTTCAAAAGTAATACCGATATATTTAAATCTAATCACTTTGGTTCAGATTCTGTATTAAAACCAAATGCAAATGTAGTAAAGTTGATGGCTTTAATGAGTTCGTATTAAAATGTAATCAGAGTAGATATTATATTTCAGGTCAACTAAAACCTAATTGTAATAAGTTCCTGATTGAAATATTATCTTAATATAGAACGGGCTAGATTGTGGAACAAAAATCCTGGATTTTAATCTTTAGCTATTAAAGTTCAGAAAATTCGTATTAAAAAAATTAATAAATTTAAATATAAATGTATTACAGAAAACGAGTGTGCTTTAGAGCCAGAGGTTCCCAATTTTTTTCGGCCACGGAACCCTCAATGATCAAACTTTTTTTGGCGGACCCCTATATTGATATTAACCGAAAACATCGGTAATGGGAGTGCGGTTTGGATATTTTTATGTTTGACAAGAAAAGAAAGAATAAATGATATAAAAAATTATTATTTTTTGTTTTATGAAACATTTATTGTACAACAAAAAATACTTTTTTAAACTTTTTAATGTGAAGAATGAAATTTGTTCACATATTTACTTCAAATATCCTTAAAATTAGGCTTAATGTCCGACAACTGAATGCGAAGGTCTAGAGCTGCGTCCAGTCTGTTTCTGTATTTGTTTTTTTGTGTAAGTGACGTGATGGCACGATTATGATTTGTCTACGGAACCCCTTTGATCCCTTCATGGAACCCCAGAGGTCCGCGGAACACCATTTGGGAAACGCTGCTTTAGACGACACGACTGAAGTGAAACTTCTTTAGCTCCATCTATATTGTATGTACTCGCAAACGAAATACTGACTGAGATAATATTATATATTTCATGCACTGGCTATGAGAGGAAGAGAGAAAGAAAATGTGTGCGCGCACTGCTCTCTCTTGCCCTACAGTAATATACGAAACGAAACGTAACTCTCTCTCTTTCTATCTTCACTAACTTATATCTCCCTCTCAACTGCAGTTCGCAATTTTCGTAACGCTTTCGTGACGCATTCACCAGCTTACCCCCCAAGTCAAGCGTGCCTAAAGAAGTTTTACTTCAAAAATGTTTAATAAATTGGAAATATTGATATAGACCTGTAATTCTAAAAAACACTCCCATATTTGTAACCGTGTAGGTATACATCTCCCACATGGAAAGTCCTTAACCCACCACTTTCCACTTTAAAAACAATCCCACTCTCCGTGTCGTAACTCATCGCATATCCATCAATCGATAATCTGCCGATCACAGGTAGATCAACCACCGCCGCCGCGCCTTAGGCCAGACAACTCGTTCACGCATCTGCTTTTTGAACTCTCTGATATGACTCCAAGTTGAAGTCCCTCAAAGACGTGCGCGCTCTCGAGTCTCAACTCAACCCGAAATCTCTTCGTTCGACCCGGCAGTCAGTCAGAAGACTGGTGTTCACTTGATTGATGGCAACCACACAATCAGTCAAACCATTCACACGACCTACGGCACTTTCGTCTCAATTTGGCCACGATAATTCAACTTTTATGAGACGTAATTCTGTCAGATTGATTGCTCAATCAGGAGCGTTAAGATCGCACGGCTCCGGATAGCACGACCCCTGTGGTGGCATCCACCATCACACGGTGATTTTGCAGCGGCGGCAGCGCGTGATTTCTGTGTGCACCGGCACCGCAGCTCACTGATGCCGATGATTATGATGCGGCCGTTGTGAGTGAGCCTTTCAGTTATGTATAGTAGTTTGCTCTGTGCGATAATCCACCCACATGTGTGTATGCAATGCCCTACGAGGACATACAGTCAGTCGTGTCGTGTCGTGTCTCGTGTGGTATTGTTGCAATTGTCGGCTGGCAGAGGTTTTGTAAGGCTCTCAGCCTATTATCTCAAGATCGTAAATTCATTTACGGTATAACAACGACATGTGCGTGTGGCTGGGTGTGTGGGGGCGACGATGACTCAATAAATCATCCAATTGTTCAACACTTAACTATCTAAACTAAGTAATAATTGCACCTGTGAGACGAGGATGTGTGCCATTGTGCATCCTGTTGTACAAATATCTTGTGGGCCTCCTCCACAGCAATTGCCAATTGTATGACATTATTATTAGGGGGGCGATTATTACTCTTTATTATTACCGCTATTATTACTCATAATTTGCATTGTTATCCTGCCCAGGATGTCTGAGACGACGACGATGATGATGAGGAAGGGCTGCTCCACCAGGCTTAACATAATTTGTGTTGATGTTCGGAGAATGTCCAGTTGGGTGTTGCAGCAGCACTAGTCGCACAATGCATACGGCATATTCAGGCGCAGGCATTTGTCCTGAGGTGACCAAAGTCGTCTGTCAGTATGCGGAGTAGGTTTAAGTTTAAGTGCCGCCTCACCCAGTGTACATGTGTTTCATGGTTTTCTTACGGTCTCTAGTTTGTCCGAGCCAACGGGAAGAGGCATTTGCAAGATGACACTCAAACACTCAAATTGGAGAGTTCTCTTCAAGTGAATTTATATTTAATGATTATTTATGGAGCTGCCAGTTGGATAGGGGAGTCCTCAGTCCTATGGCTTAACTTCATTCTTTATGGATCAATCTTAGTGGGCTAAAGTGAGTAGCGCCCAACTCACTTTTGCCCCCATAGACGGGGGTTAGATCTGTGTATTTCGACAGTCACACCAGGACGCAGGAGAGACTCATCACATGGAAGCTTTTCAGGCTCTGCTTCTTATGGGGTTGTATATTCGACGGGGTCTTGTCTTTTGGTCGTCTGCTTGGAAATATTTTGTGCAGTGGATACCTTTTTAGAGGGACGTGCCTGACTTTAGCATAACTCGGCGTTATCACCTCAAACTTGTTTCACGTGGTGACAGGGAGAAAGCTAACAAATTGGATCAGAGGCTATAAAAGGGAAGAATCCTTAACTAAGAGGCTTCGCAGTTAAGTGAGACTAACATCGACAAAGACTTTAAAACCTGTTCCCTATTTAACCATAAATATTTGTGCCAATAGATTTAGAGGAGATTATCGTACAAATTGGCAACCTCATTGTACTGAAGCTTGCCCTCTTTTTGTCGTACCGATTACGTGGTCATTTTAAACCCGATCTTTATAAATTAATTTAACAATCTACACAGACGGTTCCAAAATGGACTGTGGACCGGGTGCGGGTGTATTAGATTAAGGCATCCCACACAGTGATGCCAGACTTTTCGGACTGAATTGCAAACGATACCACGGTTGCCACTTTGTTAATTTTTATTTTGCTTTTTGAGTTTTGCTAATTTGGTAGTTTTTATCTGGTTATTGTAACTTTTTGAGCAGGAGCACCAAAAATACGAACTCGATATCACCTCACTTATAAATGTTTGTTTTAAAACAAGCAATTTTTGAAGGCTGTTGCTATTCGCACGTCGTTCGGGATACGGCTACGTAACGAAATGGCAAAGTTAAACCGCGGCAAATAGGGGTAATGTGCTTCGCTTCGCTCACTAAAAGGACTCTAAGTATTTTAATGAAAATACCATTACGTTACATCAAATAAGTAGCCGTGTCCCTACGCCAGGCAAATGTCAGTCAGTGAAAAAATGATGTGCGAATAGCCACTTCGATTTTAAAAATCAAATATAATAATTTGAGTTTAGAAAATCATGCTTTTGGACAGTAAATTTGTTCTCTTTGTGTTTTATAAACGTCTCCAGATTTTTGGTAAGTTTTATCTTGGTTTGGAAACCTTTTTTTTTTTTTCAATTTTGGTAGCTAATTTTTTTTGCAAGTGGCAACCGTGCACGATACATGTCAAAAATACCCAGAAATGCCCATTTTGCAAATTCCAAAGCTAAGAAACAACAAAAGACACAATTTTTTTGTTCTGAGAGATAAAAAAATACCCTCTTCCGCCCTTTTAGCTCATTTTGAATGGCAAAATTCCCACGAAATGACAGTGATGCTCAATAATATACACAATCCTCACTCACTACATATGCGCCTGTCCAGCACTAGGTAGGTCCGGACAGCGATCTCTGGGTAAACCCTTCTTCGACTCCCTTGACGAGGTCTCGAAGAGTAGTATTAGGGAACTGATAACCCTTTTGAACTCCACAGGCTGGATCTAAACTCCCCTATTCGACAAACGCAAACAACCAGGTCAAGTGAGTTGTGGTAACAAAACGGTACAAGTAGCAATCTACTTGTGTATTTTTAAAACAAACCGCCACTCCTACCTACCTTCCTTCTAAAACAATCAGCCTTCTTATTCCAATTCTAAGACAGACACCTTCTATTTAGAAACACAGCGTCTGTAACCACTCCAACCTCTTTCGGAGTACCTCAAGGTTGTCATTGAAGTCCCTTGTTATTTTTATGACTCATTCAAACGGCTCAACGGAGAAGCTTTTTTATAAGAATCACGCTATCGGAGGTGAAGTTGTTACATCAACCTTGAGCGGTAATTTTTTACTGCTCTGTGGATCAACCTGAAACTGACCTCAGTTTGTATGTTTCTGGCTACAAATAGGCATAAGTTCTGTGCACGTGACTGTCTTTCACTGTAGGAAAATTTGGATAGATTCTCTGATGAAACAAAACAAATCAATTAGTAAACACAGCGCGGTTTCAAAAAAAAAAAAAAAAATAGTTGGCGCAACAGGTCTGTAGGGACCCTCGGCCTAGCTTCTCACAACCATTCGTGGGTGTGAGTTTTTTAATTTTTGGGACAAATGGAAGGGATCTACAATTTTATGCCGGGTCCAAACGGCTAATTGAGAAGCTCCTTCATGACAGTTGTACTCTCGGATGTTTGTCACACGTTCGCGAGAGGTGGCGCAGCGGAATAAAAGCATAAGTTGGAATTTGGGTTTTTTCGGTATTCGAATCTGGGACCCCTCGCTTAGTAGTCCAACACACTAATCAGAATCACTAAGCTAAGTTTCAGGTTTCAGCTTTATTTAAAATTACTACGGCCAGTGATCCCAGATTGAGTGGGAAAGTTACAATTTCCTTTATAAAGAAAAAGGGAAAAACGAGAGACAAGTCGGGGTTTTGTGTATCCGAATGTATTCCACTCGTTTTGATTTTATGTCTAAAAGAAAAGGAAATCGTTGTCATTTTTATGTTATATGCTTACTTTAAGCTTGTTCATAAAAACAGCTTAAATTTTTTAATTTTTTCATATGAAAATAAAGCAAATTTCACCCGGGGGGGGGGGGAAAAGACGATTTTTTCTTTCGAATTATTTTTCTCATAAGAAAAGGGGAAACAGTCTTCAAAGTCTGGAAACACTGACTAGGGCTCAGTTTTTCCTCTCAGATGATTCCTGGCTGGTTTTAGTGTTTTATATAATGAATTCCATCAGTTAGAATAAACCTGAGCACAGGTAGCCTTTTTGGTGACCAATGTTGGTTTAAAACTTTGGTCCTTCGAGCCGGATTATAAAGGGTTTTCCAAAGGTGTTATTGTGAATGACCCGCTATTTCGGTAGCTGTCACTTTTGAAGCTTTTATTCTTTGACATTTGACAAGTAAAAATTACGCCATTATTAAAAATGGAACTATACACGCTTCAACAACGCACTGAAATTATTAAAATTCACTACAAAAATGGTGAAAATCTTGCAGTCACAGTTCGCAAAGCTAAAACATTTTTTGGTCGTCGTGAATTTTTTATTGATTTTTGATTTTATGGTCGGAGTTGGATGGTATTGATCTGGACAACGTTTACTTTCAACAAGACGGCGCTACGTGCCACACAAGCAACGAAACCATTGATCTTTTACGGGAAAAGTTTCCGGACCGTGTTACCTCTCGAAGAGGTGATCTTTTCATTTAACACCTTGCGACTTCTTCCTTTGGGGCCACGTGAAAAATAAGGTCTACACCAACAGCCTAGCGTCGATTCAAGACCTCAAAGATAAAATTCGTGAGGCTATCGAGGACATAGGGCAGCCACTTTGCGATTTGGTTATGGAAAATTGCATGAAAAGGATATGGTCCTGTATGCGTGCTCGTGGTGGCCATTTGGCTGATGTTGTTTTTCATTACCGAAATAACACCTCTTATTGGAAAACCCTTTATCACCATGAAAACCTCAACTGGTCAAGAACATTCGATAAGCAACATCCAATTTATTTATCACCGAATTTAAGGCTGTCTACACTGCCTCCAGCAACTTTTCGTGAACTTCTAGAAGGCAGTTCGCCTGAATGTTTATGGGTACTTCGATTGGTGGCGAAAGACTTAGTTCCTTTTAGTAATTTCTGCGCGATGAACTGTTAAAAAAAAAAAAAACTGTTACTAGCTCGTTAAATCTCTGTTTCAAGTAGCCTCGAGTTTGAGTCTAAACACATGCACCATCGTCTGCAAAAATTTCACCAAAGTAAGTCCCATCTTAAACCTCTCACCCATGAAACCCCAACCTGCAGTCTCAAACGAGAAGCCATCCCCATTTCATTTAAATGAATAAGTAATCCCCCGCCAAATCACATAATCACATTACTTCCACGTCCATATATCCCGCCGCCGCCGCCGCCGCCGCTGCCTCAGCAATAATTTTCCAATCAAGTCACGTTCAAACCAGGGCGCACCACTCCGTCAACGGACCCATTTCTGACACATGTCAGTCAAAAAAAAAGTTACAAATCGAAATACAAAAAAAAAAAAAAAAAACAGAGACGAAGGACAAAAAAATACAGTACAGTAAAACTTTCAGCAGACAGGATTCTATTAATATCCGCTCGCGTAATTACCACTCATTCGCAACCAGAAAGACACCGAGGACATGCCATCCATCCCCGAGATCTCTTTCTCTCTCTCTCTCACTCGCTCTCGTCCGTGCGTCGATTTGACATGAATGACAACTTGACTTAATCATTTATTCCCTTCGTCGTCCTTCTGGTTCTTCAGAATTCCGCTCATGTAGAAAATGTTTGCCCCTGGTTTTGCTCCATTTCCATGATCCTGTCAATCATTTCGAATGAACAAAAAAAAATAAGAAATCACCCACGTAACACACTTAGCGTCGTCTGAGAGTAATCCTGCTGCCTCCTGGCATAGGGATTAGCATTACAGAAGTTTCGCTTTTTTCCTTTTTTTTCGTTGATGCTAAAATTTAGTTGTGCCATCTCAAGACGTCAGAAGAAATCACTGAACGTTCTGTTTACCCGAGAATATGTGTCATCACAAATCAAAGGCCGCTTGTGGGCGCACATTTTTTTTTCTCGGGCGATTTTAGTTAAACATTTCATCCTTTGACACCGGCACATTCTATCAACTGGAATGGAATAACACAAGAAAGCGAAACCTCAAACAGTAGCTTGGCTGAATCTATCGACTGATCAACTCCGGTAGCGGTGTCGTTTGACGCCTTCAAAAAAAAGGAGAGTGAAAAAAAAAACTGTTTACACAACCCTTTGCCCAATTAATTGGCGCGACAATGACTTTGGTTTGGTTTCCACGTTGGCATTGTGTCATGAGATGGAATAGTGATTCGGATTTTTTTTTCTTTTACGCACACCTATCAGGCCCAACTCAAAGAAATGACTTCATAACATTTGACAAACGGATATCATGTTACGGCTGCCGCGGTTGAGGGATGGACGTGTATGTGGAATTTTTACTCGTTTTCGTTCAGGTGACTGTGTGCTGCTAATCGTTGGAGACAGTGTTTCGCCAAAGATTCGGAGGGATCAGTTTTCCAGAAAAAAAACCCTCCGACTGTCACTTTGACTTTTCGGATTGAAGCGGAAACGACAGGACAACGTTTGTGTGGAAGTTCGGTATTTGATTTCTTGGTGTCTAGTCGAAGGAGTTGTTTTTTTTTTCGCAGGTGATGTGGCCTAGGGTTTGAGGTCTTTCGCAAAACTGTAGATGTAATTTCTGCTTCAGTTGTAACTTTTGTTCAAATTCTTTTAACAGTCTGAAACTCTTGGTTAGCTTGATCAGCGTTGATTTTTGAGTTTTCTGTACCAACAGCTCGTTAGGGATCAAAAAACGACAAAAACTACTTTTTTCGGAGCTAAAATTGGCAGCCACCCTAGACTGGAGTAGGTTTCCAGTGTTTTAGAGTTCCTCACGATCGCTTTTTTTATTCGAAAAGATTTGATTGGTATTCTAGAAGAAGCCCGTAACGAAAAGTGAAACGTCATTGAAAAACCCGCTCGTATCTGATAGTAAGATGAATAAATATATATCAAATTTTCACACTCATTCCATCACTCTTAAGTTGAGTTGAGGTAATTTGGCATTAATAATGAAAAAACAGGAGCGTAACGAAAAGTGAAACGGTATGGGTTGCCGAACTTCTCACGCATCAGCCCAACTGCTGGTGTTTCCATATTCATACCGCTCCTTTCCTACATCGGAGTAAGCTAATTTCATACATTGCGAAAACAGGAGCGTAACGAAAAGTGAAACGCAATAGACAGCCCCACTTCTCATGGTGAATCTTAATTCGATATTGGGGAAATTCTTAACCCACTTCTTACTTACTATTCCAACCAAAAAATAAAGTTTTAAAAAAAAAACTGAAATGTGAATGGATGAACAGTTTTTGGTGCCGAAGATGGATATAGAACAAGTTCAGCTGTTTAAAAAAACACACTCACATTTATTGTTATAAATTCATTTACAAATTACTTGTTATTGAAATAGCGCCACCCGGCGGCCATGCGGACAGGAAAAAAAAAAAGAAGAGAGAGGATTTTCGTACAAAATTTTGCGGGGAAAATCGGGTAGGTCCACGGAAGCTGACCGTCGAGTTTGGATAGTCTATGATTCCAACATTGGGATGGGTGCCTAGATATAAATATAACTCTTGTGCTGGGTTCCTATGTCGGGGTCTAACGAAAACTGAAACGCTATGCTCGTTCCACTCCTCTTGCTTCGAACCACCCATAGGATCAGTTCCTATTCCGCGTTTCCATATTCGTTATGCTCCCTCCCCATATCGAGGTAGAGCAAAAGTGGCTTGTTAGGGAAATAGGAGCGTAACGAAAAGTGAAACACTATTAAATGCTCCACTCCTAACTTATCAGTGAGTATGTTCCTTTTTTTTTTTAGTTACGCTTACACTCTCCAGGAAGGGTATAGACAGTGACGACATAGCGTTACATTTTTCGTTACATCTTACCCATTCTTAGTCTTTTTGAAGCGTGCGTGGGCTCTCTTGGATCTTAAAGACTTGGATAGTTTAATGTCACCTAACTCCAACTCTATCATATTCAGTCTGAGCCGGCAAACACCAAGCCTAACCCACTTCGGGTCCAACTGCTGCGATTTGAAATAAATCATTCGTTTCTGCCGAATGCCTTTAAAATCATTAGAACGCCATAAAGATGGCAAAAACTATTGAAATGTCACGTAGCCATCCTCAATTTGCACACAAACACACACATCCACCCCCGTAGACAACGGGTGGGAGAAAATATTCTCAAATAACCCGTCTCGTCCATCTTGTGTTTGCAATGGATTTTCATTGTAAAATGAATAGAATCGGAAAAGTTTCGTTCCTCGCTTCCAGTCCGGCACTGGTGGCCGCTGCTCCCTATGCCCCATCATCATCGTCTCCGCTTTCAAAGACACGACATCAACGACAACTTCGAGATTGATGGCTTCTCTAACAGTATTCAACTTTTCCCTATGGCATTTCCAATCCACAGGGCCAAGAAAGAGTATAAAGGAACCCCAAAGTGCAGCGTCATCAACTTTTCGGAGCCAAAGATAACTCGTTCGCTCTGGTGTACTACCGAAGTCGGTCCTTCTTGGGTATATATATATCTGCATCATTCACTGCATACACACTTCCATTCATTGAGCATTCTATGCTGCTCGGGTGTCATTCATTCATCCAACGAAACAACGGATAGACAGACAAGTTCGTCTGTTACCATATCCTTTCGATATCCTTCCCAAAGAAACCCACATACAATTTCTGTCTTATGAAGGCCAAAGGAATATGGAATACGACGACAACGACAACGACAACGACAACGACGACGACGTCGAAGATAAAGTTTTATGGCACATCGTCGCACGAGTATGTATACCTATGCTGCACACCAGGATCTAAGGAAGTTGTGAAATTCTAATCTTAAGCTGGTAAAAGCCAAACGAACAATACGAAAATCGCCATGTCCTTGGAGTTTCTTTTCTTTTCTTATCCTCTCAATATGTATGCCCTGGCGGGGATGGCTTCTTCGTCTTCGGCTTCGTCTTCGTCATTTCGCAGTGTCCTTTGCTTCTGTGTGTTGTTTGTAAATTTTCAGTGCATCACTCACAGTTACTTCTGACATCGACAACGACAACACGACGACGATGAGCAGAGGAAAAGAATGACAATGACATGGACTTCGAAGCGCTCTATGTGTATACTGCCGCCTCGATTCCTTTACACAACTGTAAATGCATTTTATATGAAAAATATACCGAACAGCAGTAACATTTTCGACAGACGACATCAACTAGGATCAAACACACACACACACACACCCATGTATATAGAGGCCAAAAGTGTATTATGGTTTGAGGGACATCCTTTTGCTTGCTTGCCTTCCGATAATAGGGACGACAAAAGACGTTCGACTTGACGTTTGGGGACATCGAGTCACGGCCCGACCCCCAATACCCGAAAAAACGACTTCCGGTAACATTTTGCAGATGAAAAACTTTTCTCCTTCTTTTTTTCTCGCAACCAAAGCCAGGGGTCCTGGGTCCAGCCTGTCAAAAACTTCGACTCAATTATTATTTATACTGAAGCGTCTGTCTGTCAGAGCTTCGGTGTTCGGTATGCTTTAAAGCAGAAATCGATGGTGGTCAGGACCGTTAGCAGCAGCACACACACACACACACACACACACGCTCCACACAACAATATGAAACTCTTTTTGGGTGGCGGGCAGACGCCATAATTTATAATGACAAATTCCGGTAATTCTTGGTTTCAAAGGATAAAGGCGATAAGTAAGCGCAAGAGAGGGCAAGACAGAGGACTCTGGTTGAGAAAATTGAAAAGTTGCAATCAGTCTTCGTCCCTTTTTTTTTTTTTTTTCTTGTTTCTTTCCTTTCTTTGATGGTAGGTATACAGACGATGTGCTGAAAGTCCTTCAAGTATCCATCTCAATTCGTTAGTGGGGGAAGGGGGTTGGGGTTTTTTCTTCGTTTCTTGATTGACTTGAAGGGAAATCTCTGTTCGTGTATGGATGTAGACGTACGAGTGTTGCAGGTGTCGCAGGCAGACTAGTTTAGTTGAGTCTACGTCAGAAAATAGTGGGTAACTAAAAATTGGAGAAGCACGTCGAAACAGATGTTCGTGTGATTGCCAATTAAGCTGAATGCGGGTTTAAGTTTTAAGAGTCCTGTTACGAAAGTCTGCGCTTTGGGAAGTTGGCGGGCATATTTTACGAGGATTTCACACGATTTCGTTGCAGCTGCTGTCACGAGGTGTCAGGGTTAAGGAACAAAATGTTACCATACTGACCGTTCGATGAATGGACCACGGTAGGATGGAAAAATATTCAGGAATTAATATTGTCCCGCCGAAGTACTTCAATCGAGTTCGTCTGTTTAAAGATGTAGCTATCCTTTTTCAAGTTCAGGCGATCGATCTTCGAAAGCTATGCTTGTGCTGGCCGTGACTGTTCTTCGGAATTGGGTTGGGTCATCTCGGTTATCAGTTGCAGTTATGTACAGGGCGGGCCAAATACAAGTTTCTTTTTAAAAATGCAACAAAACAAACAAAATTAAATTTTTTCCATGTATCTAGTAGTAAGAGAAATAAAGTGCACGACTGGGTCGAACGTAACTTTCTCGTTCGTCAAAAGTTTTAATGTAAATGAAGTGGGAGTTGCTGATTGTGTAAGCTTCAAGTTGTTGGAAATATTCTTAGGGCGCAAATTCATTATATGGTGGAACAAAATTAGAAGTTTTACGTAGCTGTTATTGTGTTTTCATTGTTAGTTGGGGCATTGTTATTATTTCAAAATTATACCGAAAGATTTTGAATACAGATCTGCATTTGGGTAGTAATTTTTGAGAAATATTTAAGAAATTGATTTGTTCGAATTTGTTGAGAAAAACTGAGTACGGGATCTTATTTAGAATACTTCTATTATCTTTAATATGTATTTTGGTCAAAATCGTTAGAGCGGTTTTTGTAAAATTTGGCAGACAAAACTGTACCAAATATTGCAATGTTTAGTTTGAAAAATAATATTGCTTAACTATTTAGCTGAAAACCGAGTACAAGTTATTGTTCGGGATGTAAGCATTACTTGGTTTTTAAAGTTTTATCGAAATTGAAAATGGGGTTTTCGAGATATGAGCAGTTTTTAAAATTAGCGTTTTCGGTGATTCGAATTGAAAATTAAGGACGCAATAATTTTGGAAACATCAAATTTACTCTAAGTTTGTAATTTGGTCAAAATTGCTATTGCCGTTTACTAGTAAACTAAAGGAAACCAAATTTTTCAAAAATTAGTTTTTTCAAAAATCTATTTTACGACGACACAGAGAAAAACTGAGTCCGCCATTAAGTTAGAAATGACCATATTACCTTAGAAATGAATTTTTGTTACAATCGTATGGACCGTTTTCGAGATATGTCCAAACTTGGAAAGTAGCGTTTTTCGATTTTTCAGCAGAAAAGTGAGAACGCAATTATGTTACCCTTACCTACTTAAGCTTAAATATCAATTTTGGTTGAAATCGTTAGAGCCGTTTTCGAACAAATCAAACTGGTATAAACATTTTGTATGGGAAGTACCGTTAATATTGAGGTTACCATGCAAAAAAAAACGACCCGAACTGTAAGCCCCCAAACTTTAAATCCGAAGTTTGAACGAAATCCGTTCAGCCGCTTAGGCTGTAGGCCTCGGGACATACAGACAGACAGACAGACAGACGGACAGAATTCTGCGACCCACTTTTTTGAGTTCCTCTATCATCGTTATGTCAGAATTTATTAACATCTCTTACTACGTAGTCGAGAAAGTTAAAAATTCCCACACAACCTCGTTCAAGTGCCTCGGCTGGCTTCGCAGTAGCGCATCCTGTCACTGAAATTTTCAAGACCTTGTTGATGGTTTCGGGCTGTAGCTCATGTATTGCTTGGATGATATTGGCCTTAAGTGCTTGAATCGTTTCCGGATTGTTGGCAAAACATCGGTCCTTCACGGTTCACCACAAAAAAAAAGTCCAAAGCGGTCAAATCGCAGCTCCGAGGCGGCCAATTGATATCGCCAAGACGGCTGATAACATAATTTGGGAATTTGGTGCGCAAAAGATCGATTGTGGCATGGGCTGTGTGGCATGGCGCGCCGTCCTTCATGAACTTGAAGTAGTCGAAATCCATGTCTTCAATTTCAGTAAAAAAAAAAGTCGGTCAAAAGGCTCTGTAACGGCCACCGTTGACCGAAACGTTCTTCCCAGCCTCATTTTCGAAGAAAAATGGTCCAATGATGCTACCACTCCACAATCCTCAAACTCCCGGCTACAGCAGCCACATTCTCGTCTGTGCTCACCGTACGACGACGGGGTCCATGAGTGTTGTCCACCAGTCTCACGAAATTTTTCTACAAACTTGCGCACAGCAGCGCCTGCTGTGGGTGCTTCATTTCGGCCAAAACTTTGTTTTAATAAGTTTTTAATATCTCCCAACGCTGTTAAAGCGTAAAGCGACTCATTTCGTTCCTCGTCGGTCAAGTAGTTGTGGTACCTCCAATACAAAATCAATATTAGTCACATGTGTCTCTCTGTATGTTGAAAGCACGATAGCGTCCAAAGGAATCAACCTAGGCGAATGAAGTTTGGTGAAAGGGCTTATTTTTATCGTCGTTAGGTTGGTATTGAAAATGGGCTATGTCGGTCAAGAAGTTCTGGTACCTCCCATACAAAATCCATTAGACACATGTGTCTCCCTCTGTTGAAAACACGATACCGTCCAAAGGAATCAATCTAGGCAAATGAAGTTTGGTGAAAGGACTTCCTTTAATCGTCGTCAGTATTGAAAATGGTCTATGTCGGTCAAGTAATTCTGGTACCTCTCATACAAAATCAATATTAGTCACATGTGTCTCTTGTCTGTTGAAAGCACGATAGCGCCCAAAGGAATTGGCATAGGCGAATGAAATTTGGTGAAAGGACTTATTTTTATCGTCGTCAGGATGGTATTGAAAATGGTCTATGTCGGTCAAGTAATTCTGGTACCTCCCATACAAAATCAATATTAGTCACATGTGTCTCTCTGTCTGTTGAAAGCCCCATAGCGCCCAAAGGAATTGGTATAGGCGAATGAAATTTGGTGAAAGGACTTATTTTTATCGTCGTCAGGTTGGTACTAAAAATGGGCTATGTCGGACGAATAGTTCTGGTACCTCCCATACAAAATCAATATTAGACACATGTGTCTCTCTGTTTGTTGAAAACACGATAGCGTCAATAAAAATCAACCTAGGCGAATGAAGTTCTGTGAAAGGACTTATTTTTATCGTCGTTAGGTTGGTACTAAAAATGGACTATGTCGGTCGAATAGTTCTGGTGTCCCCCATACAAAACCAATATTAGATCCTGTTCAATGTTATTACGTACTACCTCACATGCCTAAAATTTTCCATGACTTGTATGCAGTGGAGGGTATCAAAGCATCGGCCAGGCCGATGATAACACTTTTCATTTTTTTAGGTCTTTTTTCAATTTCAAAAAAATTTCAACAATAGTCCTTTTTTTTTGAGCTTCGATCTCAGCAAAGCAAAGTAAAGTACAACAACTACGCTTTGCTTCGAGGACACTTGAAGGACTCACTGTAGTTGTTGTAACTGCGTGCTGAAAATCCTACTTTACTTTGCTTTGCTGAGATCGAAGTTCAATAAAACACTCCTAATAATTAATTAACAAAAATTAATTTGACCTGACATAACTCTGACTGTGACTTACATTGATCACAGTCTCAGATATGACAGCTGCTCACAGACGAAATATATCCATCCACTCAGCCTAAGCGAGGACATATGCTGATACACACCATCCAAGCAGGCGCTCAAGGCGATCGACTTAATAGATAATAGAGTTCACAGATCGAGTGATCTGGCCTAAATCGGCTGCAATTCCAATTTAGGTTGGCCTAAAGTTCATCCGCAAATGCGAGTTCCTCCCTTTCAGTGTGCGGCACGGAACAAGACGAATTGGTGCTGTCAAATGTTGCACAACAATTTCTTCGTCGTTGTCGACGCCACACCAATACACCATCATCATGGCCACTCACAGTCGCGGCGTGGCTGAAATTAATAGACAGCTTCTCAGACTCCAATGGCCAATCATAAATAATCGCACGACCAAAATGAAGCATAACGTCTTAGGCCAGCTCCATCATCATCCAAAGAAAAAAAAATAAAACAGCCTTACTGTGTCGCGTTAATTTGCGCTGTCAGATGATTTAAAGCGGTTTTATTGTCTGCCACAAAAGTCACGCATCGGTCAATGCTGGTGCAGCAGCGGCCCGTACTCAGAGAGCGTCCAACTATACCAATACCAAAAGCACAACGGGTTGTGTGTGTGTGGTGTGCGCGATAAATAACCGTCATTTACTGCTGCTCTGCACCGCCGCACTATGGTGCAACGATATAAATAGCTGCGCCACTTTGCACAGTACACATTTGTGCCCACCGAGCGGAGTATGCGCGGCGCGATTTAACACTGGGACTGAGTCTGAGACTGCAGGCTGCACGCGGATGGATGAGGATGGATATGAGACACTACGAGGCCGCGATTAAGACGTGGGTGGACAAATAATTTACTGGTAGTTGAGGGTGTTTTATGCGCGCTGCAAAGGAGAGCTATTAGAGCGCCATTCTCCGCCATGCCGCATGCCACTTGTGTAAGGTGACTTTTGACATCGCATTTCATTCGGATGATTTGCTGCTTAAGCCGCAGAATCGTGAGTTGGACATTCGCTTCAGTAACACTTCCGCGAGTACCGAAAGACAACTAAACAGCCGGCGGGAAAAAAACCGAAGTCCACTATCGCATAAAAACGTAACACTTAAAGTGGCGAATACAAAATTGCCAATTGCCAATAGTCGCGGGAAAATACCACTCTCCCTCTGCCGGTGTAGACCTATTAACCCCGTTACCAGCATATCGCGTCGAAATGTGACCTTCAAATGCGCTACGCTTCAACCCCCCCAGAGCGCAGCGGCATATTTAATTCGAACACGAAGAGGGTTTCTTTTTTTGCCCTGTTCCTTCCACCTCATCCGCATGCCGCCCAATTCGATTTGTATGCTTTATTGTCGTCGTCCCTACTACAGCCATCCACTGCACCCCCATCCGTATCTCTCGTGTTTACATCTATTCTCGTGCAGCACAAGTGTTCCTCCTGAAAAAGAGGAAATAAAAACGACGGAAAAGAGGGCTTTTCCAGGATTGAGGATTTTTTTTTCACTTGTTTTTTTTTTTTTTTACGCTCTTCCTATGTTAGAGAGCATGTAACATGGGGTGAGGTGGATGAAAATCCCACAATCAACAAGTTGTTATCATTTGTAAACGGTGAACTCTCCACAATCCGGGCGATGTTAAATCGTGGAAAAAGTGGTTTGTAATTTTTTATCAAGCTGCTGCTACCCGTTTTCGTCCTCTGTTTGTTTTCATTGTGTTTGTGCGTTGTTGTTGTTTTATTTTTTTCAGCATTTTTCTTCTTTTTGGGAAGCTTGTCGAATGGTGTTATTAGGTTATTCAGGGTCCTTCAAGGAGGAGTCTGGTATTTTTGTTGCATGATCTGTCATCAATCATGTGCTGGTACATCTTCGTCTAGCTCGTGATTGTGCGGGCTTGGTAATAGGCTCAATTTGCCATATGATTGGAGGCATTTATTCAGGCGCCTTTGTGAGTGAAGGATCATTACTGATTGGATGATGGATTTGAATATGGGACACGTCAATTGATGTAAATATTTGAGAGGGGGAGACGAAATGTTGCGGTCGGACTTTGGCTATTGGATAGTGTTGGTTTGAGTCTGAAATAAATGGAAATAAAACTTTCCACTCGGAATATGCGGTCCCCGCAGATTTAGTGGGTTCATTAGTAGAGACCTCTACAGTGTCTCTCGCAAGGAGTGACAAAAATCGGGTATATAACTTTGGTGGAGAAGCAGTAAAAAAATGAAGGGGTTCCACAGGAGTGAGGTCTTAGACCTATAGTGCTTGCCATTTGTTAGTGATTGTAAATCCATTGAGAAATTATTCCAACATAACAATTCTTGAACGACGCATCACACGGTTACTCTAGTTTATATACTCGTTGTACCTATTCCCCAAACGTATAGATTTGCGGACAGAAATTGTCAGAATTTTGCCTTCCAATTGGCTCATGTGTTTGAGCAAAGTCTCAAGCGAGAAGTGATATCTCGACTGACAAGACAGATAACACAGCTTTTTATAGGTAGTCCCACACAGTTCATTGTGATTATATTTAATTTAGTCTGATACACATCGGGCAGAGCAAGTGATATGCTTCAATAAGCACTTAAAAAATATCGTTAAGATTTCGGCTCGAAAATGATGTAAAAGTCGTTTCAAAAATGGCGTCAAAATAGAGTCGCAAACAAGGTCAAGTTACGCATCAAGAAAGGGGCAGAAAAAGCTCCAAAAGGAGCTAAAAATGTATAAAGGTACCTATTGAACATGATCAAAAAAGAGGCAGAAATAGCTCCAAAAGGTACTCCAAATATTTAAATGTATTGAACATGATTTTCGAGCTCAATGATTTTTTTTAATATTTTTGGTAAAACATTTAAAAAACGCTTTAAATTTTTATTGAAAAAAAAAAACATTGAGAGCGAATCCGTAGTTGTAGCTTTTTTCGAAAGAAAATTCGTACCTACTCTAATTTTGAAAACAATTTTTGGCCCATTTTCGAACCGTTTTTGTTCGGATTTCCTACATGTTTTTTTAGGCCCTACTGTATCGGAAATAGAAACGCATTTTATAGGATATTTCATGTCCATTAACGGTAGAGATTCAAGTTTGAGAACATTTTTGATGGCTTTCTAAGTGCTGCCTAAATTTTGACAATTTTTTTGGTTTATTTCCTTCCTGTTTTTTAAATTCGATTTCAGGCTAGTTCGACCCGATTTTCAGACTGCTTCAAATTTGAATTGCATTTGAATGTGCACTGCCTAAATTTCATTTTGATAAAAACCCTTTTTTCTTCAAAGGCTTCTTTTGACTTAATTTCAACGCGTTTTTGGGTCAATTTTCTTCCAGTTTTAAGGGAGATTTGCAACTTGTGCTTTAGAAAAGTATTGGTTCGAATTTGTTGGTTGATATTCCCTGCATTGCTTTAAAGAAGTTTTTATTTAATCATTTTTAATGCGTTCAAAGAAAATTTTTGGAACCGATTTTGACTCACTTTTTGTACTTATTTTATGTGTGATTTCTGACGCCTTCTTCGACTAAAGTTTCGTGTGTACTTACACTTTACCTTATGTATCGAAAATCGAAGAGTGTTTTAAGAGAATTTTGTTGGCCACTTCTTGATACGTTTTTGGACACTTTACCTTGTGGAGCTATTTTGACTCTTTATTTGACGTTTTGACGATTTCTGACGATCCTTTTAGAAACGTTTTTGATGTACCATAATTTAACACCCGACGAAAGGATAATCGGATAAATCTTTGGTCTATTATCGGTATATTTTGGAAATGATTTTTGGTCGATTTTTGTCAAAATTCCTGACACGTTTTCAACCGGCTTTTTGGAAACGATTCTGAACTTCTTGTTAAGCTGTGTTTTTTTCTCAATTTTTAATTCGTTTAAGAAGCGTTTTTTGAAGTACAATGAAATGCCTATTGAAAGAATTAAGAAAATCCAAATTTTGGACGAATTTCAGTACAGGTATGCGAAGGGCTTTTATCGGTAACTTTGATACTAAATCATGTGCGATGTTTTAAGGTAGGTACCTGTCTTAAGGCGGTTTTTAATATGAATTAACAGTCCTTTTGCATTAAATTAAAGACGTCCGTTCTCTGTTTAACCATACGTTTTGACGTGATTGCGTGTTCAAAAACCTATCGAAAGCCGAAAAGCGTTTGAATGAAAATTTAAGTAGATTTTGGATAGTTTTTGCAGCGCTTTGTGGATATGATTTGGACAATGTTCTTGTGGCATACTTACACCCTAAAGCCGACTGGAATTCGACACTTTGGTCAGGTTTGATGATTCACATGCCAGTCCATCAGACACGATCAGAAAATTTAACACTTCTAGAGATGTGATTTCAGGCGGATTCTGTACAAAGTTCTGGATGCTTTTTCAAATCAATTGTGGACTGCATTATATTTATTTTTTAAGACTCGGTTTTTGGTGCGATTTTGAAAGAACTAATGACAAAAACAAGTCAACTGTCCTTCCTTTGTTGCGCCTTTTTTCATGCTACCACTTCTGAAGTCTTTAAGAAGGATATTTCTGACTCCGACTTGAGGGGTTTTTTCGACCGATTTTTTACTCATTCTTAAGCCAATCTCATCTGGGCTAAAAATCATTTTTAAAAGCGGTTTTCAATGGTTTTTGAGGATTTTTTAAGCATTTTCTAATGCTGTTACTTATCCGTTTTGAAGGTCTACTTTCGACTGCATTTCTACGGAGTTGCTGTGGTTATTTTGTAAAACTTAAACATAACCTGCAGATAACAGCCTTCGTTTTTTAACTCTTTAACATTTTCGTGCCATCCCATCTAACTTAGTAAAAAGTACTGACGGAGACGCTGACGTGATGTGACCATCGATTAAACAGTTTTGACTCCCTTTTTTTAGTAGGGATTGGTCTTGTATTTTGCAGGGATGCATAACTAGTTCCATAGCCCCGCACCCGCATCAATGTCCTTGAACCCACTCCCAAGTTCTAACCCCATTCAACATTTTCCCAGTGCAAACAGCAAAGAGTAACAAACTCTTTTCCATTTCCTATACACCGGCCCACAGCGCCTTCGCAATTTATCAACACTTTACGAGTCCGCAATAAGTACTCGTCGTATGTGCGTGATCATGATGCTTGTGCTTCAACAAATGAACGATCATAATTTCACTCTAATCGAACACTCAATCGAATTGGAACCGCATTCGGAGAAACATGCGTTACCTATGTAGTTATGCGCTCTAGCGAGCCTATCTATCGGCCGGATTGGTCCATTACCTACAACATTCAGGATCATATTTCATTCTGCTCCCCCTATAACCGGCGACTAGCTAACTGCGCGTTAGCCAATGGACACTTTATCAATGCAAAACGCAGTGTCTTCCATATTGCGGCTGCTGCTGCTGCTGCTGCTGCGGCGGCTGTCTCCCTTTACGCCTCTCGTGACCGGCACCACTGTCATCGGGCAAATAGCGCGCGCTTAAACAGCAACTGCACACACGGTTGGTAGTGTGGTAGTATTTTTTGCGATTTTATGGTCGCCTACCAGTTTAATCGTCGTCCATATCTTATGCGGTACATGTTAATAATTTACAATTTGGTTTTCATAAATAAGAAATACCGCTGCGGTTTTTGTTTTGTTTCTAATGTCGCGGGTGGGTGGGTGGTGGCGACGGCAGGTACGAATCAGTGCGGGTTATGCTAATCAAGTGCGAGAATTTGTGAAGTGGAATTCTTGTTCTTCGGATGTAATGCAGAGCAGGTAATTAAAATTGAAATATTGGGTACCAGTTGCCTGTTTAGTGGGAATGCTTGACATAAAACGAGTCTTTGGGGGGGTAGTATGCAAACGACTTGGCTCTTTGGATCGTATTTTTTTTTTTTTTACAAAGACATGTGATACAGGGAAGTTAGTTTTTAGTGGGATATACCATCTGACGACCGACAACCAGGGTGACCTCTGTAGAGTTCTGAAAAGTCTCAAGATGAAGGGGGACATTTCTGAAGCTATTCTGTGAATTTAGAATTTTTGCTCGCGAAATACTATAATAGTCTTGTGATAGGCAACTGCGTTAAATTTGAAAGGTTTTCATTTGGAAATAAATGCATTTGAAAAAATTGCGAAGCACTTTGGCACTTTGCACTTTCTGCACTTGCTATTTCGGCCCTTTTTTCCTACTCAAAAAGGGTCAGTAGGAAAAGACCTAGGAAAAGACCTACTCAAAAAGGGCCGAAAAACTTGTGCAAAAACTTGTGGCGGGCTCTCTAAAAAGAGCCAAATTGCGACTTTTTCCATCAAGCGACGTCTGTCAAATAATCGAGGGTATAACTCTGTCTTGAGAAAGCTCTTCAGTTCCGCCTTTCGGACTCGTCATAAAAGTGTAGGTTTCTTCCATTCGTTTCAAAAATAAAAACTCACACAAACCGATGGTTATGAGAAGCTAAGCCTAAGCGGACATGTTTCGCCAACTACTGACTTACCTAGGACAGGAACCTCTAAACATTGGCCCTCCAAACCTTTATAAAAGCTTCCACGAAAGAGCTGCTTCAGTTTCTATACTCGCAAAGGCTCCAATGACAGCTCAGTCTAGTTCCAGTATGATTCAACAGGCTTTTGAAAGACCGTACCTTGTGTATTGGCTTGTTAGTTGCTTCCAACTTTCAAGTATGAGGTTTGAAAAGTCAAATGTCAGTGCATCCCCTTGTCCTTAACCTTTTTCGACATCAAACGCCCCGGTGAGAAATTGTTAACGACCTTTAAAGAGCAGGTGGGGTTCTTTTTCCAACCTGAAGAGGTTGAAAGAAGTGTCAAAGCTAGACAAGGCTCTTTATAACTCGTCTCTATAAATGCTGTCGTATGCGGATTAACAGTCGATGAAAAGATGATGAGCTTCCTTGGATTTTCTCTAAAGGACACCTCCAAGTGTAAATATTTGATCGGTTTTAGACTTCCCGGGCTTCAAAAATCAATCAGTTCGTTGACAAAGGGTTTCAGTCGTTTACACAGTTCAGCAGACACGAACTTTCACGCTGCCGACAACACTTCTATTTCTTGCGTACCATTTATGAAGTTCGTGTTGCATTTAGTCACATGCTGCAGAGCTATACAGGTCACAAGTCTTCATCTCCCTTGCCTTCACCACTACCTACAGTACCACAAAAAGCACTGAATGCCAGGAATTTGAATAGGGAGATTCATATAAAAATTCCGGCCTTTCACTGAGACTCATGACTCTGTCCGGTCCTAAAAGGCTGTTGCCAACACCTTTCTTGATGAATGGACAATTAACGTTGTTGAGGTCCCGTAGATGGTATTCACTTTACCAGACCATGTCGTGCGTAACTCTGCTTAAAGTCCCTCAGATGCAGTTGACTGACTCAACTTGAGCTAGAGCTTCTCAAACTTTAGCTACAGATAGGCCGGACGATTGGTCCGTCTTTTAGCGTCGTCAGTGTTGAATGGGTCATACTGCCTGACAGTCGAAAGTTGCTCATCATTCTTTAACAGTCTGCAGCAGTATTCTTTCCAAATCAGCATCTTCTACCGTGTCCCTTAGCAAGAATATTTTTCCTTGACGGCATGAAATATAATTCTTCTACTCTGATCTGGGGCTTGGGCAAAAATCGGACTCCTAACTGGCTTAACTTATATTTTTTCCTCGCTGACGAATGGCTTTGAATTTACACCAGGACGACCTATAACCTCAGATCTGCAACTGATGCCTGGACTAGTTGTGCTCATGGGAACGGAGCTACCTTCCAACATAGCTCTAAGTCGACCATGGAGAATAGCGAAAATAATTCGATTTGAAATGGCCAGAAAAAGAAGAACCTACGGAGCAATAAATGGCGAACAAAGTTGCGCTCTCCGCCGCCCATAATTGACCTTATACTGCAATCAGAGGCAAATAGGTCCAGCATCTGTGCAGGTACCGAAAACGAGGAACTTCTTTATGCTATTGAGGCAGCAGAACAAGCTCAAGGTAACCAAATCTTGCAAGTTCCCACACCACATCTAGTTTACTAAGTCTGACGGCTGGTTGCCTTGATGGGTCTCAGTTTTGATTGGCCTTGATCCGTCAGATGAAAAACCTTTTCAGTCGACGTTTATAGACGGGTAGCCGAAGAATCTAGTAAAAAATTTCGTGACTGAGTACTAAGTTGACAGTTCGCATATGTGACTGATGTAGTGAAAATGTGTGTTCGGTTATACCTAGTCCAGACCAACCTACTTTTTTTCTTTTAGAAGTTTCTTCTTCGATTTGGCAACATTTGGTTTCAGCGACAGCCAATTTGATAGCTGACTGCTGATTTCTGTTCATGTTGGTTCGCCATTTGAGTGTGTAGCTGAAAAATTTCTCTTAAGAGTAAGGATCAGAAGGGTAACCTACTTTCTAGAATCTAGAGGAATGGCAATAGCCGCCCGTGAAAGAGGAACTTACTGAGCACAGTGGCGCACTAAAGAGTGCACTAGACCCTCTTAGGGTTGAATATTTCCACTGCCTCCCCTCTCGTGAACGTCTTGAGCGAGTTTCTCAATTTAATCGACACAAGATTGTGGGTTCCATTCATTGAAAAGCGAACCCAAAGGAATGGTACAGAGGGAAGTCCTCAATGGGGCTGTTCACTGTTCCCGTTCAAACTTTCTGTCATTTAATCAACATAAACCCGACCGATCGTGACTACCTGAAATGTAGTTCCCTGCACAGTCCTCTGGATCGACCATCTCTTGCGAGCAACAACACTCAACTGAAGGCAGCATACATCCACATGACTCCATCATCGAGGTAATTATTAAACACCACCCCGTGCGTGCCACCACATTACACAGCGCTCGACCCACTTCACGCCGAAGTCTTCAAATAAACTTTCGCTCCTCAATCATCTCACTACTACGAGTACACTGCTGCTGCTGTTGTACTGCTGCTGCTAGAGCTACACCATGACGCAAAACAGTGAACCCATTAAAATCACCTTTTGATAGATTTATTACCATCTACAATTCGAATACACTTACCAGATACATCCGAAGGAGATCGCTCAGTCAGCCGCCCATCCCGCCGCCAGAGCATATTGCCCGCACCATACACCCGTACAATGGGTCTTTTGGCTTTCCAGCCGAACGGCAGTTTGTTTTTGTGGGCGCTATTTTTGTTTGCGCTTTGTGTGAATTTTTATCACCCGTCTATCTGTCCTCGTTTAATTAAATTTCGCGTCGGAACATGCGAACATGTTTAACCCATAAACGCACTATCGTCCCGTAGCCCGCAACCGCCTGATATTGTATCAATATCGAAGGCATCCCAAAAGTGTCAAATGCGAGTGTGATCTATGCAGTCAGCTGAATGATTTGTAGACATTCCATCTTCAGCATATCTCGCACACACAACAACACGACGGACGAACTGCTGAAAGCTGAACCGAAACCTAGGGATGGCGGAGAACAACGCGCGCACTACTCTCGCATACGTATACAGCATCACAGGCGAGTGTATTACCTCATGCGGCCTCCCCCCATCCGATCGATTCATATTCGCCTTGAGCGAGAGATTTATGGGCTTCTTTCTTGAGTCTTCACCTCTCAGAAAGACTACTTAGGCTGATTTGCTGCAGCGGGCGGAAAGAGAGAGAGAGGCCTCATAATTTGTTGTATCAGACGGGACACGAAATAGACAGATGGATTGAAAAGATGATTTGTTGCTTGAACTATAAATACGTTTGGCCGAACCCTCTTGCGGGAGAGAGTTTCCTTCTCTATAGCAAAAGGTCACATGGATGACACTTTCACGCGAGGCTATTTTTACGCGGATTCATCATTCTGATTGAACGCAGTCGCCCAAGTTGACACAGATTTATATACAAGAGCGGTGGGGATGATGCTGTTCGGCTGCGTTTTGGCGCGATAGCTGATCTGTCAATTCTGATCGAGATTTTTTTTTCTGTGTGTTTCCTTGGTGTTGTTGGCATGACGAGCGACGTAGACGATGGCTTAATTCGCGAGATGTTTGAGTGATTTGTTGCGTGAACGAAATGCAGGACGGCTGCCTCTGATTGCTGTGCAAAAGGATGTGTCAGCGGAATGGTATTTTGCATGCGTCAGTTGCATTTGATTTGGATTAAGTCATCAGGCATGCCACAGATGGGACGGTCTAATGCGGTTGAGTACGCAATTTCCGCGGTACATGTGTGCGCTTGTGAGGGGAGCCGAAGTGTACTGGTGAAATTTTGAATGTGGCCAAAGTCTGGGTGTGATCTCTAGGACCAATGTAACTAAAATCGAGTTTTTGGACAACACTGACGCATGGTCCAACTGCTTTTGTAAACAGGTCCGTAGGGACCCTAGGTCTAGCTTCAAACATTTGTTTTGTGTGAGTTTTTTTTGTCATTTTTGGAACGAATGGAAGGGATCTACAATTTAAGCCGAGTCCAAACAGCCAATTGGGAAGCTATCAGTATGTTTTATCTGAGAGTTGCATCAGAAAAAAACTTCCAGTCCAGTACACCATTTACTGCGCTAATATTTCATTATTTGGCTGTATTTGTGGGAGGGTGTTTATTTAACTAGTAAAGGGCACAGTACAAAATGTTCCCGTGCCAGTGAGACAAAGAAGTGCCCGTAGTGTCGAGAATATTGCTGCCGCTGAGGCTTCAGTTGAAGAAAGCCCAAATGTGTCTCTCACACGTCGTTCTCAAGCGTTGGGCATCTCTGTGACGTCGTTGTGGCGAATTTTGCGAAAAGATCTTGGCCTACATCCTTACAAGATTAAATTGACGCAAGAACTGAAGTGAATGGGAATCGCTACCGTTCAATGATAACCGAATATTTTTGGCCCCAATTGGATGATATGGACTTGGAGGACATGTGGTTCCAACAGGACGGCGCCACAAGCCACACAGCGAATGTCACAATCCATTTATTGGAAACCAAGTTTGGAGAACGTGTTATCTCACGAAATGGTCCAGTCGCTTGGCCGCCTCGGTCGTGCGATTTGACGCCGTTAGACTATTTCCTGTGGGGCTACCTCAAGTCTTTGGTCTATGCCAACAAGCCAGCGACGATTGATGAACTTCGTACGAATATCGAACGTGAAATTGCAGCAGTATCGGCCGATTTATGCTTGAAAACCGTCGAAAATTGGGTTCAGCGTCTGGACTTCTGCAAGCGTGCCCGTGGTGGCCATGCAAAAGAAATCGAGTTCCATACATAATGGCATCGAACGTACTTTCACAGGAATAAAGAATTTCATTGATATCCAAAACCGTTTTTGTTTTATTTAAAAATACTTTTGTAGCGCTCTTTATAAATAAATGAATTATTTACCAGGGACTTTTTTTTTCTACCACTTTTCTACCACCTTTTTTTGAGGCTATCTACCACCGCTTCGCTTTTATCAAGTCCCTTCACTATTGTCAGACGTTCGCGAGAGGTGGCGCAGTGAAAAAAAGCTGAAGTTTGAATTTGGATCACGTGGGCAAAATAAAAAAAAACGCCCAACGGCGTTGAACTATTATGGAAACTGGGATTGAACGCTAAGAAAGCCGCCAAGAAAGAGGGAGCAGATGTCGCTGTAGTGGATCCTAAGTTCAGGTGGAGATGTTGACCCAGAATGGTGTAGCTGGTGAAGATGCAGATCTACATGGGTGAAAGAGGACTTAAAACTATCTCAAAAGTCGGTGTCTGAGCCTCCAATTGCGTACTCTAAGGGGTTGGGGTAAAAATTATTTTTACAAAATTCGCCTTTCAAAATTCTGCTTTTCTAAATTCTGCTTTACAGAATTCTGCAAACAGCATAAAAATTTAACATTTTCCAAACCTTTTTTATTGTTTGCAGAATTTTGTAAAGCAGAATTTTGAAAACGGAATTTTGTAAGGTGAATTTTGAATACAGAACTTTGAAAACAGAATTTTGAAAGCAGAATTTAGAAAAGCAGAATTTTGAAAAGCAGCACTTTGAAAACGGAAGAGAGAGAGAGAGAGAACTTTTTTTTTTCTTCTAATTTTAACTCCTCTTTTCTTAATTTTTATTTGTAGCCTTTTATTTTCTCCTGGGAGAAAAATAAAAAATGCCGTGGGTATTTTTTAAAAATACGATTTTATTTTATTTTTACTGCTATTAATATTTTTTAGGAAGACTGAGGAAAAGTCTTTTTCTGTCCACCAACAGTAATTACAACGAACCTCCTAGGAAATCGGTCTTAGAGTATTCCAAGATCCTACCGAGTCGATTGTCGAAGGTATTTTGATTAAACATCATTTTGGCTGTCCTTTTATACCGCCGAAATGAAGTATAAAAAAAAGAATAGAAATGAAATTATAATAAATAAAAGTTGTAATTTTTTATACCTTTTTTTAATTAAATTTCGCATTATAGTTTTTTCCAATAGATATTGTTTTTTTTTTTTTCAAATTTTTTGTCAATATTTTAAATTTTTTCCTGTGTCTTTTTAATTTTAATTTTATTTTTATTTGAAAATAAAAAGGAAATAATTTCTAATTGTTTTATAAATTTAAAATTGTTTTGTTTTTGTAGCTGCTTTTTTCTCGTCGTTTACACTTCCTGTTAGTTGGAAAAAAAAAGCAGAATAAGCTGAGTTTTATTTTTTTAAATTTAAAAATCAGAATTTTGTAAAGCAGAATTAAAAAATAAAAGGATTTCGTTCAGCAGAATTTTTGTGTGAGAAGACAGAATTTTGAAAGCAGCATTTCGACCGGATCCCCACCCCAAGTTGGTGATCCATTTACGCTTGTCTGGATTGGAAATAAAGATCCGGCTCAGCCTTTACAGTTCTCTATTTTAAGCCAGATAGACTGGGTGCATTGGAGTGGCCCAGAACTTCACCCAAAGACCCCAGGGTCTACCATAAAGAGCTTCAGAGTCTGAAAAGCGTTTTCAACTCCACTCGGACAGGTGGAAGAGCACTTTAACCAACTAGAAGTGCACACCTGGAGACAGTTAGCCAAAGCGCTTATTTTTGAGGCGTCTTCGTTGAGGACCAAGTCCATGTCATAACGAAAGTAAGTAAGTTAAGTGAGTTAAACGGGGCAGAATCCTTCGAATTACTCAGCTTCTCAGCTCAAAATATGACAACCTTCTACCGCACATCTGCACCAACTACAAAAAATGTCTTCTCCCTTCTCTTCCACTGCTCATCCCTTTCGATCGATAGATATCCACCACCCACGCCATACATGTAGCCCACTAATCACCACTACTCCTTCTCATCCACTGTACATCCCAAAATTGATGCCACAGTGATTTTTCTCGAGCATTACCACCACTGTCACGTGATGGCCATGGCATGTCCCTAATCCTCTTTTCACCGTCCATTTCTTGTCAATCAAATCAAAACCAAATCTACTGTCCATAGCAATTCTGTGTATGGGCCTCTCAAGTGCTTTTCCGCTCTGTCAAAATGATTTCCTGTCCCATCATTAGTCCTTTCCTCTGTGCTTTCCTTTCCGATCTCGCTGTGTGTGTTTGTGTTTGGCTAGGTGTGGGCTCACCCTATTTTTGTGTGTTTTTTTTTTGCCCGTGACCACCAGCTCGTCTATTATCCTTTTTTTCTTTACAACAGAATCAAATCGTCAAAGGACTCATCAATTATTCGTAACCAAAACCGGAGCGAGAGTGAGATGGCACCCAGACAAATGGAAGAGTTATAAATTTCATTTGATCCTTCGTCAGCAGGTCTCACATCGGCGAAAGCGCCGCAAGCCTTTTTCGGTCAAGCAGTAGTAATGTCCTTTAGTTTCTCCTGTATACCTCTACGAATACATCAAGTATTTAGATATCCTTCCAGCGACTGTGCGGTTTTGGCTATCGCTCTCTATCTCCAACTCTATCTCCGGGGAGTGTTATCCAGAGCGAGGATGGTGGCGTCACCCCTAGTGACACATTCCACTTGAACACTAACCCGCTGAGATCTTTTTAATTCTTCGTCATCTGTCCATCTTGTTCATCGTCGTTGTCGTCGATGACGTGGTCCTCCATCATGTTGGGGTACGTTGTCACAGTGGACATCAGGAATGATGTCCGGGTTGGGACTTAATTAAATTTTCTCATCGATTTTCCTCGCCTCCTCTGTGCGTCCTTTCTCATTGTAGAAAGTTTGTGGTAGCGCACAGTGCCAGCCAACCCAATGCAGCCCTTTGTTATATTCGTAGTTCGTCATCGTCGTCGTCAAAGTCTTCTAATTCTTCTTCCTTCTTCTTCTTCGAAATGAATTGGACATGGGGCCAGGCCCCGCACCACTCCCACTCAAACTTTGTCTTGTGTGTGCTCGTAATGACTTTGGCCAGCAATTGTCTGGGGCGACTATTATTTCCTCGTCCTATGTCGGATGCAACTTCCATAATGATGACCAGATGGGGATCAAAACGAAAGGGCCACTCCCCATGCCTTTTGTTGATTTTTTCCCACCCCTCTGTCTTCGTCCAGATCCTTTGTCATCTTCCGTTCAATCGAAACTGTCAAACAGCAAATTTCATCCTTCAATCAAATCACGGAGCACAATCCTCCCGGTGATCCTTCAATTTTTTCATATTTTTTCAATTTTTATATCAATAGATGTGTGTGTTGGTGTGTGAGGGGTTATTTTTCTGCAAACATGAAAAATATTTTTCAATCATTTGACGAGAAACAGAAGTTGCACGAGGAGCACACCAGCACAGTCCCCATCATTCAGCGAGCAAAGGATTGACTTTCTTCATACAGCAGACACGGCGCTGTTGTCGCCCTCAGACATACACACGTAGTATATATTTGTGTCCTTTTGCGCCATTGTCAATCGGTAATCATACTCCTGAGTGCACCATCACAACAACCGAGCCCCGAAACCCCACTCATGTATATATATATCCGAACATGAAGAGGTGGACACAACATCCTTTCCGGTCACATCATGGGGAGAAATGAATTTTCTTTTTCCCTTCTGGTTGATTGAGGGATCTGAAGGAGCGCAAATATAGAGAAAACGATGAAGGTGATGTGGCGGCGGCAGTGCTACTCTGGTATGGGTGTAGCCCGTATCCCTTAGGTAAGGTAAGGATTCTTCTTGACTATGACAAGTTACGTCAGCTGTCAGCTCGTTTACTCTTGGGGGGTGAGAGAGAGAGAGACGGTCTTGTTTTATTTTGCTGTAGCCTTTGTCCAAGGACTGCATTTGAGTTTGAAGATTTTTAAAATTTTTTTTTTTTACCATTCTCCTTCGTCCTTTTAGATAGAATTTATTTTTGGGTAGGAATTGAGATTTTTTACCCGTGAAAAGGGTTTGGTGTTCGCTTGGGTATGTTCATCATGAAATTCCCAGTCGGTCAATTTCGCAAGGATAGATGGACTTTGATGTATTGCATTTGGGGTAGCTTTTTTTTCTTCTTCTTCTTCAAGTCCTTGGAGGTGGCTTAAAGCGGATAAAGGAAGAAAGATTCGATGGAGTGGATTTTGGCAGATTGAGAGTCGGTGAGAAGGTTTGTATCGGTTGTGTGGATCTTTTTTTTTTTTGACAAGTTAGTTGATCCTTGTAGAGGTTGGTAGTTCCACAGTTTTACCACGTACCTACCATAAATGGAGCATTTTGCTCAGTATGACAGGACCCAGTGGGCTAAGTAGTGTTCGTGCTGGACTACCTAGCGCGGGCTCTCCGGTTCAACCCCCATCAGCGTCTGGAAGTTTTTTTTTTTCACCAGCTCTTGCGAATGTCTATCCAGGGTATAACTACTGTCTTGAGAAAGCTCCTCAATTGCGCCGTTCGGACTCGGCATGGAAGTTTAGGTTTCTTCCACTCGTTTCAAAAATAAAAACTCACACAAACCGATGGTTATAAGAAGCTGAACCTAAACGGACATGGTTCGCCAACTACTGACTTACCTAGGACAGGAACCTCTAAACATTGGCCCTCCAAGCCTTTATAAAAGCTTTCGCGAAAGAGCTGCTTCAGTTTCTATACTCGCAAAGGCTCCAATGACAGCTCAGTCTAGTTCTAGTATGATTTAACAGGCTTTTGAAAGACCGTACCTTGTTTATTGGCTTGTTAGTTGCTTCCAACTTTCAAGTATGAGGTTTAAAAAGTCAAATGTCAGTGCAACCCCTTGTCCTTAACCTTTTTCGGCATCAAACGCCCCGGTGAGAGATTGTTAACGACCTTTAAAGAGCAGGTGGGGTTCTTTTTCCAACCTGAAGAGGTTGAAAGAAGTGTCAAAGCTAGACAAGGCTCTTTATAACTCGTCTCTATAAATGCTGTCGTATGCGGATTAACAGTCGATGAAAAGATGATGAGCTTCCTTGGATTTTCTCTAAAGGACACCTCCAAGTGTAAATATTTGATCGGTTTTAGACTTCCCGGGCTTCAAAAATCAATCAGTTCGTTGACAAATGGCTTCAGGCGTTCACACAGTTCAGCAGACAGGATCAAACTGCAGACAAATGCCTCTGCAGTCAACACAACTTCAATTAAATTGGGCACTCATTCCGTAACTTTTCAGACGATTATCGTCGAAACGATAGACCTCCAAAACTAGCAACTAAGTGCTAAAATTAGAGGCTTGATGGCTTAGTCCAGTTCACTTTCCACAAATATAATGAAAGCTGACGTTTTTTCAAACAAATTCGGGCAGTATATAACTTATTTTGGTGATCAAAGTTTCAGAAACGATACCGTTCACACGATCGTTGATATACGGAATCTGCCCCCTGGCTATCTTATGCCTACCAATCTTTGGAAATTAGCTGATATATGTCCTCCACTGCGCCATCTTCCGTTGCTCTCAACAGCCTCGGCCGGCAGGCCACCTAGGCTAAACTTGGGTCTGGTTATTGCAACCCTCACTTAATTGTTGTTCCCAGGTTAAATGGTCCGTCTATCAGCGGAGCTTGGTCTTCCCAGCCATTTAACTGTCTGCAGTAGGGATCTGTCCATATCATCGGCGCCAACTGTATCTCTGCTGCAAAGTCTTCTAAACTCTTCTTGACAGATCTCTTGTTGTGGTTGTGACGTTTTTTTAACGTTTGAAATAAGATAAGGCCGATCTTGAGCTTGTATAACCCTTTCCTTCAGAGAACACAATTATCTCACCTGGTAAAATTAACAAGTTGCCTTTCCCCTTCTCTGCAGACAGCTTAATGGACGACTTGTTATGCTTAATGAGCTAGCAAACCAAAGTTTCCGGTGGAGTTTTAGGTGGATTTTTTGACGACTTTTCGGCATCGATACAACTGGTCTTTGAAAGGTTAAAGGATAGTTGCCCAATCGGCAGAGGTTCTGGTAGCATTTTTGCAATTTTTCTCTGTTTTTATGGTACCCGAACTATCCGCATTCGCACCCTCCCTCATCAAAGTAATGGTCCGAGTCCATGTAGGCAGCATGGGACTTTCTACAATCTACATCTACAAAAAAGAGTCCCTTAAGTCAATCGGAACATCATCAATTCCTCCATCTTCGATCAGTTGCAAAGAATCATCCTATCATGGCACTACTTGTATAACTTATAGCTTTCCCTTTTGTCACAAGCTCGACTGAAGTCCAAAGATAGGTGCGCTTCTGCCTGGAAGCACTCTCCCGTGGTATCCGTGTAACCAAATCCACGACTCGTCGAATTCAATTTTCACAGTCTCATCAGCGAAATGCTTATGAACGAGCACTCCTCGGTCCTCGCATTAACCAAATGACGATAAGAGGATAATCAGCACACACACACACACATGACAAACAACATTCCCAGTGCCAAACCGGATAACTTAGTCCTCTAGACGAACGGAAAGAGAGAGAGAGAGGAAAAAAAAAAGTCCCAGCAACACAGCAACACATTGCAATTAATTTTTCAAATTTGTTGTCGCTCCAACAAAGGCAGAGACAGACAGACATCGCCACACATGCACACGTGTGGCAAACTTTCCATTCAATTTGAACCCAAATCCATTCATTTGTCCATCACGTGTCTCATTCAATCGAAGTTGAACCAACATAATGAAGTCAGCGACGAATGGAAAAAAAATCTCCTATCCCCCCCCCCCCCCAACCAACAACTTAAAGGACGAAATGAAATCACATGCCCAACTAAAAATTCAATATAAAGTCCTACTGGTGCAGGGGGACAGAAAATAAATCCAAATAAATAGAGGACGAGAGTTTACATACACCATCAGGACATTGAGAGTGGAGCAAATTTTAGGATGCGCGATCTGAAACAGGAGCTGGGACAAATTTAAAGTTTTCCCCCTCTTGAAGTGGAGCGGCATCCGTTGCGGGTCCTGTGCGCTGAAACATTGTGCTCCCCATCATCTCAAGCCCATCACTCGACGTCATCTATTCGAGAAAGTTCACTCGTCGTCGTCGTCGTAGTCGCAGTCGTTGTTCGTCTGGTGCAAAATTGTCTGCAACTCATTTACTCCTATCTGTCCATCATTCTGTCTGTCAATTTGTCTTGCTATAGAGAGTATCTGTCCATCACTTGTTTCAGTGTTTTCTGCTACTGCTACTGCTCCTGCAGAGGCATCCTCCCCTGACATTTGGAGAACAAGAAAAAGACAGAAAGGAGATCGAAGACCAAAGGACCGAGCAGCAGCAGCTTTTTCCGTTCGAGTGTGAGCTGACAGGAGAAAAGTTAACTGCATACGCTTCCAATTCGTCGTCCTGTATGACAAGTCAAGAGAAGTAGTTAACACGTCGTGTCCTTGTGCTGCTACGTATAGTTGGAAGAGTTTTCCTTTTGTTCTGGATTTTTCGAGCACCCACCAAAGAGTGGGTTGGGGATTGGGAAAACTTTTTTAATGACAAAGAGAACTTTTGACGAACGAAAGAGGTGCGCCATTCAAATGGCACACAAAGGGTGAAGGCAATTAGCCAGGCGAACAAGGAAACCAGGAAAACGACGAACCAGAGATAAGAACGACGAAGTAGCGGATGGGGAATGGACTTAAAAAGTTGTAAACGTATATAGAATATTCGTCTTATCTTGGCAAGACGTTTTACAATCAGATGTACATGGAGAGTTTTGAATGGCAGGGCAGGAATGGCCGCTTAGAGACGTCTTAAGATTTATCCTTTGTCGTGGATTGTTCCAAGGAAGTTATACAAAACTGTCGGAGGGGACAGACTAACGACAATCAGTGCAAACATCAGCAGAGCCGTCTAAAATGCAGGACTTGCGATTTTGAGTTGTCTTCAGAAGGTTGAGAGAGGAGGTCTCTACATCTACTTCTGCTAAGCTCAGAAAAAAAAGTGTTCGTAATCTCTTAAAGAAAAATTTTGGTACTTTATAGCGGTACGCGTGACCGAGGGGAAGACTTTTGGAAAACCAAAGGTTGTAAACGGGGCTTTCTGCAAATATTTTTACATAATAAAAAGTGTTTTTGACGAAGGAAAAAAGAGGCTGAATTCTGTTTAAGTCGACTCCTCTCCAACAGAAAGTACCATCCTGTGATCTAGAATAAAAGAGTCCGTAATAGATTTTTGGCCTAAGTTGAATGGGTCAAAAGCGCCTTAGGTTGGCATGGAAAAAGTTTCTTAAATCTGGAATCGAAGTAGATTTCTGACAAAAGGTTCAAAGCATTCTGCCTGAACCATAAGAAAATCTTTCTAACCCCTTTAACCCTTTAAACGGCGGACTAAACAAGGGCTTGAAATAAATTGAAAAGAGTAACGCCACCAAAACGGAACCCTGAGGAACTCCAATATTAGAATATGAACGTGACATCGCTCCTGGGTGCAAACAGTCTTAAATGGGACCTCTTTCTAAGGTATGACTCAAACCAATCACAAGTAAAGCCAAGAAATTGCCATTGTCAGCATTTTTAATTTTGAAATAGCAATATTTTCGAATAATGTTTTGGAATGCGCAGGTCCAGAGCCTTGCTGAGATTACCCGAGGATTCCTTTAGTGATCTCCTTCAGAGAATCGTCAGTAGAGAAAGTTGTCTATTCTGTAACAACCTTGTTCTCCCAATCGCTCCTGCCTGAGAGACTGATAAATTTGCTTCACCTTGGATCATTTTTAAAAGCCTCCTCTATGTCTAGAAATATACTCGAGGTGTATAAGTTTTACGATTCTGGTTCTGCAGGTCGTGCAAAACTCGTCATTTATCTTTATGCTTTCATATTTCACGCTTGTTGTATTTTTTTTTTATTTTTTCTCTACAATTTTGGCCACCCTGTTAATTAAAAAAATTAAATAATTGGTTTTTCTCTTTTTAGGTAAGTGCAACAATTTGGAGGTCTAAAGTAAATTATTCCAGTCTTTACCTAGGGTAAGTTGCTCTACAGGTACCTAGCAAGTTACATTAGGCCTGTTTTTATTAGGTTTCGATCTCAGCAAAGTAAAGTAGGATTTTCAGCTCGCAAATACAACAACTACGCTCTACTTGACACTTCGAGGACTCACAGTAGTTGTTGTAATTGCATGCGAAAAAAAATCTACTTCACTTTGCTTTACTGAGATCGAAGCTAAAAAAACAAGCCTATTATTGAGTTGCCTATTTCCTCGAATTAAAATTTTTTTCTCCAAAAATAGAGTTGCCAAATTGCAGAAATTTGAAACAGAAACCATGGTTTGTCCTGGGCTTCAAAAGTTGCACTCGTCATTTGGGAAACGATGAGAGATTGCGAAATTTTTCAAAATATTCATATTGGATGGATCTTGAAAGTTCGGACTAGAGACTTTAAAAAAAATATCTATTCAACGGTATAGAATGACAGAAAGTGGTGATATTTTTGGGTTCACCGAAACATTTTCCAGAAATTCCGGTAGAAGTGACAACACTCTGAAAAGGTCTTTAATTTTAAATAGGATAGGGGTATACAAAATTTATTTCGGCTTTATTTGTAGACTTATTCGATGCAGCTATGTTAAAAAAATATCAATTAGAGTTTTGTTTACACTCAGCTGCAATTTTCGATCACACGATTCTCTGATATGATTCTGCCGTAAATCAGGTCGAACTTTTGTAATATATTTTTTTTATTTTTTAGTATTTTTTATTGAGATGTGTCAAACGCTGCATGATAAAACTGCAGTATTTTTTATTGAGATGTGTCAAAAGCCGCATGATAAAACTGCAGGCTAAACTGAATATGTTTATACCGCGAAATAAGAAATAAGAAAAACATCAGGAACTAAAATTACATCAGGAACCGATAAATCGATATTGAAGAAGGGTCACCCCTATTGAAAAATTCGTGAGAAGGCGGAAGAAGAAGAAACTTATATTTTACGGACATTTATCAAGTTGGTCTTAGTTAAATTGCCTGTCCTTCATAAGCCCTTAGATTCAGAATATCTTTTGAAATAGTAAAACCATCGCATTTTCATTTTGAACCAAAAAGCAACTAATTTTAATCGAGGCTGGTCACTCCACAACAGTCTTCCCGATCGTTGAAGAATAATGATGAAATGGGAATTGTTATTTGAGTCAGATGGCAGGTTTAGAAATGTTCAAAGTGGTTTATCCCATCCCGAAATTGATCTGGCTTCTTCGAAAAACGAGTCGTAATGAGCTAAGAAGCAATGCAACATTTTCTAACAGAAGTTGTAAATATTTGGAGTTTTTGAATGTAGCCAAAGATTTTTGACAAAAATGGGAAAGTCCCCAAATCATCAGTCAAACGCTTGGAACGTCTAAATTGGACCTTCTTGCATGAAAGAAAGGTTCCCATTAACTCTTTGAGTCAGACTACTATACTTTGAGTGTCATTTTATATAACAACTTTTTTGACAGTCTCCATCACTCCCTAAAATTGATCTCACTGTCCCATGTCCTACTATTCCCGATCCTTCCACTGAATAACTCATCCAATCACCTCCAAACAAAGAACATTATTTCACTCAGCGTTTCCTCTTCCGCATTGTGGCGAAAATCACTCAATCTGTCATCCGCATTAATGACATTTCCATGTTCATTGGTACTTTCTACTTCGTCTGTTGTGTGGTGTCACCTGTCAACGATCAAAATTGATTTGTTCCCAATGGCAACAGTCAGTTTTCTTGTCGAATTCCTTTGATTCACCAGGGACAAGAACTTGTAGCGGAGAAATGAGGCACCATGCGGTTGATGTTGTTATTTTGCACGATCTGCTTTGACACATCATCACTGGCGAGACTCCGTTGTGTAAGAAGAGAAACATTTTATTTGCGGAACTCCTACTCTCTTGTTGGGCTCTTTATGTGGACATATAGAAGGTGACCATCGCGCGTGTGTCCCCGCATGTGTGCGGTGTGACATTTGCACTGACAATGACAAATTTATAGCAAGTTTCTTCGAAACTGACAGCCCGGCAAATAATGTCAGGCGAAATGTCTTCGTGCAGAAGCGCGCATTTGGCAAAAATCTTTTGCTGGAATTGTTGCGTGTGTGCACCTTTGGTTGTAGAGCTTGTAAGATGCATGCGAGATAAATGTGTTAATCGAGGGGAGATTTATTTATTTCAAGTTGAGTTGGTAAGTCATCCTTTTGAGGGACATTGTCGGGTGTGTCAAAGAGGTCACTCTTGCTCGTTGCGCGTCAAAATGGAAGGTTTTTTTTTGTGAATGCTTTCGGCGGTGCTTTCCTGTCAAAAGGTTAGGTAGCTGTGTAAGCTAAAACAGGATGCATTTACACTATTTCTATATAACGTGGAAGGGGTTTTGCTATCAAATAAGTCCATATTCTAGAGACAGACACTCTCCAAACATAGCAAGTCAGGGGGAAATGATGCAAGCCAAGGGCGACCTTGCACCTATCTTTTTCGTCGAAACATCCACATGACATGTAGTATGACGCCAGTGACAAATAAAACTTTCTAACAAATGGTAGGCTAAATCAGAGAACGTAGAAAATCTCACACATTGCTGGTTGGATGTGTTTTGAACATTTTAGCAAGGAACCCATTTTTTTTTTTATAAAAATTGCCAATTTTTAGACAGCTTATCTCACTTTGACTTCCATTCGTTTTCCAAATGAACTAGAGTCAGCCCGAACTCCCTTGCAGCTTCGCCATTTAACACCTTTTTGGAGCCTCAAGACTCGTGGCGCCCATTTTTTTAGAAAAAATTATCCAAATGACCCATTTTTCAGTGTCAGATTTTATTCTTTGAAACGAAAAAAAATGCAAAAATATGAAAAAAAGCGTATCGTAAATTGTTTGTGGTTGTTTTTTTTTTTTTTTGTTATAAATTAAATTGATTAAGTTATTAACATCCCTTTTGATAGTTGACTTCATAGCTTCCCCGGTCGGCTTCAACCAAAGCAGAATGTGAGCAGTTTTGGGAAGTAAGAATCACTGTTCGGATATTTTTTTTCCACTTCACATTCGATAAAGGTGCTATAGACCATTTTATATGTCGGTAGTTGCGATTTGTGAACACGGTGGCTCAGTGGCTGGTATGCTGAACTACTTGGGCGAGTGGTCAATTTGTTAAAATGATAGTATACAAATAACCAACACAATATACGGGCTCCGCACACATAGGACACATGCCACATCACATAATTCTTTAATGGTTGCGATTTGCGCCCACCCCAAAGCAGAGCAACCCCAGAATTATCGGGTCAACCATAACCATCCGCAAAATTTCATTAAAATCAGTATAGTGGCTTCCGAGATCGACAACAGCGCCACCTATCGGGTCCAAAACTATCCTATCTTCCTAGCTGGAACCAAACATACCCATCCACAAAATTCCATTCAAATTAATTGAATGGTTCCATAGGTCGACAACACAGGTCTGTTCACTAAAATGCCCATAACTAATATAACCAAAACACATACAAAGACCGTACATACATACAAACCTTGGTATTGACGTCACCTTTCGTTTGAATTTTCCAAATACAAAATCGGTTCACACATTAAGAGAACATCAATTATTCAAACACAATGCGGCTTATTTTGCTATATATAAAGTAGGAGATAGATGAAAAACGAAATGAGCCTACAGCGCCACCTGTTGGGAATTTTCTGAGTTTTCATTTTTCTTAAATCGTCCCTGATTGAAGACAAACGAAATATCCGAAATTACAAATCCGAATTACCCGACTATATAGATATTAATTTGTGTGGAAAAAACCCAAAAAGTACTGAAATTCATGTGTGTTTTCGCGCACGCACAACACAAACATACGTTTTCCGATTTCAACCAAACTTCACAAAAACCATACATAGACCAATGCCAAAGATGTGTAAAAGTTTGGTTGAAATCGGTAAGTGCATTGAGCCGTGTGTCGGCGACAAACGAACAGAATTTTAAGGCTCAATTTTTATATAAAGGGTCCGCCATATAACTTTTTTTTTTTGAAAATGCTATAAAAAAAAACTACTGAATATTTTCTCAAATTTCTTTTTTTATTTGAAAGTACAATCCTTCCGGTTAATAATGGAAAATAATTTCATTCAAATGGCTGCGTCGGCTGGCCATGCAGTAGCCTACACGATCGGTCCAATTTTTAAGCACATTATCGATTGTGTGCAGCTGTATTTCACCAATGGCTTCACGAATATTGTCCTTTAAAGCGTCAATTGTCTCTGGCTTGTCGGCGTAACACTTATCTTTTACGGCAGCGCACAAATAATAGTCCAACGGTGTCAAATCGCAGCTCCGAGGTGGCCAAACGACATCAGCTCTGCGGCTGATAATGCGATCTTCAAAAACAGGGCGCAAAACATCGAGTGTAGCTTCGGCTGTGTGGCACGTAGCGCCGTCCTGTTGAAACCAAATGTTGCCAATATCCTCCTCTTCAATTTTTGTGAACAAAAATTTGTTCAACATGGCCCGATAACGGTCGCCATTGACTGTAACCGCCACTCCTTGCTCATTTTCGAAGAAAAATGGCCCAATTATGCCTCTGGACCAAATTCCGCACCAAACAGTGACTCGTTTTGGGAATATCGGCTTTTCAATGTATGCGTGCGGGTTTTCTGTGCCCCAAATGCGACAATTTTGCTTGTTTACATACCCGCCAAGATGAAAATGAGCTTCATCTGAAAAGATGATTTTTTTTTCGCACACATTCTGCAACATTACCATGATTTTCGAAGTAATGTCGCAATATTTCCCAGCGTTGTTCAAGCGTATACACAACCATATTCGTTCAGCGGAAGGATAAAACTAATTATCTGTCAAATCAGACATGAGCTAAGTGTTACCATTCGCGAAATAAGCACGAGTTGAAAAAAAAAAAAAGTTAGATGGCGGACCCTTATATAGATGTTTTTGCTGCTCTGATTTTTTTGGTAGGTATTTTATGTGGAGGTCCCTTTTTTGGCTCTGGCCCCTTTTTGAAAATTTTCAGCAGCAACGCTGCATCCCTTGCCGAGGAGTGATGTCACGGGAAACGCGTAGTGTGCCACCGGACTAGACGAATCTCTTTAAAATCCATTATATAAACCCAAAGCGGGTGTCAAGTACTAGTCCCTTCTCTTAGGCCCTTCTCAAAGCCTACCACGCGTTTACTGGAAAATTTTTCAATCTTTCTAAGGAATTGTGAAACTGGAATTGTGTGCCGCTTAAGCCACATTTGCCGCCTGTTCCCACAGTCAAATCGGATGCCTGGAAAAATGTTCCAAATAAAAAAAAAAAAGAAGCTTGCTCCAGCTCCCATCTATCACCATACTGACACATCAACAAGTCTAACAAAATTATTGGGCACATGTCCAATTTAGGAATCACATTTCCCATCTCACTCCATCACTGTCAGGGCTGTCATCATCATCATCATCATCGTTGCTATCGTCTAAGATGTGACACATCCCTGATGCATTTCATGCATGATAGTTCCTCTCAGTGGCAAATCATCACCACCACCAGCACCCAGGAGCGGCAGCAGCAACCAGCATCCAGAACAGAGTCTTGCAAAAATATATATGAAACAAGAATGAAAAAAAAATGTATAATGTGCTTCAGCACATGATACGCGCATCATCATCATCACCATCATCCTCATCATTGTCGCCGTTGTGTATCGCATTTTCGTCCTCGGCCAGAGAACATACTGTCGCCGACTGCAGCAGATACTCCTCATCAGGCAGTGTCTTAACCATGAGCATCTTTTTGTCGTCTCGTCTCGCTCGGCACAGTGGTGTCTATGCATGCATGAAGCATATCAACATCATCATCTTCTCATCTCAAGTCATATCATTTCATATCACTCAAGAATTTCAGGACATTAAAGCTTCCCGCATATTCGTCGTCGTCTACGTCGTTGTCGCTGTCGTCGTATCTCCAAGAAGAGACCAACTCCGAGCGAAGATGTGCGATGGAAGTGATTGTGTATCGGGTCGGGAGCACGAGGATGTGTATCATAACCCAGAAATCAACATCGTTGAAGGATGATGATGATACTGCTGCTGATGGTGACGAGCAACTATACGACGAGATCGGTGCTGACGTTGATGCTGTGCTCCTCCAAATAAGATGCCCCCCGTCCCAGGCAGCCCCTCGTCCTGCACGCAGAGTGTCTGTGGGTGAGCAGCACAACAACTATGAATTTATGCGATTATCCCCAGTCCTTGTGTGCAGTCGGAATAAACACCATCGTTGCTATTAAGAAAGTTCGCCCTCGTGAGTTTCGGGTGCAGTTCACCCAGCCCGCATACAGTGAGGAGCCACCCACTGCTGCCGACTCCGACGATTTGAGGATTCTGTCAGACTGAACTTAAAGTTTAAGTTGACGTGGATGGAGGAGCAGCCTCCTCCTGCTCCTTCGGATGGACTATCCGATAGATGACGGGACGACATGATATAAAGCTTTGTGCCGAGATGACACTGAGCTCTATACACAGAGATGGCCGAGAGATTTGTCAACATTTTGGACACGATTAATGCCAGCGGCAGTACAGTTGGTGTGACAATGCCGCATACTCTGGGCGGTAATTGACTGAGTTGCACATAGATCACAGCCGATTATCTGCGACAGGATTGGAATGGAATGGAAACTATTTTCCCACGAAATGTATAGGATGCCTTGTCCTCTCTCTGATTGACCCATTCATCTACATTAACTGGGCAAACAGTGACAGCGGTGCAACACTTTAACAAGGTATACACTGCACCGCCGACAATAAGCCTCTCTGCCGCCGACCTCCTACACGCACTTTTCATAGTGCACCCATAGCGACCACGATGCACCCAGCACGCAACACGCACTTTGGCGACAGTGCCATGCGGCTACCACTTCCATTTGGCTTTGTACATATATGCGGCGGCTTCTTAAGGCTCCGCCACGGCATCCGCATCCACTGAGTTATTGGAAAATTGTCTGTCCGATTGGAATGGTGGACCAGAAAGCAAATAGTCCTCCGCAGACCACGGCGACCACTTGCTGTGTGTGATTTCCACCCGATATCGCGGCTAGTTTCCATATACCTAACGAGGCAGTGATCACAGCAAAGCATTTGCACCATAAGAACGCGATCTGCGGTCCTTTTTTCGCTGTCAGCGCACTGCCAAGAGTTGGTGGCAGCGGCGCAGGGTGTTTGCATATGTGCGCGCAGTGATTTTTCGTGGCGGCGGCGGCGCGCAGAAAATGACGTGCGCTTAACGCATTACACACTCGGAACAAGGCATCCCAGTCGACCGCGAGAGGTTTTGCTATTTGCATACACGTTGTGGGCAATGCGAGCGCTTCCTAGGAAGCCGTCGCTGGGCATGTGCGGGTTCCGTGCCTGGATCAATAAGTGCGCAACGAAATGTCGAGTGCATATGGTAATGGTGCGGGCACGTAGCGATTTTCCTATACGGTTGCAGTGCGGTGTTTATTGGAACAATAGGTAGGTGTCTCAATTTATTCTCATTAAATGGGGTTCGGTCTTCGCTGGGATGGAGCTGCTTAGAGACAACCGGCCGGCTATGATTTGTTACCTGCAGAGGTAGCATCGCCGCGGTGACATGGGTCTTGGATTATCGCATCTGTCGGATGTAATAAGGCCGGCTAGGTAGTCTGGGAAATGATCGCGCACACTTTCCGTTTGTTATTGCAATAGTTGGTGCTCGTTTTGCACAGTACTTGTTGTTTTTGGTAAAACTCCCAGTAACGAGGACCAATTGTAGATAGTTCGTTTGACAACCTGCCTAGTTTAGGGATTAGCTTTGGATGTTTTTTTTTTTTGATAATTTGTTGTGGAACCATCTGCATTTGACGCAAAGGAATCTACACTTTGGTTGATAAGTAAAGTTCTCACATCGCGCTAAGATATGTCCCCCATCACTGGAAGATAGCAGAAATTATAGTTATACCTAAACAAGGTAAACCTCTATCAGAAGTCGCCTCATACAGGCCAATCTCACTTTTACCAGTACTATCAAAACTCTTTGAGAAACTTCTTCTTGAACGGCTGGATAGGATCATTGAGCAAAGAATGCTCATTCCCACCCACCAGTTCGGGTTTAGAAATAAGCATTCGACAATAGACCAAGTAGATCGTCTAACTAATATAATACAAAAATCACTAGAAGAGAAACAAGTTTGTTCTACATTATTCTTAGACGTTGCACAGGCTTTTGATAAAGTCTGGCATAAGGGCTTAGAGTATAAACTTCATATGGATCTACCCAGACAGTACTATGAGATACTTAAATTTTATATTTCAAATAGATTCTTTAGAGTTCGCTATGGTTCAGCGTATTCTCGACTCAAAGAACTACAAGTGTTCTAGGACCAACCCTGTACTTACTGTATACCAGTGATATACCAAATACGTCTGATACGATGATGGCTACATTCGCAGACGACACTGCCCTTCTATCAACTGATATAGATGCGTGGCTAAAGCAACAGAAAAGCTGCAAAATGCAGTTAATGAGATATGTGATTGGGCGCAACGATGGCGAATTAAACTCAACGAGCCAAAGTCCACCCATATCAATTTTACTAATAAAAAAATAACGAATCTTCCCGTAGTTATTAATAACCAAATAGTTCCTTATTCAACCACAGCTAAGTACCTGGGTATGAATCTAGATGCTAAGCTCAAATGGAAGGAACATGTGAAAAAGAAAGTAGAAGAGCTAAATATTAGATATAGAAAACTTTATTGGTTGCTAGGACATAATTCGGAAATGTCCATTGAGAATAAAATTTTATTATATAACCAGATACTGAAGCCTGTTTGGACATATGGTTTCCAATTATGGGGTTGTACAAAGAAAACAAATGTAAAAATAATACAAACATTCCAAAACAAAGTCCTTCGGGGAATAGTAAATGCCCCATGGTATATTAGAAATATTGACTTGCATCGTGATTTGCAGATTGATCTTGCAACGGAAGTAATTAAAAATGCATATTAATCCTGAAATAGAAGACGTCTTAAATGTACGAAACAATATTCGTAGATTAAGAAGAATAATCTAAAAAAAATAATGAGAACCCGTCTTCAAATTGTAATACCTCCTCTAACACAACTGATCGTTGAAACTAAAATCATTTGTCGATCTTTGTTGGATTGGTCATGATCAAGGAGGTGTTTTTAGTGCGGTTAGAGTCCCACACTACTCTGGGTTTCTAACCCCATTGTGTCTTTCGAGATTTTCACCTTCAATAACAAAAAAAAAAAAAAAAAACATCGCGCTTTATATTTAGTCCTTCCATTTCAACCTACTGCCATTTCGGAAGGATCTGCGTACTCTTACGACTGTTTCTAGAAATGAATGCTTCTTTCACGAAAAATACTAGTGCAACGGTCGACCCAAGACTTGAACAGATGTCCACTCTTTTAACGATTTGAATGACCGAGATTGGTTGAACCTATTCAGTGTAAGTTTACTGCTAACGGAACTTAGCCCCTTCTATCTAAAATAGTTAACAACTTCTTCTGTCTGTCTTCGGCTTCTTCTTAATCAACTTCATTTGTCTGTTATCTTTCTTCCTTTGCTACATCTTTATATTTTCCTTCCCCTTCTTTTTAGCTGTTTCTGCTTGTTTTACTTCTGAACCTCAACCAACAAGTCTCTTTAATGAACCTCGGTCGGAACTAGTCAACTGTTTCCTTCGTACATTTGCTTTGCTTCTTTCCTTCTCCTTCTTCTTCTTGTCGACGACGGCTATCATCGAGCCTGTTCAGTAGATATGCCGGTCATTCAATAATCGACTTTCGAGGCCATTTGCAACCTCTGCGGGCCGCTTAGGTCTATGTCTTCATTTACTGCATACTAACCCAGAGGGTAAGAGCTAAAATTGAAGACTGCTGGTAAGACCGAAGGTGTCCATAACCGCTATTCCTATAAAATCACATAATCATGGGAATACTGACAACAAGTTTTCGGGTCAATCAGACTGCCTACGCATCGAAGCTGTAATCGTCGTAGTGAATTAATTACATGGGAAGAGCGTCCCACACGAAAAGCCGATTTAAAAACTAAAGCTACCTCGATAGGTTCCGACTTTGTCAATTCTGTTAACTTTACAGAGTGAAGACTTAAAATATGATTTCCAATCCAACGACTTCAGCTATGAACACAGGAAGCTTGGCACAAGAAGTTCCAGGAAAGAGCGTCCCACACCAAAAATCGATTGAGAAACGAAGGCTACCTAGATAGGTTCTGACTTTGTCAATTCTGTTAACTGTACAGAGTGAAGACTTAAAATATGATTTCCAATCCAACGACTTCAGCTATGAACACAGGAAGCTTGGCACAAGAAGTTCCAGGAAAGAGCGTCCCACACCAAAAATCGATTGAGAAACGAAGGCTACCTAGATAGGTTCTGACTTTGTCAATTCTGTTAACTTTACAGAGTGAAGACTTAAAATATGACATCCAATTCAATGACTTGAGCTTTGAACATGGAAGCTTGGCACAAGAAGATCCAGGAAAGAGCGCCCCACACCAAAAATCGATTGAGAAACGAAGGCTACCTAGATAGGTTCTGACTTTGTCAATTCTGTTAACTTTACAGAGTGAAGACTTAAAATATGATTTTCAATCCAACGACTTGAGCTATGAACCCGAAAGCTTGGCACAAGAAGATCCAGGCAACCGATCGAAAAGTAAAGGCCACCTAGACAGGTTTCGACTTTGTCAATCTGTCAACAGTTAACAGTTGTCTGTTAAGTTTACACATTGAAGACTTAAAATTTGATTTCCAGCTGAACGAATTGAGCTATGAATCTCTAAGCTGGACATAGGATGAAGACAGAAATCGGGCATCTATACCGATTTTTTTTTTAATTTTTGACCGATTCAAGGATGTGATATTTTAGTTATAGTTAGATTTTTGGCCTCTGTCAGAGGTGACATCATTTATTCGCATTACCATGTCACAGACACAAATTTGACCAAATTTGTATAGCCAAGGCCTTCGATTTCGAAGTGATTCTGTTTTGAATAATTAATTGGAAGCCTTCTTTTGAAGACATTGAAGAGGTGAAGCCTTGGGCCTCTTTCTTATTGTCGCCTAACGAAGACAAGTTCATCTTGGTGTCGGTCTTGTCCGAGTTTAAGTAATTTAGCGTCGGTACCACAGATCTTGGTCGCGTTATAGTGACAGTTCGTCCTGAATACCCAAACGGGGTCAAGTCTCTTTCAAGTCTCTCACACTATAATTGCGCACATTTTCTTATATGGCGACTCCAATCCTAACTTCGAACCATGTTTCCAAGGAAAAACCCTCCCAACCTCTCTGTCGAAACATCAGAAATTACTTTCCACATTTCCCGATATTGCTTCTGCTGCCGCCCGTCACCACACCATCCATCCACCCGCCGTCTTCATCTGGCCATGTCATCTTTTCGTCTCCAGTGCAACGCAACATTCACCCCCTATATATGCATTGGGGACGGGGATGGTTTCTTGGTCGTCGTCAACAACATCGCCATCTATATATTTGGATATTTTGACATTTTGCATTGAGGATTAAAAGTTCTAGGAGTTTTCCACCTTTTCTTCGGGTCGGTCTGGTGGTTTATATTGATGATGGCTTCGTCCTCATTGAATGGTTTCGGGGGGGGTTTGGCTATGTCGTGCCCAGCTATGCAAGGCCATAACCCATCGAACTCTTTTCACCGTCTTTTGCATCGTTATTGTCGGTCGTCTTCATCTTCGTCTTCGTCTATATACATATACATCCCTTTAGCTTAGTCGTTCGCCGGTCGCATTTGGATAGATGGATGGATCTTAAAAGGCTGGTGGGCGGGCGGGGGTGCGCCTCGCCGATGTATGTGTGTGACGCCAACTGAAATGCTGTCAGTAGACTGTCCCCAATGGTGGACATTTTCAAGCTGTACCGAGATCGATTGAAATTGGATGTGACATCAACTTTTCTCTGCTGCTGCTGCCACGCCACCAGCTCTGGATGTTGTTAGTTTCCGATGGCACGGAACTGGGTGGTGCAGGGTATAGGTATACCCACATACAGATGGCTGCAGGGCGAATATTTCCCATAAGAAAGTGAACTTTTCTTCTGAGAACTACATTTGTGATTACGATGGACGTCAGGCAGACGGACAGGCGAACAGTTAAAACTCGGATCGATGGATGGATAGATGTTTGCGTTACAGTATGTTCGAACGTCGATGACGGCACCACCAAATCGAACTATCCCGAATGGAGGTCATGCGGAGACGCAGAACGTCTCTCGTATCCTCGAAATGTGCTATTGAATTTTTCACCATAAAAAAGGACGGAAAATGTTAAACGACACACATTCGCAGAGTGCTGGAATAGAATCGGAGAAAGATGTATTTGATGGAGGGGGTTCTGACTATCAGCTGTGGTTGAACGGGATATGTTTCAAATTTCGACTGAAACCGCCTGTAGACTGCCACTGGATTTGGGGGCGTTGAGCTAGTAAAGTTGAATGGGAATCACCCATTGGCGATGTGAGGGAGTCGCATTTGTTAATTCCCTAGGTAAGCCCTCAAAACGGGCCAGTGAATTTGTGCCAAATAGCAGTCACTACTGAAGTAGTTCCAATATAGTTGATCCCCAAACCATATTGCCAATGTGACCGGAGGGCCATCTGTTGGATTTTTAACTTTCTCCATTACGTAGTAAGAGAAAGATATTTTATTCGTATAAAATTTCGAACTCGAGATGTTAATCAATTCTGACATTACGATGATAGGCGAACTCAAAAGAGTGGGTCGCAAAATTCTGTTCGTCCGACTGTCTGTCTGTCCGTCTGTCTGTATGTCCCGAGGCCTACAGCCTAAGCTGTTGGCCGGATTTCGTTCAAACTTCGGCTTCGGAGTTTGGGTGCTTATAGTTCGGGGCCGTTTTTTTTTTGCATGGTAACCTCAATATTAATGGTACTTCCCATACGAAATGTTCATACCAGTTTGATTTGTTCGAAAACGGCTCCAACGATTTCAACAAAAAACTGCTCATATCTCGAAAACCCTATTTTCGATTTCGATAAAACTTTAAAAACCAATTAACGCTTACATCCGGAACAATAACTTATACTCGGATTTCAGCTAAAAAGTTAAGCAATAGTATTTTTCAAACTAAACATTGCAATATTTGGTACAGTTTTGTCTGCCAAATTTTACAAAAACCGCTCTAACGATTTTGACCAAAATACATATTAAAGATAATATAAGTATTCTAAATAAGATCCCGTACTTAGTTTTTCTCAAGAAATTCGAACAAATCAATTTTTTAAATATTTCTTAAAAATTACTACCCGAATTCCGATCTTTATTCACATATTTTCGGTAAAATTTTGAAATAATAACAATACCCCAAATTCCAAAGGAAATCCAATAACAGCTACGTACAACTTTTTTTTTAGCAAATATTACCAACTTCTAATTTTTTTCAACCATGTTGAATATGCACCCTAAAAATATTTCCAACAACTTGGAGCTTACACAATCAGCAACTCCCACTTCATTTACATTAAAACTTTTGATAAACGAGAAAGTTACGTTCGACCCAGTCGTGCACTTTATTTTCCAAGCGCATGCTGTTTAGACACTCACAGCTTTTGAGGGCTGAAAAGGCGTTTTTGTTGAGACCCAGATCCACCCGCGGGCTGTAGCTAATGCATCTTCAAGAATGAAAGGAGCCTCTGAAATCTCCAATGACAGACCACCACTCTTTCAAAAAATGAGCATCATAGACTACGTCGGCCACAAAATGGCACCCGACTTACAGAGTTGCCCGCACATAGCAATCCAAGCAACCCACCATCGCTCGTATCTGTGTATACATCCGTCTAACAAAGTTCACATGATCGCCTTGTGTGCCCATCAATCTCACGTTGACAAAACCGTGTAGATCTTCCAACACGCTCATCCAACGGTTGAGCAAGCTCGTTGCCAACGCGCGCAACAACACCCATTTCCATCACTCAGACAACTCAGTCATCTGTCAACTGTCTGTGAGCTGTCATATCCTGTGATTGCGCACACAACTTCGCACACTCATACACGATCACCAGACGACGACGACGACGACGACGACGAAGGGTTGCATAGACCCGAGGACATCATTCATTCATTACACGGCGAAAAACGGACTACCATTCTATTTCGAACTTGGGCGGGTGATGAATGTCTTTCGACATTCACAGTGGCCGGCTATTTTGGGCACTGCACGCGGTGTCTTAATGAAGATTCCGATTCCGATTCTCCGACTGTGCGACTCTTCGCACCAGAGATAGAATGACGAACTGCTGACAGGTGGCGATGTCTAATTGGTCGTATGTGTGCCGCTGTGTTTGTATGTATTTACAGCGACAACACTTGTTAGATGTATTCGGGTCGACACGGCAACTTCCAACCGGCGCGGCGCACCGTCAGCTCATAATCATCATAATTTGCCCTGTCGCTTATTAAGCAGATCGCTTCTGACGACGCGAATGCGATGCTCGGCTATGCCACTGCTCTGGCAGCGAGTGGAAAACATTTTCCTAGCACCGATGTCAAACGTGTTGAACATGTCAAGCGGGCTTGTTTATGTGATTTGTTGGAATGTGACAACTTCATGTTTATGCGCGCGATTTTGTTGCTGGCTCGCTGTCAATGTGACGAAGCTTATGGGGATTTGTGTGCGCGGTTTGCAAGGGAGGACGCTGTGTGTCTTCCTGTGTGACATCCGTCGGGCTTATTAACCCACCACAGTCATAATTACACCCTTGGGCAAAGTTTGAAACTACCTTTCGCACACCGACAGACGGAACTTGCGTCACTCCATTACCACACCCACCGCCACCCGTGACTGGGATCTTACAACGCTGAGGAGCAGCCACAGTTTAATGGCGGGAAATTAAAGGAAATCACGTTTTGCGCTGTTCGGATGTGCCACAACCATGTGGAAGGGCTTTGCGCGCCCCAAACACCATCGCAGATAAAACGGGATGCTTGTTAAGCGGAGAGAAGCGGTCCGGTAACACTTCCATTCTGCTGCTGCTGCTGTTGCTAGTCAACCCGCAGGCCTTTTTGCGGTCTCAAAATTAAATTATCGCAGATAATTGAGCGATCAATAATCTGGGCGCGGAATAGGTACAGAAAGAGATTGTTGGCCGGCTTAGCGCGAGTCCTGTTGCACGTTATTGATGTTGCAAATTGATTTGATAGAGTGGCATGTTTGCAGAATTAATTGCGCATTTTCTTACAGGCGTTTGCTGCGCGCCTATGAAAACCTCTTGCTCATATTTAATTTTCTCCGGGCGCGATTGAAAACTGCCATCGCAGTTTTGAGATTCATTTTCCGCATTGAAAATGAAAAAAGTGATTGCTTCCATTTGAGGTGTGGTATGGTCAGCGGTGAGATAGAGCCGCCTATAAAGCGCTGACCTCTACTAAAGTGGGTTTTCATTTTTGAGACGTAGAGTGATTTGCCAATTTATTTACGACCCAGCTCCCTGCTATTCAACTTAAGGGAATTAAGGTTTATGAAAGCTATTTTTTTGCGCGACTATTTCTGCCCAAAACAACATTCGTCCTGATGCACCAGAAAAACATTATAGCTCTTGGTTAAATTCGGATCCAGGTCACAATTCTCCTTCGGTAAGGTAAGAACGTTCAATTTCGTCAACCAATTTCAATCACGTCAGCAGACACGGTGGCCCTTCAAAGTCGACTCTTCAACGTTTGGATAGAAAATTCGGGAAAACCAGTTCCGTTTACAAACAGCCAATCGGCCGAGAACATTGCCACGGTTCGTATGAGTATACAGGAGACCCCAAGCAGTAAATTCCTTACCTTGGATAAGAAGTGGGCCTTTCGCAGACTTCAACTTGAGACTACACCTCTACAAGATCCAACTGACCCAGGAGCTCAAAGTTAATGACCATAGACCTTCGAAACTTGTTCTCTGACTGGGCTTTGGAACACTTGGCAGAGGACCCCGATTTTGGCCGAAGAGCCATCTTTAACAGCGAGGCCTATTTCTGGATGAATGGGTAAACGAAAAGAAGCAGAATTTCCATATTTGGGACGACGCCAACCCACACGAGGCTTACCAGTTGGCAATGCATCCACAAATTGTTTCTGTCTTGTGCGAATTTTGGGCTGGCAGCGTTATTGGCCAGTACTTTTTTGAAAATGACGTTGATAAGGCCATCACCAATAACCAAGAACTATGCTTACCGATTTCTTTTGACCCAAATTAAACGATATGGAGGTAGACGACATGTGCGGTTTCAGAAGGACACAACAGACTAGACGCCATACGATCAACATTCTGCATGAACGATTGGAGGGCATGGTTATCTCTCCCAGTGGTGAATTGAATTGGTCACGAAGATCGTGCGGTTTGATTCCGCTAGACTTTTTCTTGTGGGGTATCCTGAAGTCGAAGGGCTGTGCCAATAATCGGCTGATATGTCCTTAAAGCCAATAAAATCAATGCCATCATTCAAATTCAATCTGATTCAATAAAAATTGGACCACTCGGATCCGTGTCCGCTGTGATTGACATTTGAACGATTTTATGTGTGGCATGTATGATTTTTTCAAAAAAAAATACCTCACACAAAACTTCTTTTATTTTATTTCAACATCGACCCGTCCTTTTTGAAAAACCCGTTGCCTCCTTCTGAGACAAAAAAAAAAGAAGATTTTTAAGCGAAGTTTTAAGATTTTTAAATTTAAAAAAAAATTGTAACCTAAAAGTTCTTGCTTTACCGATTATTTTTTATAACAAGAACTCGTTTAAGTTTACAAGGACCAACTATTCAGCTCATACTCTCCATACCTATTTTCTAACATCACTCACTCATTCTTATATAAAAAATGTTCATATTTCTGTTCATTTTAACGAACGAAAATTCTTGGCATTACAATTATTATTTCTGAGTGTTGTTTCGTATAAAGCTTCTGTGAGACTTATCAGAAGAAGATCTTCAGTAAGGTATATTCAATCTCTGGGACAGCCTTTTTTGAAGAGAAAATCGTATTCAAGCTCAGTTGCTTCCTTGAAGTAAAAAATAAAAGAATAGTTGGCGCAGCAGGTCTGTAGGGAGCGTAGACCAAGCTTTTCACAACCTTTCCTTTGTCTGAGTTTTTCATTTTCGGGACGAATGGAAGAGATCTACAATCTGAATGCCGAAACTCTATCATGACAGTTATTCTTCGCAAGAGGTGGAGTTGAAAAAAAATTCTAAGATGAAATTTGGGTTCTTTCGGGAAACAAACTTGGGACCCCTCGTTTAGTAGTCCAACAGACTAACCACTTAGTCACTGCGCCTGAAGTGCATCAATTATTCATCAATTAATCAATTAATTTTCAATTACACCGTCTTCCCAAAAAAAAGTACTCAAAAATAAAGAGTCTCCGGTTTTACTCGCACGCACTAAGCTCTTTGTATTGAAAACCCTCTCTGCCCTATTTTCGTAAAGGCTCCTACATAATTTTCGATGTTGGGATTGATGCCCACTTTGTCTCCGATTTTACTACATTTATTTCAGAAGCTATTTCTTCAAATTCGATAGAAATTGTAGATCCTAGTCTCTAGAAGCCCTGAAGCCCCTACAAAAGGTATGCATCAAAAATTGTAAAAAGCTTACATTTTTCACCAAAGTGTAAAAAAGTAGTTAGGGCCTTACGAAAATAGGGGCAGCTCTGTATCGAAGGCCATCTTTATGAAAAAAATGTTAATAGTAATTATAGCAAGGATTTTGAAACGAAGGACGCACTTAGACCTAGTTTGTTAAACTGCTTCTTTAGGTGGGTAGCTAAAGTGGGTGCTTCCCGTGCTTCAGCGTTGACGCTAAAAAAAATTTAAAAAAAGGGGAATAAAAGGGAACCCCACATGAAATTTTTTATTTATGACAAAAAAACAGAACTACAAAAAATGTATTCTTTACAACAAAATTTTTATTTTTAATTGTTTGTTTACCTTTTTTTCGTTGAATAAAAAAATAAAATCTTACTTTTACTTATAATGAAAAAGGGGGGCATTTCGACATTTTTTTAAATAAGTGGGTGCCTAGGGTCTTGAGGCTGCAAAAGGGGTCATTTGGCTTGTTCCCGGCACGCAATTATTTCTTAAGCCCGGTTTTAGGAAACATTTCTCGCGAGACTTTTGCTTAGACGACGAACAAAATTAAAGTCAAGTTCAGATAGGTTTTCAGCTTGACTATATTGTTAAGGAAGTCTATAGTGTTGTTGAATTTTATATCGAGAGACTTAAAAAAAGCGCAATGAGTAAAGTTTGAACTGTGTGTCATTTCCGCTACTAACATAGAACCTTTTAGACAAAAATTTGACAGAAATTTCCGCACTTCCACACTTCCGAAATTTTGTTTGATAACTCAACAGATCTTGTTTCTTGGGCCCAAGTACAGTCAGCCAGGTGAATAACGTCCTCGGCAAGAGGTTATCAGAGGTAAAGGGCTGTCCGCCCTTATACCAAAGTAGCCAAAGATGGTAAGCTTTAAAAGCAAAAGGAATAACGTCTTTAGCAAGAGGCTCTAATTCTATATAGCCAAAGATAGCAGGCATACTTTCAAAATGAAAAAAGATCTAACATATCTTTCAAAATTCGAAGCCAAAAGGGTCTTATGAATAGAGAATCGGCAGCATTACAGCAAGAACCACGACTTTAACAGCAGATGTCGAGTGGAACAGACTGAGGAGGACGTCAGCAGACAGACAGCCTATAAATTTAACGTTTCTTTAGCAGTCACACAGCAACACTGCTTTTTGGGCTTGAGGAGCGGGAGAGCCTACAAGGGCTCTGGCACTGCGGTTTCTTAAAGGAGCCTATTGTGCCTTAGACTTATCCCTAACGTCGATGTAAATGTTGCTGGCGTAACTGTGTTTCCCGCCATTCAAAACCACTGCCTATAAAATAAAAGTGCTGTCGTTGCAATCTCTTTAGGGAGCCTCTTTGGCACTGAAAGGTCTTCAAATGGATGTGATGGATATGAAAAGGCTGTATATAAAGTTGCATATCAGTCAAATTTTGAATAAAATGTTGGTCTGTCGAACAACTGTCGAAGATCGCAGATCAACTGATCGAATTTTCCTAGGTGGGGATATTGAGTCGCTATATGCAAAGTAGACCTTTACGGACAGTCTTTCAAAGGTGACACGCTAGGAGCCGAATAAGCCCCATTTTCGCTTTGAATACCACGGCGCCCTGTTTTGTTACACCCGCTGTCCATCTCTCAACTGCCCACTTTTGCATTTACGGTTGCATCGATGATCGTGCCAACTATAGATGATCACCGCTATAGGGAAGCCTATGACTGCGCCTTTGTTCTTTTAAGCATCCTTTGAATTCGCGCATTTTCCTTACAAACCCGAACGCCGGCAGTCACCCGCAGTGCACCCCTGTAACCCACTTGCAACTCTCCAGCATTTTCATCTTTAATCCTCCCCCGACCCCAAACCATCTTCTGTCCATAAATTTCATATCCTACAAGGATTTCGTTTACATCTTTCTTCTCTGCTTCCTTGTCTTGGTCTTGCTCTTGAGGTTTTTTCTTTCTATCTCCCTGCGTGCATTTTGTGCTTTAGCTTCCCCAGTAAGTCGTCTTTGAATACAAAAGTTGTGTAGCTTGCCCATCACACCCAGAACTTTGACTGAAACTTCAATAATAAATGAGTGGGCGACGGGTGCTGCGCGCTGCCCATTGGAGATTTCTGGACGGATAGCCGACGACATCGACGACAAGAATGTCAACGACAACGCCGTCGTCGTCGTCGTCGTCTTCGACAATACGGACGCTTCTGCTGCTCCCTCTAATAATGCTGATGATGATGATGAAGTTGCCGGCGATACATTACCATTCATCTCGGCACAACTCCGCAACTACCGATTCTACCCTTGCAAATAGAATTTTCCAGAAATGTCATTCATCTCTCGATTGTTCTTGTTGTTTTTGCGCGAATGAATGACTCGAGGAAACTCGTCTTTAGATGTTGGTAGTTGTGCATCGATTTTGACGCGCAATACTCTCATTTCATCTGTACACAGCGCGCTCCTTGGGTCCTTTAATTTTGATGACTGGCTTTCGCCCGTTCCCTCCCCCATTTGACACTTTTCCAATCATTTTCAGCTTTTTTCTCTGCCAGCAAAACCACTGTTCTTGTGTTTTGTTGGGCGGTATGGGGACGCCTTGCTTTGGCGGTCAGGGGAGCGAGCGACGAATTTAAAATCAAACGAAACGTTGCAATGCCAGCAAGACAATGGTGACAAAAAAAAGAAAGAAGAGAAATGTACTAGGAGTGTGGAGATATCTTGATTTAATTTGAACGCGTTTTTGTTGTCGTACTACACCAGAATTTTCTTCGGTTGCACAGCGCTGCTCGGCGTCTTGTCGCGGTGTCACTGTATTCATCTTCATTTCAATTCAATTCGATTCACGGAAGTGACAGACAAAATTCTGAGAATGAGCAGAAAGAAGATTGCAGTGCAGACTGACGGAAAGTAGGCTGGGAACGGCGACAGATGGGAGTTAAGACGTGAGATGTCGAATGGGTGGAAGGTCTTGGATGGATGTATATACTCATCCGTTTGTAAGTGAAAAGTGCTTCTGCAAAAAGTTGGAAGTCCTAGAGTAGAACAGACAAGATAAAGCAACTTTTTCGGTCTTAGCGTCAGTCGCACCAAAGCGGACATTGTTTTATTTACCAGAGAGAGAGAGAGAGAGAGAGAGAGATGGAGATTCCTTTCAGTAGTTCACCAAATGACCCAATCTGAGCCACGTATATGAAGACTGACCTTTCTGTGCGGCTTTTTGGAGGCTCTTGAGAAAATTTAGCGATTGGGTTGGAACTTTCTCCGAAGACCTTATTGGGTCTGTTTTTTTTTCCAGCTTTAATCTTCAGCTATCCGTCAAGTTAAATCTTGTGTGTCGAAATTGTTTTATCTTTAGGCTGACCAGCTGCTATCGAATCCCTAGCATCCGAGCGCCTTTATCTACAGCTGTGGATGACTGCCAAGTAGGTCCCGCTCAAGCAGTAGAATCTGAGTTTCATCAGTCATGAGTCAAGGAGGATCAAGCCAGACTAATCTGCTGGCACTAGTAGTGAAAGCTTGAAAACTGTTCATGCTCCAAAGTCTCTGTTAAAACAGAAAACCTATTCTCCAACGTAGGAAACCAAAGATGGACACTCCTACAAAGCTAGGCTGGGCACAAAAAGATTGACCGATCCTCTGAGTCTTGAAAGAACAATGACTCCGAGTCATTACCGGGCCCGTATCTTAGACAGGATGGCGCTTTATCCAAACGACTTCTGTAAAAGCTTCAGATTATAGCTCAAATTTTATAAAAAAAAAGCCAAATAAAAGTTGTCAGACCTTGAACTAAGCTTCACTAGACTTCGAACATAGATCAAACGAAACTTTAACTGTCAGAGATCATCTTTTGGTCATAAAACAGCCATAAAGCGGAAGTTAGATGCTGTAAATTGGACCCTCAAGAGCTAATAGAAAGCTGAGATAGCAAGGTGTCAAAACCAAGAGAGAACTTAAAGGAAGCACGACGTAAGGTCCGAAGATTACTTGTGGCTTAAGATTTCTGACCGTCGACTGAAGTGCTTTGAGTAAAAATCTTTTGTGTCAAAATTTGGCTACAGAAAAAATAAAGTGCACGGCTGGGTCGAACGGAACTTTGTCGTTCATCAGCATTTTTGGTGCAAATGAATTGTTAGATTTATTTTTAGGGTGCATATTCAATACGAATAAAAAAAAAAACAAGTTATTGTTCGGGATGTTAGCATTACTTGTTTTTTAGGGTTTTATTGAAATCGAAAATGGGGTTTTCGAGATATGAGCAGTTTTTAAAGTGAGCGTTTCCAATGATTCGAATTGAAAATTAAGGACGCAATAATTTTGAAAACATCAATTTTACTCTAAGTTTGCATTTTGGTCAAAATCATGCCGTTTTGAGGTAAACTAAAGAAAACTAAATTTTTCCAAAATTACTTCTTTCAAAAATCTATTTTACGATAACACAGAGAAAAACTGAGTTTTCCATTTAGTTAGAAATGACCATATTACCTTAGAAATAAATTTTTGTTACAGTCGTATGGACCGTTTTCGAGATATGTCCAAATTTCAAAAGTACCGTTACTCGATTTTTTAGCGAAAAACTGAGTACGCAGTTATGTTAGCCTCACCTACTTAAGCTTAAATATCAATTTTTGTTGAAATCGTTAGAGGCGTTTTCGAACAAATAAAACTGGTATGAACATTTTGTACGGGAAGTACCATTAATATTGAGGTTACCATGCAAAAAAAAAACAGCTGTAAGCCCCCAAACTTTAAATCCGAAGTTTGAACGAAATCCGTTCAGCCGCTTAGGCTGTAGGCCCCGGGACATACAGACAGACAGACAGACAGACAGACAGACAGACAGACGGACAGACGAACAGAATTTTGCGACCCACTTTTTTGAGTTCGCCTATCATCGTAATGTCAGAATTGATTAACATCTCGAGCTCGAAATTTTGTACGAATAAAATATCTTTCTCTTACTACGTAATGGAGAAAGTTAAAAAATAGGTCAGAGCTTGGCTACAACTGGCTCCTTGGGCGGGGTTTTCAAAATAGTTCTTTAGAAGACTATGCTCGACATTGTCTAAGGTCGCTATGAACATCTAAATACCTGATCGAAGTGCACTTCTCAAATAGTTAACCCAATTTTATGTTATTTCTCGAACTTCTTATTGAGAGACTCGACCAGCTTCAGCTGCATCGGGGGGTTGATTTGGCCACAACAGCTCAGTCAAAAAACTACTCAAAAGTTGACGACTGCAGAAAGTCGAACGATGCTGCCAAATACAACAGTCTCCGCTGTAAAAAGGGTCGGGTTAGTGGCTAGCAGGACCAGGGATCTTTAACACAACAAGGCTAGTTTTACAAACTTCTGTATCGAAGTGTTACAAGTTCAATGTTGGTAGTCATGACCACTTGTGGGAAAATGCTCCATGCACTAGTACAACCTGTGGATTTATGGTTTTATCCCTAGCGGTGCCTGTCTCACTAATGACTGACTGGCAGCACAGCTAAAGACGTGTCAAAAGCTTTGCCGGTCCACCCGGTCCTAGGTAGTTTCATTCAACTTGATTAAAGCTGCAATCCCTCCACCTTCTCGAGTTGTTAGCAGCACTTGTAAATCACGCTGCCTAAGCTTTCTCATCAGCAAGGTCTTTGAAAGCCCGTTCTAAACTCGATTGGTAGGTCTGCTAAACCAACCATTGATGTGGCTGCACAAACCAGGTCTTGGCTCAATTGCCACTTTCTGCTAAGGTACGGACTTTTGCCGCAGACAAGGCCCAACTCTCCCAACTCCCAACTCCCATCCCCGATTGAATACTGCAGACCACCTCGCCGTCCTCAATTGGCCTCTCCCATTCAATTCCATTACCCGCATAATCTTTTCCTTCGTCCACTGTGAACGACAAGAGTGTTCAATTGAAAAGGCGACAGCAAGGACTCAAGTTGTATTGTGTTGAAATCTGCGGCGCTATCTCCGTCTTCCTAATGAGCGGGCATCAACTACCTATCTTTGCCGTGGTGGTCTATCTCATCACTCGCTGGCGCATGGAATGCACCATCAACCGTCCGTAAGCTGTTGCGTTTCGCGTCTCCATTTCGAATGGAAGTCAAGTAATCGCTAACCCCACCGGAAGGAGCAAGGAGGAGAATGTTCGTAGGAAAGGAAAAGAACAAAAAAATTCCCTGGATAGCGACGACGACGTCGACCGACGCCATTATTGTTGAGTTGTCGCCTCCTTGCATTGTGTGTTATCTCGGGGTTTTAATTAAACAATTTAACCGCTAAGAGGCGATGTTCGCGTTACATATCGGCTGTTGTAGGCAGGCGGTATCGCATCTCATTCTCAACAAGGGATATCGTCACTTTTTGTTGTCCACGGCATTGCCTGCGCGTCGGTCATTTGGTCGGTCATTCGGTTGTCGTCGTTGTCGTCATATCGTCGCTTCCCCGTTGAGTGCTTGTGAAGTGGTCAAAGTATAGGATAAACGGAGTGGAACTTCATGCTGGTGTTTGACTTTAGAAGTCGGTGGCAATGTCAAGTGGAACATTTTAAACGAAATTGCGTTTGGTTTGTTGGCAGGCTTGCACCACGGCCCGCCGGGGAATCTGCGGCTCAGAGTGACAGGTGCCTCAATTGCTGAGGCTTTCTAGTTAAAGCAACTGCCTCCAGTTGTGCTTCAAGTTGGTTGAGAGTCTTTTCCACGTGAAAGACGGGGGGCCTGCCTCTACAACAGTTAATCGCATGCAAAAAGTTGATATCCTGGCTTGGGTTTCGAAACCATCAAACCTTTGAAAAAGGCACTAGGACAAGTCCTTTTCTTGGTTTTATAACGACGATGAACGATGTTGCACTGTCGTATGAGCGAGTCCCACTAGCTGGTCGGAGTCTCATGAGGGGATACTCGACTTAATAGGGCCGTCTTAACGAATCACATTCAGAACTATGAGAAAAATAAACTCTCAGACGTTTTGTGCCAGATTTTCGAAGCCTCCATTTTTTTATTATTTATTTTACTTTTTCTTAATAACTTAAAGCAAAGATACAACTTTGCTTAGAATATCTACAGCGAAAAAATAGTAATCAATCCGTAACTTAAAAAGTTAGTGTGGAATGACACAGCGATTTAATTATCAATATAAAATATATCTGATGTGGGGTTTAATAAAATAGTTTTAATTTTTTTTTGTATGACTTCATTGTAAAGAGTTGTATAACAATCAAGGGTAACAAGAAATTACAAAATTATGGGAAAACAATTTGAAAAATAATTCAGAGAATCGATAAGAATTTATTAATTAAGAATAAAGTAACATTAAAACTTAGACATTGACATGTGCTGATGATTATGGTAACATATTGCTTTTAAGTAACGATTCAAGGACATCATAAGTAATAGTGAATAACCAGTGTTTAACCTTTTTTACAAATGAATTAAAATGTATGGCTGTTCGAACAGAAAATGGTAAATGATTGAACATTAAGGGGGCTGTAACAGTGTAGAAGTGCGAAAAATGGGTTTTGTGCTCGATTGGAACATTGACAAGGTTCATGCTGTTTATACGCAGGCTATAGAGCTCTGTAGTTCTACTAGGAATGTAACCGCTTTTCTTATAAAATTCCTTTAGAACTTTAAAGACGTAAAGGTGTCTCATTGGTAAAATACGAAGGTCTCTAAATAAGGACCAGCTTTGAATAAAACGATTTTTATTACAAACAACCGTGATTAAATGTTTCTGAGCTATTAATAATGGTCTTAAATAGCTAGTAAAGGGTTTTTCAACAGGGACGCTACAAAAGTAGAGCGACAGGGACAGAAAACGACGCCGAATTTCTTGCCGGTCTTTTGACATTTTTCTTCAGTAAGGTTTGCCATTTCATGGTGGAAAGATATACGAGCCAACAACGAGTCGAAATTATTAAAATTTACTACCGAATTTCGGAGTCTGTGGCCTCAACGTTAAGAGCGCTACGTCCAATTTATGGTCGTCATAATCGTCCTAGCAGATCAACAATTGAGCGTCTAGTGGAAAAATTTTAGTCCACAGGCACAGTACAAAATGTTCCCGTGCCAGTGAGACAAAGAAGTGCCCGTAGTGTCGAGAATATTGCTGCCGCTGAGGCTTCAGTTGAAGAAAGCCCAAATGTGTCTCTCACACGTCGTTCTCAAGCGTTGGGCATCTCTGTGACGTCGTTGTGGCGAATTTTGCGAAAAGATCTTGGCCTACATCCTTACAAGATTAAATTGACGCAAGAACTGAAGCCGCTTGACCACCAGAAGCGTCGTATGTTCGTGAATTGGGCTGAGCAACATCTTGAAAATGATTCGGATTTTCATCGAAAAATCATCTTCAGCGATGAGGCTCATTTCTGGCTGAATGGCTTCGTCAATAAACAAAATATGCGGTATTGGTCAGGCAGCAATCCACACGTACTCCATGAGTCATCATTGCATCCCGAAAAAATTACGGTTTGGTGTGGTTTATGGGCCGGCGGTGTCATTGACCGTACTTCTTCCGTGACGATCAAGACCGGCACGTTACTGTGAATGGGAATCGCTACCGTTCAATGATAACCGAATATTTTTGGCCCCAATTGGATGATATGGACTTGGAGGACATGTGGTTCCAACAGTACGGCGCCACAAGCCACACAGCGAATGTCACAATCAATTTATTGGAAACCAAGTTTGGAGAACGTGTTATCTCACGAAATGGTTCAGTCGCTTGGCCGCCTCGGTCGTGCGATTTGACGCCGTTAGACTATCTCCTGTGGGGCTACGTCAAGTCTATGGTCTATGCCAACAAGCCAGCGACGATTGATGATCTTCGTACGAATATCGAACGTGAAATTGCAGCAGTATCGGCCGATTTATGCTTGAAAACCGTCGAAAATTGGGTTCAGCGTCTGGACTTCTGCAAGCGTGCCCGTGATGGCAGTGCAAAAGAAATCGAGTTCCATACATAATGGCATCGAACGTTCTTTCACAGGAATAAAGAATTTCATTGATATCCAAAACCCTTTTTGTTTTATTTAAAATAAAACTTTTGTAGCGCTCTTATTGAAAGCTAGAATAAAGAACGTTGCCCCTGAAGAAGTTGAAAAATACCAACGAAACGTAGGGTGGAAAATAATGGAATAGTTTTTTAATATTCGCGTTTTTAGAAGAATCGACCAAAAAGCCCAAAAAAGACATACACAAATTAAAATCATTTAAAACGTTATTTGATATTTTGAAAGACATTAGTTTAGTTTTTTCGCTAATAATCAGTTTATGTTCCGCAAACCAAAATCTTAAAGTTTCAAGATCTTCCGATATCTTGGCAATACATTCATATACCGTAACACACTTGTATGTAACGGCGATGTCGTCTGCAAATGCAGTTGATTCTCCATGTAGAGTCAGCTCAAATTGCGAGTTTATGTAGATTAAAAATAGCAAAGGACCAAGAACTGACCCCTGTGGTACGGCATTTTTTAAGACTAAGACTCCCATTTATCTTTACTTTTTGCGTTCTATTTTTGAGATAAGACGTAAACCACTCTAAAACCAGCATTATACAATTTTTATAGAAGCAGGTCATGGTCTACCATATCAAACGCTTTTGTCATATCCACAAAAGGAGCCATGACAGATTTGCTACAGTTCATACTTTCACATTACTGGCTACAGACTCTAAGGATTGCATCTTCGGTTGGCATTCTTCTTCTGAATCCCAACTGTTTACTACTAAAAAAATTGTTTCTGTTTATAGAAAAGACAATATGCGTGACTTCACAAGTTTTTCAAAAATCTTAGAAAACAATGGTAGTAGGGATATAGGTCGATAGTTCTTACTTTTATTACCTTTTTTAAAAAGTGGTATAACTTCAGCACTTTTCAGGTGCTGGGGGGACCACTTTTAGCTGTTTCAAAACGTTGTTTACACCCAGGGCGGTCGTAGAGCTTCTCCACCATTTCTATTGAAGACTCCTTGGTCACCCAAACTCCGAACAGCAGGTGACGACCTCCGACCCGACCTCCCATCGCAGAAGTAAGCCCATAAAAGCCCAACAAAACCCAACAAAACCCAAGCGCTGCCCCCCCACATAGAAGTTCACTTCTCCAATTGGAACAGCCAACAAGTGAACTTCCACTTAATCAGTGAGCAACTTCTTGCATGACACATTCGCATACCCACCGTGTGTACACAAACACAGCAACCAACCAACCAGCGATGGATATGTTGGCTCAAAACTATTTTCCTTCGCTGATATGTCCACATCATGCAAGATGCTCGTAAATAAACTACCAGCGGGCAGAAGAGAACAAAAAATGCGTCCTCATGCAGACAGGACCACCCTCCCTTCTTGGTCAAACTGGGCCAACTACTTTGCTCCAGCACCTCTTCGTCTAATTCTAATCACCGGCGATCCTCTGGCTCTCTGGCTCGCATGCAGAGTTTTTTGATCGTCGTAGCTTTTTGACGTGCGCTGCCGCTGGCGAGATCCTCATTCTTTGCCTCTGACTGGGAAAAGATACGAGATAGTGCTCCTTCGACGCGCGCACTCTCTATACACATGCGGCAGTTACCTGTTCGCGTTAATTAACGATCCCTCAACTGATCGAATAAATTAACTGGGATGTCATGCCGGGCATACCATGTCCAAAGAGCGAGAGAGGGAGGCGCAGCCGCCACACGGTACAGACCGTGAGACAGCTATTTTGGTTCTTGCAAAAGTGGCATGAGCGCGATTAAAAATAGGACAAGCAGTGACCCCGACGGTGCCGCAGTGCACCCGCTAAAACTGCGCCACCACCACCAGTCGCGGGATCATAAATTTTGCGTGCACTATTGGCATTCGACTGATTGGATAAGATTTCTGATCATTCACCAGGACGAACCGGCCGGCGCAACCATGATGTTGTGGCACATAGTGTCGCGTCTCCCGAAAAATAAAAAATAAAAAATAATCAAACACGTTAACTGAAACCCACAACGCGACAGAAACGATGACGCGAACGACAAAGAAATGTGTTATCGCGGGGAATTTCGACATGCAACATCGCGTTGCCTCGTAGCTTCTTATACAGCGTGAGCCTGTTCGCGTATCCCAAATCTCTGTCTGGTCTGTCTGTACGTATGTATGTGTGTACAGCTTGTTGTAAGCTTGTTTCACCTCTCGGATTCAATTCAAATTTACGAGAGTGATCATGTGAGCTCGCAGAAGTGAAATGGGCGCCCCTACATTTGACACATTCTCGTGCTGTCCATTGGCAGTATGAGCGAGCGCGCGCACAGAGCGGCAAGATTGGCCCAACTGTACCGCGGCGGAGACGTCAAGATGCTTCAATGCTTTCGAAAGCATTATCATCGTCACATGTCGCTCACTAATTGATTTTTCTTGTCGCCTGGATGTTGGATTTGTTTCTTTTACACTTTGTGTGTGGGAGGGGGGGTTAACTGACTGACTGACTGAGCCGGAGAAGGGGACTTTGCGTTGGGGCCACGGCTATGTCAAATTATCCACTGAATGTGGATATAGGGGAAGGTGGTCCTGCACTCGATTGCGACACACATGTATCTGTGGTGCGAGAATCCGCAAGACGTTGATGATGTCTGCTGGCAACGTTGGCGACGTTGTTTATGGTATTGAGAAGCTGTTTGCTGTTACTGGATGGCACATGGGTCATCACCCGTGCGACAGTGCTCGCAGATAAGGGGGAGTGATTGTGCACGGTTACACAGCAACAGCGGTAGGTGTGACTGCGCTAAGTAGTCGATGTGCATGATGCAATGGAGACGACGATTGACGAAATTTGAGTTTTATAGAACCGAACTGCGAATGTCAGTTGGTTGGGTCTAAATGGGAGTGTTGTCAGAAAATGTTTGCTCAACTTGACTGTGAACTAAAAACTTACTGTCCGGTATAAATATATCCGCTGTGAGACCTGCAATCCAGTTTATCCATGACAATGTTAAGCTACCCTCTCTACACTCTTTCGACGCCAGTTGCCAATGGCGGTATAGCTGGTTTCGGTAGATAAAGCGCATAGGATCAGAGTGACAGACAGGCAGTAGCAAATGAGTAAGGTAGCAGGTTACAGAGAAGTAGCACAGCGACATCAGATCATTAACAGAGCAATAACAGAGTAACAACAGAGCAGTAATCGCATGGAGTTTATTTGTACAAAACGTTTAAAAGTGAAAGAGCAAGCATCTTATCAGCAGAGCTGTGACAGAGCAGTGTAGAGCAGCAGTTATTGATGGGTAACAGAGCAACAGCAGACTTACAGTATCGAGTTGATTAGTTCCAGACTCTTAACAGAGAAATAGCTAAACAGCTGCAGACCACAAAAAGAAATGTAAAGAGTAGCTTGGCAGCAGAGCAGCAGCATATCTATGCAATTAAGTAACAGAGCAGTAGCAGAGCAATAACAGCGTGTTAAAATAGCTTCGTCGGATCTACTTATAGGGACTTGTCGATAGAAGGGCCCTATCAGAGTAGGAGAGCGCAGTAGGAAACTCAGACGGTTGCAGTTTAGTTGGCGGGCAGTGACAGGAATGGAACATACTAGGTCGCAATCTGTTTTAAGACGGTTCACAGTTCCTTGATTTGTTCGAATATAGATCGACTCTGTTTCTGACCTCTTGATTCCATTTTTTACAATACCCTAAGGTGCAGTATTGTCCCAAAAAAAATCACAAAATCCTGACCAACTGTGTGCAACAAAATAATCGCGGCAGTCTCTCACTTGGAACTGCAATTCTATGGTTCCCATTGCATTTCAATTACGCTTTCTCTTTGCGGCATCATAACTCACTCCAAACACCCATCTGCACCGTCAACAGGAAGAATCAATCAAAAGACTATTGATATATGCAACCGGTACTGCAAAAAAAAAAAATACACACAGATACTTCATGTTGATACCACGCGGCTTGTGGAACGAGTTTATCCACCGGCTTGGGTATATCTATTGGCACTGGCATCAACTTGTTATACTGTCTCCAATCTTCTTCATCATCGTCATCAGTGTGAGGGGTTGAGTTTTAAAGCGGACACCCCATATAATAAAACTGACATACGGCAATCACGCTGCATATATGTGCAATGTGCCTCCTCACACTCATACACCCCGTTAGCCATAGATCGTCGTTATTACCTTCGGAATAGTTGACGTAAATTATCGATAACCATCGATAGTTTATGTCACCCCATTGACTTTGATATATGACGAGATTTCTCACAAATCATAAATAATAGTAAGTCTGATAATAAATTCTAAATTTCCTCCATGCCCCGGTGTTGCCAAATGGGGAGTTTGGCCGAAGGATACACAGACACACGGCTGGTATAGGGGTAGGGGGAGCGCACTTTTAGATGGATTGTGACGAATGATGGACCGCATAGTGTAGTCGTGTTTGGAGTACTTGTGTATACGCCTTTCAGCAGGCAACATCACCTTCATCATCATCAGTGGGTACCTCCAGCATCAGTTATATATATACAGTAATATAAAACGTCAGGGTGAACTGCATACGGCTGAGATTACAATGATGAATGTCACCATGCTACAGGTGACACATGAGAGATGTGCTGCCATAGGTAGGTGGATGCAGAGAGGTGTATTTTTATTTGTTCCCATGCTTTATTGAGAGTTTTTCTCACTTTTGGTAAGCGGCACTGATAGTTGCACCTTTCAACAGCACGTCAAGGCGACAATGTTGCACTTGCCATGCAAGTTTGTTGTACGACTCATTGAAATCGTTGGACTGGTTACACGACATTTGATTAATTGCGGGCCGAACCCATATACCAGCTTGAGGTAGACGCCGCCGCAGCATTCCGAAACGATTATCGTAACAAATCGACAACTAATCGAGATGTCGGACATATTTACATGGGATAGAAAGTTGTGATTCGTCATTTGAGTGATGGGATGTCTATAGTACAACCTTTCTCCCTTTACCCCCTCCTTGAAGGACGACAATTACGATTTAAGCACCGCTCTCTTTTCAACGCTAAATTTAAAGATGTCCTTCATAGAATTTGTGATATCTGTATCTAACATTTCTTTTTGTTTTTGTGACGTAATTCGTTCAGCGGGTGGCGGTATTTTCAGTATAAATTTATGTCATGCACTCTGGTTGAGACTCTGAGTACATGAATCTTCAACAGGATCCTTGCTAGATGTCCATTCATTCAGCTTGTACAACAATGTTATATTTTCACTAAAAGTGAATGACCTACAGTGGCGCACTTCCTCGTACAAAATGACGTCACGGGCTGCGCATGGTTTTTGTCGACATAGCAGGCATCTACGTACTCCACTAGATACAAATTTAGACGCAGCTCTAGTCTTTTGATTCCATTAAGGGAAATATTCCAAAATTCTCTCGGACTCAGGAGCCGGACCAGTGGTCAGTGTGAACGTTGTGCAACTAAAGTTGGCACTTTTTTTAAAAGCATTACACAATTTCTTTTTTTTTTGCTATTTTGGCCCTTTTTTAACCTGGAAAAGGCGCTTCAAAATTGCGACTTTTCAGAATTCTGCAGCGCTCACCCTGCCAGTGGTAGTTTCCTTCGTTTGCGTCTTTTGTGTTTTAGCTACATTACAACAAACAGACACGAACGAATGAGGTAACTTCTCGACATACGCAGTAGATATTGTGGCGCGTGCCACCTGCATGTCAGGTAATTCAGCTAAGCGAGTTTCTTCCTTCTAGAGCTGCCAACATTAAGTTAAAACCATCTCCTCTATTGCATCTAATTTTTAGTGCCATTTTCTAAACTTCTGTTTAGTAAGTATCCCCTTTTCTTTAGAACTCTTTCCACTCTACGTCATATCGAACATACAAAAGGGCCTGGAAGTAGGCCAATGTGGTATCTGTGTATTTTTGTCCATGCTTTTTAGCACTAGTCCTTGGGGAAAATTCCTTACTGTGGCTAGAAGTTGTATGCGCATTTACTACAACTCGAAACGTTTTATAAACTGCAACTTGGAGTACAAGAAACTTCAACTGATTCGTTCCTGCATGCTGACTCATTAGTTCAGTTATCCTTGTGGAAAACTCTTTTCTGTAGACAGCATTTGTTTAATTGCTATAGTTCACAACGTTTTAACAACACCTTCGAGAGGAAACTTCAAATGGTGCGATCTTGGACGCTGATTCTTTCATTCAGTTATGACGTAACACGTTGCACGAAAGTGCACAACCCAGGGACGGAGTATGTATGCAAAAAAAATTCGAAGTGCACTAGTGTACGTATTTAGTATTCGGAGTATATAAATCTTTCGATTTTGAATATAAATTCAGTCATTCCTTCCTGACGTAACTCGTTCTACAAACGTAAAGAGCCAAGTGGCGGCATTTTTAGTATAAAATTGCGCCAATCTCAAAAAATACACAATGTTTTGTTTATTAAAGCTCCGAAAACACGGATCGTCCATTCGTATGATCGCGTTCCTTGTGCCTCGGGGTATTGACTCTGGGTCCAGTCGTTTTGAAGTCGTCGAATTTTATTTGACTTTGTTTGACTCTGCGTCGAATTTCAAGTGTTTTTTTTTCGGTCCACCTTTATCGTGGTTATTAAGTTAGTTGATCCCGAAACACCATCGATTTTTATTCGTAGATATCCTACTTTTGAGGATTTTTGAAAGTCGGGCCGCCTTGCCCCGCTTTCCAGACTCATTTCCGATGCTTAAGGCAACAAATTCCGAACCAACCCGAACTGTGTGACAACAACTTGAAACCCAATTTACGCATCCTTTAAAGGAAATCGATTAAAACCGTAAATTCCCGCCCCACAAACTCCTTGTCAAACAACATCGTCACAGTTAGATGAGAATCCCCTTCAAATCACAGTTTCGCCAAGTGCAATTCCTATAAATTCCATGCAAAGTATCGAAAAGAGCGGGAAAAAAAAACTTCGAATGCGACTTCTTCCTGGTTCTTCATTTAGTGTGCCAGAGGAAAACAATCTAATAACTTTACAAAACCCCCGCCCGCCTGCCTGTGTGTACCCCAAGTGCAGCGTACGGGGACAAAAACACCTATCAAACTGCTCACGTCTTTTGAATGTTTCTCATGCTTCGTCCCCTTTGCGCGGACGAACTAAAACTAAACCTCCCTCACCGCAGCTATGGCCAAAAGGAAGACGACAGAGAAGCGCCTGTGTCGAAGAGTTCCAAAAAGAAAACAGCAGCGCAACCAAACTCCCGGAATACAGAACACATCGACCGACGCGACAGTGGTTTATGATCTCCCCCTCCACATAACGAGGACATTCGAATGCTGTGCTGCAATTTCTTTCCGACTTTGGGGGCCGTTCCAGCTCCAGCCCCCGCAATCATCTACTCTCGTACGAATCCCCGTACCCACCACGTAAACACAATTTTATTTTATTATTATTATTATTTTTGTGTGCGAGTTTTGTCGGGTAGCATCAGCGCACAAGGATATTTCTTGAGTCTTTCTCTCCGTCCTGGCCCCGGTCATAAGTCAGACTTAATGTTCAAAGGAATTTTCATCCATCGTCCAAAATTGTGGGAAATCGATACAAAATAGCGTCGTCAAATAAAATTTTATATCCTTCAAAAGGGAGACCCGAGGAGATGGGGGCCGGTGGTATTGGAAAAATAGGGCAACTCGGGGACCGGTTGAAGTCAGTTTAGCCACCAATTGAGGGATTGCCACACATACTCACAGCGAGAGGAATGGAATGACGCGAGGTCGAAGTTAAAATGATTTTTCGAGAGTCTACTTTGCGCGCGACAGAGATGCAGAGAAGAAGAAGACGACGACCGACGATGGAGAACGTGTATATGAATGGCATGGCGATGATGTTCGTTTCGAGAAGCTCTAAAATTTTATGATGCATTCAAAAGTTACGGCGCTAGCATGGCGAATGGGTGTTGGATGGATTGGATTGAACGTTGAATCGGACTTGTGATGAAACATCGGGGGATGAAGCGGCGATTTTGCAAGGGAAGTTGCACAAGGGGGTTTGGAAAAAGAAAATCTAGTAGAGAGGAAACTTCTATGGACCTTTGTTGATCTAGATTGCGTCAGCCAAAGGCTCCGAGATTGCCCTCTTTGTGCAGCCAGTAAAAAGTGTAGTTTTCAACGAAATATTTCTTTAATGGAGTCCTTGCTAAATGTGAGGGTTCCAACACACATGCACACAAGCATTCGTATTGTGATTAATTTCTTGGCCAGTTTTTGGAGCTTTTCTGACGCGTTTTTCAACCTGTTTTTTTCGTGAGTGTTTCAAGGCTTCTTTTGTGGATTTTTCGATGCCTTTGTTGGGCGTATTTCGAAACTTTTTCCGCCTTTTCTTCTGTTTTAAAACTTCATTTTTTGACAATTTCTCGGCTTGTTTTTTGGGGTTTTTTTCGATCTATTCTTGGAGCTTTTTTGACTCATTTTTGAACTAATTTTTGTTATGTTGTTATTTATGTGTGGTTCAGACTTTTTTGGGCATCTTTTCGACGCTTTTTTTGGGGCGTATTTCGAGCAGTTTTCGCATAGTTTTATAAATCTTCTTTAAACACTTTTTCGACGGTTTTTCGTCTCGCTTTCTGGCTGATTATCATTTTTTTAGTTTTTTTGATTTTCAGGTTTTCTCCACAACGCTTTTGTTGGGTCGTATTTCGAAACTTTTTCGCCTATTTTTCTGTTTTTTAACACTTTTTTGGCAGTTTCTATGCTCGTTTTTTGAGCTGATTATTAACCCATTTTTGAGCTTTTTTGACTCGTTTTTGAACTAATTTTTGGCGAGTGTTACACGTGTTTTTCAGTTTTTTTTTGGGCATCTTTGCGACGCTTTTTCGGGGCGTATTTCGAGCAGTTTTTGGCTAGTTTTATGGAACTTTTTTTAACACTTTTTTGACAGTTTCTCGGCTCGTTTTTTCGGCTGATTGTCGACCCATTTTTGGGTCTTTTTGACTCGTTTTTTAACTTTTTTCTTCAAAGTGTTTCTGCGTGTTGTTGACTCGATTTTTCATATTTTTTTACGACGCCTTTTTTGGGCCGTATTTCGAAACTTTTTTCTGCAACTTTTACGGTGCCCTTTAAACACATTTTAAACACTTTTTTTGCGAATTTTAAGACTCTTTTTTTTGGGTTTAAAGTCGACCCACTTTTTGGACCTATTTTGACGTGTTTTGTTTCGTTTTTGGGTCGCGCTCCGATGAATCTTTAAAAAAATGTTTGGACCGTAGGTATTGGGGCTAGTTTTAAAATTTTTGGAATTTTTTTTTTTACTTTTTTTTTGAAACCGTTTTTGACATATTTTCAGAGGATTCTTTTTATCGTCTTTCTTGGCGGTTTTGACGATTTTTAAGACCTTTTATTGAGAAGTTTCTCGACGAGTTTTTGCGGAGTGTTTCCAATTTTTATTCGAAATATTTTTTGAAGTGTTTCACGTGCTTTTTAGTTTTTTTTTTTATTAATTTTTTCACACGTTGTCTGACTGTTTTTCGCACTGCTTTTTTTTTTTGTGCAGTTGTAGATTTTGTTGTGGTTAGGTAACGCAATTTTTAGACGCATTTTTCATTGCGACTAGTGTTTTTGTGGCCTTTTAAGGGTGTTTTTTGATGAGTTTTTGAGACTTTTTGAAACTTTTTGAAGCTTTTTTTAGCAATTTTTTTGGGCCATTTTCTACAAATTTTGCTGCATTTTTAAGCAACAATGCGAGGCAGTTTTTGAGGTGTTTTTAAATAGTTTTTGATCCTTTTTTCGGTGATTTTTTAAATTCATTTTTGCGCGATTATGTGATACATTTCTTGGAGTGTTTCACGCCGCGTTTCTTGAAGAATTTTCTAACCAGTTCTTCATCACTCTGCAGTATTTAGTCCTTATCCTGCTTTCAGGCGTTTCGTCACACTAAATAAGTACGTTCCTTGGAATACAGCTCAAGTAAGTGTCCAAGCTCCATTCCTTGTTGTTCTTTATCTGAACCCGAAAAAGAAAACCTCTTCGAACTTCCTCCAAGCTGTCGCTCATGTAGAAGATTCCATCTCAAACTGTATTTCTACTGAAAAGTGCTTTCAAGCTCTCCATCATTGACAGCCACCATATCACGGCTCCTAACAAGTAACTGCCACAGCATGACGGGCCATCACAGTTCTCAGTTCTCATGTACAATAACCACCACTCGATTACCATTCAGCTCCAATTGTCAATCTACTGCTACCAGTGGTTTTCAAAGAAAATTCCAATTTTCGGTTCCAACTCTCCGCGTAGCTAATAAGCAATAAGCCACTCGGGCACGTCTCAGTCATAGAATAGAACAACTGATGGAGCCTGGCGCTCCTTCCTTCAAATTATAATTTAAAATGTTCCCCTCCTGGTGGTACGAGCATCTATATTGTTCGGCGCGCTACGAATAATCACACAATTCGCATTTACATCACATCCTTGATGCGAAAGCAGGCAGCAACAAATACTTTCCATTGTCTGGGGTTGTCCTTCCCACACTGGTTTTCCTTGCGCGCCGACTACACTCGTATTCGATAATAAACTTGCTTCAAACGATACCTCCCAGCAGCAGAATTGTGTTCCTTCCACCTGAACAAATGCACATCCTGTGTACAGACATCCTCTCCCGTATACCCTCTTAGCGAAGGAATTCCTTTTTATGACGGACCGATGGCACAACCGAAATCACAATCGTAAACAATGAGGAATTATGACGAAAGCTTTCGCAAAGCGTTCGCACTCACACATCTGTTCCGCCAGGGCTCACGTAGCACACTCTTAACTCATGCCCTATGTGAGGCTGGGGGCGGGTGGGGAGTTGATTTTTATCCAGCCTCAGTGATTTGCAACGGAGCGTTGTTGATTTTTTTTTTTTTTTCTGGCAAAACAAGGATATTCCCCCGAAAAAGACGGAACAGAACTCTCAGTGGAAGTTAATGCGTGCACGTGCTAATGGCTAGCAGGCTGTCAGAATAACGCAGCGATGAGTAAATTGCGGGCCATCGTAGTCCACAGAAAATGAAAAGACAAATGCAATGGCATATCCTTGAGGAATCATTTCGTTTTATGGGATGTGTTATGATGAGATGGACGGCATTTAGTTGCCACTCGACTCGGGAGGACTGCTGCGATGGAATTATACGGATTTCGTCATTTTGAGTACGTGATTTGGATCCGCTGATGGATTCCGAAGATGCCGTGGCACAGAGCCAAGTGGATCGATCACGGGGTCTGCGGATGAGCTTGGAACAGCTGCCGTTGACGGGATTTTTCGCCCCAAAATTGTTTCTACGTCGAGTTTGTCTTACCTCTCTTCCTCGCGGAGGTAGAACAGAAGTCTTTCTGAAAGTTGCAATAAAGGCGGTTTCATTATGTCAAGCAGGTGGGAATCATTCGGTGGGCTCAATTTAACCTGGTCCCTTGTCCGCTCTGATACAGTGAGTTTGTTGATTGACAGGATGTGTTCGATAGACCACTTGCCAAATTCGGATAAACAGGCTTCTATGACACTCCTCGCGATATTGGGCTAAGCGATTCATTTGCGTTCGCATGCAACAGAGATGTGGCACTTGACACATTCCTTGGTATGGTGCTAGCTCGACAACGTTTTGGAGTGGCCTCAGTCTAACTTGAGCCTTCTCCAACAGGATGTTATCTCAAAACCTTTTTTAAGCTTTTACGTTGGAATATTTCTTGCAATTTTGCAAGGAACAAAGGATTCCCTCCCTTTCAACCGAGGTTGGTTCCCTTTCTATACGTAGACGATAGAAGTACCCGCGCCAACTTCAACTGGCTCAAAAAAGACCTCCTTCGCAACCCTATAGTATGCTCCCCTAATAAACTGCACCCGTTGCCCCATTATCGCTCAACTTCAATCTAATTTATGACACCTTTCCATCAAGAACGTGTTCTCAATGCCTCTCGTCGTAAACATGTTTGGCGGGCAATCGCCGTGCCGTCAGCCGTTGAAATAAATTTCTATGACAATGCGGATGTATATGATATATTGCCCAACACACACACAGTTGCCGGTGTTTATAACCACCCCTTGTACAGACAAAATGAATACAGGTGCACCCCTATCTCCATCATCCCCATGTACACATATAAAGAACCAAATGCATTGCAGTGCAGTCCTAAGGGCGATAGGGCCAAACTGGAACGCAATAACAATAATTCGTAACAAACAACCCCCTCCCCTGCTCCTCGGCCCACAGACAAAAACATGAAAATAAAATATATAATAACGAAAATATCCATAAATCCATCGAGTGATATCTTTTATTCAACTGTACACCGTTGTCGTCGTTGTCGTTGTCGTCATTTTGGGTGGCTCTCACGTTTGTGCAAGCCAAAATGAGGCTAGACACCAGCACTGGGGTATAACGGTAACAGAATAAAAAAAAAAAGAAAAACTCCTTGGCCATAAATTAAGTTCTCATAACGTAATAAAATTTTACACTGACGTTTCGCCATCAAACGTTGCATTCTGCAATGACTCACGGTAGACGGTTCTGTCCCCCACCCCCTCCGGCCGAAATGTCATACAGCAATTGCAGTTGTTGCCAATTGCACTTGTAAGTTGGCTTCCGATTTATGTGTACCTGTGTGAGAGTTATTCGCATGCTTCAACCAGTAAATTCAGTATTAGCAAACTATTTGTTTTGAGTTTAAAAAAAAAATATGAATATTCCCCAGTTGGTCTGCATGGGGATGGGATGTGCATAACTGTGAAGTGGCCGAGTTCAGCGACATCAAAGCGAGCACGAACAACATTATTCGGGGTGATATTTCAATGAAGTGACAGAGGCGAGCATTGGGAAAGGCGTAGATCATGGAACTGTCACCCAGAGGGACCGGGTGTAGTTATATCTGGACGAAGGACGAATATTGGGGCGCGGGTACCTTCGACTTATCTAAGCAGTTGGTGCGTTCTTTCAGTCTCGAATGGGGGTAAATATGAGCAGTCCTGTGACCTCCAGGGGCTTGAAAAGATGCCTTTTCGAAGGTATAGAGGCTTTGGAGGTTAGTGGGCTCCTACGTATACTGTGGTGGGCTCGGTGGTGCTCGGTTGAGCCCCCAGAAACACAGAAATTACATCTTGAATTTTTTTTTTTCAAGCTGGGGAGTGTTTTTGATGCAAGTAGACTGAGAATAGTGGCAAAGGCGACAGGCTTGCACGTGCGTATAGTTCTATCATAAGGTCAATTGAAGCAAGTCTTCCCTGTCCAATAGCACCTATTCGAAGCCAATTTCAGACGATTCTACTGTAGAAAAGTTCAAGTTCTGAATTTTCCACGAACCCAATCGCTTTTTCCTATATACTGCCCAGAGGCTCTCAGTCCTAAGACCGAACTTGGTGTCGAAAAAAAAAGAAGATATATATGGCATCTGAATTTCTTTTGTTTTAGACAGCTGCAGTAGACCTTGCGAAAATTGCAGAGTTCTTGCTTTTCTGGAAAGGGTGGGTCAGTGAGTCTCTAAACTGTTAAAGGGCCCTTCCATACCTCGTTTGAGGGACAAATTTGCTCCCGTTCTACATTCAAGACATTCAAGTACCTTCTAGACCTAAAGGTGCTCCTTCAAGTTGCGACGGCAATGGAGAGAATACCCCGCCTTGTGGGATGCCACCCTAAATAGGCTGAATGGGTTGTCACCCGGCTGAATGGGTTGTCAGACCTTAAAAATGCGGACTACAAGTCTTGAAGTTTAGAGCACGACATAAGTAGATTCCGTGAAGTCTAGCAAACCTCCAAAGCCCATCAGGCTATTCCAAGTTTAAGTACGAGTGGACTCTTTATACCAAGCTAGCTGACCCGGCGAACTTCGTACCGCCTAAAATCGATTAAATTAACATCCCGTTCGATAGTTGAACCTCTCTATTGAACGACTTCATAGATTTGTTGATCGTTTCTCCCGCGCTAATGATTGAATCGAGTTGGTCCGGTCAGATTTTCTCAATCACCCAAATCAACCAAAGCAGAATGTGAGCAGTTTGGGAAGTTTGCGCGGGAAGTAAGAATCACCGTTCAGAACATTATATATCGGTAGTTGCGACTTGTGAACACGGTGGCTCAGTGGCTGGTATGCTGGACTACTTGGACGATTGGTCAATTTGTTAAAATGATAGTATACGAATAACCAACACAATATACGGCCTACACACACATAGGACACATGCCGCATCACATAATTCTTTAATGCTTGCGATTCGCGTTCACCACCCCAAAGCAGAGCAACCCCAGAATTATCGGGTCAACCATAACCATCCGCAAAATTTCATTGAAATCTGTAGAGTGGCTTCGGAGAACGACAACAGCGCCACCTATCGGGTCCAAAACTATCCTATCTTCCTAGCTGGAACCAAACATACCCATCCACAAAATTCCATTCAAATTAATTGAATGGTTCCATAGGTCGACAACACAGGTCTGTTCACTAAAATGCCGATACCTCGTATAACCAAAACACATACAAAGACCGTACATACATACAAACCTTTCGTTTGAATTTTCCAAATACAAAATCGGTTCACACATTAAGAGAACATCAATTATTCAAACACGATGCGACTTATTTTTATATATATATATAGAAGGAGATAGACGAAAAACGAAATGTGCCTACAGCGCCACCTGTTGAGAATTGTTCTAATTCTCATTTTTTTAAGACAAACAAAATAAAAAAAAAATCTTTCAAATCCGTCGAGCCGTCGAACAAAATGTTTGGAAATTCACGTGTTTTTTTACGCACGCACAGCACACACATACATTTTCCGGTTTCAACCAAACTTCACAAAACCCATATATAGACCAATTCCAAAGATGTGTGAAAGTTTTGTTAAAATCGGTAAATGCGTTAAGGCGTGAATCGGCGACAAACGAACGCAATTTTAAGCCTCAATTTTTGTATATATAGATGGAAGAAGCCTACGTTTTTCGGAGCCCTGGATGTGCCACTTCCTCTTGTCAAGTCCTAGATATCGACACATTTAAAACTTCAGTCATATTTTTTGTGCCGAAATGCTCCCTGTGATATCCAAGAACTCCACCACAGTTCACTCTCACAGCTTCCACACACACTTCCTTCTAAAATTCAAAACCTCTTACTTCACTCCCATCATGAGCTCATCTGATTGTCAAAAACATCACTCAGCTCGTCCAAAACCGTACATAAATACAACCGCGCCACCCTCGAACATCCCTTGCCAAACTTAATGTCATTGCCATTCGGAAACCGATTAACGTTTGCCGGTATTAGTGCTGATGGGATTACCCTCCTCTGTGTTAATATGCTTATGCTCATGCCGACGAAAAATGCCGCAGGACACACCTCGGTTATGTATATGGGAACATCGCTCACCACCCGTCACTCCTTGGTCCACTGAGTTTCGTCTCCGACTATGGTAAGCCTCGACTACACATCAACAACACACAAATATTCTGTTTATATCCTGCGCATCACCTCCTTCCGTCAACAACATAACCCTTCTTAACCAGAACCCCATTCCCGCTCACCTCTCCATATACATCCAACATGTGTACGGAATTTTATATCCTCCCTGTGACAGATAAAAGTCCTGTCGCATTCTCTCTACTTAATCTCTTGTCGTCTGGCTGCTGGTGACATGACACTGACATCACTTTGATGGGTAACCAACAAATCAGATCCGAAAAGGTCTGCTTGGGATGTTCGTCATCGTGTGGCTGTCGTCTCCAACGTAATTGTCATCGTAATCATTGTTTGCGCATTTATCTACTCGTAATCATATGCATCAGCATCATCCTTGTGCGAAACGCCAAATTGCGTTTAATTCTGTTTCTTCTTATTCTAACTGCACGGCTCGTGTTGGATGTACTTAGATTGACTCTGTTCCGAGCATTGACATCTTATTTATAGGCAAGGTTGCTGGGAGTGGCAGGCGTTAGGTAATTTAGCCAGAAAGTGTTGGAAGAGTGTTTTTTAAAATGTCACATTTTGCCAACCTGTCGAAAGCTTGATATGACTACAGCTTCGGCTTTATAAAATGTGTGCTGCAATTGACACCAGACTCAAATGCAAAAGACCAGAGGGGTTGCTGCCAGAAAGTCAAAGTTGAGCCTTGTGCGTGGTGTCAGCAGGCGACCCCCAAGAAGAAGATGAGCATACATGGAGCTCCTAGCTTCAAAACCGTTTATGTTATACTTAAAAGCAGGGCTTTCTACAACATGAAGAACACAGCGTGCTAAAAGAACCGCGATGTGGTGGTATCCATCGCTTTAGCTACAATTGTCCTCACTTTAGTGTGGCGACTCATCTGAATACCTGCAGCCTTTTCTCTTTGTAATGCAACCCTTACTTCGTCTTTAAGAAAGTCAATCATCAATGAGAGCCTTTAAAAGGTCCCGATCCGGCAGCCTTTTCTCTTTACAATGTAACCCCAACTTCGACCAGATATCCGGATGCGCGAGTTTGTTCCAAAACGTCGACCTATCGAAGACTGAGTTTTTAAGAAACTCAATCTTCAATCAGAGCCTTTAAAAGGTCCCAATCCCGCAGCCTTTTTCCTTTGCAATGCAAGCCTAACTTCGAAAAGATATCCGGATGCGCGAGTTTTTTCCAAAACGTCGACCCATCGAATACTGAGTCTTTAGGGAACTCAATCATCAATGAGAGCCTTTAAAAGGTCCCGATCCGGCAGCCTTTTCTCTTTACAATGTAACCCCAACTTCGACCAGATATCCGGATGCGCGAGTTTGTTCCAAAACGTCGACCTATCGAAGACTGAGTTTTTAAGAAACTCAATCTTCAATCAGAGCCTTTAAAAGGTCCCAATCCCGCAGCCTTTTTCCTTTGCAATGCAAGCCTAACTTCGAAAAGATATCCGGATGCGCGAGTTTTTTCCAAAACGTCGACCTATCGAATACTGAGTCTTTAGGGAACTCAATCATCAATGAGAGCCTTTAAAAGGTCCCGATCCGGCAGCCTTTTCTCCTTGCAATGCAACCCCAACTTCGAACAGATATCCGGATGCACGAGTTTTGTCCAAAAAGTCGACCTATCGAAGACTGAGTCTTCAGGGAACTCAATCATCAATGAGAGCCTTTAAAAGGTCCCAATCCTGCAGCCTTTTCTCCTTGCAATGCAACCCCAACTTCGAAAAGATATCCGGATGCACGAGTTTGTTCCAAAACGTCGACCTATCGAAGACTGAGTCTTCAGGGAACTCAATCATCAATGAGAGCCTTTAAAAGGGGCCAATCCTGCAGCCTTTTCTCCTTGCAATGCAACCCCAACTTCGACCAGATATCCGGATGCACGAGTTTTTCCAAAACGTCGACCCATCGAAGACTGAGTCTTCAGGGAACTCAATCATCAATGAGAGCCTTCAAAAGGTCAGCCTTTTCTGTTTGCAATGCAAGCCTAACACCTTCTAGGGTGGACTACTTAGAGGGTAGCTTCTGTAGCAGCTTCTCTGTTCAACTAGGCCCGCTAAATGGAAACATTCGAACGTCTGCCTATTCCTGAGGGAGGAAATTCCTTTCCTTAGAGGCATACGTATCGTCTGTTCTATCTGCAGGGATCTGTGAACGCATAGGGCCGATCGTTGATTGGTTGTCATATCAGTGATGTTGAATGGCGGAAAAGTTTCCCTCCAATTTGCCCATTTAAACGTCAATTAATCTGATTGCAAGTGATTGCTTGCTTCATCACATCATTGAGTCGAAAGCGTCTTAGGTGCCCTATAGGACGTCCCTTTTCTATGGCAGCTTTTTGTGAAATCTAAACTCATTTCACTACAACAAAATACTCCGACCATCAAATCACCAACTCAATCAGCGAATCTCTTTCAACTGTCAAATCAAATGCTCGACTACATGTCAGATAAACAACTGCAAGTCCAAGCACACACCATCACCATCACCATAAACAACAATTATGAATCACTAAATCTCTTCTCGTTCACTAACTCACTTGGAGTTGGATTTTCGCGGGCAATCACATCCTCATTCGTCAGGGGCCCCACTGAGAACTAGTAAAATGACATTTTTATACGCCAAAATGAACTGTTGACATACCATGGCTACATATGTTGGCGCTGGTGATGCTCCACCCTGCTGTCTCATGATCAGTTCCAATAAATTATTTACCCCCAGCCCGACGTCCAGTCGTCCAGGACTACACTCAACACTGCCATGGACGACAAAGTGCACTAAATTCTACTCTCCTCAGATTAATTTGAAACCGAGTGTTGTATGGCATCATCATGGTCATCATGTCCGATGTCCAGCCATCCAACAGAGCAGAAAAGCGAGCTAAAAGAAACGAAATTTCACCATTTTTGTGTGTGGACGAAAAAATGCAAATGTCACAATCAAAATGTGTGCACAAAAAAAAAAAAGGAATAAAAGAAGTACGACGAACGACGACTGGTGGAGTAGTTTTTTTTTTTTTTTCGATGTCCTAACAGAGACGAATTCTGTGGGATTTTGGAAGGGAATCTCGCTTTGGTCATTTGGGTATGGAATAGGAATTCATTCGGCGTGTTAACACATTCTAACCTGTTGGCTGACATTTTTGTGAAGGATTTAATGAGCGAACATCCTATTGTTGTCATCACAATTGGGGAAGTAATGACACTTTGTTTGTGGAGGTCTGTGCTGGGGAAGGGATTGGGGTTTTGGAGCAGTGAGAATGGAGATGGGGGTGCAGGCGGATAGAAGACCGAAGACAGATGGCAGATGGCAGAAGACAGAAGACAGTAAACAGGAGACAGAAGACAGAAGACAGAAGACAGAAAATACTAAATAGGAGACAGATGAGACTAGATAGGAGACATGAAATGGAATACAGAAGACAGAAGCCAAGACAAGAAGACAAAAGATAGAAGACAAAAGACAAAATCAGAAGATACAAGACAGAAGACAAGAGTCAGAAAACATGAGACAGACGACAAAAGTCAGAAGACTGAAGCCACTAGTTAGGAGACAGGAGATAGAAGACAGAACACAGGAGACAGAAGACAAAAGCTAGACGACAAAAGACTGAGGACAGAAGACTACATAGAAAAGGCAGAAGCAAAACGACTGGAGACAGTAGACTGGAGAGAAACAACAGAAGACACGATAGGAGGCACGAGATAGACGGCGGAATACAGGAGACAGAAGAGAAATGTCAGAAGACAAAATATTAAAGACAGAATGTCGAAGAAAATAAGACCGAAAACAGAAGACAGACGACACTAATAGGGGACAAGAAATAGAAGACAGAACACAGAAGACAGAAGACAAAAGTCAGAAGATAGAAGACAGAAGACAAGAGTCTGAAAACAGGAGGCAGGAGACAAAAGATAGAAGACAAAAGATAGAAGATAGAAGTCAGAAGACAGAAGACACTAATTAGGAGACAGGAAATAGGAGACAGATGACAAAAGTCAGAAGATAGAAGACAAAAGATAGATGACAAAAAACAGGAGGCAGAAGCAAAACGACTGGAGACAGTAGACTGGAGAGAAAAGACAGAAGACACGATAGGAGGCACGAGATAGAAGGCGGAATACAGGAGACAGAAGAGAAATGTCAGAAGACAAAATATTAAAGACAGAATGTCGAAGAAAATAAGACCGAAAACAGAAGACAGACGACACTAATAGGAGACAAGAAATAGAAGACAGAACACAGAAGACAGAAGACAAAAGTCAGAAGATAGAAGACAGAAGACAAGTGTCTGAAAACAGGAGGCAGGAGACAAAAGATAGAAGACAAAAGCCAGACGACAAAAGACTTAAGACAGAAGTCAAGGTAGAAAAGACAGAAAACAGACGGCAGAAAACAGAGCACAGGAGACAGAAGACAAAAGACAGAAGACACTAAATAGGAGACAGGAAATGGAAGACACAACACAAGCGACAGAAGACAAAATTTAGAAGACAAAAGTCTGAAGACGAAAGTCAGAAGACAAAAGATAGAAGATAGAAGTCAGAAGACAGAAGACACTAATTAGGAGACAGGAAATAGGAGACAGAAGACAAAAGTCAGAAGATAGAAGACAAAAGATAGACGACAAAAAACAGGAGACAGAATACAAAAAGACTGACGATGGAAAAAATTGGATAAAAGACAGTGGAAAAAGTCAAAAATTTTGAGCCTCTTGTAATATTTGGAATCCACGCAGAATCTAACACGTCCCTAAATCCCTCCTTCAAGACTGTCGGCTAAGCCTTCCATACTGGAAACTCTTCTACTACGTCGCAGCTCCGTCAAGCGACGACTGACATTGATGGGAGTACCTCCCCTAGTGTAATAGTAACCCACGCTCTATATAAAGAAAAAAATTGTCCATCAGCATATTCCAAACGTCCATATGCACATCCCCACGTATATCCATATTGTAAGCACTTCCTTTCTATGGAACAGTATAGTAAAATCTACATAAATTTGCCAGCCAAACAAGATTCTGGCCAAGATAAGTGGACTTCCATGTGTGTGCCTTACGATGATCTTCAACCTCTCGCTCTCCGCCTAACCGGAGTGTTATACTGCATACTACTACTGATGGCTGCCAAGTAGAGAGGATGAAGGGCTTAATGGACACTAAGAATTTTCATCTTGTGTGACGAACTACACTCCTCCTTCTATCGCTAGAGAACGGCTCCTGTATTTATCCCACATTTGCTATGGCTCTCGTCTTCTCTCAATCTTTTCAGTGTGCGATGCGAGTGCGGTTCTGTATATACAGATAGCTTCTTTGACTTTGAATTGTATCTGTTATTCTGTATCCTTTGACATTATTCTGCTGTCTTAACATCTGCACACACATATGATGTGTGTGTGATCCTGGAAGGGAACTGATTTAGATTTATCGTAGTTCGAAACGACCAAAAGTCTTTTGCTATAAGGGAAAATTAAACCGTAGACACATGAAGTGTCCTTTTGAGCTTCTTCTTCTTCGTCGTCGTCTACGTCGTCGTTGTAGTAGTCGTCGTCCTTCTGACCTATAAATCAGCTGTATGTCTGTACATGGTTTTGTTATTTGTTATCCTAGCTGCTGCAGTGTGTGCGCTGCGAGAATGGGCGAGTGAATGAAGGACGACATTTTTGGCTAAAAGACTGTCCGTCCGACCAATCCTTTAAAACACAATTTCTTAATCTTTTCTCCCTTCACTTGGGTCGACTGTGCGGCTGTTCGGACTGTGGATGTGTGTGCTGTCACGCTCAATCTACTCGTATATGCCCTCCTGCGATACCCCCACACGTGTGTTAGATGTTGGTATATGCGAAGTGCTTTATGTGTCGTCTTTGTGTCTTCTGGAGAAACAATCGCATTTGAATTTTATTGCTTTGCCTGTCAATGGGCATCTTCAACTTTTCCAATTGTAGGACATGCAGTGCAGCGCACACACACGTCACCCCCACACATGAGTGTATAAACATGCACAAGGACAATGGTTCTTGGCTATGCTAATTCCAAGTTTTCCAATCGATTTGACATTTTCTCGTGGCGGATATTTGTTCTTTTTCTTTTCCCATATAAAAGCCGATTATGGTTGGGATTTTATTTTTGTGTGTGTGTGTCTGTGTGCGAGTGAGTACAGGACGTGACAGATAAATTTGATAGTTTCTTGTTATTTAACGGTTCGATGTAGTCTGCCTTTGCATTGTGTGATTTATTTGACAGCATGCAAATGTGATTTTTAATTTTCATTGATTTTTTTTTTTGTTTTTTCTGTATCCCCACAAACAGAAACAGTCCCGAGTCCGAGTCCGAGTCGGCTGCCACAAATAATAACAGTCAGTCGGTGAAGGGTGGGGGTAAAAAGCCAAAGGGCGAGATATATGCCGTGACACAAAGGCATTTGTCGCCGGCTATGCAAAGCGAAAGCCTAAAGGTGAGGGATGTGGAAGTCGTAAATTTCGATATCTGAATGTTTTCATAATTCGCTGATTCGTTTGACTTGATTAATACCACAGACATGCTTGAGACATGAGACGTTTTGTTCCAAGGGTGCGAGTGGAAAAATCCTTTTTGGCAGTTGAAATTCGGTAGTTGGAATTTTAGGTCGTATCAATTTGAATAAATTAAAAACTCCGACAAATCACATTTTTATTTAAGAGTGAGACAAATTGCCACATGCGGCGTGCCTACACTTTTGGGTTTAAAGAAAGCAGGGTCGGCATTCTATAAGGCGAAACGTTCAAACGTTTTCGTGTGCACGAAAAAATTTGCTTGTGTAACATAGGGCAAATCATTCGTGCAAACGAAAACGATTGAACGTTTCGCCGTACAGAATGTCGACCCTGGTTTTCGGTTCTTTTTGGGGCGGGTTTTGAACGAGGTCAGACCGTTTGGAGGCTACCAAAACGACTTTAACAAGTTTGCCTTAGGTTGTGTCAAAAGAACTACTGGCGGTACAGTCGAGGCTATAGTTGGGGTACTTACTTACTTACTTTTTACGAATTGCATCCGTTTGACTTATTTGCCAGCCGAATGTCCTACCTCGCCAATACCTTCCAAACCTTCGCTCAGAAGACCGCACGCTGAATTTTATTCGAAGCAACTGAGAGTGAGCACCCACCAGCATTTTATATGTTCCATGAAACACGAGCGGTATGATTTTCTAAAAGGTTCAAAGTCTCACCTGAAAATAAAACGGGATCTTTTAGGAGTATGTAAAATTCGTTAAGAATCCTCTGAGATAAAGTCGGATCGTATAAAAATTCAGTAGCGGTCAAGAAGTCCAAGACCTTATGTTAGGTTAGGTTTACGGGTTGGTAGAGCAGCGTAAACCGTACTATACCACACTTCGAAGACCTTTAAAAAAGTACAGACTTAAGCATTTTACGCCCAAAAATAAAAGCGGGTCAAGGTGGAATTTTAGCATTTGGTGGCTCCTTCTTCAAAAATGCGCTTCGGCCCGATGTGGTGGGTGGGGCTCAATTAAGGCCGACAATTTTTTGAGTAGCAGCTTCCAACTCAAGTGTGAGAAAAAATGTTTCTAGTAACTTTTTTAATTTTATATTTATTTAATTTGTTTATTTACTCCGATTGATTATTGTATAATTGTTTGAATTTTATTATTTTCAGGTAAGTCATCAGTCCTTTTTTCTTTCGGTGACGCTACTGTTCGGGTCGGACCTGGGCAACAGCAATCAAGCGCTTGTCATACCAATTTTGTATTTGTAAGTTTTCCGTTTTATAACCAATTTTTACTTTTATTTATAAATTCATGTAATTATTAATTGAAGTTCGAATTCAGATAAAACGCAAATTTCGAAAATGAAAAACAAAAAATATTCAAATACCCACAAATCTTAGCCAGGTAGACAACATTTCCCTTTAGGAAATTGAAATTCATTGTAACTCGAATTTCGAATGCCGACAAATCTCAAATAGGTAGACACCGCTTCTCTTCAATGAATTGAAGTTCGAATTTGATTATAACTCGAATTTGGAAAATGTAAAAAATACAAATTCGAATACCCACAAATCTTAGACGGGTAGACAACATTTCTCTTCAGAGAATTGAAGTTCAAACTCATGATAACTCTAATTTCGAAAATGAAAATTCGAATGCCGACAAATCTCAAAGAGGTAGAAACCGTTTCTCTTCAATGAATTGAAGTTCGAATTTTATTATAACTCGAATTTCGAAAATGTAAAAAAATACAAATTCGAATACCCACAAATCTTAGACAGGTAGACAACATTTCTCTTCAGAGAATTGAAGTTCGAACTCATGATAACTCTATTTTCGAAAATGAAAATTCGAATGCCGACAAATCTCAAAGAGGTAGAAACCGTTTCTCTTCAATGAATTGAAGTTCGAATTTTATTATAACTCGAATTTCGAAAATGTAAAAAAAATACAAATTCGAATACCCACAAATCTTAGACAGGTAGACAACATTTCTCTTCAGGAAATTGAAGTTCGAACTTCACCATTTCACTTGAGTCAACGGAAGTTCGAATTTCAATGAAATCTAAATTTCGAAAATGGAATTTTTTTTCCCAAAAACCCACAACTGTCCATGTTTTGTTGAAGCTGAAATTTTGATCTAACGCAAATTTCGAAAATTAAATTATTCAAAGTCCGAAAGTAAAACTGTCCTCAAAAATCTCCATAATTCTGGCGTTCGATATGCGGCCCATTAAAATCACAGCTCACACAAACGAGTGGTTGTCAGAAGCTTGACCATAGCCCTATATGGATCTTCGGTTCCATTTTTATGTGGGTACTGTCTGGATTGTCCTACTATTCACACGACACTTCCACTCAATCGGAATGCGAGTACGTTCCTCGTATATGACAGCCAGGCCCCTTTGTTGTTTTGAGTTAGACCACACACACTTCGAACAAACACTCCACTGAGACATCACACACACGAACCGTCGCCATTCGCGTTTATACTACTGCTGGAGACAATTTTGCCTGATGGGCGCCACCTCCTCCGGTGGGGAATAAAAATTCCAAACTGCCACTCCGCCATCTGTAAACATCCTCTCGTCGAGTGACACTGCTCCTGGGACTTTGCTCACCTCATAACCACTAGCGCCACAGCCCATCATTGATATCAACAGCATATTTCGCCACTCTCGTCTCGTGTCTCACCCCAGCGCCGCACACTCGCATCCGCAACAGCACAAACAGTCAGCAATTTATCGTGCACATTCCAAGGAGATCGGTGTTTCCTTTTCAATTATTAAGTGTGTATATAAATTCATCGTCCAGCCACCTCTATACCAGTCTAACCTCCATCCAAATGCACCACCTACGGCACCCACTCTCCCGTTGCTCATTGCAATGGCAATTTGAAAATTATTACAATCGATGTCTATCGTCTGTCGACGCAACTGTCGGAACTAGTATAAATAAAAAAATAAAGAGTAAAAAATATTTGCCACGCAAAAATCTATCTCAAGCTCACATAGATGTGCGCTGTGCGGTGCATGTGCCCACAGCGAGAACTGAACGCAGCCAGCCACCTCTACAGCGGCCAGATTGACTGACAGACAGATGTATACAACCAGATTCCTCTTCGTCGTCGTCGTCGTCGTCGATTCGTATCCTCCTTGCTCCTGGCGCGCCCAAAAATTATGAATCTCATATGAGCGGAAATCTGGTGCCAGACAGCTACTGCTGCTGCCGCATCCTGCCAATAGATGGGGCGACGAGCCCATGCGCGATCATTACCATCACCATCATCGGCTGCACCGCGCTCGATATTCTCTCCGCTGATGTGGTGCGACTTTCTCGCATTCGCGCGAATTTATGCAAAACGATTAAATGTACTTTCGCAATCTGCAGTTATTTATTGGAGGCGAAGAATTTCATTGCATCGTCGTCGCGTCGTTGGCGCATGATGTGTCCACAGCCACACACATCATTTTGATGCACCAGCAGATCGCTTCGATGGATTGATGGTTGAGCTCCGCGGGGCAGAATTGTGTCAAGTTAATAAAAACTAAGTGCACATCATAATTCAGTTTAAGTAATTGTAAACATTTGGTTCGGCATATATACGCTGTGCGATGGAGTGCGGTTTTAACGGCAGCAGGAAGTGCAGTGCGTGTCCCCGTGCGCGCGGACATTATCGGGACGCAATTTAGAGTTAATTGACATGTGCGGCAGTGGGAAGTGCGTGGTCTAATTTAAACGAGCACCGACTTGGTGCTAAATTTGGATCGCCTTTTCGGAGGAGCTCTTTTCTCTAGGACATTTAACGCAGTCTCTGGAAAGGCGGTTTCAGGGGCAGTTCTGTCGTCGCTTTAGTATATTCGGTACCAAAATTCGGTGAGTTTTGGCCTGTTTTGTTATCTTTACAGGAATGTAGGCCTGTAGCTTCTGTCAATAGTTTCAAACCTACCATTTGAATTCGACAAAAAGCTGTCAGCAGTTTCAAACCTATCATTTGTTACAAGGGGTAATCAGGTCTTGGGCTTCTATACACCTCCTAAGACTACACTGACAAGCCCCTTGCAATGGTGGTTAGTGGCTTTTTTCATGAGATACAACTCGTGGCACACGAAATTGGTTGTTTAGTTCCCGTCCTAGTGGGTCAGTGCTGTCCTACCTCTTCCAGGAGGATCAGATTCCCATTGCAGCACCAAAGAATCCACTAAGCTGGATCCTATACCTAGGCTAAATTTTCCCGCAACTCTCCTCCAACCATTTCCCCATTTCCCCCGCATTCTCCGTCCTGTCGCTCATCAAACTGGCACCAGCTACACCCGCATCTTCATCCCAAGTTGTATCTTCATTTGGGCCGTATAGTCCCTTTTGGACTTTCTCGAATTCCATCACACGGAAAGTGGAAAACACCATTCCACACACTGGCAAGTGCTAACCCGCAACAATCAAACTATCAGCCAAGCAATCTTCCCACTCAATCCGTTTCGGTATATGAACCACCCACCACCACCGCGCCGCCACCCATCGGCAACAGAATCAACTTCATCGTAAGTTAACCAACCAAGTCGACGTCGCCGTCACCATCACCATCGCCATTACAACCACCCGCCAACAGGTGGAAATGGAAAAACGAAATTTTGCTGGCAAGTTTGCACCCATTGCGTGCCGCCGTCAGCACAGCATGTAACATTCACCCATTGACGCCTTCACGTAGACGCGCTTGGTAGCTGTTAGCGTCTAATCTCAGGTGGGAAATCTTTAAGCTTCTTGAATTTTTCTCTCTTTCGCTTGTGTAGCTGGAGACTGGCAGAAGGGCTTTAGGCTGGCAATAGATTTTCCCAACTATGCACGTGCACCTACCTATACCCATCTATCGTTGCGTATCTATATAAAATTCCGCCTGTTCGCGTGCGTTTTCGCTCGTCTCGGGCATGGTTGTGTGGTTCCTTGTGTTTTCTTTTCGTGTGACTTCCGCTTGTTGGCGCAGTCCGCGAAAAAAGTTTTTTTTTGTCACCCACAATAAGTAAGTGTGGTGAAATCAATTGATTTGTCGACGACTCGATGGCGAAAAGGCTCCTCGAACTCGAGCCCCGGCTGGATTCGAGCAGTAGCAAAGCAAATGCGAAGACAATTTTTCTTTTTTTGTTCGTCGGCGTTTGTTAAAGCTGAGAGGAGGTAGAGGGAGAGCAACAAATCGCTAACAATTGCAGATGTCATTATTAGCGCTTCCGCGTTTGCTTTGGTCGCATTGAACTGGCGTAAGTTGTACTACGTATTAGGTAGATGGCGTTGATTCGATCGATTGTTTTGAGCATCAGGAAAACACTGAAAAAGTGATTGATAGCTCGTGGGCGAATTGGATAAGAGCCGCTGTCTAGTAAGGACCGTTGAATGTCCTGTTTTAGCCTCTTAGACCTCGAACGATCAGATAATTTCAAAGATAGGACAATTTTTAATGCGCATATACACATTTCTGACAGCTGCAGATGATGGAAGTACAAATCGCATCTACATCCATTAATCCGTTCTCGAGATTATCGCAGTCATACAGATAGACACAATGAAAGGTAAAACAAATTAAAAACGACAGCGCCACCTATCGGATTTCATTCAAACTACTCCCATAACACTGCCGGGACTAGTAGAAGTACCCTGTTGAATTTTCCTTGAAAGTGGTCGAGTAATTTTTGAGTTTACCCGATACATACATCTGAACGTTGTCCTCCATTTACTTTTTGAACCCGATATAGTCGACAGTGCAGCACTACCTATCCACACCCGTCATCTGTCAATCTGCTGCTCATCTATCTTCTGACAAGACATCTCTGAGATGTCCGATTTTCCACTGATGACGCCCCTTAAATTTGCTCGGTCATTTGCTTTGTTCTTTGCAAAATGACCATCATTAGTGAGAAGTTGTGCTGCTACCCCTGAGTCAACCCACTGCCACACCCGATAGTTGGTGTTTCTTTGTTGGTTCGCCATTTGACTGACTGTGTGTGAAGTGAATGAAATAAATTTGATGACAATTAGCGAGGAATGTTATTAGTTTTTTTCTTTTTTGTTCTTCTCCTGTGCTCAGTCTCAGCTCAGAATCACCGCGCCTCCGTTGACAACGACGCGACATGGGAGACGGGCATTCATAAATCAAATTTCGGCTCCCGCTAATGAACTCCGAATGCGAGAAGTCACCTTCAAACGGGGCGCTTCTTGAGATGTGTGTCCAATCGACATGGTCGACGACAAATTTTGTACGTTTTCGGCGCAGTTCGGCTGTTGGTATAGGGTCTACATCAACAAACGAAACGAAATTTAATGATTCAGCGACGAGTGAATTAATTAATCAATTAATATCTGCTCTTTGTGTTCATTTGTTCAGTCAATGGGTGGAGGTAGATACTGGATTTGGTGACATTTCTCTGCCGAAACGAAGAAATCTTTAATAGGGTGCTGACTGCTGATGGATACGAAACGATCACAGCAATAAAAATAATTTTTCGTCACGAAAACGTATTAAGTTTCGGTTATTTGTCCAATTTGCATTTGACATTTTGGGCGAATGAATTCCTGTGAACCGAAATTGCTTCACAATGAGCTTAGATACAGTATCTGAGTTATGAGATGTGCTTGTCCCACGGACATTGGCGAATAAACTAGCGGATAATACATTATGCCGCCGTTTTGGCAGCAAAATGTTTGCGATTCGCCACAAAGGAGAATGAGAATGGGTTTCGTTCACGCAGCGGGGTGCAGTCTGGCCATCTGCACAGAATATTGTTTATCACAACGAAATTTATTGTAATTGCTTGACATATCTTTTGAGATTAAAAAGAACATTTTTAGATGGACGTTTGTGATCTTAGGAAGATGGGGCTTATATTCGTGGCGCCGCACATCGGTGGCTCTTGAAAATCTCGGTAGTTTGGCGGTTTTTGTGCGGAACTATACTGAACGAGGTCGTCTAGGTTCGACCCCCAAAACTTGATCTTATGAAGAAGGGGCTTATATTTGAGGCGCCGCACATCCGCGACTCTTAAAAATCGCAAAAGGCTCACTAGCTAAGTGATTGTTCTGCCGCCCTATACTGAACGAGGTCGTCTAGGTTCGACCCCCAAAACTTGATCTTATGAAGAAGGGGATTATATTTGAGGTGCCGCACATCGGTGACTCTTGAAAATCACAAAAAAGTCAGTAGCTAAGTGGTTGTTCTGCCGCACTATGTTGAATGAGGTCGCCTAGGTTCGACCCCCAAAACTTGATCTTATGAAGAAGGGGCTTATATTTGAGGCGCTGCACATCGGTGGGTCTTAAAAACCACAAAAGACTTAGTAGCTAAGTGGTTGCTCTGCCGCCCTATGTTGAATGAGGTCGTCTAGGTTCGACCCCCAAAACTTGATCTTATGAAGAAGGGGCTTATATTTGAGGCGCTGCACATCGGTGGGTCTTAAAAATCGCAAAAGGCTCACTAGCTAAGTGGTTGTTCTGCTGCACTATGTTGAATGAGGTCGTCTAGGTTTGACCCCCAAAACTTGTTCTTATGAAAAAGGGGTTTATATTTGAGGCGCCGCACATCCGCGACTCTTAAAAATCACAAAAGGCTCTCTAGCTAAGTGGTTGTTCTGCCGTACTATGTTGAATGAGGTCGCCTAGGTTCGACCCCCAACATTTGATCTTAGACCTATGGGTAGACAATGTTAGTTCCGCACATCGATTGCCGTAAAAATTCTGTAAAAACTTAGTAGTAGCTTAGCTTAACTGTGCTGCACTATAAAAATAAACGAGGGGTACCCACTTGACCCCTTAAAAAAATACAAAGTAGACCTTAAGTCTACTAGGAAGTTTATGGAACTCATTTGTTTTCTATTGTGGGTAGAGTTTGTTCTGTTCGCTGCCGGGTCTCGATCGTGTAACGCTTGATCGATCTGCCTGAAAAAGCTTTTTGACTAAGGCTCCATTTCACAACGAACCGATTCGCAAACAAGGCAAAAGCGACTTATTGGGATGCCCTTATAAAACCCCAACTTCATACAATCTCCATCTGTTCTTTGTCTATACTGACTGGCCTAGCCTCCCTCCAAAGCCATACCAAGTCCCTGTTCAACTAAAACGAGAACTCGCATAAATGAATAACCCCCACTGTCACCGGGGTACGCTGTTATTTTTTTTAATGAATTTTACGACCGCTTTTCGAGATCGCTCTCTGTGGCTATACGATGTGAAATCAGTTGGAAACATGTTTCAATATAAAATTGAAAGTTTTACGACAACTGATACGGTAATTTATTTCCATTCAATTGATGTCGAAGGATACGAATATGACTGCGCGAATGAACAGAACGACCGGCGACAACGACTGCAACACTATATACGGCCAAACGATGACTATGATGATGATGATGACGATGGTGTCAGTGTCGACGATGTCGGATATGTCGATGACGACAAAGACCAAGTCAAGTCCAGCGCCAGCCCACCATACCGTGGAAGCGGTGCCATTACCAGAAATTATTACCATTCAATTCATCGACGGAGTGGTCTCCTTTTCAAAAAGCACTGCTGATGGTGGCGGCGGGCGGCGCACGACCATTATCGATAACTTACGTTGATTTTATGTTAATGCAGGTGTCAATTTTCCATCGCATTTTGCGCGGCCCGTTTTGTCTTAATTTTTTAAACAAATCGCAAAATAATTTAATTTTATTGGCTCGATATTGATGTCTGTATAGACATCAGAAAGTGGGCGGTTTGGTTTTTATTAAAAGGCGCAGAGTCGCTTGAGTATGCGTGATTTACTGTCCTTGATTTGGATGTAGGTATGGGCCTTAAGGAAGCGGTGAACAAGTCGCGTTTCAGAACTGCCACCGATATGTAAATTTCATCATCTCTGACTCAGTTCTGCAACAAATAACAGGTCAAAAGTTCCGCAGGCACTGCAATAGGTTTGAAGTCTTTCAATATAAAGACTTTCTAGGCTGACTGCTACCTGAAAGTCCACATAACAGCGACTGAGCGACAAAGGTTCGTAGAGCTTCATACCCAATGTAGGTTGCTAACTTGGCAAGAAAGAAAAAATCCGAGGAAGGCAAATTTTACGCGTTTTAGGGAAGAGATTGGAAGATCTGTCGAACTTGCCACTAAACTTAGTCCTATAGGCCGACAGTTTAAGGTCGCTAAGGACTTTAACCAAAGGTCTTGAACCGACGCTTCCAACACCAACTTTCCCCGGTAGAACCCCCATCTAAGCGTGTTTTCGAAAGATCCCATAAAGCTTGAGAAAGGGTCGTTTAAGACTAAATTTAGGAGGAGGCTGCAGCCTATAAATGTCTACCCAAAAAGCCACATTTGGAATAAAGTGGGCTTCATACCAAAGATTGTCAAGAACTTTCAGCTAATCAGTCTTGGCCCGTTCCAGTTCAAAATCGTCAAATGACAAGTCTGACGCTCTTTGTCAGATGCATCATATCTTTCAGTCTTGCAGCGCTTGACGTGTGTCATCAGTTGTAGCACCAGCGCTTCAGAACCTAGTTAATATAGCTAGTGACAGACTTGACAGAAGTCCATAAGGCACAAGGCTGAAAACTGCACACGAAACGGTCCAACAAATAAATGGCGAGCATTACAATCATCAACCTCCTACCACTTGTTTGATGAGAAAGGCTATGCCGGGTCAAGACTGCACCTCGCCATCGCGTCGCTTCGTCGACAGCACTCACTTCCCTGTTGGATCCTTGCATTCTCGCTCCCATAACTTTACTGTACTGTCTGACTGTCCAGGCAATTATACCCCATAAACCAAGCCTCGCCGAGCTTTATGAGCACCACAACGGGGCTGAAAGAAAAACTCCTTATAGCACACATTTTGTCATAGCAACAGATTACCGTTATACAGCCGTAATCTCGCCAACGATATCAAATTAAAGCAATTACCATTATGCTCATGCGTTCTAGTAAACAAGACATTAGGATCGTTCTCGCGCGTATGCGCACGGTGCAGCATCACCAATGGATGACCGCCGGGCTTTCATGTGTGTGTGCGCACAGATGTCCGACAGATCCAACAACGAGATCACTTTAAACGGACGACAAGTAACTACTATATGTATATATACGAGGACGATGCGATGGTGCAGCAGTGGCAGCGACTCATTACCCGCCGGCATGTAGCACCGTGGAGTAAAAAGTGTCAAATAGCATCGACCCCGAATGGTCAGGTTCCATCTACTGCTGCGGTATGTATCGGGGCGTCTCAGGGGCCAGTGCTGGCCTCCTGGATGGCAGAAGACGAAAAAGTGTGTAGCGCATGGATCATGTTTTAGAAGCGTCTCATGTGCTACGGGTTACAGCAGCGCGATCATGGTTGAGGTTTCGGTTTTGTACCGGTACTAGGAGAGAATATTTTATTTGAACTCCTCTTCTTTGAGAAGGGTTTGCATGTGTGTGTGTGGCTGAAAAAGGAAATTGTGTTAAACTTCATTCGGACTGAGCGGTACATAGATTCCTTGTGGCTACCATAAATCGGAGATATGTTGCCATTGCCACATTGTGCGCATTTGTTGTGTGTTGTTGTCGTATCTCTGTCGCGGAGGCAGCATACGACACTAACAAGACAGTGCGGGGACCTTGTTTTTTACTGATGGTGTGTGTGTTGGAGAGAAGGCGATATGGGTTCACTGGGTGTCATGACAGTTGGCAATTGGATCGGTGATGGGAGATGTTCGATTTATCGAAGATAAGTCAGCAATTTGTTATGGGGAAGTGAGAGAGAATTTGTTAAGAGACGGTCCAAGCAGAGGAGATTTTGTTTTAGTGACCAAAGTGGTCGAGCAACGTGTCAAATTTAGTCAAGCGCTTGGAATGAACCTCTAAGTGAAATATTGTAACAAGATTAAAACAAAATAAACAAAATAAATAGAAAAAAAAGAAACCAGGAAGGAAAGGGACGACCGCAGACATACAGTCAGTTCAGTAGTAACACACCCGTCGAGCCGCAAAGTCGGGAAATAAAGCTTTTTTTTTTTTGTAAAATTGTTTTATTTTCTTAAAGATAAGTTCCAGGTGCGTTAAAATATCAAAGACCTATCCCTTATATGGGTATGGGTCTGCTCCCAGTCAATTTTAAGAAACTCTCCGTAAGACTGTCGCAAAATTTTGGAATACAAACTTTTCTAAAAATCACCCATTTACAAATCTGTCAGCGCATTTACGATTTTTCACCCAATCGAGAAAATCAAATAACTTCTACCGACAATATGCACTTTTAGTCACTTTTAGTGCAAACGTTTATTTTACAAACTTGCAATTGTGAACTTTTTAGTACAAACCTATCGATTGTGATCTTCTAAAGACTTAAGGCGGATGTTAAAAAAGATAACTAGTCACTGGCAAAAACCTACCAACAATCACTTGTAACCTCCTCTCTAATTTTATTGTAGGTCACAATACATCAAAATTGTATTTGAAAATTCGCCATTGTGAATTTTTAAAATATTACTTGGGCAAAAGAAATATTTATAAGTACATTGATGTACTGTATTTCTATTGCCCAAGTTATATTTTACAAATTCACAATGGCGAATCTTCCCATATAATTGGATCTATTGTGACCTACAATAAAATTAGAGTGGAGGTTACAAATGATTATTGGTACGTTCAGATCTTTGTTGTGTAAAATAGTCACTCTGTCAACAGTCTGGTAGGATTATTCCAACATTTGGATTGGCTAAATTCATGACACATTTTACCAACTCACAATGGTAAAATCTTGTAGATAAAATTACCCTACAAAATATATAAGATAAAGGTTCAAAATGACACATTGCGCCGCACTAATAACAAATTTTAGTCTCGACTTTAAATTTACGGAAGCTCACAATTAAGAAATTTGTATGGAAAATATAGCCACTGTGAACTACTAAAATTTAGAGTCGAAACTAAAAATGGTTATTGGTAAGGCCCACTGTGTTTCCATTTTAATCGTTCGCACTTAGCATTTTGCAAGTCACAATGAATTCTTTTATAAAGAAAATTTGGCTATTGTGAATTCATAAAATTTTACTAAAAACAATTTTCATTGGGCCATACTGTTTAAAATTTTTAGTTTCGACTTTAAATTGTCGTAGATCACAATGAGTGTATTTTTCATACAAATTTCGCAATTGTGAGCTTCCGTAAATTTAAAGTCGACACTGAAATTGAATAATGGTACGGTTTATTGTGTTTAGGGTGCTTCTCACTCGCTTGGAAATCCTTTTTTCTATACTCGTTGCTAGTGCTTTATACAAAAACTGTGAATATGCCTTAGGAATAATGATTTTTTACCGCAGCACCGTGAGTTTATTGTGATAAATCATAACGCAAAGTGGTTTTTATACTGCCATCCGTGGCTGGTAGAAACAGTCGGTTCGGAATGCCACAACTGAGCCAACACCACGTTTCCTCTGTCTTTACATGTCACCATGCAGATGATATCCTTATGCACTTGCAACCAACCACCTGTTGAAAAGTCGCTGTGCCTGCGCCACTAACGTTTTTCTTCACCGACTACTGCCAAATTAAAACAGCTTTCAGCCGCCATCCAATTTACATCCAATTTGGCGCGAGAAAAAAAAGCTGTCACAATATAAAAATTCCAAAGGAAAATCGCATCACAAAGTCAAATCCTTTCAACCGAACTTCCTTAATTCCCGCGCTCCTTATATACCATTCATTTCATTCTTTTCATCCTTTGGGCATTCATTACACTTTGTGTGTCTGTCTGTCCACCCCGCATCAACTTGTCCTGTCTCTGTGTGAACTTTTCGTCATCTAGAGAGGTTTTTTTTTTTTTTTAAAGAACAAATTAAACTTGTCCATTTGTCAGCTGTCATCCTCAATTTGACAGACAAGTCCAATGGCAATGTCAATTTAACAAGAGTTTCATGCTCCACGCTCCTTCAATTATCGCCGTCAAATACAAAAAGGGTCTCTCTCTCTCTCTCGCTCGCTCGCCAAGAAATATAAATAAAAAATAAAATAAAATAAAAACTAAAAGAAACAATAAACTGACATTAGTGGGGTAACAGTTCGTCCACAAAGTGGAGCTCTGTCAGAAGTTATACCTCTCCCATCGCCCGCTTTTCAGGATGATAAAAAATTACGTCCTCTTCAACTTTCGACTTTGTATGATCTCAGCCTTTTCCATTCCAAGCGATTTTTTTTTTATTATTTGTCTCCTTAGGAAACATACTGACAGGATACTAAAAGTGGAAGAAATTATAAAGTGTCACTAGGGATGATAAGTGGGACGAAACGACAAGCGACACACAACAAACGTCCCAACACTCACTCTCTTTCGTGCACACGCTCGCTCTCTCTCTCTCTCTCCATCTCTTTGCTCACATCCTTGTGGACACATGAAAGTTGGCAACAACATAAAAAAAAAACTCCTATATATATTTGACAACTCAGAAGGACAACAGTGTAAAAATATATCAAAAAGGACGAGCAAAAAAAATGTATATATAAAATATGTGCACATCAAGCGGACAGGACGGACTCTGCTGTACCGCACACCAGCGGACGACAACGACAACTCACTCGTTCAGGACTAAAGTTTTAAGTTTAATTCTTGAACGTTCAACTTACTCTCAAAGGACATCACATGAAATGCAGGACGAAGGACCATTCATTTTAAGTTTTGTTGCCTTTTTTCCTTACTTTCTTAACACTGGTTGTTGTTGTTTTTGTTTTTTTTTTAAATAACCAACCAGTAAAAACATATTTTTAAGTACGAAAAAAGGATTGCGAAAGCGATCACAAAAGTAGAAGTAGGCGGCGGCGAGGGATAAAGTTGACTTCACACTGTGCCGCAGAAAGCACAAAAATTGTTATAATAATCCTTTGACGGTTTATTATTTTTGTGTGTGTGATATAAATATACGTCGTCAACGGCGGCCGCCGCAAGGATGGGGCGAGATATTTAAAATACACTTGGACGTCCTTTTTCGTCTCTTCAATTCGGATTGTATCATTTGTTCTGGACAAAATCATGTGCGCGCTTTGGTAAATTCTTCAGCTGACGGTGATGGTTTTCACTTGTGGCTCCACAAAAAGGACATCCGCACAGCTTCGGGACAAAAAAAAAATTTACACAAGAAAGGAAATATTTATTTCATTTGCCTGTCTGTCCATCAGCAGTTTCCACCGCCGCCTTCGTCTGATTGAAATTTTTTGACAGCCTGAAGATGGTCAGGCATAGGGGGACGGACGACGGACGTTAGGTGAGACCATACACCTGAATATATACTTTGTGTATGCGGAGCTTATGCATCAGCACGTGTATATGGTTTGCTGGTCAGCTGTAATCCTCGGAGACATGCCACAACATAATATTCCCTTTCATATCAAGGATGTGGACATCGGCTTGGACAGCTTGTCGATCTTTATTATGAAAGTTCAGTGCTAAGAGTTGAGTTTCGGAGGCGGTGCTGTAGTACTCGTGGCGACCGGCGGCGGGCATATCTGTGGACACAGGACACATGTGGGTTGTGCGGTTTTTCTTCCCAAACAAACTTTCTCTTTTACGTTGGAAAGTTTTTTTTTTTAAGTTGTAACGAATGCTTTCAGGAGTTGTAAAGTAAAGTAACCGAGTGACAAGCGTTGGGTATGTGTGTTTTTTTTTTTTGTTTGTCTTGTGCTGATACTTATTTTTAATGGACTAGGTATAAGAAATCCTTTAAAGCTATGAGGGCATAATTAGTTCTGCCAGGTGTCGGTCAATTTTTGACAGAGGTTTGGGTATGGTGTCGCTTACTTTACTTTAGATGGCGTTTACAACTCGCGGCCTCATTCAACAAGTCCCTTAACCGTCTTACGACCTCGGTTAGTAGCTTGCGCCCTCCAATTGCGCACACCAAGTTGGCTTGGGGAGCTCACTATCACTTTTAGCATGCAACCAAAATCCGGTTCAAAAACGTGACAGTTTCTGAATATTTCTTATCATGCAGCGAATTCTGTCAAAATTTTGGGTTCCGGAAGAGTGTTTCCAGAGGAAACCAATTGGGCAAAACACTGTTTCACAAATTTGTATCGTTTGTGTGAATTTTTGACTATTAATTCTGACTATTCTCCGTTTTCTGAACGTTTTTAAAGAATTAATTCAGATCTCTACCTGATTTTTAATACAAAATTCAAACTTTCTGCAAATTTCTTGTGATGTAGGTACCGAATTTTGTCAAAATTCTGACAACATTTTTTTTAAAGTAACTGTTCCTGACAATTTCTTGTGTGGGAGAGTGTTTCCAGAGGAATCGAATTGGGCAAAACACTGTTTCATAAATTCGTATAATATGTTTGGATTTTTGACTATCTATTCGGACTATTCTCCGTTTTCTGAACGTTTTTAAGGAATTAATTCAGATCTATACCTGATTTTTAATACAAAATTCAAGCTTTCTAGAAATTCCTTGTGATGTACCAAATTTTGTCAAAATTCTGAAGACATTTTTTAAAAAGCAGCGCCCCTGACTGTTTCTGACAATTTCTTATCATGGAGCAAATTCTCTCAGAATTCTCAGACTTGTTCTTGTGTGGGAGAGTATTTCCAGAAGAAACCAACTGGGCAAAACAACGATTCATAAATTTGTATCATTTGTATAAATTTTTAACTATATATTTTGACTATTCTACGTTTTCTGAACATATGTAAAGAATTAATTCAGATCTATACCTCATTTTTAATACAATATTCAAACTTTCTGCAAATTTCTGATGGACCGAATTTTGTCAAAATTCTGACAATTTTGTTTTAAAAAGCAGCGTCCGCGCCTGTGTCTGACAATTTATTGTGTGGGAGAGTGTTTCCAGAGGAAACCAATTGGGCAAAACACTGTTTCACAAATTTGTAACATTTTTGTGAATTTTTGACTATCAATTCTGACTATTCTCCGTTTTCTGAACGTTTTTAAGGAATTAATTCAGATCTATACCTGATTTTCAATACAAAATTCAAGCTTTCTGGAAATTCCTTGTGATGTACCAAATTTTGTCAAAATTCTGAAGACATTTTTTAAAAAGCAGCGCCCCTGACTGTTTCTGACAATTTCTTATCATGGAGCAAATTCTCTCAGAATTCTCAGACTTGTTCTTGTGTGGGAGAGTGTTTCCAGAAGAAACCAACTGGGCAAAACACTGTATCACAAATTTGTAACATTTGTGTGAATTTTTGACTATCAATTCTGACTTTTCTCCATTCTCTGAATATGTTTGGTGAATAAATTCAGATCTACACAATTTTTGGTAAAAAACTATAGCTTTCTGCAAATTTCTGGTCATGTACCAAATTTTGTCAGAATTCAGGAGACATTTTCTAAAAAGCAGCGTCAGCTTAAATTTAAAAAATAAGTTAATGATTATCTGTAGATATTTTTGAACATTTTAGTACATTCATCACCACTTAGCTCTCGCTGTTTTTTGACAGTATTTCCGATACCTGTACTCTTGAATTTTGCATACCAAATAGTAAGAAATTTTGCAAAGTGCATACCTCGCACCAATTTCGTCAAAATATTTATTTCTTATGACATTTCCCAGGTGATGACAATTAAGTACAAATTTTTATCAGAAGTTTAGGACGATTTGTAGATTTTTGAGCGATTTATCAATTTTAAACAAATTCACATCAACGACAATCTTTTTTTTCAATTTTCTGAACTTATCGGGGATCAGATCAAGGACTAATTTTTTTCAATTTTCTGAACCAATCTTGGATCTTACATTCAAATCGACATGATCTTTCATCTAAAACGAGAACTTTCTATAAATTTTAAGCCTTGTACGAAATTTCGAAAATGTCTTTCACATTTCTGACAAAGACTGTCTCCAGAAAGCTGCACTTCGTCCAAATTTTTATCATAGATTAACAGCGATTATCTGAACATTTTTTAACGTTTGGCAACGTCAAACCTTTTCATTTTCTGAACTGAAATAGGTTATCCTCCTTTCTTTTGATTGAAAGTACTGATACCCAAGTTTTAAAAAAAATGTAAGCACATTAGACAATTTCCGGAAGGCGGTGCCGAAAGCGTCAAAATTTGCACCATATATTGACGATTGTCAATAGATTTTTGATCCTTTTTCTAAGTTCGGAAAATCGTTCCTCAGTGGCAGAGTTCTTCCATTTTCTGACCGTGCTTAGTCTTGGAATGCAATCGGGTTCAACTAATTTTGAATCCCCAAGTGATAACTTCTACAATTTTTCTGTCTTGTGCCAAATTTCGAAAAAATCTTGAATTCAAACGGCAAATCTGTCAAAATTTGTACCAAAAATTCAGTCAAAATGATGAAACTGTCAAAATTAACATTTTCTGAGCGCGCCTCGGTCGAAAGGTGCGAACACTAGCTCCAAATGCGAAGTAGTCTTTGAAAAACAATTACCTCCGTCGCAGCTGCAATTCCAACGAACAATAAACGCCGACTGCACCTCATTTCGCCCGCGAAGACCACTCTCCTTTCTGATGATCCAACATCCTTGGAGATTAATAAAATAAGCACATGAAAGATATACGACTTCGCTGCCAAGTTGGCGACCAACTACCGCACATGGCTGTGAAGCATATAGCTGGTTTACACGCGTCCACAGCAATCGCTCGCTCGCTCGCGCTCTATAGCGAATCCATTAGATGGATTTCTCGAATATTTTTCTACGTCTTGCCGACTTGCCGTCATCGTCGTTCTCGTCGTCGTTGTCGCCGTTGTCCTCTCGATGAACTCCCTCTGAAGCCTTGGTCCTTATTTATTATTATATTTCATGTTGACAAGAAATAAATCAACTAACACACACTGCTGCCGTTGCTGCACCCTCTCGCGTCATCAAGGTCCATCGAAAATACTCATATAAAAAAGAAAAGAAAAAAACTATACATCCAACCCCCGACCCCCAACATCCCACGACTACTACTCATCATGACATTTTCCATTATGGGATTTGGTTTTTATTTTCCCTGCTGCTCCCACACTCGCATATGCCACATTCTAACCCTTGGAAATAGAATTCGTCAAAAATATCTGACAGGTCTGACGACGATATCACTACCCCCAAACACCTCCGAGCTCCGAGTAGACCTTGTCCCAGTACACCCAACGAACGGAACAGAAATTGATTGACATTTGTCATAAGTTACGTGACAGGACTTAATGATGTCGTTTTATCAGTTCGAACGAAAGGAATTTATTGCTCCGATATGGCAGGGGATGATGGTTTTGGTATTGGGGGTGGTCTAGAAGATTTTGTTTTTTTTTTTTTTTATAGTTTTACCGTGTATATGGACGGGCGGGGAGGACTTGTGTGAGGTGCGTCAGAGTCCGTCAGTGTTATCACTGCACAACATCAAGAGCGAAAGGGTTATTTTCTATTTATATGAATGTGCGGTGTTTATGGTGATTAATGGCTTGCGGTGAAAGCGACATAAATTAGACGGAAGGTGTAGCCTGGATTTTTCGATGCGAGAATATGTTGTGTATTAGCAGTTCCGTTCGGGGAAATAATGAACTCGATACTGTATATAGCACTCTCGGCTTCGTGTTGTGGTCATGCTGTTTATTAATTTCTTAAAAAAAAAAAAAAAAAATAATCTCTTCCGGCTGACACCGGCATAGATCAGGATTATTGATTTTTACACCACTGCCTGGGAGTAGCATGTGACCCAATCAGCAGGATGGCACTGAGAGTTGTGTTTGACCGAAAATAAATATTTCGTGGGTTTACAAGCACAAGGCACAAGTTTTGAGTGTTTGAGAAGTGTTTGCTCGTAATAATTCAATAAATGCTGTTTCTAGTTGTTCGATCCTAATAATATATACTATTGGTATTCTGACATCAGTTTCGTATAGCATATTTCTAAGTTTTTGACAAGCTAATAAGAAAATATTAGACTAAAACTGAAAAATATGCTAATATGGTGCATATTAGCAGAATAAATATCTTTTCAATAAGAGCGCTACAAAAGTTTTTTTTAAATAAAACAAAAAGGGTTTTGCATATCAATGAAATTCTTTATTCCTGTGAAAGTACGTTCGATGCCATTATGTATGGAACTCGATTTCTTTTGCATGGCCACCACGGGCACGCTTGCAGAAGTCCAGACGCTGAACCCAATTTTCGACGGTTTTCAAGCATAAATCGGCCGAAACTGCTGCAATTTCACGTTCGATATTCGTACGAAGTTCATCAATCGTCGCTGGCTTGTTGGCATAGACCAAAGACTTGAGGTAGCCCCACAGGAAATAGTCTAACGGCGTCAAATCGCACGACCGAGGCGGCCAAGCGACTGGACCATTTCGTGAGATAACACGTTCTCCAAACTTGGTTTCCAATAAATTGATTGTGACATTCGCTGTGTGGCTTGTGGCGCCGTCCTGTTGGAACCACATGTCCTCCAAGTCCATATCATCCAATTGGGGCCAAAAATATTCGGTTATCATTGAACGGTAGCGATTCCCATTCACAGTTACGTGCCGGTCTTGATCATCACGGAAGAAGTACGGCCCAATGACGCCGCCGGCCCATAAACCACACCAAACCGTAATTTTTTCGGGATGCAATGATGACTCATGGAGTACGTGTGGATTGCTGCCTGACCAATACCGCATATTTTGTTTATTGACGAAGCCATTCAGCCAGAAATGAGCCTCATCGCTGAAGATGATTTTTCGATGAAAATCCGAATCACTTTCAAGTTGTTGCTCAGCCCAACTCACGAACAAGCGGCTTCAGTTCTTGCGTCAATTTAATCTTGTAAGGATGTAGGCCAAGATCTTTTCGCAAAATTCGGCACAACGACTTCACAGAGATGCCCAACGCTTGAGAACGACGTGTGAGAGACACATTTGGGCTTTCTTCAACTGAAGCCTCAGCGGCAGCAATATTCTCGACACTACGGGCACTTCTTTGTCTCACTGGCACGGGAACATTTTGTACTGTGCCTGTGGACTAAAATTTTTCCACTAGACGCTCAATTGTTGATCTGCTAGGACGATTATGACGACCATAAATTGGACGTAGCGCTCTTAACGTTGAGGCCACAGACTCCGAAATTCGGTAGTATATTTTAATAATTTCGACTCGTTGTTGGCTCGTATATCTTTCCATCATGAAATGGCAAACCTTACTGAAGAGAAATGTCAAAAGAGCGGCAAGAAATTCGGCGTCGTTTGCTGTCCCTGTCGCTCTACTTTTGTAGCGTCTCTGTTGAAAAACCCTTTAGTAGGCTAGGTAGGATTGGTCGTTAATGTCAGTAGACTGTATAAGTCATATATTTGAAAATATTCCTTTGCAGACAGACAAAAGGCATTAAGTTGCTTTCGTTCTTTCATGTTGTTTTATCATAGTATAGTTGTATATCTAAGTATGACAGGCAAAATGCGCTAAGTCAACTTTGTGCGTTTTTCCTAAATTATTTCTCACTTTATTGACTTAGTGCAAAGAAGCACTTCAAATACTTCAGTAATGGTCTTGGATACGACATTCGGACTACTTGTAAAGTGAAGATATCGTCATCCTAAATCGTTTTGCATTAAAATGTCAAAATCGAAAAAAAATGTACTTAGTGCCTTCAGCTTGTAAACGTACTTTTCAGTTATACAAAGAAAGAGGTGTGCGCATAACTGTCATTGTGGTCCGTCGCAGTCGTATAGGTACGTCTTGGGGCTGGGTCGCTATCTCTTCAAAGAAATACAATCAGAGGGGTTGTCTTTACGATTCTATCAGAAAAAGTAGACACGTCGGCCTTGAATTATGAGGTTGCTATCAACCGTAGCTGACGCTTGGCGCACTTTCGTCACTTGGACAATTTTCGACTTTTCCTCGTTCCCTTGGAGAGATCCGAAGGTTTCCAAGGTCCGACGGAATCAAATTTTTCGATGTTCAAACCATTCTATCAGCCATCGTCAGACTCGCGGAACTCTATTTTCTTTCTAGCGACAATATGTCGGAAATACCCTCTTCTCCGACCCACTTTGGTCAAAAAATTGGTACCTCTCTGGGAAAAACAAAACAAAAACAAAAAATGACTAGAAAATATTTCAAATTGGAATTTAATACCCCTTGGGACAGTATACTGCAACACATTTAGACACCTGTCAGAGTGGCCACTGATTAAAAGCAACAAAAATTACCCCCGGAATCTCAATCCGAATAACCCAATGAGATACTTTTCCCCCGTTTGGAATGACTTCGCCACTGCATAGCGAAGAGGGAGAAGCCCGCGTTAGCGATCTCTGCCACCATTGTTCTGGTGGATAATTTTTGGCAATCATCCCAATCGACCATTAGGTTCATTCAAGAAAATGTCACAATAACACAAGTCGAGTCCACCCTCTTTTGCGCTTCGCTCAGAATCTTTTTCACCTGTCATCGGGGATTATCGCATTTTTTTTTTGTGTCCTCTGATGACAACCGGGTCATAGTGGCGACATTTCGAGAACAAATACAACGCAGACTGTCATCAACTGGAGCTAATGACAATAGAATCGCGGTTCTGCCCTCCTTATCGGTTATGATAACCGAGGACCATCCTGATATTCACATCGAAACCGAGGAACTCCGTTTTAGCCAAATACAAGACTACACCAGCAAAGTTTCAAAGTGCGAGTGTCCTTTTTGTGCATCTATTGGCGGGTGTGTGTGTGTGTTTGGAAAAGTTTCTTCACAACAGCAGCCAGGCAGCACTCTCTGGGCGCTGGCCTGATGAGCGACGGAAGAAAATTGTATTATGAAGTCGAGATGATTCAATCACCCTCAAGGAGTGCACGCGTATCCTTTCATCTGCAGCGACTGCAGTTGACTTTTATTCCCACATTACTTAGGGCCATTGGGGGAGAGATTTATGCACTTTTTGTTTGGACTTGGCCTGTTTTGCCATGTCTGTCCAATATCACCGGAGATGGAGGTGGACATGCGGATGCATCGCATCGCATCCAGGACAAAGTTTAATGTAGTTAAATTGCTCGACGTGTCCTCTTGTTTGTTGCATTTGGAGTGGCGTCTCGTAAACTGTTGCCATTAGTGTCGCTTCGGTTAAACGTTGGAGTCGGTGTGTATCGGGCGGCGGTGCCAGTGGAGAGCGCGGGTGAAGAAGAGTGCGGTTATTTTTCTACGTTGCATGGCAATATATGAGTTATATATTTAAGTTGCCAGTTTTCATCAACTTAGACAGGTGGCTATAGCGAGAAGTCCATCTGCTGACAACTTGACACTGAGACCTCTTGGCTCAAGAAAAACATTTAGAAAGGCAGTACCAAAAAAGGTAGTAGGACCCTCGATGAAGGCTCAGGAATTTGCGACTTTGTGTGTGAGGTTTCGTATCGAACTATCGGGTTAATTATACCCATCCACTAAATTTAATTGAAATCAGTAGAGTGGTTTCAGAGATCGACAACAGCGCCACCTATCGGTTTCAAAACTATCCCATATTCCTAGCTGGAAGCATATAACCAATACACATACAAAGACCGTATATACATACAAACCTTGGTATTGACGTCAGCTTTTGTTTGAATTTTCCAGATACATTCACGCGTTAAGAGAACATCAATTATTCAATCACAATGCGACTTATTTTGATTTAAATATTGGAGGAGATAGATTAAAAACGAAATGTGAGAATTTTCCGAATTTTTATTTTTCCTTAACCATCCCTGATTCAACCCGAAAAAAAATAACAGAAAAAACATTCAAATCCGTCGAGCCGTCGAGAAAAATGTATGTAATTCATGTGTTTTTTCACGCACGCACAGCACACACATACGTTTTCCAATTTCAACCAAACTTCACAAAAACCATATACAGACCAATACCAACGACGTGTGAAAGTTTGGTTAAAATCGGTAAGTGCGTTAAGGCGTGAATCGGCGACAAACGAACAGAATTTTAAGGCACAATTTATTATATACAAGGTGGCGCAAAAGTAATCCTCCTATCAGAAAATGCTATAAATTTTGCGATTGGCCCCTAATGTCAGTTCTGTTTTGACATTTGTGTAGTAAACACATGCGAAATACACGTTAATAAACAATATTACGCTAGACTGCTCCAGAACGCGGAATATTGGTGACTATTTATTTGAGCAATAATCGGTCGGTGACTTTGGCACAACGTGAATTTCGTCGCAGATTTCCTAGCCGTCCAACGCCTACTGGTGAAACACTGCGACGTTTAGCCGCTCGCCTCGAAGAGACTGGCACAACAAGAGATGCTGTCAGGCGTGGCAGACCCCGGAGTAGCCGTTCTGCAGAGAATATTGCTGCTGTAGCCGAAGATGTCATGTAAGCGCCGTTTAACGGTTACTGTGAATGGTGAGCGCTACAGAGCAATGATCAACGAGTTCTTTTTGCCGCAACTTGATGAATTGGGATTGGAAAACATGTGGTTCCAACAGGACGATGCAACGGCACACACTGCACGTGCCACAACCGATATGCTGAAGGATGAATTTCCCGGGCGCCTAATCTCCCGTTTTGGCGATTTGCACTGGCCAGCAAGATCGCCTGATTTGACCGCTCCAGACTTCTTTTTGTGGGGCTTTTTGAAGTCGCGGGTTTATGTCAACAAGCCTCAGACTCTTGCAGCTCTTAAAGACAATATCCGTCAAGAATGTGAGGACCTATCGCCGGAAGTTTTGGCCAAAGTGATGGAAAATGCCATAAAAAGGGCTCAAATGACAATCAACTGTGGCGGCGGCCATTTACATGACATCATATTCTCGACTTGATGTAAAAAAAATTAAAAGACCAAATAAAAATAATCCACAAGAAGAATCAAAGTTTTTCATTTTTTTTTTTAAATTACAGCCAAAAAACATCGGAAGGTTATTTTTGCGCCACCTTGTATATATATATAGATATAGATAGATAGATAGATAGATAAGGGTCAATCCCTATGTGAGCCCTATAGCGAAATTGATGTAATGTTCGTTGAAATACCTATTCACTGCTATTGGCTACCTCCTTAAATGAGCTACGGGGTTTATTTTTGTGGCTATCCCAAGCCAATCGAATCTAAAAGATCGATGACTAAAGAGCCGAATGTTGATCATAAAAACATAAAAAAAAAGTCTAAGAATTGATCTCCGAGGGCTTCCGGTGGACTAAAAACGACATAAAACTCAGAGGACAACGTTGCCTACAGAAAAGTCCAGCTACCGACGAAGAATTTCACAAACGGAAGCTGGGCAATCTGAATCTTCAGCACAACAACCCCAAGAGGAGTGCGGCTAAGAGAGAGATAAAAGTTAACCTCGCAGCTTTCTCAAAGGAGGCGCTTTAGTTTCTCTGCCCATTTCCCTTCGCCCCATTAAATTGGAAATAATCCCCAACCCTTCCTAGACCGCGACTACACAATTGCATTGACAAACTTCCATCAAAAACCCTCATGCTTCGTCAAAGAACGCACCCAGCTCCCAGCTAACAAGCCACAGAAACCCATGTAATCCACTTGCTAAACCCGTTCAATGACTTTTGCGCAATAAATTCGCAAAATTACGAGGTCATCGGGAAAATTTATCGAAAATTATTCTTCGATTATATCGACAAATTGCTCGGCGAGCGCGCAAATGAACAAAATCATGAAACCAAAAATGAAATCCGCAAACGATCCAAATTAACTGTCAAATTGATCGACACTCAGTGAACTCCTCAGATTTTTCGCCTCTATATACCTCCCGCGGATTTGCCGCAGCACTTGAAGAGTGCGCGCACTGCACGATCAAAACAGAGGGAAACCAGCAACCAGCCGGCCAGCAGTACGTTCAGGCACACTCGGGCCAAGCCAAAGCTGGCCGCCATAAATAACTCATAAATAATCTGAAAGGCAATTAACTTTGGATATCAATTAATCAATCAGTGAGAGCGACCGAGAGAGTCGATCAGTGCGAGAGGAGTACTCGTCGTCGTACTCGTAGTAGCTCCATTTCGAAAACATGGCCTCGAAATTCGAGAATCCGAGAAATCACAAGTGCACGCGAACACAAAAACCCAAAAGACAGACGGACGCACTATGCCAGCAAGCATAGCGAGACAGATGGACAGACGATTGGCCAACGCCGGCGAGTATATACAGTGGCGTGGCGAGGTTTCCACCACTCTCGGGTTCAGCTGTCAGACGAGGCCGCGCGGCAGAGGGAATATGGAAAAACGCCATCATTTTGAATTGAGTGAAAAATTGCCACCATACACTGATCGACGCCAGTAACCAGTATCATACTATACCAGTGCCATTGCCATGGCAACGGGGCAACGGACATTTATATACGCGCACGCTGCCCGACGCTGGGCGGACGGACAGCAGATGGATCGCTTGGAATCGGTTTTTCTCTTTGCGGACGGAGGCATATCTCGCCTTGGTGGCGAGCAAATGCTCGCCCAGATGCTCGAGCGAGATGCAACGAGTGAGGGTCCAACTTGGACAGACAGACATACAGACGGACAGCAACAAGCGAAAATGATGGAATTATGCACTCAGATACCGGATACCTGTAGATCGGCGCACGATGATGCTGATGATGATGATGAGGTACCGAGAGAATGCAAGAAATTGCATTTTGGCGAGGGGAGCTGTACAACGCACCACACTCATTGTTGCACACCCAAGATTCGCATGAGTGATGGGCGACGATTAACGTGTTCAATTCGCCACAAAAGTGGGTACATATATACAGATGCAGATACACTGGCTGTGCATATAACACACAAAGGAGATGGATCCATGGCAGCGAGTGAGAATGGGAAAAACGCCACGGAAATGAGAGAAATAAATCTTTGCAAGCTTCTGACGGGTTTTATCCCATGGATGTTGTTTTGCCATCTCTTCGCTGCTGCTAGGTATATACCTATAGATGCCTTTGTGGGCTTTATTTAATATTCGTAATAATTTTCGGTCCAATGGCAAGGAAGTGAGGCACTAAACGTGAGCGATTCTTCTTCCTTACCTCTGGGTTGGGTTAATTTATCTTTTGCTATGTGCTGCGTTTGAGGTAGTTCTGGCTATCTATGATAATCAAGGCCATCAGGTACCTAACTGGTGGGCAGTTGTGACAAGTTTTGAGTGAAGTTTGAATGGAGTTGCTTCGTTCTCCGAAATCAGTTGGGCAAGTGTGTCTTGCTGTAGAAATTGAGCGGCAAGCGGGGTGCTTGAGGCTTTTAAAAGCAGGGTTTCGATGAAGCTGAGTTGAGTCCCCCGTCGTAGGACTTGATAGCCTCATAATTTTCGAATGTTCCACGAGTTCCACGAGGAAGAAAGAGGGGTCAAGATAGGGATAGAGATGGAAATGGAGATGGAGATGGAGATGGAGATGGAGATGGAGATGGAGATGGAGATGGAGATGGAGATGGAGATGGAGATGGAGATGGAGATGGAGATGGAGATGGAGATGGAGATGGAGATGGAGATGGAGATGGAGATGGAGATGGAGATAGGGATAGAGATCGAGATCGAGATAGAGACGGAGATGGAGATGGAGATGGAGATACAGATACAGATACAGATGCAGATAGAGATAGAGATAGAGATAGAGATAGAGATATAGATAGAGATAGAGATAGAGACAGAGATAGACATAGAGATAGAGATATAGATGGAGATGGAGATGGAGATGGAGATGGAGATGGAGATACAGATACAGATACAGGTACAGATAGAGATCGAGATAGAGATGGAGATAGGGATGGAGATAGAGACAGAGATAGAGATAGAGATGGAGATAGAGATGGAGATGGAGATGGAGATTGAAATTGAGATGGAGATGGAGATGGAGATAGGGATGGAGATAGAGACAGAGATAGGGATAGAGATAGAGATGGAGATAGGGATGGAGATAGAGACAAAGATAGGGATAGAGATGGAGATAGAGAAAGAGATAGAGATAGAGATAGAGATAGAGATAGAGATAGAGATAGAGATAGAGATAGAGATAGAGATATAGATAGAGATAGAGATAGAGATAGAGATATAAATACAGACAGCTTTGCCGCTGAACATTTTCAAAAAGGTGAATAAAAAGGGCAACGAGCCAAAAAAGGGACCTCCACATATAATAAACTAATAGAGCAAAAAAAAAAACCAGAGCAGCAAAAGCATTTATATATATAAAAAAAAACAAATGTATTCATTACGAAACGCTTCTTCATGAATAGCATTTTATTTTCGTTTTGATGAAAAACCGAATTTTTGCTTGATCGGAAAAAGGGGCTATTTTGATAGTTTTTAAAAAAGTGGAGGCCAAGGGTCTTGAGGCTCAAAAAGGGGCCAAACGGCAACGCTGGATACAGATATGTAGAGATAAAGAGAGAGCGAGATAGAAAAAAAAATAAAAAATAAAAAAAGGATTAGATGGCGATGGGAAGAGATAGAGGTAGCACTGTTGCTCTCAGCCACGCATTGGAAATCAAATCACTGAAAAATTCGTAAGTCTGCCGCCAAGTAGCCTTTATCCGGTATCTGGTTAACTCGCTCGAATATAGACAGCTGAAAGAGCTGTCCAATTCTTCAGAAATCAAGCCGACTAATCGCTCATCAAAATTGAAGAGCCTCCAAAGAAGAGGCTCCACCATTCCAGCTCTCCATAGACGAACAGTCGCTTTTACAATCCACTAGGCGGACTTTAGACTGTTGTTTGTGAAACTGGGCACATTTTTTACACCCAAGAGGACTTAGCTGTCGTCCCGGACCACTCTAAACCATCAAAATGTTCAATATCGTACCTACAGCTTAATCGAAAAGTCTGGGTCAAAGAATTTGCTGATTTTCCTAAAAGAGCAAAACTATCAAATATTATTTAGGAGCCCTCTACTGTACCTAATCTATGAAGCTTGCGAACCATCTATATTTGGTGTCCGACAGTCCCTCTATGAAAGTGGTTTCGAAACCGACCACAAAACTTCAACCGCATCTTATATACGTTCTGGGGCTTTATCTCAAGCTCACCTTCTCTCACCTCTCCTCCGAAAATGTCGTGCCAGTGCCAAATCCATTTAATGCCAATTTCACATTACACATGTTCTTAGCAAGAGCCCAATCAAAGCAATCACTTAAACATCCGTCCACCCAAGACGCATCTGTCCAAATCATTGATTTTCATTGACCATGCAAACTGCCATAAAGGTCAACAATATGTACACAATCGCCGGCAATTTTTACCGAAATTGTCAACATCTGTGCACGCACGCACTGGAATTAAGGACCCCATTCCGCACTTACTGTTATAGACGCGCACGCATGAACGCATTTAGCGTGACAATGCCCAACTCGTATAAGCTGAACCAAAAGTAAAGAAATTGCAATCGGATGACAATGAGTATCCTTTTAGGTGTCCCCCTCTCAACCAACTCTGTGCGTCTATTTATTTTCTCCAATAAAACCGAATTGCCATCCATTTGATGGATAAAGATATCGCCACCCGCATGAGTCGTTGATACGATATTCTCATCGCTAATGTCGCATTATATTGCTGCGCATATAAAAGGCTCCAAATGGCCACACGATTAAGGAGCAATTTTGTTGGCTATTCCCCATGTGGATGTTATTTCAAAAAAGAAACTCGTGGTTTGGGTGCAAACTTTTAAGCAACCGTACAGCACATGCAGCGTACTCTTCTCCAAGGGATAAGTTTTAGTTTTCGTCAACCAACCCGCCCTTCGGTCGTGTTCCTGTATACCTACTCTATTCCTCGTACTTGTGTTTGATTAGTGACCCCACTAACTGTCGTTATTCACTCAAATTTATGGCAGGTTCGTCCAAAAGTTTTGAATTCTTTCTATCATTTGGCAGCCCCCCTTCTCGGGTTCACTTTCACGAGCCAAAATCCGGTCGAGCGAGGGTAATTTCAGTCCTTTTGCAAGGTCCTGTGTGTCTCTTACACACATATACAAACCGACTGAACGATTGTTTTAAAATTATTCGCATCGCAGAGAAATTCTCTTCATTTTTATAGTAATTTGTTGTGCGGCAGGGGTTGGATTTGTGTACAGTAGCGTCGCGCCAAACAGCACCCAGTCTGCGATAAACAGCAACCAACCCAACCGTGGTAACATAACTCTTTCCAGTTGGAATTGGCTGTGGGGCGAGGAGGGCTCTTCTGTGCGGCTGTTTGCTGATGGAATACAAGTGAAATTGTGTCGTAAAAATTATTTATATGACGGCCTATAACATTTTATTGTAGTTTATTGGAGAGCCCAGCAAATGTTTTGCAGTTTTTCTGGTTTTCCCCTCTTGTTATTGTGAATTACGGGCGGAATTTTGTTTCAATTTTTCCGATGCGGGGTGGGGGATGGTTACTTAGCTTGGGGTGGGAAATTATGTGCGGTGAGTGCAAACTTTTGCGCGTGGGTGTAATGGACGAAAATAGTAATAAGGTGCACATTTTTTGTTTTTCCTTTTTGAATGCCTTCCAATTTTGACAGCAGGCTGTTCCTTGTCGGAATTTAAGCTTATCTAACAAGTCTTTTGTTCATTAACACTGGGAATAGGTAAATGATTCCGAAAGCCTCAGTAAAAGTTCTAATGTCAGTAAAAGCCATGCAAAAAACAAAAAGGCTTTCATAGAAAAATCAAAGCGAGGTTAGTGAACTCTGGATCCATCTGGCTGTGTAACTTTATTTATGGCACCGACTGTTTTAGCCAGTAGCAGCATTCACATTGAAAACTTTGTCGGAAACTTGTTTCCAACAAAACATTCTTTAGGAACTTAAAACAAAAATTGATGGAAACCCTATACAGGTTTGGAACATGCCCTTCAGTCGAACTAGTACTTTCAGATGCAGTCCCGGAGCCATATTGTCTACCCACCCCACTCCCATCCGACTTAATTCGCAGCAATCCCAGTCAACAAGGCATGTAATTGCAATCGGCATCTTCATCCATCTATTTTTATGCCCGTCCAGTCTGATAGACGTCATCTTCCCCAGCCTGTCACAAGTCTAAGAGTTTGATAAGAACTGCGTCAGCAATGTGGGAAAAGTTCACTTCACAGTTTATTCGTCATTCAAACTGATGGTCGTCATCATCATCATCATCATCTGTATGCACATGAGCATGAGCATTATACACATCCGGGACTCCATCGAAACTTTGACTCCGAAAATTGATCAAAGGCGACGGCCCACCCTACATGCACATCCTGAGATATACTGAGTCGTCTGCCAGAGGACAAGGAATCTCCTCATCAATCGTGAAACGGTTTGTAATGCAAACCATACCCCTCCCTTCGACTTTGGTGAATGCCAGTATAGTTCCTTCAGTTGTTTTGTACGTACTCCGAGTTATTTAAACGGACCTTCTGCCGAGATATATGCACTCATGCCTGGACCAATTCGATATTTGTCTTGACTGCCAGCTCGGTGCATCCGTCTTTTTGATGTTCCTTGGGATGGCTTAGCATTTCTTGTTGTCAATTGAACTTTCTGGCCAAGTCCAATGAACCATTATTTGTACCAACTCCGTGCCAGCTATATACCCTGGCCCGCATTTCACTGTTATGGCTGTCCCATACGTCATCTCTCTCTCTCTTTCTCTAATGAAGTAAAAGTCGACATAATTCAAATGCAGCCATAAGAGTGTCACCGGCCAGCGAATGTTTAATTAAGTTTTCGAATGTTAATAAATAAATGATAGAAATCGCTTGGTATAGTTGGTGGGGTTGGGAGGGGGTGGCCCTCACAAGCTGATGCGGCACACATGATGAAATGCCATTAATGTTAAGCCAACCGTCATATCGCGCAGCAGCTTTCCTCCGGCCCGGTGCGGCGGCATCGGCCAGGCAGGGTATGGAAAAATTATGGAAGCAATTACCCACCTCATGTATATGGCATGCATAGAGGACATGTATAGGTATACAATACGTGAGTTATGAACAAAAGTTATCGGCGGCGATTTTAATGGCAAATTAATGGACACAAATCAAATCAGTCATTAGCGAAATGTCAAAAGCAAATTTTTATATTGAATATGTCATCAAATCGAGGAGGTACCGGAGGTCCTCGTCGACCGGTAGTGAGTCCGTGCGGTGGATAATACATTTTGTGATTTATTTGTCCAAACGTGTTTGTTTTTTTTTTTTTTTTGTTCAATTTGTGCATTAAAAACTGAAATAAGCCGAATGTGTCAGATGCTATAGAATTGTTTTGGCAATAAAGAAACAGGCCGTGGAAAGGCTGGGGTAGCTCTGAGTGAATTAGGAAGGTTGTACCAGCAGAAAGGTTTCCTGTGCTAAAAATTACAATTGGGCTCCAAAAAGTAATTCAATTCTTAGGCCGATTGAACACTGAAGTAATCTGGCACTGATCGTTCAAAGGTTTTGTGTAGGAAATGCACTTTCGATCGAGAACTATTCCGCGAGGTATTTCTGTTTCTAAAATGCTAATGCATGGAAGTACAAAGCTCGAAATATAGCATGAATATTTACCTCAAACTAGATGACTTGGCTACCTAAAGGACTGGGATGTGGGAACGCTTTAAATACTACAAATGGAAGTACCTACATCTGAAAGCCATCTGACGTAAGCCAAAGTAGCTTAACCCATGGAGGAGGACAGTACTCACTATCACTGGCACACAAGAAAGACTGAAAAAGGGAAAACACCCAAGAAACACTTAGAAGACTCTATAATAAAACCTTCATCCCATTCGAGCTCTAGAACACAGGATCATAGAAAAATGAACTCTCATCATCATGGTCTAATTTGTGTTTTTTCGGGGGTTGAACCAGAGGCCCCTCGCTCAGTAACTCAGAGCACTTAGATAGCAACAAAGGTCATGCGTAACGAGAATGGAAACACGTTAAACCAGTTTCACTCATTAACCACTAGGTGTCCCACCGTGACAAGTGGGTTGGTGCGTAAGGTATGAGGCTCTCTTCAGCGTTTCACTCTTCGTTACGCTCCTATTCCCGACCATACCAACTTACCTTACTGCGACATATAAAATGAGTTTAACGTATACTAAAACACGTTAAACACACTTCAATTGTTCGACAGTTAGGCTGTAATTTAAAGTAAGTGAAGTAATTTAAATTGCGTTTCAGTTTTCGTTACGATCCTTCTCAGTAACCACGCTATTTTTATAAGTCCCACTCCATTGTTGGCTTGAATCATGAAGGCTGAATCATTCAATTACCTTCTAACGCAAATTGAGTAGCTTGACTGTGCCGAAGCATTTTTCGCCACAAGTATGACAAGGGAACACTTCCCACTGCAGTCAATAAGCTTTCAAAAGACTTCAGTCGTAGTCTCCACTGCTAACCTAAATAACGACCCAACCCACAGCCGATATTCATATCAAAACAGTCAAGAAAAATGCCTGCACTGAAGAACTAAATTAATAAAGCGAACATCGGTCAACCGTCAAAGACAATGAACCTTCCATCTGCTGCTCTGTTCTCACAGTCAATCCGCATCGAAATGCAGCAAATCTACTCCTTCCAATTGAACTGAGAAAATACACTTACAGGAACCACTCCTACCTTGGCTTGCATTTTTAAAATGAATTCCATCACACACTTCCATTTCGGTTGGATCTCAGCTCGTCGTTCGCTTCAACCGAAACCAACAACTGGAAACCCCAATTGATTGACACGTAACTATGGATTTGATGGACTCCACCTAACCGTATCCATCCATCTCACCAGTCTCGAAGAAGATTCATTGCTTCTTCTTCGTATTTTTCCTTATGTGGGCCTTCCTACGGATACTCTCGGTTTGCCATCCGCCCTGCCGCCTTCTCTTTGGTTTTCTTGACAAGACTGCAATATAAAGTGAAATGCATTATCCCCTCATCCTTAACGACGATGTCTTTCCATCAGTTTTCACAGTGAGTAAATGTACAACGACCGGTGTCGGTGGGCAAAGGAGCACTTTCCATCCACAAAACCTCCTGAATCCAATAAATCCTTGAACACTGTTTTATATGTGCAATTCGCTGTGTCCTTAGTCCTGTATTTATTGGTGCATAGTTGTCCATCTCTGGGCTGTCGGTCCAGACCACCTCTACCCGTTTATGTCTAACTGTCAGTCTGTCTGGGTTCACTGTCCATCTGTCTTTTGTCGTGTCACTTAGGGGACACTAAAAACTTTTTGAGGGATGTTTAGGTGTGCGTATCTGTATATGTCAGGCGGAGGAGGCTACGCTCGAAGGACTTGTTCTTTGCATTCCTTAGCATTGACTTTCTTAACTGGGCTTTTTGGGTATCATCGACTTTCTAATAATCCTTTGCCAGCATCTCACCAGAATGCATCTACCCCATGTGAGGAGTATCCGTGTGGTATGCATGCCAACGTGGGAGTAGTATGGGATAGTAGCCTGACATGACAATATTAAGCTACCTCTATGCTGCCTTTGCATGGACGTGGTCACAAGAGATTCGAAGAAAACCTAAAGGGATGTGACATTTTCTTCGTTTTAGGTCCAGAGAGAAGACCTTGTTTGGGGTATCAACCGGATTTGAGATACAGCAGACCAAAAGCTTTGCTACTTCATCACGAAAAGCCTAGTCAACCGTTTTAGTTGAAATTAAAAACCCATCTTGATCCTATCGCTACTTTAAAAATAGGCTATACCAAAGTTCACAGCGAACTAACATGAGCCTGTGCGAAACCCAGAGTCACCCCTAAATTGCATGTAAATTCAACCCAACTCACCATTTTCATTAGACGAATCCATCCACCGGTACGATGGTCGCGGCTGCTGCTTGGACCGCATACTCTTCCGTCTGGCGCAACACTGTTAGCCTTTACGACTAATATCGCAGCTCAATAGTCCATCCTAGAATCGGTACATTTAAGATTACAGCACATTCCTGGTTACGATCTGTGAAACACTTCACTGACAGTCGGCTTTTATTAAAAACTAATGAGGTCGGTGTATCTGAAAATAGATTCGAAAACGAAACCACAATCAAACATTTAACCAGAGGATAAAATACTGTTCGCTTCTATTATAAAATATTTTCTCGTGTGAAATATAAAAATAAAAACTAATGAAAACCGCAAGCACAACAATTAATTATGAATATAATTTTGTGACGAACACATCAGTCATTTGGCGCGTTGCGTTCTAGATTTCGTCCCACGGCCGAATCGCTGCCACCATCCATTGGATTCAACACGGATCACGACGAAGACGAACGCTCAACGGCCGAACGGGTTGATTTTCTATATTATTTTGACAGCAAAATAGCATGTTGTTTGTGAGTTGGTTTTGTATATTATGTTTTTTTTTTTTTTTTGTTTTTTTGAGGACGAATTAACGACAGCGACAGCGACAACGACAATTGTGTTGCCACACACTGGCGGCAATCCATCCATCCGAAGAGCGACGAAGCATTCGGCAATTTTTACAGTGGCCGTGAAATGTTTTCTATTTTATTGACAAGCAATTTAAATATCGATTGGTGGAGTGTGGAACCGCTCTCAGTTTGAAACCGCCAACAAATGATCAGTTCGAAGATCAAATATCGAAAATTCGTTCGTTTTGCGAACTCGAACCAACTTCATAGCCACAAAAAATCATGTTCTGTTTGTAATTTAAGTGTGGCGAATAAATTCGGCCGCCCTGAGACACGAAACTAACGACAACAGAGCAGAGAACATCCCTAAAACTAAGGCCACCCGTCTTGAGTTGATCAACAAATTTGAGGCAGTTATTTTACAACTGAATGAGTTGATCATCTCTGTGCACCACCCTTAAGTCAAATTTTTGTTCGAATTGCATTGCCCCGCGAACAACGTTCGAAATTTGTAAACCTACAGGGAGATCATTTTTACCGTTTTATGGTTCAATACATATTTCGTCGCTCTTCACCTTTTGCGCATGCAGTATCAAGGCAGCCACACAAGTTTAGGGCCATCAAATCCCATGAAAAACTCGCAACCCCAACATTTTTTTAACACAAACTTCCGCGCACCACTGTGAAAAGTCTTCCATCGCAAATCTACCAACTAATGACGAGGAGGATGATGCTGATGGTGTGTTTTCAAGGTACAATCTCTCGCACAGTCAAGCAAATATTTTCATTTGATTGAACCCATAAAGCTATCTTGGCAAGTGGATAGAAAATGATGCGAGGAGGCCAGGAAAAGGATTTTCTTTTTTGTTTTATGGAACAGATGTATCCAATAAATAATTTTTTTTTTCCTTTCGTGAAAAGAGGAAAATTCCAAAAGATTCAGACAACATTCGGTGGCCATAGGTAAGTGGCTGTATGGGTAGACGATGCATACCTATCCCAGTGCTTAGATATTAATATGTTGGAACTGTGATTGTGTGACGCATATGCTATTATCGCAGTGGGAACATTAGGCGAGGGGGGACATCATGAAGCCTGGCGGCTATAAATCACATCACATAGCCAGACAGACGTTGAGTACTCGTATATGTAGTCAGGTTGTTTCGCTTACATTTCGCTCTAGCTGGATGGTTTTGCTAGATGGACTGCTCTCGTGCAGATGAGTGGCATTTAAGACTGTTTTTAGTTTGTTTGGGAGGATATTTTTTTAAGGAGTATTACAAAATAATAAAATTCCTTGACTATCCCAACGCAACTCTCTCCCATCACACATGACCCAGGCCCATTGATAAAAAAGAACACTTGGTGATAAATTACCCCTCATGCGCGTGCAGCTTAATTGATTAAATAAATTTGCAATACTTATGCAGCCGAGTAGTACCTACATCTTAATAGCACGTTGACAAATGAATATGTCCTGTCCGTGTCCAGTTAGGCGGGACACCCGTTGGGCATTTTCAGCTACCCAGCTACCCAACCAACATCAACAAGAGAAAATCATTTCGAAAATTTAATCATCAATTTAATTGGAATTTCTGCGCACATTACTAATCTCTAACTGTGATCGTAAATTGACGGTTATTTGCTAATTTCAATTAAAAACACTTGAAACCAGCACACAGCGAGACGACGAGAGCCAAAGAGAGGCGCAAAGAGATGCAAAAATATCTAAGCGTACATCGAGCATTGCATGTTGCCTACTGAACAGCCCGACCATCGCATCCCATCGCCTAGATAACTTTCAGCCTCGCATATGCGTTTGAGGAGGCTCCACGTCCACAGTCGTCGGCTGTGCTGCGGTACTGAGATGGTTGGTATATGTGTCCATTGGCTGTGTTGCTGTGTAGTGCAACTGCAACTGATCACTGGCGTGATGTTGATGTAGTAGATGGCTAAAACAGAGGCCATGCCTCGTCGTCATCGTGGTCGCTGTCTGTGCGAAAAGACGACAACATATTCAAGACAGTTTTCCTTGACCAATCTCTCAGTGCAGCATCGACTCTAGATGAGATGTATCTGTTTCGGAGCATGCATGTGTGTATGTGCAACTGAATCCAGCATCAATTTCAAGTTTGACACGAATGCGCCATGTTCAGACATCCCATAGGCTTCATAAATTTGTCATCCGCCACAAACCGAATAAATGATTAAAGCCTCTCCTTGCTGCTGCAGCTGGAGATAAATTTATGTTCATGTCTCCAGCTATCAAATGTATCCGCTGTAACAGACAATTTTGTTTGATTCTCTGTGGAAAACATTTGTGCGATGCAAATCAGTGGTTTTCTTAAAAAAAAATTACAAAAAAACTATGCTACCAGTTTTTGAAAGGGGAGACGGAAAATGATAAAGCAGCTTCCACGTACCCAATTATTTATAGGTAGATGTATGAAGCATTTCCATTTCTGCCGCTGTATAGGGATGCCATTGATTTTCAGGTGTCTGCGGCTCAGTAGATCGATCTTGCGTTGAAAGTAGAAAAAGAGTTTCGGATTTTGGCACTCGACTCGAATTGTACTGAAAATCAGTTGTAAAATAAAAAGCGGACGTGTCTTAGGTTGTTCGGAGTCGTATAGAGCGGGCTTGATGGCAGAGCAGGCGCTAAAAAAATGTGGCGGCATTTTTGGTATTGCGGTTTTAATTTTGTTTGTGTTTTTCTTTTTTAAATTGATTCAATATTTGATACCATATTTATTTTCGCAAGAAATGTCTAATTACTCGTGTTATAAGTGGGACAGTGTTGCAACATGGTGGGAAATTTATTTTCTATTTTTATTAAATCCAACTTAAAAAAGTTTCTTATAAGCAAAAGGAAGAGAATAATGTTAATAGAAGAATAACAAATATTTCTATTAAATTGTATTGGAAATTTAAAAATTTCCCATATCGTTGTTGATGGTAGAAAAATTCAAGTGACTAGTTATTTGAGATGAACACAAAAACAAATTTCCTTTTAGTTTTTATTTTATTTTTTATGTATGATTATCTTTAGAAACGGTTCCCGGAAATTACGCCAGAGTTCTTTTTTATAAATGTTTATTTATTCAAAATTGGAAAAAGCACCAGAACTTTGTTTGGAAAAAAAGCCAGGAAAGTTGGAAATTAGGCCAGACAAGTGTGGAAAAAGAGCCAGAAAGTCAAATATTAGGCCAGAAAATAAATATCTATATATTCTGGCCTAATTTTCAAATTCTTCTTGGAAAAAAGACCAGAAATTGCTTTAATTTATTTTTTAAGAAGATACATGGTTGCCACTGGACTGGAAATTCAGGGAAGGTCAGGGATAGGCAGAGAACGAAAATTTGGTCAGGGAATTTTGTTTTTTTTTTGTATATACCTATAATTTAAAAAAATTATTTATGTCGAGCTCTGAAGTCTACCCACACGTTTACGCAAAAACATAAAAATCAATGAGCCTGAACACTCCCATTTGTTTCAAACAAATAAATAAACTCTTACTACATATATAACTAATTGATCTCAAGGACAAGTGTTTAAATGCATTGTTTTTTTTTTTTTCGTGTATTTGCGAAATTTGGTCCGGGGAAACTTCAAAGCTGGTCAGTTAAAGTCAGTGAATTTTTATTTTTTTATAAAAGTGGCAACCATGAGATAGTTTGTGAGTGATAAGGTAAATAAACAAAAAATCTTAGGGGAATCATCGTACTGGCGTGGGAGGGGGGGACTGCGCCGTGCGACGCCCAACGACGTGCGAGCGCCTTACCTAATTCCTTTATTACTCACAAACTGTCATGTTTAAAAAAAAAATAAACTGCTTTAATTTAATAAAAATTTCGTAAAGAAAATTTTCAATTTTTTTATATTTTTTATTTTTACAACGTCGCAGTCACTGATGAACACTCGAAAGCAACTAAACGACAACGCAAGCAATCGTTCCGCTAACAAGAATGTCTAATAATACTGTTAATTTGTTACAACAATTGCTATAAATTTGTTTCTGGCATTTTTCCGAACAGTTTTCTTGCAAAAGTTTTCTGGCATTTTTTACATTTCCCATAATGTTGTTGATGGGAGAAAAATTCAAGTGAATAGTTATTTTGAGATGAACAAAAAGACAAATTTCCTTTTTGTTTTTATTTTATTTTTTATGTATGATTATCTTTAGAAACGGCTTCCCGCTTTTTTCGAAAAAAAAGCTAATTTCCTCTGGCGTAATTTCCGGGAGCCTTTAGAAACAATTATGGAACTGGTGGACATGCCAAAACGTTGGAACTGCTCACATTGGTTACGCGAATAAACTAAAATCCCAAAGTGGGACATTTTTCACAAACCAGAATCAATAATGATTTTTAGTGGATTAAAGTTTCGGGTGAAGTACTGGGCCACTGATGGACGGCGAGGGTTCAGGTGCATTCTTCTGATTTATTTTCAGAGATTGTGCGACCAATGGGAAAAGTCACATCTGCTTGATGAAAGAATTACCAAACAGACGATGAGAAATTACCTGTGAAATAGTGACTTCGAATAGGAAATGACCCCTCTACCCTTTTTTGTGGGGTAAAGACTGCAATTTCATTAAAGATTATAACTTTCTAACCGCTAGCGATTGCGAAATGCGTTTTTAAAATGTGAGTGAAAAATAATCGGACTTGTGTTTGAAAGAATTTGATTAAAACCCAGTCGCTCGTTTGAGGCTCCCGGAGATAACTTTTTTTTTTTTTGAAAAAACGCCAGAAAATGTTCTATACAAGTCTGGCCTTTTTTTCCTAGGAAGAAAAGCTAGAATTTTCTGGCTATCTTTCCGAAATTTCGGGTCTTTTTCCAAAAAGGTTTTCCTGTGTTTTTTCCATTTCTGAGTGGGGCATTTTTTGTTTTTGCCGGATCTACGAGGATTAAAAAGTTTGCACGTTTGCGCTTTAAGGAATGCCCACCAGGTCTTTCGCGTCAAGTAGAACCTGACAGTTGCCACTTTAGGTACGTGATGTTTACCAGGAACTGCTTGGTGTTTTTTTTTTTAACTGTCCGGAAACAGCATTCACCAGCCGTCCAATAAGTCACCAACAGAAGATTTACTCGCTCATTCGCTTATTTACGTTTTTAATTGTCCCGGCTCCATTCTTCCATTATAAAGGTCGTGGATGTGGGATGTTTAGGTGAACTCTAACTCTAAATTATCAGACAAAGTCTTCATACTTGACGACCTAAGCTAAAGATCTCTTCGTGGGACGCCTGCCCATAGCCCTTATGGGAATTCGTGGTGGAGACATGCGATTAATGCGACCAAACCATCGTCGCATAAATAGCTCCGCTCGGATAAGTGACCTCTCGATATTGAGTTTTATATTTTTTTTCTCAGACTTTATTTTTTATAAAAAAAAATACATAAAACTTGTAGGTAAACGTATCTGCCAAGCATCTGGCTAATCTGCAGAAGATTAAACAAAATGTGTGAGCTGTATGGGTACAAAATGGACGCGGCGATTTGTCTGTACAATTTTGTACGAATTTTGCCTGAAAAAAAAAAAACCTTTTGTAACTTTTTTAACAAAATACCAGTGCCCCTCTCACAGAAATAACCAACAAGTATGTCAGTCGCGAGTACCCGACGCATCCTCTATGGAAGCAACTTCCACTACAACGATTTCTCCACAGATGGCGCTCTTCGCTTGCACTCGCACAAACCGATCTGATATCATCTGACCCTTGAGCTTGCCAATTGCCAAACCGGAACATAAATTAATCAAACAGGCTCAACTGCGAATGATGATTTATGCCCAGCCACGAGATCGCCTGTCATCGCTGTGCAGTCTAAACGCCCTACCACATTTCATCAAACGAGACTGATCTCACGATCGCCTATTCGAATTGAAATTCAAATTCCTTTCTATTTTCGTTTTATCGTTCACAAATCATAATCTAAATTAATTTTCATCGCAGTTTCCCCAATGACATCGTCAATCACAATTTTGTTCGTGTTGGGTATTTTTTTCCTACGAATTTGAATTCTCCTTCTCCAACATTGATTGCCAACGTCAACTTCCACATCCTCCATGTAAATTCATTAGACACTCTCAAGCTGAATAGAGAGCGGTCTAGCTGGCAGTTGCACTTGCATGTTGCATGTGCAAGCGAAAAAGTGCTGCGTCCGCCAATTTGCCGCCAAACTGCAGTTGACGCCACTGCACCGCTGCCGCACCGATCTGACAGCATTGCCTCATGAGAAAAATGACTCAATCATTTAGCGGGCAGAAAAAAAAAACGACATACCGAGTGTCTCTCTCTCGTTCGGCGGTGGTGTCTCGTTGTCTATAAGTCGTCTGTCAGGTTGACATTTCGCCTTGCCAATGTGTTGTAAATTTTGTGTGCAACAGCGAACAGCATTCACCTGCGGGTAATTAATTTCATTCGAAAAATTATTGACGGCGAACGAAACCGCACACTCTTGCTCACTTGGCCTGGTATAGGTATAGTACTCGTTGGGAACAGCATTGACGCCACCACCACCGCGCTGCCGTCGCCTTACAACGCTCGATTATGACATGTGGTTTTTATTTATTCGGTTGTTGTTAATTCAGCAGGGAAAAAAAAGTATCACTCTCGTCCCGAAAACAACTTGCACACAACCAAACCTCTTGATCGTTGCTGTGTCCCCACCCACATGGGACATGGTCGAGATGAATTGCTCTGGCGTTGTGGCAGCTTTATGACATTTCGTGAAAAAATAATCATCGCCCGCGACGTACAACGACGACGATGATGATGTCGATATCAACACAGCCACGTCCAAGTTTTTATTAGCTCCGCTCGCTGTTGAGGTCGTTCCATCAATCACCGCACGCTCAGTGCAGCTATATTTGGAAAATGCAATGAATGACATCGAAGACGTTTATTGATTGCTGCGAGAATTACACGATGACTCAGTTGGCAGTGCAGATAATGCGGGGGACAACTCTGTCACGAGCTGCACCCGAAAAGGTCATTCAATGACGCTCCAAGCGAAAATTCTTCACAGCCATCAAACGAGTTTTCACACGGGATGTGGTGTGGCGATTGAGGAGGCCGAGTTGTGAAGCTACACCGAGCATTCTACTTTAAATGGGGATGACACTAAATTGCTGCTGCTTAGATCCAGAGAACATTTTTAAGCCCTGGCTTACCCAGTACCTAGATTGGCGGAAACGGAACGATAGTCGCGCCGTAAATGGAAACAGACGCAAGATGGTTGGTGATTATGGTGACGTGAGATAGTTAGAATCAAAAGAGGTCGAAAGAAATCCAAGCTTTCTTTTGGCGACGAGTCTTTCCTCTTTCTCTCCTTAGGTACCTATAGCGCTACACTTCGCTGTGAAGTTGGGCCTCAGCTAACTAACTACAGTTGCGCCCTGGGAGTCGTTCCAGGTCCCCTTCTTAATACTTCTGTCACCTGGAACGAGGTCCTCCTCTGCTGCCTTGTCTCCACTTAAGTTAGATTGGAAGATTGTACGGCCGGAGCATTTATCTCTATCCACTTTACATAGCCTACCCATGTTAGAAGGCCGAATCAGAATTTTTTGACAAGCCTGGTACGCAGCTGTTCCGGAACGAAATTTTCCGGTGGTCTCCAAATGGACAGCGAAACATCTGCGAAAAAGCAGTGGAAAATAATTTGTTTAGAGGTCCATCAGCTGATACCCAAGTAGCAGTGTTACCAGCACTGTCTATTTATATCTAATTTGGCAACTCGAACTTTTCACTGGCTCCTTAAAATTGGCATTTGGGATTTATCCTAATTTACGCTATTCACTTTAAAGTTTGTCGATTTTTAGGCTCCTCAGGAATTAAATACATACTTCTATTGCGAACGTACTCATTTCGTATAACTAATGTCGTTTTCGATTTGGCTTTTCAGATTTCTGCTGCCAAATCGAACAGTAAATCCGATTTTTATGGGTTCTTGTCACGGTTGCCACTTTGGTAATTTTTTACCAAATTTTTTTTTTGCTTTTTGAGTTTTGGTAATTTGGTAATTTATCATATATCTGGTTTTGGTAACTTTTTGAGCAGGAGCACCAAAACTACGAACTCGAAATAAATTCTTTTAAATGCTGCCTTACTGTTTCTGAGTGAAAGCACCACCCATGTGAACCTATTTTGTTCAAAAAATTGCTGAATGCACTCATTTTCTTCTTTTGACAGATGGTGGACCTCGACATATTTTCTGTTTATAACTACAATTAGATATGGATAGGTTAGTTAATCACATTATTTATTTGCAGACATAAAACCCTAATTTGTTAAAGTTATAAGAAAAAAGGGTCGGAAATGGTAGATGATCCCATGCCTTTTAAAAGCTGGTAATTTTGTGTACAACGTTGTTGACGTTGTTTAATTGCTTAGACTGGGAAAGTTCCTACTACGTCCCTTACTGAGTCTTATGTTTTATAAATGTTTGTTTTTAAACAAGCAATTTTTAAAACCAAATAAAATAATTTGAGTTTAGAAAATCATGCTTTTGGTCAGCAAAAGTATTTAAAGTAGATATTATTATTACATTATTAAGTTAAGTCTTATTTTATTTATGTTGTTTAACTACTTAAAGACTGATGTCTTTTTTATGTTTTAAAAATGTTTTATCAACGTCTCCAGATTTTTGGTAAATTTTATCTTGGTTTAGTAACTTTTTCTTCCAATTTTGGTAGCTAATTTTTTTATGCAAGTGGCAACCGTGGTTCTTGTTTGTATTTCCATTTCGAAATAATTGAATATACAAACTCGTTTCCATACGCGTTCCTTTTTTCGATATTGAAACATGGAAACTAGAAAAGTCTCTCAATTATGAGTATGTGTTTTGTTGCTTTTATTTTTAATTTAATATTAGGCGTGTTTTTTTGAGCTTCGATTTCAGCAAAGCAAAGTAAAGTAGGATTTTCAGCACGCTATTGCAGCAACTACAACTGAGTCTCGAAGTGTCAAGTAGAGCGTAGTTGTTGTAATTGCATGATGAAAATCCTACTCTACTTTTCTTTGCTGAGAACGAAGCTCAAAAAAACACGGCTATTGTCGTCTTTAAAAAAAATGTCATCAGAATAAGTAGCCCTAAAGAATCGGAAAAAAAATGCGCACTTTTGATCTTTATAATTGAGTTTGTCTTTTTTTAGCTCCAAGATTTTTTAAATTTGGCTCCATACCTCATAAAAGCTGTTAACACTGCACTACAAATGTAGACTCGACTTTAGGGCAATAGTCGAAATTAAAATAATTTCTGTACCAATAATCAAGTTATCTTTGACTTTAAGATAATCGAGACTGTAACTTTCGATCCGAAGAAAGTCGAGTCTAACCCATTATTAAAGTTTAAACGTCAGTTTTTGTAATAAATAAATATGAAATATGAAATGGACAGCAAATAAAGAGAAGCCACAGCTTAAATTGGACGCAGGCAATGCGACAACTATTACCTAGTTGACTGTGTCAAACCATTGGCTGATATCATTGATGGCAAAATCAAAAATGTTACAATGATACAGTCAAAAAACCAAGCAAACATCTTTTATATTTCACTCAAAATTCGACCAACTGCTAATTTCAGCAAATTGTTTGAAAGCGCAGAAACAAATTATAACGCTTTTGAGTTATACTGTTATAATTTTGCTATAAAGTCAGATGTAGTTAAAATTCCGATTACTTGGATTGTTGGTACCTAGAAATTAAAACTATAGTTAGTTTCGAGATTAGTTAAACTCGAATTTACGGTTTGGCTGTTGGTAGGGCCCAATGTAATCAGAAAAAGTAGCCCTAAAGAATCGCAAAACAAAAAATGTGCACTTTTGATCTTAAATTTGAGTTTGTCTTTTTTTGGCTCCAAGATTTTTAAAATTTGGCTCCATACCTCATAAAAGCTGGTAGCACTGCACTACAAATGTCAAATTTTCGCAAGCAAATAATGTACCGGACAATAAACGTGAGCGAGAAGAGAGTGGAGAATTGTACCAAGCAATCTACTACAATTACCCACTTTTCCGCCATCATTTCGTAGCATTTATCGTTCATAATTTCGTTGTGTCATTTTTGTATGGGATTATTCGTTCCGGAACAGCTGCGTACCAGCCTTAAGTCAATACACAGCTTGAATAGTTCCGTCCTTCAAAGCCCATCAACGCAAGCGGGATTAAAAATCTTACGGCGAATCGTTCTCTCTCACAGTGACCTAGAATACTCCAAAACCTCGCTTTGCGTCGCGTCGTTTCGATTTGTGTCATTTCGAAGTTGCGTCATTTAAAAATGATCGTGGCTTCGAAGCTGCGTCGTTTTTATTTCAGGTTGCGTTTTTGTTATTCCTTTTTTTTCATTAATTTTGTGAAAAGGAGATTCCCCAATATTAAGGCTAACGAGTTTACACTTTACGTGAAGTCAATCAGTTTGGAGAAGTACATATTAATATAATTAAGGTTAAGAATCGTTATTTCGAACGACGAAAGATCGGGGTTTTGGTCTTAATTCATCCACTTTAGAAGAAGTTTGATCTCAGCTTAAAAGCTCAAAAGCTCATCACAGGGTATCTCTAAAATTTCAATGGATGGTACTTTAAGCAGAAAATAAATCCCAAGAAATGCTTTGATAACTCTAGGTAAGGCGTCCTCTCGAAAGGTTGGGACATCTGCTGACTATTCCTTGAAACTGTTTAGGAAAACCTCGTTTCAATATTTTCCTATAATTTCTAATCGGAACGTTTCTCAATTCGATAAAACAACAAACTTTGGATTACAAATGGCTGCCTCATCTGGCTTGACAGGGGCATATATTGTCAACTCGACCTTGCAGTCGATTTAGAAGCTTCAATCTTCAAAGTTATACTGCAAGATTACTGGGCTAAAGGTCTTGAATCGTTGTTGGATTCTCTGTATAAAATTGGTGTCTACTGCCCGCAGAAATAAGTGTCCGTCGTGTTATCGCATTGGACCTACAACCTTGGTCTAAGTGAGTCTCCTCAGACAGCTACCTAACCTTACCTCATCCATCAATCTCGAACAGTGCTGGATATGAAAGGTCCCCATCAGTATTTTTTATTTTGTTGTGTTTTAACGTCGGCATGGGCAAAAAGGGCATTTTTGGATGTTTTTGACGTGTATCGTGGGCAATTCAGTCCGAAATGTCTGGCATCACTGGTCCCCATGGCTTCAAACCGCTGCTCCTCGTGATTGCAGGAGTGTTAAAAAATATACCATAATAGCGGTCAAGCAAGTAGCTCCCACGTTCTGGAATCAGAGATCATTCAGTTCTTCTTTCTAGCCAAATAGAAGGCCGGTTACCCTTCCACCGTAACGTTTTTACTATCATCGGAAAAACTGTCAATAACCACACCAACAGAAACAAACTGATGATTTTTTCAGCGCACATGACTAGATCTAGGGTAACTTGTAATACCAATCGGCAGGTCAACCCTTGAAGCTTCCTTAAAAAACTAACAAACACGGTTGCTTGAATTTGTGGAGCAGAATTCCACCTCCAAAGTTGCACTGCAATCACTCTGCAGTACTTGGAAGACCTCTTCAAGTGCGGAGAGCGATCAAATTCGCAGTGAAAAAGCTGTTAGTGGCTCACCTGCTATGTCAGATTTGCATTCATTGCAGTCACCGTTGTGACAGAAGCCCTCGCCCCCGTACGCCAAATCACTTAGCCTGACTCTCACCCAGAGTTCAAAGAAGCAACCACCACTCTGTGCATCATCCGTCTGCTTAGACTCTAGCCCTCTCCCAGCATCTTGCTGGAAACGGACATTCCACACCCAACCACCCATACAGCCCTCGCTTCTGGTCGTGCTCGCCCTTTCGTCGACGGGTCAGTCTAATGGCCTCAGTCCATTATCTCGTCATGTTTGTTAGAAAATTTAATTACTCCTATTAAACAGTTTTTTTTTTTTTTTTCATTTTCATTTTCGTAGCTTAAGAGAGCTAGTAACAGCTATGTAGTTTGTCGTCGTCATCATCCACTCTGTGGGGTACTGCCCTTCACCCACTACCCTCGTTAATTTACAGCCGCGGCGCACTCTATGCAACCGAAGGGTGGGTGTCTTATTATCATAATTTTCCCTTGTTGTTGGTTATTTTCTTCTTCTCATTTTTTTTTTTGCGTCACTCTTCTGCATCACTTTTGGGGCACTGTGTACAGTGTTGGTAAGTATTGGTCCTTCGTGGGACATAAACATGTCTCGCACTCAGTCACTCACCCCATGGGGAAATCAGAAATCATTTGTGCTCAAGCTAGAGCTTGGACGTTGGACGACAGATGACCGCGTTGGCGCGATGAGATTTCGTCCAGAGTGCGCGGTATATGGGAAGTGGGACAACAATATGTACACATAGAGAAAATTAAATTAAAAACAAAAAAAAAACTGTCACATGGCCTCAAACTCGCAGATCCATTCGCCCCGACTGCTCCTCGTGCAGTAAATGGAGTTTTGTCATTAAGTGTTTTTTAAATTTTTTGAGTTTTTTATTTTTTGTGAAAATGTGGATGGAGCCACAGCCACTACAGTGCTAGTGGTACAAGTCAATCGAAATTATTATCTCGATGGACATTGTGTCTCTATAATAAAATGCAATAAAATGACTGTCAAATTGTTTTGTTCGTTAATCAGTTGATGTTAATTGAATTGAAATGTGTGCCTTTTTTTTCGTTTCTGTGTGTGTTTGAGTGGATGGAATGACAGTTTGTGTAAGGGAATTTCCATAAATATGACAGATATGATGAAATTTCCATCTGTGGGATTGGGAAGATTGCATAGTTTCCATGGGTTGAGTCGGTGAGAAACAAAACTTCGACATTTAACAAATTTACTTCAAGAATGACTGACCTCGTAGGAGAAAGGGTGCAATGAGCAACAGGGGTGATTCCCGTCCTTAGGAGGACAGACAACCCACCCATATAGTCTGGTAATGTAAAAAACCCTTGCAAAGAGTTATAAGACCGAGCTTTGCGGACGCGGAAGAGGAGCTGCCTCTTTTATAAGCTCTTAACCTACACTAGACCTCTTTTATTGAACTTCTTCCTCAAAGTAACCTCCCTAAAGCCGGTGCATGCCCAATAAAACAGTTCACAGTCACATTTGTTATAAACTGGTATAAAGTGGTATATTTTGTTGTGTGTCTCGACTTTCAGTTTTATTCGACATTCTCCTAGTTCCCGCGCTCCGAAAGTGAATCTCGCTGAAAGCGGTTTGCTACCACAGTCATCACTGCGTCTCTATAAAGGTTGCAACGGAAGGTGTCAAGTCAAGTCCAGTACTGCCTGGGATAAATACCTACTGTGAATTTTGAAAGCCTCAAGAACAGTACAGTTGCCGTAATTGCGGGAAGAAGAGCCTACTTTTCTTTGCTGAGATAGATCTTCAATAAAACTCGTCTACTTCAGGTAGACTTTCCACGGACCTTTATCGACACTCAAAAGTGCTAGTGGACGTGTTAGCAGACTTAAAAGCCTATAAAAGCTTCGTCAAAATGATTGAACATTTTTTACCATCCTTCCCACGCAACGGGAACTTAAATACATCAGGTGTTCCCAAGCTCTTCAGACTTATGCGCGACGATAAAAAATCTGACACTTTATAGCCAGAGTCGTAGAAAAATCTTTCAGTATATAATGTCAGACCAACATTTTTGGCAGCTGCATATTGGCAAACATTTAAATATCTGGATTCAACGAGCACGGACAACTTAGCTCTTCAAACACGATCGCCCTACTTCCTCACGGAATCAAAAAATGTATGATCTTGCCAGATTCGGATCAGAAACTTCCCTTTGTTCCTTAGCCTACAAGAAACTGTAAGTTGTCTAATAATAGACCTCTCCTGTTGTCAATGTATGGTAAAACTTTGCCCATGACTAAAGGGCTCTTTTACGATCAATCACTGGTGCCATCCCACTCATCGATCACCTGAAGACCTCAGAAGATCAGGCATTTGTAAAATATACCTTAAGTGTAAAAAAAAATAAAAACAGTTTGATGCTTCATTTGTGAGTGTCCAACTTCTGCCCGGAAAAATCTATCCAAGGCAATTAGCTCTTCTCTGATCCGGAGCTACTAAGGCACGCTCTACTTCTAAAGGTAAAAGTTCACAAAATTCAAGGCCTGGTAAGAGGTTAGAGGTAACCAAAAGTTTCTGCCTACGCTGTGTATTTCCAACTCTTTATTAGCGCGTGCTAATTATACAAATAAAGTGCACGACTGGGTCGAACGTAACTTTCTCGTTCATCAAATGTTTTAATGTAAATGAAGTGGGAGTTGCTGATAGTGTAAGCTCCAAGTTGTTGGAAATATTTTTAGGGTGCATCTTCAATATGGTTGAAAAAAAATTAGAGGTTGGTAATATTTGCAAAAAAAAAAGTTTTACATAGCTGTTATTGGATTTTCATTGGAAGTTGGGGCATTGTTAATGTTTCAAAATTATACCGAAAATATGTGAATAAAGATCGGAATTTGGGAAGTCATATTTGAGAAATATTTAAGAAATTGATTTGATTTTTGAGAAAAACTAGGTACGGGATCTTATTAAGAATACTTACATTATCTTTAATATGTATTTTGGTCAAAATCGTTCGAGTGGTTTTTGTAAAATTTGGCACACAAAACTGTACCAAATATTGCAATGTTAAGTTTGAAAAATACTATTGCTTAACTTTTTAGCTGAAATCCGAGTATAAGTTATTGTTCGGGATGTAAGCATTACTTGGTTTTTAAAGTTTTATCGAAGTCGAAAATGGGGTTTTCGAGATATGAGCAGTTTTTAAAATTAGCGTTTTCGGTGATTCGAATTGAAAATTAAGGACGCAATCATTTTTGAAACGTCAATTTTACTCTAAGTTTGCATTTTAGTCGAAATCGTTATTGCCGTTTTCAGGTAAACTACAGAAATCTAAATTTTTCAAAAATGACTTTTTTCAAAAATCCATTTTACGATAATACGGAGAAAAACTGAGTTTGCCATTAAGTTAGAAATGACCATATTACCTTAGAAATACATTTTTGTTACAATCCTTGGACCGTTTTCGAGATATGTCCAGATCTCAAAAGTACCGTTATTCGATTTTCTAGTTTAAAACTGAGTATACAGTTATGTTAGCCTTACCTACTTTAGCTTAAATATCAATTTTGGTTGAAATCGTAAGAGCCGTCTTCGAACAAATCAAACTGGTATGAAAATTTTGTATGTATTATAACATTACCACATTACCATTTTACCATGCAAAAAAAAAAACGGCCCCGAACTGTAAGCCCCCAAACTCCAAATCCGAAGTTTGAACGAAATCCGTTCAGCCGCTTAGGCTGTAGGCCTCGGGACATACAGACAGACAGACGGACGGACGGGCAGAATTTTGCGACCCACTTTTTTGAGTTCGCCTATCATCGTAATGTCAGAATTGATTAACATCTCGAGTTCGAGATTTTGTACGAATAAAATATCTTTCTCTTACTACGTAATGGAGTAAGTTAAAAAAAAAATACAAGAAAGCTGCCTACTGTGTAAAGCTGCACATCTTTCAAAAATCCTCCATTTACGCGGAAGTCCCAAAAATAAATTCAAATTTTGCAAAAGGACTTAGAGTACGGCGTTTTTAATACACGCAACTTTTTACTTGAAAAAATGTCAACTCCAACTGTGAACAGTGACAGATCCAGACGTCGAATTCGTCAGCAAAGTATTTAGAATTGGGAGCTAGAATGAGTAAAATGAGTTTACAAAACCCTGCAGCTCTAAAGGGTACCGGCGATTGAATCCACCCCGTGATAAATTCACAGCTATTGCAGAGCACAGCGAAAATCCCCACCCATTCGCCTGTCCGGTGGCCAACAACAACTATCGGTGTCGGCATACAATCCATCATCGTCTGGATTCGAGCGTAAATTACAAATCCATCCGAGCGTCTAATGGCGAGAATCCGTTTTGTGTCATCGTTATCATCATGTCATGACTGCGTGATAGGAGAAGCCGTTTTGTTGGTGTGCTGTTCACCTGTCCCGCATTTTGATGGACAACGCTTGTCATATTCATGTCCATGGGCCAAACTAAACGCGCCCGCCCGTATGTGCTTTGAAGCGCACTAAATGTACACAAACACACACACACAGACAGACAGAATGGATAGATACGACCTCGTAAACATTTATAATATTTTTGAATAATTATAATTTGCTCTGGCATGACATCAGCAGAAAGGAGAAAAGGACTCGATACGAGAAACAGTCGCACACAATGCCGGCGGAGGCAGAGGGCTCTAAACGAATCCTTTTTGTGCCCGACAATGACCGCATCATCATCATCATCGCCGTCGTAGTGTCCTCGCTTTGATTGACAGGAGATCATTGTTGGGACGGGCATTTAGAATGCCCGATCGATAAGTGCATATTACACGCCAGAACACACATCGCAGGACAATACCGGAATGACAATAAGGATAACCACATACACCCGCCCAGACAGACATACCACATAGCACGCACAATGAACGAGGCAGAGCGTTTGATGCTGAATGATGATGATGATGATGATGAGGACATTTCTCGATTATGAATCCTTGAGGTGGGTGCGGATGGTGCGATGGCCAATAATCCATCATTTTTCAGTAAAACACATCAAACATTGATGTTGGGAAATGGAAGTGACAATTGGTTTGGATTCGTTTTCGAATCCTTTACTGACGGTGTGTGTATACCGCTCACACACTGTTTGCGTTCTGTGAATGAAATTTAGTCCAGTTTGAATGATTGCCAGAAGCTGGCGAGTGGACGCTTTTCCTTGTATTATACTTCATGATTAATAGTCAACGTATGCAGTGGCAGTTGTGTTAATGATTGTGATGATGATTTAAAGGATTGAGTGAATGCGCACATACCGTACGAGTGTATGCGATGATTAGAGAGAATTGGGTTAATGGGGTATTGGATGACGGACTGGTGGTTGAGAATAGCGTCCTGTTGGTGTTTGAAGTTTGACGATCCAATTGGCAGTCGGTGTGAGCGTTTGAAAATGATTTTCAAATTTGATTCAGTATTTTTCTAAGTCTTCTTCAAAAATAATTATTTTTCTTAAAAGCAGTTGCATTATCAAATCAAGTTTTGAGGCATTTTCTTCCTTGACATGCAAAGAAAATTCATTCAGTTGAATCTGCACCTTTGACGTTTTCGAGATATAAAAAAGAAAAGAAAAAACATCCTTAAGAAGCCAACTTTTTGGAATTTCCAATACCCCTTGCTTCCTTCAACATCTTGTTCAAAAATTATTTACAAAATCATTTCTGCGAAAGCCGGTAAGCAATTTTGAAATGCTTAATTTTTTGTTAGGTACCTACATCCGCAATATTTTATTTGACTGAAAATATGTCTACGAATGGAAAAGACCTCCCCCAGTTCTCGTTGTGTTAAATAGAAACAGCTTCGAGATGGGAGAAGGTATTCCGAATTTTTGGAATTTGTCTGAACACACGTCGAGTAACCTTTGATGATTGGGAAAATGTTGGCCCGAAGAAGATATAAAGGTATGATAAATTGTCACGAGTACTTCGCAAATGTCGTCGCTGACTGGTGGCGCCCTTTAATTTCTTGAATACGTCATTGAAGATACTCTTTGATTTTTTTCAAGTCCCTATACTTTTTTTTTTTTTTAAATATCCCGAAAACGGTAGATAGTTTTCGAGATATTATCAAAAATAACTGAAAGTTGAGATTTTTTGAGAATCTATTGAATATTTTAATTCGCTTATATGGAGCCATGAAATTTGTTACTTGCGGAAGTATTTACCGAAAAATATTGAGGCGCTAGGTGTAGTGGAAAATCATTGACATTTTAGCGAATTAAAGCATCAAAACTAGTAGTAGACCTCTGAAAATTTTTTTTTATAAATAGATGCACGTGCAGAATAATGTGAATGAATATGAATGTTTCAAGACCATCGGACCTGTTTAGGTTCTCTGGAAATCTCAACAAATTAGTCCTGAGTAGGAACAAGTTTTTGAAATGCTGAGAAACTAACGTCGGCAATAATTTTAGAAAAGGTCGTCAGAAATTTTTGAAAACGTCGTCAATAGTTTTAGAAAATTTCGTCAATAATTTTAAAAAAAATTCTTAGAAAGTGTGCTTATCGAACTCACTCAGACTTGAGTAGTTCAGGACGTTCTGTAGATATTTGTGTACGATCATTTTTTGGCATGAATATTGGGAACTGACGAAGCGCCTGTTATAGTTCGCTAAGCCAGGCCATCGAAAAACGAAGGATAGTCAGATGACAGGCCTGGACCTGTTGAGGCAAGTATTTTTTTTTATTTCTGTACGAAACAGTCGATTAGGCGTGGCACACTCTACGTATGCTTCACACGCGGTGCTTGCATGAATGACTTCATACAACTCTCGAAATAGAAAGAATACCCAAGCACAGCCATTTGCTTTATACCTGGGCTAGCTAAAAGCTCTCTCGCAAGTGAGATGCTTTAAAATGCCTTCCAAATGAAATATTGTTGAAGAATAGCAAAGCAATCCTCTTCGTAATACAGTACATATGTCTTAGAATTGAAAAAATAACTTTTGAGTGCCATCTAAACTGTGGCGCCCTCTGGTGGCTTTTTTAAATCTTGGCTTTACATATAAGTGTGGCTACTCATTCGACTGCAAATTGCCTCTGGATTACAAAACTGTTTTCTCATGAACAATTGGGGTCCATTGTCCATTGAAACCTGTTGCGCCCTCTGGTGGCATTTTTTAAATCTTGGTTTAATATTATATAAATGTAAGGGTACTCATTCGACGGCAAATTGCCTCTGGATTATATAGCTTTTGTCTAATGAACAATTGGCGTCCATTGACAGCTAATTCTTTGCAAGGGACTTTGACACATTTCCATCGGGTTTTTAGACGACTTTTGGATGGAAACAAATTAATTTAGGAGGGTTACGAACTTTTCATGCGGGTTTTGCTGATATTAGCCTAGTCTATCACCAGTTTTGAGTGTCGAGTCTAGCTTTTCATAGGTCCAGCCAGAGTTTATTCTAGACAGACGTATAAAAAAGGTTGCTGACCCGCTTAAGATAGACAGTCCCCGCATTTCTCCTTCTACCGAAAACTCATCAACAAACTCTGCAGAACTCAGAGCTCTTTCAAGGCCATCCCCAGTCTTCTCAATTGTGATATCCCTATCTGGCTGTCCTTCTGTTCGCCATTAGAAACTACCCATCTCCACTGGCAATTCGACCGTCTTGAACAAATCAATCGCACGTCCTTGTAGAAAAATGAAAATCTCCGCCGAGAGCCATCTGTCAATCTATGGATGAGCGAAATCAAACACTTTGCCATTCTTCCTCTGCTCGCAATTTGTCTGCGATTCCCCCCATGGACACATCAAACAGCAACCATCGCATCGCCCTCGATCGCACACATTTGTACCGAGGAATCAAAACTGTTGACGTAACCATTGCTCATCTTAAAAAATTCCCACCACATCGTGCAAGGATTTATTTATCCTTTTCTTCGTTTTGTCTGTCTTTTTGCAAACATCAAATTTTATTTATGTGACCACATTCATCATTACCGTATATGGAAGCGGGCCAAGAAAGCCAAGGCGGTATTGAGAAATCATTTCATCGACGATGGCACAAAAATAAAAAACAAAAAACAAAAAACAAAATCAAATCCTAGACGAAGGCGAGAGATGTGAATCCAAATAGATTACCTATCTCGCAAGTCAGAGGCAGCCAGTGGCAAACATCTTTGTGTCCAGGATGCATCCGGCTCCATCATCATCTTGACGTATGGGCGGCAGGGGATGGGGGCGAGAAAACATATTTTTGAGTGATATCCAAGAAGACGTCCGTTGCATGAGAGTTTCCAATATTAGCCAAGGCAACATATCAATATTCTCGCACACACACACTCGCCCCCCGTTCGACAGTCGACAGATTGAAGCCCTGAGACGAGGGTGATGGGTTCTTGGCTGCCGAGGTCATAGGTGGTGAATGGTAGTTTCGTCTCAGCTATTTTGTTTCAGCTTGCGCGCCAGAGTGATATATCCCTGCAAAGGATATTCTTGCACACACATATCCCATCCATCCACTGTAACCTCCCCCATCATCATTGAGCAGATATTTTCTATATAAACGTATTACGTCCGCACAAGGCATAAGAGACGTCCTTGTGCCATGGCGCTACTGGTGTTGGTCCTTCGCTGCAACACCGTCAATGAAGGATTTCATATCTTCCCTAAGCGTCTGCTGGTGCTGGTGCTGGTGCTGGTGCCGCCGCCGAGTGTGTGCGCCCATTTTGCACCTTATTTATGGATTGTATTTATCATTTTTGAAATATTGATAGGATATAAATCGTGATGTATGTGAGTGTGAGTGTCTGGCTGGCTGGCTGGCGGTACCAGCTCGGCCATAGTCGCCGTTCTTCGCCATCATCCGTCCGGCATAAGTGTTCAAAACCAGCCGGAAGGAATGCATGAGGCTAAGATGGATTGCAAAAGATGGTCGTCGCTTCGACGGCGATGACTATGAAGAAGCAGAAGAAGAAACACAGCAGCAACATCGAGTGCAAGATGGAAGCGGTTCGGTTGGCAGATGACGAATTGAAGAATATGACAGGAGGTAGAGTGAGATTGTGCCTGCACATATTCTGTACAGTTTCCGGCCGGTGTAGCACTTTTTTTTGTGCTGCCCCCTTTCGTCCTTGCCAATTTATTTCGATTGAGCTATGTGGAGTGGAGACATATTTCCGAAAATATATCAAGTTCGGATGCAGGCGGTGAAAGGTGCGGAGGGTGCTTCATGATTTCTATCCCATGGACATGTGCATGGATGTGATTTATCACGCGAGAAGGACTTTTCGAAGGCAAACTTCTCAAAAAGTCAACTCGATATTTATTGAATAGGATAGGAGTCTCAGTTGTTGGTCTTTGGGAGGCCTTTCAGGGTGCACGGTCTGCAAAAGTGCGGGTGTGATATTCTGCTTCAAATATCCTAAAAGAAGTTGGGTTTGGCCTCTAAGTTTCTCATAGGACTGTCTCACAGAGTCATTCGTCAGTTTAAATTCGTAAAGGTGTCATAGGCTCGTTCTTGCGGAACATCCGTGCGGCTTTTGAAAGTGAAGATCTACCGCAGATGCACCAACATACCCCGCCCTCATATGCAAAATACTCTTCAGCTTTTTTATGTAGTTTAAGTCTTTAAGGTTCAAATTCTAATTTAAAGACTCCTACTGACTTTTAGATAGAACTGACAATCCGCTTTGCATGACTTTCTATTATTTGTTTATTCGACGCATACTCCTGCATGATGCGGTAACCAATGTGTCAACTCAAATTAATTCAAATAATGATGGTTTGGAAAATGCGCGCGAACAAAAAACAAATAACAGCTCTAAATTAAAATAATTTCCATAATATGCATCGGGCGTCATTGATTACAACAAATAAACCCCATACACTGCCAATGTAGTCATTCGCCTAACCACTATCACCGCGAATCACGAGCACTATACCGACACGTCATCATCATAGTCACTGTCATCATCATCATCATCATTATCAGTGTCGTGAGAAGCTGACAGTTTGAGTTTGGGGCTAAAACTCAAACAAATAAAAAATACGATCGAATGCATACGGCATACGCATTGTGGCAGCAGTATTGAATACCTGACAGGCGTTGCGGTTACCAGGCACACACACACATCCTGGTATGAATCGGTAAAACAAAAGAATCGAATAGAAAATGTTGGGCCAATTTTTTTAACTGATGCTGATTGTCGGGGCATTTTAGAATGGAGCCGTGTTTTTGTTTGCTGCGCCACGTCCATCGCGATTGACATTATTTTTAATGTAAATGACGGTTGGGTCAGGGTGTGGATCAGAAGCGGAGGTAGACCGGCTGCTACACTTCTTGGAAAAAATATCGAGAAATGGATGGTTTGTTATCAAAATGAGAGTTTTTTATTAAATTATATTTTATGTATACAAAATAGTAGTAAATTGTAGAGCGAGTTTTGGATATGACCCCCCTCCCCTTTTCAGCGGATGGTTATTTATAAAACATGATGTCGCACGAAACTTGATACTTTGAATAAAAACTTGAGAAGTGCACGTTGATAGAGAAGTAAACATTATTTTGTGGGCTTAGAATAGTTTTTCAAAGTGCCCCCTTTTTGAGGGGTCTTTTCTAAGAGTTGTGTACCTTAATAACCATCTTCCACAGCGATGTAAAATTTTTTGGGACCACGAAGTATAGAAAATAATTGCACACGTATGCTTGATTTTGATTTTTTCCCAATACCCCTTTTTAGGGGGGCCACCACTAAATTCTTTTTTATTGGTAGCATTTACTTTGAACATAGAAGTAGTACCTTCTTTTAGTACAATTTTCAAGAACCTACTCTACGACATCAATTACAATGCACATAGCTCAACATTTCCCAAAAAAGAGACCCCAAGGCATGCAGTTGCTGCTTGAGGGGTCACTTCTTGATCAGCTTTTTATTTCACTTTTTGAATTTCGGCAAACGATCGCGTAAAATGGATATGGATATGACCCCCTCCCCCTTTTCAGCGGAGGGTTTATTATAAAACATGATGTCGCACGAAACTTGATACTTTGAATAAATTTTGTGGGTTTTTACATATATTTTCAAAGTCCCCCCTTTTTGAGGGGTCTTTTCTAAGAGTTATGTACCTTACCAACCACCTTCCACAGCGATGTACAATTTTATGTGACCACGAAGAATAGAAAATAATTGCACACGTATGCTTGATTTTGATTTTTTTTCCCAGTGCCCCTTTTTAGGGGGGCAACCACTAAATTCTTTTTTTTTATTGGTAGAACTTACTTTGAACATAGAAATAGCATCAATAACAATGCGCATAACTCAGTATTTCCCAAAATAGAGACCCCAAGAAAGCATGCAGGACCGTCGTTGGTCCATTAGGTAGCACTTTTCAACAGATTGAAGCCGTGAGATGGGGGTGATGGGTGACCATCGGGGCTGCATGAGGTACCACTTTTACAATTTTTACTTTTTTTTTTTGCAGCTTAGGGCTCAGTATATTTTTAGACTTTCGGCAAACGATCGCAGAAAATGAGACATTTAAATAAACAGTTTAATATTGTTATTTTTGCTTTTCCGGGGGCTCAACCAGGAACAGGAACATCTGCAGCTCAATTATGGACCAACACCATTACCACTGAAGCACTGCGTAATATTTTTTTTTTCGTTTTGTGTGTAGAATTTGGGGTCGCTGTGACACTTTTCCAGTAATCAGTGTCGTGGGCTTTGCCGTTGCCCCCTTTAAGGGGGGCCATTTCGAAAAATCACGAAACAAGACTGTTTTACTAATTTATCTTCTGTTATATGCTTCGCTTTCAGTATTTTCGACTCCCGTAATTAAGGGCGCATAAGTTTAAATGGGGCCTAGAGTTTGGTTTGCAATTTAACCCGTGGAAATTCCTCCAACCCCCAATGACTAGCAATAAATTTCCAAATCCAAAGTTCAGCTGACAAATGCAAACAGTTTTAGTTGTATTTTTCATTGGAAATACGAAAAATAAATATTTAACCACCTGTCACCAAATTGCCCGAATAGCACACTTGGGTTTTAATATGGTACATACAACTCTAATATAACTATCAAGTTATTTCCTAGGTATTGCAGTAACATTGTCACATCCCACATTGTAACCAAATTAGCCGCATTTCCCCTTATATTTTGCAACAACTTTGTAGTATTTGTGTTTTACTGAGGTTATTTTTTGTTAAATGATAGTTCTTATTGCGTTGTTTCAACGAAAACATGTTGCTTATGCAAATCAGTTTAAATAACATGTTGGATATAATATAAGTATGAGAAATGTTTCTGTAAACATTCCAGAAGTTTTAAATAAGTTATTATTGGAATGCTTTTTGAGTCTACATGTATAGACAAACAAATTATGAAGTATAAAAGGAAAGGTAAATATATTTGATCTGAAAGGTACTAGTATCTAAAACAGTTCAAGTTTGCTGCGATTTCAGACCAAAATCCTTAAACGAATACTACTTTTGTCATGAACATTAATGTTTTGGGTCCGGAAAATTCACGCGCCTCCAAAAAAGGGTTAAATAGAAGAAAAGTTTGAAAATCAGAAAATATTAAAATGTGTATTTAAGCTTCGAAATCCCAAAAGACTTGTAGAAACAAATTTTAATATACCATATTCATCAGTTTCTATACAAATGGATTGTAGAAGCTATGTTATATATTGGAAAAATTGAAATGTATTTTTCACATCTTAAGACCTATGGTTAAACAGGTATATAAAATGGTGAACAATATGGCGGTTGTTACATGAAACATCATTAAAACATGAACCATAATATTATAACTTAAATTAGAAGTATCCAAAATGAGGATTTACTAAACGTATCTGTAACTTATTACCAACCTTTTTATAACTCTAACTTACGAACTCTTATAAAACTATTTTCAAACATCCCCCCCTTTTTGTGAACAAGTTTAAAACTTAAAAAAACGTATTTACAACATTTCGAATGACAATGTTACAAATAGTCCCGCGTGAACATGAATACAACTGATATAGAACGGATTTTGTTACAGATTACTTAAATATAACAGCAATACAATCGAAGTTTTGTTGCAAATCACAATCTGTGCTATTCGGGTGGTCGCTGCATTCGACACGGTGCCATCATCACCTATGTATGCATGAATGCAGTCGCAACCACCAATCGCCTATCTTATTACCCACACACAGCTGAATGTCTAAATTAATATCGTAATATCGTAAAATTGGTTATTCTGAATTTTTTTTTTTTTTTTGTTCTATTTCGATTTATTTATTTTTCCGCTTTGCCAATTGTTATTTGGTCATTAATTCCAACATCATCCTCTAAATAGATTTAAAATCGTATACCAGCCCCCGCTCGTCGTACTAATGCGATGTGGCGTTGATTTTTTGTCGTCCTGTTCGGGTATTGGTAATCACTGATAAATTAACATTCACAAACGAAATAAACTATATACCTGTGGGTATATACAAAAAGGACGGGAAAAAGGGAAATCGCAAAAACACGCGATTGAAAATAGTTTACATATTTAAATTTTAATTGCTATTTACAAATTCGTAATGCGAATTTGTTTTGTCAAGGGATGCGGGTGTCAGAATGTGGTGGTGGTCGGTCAGCAAGCCATATCCTTCTCGTTTATTTTTTTTGTTCGCTGCGCAAAAACTTTTTGTGTACTTTTATCTATTTTTTGTGTATGGCTCTCTGTTTGAACATTTAAATCCATTGTGAGATTAATTATTTTTAGCATTACAAATTCCATAATTGACATATATCACAAAAGATTATAACGAAATTAAGGACGTATAGTATTGGGTGGTAGATATGCGGGAAAAACCCTATTTGGCATTAAATTGAATATAGAAATTCCCTTTGTTTTGTCAAATGAGGTTAGCGCGTACGTAAATGCTTTTGGACATGAGTGCTGCCATGGCAGTTCAGCAGCCAGTCCAGTGTGTTGACAGTGCGTGGATTAATTTGAAAAATTCATATAATTACACGGATATCAGAAGGGAGAATAATGTTGGAAGTGGCCAGGAGATGGGTTCGTTGTTGGGAGTCAACAACGAATTTAATTCATAGGTATTGACAAATTTTGCTTTAATTAAGTTAGAGATTTTTTTTATTGGGAAGCCATCGAACAGCACAAGAAATTATCTGAAAAAAGACACTTAAAACAGAATAAAAAACCTCCCGAAAGCAAGATAAAACAGCTTAAAAAAACACTTTAAAGGAGGCTGGAAAGCGCTCCAAAAAAATGATAAATAAATTACTCCTACAAACACCTACAAAATAGTTCAAAAATCTTCCGAAAATGCTAAAAAAGCGCGTTCTAGAACGATAAAAAAAAACATTAGAAAAACATAAAATATCTCCAACTGCCCCCGTAAAAAACACTTTAAATGAGGCCGGAAAGCGCTCCAGAAAAAATAAAGAAATTACTCCTAAAACGCCTACAAAATAGTTCAAAAATCTTCCGAAAATGCTAAAACAGCGCGTTCTAGAACGATAAAAAAAAACATTAGAAAAACATAAAATATCTCCAGCTGCCCCCGTAAAAAACACTTTAAATGAGGCCGGAAAGCGCTCCAAAAAAGGATAAAGAAATATCTCCTAAAAACGCCTCAAAAATCTTCCGAAAAAGCGCCTTCCAGAACTATCCAAAAACCTGAGAAAACATCGGAAATTGAACCTAAAATTTCTTCAAATGCTACCCTAAAAGTCAACAATAAATTAAAATTGTTTTCAAAACGTGCATAAGTTTCTACAAAAAAATAAAACATTCCCAAAAAAACGGTACGAATATCGTCCTAGAGAAGGCCAGAAAAGCGCAACAAAAATTGATTGGAAAGGAACGCTACAAATGCACTTTGAAAAGGTAAACAAATTTTCCTAAAAGTTACCCGAACAAATGTTCCAAAAAGAGTTCAAAAACACACAAAAAATCAGAAACTCCCCCAAAATTGACCCAGAAAAAGCTAAAAGCTCGCTACAAAAAGTGCTCCGACGCACTTTTAAACAGAGTTCAAAAAAATTTGGAACGATAAAAAAATTATTCGTAAAACTGCAGCAAAATGCGCTTTCAAACTCTCCACAGAACGTTCGGAAAAATGAGCCAAAAATGTCTCTAGAAACCCCAGTGAAAATGGTTTGAAAAGAGCTCCTCCAAAAAATGCATCAAAATGGGTCCCACAAAAGAAAACGTAACAAAAATCGCCTTAAAAATAAACTTAGAAAACACGTTCGTAAAAGGTTGAAAAAACGTGGCCAAAACGCTCCGGAAAGGTCCTGTAAAATATTCTAAAAGAATTAAATAAAACATTTCAAGACCTGTAGAAACGGTTTCCAAAAGGCTCAGAAAAGATCTCTTAAAAACTCCTTAAAAATAAAGCAAAAAACGCACTTGAAAGAGGTGCAAAAAGTGATCAAAAACCAATCCAAAAATGCAGCGAAAAATATTCTAAAGGAGCCCAAAAAATTAAATTATAACTTGCAAAACCTTAAGAAAACTTCCAAGAAAATGTTAAAAAAAAGAGCTCTAAGAATCGCCATTATAAAGTTCCAGAAAAAAACCGATAAACTTAAAAAAATGCTTCAGCAAAGTTTCCGAAAAGGGCGAAAAAGTCACACAAGGCCGAAAATTTAGGATCGTAGTGGAACAACAAAAAAATGATGAACTTATTAGTTGTTTCAGCAGACAATTTGAATTTTCGAGGTGTCCTGATCACGGTCAAAAATAATGGTGAGTCGATGGGAGTGTATTACAATTTGATGTCGTGCTCAGTCGGCTAAATGGAAAAGCTGTCTAAGGATAACTACGAGAGTGTAGACGCCTATCAGCAGGTCAAATGAAGTTTTTTCGTTGGCTTTAACTTGAAACAGCTCACTAAGTTACCACTGAGCCCCAATTAATCTTAATTACAGTGGCGTAAACCAGAAGCTTTCGCACACAACTCCATCCCCTGATATGATCCTGAAAGGTTGTCTACATAAAAAACACAAATTCATCGAGTTTTCTAACCGAAACCACATTTCCCCCTTCCCAATCAATGTGGACGCTGCCTCATCAGCTCCATTTAATTTACTCACAAAAACTAGGTACCAACGACAAGCTATACCTAAATCAAAACAACAACTTTTTGTCGGCTGAAACAGACTTTCACTTAAATCCTTTTAGCTCCTAACTCTGAAATAAAACCCACTCGTGGTGATGTTATTGAATATTTTTTTCTATAACACTTCCCTTGCGCTTTAAATCACCAGCACCGCCAACCCTATCCCCCTTTTTTGCCGCTCCAATGTCCGGGCTCGGTTGTGACGATTTTATGGTCAGTTATTTCGATGATTGCTAACGACCATTGTTTGACTATGCAATTAGTTTAAATCCATTTCATGCGATGGAGAAAAAAAAACAGATTAAATGCGTTTGACGACGATTGTCCCGTGTATGTATGAATGGGAGGAGGGTCTGTCTGATTTCCTGCATGGTCCCGCATCTATTATCAGAAAGCCATCAGGACTATGCACACACAACGGGCATCAGGCGAAAAAATAACCGAAAATAAATGCAAAAATAGAAAGAGTCAAATTGATATGCAAATTTAGACTCGAAACTAATTTATTTGTTAAACATTTTAAATTGATTAATTATTACTGGGCGTGTGTGTGTGTTTGATTTATCCTCGCATAAGCCTGATGATAATGATGACAACATTGGTTAGAGAGCCGAATGAAAAATAGTTATTCTATTTATTTTTGCGCTTTGTTGCAACCTGGTGCTGGATTTAATTTGATGTTTAAATAAAATAGAATTTTAATTAAAAAAAAAAAAAAAAACAGAAAAGATATATGAAAGGACTGCGTAAATGTTGGAGGATTTTGATTTGACCCGGCGAATTTCGTACAGCCTAAAATCGATTAAATTAACATTAAGAGAACATCAATTATTCAAACACAATGCGACTTATTTTTTTATATATATACATATATAGAAGGAGATAGACGAAAAACGAAATGTGCCTACAGCGCCACCTGGTGAGAATTTTTCGAATTCTCATTTTTCCTAAACCATCCCTGATTTAAGCCAAACAAAATACAAAAAAATCTTTCAAATCCGTCGAGCCGTCGAACAAAATGTATGGAAATTCATGTGTTTTTATTAGGCACGCACAGCACACACATACATTTTCCGATTTCAACCAAACTTCACAAAGCCCATATATAGACCAATACCAAAGATGTGTGAAAGTTTTGTTTAAATCGGCAAATGCGTTAAGGCGTGAATCGGCGACAAACGAACACAATTTAAAGCCTCAATTTTTATATATATAAAGGGTTTTTCAACAGGGACGCTACAAAAGTAGAGCGACAGGGACCGCTCTTTTAACATTTCTCTTCAGTACGGTTTGCCATTTCGTGGTGGAAAGATATACGAGCCAACAACGTCGTCGAAATTATTAAAATTTACTACCGAAATTCGGAGTCAGTGGCCTCAACGTTAAGAGCGCTACGTCCAATTTATGGTCGTCATAATCGTCCTAGCAGATCAACAATTGAGCGTCTAGTGGAAAAACTTGAATCCACAGGCACAGTACAAAATGTTCCCGTGCCAGTGAGACAAAGAAGTGCCCGTAGTGTCGAGAATATAGCTGCCGCTGAGGCTTCAGTTGAAGAAAGCCCAAATGTGTGTCTCACACGTCGTTCTCAAGCGTTGGGCATCTCTGTGACGTCGTTGTGGCGAATTTTGCGAAAAGATCTTGGCCTACATCCTTACAAGATTAAATTGACGCAAGAACTGAAGCCGCTTGACCACCAGAAGCGTCGTATGTTCGTGAATTGGGCTGAGCAACAACTTGAAAATGATTCGGATTTTCATCGAAAAATCTTCTTCAGCGATGAGGCTCATTTCTGGCTGAATGGCTTCGTCAATAAACAAAATATGCGGTATTGGTCAGGCAGCAATCCACACGTACTCCATGAGTCATCATTGCATCCCGAAAAAATTACGGTTTGGTGTGGTTTATGGGCCGGCGGCGTCATTGGGCCGTCCTTCTTCCGTGATGATCAAGACCGGCACGTTACTGTGAATGGGAATCGGTACCGTTCAATGATAACCGAATATTTTTGGCCCCAATTGGATAATATGGACTTGGAGGACATGTGGTTCCAACAGGACGGCGCCACAAGCCACACAGCGAATGTCACAATCAATTTATTGGAAACCAAGTTTGGAGAACGTGTTATCTCACGAAATGGTCCAGTCGCTTGGCCGCCTCGGTCGTGCGATTTGACGCCGTTAGACTATTTCCTGTGGGGCTACCTCAAGTCTTTGGTCTATGCCAACAAGCCAGCGACGATTGATGAACTTCGTACGAATATCGAACGTGAAATTGCAGCAGTATCGGCCGGTTTATGCTTGAAAACCGTCGAAAATTGGGTTCAGCGTCTGGACTTCTGCAAGCGCGCCCGTGGTGGCCATGCAAAAGAAATCGAGTTCCATACATAATGGCATCGAACGTACTTTCACAGGAATAAACAATTTCATTGATTTCCAAAACCGTTTTTGTTTTATTTAAAAAATAAATGTAGCGCTCTTATTGAAAAACCCTTTACATAGCTTTGAAGCGATTTTCGGGACTGTTAGCTTTGGCAGGATTTGAATAACTCTAGCACCTGTGGACCGACATCAACCGGGCTAAAGGAAATTTGCAAGTCAGTCGTCTTTGATGGCTTGAACAAGTTGGACACTGAGGGTCTGATATTCCGAGCCTTTAAGGGGTGAACACTGTGCAACTGGAAAGCCGTATTTGTTCAGTTTAGGTGCTTTTCCGACTGTAGCACCACCTATCTGTCAAATGTATTGTTGGTACATTATAGGACCCTCGGTGCCATCTTCTCTCACCTTGTGTGAGATTTATTTAGTAGGACAAACGAAAACGAACTTAAACGGACATTATTTCCAGATTCAAAAAACAAGACTTTCATACGCAAAACTCTCTCGAAAACCTTTAAAAGAGAAGCAACAACACCCAACTTACCCTACGATGACAGACTATCCAAATCCCGCATTACACATTACCGAAATCCCTATCGCACATAGATACAATTCATTCGTGTAGAAATATTTTAAATGAAAAATAAATAAAATACCCACAGTTGACATTTATTAATTAAAAATAGAAAATTTATTTAAATTTTAGTCAAATTGTCATCAAAGTTACCGCAGGGTGCGTATACGTATTGAATCCTACTGATTGTTATGCACATTTCAGCGCTAGTTAAGTGTGAGTAATTTTTTTGTGCTTTATTTAGTCCTGGCTGCAGATAGCTGCATATAGATTATTGCATTTGAGGCGACACAATGTCAGGATATTTTTGCGTCTCTCTTCGCTGACAGCCGAAACTGAATCTGACAACAAAGCAAATTACATAAATTTTTGTTTTGTTGATTTATGAGCTTGGTGTGTGAGTGCGTGACATAAGTATGGGGATAGTATTTTTTTCAGTTGGCGGATGTTTGTTTGAATTTGAATTTTTTTGTAAGCAGGGATATTTGCCGGGCTAATCCTGCAATCAAATAAAATTTTGTGTTGCATTATTTTAGTCGCTGTCACGATGTTGACCTCTGCTGTTGGGGGATGGGTATAAATTGCTGCGTGGTCCGATGGATGTATGTAATCGAATTTACAGATGTTTCCATTTCGAATTTTAAAAGTGCCCCAAACGGATCCCCATCGAGAACAGGACACCAAAAGCTCTCTCCGCTGCAGAATCAAAACCAACATTTTATATAGAAAATTCGAAAAAAATGCGAGTATTTCTTTAAACAAATCTGTAAATTAATTCGAACGGAGAGAATTCCTCAAAACGCTGGAAAGAGTTGGTCGGTTTTTTAATTATTAAATTATTTATGCGTTCACAAGTGGGCCACAATAATTAGCCACACACAGACCAAACTCACATATTCTGAGTCAATGTGTGGCAAGTTGATTGCCAGCATTCGATCATTAGGCTCTGATATAGAACGGAGGTGGATTTATTGCCGGCACATTGTTTGAGTGGAATTCACAAAGCTAAAGCGAGGGTGTGTGAACACCCACACGCATACTGCTCTGATGATTTGCTAAATTTTTATTTTTATTGCCATTGCATTAAATTATAGTCAAAGTTGATTCGGGAGAAATATTTTGCAGCGAGTGAGGGAATGTTTTCTGTTTCTTTTTCTTTTTTTTATTCCATGATTGATGGTCGAGGCTAATTGGATCGGGTTAGGTGGGTGTCGCGTTGAAAAGATGCAACCTTAAGTAAATATATGTATATCCGTTGTTTTTTCTTAGTGTTCTTCTGTCATACGAATATTTTATGAGGAGTCCATTTAGAGTCAAGTTATTATTTGGGAAAGATTGCGCGACATTTTTTTCTTGGGCTTTATTTCGATTTGAAAAGTGAAAATAAAAACCAAGCTTATTTCGATTTACCAAGTGGAAATAGCTTAAATGACAGTATTTACCACTAAAGTGGAAGTTTGCAAAAGTGACACCGATATTAAAAGCGGGCAAGCCCCCAGATGATCCAAATAATTACCGACCAATCAGTCTACTTAGTAGTTTGAGCAAAATTTATGAGAGCCTTCTTAAAGAGAAAAGTTTACTGAAGATAAACAAATTCTGCCCGATGAAAAATTTGGGTTTAGGCGCTTCCATGGCACTTCCCATCAAGTAATGAGGATTTGCAATCATGTAAGAAGTAATCGGTGGTAGGGTAGTAGGTAGTAGAAAAATCAACTGGCATGACTTTCGACTCAGTTTGGCATAATGGTCTGATCTTCAAAAGGACCAACCTCAATTTCCCACCTTATTTGTGCAATATGATTCTAAGTTTTCTGTCTGATCGATGTTTTGAAGTGTGTCTAATTTAATACAATACAAGTCAGGTGTACCTCAGGGCTCAGTCTTGGGGCCTATACTTTACAACCTGTATACGTCCGATTTTCCTGAATTACCGGGGTGCGAAGCAGCTATGTTTGCTATATTTTCATCTCATGAGCTTGCTCTTAATATTGAGAACAATCTTGTTCTTCACTAAGTGGAAAATCAAGCTAAATGAAGACAAATTGCAAGCAATCTTTTTCACACGAAAAATAAAAGCTTGTTTTCTTCCGTCTCCTAGCTTGCAGGTAAATGGATTTAATCTGGAGTTTAAAAATCCCGTTGACAGTAAACAAACATTTCAGGAACATATCAGACAGACTGTTAATAATGTAAAAATCGCAACGAAAATGCTTTATTAACCATTCATTAACGGAAACTCTTCCTTATCCCTACATAACAAAATAATAATAATGAAAGTCATATTCCAAGCAATACTTCTTTATGGCTGTCCTGTATGGGGAAAATCCGCAAAATGTCACTTAAAAAAACTGCAAGTAGCACAAAACAAAGTTCTAAAACTTATGCTAAACCTAGCGTGGGATTATCCCACTTTGCACCTTCACAAAAAGGCGGGTTTTGAACTGCCCAAGTAACAATTTGACTTTGGTAAGGTGCTATCGAAGCTATTTCACCTCCCGCAATATTAACTGCATAAGGTCTAATCGCAACACATATGGCGCACTTTTACGCAGATATTTACTTGTTTAAGACTGTTCAGGAACAGCGTGGATAGACCTTACTCAAAACACAACTTCTTCGTCTGGAAGGCAATTAACATCCACGGAAGCATCTCACATTCATCAGCAGTAGGTTATTACTTTGGTAGGGGCTTCCCGAAACTTTATGGAAGCTTTATAGAGGCTCAAAAATTAACAAGAAAAATATATTTATGTTATTTTATTACATTTTTTTAATTTTTCTTATCCTATTAATAAATGTTATCCAATGACTTTTGCAATTTTCACGGAGTTTACCATTTACGTACTCTTTATAATTTATATTTTACTTACATGCGTCGCACCGAGAATCGAACATGGGTCCTGCTGCGTACTAGTCCAATACACTACCCCCTAGGCTAATTCGTCATAATGCTGTAGCAGTGATAAATCTGAACTACTTGATACATTTTAGAGTTTCGTTAAGACTTGCAATAAACTTGCAGCTTACTCGACCGAAGTTGTAAGCAAGGCATTTAGTGTTACCCAATTTATTTATGGGCGAAAAGTGTTTATTTAAAATCGCATTAGCTGTTTTTTTGATTATCAGCTATGATCCCTATAGATCATCAATTTACATGCATTTACAACAACAGCACATGATCCTGCTCCTCATCGAGATCACGAATCATGATCTGAAAATTATTTCTTCTATTTCCGACTGTGGTGGCTTGTTTTATTTTTAAATGTTGGTGTGCCTGTAAACGATAGCCACATAATCACGTTGCCAGACTAAAAAATGGAACACAAAAAATCAATTGATTCGAATAAACTCCCTGTCCGTGTTCTGAGTTATTTTGTTTTTTTCTCGTTCTATAAAGGTATGTCCAGACCAGCCAAACATTTGATAAACAATATTAAATACATATATGTTCCATATTTATTTCTAAAACACTTATTAAGCAAAACAATTTTTATGAAATGTTTAGAAATGTTTTGTTAGTTTGGATCTGGACACCAAAAAAAAACATTTATGAAATTCACAGTTTAATTTTTGTTTTACAAGTATCCCTGCAGAAAGTGAGCGCTGTTTTTCGATTATTATTTGTTTCTAAATAAAATAAAAATGTCCAGAAAAGCTTTGAATACCAAATGAGAAAGTGATTCATTTAATACGATTATTTGAACTAAATCGCGTGTCGCGTGATTGCCGGGACCAAAATTACAAAAATAAAAACTTTGCTCTTTTAGTCCAAAACAGGATAAAGTTGAAACATTTCTTAAACATTTAATAAATAAATTTCACAAATCTTGTATAAATGTTTATAAAATCTGTCTGATATGCTTCAGAAATATTTCATAAACACTTCTGAAATGTTTCGCTGGTCTGGACACACCTTAATGTGCCACGATAAACTGAAGTGTTGCAGCAAAATATTGCTCATGTGTTGCATATTTGAACATAAAATACTAAATTTGTTTCACAAAAATATATTTGAAAAGAAAAATTATGCAAATTTCATTTAAATATGGTAACACTCCCGACATTGCAAGTGAAATGGCATGTGCCTTCTGTGACGTCACGTTGAGCTGAATATTTGCAATATGGCTGGTGGCAATATGAAGTTTGAAATACCCTGTATTATCTGTTTTGTTTTTGAAAGCAACTGTTGCCACAATTCCAAAATTTAACTCTGATCCGAATCAGATCACGCTGATAATAAAAAAACAGCTATTACTGACATATTTTCCACTGGGCTAAAAGTGTTTAATTTTTTGTCATTTTTACACGATTCATTAATTTTGGTTTCTTTAGACAAATTTATAATTTTTTACATCTCCAGACACATTTTCAGATGTCTAATAGAGATCTTATCGAAACTTAATTTCATATCCCTCTATAAAGCCTGTGTTTATGCTTCGTAAAGGCCTAACTGAAGTTATTATCGAAACAATTGCTTTGAAATGGATCAACTTCGATTAACAAAGACTATCGAAGCCTATGTTCATAAATATACATTTTTATTGTGTTTAGTAATATTGTGAAATCATTTTTCAGAAGAAAGATATAAATGTATCAAATCTCTGTGCGATAACTAAATCATGTTCAAATGTTAATGCGAAATAAAGAAATCTATCTATCTATCTAAGTGAAAATAGCGCCCACATTTTTTTAAAGCTTGGTATATCCCTCGGCTAGATGCAACCGAAAGGGTGAACCTACCTTCTGGTGCACTATTTGTGACCAGGGATGAAAAAATGAATTGCATGGACTGCAATCAAATCTTAGTTCCAATTGTATTTTTTCGGGCAAAATTGTATTTTTTTTTTCGTATACGAATAGGAGAAAGATATCGTTTTCGTACAAAATTTCGAATGATTTCGAGATGTTTATTAATTTTATGTAATATCACGCAATTCCGTCCGCATTTGTTTCAAACTTCGTTTTGAGAGTTTGTGGGCTTAAAGTTCGGAATCATTTTTTATTTAGCACGGCGATTTCAGAATTTGTTTTTTTCTCGAAAATGTGAAAATGTATTTTAAAGGTTATATGGTCAACTTAATGCAATGCAATTCAATTTGTTACATTGGTTTTCTAAAGGCTAGAAAATTTCACACGAATTTAACAATAACACGAAATTTTCGGTTTTGATAAAAATGTTTGTATGCTCAACAATACGCTGCACTTATTTAATTTTTAGCTTTACAGCTGAAGTATAGTGTACTTTGTCAAAATAATTAAGTCTTCCCACTAAATTGGCGATCACAGACTTTCATTTTTAAAGAAATCAAATTGTGAGCTCACTAAAAGCCCTCAATTTGACTTTGAACTTGTTTATCTGCATAATAATAAACTTTAATGATTAATATTGAAAAACATTTCCGAAAGGATTAACAATTTCACGAAAAAATCTTATAAAATGCAAAACCTACAAAATATGTCCTCGTATATCTTTATTTATAAATATATACAGAGAAACTGTAAAGCATTTTAACCGAAACTTCCGAATATTGGATAAACGCAATAATTATGGATACACATATAAAAAAAGGATATTAAATATGCATTGGCCCTTAAAAATAGGAAAAAAATCGAATTTAAAGTCCTCTTTAGGTAGGCAGTGAACTCTAGATCTCACCTAGCATTTCATAGAAGTAAAATAAATTTAAGAAAAGCCGACTTCTGTTAGCTATTGTGACTAAATTTAGTTGTTCCGCCAGAGGCGAGCTTCAACATTCAAGTTGTCGCTGTTGTGAACCATATGAACTAAAATTGTTTTAAATTGCAATGAGAAATTTGAAAAAGGGAAAGCTCATTTGATTTGTGTAACTTTTAGTTGTTAATACATACAATCCTACCGCTATTCGACCGCCCTAATAAATGAACGCGCCACACTTTAGATATTCAGAAAAATTCATATGCATGCACAAGCCCTTAGTTCCCAAAATGAATGTTAATAACTTTACTAATTTGAAACATGGAACTCGCCCCAGTGTGAATTTCAACTAATTGGATTTGACGTGGTTTTCGAGTTTTTGGTATTTCATATTTTGAGCTGAAATTTCAGATTTCTGCTGCTAAATCAAACACTAAAACCAAATTTTATTGCTTCTTTTGTGTATTAAGTTGGCCACAAAAAAAAAACACTTTTTGTTTACTTGCACTGCTATAAATCCATTGTAATTGAAACTGTTTTCCATACGCGTATAAGTGAAAATGTATCATGTACATAACATTCAAATCTGCGAAAATGTTGAGATTTTTGAAAATTGCCCCGGATCGGTGACTCCAATCTAACTATTTCCTAACTTAAAGTCAAATTGAAAGCTTTATTTCTTATAATTTAGACCAAGAGTTGATTTTTTCCAAGAGTCGCATTCGTATCTAAAATGTTTTATTGCTAACGGCCAATGATTATAAATAAAAATTCAAAATAAAACAATACTCTTTGAGTGTAACTTTTTCGGGGCGATTGTAATGTGTATTTTTTCAAAGTCCATTGTAACTTAAAAGTTACGATCGTAACACATTTGTAAACCCTGTTTGTGACTGGAATTTGTCAAGCCTGGCACAACTTTACACATGTCCAAACTTAAGACCCAAAATTCAATATTCCAATATCACTTACATCAGGTAAGTCAAACAAAATCAATAATTGCGACTGACTTTTGATGCGGTGTTCCGAACGTGCGGATACTGTGAATCTGCCAGGCTATCCAGTGGCGACATGCACTGTAACCTTTGGTCGAAATGGGGACTGAATAAGGGTCCACTGCAAACTCAAGCTCTCTTGAAAATTTACCCTCAATCGCCCACCTCAGACAAGTCAAATAAAATCAAAAAGTCTGACTGTCATTCGATGCAGAGTTCGGTTCGGATATATTCCGCAATTGGTCTTGGAGCTTTTCGGTGGTCATTATTTTGTAGAACAATCCTATGACAGCTGTCAGAGTTAATGCCTTCGAGTAGAATATACGTTCGCGTCAGTCAAGTCATATAAAATCAACATTTCTGACAGTGAAATCAAAAAGGCCTCAGTTCGCGTTTCAGAGCAGATTCAAACGCAAGAACGCATAAAACAAGTCTGTCAAATTAAAGTTAACTTTGTTGCTTGAATGAAAATAATACAAGGCTACGTAACGAGTTCGAAGAAAATACATTCGCATGACGTTGCCTGATGTTAAATATTCCGCCACCAGTGACCTCTGAGAAATAACTTCGTCACAATATATCATCGCATACATTTCGGCGTAGACAAGCTGTCGAACTTACGAGAAAAGCAAGGAGCACATGCAAATGATGTGTCTCTGGTCTGTCCCGTAGGTCCATTTGGACTTTTATTTCAGTCTGCACTGTCATCGGAGAGTTTCCTCTTCATCACGCGATAATCCATCAAATCGTTCATGCATAGAATTCCGCGCCATTCGTGCTGAAAATATTCTCCTCGATTGTCAATGGGCATCTACATCAGTTCTCTTCATTTGTCAAATAATACTCGAACGACAAGTTGTTGGCTTCCTTCCCTTCAATCACAGCGCGCCGGATGTCATGTGCCCATCATCATCATCATCGTCGTCGTCGTCGTCGTCAAACTCCTCTCCTTGCTCTGACAGTGTTGCGTTTTCCAGATTCATCATCAGTTTTTTAGCTCTGATTGACAGTTTCAAACCGTTTAACAGTCGTTTCCGTCTGGCTGTCGAAACTCCACCGTTTGCACACAATTTTTGTCATTCGCATTTTTTTTTTTTTTGACGAACATCGACCGAACGACGACGACAACGATGAAGATGTCAATAGATGCCCTGGGTATAGGTATCTTCGATAGTTCATCGATGTAAGTGCGGTGCGGTGTGATATCGTCGATCCTACAGGTAAATTTTGTTTTTTTTTGTTGTTTTTGTCGCTTGACTGACGGATTCTTTTTTACGGGCGAGGGTGGCTGGTTAATGCCCGCTGGCCCTGGCGGCGGCACCACTGTATAGATTTGATGGATTAATTATCGATCAATTTTGCAGCAGTAGCAGATGATAGATAGATAGATAGATAGATGATACGTTACGTATGGATACATGGATGATGAATGATTGAGCTTTGGCCGTTTGTTGCTGGCTGAAGTTTGACGTTCAAGCGTCAGAGCGACGATGGCGACAACGATGCATGTGTGTTGTTTGTTCCGGGGCCAATTTGTGTGTGTTCCTCTCTCCTTGGTCGTCGTCGATAGATAGTGTGTAAATGTGCGCTAGTCAATCAAAATGCAAAGATAAGCGAGTGACAGTGGTGCTTGGGAACAGAACGAAAATGTGTTTGATGGTGCTTGGGAGATGAGTGAGAGTGAACAGGGAACAGTGAATGAATGTAATTGAATCACCGTTTGGGCCGAGGACGGAGCCCATTCGGGCTAAATGAATCAAATGGCTTGTGAAGTTTGCTGTGAAATTGATTGATTCTCGAGACGGCTGTTATACAGATACCATGTAGCCAGGTGGTTGTGGTGCGGTTCGGGTCAGAGTGATTTGTCATCGTTTTTACTTGTTGCCACCGTGCTTTGATTGACTTTGGTATTTGCATATGAAGTGGGCTGGCGGCGGGACAAAGACGGATGTGGTATAATTGGGTGCGAGAGCTCCTGTTCTTTCACATAACTGCTGCATACTTGTGGGGACTGTGAGTTGTGGCAAAGCGATGCTTTTGTCGCTGTAGGATGTGATGGGATTTTTGCCAAAGAGTGAGGTATGGTTTTTGGGTTTATTCCAACATACTTCGCCCTTCATCATGCAATTCTCTCGGGGCCTTTACAAAATCTTCAAGTTGGGTACTAACTGACTCCGGGAATGTGTATCCAAACTTATACTGTGACGGAGGTATTTCTTCTATTATGTTGTGACGTCACAATAGAGTGCGGCACTTGTGGCGGAATCTGTAGTACAAAACGACGCCACAAACTCGTTTTCTATTTCGGTTATACCTCCTGATACGTACTAGGAAAACGTGACAAAAATATCAAATGAGCTGTCATAGTCATGCATTTCCTTCATTCATGAGTGATAAGCTTCAACAGAAACAATTTCAACCTCAGTGCACAGTGGCGAGTACGCGCGTATGCTATTTAACTGTGGCCCGAGATCGCTGGGAATTGGGGCAGACAATATCTGCCGAGGTATAAGTCTGTGGCTGGCTAACACCGGTAAGGTCCGGAGTGTTTAGCTTAAAAATGTAGACCTTTCTCATACAAAACTGGACAGTAGGTTGGATTTTTTTATTGAAAATTCTTTACACATTTTGTGTGTTTCTTAAGAAGATACAAATATTTCGTGTAAAGGTTTCAAATGATTATTAGTAGGGATCGGATTTCCATGCAAATGCATGGTTTTTTATGAACACCTTGGGTGCAAGGCAACTTATTATGTATATCCTTTAAAATGGCATTTAACCGTTGGTGCATATTTTTGCATATTTTACTATAAATGCATATTTTGCAATTTTTGTGCATATTTTGCATATTTTTTATAATATTAATTCATATTTTTGGAGCATGTTGTTCAAAAATTTAACTAGACAGTAAAAATATATCCCCTTTATGTCAGAGCAAACGAAGCTTAAAACTATTATCGTTTTCGTTTGTTCATTTCACGTTTTCACGTTTTGAATTCGAAAATTAAAAAAAAAAAAAAATATCATGATCTAGGCAAATAAAGCTTTTCAAAATGAATTAAGGAATCTATTTTAAATTATTTATTTTTATTAAACAAAGGATGATGTTTTTGTTTTTTTTTTTATTAAATATTGATCTCGTTTTTATTAAATTATTATTTTATTAAATAATAAAAATACAAAATTTAACGTATTTTTATAGACTGAAGAAAATGTGTTTTTAAATTGAACCGAAATAAGTTTAACTAATTTTAAGTGCATATTTTAAATGCATATTTTGAAATCTTTAGTGCATGAAAATCGTAACCCTAATTATTAGTAAGGCCCGGAATGTTAAGCTTGAAAATGTTGAAAATGATAGGCCACCTCACAATTTGAGCCTCTTCAGTCGTTGCAAGTACCTAGGATATTTGTACTTTCAGAGCTTGCCTTTCTCTATCCTTTTCATAGCCAATTAGGTCCGCGTGAGTGGCTTATTTAAGACGATAAATTAAATCATACACTGTGTGCAAGCTTTTACTTTGAACTCCTCGCCAGAGGAGCTTAGTCTTACTACTTTGTCCACTGCACAGTTCCCTACGCCAAACACTCGAATGACCGTTTGTACGAATTCGAAAATGTTTAAATATTCAAGGATGTATAAAAGGAACGATTAAAAGACGTCGACTGGGTTTGACTTAAATTTTAATAGAAAAAGGAAACAAAATGTAAGATTGACAATTACTTCAAATAGATTATGAAAAAACGTAAGTTGTATAAAAGTAAAAGATTACAAGTTACTCATAAAATGATCAGCCAATTAGATTTAAGCTTTAACCACAAGTAAGCTAAGTCAAAATAAATGTTGTTAATTTCCACAGAAAAATTGTACACTCAACAAACGCATTGGTTGATTTAACAAACAAAATTTAGCTAATATAACGAATGCACTCGTTGAATGTAAGGTACGTCTCATGCTTATGAATCCTTCAACCCATTGTTCGAATTTTTTTGAATGGAAACCGCATTCGTAATATTAACAATTTTTTTTTTGTTGATCCAACGACTGCGTTTGTTAAATGTACAAATGCAGAAATCCAACGCTGATCTTATGATGACTAGCTTACAATTTCAACAGCCACTTGTGGGATTGCCGCGTTGTGTTAAAGGCAGCAGAAACCGTCCAAATGTTGGATTGCACTCTCAAGCTACCGACAATCATCCATCACTTCAAACTGACAAGACTGGATGGCAACTTCTCATCATTTGCGTGACTAACAGTATGACTTGGAGTCTAACGGCGCAGGTATATGTAATATGGTCAATCTGTGGGGCCAAAGGTATCAAACTGATAGATTTACTAGTCCCCCAAAATGTAACCATGGAATAAAATGTAACTCTCCCCTGGTCTATCCTTTTGGGGTTCATGGACATCACTAATAGTATGGAGCTTCCAAAAATGTCATATAAATCGCTACAAGTTCAGACCTACTTCGAACAGCAAACAAGCCGCTCTGTCGTACCTCTGAAAATTGTGTCACCCACCTCTCGGCTGTCGGAAAAGCACACCACACATAAGCCCATCCATCTCCATTCAAATTGCCGGGGACATTTTTATTGCAACAATCAAGTGACAGTAGACAGTACCCGGCGCATATCTACTTAGTTGCTGCAATCTTTAAATGCTATCCCCGGCTGTGTTGAAGTTGCAACAATTTTGTCAGCCGTTTGAGTTTTCTGTTTTTCTTTTTTTTTCAATTAATCTGAACATTTGTGCCCAGAAAAAAAATCTCTCATTTGATGGTCTTTGAGGGAAGTCACACAACACAAGCCCAACAGAGAGAGAAAGATCGTGCGATGATGACGGAAAATTTATTGGCATATCTAAGCAATTGAGCCGCGCATTTGGCACTTAAATGAAATTGACAATTTCCATGTCGCTCTGTGTCGGTGTCGGTCGTCGTCGCTTGGAGCTGTGCGCGCAGTCGCAATCATTGCAATCCATGACGCTGTCCATCATGAACACACCTAGTCACGATTTGAATGTCGTCGTCGTCGTCGGAAAAAAAAAAATCCATGTTGCCGTACTGAACTTGTTACGTCGATGATGACGAGGAGGAGGATGATGGCGGCTGCTAAGACTGTGACTTCGACTATGACTACCTGCAAGGTGATTGAGTGAACGGGGAGTTATTGTGTTCCGGGTTCGGTCGCGAGAGGTGACAAGTGAAATGTGGGTAATAAACCGTCCACCCACCAAACTTTGTCCGCAAATCCCTTCATCATTCATCAGCCATCCGATGGCAAAAACAATCCACTTTATCTTGCCACAGCACTACACCAATGATTGACACTCGTGCCCGTCCTCACAGTGGACTCGTTCAATTCCACTAAATCGATCCTTCATACTTCATCTGCTGCCAGTCATCATAGTTTTGTCATTCAATGGAGCTCTTGCGGAACGTATTCCTTTTGTCTCTGCGCATTTATATTGTCCTTGGGAAATCATCACATACAACACAGAAAAAAAACGAGGACCGCTCCCAACTGTTATCTGTCACTGTAAGCTTCGTTTTCATCATTCTGTCCATTTTCATCGGGAGTGTCCCCGATGAGCGCAGCTCCCCGAGTTGACGACATAGATTGATTGAGAAACTAGAACACTATGCACTGAGATGATGATGAATGTCCTCCTTCGTCTCCTCCGAAGACGAGATGCATCAATGACCTCATATCATATGACCATCAATCACATGTCACTTCATCAAATGGGGAATGCGCGCGTATATCCTTGGAGCCTTTAACCCGCATCCAGCAATGAGTGGACGTTAATAATCTGAAGATTTATGACTGAATCCGTTTGGTATTTCGCGCGAGTGGCAGTCTTTGTCTCGTAAAGATGTCAATTTGGACAGTTTTGATGTTGATCCGAGCGACTTGAACAGACCTCGGCGAGGAGCTTCGTTAAATGCTCGTTAAATCAATCAGCTGGCTACCAAGCATAAGAAAAATATTTGCTCAGCTCTGGCAACAAGGTGAGCAGCCACTTTGTCCGAGGCTGACATTTGTGGGCAGTAAAATCGGATTCGGCATACATTACAGTGTGTGCTGCAAGTTGTGTCGTTATATGCGGCCATCTGCATACAGAAAGTTATATTTTGCAATCGGCGGTGCTTTCGGAATTCTAGTCTTTCTTAGTCTTTTGAAGCTTTCTAGGTACCTCTAGTGTTGCCTTAGTAGGGTTTCTTGTTGGCTCCGCTTTAACCGCTTTAACACATTTCTTACAACAAGTTGGGCCTAAGATTTGATTTTTATTGAACACGTGATATGGTAAGCCACGGCAGAGCAGAGCTGTAGTGCTCTGGATATAGTATACGGCTATTGCATGAGTTCTTAAAATTGTATCGTAAGTTGCCAAATTCCAACTTTTGGATTTTTTCCACTGCGCCACCTCTCGCGAACGTCTGAGAAGCATCCGATAGTAAAACTGTCATGAAAGAGCTTCTCAATTGGCCACTTGGATTTGGCATAAAATATAAAATTGTAGATCCCTACTATTTGTCCCAAAAATTAAAAACTCACACAAGACTTGTGAGAAGCTAGGCATAGGGTCCCTACGGACCTGTAGCGCCAACTATTTTTTTTATTTTTTTATCTGAAGTTGTCCCGAGTTTGCCTTAAAAATGCCACAAGCCTACTTACAAAATTCGACACTGTCAGGAGTATTTGAGTCAGATATTTACCGGCACTAAGATTCGTCATGCGTTTCCCTGAGCCATAAAACAAACCATTTACCAAATGAAAAGCTTCTTCTAAAATTGTTAAGCGGCGCTAGTAAGCCAAGTTAACAAAAAATCCCCCAGTTAGCCCCGTATACCAAGCTAACTAACAAGTCCGGTTTCCAGTCCAACTGCTTCCATTTGCGCAGTCCACGTTCGTAAAGGAAATTTTCTGCTTTCAAGCGCAACCTTAATCGAGGTCTAACTCTTCAACCAACTGGGCTAGAAGTGAAGACTCTGGCAGGCGGAATGCTGATCTTTTAAAGCATCTTAAGCTTTCATTACCCTCTTTTTGATAGGTCAAGAGTCACTGTACAGCTCGTATAGGTCGTCGTTCAATAGGCTGTTCAAAACTTTTCAAAGCCTGTTGCTAAAAAAATGGCGGCCAAAGAAGAATTTTTTCTTCCAAGCCCAATCCCAGCTTATTTAGAGTCTTCTTGTAAATAAGGTTTGAATATGTGTACCGAGTAAGCCCGTCAAAAAGCCGGACAGTAACTGCAAATTTGGAAAGAACCAACCTCAGATCTTACCAAGAAGGCTTTAGCGGCTTCTGCGTCCACTTGTCAGATGGTGTATGGTCAACCTATTATTCTTCGAAAAGTTCCCACCCGATCCGACTTTCGCAAAGACTCGCCAAGTTGCTTATCAGCTCTTTCTGTGGAGAGAGAAGTAACTTGCACCCGACCCGACTTTGCCAAAAATCTGTCAGCTTTCCAAGCGATTTCCAAACCCTACCTAGAATTTTCATCAAGTAAAAACAAAAACCACCTCCGTCCACCAACTTTCATCCCACCATGTACCCCATCCACTTTCAACTGTCCAGCGGGATGACGTTTATGGGCAACAAACAAGACGAAGAGCTTAAAATCGTTTCGTGATTTTATATCTCTCATATAGATACCCCCAGGTCATAAAACCGAGGATTTAAGTTCTTCAACTGACGGGCGTAGTCTCATCAATGTCCATCACAAAATTGCTGCTGAGTCAGAAGTTTTTACTTTTTTTTTTGTTTTTGTTATAAAAATTCAAAAGTTTCTCCCCCAGAAAAAAAGTAAAATGAGAAAAAAACTATTCACTTCACTGTCAGTTGCAGGACGTCGACATGTGACACATTCTTGGAAGGAAGTAGTTATGTTCTGTGCCGCTGCTGCTGACGCCAATCACTGACGGGTATACGTATGCTGGCAGATGGCAAAAAAGCTTCCAATTTGTACGTGAGCGCTTTTCTTATAAATTGTCAGACAGACAAACTGACGACTACGACAACGACGACGACGATGGTGCAGTTGACATTGACAATTTCAAATGCACTCTCACTCACACAAGCGTACCGCATACACACTGAGCACTTGGGCATGTCGGAAAACTATTGAATGAGTGACTGACGGAGAGTCTGAGACAGTGAAATTCAACTGACAGATGACATGAAGACACTCGAAGGGTGGGTGTGCGGAGGCGAATCGCTGTTCGAAGGATATTTCACTTCGGGCCTGGCATATACATTAATACGTATTGGACGGCTACAGTGGGGTTAGAATGAGTATTTGGAATTGCATATTTTTAGTGCATTCTCACTTCCACTGCCAGGAAACGGGAGGTGGTAGCTGGTAGCTGGTATAAGTCGGATTGAAGAATTTCAATTTACCAGCAAAATTTGGTAAAGGTCATGCGGAGGGTTGTCCTGTCATTATGTTGATGGCTAAGGAAGAGAAATTGGCGTTTAAAATGTCTTGTCACTTGGGTGATGGATGGGGAGTTGAAGGGCATAGAGCTGGCTGCAGGTGAAGGTGCACACGTTCCCGTGTGGAAGATCTTGTAGGAAAAGGTTTTTTGTTTTTTAAATAGGAGTGTAGGGTTGACGGATCATGATGAAGCGTTTTTAAAACCGTCTAACTAGAACTGAATGCGTTTTTGTGGGAAACTTTTTACTCACCAACCTGTGAGAAGCTAGAAGAAGACCCTTTTCTTATCGGCTGTTCAGAGCCTACACTCAGGATCAAGATAATCAGTGTCAGATCAAACCTATCCGTTGTTAAGCTCGACAAATTTTAATCCAAATCACAACAATCTTACTTTGAGTATGTTTCGTTCTTATTTTAAGATTGTTCTATAATAGTATTAAGAACGAGTAAGCTTGAATTAGGCCCAAAGTCATTTCATTCGACGAATGCAACAACTTGATTTTAAATCGTTGTAAACTTAAATTAAATTATTATTTTATATTAAATTATTTTTCACCTATTTACCAGCAGTAAGAGTAATGCTCCCTAAAACTCAGAACACTAACTCTTGAAATAAACTTACAAAAATTTTGATAAGAACAAGCTATCCATATAATAATTTTTTTCGGAATGCATCAAGGATGTCATATCCCAATTACGGATTGCACAGTTTTATTTCTCGAATTTAATCTGTCACTTTGCTGTTTAATTTTTTTTTTTTTTAAATTATATTTATTTATTGCAACAAGAATGCTTAAATTCACTTAAATCGAAAACATATGTCCTTCCTTTATTTAATGGATACAAATGTAAGAGTGGACTACTAAAATCAGACATATTTTTTGTTTATTAAATTATTATTATGAATTAATAATAACAATTTTTGTTATCACTTGCACTTTTTTACAATTTTCCACAGTTTCATTTTTTTAAAGAACGCTTCACTATACGAAAACACGTAAACTGTAACGGAATGAATGAACTTTCTTTATCCATCATGCAAGTTTTACATTGTACGGATTGGAAAATACAATTCTTCTGTCTGTATCTGTAATCTGTTTCGATCTACGTTTGACATTGGTTGCTTTCAAAATTCTGCTTTGCAAAATTCTGTCTTCTCACACAGAAATTCTGCCTTTTTTAATTCTGTTTTACAAAATTCTGATTTTCAAATTTAAGCCAATAAAGTTCAGCTTATTTTGCTTTTTCCAACTAACAAATGTTAACGACGAGAAAAAAAACAAATTTAAATTTATAAAACATTAAAAATTATCCACTTTTATTTTTTAAATAAAAATAAAATTTAAATTAAAAAGAAACCAGAAAAAATAGATTGAATATTGACAACAAATTTTAATAAAAGAAAAAAAACAATATCTATTGAAAAAATAATAATGCTGAATTTAATTAAAAAAAGAAATGACGCAGTTAGAAATTAAAACTTTTATTTATTATAATTTCATTTGTTTTCTTTTAATACTTCATTTTGGCAGTATAAAAGGACACCCGAAATGATGTTTAATAAAAATTCCTTCGACAATCGACTCGGTAGGATCTTCGAATACTCTAAGACCATTTTTCTAGGAGACTCGTTGTAATTACTGTTGGTGGACAGGAAAAGACTTTTCCTCAGTCTCCCTAAAAAATATCAATAGCAGTGTCGTTTTTTTGTTTATTTTCGTATTTTTGAAAAATACCCACGAAAGTTTTTATTTTCGTCCCAGGAGGAGATAAAAGGGTACAAATAATAAGAAAAGATGAGCTAAAATTAGAAGAAAAAAAAAGTTCTCTCTCTCTGCTTTACAAAATTCTGCAAACAATAAAAAAAGATTTGGAAAATGTTCAAAATCGCGCGCTTTTTAAAATTTTTCAAACATTTTTTTATTGTTTGCAGAATTTTGTAAAGCAGAATCTTGAAAAGCAGAATTTTGTAAAAATAATTTAGACCCATCCAGAATTTTGATCGCAACCCTATAATTGCAGACAGCCACCTTACCAAACCTAACCCAACCTTACTGCATGAACCCAGAGATTAAACGATAGCTTTAAGGGCGATCTTGAAGCTCCCAAGGCGTCACCTTTTCGAAAGCTTCACCTTCAATATTTCCAGTGTTTCGCTTGATCTGTGGTACGGCCCATAGTTCTGCTGAAAACTAATACCCAAACGATCAGTTTGCCGCAGAAAAACTCGGATATCAAGGCTGCCGGTATCGCCCCCCGTTGAAGGTCAGCACCCGCCTACCATGATATTTAAAAAAAAATAAAGATTTTCCTTGCTCCAAATTCCGTTCGGTGGAAAATGCGCCTCGTCCCTGAGGATGGCCAAAATTGGTTTCATTTTACAATTGATGCAAACAATCAAAGGTCCGAGTCTTTCCCCGAAATTCCCCAAGTTGAGGCCTACAAATGTTCAATTTCTGAGGAACGACGCGAAATAGAAACGCTGCACTATTTTCGACCGCGCGATTTGTTGACGTCTGAAACCAATCGATCAGCCACTGAGCCACATTTCTTGAACCTTCCAAAATATCTTTCGGTCTTGATGCGCCGTTGAAGCTTTCAGCACTCTATGGTTAAATGGTGTATGACAGAAGTAGCTAGAATTGGTATGCTCTGGCGCAAAGAACCAATAGATAAACTTGGTAGGTTCTGGCGCTGAATAGAGCTTTAGTATGGGCTGTTCTTTGGTCATATTCCGGGTATTCTTCGTAGCCTTCCAAGCACCAGCATTGGGAGAGGTCATCTTCTGACACAAGGCACTCTCAACGACGACCTCTTTGATTCCAAAGACGCCTTCACAATAGCCAGCATGCCCTTACCGAACTTTTCAGTCTTTCAAAGTGAAAGCTGATTATAGCCCGTACAACACTTTGACGAATGCATCACAATCAAAATCAGTGTATGACCATCATCGGCCACATCATACGTCACAGATCGATGTTCAAAGCAATTCTTGTGTCATTTTAAAAACCGCTCTGTCAATAGACCCAATTTGACTGTCTGTCCCAGAAGTTCAATCGCGTCTAATCACCTCGTTTCTGATTACTCAATTACAACCTACACACTCGCACACACGCACAGCTTTGGTCAACAAAATAGCCACTTGAAGTCAGACATTGACGAATGACTTTATAACCTACGAGCACATATCTACGGTTACATTGATTTTAAAACTGGAAATCCTAGTCCACCGCTTTGCTCGTCGTAAATCTTGCTATACCCAAAGTGGTCAATAAAACCGAAAAATCGAATTCCAAAAAAAAAAAACAGAGATATTTGCTATCGCAGCGCAAAACCGTCTGTCGGCCGGAATTCAGAAAAAACAACTTTTTGATTGATTGCCGTCAGAGGTGCGCCTTGATAAGAGTTCCGCTCGTCGGATATACTTTGTACAAGTTGCTGCCGTTCACAATTTACCATAAACGGGACTGTAACGAATTTTGATAAATCGTTGACGAAATGTCGGCTGTTTAAAAAAAAAGAAGTTCCAGATGAGTGTCTGTTTATCAGTGAAAATTGAAGCTCTCTCTGTGCCTTATCGAGTGTTAATTGATTGGAATGAGAGACTGATTGGTCGGAAGACTGGCACTATATCAATTTTGACATTTCTGTCGAATGGGGGTAGATATAGGGAGTTAAGTGCGCGTTATAAGGGAGATAAGGAAATATTCAAATGGCGCCAAGTGTGTACTTGGGTTAGATATTTGTTGCTTTCCTTTTTCTGAAAAAGGGAGACCATTATTTAACCATTGAAAGCTGAAAATGACGAGATTGGAACATTTTCAAAACTCATTTCTCTGATTTATGGGGACGATTGGTCTGAAAGCTGTGCAGGTTTTTTTTAACAATAAAATAATTAATCATCAGAAAATCGAACGTGATAGAGTCGTATGTGCGTATAAATAAGGTCGTAAATATAACAGCGACGGGAGGCAGCATATCGCGGGCCCGGTGGGGAACTTTTGTGAGTCTTATTGTGAAGCAAGGTCTGTTGCTATAGAGAGGTCCGTTTTAACACAAAATTTACTTCGAAATGACTATGAAAAAAGGCAGGACCGTCGATTCTGGCCTTTGGACTTGAGGAGCTTGCTTATATTTTTTTTTCCATAGAACTAGTGGATGTCTCTCCTGGAAATAGTTCCTGAATTCAGCTTCAGAAATAAGTCAAATCGTATTAATATTTCCTGAGAAAGTTTGAGAAAATTTTCAGGCGGTCGTAGTTTTCGAGCTTGCTTGTGGTGAAAAATACCCTTCCTTAACTCAATTCGAAGCAGGCTTGTGTCGACATCTATCGTGAATGCTCCGTGGTATAATATAAGTATAGGCAGGATATACTACTTGTTTTTTTACAAAAGTTTAACACTCTGAGTCTTCTTTTGTACTCTCTTCAAAGGTTTTAAAAGCTGTTGAAAATTCGTAGAAATTCGTATAAAAGCGTTCACAGCTGATTTATAGAACTCTGACACGATGTACTTTACGACTGCTTCTAAGCGATATTCGCGTTTGAACAAGGCTCATCGGCTTAGGTATAGTTTTCGATGAAAAACGCCAGCTAGTAGCAATAAAAAATCTGTACTTCAGTAAGACCCAGTTTCAGTTTCTCCGACATAAAATCGAATATTCTTTGGAGTACTGCTTGTAAGCAACTCTAGTGCGGTATTTGCCTGCAGAAACAAATCATACTGAGACCCCCAACTCGCAATCCTCTAGCCGCTGGCCCCCTCAACTTTTTTTCAAATTCCGCCATTTTGCTTTCGTTTCGGTGTTTTCGTTTTGTCAATTAGACTTCGTGAATTTTTCATGAATATTTAAAGCAAATGTACACTTATTCCTAAAAAAAAAATACTATCCATACGCAACTAACAATTTCAAATTAAACGGATAAAATTCTATGAACTCTGCCAGCAACTTTGCCCCAAGCGGAAGTGGCATATCGTCGGCCTCATAAGAATACCTCGTAACTCACAAATTTCAAATTTTACAGGAGGAACGAAAATGTCCTATGCAGCTTATATTGTAGTGGAGTTACGAGCTTCACAAAAATTCAATTTAGGCTAATTTAGAGTTTTCAGTGAGATGCGAGGTTTTCTAGACTAATGCGCTACAAAATGGCATCAAAAAGTAATTTTCCCCCAAAGGTGGAGTTACGAGGTATTCTTATGAGGCCGATGATATGCAAGGTGCAAGTGTGTTGGTGAGTCGGAATTTTTGAAGTTACATACTTGACACTTGTCAATACCAATTTCTATGAAACAGTATAATCGCACTTAGCATTTACCACACCCTAAAAATATATCTTGTAGGCAAGTGACAGGAAATCGGCTGAGGTTGGTGGTCTCAGTATGATTTACCTATTAGCAGTTAGCCTAGTCGACTGTATTGTGACTCGCAGGTGTTAGTTATCACAGATAAGTCGTTTGGCCAAGTCTTTTAATATCTAAGACTGAAAATCGCAACTGCCTACTCAAAGATGTAAATGCGGCGCTGTTATGCACATATGGTATAAATACCATGGTATCAATACCACGGCATTGTCAATACCAAGTTAGGTGACACACTTTAAAACGTAGTATATTTTGATAGCTGTCATGTTTTGGCAGGCAATGAAGCCCGTGGCACACATCTGGTAAAGATACCATGGTTTGAATACCATTTTTAATGAAAATGATTACTTGTTTAAGACTTCCTGAACAGCTTGGATAGACCTTACCGAAACTTTATGGAAGCTTTATAGAGGCTCAAAAATTAACAAGAAAAATATATTTATGTTATTTTATTACATTTTTTTAATTTTTCTTATTCTATTAATAAATGTTATCCAATGACTTTTGCAATTTTCACGGAGTTTACCATTTACGTACTCTTTATAATTTATATTTTACTTACATGCGTCGCACCGAGAATCGAACATGGGTCCTGCTGCGTACTAGTCCAATACACTACCCCCTAGGCTAATTCGTCATAATGCTGTAGCAGTGATAAATCTGAACTACTTGATACATTTTAGAGTTTCGTTAAGACTTGCAATAAACTTGCAGCTTACTCGACCGAAGTTGTAAGCAAGGCATTTAGTGTTACCCAATTTATTTATGGGCGAAAAGTGTTTATTTAAAATCGCATTAGCTGTTTTTTTGATTATCAGCTATGATCCCTATAGATCATCAATTTACATGCATTTACAACAACAGCACATGATCCTGCTCCTCATCGAGATCACGAATCATGATCTGAAAATTATTTCTTCTATTTCCGACTGTGGTGGCTTGTTTTATTTTTAAATGTTGGTGTGCCTGTAAACGATAGCCACATAATCACGTTGCCAGACTAAAAAATGGAACACAAAAAATCAATTGATTCGAATAAACTCCCTGTCCGTGTTCTGAGTTATTTTGTTTTTTTCTCGTTCTATAAAGGTATGTCCAGACCAGCCAAACATTTGATAAACAATATTAAATACATATATGTTCCATATTTATTTCTAAAACACTTATTAAGCAAAACAATTTTTATGAAATGTTTAGAAATGTTTTGTTAGTTTGGATCTGGACACCAAAAAAAAACATTTATGAAATTCACAGTTTAATTTTTGTTTTACAAGTATCCCTGCAGAAAGTGAGCGCTGTTTTTCGATTATTATTTGTTTCTAAATAAAATAAAAATGTCCAGAAAAGCTTTGAATACCAAATGAGAAAGTGATTCATTTAATACGATTATTTGAACTAAATCGCGTGTCGCGTGATTGCCGGGACCAAAATTACAAAAATAAAAACTTTGCTCTTTTAGTCCAAAACAGGATAAAGTTGAAACATTTCTTAAACATTTAATAAATAAATTTCACAAATCTTGTATAAATGTTTATAAAATCTGTCTGATATGCTTCAGAAATATTTCATAAACACTTCTGAAATGTTTCGCTGGTCTGGACACACCTTAATGTGCCACGATAAACTGAAGTGTTGCAGCAAAATATTGCTCATGTGTTGCATATTTGAACATAAAATACTAAATTTGTTTCACAAAAATATATTTGAAAAGAAAAATTATGCAAATTTCATTTAAATATGGTAACACTCCCGACATTGCAAGTGAAATGGCATGTGCCTTCTGTGACGTCACGTTGAGCTGAATATTTGCAATATGGCTGGTGGCAATATGAAGTTTGAAATACCCTGTATTATCTGTTTTGTTTTTGAAAGCAACTGTTGCCACAATTCCAAAATTTAACTCTGATCCGAATCAGATCACGCTGATAATAAAAAAACAGCTATTACTGACATATTTTCCACTGTGCTAAAAGTGTTTAATTTTTTGTCATTTTTACCCGATTCATTAATTTTGCTTTCTTTAGACAAATAATAATTTTAACCTCTATAAAGCCTCCATATTTAAGTTAGGAGGAAGTACGAGTAAGTGCTTCTGTACAGCTTCCAATCGCAAGAGGTTGACTGCATGAAAGTTCATTGCTTCTATAATGGCTTCGGTCAGAAGCACGAAAGAAGCTTCGAACCACAAGCTTTATCGAAGCAATTCACTTTCGACACATCTCCAGACACATTTTCAGATGTCTAATAGAGATCTTATCGAAACTTAATTTCATATCCCTCTATAAAGCCTGTGTTTATGCTTCGTAAAGGCCTAACTGAAGTTATTATCGAAACAATTGCTTCGAAATGGATCAACTTCGATTAACAAAGACTATCGAAGCTCTATCGAAGCTGTTGCCTACAGAAATTAGAAGTGGCGATGTTATCGCTTGGGAGATTGTTATAGCACGCAAAAAAACCTAATATCGATACCATGCTCATACCCCCTACCTCCCTGGTATAACCATGGTAAACCCTGACAGACATGTGGCCCAATTCCATACCCTGGTATATATACCATATGTGTATCACAGTCGTTGGTTTCCTTCCTGTAAAAGCCTTGACAGCTCCGACTTTTGGTTATAGGACTCTGATTTTGAGTCTTTGGCTAGATTCCTTCGTTAAGGTACGCTTCCAGTTGTGCGCGCTACCTCAGTCAAGGTCTTCCTCTACTACTGCGTCACTCGTCTGAGTTTATATCGAATTATTGCCAATTTCCCTTTATGCATGTTCCACCCATCTAAACCTTTTTGGCCAGCTCCACGTCGCTGTACAGCTCGTAGGAATCCCTGTTAAAAAACCGTCAACCCAAACGGAACCGACAATCGTGTTTAGCCTTCAAAACGACCCAGGATATCTTCATCCGCTTTTGCCAACGTCCACGTTTCTACGCCATGAAGCTGGACTGGCCGGATGCGGTACTTTATCGAGTCTGTTTAGTGTTTCTTGACAAGGGCCTTAAAAAATAATAAAAGTAATAGCGAGGAAGACTAAGTCCGTATTTTCTTTGTAGTTGAAGCAGCGATACCACTTTACTTCAATTGAAGTAGATTTACTTGAATTTTGTAAAAAAAAAATCCCTTATTTAGTCCGCTTCAGTTTTAACAAAAAAAACCTTAAATCTACTTGCAAAAAAAAATTATTTAAAAAATGTCTTACGTTTTCCTTTCAATTTTCTGGCAAAGAGGTTTGGTTTGGTTTTGGTTCCTGTCTGTTCCGAAAAGTGTGGCGAAATACGTGAAAGAATTATTACAAGCGCGATGAATAGATATTTTGAAGTAATCAAGAATGTGAATAAGGATTGGTACGCAAAATTATATTTTTATGAAAATATTGTTGTGCACCACTTATAATAGGTATATTTTTTTCTGAAAAACTTGCAAAAAAAAAAGGTAAAAATTAAGTGAGGAGAGCATTTATGAAGAAAAAAAAATATTTTGTAGATCTTAAAACGTTGTTTTGAACATGTTTTAAAGGGTGATTTTTTAGCTGGTTTGGTTTTGGCAACACTGGTTTTGACAGCTGACGTGTGTTTAGTACCTTGTGTCACTGTCAAACAGCTTCAGTTTGGTTTGCAATTTAACCATGGATCGTCTTACAAATGAACAACGCTTGCAAATTATTGAATTTTACTATCAAAATTCGTGCTCGGTTCGAAATGTTCATCGCGCGCTGCTTCCATTTTATGATCGGCATTCTCGACCTTCTGAGCAGTCTATTCGGAAGATTGTGACCAAATTTCGCACCAAATTTACTTTGTTGGACATTAAACCACCAACACGTTTACGTACTGTGCGTAGTGAAGAAAATATTGCGGCCGTATCAGCTAGTGTGACAGAAGACCGCGAAATGTCGATTCGGCGCCGTTCCCAGCAGTTAGGCCTTTGTTACAGCACTACGTGGAAAATTTTGCGGAAGGATTTGGGCGTAAAGCCTTTTAAGATACAGCTGGTGCAAGAACTAAAGCCAGCCGACCTACCACAACGCCGATCTTTTGGTGAATGGGCTCTTGGAAAGCTGGCCGAGGATCCGCTTTTTTATCGAAAAATTGTGTTCAGCGATGAGGCTCATTTTTGGTTGAATGGGTACGTAAATAAGCAAAATTGCCGCATTTGGAGTGAAGATCAGCCAGAAGCATTGCAACAGCTACCAATGCATCCCGAAAAAGCCACTGTTTGGTGCGGTTTATGGGCCGGCGGCATTATTGGGCCATATTTCTTCAAAGATGATGCGAATCGCAGCGTTACTGTCAATGGTGAACGCTACCGAGCGATGATAACAAACTTTTTTTTGCCCGAAATGGAAGTTCTTGACTTGCATGATATGTGGTTTCAACAAGACGGTGCCACATGCCACACAGCACGCGAAACAATGGCGCAATTGCGAGGCGAGTTTGGTGAACAGTTAATTTCACGTTTCGGGCCGGTCAATTGGCCGCCTAGATCGTGCGATTTGACACCATTAGATTATTTTTTGTGGGGGTATGCCAAGGCTAATGTGTATAGGGACAAGCCCGCTTCGATTGACGCACTGGAAGCCAACATCCATGCATTCATTCGTGAGATACCGGCCGATATGTGTGAAAGAGTATGCCAAAATTGGACTCAGCGGATGGGCTACCTGAGACGCAGCCGCGGTCAACATTTGCATGAAATTATCTTTAAACATTAAATTGCAAGGTTCAAACTATCGATTCAAATAAATATTTCATTCATTTTTTCGAATTTTTTGTGTTTTTTTTTTAAAAAAAGTTCTAAACCTCTTAAAAAATCACGCTTTATATATACAACTCATATGGAATTAAATATATCATTAAAACTATGACATTGAAATCTTCTTCCCTTTTCTTGAATCTACTTCACTTTTTGGTTCAAATCTACTTGGCTTTATTTTTTTGAAGTGGTAACGCTGAGTTGAAGCCGTCTAATGTCAGCTCATGGCGAGTTCGTCGATGTAGTGGGGCACAGAACGTCAGCAATCAGATCCGATCTGAGACGAATAAGTGACCCCCAAAGGTACCTTCCTATATCACAAGGGGAGAGTGAAGCTTTACAGATATAGGTATCCCCCTACATACATTTATGTCACCTCTTCATATACAGCTTACAGGAGATATGCTCACAGAAAGACACACACACCAGCAGCTCACCTTAAACGGTATTTTCGAAAGTAGCTCAGTCTGTCCCAAAACCAGAACATCTATCAAAAAACCCTCTCAATTCAGCAATCGCCACCTAAGAACGTGCCACACAAGTCATACCAAATACGGTTATTCAAGCGACTCTGTCAAATCAACTCAAACAATATGCAAATAAGGCTCTTTTTATTGCAAACCGTATTTGTACAGAAAGCTGCTAATTTGAGGCGAACTCTCTCATTCATCCCATTCACAGTCACACAACTCCCGCGATAGTAATTATGGTGATGGCCGATGGCTGCCGTTGATTGTGACCTACCGATAGGTTTTCCGCTCTTTTGTCAGCATTAATTCACATTTAATGGACGAGCGCATAATATTGTGAATACATTTGCATTCGAAAGAGATGTTTCGTTAAGGGCAGCGCGCACACTGATCGAACATGCGATTTCGATTTCCTCGCCTCTAGATGGTATTCGGATGAAATTAACAGCCGTACCGGTTGTTACTCATTCGAATTATGAATAATAGATTTATTGTTTGGTATTTTACTGGATTTGGGTATACATACCCAGGAGTGTAATAAATTTGATCGACTTGATAGAAAGTGCGGGCGATCCAGTGGAATACACTTGACTGTGCATCTTGAGCGTGGGCTGGACGACCTGTTTCTTCTGTTTTTTTTTTTTTTTTTTAGTTTTTGTTCTGTTTGAGGACAAATGTTGATTTTTAATTTTGATTACCGCCTTTGTTCGGGTATTTAAGAATGCAAATGAGTTAGTTTCAAGTTTGGAAATTTATAGATTCAGTTGTCAGATGGAATAATGGTGCTCGATTGATTGGCCTTTTTGACGAGTCCCATTTCATATTGGGTGTATAGGTATGCAAATAAAGATATTCAGTTTACAAGTGGTTGCTATAAAGAATTTTATGGCGTGTCTGATTTTAAATGATCCTCGTTTTGATGACTTGTTGCGGCGAGATTAGTTTAACATTAATTTGGTGTATGAGTGGTGACTTTTTTTTCTTTTAATGACGAGACGACACGTGAAAGCGATTTTAGGGACAGCTGATGTCACAGTCTATATTCAATGTTGTAGAAAGGCACACACACGAGCATTAGATGTAAGTGTGATCGTTGCCAGTACACAAAGAGGTGCTGCACCTAGATCAAATCTCTCCTGTTTCTACTCGATGCAAGTGGGTACATTAGGTCTTTTTTATTATGCTCAAATGATCTACAATAGATCATGGATTTCCATGGTTTACAACAACAGTTGGATCACGTACTGGAAATCAATGATCTATATAGATCATGTGGGTAAAAGACCCTTCTCTCTGGGAAAGCACGACTTTTTAGCAGATCCGAAGATTGAAATGAAAATAAAATATTCATCGCCTATTAACTTGGTACGAAACTACTTTTAGTTTCAAGGTTTTTGGTGTAAGACAAGAAGGCTACGCAATGGGACCTACATTTTGACAAGCTCTGACGTTTATCTTCAAACTACACAAATTATATGCAAATACAGGGTCATTCAGTTCGTGGTTTCCAGTTTAAACCGCTGGCATTTGACACCTTTCAAACTCGGTTGTCATTTGCGGTGTCATAATATTAGTTGAATGTTTGCCAATTACGACAATGGATCGATAACAATCGAGCAACGCGCTTAAATTATTAAAACTTACTACAAAAGTGGTGATTCAAACGTAGCCACTTTTCGCGCATTAGGCGATGATTATGGTCGTCATAGTCGACCGACTATGCAAGCAATCGGTAAAGAAAGACCGTGTCCACGCGAATAATCCGCGAGCTCTAGACGCATTAAGAACCAACATTACTCAAGTTATGGTCGAGATACCGCCCGAAATGTGCGAAAAAGTGGTTAAAAATGAACTCAAAAGAATCGCATGCTGCGGATCTTCTCGACGCGGCCATTTGAATGATATTGTATGTCACACTTAATGGCAAAGTCCAAGCTTTATAATGATCTGAAATTTTCATCAAAAATGTATCGCTGTTTGCGTTTTATTTAGCTTTACTTTCGAAACCGAAAAATGAATGACCTTTTAGTATAGTAAGTTGCGGCCTAATTGGAAGACCAATATTTCTAAAAGTTTTCATACTCTTTGGCTGGCTCAGGCGAATAATATAAAAGGTTTTGAAAGACCCAAAGGGAAGGCTACTTGCCCGAGTTATATTTTTTGGTTTTCGAATTTGGAGCGATATGATCGAATGACAAGTTTATTACAAAACTTTGGGGAAAATGTTTTAGAATCCCAAAAAAATATCCACGACTGGGTCGCACATAACTTGCTCCTTTATAAAATACCTAATCGTTATCGTTATAGGTACGCGGGTAAGCTTAAAAAAAATAAATAAATAAGAAGTTGGCGCAAGAGGTCCGTCGGGATACTATAGGCCTAGCTTCTCACAACCATTCGTTTTGTGTGAGTATTTTAATTTTTTGGGACGAATGCAATTTTATGCCGAGTCCAAACAGCTAATTGGGAAGCTCTTTCATGACAGTTATACTCTCCAATGCTTGTCAGACGTTCGCGAGAGGTGGTTTGTAAGAAAAGAGCACTGTAAACGTTTTCTCTCAAATATTGCACCATTTATATTTAATAAACTGCCGCCTAATATATGCACATTGGTTACACAGCCATACAGATTTTTAAAAGCACTAAAAGAATGGCTTCTTTCCAGATCCGAAGTAGAAACATTACTTAATGTTGTGTCCTTCCTGATCACATAGGTACGTTTTTTTTTGTTTCTCTCGTTCAATTTTCATTGCTTTCTATAAACTATTTGTCCCATAATTTTGTCTTGCCTCTCTGATAATTATTGTTGTCTTCTCATATAATCTCGGTTCAAAATATTAGTTAACTTGACCTTCTTATCGCGCTGCTCTATTTGCCTTTCGCTGGTAGTCTCTTCGAAAAAGTAAATTTACTGCACACTTATCACTGGTCCTTTAATGGCCACAAAGTGCTTGCTTAAGTTTCAAAATAATTCATGATTAAATACCTAAATTTTGATTTTCTTTTCTATTTTTTTTAATATGGGTTTTCCAATAAGTGGTGTTTTTTTTTTTTTTTTGGTATTCAAAGAAAAATGCCATTTTTTGAGATAAATGATCGGATGTTTATTTCATAATAAAAAGGAAGGTATGCCGTTGATAATGAAAAACAACATCAGCCAAATGGCCACCACGAGCACGCAATTTCCTTTTCATGAAATTTTCCATAACCAATTCGCAAAGTGGCTGCCCTATGTCCTCGATAGCCTCACGAATTTTATCTTTGAGGTCTTGAATCGACGCTGGGCTGTTGGCGTAGACCTTATCTTTCACGTGGCCCCAAAGGAAGAAGTCGCAAGGTGTTAAATCACTAGATCTCGGTGGCCAATTGTGATCACCTCTTCGAGAGATAACACGGTCCGGAAACTTTTCCCGTAAAAGATCAATGGTTTCGTTGCTTGTGTGGCACGTAGCGCCGTCTTGTTGAAAGTAAACGTTGTCCAGATCAATACCATCCAACTCCGACCATAAAAAATCAAAAATCAATAAAAAATTCACGACGACCAAAAAATGCGAACTGTGACTGCAAGATTTTCACCATTTTTGTAGTGAATTTTAATAAAAGCGTGTATCGTTCCATTTTTAGTCAAAGAATAAAAGCTTCAAAAGTGACAGCTACCGAAATAGCGGGCCATTCACAATAACACCTCTTATTGGAAAGCCCTTATAAAGGTGTACTCACTTTCCTTTTGTTTTATTAATTTTTATAGTTTTATGGTAGGTATACCTAATCAAATACTACAAATGAATTACTTTGAATAAATCTATCTATCTATCTATCTATCAGTGGAATTCAACCTTAAGATGGAATTTGGGTCTTTTTTCGGAAATATACAGTCAAACCCGCTTAACCTAACCCGCTTATTTAAGCTTTACAATTAATCCTCTTGTATTTTAAAAAAAAATCGTACAAAAAACTTCGCTTTACTGAAACCCGCTCAAGTGAAAAGCTCGAATATCTCAAACACAATTCCTTTATTATAACTTTTCATAGAAAAAACTCCTCTTAAAAGAAACAAATGAAAATGTAAACTTGCAATAAATGTAAACCTACATGAATCGAAAAAAGGCGAAAAGTGACGAGCAGGCGTTGAATGCATCCATTTCTTTGCATTATTCACCTTCCACATTCCACTTTACCTCTGACAGATGTAAATTCTGGCGACATATGCATAATATTTTTTTCTTAATTTGAAAAGTGGTGGTTTTACTTTTAAGTTCAGCTCTACAGAAATTGTTAGTCTTCAAATTTTGTTAATAAATACTCAAATGTGATTATTTTCAATAATTTTTTGTTATTTTGTTGTTAATAAATAAATGGATTATTTTGTTTCGTTAACTTACTTAATTATTATAAATTTATTCATTATTATTACCACCGCTTAATTGAAATTATTTTTTTCGGTTATCCGGGGTTCGCTTGTTAATTTAAAATAAAATTTAAAATTCAGACTAAATACCTCGGAAAGAGCTGGGAGTGTGGTCAAGGTGAAAACGAGGTTTGAAGACAATCCACCGCTCAAACTGTATAAACGGAACATTTTGTGAAAAATTCGTATGGGAAGACATTTTTTTGTTTTTCGCGTGCCAAGAAGTTAATCATGCACTTCTTAGTCTTTTGCTCTAAGTTGTCAAAGCGCCCATTGAGTGATACCTAAGAACCGTGCCAGCTAATGGGGACTGTCACAGATCATCTGTATGTGTTGCTTACGAGTGCTCTCACGATTTTTCACATCATTTCTCTTTTATCGTTGTTGTTCGTACAGGCATTCAGTCCACACTTACATCATCGTTAGCTATTGGTTACGCAAATTGACGGACGAAACACAATCCAATCGGTCCCAGGGTCACCCAAAACCATTAAAGACGTGTTTTAAAATGCCGCCCTTCTTTCCACAACATTGAGGATACATCCTCAATCGCCACACTGCAGATACTTTCGAAATTAAAGGCAATAATCCAATTTCGTGTTGTCACATAAATTAAAATATTTATTGCATTTAGCGCGAAATGAAATACACTATGTCAGGTAAGAAAAAAAAAAAAAAAACACCACCACCACCGCCATCGAGTGAATAATATAAACCGACTGCAGAAAAACAAGACCCCGCACCGAAGAGATAATTATCATTAACAAAATGAGCGACAGAATTGGAGTCACCCTGAGTCACTCGTATTGGTACGTCTATACCTGGTATCCGGCGCGACAACGCCATGTCGATATAATTTATGTCAATGCCTGACACAAACCAATCGAATGCCATGCATGCAGCTCTCCGCCGCGTGTCGTATATCGAGTGCAATCTATATAAATCGCATCACGTGATCAAATGAATTTTATGAGATGAATTTTCAATCAAAAGCAGGCCAACACCGAATTGGTATATGTAGGTGGACGGCGCTCTTCCACCGAAGACCCAACAACCGGGTTTTTACACATTAAAATTAAATCCAATGAAAAATTATTTTAATTATTTAAAATGCGCGCCCCTCATGTCGTCAGTCGTCGTCCTAAATGTTTACTATTGTTGTATAGGTGTATATCTGTTTATACGCATAAAGGTTTATAAAGGCGAGCCCGCTCGGCGACAATTTATGTGTCGCCTGCAATGCCACCTGTCAAATTGGAATCCCCAATTCAATTCAAGTATTGAAATTCATTTGACCGAGACTCGGTCCCGGGTCACATTTATTTTATTTCAATTTTTCGCAATACTTTTTCTCTAATTGACCGACCGGGCGGCGGCCATCAACGGCACGGCACCACCCTCCATATGACCCGGGGTTTTCATTATCGCTGCGGCTAAATGACAAATTTATTTCTGCCTTTGAACAGACACACGCGCACAGATTGTCAGTTGGTGTACTGCTACTGATAGTAAATTGTCGGTCACGCATGATGATATCCAGTGCCAGGTTGTGTTTCGTGTGTGGAGGGTCCTGCCGATGATTGTTTATTATATTGTCATGCGTGCAAATTTATTTTTTGAAAAAGTGAAGCGAGTGTGAAACAAGCAATTGAAATATTGAACCGGATGTACCCACAAAATCAACGCAGATTCGTGGTAATCAATTTAAGAATGCACAAAGTCGAGGTTCCTGTGAGTGAATGATGAATGATCAGTTGGATTTCTAGGTCTTTGCAAGAGCAAATTGGCGCTGTAAACTTGAGGCGGCTTAAACATTTGGTGTTTTTTATTAAACAGCTATCCTAAAGCAGAAATATATTCCCAATAAAACAATCCAGAGTGACTTGCCCCGAAAACGCCTTCAGGTATGGAAGTACTTTTTATAAATTGCTGGTACGAATTGAACGAATATCCCAGCAAGGCAGGGTAAAGCAGAAAAATTCCCAATAAAACAATCCAGAGTGACTTGCCCAGGTACAGGTATGGAAGTACTGCTTATAAATTACTGGTAGTTTTTGTGTACCCTATAAGATCTGTTGTACCTTCTTTTGAACGAATATCCCAGCAATGCAGGGTAAAGCAGAAAAATTCCCAATAAAACAATGCAGAGTGACCTGCCCCCGAAACAGCCTATATGTATGGAAGCATTTTTTTAATAAATTGCTGGTTATTTTTGTGTACCCTATAAGATCTGTTGTATCTTCTTTTGAACGAATATCCCAGCAAGGCAAGTTAAAGCAGAACAATTCCCAATAAAACAATCCAGAGTGACTTGTCCCGAAAACGCCTACAGGTATGGAAGTACTTTTTATAAATTCCTGGCTATTTTTGTGTACCCTATAAGATCTGTTGTACCTACTATTGAACGAATATCGAAGCAAAACAGGGTATAGCAGAAAAATTCCCAATAAAACAATCCAGAGTGACTTGACCTCGACACAGCCTACAGGTATGGAGGTGCTTTTTATAAATCGCTGGCTATTTTGGTGTACCCTAAAAGATCTGTTGTACCTTCTTTTGAACGAATATCCCAGCAAGGCAGGGTAAAGCAGAAAAATTCCCAATAAAACAATCCAGAGTGACTTGCCCCCGAAACAGCCTACAGGTATGGAAGTACTTTTTATAAATTCCTGGCTATTTTTGTGTACCCTATAAGATCTGTTGTACCTACTATTGAACGAATATCGAAGCAAAACAGGGTATAGCAGAAAAATTCCCAATAAAACAATCCAGAGTGACTTGACCTCGACACAGCCTACAGGTATGGAGGTGCTTTTTATAAATCGCTGGCTATTTTGGTGTACCCTAAAAGATCTGTTGTACCTTCTTTTGAACGAATATCCCAGCAATGCAGGGTAAAGCAGAAAAATTCCCAATAAAACAATGCAGAGTGACCTGCCCCCGAAACAGCCTATATGTATGGAAGCATTTTTTTAATAAATTGCTGGTTATTTTTGTGTACCCTATAAGATCTGTTGTATCTTCTTTTGAACGAATATCCCAGCAAGGCAAGTTAAAGCAGAACAATTCCCAATAAAACAATCCAGAGTGACTTGCCCAGGTACAGGTATGGAAGTACTGCTTATAAATTACTGGTAGTTTTTGTGTACCCTATAAGATCTGTTGTACCTTCTTTTGAACGAATATCCCAGCAATGCAGGGTAAAGCAGAAAAATTCCCAATAAAACAATGCAGAGTGACCTGCCCCCGAAACAGCCTATATGTATGGAAGCATTTTTTTAATAAATTGCTGGTTATTTTTGTGTACCCTATAAGATCTGTTGTATCTTCTTTTGAACGAATATCCCAGCAAGGCAAGTTAAAGCAGAACAATTCCCAATAAAACAATCCAGAGTGACTTGTCCCGAAAACGCCTACAGGTATGGAAGTACTTTTTATAAATTCCTGGCTATTTTTGTGTACCCTATAAGATCTGTTGTACCTACTATTGAACGAATATCGAAGCAAAACAGGGTATAGCAGAAAAATTCCCAATAAAACAATCCAGAGTGACTTGACCTCGACACAGCCTACAGGTATGGAGGTGCTTTTTATAAATCGCTGGCTATTTTGGTGTACCCTAAAAGATCTGTTGTACCTTCTTTTGAACGAATATCCCAGCAAGGCAGGGTAAAGCAGAAAAATTCCCAATAAAACAATCCAGAGTGACTTGCCCCCGAAACAGCCTACAGGTATAGAAGTACTTTTTATAAATTTCTGGTTATTTTTGTGTACCCTATAAGATCTGTTGTATCTTCTTTTGAACGAATATCCCAGCAAGGCAAGGTAAAGCAGAAAAATTCCCAATAAAACAATCCAGAGTGACCTGCCCCCGAAATAGCCTATATGTATGAAAGTATTTTTTTAATAAATTGCTGGTTATTTTTGTGTACCCTATAAGATCTGTTGTATCTTGTAGTTAACGAATATCGCAGGCAGGGTAAAGCTGACAAAATTCCCCATAAAACAATTCAGAGTGACTTGCTCCGTTTTGTGGTTTGTGTCTGTCTAGTTTTAACAGCGCGATACAACACGGGGAAAGTGGTTCCATTCAGATTTTCCCTTTGACGCAGTTCAAAGTATATCCCTCCTTGCGGGTAAGGCTCCTCATGCCGAGGTTCCACTCATACTTCTACCAACTTTTACAGACAAGTTGGGTGGAAGCCCCTTCTCAAGTTAACTATTCGGTAGCCCACTCCTCGCAGTACCTATTAAAAATAAATGGCGCAGTGGAAAAAACCTAAAGATGGAATTTGGGAAATCGAACGGTGAACCCCTCGCTCAGAAGTCCAACACACTAACCTAAAACTAGCAAGGAAAACACCTCACCTCACTGCTAAAGCGCTACAAAATTTCCTCTTCCTCTCCGCTTGGTATTTATCGCTGACGAAATTTCAAATAAATTCCCGCACATCGCCGAGAAATTCCCCAAATAAAATATTCACAAAACGGAAATCGAACCGCGAAGCCAACAAATTCTCATCGTGCTCCAAGGGGAGGGGTGTATCCTCTCGGAAGAAAAAAAAACGACTACTCCCATAATACCAACAATTATCGGTTGGTTAATTTGTAGATTAAAGGCGATCTTCCAATCGATGAAAGGCGGAGATTAACCGTTAAATAATCCAATTACCAGGGCCGCGATTGATCTTCAAAGATCTTCAAAGAGTGGCGGCACACCATCATAATCATAAGACGCCTGATTGGTGCGTCGAGGTGCGAATTGACGTGATCGTCAAAGCAAAGTTGGGTTTTGTTTTTTTTTTTTGTTCACAGCCGAAATCAAAACACAGATACAATGAAGTTCAACAGATGCCGCTGGCGGTTTTAGTTTTTTTTTTGTTTTTTTTGTTTTTAACTCAGTCACGTGGGAGAGAAGAGTGTGTAAATAAAATTAATTTATGCACAGAGAACTCGACGGAAGGTGTAGAGGCAGTGGCAGTGGCGCCTCCGCCGCCGTCGGTAATTTAGTTGAAGCGTTTCTTTTGTTGTCGCTGCTGTTGTTACCGGTTGGCGTTTCAAAGATCAACTTTATATTGTATCTGGGCTTGGTGTATAGTTTTACCATCGTCAAGAGAGCTAAGTGTTGATTTTATTATGACTAAGCTGGGCCGATATGCCAAGTTGCGAAATGCAAATGAGATCGGATAGATAGTAGGGACATGTACCGGAAATGATTTTGGGTATTGATTTTAGTTGCAACTTCAAGTACAAGAGGAAGGGGAATACTCGCTCAAGTGAATATTGATCAGCTGCCAAGATACTTGCAGATGAACTCAAAGCCCTTTTGAATGATTTACCAACTTAATGTGTTAAGAGGCACCTATACCTATCGACTTCCATAGATCTTATTCAGTTATGTTGACGGTTCAAAACATCGATGCAAACCGGCAGATAAGTGAAAATTGCCTGACCTTCTGCTTTCTGGTCATTACCGTCGGGTTATTTTAACACAGTTGGTGCTTTGAATAAAAAAAAAAAGCTTCGAGTGAATTTTGGTCAGTATTGAAGGAGTTTGAAGGCGTACACGTTCGATGAGTAACTGTGCGAGCCTTAAAACTATAAAGAACTAGTCAAGGGGCTTAAAATTATTTCGCAAAGTTAAAGAAACTTAACCTCTATAATTTTACCCAAGACTTCTCTACCCTACTTAACTTACCTTACTCAACATTTTTTTAGTTTACCTCACCATACCTTACCTTACCCTGCCTTACCTAACACTACCTCACCTAAGCTAACTTTGTTTTACTACCTTACGCAACATTATCATGCTTTACCTTACCTTACCTTACCTTACCTTACCTTACCTTACACTACCCTGCCTGGCCTAAGATACATTACTGCTTACTTTTTTTCAACATTACCCTGCTTTATCTAATCTTACCAAAAATGTATGTACCTTACCCAGTCATGTTGACGGTTGTTAACGATTTGCCTTACTTTATCAAAGCTTAGGCAACTTACCGTATACATTACCTTTTCTTATTATAGGAACCTTACCTAGCTTTTTCTTTCCTTACCCTGTCTTATCATACTTTACCTTTCCTTTACTTACCTTACCCTACCTTACCTTACCCTACTTCACCTTAACTTATCATACTCTACCTTACTTTACGTGACTTAAACTTGAAGAAAAATTTGAACGATTGTGTCGCACGAAGCCTTCTCTTTCATTTAAAAAAAAATCATAAAACAATGGTTCTCCATACGTTTCCACATTTCGTATCCGAATATTCATCCATGAACCATTGAATCTGTTTATAAAGGGTTTTGGACCAAGGCCCACCTATCATACGACAAACAAACTAAAGACGGTCCCATTTTGGGCTACAAATACATTTCTGTGCTAAACCTTCGTACAAGCAGAAGCTACTGATGCACAATTTGACAGCATGATAGGTTTAAACAGCTTAATTTAAGAAAAAAAAAACATTGTAGGTTATCCTAAGCTAAAAAAGTATGCTGGGAAAACCTTGTAATCTATATAGCTTTTGATGAAGATACATCGCAGACCCCAACTAACCTGCCTTAGTAACCTTTTTCTTGTAAGTCCTGTTTACATACTTCGGTGAACGTAAGTAAGTCGTCAGAATTCCTCTGTCTCTAGGCGGATAGGATTTTGAAACACCGGATGTGCCTTGATACACGCCCTCCATACCATTTGCCTGAATTTGAACTCGGAACCTTTCTAACGTCTTTCGGAAGCGAACTTCTTCGTCGCTACATTATATAAATTTGATAGGTGGTATAAAACTGTGAAACGTTTCACAAGTTTCGCTTCATCTCCCGTTCCCTACGTTTCTTTCAATATGTCGCTTGGTAAGGTTCTTTTAAAAACTCCAAGGAATGATTTTCCTATCTATAAGCAAGGTCGCTGTAGAAAACCTATCACAGATCTTAAGCTCGGCACTCTTCACCCTAAACATCGTCAATTCGGACCAGCTTGTACAACTATCTGTGCACGTATCTCTGGGGCGCCTTAATTCGAGAAGGACTTATCTAGAAAAGGTCTTAACTAAGGCGCTATAGAGATATACGTATTTTAGCCAGTCGAAAATAAGCTGCTCCACAGATACCTACTTACGTATCTTCGTACCTTTTTAATTTTGGAGATCAGCCTTTAACCAATATGCCTGTTAAAAGTCACTTCTGTACCTATTCCGATATAGGGTATCCCATGCCCACTCTTTAAAATGGTGTTCCCCATTTCCTACATGCTGCAGTTTAATTTAAAATCACACAAGAGATACAACAACAACTCGCTTACCTATATTCAACGACTGCCTTCACTCGTAGCCCGCCAAAAGTGTTTCCTCTTCCACCACCGCTCAAACACGATTGCACACACAAGACACAAAACGCACGTTGCCGTCACCCTACAAATTAAAACTCTCACCGCACGACGAGCTCTTGCCTGACGGCATCCAACAACAAATCATATGGAAACCCGAACTTTTCCCGCCAAAACTATGCACACGCACACGTGAAGAAAATTTACAACAACAAAAAAAAAACGCTTTTCCTTATACCTACCTTATACGCACCAAAGTCCGATTCCTCTTAAAAGAAGTAAGAGCTCCCTTAAACCCTACCAGCTACCACCTACCACCCTTCGGCGAATCGGTGGATAGTAAAAAAAAAAAATCAGAATCCCTTTCGATCGGAAAGAGAAAAGCCGGTAAACAGAAACTTCCGTTTTGCGTCTTTCTTCCTTCTTTCCTCTTTTGTTTGCGTTGCCTTGTTGCGTCGTAAATTAACACTTTCCCCTGGCCAAGCTGCTGTTGAAGGTGCTCACCCACCCACAAAGGGTTGCAATTTCAACCTGGGTCGAAAACTAGAAAAGTGCGTGCCTTTACACACCCACCCACTCTCTTCAGGCAGCAATGCGCTGAAGCTGAAGAACTGTTTTCTGAGCTGTCAATCAACCCTCCAAAGTGTCATAAAGTCTCTTTTTTTCTACCCCTCTCACAGCGAAACAAAAACAATATAAAACCGTTTATTTTGTGTTTTCCTATTCTTCTTTGTTTACACACCAATACACGCACTTGCTTGCTCTCTTACAACAGAGCCCCCCACCACTGTGGCATCGACGAAACCCACACTAAGCATGCACTCGTTACGTGTTTTTTTTTTCTGTGCAGGTTTTTTACCGCCGCCGCGATGAAATGAAATCAAACCAAATTGGGATACCGTTTCGAATGCATTTTTCGGACGAAAATTTCGCAAGCCACACGACCAACACGCACTGTACAAGAACACGGCAAAGAGCGAAACGGCGCGAATATTCCTTCGGATGGCAAAAGACTGGAGGAACTGTAACGACGCTCGAGCGACGACACACCAGTCGACGGGGAATGAAATCCGTTTTGGGGTTTTGCTTGACACTCTACGGGACTGGACCCCGTATGCAATATATCCCCCATTGAAGTGAGTGTACACTGGCGAAATAACGGCCAACTCTCTTTCGTTGCTCTTTTTGCACAAGAATTTTGGAGAAAATCCACAAAATTCCCCGCCCCCTCCACCACCTAAAGTGCAATTGTGTGGGTACTGTGCGATAGCAATGCACTTTTTGTTGCTGGACTCATCACACATGGCAGGGAATGGGAATTTGCAAAACTAAAGTAAAGTTGTAGTGGTTTAACGAACACATTCCCATTACCACCTGCAGGTGGATTGGTGCAGTTTCGTTGTGTGCGTGTAAGAGAAAGCTATACCGCTCTTAAGTCTTATTAGAATGGGAAGAAATGTTCACCTGCGTTTTATTGGATTCTCTTTCATTGGAGGAACATTCAGTTGGAATGGAATCCACCTGTAACTACGGAATGATTTGGCAACGGACCTCTGGTAAGAGAATTCTTTTCTTATTGGATTGGAAATAGATTATAGAAATAGAAATAGCCCCTCTTCGTAAAATGTTTGTGCCATTCTCTTGGGTGAAAAAAATAAGAACAGTCGAAGAAAATTGTAAGAATTCTTTTTTTTTCGATGGGTATCCAAAAATCAGTCTGAAACTGTCCAGATGGGAATCTTGGCTAAATAGAAAGGCAACTAGCTATTTCCGACCTCTAACAAAGCCACGCCGACCTATTACAGAAGATCTATGCCAGACCTTTGGGCCTTAGGGTGCATTAAGCCCAAAGGTGCATTTTGGCTACAGGAAAATTATACCAGGGAGGAATTCCTATATTTTCACGGTACCCAATTGTCCCCTAAAGAATGAAACGAGGCAGGTTTGCTCTTAAAAGCCTGGAAATTAAATTATTTGCATGAACCAAAGTGCGTTTCTTCCGAGGTTAGAATTCTCAAATTGCGAGCATTATTTCTAGTGACAGTCAATTTGACAGGTGACAGTTGATTTGTGCTCTGTATGTTCTGCCAATTTACATTGAATCGACTTATATTTCAGATCTTTGCTTGCAAAATTGTTCAAATTAACGTTGAAAATCGAGGTTCAATTCCAACCAAACTTACCATGAGTTAGACCTTACTGTCAAGTCAACTCATCATTCTCGCACACACACACACAGTAAAGATTGTCGGAGACGCCGTATACAGTTCCCAGCGTAGAAGTCTTGCTTCTTTAGAAAGTAATGTTGAGTAGGACCCGAGTTAGACGCCAATCAACTTTCTCGAAGTCTTTGCGGATAGATGTTGGTCTTGCGTTTGGTAAGGTTTGTGTGGGCAGACGAGGCGTAATCCGTGTAAGACCCAGGTCAATACCGACCTATTGTGGCACCCGTCGGTGGAAAACAGAGTTTTTCCCTTACTTTTTGTGGGTATACCCTATCAAAAATCGAACTTGTTCAAGAATTAAAGCCGCGTGGCCATAAGGTGCGGCGTAGGTTCGGAGAATGAACCGAAAAGAATATTGCTCTAGGTCTTCGTTGTCAAATCAAAGTTTTATTGAACGGCTACCCTCAATAAGCTAAATTGCTGGCTTTGGAAACTCCGTTAAAGGTCTCTACTTGTTGTGTGCTTCATGGGAAGGTGGCCCGTTTTTCTTCAAAGACTGCCAGATTGTTAGGTGCTACGAAGAGCGCTAAAGAGCCATGGGTGGCGACTTTTTACTTCCTCAGCTGAATGGGGTTGATTGGAAGGTTTCAACAAGACGGCTCAAGTTGCCTTAAGAGCGACAGCATCAATTTATTGCCGGATGCAATTGTTCATAACCTGTGTATGAACCCGTGGACTGACCTCCACGATGTAATCTTACAACCAGAGACGCTGTTCTGTGGTGAAGTTTGAAGTCGCTAGTCCACGCCAATAAACTACAGACGTTGGACCGCTTGGAGGTCGGCATTCGCCTCTATATTCAAGATAAATGGCCGCAGTTATACGATAAAGCTTCCAACAGTTCGACTTTAGGAGTGCATTTCATTTAAGGCGACCTATGGACCCAAAGTCATGTTGAGGCACTCCTGGCATGAAACTGTCTTAGAGCCAATATTTAGCTTAGTAATTCTGACAGCTTGTGGCGTAGTGTGTTGGACTATAAACCGAGGGATCCTTGGTTCGATTAAAAAAAAAATAAAAAAAATACCATCTTAAGGTCCTTTTCCACTGCGCCACCTAACGCGAACGTCTGACAAACATCCGAGAGTATAACTGCCATGAAAGAGCTTCCCAATTAGCTATTTGGACTCGGCTTAAAATTGTTAATCCCGTCCATTCGTCCCAACGATGAAAGACTCACACAAAACAAATGGTTGCTAGACCTAGGGTCCCTACAGACCTGTTGCGCCAACAACTTAATTTTTTTTAAATCTGACAGCTGGCTGACTTAGTTTTGATTGGCCTAGATCGGTCACATTACCAGTTTTTTTTCAGTTGACGTTTCACGGACAGGTAGCTGACAAATCTTGTCGAGCATTTTAAAACTTTGTACTGAGCTGACATATTTCGTATATGTGCCTGACATAGGACTCTGGAATCATATGTTTTAATTTCCATTTCAAAGTTGTAAGCTTCTAAAAAAGAATCACTCTTCCTACGAATTTTCTGTTTTTCGCTGGGAGATCGATGGGGATTGCTCTTGCTCCGCAAGAAGGGTTGGTTCTGCCATCGTTCTATAAAAGATCGCCTCTCAGAGAGCTCCTATTTGCTGTCCCCCTCCACTACTAACAGTTTTAGGGTTTTGCGAATCAGCCTGGACATCAACCCGACAAATATAAAGATGGGTAAAATGCATGATGGCAGTCTTGAATTTTTCGGCGACTTATACCTTTGATCCTCTTAAGCTTGAAATTTCTCTGCTCAATATTGTACCGATCCTTGCAGCTTTTTCGCATGAAGACCCTTTTCAATTTTTGCACAGAAGTGGGGGTCAACTTGCTAATCTGTTTATAGAGCTCATTGCTCAGTACCACATGACTGGATAGAAGAAAGTGTAGGACCCTAATCCACAAAAACGACCGTGATGTCGTCACAAAGGCCAACAGCAAACAAGGTCGAGAACAGCTTGCCGCATGTGACAGCTATTTGTATATATAAACAATTTTTGTTTCTTGTAAAATAAATTAATTCTGTTTCAAAACGTTTAAGGAAGCAGTTGGTTTTCGTTTTATCCGTTCAAAATTAACGGATAGTATTTTGCTTAAACAAATAACCGGTGAATCATTCAAAGTCGAACCCTACCAGCTCAGGAAGACGCGATTTGACGGAAACAATGAACAAAAAATGTGTTGATTTGCGGGACTACAAAAACAACCTCATCGACCGTCGAACGTGGGTTACAAGTGTGTCACAAGTGCATCACACGGAAGTCCTTAAGTTCAAGTCTTATTAGGCAGGATCGATAGCCACAAAAAACCCGCCCCGCGTCGCTCGCAACTGCCTTCTAAATTCATGCGAGGAATTGTCAAAGAACCAGACAAACCGAAAGACCACAGCCTCCAAACTGCGATAATCAACCCCATAGCTCTCCCAATTCCGTCTCTCCCTTAAACCTACCAATTCGCGACTTCCCATAGCTGCCCACAACATACACGAGCGGCATGATGATACCGCGCCACAATAATTCGCCTTTATAGAGTGTTTTCGGTAATAAAATCTTTTTATTATTATGAAAACGATCGTAAAACTTTTGAATTTATTGACCAGAGGCGGCGGAATGGTTAACCGTGATTGTCGGCTATAAATAGAAGAAAAAGGGACTCTATCCCAACTCCATCATACACAATCGCTCCGAGCAACCGCCCAACGATCCGACAAATTACTACACGCAATAAAAAAAATTGAGAACCAGCTAAAAATACTATCACGACATATTAGGAAGATGGGAGCGGGGTGATGCCGATGGTGGGCCCCCTCTGTCATTAGGCAAAACATAAAAGTCTCTTCGCATTATTAAAGGCGAATGTTTAACGGCCTCGGCTTTTTATCCCCCGATGTCACCAAATTCTCTTTTAAGATACGAGTGAGTATTTGAGGTTTCAGTCCCGATATTAAGTGCACTAGAAATAAAAATAAAAAAAACCTAAACATTTGGTTAATCAACGAGCGAGTAAATTACTTTGCATCGCCGCCACTGACTACACACACGCATTCATCACGCAGTCGAGTGGTAAAACATTAAAATTAAATAAACTATAAACAAAGTGATTTGTTAAAAAGCGATTAACACGGAGGCCGCGCAAAAGTTTAATTGTCTGTAATTTAGTGTAAGAATGGCGCTCGCCCCAAAGAGACAGAGACAGACAGAGAGAGAGAGAGAGCTTGGAATTCTTTATGAGGCATGAATAAGTGGGAAATTTATTGCACTTTTTGGCCGATTTATTGGCGTTGTTTAAATTTCGGCGGCAATAAATTATCGATTAGTTGTATCTGGAGGAGTGTGTTTACACCTACTTTCGTTCGACTGTTTATATTGGGTTGAGATTTGAAAAAATTAGTGCGCCAGATATCCTTTCCAGTGGCGGCTCGTAGGAATTCACCGATTGACTTGTGCTCTGAGAATCCTATACTAGATTTTTACAAAGTCTTAAACGGGCATTAGTCTTCTTCAACATCGTCTGCAAGACAAGTTCCTCTCTGTCGGTGTGATTGCCCGAAATCCTTAGATTTATGACGAGCTTCATGGACGAGCTGTGACAAGGACTTATGTCGATCCTGGCCTTCAAACCAAACTTGGTGTTCCGCATCACTCTCACCGAAGCCGTGGTAGAAGGAGTTATCCAAGCTGATGCGCTGTCATGTGACTTCTTCAACGTTCGAGTTGAGAAAATCGGAAAGTTTCCATCGCTTTTCGGACACATTTGCTTCATGGAAAAATATCGATTCGTAAATGGGATTTTTAAAGTTGAGAAAGCTAGGTATTGTTTTTTTCGTACAAAATTTCGAACTCGAGATGTTAATCAATTCTGACATTACGATGATAGGCGAACTCAAGAAAGTGGGTCGCAAAATTCTGTCCGTCTGTCTGTATGTCTGTATGCCCCGAGGCCTACAGCCTAAACGGCTGCCCGGATTTCGTTCAAACTTCGGATTTGGAGTTTGGGGGCTTACAGTTCGGGGCAATTTTTTTTTTTGCATGGTAACCTCAACATTAATGGTACTTCCCATACAAAATATTCATACCAGTTTGATTTGTTCGAAAACGGCTCTAACTATTTCAACAAAAATTGATATTTAAGCTTGAGTAGGTGAGGTAAACATAACTGCATACTCAGTTTTCCGCTAAAAAATCGAGTAACGGCACTTTTGAAATTTGGACATATCTCGAAAACGGTCCATACGATTGTATAAAAAATTATTTACTTAGGTAATATGGTCATTTCTAACTTAATGGAAAACTCAGTTTTTCTCTGTATTATCGTAAAATGGATTTTTGAAAAAAGTCATTTTTGAGAAATTTAGCTTTCTTTAGTTTATTTGAAAACGACAATAACGATTTCGACTAAAATGCAAACTTAGAGTAAAATTGACGTTTCAAAAATGATTGAGTCCTTAATTTTCAATTCGAATCACCTAAACCGCTAATTTTAAAAACTGCTCATATCTCGAAAACCCCATTTTCGATTTCGATAAAAATTTAAAAACCAAGTAATGCTTACATCCCAAACAATAACTTGTACTCGGTTTTCACCTAAATAGTTAAGCAATAGTATTTTTCAAACTAAACATTGCAGTATTTGGTACTGTTTTTTCTGATAAATTTTGCAAAAACCGCTCTTACGATTTTGACCAAAATGCATATTAAAGATAATGTAAGTATTCTCAATAAGATTCCGTACTTAGTTTTTCTCAAAAAATTCAAACAAATCACTTTCTTAAGTATTTCTCAAAAATTACTTCCCAAATTCCGATCTTTATTTACATATTTTCGGTATAATTTTGAAATAATAACAATGCCCCAACTTCCAATAACAGATACGTAAAACTTATTTTTAGCAAAATTACCAACTTCAAATTTTGTTCAACCATATTGAATAAATATTTCCAACAACTTGGAGCTTACACAATCAGCAACTCCCACTTCATTTACATTAAAACTTTTGATGAACGAGAAAGTTACGTTCGACCCAGTCGTGCACTTTATTTCACAAGTAACTGGAGCTGGATTGAGGCCCAAGTCCACCCGGCTGGAGTTGGAGTGCCACCGAAGAAAAACGTTCAGGCCGAATTTGGTGCGCCTGGCGGTAGCAGACTGACCTAGCTGTCTCAAAATTGATTTAGCCTCGCCAAGATTATAGGAAGCTCATTATAAATTTTTTAAACTTTAATAGGACCCTTAAGGACTCCTGTTTCAATGGGATACCTACCACTAACGTGTTCAATGCACTAAAAAGCCTTTTTATAGAACACAATGCCAGCTGTTGCCGGTCCAAACTGACGAAAAAAAGCGCGTTTGCCAAATTCCTAAGAGTATAGGCGAAAGTAGGCAACCTTGTGGTACACCAAAAGAAGAGATTCAACTGCAGTAGGTCTCTTCGAGATTTTAATGTATGTGCCTTGAAATAGCATTTTCCTAGCTTTTCTCAACCCGATCTCCGACAGAGTGTCAATCTTTTGACTGATGTCAAAAGGTAGCTGAACTCCTTCTTCAATATTCGCATCCGTACTTCAGCTTTCAGCTCCTACCAATAAGTGCTCCGAGTCCATACCGTTGACCGTTCCAATGCACTGCAGCAGGCATATCTGGCTCCAACAAAAGTCTGTCCGAAACGTGTCTGACTTCCCATCTTACGGATAGATTCTCATTATCTGTGGCAGCCCCCACCCGACAGGCCATTCCTTACATTCGCTGACACATCATAAACTCAGCCCTGTGATGGAGGGCAATAAAAACATCCTTCGCCAACATCGCCCGGCGTGTAACTACAACTACCACTGCAATGAAAAACAATCGGCCGCCCACGCCCCACGATCGTTTATCATTCGGTTAAATGGCCATTAAATGTGTCCATTCCTGAGAGCGGCCGGTCGCACAGCAGCGCAACATCAACATCATATCTAACGGATAAGTGCCCATATTCATTGTCATCCATCAAAGGACTAATAAACTGCTGTGTGTGCGCGCACCCATGCAATGGTGCAAAAATTCATCGTCAAATAGTCGAATCCTGTTTTGTTTTTTGCATACAGTCCTTCTTTGCATGCGGCTACTACAACCGGACCGATGTCCACTTTGCAGCAAAAGTGTCGCAGCGACACAGCACTGAAGTGAACATCAGGACTTAAATTACCATCATATCCTGTCGTATATCCTCGCAGTCCATTTATTCATCAGATGCATGTCGCCTCGGTATATACCTACTGGTACACACCGAACCGTTGCACGAATCCATCATTCAGGACGACCATGGTCGTACATATGAAGCCATCCTGCAGCCCGCACCATCGCGTAAACAATTCAATCCAAATCCACTGACAATGCACACTCTAGAGGGGGATGTTTCCCCCGGTGACCATGACCACTCGCAGAGACGCAGTTGAAGGATGATGGTCGTGCCAGTGTGATGTGCATACGTCTCGCGTTATCATAACTTTTTTGACACCTTGCCCCGACTGCTGGTGAACTAAAAATAAAAAATAAAAAAAAAATACCGCCCCGTAACAATCACGTTCCAGCATCCTCTGGACCGGATTAGGGAGCAGATCCCTTTTGAGCTGTAGCCGAGTTGATTCGCATTGTCCAGTGTGAATTATTTCGCGCGTTGTTTTTCTCCCCATCGCTCGTAAATAATTCAAAATTATTATTCATGTCTGAGCGGGGCAGACGACTGCATGCATGATAAGTCTGCAGTCCAGTTCGCAGTCGCAATCGTCAGGACGAAATATGGTCAATGTCGCGTTTGGGAACGAAACGCCACTGGATATACAAACACACAGTCGAGTGTGAGAGTTGATGTTTAGAAAAGGACGCTCGTCAGAGCAGAATGTAAATAAAATTCTCAGTGTATCCTATGACAGGATAACATCTTTGTTATTAGCTTTGTGGCTAGTTTAGTGAAAGTCCTTTTTTTCATATGCGATGGTGTACACATTTCGGTTTGTTTCTCATATTTGGATGTTAGCTGGGAAATTTATGACTCTGTCCTTGTGTTGATGGTATTTTTTTTTTTTTTTGAGTTTCGGGGGCACTTTGAAGGACACCGCATTTGATGGAACATTTGATGGCTGCGCATATGGCACTGGAGGGTTCGCAGTAGTCTGTCCTTTTTGCGTGGTCAAATGGGCGAAAGATAATTTAAGGAGCAACCCAGATAAAGAGTGGACAAACAGAAATAAGAAATTGTTTGTCTCTGTGGGTGGATTTATGGGTAATGGACGTTTTATGGACGCAAACACAGAGCTGCCGTTTGGTTTTTATTTGGCAAAGTTATGGCTGGGTTGTTGGTTGTATGCGAAATGAATTTGAAGTTTGATCGGTATACGAAGGAAGAGATCGCCAAATAAGTTCCAGGAATCGATGAAAAACAAGATAAGGACATTTGGATGTTTCCTTGTTTTCACCCGACTCCTTGTCGTTAAATTTGGTAGCTTTTCGAAAGCGGAATATACGTGATGTTATTTTGTGACGTAGATACTTCATACGCAAAGTGGCGGAATTTTTTACCCTATGCAGCGTCACTCGTACGTTTTCTCTGCGCCCGTACTAATAACAAATTTTAGTCACGACTAAAAATAAACGGAAGCTCACAATAGCAAAATTTGTATTTAATAAATAAATAAAAAGCTATTTTAACTTACTAAAATTTAAAGTCGAAACTAAAAATGTTCATTGTCAAGGCCCGATGTCCCTTGTAAAATCGAAGAGGAAGAGAGCGCGCCGCGCATGAACAAATTGAAAGCAAATGCCGTAGGAAGTCTTATGTGTCCTTCATTTATGGATAAGTCCTTTCTAGTGCCGCATGAGCTGGACTCGATGGGGTGGAACAGAAGTCCCTACTTCGATTCGGGTCTTATGTCCCACCTGCGTCTTATGTGGGTCTCAATTATCTTATATCCCTGCCCCCCTTGACTCCATTGGTTTGATGGAAAATAAACTTCCCTTGAATAAATATATCCTAGACCATAAACAAGAAAAACGGAAAACAAACAGACGCAGATAGTTGGAAATATGAAATCTCTACTTTTATATGAAAACTCAACCAACCATGGTTTGTCCAGGTTAAACTCATAAACCACCGAACGGATTTCGATGAGACCTTCACTAAAATATACTCTGGGCTTCTCTGCGTGCTCTTGGCTACAAAATGTCTGCTCCTTGCTCATTTATTTATATTAAAAAAAAATATTTTTCCCCCTGTGTGTTTAAGAATCCCAAATTTTTGAATTTACTTCATTCAACTTACAAAAAACCTTCCTAGATCTAAATCAATACAAAAAAGCTTATAACCGTTTTTAAAAAAATACTTTTCTGATTATTTTCAGGTATGAACCGTTTTCCTTATCCATTCACTGGGTGAGTACAAAAAGTTAAAAAAAATATATTTCACTTTGTCAAATGCCTCAAAACTGTTAAATATATTTTGTTTTGTATTGTACACCCATACGCTGTGCTTTGTCAGGTGTCTGTGGCGTATGTCGGTCGTAGAACGAGAGTGGAATGTGTGATATTGTCACTTGTCTTGACTTTCTAAAATGAGTGGTGAATTACGTTTACATTTTTATTTCTCATCTAAAATTCAACCTTTTTAAGTAAATCTGGTTGTGGTCCGTTTGGCAGGAGTTCCGAGCTCCGATGAAACGAAAAAGCGACAGGAAATAGGAGGGAATAGCGCTCCTGGTATTAGGGAAGCTCATATTATGCTCGCTCGTGTAAGGACTGCAAAGATCGACTGCATGCATTAAAATACCTGTGATCTAGGCCAAGCATCAACCATTTATCAAGCTTCGTGGAGTTTTACTTCCACTTTGCCTTGCTTTCCAGGGCGGCCCTTTTTTTTGATAGGTTTATAAGTGAGAAAATAGTTTGCGGTTTTTGGCTGCTTTTCTAAATTCTGCTTTTCAAAATTCTGATTTACAAAATTAATAAAAAAAAAAAAGTAGTTTGAGCCATGGCTGCCAGGTCTTGAACTAGTTCGATAGCCCAATTTGAACATTTTTGTAGCCCAAAATCGGAGCCAAAAAGGTGGCCTAAAAAGTAGCCGAATCTTATCGATAAAACTAAAATAATAAAAAAAATTTGTAGTTGATTTGAAATGTTAAAACCAATGAGTGGAATCAGTGAATAAAAAGTATCGGCAAATTGTAGAATTCCTGAAGAGTATTTTTAGGGACGAAAAGCGCTATAGAAAAAAAAATGCTCATGAAAAAACCTCAGATTTATAGTCCAATAAGAATTGGCCTATCATACTAAATGTTTTGTCGGAAATTTTGGAAAAAGTTAGCCCAATTTCTGATAAATAGCTCAAACTGGCAAGTCTGGTTGGCGCACATATCCGGTTAGGACCCTAACTCTAGGTCTAGCTTGTGTGGGTTGCTGGGGGACCCACACCTTTATGCCGAATCCAAGTAACTGCATGAAGAAGCTTTCCCAGGGTAATTCTACTCTCGATTATTTGTCAGACGTTCGCAAGACGTGACGCAGTTTCAAAAATAGTGTGACCTAAAAGTGTGACTTTTATAATTTTGGGGGTTCAACCGGATGTCCCTCGCTTTGTAGTACAGCTTCCCCGTAAATTATAAGCCAGTCAACAAAACATTACCAAAAAAACTTCCTTTCAAAACGAAGATCAAGTGAAATAGTCCTTTCGGTTCATTTACTGTGAACTTATGACCCACAATATGTCACAGGCGCCTTAAATTTTTCCCCAAACTGGACCAAAATCTCTCCGCAAAATCTTTCATAAAATGGATGGTCAAGGCTTCAATTGCTGTACACTGCTCTACTTATTTAAGTCTTCATAAAGACAGTCTTCGTCAGCACTATACGCCTTCTCTGTGACTGCGTATTATCACGAAATACCCCAGGAAATGTCAAACTGCACTCCTAATGGCAGATCCTTCACCTGTTCTTCATCGCTTCGACAAGTTAGCTTTTCATATCTGACTAGGACTAGGACTAGGACTACCAATCCTTCGGTTCGTGGCCCGGTTTCATCCACTTAAATTCGCCCTCCAACTTAAGACTGTCACTCTCCAAATGTAAAACATGCCTCCAAATGCGATGTGCGAACAAACAGATTTTAGAAATAGAAAAGAAAAAAAATTGAGGAACAAAACAAATCAGGGACTATATCCAAACCGAGATGCGGAATGAGCCCTCCCGCCCCACTCCGGTTTATGCCACAATTTGATACGTCTGTCGGTTGTTTTGGACGACCCGTGTGATGCTAATACGAACTCGAGTTCGTTCTTTATTTTTCGCTCGCCTCGGTTTGCGTTGTGTGTATGGGGTGGTGAAGCTGAATATTAACCGCCTCCGAGTGGTGGGTGATTGATTAAAAGTTGAAAGCATGACAACGCGCCTGATTTATTAGTCCCAAAACTGTGTTTTTCAAACTTCAGCGCTCAAAATGCAAACGTGATGAGCACAAGCAGGGGCAGCAACAACAAAAAAAATAAAACTCAACCTCAAACTGAAGGAGGGAAAAAAAAATTAAAAATTAAACGAACATGTAGATATACCGAACCGATACCGAATGTGAACGCGCGGCTTCGTCGTCGTCGTCGTCGTCGTCGTCCGGGTGTCATGCGATGCAGTGTATGGAAAACTTTTAGGTTACGTATAGTGAGTGCTGTCGTTTTGAAGGGATCTGGGAATCTCTGGATTTGGATATAGATTCGCTCGGATATGTGTGTGGCAGAGAAACTTTTCTGTGATATAACAGATAATTTTTTTATTTTTTTTTTTTTTTGTTCTGTTTGTCGCCCGCCAAACACATCTCACAGTCACACTCATTCCGTTGGGAAAAGCTGAAGCTGAAGCGTTGTGTACTTTGTTTTTTGTGACAAACCGTTCCATTGGTGGCGACATTTTTCGATTTGTAATTAGAGGCAACTCTCTCTCGCCGGGATGAGTGAGTCAGTATTCAGTGAGTGTGGAGATGGTTGAAATTTCGCATAAAACACACGCGAAGTGACACTCGTCGTACATAGAGCAACAGGAGTTGGAGAGCGCGCTCGCAATCGGCGTACACTAACGTTGTAGGTATGTTCCAGAAGCGACAATAAAACAGCAGCAGCACGGCAAACACTGACAGCCAAAGTGCCAACCAGAACAAATAACCAAACTGGTGAACAGTGAAATTTTTTGACAGGCAATCGGGGACAGTAGCACCAGACAATTGGAATTATTATGCGGCAGTCATAATCGTGACAGTTTAGCTATACACTCGCTCTCATGTGTAAATATTTTTTTTTTGCTTTAGCAGAAAGTAAGGAGAACGGGATCGTACATGGTGTCCTGTATAAGGCTCATGTTGATTGGCACAAGTGCGGGCAATGAGTTCCATTTTCAAATATTTTAATTTTTGTCTTTTGTTCAAGTGGTGTGGGAAATATTTACCACCAATGTGACTGACAGTTGAGTGTATGATTTTGGTATCCACTGATAGCCTATATAGCTCTAAACAGTGGAAATGGCTGTTTGCAAGTGTAACTCATTTCCGGAAGAAGTTTCTGCAGCGCAGATTTGCAAGCTCAAGTGTCAGCTTATCTGGAGTTGTTGGCAAATTAAATGGGCACTTGTAGTGCATCCAGAAAGCGCCCACCAGGGGCCTATAACACAGAACAACAAGTCAAAAAGTCAACAGGTACTTGTGGAATTATATAAGTCTGCCAAGTCTGTTAAAAAGCTGTAACACAAGAAAAATTATAACAATTGTTAAACACGAAAATTTCCCTCGATTTGTTGGATCAGTTCAACAAGTCAGTCTGCAAAGATTCGCAGAATTTGCGAAGAAAACAAGATGAGACTTCTAAGTAAACTTTAATTTATGGGGGAGACTTTCAGTAAGGTAATCAATAACTTTTACTGTCACGCGAAATTTTTCAACAACTTTGGAATCTATTTCGAAATTTATTCTGTAACGCAGTTTTCTAAATGATTACGTTTAACATAAAAAAAACAAACCATACAACTTGACATAAAAAAAAACATATACCGACTCAAACACGTCTTTTATTCAGACTGACAGGCTTTCTTTCGCAGAATACTTAACAAGCAGATCATAATATATAAAGAAAAGAGCTTACGGCTTACAATTAACAAAGTCGATAGTTTACATAAAAACTGTGGTTCACTCGTTCGACATTACAACTATGCATTGTTAGACAGTATTGTCTGTTCTTCATGTAAACATAAAAGCATAAATAATTGATTATGTAAACGAGAATTGGCAAATAAGAGAACAGGGTGGCCAAGAGACATTTTAATGAATTGAAAGTTGTTTACATAATGAAAAGCAAATTTAATATTAGAAATGTCTTACAATTCTTTCTTTAAATTGTTTTATATTTCGTATATTCTCACTGTCACTGTCTGACTCAGCGTAAAAGAAAAAATATTTTTAATGGCAAATTGTTAGGTATTCACTAAATAAATTTTAAATGATCTATCACACTTTGCAAACACTATTGCAAATGTTTAATTCTAACAAGTCGGTCACCGTCGGTTAGAATTAATCAACTTTTTAACAACTTTTTTAAGCACTTGTTGTTTCCAATTTTTTTTTTTTTACATACTTTTTTTATTCCATTAATAACTTAAAGTTATACAAAAGCTTAAAACAAATTCAATTTAAAAGGTAGAAGAGCATTTAAGTTATAAACTGAAATAGTTATGTAAATTCTGTTGTCAAAATTAGACAATAAATATAGAATTTATTTATCGATGGGGATGCGATAAAAAATAAGTTTAAATTCGACTATAAAAAAAAAAGAAAAATTTTTATAAACAAAAAAAGAAATCAAACCAAAGGATTCAGTACATTACCAATTGCAGCGTGGTTTAACGAGAAAAGCCAGCATCTTACATTTTTCAGATATACGGATTTAACTCGCTCACATCTCAGACTTGAAGGTAATTTATTGAGCAAACGCGGAGCAGTAACATTATAAAGGGTTTTCCAATGAGAGGTGTTATTGTGAATGACCCGCTATTTCGGTAGCTGTCACCTTTTGAAGCTTTTATTCTTTGACATTTGACAAGTAGAAACTACGCCATTACTAAAAATGGAACGATACACGCTTTTATTAAAATTCACTACAAAAATGGTGAAAATCTTGCAGTCACAGTTCGCAAAACTAAAGCATTTTTTGGTCGTCGTGAATTTTTTATTGATTTTTGATTTTTTATGGTCGGCGTTGGATGGTATTGATCTGGACAACGTTTACTTTCAACAAGACGGCGAAGCAACGAAACCATTGATCTTTTACGGGAAAAGTTTCCGGACCGTGTTATCCCTCGAAGAGGTGATCACAATTGGCCACCGAGATCTTGTGACTTAACACCTTGCGACTTCTTCCTTTGGGGCCACGTGAAAGATAAGGTCTACGCCAACAGCCCAGCGTCGATTCAAGACCTCAAAGATAAAATTCGTGAGGCTATCGAGGACATAGGGCAGCCACTTTGCGATTTGGTTATGGAAAATTTCATGAAAAGGATATGGTCCTGTATGCGTGCTCGTGGTGGCCATTTGGCTGATGTTGTTTTTCATTATTAACGGCATACCTTCCTCTTTATTATGAAATAAACATCCGATCATTTATCTAAAAAAATGGCATATTTCTTTGAATACCAAAATAACACCTCGTATTGGAAAACCCTTTAGAAGGTGGAAAAATGTGGTTTATTGATTGTAGGTACATTGACGAGATTGCTAGTATTGACGCGCAAATTAAGGTTTTCATAAACCCTAGGAGAGTTGTAACCGGACTTTTCAAAAAATAGTTTTAAAACTTTATAGAAGTATAAATGTCGCAATGGAAGAACAGTCCAAAAACTAGGAGTACGACAGTTAACTTTACACATAATACGAACAGCGTGTTTTTGTTTTATTAGCAAAGGCTCTAATTTATTATAATGTGTACCACCCCAACAAGCTATACCATACTGAAGTTTAGATTTGAGAAGACCATTATAGACTAAGTTTAAAATTGGCAAATCATAAACAGTAGATTTATAAAATTTCCCACTTGTTAAATTGCTCTAAAACAATTGTTGAAGTGCTCCCAGGCTGGTTGATTACACATTTTATTATTATTATTATTATTTATTAACTACTTCAACATAAATGTTCAGGTTAATCTTAAAACTAACATCACTAGCTCCAAGGCTTACGGCTGGGAAACATGTTACACAAATTTCCAACAGTTGTTGAATTTCACTTGTTTAACAAGCACTTGTTGTATTGTGTTATAGGCCCCAGGTGGCACTGTGTACCATTTGCCTTTGCTGGTAACGGCAGGCGAATTATAACGTCAGGAGTAGTCAGCTCAGTCCCAGCTACGGTAGTCTGGGCGAGTGAACTTTAAGCCACATGCGATATGAGGAGAACTGACATCAGTAACCAAGTGCTAAAGGCGAAAGTTAGTCGAAGAGCGGTAGGTCGCCTCAGTTCTTCTTTGGTAGAATAAGGCCCTTAGGAAGAATTATTTATAAGAGTTATTCCCACGATCAGTCGTCTTCTGTATTTTTGAAACCTCCAATATTGAGCTTCATCCTTGCCATAAAACAACGCTTACCTTTGGCTCCTTGAGCCGATCTGTATTGAACTTGCATCTATGACAACTTGACGAAGCCATTTAAAAAAAAAAAAAAAAAACAAAATAAAAAGCAATTTTTAGAAAAAATAATCAAAAAGCCATTTTTACTCAAACTAAATAAATCTTCTCTCCTTCATTCCGTTTCAACAGAGAAGTTGAGACGGTCTTTCTGATATTCTGAACTTGATCATGCTAGACTTTGGTCTGTACTTCACCCTTCTGTGTGAAACTTGAGAGCTGATTGGCAGCTTAAATTCCTAAAAGAAGAATTGTCTCTCTTGGGTTTTTCTTGTTTTCTCGGATTTTTAGGAAGCATTTTGGGTTTTTGACACTTTAATCCCAGTGATGTCAGAAAAAAGTGCGATTTCGGTCAAAAGTTTCCCAAGATGTAGGCGTGGCAGGTGAACAATGAACGGCAAAATAGTCTTTTCGGAGTCTGAGGGAACACTACCAGTGATGACAGATTGCAAGATATATCTTTTTATCAAGATTTTTAAGCTCCAAAACATGTACAAGACTTTTTACCTCGAAATCATCAAATTTAAAGATTTTTGATAACAAGAACTTTTTAAATCTAGCACATTAAAAGAACCTTTTCTTTTGAAGGAAAACGTTTTCTATTAGTTCCATTATTATATAAAATGTGAGTCGAACAGAGCCCATGCACAATTTCTGTCTCACTAACGTTTTGATCAACTCTAAGGAAACATGCATTTTAACGAATTTGATAAAATAACTGATGTAACGTGTTTTTTTGTAAAAGTGGTTTAGTATGCACTAGTAGTAAAGTATGTACTTCAAAATTGTATTTTAAATTTCGCTCTTTTTATATTTTGAACAAAATCTTGAAAAAAATATTTTTTGTTTCGGAAAAACAAGATTTTCAGATTTTTTATCTGGCAACACTGAACACTACTTCCAAAAAGAGTTTCATCAAAATCTGTGCCAGAATTTTTCACTGGTAACAGACAGAAAACCGCCTAAGGCTTTGTTGTATGTAGCGACTCAGGCGTTAGGTCTTATCGCCCAAGGTCATAACGCCCAAATCACAAAATGTCCTAGCACCCAAAAGCGAAATTTCTTTAAGAAATCAAAGGAAAAAAGCGCCAGAAGGCCCAAAAGAAATGCCACAACGCCCAATATTTTTCTCAAATGTCATAAGGCCCAAATCAAGAAATGTCATAACGCCCAAACGAATACTTGTTTTAGAATTTGGGCATTATGACATTTCATTTGGGCGGTATGACATAAATAATATTTTAGAAAGCATCGCTCATGCTCTAAACACCCAAAACGAAAATGTTTCATAAGGCCCAAAAACTGGCACATGACCCAAAAAGATTAGAAGAAAGACGTCAAAAAGCCCAAATATTAAGACAAATGACAGAAAAAAATCGTTAAATAAGAACATAACAAAACTGTAGGTAACAAATTTTTAACAAGGAACAAAAAATTATATTTTTCAAAATATTATAAAAAAAAACTATAAGAAAAAACAATTCAAACAAGATATTATATTTTTTTCAAAAATAACAAAAAAACTTGCATTGTATCCACAACAATTTTCCCGCAGCAAGGAGAATTACAATTTTCTTCATTATTTGCTACAGCTTGTGCCTGTAATTTAATGTAGCATTCATTGCACATTTTTAAATGTTTGCAAGAAAGAGCAAGGATATTCGGTTGTTTATCCTGACCAATTACACACAAAGGTGCTGATAAGTTTGATGATTCTTCAGCAACAGTTTCGTCTGATCCGCTTAATTCGCTTGATTCTTCCTCTGAATCATTCCCACCAGTTGCTTCAAAAATGTCTTCTTGTGGCTCCATCTCGGTACATACATAATTTTTGCGATACACCAATCTATGTATAGACGGTGATTTTTCCGGCCTGTACAATTTGATCATTTCGGTCCCTACTGAGCTTTCGTTTTTTTGAACCCCCCAAAGTACCGCCACTAGTAAGCATTTGAAAACTTCTGCTTTTTTCAAACTCCTCCTTGTTAAGAGCAAGCACATGCTCATGTTGTGTGTGAATCGAATTATTAGTTTTTAAGCATTATACCAGCGGATGAGATTTCAACGCGCACATTCAGTCTTTTGCATAGCAGACGTAAAATGCTTTGCCTTTGTATGTTGATTTTTTTTTATATAATTCTTTTTCACTTGTCAATAATAAATTAAGTTAGAGCTCACTCTTTTCCCACTTACAAACACAACATTTTCACCTTGCATTTCGTTGCACTCACGACCACAGTTTTTGAAAAAATTACAAATTTAAGAAAATGTCACAACGCCCAAACAATCTCATTAAAAGTGTCATAAAGCGCAAATCGCACGTCACAGGGCCCAAAATAAAAAAAACAGGAATATTGTTGGGTCTTATGACCTTTCTAAGATTTCGATTTTCTCGAATTTAAAGTATTTTTGGGCGATATGACAATCTATTTGGGTCTTTTGACGAATTATGCCACGAAATTTTGGGTCATGTGACAGCTTTTGGACGCTATGACATTTTTTTTAATTTTTGCGTTACGACCTTGGGCGATCAGACCAATCAAAATCAAATCAATTTCAAATTCTTAAGAAAAAGTTTGGGCGTTATGACATTTTTAATTTGTGCGTTACGACCTTGGGCGATCAGACCTAACGCCAGCGACTCAGTACCGGACTCCATTTTGTATTTCAAATTGCACCAGGCTAAGTTTGAAATGAAGACTAAGTGCAGTCTAACGAATAAGGTGGTGAAATTTAACTCTTGAAAATGGGAGCCAAAAGGACTGACTGTTGCCGAACTACATAAATACCAATACCAAAGTGGCCTGTGGCCCACCAAAAATTCCAGTCCTCTCTCTTTCCTATGTCAAAAACTGTCTTTCAACTTGAGCGCAACAAACAAACAAAGAATCTACCCCGATTGTTACAAAATGAGTGATTACACTCCCCACCCACCTCCCCCAAATTCCTATGTAGCACCAAACTCACACTGCAGCATTTAAGCCTGGGGGAGAACCGAAATGAGAATTTAATGGACTTGATTACTGATGGGCAATAAATTTTCCTCAAATCAAAAATACAGAAAAAAAAAACGTACTTCTTGAAGAAACTACAAAACAGACTCCAATCAAACACTCACAACAAACAGATACAAATCGCGCGCTCCACATATTGTCATCATATCCAGAAAACACCACCAGCTCCAGCCACCACACCACCTCTTGGTGGTGGTGCCTCCATCAAGTGTTTATTTGCTGGTCCCTTCTTTTTTTTTTGCTCTTTTTGTATTTTTTAATTTGTATTCTTCAGATACATTCTGACATGAGATGGATTTATGGCCGAAAGATTTATTGGACTCAATGGCAGATGATGATGATGATGATGATGATGGTGGTGGTGGTGCTGCTGACGATGGTGTTCTGTTCTGTTCTGCTCTGTTGTGCTCTGTGGCCTGGCCAAACTCGATGTGGCGTCGTCATCCGCAGCTTTCTAGTCGTGTTATACGTTCTACTAACAGAGTTTCCATTTATCTGGTCATATTTCTCATAATTGGTTGGCGAGAGTATTTTCTTAATTTGGTTTGAGCCTTCGACTCGCACATTGTCACGCTAAGTGACAAAACGCAAAGTTCTGTGTGTGCACAGAAAATGTGCGTGAATTCTCACATATGGGCTGGGTTTGTTGTCGTTGCTGCTGGCTGCTGCATTCGTGGGGGGACAAATCGCCGAACAAATTTTTGTACCGGCGACGGTGACAGTATGTGGTGCAGGGATGCGTTTACATTTTTTAATAATTATATATTTTTATATTTTTTCTAACGACTGAGGGTAGGGATGTGCATATATATAAAACAAGTTTCAAGGTTTTTTTTTTTTTAAATTAAAATTTTTTTGCAAAAAGTTCATATTTTGTCCGAGGTCCGATTTGTTTTGGATAACTTTTCGAACAGCGAGCGAGATTCATCTACCGTATTCCTCATATACCTACTGTTGGTAGTTTTTTTATTTTTGACTTACCTATAGGAAGGTTTTTGGTTAAAAAAAAATCAAGTCTTGGTGCCCTGTGCATTTGCACATCTTGCACATATGGTTGGTCCGGGCCTGCCCACTACGGAGCGACTTCGGTACTGCCACGCACAAGCAACAACTATTCTTGTATACTTGTCTAAAGACAACAGGCCACTGTTAAATCGCAGCAAAGTCGTGACATAACCACCCTTCCATGTCCTTCCTCGAGGGTTTCTTTCACCACCTACTGTGTCAAGTGCCACGCTCTGTTTACCAGCCGCAAATGACGAACGTATACGAATTATAGAAAAAAAATATTCAGCAACCACTCACACGATCCGCATCTTGTCATAATCCTGTCAGTTGAAATTATGATGAGGTCGAGGCCCGCCATACACACACAGCCGCATGATGAATGCAGCATCAGCCAGCAGCAGCGGCAGCGTATAGTCGTCGCCTGGCACTTGCCATGATCATCGTAGCCGTCGTCGTTATTGTCGTCCAGACGCGATCATCATCATGATCATTGCTGCATCGTTGTCGTCGTCGTTGTCGTCGTCGTAGTCGTGACTGGGTGTCGTCGTCATTTTCGTTGCTTTTTAATAGTTCGCTCTAATAATTGGTTATGACAGCTGTTCGGGGATAATTAGAGATTAATTGTTCTACTCACAGAAGCGACGATCGCAGATACATTTTGCACTTATGCAAGTACTGTATACCGAAGGACTCCCCCTCCGCTCTGCCAATGCACTCAATTTGTTATAAATGCCATCAGAGTGAATAAAATGTTCATCATTTCTCAGAATGTATCTTTTCCTCGTATTTATTGTCATCTGTAGACGACGTATATGCAGAGTGGGTGGTGCGAGAGGCGTTCCACCGCTAATAGATCTAGAGATACACGAAATGATTTCTCTCGAAGACCGCTCGCCGGGCAGTGCATCTTTTCGAATGATTCCGTTCGCGGTTTGGCGATTTTTCTGACTTGAAGAGTTTTTCGGTTGGCTGCGCGAGCAGCGATCGCATTTTGATGGGCCCCGACATTTGCGTGGGCGGTGCTGCATATACAAAGTAGATGCTGGGCATTTGTCTAGTTTTGCGATGCGGATGCGGATACACTTGAGCTGATCGGGTGACAAGTATGAAGGAAATTTCTCTCAATGTCGCCAAATCCCCTGGAGCAGTCCGTATTCCAGGAAGTGCTGGCCGCAATGTCATAATTAATTAACGACTCTTAGGCATCACTTACGCGGCGCAAAAGCCCCCGTACTTTATCACTGCCCCACAATCGATCAAGATCACCGATGCGCCCATCATCCTAGATACAGATCGAAGGAAATCCCCTTTAGGATCACATCAATCACGCATGCCATACACCAATCAATGAGCCACCTCATTTCCATTCAACTTCACTTACGCGCACCACCAACTTCTGATTATAGTGCGCTGCGGCTCTGCGCGGACTTAAGTCCGATATTAATAATCGATCGGACAACTTCAGCGAAATTCCGAATAATGATTGATCCCAAAAGGGAAGCTATACGGCAGCACGTTGCGAAACCTGCACCGGTACCTGCGTGCGGACTCAAATTACCACCCGACCTTGGGGATTAAATATTCCGGCCGTTGTTGATTGATCGGTCCACGAACAAATTGCAGCCGGCGACACTTGTCCCAGAGGCGGGCAGAGCTCCTAAAACCTGATTGATGGCATCCAAATATGAAGGATCTACCTATATACGGTGAGTTTGGCGGCACAAACACTGACCCGGGGAACATATGCGAGCGGATTAAAATCGCAAACCATCACAGACGTCAACTTGACGGACTTAGACTCGCTGCTGGCTGTGGCCGGCCGGCGTCGTCGTCGGCTTTTGGAATACAGTAACCGTCACTTGTCATGAATGTATCAATGTCAAAATCAACTGCGGCAGCATCCTCGTCAACAGAGTGACCGCCACCACCGCACCATCACCAGCACAGCGTCTGGAAGCGGGAAGCGCTGCGCGAACGAGCATATCCTGCTCCCAGGTCGCTCCTTGATGGAGTTAATCCAATTTTGAGTTTAGTGTCAGTTCGAGTGGAACACTGGTGCTGCGCGAGAGGGAATTAAATGGACAAAAATTGCGCGCAGAACACAAAAGCTTTGTATACCCTCGTGAGAGATAACACTGAGAGGAGAAGCCGACGTCATTTGATATCAAAGATACAAGCAAATGAAGTGATCCTGACAGATTTGCTGTTTGGATCAAATTATTATAACTATACCTGCAGTCGGCGTCTATCTCTCTCTTGTGCGGCAGATGGATGGATGGGCATGTGAGCCGCCGAGTTCGACTTGGTAGCTTTGATTTTTTATTTTTTATTTTTCGTTGTTTGTTTCGTCTGTGGAGGGCGCATCTGAGGTGGACGTGGATGTTCGGCTGTCGTGTGTAATTAAAGTGCGAAGCGGATAGGGTGTGTGATGGAATGTTTTCGGGAGAGATGTGGCTCTGACCAGCGTCTGTGAGCTGCAAAGGGTTTTTTTATGTCCCCTATACGAGGAGGGGTTTTGTGTTGTGATGATTGCATACTTGCTGAGAGGAATTTCAGAAGCGTGTTTGCGGCCTTTAGAATCACGTATACAAAATTTTACCTGTCTTATAGTGAGACCGGCTATAACCCTGCGTAAAAAAACAATTTTTAGTCTCCCTTAAGGCGAGGAAAGTCGAACATTTCGACGAAATGTTGACACTTAGATAACTCTTCAGATCGTACTCGACATTATTTCGTGGACAACATCTTTAGAGGCGATCCAAAAAGAGTCACAAGTCGAATTGAGGAAAGCCCGGGAAGTTCAGATCGATACTCGACATCGTTTCGTGGACAACATCTCTAGAGACGATCCAAAAAGAGTCACAAGTCGAATTGAGGAAAGGCCTGGGCCTCAGATCGATACTCGACATCGTTTCGTGGACAGCATAAATAGAGGCGATCTAAAAAGATCCACACATCTATAGCTCTGGCATCCCTGCCAAATTCGTAACCTGGCAGATGCTTTTTCGAGGACTTGGAATAGCTTCGTGAAAGTTCCGTATATAACCTGCTTAAATGCCTCGCGGTTGCTTGCCAATTCGTAGGTTTCCAAGGGCATTACAAGTGAATCTGCATTCGACATATAAGTATGTCGGGGACGGGTTCCTCTTCTCTCGCAGGCTCAATTACCTGTAAACTTTCAGGTAGGTGCGACCTTTCAAAAGCCAGATCGAGTACTAGTAGAAGGCGGTCTCAATCAGGAAGGTGAACAACAGCCAACTTCGACCATTAGATCAGACCGACATGTGTCTGCTTATCTTCGCCTTTTCATTTATGACAGGCAGCTACCAGCCTTCAGCGCATATGGGCTCGAAGTAAAATGTTCAGCCTCGAAATTACCTAGGACGTAACAAAGAAACAGTCACTCCAGCCCTAAAAAAAAAAAACCTTTATCCCACCACTCTGCATAATAATATTGAAACCCCTAGTTCTTAAAATTTGAAGGCCAACTCACGCGAACGTCACCCTATCGCCGGTCATCCACATTATACGATTCTCGTGCATTTTTCTTTTCACTAAATACGCGTAACCGATGAGTGTCGATGTCAATCATATGGAATCAACTGCGAATGCGACGCGAGACTGAGTGACAGCTCAAACCGACTTGTGATTGGCATCATCGTTTCAGTGTCAAAATGCAAATTCCATTTGACGAGAACCAGAATTGGACTTTCAGCCGCAGATAGCGCAGTTTATTTATAAATAATTAACACGCGCAGACCTGTTTTTTGGGTCAAGCTGAAAGGCGAAGGCTCGCGTGCACATTCCACACGATATCACAGCCCATCATCATCATCAGCATCAGCGGCAGCAGTGGTAGTTGGATTGCCAAGGAAAAGAGTTCAGGAAAATGAAAAAAAAAAATCTCAACCACTCTGAGACACACACACAGACACCCCCAGCCCATGGTGGAACTATAAAAGTGTTTTATGGACCCCGAGACAAGGACAAGAAATAATGGCGGCTAACGACGAAGATTTAAGGGTTTCCCTCCACCCTCAGCCCCGCCTGGGGGCGAAAAAGGGTTCCCGAGTGCAGCACCAACTCATTGGCTCCATTCTGAGGAAAAAGACGACGCAAGACGAATTCCTTGCGGCGCGGTATCAAACGGAGAGAAAAAGAAAACACACACACACACAAAAATTCACCCCCGCAGATTGTTTTGCAACAGCAGCAGCATCTACTCTCCACCAAGATGTTGAACAGAGCAAGTGACAGAGCGAGCGCAGAGTGTTGTTAAAGAGCCAAGGGGTTGCAAACGGTGGGTGTTGGAAAAATCGCGCCATATATTTTCGTCGGTCTGACATTAACTGCTATCACGGAGAGTCCTATGGACGATTTATTGACAATGCTGAAATGTGCAATTGGCGGGTGGAAGAAGAGATTAGACTTCTTTTTTTTTTCAGCTCACTGTGTCTTGGTTTTCTATTTTATTTTATTTTTATTTTTTTCAACCCCTACGGGGCTTTTATGTACAAAAGCGAAGCGAGGTCGTCTTGATGATTCATGCGCGTCTTCCCTGCGAGCGGAAAATATTTTCTCCACAGCCTCATAACACATTATGCCACCAACATGCCCTTGGCATATTTTAATTGCCTAATTTGGTGGATGGTGGTTGGTGGCTGGTGGGGTGGGGGGAACCGTTTTTTGAGTCTAAATGAAAATCTTCATCTGTCTTACCCGGTGAATTTATTGAGATGGATAAGTTAATGTTTCGGAAGGAAATTAATGAAAATGGTTCGAGGGGGTGGACGCAGATAGTCGGGGATGGAGTGTTTCCAAATGGGTGACATTTCTTTCTTTTTTCCCTCCCCCCGTTATTATATACATATAGTTAATAATCGCAGTTCGGGTTGTGCACAATGGAAAGTCTATTAAAAATGTGGCTAGGGGTGGATGTGGTTTTGTGGAGTGAGGAAATCAGGTTGCAGGATGCTGGTTATGTGGAGGTGAGGGGAGTTTATTGCGAGGTAGAAGTGGCTATAGACCTTTTTGTTTGTAGTTCGCTTTAGAGCTTTAACACCTTCAAAGCGAGACGATTGGTTCCTATAAACTATCTCCGACAGCGAAATTGACCTTCAAGTTCGTGACGTGCACTCAAATTGGGTGCGATATGTCACAGGAGAGGGAAACTGCGACTAGGGCTGAGGGCGAGAAACTTGACTGCTAAGCCCTTTGTGTCAGAAAGCACTACAGTTAATGTATGGCAAACTTCTTTTTAATATTCAAAGCAGTTTCTTTATGGGCCTGCGTTTTAATTCTCTACATTTTACAGAGCTAAGACTTTCTGTCACTTACTGCAAGACAGCGTTCATATTTATTTGGGTCTGCAAAGGCGTTTTATACCGTCTTAACTGTGAATGTCTAGGCCTAGAATTTCTAACTTCCAACATAGTTCCATTGGTACGTTTGTTTTTCAATTTAATGTACAAACTTTGTCAGTCTTCATGACTCTAAGACCTATCGAAATATTTTGTCTAATTAAATGAGTTGAGACTTCAATGGCTGGATAGGCAGCCTGTTAACTCGTTTAAATATAGTGCACGACTGGGTCGATCGTAACTTTCTCGTTCATCAAAAGTTTTAATGTAAATGAAGTGGGAGTTGCTGATTGTGTAAGCTCCAAGTTGTTGAAAATATTTTTAGGGTGCGTATTCAATATGGTTGAAAAAAATTAGAAGTTGGTAATATTTGCTAAAAATAAGTTTTACGTAGCTGTTATTGGATTTTCATTGGAAGTTGGGGCATAGTTACTATTTCAAAATTATACCGAAAATATGTGAATAAAGATCGGAATTTGGGAAGTCATTTTTGAGAAATATTTAAGAAAGTGATTTGTTTGAATTTTTTGAGAAAAACTAAGTACGGAATCTTATTTAGAATACTTACATTATCTTTAATATGTATTTTGGTCAAAATCGTTACAGCGGTTATTGTTAAATTTGGCAGACAAAACTGTACCAAATATTGCAATGTTTAGTTTGAAAATTACTATTGCTTATGTATTTAGCTGAAAACCGAGTACAAGTTATTGTTTGGGATGTAAGCATTACTTGGTTTTTAAAGTTGTATCGAAATCGAAAATGGGGTTTTCGAGATATGAGCAGTTTTTAAAGTGAGCGTTTCCAGTGATTCGAATTGAAAATTAAGGACGCAGTCATTTTTGACACGTCAATTTTACTCTAACTTTGCATTTTAGTCGCAATCGTTACTGCCGTTTTCAAGTAAACTAAAGAAACTACATTTTTAAAAAATGATTTTTTCCAAAAAAACATTTCACGATAATACGGAGAAAAACTGAGTTTTCCATTAAGTTATAAATGACCATATTACCTTAGAAATGTATTTTAGTTACAATCGTATGGACCGTTTTCGAGATATTTCCAAATTTGAAAAGTACCGTTATTCGATTTTTCAGTGGAAAACTGAGTACGCAGTTATGTTAACCTCACCTACTTAAGCTTAAATATCAATTTTTGCTGAAATCGCTAGAGCCGTCTTCGAACAAATCAAACTGGTATGAAAATGTTGTATGGGAAGTACCATTAATATTAAGGTTACCATGCACAAAAGACAAACGGCCCCGAACTGCAAGCCCCCAAACTCCAAATCCAAAGTTTGAACGAAATCCGGGCAGCCGTTTAGGCTGTAGACCTCGGGAAATACAGACAGACGGACAGACGGACAGAATTTTGTGACCCACTTTTTTGAGTTCGCCTATCATCGTAATGTCAGAATTGATTAACATCTCGAGTTCGAAATTTTGTACGAATACAATATCTTTCGCTTACTATGTAATAGAGAAAGTTAAAAACATCGAAATGCGAACAATTTTCGTCGGTTAAATGACCCCAAATGTCAAAATTGTTAGGAATCATGAGAGCATTATTCTTCCCCCGAATAGTTGATTTTTGAAAACTTAAAAACGAGTCCTAGCATTCCTAGCATTATAGCAAAAATAGTTAGTTAAAACAAGGACTTTTGGCTTACATTTTTTTTAAATTCTCAAAATTACTCGCTTTACATTTTTTTGTTGAGTCTTTTCTCTTTCAATTTGGTAAGAGAGTCTTCGATGAGTTTTAAAGGTCTGATGAAGATCGACGTTCACTTACTTTTGAATTAAAGGCGTTCGTCTAGATAAAACCCTTCTATACCTCGTCATATATTCGCGGATAATACTTCATCGCTTGATGGATGCATAAGCGTAGACTCTTTCCAATGACTATTAAAGGGTGTTTTTTTTAGAGGTATATAACTTTAAGTTGGCAACACTGTTTTAACTGGCGGCCATTTTGTCAGCTGTCAAGTTTTAGTTTGGTTTGGCATTTCAACATGAGTAGACTGACGCCTGAACAACGCTTCCAAATTGTGCAAATTTATTTTGAAAATCGTGGTTCTGTTCGAAATACCATTTTACGGTCAACATAATCTCCCATCAGAGCAATTAATTCGATTAACTATGGAACGTTTTCGTACCACGTGTACTCCAAATGATGATACGCATCCACAGAGACGTCGTACACGTAGAGGAAGACCCGAATCAGTCTATCCGCCATCGTGCACAGGAATTGGATATGTTTCCATATGTTTATTGCAGATTTTGCGGAAAGATTTTGGTTTGCGTGTTAACAAAATCCAACTGGTGCAAGAATTGTAGCCACAGGATCACCTAGCAAGCCATAGATTCGGTGAATTGAAGGAAACGTTTGGTAACCGCATAATTTCACGTTGCGGACCCGTGAATTGGCCTCCAAGATCGTGCGATTTAACTTGACTACTTGCTGTGGGGATATGTGAAGTCGCTAGTCTACCCCGATAAGCCCGAAACGATTGACCCCTTGGAGGTCATATACGATATACGGCCACAAATGTTGGAAAAAGCCATCGCAAATTGGACCTCCAGATTAGACTACGTCCGAGCCAGCCGTGGCGGCAATATGCCAGAAATCATATTTAAATTTTAATGCCAGAGGAGTATATTTCGACTTTGTCAATTTAAAAAAATCATCTTTCTTTTATTCCATTTTAAAATTATATACCTCTAAAAAAACACCCTTTATAACATTTTCAAAGCACATACCAAAAGTAAAATGCATAGTGGAAGTTATCGCGAACCGGAAAAGCTTCCACCAAACATTCCCCATTGCTTCGTGTGAGTTTTTTTTTTTTCTTTTGTAAAATGCTACTTCAAGTTGCCGAATGAAAATAATATTAAAACCCCTCAAGCCCTTTTTCCATTCATAGAAAAAAATAAAACCTCTCAACCAACAACATCAATCCCATCTGCCAAGCCTTCGGTCAATCTTCATTCCGCATGCAAAAGACCCAATTAGGGGGCCATTTACAGCATGTCGTCGTCTTCCTCCATAATCCATTGTCTCTCGAAAAATTCAAAAATTTATTCAAAACACCCGATATATTCATCATTTTAAATCGAAAACACAATAAGCTGTCCGCATCAACATTTTTCTTACCCCCCAAGGAAAAAAATACAAAAATAATCCACGTTCTCCTCTCATCACACAACGAAGTCAAAGCCAACCCACGGTTTAAGAAGCTTCTCTTTTTCCACTTTTCGTTTGTGTGTCGTTAGTTCGTTCGGCTTTTATCTCAATTCACCGGACCTATTAAGATCTATCATCGGATATCGAAAACCTGGTTACGGTTCGAGATGAATAATTTTGCTTAAACACATTTTTTTGTTTGCTGTTTGGGGTCTTTGTTAAAAGTTAACAGACAACATATATAAAAAAAAAAATTACCATAGAAATCGATTAGGTTCGTTTGGCAATTTGCTGATGGTTATTAATTTGCATCTGAGCCGCGTTTAGGAAGGAATTTTAAAATATTTAACAAATTAATCAACAATGTTGAATATTTTTGATCGAGTTTTTATTTATTTTTGTTTGTATTTTTATGCGAGGTGATGTTGGGTATTTATTTTGGGAGACAGAATGAGACAGATGGCCGTGATAGAGTTTTGAATATCAATATAGTCCACCGTGAGTGACATAAAAGCTGCCTTTCAAGAGGCGGGCAATAAATTTGAAGCGAAATAAATTAAAGTACTCAAAATATAGTGTAGAAAATACTAAAATTAAGAGTGGAAAATTTTAAGTTTATTGGTAACGCCCAAAATGCTGCTCGTTTTACACCCTTAAGTCGCTTAAATTCGGTATTACAAAAATTAACTTAAAAAGAATACTTTGGCACCTATAGTTCCAAAATTTCGTAAATTGCTGTAAATTTTTTGCGAATTATGGGCGGGATTGGACTACGGGGCGTGGCACCTCCTAGTACCTATATGGAAAGAAACCTGCTGTAGATCAGGGGTCATATTTTTAACTATCGCCATTACGTAGTAAGCGAAAGATATTGTATTCGTACAAAATTTCGAACTAGAGATGTTAATCAATTCTAACATTACGATGATAGGCGAACTTAAAAAAGTGGGTCACAAAATTCTATCCGTCTGTCTGTCTGTCTGTCCGTCTGTCTGTATGTCCCGAGGCCTACAGCCTAAGCGGTTGCCGGATCTCGTTCAAACTTCGGATTTGGAGTTTGGGGGCTTACAGTTCAGTGCCGTTTTTTTGCATGATAACCTCAATGTTAACGGTACTTCCCATACAAAATTTTAATACCAGTTTGATTTGTTCGAAAACGGCTCTAACGATTTCAGCAAAAATTGATATTTAAGCTTAAGTAGGTGAGGTTAACATAACTGCGTACTCAGTTTTCCACTGAAAAATCGAATAACGGTACTTTTCAAATTTGGAAATATCTCGAAAACGGTCCATACGATTGTATCAAAAATTAATTTCTAAGGTAATATGGTCATTTATAACTTAATGGAAAACTCAGTTTTTCTCCGTATTATCGTGAAATGTCTTTTTTGGAAAAAATCATTTTTTAAAAATGAAGTTTCTTTAGTTTACTTGAAAACGGCAGTAACGATTGCGAGTAAAATGCAAAGTTAGAGTAAAATTGACGTGTCAAAAATGATTGCGTCCTTAATTTTCAATTCGAATCACTGGAAACGCTCACTTTAAAAACTGCTCATATCTCGAAAACCCCATTTTCGATTTCGATACAACTTTAAAAACCAATTAACGCTTACATCCGGAACAATAACTTATACTCGGTTTTCAGCTAAATAGTTAAGCAATAGTATTTTTCAAACTAAACATTGCAATATTTGGTACTGTTTTGTCTGCCAAATTTTACAAAAACCGGTCTAACGATTTTCACCAAAATACATATTAAAGATAATATAAGTATCATAAATAAGTTTTTCTCAAAAAATTCGAACAAATCAATTTCTCAAATATTTCTCAAAAATGAGTACCTACCTAAATCTCGATCTTTATTCACATATTTTCGGTATATTTTTGAAATAATTGCAATGGCCCACTTGCAATGAAAATAAAGTAAAAGCTACACAAAACTATTTTTTAGCTAATATTTAATAATACCCTAAAAATAAATCCAACAACTTGAAATTAATACAATCAGGCAACTCCCAATACATTTGAACCGAATATTTTGATGAACGAGAAAGTTACGTTCGACCCTGTCGTGCACTTTATTTCTTGTAGTTTAGAAGTCGAAACTATTCGTCAAGTCGCCTTACTCCACTTCCTTCGTAGTCGCAAAAAAAATGGATGATATCTACACCCGAGGGACTGCCAAAATCCAGAAATGTATCCAAAGATGGCCTGGTCATCATTCTCCGCTGTCGATCCCTTTCTGGCCTCAATGGTCTTCATAACGAAGAAAATAAAGAATCGAAAACAAAACCAACCATCAACGGGGTACAACAAAAACAAGTAACGCCAAGCGATCAGCAGCAACCGTGGTACGAGCAGTCGATCTTTGGCCACCGCCTTTGCCAAAGTAAATGTATCCGCGCTGGGGTACCTCTTCAAGTTGGGGGCATATGAAATCCATACGACCGACGACGACGACCGACACGGGGCGCGATACACTGCAACGCCAGTGAATTTTTATGCAATCATTATTTTATTACCTTCGGTTAAAGGTGATCTCGCGCGATCTCACTTGATTATTGCTGTTTCGGGACGCATCGGGGCGCTGATGATTGCTCAGCGCGCACGGCCCACGGTGGGGGAGTTGGGGCGCGCGGGCAACTATTGAGATACATGTATCCTCATTCACTGTCAGGTAACTTGTTCCATTTGCACGGCTATAAATACCGTCATCATTTTTTGTTGTTCTCTCCTCTTCTTGTTGCTGTTGTTATTGCTGTTCGGTCGATGGATGAGTATCGGGATTCGCGATCCTCCAGTTCGCATTGCTCGCAGTCGTTGTCGTCGTCGTCAGTGATGTCTGTTTGACTGCGATTGCGAGACGATGGATCTGCCTTTTGGTTTTGTTTCGCGAGAGGATCAGTTGATTGGTGGAAATGATTGGAAAATATTTGCACCGATTTTTTTTCAAAAACATTTTTGCGCGCTCATGTTCTCAGGGGTATAGTTTTAGTCCCCGGTATAGGCTGGCATAGTTTACCTATATATGTTGTTTGGGGAATATTTTATGGTGGAAATTAAATTGATATAGGAATATGTGTTTGCACGGAATGTGGATTGTGGATACGGTGGCGTTGCATGAGCGGGGCGGTTGGTTGGTATAGGTTTTTTGTTGATGTGCGCGGAATCCTCTGAAGGGGATACTTTATTTTATTGCTAGAGTCCGTGGCGCGCATGTGTGTAGGGAATGATCGGGATGCGATCTGTTTCGGCTGTGTTGCCAGGGGGTTCTGTGATTGGTTTACTATAGCTTTATGGGCATATGGGTGGTTGAATGGAAGGCAAGTGGACAGGTTATTTGTGTGTGACATGTAAAGTTAATTAATTGAATGCGAAATGGAGGCGAGTCGATTCCGAATTGTGTGAAGTTCGATCGGCTGATAGGCTGCAGCTGAAGTGGAACAGTCGTACTTGGTTTTGGCTGAAGGGTGATGGTTGTCCGCAGCAAAACAGGCTCTTCTGCTTGTTTCCCAATAGATCTATAGCTGGTAAAGATTTTAGTGCAAAACACAGGTATTTGGAATCAAAAATGGACCACTTCGGGGGGGTATACGAAGTAAGTTGGACAACTTACAACAAACGGCACTTGTTATTCGCCGAAGGAACCTACTCTAAACCTGAAGAATACAGTTGAGAATTAAGCTCCAGATCTAGCTGACATAAGGAAAAATATCCCCGCAATCAAAATATAAAAGAAGAAGACGCAGCATTGATTCAGATCAACCTAAGGTACCTCAGTTGGAGAACATACTCATGAGTCTCGATATTCCGACCGAGTGGAACTACTTCAGGCAGAATTTGAAGGAAAATATTCAAATTCGGAAGTTAATGACACGAGACAGCCGGAAGAGCAACTCCTCAAACATATATTTGTGGTTTTTTTAAAAAAGGTGGAAAAGGTTGAGCCCAAGTGGCAGAAAGTACTTTGTACCTTCAATTGTAAACTTACACCCAAAAAAAAATTCGTTATAGGTATGCACGAAATAATTGTTACATTTTACGAAAACGTTTGTAATTTTCAGCAGACGAACGCCTTTGTACAAATTACATGTGGCTGTTTGTAATACAATGTATACACTCAAAAAATAGTTGGTAAAAAAATACAAATAAAATCTTCGTAAAAATACGAACAGAGAGAATTTGTAGAATGCACAAATGTTTGGTACATAATACAAATATTCGTGGTTTTGGCAAAATTCGAAAAATTATTGGATTCGTAGACTTTGTACTTTGTTCAACGAATTCACCTTTGTAATATTTTACGAACGAACAAAAGTATCTTTTACAAACACATTCTACAAACATTATTAAAAATACGACGAATGCATTGGTAAAATGTAAAAATTCGTTCGTGAAATTTGTACGAATCTATTTATTTATATTGGACAAATATATTTGTACTTTTACGAATAAATGTATTTTTACATTTAACAAATGCAATTGTAAAATATTACGAATTTTCATTCGATCGAATAATACATGAAACTTGTACAAAGGTGCTCGTATGTTGAAAAGAAAAAAAAATGATTTAGTGGAATGCAATAATTGTTTGTAATTGTAATATGAATTTTTTTTATAGACAAATGTTTATGTAAAATATTTGTTTTTATTCTACAAATGTGGCTTAAAGTAAAAGAAATTGTATAGATCGTAAGAATTATGTCGTACAGAGTACGAATTTATTAGTGAATGGAATGTTTTGCTATAATATTATAATATATAATTTGTTTGTTCGTGCAATGTATTTACAAACGGTCCCATCAGGCATACGTCGGCTAAAAGTAAAACCGATTTTGTAGAATGTAATAATCATGCTTATTTTGAGATTCGAACGAATGGTCAATTCTAACGAATGTCTCTATTCGTTCGAATGAACTTTGTATATTTTGAGATTCGAACGAATAATATTCACTATCGAGAATGTCATTAAATGAATACAAATGAATTTAGCTTTCGAAATCAGCTGTTTCACATTTTTATTTTATATTGAGTGAACATACTTTTGTTTTTTTATGGAGGCTCTTTTTTCATTGTTTTATTAAAGCTATAAATATATTTAAAATATTAACTACTTATTGAGAAATATTTGCTAAGATCTACAAAAATGTAAGTAGCAGTCTTATCTCAAATCGGACCTGGTGTAAGAATAGTAAAATGCTTTATTAGTAATATTTTGACACTCTAAAGTCTGAAATTTAAATATGAGCTTATCTAAAATAGGTTTTAAAATTTCGCTATTAAATTGCGAACCCATATTGTTCAAGTAATGAATGCGAAAAAGAAGTTATATTTTATATTAAACTTCGAGTTGTTGCTGTTATTTATTTAACTCAATTCTGTTCACACTACCTTGCAAATATGGTTACTGCTCAAATCAAAACAAATTTTTCTTAATACAGTTGTTTTTCTGTATACAATCGGTAACAAATAACAACAGACATGGCGATTGGTTTGTTTAATAAATAAATAAATAAATAAATAAATAAATAGTTGGCGCAACAGGTCTGTTAGGGACCCTAGTCCTAGCCTCTCAAACCCCTCGCTTAGTAGTCCAACACACTAAGCCACTGCGCCTACATTTTTGTTTTGTTTTGTTTATGGATTAAAAAAGAGAAATTTCCATACAGGAGGATAATAATTTATGCTCAAATCCATTTCCGAAAAAAATCCCTTAGCAAAATGTGGAAAAACAACAATTATCACTGTTAAGCGTTAGGAAAATACAGACGAATAAAAAATGACATTTGTTGCGAACGATTAGAAAGTCAAAATACAGTCAACATTCGAATGAAAAATGAACTTTCGATTGGTAGAACGAACTTTCTATCTGTTCGAATGTCAGATTCAGATTCTTCAAATTCGACACACTTTCGAAAGAAAACGAATCTCAAAATAAGCATGACTAGCTATACGAACGAACATTTTGTGCATGAGAAGTTTATGTAGACTGTAGGTACAGTTTTTTTTTTAACAAATTTGTTCGTTTGCTTATTATTATTGAAATGCTACAGTTTTGCTGGGGCTGTTTGCAGTCGATCGATTATATGGATGCCCTGTAAATAAATTCATGCTATAAGCCCTCGTTCCTCACCAGTCAGATAACTGACCTCGGCTTACCGGCAACCATTGAGGTATAATGTTACTCAGCAGGGGAACTATGCCATTAGCGTGAAACATTTTTAGTCCTCTGGAGCCGGCGCCAATTTATGAGTACCGAATCACCGAAATGAATTACAGCAAGCTGAATAAATTTCACGCGAAAACAAATATGAAATGACTACCAAAAAGCGAGCAAAACTAAATTTTTTTTAATACGAATGTCGTTTGTTAATGAAAACACAAAACTTTAAGAAAAATTCTTTATCACTTCGCACACACAATAGGTTCGTTCGCGTACGCGGTTTGAATCGAACGCAATCGATATAAATCGATCGCAATCGCACAAAGTCTATACACGTACTCATCAAAAATGACAGAAAAAGAGAAGAGAAAATTAGCAAAATAACGAGTAACGAGCAGTTCCTCTCTTGGCTCGAAACAGCTCAGAGAATTTCAACCGGCAAGTGCTGATAAAAATGTCAAATCCGCAAAATTGGCAGGAAACAAATTCAAAATCAGTTTTAAAAATTAATTGTACACAAAAATAAAATATCTGAAAATAAAGAAAATTCGGTGGTGGTCGAATGTTCTCCTAGAACGTTTCATATGTTGTAAAAAGGTATGTTATAAATTTATTCGTGCCATGGATTCGATTTCAAAGATGTAAGTGGCTCAAAGTAGCTCGAAGTGTATCCACGTACTTTGGAGTATATTTTCAACTCTCTGAGAGTGTTTCGCTCAATTTTTCGAGTTTGACAGATTTTTAGTGCTTGGCTCATGAAAGTACGCGAATGGACCTAATATTAACTAATAAATGGATACGCTTACCTGCGGAATCGACCTACAATTCCATTTTTTTTAATTTTTTTTCTTCTGGCTCTAGTTACGTCTACGTCTTTCCTCTCTGAAATATTTGATCGAATTGAAGCAGAACGATCTGGAAGCTGCACACTTGATTGAAGTTTTAATATAGTGTTCAAGTACATCTTTCGACAATATTTTGTGAATCACAACCCACGTTTGTACTATGCACTTAACATTTGTACATTCTACGAATACTTCGTTTATATTTCAGCCGCCATTTTGTTTACGAATGGCACTCGCACTCGCAATCATTTGTACATACTACGAATAATTTATTTGTTATTAATTCGGCTGGCATTTTGTATACGAATGACATTCGTAGAACGTACAAAGGCTTCGTAGATTCTACGAATGGCTGAAGTTTCGTATTTTTACGAATATTTCATTTCTGTTATTGAACTTTCCATCATACCAATTTTGCCGCCATATAAACGAAGTACGAACGGCGTTCGTCGAATTTACGAAACCTTTGTTCATTCTACGAACGATGTTCGTACTCTCATCCAGTGCGGCAGCAGAAAGTATTCGTACAATATTACAAAGGTGGATTCGTTCTATGTACAAAGTCTACAAATTAAATAATTTTTAGAATACGACAAAAACAACGAAGGTTCTTATTATATACAAATAATTTGTGCATATTACGAATATTCACTGTTCGAATTCCTACAAAGACTTCATTCGTATTTTTATACTAACTATTTTTTGAGTGTAGCAGGCTGCTAAGATGGCTTAAAAATGATTCTTGTAAAATAAACCGCTGGACAACCGATGCTAGTACCGAATATTCCCTCTGGAAGGCGGCAAAGATCTCCATCAGTGAAAACTATGAAGGCATATACGTTGAATCCCGAAAAAACCCAAAATTCCAACTTATGGTTTTTTTCCGCTGCGCCAGCTCTTGCGAACGTCTGACAAACATCACAGAGTATAATTGTCAGGAAGGAGCTTCTCAATTAGCCGTTTGGACCCGGCATAAAATTGTAGATCCCTTCCATTCGTCCCAAAAATGAGAAACTCACACAAACGTGCGCCAACTATTTATTTATTTATTATATACGTTGAATATATCTTAAAAAGGTCTTAGAGCCTTCAAAAAAATTAATTAAAGAAACAAAGAAATAGGCGTTCTTACCGGTAGCGGCTGAAGAAATCACAAAAGTGATAAATTAAATCATATTGGCAACAAGGAAGAACAGCATAAGTCGACTTATGTCAAAAATGAGTTAATTTTCCGATCGGATGCACCGTACCCTGTTCTCTACGTCGTATTTTTTTCATTCAAATATCTTTTACGGTTGCAGTGTTATGAATCAGGAAAAAACGCATAAGATATGGGAAGGCATATCTGAGTTCAAACTTTTAACCTTCGCTCCTGAAAAGTGACTAAAAATTACTTATGCTGTTTTTCCTCGTTGCCACAGTTCTAATAAACGAAGGCAAATAGAACGTGTCCCATAATTCACGCAAAATTTCAATTTTGCGCTCTTTAGTAGCACAGAGATGCCAACGGAAAAAAAAAGGTAACAATGTGACAGCTGACAGTTCGGGTTTAGTAAAAATGGAGCGCTATACGAAAGAACCACGCATTTTCATTGTTCAGCAATATTTAAAAAAATAATGAATGTTTATCAGCTACAGTCCGCAATTTCACCTTCAGTTATGAAGCTCATTTTCATCTTGATGGCTTTGCAAATCGTCAAAATTGTCGCATTTGGGGTGCAGAAAACCCACGAGTAACTGTTGAGAAACAAATGCATCCACGACGCGTGACTGTTTGGGGCGGATTTTGCCATTCTTCTTCGATAATGCGGCTGGTCAGGCAGTAACAATTAATGGTTGAGTTTTCATACTCAGTTTTAAGTGCCTAAATTACAAGATATGGATGGGACCAACATGTGGCTTCAACAAGAGTGTGCCACTTGCCATACAGAGAGAAGAAACAATTCAATTACTGCATGAGTCATTTCCGAATCGTGTATAATCGGCCGTTTTTTGGGATCAGAATTGGCCATCCAGATCTTGCGATTTGACTTTTTACCCGACTGGACACATGGAGGGTTATGTGTTTCGCGCGTATCCTACGTTCCTACGGGACGCCCTGTAGCCTAAACGGCTTGACCGATTTTGAAGAGTGGGGTATCAGAATATTCGCATTCTTCCCCGGAGTGTCATAAAAATAAAAAAAAAAGTTAATTTAAAAAACCCATATATGTATATATTTTTAATTCTTTTTCTTTAGTCAGTCGGGTTTTTTGGTTTTTTAAATTAACTTTTATTTCTTTGTTTTTTTTTTTTTTTAAATCAAAGGTCTATGCAAACGACCACCTTGAAAGAGGAAATTCGGAAGTGTGTTAATGAAACTCAGACACATTTATGCGAAACGATCATAGAAAATTTCAGTAAAAGGTTAGGACTTGCCAGGAAAGCCGTGGCGGCCATTTACCCGATGTGCTATTCCATACATAACCCCAATCTGCATACTCAGTGCCGTAGCCAGGATTTTGTTTCCGTGGGGCTTGCTTCCAAATCTTACGAGGAATTGTCTAAACAAAAAAAGCTATAGGGTCGGTTGGGGTAAATGGGGACGATTTTTGCATTTTTCAAAGACACATTTTTTTCAGAAATATATAAAATATTAAATTTAATTTTTTTTAACTTTTGAAAACGGATATTATATTATAAGATACAAGATGTTGCACATATGATGACTTAATCAAGTTATAAGAACCCAAAAAAGACATAGTTCAGTGTTTACATTTACCCCAACCGACCCTAAGGGTATTCGCGATTCGGTGTAACAGGTCTAGCAAAATTGCGATATTTTCTTTTATGTTATCAGATCGTGAACACCTTTTTCTAATCTTTAGCAACAACGAAGCAAAGGGACGGACAGCCAGTAACACTGCCATTTGGCGAACTGTCAAAGGGACGAGGGTACACTTTACACCGTTGTATTTTTCTGTTTCAATAGGGTCAGGGTATAGATAAAGTGCAAAAGTGCAGCGAAATTTTAGTCAGTATATTTTGTTGTTGGAGTGCGAAAAAAAGTTACACTTTCGCAGCTAGTTGCTTTGGATCGTGAATACCCCTTATATTCCAATTCACTGATTTTTATTAGTTTTTAAATCGTATGTACTTGGGGTCGGTTGGGGTAAATGTAAATGGCTGTTAATTTCACATTTTAAATATAGTTCTCGGAACCTAGAAATACAAAAAATCTGAATTTGGAGTGTCGCGACACCCTTCAGTTGTTGTTCGGCTTTCGTTCGCAATTTTAGTCCTGAAAAAAACCTTTAACTGAAAAGTGAAATTCAAGTTTGTTTACTTTTACCCCATAGGCGAGCTCCTAGCTCTAAGAGAACAGAAATTTGTTGTCCCCATTTACCCCAGTATTTTTATAAACTAATGGGGTAAATGTAAACACTGCCCTATGTCTTTTTTGGGTTCTTATAACTTGATTAAGTCATCATATGTGCAAAATCGTGTATCTTATAAAATAATATCCGTTTTTAAAAGTTAAAAAAAAAATTAATTTAATATTTTATATATTTCTGAAAAAAATGTGTCTTTGAAAAATTCAAAAATCGTCCCCATTTATCCCAACCGACCCTAAACGAACACACTTAAAATATTTTTTTTAAAAACATTTTTTCAAAGCAGAAGACGTCTTTTAATATTTTTTTTTTGACATGAGATCAATCACCTGGATCCACATTAATATCCGAAAGAACAGAGCTTAATCTTGCATTACCCATAACGTTTTGGGACACCGCTTTAATCCTTTTCATAGTTGAAAAGGTTCTTTCAACACTAGCTGCGGGCACTGAAGCGTGGCCAAAGCCGAAAGCAAAAAGTGTATACCTCTAAAGTGAGTCTTGTCACATATACTTTCTATCAAAAACAGATATTGCGTAAATTGTTTGACACCCTTTATAAGAAGATGCGACTTGCCTAAAAAAAAATTCTGCTTCCTAAAGAAATGTACATAAAGATAACGAGATTTGAACACCCTGTGGTGGCCATATCTAACCCAAGCATTTATTATCGTTTTTAAAAGACTTCCATCCGCAAGATCAGTCCCGTCCAACAGCTTTAAGTTTTAGTTTATGTTTTATTTTTACAAATTCCTCCACATATTTAATTTAATAACTTAATAAATCCAAATAAATTAATAAATGAGGTTTCTTCGCTTTTAGGCTGTCATACTGCCATAATGGTGGAGTATGAAGAAATTTAATTTCTGGTGATCGAGGTCGTTGTTTGGTCTTTCTTCTTGCGGAATGGGGCCTTAACCATTTTTAACCTTCACGCTTAATATAATATATAGGTCACAATGGGTTATTTTATGTAGAAAACTTGTCATTGTGAGTTCGCAAAAATGGATCCTAGACACTCAAAATGATTATTAGAATCGCGCATGGTCCATCAGAGAAGTCCCAACGCGCTTATGCACAGCTTTAAAATAAAAATAAATAAATAATAGGTCCGTGGGGTCCCTAGGCCTATCTTCTCACAACCATTCATTTGTCTGAGTTTTTCATTTTTGCGACGGAAGGAAGAGGGATCTACAATTTTATGCCGAGTCCAAACAGCAAATTGGGAAGCTCTTTCATGACAGTATAATACTCTCAAACATTCGCGAGAGGTGGCGCAGTGAAAAAAAAAAACTTTAAAATGGACTTTGGATTTTTTCGGAAATCAAACAATGGAAACGAAAAATCAGCTTCGGTCCCTCAGAAAAAAAAAAAGATTGTTAAGCGAAGAATTTTGAGATTTTTAAAAAATTGTAAGTCAAAAGTTCGTGGTTCAAATATTATTTTTGTTGACAAGAACTCGTTTTAAAGTTTTCAAGAATCAGGTATTCAGCCTAAGAATAATATATTCTCCATAAGTACTTTTTTACATCATAGCCAACAATTTCATTCTTAAATCAAAGATTTTGGTATTTGGGTCAATTTTAATCAACGAAAATTGTTGGCATTACAATTTATTTTTCTTTATGGCGGATGTCGAAATGCAAGTAAAACGGTCAGACTCCCTTGGGGCTGCTTTCATTCGAAAAAATTCCAAAACAGTTGACTTTAAAATGCGACTCAACCCGTAAGTCTCGTTGCAAATCCGTTGATCCTTCACCGCAAAGCCATCATAAGTCCTTTCCACACCCGCGTGGACCTTCTTTATAAACACCTCCAGAGCTTTATAGCAGCTCAGTGACACATGTATCACCAGCAAGTCCTCAGCACGCTTGGTTAGCATCTATCATCAGCAAAAAACAACTCATCGTTTACATACCAATTCGGTATAGCCGCGCAAGGACCTCCCCAATTCCACCCGCCCAGAGATGTGTACAGCAGATCCATACAAACGATTCGCAAGCAAACAAATAAAAGTAGAAATAAAAACTCAAATGATTAATGATGATGTTTTGGTGTAATTTTCTTGAGATTGTTTCTTGTGAGCGGCACAAAACTTTGGCCCACAAAAAAAAAACCCAAGTAGAAGAAGAACTTCTAGTTTATGTGTACACGGTGAACACCCCCTTAATGAAATATCACTCTGGCGAACATAACTCTTCAGAGTGTTGGCTCAGATACGACTCTGCCGTATAGAGAGGTACACACGCGCAGCCATTTCTGTGTTCCGTTCTGTTTATGTGACCAACCAACCCCGGGCCAGGTTGTACCCCATAAGAGAGATGATGAATCCATTCCGACGAACCAGCCTCTGCCTAAAGCCAAACCAGCAACGACGACGTAGATGGAAGGAACGCAAAAAAGTAGACATCCACCAACACTGCGGAAGAGCGAAATTCCAGGCAAGAGCAGCATCCGAGCATTCGAAGCAGCAATACCAAACGCGCAAGTAGGAAGAATCCATGTGATTGCCCAGCAGGGTGCATTTTCATTAAGAATGAAAAATGATGAGCAATCAATCATCCTGGGCTGCTGGGGAGGGGTGTTTCACATTCATATGGACGAGAAGTACGAGTGTACCTATATCGGTTTCAAGTGCCTCCGGAGAGTGTGCAAGCGATGGCTCAGTGGGATTGGCCAAAATCAGAACGGTGGGCATTTCTTTTTGTTTTTTTTTTTTTGTTTTTGGTGCAGCTCTCGCTCTGGCAGAGAAGCATCAGCTTGGCACATCTCACCGAAGTGAGGTATGTACCTCACAATGAGCAAGAAATCAAAGAATCATCATCAGCGAGGAGGAGATACAAAAATGTCTGACGGTGGGAATTCATTTTGGATTTCACTTGCCTTCGATTTGAGTTTGATCTTTGATGGGTTTATGGAGGCGATTTCGTGTGCGGCATCCACATCAGGTTGGGGCGAGTTGATCTACTGCCCAGGAAGTGGGTTGCCCCAAGAGGATGAGTCGCTTTTCCATTGCAGGTGAGGAATGCTGACGCAGAACTCTAGAGAGGCCTGAAAGGCGCGTTATCCCTGAGGCTTTATATCGGATACAGATTCATGGGAACTGCTTCCCAAAATATGTTCTCGCCAAAATCGAGGATATGTGAGAACAGCGTCTGTCATCCTCAGTCTGGATGTCCTTTTTTCGAATCTTTTGTTATATTTTTTTTGACTCGGAGCTAAGGATCGCCCAAAACTGATCTCCGAGTCTGTGCCAGGTGGGTAGTTTTCCCCCCTCTTATCAAAAGAAAGTTCTTCTATGAAGTCATCATATTCCTGAATGGTTTTGAATTTGAACGTATTAAGGATCCACTATTGCTTCGGAGCAAATTTGTTTTTTAAATTTTCAAATTACGCGCCAAATCCATAGTGACCAGCGGAGTTTTTTATTTTGTTAAGATTTAAGCAGTTTGACATCTGCCAGCAATGCAGCCCAGCCCTCGCCAAACGTATCTCATCCGAATTCTCACCAAGGTCACTCGCCATACGACTGGAACGTGGACCTGGACATGCACAGTGGGTTACGCAAACTTTTCAAAACTGCCATTCTGAGAGTTGGTATATAAAACAATAGGACCCCAACGAGAACTGTGCCACTTTAAGCCTCATAAATCCTTCAACTGCAGCATAATAACTCAAAACAATGTTTCACAGTCGAAAACGCTTCCCAAAAAGGATCTTTTGTTCAACAAAATCCGAGGAACAACAAAAAAAAAAATCACCTTGCTTCTGTTTCAATTCTTTTCACCGGCGACGGTCGAGGAATTATGCGTGTCCATATGCATTATTCCAAGGATTCACTTTTCCCTCGCTCTCTCTCTCTCTCTCTCTCTCTCTGTCTCTCTGTATGTTTGGAGAAACTGAAATAAAAATTGTCACATCCTGCGGTTCTCTACGGCTGGCCGCAACGAATGCACATAAAAATGAAAGTGAAAATAAAATGTTCACATCGACAGAGCAAGGACGCTAGGCAAAGTATCCTTTTGTTTGTGCGTTGGCCCAAATAAACCATCATTCACTTAACAAAAGTGAAGGCCTTTTGTTGTTTGTCAAAGTGTCGTGGATTATGCAAATTTCCCTGCGCAGGCTGATTTTTCTTTCACAATGTTTGCAGACATCCTTTGTCGTGAGAGAATGGAGAAAATTTGCAAACGCTGTTTAGGGAACCGATACGGTTCGGGGAAATTGATGGGTGAAAGTGAAATCGACTCAATCTGTTGTAATTAGCAAAAAGGTCCTCGCCTGCCACCTGAGTGTGGACAAAATATTGTGGGAGATCGTTTTCATGGGAAATCAATCTCCGTCGAGGTGATGTCCCTTCGAGAGGTGAAAGTGATTGATTGGAGAAAGTTTTCGGTGCACGAAATGTTTGTAGTGCTTCGCCGTTTTGTGTCGCACGAGGGTGTCTTATTAGCTACCTGGCTGAGGAGAGTGATGGTAGACACAAATCGGTGGACTCTTTGTAAGGAGTTTGTTGCATAGGACGATGGTGGAATGTGGCGATTCCTACAGTGCGCTTGAATGCAACATCCTGTGGTGCAAGCCGAAGAATGCGAACAATTTCACTGGCTTCTGTGAGCTGCCTGGCATGAGCTGGCTTTTGTGAGCTGGGTTCCAAGAGCTGCCTGCCATGATCTGGCTTCTACGAGCTGGCTTTTGTGAGCTGCTTTCCTGAGCTGTTTTCCTGAGTTGGCTTCCTTGGGCTGCCTTCCTTGAGCTGCCTTCCTTGAGCTGCCTTCCTTGAGCTGCCTTCCTTGAGCTGCCTGCCATGAGGTGGGTTCATGAGCTGGCTTCTATGAGCTGGTTTTTATGAGCTTCTTTCCTGAGTTGGCTTCCTTGGGCTGCCTTCCTTGAGCTGCCTGCCATGAGCTGGCTTCTATGAGCTGTCTTTTGTGAGCTGCTTTGAGCTGTTTTCCTGAGTTGGCTTCCTTGGGCTGCCTTCCTTGAGCTGCCTTCCTTGAGCTGCTTCTATGAGCCGCCTTCTAATGAGTTGCCAACCATGACCTGCCTACCATGACCTGTCAGATGCTAAGACATATTGATTGCATCAGTTGAGGCTGTACCTGTCTACATCTACAGGCTGTGGGACAGTTTGTATGCCACATTAGGTGGTTAGCCACCTTTTTAAGAAAAATTTGCATCGCAAGGACATCAAGTTCGCTTTCATTCTTGAGCCGCACGAAGATGAATGTACGCCGCACTTAATTGGCGAAGGTGCCCCGTTTCCATGTGCCAATTCGCATGACCTAAGGTTGTCCCTGTATGATTAAAAGTCAAAGGCGACTCATCTGCCTGTCAAAAATCGTGCAATCCAATATCGGTCTTCCATAATCCCTTCGTCAATTACTTCAACCCCCTCAGGTACAACTCATCATCCACGCAATCGAACTTTCCTCCGAAGCTAGCAATCTGGTACAGCCAGCTAATCCCAATTAAAAAGAGAGCATCGAGTACACCGCCTGCGGGTGGAAAAATCATAGCTTCCGCCTTACAAATCTGTCACATACATCAAAGGCCTAACAATTTATACCTATACCCACACTTGTACTCCGATTTTATTCGCTCCAGGACAATCCGCCTACCTTTTGTTGAGTCTTTCGCAGAAAAACAAATTCAAATAGGAAGGGCTCCCAAAAAATCTAAACTCGTGCTCACACCCTCTTGTGAAATTTCCACAAATACGCTTGCAGCGCAAATTAACCCTCTAATCGGAATCGAAGGAAAGCGGTCGTTCCTCTTTTGTTTGTGACTCAAATACCCTTCAGATTTAACCCCTCATCCGTGTAGCTACCCCTCAGCTTTGAATATCCCTCAACTTTAAGGTTTAGGTAGAGGCGACGACCCTTTAAACCAATCACCACCCCACTTGCATTTAACCCGCGATATTCTCCCATGCCCTATCCTCCGCGATTTGGGCGCAACACTCAGGGGCGAGGAGTTTTCATTTACACGCTGCGGCAAACTTCAAGTTAATCAATCTTTCTTTCAACCCTTTTCCGGTCGATGCAATGTTATATGTATAATGGAAGGCGGCTCAGGTTGTGGGAGCGTATCGCTCCTGGCAGGTGGTGGATTGGAGCGCGTATGCGCCGATTCAGGATCAGATACCTATACAATTTTTTATTATTTTTTTGTTGTGTTTCCTGTGAGTGGCGGACATCAGTTTCATGGAAAACCTTTGATCTCCGTCCATTTGGGTGGAGTGGAAAAATACAAAAACACCGTTATTAATCGACCTATCAAAATGCGAAGGCGCGCAGAAAATTTGTCTGCAACAAACGTTCACGTGCGACTTTTCATCAGCGCGATTCATTGGAGCTGTGCGCGGAGTTGGTTGGGGGTTCGTTCCATCAAAGGGTTGGGTTGGGTTGGGTTGATTTTTGAACACGATAAAGGGATGATTTCGCCGTGGGCTGTAATTATATAGATACAACAATGGCAGGGCAAGTCAGTTTTTGTGAATACATGCGGGCGGAACTGGAACATGACTTATAAGGCTCTGAGGTGTTTTTTTTTTGTTTTGTTTTTTTTTTCTCTCCACTGCTGTTTGTATTCAAAGGAAAACCAATCGAACAGATACAAGGATCAAAAGGTTGAGCTGGAAATTGATAGCGCTTTAAGTGAATAGGGAGAGAGAAATCTGTTGCCTGCTGCAGTGTAGGGTGGGATTGACTTTTGTTCGAGGGAGGGACTTAGAGTTCCGCTTTTTGATTGAGAGAGTGGTACTGAAGGTGAGCTGTCTACTTGTGCGCGTTTCCTATAAGGCGAGATCTTCCTCTTTTATCGGGTGGCCCCCCAATTTCGGAGTTGAAGGTTCTTAAGGTCTGAGTGTCAGTGTCCACATTGGCTCTACGCGCCCAAGTCGCATTTTCGATGACTGATTTGCATTTTTCTGATAAGGTCGATGTCGCTTTAAATTGTGCTTGTTTTAGTCCCGTCAACGCAAATGGGACCGAAAATCACTCGAAGAATTTTCCGGAGCTTATAGCAAAGCCGTCGTCGGCCGCACAAAAATAAAAAATTTAATTTTTTTTTATTTCTAATAGAAATATAAACGGAGCCTCAAAAACAGCAAACAAAATAATTTTCTGCTAACTAGTTAGACTTATACATCTTTTCAAAGTTGGTCAATTTTGTTCCATAGTAAAAAAAAATCAGAAGAAAAAAACTTCTTTATTTTCTTTTTTTTAATTATGGCGTATTAAACGAAAAATCTTAATTGTCTAGATGTTTTATATATAGGTAAATTAAAATTTTTATAAAACAAAAAAAATTACCTAATACTTTTAAAACAAAAAAAAACACATTTTTATCACTTTTTTTGGTTTGAGTAGAGCTATAAAAAAACTCTCGCGAGTTCCCGCGGAAAATTGACCACGATAAAAATTTGTAGCTGCAACTATTGGCAATGTTCGGAGAAATTGCAATTTGCTTAAAAAAAGTCGTGTTCCCCAGTGTTCCCATTTTGGCGTTAAAAGTAAATTTCCTTATGCAATGTTTCAATTATTTTATTAAGTAAAAGAGCTCAGAGCGTGAAATTTTCTTCTTATATCAATTAAAAATAGTTTTGTTACTATTTTGATCGTTAAAAAAATCTACCCACTTCCACGCCCCTTTTTATATAAATGCCAATTGGTTTTTTTAATCCGCCAACTTTAACGACTCTTTTTGAATAAATTCCTTCTAAGCCAAAATGATTTTTGAGGTATGCTGTAACAGAGTTTCTTCGAATTACTTAAATTGTTGTAAATCATTATTTTTCCTATTCTTAAAGTACACGTAGACATGGATTAACTTGCCAAAAGAAAGGGATTAATTGATTTATTGCCTAAACATTACAAAAGGTTGAAAGAAATGTTGAATTCCGAATTATTATTTTATGATCTAATAAAACAGGTAGAAATATGAGTTCTCCTCTGTTATCCCTCATCGGGAAGCTTAAATTTGACAGGTAAAACAATTATTACAATATGCACATTTACAGGTATATAAACCATGACAATGGATAAATGGTGTCAGTTCTCAAACAGTTCTGATGCGCCACAAAATGAAAAAATACTGTTTAAATACTTGCTAACAACATTTCAAATTGGTTCGTTAATTTTATGCATCCACTGTTGTAAAAAAAATTATAATTTTCGATCACCCGATCAAAGATTTTTTACAAGATTCGTAAAATTTTACCTGATTTTAAAGTGTTTCCTTAATTCCTTTTTCAAAGAAAATCTTACTACAGCCTAATATCTTGAAACACCCTGTGAAGCAATTTTCTTAAAAATTACTATATTCATAGGCTTGGAAATTTTCTTTAAGAAGAAAATTGTAGTGATTTCTGTATGCGTTCAAAAGTTATTATATTTGCTACCAAAAAAGTAATTTTCGACCACAGATTCAGATTCTGAAAGGCGAAAACGTTGAATCGTTTAAATGATTTGCACTAAGTTGCAGAAGCAAATCGTTCGTCCACACGAAAACGTTTGAACGTTCCTCTTTTGAGAATGCCGACCCGGGGTAAAGTCCCAAGCTACCCCAAAGCTATTGGCGCCTGGTATGAATTTTCGTCCAAAAAACACATGGCCCGCTATACAGCTCGTCTCTATAAATGCTGTGTCTGTCACATGCGGACTCATCACTGAAAATAAAACCCTGGTATAATTTGATAAAAATTTTGATGTCAAAAAACGTCCAAAATGTTTCTATCAAATTGACAAAGTTCTAATAAGTTTTATCTGGACTTAAAACTTTTATTGTGATAACAAAAAAATTGTTTACTTGTGCGCATGAAATTTTTTTTTAATTTACCAAAATGCTGTTGGTTTTGCGAAGAAATTTATCAATTTTATTTTTATCTTTTTGTTCAATTATCTAACAAAAAAAGTTGTAAAATCAACAGAAAATATTGTTGATATTACAGAAATAATCTGTCAGTACTACAGTTGCCTTTTGTTGAATCTATAAGAATATTGCTGGTTATATAGAATTATTCTCTGAGTTGCATAATTTTAATTAGTTCATTCAACACATAAATTGTTATGCGCAAAGCAAAAAAAAGTCTACCAATTATATTTATTAAAAAAAGGAACTTTTGAAATTACATTACATTATTTTTACTGTACAACATAGAAAATATCAAAATACACATAAATAAAATTAAAAAATAAAATAAAAACATAAAAAGACAACATGGATGTTGTCATCTACTTGACTATTTAAGTTGCGTCTTTTAGCGTCGGTTGAAGAATCCGGGAACAAAGCGTTGAAATCCAATTTGATCTATTTAATTTAAGATAATAAACTGCGTATTACACAATCCTATATAACGAAATTGTAATTCTTACCAATTTGTTTACCAATTTATATCTAAGGGGTCGTTTACATGTTTTCCATTTTTCCTGCCCTCATCCATAAACGGATTTATTTACCTTTAAAATGGTGAACTCACTTTTTTTAGGGAATTCGAATGCACATTAACAAACTACTTTTCTTCGCGGGTCAAATAATAAATGACGCCACGAAAAGCATTGCATTGAAATGACTACCCCGTTTAAATTGAATTCTTAACAATTCAACACTTGTGTTATTAATTCAACAAAATGTATGTCAAATCTGCAAACACAAATGTTCATTTCAACAGAATGGTTATAGTATTTAAAATCTGTATTTTGTTTGGCTAACAAACATTTTGCATAGGTTTTGTCGATTTCACAAAAATGATTTGTGGATCTGTTTTAATGGATATAACAAAAACTTTGTTGATTCAACAATAAAATTGTTCAATTGGTACAATATCGATTTATTAAACTGAAAATTGTGTTTTGTTAATCTGACAAAGTAAGTTTTGTAGTAAATGTTTTATCCGTTTGAGAAAATGTCGTTAAAATTGATAAATTTTTTTTTTAAATTCCATTTACCATTACAACTTTTGTTTCAGTTAAACAAAACTTTTTTTGGTGAAATTTTACAATCGAATTTTGTAAAAATTACCTGGTATTTCATTTTTAGGGAATACCATCAACTGAAGATGGTGTGCATCGATTGGGACTTCTTTGAATTTTTTTCCAGAGTAAATTGGTTACAGTTTGCTCTGGAGCGCCCACAGGGCATGGTTGACAGAATCTTGCAGAATACTTTAGCGTTTTTCAGGGGGCTGGTTTCCTGTGTGCCGGTCAAAAGATGCTTGGGCTTCCCTTCCCTTATTCATTCTTTCTTGTGACAACAATTTAGAGATGAAGAAGTTGGCAAGTTGGTTCCCGCTGGCTTAAATAGTTGGGATTTCTGGTCATCAACAGTGAGCCCATGGTTTTAAGAGGCTTGAGGTTGCAAGTCGTATATTCCGGTACGAGAGCGGCTTTCTGACAACCTCAGCGACTATCTTCCTCGGAAAAAATTACGCAACTCATGAAGTGGCCATAAGCCTTCTGTAGCCAGTCCTCATCAAATTTTCATAAGGAAAATATTTAAAATTATATACAGGGTGGCTGATGAAAGCCGCTACCAAAAAATAATTTAATAACTTTTTTTCTATTTAATGAATCTGGTTAATTAACTAAATAATTAAAATAAAAGTTATTTGAGTTTCTTAATGTAGCAATATTCACCAGCCACCCTGTATGTCTGCCCAGCAGCCATTTAAAAGCGTCTTCCTATTCTTTCTCGAAAGCCATCTCTCCACTAGTGCAACACAAAACCATTGACCCCATTTTCCAATTAACTGCGCGCACATCTGATTGGGCATTGGATAGCTGCATAGCCTAGCTCCGCTCCAACTGAATAGTGGCTGCCATTCGAATGGAGAGTGTAATTAATTACGACTTCCAACTTTCTCGCCGTTGACAGTGATGTACATATAGGCGGTTGTTCATCCGCCTATGTATGTGTGTTAATTCATCAATTAAAGCGTGACTTTTGAGTACCGCCAGTATACCGGATGCGCGCCACAATCAAATTGAAGCCATCATCGCTCAGGCGCAAGGGATTAAAATTTAAAACGTATCTAGCGACACAGATTTATCGATGGGACACAGTGATTGAGAGATCACCACGTTGTAGAAAGCGCTTTCTGTAGGTATAGGCTGGCAAACATCAATTCTATTATAAATCACCTTGATTAATGTCAGCGGAACGTTGTGACGCAAGGGCAACTGAGAGATTGTATTCTTGGAATTTTCATCAACCAGACACATGTAAATATTTTTTTTTTTTTTTATTTAATTTATTTTAATTTAGCATTCTATTGGGATCTGTCCCATTTAAATGATTTACAGCAGTTTGATCGGAAGAGTGTTCTTTTTTTACAGCCGTCTGTTTTTGTCAAAGGCGCGGCTATAGCCTTTAGAAATAGGTAGTCCAACAAAGTTTTGTGCTTATAATAGTGGTGAGTGACTTGGTTGCTTGGAATGTTTTAAAAAAAAAAAAACAGGCATGCGAAAGGAATTGCGAACAGGCACCAACTGATCCGGGAATCGTCTAAAAAAATATCTGACTACCTTTCCTTGCTTTACTTAACTGGCTTACTGGTGACACTGTCGCACTCATGTCCTGAGTGTTATCCCAGTTTATATCGCTACTTTTTATCTAGTTTTCTGAATTGTTCTTTGAGAGTGTGGTCCCCTACTTCACAGAATGGCTCGGGAACATTGAACTTTTTTCCTAGAGCGTCGGCCATTTAATTAGGTAAACTCCATCCTTGTACGGCCAGATTTACCAAAAGGAGAGTCGCCTTGTTTCTGCTACTGAGTTGACTACATTTTTGCAGAAATTCTCACATTTTCAGCTGACTTTCTGAAGTAGGAATGGTAAAAGCTTGGCTTTCTGACATTAAAGCTGTAGCTATAACTGTTGGCTTTGTTTTTGTTTGGACACATCTGTCTTTGACATCAATTTCAGCCTGAAAGATGGTAGGACTTTTACGCAAAAATTTGGAATAAAATAAAAACTTCTTTCTGGGTCTGAACACTCCACTTCGATCTTTGTAGATCTGCGTTCTTTTCAGTTTTCCGTTGACCTGATGATAAAAGCGACTACACAGTCTTTGAAAATGGGGCTTGGACCCTCATTATCGTTTCGAATTTCAGGACGGAGTCCATCCGCTTGACGTTTGGGCTACATCAATATCGTGGTGGAGGTCATTCAGAGTTTGTTAAACCATTTTCCCTCCCCGAACAAAGATCGAAAAATGTGACGAAGAACATTCAATTGATAAAAGAACTCAGCCCTCCAATTCTACTTATGGCTATAAAATAAGACTCTCAGGTCTCAGGCCAAGGCTCGCTCACTCAGAAAAAAAAAAAAAATAGTAATGCCAACAATTTTCGTTGGTTAAAATTAACCCAAATATCAAAAACTTTGATTTAAGAATGAAATTGTTGGCAATGATGTAATAAAATACTTATGGAGAGTATATTATTCTTACGCTGAATACCTGATTCTTGAAAACTGAAAAAAACAGTTCTTATTAACAAAAATAATATTTGAACCAAGAACTTCTAACTTACAATTTTTTTAAAAAATCTTAAAATTCTTCGCTTAACAATTTTTTTTTTAATTGTTGGAGTATGTATTATGAGCTTTGCAGCCATCTATTTGGGTAAGCCGAAGAAGGTGGATATCCACTAAGGTGTCATTCCTTCGAAGTGGAAGACCTTCTTAAACATCTAGTTGGGCAGATGTTTTTTTTTATAGTCTTACACAAACTTTCCCTCAATCGCCGTGCATAAAATGTACTACCATCTTCAAGCTGGCCCATTTTCCAAATGAAAAATCTGCTTAAACGGAGAAGATTAAAACTTTATCCTTAGCTAAGATGATTTGGGTCCATTGGGTGTTTGTCGAGTCATAAAGAAACGAAACGGGCTTAGAGTAGTAAAATCCATCAAATTCTCAAATACGTGTCTAAACCGATGACAGATGCTCGGCTTTCCAGGAGTTGTGGATCTTTTTAAACTCTCATAAACCATCTACTCCCTCCCTAGGATCTTATTTTCTTCCGATGTCTCATGGGGTTAAATTCTCGCCCCCACTGCCCTTATTTTGGACTGTTGTTGTCACTTTCCCATGTGTGTAGCTCTTTCTCTGGGGTGACTGGGTGGCCCATGGTATTTTCGACTACTGGTTGTTGTCATCTGTCAAAAATTAATGTACAATGGAGAGATTTCTAGCTCAGGGGCCCCGTAATCTCTGGCGAAGAATTCAGGGTCGAATAGCTTCTTCTGGGGGGTTCGCAGTGTCCTCTTGTTGAATCTAGCAAGATAATTGTAGGCGTCGACATTTGCTCCAGGGATTTTTGAATGCAGACTTGTCACTCTTGTTTAAAGTTTACCTAGCTAATAATCACCTATTACAAGCTCTACAAAAATTAGCCTCGAAGCTGTGTTTTTTATTCTGACCGCCGAAGGTATTTTCCTTTCGTTTAAAGGTAGTCCCCACGAGCACAACTATCACATCTTACAGCAGCCGTAGGCCTCGTCCCCGAGGGCATAAGCTTCGTCCCTCACATAGCATTGTCATAGTCTTTCCGAGGCTACGTGCACATAAAATTCCTATGTTTTGAGTCATCTGTAAAGCCTAGTAGACACTCCTATTATGACTTTCCTGTCAGTTAGATCGGCCTTATATCTCTTGTCAAAGTCATGAATAGGTTTCTTCTAACCAGGTCTTAAGTTCCGGGTTCAAAAAATTACATCTCACAAGAGTCCGTTCCACTGCTTTATCTCTCGCTAACGTCTGACAGGAATATTTATTTAGTTTTTTTAAAACTCTCTTCTTTTTTTCCGATTTTGGAATAACTTTTGGATAGCTCTAAGTTGTTTTAATGAAACTGCACTCAGAAAAAAAAAGATTGTTAAGCGAAGAATTTTGAGATTTTTCAAAAATGGTAAGTTAAAAGTTTTTGGTTCAAATATTATTTTTATTAAAAAGAACTGTTTTTTTTTTTTCAATTTTCAAGAATCAGATATTCTGCGAAAGACTAATATACTCTCCATAAGTATTTTATTACATCATAGCCAACAATTTCATTCTTAAATCAAAGATTTTGGTATTTGGGTTCATTTTAACCAACGAAAACTGTTGGCATTACAGTTTCTTTTTCTGAGTGAAGCTTAATGTTGGTTTTAATCTGTCTTTAGGTCTCTCAATACAGCCGGGGGTTCGCCCCAAAAAAAATTGGTACAAACTCACTCAAACAATTGCGTTTAATATGCCAGGCTGCCCACAGACCTGTATAAACATTTTCTGGTTACGTTCAGGACCAGGCCAACTTTGGCATTAAATCCCGAAACCACTTATGAGGCTCATAAAAATCGCACTGACGCAAATCGTCTCATATCAAATGACATTAACCATTTCTCAATGACAAAAAATGCTAATTTGCCCACCCTTTCAAAAATAAAACACATTTAAAGTTCTCATCTGTAATTTAAATATTTTCTTTGATTTTTTACCAATAAAACGCATAAATATCCCTCAACAGTACGTAAACCTGGCGACCAACCGAACAGACAGAAAACTCGTCTCAATAATTCAACAGATTGATGTCAGAAATGTTAAGCGATTCGAAAAATGATTATTAACCCTCCGCCAGTAACCGCCCAAATGGTAATAAATTCCCATAAATAATTTACAGACAGAGACAAAAGGCGCAGCAACAGCAGAACCCGATTTCGCTTAAACAAAAAGACGACTCCCAACTCGAATGAGATACTTTTATTAGGACCTCGAAACATCATCAACCGATCACATTCAATATATCACGCTGCATGAAATCATCGCGCAAAAAGGAGGCAGCCAAGATCCTGTGCCCAATGAGATATGTCGGTAGTGCTGTTGCTGTCCGACAAAAAAGTCTCCTTCACATTCACAAATTATCGCCGGCCATCTTAATTCATATTTGCCATCGCACTCACTGGCTGAGTGGCTGTGTGTCTCTGTCTGTATACAGAGCTGCCTCTCGCAAGCAGTTCAGGAACCAGAAGTAATTAATTTGAAAAGCCAACGCATCAATCATAGCAATCTTAATGAATATCAAATCAAGCAACAGTGACAAGAAACAAAAAAAAAATTAAAATGGTTATACTCAGCACCAGAAAGCCAGCTAAGACGCGGGGGTTTCATTTAATTTTAATATACCAACCACAGTGCGCGGTGTGTGTATTTATTATTTGTATGGATATTTGTGTATCTTTTTGTTTTGTTTCGACTTGATTTGGATGTTTTTTGTTTTCTTGGCGGCGTCTGTTTCCCATAAAAAAATTTCAAATACAGAAAAAACATAATAAATTTATCCGATTATTTATGAAACATAAATTAAGAGGTACAAATCATTCGATTGATGACAGGCCGTCTTCGTGTTATTGTACACTGCGCAGTGGGGGCTAAGGTGATGATGGAATTCAATGGAATAAAATGTCCTACGAAGCAGAGTTTTTACCGCCCTTAATGAGATTTAGGCTGAGGCCATGGCTGGCACAGTGGACTCTGGCGGAGATGCATTATTACAACAGGTCGTTTTAAATATGGCTTCAAGTTGCAGTTAAAAATAGATTTAACTTATAATAATTTTAATTTAATTTAATTCAAGTGAGCTAAATTTAAATACTGGCAACGAGGGGCTCGAAAAATGTTAAAGGCTGTCTTAGGCCACTTAGGAGGATCAATTTATTCAGTAAAGAAAAGACATTGTAGGAACTACCACACTGACATATTTTTAGATTCACGCACTAGGTAATTGGAAGGTTTCTATCCCAAGAATAAGTGATTTGGGAGGAGCTGTGCACGGCTACCTTCCGACAATGAACTGCTTTCAGTGTCATTCAATTTCAAAATCTGAATAAAGCCAAAAAAAGAGACATTTCTGCACCGAAATAGCCACTTTACAGCACTTTATCATAAAAGCTTGCATACGTTCAGGCTGATTGGGAGCTGGTTGTTTCATTGCTGGGAAAAATTGTGTAATGTCCTCTAGGGTAGTCTTTTCCAAAAGAAGTATATAAAAAAGGAACACAAAACCGCTCAACAAGTGTCTGTTGAATTTTAGAACAAGTGATGCTGGACTTAGCATTGAACTCGTCCATTTTTTTTATAGAATTTTAACCGCCTAGTTGGAATTGACTTGTTTCACACGTACCCGGTGGTACCTATTGTGTTAAACCCGTTCTGGGCATTCACCTACACCCAGAAAAAAAAATTGTAATGCCAACAATTTTCGTTGGTTAAAATGAACCCAAATATCAAAATCTTTTATTTAAGAATGAAATATATGAAATATGAATATACCTATGGAGAGTTTATTAGTCTAACGCTGAATACCTGATTCTTGAAAACTTAAAAATGAGTTCTTGTTAACAAAAATAATATTTGAACCAAGAACTTTTAACTTACAATTTTTAAAAAATCTCAAAATTCTTCGATTAACAATTTTTTTTTTCTGAGTGTAGTAGACTACAATTAAAATAAGTTCTGTCACTTAAAAGTCTACTATTTCTTTTAAGAACCTCAAAAATCTATATGAGGCATCTTTTAAGCCCTCCACTGTCCAGATCTTTAATTTCGTCAATGAGTTAGCAAGAATCGTCACTCGCCGGTTTTTTTAGTGCTGAATTTTCATGACTTGTGACCCCTTTTTGCTCTCTATTCGCAAGAGCTGCCTCGCTCGCTGCATACCTCTGTACTTTTTCGACGAAGGCTTGCCCTCATCATCAATCCTCTGTGCAATCGTGGAAATATGAAAGTTGTGAGCCCCAGAGATGCATAAATATCAATACTTTAGATCCTTTGCATGCAAGTTCATTCGCATTATCGTTTTCCGGAATATATATTCTGCCCTAAATCGTTAAAAGTTATCGTAAGAAGTGATAGCTCAAGAAGGCCTTGCACTCTTTAACAAACGGGCTTTATAGCCACCAGAATTCTATTATAAATACCGAAACAAGTTCTGGAAGTAGAGCAAGAGTTTTCACAAAGTAACGAGTTCAATGCTGAGCTTCCCATCACTCGTTATAATGAATTCAAATAGTCAGTTTGTAGGATGTCAAAATAGGTATATTCGATGATTTTTTTTGGCCAAGGTTGTGCGTCTTTTCATATTAATGTATGATATAAGCTGTCAAAGTATATACGATGATGTTTTTGTCGACAAAGTTGCACCTTGAATACCTAGCTACTTGGATTATTGTGTCTGAAAAACTTCTGCAAACTTCGAGCAATGAGGTACAGTAGCTTAAAACAAATAAAAGGCCTATTAAAAGGCCCACTGTTCTCTTCCCTCAAATATTTTCTCTGCGAGAATGTGGACATCGATAAAAAAAAAATTCCAAACAACATCTAACCCCTTTTCGATTTAAAAGCCCCCACAGTTCTCTGTTCTCGATCTGATGTGAACTACGTCCATTAGTTCCGCACCGCGGCGTGTTCGATAATTTTGATGATGATGACGAACATTTCAATATCTTGATGACTATCTACGTATAGACAAAAGACAGAAAAAGAAAAAAAAAACTACGACACACGCAAGTCCCACCACGACAAACCGGAGAACAGAGGAGAAAACAAAGCGACCGACGACACGACGACAACTACTAATCGCCAGTGACCTCAGATATAAATCAATCGAAATTATTGGCCATACTTGGAGCATTAACAAAAGACTGACAACAACAACAAGAACAAGCCACAAGCAAAATGACATCGAAATCAGAAGAGAGACAAATAATTACATAAAATATTGCCTACGTTCGGGGCGGAGATGATTTCGCTGTTTCGCTCCGAAAAATTATTAATATTATTTTTAATTTATTAACCGTCATTGACTTAATGAAAATGCCATCGCTTTTGCTATTGATCGGTGGTGGTGTCTGGTGTTGGACTTCGATGCGCCGCATGCTTGGTTAGTTGCGGGCGGGAAGTGGAATTGGGTCCAGAGATGTATCCCCATATCTATCCACATAATTAGGCCGGAGGAATAGTAAGAGAAGAAAAAAAAAACCCTCGATGGAAATCTTTTCAAAATGTCTGCGGCAATTATGACAGAAAATAAATTTCTGTATGACTGCTGATTTATTGACTCATATTCCACCTGCCTATGGTACGCCTGGCTTTGCTGTCTGCATTTGCATTAGCGATTAACTCAGGCTCAGCCCGTCGTCGCTGTCGCGTCAAATACTTGTCCAAGGTGTTGTTTGTTACCTCTTTTGTACAGTCAATGGTGGCCGCTGTTGTTGGTGGTGCTGCTGCTTGTGCGCATGTATGGCTGTTATATCGACTTGAATGGCGGACATCGAAGTGATCAAACAAAACGTGATCCTTCACCGGTTGGTCTTTCTGTCATTGGCTGATTATGTTGCAAAGGGGGAACAAAATAGTGAATGGCTACCTGTGGATCGTAATAAATTCGATTGGAATTACACACATAGAGGCAACGACGAAAAGCCTTTTAGTGCGGCTTTATGTTCGATCTTGGCTTTGTACAGGTAGTTGTAATTAGAAAATCTTACAAACTGGTTGGTAAGCAGTTGACAGAAATGACTTTGGATCAGCTGGGATTATGGAGATCTAACAACCTGAAGTTTTTTCTATTACCTGCATCACCGGTGTGTGGATTGTGGTTTTATCGTTAGCAACAAAATTCCAACTGTCGGTCCTTCGAGCCGGATTTAACAAATTAAATTGTTTCTATCTAACTAGACCTTTGGATATTTTTTTAAATCACAAAAGGAACTAATTTTGGTTACAAAATCTCACCACTAATAACCTTACAAACAGTGGCTTTGAACTTTTCTTTGTCATTGTAGGTCCTTTTCATGATCTTGTCTATACAAAAAATGTATCGCTGTAGGTACCTCTCTTTCCCAGGTTGTGTGGACGATTGTGTCCATTATGCCGTCGTTTACTTAAAAGGGCAGTCCTTTCTTCTTTACCCCTATCGTATATTTTTTTCTTTTAAAAAAATTACGGATTTTGTCGTTGATATTTTTGAAACTGTCCTTTAAAACACTGAACAATTTTTTTTTTTTGCATTTAAGACAATTAAAAATATTGTGTGAAAGTATACATATATATCACATATATATGTCGTACAAAAAAAAATTCCACTGTAAATTACTTGAAAATGTGCTTACAACCTCAGTGCTTCAGTGCATGCTCAGCTCGACTATCACAAGTCGTTGAGTAACAGTGAAAAAAAGGTGGTATGCTGTAATGCCGGCACTAGAAACAATAATACAGCTGTTTAGGACACTTAAGGCAAATTCCTTGGAACAAACTAAATGTCCAGCAGTTTTATTAATTTTTTTACTGATCCATCTGCTGAAACTTGGCTATTTTTAGGACACAATGTTTCACCTTGCTGATACACATATTGAGTCTCGACATATTTTAATGAGGGAAGTATCAATGGTTACCAAGGAGCTGCTTTTAAAAATAATCGAATGAAATAATTAAAATTCTATTCGGTTAGCTTCAAGGAATATATTTTTAAATACGGAAAAGTCTAATGATATTGACTCTATGAGGTATCGGAACACAATCTTTAAATTTTTATTAATTTATTTATTATTATTCGTTCGTCAATTTGAGTAACAAACCTAAAGGGTCCGCCAAATAACTTTTTTTTTTTTGAAAATGCTATAAAAAAAAACTACTGAATATTTTCTCAAATTTCTTTTTTTATTTGAAAGTACAATCCTTCCGGTTAATAATGGAAAATAATTTCATTCAAATGGCTGCCTCGGCTGGCCATGCAGTAGCCTACACGATCGGTCCAATTTTTAAGCACATTATCGATTGTGTGCAGCTGTATTTCACAAATGGCTTCACGAATATTGTCCTTTAAAGCGTCAATTGTCTCTGGCTTGTCGGCGTAACACTTATCTTTTACGGCACCCCACAAATAATAGTCCAACGGTGTCAAATCGCAGCTCCGAGGTGGCCAAACGACGTCAGCTCTGCGGCTGATAATGCGATCTTCAAAAACAGGGCGCAAAACATCAAGTGTAGCTTCGGCTGTGTGGCACGTAGCGCCGTCCTGTTGAAACCAAATGTTGCCAATATCCTCCTCTTCAATTTTTGTGAACAAAAATTCGTTCAACATGGCCCGATAACGATCGCCATTGACTGTAACACTCCTGGCCACTCCTTGCTCATTTTCGAAGAAAAATGGCCCAATTATCCCTCTGGACCAAATTCCGCACCAAACAGTGACTCGTTTTGGGAATATCGGCTTTTCAATGTATGCGTGCGGGTTTTCTGTGCCCCAAATGCGACAATTTTGCTTGTTTACATACCCGCCAAGATGAAAATGAGCTTCATCTGAAAAGATGATTTTTTTTTTCGCTCACATTCTGCAACATTACCATGATTTTCAAAGTAATGTCGCAATATTTCCCAGCGTTGTTCAAGCGTATACACAACCATATTCGTTCAGCGGAAGGATAAAACTAGTTATCTGTCAAATCAGACATGAGCTAAGTGTTACCATTCGCGAAATAAGCACTAGTTGAAAAAAAAAAAGTTAGATAGCGGACCCTTTATTTAGACTTAAGTGAACTTAAGGCTATTATTATAATGTAAAATATTTAATTAATATGGTAGAGAACCGACATTATTTGATTGTTAAAAGAATTTCTTGAAAAGTTTTGAAAAACATCAATGCGATCAATAACTAAATTTAATTCTTTGATGCAACGCTCAATTGGTTCATTACTGTCATAATTTGTTCGGTGAAACTGACCACGAAGACATGTGACAGACTGATTACGAAACATGTCAGCAACATATATATTTGCCAGTAGAATTCTGCATTTATGGACGTATAAGTCCTTGATTGGGTCTTACTTCGTGAAACACCGGAGTGGCCAAGTAGTATGAAAAGTCTACCATTTATTTCTCAGAAACAACTGATTCTAAAAAAATATATTGCTTGTACAAATTTATTATATTGTACCTACCGGGTTCTAGTGCACCAACTGAAAGATTATTTTTAATTATGAATAACTTTTGGAGCAGTGGAGCAGTGACAAATCACAAATAAATTTAAATATTGCTAAAGCTTTTCTTATAACTATTCTATTGAAATCTATTCACTCTTCTCAAAAATACAAAAAGGGAGACTAATTAGAATGTAATTTCTTTTTTTCTTTTTATTTATTTATTTCATAAATAACTTAAAGTTATACAAAAGTTTAAAACAAATTCAAAGATAGATTTAAAAGATAGAAGAACATTTAAGTTATAAACTGATATAGTTATGTACATTCTGTTGTCAAAATTAGACAGAAAATTAAACTACTGTGGTGCGTAGCTTTTAAAATTAATTACTTATGAATTGACAATGAAGGAAAACTGTTTAGGTTTCTCTTTTTTTATAGAACTACATAATTAAAATGTTAAAGTTTTTTTTGTTATATACTTATACTTACATAATAAAAAGAAATGGTTTGGAAGCTCAATAAATATTGGCCTTTATTTTCTTTCGAAAAACATGGTCACCGTAATTATGCCCGCCTTGGGCTAGCCCCTCTTTACACCGTGGTTCGTAAAACCTATGCAAACTCCTATTGTTGAGGTATTGTTGGAGCAAACTCATCAATGCAAATGTTCACTACCAATTCAAACCTCGCGCCTTATTTTATACGAGTTTCCATATTTTTGAAGAACCGATTTACTTAATAAAGCTTTAAAATGTACAACAATAAAATTAATGTATCGGTAGTTCTAAGCTACACATGGTATAAAAACCCCAAAAAATAAAAGCTTAATGTTCAATCGCTAAAAACCCACATTCGTGGTCAAAACCGATTTTTATTTCGTTGTCGCTTTCGCTCATTGTCGCTGTTTGATATTCGCAAACCACTTTCTGAAAAAAACATCTTCACCGAAGTCAGTAGATGCACAACTAGAATCTCACTATTAAGAATCGACAAAATAAAGATTCTCGGTTGGCGATTGGAAAACGCGTCAATCGTACAGGTATCCTGAAGCCGATCGTAACAAAGAAGATAAAATCTTCCAAGAACAGTCGCCGTATTTGGAGCACTGCTTGCATATTCGAGCAAGAAGCCTTTAAGAACAGCCTTTGGTGGTAGGTATCGCCTTTCTTTTCAATGGGGAGACTTGCTTAAAGGTCTAAGTTTCAATCTCTGCCTGAAAAATTCTTAACCCAAGCGAGAGGTGTTTCTAGCTATCCACAAAAGCGAAATTGCACCCGCGATCGATTTGTCGTTGAGGGCTATATGTTCAGACTTTTCCTTGTCATCTCCGACCTGGGGCTACGTTGTCGAAGTGGCAAAAAAAAAAAAACCCTCTTGATATAGAGCTCAGACTCAGTTCGCTGTTGTTCCACATTGGCCCTCCTCGAAGACAGACCCTTAAGGGGGCTAAGATCCGCTAAACTGCGTGTTGCAAAACACATCTTCCCTCGGTCAGTATAAAGCTCTATAAGCTAAGACCTAGAGATCTAAATTTGGACTTTGTTCGACGGGACCAAATTTTGTAAAAAAAAAAATGCCAGTCTTTTGGCCCCTATTACCATATCACCGATCAGATAGACAAACTCGACGGTCTGACTTGACCACGGACTACCGATGTAACATAAGCTCTCTGCTGCCTGCCCAATTAATCCAAATCAATCTTCATTAAGCCCGACAAAAAACTTAAACTTAATTTTCCCCATCAAACAATGTCCAATTAATTACATCGAAAAAAAAAAACACCCCGACAACTGATACAATCTGAAGAGGCTAGAATTTATTTCGATCGTCCTTTTATTTATCACACCGTTCACCACGTCTGCGGACAGAGAAACTCACTTAGAGCGAGCGCGTACATCCAACAGAAATATCTGGAAACTGGAACGCTTTGATTTAGAGTGTCGCTCTTTGTTTCTGGTGGCTCTGTCGAAATTTGCATAATTTATTTGTTTTGCTGTTCGATTTTATGACGAACGTTTTTATTTTATTTGTTTCTGAATAATATTTCGTATTTAACTTGACATATTTATTGCCGCGCTTCTCACCGTTTCGAAAATTCAAAAAATACCAATATAAAGAGCGATAGAGCGAGAGGGACTTCCATTAGCTCAAATGACTCCTTGCTGCGACGGTTAATTTTAGTTTCCATTTAATTCTTAACAGTTTCTGCTTTAACAGCTTTACTTTAATTTAATCAGCCAGCTGAATTGGATTATTAACAAACCGAGAGTTGTAAAATTGCTCGATCGAACCGCACTCCGTATGCCATCCCTGTGGGAATTGACATGTGTGTATTTGAAATCAATTAAATTATTTACGACCTTTTTATAGGTTGAACTATTTGCATATATATGATATCGTGGTGGATGGAAGGAATGTATATTTCGGTCTCATGTTTTTAGAGTTAAAATTAAAATTAAAATTTATTGCCAGCGTTTGGTGAGCGATCTTTTCGCCCTGACACAGCACGTGTGTTTGGGGGATTTTATGCGCTCGTCTTTGAATTGATCATAATCATTCATAAATTATAAATATTTCTTAATTCAGGTCTGCGCTGACGTATTTGGTTTTGTTGGCACAAGTGGCGGAAATTGTTGTAGGTATTTGGGACACTTTCGTGAGGCGACTTGGTGAGTTTGAGGGTGGCCGAAAAGTGGTCCTCTCTGATGGGGGAAATTGCCCACGATCAGTGCATCCACCTCCCGCTGAAAACACAACTCGAATACGACAACAGCTGGGGTACAAATGAGCATTTTGCTTTCAGAGGGAGAAAAGTAGGCGAGCAGAAGTGAATCAAAATCAAATAAAAATTTAATAAGAAGCATAAAAAAATAAATAGTTGGCGCAACAGGTCTGTAAGGACCCATAGACCTAGTTTCGCACAACCAGTCTTCTTGTGTGAGTTTTTAAATTTTTAGGACAACTGGAAGGGATCTACAATTTTATGCCGAGTTTAATTGAGAAGCTCTTTCATGACACTTAGGCCCACTGCACCAGGAGCAACTGGAAAAGAACTAAACCGGTTGACAACTCTGGTTACAGAGCAGTTACGGACTCAGTACTTGACACATGAGGAAACTCATCACCAATCAAAATCTCTAGTTCGTTCTGTGTGTCAGGAAGGATGTTTTTCAATCTCATTCTTTTTCGCTCATCTTCGACAAACTAGAAACTGAAATCAATAGGCAACCCGACACGCAAATCAGCAGAAGACTGGTTACAAACTGGTTTTTGTGAATGGCAAACGAGTTTTCAACCAGTAGGGTTGTCTGCTTCGTCCCATTTGATTACGCAGGGTATGACCAGCGTTGACGAAAGTAAATACTACAATAGGAGTATTGTACTCCGTTTTCGTTCGCCGTACTCCTGTACTCCCCAAAGAAAAATTGTACTCCTATTTTTACCCGGTTGGCTAGTTTCGGATTAAACCACCAAAATGGATGTAACGCGCGCAAAATTTTGCACATTTTAATAATAAAGTTTTATCATTTGGATGTTCTGCTCAATTCTGTAACTTGTCATGGTAATTTGGCAATAGCGACTGAATAAAAAATACCAGATTAGACGGATACCACCAAAACACAGGCTGCCAACATCAACACGTCCATTTGAAAAACCTGTTGCAAAATTTTTATTTTATTTTATTTTTGTTCTGTACTCCCCGGTACTCCACAAAAAACTTCTTATATACTCCTCAACGAAAACATGAAACGGCAGCCCTCGGTATGACTCAACAGCAAACTAATTGCCAATTCGCATCGTTGATCATTTTTGTTTCCAGTTTCTCCGTGTGCGTTGGGCCTTAAACTCTCGGACGTTTGCAGGTGCTCGCCATGCAAAAAAAAATGTAGGGCGGAATTTTTTTTTTTTTGGGAATCGAATCTGGGACCCCTCGCTAAGTACAACAGAGGAGGACAATCGTGTCGCTTGCAAAGTTTCGTCGTTTTCTCAAAACTTCTTCTGAGTAATACGGCGCCACTGTCGAAAAATACTTTAGTAGGCTTGTTTTGTAGGAAGGGGGACTTCAAGAAGTTTTATGAAAGCAGGAAAAGATGGCATCTTTGGAAATACAGCTGAAGCTCATAGGCTACAATCGAGATCACATCTGGGAACGGAGAAGAGGTATTTAGCGTCTCAAAGACGCAAATTACTGCGGTATCCAGCGCGCGTTGGCCCAGTGGTTACTTTGATGAACTACTGATCGAGGGGTCTCAGGTTCGATCCCTGGAAAAACACGATTTACATCAAAAATGCCACAAATGCTCGTATTCCAAGGTATATAACTGCCCTGCGAAAGCTTCTCAGCTCCGCCCTTCGGACTCGGCATAAATTTGTATGTCCCTTACAAAAATGACTTACTTAATTTTGTGATGATATGTTTCCCAATAAAACCATTAAAGAATTTTTCACAGCTCTCTGTGCTGTTGGGCTATAAGTTTGGGGGGAGTGCAAGCCCCTGAGCCCCCCCCCCCTACGTACGCCACTGTCAATGGCCGACCAAGACTCGGATGTATAACCGAAAAGTATACCCAGATGTCTTTGGTCTTGTCCCACAATTCGTACGTATTTTCTGTACCTATTCAAAAAAGGTTGAACACTTCCTGCTCGATACCAATGAGAGTACTTGAGACGTTATCTTCGGCAATATCGATCGCATTTCATTTGCTTGACCATAACCATGAGCCCCACATAAGGATTTAACTGTCAATCCGACATAAATGTCCTCAAAGGTGAATTACGAAACATGCCAGAATCTGTACCCCTTTTTTTACGAATTCCCTTCACTAACTAACTAGGATTCACTCTGCACCCGGATCACTTTAATAACCAAAGTGAATCTGAATCAGGATCACCTTCTGAATCGATTTAGCCATGTCCGTCTGTCTGTCCGTCTGTCTGTCTGAAAGCACGATAGCGTCCAAAGTAATTGGCATAGGCGACTGAAATTTGGTGAAAGGACTTCTTTTTATCGTCGTCAGGTTGGTATTGAAAATGGGCTATGTCGGACGAATAGTTCTGGTACCTCCCATACAAAATCAATATCAGGCCCATGTGTCTCTCTGTCTGTTGTTCAATGTAATTACGTACTACCTCTCATGTCTAAAACTTTGCATGAGTTGTATGCAGTGGTGGGTATCAAAGCATCGGCCAGTCCGATGATAACACTTTTACTTGTTTAAATTATCCTCCATTTGAAGGAAGATTGGTGTGGTAGCTCTTGATTCGAAATGGTGTGCCACAAGGCGGTTCTTTTTGACCACCACTGCACTCTGGAGGAGATTTGTAATAAAGTTCTTTTACGGGCTGTATTTGTAATCGGATAGCTGCAATATTTTGCGAACTCGTGCCTCAAATTTTCAGCCTCAATTGTCTCAGAGCTCGGCCAAGCATCACTCACCATTGAACTACAGAACCGCCAGCGGACTGGACACGTAGGTATATCCTCAAATAAGCTGTGGAACTGTCCCATTTTGACTAAAATAAAGAGTTGGACTGTGGTGTTGGTTCCAAAACTGTTCTTCGAAAAGTACCTTCGTTCGGCAATTGTGGACTAAGTATTCATTCTAGGGACTCCTTCGTCGAAATGTTGACGTTGTAGAAGAAGTTAACTGACCGACATTGGACAGAGCGATACGTACGCAAAACCCGCTGCAGTTTTGAGTGTGGCAGGTGCACTTCTTCCCCCTGTTGGTCGGTGCACAATTAAACTTCATAATTCTCCGCAACTGTCAACTGTCTCGTTGATCTCTACCGGGGCGCAAATGTGTGCCGTGCGGCAATCAAAAACCCATTTCTCCTGTAAGTCGGTTGGTTTTTTTGGTTCGGTTTTGCTTGGTTTCCATCCACCTATTGTAGGTGTGCTTCAATGCGAATATGCCACCACTTTGCATTGTATCTGTCATTTAAATGCTCCAACAAATAAAACACACAACCTTTCAACACAGCTCAGCCACCACTGCCACCACTGGCACCACCGGAGTATGCAACAATTGTCATCGAAAGTTTATCGCGTCGCGCACACAAAACGAGCGCAACACCGTTCACTAGGACCTCAATGGAAGGCAATGTCGGCCCTCGTCCGTATCTCCATTCGTATATAATGTTTAATTCACATCTGACTTTTCACATTATTATTTATAGAAGTGCGACTTATCTATGACATATTTTGTAATTCCATCGCTCGCGTTAACGCGGACATGAGAGGACACTATATGTGCCAGCACACTCTTCTCGCGCCGGACTTTCTGTAACTGTGCGACATGCGGATACCATTTCGCGAAAAGACAAAAGCTCCAACGACGACATCGACATTTGCGACAACGACAAGCGACTACGACGATGACTCCGACGACGACAGCGGACAGCGGACAGCGGAGCCGTGAGACGTAAAGTGAATACCAAATATGTGCACCTTACTGTGCAGTGCAACGAGCAACAGCACTCGCTGTACGGTGCACCTCGGCCTCGGCCGTATGTGCTCTCGATTTTGAATAATGGTATCTGCGCGCGAAGGAATATAAAAACATTTTGTGCGCGCAGTTGGCCAATTTAATTGACACCTCGACGACGGACGGGGCGCGATCCACCAAGCCGAAGCCACCCACCTTCAGTCTGTGGGCCGTGCCGTCGTTGGACTGCCGCTGTTGCTGCTGCCACTCGGAGATCTCCGGACAAAATGTCACACGAACGGACAATTGTAGGGCAGGGGGTCGGTCTGATGCAGCAATTCAATGGAGCGAATGTCAATCGAAGTTCTGTTTTAATATACGGATACCTTTGGTTGGGGATTTTTTATTTCCATCGCATGTTGCATTTATGAATGCGACTCCTCTCCACAGTCCGACACAGATGCAGCACCTAACCTCAGCTTCCACCCAGGAAGGAGCTGCATGGCAAAATCAAGAAAAAAAATGTGAATTCCACTGGCAATAGATACAAAAGTATCTCAAACTTGTGTATTTATTCGCGGAGGTTGGTGGGGAGCGCGAGAACTGGTAGCTGCCACATGATTTTTAACTACCTGTCGATTGGGTAGCTGTGATTGCAGCAACGGCCATGCCATACATGAGTATCCCCGCAGCTGACTTCTGAATTGGGCTTCGGGTTGAGGGGTTGGCCGTCGCGTTTCAGTTTCAGTGCGTATCGATATATTTTGCAATTGTTCGCTCGTTCAAATCGGCATGTGTCATGCAAATTAAACGCACATGTCAAGAGTTGTTTAGCTGTGGTTTTCTTTTGCTTGTTGCTGTCCTACAAACTCCCTGCAGCTCCTGGAAAACAAAGTACAGTCCGTAGTAGTTGGGATATAGGATTTCTATGAGTTGTCTAATGGGCTGGCCGCAGAGCGTGAGTTATATTCAGTTGGACACATGACATCGGTAGGTGGTGTGAGAACGCATGCAGGTTGTTAACAAGTTTGCACGCACCGTTTCAACTTTTCAGACTATCCAAGTGAGGGACATAGTTGAAGTGCGTGCGGTTTCGTTTTTTTCCTATTTTTGACAGTCATAAATAGTCCGCTGTGGGAGTTTATTACGAAACGTAGGTTGGCGGGCGGAAGTGATTCAGTCTGTAGGTCGTGCTGATGATCCTTATAAGGAGAGCTTCGAGTTTTTGTGGTGCCGTTTCGCAGCCGAGAAGGGGTGCTCCTTCGAATAGTGATATCCAAAGATGTTGCACGGCCATCTACTCGTAAACGGATTCCCGAATTGTTAAAAGTTCCTGTAGCCTTCCAATTTCTGCGTAATCCCGGGTGAGTTGCTTACAGTTACAAAGACTAAGCCACAATAGTCTTCTAAACGGACGTTGTGTCTTCCTTGAAGCATTCAAGGTGGAATGGGCTTCCCCTAGGTCCTCGGACATGTCTGCTGAATGGATATTTAATATAAGCTCCAAAAGCCGAAGTGAAACCGAAATCAGGAACTGAAACTTGAATTTTGACAGTCAAATGAGAAGTTAGCCCAAAGTCCAAATGATATATCTGCCTGTCGAAGTCACAACCGACAAGATCCTTCGTTTAAATCTACCGAAGAACCACATAAAAGGGCGATAACCTGCTTAGTAAAATGTTTCACGTCCAAGGGTTCAATTATATTCTCAAGACACATCTTTGCTACCCTAGAACCTGGAAATATACCTGTATATATCTGCCTGTCGAAGTCACAACCGACAAGCTCCTCCGTTTAAAGCTACCAAAGAACCAACCAAACGGGCGATAACCTGCTTAGTAAAATGTTTCACGTCCAAGGGTTCAATTCTATTCTCAAGACACATCTTTGCTACCCTAGAACCTGGAAAGATATCCAAGGAAAGAAGCCATAAGCGGGCAGACGTTGTTGTCAGACTTTCGTGCATCAAATGGGATACAACTTCTTCCAAATTGGGTGCGACTCAAGGCTCTTGGAGCTTTATACCTTCTGAGATGGGAGTAGATTTTAGCTTTTGAACCCACCATGGTATTCTCAAAAATACTTTTGTCACTGGTAGAGGGGCAGACGACTGGAATCGTATCTACGTTCTGTTCATCACAGGGTAATAATTTAATTTAATTTAATTTAATAAAAAGACAAGCTCAATACTGACAGAATTGGAAAAAGTATTGAATGGCTTCAAAACAAACAAAATTTAGCAATATAAAACGACTTATAATATCGTCAAAAATGATTCAACCCAACATTCGCGGCGGAGGTCACTGAAAATTGAAAAATTCGGTTTGAACCAAATCAGTTCATGGTATAAAAGGAAGTTTTAAAAAAATGCGCCTGTCTGTTTGTCCGCCCTAATCTCGAAGAGCAATAACAGGCTTTGGCTGGGGTTTTCACTGACATAATTTTCATTTCTCGGTGAAGGTTAATGCGAATTAAAACGAATTAATATATCAACTTATCTTAGTCTTAGTTAAAAATGAAAAATACCTTAGAAGACGGAAAGAACAAGCTCTACCATCTTTCCCGATGTAATACAGGCTTTTCTACTTTTCTAGTCTAAAAACTGGCGAAACCTGCCAAATAGGTATATGCGATTGGAAGTCGCATTGGAAAAAGGCTTGTATAGCTTCCGGGGATCGATCTTCTTGCTCAGTAGTCTAACGAGCTACTGGCCTCACTTTGACTGAAGAAGCAGAGTAGAATAAAGGCAGCATCTGCATAGAATAGGATTTTTTAGTAAGGCCCTGCAAATCCAAGGAGAATAGAACACTCCTGCTGGTTCTCACAAAAACAACCTGACAGGAGATCAGTTAAATTCCGCTCGCAATAGACTTGCCGGCAATGAAAATATCAAAAGATCAAAAGTTTCAACACTCCCTCTACTATGGCGGCTTTTCATTTTTTTTTTAAACCATAGATAATTTTTTTTAAACCATCGATAAACACATTCAAACTCTAGCGGTTGTTGCATTCCACTAAACAGGGTCTACAGCAGAAACCTGTGGAACAGCAGTTCCCTAAAAGTAGGCAGTAGCTGCAGCAAAACCCAAGACTTCTAGAACCAATTGTTTGTAGGAGTTTTACTGTCGGAACGACCCACAGTTTCATAGCTTCTCTGAGCGACTGGCTTGGAAGTCACTCTCAGGACAGTTGTGTCCTCGTTTATTAGCCAGGCGTCATTTTCGGGGGGATGATTTTAACCTTTTTTGTAACAGAATTCCCTGCAAAATTTCTTCCTTCATTGCTGTCCCATAGTCCTTCAAAATGTAATCAAAGTGAAAATATGACCCCGCACTCCTGAAAGTGTATAAAACCCCGATTGACGTTTCAAGTGTCATACCTCTTTTTTTATATCGCAAGTTGTATAGCCCAAGCTTAACAACGTCCATTCTTCCCAATTTGTACGCCTTTAGTTTTGAGCTTATTGGACTGAAATTTTCCTCGAAATGCTTTTTTTTAGAAATTGAAAGATTTTTGCAGATATATTTTTAACAACTCCAACTCAACTGCAGGAATATTTTGAACAACCCCTGCAGGTGAATTTTTGTATACAAAATGTCCGCCACGCCCACTTTTTACGGGCGTTTTTCTTTATATATTTATACTTTATATTTATAAGTTGTTATTAAAGTGTAGGCAGTTACAGTCTTCCACATATTTTAAGTCATTTTATTCCTTGGTTCTGTTTGGTATTAAAAATTTTACACTTTTTTGGGGGTCGAACCGGGAGCCGATTCTCTCAAAAATCATGGAAAAATACTCTTTTCCGACTTTTAGCAAATCCACAACAAGTGCAACCAACAAGTGCAATCATTCAAACGACCACCATATTGCAAAAGCGGCGATACACAACACTTGCATTTAACTTGTCAATTATGTCAGTGTCTGTCAATTGCACCCAACTGCAACTGAATCGATATATATACCTACTTAGAACACAACAAGTGTCTGAGCCACACCACACCAAATGTCATTGTCAGGCAGCGATCGGCGGACAGGCAGACCCAACAAAAAGGCTGAATTTCGAATCGCCGTTAATTTAATGGATTTCTTTCTTCATCAACGGCACAACTCTCTCATTCTCGCTCTCGCTCTATGTGTCTATCTATCGAGTAATTGACAGAAAAAAACAGCCCGTGACACATTGACACAGGTGCCATAATTGTAACACATTTGACAGCTGACAATTGACATTCAAGTCAAGACAACGGCGCTGCCATGCCGCGCGACGCGAAACTGGAAAATTACTTTAATTACGTTTTTAACGTTTTCCTTTACTGTTTTCGTTGGCCATGTCTATTTGCAACAGTTTCGACGCTTATGCAACAAAGTTGAGTTCAATTGAATGGCCAACGTTGCCCGGTCGTTTGTTTCGGGCGGGAAAAATCTGCATAGACTTCCATAGATATGCCTTCCGGCGGAAAGGTATCCAACTCTCGATCGATTGTTTGCGATTGTTTTCGCTGTGGCACACACACACATTGTTTGTGCCGCTTATTAGCCAGCGAGAATGTTTTGGCCGGCAGCACATTGTGCTGCTTTGTTGTTGGCCAGCAGGTGTAGCCGCTGTTGCAGCACAGTGGTAAGCGCTAATTTTGTGTTTGTTTACGGAAAGTTGCATGTAATGGTCACCTTAAGGTGTAAGCCGGCTGAACATGCCTTAAATGGTGGCGTATGCGAAAGCAAATGACGGCTAATTGGTGTTTGGTGTGTTGACCGTTTAATGAGTATTTGGTGCGAGAAGAGGTGAGTTTTTGTTACTCGTGGGAGTGTTGCACGGTTAACGCAGTGAAGGACGATCTCGTGATTGAATTTAGAATTTTTTATTTTACAACAATTTTAGTATACATTTACAAATTTTTAACCCGCAAAGCAAAGTGCTAGAAAGTAGCTTTGAGGAAGAGTTGCAAACGAAAATAGGGCGCCCAGCTTTTACTGATTTTCATTAGAGGAGCGGAGCATCCTTTTCGTACATACAAATCAAAGGTGCACTCCCTTAAGTTAACAGGCTTCCTATGCCTCCACAGAGAGGAGTTTATTTCGAAATGGTCCTCCTTAATTAGCCCCAACTACACGGTGCCTTTGGGGCTGAGAAAAGTGTCTTCCGACAGATAACACCTTCGAAACTGAAAAAGTCGACAAATGCGAAGGTGCGAAGAAAGTTGTATTCAATTCAAGGGCCTTATAGGCAGGCTTAGATATTCGTAGGTCCAGCTCGTAGCAAAGTCAAAGCTTTCTTTCGATCATAAGTCATAAAAAACGACCTAAGGCTAGAAAAAAATTTCTGAAAACTGGGACCACCCGTCCATGACTTCTGCCGACTTCATTTTGATTTGAAGAAGGCGACGAAGCAGATACCCTGCTCCGGTGACTGCCCTAAACGAAAGCTATAAAGAACCAATTTTGTCTCAGACTTTGTTTCGATTTAGCAAGTGGAAACTGCGTCAAATTTGGTTTGGCCTTTGTTTGGATTTAGCAGTTGAAAACGACGGCCAATTTTGTCCTGGGCCTTATTTCGATTTGGCAGTTGAAACTTCGCCAAATTTGGTTTGGAGTTTGTTTCGATTTAGCAGTTGAAAACGAGGCCCAATTTTGTCCTGGGCCTTATTTCGATTTGGCAGTTGAAAACGACGCCCAATTTTGACTTGGGCCTTATTTCGATTTGGCAAGTGGAAACTGGGCCAAATTTGGTTTGGACTTCGTTTGGATTTAGCAGTTGAAAACGACGCCCAATTTTGACTTGGGCCTTATTTCGATTTGGCAAGTTGAAACTTCGCCAAATTTGGTTTGGAGTTTGTTTGGATTTAGCAGTTGAAAACGACGCCCAATTTTGACTTGGGCCTTATTTCGATTTGGCAAGTGAAAACTTCCCCAATTTTGTATTGGGCCTTATTTCGATTTGGCAAGTTGAAACTTCGCCAAATTTGGTTTGGAGTTTGTTTCGATTTAGCAGTTGAAAACGAGGCCCAATTTTGTCCTGGGCCTTATTTCGATTTGGCAGTTGAAAACGACGCCCAATTTGTCTTGGGCCTTATTTCGATTTGGCAAGTTGAAACTTCGCCAAATTTGGTTTGGAGTTTGTTTGGATTTAGTAGTTGAAAACGACGCCCAATTTTGTCTTGGGCCTTATTTCGATTTAGCATGTGAAAACTTCCCCAATTTTGTTTTGGGCCTTATTTCGATTTGGCAAGTGGAAAATACGCCAAATTTAGTTTCGACTTCGTTTCGAAAATCAGTGGAAACTACACCAGATTTGGCTTGGGCTTCGCTTCTTTTTATCCAGTGCAAGTGGGGCCTTTTCAATCTACGTGCTTTGTCTCTTTACATCGGGAAGCCCATTTCTGACTGACATCCTACCAAATTATACGCCTCTGAGCTTTCGTCATTGCATTTCGAACGAGCCTTTAAAAAGTGCCTTTCACTTGTACTTGTTTTTCGAAAATTAGGTAGGTAACACTCGGAGTCCTACAACCACCTTTTGTTGGTTAAGTCCGCTCTCTAACCCAACCAACAACCAACGACTGAATTATCGCATTTGTTGCGAAATGCGAATTATCGGAAAAAATCCCTTCCGCCCGATATACCAATCGAGAGCGCGTGCAACAAATTAACCATAAAATATGCAAAATTGCACAAAATACCAAATTAATCCCGCAAAATATAATTCCAAAGCCTGCTCCTAAATCCTCTCCTAATGCTCTAAATGCACTTGTGCATTGTGCGCCCCGCTAATTTATGATTCATTAAGAGCAGAACCGCTCCTAAACTCTCCTACGGAAAAGAACTATAACTACGAGTATATCCTGCCAACGAGTATTACTGCACAAATGCGAGTGGTAGGCAAGTTAATGTTTTGTTTTTTTTTTTTATCAATATATGCTATGCACTCAAGCGTCCTTTTTTTACGCGGCCGTATATATACTGTCCTAAACCGAAAAGCACTCGTACATCGGTTGCAATAATGCCTGACAATTACTGGCCAATTATCATCCAAAAACGGGCGACATGCGACTCCCTGTCTGTCGCTCTCTGGTCCTAATGCCAGTGCCACTGCCTACTTTGGCAAATCGCAAGCAAACTCGATGCGGGACTCTAATTGAGGTCTAACCGCAGTTTTTGCGTTAAGTGGATTCGGATTCATGTTGGGGAGCGCGCGCTATTGGCAAGGATATTTTGTTTATTGCTCCAGATCTGGATGGGTGAATATTTTGTCCGGCTGCTGATGCTGTCCTTATTGCGCTGCCCTGTGTGCATCCGAATGTGCTGTGTGCATCTTTTGTGTGCTGCCGTGCCGTGTACACCAACCAGTACCACACACTGTGATTTATTAAAAGAATGGATTCTGACAACTTGAACGAAGAGTGCTGCACAGAACCATAGTAGCAGAACACCATTCACACACACAGACACATGGATTGTAGCAGCGTAGCAGCAGGAGTTTCTGACGTAGAAGCATGTAGTATACGACGGAGTGTACTTAAGTACATCCGTCCGTCGGATCGGAACACGGGGCGCGCAGCGAAAGCATTTCAGGATTTTTTTTTTCTCTCTCTCGTCTATTTCGATGGCTATAATTCAAAAAATTAAGACGGCTCCGATAGTCATAAATCTGTCAAAAATCCATTTCTTTTCTTTCATCTGGTCTTTCTAGTTTCGAATGTTGCTATGGGAGAGACAGAGAGCTGTGTGCCTGTGTGTGTGTGTGAGCCATAGGGTGTCCAAAAACCGAGGACATTATACCCTTAACCCAAAAGCATTGTTACAGCGGTGGCCTGGCATTTCTCGAGATGAAATTATTAAAAGGCAGAGCGCGCATATTTGAGTCAATTAGAGGGTTGGATGCGCGCATCTTTAAGTGGTCGCTTTGTATTTGGTGTATGGTGTTGATCTACAGCCAGAAAGAAAGAGATGAGGAATCACCCAACAACTGAACGTTGATTCATTGACATATTTGTTTGGAATTTGTTTCGTAATTTATTGTCAAGGTTTTCGAAAGCTGACTCAGGGAATATTATAATATTTTCGGATGAATGTTATTTATATACCCATACGTTGGTTGGAGAGTGGCATGTGATTCATTGGGACGAATGACAGCCTTTGGACGTAAATCAGCTTTAATGTGCAGTTTCCCCAGAAATAGTTTGACTCACGTGGTTTGTGGCCTCCATCGTGGAGAGTGTTGGTCTCAAATTTGACGGGCAATTGTTACACATATCGGTTGGTAGGAGAAGGGGTTACTCATATTCGAAGATTGAGTGCGAAAAGTGGGATATTTTTCGAATGACCAGCGATCCTTTTATGTCTACAATTGGAAAATTTCGGGGAACCACAGAGAGGTGAGTAAATGTTACAAAATCTGTTTGACAACCGACTTTGTCAGTCGAAAAGGACTACGATTGCCATTTTTGTCAAAATACCTTGATTTGTCCGCTTTTGTTGCGGTTTTACGCGGCAGGGCAATATTCCTCAACCCGGGTCTTATTTAAGTAGGGCTTTAGTCCGAGTAGGCGCAGTGGCTTAGTGGTTAGTGTGTTGGACAACTAAGCGAGGGGTCCCAGGTTCCCACTGCGCCACCTCTCGCGAACGTCTGACAAACATCCGAGAGTACAACTGTTATGAAAGAGCTTCTCAATTAGCCGTTTTGACTCGGCATCAAATTGTAGATCCCTTCGATTCGTCCCTCAAATTCAAAACTCACACAAAACGAATGGTTGTGAGTGAGTGAGGTTGTGTCCCTACGGACCTGTTGCGACAACTATTTATTTTTTAATGTTAAAAAATCAGCTTTGTCGGTCGAAAAGGACTACGATCCCCCCCCCCCCCCCCTCGAGACAGATCGAGTTGTTCAGATCGCACTTTTTATCAAAATACTTTGCATCGCTTCGGCTTTGTCTGCTTTTATTGTGTTTACGCGGCAGCGCAAAATTCCTTAACCAAGGACGACCTGGGCTTCAAAAAATTCGAGTCTTCAGTTGATCAGTCTTTTTCCAACTCTCCCCTGCTACACGTTCTCTGATTTCCAAGTTGGTTGAGGTCTCCTTCCGCTTGTGCGAACTGATATGATGGTCTGACCGTCTTCTCTCTCGTACAGTCTGTCGCGCAAAATCCTTTCAAGTCTGCCGCACACAATTCTTTCGCGTATCTCAGTCCAGGAGGCGATTACGATGGTAGTTCGCCATTAGATTAAGTCTCAATCTTTGAAGATTCCCTCCAGAAACCTTTGGCATTGATTCGTCCCCGCCTATGATTCCATGTTCGTCAGCAAGTACCAAAGCTGCCTACCGCTGTCCTATAGTCAATCGCTATTCAACAGCTTTAAAGACTCTGTTTCGATTCATGTGCTGCGCAGTTCTTAAAACATACAACTTGTACCCCAAATTGAATGCGAACTCAGAACAATAAAGCAATAGCCTAAGCTTCAAAGGTAGTAAATCGAAAAAGTGCCATAAAATCAGGTTAAAGCTAACAAAAAAAATTTAAAACGTTCTGAAGTCGATCGAGGTCCTTACGTTTTTTGAAAAGTGAAATAAAATTAAATAATATCACAAAATCTCGTCCTACTTCAGGCTTAAGCCTAGTATTCTACTCGCGCTAAATTTTAGCGTCTCTAGTCTCCACTTTGTTTCCCCACACCAAAGATAAATGGTCGCTTAAAGTGCCATAAAATCAGGAGTCAGATTCTGTAAGGCGAAACGATCAAACATTTTCGTCTGCACGAAAAAATTTGCTTGTGTAAGATAGGGCAAATCATTCGTGCGCACGAAAACGTTTGATCGTTTCGCCTTACAGAAATCTGACCCCAGGTTTTAGCTAAAAAGAACGTTCAAAGCGTTTTAAACGCGAATGAGATCTTTCAGTCTCATTTTCTGACTTTAAGAATTTTTTTTCTTAAATGCAGTATTTTAAGAAACATGCAAAAACAACATAGATTCATAAGATTTCAGTCAGGATACAAAACAGTAAAAGGAATTTGAGCGGGGCGTAAGTAATTTGTACGAACCTGTTGTTAAGTTTATGAAATTCAGAGTTCCAGACGAGTCTTCAAACAACTCATGTGTTTTCCATGACCCAGGGATCGTAGACGACTGATTAGCAATTTTGTAACTCGATCGAATTCGCTATACATCTCGTATAGTTCCTTGTTGAATCTTCTTCTTCAAAGCCCTCCAACACCAAGTTGAAGAAGATTCTATCTCTCGAAGCGACGGAGGATATCTTCATCCATTCAAGACAGATAAACTTCAGCACTGGGAGGATGAAGTTTTTTTCATAATTAAACAATCTGCACTGCTTAGAAATGGCGTCCAAACTTCATAGTATCAAATAATAAATAATAAATGATTGCTTAATTTCAGAAAATGTTTTCTCAATTTTCCTAATTTCTTAAATTCATAAATGTATTTTTGTTTACCAAAAAAGGCACTTTGAACAGTTTCTTAAAATTCTACATTCGAAACACGAAACTGTCTTCTGTAGAAAATAATCTGCCTTCGTTCGGTCGTTTTTGTTGGTTTTTGTGATTTAAGAATGAAATTGTTGGCTATGATGTAAAAAAGTACCTACTTATGGAGAGTATATTATTCTTAGGCTGAATACCTGATTCTTGAAAGCTTAAAAACGAGTTCTTTTTAACAAAAATATTATTTGAATCAAGAACTTTTAACTTACAATTTTTTTAAAAATCTCAAGACTCTTGGGTTAACAATCTTTTTTTTTTTTCTGAGTGTGACAGTATATCTATAGAGATATAGAGTACATAGAGAGTATAGAGTGTAGAGATTTTTGAACAAAGCAAACCTAACTCCAACCAGATTTATGCTTGGAAATTTCTTGCATTTTTCAATCTCCCATTACTCAGACTGCGACTTCGTTGTGTTCCTTCCCTTCTTGCATTCAAAACCAGATTTCGTAGTTATTCCTCTGATTCCTTACACAAACCACTTTTCGATTGATTTACGACAGCAACTTTGAATGATTTAAAGCGAAAAATGCGGGACAAAAATATACATTTCCATGAAACCGACACACATTCGCCATAGGCCATATGGAATGCCTACATATCTCATCCGTTTCATTTTAATAATTTATCGATGTCAACCCTTATATGTAATAAACCCCGGCTCTGGGTGGAAAGGCATCTAAAAACGAATCAAAAGCGAAAAAAAAAAACCAAAATCCTCATCATCGGAGAGGAGAGAAAATCAATGCGTGTCTCCCAATGCGCATCTAAAACATTTAATCCCTTACGCACTGTGGCCTGTCAGGAAAAATGGACAGAAAAAAAAATACCCTCCAACGGGAGGGTTGATTTTCCAATTACTGTATATCATCGCAACATCACGAAGAACGAACGAGCTGAGCCAGAGCACTGCCACTGGCACTGGCACTGGGTATGCGACAGGATTTTTATGATATCTATGTCCAATCTGATGATTTATTTACGAATATCGAAACGGACATGTTCTTCGTCGGCAGTCAGCAATCGTCGTTGTAGTGGTAGTAGTTTGCCTAGCTTGTCCTTTTTCCCATTTTCATTCTGAGTGATTTATTCCTGTCAAAGAAACTCACCAGAAATAGGGGATGATATCATTTTTCCCAATGCCAGTGAGTTTGTTACGCACAAAAATGGATAAAGGACCCTCACCTAGTTTGGTTTTTTTGTTCGTGCTGCGTGTGTGTTTCTCTTTGGCTTTCGCTTTTTCTTTCTCTTTCTCCATCAATCTCCCGCCTCGTTGCGCGTCCATCTCAATTTTCATGTTGTTTGATTGGATTCCTGCGTATACGCACACACTTACAAGGAGACTTTTGTGTGTGACATGTCACTGGATAATGGCGTAATGGCGATGGATTGCTGCCTGGGCCATTTCCATCTTCTTCAAGGGAAAACAACACACATTGCCACTTCTGCAAGAGGCAGTGGAGATATGGCGGTTGGTCATAGATCATTCCTAATATACGTGAGGACATTCAATTCGAGTAGAAAAAGGGATTCTCAGTGGAAATGGAACTGGAAATGGTGGTGGTGATGGTGGTGGTGGTGTGGCAGGATGATTTAAGGAGACCAATGATGCCGGGATAATATAATAGTTCTTTGCGTTCGGTTTCAGGGTTATTATCTGTATCAAAATGGCGCAGGATTCGTCATTTGGTTTTATCTTCACATTCAGAGAAATGATATCCGGTTCTGATATACGTCTCGACAGAGATGCCAGAGCCCAATGAGAGATTCCAATTCCATTGCTAGAGCGTCTTGTTTCGTTTGTGTGTGCTTTTTTTCTGTTAGCAACTGTCAATTGATGAAAGAATTATGATCCTAGAAAGTAGATTATCCTTGATTTATGTCGCATTGAGGATTTGTTTCTTTGTTTTAATTAAATGCTATACGCGACGTTTGCTTGTTAAGCTTCTGCATGGGTAAGCCATTATTGTAGTCCTTGTTTGGGAAATAATTTCGTTGATGACAGCAGGGGGTTGTGGAGTCCTTCTGTGGGTTGTATTCTGTGCTGGTATCGTATGTCGAAGCCTGAGGGACAACGCAGCAGATGGAGTGTCCACTTTGTACAGGCCAAGTCTGTCTTTAGTGTGATCTTCTCCTTCGAACTACTCCTTTTTTAACCTCTTTTATTGTTAAACAGGGTGTCCCGCTTTCAACAACGGGATGCGAAATGCGTACAGAAAATATTTTAGCTCAGGCTTGTGTAGAAATTAACATCTCTCAGGCAGCTAGGTGGAAGTGGCTGCTTGGATAGGTCCCGCAGGACATTTATAGGAACTCGTATGAATATAGAAGTTGCGCCGTGTTGATCCCAAAACTTGTGCGGCTTCTGCTCTTTGCCTCAAATAGATTCTCTGGAGTTGAATACTTCAATGATGTGTAAAAACCTTTGAAAACTATCGAACTTGAAAGTTGTCGCAGAAGTTTCTGCCTAGCTAGAGCCTGACTCGGGTTTTGACTTGTGAATCAGTGGGTGCCCATGAACGTCACTACTGCTGGGATAACCAATTCGTCTGCATATGCGACTTCCTTGATTCTTGTGAACTATGCCATCATTTTTGGAATAGACGCGACATATCCCTAGCTTGAGGTGTATTTACCTCTGTTATGAGTCTGTTTCCCATCCGGGATTGAATATTTATATTGAATTTCTGTAGCTTGGACTCCATTTGAAGCGGATTAATTATTATGTCAAATAAAGTTCTTTATGGAAGCGTCTTCAGATGAAGTTCCAAAACCTTCTGTGTGTGTGCCCTATCGGATGCACGCTTATTTATACAGATCATTGATCTTTTGACAATATTTCCAATAACCTCCACCGTTACTTCATTGCGAAATAAATCGAGAAATACCTTGTTCGGAGAGGGTCCTTGAATTAAGCTGTCTCTTAAAAGACTCAGACCACAAACGAAGGAAATAGAAGACCACGACAAGCGGCTTCAAATAATCCGCATTCTCTTTGCTTGCTACGTCACAAGAGATATACCGCCATACAAACAATCATTACACTAAGTCCAGGCTAAATTTTTCGAACTCACAATAGCGAAATTTTCCATACAAAATTGCATCTTCTGACCGATAAAATAATAAGTGTCAAGATTAAAAATGATTATTAGTGAGGAACATAGTCAGAGGTGAAAATATTGTGCATGACGTTGCTTCGTGTTCAAAATTCCGCCACAAGTGCCTTGTGTTCATTATCACCCGGCGTAGATACGTCACAATATAAGAAAAAATAGGAAATATCTTCACGGAAAAATTCGTAAAAGAGAGAGTCATCGAGAGAGCAAGATATTACCCTTCCACTCAGTGATGCCAGATTACAAGATATATTTTTTTTTTCAAGATTTTAGAGCTCCAACATATGTAGGTACAAGAATATGATTTTTACATCAAATTTCAATATTTTTGATATTAAAAGAACCTTTTATATTGAAGAAAAAGGTTTTTTTTTATATATAATGTTAGTTGAACAGAGCCCATGCACAATTACTATCTCACTAACGTTTTTATCAACTTTAAGGAAAAATTAATTTTAACGAATTTGATAAAATAACTGATGTAACGTGTTTTTGGAAAAATGGTTTCGTATGTGCTGAAAGGGTTATTGAAATTTGTATCTTTACAAAGGATTTTTTTGAGCTTTAATGAACCGAAATTCTATGATCTTTATATAGGTAAGCAATGAAATTCGAAGTCAATTTAATTCAAATAATGTTCCAAAATTTCAAAAAGCATTAACATTAATTTATGAGCGAAGTTTTTTTTTATAGATATTTATGTGATTTATGTATTAGTAGTAAAGTACTTCAAAATTGTATTTTTAAATTTCGCTGTTTTACTCTTCTTTTTGAACAAAATCTTGAAAAAAAGTTTTTTTGTTTCGGAAAAACAGGAGCATCAGAGCATCGTACGAATTTTTACTCAACAAATTTCTTGGTGTAAGGATTGAAAAAGCTGTCAGTCACCTAACAATTAACAGCTGATTTGAAATTTCTTGTCCTATTTGACATATGCGTGCATTTGTTTTGATTTCTTTTTATTTTAACAACAGGCGGAAAAATAAAATTTAATGTTCTCCTCAGATTCTTCAAGAAAGTGGCGATGAAATTCTTCCTCGCTGTAAGAAGTACGAAAGGACAATCTCCTCCACGTAAATTTGAATACCTTGTCGCTTTCTCCTCTTCTCGAATGCTTGTAGTTCAAACAGTACAAACTCTTCCATATACTCGGATTCGATTTATTCCGAATCACTTTCATGGCTAGGTAGATAAATCCACTAATTTTGTTTGTAAATTAGCAAATTCTTTGGAGTTCATACGACATTTTAACGACTTTTCGTATCTACCACTTTTTTGAATTTTTGAAATATATATCTTTCGTTTTTCATAGATTACTCCAGTTGCGTCTTGCGTTCCCTAACTTTTTCGTAAATGTCTCTCTCTGTGAGAGAATTTATCCCCGCCACTGCCATTTTGACAGTCTTTTCCATTTTTACTACAAAAGTAAAGGAGCAGACCTCATAACTAGATACATTTCAGCGTCAAAAAGCTGTCAGATTTGACAACAAAAGCAAGGCCAATGTCGGAGTCTTGTTTCATGATTTGACCCCAAGTCTATATACATTTCAGCGTCAAAAAGCGGTCAGATTTGACAACAAAAACAAGTGAATGACGTTGCCCTGATTCATACATCTACTTACATGGGTTCACCGTAACCCTTCCTAGTATACAAAAGAGCTGAGTTTATTTCAGCAATTTATCGTCAGAAAAAAATAACTCACGTCACTAGTTCTGACACGTAATCTTCTATGAACTCGTCATTCTTACAACTTATTGATCAAAATTTAAAAACAAAATGTAAGTTTTTCTAGACCGAAGTTTGGCCACCCTACAGTTTGCCTTAAAAACCTGTTTTCATTTAACTTAAGTCGACCAGCTTAAAGTCACACTTCGTCGTCTCTCTTTATCAATCAATATAGGTGACTTCTTGTAGCGTCTCCATCCATGTACGGCTATCTGTTTTTCACTATTGTGAGCTATGAATTTATGGAAACCCACATTCGAAGTTCCTACTCCCTACCTTAAAATTACTTCCCGATGGTCCTTAGGAAAATTAGCGATAAATCCATTTTTGTGTCGAAAGCATTAAAATGGCAAAAAATGCTTGAAACGAAAAAGAGTATAGGTCCCAAGTGGCAGCCTTGTAGCACACCAGCTAAATTTACAAGAAAAAAACAATCTCCGGCAACCTGTGAATATTTCCAATAGCTTAATTGTGGTCCGCATTCCTGTGACCTTCTTATAAGGTGAACTTAAACAACGGGCTGGAATTCTCTCACCTTCTTTTAAAAAGCCTACAATAATCATCCAAACTAGACAACAATGCAGCCGCTTATCGTCCATAAATTTCTTCAATGAAACAGCCTTCAGATGCGTTGACCCTCCGCTCATTTATGACGAACCATAAAATATAAGACAACCCCTAAAACACAATCGCTTTATGTACCTACTGCCGACTCTGTACACAAATTAACATTTGTTACCGCCACCAGGATGCGTGATGCCTATGCCGATGCGGTCCATTAAATGAATATTGCATCCTTACGCCCAAACTTTATGACTCTCATTGGTGGAAGTGGAAAAAGGGATCCCTTCCTCGGAATCATATTTTCATAATTTACCCAAAAAAAAAAAAACCGGTATCAGTACCGATCCTACACCATCAGTTGTCTGCAACAATAACTCATCTCAAAAGGACGCAATTTACGACACATGACGACCGAAAAGATGAAAGAACCTGAAACGCACTCAGAGTTGGCATCCTGCAATGTCAAATATTACAGCACATGTCTCACAGTGTGATCCTTCAAAACGTGATGCGATGTCAACTGCGTGAAATATGAAGGACGACATAAAGTCACTTTCTATATACCTATAATTTTCCTCGATCTATTTCCGTTGAAGAGAAAGTCCATACGATACGGCAACACAAGATAAAAGAAGGAAGAAAAAAATGTCTTCTCGTCATCTGTGCAAGATACTCGGGGACAGATATGAATATAATGCACAGGGACTCCTTTCTAAAAACGTCCGTCTGTTGGTAGTAAATCACTCAGCTTTTGACATTTTTAAAGTGCGTGACATTGTTTTATTACGTGTGCGTGTATAGTATCATCATCGATCGACGACACGACGCAGAAGAAGGAAAAAGACGTCCGACGAACAGCCTACCAAAGGCGATGTCAATGAATAAGCAAAATATGCAGAGCCTCTCTCTCGCTCGCACTGTTTTGGTATGTGAATTTTGGTTTTATGATGATGTGTTTAGTGCGTCTTCTCGAGGGTAATGTGTATTTTATGGATTTTTGATATCGAAGTAGGCAATTTTTACAGCCCATAGGTAAAGTGTTTGGCCGAAGGATCTATATTGGAGGTGGAACAGATATATAGAAATCGTTTCGTTGACAGTGAAAGGAATCCGTTGATTTATTAAGGCGGAATTTTCGGAGGGAAATTCGTAACAGAAAGTGAGACCTATCATGTTTTAGTTTGTGCCTTGAAGTTGGAGCAGAGTTGGGGTTGACAACACCACAGTTCTGAGCGCATGTGGCTCTGCTGGGAAATTATTCTTAGGCTGGTTGTACACTGCATACAATGGCCCCACTTTTTAATTAAGTCTTCAATTTAAATGTACGAGGGCTTCAATTCTATTGAGCAGTGGCAACGTGTTAATGGAAGAAAATCGCTCTGTACCTATCGATACGAGTAACTCGTCCTGGATTCCGGATATCAACGATCGTTTAAACGATATCGTTATTAAAACTTTGATCACCTGATTAAGTCATATTCTGCTCGATTTTTATTGACACGTGTTACCTTTCATTACATTTGTGGAAAATGAATTGAATTAAGGTCTCAAACTCGTAATTTTGCTGCCTATCGGGGTCTATCGTTTCGGCGATAATCGTCTGAAAAATGACGGAATGAGAGCCCTGGGAATTGGGCACAATATTTGGTCATCACATTGAGCAGAAACTTCACGTTGTTCAACTTTAAGCAGTCATTTTATTGTTCAATTCAACTGACGAAAGCGTTCAATACGCAGCTCAACGTCCAAAATTTATGGTTGGAGTAGTTGAACAACTCGATCAACAGGTTTGTTTGCCAGAATCACACAAGTTGACGGGTGTTTCAACCAAATTAAAGTCGAAGTGTTGTCTATTGTAGTGTATGCTTGGCTAAAACCGAATTATTAATTTTTGTAATTAGTAAGTTGAACAAACAATTGAATGCATTTTTGCTTGCCGTGTGCCACCGTCATTAGTTTGAATGGCTTTGCGTGACTGCACGGAGCAGTAAGGTGCTTAAATTGCTACACAGCCGCTTAAACCATGAATTATTGGATGAAGGCCTATATCGTAACCAACGTTATTACGACCAGAGTTTGACTTTGGTATGGGACCCAGTGATCCTTGATTGAGGGGAAAAACGGGTGTTTTGGCATGACATGAAAGAAAGCAGCCCATCGAACGTCTACGTAAGGAGTTTTGTTTGTCTGAATGCACTCACTCGTTTTGATATTATGTCTAATAGAAAAGAAAATTATTGTATAATATGTATATTTATTTTGTATACTTATTTTAAGCTTGCTAAAAAAAAAAACGGTTAAATTTTTTAATTTTTTCATATGAAAACAAGAGACAAATTTACTTAGGGGAAAACAGTTGATTTTTGTTTTCGAATTTAGGGGAAAACTGATGCTGATTAAATAAAGTGCACGACTGGGTCGAACGTAACTTTCTAGTTCGCCAAAATGTTTGGTGCAAATGAATTGGGAGTTGCCTGATTGTGTGAATTTATAGTTGTTGGATTTATTTTTAGGGTGCATATTCAATGAGATTTAAAAAAAAAGAAGTTGGTAATATTAGCTAAGAATAATTTTTGTGTAGCTGTTATTGTACTTTCATTGGAAGTGGACCAATGTAATTATTTAAAAAATATACAGTAGAAATGTGAACACAGATCGAGATTTGGGTACTCATTTTTGAGAAATATTTATGACACCTCACTATTAGAATTTTTTGAGAAAAACTTAGTACGGGATCTTATTAAGAATACTTACATTATATTTAATATGTATTTTGATCAAAGACGTTAGAGCGGTTTTTGTAAAATTGTGCAAACAAAACAGCAACAAATCTTGCAATATTTAGTTTGAGAAATACTATTGCTTAACTATTTAGCTTAAAACCGAGTACAAGTTATTGTTCGGGATGTGGGCATTACTTGGTTTTTAAAGTTTTATCGAAATCGAAAATGTGGTTTTTGACATATGAGCAGTTTTTAAAATTAAAATTAAATTTTTTTAGAAAATTAAGGACGCAATCACTTTTAGAACATCAATTTTACTCTAAGTTTGCATTTTGGTCAAAATCGTTAGATCCGTTTTCAAGTAAACTAAAGGAAACAACATTTTTCAAAAATGACTTTTTTCAAAAATCCATCTTACGATAATACAGAGAAAATCTGAGTCTGCCATTAAGTTAGAAATGACCGTATTACCTTAGAAATGCATTTTTGTTACAATCGTATGGACGGTTTTCGAGATATGTCCAAATTTCAAAAGTACTTATTCGATTGTTTAGCACAAAACTGAGTATGCAGTCATGTTAACCTCACTTACTTAAAGTTAAATATCAATTTTTGCTGAAATCGTTAGAGCCATTTTCGAACAAATCAAACTGGTATGAAACTTGTGTATGGGAAGTTCCATTAATGTTGAGGTTACCGTGCAAACAAAAAAACGGTTCCAAACTATAGCCCCACAAACTCAAAATCCCAAAACAAGTCAGGGCAGCCTTTTAAGCTGTAACCCTCGGTACATCCGGACAGACAAACAGACGAACAGAATTTTGCAACCCACTTTCTCGAGTTCCTCTATCATCGAAATGTCAGAATTGAATAACATCTCGAGTTCGAAATTTTGTACGAATCGACTACGTAATCGAGAAAGTTCAAACGGGGAAAACAGTCTTCAAAGTCTGAGAACACTGATGGGACCTGGCTGCGTGTCAAAAGAAATTTCGACTTTTTGTCAACCTTTTCTCATCATCATCACATCACATAAAGCTGTATTTATAAAATGATCATTGCTGTCCCTGATGTGGTTTAAACTTTCCAAATTCGAGCTGAAAAGTTCGTAAAATCATATTTGCTTCCTTGGCAAAACAAGTCTTTCGTGTTGATTGCCCAACATTTTCTTGCAGCTTGGGTATAGCTAAATTTGTAGATCCTGAAATAGCTAAGTTCCTATCGATCGAACTTTCAAAACAAGTTAAACAAAAATTGTTCCCTAGTCTAGTTCAATCAGGTTGACGTTACAATGGACAGCAACGCATTCCAAGTGATCGTTTATTTTGTGCTGTCACGATCTATAAAACAGATCACTTATGTCCGCGATCGTTTTTGTTACAAATTTCTAGGTTCTTGGTCTCAATAAAATGTTACTGATATTGAGACTTGCTTTTTTTTACTTTTCGATGACAATTCCACAGATACCTACTTTCGATCTTCGACCTTCAAATTTATCTTATTTCGTAACATCTGAATTTTAAATTCATAAAATCAACCCTAAACTGTATGAAAACAAGTTCCCTAACTAATTCCTTCCGCGACAAATTGTACTGCTTTTAATGTTATAAATACTTGGGTTCAGAGAAATCTAAACACCGACCTTTGGTGTTACACTTGTCGAACAGTTCCTGCAACCATTTGCTAAACGTTTGACTTGCTATGATGTTGGCTTCGTACATTCCAATTTAAAGAAAAAAAAAAAAACACAATTTATAACGACACCCGAAGTCTACCGTATGTATAAAAAAATTCAAACTTCAAAACATCACAAGCTGTAAATAATTCTCCAAACAACTAAATCAGTGATGCCAAGTACAAGCATTTTTTTTAACTCGTACCGCAGGTAAAGTTGGGTAACTATCTGTACAGTCTCCTCATCACTTTTGATTATATTTACGCGTGCGAAAAGAAATCTTTATTAAATGTTTCAAAGTATTTGCGCTTGTGTAATGGCAAACTTCACAGCGCAAGCATTGAAGCGCTCAAAGCCGAATGGCAGATGGGAGTGGATAAAGTATAATTTTATTCGATTCCAATTGTTGCGCCTGCTTATCGTCGACGCACTGTAGATCCACGGGCAGTCATAATTTTACTGCCGATGCTGCTGCTTTCATCTTTCTTTGATCGAAAACGTTCGCTCTCGCCTCAACATCAGCCAATATCTCATCGATATTGGTATTTTTGTTTCTGTAAACATACCAAACATGAAAAGATACAAAAACTAGGCATACCCACTCGTATAGTGCGAGTCGAAGGCGATCGAACGATTTTATTTTGGCGCGACACCTAAACAATTTAAGTTGTCTCGTCGTCGTCGTCAAACGCGTCGTCTGGGATGCTGTTTGAAGTTGCACCGCGCTCGTAGTGTAAGTGGGGGGCGTTTGCAATGCATTTGGGGCGGCAAATCATTTTCTATCGACAATTCCAACACAAACCACATAAATACCGAGCGAGAGTGGTGTGTAGAGTACCGAGTAGAGTACCTTCGAGTGTAGATAGAAGAGCGAGATAGAGAACACACGATCAAACCGAGTACAGACCAAACAAATCAACTTGGTCGTCGTCGTCTGCCTAATGCGCATAAATTTTCAAATTAACTATCCGAACCAATCAAATTCGCCTGTCATTTGGTTTTTAGCGTATGCGTTCTGTTTGTGAAGATACGACGTGTAGATACTTTGGAATTTCATTTATTTTGGCCTTTTCCGGTGATGTGGGGAGAGAAAAATGCTTTAAACGCGCTTGTTTGACGCATGTAGATACATGTGTATCTTCCGGACATAAGGCTGTGTTGAACGAGTTAATTAATTATAAGATTTGCTAATTAAACGCGATCGGTTTGTTCGGGGCTATGTTTATTTGGGAAAATTAAAATTGCGCCGTGGAGATGGTGTGCGGGGGGACAGTGGCACACGGCCGGCATTCGCACACCAAACTGCGAGTGTGTTGCTTGTTGGTACTGCTGCTGGGATTGTTGGCTTAGTTTGGTTGTGGTGCGCTATCCAATGGGGCGCTGTGTTGATTGCTTCATAAGACTGCTTGTATTCGTTTATGTACCTACGTGCGGGATTTTTCTTCAGTTGCCGCCTCTTTGCATGCGATTAATCATGAATGCGATTATTAACTTTCTGTCTGGGTGTTTGGTTGGATTTGGCTTGTTTTGTGTGCGCAGGTATTTACGGTATTCTGTTTCAAAGGCGGAAGTGTATCTGAATGAGTTACGAGGTGCAAATGGGCTTTTTTTTTTAGCTATCAATGGTATAAGAAGGTTAATCATACAGTTAAACAAGATCAGAAGTCTTCTTAAAAGCGTCGCGCTGTAAAAAATGCACACAAAGCAGCATTATCTTTCCCAGACGAGTGAAAAGTCGGCCAACTATCGTTTGATGTTCAAATTCGAAGCTACCCAGTTTGTGTTTTGTCGGTTTAGAGAGTTTTTTTCGGCAGTGGACACCAAAAGCTTTGCACTTTTTGAAACCCAAGAAGACAGGAAGTCGCCGATTTTTTAACTTTCTCGGATACGTTGTAAGAGAAAGATAGGTATGGTTTTTTTTCGTACAAAATTTCATACTCGAGATGTCATTCAATTCTGACATTGCGATGATACGATAATAGAGGAGCTTAAAAAAGTGGGTCGCGCAATTCTGTCCGTCTGTGTGTCTGTCCAAATGCTCCTGAGGCATACAGCTTAAACGGTTGCTCTGACTTGTTTTAAGCTTCGGATTTTGAGACTCTTGGGTCGCAGTTCGAGCTCGTTCTTATTTTTTCACGGTAACCTCAACATTAATGGTACTTCCCATACAAAATTTACGTACCAGTTTGATTTGTTCGAAAACGGCTCCAACGATTTCAACCAAAATTTATATTTGAACTAAGGTGGGTTAGGTTTACATGACTGCGTACTCAGTTTTCTGCTGAAAAATCGAATAACGGTACTTTTGAAATTTGGACATATCTCGAAAACGGTCCATACGATTCCAACAAAATTCATTCATAAGGTAATATGGTTATTTCTTACTCAGTTTTTGTCTAATTATCGTACAATAGATTTTTGAAAAAAGACATTTTTGAAAACTTGGTTTTCTTTAGTTTACTTGAAAACGGATCGAAAACGAAAGCAGTGCTTACAGTGGGTTCCTAAATTAATAGGGACATACTCATAGTAAATTTTTATCAATTTTCAAGTTTCAGTGTTCTCTTGGGCTTTTTTTGTGGTTCTAAGTGGACGTGGTGATTTTTATTTCACAGCCTACGTGCTTAACGGCTATTTTTCACTGTCGGCGGATATTCAAAATGGGTTTATTCGGGGAAAAACCGGTTTTATTCTTGAAGTGCAATCAAAGGCAGAAGTTAAAAAATGTTTTTTTTTTTTTTGGAAACTATTTGTGGACATTTTTTGAACTTCATTTAATTTAAATAGAAATGCAGTTTATTTTCTATAAAAAAAAAAACTATTCTGAAAAACAAAAATGATTTTAGGCCTTTTTTTCGGAACAGAATGGGTCGAGGCCAACAAAAAACGCAAATAAAAACTTAATTGATTCATTCGAGTCATTCCCAGAGACAAGTAGCTGCTATGTCTTTCAAAATCTGTTGTTAACAGATTAAAACTAAATTGGGACCAATAATGCTACAGAAACATATAATTTTCTTAAAAATCCATGACTGTTCCTATTAATTTCGCAACCCACTGTAGCTTTGCTCGAAAATGTCGAATAAATTAGTTTTTTAATTATTTGTATTTCCCGATCTAAAGAAGCTCTTGAAAAGCAACATTTAGCATCAGAATTTCTCCTATATCGACTAAGAACTAAAGAAACCAAATGACAGCACCGTGAAGCTGTCTTTCCCCTAGGGTCAGTGAGAAGCTGTTTGTTTTTTGTTTGTTTTTTTGCTTTGGCTGCGTTTTTTTGTTTGTTTGTTGTTCATTTTTGATTTATTGTTCCAGTTTACCTAAAAGAATTATTTTAGGCATTATTTCAGTGAAGAAGGCATCTTTTTTTTCAAGTTAGGCAGTTTTTCATTTTTTTTCAAAATTGGTTGGCAACGCTCCCTAGGGTACATCAAGAGCCACCTGCATATCAGTATAAAACTTGGCATCATCTGAGTGAATACCTAATCGCAGACAGAGAACGGTCGAGGCATCTCTAAACTCTAAGGCCTCCTAGTAAAGGGTTTTTCAATAAGAGCGCTACAAAAGTTTTTTTTAAATGAAACAAAAACAGTTTTGGATATCAATGAAATTCTTTATTCCTGTGAAAGTACGTTCGATGGCATTATGTATGGAACTCGATTTCTTTTGCATGGCCACCACGGGCACGCTTGCAGAAGTCCAGACGCTGAACCCAATTTTCGACGGTTTTCAAGCATAAATCGGCCGATACTGCTGCAATTTCACGTTCGATATTCGTACGAAGTTCATCAATCGTCGCTGGCTTGTTGGCATAGACCATAGACTTGACGTAGCCCCACAGGAAATAGTCTAACGGCGTCAAATCGCACGACCGAGGCGGCCAAGCGACTGGACCATTTCGTGAGATAGCACGTTCTCCAAACTTGGTTTCCAATAAATTGATTGTGTAATTCGCTGTGTGGCTTGTGGCGCCGTCCTGTTGGAACCACATGTCCTCCAAGTCCATATCATCCGATTGGGGCCAAAAATATTCGGTTATCATTGGACGGTAGCGATTCCCATTCACAGTAACGTGCCGGTCTTGATCATCACGGAAGAAGTACGGCCCAATGACGCCACCGGCCCATAAACCACACCAAACCGTCGTTTTTTCGGGATGCAATGATGACTCATGGAGTACGTGTGGATTGCTGCCTGACCAATGCCGCATATTTTGTTTATTGGTGAAGCCATTCAGCCAGAAATGAGCCTCATCGCTGAAGATGATTTTTCGATGAAAATCCGAATCGTTTTCAAGTTGTTGCTCAGCCCAACTCACGAACATACGACGCTTCTGGTGGTCAAGCGGCTTCAGTTCTTGCGTCAATTTAATCTTGTAAGGATGTAGGCCAAGATCTTTTCGCAAAATTCGCCACAACGACGTCACAGAGATGCCCAACGCTTGAGAACGACGTGTGAGAGACACATTTGGGCTTTATTCAACTGAAGCCTCAGCGGCAGCAATATTCGCGCTTCTTTGTCTCACTGGTACGGGAACATTTTGTACTGTGCCTGTGGATTCAAGTTTTTCCACTAGACGCTCAATTGTTGATCTGCTAGGACGATTATGACGACCATAAATTGGACGTAGCGCTCTTAACGTTGAGGCCACTGACTCAGTAGTAAATTTTAATAATTTCGACTCGTTATTGGCTCATATGTCTTTCCACCATGAAATGGCAAACCTTACTGAAGAGAAATGTCAAAAAAGCGGCAAGAAATTCGGAGTCGTTTGCTGTCCCTGTCGCTCTACTTTTGTAGCGTCCCTGTTGAAAAACCCTTTATATGACTTTGAAAGACATCCATGATGTGATTTTTAAAAAACTCTCGTCATCTAAAAAGACCGAGCTGCAACGGTACTGAATGGGGGACTTTCAAAGGCGCCAATTTGTACGACAATCTTCTCCTAATCTATTGGCACAATTATTTATGGTTAAATAGGGAACAGGTTTTAAAGACTTTGTCGAGGTTGGTCTCATTTAACTGCGAAGGGTTCTTTGGTTGAAGTTCGCTCTGAAATCTCTTTTTTGAGGACGTCAAACAAGCAGCGCCAAAACGAGGTATTTTTAAGAAGCACATCTATCGGAATATTAAAGTAAAACTCCTGCCTAAGATGCTTCATGTTGAGCAAGTTGTCTGTCTCCGTAGTTAGGTAGCTGATAGTTGATAAATGTGTAATACGCATTTTTTTCCCTCTTGGAATCAAAACCCGTATACCCATACCATGCAGAAAGATTCCCCACAAACACATCCATACCTACTGTCAAACCCCAAAACTGAAAAGAACGAAACAGACGGCCTAATCGCCTCAAATTAATCATCCGCACATTTGAAAGTTACACCTCGAGGCGCACTCAAGTGCACTGGTACTGGACTACCTACCTACACAAAAGGCCTTCAAATGAAGATATCCTTTCACAAAGGAAATCCATTTGTTTCCATTAAAAAATAAAATGAAAAATCCAATCCCCATCCCGTTCACATACAAAATGCACAATCCCACAGTGACAGGCTAATTTTTCAAGACGTAATTACACAATTTCTGTTTTTCGTTCTCCGCACTCGGCTGTAAGCTAGATTGCTGTTGCATCATCATCATCATCATCATCATCCTCATCCTCGTCTTTCCGCCTGGGAAAGTTGGGAAAACGGAAAATCTCCTTAGGAAACTCACATCTATTGAGATATCGCGCGCGCAATGCCAGCCACTACACGAACAGCGTTCTATGAGCGCGCAGCATCTTCATTTGATTGGGTCACAAGATTAATTGCCCGAGGAAATTGTTAATTAAATTATCATCCCGACAGACAGTCGGCGGGCGAGCGGGACCATCACACCGACACACACCGACACAGACATCATACAGCCCAGAGACAAGAAACAAAGTACCTAGAACACACTTGACGCACTTTGGGCATCGCAATCGCATATGCTCGCTAGAGCAGCGCTCTGGGTATCACCACCGCTGATGCATCCCTCTGCTAATGGGCCAAATCATTTGCTTAAGATGTCAAGTGGATTTTTCCCTCAAAGGCGATACCTATACCTATTTTGTTCGCTTTGGTGCTGGGCCACTTGTTCGTCTCCGAAGTGAAATAGATTTCCGCCATTTTGTGTAGAAGGCATTCGGGACGACCCACGATGATGGTGACGTGAGCGGCGCACCAGAGTACAGCCAAAGGAAAGCACATCCTCGTTTTGCGACCGACAACCATTCACATCCCTTTTTTCGTCTTCTTTTTGTTGTCGTTGTGCTGTTGTTGGTGGCATTTTGCTTTGCTTTAGTGTGTCGTCGTGTTGTTGTTCTGTTGCTGCTCCTTTTTTCCAATGCCATCACAAAAATGTCAGAATAAAATCCATCAAAGGAGAAGCAAAGTGGTTGGTGCTCCGGCTCCGTATGGAAGAAGAGCTCTGAGTGAAAAAAGTGAGGGAAAAAAGAAGACGGAGCACAGTTCCACCCCTTTCCATTGTTCTGCACGTCAAACAAGTTGACTGGTTTTTTTTTTTTTTTCTTCTTGTTCTTGTTGTTGTCGTTGCCGGTAGAACGTACTTGACTGGTGTTGGCTTTGGCCTGATGCTGATGCTGATGGTGTGCTGCTCGGCTATGTTGATGTGCCACTGTGATAGGGAACACATCGTTTCGTAGTTTCTGGCATTACTCCTCCTCCTCGATGGGTTGATGCGGACGATGCATTTGCGATGACTGATGGAAGTTATTTTTCCAACAAAATTTACTTCTGTGGATAGCTTTATACTGTCTCACAGAACTTGCAGGTTAAGTGATTTGAAATGGACGTAAGTGGTGCCACTGCGTCTTCCAGGCTTGAACTCGCAGTCGAGTGCTTTCGACCATCAAGTAGGTCACAGTAGACTTCCTATTTTTAAGGAGGGAAGGCGGGCAATTCCATTATTTCAAATTTACACTTTGGAAGCGGATGAAGAAGCTCTTTTAAAAATGTCCTTGCTTCTAAGTTGCACGACTTGCAACATGGTCAAGATGTAGAGGATAGGGTGTCAGCTCGGGCTTCAAAAGCTGGGAAACGAACAACATTTTATGTCAAAGATGGACTTGGAAAAATAACCTTTTTAGCATCATGTAAGTATACATCTAGGAACTTAGTTAAATTGACAGGGGCACGCATTCTGTCAGATAGACGAACCATGTAGGTAGAACCTCAAACTAGGGCTTTTCCAATAAGAGGTGTTATTTTGGTATTCAAAGAAAAATTCCATTTTTTGAGATAAATGATCGGATGTTTATTTCATAATAAAGAGGAAGGTATGCCGTTAATAATGAAGATCAACATCAGCCACCACGAGCACGCATACAGGACCATATCCTTTTCATGAAATTTTCCATAACCAATTCGCAAAGTGGCTGCCCTATGTCCTCGATAGCCTCACGAATTTTATCTTTGAGGTCTTGAATCGACGCTGGGCTGTTGGCGTATACCTTATCATTCACGTGGCCCCAAAGGAAGAAGTCGCAAGGTGTTAAATCACAAGATCTCGGTGGCCAATTGTGATCACCTCTTCAAGGGATAACACGGTCCGGAAACTTTTCCCGTAAAAGATCAATGGTTTCGTTGCTTCGCCGTCTTGTTGAAAGTAAACATTGTCCAGATCAATACCATCCAACTCCGACCATAAAAAATCAAAAATCAATAAAAAAATCACGACGACCAAAAATTGCTTTAGTTTTGCGAACTATGACTGCAAGATTTTCACCATTTTTGTAGTGAATTTTAATAATTTCCATTTTTTCGTTCCATTTTTAGTAATGGCGTAGTTTCTACTTGTCAAATGTCAAAGAATAAAAGCTTCAAAAGTGGCACCTATCGAAATAGCGGGTCATTCACAATAACACCTCTTATTGGAAAACCCTTTAGACATCAGTTAAAGTAGTAGGAGACTTTGCCCTACCTGCCTCGGCTAAAAACTTTTAAATTTCATCGAAAACCAAATGCAGATCCCTTGGAAGAGGCTTGTTTTGTATAAAAAATTTTCGATGCAAGGGGGTCAACCAACATCGACCGAACGTCACAAAAGACAGCTTAGGCCTTGAGTCTGCAATGGACTTTGTCTGCCTCAACCCTGATATAACATCTGGAAGCGGTGTCTCATCACAAATTTAACGATGAAAGGTCCTGGTCAATCGCTTTTTCCTTTAACTTAGAAGGCAGTCGGTAGGCTCTCTCTGGAACAACGAACGGGACTCGGAAAAAGACCTTAAAAGACTCACGCTACTTCACAGAACTGAAGTGTGGAGCCTTCCAAAGACGCTAAATGACCGTTTTAAGATAAATAGTCTTTGTAAAGGATTTGGTCCCGTTTTAAGAGACTTTATCATTCGTTCTAAATTATAGAAGCCGTATACAGCGACTGTACATCTAATCTCCAGCCTTAGAGGGTCCTGAGGGTCCACGCCACGCCATGTAGAGGAAGCCCTCGAGGAACCAGTTGATGTGGACCCCGATCAATTTGGAGTGCGCAACTGGAAGGAGTTTGTCAAAGTCATTGGGCCCTCATACTCGCGACCTTCACTCAAAAACTAGTGACGTGAATTACTGCATCGTTCCAAAACGCATCAAAAATCGCGTGAAAAAACGCATCAAAAAACGCGTCGAAAACGCGTGGAAAAACGCGTGAAAAACGCATAACGCGTGGAAAAACGCATAAAAAAACGCGTCAGGCGTACCTGGTCACTGGGGAGGTTGACCGGGGAATGGCTCGTGGGTTAGCTTCTAGCTTAGCTTTCTACCTATGAGGACCAAATTTTGTTGACTGGCATTACTCTCGGATCACAGCTTTTTAATTACCCAAGTGATTGGACTGTCTATCGAGAACGCTCGGGACATTTTCCATGGGCCTTCTTGCACTTATACTGCACGACTGTTTCTTCTCTTGAAATTTTGCCCCACAAAGATGCCTTCGGAGAAAAGTAGCTTGGCCTTTTGGTCTGACTCGTTCTTAGAACTGAAAGTTTATAGAGCCCATTAATAAAATCTTGGTTGTTCACATACCTCGCTGATAACTTTTTAGTAAATTTGAGTCAGTGGCGTACGGAGGATTTTTTTTTTTTGAGGGGGCTGAAACTTAATTTTAAGATGAAATGGGTGCAGGGAAATAACTCCACGGGCAATAACTTCACATGGGAAATAACTACACCTTGAGAGGGAAATAATTTCACTTTTCTATGTGAAGTTATTTCGCACTAAAATTCGCGTGTAAGAGAAATTATTTCACACAAAAAAACTGAAGTTATTGCTCACTTTAAGTGGGAAATAACTTCACATAAAATAAGTGAAATTAATTTTCACTCGATGTGAAGTTGTTTCCCATGTGAAGTTATTGCCCGTGGAGTTATTTCCCTCCACCGATGAAATGTTTGCCAAAGGAATCCATTAAAGAATTTTTCACAACTCTCTGAGCTGTTGGACTAGAAGCTTAGGAGGGGGGGAGGCCCACTGACCCCCCCCCCCCCCCCCCCCCCCCCCCTTCGTACGCCACTGATTTGAGTAAATCGTTCTATTGGCCGATTTTATTACCCTGCAGACCTTTATTCTGAAAATTCAACTACCACATGAAGCTCCATACGAAAACACCCTACCATCCCACACAAAAGCAACAAAGGAGTGCGAAGGAAATTGCCCCAAAATCCAAACATTTGCAGTCATCCGCTGGCCACTCTGCACTCAACAGTCGTGCGTTTTCAAGAGATCCCTGCCAATTGATACCAGATCCTCCATTCGGTTTCAGTAGCCCCATTGGAATGTAACTCTTAACAACGAAAATTGGGATGAAAATTGATTTTCAGTGGCGAATTAATTGCACACTCCCAACAGAAGCCAGCTCTCAGCGCTCGGTTGCACCAGTCGCACAGCTTAGCACATTCTCGCAGCCGCACCGAGATAGTCATCATCACTTAATTAAACATTCGGATGCGTTTTCTGGTTCTTGTTTTCCCCCTTTTCGTCCTGAGAATGCGCATCTTATTAAAAGTCCAAATCTCCGTCTGTGTGGTGATAATTCGCAAAACAAAACACCAACCTTGCGCCGGCAACGCATTGACACTAATAAGCAGTGTGAGCGGGGTGCGCGGGGGACTGCGTCCACACTGGATACCTGTTCCATCGCATCAAAACAATCGCCAGACTTGGGGATCTTTTTCAATAAATTATACCGCGCTGCCAGTGAGTTATGCACCTTGCTGTTGGTGGATATATTGGCAATTTTTGTTGCAGCAACGACGAGACGAACACAACGATCGTTTCATTCTTCGTCGATCACAAGGCTGAGTGGGGGTATCTGCTCCAGTGGATGCATGGCACAAAGGACGATGCCGAAAATCGTGCTATACTGTCGCTATTGTGTCTGCTGATGGACGACATTGTGCACCTGAGAGAGGGCCCAGCAACAACAGCAGCAGCGCACAGGATTTAGCGTTGAAAGGAGTCTCGCTGCGGATACACGGCTGTGGATTGGATTTCTGCGGAAAGATATTAAAGGGCGAAGCAGTGGATTTTGCTTCTTTTTTTCTTTTTTTTGCTCTCCCTTGTGTCACATTGATTGGAGAGACTTTATCATTCGGGCGTTTGAATGGGAAACTTTTCGGCGATGGGAATGGAATTTTTGATTGTGATTAATGTCCATCACTGATTAGACTTAAGCCGAGCGTTTGGGGAATTTTGTTGCGCTGCGTGATTTAGATACTGAATTTATTGTGACAGCCTGGAAGTAGTCGGCCCTTAGAAGGAACTGCGGTCGCTCATCATAGGACTGGGTAAGTTGGCTTAAGCTGGTCTCAAAGTGACGTTGGTTTATAAAGAAACCCAAATTTCATCTTAACTTTTTTTTCCACTGCGCCACCGTCTGACAAACATCCGAGAGTACAACTGTCATGAAAGAGCTCAATTAGCCGTTTGGGCTCGGCATAAAATTGTAGATCCCTTCCAATCCTCCCAAAAAAATTGAAATACTCACACAAAACGCATGGTTGGGAGAAGCTAGGCCTACGGACCTGTTGCGCCTACTGTTCATTTATTTATAACGATCTATAACAAGAATGTAGTTGTACTTTGGCTTAAGTCAGATTACTGGTGGGTAATGTCACCACGGACTTGCTTCTGTATTTCGGCTGACAGGTTGTGATTGTGATAGATTTCCTTCCACTCTGTGGGGTGACTTTCATAAGGCGATTTCACGAGTGTAATCCAGCTTAAGCCAAGGAGCAATTATAGAGAATTGTTTATCGTGACAGTTACAGGATTAGTAGTCCACTTTAAGTGTTTCATTTGAAGTCAACTTTGGTTTTTTTCTTGACACCAGCTTAAGCCCACATAATCCCACTATCGTTGACAGCAGAAACAAGTAATAGATCCGCAAAGAAAGGCAAAAAGGAGTCTGAATGGTTTTTAATGTGTGAACGACGTTTTTACGTTGATTTTGACAAAGTCAATTTGACAGTTTGTTGCGATCAGCCAGGCGTGTTTTGCCCTATCCTCAGAGAGAGAGCATACGAGTTAATTCTCTACCAAGTACAAGATCTGCTGGCTTTCTATATAAAAAAAATTGCTCAGCATTTCAGTCGATTTCGAACCGGAAGCTGATTGTATCTGTTGGCTGGCGATGATTCGTGCAACACGCATTCACAGATAGAGAGAGATTTTGGTAGCGCTCGGAGGAGAATTGGCATTCAAAATTTGCTGGTCAAATAGGGCGGGTGACTGTTTTCTTTATTTTTTTTTGACGAAACTGAACTTGTACTCAGAAATAATGAGGGATATCCACCAGTGTTGTTAGCACTCTCTCTCTTCATCTATCCCACGATTTAGGAAGACTAGCCCATCAGATGGCGCCACACTATCCAGATAGCCTATAGCTTTCAGCACACTCCACTTGTTTGGGCTATAAGCCAAGTTGTTAGCACTCTCCCTTCATTTATCCCACGAAGCGTGGTAAATTTTCCCTTTTTTTCCCTTTTCACCGTACTCAAATTCCCTTTTAAAATCCCACAATACTTTTTTGCGACAAATTCAGTTTTTAAAAGTAAAATTTGTATTACACGGAAAGAAAATCACGTTAAATTAACCTTTAGTTTTAAAACCGCAACTTGTGACACTGCTGTGATTATTTTTTGGTACTAGAAAACGTTGATAAAAGACGATTTTCATGAGCTGTTTTTTATGGACATTCAGTGTGTTGATAATCGTGGTGAAATACAGTTTTGATAGAATTTGATAGGGTTTGAGTGATTCTTTGTTAGATTTCTGAAATTCCCACGATTTTGTGCTTTTTCCCTTTATCCTACGGAAGACTTTTCGGTCATCGATTCCCACAAAAAAGGATAAATCCCACAATATTACAACACAATCTACATCAGTAGAAGCAGCTCCCACGTGTTGCTTTTTTCACTTTCTACCCTGCAGTATCGCTTAGCATTTCATCATCGCGACGAAAGCTGTCAGTATATATATTCAGTACTCTGAAAATAAAACCCTGGTATATTTGATAAAAATGAGGCTTCATTCAATAAATTTTTTGTCAATATACGTCCAACAAAATGTTTCTGTCAAATTGACAAAATTTTAATAAGTTTTTTCTTGTCTGCAAACTTTTGTTGTGCTGATAAAAAAATTGTTGTGTCAACAAAAATCGTTTGTTTGTGCGTATAAAAATAGTTTGTTAAATTAATCATAATGTTGTTAGTTTTACAAATGAGATTTGCCAATTCTACCATCGCTGTTTTGTAAAATCAACAATTAACTGTTGCTTTTTCCAAGAAATTTATCAATTTGGTCTTTGTCTTTTTGTCAAACAAAAAAACACAAAAACAAAAAACGATTAATACAGGGTGTCCGCCAGGAAGGTATACTACTTTGTTTGTTTATAATTTTTGATTAAATGAAAGAGAATGGATCTTATATTGATAAATGTTTTATTTATATGGCGGTAAATGCCCGCCTCTGTTAGTCTCACAAATGCGAGCCCTTTTGAGCACATTTTTCATTACATTCTCACACATTTCACGCGGTATTTCATTAATTTCATCACGAATATTTTGTTTGAGTTGCTCAAGCGTTTCTGGTTTGTTTGCATAAACCTTGCTTTTCAGATATCCCCACAAAAAGAAGTCCGGAGCAGTCAAATCAGGCGAAATAACTTGTTGTGGAAAGAGGTCTCGCAGTAATTCCATTGTAATCCTGGCTGTATGCGATGTGCCACCGTCTTGTTGATACCACATGTTAATCAAGCCCAAAGCAGGAAGTTGTGGCGTTAAAAAGTTTTCAATCATATCACGATATCGCTCCCCATTCACAGTTACCGTTACGCCGTTTTCATTTTCAAAGAAGTAAGGTCCAATGATTCTTCCTGACCAAATTGCACACCAGACTGTAACTTTTAATAGATGCAAAGGTGACTGATGATCAATTTGAGGGTTTTCCATTGCCCAGAACCGACTATTCTGTTTATTCACATATCCATTCAAATGAAAATGTGCCTCGGCACTCATTATGATATTTTTGTCATCGTCACAGTAATCGATGATTGATTTTGATAAAATGTTTTAACGATTAAAACACGTTGGTTTATCGAATATTTTTCCATAATGAATTTGCCACGTGTCTACTTCACGACTGCCAAATATGAACTGTCAAGACTAATGTTTACCAAAATGGCGGCAAAACAAAGTGGTATACCTTCCCGGCGGACACCCTGTAGTATCGAATTAGTTTGTAAATTCAGCTATTGTATTTTGTTAAATCATCAGCAAACATTGTTGAATCTATAAATTAGTTGTTGATTCATCGCGCGTGTGAAATATAAATGACGCCATCAATAGCATTTCTTTCAAATGTGTTTTCTTAATTCTACAAAATTTATGTCATATCTACAAAAATTTTGTTCATTTCAACAAAATGTTTGTAATATTGAAAGTCTGTATTTTGTTTGGCTAACAAACATTTTGCAATTTCACAAACATTTACAAAAGTGATTTTTGGTTCTGTTTTTCTAGTAATAACAAAAACTTTGTTAATTCGACAATAAAATTGTATAATTGATTTATCAAAGTGAAAATTGTTTTTTATTAATCTGACAAAGTAGTTCCGTAGTAAATGTTTCATCCGTTTCACAAAATTATCATTCAAATTGATAAAACTTGAGTTTTATTGCAAAAAGTATTAAAATTCAACAGAACTAATTTTGTTGAAATTTTACAATCGAATTTTGTCAATATTACCTAGTATTTTATTTTCAGTGTAGCTCTGCGGCACAGCTTGTTCAGAGATGCGGCTATAGCTAACCATTTTGGGAGAGTGGTTCTATTTCTCATTTCTCTATTTCGACGGTGCCTGGACACTCTTTGCCTATCCGTTTCTACAGATGTTCCTGGTTGGAAGAATCGCTTGTTTCGACGCAGCTGGCCCTAAATATCTACTCCTTGTATATTCGCATCCTTTTAGGTACCTCCTTTGATTGCCCAAATCGAAGTTACCACCTTGAACGGGGAGTGTTCGAGACAGCATCACAGATGAGCTCTTCTGAGTCTCTTCCCTTCATCAGACGGAGAAACTCCTTTTTTATAATGACCTCTCGTTAAAGAATTATTACTTTTTGTAATGTGTGTGACCGATACAACTCCGGACGATAATCGGGACACTCTGTCACGCCTGTCTTGCTGCCTGCAGCCGTTAAATATGTTGGCACATTCATTCCACGACCGAATTTGATTGGCAAAAGTCTGACCCGGAACGACCCAACGCCATTCCCTCAACTCCATACTACTCACCTGCAGTACTCAAAATCAAATCGGTTTGTATAAAAGATGACATCCCCCTAGCTCCATCGATAAGCGACAGAAACTCATCCCATTCTGAATATGTATAAACAAGTCGACTTTGCATAACAAAAACTGTCTTGTCGCGCAAAACTAAAGCAAATGACACAATCCCCTCCATAATTTTCCAGATACCCCATTGTCTTCCGTCACGAGCAGATGCATCCTCGCCACATCGATAAAGCGATGCTCGTCGGCTGTGCATGGAGAAGGAGAGTCAACCCATATAGCAGCCGGATGATCCACTTTTCTTTTTTTTTTTTTTATCTGCACAGCTCCCCTCGTTTAGAAAATTCCTCAGACCTCAGCTTTATCTGTGGAATCAAACTGAGCATCGCAAAAGTACGAACGACAAAAAATTAGCATTCGAACTGCAGGATACTGCACCGGAGTGCAAAAGTGCAATTGCAGCTCTCCGCTGTGTGTACTACTGCTTGCAGGACATTCGTCTGCCCTTTTTCTTTTGTTTTGTTTCTTGCATTGTCTTGGCCTTGCATTGACAATAATTTTCATTGGCAAGCGGTAAGATTTTCGTATACCAGTCGTAGATGCACAATGGCACAGCACTATTAGGTTTTTATTTTTTGTTTCGTTGCGCTGTGCAACGTTGAGGTATTTTATGTGAGCGCGTGCTTTGCTGATTGCGATTCGATGATATTGGCCTTTCTTTCTGGCCAATCGGCGGGTCTCTAGGATGCGCGCGAAAGGAGCTGCATTTTATTTTATTGTTACCATAGATGGGCAGGGAGGTCGAGGGGTATCGCCGCCGTGCTGTTGTACCGATGAACAAATTGTAATAGATACATTTTATTCGATTGTCGTTGTTTCGATATACGAATGGCGCTTTTCACGATTTCTCCTACACTGCTCGGTCGGTCGGTTTAATTTGTTAAATTTGCCGGAATATACCCAACAACGAGTACGAGTATCTGCACACATTCGGTGGACACAAACTGGTGGAATTAGGTAGCAATAATAGATACCCAGATATGGAGAAGGACGACGGCAAGGAATTTCATCCATGCATCATCATCGAAGAAGACTTTAGTTGTGTGTTGTCGCTACTGGCTGGCCGTGGACCTGTATCAGTTTTCGTGGACCTGGTCACGATTCGGTAATGTGTTCTGCACTGGTAGTACCAATACCGGGGGTATTTATGGCAGAGATTCCGTTCGGGGATAATGTGGCCACGGCGCGGCAGAGGAAGCAGAAAAATAGAAGAAAGAGAAAAAAAAAATGAAAATGTTGTTGGTGGTGGTGGCTCCCGAAATGAATTCACCGCCGCCGCACACCACAATCGATTACAAATTAAATGATGCTGGGTGCGCTGCCGCTGACGATGCTTCTGCAGTAGTATCTAGTCGCGCTATACTAAACTGTGTGTTGGTAATTTACTCTGGTCATTTCTTTGGTTGCGAGGTGGAGATGCAAACATTTTTTTGTGGATTTTTCGATTTCGGAAGCTGGGATATTGGGATGGGATACGGCCGTGGGTGAAGTCGTGATCGAGGTATTTCCAACTCTTTTAAGTTACGAGCGAGTTAGTCATTTCTAAATGAGAACGCGACGATAAAAATCGTTTTTCCAAGTGCCGATTCGATGGGAATGGCTGTGTAGGGGGTTTGGAATTGAATTTCAGTCGTGGGTGAAGGGATTTAGGCCTGAGCTCCTTTTAGTAAGGACCCGGTGTATTCATTTTGAGCTACGTCCTACAAAGACTTAAAGTGAGTCGTACATATTTGGTTGTACAGGACTATTTGGAGAAAGGGGCCAGTCCACACCAACCGTGTAAGGGCCGACAGAATGTCGTGTTCAAACCACCAGTTTTACTTCTCGTACTACAAATACCTCTCCTTCCTAGCACAAAATTGCGGATAAGATGCGACTATAGCTGCAATTGCTGTCCCTAGTTGTCTTAGAGGTGCACAACATTTGCAAGAGAGCAAACTGCCTGCAATGGACTCCTCACTGCAGCTGTTACTGAACCACTTCGTAGCAATAAAAACTCTGAGAATATTTCAAAAGACCGAACTGACATCAAGTCAAAGGTCCCTGCCTTTGAAAAAGACGCAAAATTTGGTATGAAATGCCTTAATAAGCTCAACGACTCAACAAGATTTAAACGGAAAAAAACATCCATTTTTATAGATACCCCAGGGCTGTGATAATCTTGCCTAGACCTTCTAAAAGGCCGTCATTTACGGAAGTCCTAAGAGGACCTCTAAGGCCTTTGTCTGGAAAGCTTAAACTTTTGCAATTTGTTAGCACAGGTTTGGAGAATACAGAACTCCAACTGAATGTAGGTCCTTCAAAGTTGAGGAAGGCTAACTTTGCTCCATCAACTCCTAATGCTTAATGCAAACAGAGCTAGGCCAAATTTTGAAAAACTTTTTCATAGATAATTACTCTGGGGAAATATCGTCATCTGTTAGTCAATCAAGATCAGTAGAACGTCTTCAATTTAAACTTATAGCTAACAAATATGCGTCGCCCTTGAAGAAGTGACTACAGCGCCACCTTTCTTTCGTGCATAAATTGGTCTATTTTTTTGTTTTACAAGTCTCTTTTATGAAGCACCTCGTATACGATTTCATGAACCAATTTTCGAAACTTAGGCTGACGTAAATAGATTTTGAATATTTTTGCTACCTTTATGGGAGGTGCCACGCCCATTTTCTAATCCCTGCAACATTTGCGTACAATTTTTCTAAAAGGCCCATTATCAAATTTCGAAGCTAGAACTCCCGTGAATGCCAAGATACAGCGTTTTCAATGACTTTATTGCTTGAATGGTGCCACGCCCCGTTACCCAAATGAGCCCACATTTTGCAAAATCTTTGGTATTCACATTTAATATAATGTAAATCGATGTCTCGCATTCATCACTGCTGCTAGAAATGGAAAGATGAAAAAACCTCCGAGCAAACTTGCATTTTTTTCGATTGTACTTCACCGGAAGGAGGCTTCGTTTGCCGTCGGCTTCATCCGAGAATCCCTTGCGATGCATGTTTCATTTTGAGTGATCGAAGTGGCAAAAGTGGCGATGGAAGAATCGGCTGCGATTCATAAAAAAAAAGTCTCGCGAAATAGAAACTATGTTGGAATTTGGACGTAGGATTTGTGAATGTATTTTAAAACTCTGCCACTTAAAAAACAGCTCCCCTTATTACGTTTCCTAGAAAAGGAGGCCTGTGCCGTCGCATGGCCACAAGACTGTGTTTTAACCAAATTTTCAATGAACGAGAATGTTTCGAATGATCCAGTTTTATTTTTGTAATTAAGAGCGACGTGTGTCTGATCATGGAGTCGGATGTTGGATCTCTAAATTTGTATTACTGCGGACAGACAGATATCCAACCGGTTCACAGTAGGTGACAAAAGAAAGTTTCAAATCAAAGGAGTGTATTGCCCACTCCCAGATTTTTGTCGATCGGTATTAGTTTTTCACTTAAATTGTTGTTTATTGCGATCTTCTGGGAATATGTCTCGAGGGCACAAGTTTCTAAGTTTCTGTCTGACATTGCAAGTTCAAACGAATGTGTTTCGGACAAACTTGCATTGAACGCGACACACAGTCGCACACTTTATCTATATACATTTTTTTTTGTGATTAAGGCCGACTTTTGTGGGAAGACTTTTTGAATTTCATCTTCTTATATCAATTGAGAAATGTCCTAATAATGACCTGATATACAGTAGCGAGCCAGTAAAAAGATTGGACGCGCCCTCACCTATCTAGCTTATCAAAATTTCCGCCGATTTCCGTTTTAGTCTCCTCAGTTTTTAAGTGATCCACAAGTCTTAAATAGTGTTACTTACTTGAAATTTTCTGCTTTATTGCATGTATCCATTTCTTAAGGCCCGAGCCTAGGTAGGGCCTACCCTTATTAAATCCTCATTGCGGTTGTTGGCTCATTTATATTTGACCACTTTTTTCATCTCATCACTCACCAGTCACAAGACTATTCATATTTTTTTTAAATAAAAAGTGGGTAGCTAAATTATTTAAATATATAATCCGATTTCAATATCCTAATATTTTATTTATAAAATTGCCCTCAAAGAATTTGCGCAAGTTAATATTCACAATTTGTCCTTTTCTTTTGTTTTTCTAATGGTTTTGACGAAGCATGCGCCCTCCCGTTCCGGCGCCTTTTACATTTGCACTCATTGCACATATGGCTTGTCCGGCCCTGTTCTTATGCAAAGAGCTTTAGAGCTTAGTAATGCATTTTCAGCAAGTTCCGCAGTAGTATTTCCTAATCAAAATATTTCCAAACAAAAAAACACTAAATATGTTGTTAATTTAAATATTTTATTTAAATGAAAAAATATAGTTCAATCGAAAACTTTTTGAATTTTTTAGTAGACGACTGAAAATGATTGTGTCGTGGAATCTTTGGACGAACGATGGTTGAAGGGCAGACATCGAACCAAAGGTTAGGTTAGGATACCCTTGGTTAAGCCATAAACCGAGCTTTTCCCAAGGCTTTGGAAGATGCAATTCAAATGTGATCCCACTTTTGATGCGTCTTCCGAGGTGTCAGTGCAGAGCCAGTTTTACCAAGCTTGGACTTCACTGATGCACCCTTGTTGTACATGAAGCCTTACATACTCACCTACCTCGACAATTTGTAGACTTTCCCGAATAGTTCTCGTTTTTCTGGGGATCAACTAAATGTAACCCTGTCTTTTGGACGAGTGTGCCTAAAATTGAAAAGCTCGATTGTATCTATCTCTTTGCGGAAACATTTGGAGCCCTAACAAGGGCTGAGGCTGCATCAAGGATGACTTCAGCAGCCGTGGTTGTAGATATTTTTCGTTTTGTTTTGCTTTACTGATGCTCCATGGTTCCACCCATTTGACGTTAGGTTTTGTTGTGCTCGAAAGTCCTCGACAACGAGAGAAAGTTCTTCGAAAGTAGTTCCAGTAGTTGTGATTGCGTTTGATGTGTCAATGTCAGGCGAATTTTAAAAGGAATATTCCTGCAAAGAGAAAGCAAAAGGTTCGCATAAGGCTTGTGATGTGCGGTTCGTCAGCCGAGGTTTATCTGTAATTTTGGACTGAAATCGTTTGACTCACCTCATTGAATTTGTTCCCGTTTTGGCGAAGTGTAACTCTCCTCCGCTCCAAATCTCAGCCCGGTCGCTTTCGTCCAATCGTGCCGCCGTGCGGTGGCGGCGGCTGAAACAAACTCCTGCGACGACAATTGTGACGAAGGCGATAGCGATGATGATTCTGGTTGTGATGCCCGGCTGCCAGTTCGGCGACCGCATTACACCGATCGTTGGCCCGTTCCGTAGCACCTGTAGACTCTGGCGCAGAGTCTTGACTGCGGTCGCCGATGTGGCGACCGGATTCCAAAGCTAAACTGATCGACGATAGCGACGTCGACGTTGTTGATGGTTGTGTTGGTTTGTCGAAATTTTATGCGGTTTTCTCTTTTTGATCGCAGAACTGCCGAAGAGCGGCCAGAGAGTTTGAAGCGGCGGCCAGCGAGTTCTCGGGCGATTTGACAGCTGGTGGCTGCTGCGACCGACCACCACCATTGCCGCCGACGCTGGTCAACGAATCGAACATGGAGGAGAGAGCGTTCAGGCTGTCGCTGGGGTATTTCTTTTCGCCGTCGAAGGACTTGTGGCTGGATGCGGGCGACTTTGGTGTGGCCGAGCGATTGCTGTCGGGGCTGGCGGCAATAACTGCCTTGGGACTGGCGTGGTTGTTGCGATCCGTTGTCGAGAGATTGAGCTCACCGTTGGGCGTGGACGCCTGCGACGGTATTTTGGGCTTCTCGTCGATCGGCTCGTCCTGGTGGGTGGTCACGTTCTCTTTCTCGTCGGGTTCCTCCTTTTTGATGGGCAGAAGGGGAGTGTAGTCTGCTTCTCGCTTTTCGGGCGTTTGGGATCTGGCTTTGGCTTTGGGGGCTTCATGGTTGTCGGCGCTGCATTCGCTGGCGCTGCGCTCGCTGCTGGTGTAGCGTGCATAGTGATGGTAGTAGGGGTCCTGGTTGTCCATCAGGGGCTTGTTGTAATCGACGGTCTCGTCGATGCCCAGCCGCTTGAGGATGCTGGACGCGACTGGGGAAGTGTTCTTGTTGGCTGAGTTCACCGGTTGTGGCGCGTTATTGTGACGCGTTGGAGTGTCGAAGCTGGTGGTGAACATCTGCTCAATGGCACTGAGCACCGACGACGAGGACGCGTTGCCGCCAGCGGCGGCTGCTTTGGTCGTTCCATTCTTGATCTCTATCTCGGGCGACTTCTTCAGCATTGCTGCGGACTTGTTGACCTCGTCGGGGTTGGCGGCGGCCTTCACACCGCAGATGTACTGCCTCATGCGTTCGGCGAAAATGGCAGCTTCGATTTTATCGTTCCGCTGCATCTTGGCCTCCATGGCGTCGACGGCGTCGGCTTGAGCGGCAGCAGCTCCTTTCATTTCGAGTAGCTTCCGCACTGGGAGGGACTTCTCGCGCTTCTTTTGCACCTGACGCTTGCGGCCTCCAGCGCCGCCACCGGCCATCGACTGCATCAGTGGCTCGGCGTAGTGGTTGTTCTTGGCCATGTGAGTGCTGAGATCCCCGAGGGATGAGAAGGCCTTATCGCACACCTTGCACGTGAGCACGGCGCTTAGGGTGCGACTCTCCTCGGAGCTCATGGCGTCCTTTCCGTCGCCGCCCCCAGAGGCGGACGACTTCATGGAGATGGTCTGCTCCTGGGACAGAATGTTGGTGTAGTGCTGTGTCTCCTGCATGTGCTTGGTCATCTCCCCGAGTGAGCGGAAGCTCTCGCCGCATCGCATGCACTTGAGGATCTGCATCGCCTGCTCGACACCCTTACCCAGCCAGACGTTCTGGCCACGAACGAGCTTCCTCGGCAGAGGGGTGTTCGGGTCGCGGCCCGACGCGTAGTTGCTGTAGTTCGACTTGGACTGCATCGGCTGCTGAGAGGAGGGCTTTCGCATGTGCGGCGGAGTTTGCATCGGCTGCTGCGGCGGTTGCCGGTCCGTATTGGGAAGATTGCTGAACGGAGGCACATTGACCCCGCAGTGCTTGCTGTCCTTCATGTGGGTGGTGAGCGCCTCGAGCGTTGGGAAGCTCTGCTTGCACCACACGCAGCGGAACACGCTGCTCGCCACACCCTTGTTCTGCCAGTGCGACTGCCAGATATTGTGTCGTCCCTTGGACGCCATCACACCCTCACTGGGGGGAATCGGGGCCGCTGTAGGTGGCGCTGGTGCTACCGGCGGCTGCTGCCTCGGCGACTTCTCTTTGCGGGGACCCTTCACCAGATCCGTCATCTTCTCCAGGCAACTAGTCGGATCGATCACCAGGTCGTTCTTGCCGTTCCATCCTCCGGATGTGAACGGTCCGTTTTGGAATATATTCGCAGCCGCCACTGCGGCCAGGTATGGATTGACTGACGGCATCAATGGCGCAGATGCCGGTGGCGTCACTGGCGGTGGAGTGCCTTTGTAGGCTTTTTTGGTTTGATGCGGCGTATGCGCCGACGGCTCATTCTCATCCGCACTGCGCTTCCTGGAACTCACCGACAGATCGAGTGGATTGCCATCCTCCTGGATGTCCTCCATTTCATCGGCGTCCTCCGGCTCGTCCTCCTCGTCAGCCTCCGAGGCGGCTCGCGTGAAATTCGTTCTAAAATCAAGTGCTTCCGAGTTGTTGCTGGACGCAGTTGGCGACGCTTGCGGCGGAAGCTTGAAGTGCGGATCGGCTGTGGCGGCCGGTGGTATTGGAATGGGCAAACGTCCTCCCCCCAGCGGAAACTGGGCGTACTGTTGTGCAGCAGCAGCAACCATGTGCAGATACGCTTCCATGGACGGTGGTGGTTGCTGGTGATGTTGATGATGGTGATGGTGTTGCTGCTGCTGTTGGTGATGGTGGTGCTGCTGCTGCTGTTGTTGCTGCTGCTGATGCTGCTGTTGTTGTTGTTGTTGTTGTTGTTGCTGATGATGGTGGTGGTGGTGCGATGAGTTGTTATTGGCCGAGGGTGGAATCATCGATGGGAATGCTGAGTTTGGTGATGTTGGCAGATGAGTGGATGGGTGACCACCGCCAGCACTGCCATTTTCCGCCGACGAATTTGAGTCGTGCGACGGGCATCGTTCACTCGAGTTGGCCGATTCGGTCGATCGGGGACGCGGATTTGGCAGAGCTCTGTAAGGAGAGAAGATTGCCGGTCAGTTTTGTGCTAAAAATGCTACAAGTCACTAGAAATACTAAACGAGAGACAAGCCCTACTGATTCATATAAAACCTGCTCGCGTTCGAACCTCTTCTGCATCCCTGCATATTCGGAAACTTTTATTGTCTGCCTCTGCAAGATGCCCTCAACTAGAATCGGTCATAGATACACAGTCTTTAGGGGTCTTCCACTGATCTTAAAGCGAAAGATGGAGGACCTCCTCCAATAGCCGTTTAAAACCGCGACTTAGACAAGTGCGGACCCTGTTTGTCGTTGATTGTCTTCTGGACATTTCTAAATCAATTGAAGTCACAAATTTGATGTCCAAGCCGAAGAAAAGTCGAAGCCCGGGTCAGCCAAAAATAGATTTCGAAAAGCAGAAACGTCCAAGAGTTTGATGGCTCCCTCCAAACCTTGCGACCCTTTGCAGGGTTCTCAAATAAAATCACTGGCTACAAAGGACCCATACCCAACTACATTTTGCCGTCGGCAATAACATGCAACGTTTGACGTTCCAACTGATAACTGATCTCGAACTGATCTCCAACTGATCTCGAACTGATCTAATAATCTGCTAATTTGCTCTCGCATTCCACTGCAAAGTCACACGATCATTAGGGAACTATTCGAATTCCACGAATTTCCATAAACTGCCGACGCGCAATTAGTTACATCTTGCGTCGGCAGTTTATGGCGCGCATTTTGAAATTCTCAAGATTCATCTCGACGCGACGGCTGCAAAACTATTTCGTTGCCATTTATGTATCTTTTTCAATTGATCAGTCAGTCGGCTGGCATTCCACAACCACAACTGCAGAAGAATGCACATGCGCATACGGTACAACTCGTAGTTATGTGTAAATCACGTTAAAATTAACCAAATGCCTCGATATCAATCAAAGAGGGATTCCTGCGGCTAATATTTATTAACTTGGCGACAATGAATTGCTGATAGCATCGCGCCGCTGCATAACAATCATTTTATTAGATACTTGCGCGCTGAACGCTGTATGTTTATGTTGATATCGACTCATGATTGACGTGTCAATTGTCATTAAGCCGCACTTAGTGGCGACTTGAAGTGCACAATTCAGATAGAAATTACTTCGGAACAGCTGGCAGAGAGATGGAAATTTTAAATGGGATAGGGTTGGCGTTTGAATGGGGGGTGTCTGCACCACAACAACGGTGGGGGGAGGAAAAACAAATGCCCGAAGGAGGAGCGCTGATCGTGACTAATTGTGTTCGATCAGGGGAAAATATTTTTCCAGATGAGGTTACGAGTGCTGCTTTCTGGGTTGAGGTTGTTTATTTTAATACTTGCTTTGGAAGTGATCTTGTGAGTGGGGTAGTGGGGGAGTGATCAGTGTAGATCTGGCGATGCCGTAACTGGTGATCGTGGTGATATAAATACTAATTGGAGTAGTTCCTTCGAGAAAGAAAAATTGACAGACTTTGAATTTGTTGATGCGAAACAAATGTGATCGCCGGTGTAGGATGGATCTACGATGAGCTAGAAACCGGCTTCATTGTTGTGACTCGGTGATTTTCGCACAAATTAATTGGGCTAGCTAGCTACTCCAAGAGGTCAGATGAAAAGTGACCTGAACGAACAACTGGCGATCCATTGATCGAGGTGACTAAAAGCTGTGTTGCGAACCAAGTCCGTCTGGATCCATGGTAGGTAGGTTAGATTGAGCAAAACTGGAATCAAGTTGAAAATTCTGTTCGTCACTATCTCTGACATCTGAATGTCCCATTCAATTTGAGGAATCAAAGTTGTCAACTGGCCCATTTACATACCTAAGTGGAGTCAAACTAGTTCGGTTGGCGTGCGTTTTCTTTGTCCACTATTGGCAATCGTTCAAGCATCTCTGCTAAAATGAAGAAGAATTGGTTTTCTTAACATCAATCTAGGCAAAGCGTTAGGGGCAGATGTACGGTTTGTAGCCTCGGGTAGCTTCACAAATTTGACTTTAGTTATACGGAAGATACCGAAATCAGCGGCAGTGGGAATGGGTTTTCTTGACCTCAAACTAAGCAAGGTGTTGGAGGTGAGGAATGAAATTCAGAGTCCGCTGCCTGAAGTTTGACATGTCGGTATTGAATTGAGCGATAAGGTTGGATTGGCTTTCAGGAAGAGACTTTTGTCATTGTTAGGTGCTTTTCGGTTTTCTTAACCTTAATCTATGTAAGGTGTTGGAGGTGAGGGATGGAATTTGAAGTCCGCTGCCTGAAGTTTAACACGTCAGTATTGAAATTAGCGACAATCTTGAAGTGGCTTTCAGCAAGAGACTTATGTCATTGGCAAAACGGAGGTTTTCTTGACCTCAAACTAGGCAAGGTGTTGGAGGTGAGGGATGAAATTTGGAGTCCGCTGCCTGAAGTTTAACACATCAGTATTGAAATTAGCGACAATCCTGAAGTGGCTTTCAGCAAGAGACTTATGTCATTGGCAAAACGGAGGTTTTCTTGACCTCAAACTAGGCAAGGTGTTGGAGGTGATGGATGAAATTTGAAGTCCACTGCCTGAAGTGTGATCTGTCGGTTTTGAAATGTTGAAGTGGCTTTCAGGAAGAGACTTATGTCATTAAAAGGTGCCTTAGAAAAAATTCGCCATAGGTTTTCTTACCCTCAATCTAAGTAAGATGTTAGATTGAGTGACAAAGTTTTTAGCATTAAATCCCATCGCTAGTTCCGTGTACAAATAGGGACGGCTTTGAGATGTGCGGTTGTTGGTTTCGGTTTCCTTAACCTCAACCAAAGAATGTTGTTATGATTAGGAAATGAAAAGAGCAAACTTCGAAATAATTTCACATTTTCAAGCTGTTGCGAAGTCTTGTACTACGAATAAACTTATCCACGAACCTCGTAGAATTCACGATCATCTTCAAGAAAAGACTCAGAAGTACTCAACTCATCGGAGATTTGTTTGTCGAACTTAACGAAGAATACTCAAATACAAATGCAATCGCAGAACCACCACAACAATTGGCCGCTACAAAAAAGCAAACAACTGCATTGGAAATAATTTCATCCGCACACTGCCATGTTACCCAATCTCAAATACCAAGTTGCAGTCGAATGTATACATGCGTATATCTGCACAACCCCTCATTAGTGCTAAACTCAAATCACCTTTAAATTCTGTTCAATGATCACGTCATATCGAATTATAACAACTGGAAGCCTATGTAATCTAATAGCGCAGCGCAAATAAATAAAGTAACCGTACAAAACCTGTCCCAAAGGTGTAAGTGAACACACATGAAGAGAAGAAACTGGCTATTGACACCCCGCACCCATACAACTCTCTGTATGTAGGCACAAGCGGTACAACTTTCAATTAATATATTTTCGCAAGTATCGCGATTCCGTTTATAATCGATTTGCATGTCGTTATTAAATTGTTTTACATTGATTCATCTGTAATCCAAATTGATTGGAAACGAAATATGCCTGGAAAATGAAATCGAAGCTGAGGCAACGCGGTTTGGAGACTCTACTTTGTATCATCGCCACTGTGATCACCTTTAACGCGCTTCACTGGTCACTGATTATGGTTACTCAGAAGGCGCATTAGAAGATGTGCTGGGGTGAGATCCTATTTCCAATGGATTTGTGGTATGTGGATGTTACGTATACGGTCGCCATAATGGTGAAGAAGAAATTCGGAAGCTCTGAATGGGTTTAAGTTGGACTAAATCGGGTTAGCAACAATGCAGATGGCGCCCATCTTTGGGTCCATTTGTAAATAAAGTCTAATCCGCATGAAATGTTAGCATTCGTCATAAGATCGAAAGTAGCGCTGAGCGACTCAAGCTGATGTGCAAATAATTGCCCAATTGTCAACTTGATTGATTTCCAAAGATGGCGCCCAACATCGGGCCTGAGACATAAAATATTTCTAGTTGGTATGTATGTAACGCATATCTTTGCCTTTGAGTTTGAAAAGTGATGAGCTACAATTCCAGAAGCTTTTGTCTACCGAAACCACCGTGAGGCCGGTGTCTTCGTAAAAAATGGCGCCCAAGAGTTTCTGATCCTCATTCTTCAAATTTTCTATTCACTCAAACAATTATGAGTTACTCAGTTTATAAACTCCATTCGGATGGTGTTTATATCTATTACCTTCGTCTCTCAGGTCCCCGTGAATTGGCAGACCTTGAGGGCGCAATTATCACCACTTAACCCTTTCGACGCGACTGTGACCTTACATAATCAATCACAAAAAAAATTGTATTCAATCAGTAATAGTGGCGAAGAAAAACTCGAATGTTTATCGCATCCACCTCGGTAATTGCACCACATAAGATAAACTTAATAAATAACGATCTGTTTAGCCTTTGTTTTTTTGTTTTTTTTTTTTTTTTTCCCTAGCTCGTCAATCTGCTGCCAATTATCAATCTTGGAAAAGCAATTCTGAGAATTCGCTGTCTGAATATTTTTTGCTTAGGAAAAGCATATAAAAATTGTTATTTTATTGACAACAAATTAGATTTGAGAGATCTTTCGAGTGCATTGGAGCACATTAAATAGTGTTTTGGAAAGGTCAAATATCTCGGAACTTTGTACATCATTATGCGATCACTATATGGCATCGTTAAATGCCTAAACGGATGTCTTCAGTTCTCTTTTCCGTTCCTTTGCTATCATTTAGCGATCGTCGTGAAGTTTGGATCAAGAAATGTCAAAAAGTTTGGTCGATCGTTGAGCGATCAATATGAAACTTACTTCGTCAAAAATTATAGGAGAATGTCTTCAGACGTCTTTTTGAAAATTATCGATCGTTCTGCGATTATTCAGCGACATAGCTTGTTAAGAATGAGCCTTATTGACGCAAGACAAGGTTCTATTCAATTTTTGAGCGACCATTATTGTGTCACTCTTGTATTAAAGTTGGTAACTGATCGTTGCAACTAGTTCAATATTGTTTAAAGCAGACAATCGTAGACTGATCATCATTTATGCCACTCCTATTGAAATCAGTCCGTTGTCACTATCGATCCATACTCATGATCAGTACAATTTAACTTGATTCCTCTTGAACTGGTTCTTGATTATTGACAGTTTTTCTTCGATGTTTCGAAAACGACTATGGATCAAAATCTGCCTGTAATAAATGTAATGTTAAAATAATGAAGATCTCTGTTGATCGTAGATTGATCAGATACTCGGCAACCATTTGCAATATCTACTTCGATCGTTTCATCATTAATAAAGGTAGAGTTGATTTTAGCCGATCCTTTTGGTTGTAAACTTATAATTGGTTTTGGATAAATATCGATCCATACACTAATATCTATCGATGCAAATTTTTGTCACTATTAACAAAATAAATATAAATATATATCGATCTTGTTGATTGAAAACAGACAGTCGACAATACTCGACTGCACTCATTGCAATTCTTTGCGCTGTCAAAATGCACTAAGGCCTTTTCCATCATAGTTTACCTTCCGAATTCTTATCTCTTTCATTAGCCGATCATTCACCACTGAGGATCAGTTTTGAATTTCGCTGATTATTTTTTTCAAATAAACCGTAGGTCTCTATCGATCTTTAGCGGGTTTTAGTATTCATTCCTTAGGCAATAGCTCTTCAAAAAACAAAAACATTTTTAAATTGGTATTCAAAATAAAAAAGTATGCAACGGCAATTGTTATATTTAGTCCTTGGTTCGTATCTCCTCACACTGATCTTCACCGATCGTTAGCTTGTCCTTTATGTTTATAGTTTCTTAAATTATATGTAGAAGTCTGGTGAATGTTGCATCAACATAAACACGATTTTTCAAAACGATCGTGCATATCCAGCAATCGCTATAGAGATTCTAACACTGTCTGCCCCTCTTCGGATTAGTCGACATAAGTCCCTCTATTCTCACATTGACTGCTGTTCTCAACGAATTTTTAACTTCTTTGTCAGTTGTTGTTCGATCAACATCGAATACAAATTAAGCTCTTTGATCGTTATAAATTGATGTTTGTTTGTTAAGACGATCGTTAACAAATGAAGATCTTTGATACGATTGTTATTAATTGAAAATTCCATTGAGTACAGTTAAGTGCCATCATCTGAGTAGTCTTAAGCTCAATACTCATCGCATGGATGGCTGATCGTTAGCTGGTGTTTTGTCCAAGTGATTGGCGATCACTGCACAACTGACCATATTCATCACCACGAATTGTTATTCGTATAAATCTCTGTGTGATTATAGCTAGTTCCCACATAGATTTTTGTAATTTATACCGATCTTTTAGAAGATCGTTTAAGCATTAATTTAAATGTTTTCCCAAAACGCTGAAGGATATATAAAATTTAAATTTAAGTAGCTCCCCAGGTGACTCACTAACCTCAAGCTACAAATAATAAAATAATCTTATTCCGCAAACAAATATTACTCGCAAGGTAATTGGCTTATTAGCTGATCGCCGTTGATAAGAATAAATTGAAAAAGCAATCAAATTGGTTCTGACAGATGGATTTATGGGGGAAAATTGCTTGATATTTAATAATATTTCGTAACAATATGAATTTAACCGATAATGGTTTTACCACACATTTGCATTCGACTGGAAGTCCATATCGGGTGAGACAAGAAAGTCACTCGTTTAAGTATGTCAAGATATAATTGACATACAGCTCCAGTTGGAAAAAACACTTGACACATAGGCATTAACAGGTCGGCCCGCGAAGACAGAGTAGCGCTGGGGATGATACACTGGGGCTTACATTGTTATGAATTGGGGGAAAGTACATGTGGTTAGTATGTTAACCATTTGGGTGTTTCATTCATTTTCTAAGTCTTGCGCGATCAGTGATTTAGGCAGGCCATGGCATTTACAAGAAGTATTCATACTTAAACGCTTTCATTCAGCTTCTTTTATGTGATCAGTGATTTGACAAAATTTTCTTAACTAAATTTTGTGGTCAGTGATCTTTTTTTGTATTGTTTTATTCTACGATCGGTGATCTTCCCGGTTGGCTTCTCACATGTGGTTAGTAAATTTAAAATTCAAGGGCAATGTTAGGAGGCCGTTGCATTTATAGATATAATTCCTGAATGATCAGCGATCGGTAATCACCCGAATCAGCGTCTCTCGAAAACATCGTCAGTTTAAGCCTTCATTGATCGATGCAGATGAGTAGAGCAAATATGACACCTGCAAAGATTATTCCCAACGCTTGGATCGTAAGTAATACCTCTGATAAACCAGCACGAAAGTGAGTGCATAATCAGTGATCATTCTTAGCTTGTTTCGCGTTGATCGTAGGCTTACGCCTTTTATTTATTGCGGAAATGTACTTCACGATCAAGAAAAGTGTTTGCATGATCAGCGATCAAACTTATCAGCTTCTATCCACATTGATGTCACTTCCCAAAGTGTGGTAATATTAATGATACACAAAACTGTGATCGTCTGTAATGTATCATGTAAGTCCTAGGATCAATATTTTACAGATCAGTGATCTTTGTCATCATCTTTCAATACAAGCTGATAAAAATCTCCTAGCATAACCTGCCGATCAAAGCTTACAAAATCACTTTTAACAGACAACTTCATTCTTTATGTGACCATTAAGATTACCAAAAGGCATACGCAAGACCAACATCCAATCATATTTTATTCGTTTCATTAATTATCTCAAACCGCGTTTCGAGTTTAGGAGACTTCAAAAATTGTTATATATATTGGCCAGAAGTACGTATATTTCTCAACCACAAGAGATAAGTCATCATTCGGTTGACATACCTACTCCGTCTCGACACGCACCAGTCAGCAGTCATAAATTCTAATATATTTTGGACATTTCTGTGTCTTTAAATGGAGATTTTTATAATCAGAATGTGACACATTTCCTGATAACATTGGACATGGAATGTCAATCGGGATTTGACACATTTCTTTTTGAAATATTTATTTTGAAAAATTCATTTATATACACGAGTATGTGTCAAGAGTTGTGGGAGATAAGCACTCGATTTGATTTATTTCACTGCGTGTTAAGGTAAACATTTAAGTCTCGATTGTGGTCATAATTTCAAATTGCTTTAACACCAATTATAAATAACGCAAATGGGTCGGGTATTGTTTACAATCATGGACTCTTGTGTCAAGGTACATAAATCAGATGGTATTTGGGACAGTCTTACTTTTTGATGATGCTCCAATTTGGGTCTAATAAACGAACGAACCAAAGTACCATCAGAACTTTATTAAACAAGGAAGAGACCAAGAAAAAAATCCTAGGGGTCCCACAAGGGTCCATTTAGTCCCCACACTTATAAATTTTCTCTTCTCCAACTACACCTGTCGAAAGACTGTTATGATACTTTGTTCAGAGATGTTTCCATCTGCAAAAACCCCCGACATGACCGATGTTGGAGCGGAATCGCAGATGTTTAGATAAAGATTTTGACATGCCAGAAGAAAGTCTACCAAAGAAGGCGACAGCGTATACGACATTCGGTTTCAACATGTTTACATTCTTTTTGCTTGTACGTACCAAGAGACATAAGAAAAGGAGAAAACAAATGCATGGCGGTGTTTTGTGTTAAAAATTCCGCCACACGATATAGATTGACTCTTCCTCTTCGTAAATACGTCACAATCACAACATAGGAAAATGCTATGTCTCGCTTTCTTAGCTTTCATATGTAGAAGTATTTATATTTCGGTGTCGATGAGCTGTCAAATTTTACTACAAATTGTATCTGAATCATTTGCACATTTTAAGAAAGATGCTAGGAATGGTGGACACGATTTCCAGTTTATAGTTTACGATTTACGGAGTTATCAATTTTTTTCCAACAAGTTTTTTGGGTGCAGAGTAAAAACTAAAATGTGGACAGACATTCAAGTGCACTCGCCAGCGAAGCCTGATTTTTTTTAAAAGTCTTGTAGACTTTCTATCTTGTCTATCTGCCAGCATCTCGGCTTGATGTTGGAGCGCTTTGGGAACGCCTTTCCTGAGATATTAAATTCTTTTTAAAATTAATAGGCAAGGTGGACCTTCTCAGGAAAGCACTAGCAGATTCAAGTTGGAAACTCCCAATTGTTAAAATACTGTCAGGTGGTATTTTTATGGTTTGATCCAGCTGAGGTGATGAATGCAAAGCTGCCTTTTGTAGGGTAGACTCATCCATGTCTACAGTTGAAAATTGGAAATTGTTGGTGGATTTTAAAACTTCGAAGCCCCCAGTAGAACAATTACAGTCGCGAAAAGTTTACTTGTTCATATTGTTAGAAAGAACTTGCAGTCTTAGGTTGACATAAATCGCTTTGCTATTGCTGCTCACGCTAAGCAAATCAGATTCTCAATAGAAATGCATCCAACTTCAAACCAGACACTTTAAGTTCAGAAGGCTCGCTGAGGCATAAACGGCTTTATAAAGAACGTTTAAAAAAAATTTTAATTTGGACATAGAACTACATGGGACCAACAACAATCACTTGAGGAACTCATAGAGCAAAAGGGAATATTTTGACTTGTTCTCGGTGCTCAGCAAAAGTTCGGCCTACCGATCCTTTTGTGTTTTTACGCCTTTGTGCCACTTTTACTTTTATGTTATCAGACTGTAACTTGTTAAGGAGTATGCTGTTTTCAGATCATGTCAAAGTAATTTTCAAGAGATGTTGTGGAGCAGAACTACAAAAGGGCACCTTCGGTAGGGATCCTCTTTCGAAATCCAAATTGATTCTACATAAATTGAGAAACTAAGCTTTCAGGTTTGCCCAGCTATTTTGACACTAAAAACCGGCCTTTGGTTGTTTTTTTCTCGCCTACTATGTCCCTTTTAAAAATCGCTAATTGCAACATTAACACCTTACAATTTGGCCGCAAAATATCTAGTGTAAGACGGCCGGCGTAGGATGTGTGGTTGTGGATTAAGTCGAAAGACTCAAGCCCAGTTGAGGAGCTGTCTACCAAGAGTCAGGAGTTCTAAAAATTCACTTCAAACGAACATCGGACAAGCTGATTCAAAAATTCCTTGAATTGGATGGCAATTTATGTAGGATGATCAATACCCTCCCTTGCCACTCACTATTACAATTGAGTTAGAGGGGTGTTGGAATCATAAGTAAATATTGATTTTAATCCACCAACAGGCTACATTTGGTCAGACAAAGACTTTGAACTGGTTGCGCCAACAATTTCTTTACATTTTAAAGGTTGGTCTCTTATAAAAATTGCTAGAAAATAAACGCCCTCAATATTGCCCCAAGTTTTTTGCTCTATCGATTATCTGTTTTGGTAGTATAATTGTATTCTAAGGACTACCCCGGCTGACTTGGTATAGTAACCTACCTTGTCAGTTGAATTTCACTCTTTATATTCGACGGTTTGAAGGTCTTTTTCACAAATAGCTCAACAATGTTGTGCCTGGGAACCTAAAGACGTTGCGGAGTTTTTGTCATAATATGAGCCCAGAAAAAAAATAAAAAAATACAAAAAATGTCAAAAGTCGTGAAATTGTAGCTCCCTCCAAAAGCACTATTACAGAACTTTGAACATAAACGATCGATAGCTGTAGGTGGTTTTACCATCGCTGCCACTATTTAAAAATATTTATTCGAAAATGAAGAAGTTACACTCAGAAAAAAAAAGATTGCTAAGCGAAGAATTTTGATATTTTTAAAAAATTGTAAGTTAAAAGTTATTGGTTCAAATATTATTGTTGTGAAGAAGAACTCGTTTTTCAGTTTTCAAGAATCAGGTATTCAGTGTAAGAATAATAATTTTATTACATCATTGGCAACAATTTCATTCTAAAATCAAAGATTTTGGTATTGGGGTTAATTTTAACCAACGAAAATTGTTGGCATTACAATTTTTTTTTTCTGAGTGTAACAGTGACCAACGTAGGGCGCTTCAGAGCTATGGGAACAGATTTATTTTATTTCAAATTAAGGAATATAAACTGGACGAGCTCTGGTACCAGCCAGGACGGCTATCATAGATCCCTCTGTTGGTTGTAATGCTTTCTTTTAAAAATAATAACGATAAGAACTCAAATAAGATCACTCACAATGAAAGAAGGTTTATTGCATTGCGTTTTAATGACGATTTTAGCTTTTTTTACGAAGCGCATTCTATTGGTCAAGCACTTGAAGCTCTATCTCACCAACAAGACGTGGGCTCACCGACTGCGAAGGCCTAAGAAATTTTCGACTTGCTATCAGTATACCTAAATCGAAAAACTTAACAGAGTCTCAAAAATTCACCCAGCTCTGACAACTCGGAAGACATATTAGGCCAACGAATTGGTCCATTTTGAGACAAACATAATTTTAGAATTTGATTCGAAGCTTCAGTTTTCAAGGGCTACTACGACACCTGTCAACCTGCTGATACATTGTCCCCATCAATGACGTCTATTCAGTCTTGTGAAGCTCGATTGGGTTTGCTCAACTCCAGCATTTCCACGTTTGCTGGTTCACAACCCTATTGGCCAAAAGTGAGCTTCGCCATTAAGCAAGATAAGCAAAAGAGAAGCAAAAACAAAATACCCAAACAAGATAAGGAAGCATTCTTCACCGGAAAGTCCATTCGCTATAATTTGTCAAACAATATCGACTGAACAGGAATGTCGAGACTGATTTTTTAAATAAGCTTGAAGGATAGGTTAACATTTTTCTGGTGTAATTCTGCTCATAATTTAATATTACAACGGAGATACAAGTCTTGGCCTCAGTGTGACCTTACCAAACCTAACCTAAGTCTGCTAAAAATAATTTGTCAAGCAATCAAGACCTATTTTCGAAAAGCTATTTATCATCAGCATATTTTTCAAAGCACTTCTGTTGGAAGATCTACTAGTCCTAAAAAATCAGAACTCACTTTGGATGCGTTTTTAAAACCGACAAATACATGGTCTAGGCAGGAACTTGTGGTGCGCTCTGTCAATTATTTGTTAAGAGTGAAATGAGACCATGAAACCATGACCTTTCTAGGTGAAATAAGAGTCTGATGTGTGTTAAAACCACCCAAACTAACAAGGCGTTTTAAACTTATTTGAAGATTAAAAATTTATTTAAAAGGCGATACAATTTTGGGGGGTATTTCTTCTAGAGGCTGAATTGTCTACAGCCGCTCAAGGTTCAAAAATGTCTATTTCCACGTATGAAAGCTTTCTGTTATCAACAAATTTAGCTCCGCCATTAAAATACAAATGCCTGTGTTTGGGCACACCACTCTCACGGTTTTGGATGGACCACCGAAAAAGACAACTCACCGGTCACTTCTAAAGCTTTAAGAATTTGGTCATGGATAAACAAGTCATACGTGACGAATTCTAATTCAAAAACTGACAAAACTTTTAAAAATGTAACCTCAGTTCAGTCGGCACAAAAATTATTAAACCGATCAAGGTAAATGTAGCTAAAACTTCGAAATATTGTTGTTCGCCTAAAAGACCTGTCCCACTAGTCTTCAAAAAATACCTCTGCCTTCTCAAAATCGCGCACAATTCCCCCCAACTTATGAAGACTTGAAAAAGTGGAAAAAAAAACTTACCCAGCATTTAGCGCTTGTCTGTAGATTTCTAGCATCAATGCTTCGTGCAACATTTTTGTAGATATTTATTTATATTTAAATAAATTTTATTTTTTTTATTTTAAAATTGTATACTATAGTATTTAATTTTTTTTTTTTTTTGTAATCACTTGGATAATTTAAAATTTAATTTGTTTCACTTAAACAACTGCAGATAGATTTATCTTTTATTTTCTATTCACACTTATATTCACTGAAGATTTTTCTTAAATTTGTTTAACAACACTTAAAAAATATTCATGTACGTATATTTAATTATTTTAAGTTTTAAGAAGACAATTAAACAATTTTTTTTTAATTTATTGCATATAAGATCGTATACTTGGTTTTTTTTTTTTTTTTGTTTGTTTCTAGTTTAACTATAGGTATTTAGTTTATATTTATTTAAGAGGGTTCAAAATTTGTATTTAAAATTTACGTATACATTGGTTATTAGTTATTAGCATTTTTGTTTAATATTAATTTTTTTTCATCAGTCTTGACTTCGTATATCTTGAGTGTTTTGCAAGGGCATTTGAATTTTTTTTTTTGCTTATCCACAAAATATTTTTCATCAACTTTGACTAGATATGAATATGCGGGCGAAATTTTGTAAATTAATCCAATTAGCACGGACACGTTAAGGACCGTGAGAAAATCTTGTCAACGCCTCTCGGAAACAGAAAAAGAAGGTTTTTCTCAGTTGGCGGCGGCCAATTACAGTACGATGCACAAACGGACACTTTGGATTTTTTTTTTTTTCTATATTTTGTTGATCGAACAACGACGAACACACAACACACAACGTCTCGTTTGACAGAATCCGAAAATACTGAATGAATGAATGAATCCAACTAGCGGACGTACCGTATGTCTACGGAATGACATACAGGAGCAGGCCAGCAGCAGCAGAGCAGTGACGAACGAACAGACGTACTCCAAGAAACGCACACATAGAGACACGGCAACGGCACAGTGGAGAGACGACGACGAGCGAGAGTGGCACGTCAAAAATTCTGATTGATCCGAAGCAGCAGCACAAGAAGAAGAGCTGCCTGTCTAACTCTGTAGATACTGTATCTGTACATATGTATCTCGCGCTGTGTGGGATTGAACCAGATATTAATTAACCCTCTTGTATAATTCGGTTTTTTTTTTCTTCTTGCTGTGGTTTCCCTTTGTGTCTCACACTCTTTCACAGATGTAAGGAACGCTGACGACGAAAACGAATACGAATAAAAATTCTCTGGGACATGGTCACTGTATAACGGTCTGTGGTTGACTGAAAAACTCTTTGACGTGTGTAGAGAGTCAACGGTGGGATTTTGAAAATCCAACACTTCCAGGCAATGGCGGTGCTTCGCGCGCATGTGTCGAATCACACAGCTCCAAACTGAGTTTTTTTTTCACAGCTTCTCAACACTAACACCTCTGCAATTTGTCGATGTGTGCGGGTGAGTACTCTCTTAGGGATTTGTTTCGGTTCCACATTCCTATAGGAACGGGAACGGGATTGAGCTCTTCCATTACGGAAAGAGTATCTTTGAGATGGACCGACTGAAGAGAGATACTCGAAAAAAAACTAAGCACAGCATCAGTAGGGATGATTTATGACAGTTCAAAACAATTGGCCTTCTCACTTGCACGCGTTGGCTACCGTATCTGTTGGAACGTTTCCTTTGTGCTGTTTTTTTCTTCTTCTGGTTTTTTTTTTTTTTGTAAACAAACAGAAAGAGATGTTGGCGGTGGAATAGAAGCAGGAGTTGATATTTTTTTTTGTTGATGCAATTGGAGTGTATTACTGTTTACTGTTGGATTGGAAAATCTTCGCCAACTGTTTTTGAGCTCAAATCAATCAGAATTCGTTGCGTCGAATGGATTTGGCCCTAAATTTGTGCAGTAGATACAAAAGCTGTTGTTCTTCGCCCTGCCATGGTGTTGAAGAATGTAGACTGAATTATCGGATTAACATAAAAATGCGTAATGTTGTGTGCGCGTTGCCGGTGATTTTTGTTTGGATGGGATGGTTTCCATTCATTTTTTTGTTGGCGATGCTGGTGTTTTAGCGACGGCAAGTTGAGAGAGACTTTCAAGTTATTTTTGCTGTTTTTTAACTGATTTCAATAGTAATTTTTTTTAGAGTATTAGCATTAGTGAACCAACAACCAAGTGTGAAGAAAAATTATTTTCCTTTCGTCAATGTTCTTCAAAACAAAAATATCAATTGGCGAACAATTTCAGACTGCTGTAACAAGATGAATTCGCTTAAATTGTGTCGCGAGGCGATGTTAAAATTAATTAGGTAAACACTAAAAACCGACACGACAGTTGAAGCACATTGAGAAGATTCGCTGTCGCTCATAAAAATCTTGACTTTTGACGAACGTCTGCGGAAAAATCAAAGTTTTCTGGAGGTACCTCCATTGAAGACACAAATAAAGTGAATTAGGTTTTCCTTTTGAGAAGACCAGACGCTTGCAATTAAATACTGTTTTTCTAAGCTCCGTAGACGTTATTTTTGTCGACGATAGACATCAACCTGGCAACTAAAGTTCAGAGTTTAACAGCGGCATCCAGCTTAGAAGTAAACAGAAAGTAAACCTGCATATAACTTAACAAAAATCAATTAAAAAAATAGCTAACTAAGAGGCTGTAGATAATTTTGAAATTTCAAAAATTATAAGCTTAACAGGCGCAGTGTTCTGTGTGCATATTTTAACCTCCATTTGCTCACAATAAGCAAACGTTCTCTAGCATAACGCGGCTAGTTAATCAGGCGGGCCTAGGGAGGACCAAGTTTACCCTGTGACTGTAGCACCACTGACGTACAAAGATCGTTCTAGTCCGACTTGGTAAAGTCAAAACCTGGTTTCTTGGTTGGATTTAAGGGGGGTTGAACCCTTTTTTTTAGATTTACCTTTGTTTAAAGCTTTCTTGTTTACTGTTTCCTTGGACCAAATTGAATTTCGCTGCTTAAGCTGATTAGTTTAAAGCCCTCTTCATACATTTTCATGGTAGGTAGTCTGAAACGAAAGACCTGCGAAGTTCTCTTGTACGGAATTTACGACTTTCTAAAGGGAATCAATCGTTAAGGCTTATTTACTCGAAGTTGCGCAGATTTCTTTCTTGTGACGGCGGTCCTATCTGCATCTGCATCAGCTCGAATCATAGATCCCTCTACAGTTGCGCATGTGATCTTGGCTACCAGCCGGTTCTTACTAAGTATGATAGCTTTCTCTACCGCAATTTCTCTTTTGAGTGAAGCAAAATAGTCTCCGTGCCGCAGCAATAAGGTCCATTCACTGCAACAAGACTGGAAACAAGTTATCAAATTTGTCACTCCTTCTTCATGCTCATAGCTGCAATGTTTAGGGTTCCTTTTTTTTGTTTGTGCTTCTGGTTTGCTTCAAATTTTCTCTTCAAGCCGCTCTCTTTGTAAATACCCTGACAATATGGGTCCAAACATAGAACCCTGAGGTACTCGGTGAGATATAGAGGTACGACTTATAGCAGCACACTTCTTTCGAAGAAGAAGTAGCCCTGACGGATTTGGTTTAATAGGTCTCAACATAGCGCCCTGAGGTGCGCGGTCAGATGTCGAGTCACGGTATACAGATAGAGCAGTATGTTTCTTTTAACAATATTCATGAGGTATTTTGTGGTGAAGCTCTCAGATGGGCATTATTTTCAAAAATATAGGTCTCAGCATAGCGCCCTGAGGTACGCGGTCAGGTCTCAGCATAAAACCCTGAGCGGTCAAATGAAGAGTCACGCTGTACAGAAGCAGCTTCTTTCAATGAAATTCATGAGGAATTTGGTGGTGTAGTTCTCTAATGGACATCATCTTTAACAAAATAGGTCTCAGCATAGAAACCTGCTGTACCCTGTTATAGAGGTATAGAGTTTTGACGAAGCAGCTGCTCACTCCTTTCAGGGAAATTCAACACAGCTTCGGGTAAATGGCTTTGAAATTGTAATATCTTCACCAAAAGAGGTCCAACCATCGAATCCTGAGGAACTCAATATTATACAGAGCTATGATGAGTAGCTGTAGGCACATCTACCGGCGAAGTGGAGCACATCTTTTGTTAGAGACCCCCATCTAATGGACATCAGCTCAAACTGAGCTTTTTTGCAACTCATCTGCAGATGCAGGTCACTAATGGACACAAGTTCAAACTGGGCTTTTTCTGGCTTTTCCTTGGTGGCTCTCGCCTGTCTCGAAGAATTGCAACTCATCTCCAGATGCAGGTCGCTAATGGACTTCAGATCAAATAGGGCGTTCATCGAATTTCGTGGAACTCATTCCGATATCGAGTAACGACGAATGGATGCACTTTTATCTAAACAGGCCCTACAATCCAACCCTGTGGAACGGGGCAGTTCTATCTTTGTAACAATATTTTCCCGCAACGCCCTGAGTTTCAACTACCCCCAACTACCCATTACACAAGCTCCTCGCCACATCTCTTACTCGACTTTATTTACCCAATGAAAAAGCGCTAAATCAAACATTTCTCCCCAGTGGATTATACATCGCCAGATACAGATCGCCTGTTCTGCGCTTCCATTCACTTCTTCACCTGTCAAATTGTGCTAAATAAACAGAAAATCTGTACATGTGGGAGAAACTAATGAAAATCTGCAAACTAACCCGACAGGCACACACAGCTACCCCCACCGTCAGCAAACAAATTGATTTGTTGAATCCGCTCGACGATTTATTGCCCGCAAACATAAATTATTGCAATAAGTGCGAAATTCACTTAAAAAAATTTAGAAAACACGTTCAAATTTGGATGCGAACGACCAACCGGCCATTTCCGTCTTTTTGGAGATTCATCGTATCAGCTCGTCAGCGTGTAAACAGTCTCACGCGCGCATAAATTGTCTATGTACCTACAGTCGAGAGATGGAATGCCTCATAAATCCATCACTTGTTGGGGTACTATTCTTTTTTTCCGGTCGTCTTGGAGTTGGTTCTTCCAACAGATAGATAGATAGATAGATACTCATTGTGATGAGAGACCTCGCGTCTGTGTGTTTCGTTTTTTCGAACAAAATTATTTATTTACCAGCCCCCATGTACCTCTATCCATCCCCCAAATGCCCTCCGAGTGGCAACATCTGTCCTTCAGCACCCGCAGTGTGTGTGTCTTCATGTGGGTGTGTGTGTGTTGGGAAATGTTTTTATTTTTTTCTTTTCCGGAATTATGGAAATTCATCTTGTTCTTGTGTTTTGTGTAAATATTTTAATTTTCATCGGTGATTTGTTGTTTGTTATAAATGTTCTAAAACATTGTGCGCGGGACGAGGACGAGCGCGAGGGCTGGACGGTAAACGACGAGGCTCGGTGCTAACGAGAGGGCGCCTGGGTGAGTTTTAAATGGTACATTGACAGATTTATCAGCTCTCACAAGACAGATGCTGAACTTGGCTTCCTGCATGGTTTCCTCAGATTGGGTGCTGAAAGAGACGGAGCAGCTCTCGTTCGGTTTGGAATGCGCGTCTTCTATTGAGATGCAAGACTGCGGAGAAATAATTTCTAGCGCGTTTTGAGTAATTGCCAATAGTGAAAGAATTATGGGAATTGATGGGATTTGTCGGATAAAAGGCAGACACTGCCACAGAGAGACGAGGGTCTAGACGGATTGTAGCCTTTCGATAAATTGCAAAATAAATTGCCCTAGGAGTGAGATGGATATGACGTGTTTCGTAGGAAAAAGTAGCCGACAAGGGACCTATTCTTCTGTAGTTGGCGAAATGCATTTTTTGCATTTTATTAGATTTTACAAATTCAAGTTGCGCAGTGATCTATGAGAAGTTCGACCGGTAATCCATCAGCTTTGGCAGGATGTGGGACTTTGCTTCGGTTGCGTAGGCAAATTTGGACGGGGACAAAAGTTTGAGCGGATCTTCTACCTATATAAATTTATGGCAAAGGTATCTTTTGCCAACTTCCGAAGGTTGCTTCTCACTTTGAGTTGGTCGCGTAGGCAAATTGGACGGGGACAGAAGTTTGAACGAATCTTCTACCTATATAAATTTATGGCGAAGGTACCTTTCGCCAATTTCCAAAGGTTGCTTCTCACTTTGAGTTGGTCGCATTGGCAAATTTGGAAGGGAACAAAAGTTTGAGCGGATCTTCTACCTATATAAATTTATGGCAAAGGTATCTTTCGCCAATTTCCAAAGGTTGCTTCTCACTTTGAGTTGGTCGCATTGGCAAATTGGGACGGGGACTGAAGTTTGACCGGATCTTCTACCTATATAAATTTACGGCAAAGGTGTCTTTCGCCAACTTCCAAAGGTTGCTTCTCACTTTGAGTTGGTCGCGTAGGCAAATTTGGACGGGTACTGAAGTTTGAGCGGATCTTCTACCTATATAACTTTATGGCAAAGGTGCCTTTCGCCAACTTCCGAAGGTTGCTTCTCACTTTGAGTTGGTCGCGTAGGCAAATTTGGACGGGGACAGAAGTTTGACCGGATCTTCTACCTATATAAATTTACGGCAAATGTATCTTTCGCCAACTTCCAAAGGTTGCTTCTCACTTTGAGTTGGTCGCGTAGGCAACTTTGGACCAAATTTTAAGTTTTACTGCCCCCAAACTTCAACTGCCAATCTCACAACCATTAATCGTTGTGAATATTACAACAACTGAGACTGACACAGAATTTACCATATCCCATTGCCCAAAAGAGGGAACTTGTAAGACCATCAACAGCCATCGGTGTATGGAGCGCTGCCGCGCTCTTTGGGGTGTAGCTTCTTGTAATTGGCCATAATTATTGTAATAATAGATGGATTATATCGAATCGAATCATTAATGGCGGACTATTCGTTCCACTTATACAGTCATAGTCATCAGAGAGTCTGGGAGATTAGAGACATCTCACAAACAATGAGAGGCGAAAAATGATTTCCATACTAATGACAGCCATTCACAGGCTGACGTTGATGAGGATACCCATTGATGGTGTGATGCTGATGATGATGGTAATGAGTGATATTTTGTTCGCTTAAAAATGCAAATAAATTGTTGGCTTTGATTTGTCTTTGTGTGTCACGTTTTAGCATTTCTAAGTCATTAACGGGCGTTGTTCACGCTGGTTATGGTCTTGGCCAGTTGGAACAATACAAATTTGCAAGTTGAGTGCGAGGGAAAGGGGTTTTAACTTTTTTTTATGGTACATAGATGAATTGGCCGTTTGTGCCTGTCAAAGTAAATCAGTATTAGTTGGCCGTTTAGCGGGTTTGCCGTTCGAAGATGAACGATGTTTTTTTGTCAGAAATTTGTATGCTTAAAAGCGGATGGGACGATTTTGGTGAGTTTGAGCAAGTGTTCGGATTTATTTTCAGGTGACATGCTTTTTTCGGTATAGGTTCTGGCACATGAAATGCATCTAGAGCTAAAATGTGTTCCCTGGAGGTCTGTTTTTCGAAATGGCAGCATTGTGACAGCGAATTTGACAGCTGATTGGCATTTTAGACTGAGCACACCTAGAAACATACTCCCCCAAGTTGTAATGCTAAATGTCGATTGATCAAGTTGAACGGATCTAGAGTGAAACGCATTTTCCTGAACTTCTCTAAGGCCGGTCGTACACTACATGCTGAAGTACAGATCAACAGACGTGTCCATTTTTGATTGAACTAGCAATTATGGCTTATAGTACTAACTTGCGCTGAATAGGGTTTGAACTTATTTAAGTCGAATGCCGCGTATGCATAGAAAGTTAAACAACTCGGTCAGTTGTTGAACAAGTCTGCAGATCGAGTTGATCAACTTGTATGATTTTGACGATCAAAATCGACTGCTTAAGTCGAAAGTTGATGCACGTATTGTGATACCGTCGTACGTCATAAATAAAGAACTGGACGTTGAGCAGCTCGTTGAACAAATTCGGCAGCTGACAACTTTAACAACAATTTTGATCAATGTTATACCTCGACCTATATGCGCAGCAAATTCTTGCGACGCACTACTGTGTTTAAAGCAAGTGCAAAGACAGAAACTTGTTGGGCAACCCGTTGAGCAAGGATCTCCAACAAATTCCACCGAGTTGGTTGAACAGAGCTAAAATCAAACTCGATGTTATCGACCTCCATAGCTCTGCCAGCAACCTCAATTATTACAAACTTGGTTTTCCAACTACTCCCTAAAAATGCGCCCCAAGTGACATTCCACTCCAGACACGTAGTTCAAACTATCCACCAATTCAAACTGCCCATCCTCTGTTAATTAAAACACTCACCACAACTGAGGTGCTTGTCAGCGGGTGGTGCGTCACATTAACAGACCCACATCATTGACCGAACTTACATCATCGAAGCCATCGCACACCATATTTACAGCACCTCGCACTAAATCTTCTCATCGCCACATTAGTTCGAGTCTCATTTGAAATTCTTTTGATATCTGTATGCGTGTATCTGCGCGACAACACAAATCCACTTTCGACTAATCCAAATGCGAGTTGGATTGATCTCTCTTCCCAAGAAAGACCGACTAAATCATCACAACAACATCATACCCTTTTACCATTCTAGTGGCAGGCTTCCCAAGAAACTGAACGATTGATGAAAAAAATCTGTGTATCTTCGAAATGATATTCGAAGCCGATGGCCCAAATATCAAAGATTTATTACAAATCTATGGAGATATTTGGGAATGAATTAGATATTCGTTGTACTGCCCACATAAATCTGTCAGAAAGTCTAGCCGAGAAATGGGACGAGAGAACGAAGAACGCGCGCGTCAATTAAAACAGAAATTCGTTTCATCTGAATCGGTCAGTAAATCTTTGGTGGGGAGTAGTCCCGGTGCAGCCTAGAGAAAGGCAGCTAAGACATCTCGTCTTGGATTGATCACAATATGGCTGCGCAACGCGACGAAAGGTATACTCGCACACACATCTTGTTCGTCATTTGTGACTGGGCAATAAATTAGCGAAAAAAGGTCGACTTCGTACCTTTTCATTGAGTTTCGAGTTCTTGCATTTGGTCATTAAATTTGTCTGGTGATATAAAAGTAATTAAAGTTGTTGGGCTGTTAATTATCCTCTTTGGAGGCTCAGCAGTGCAGACTCGCTTTAAATTGTGATGGACAACGAATGGATATTGAGGACGAAAATTGCCAAGTGCTATATATTTGTACAGAAGACAGAAGACAGATGACCGATGACAGAAGACTGAAGACAGAAGACGGAAGACAGAAGACGGAAGACAGAAGGCAGAAGACAGAAGACAAAAGACAAAAGACAGAAGTCAGAAAACAGAAAACAGAAGACAGAAGACAAAAGACAAAAGACAGAAGCCAGAAGACAGAAGACATAAGACAAATGACAGAAGACATGAGAAAAAAGACAGAAGCCAGAAGACAGAAGACAGAAGACTGAAGACAGAAGACAAAAGACAGACCCCGGAAGGCAGAAGACAGAAGACAGAAGACAGAAGACAAAAGACAGAACCCAGAAGACAGAAGACATAAGACAAATGACAGAAGACATGAGAAAAAAGACAGAAGCCAGAAGACAGAAGACAGAAGACAGAAGACAAAAGACAGAAGCCAGAAGACAGAAGACATAAGACAAATGACAGAAGACATGAGAAAAAAGACAGAAGCCAGAAGACAGAAGACAGAAGACAGAAGACAGAAGACAGAAGACTGAAGACAGAAGACGGAAGACAGAAGACATGAGAAAAAAGACAGAAGACAGACCCCGGAAGGCAGAAGACCGAAGACGGAAAACAGAAGTCACAAGACAGAAGAAAAAAAAACAGAAGCCAGAAGACAGAAGACAGAAAACATCAGAGAAAAGACAGAAGCCAGAAGACAGAAGACAGACCCCGGAAGGCAGAAGACAGAAGACGGAAGCCAGAAGACAGAAAACTGAAGACAGAAGACTGAAGACAGAAGACTGAAGACAGAAGACAGAAAACAGAAAACAGAAGACAGAAGACAAAAGACAAAAGACAGAAGCCAGAAGACAGAAGACATAAGACAAATGACAGAAGACATGAGAAAAAAGACAGAAGCCAGAAGACAGAAGACAGATGACAGAAGACTGAAGACAGAAGACAGAAGGCAGAAGACTGAAGACAGAAGACAGAAGACAGACCCCGGAAGGCAGAAGACAGAAGACGGAAAACAGAAGTCACAAGACAGAAGACAAAAGACAGAAGACAGAAAACATCAGAGAAAAGACAGAAGACATAAGACAAATGACAGAAGACATAAGAAAAAAGACAGAAGCCAGAAGACAGAAGACTGAAGGCAGAAGACAAAAGACAGAAACCAGAAGACAGAAGACAAAAGACGGAAGACAGAAGGCAGAAGACTGAAGATAGAAGACAGAAGACAGAAGACATAAGACAAATGACAGAAGACATAAGAAAAAAGACAGAAGCCAGAAGACAGAAGACTGAAGACAGAAGACAGACCCCGGAAGGCAGAAGACAGAAGACGGAAAACAGAAGTCACAAGACAGAAGATAAAGGACAGAAGCCAGAAGACAGAAGACAGAAAACATCAGAGAAAAGACAGAAGACATAAGACAAATGACAGAAGACATAAGAAAAAAGACAGAAGCCAGAAGACAGAAGACTGAAGACAGAAGACAGAAGACTGAAGACAGAAGACTGAAGACTGAAGACAGAAGACAGAAGACTGAAGACAGAAAACATCAGAGAAAAGACAGAAGATATAAGACAAATGACAGAAGACATAAGAAAAAAGACAGAAGCCAGAAGACAGAAGCCAGAAGACAGAAGACTGAAGGCAGAAGACAGAAGGCAGAAGACAAAAGACAGAAACCAGAAGACAGAAGACAAAAGACGGAAGACAGAAGGCAGAAGACTGAAGATAGAAGACAGAAGACAGAAGACATAAGACAAATGACAGAAGACATAAGAAAAATGACAGAAGCCAGAAGACAGAAGACTGAAGACAGAAGACAGAAGACTGAAGACAGAAGACAGAAGACAGAAGACAGAAGACTGAAGACTGAAGACAGAAGACAGAAGGCAGAAGGCAGAAGACAAAAGACAAAAGACAGAAGTCAGAAAACAGAAGACAGAAGCCAGAAGACAGACCCCGGAAGGCAGAAGACAGAAGACGGAAAACAGAAGAAAAAAGACAGAAGCCAGAAGACAGAAGACAGAAAACATCAGAGAAAAGACAGAAGACATAAGACAAATGACAGAAGACATAAGAAAAAAGACAGAAGCCAGAAGACAGAAGACTAAAGACAGAAGACTGAAGACAGAAAACAGAAGACAGACCCCGGAAGGCAGAAGGCAGAAGACGGAAAACAGAAGTCACAAGACAGAAGAAAAAAAAACAGAAGCCAGAAGACAGAAGACAGAAAACATCAAAGAAAAGACAGAAGACATAAGACAAATGACAGAAGACATAAGAAAAAAGACAGAAGCCAGAAGACAGAAGACTGAAGACAGACCCCGGAAGGCAGAAGGCAGAAGACGGAAAACAGAAGTCACAAGACAGAAGACAAAAGACAGAAGCCAGAAAGAAAAAAGACAGAAGACAGAAAACATCAGAGAAAAGACAGAAGACTGAAGACAAAAGACGGAAGTCAGGTGACAGTGCGCTGTCTTGTGATTTCTTGAACATCGTCTATGAAAAAATTAAATAAAACAGAAGACGGAGTTGTAATCTTTTCCTAAAATTACTCGGATACACCGGCCAATGACATTGACTTTCTGGAAAAAATGTGAGCTAGCTGTCAGTGGTGCTTTTGTGAATTTTAACGATAGCGAATGCAGAACAAAATGTTACTAAAAATCAGCGTCCGTAGTTAGACTAAACGTCATAATAGGCAGATGTCATTTTGAGGTAGTAAAGTAAGCGTCACAATATGGACAGGTGACATTTTGAGGTAATTAAATAAACGTCACAATTGACAGATGTCATTTTGAGGCAGAAAAATGAACGCCACAATGGAAAGATGTCATTTAGAGGTAGGTAGAGAGTAGCTTTGCTATATCCTTTGCAGAGAACTCTATCAATCACATCAAGAAAACAAAACGACCAATCAAAAAATTGCATGTTAGTAAGCCAGCTTAAGCCAATGTGCGATTGCATTAAAACCGTATGTCGACTCTGTAAGAGAAAATAAAGCCAATATCATTTGTTTCGCATACATTAAGTGGAATTTAAAGTCTGACGCCAGCTTAAGCCCACTTAATTTCATCATAGTTGACCATTCTATTTTTTTAAGTCTTTCTATTAGCACTTTGCCAAATTTGTATCGCTTTTCGGGGCTTCCGGCTTCGGTTTGTTTGAAATTTCGCAACTTTTTGGACCAAGTTTGCGTTAAATTTGTTTGAGCATTAGCCCTTGAGAGGCCATTGATAAACGACATCTTTGAAACACTATTCAGACCTGCATTACAAGTCCTTTAGCCTCGAAGTCAAACGTTCTAAATGTCGCGGCAAAAGTTCCTTTCGTCTCTTGATTATACATCACAACCCCCTCGAGATTAGACGCAGGAAAAAATAGAAACAAGTACCACTCCCTCTCCCGCTTCCATCGGATTAGTTATAGGCCCTAAAGAATATCGAAAAACTTTGCCATCCCCAGTGGCAGTGCCACTGCCAATATGCAAAACAAAATCTCTCCCAAAATGGAAATTATCAAATCCACTCCCGCACACTTTGGCACATTTTGGCTGGATAATCAGTTTCCCACTTCCTCGGATCATAACATCATCTCATCCGCGCACCCAACACAGGAAGCCCACAAAAACTGTGAACAAAAAATAAAATAACGAAACCAGCTTAAGGCCAAAGTTAATTTAGTTCATGGCTCTGGATGCGCGACCGCATCTCTCCACCATCATCAGGAGCAGCACCAGCACCACCATCATCATCATCAACATCATCTGCATTATCCGCAAGAAAGGTGCTTATTACTCCATCTTGGTTGGTCATGCCTAATTTAAGCGTCACGAGAAAACGATGCAATGTGGCCGATTGTAAACTTATATCGTAAGAAATACCGCAGACCAAAACGAATGAGCAGACGAACAAAAAGAAGAAAAAAATTTAAACAGAAGTTTTATCCGCAAATAGAGGCAATATCTTGACTGCATAAATGAGAGTTGATTTCACCCCGGGTGCAGCGGAAGCCGGGCAAACGCGAACTCGGACGCGGACGCGGACACGGACGGTTTCGGCGCGCGATATTGTCAAATTAATAAATTGGAATTAAGTTTTTCGCGCGTAGGTCCGTCGGCTTGTTATAAGGGGGAGTTAACTTGCTAAATTCGTTTGCGATGTTGGAGGGAATTGTTTTCTTGTAAGGCTCTGGTTAAGCTTGCTTATTAATTTTTGTTGCTACTTGTTTGAAGGGAAAGTCGTAGGCGCAGGCATGGGTCTTACAGAAGACAATGAAGTTTGACAAATGAGATGTGATTTTTGTCGAATATTAAGAGGGACGCTCTGGTATGAAAAGGATAGGACTCAGAAATAAAATGGGGAACTGAAGTGAAAGGACCTGACCTGAATTTGCAAGCTGTGCGCATTTTTAGGAATCGATTTGAATAGGGAATGGGTGAAATCGAGGAGCAATGGTTTCCGTGTGACATTTTGTCAAATTTTCTTTTAAAAGAATGACAGTTTGTTATAAGGTTCAAACTAAATACATCTCTACATTCACCATCGGGCTTCTTTATGACATGCACTCTTCTAGGTACAGATTCCCCTTGAAAAAAACGTTATTGGCTTTTCTCTGTCAGGAAGTTAGCCCGCACTTTGCTTCGACTCAGAGCCAAGTTAGAAGTCAACTTTAGCGGTCTCTTATTGAATAAGAAATAGTGAAAAGGTTTTAAAATGAGCACGGGCCGATGTTGAAATGGAATAAAACAAGCTGGACATGAGGTCTTCACGAAATTCTTTCTTTTATCTGAAAGGCCCATGCAGGCCGATATGTATGGAATAAAACATCTTTTAAATGTTCGCCGCGTGTTACAATTTTTGAATGACTCTCCCGCTTAGATCCGACTGAATTTGAGCGGTGACATTGGTTATATTGGCGTCGGTCGATTGCGGCTTATTAACGTAGACCTGCGACTTCAGGAAAACCCGCTAGAAAAAGTCTATGGGGGGTCAAATCGGTGCACATCTGCTATGTACCCTTAAATCTTTCATACAGAATGTCCATGTCCATCATGGCGGCTGCTGTGTAGCCCCTCCCTGCTGGAACCACCTCTACCTCCATAATGTACTCACCAATTTGGGCCGAAAGATGTCGGTTAAGCATCGTTCTGTATCGTTGACGGTGATGGTCATTTTTAAAAAAGCACGATCCAATGGCGCCGCCTTCTCAAAATCTCCAAAACTTTTTTGTGGATGCATTGCCACCTGTTGAAACTCGTGTGGTTTGGCGTCGTCTCCTTTTTGTGGCAATTTTGCTTTTGCGACTCGTCGCTAAAGATGATTTTCCGGTCGAAATTGGGGTCCGATTCCAGTCAGCAAACAATCGGCTTTGGTTATGGTCATTTGAGCTCCTGGTTCGGGGTGTAGGCCCAAGTGCCGATGCAAAATTCCCCAAGTTGAAGTCTGCTAATAGGCGACTTCTTCTGCATGGCTGGGAATTGACTGCCTCGGTTTCTACTGTACACTTTCACGGACCAAGGCAATTCTCTCAGCCGATCTGGCGTTCCTTTGGCTCACGGGCTTTGACTGTCTGCTTTCCGAACCGGTTTTCTCGAATTTGTCCAATAAACGTTGGAGAGTCGACTTTTAAACAAAGCTTCCATTTAAATAGTACACTTTCGGCGGAAAAAATTCACCAGCAACCTTCAGACTCCCGTTGTTCAGTGATGCATCAATTTGAGCGCCAAAACAAATGCCACTCAAAAAATGAGGCTACCAAAAATACAGCCAGAGAGGAAAAATTTGATTTGGAATAGAAAACGGATTTCAGAAAAAAGTTTCGTGTCTTTGTTGCTGTTAAAAAAAATATTTCTGTGTTTTCTATCGTGACATCAGCCCAAACTGCGTCATGACTTCTCGGTCCTATCCGAGTTGCATCGGCCCATTAGCCAGTTGCCGGCCGACGCAAAACCAAATCCCTTCTTCGGCATCTGTCACATCATCGACTGACTGCTCCCATCAAACAGACACACATCTTCCATTCAAATTTATCACGCAAAGCCACTGCGAGATTGGAATTAAAAGAACTTATCCCTCCCAAGGAAAGCTCCTCCGAGGCACAGGTACCTGCTCAAAACACGACCCCCCCCCCCCCCCCCCCCCCGAATCAAATTAAACAGTCGTAAACTTAATACCCATCCAACGACTGCCAGCCAAAGAGTCCACCAGCTACATACGTAATCTTGACCGGCGACACATGTCGCTTACAGCATCACCACGCCACGCCACGCCACGCATTTCGGGGCACTATCGAGTTTTTATTATTTTTATCGCCCGGTATCCCCCTCGTGCGAATTGATTATTATCGGTTAATTGGTTGGCAGTAAAACTTTTTACGATTTTCCATCTCGAAAGTGGGACCAAGCAAACCCGACCAACCAAAGAGAGAAACAAATCGAACGAATTTAACCACACGAGAGCAACTTAAAGCCCGTCTTAGAGGGGTCTCTCACTTAGAGTTGGGGGCGGGGAAACAAAATGACGAAAAACGAAATTTCTTTGACATTCTCCGTGCTTGTCTGAGGCAGCACTCAGCGTGATTTTACGATCTATCGCTGGGCCGGTCGTAAGTCGTAACTTTTATGCCACTGCACGGCGATGCGTTCGTCGTAGATGTTTTAGCTCTCCGCATCTTTAGCTCTACTATGCAAATAAGGCGTTTATTTAATTTATTTGGTAGTAAAATTTTATTCAACTTTTTGTTCGAGGTGGGTTCTAAAAAAAAAAAAAAAAAAACACCTCTAAAGACCCAAAGCCCCGATACCTATATATACCCAACAAGTTTATTTATTGAAGGAAGTAATGAACAGCTTTTTTATAGATCGCCATCTCAGTCGTAGGTGTGTGCGTGTTTAGTGCGAAAGTGCATTTCGATTTTTATTGACGTTTCGATGAATTCACTTGGGGATGGAGCCGCGGGACCGCAGAGTGTGCGAGGTGTCTTTTTAAGTATTTGCCTTTAATTCGAAATCGTAAAAGTCCAAATATGCGGATCCTGTCAAAGCCGCTTTGATTATGAGGACGGCTGTCCTCGCCTCTCCTGGCCTTAGGTATATCGTGTATTATTTTGCATTTAGAAGAAGTTTGTTTTATTCGCGTGTTTATGGCTTGTTGTCATTTGATTTTATTTCCCAGTGTCTGACGCACGCGCACACACATCGCTTATGGTTGGTTGTGAATTTATTTGACAGTAGCTGAAGGGCGGACAGAAGGCGAAAAGGCGGTAAATTTTACACTTTATATGATCGTAAAGTTTTTTTCTTGGATATATCTGTGGGTATGGCCGGGGCTGTGCCAATAAAATTGATTGATTGACGCGGATTGTCATATTTTTATGGCCGCATAATGATTTCGATTGAGAAACGCATAAAGTTGGGAAAATTAAGTGGAATCGGGTAGGCTACGGCTACGCCATGCAAAGGGGTTCATCTATAAATGGGTGAGTGGACTTGCATCTGAATGTGTCACAGGGATTGGTAGGTGAGGCTCTGAGAATGGCTCATGCGATGTGGGAACTCTGTAGCAGGTCAGTTGGTGCAGTCATTATAAGGAGAGGAAAGGTATCTGTACCTAGGTAGGGAGTTTGTCGACGAACTGAAGACTGGGTTCATTGTGATCCCACGTGGATAACCAACCAAAGGGTGGCTTACCTAATGCAGTCAGTTCCCTTTATAAAGCTACAAAGGGAACTTGTTGGTGCTACAAAAATTGTCGGGAAGCAGTCTTCTTGAGATGTAGTTACAGAGGTATTGTGCGAGCCTCCTCTTCTGACTTGCATCTCCAAGAGAAGTCAACATAGGGAAAAGGTTGAAGCTTGGAGCACGTTGGTGTTCGCCTCATGATGCCATTAACCGCACTTATGTGCGACCTTTTAAAATCCTCGATCTTAAATTCGAATTTGGTCAAACTCGTCTCGAAATGCAGCACACATACAGTGCAATCCTCCCATGAACAGTCTTCTTTGGTAATTGCATCCAGCCTTAGTTTCGATTCGCAGACAGGTCACTGAAAATAAAACCCTGGTATATTTGATAAAAATGAGGCTTGATTCAATAAATTTTTTGTCAATATACGACCAACAAAATGTTTCTGTCAAATTGACAAAATTTTAATAAGTTTTTTCTTGTCTGCAAACTTTTGTTGTGATGACAAAAAAATTGTTGTGTCAACAAAAATCGTTTGTGCGTATAAAAATAATTTGTTAAATTAATCATAATGTTGTTAATTTTACAAAAGAGATTTGCCAATTCTACCATCGCTGTTTTGTAAAATCAACAATTAACTGCTGCTTTTACCAAGAAATTTATCAATTTGGGGTTTGTCTTTTTGTCAAACTAACAAAAAATTTTTTAATAATATCGAATTAGTTTGTAAATTTAGCTATTGTATTTTGTTAAATCAGCAGCAAATATTGTTGATTTATTTATCTAAATATAGAAATTATATCCAGAATATGTCTATAATACAAAAATATGTAAAATAAATTAGCTATTGATAAATAATACGCAAAACAAATAAGTTTAATAATTAGATTTATTTAAAAAAGGAATTATAATGTTGCCAAATGTTTTGGCGTTGTGTATGCCAGGGCTTCCCGATCGATCTCACAATCTAAAAAAATATTCATTTTTGGTACAAGTAAGATGATTGAACTCTTATGCACAACTTGGTCTGGCTTTGCTGAACATGTTTTTGCCTTGGCTGTAAGTACAGCTGTTTTGTCTTCAGTATACATTTACCTATATATTATGGCACTATTTTCTTTCACTTACCTATCTTTTAAGTATTTCCACATGCGGCATCCATTTAAATATTACCTTAACTAATTTTCACCGGTTACAATTTTCTGCTGATCTATTTGCCATCAATAGCATTGCATTCAAAGGATTACAATGTTTAAAATGTATTTTTATTGATTCAACACGTGTTTTATGAATTCAACAAAATGTTTGTCATTTCTACAAACATTTTTTTTCATTTCAACAAATTGTTTGTAATATAGATAATCTGTATTTTGTTTTGTCAATTTAACAAACATTTAGTCATTTTTGGCTCCGTTTTTGTTGATATAACAAAAACTTTGTTAATTCAACAACAAAACTGTTCAATTGATACAAAATCGATTTATTTAACTGAAATTTGTTTTTTGTTAATCTGACAAAGTAATTTTGTAGTAAACGTTTTATCCGTTTGACAAAATATTGTTCAAATTAATAATAAATTTAATTTCACATTACAACAATTTTTATTCAATTCAACAAAATTATTTTTGTTGAAATTTTGCAACCGTCAATATTTGTCAATATTTCCTGGTATTTTATTTTCAGTGAGGTAACCAGGGACCATCATTCTGACGAAATGGTACCCAGCTTAGGAGCTAACTTTCTGCCATCTTTCTGAGGGATGAGCATCGCTCCGATACGGTCTTCGAGGTGTCTTTTGTCTGATTCCACTCAGTTGATAGCAGCTTCAAGGCTGGCTGTACAAATCGTGACAAATACTTTGCAAGATCACAAATTAAACTTAAGTCAGGCGAGAGTTTCTTTTATGCGCCAGAAAAAACGCTACAATATTCAGGGAGAGAAAGTGCGGTCTTGACATTAAGAGTTTTGGTAAAAAAAAACCACCTCCACTGCGGACATATCCACGGTTTCTGAACCATCCTTGTAGAGGTGGTTGTATTGGTCATTTCTGAAGAACGACTCATCTCGGAAGTGCGAAAGTTAGAGACAAAGTCTGAGTTAGTATAGTCGCAGTAGTCACATTAGTCGGTGTTTTCTGGGGGGAAGGCGAAAAGGTCTTGCACCGTGGCCAGTCTATGATGCGCCTTCTATCTAAAGCTGGGGTAGAACTTGCTTTTTTTTACATTTTAGACTGTCAGTGGAATTTTTTACATCGTATTAGGGCGAAGTTAATAATCGTGCTTATGACCTCCCTCTGAGTATTCCAGCACAATAACGGGCTAAGCCATCAGCCCAACGTCTTTTAGCTCAAATCTAAAGACCTTTTCAGTGGTCATCAGCATGTGCAATCATTTTACAACCAGATCTTCCCAGGTCTATTGGTAGCCCCTAGCTCATATATTGTCAGCTTCACTCCACAGAGAAGCAGGATATAACTCCACCTTGTGGTGAACCGCAATTCACAAGCGTACCGACTGAAGCTGCACTAAAATAGGTAGAAGCAGATGAGCGCTGTGCTAGTTTCTGATAGAGCTTCCTAAGCGAGGATTACACCCTCAGATCCACGTGTCTGGCAAGTATTGCACCCGGTCTGACGTTGTCAAAATAGACCTTTTTATCCGTAAAGGCAGTCATTGTCTACTTTTTCTCTCACGCTTAAGAATATTTCCATTGTGCATACAAGGGATGCGAGACAGTCTCTATGGATTATTGGAGTTGATATCAACCAATCTCTTCAGAGTCTCGAGACGGAATGATGGCAGGCTATAGGTCGGAGATGTTGTGCTGTAGAAAAACCCTTTTTCCACCTCTGCCCATCGTCTTGCAATGCTCTATAGAGTCAAGCAACCTTTTAGAAGAACCACGAACCAAGTTGCGACTGTATCTAGAGACTGTGAAGCTTCGTCTCTTCCTCCGAATCTTCGGGTCTTGAAAGGCTTATACCAACCCAGGTGGGGGCTGTGTCGGGAGACAGTGAAATTTCGCATTTTCCTCCAGGTATTCGGGTCTTGAAAGGCTTATACCAACCCAGGTGGAACTGTGTCTGGAGACTGTGAAACTTCGTCTATTCCTCCGAATCTTCGGGACTTGAAAGGCTTATACCAACCCAGGTGGGGGCTGTGTCGGGAGACTGTGAAATTTCGTCTCTTCCTTCAGGTCTTGGGGACTATCGACAGGTTTAAGGGCAAGCCACCTATAGCTCAGTGAATCTTACTAAAAGTGCGATCTATACCCCGGAGCTATGCGAGAAAAGTGAATATCTAGTCAGAGGTATTCCTACCTGAAGTCTTCTACTAACAAAGTGTAATGGAAAGGTTCTTCGGAGGTCTTAAAATCTCACCCATATCTCACAAAACCATCTCGAAGACCATCGTTGCTCTTCCTTTAGCGATGACAGGCAGTCAGCTCAATGAAATATTTTCGAAGAGGCTGCTCTCCCTTAAACACCCCAAAAGACCTCAACCGACTTTAACTATAGTGCCTCGTTAAATTGTGTCTTCAATTTGGGCCTCAAAGTACATCACCCACGGTATCGCTAGAGAACTTGCAGAGCCCGGGGCTCACTCTGTGGAGTTCGTTTTCAATTTCAAAATCACGCAAAATGCCTCCGAGAGAAATCGCCTCTCGATTGCAACAGAAACATAAAGGAAGCCTACTGCCAACGACTCAACGACCATGAACATCTGACCTAACATTTCTCCCCTCATACCTCTTCCATGGGCATATACATCCGACAGTAAAGAGTTCGTCCCTTCCTGAGACTCGACACTTGCGACTTGCAAAAATTTTGTTGAAACCATTTCACAGTTCGTCAGGCAAGGACACTATGCGCATTTATACACCGATTCACATCTCATTTGATTGGGTTTTTTCATTTCGAAAACAACTAACACTTGTGCTTTGTCCGTCCGCCCCCGACCCAACCACCCGATTCGTTTGCCATTTCAATCTTCGATTAAATTTAATGACGCAAGAAAATGCACAGAAATGACGAGGCGATCCTTTCGCTTAATCAGGGCGCCCAAAAGAAGGCAAACGGGTATTAATGGGGCGCCCTTTCTGTGTACATCCCCCTGCAGGTGGAAAGAAATTCAAATCACTGGAAAATCGAAAGTATCACCCCTTTGCTCCGATACGCACTTAAAAGGTGTACACGCACCCTTGAGTCGCCTCTGTCGATGCTGCCTCCCCCTAAATCGCAATCATGGTCAATTTGAATCTGCCACTTGCTGCTGAACACATGTTTCTGTTTGTCCTCCCTTCCATGAACTCGACAATTGAAGTTCTTTGTGCGGAGAGCGCCAATATTCCATTGACCTAGAACGACTATTTCGGGGGCGCAAACAAACGAATCCTTTCAACGAAATGCAAATAAAATCGCATCCCTTCGCATACATTTTTGCAGATCGTTAAGCACACACACACTCAACATACATATGAGCGTGGGGGGTGGATGCATAAGGTTAAAATGATTATTTTATGTTCAATGTTCATTTGCAAAAAAGGGACGGCCGACACGAAGGGAATCTTTTTTTTTTTTTGTCTTCCCTTAGAAATTCACACCCCCATGTGGGTTCTTTGCAGCAGCAAACGGGGAAAAAAAGGTCCTTTGCATAAATGCCTGTTAGCCATTTCATCAAATGTAATATCGCACACCGTATAACGGGAGCACAGATCAATTTCATTAATCCATCCAACAGCGAGAAGATGCAGGCAACCAGAAACGAAAACCAGATGGATTTGTGATCGAAAACGATTGTTCGGCATCGGTGGGGAGGGCACTCTCGTTTGACTGTGTATCCATAGGGATTGCCAAGGAATATTGATGTTGCTTTGTCGGCGATATGGAGCTTGGTATAGGTCTCTTTGTGTAGAGAGAGAGTGGGAGTGGGGGCCGAATGGAGCTATAACATAAAATTTTATCATATCACGGGTACGGAGCTTCACAGCCCCAAAAGAATAACATTTGGGGGTAATGGCTGATACTCGATGCGAACAGTGGGGATGACAAGACAAGAGTGATGTTTGGACACAAATTTTGCCACAGCCACTGAGAACTTTTGGCTTTGGGTTTTCTATCGGAATAATCACAGTGATCGGGTCTTTTTTTTTCAGAGGTAGCATGGTCCTCGGTGGACGGTGTTGCGCCACGAAACACATGTCAATAGAGAAGGGGAACCACTTATGTGACAGTTTTCGAATCTTCTACGGATAGTCCCTATTTTGTATCACTAAAGGTATAAATAGAGCTCCAAACGGAACAGCTTTCCACATAAGTGGTTTTCGCAACAGGTGTATCAAAGATCCTAGACGTGGCATTCAATAAACACACATTTTGAGTTTATTGCTGGACGAACAGTGTGTCCAAGTCACACTAACTGACTGATTGACCTACGACGCAAATGTCTGTTTTAGGGTTCACGTGATTGGGTTGTTTGACACCCGAGAAATAAAAAGGAAAACTTGACGCTCTTTGAACGTTTATCGTTTTAGCAAATAATCGTGTAAATGAGCACTAGTTACGTCACGATCACGAGCAACATGTGCGTTCGCGTTCGACGCCATCTCAAACAGAAGAGTTATAGTCGCAGAAAAATGGCTGCCTAAATCTATATATTTAACCGGTTTGTGCGGCTCCGAATGGTTTAATTGAGAAATTATTTGCCATCGTTTGTATGTGTTTACAATTGGGAGTGTAGTTAGTTCAGCTTCTGATATTTTGTCACCAATTTTAGCTGCATCCATTTGTGGTTTTCTTTTATATATATATATCTTTTTTTCTACATCTAAGAGGCTAATAAGGATCACTCCAGTAGCTGCTACAATTTTTACCCGAAATGTCGAAATTTTTTGGAAAACAAATTCACTGCTGAAGTGGCGCATGTGTGGAGTATATCACCGCCACTGTGCTTGTGCTGACTCTTTGTAAACTGTTCAGCATTACGCTGCAGTTGTTGTCGAGTGCTTAACTAAATAAATAAATAAATAAATAAATTACTTGCATACTCGTTAGATCAGTTGATCCTTCATCCATCAGAACTTGGCGAATCTCCTGATTTTTCTGTGTTTTTGTCAATACCATACTCCGGTAGTAGATATAATGCGTCATTTATTGCATTTTTAACTTTCTCCATTACGTAGTCGATTCGTACAAAATTTCGAACTCGAGATGTTAATCAATTCTGACATTACGATGATAGGCGAACTCAAAAAAATGTGTCGCAAAATTCTGTCCGTCTATCTGTCTGTCTGTTTGTCTATCTGTCTGTTTGTCCCGAGGCCTACAGGCTAAGCGGCCGACCGGATTTCGTTCAAACTTCGGATTTGGAGTTAGGGGACTTACAGTTCGGGGCCGTTTTTTTTTTGCGTGGTAACCTCAATATTAACTTCCCATACAAAATTTTCATACCAGTTTGATTTGTTCGAAAACGACTCTAACGATTTCAACAAAATTTGATATATAAGCTTAAGCGGGTGAGGTAAACATAACTGCATACTCAGTTTTCCGCTAAAAAATCGAGTAACGGTAATTTTGAAGTTTTGACATATCTCGAAAACGGTCCATACGATTGTGACAAAAATTAATTTCTGAGGTAATATGGTCATTTCTAACTTAATGGAAAACTCAGTTTTTTATCGTAAAATGGATTTTTGAAAGAAGTCATTTTTGAAAAATATAGTTTTCAGTAGTTTACCTCAAAACGGCATGATTTTGACCAAAATGCAAACATAGAGTAAAATTGATGTTTTCAAAATTATTGCGTCCTTAATTTTCAATTCGAATCATTGGAAACGCTCACTTTAAAAACTGCTCATATCTCGAAAACCCCATTTTCGATTTCGATAAAACCCTAAAAACCAAGTAATGCTTACATCCCGAACAATAACATGTTTATATTTATGTACAGCCTATCAGTTGAATAACCAAAAAGTGAATTTTATTTCAAACTACATATTCATTTTCCTATATTCTATGCACCGTTTCTTTTGTCTAGTATCGGTTCTCAGATTTTTGCCCACCTACTTAATAAAGTAAGAAAACAACCAATCAAACTTTTGATGAACGAGAAAGTTTCGTTCGACCCAGTCGTGCACTTTATTTATTTTGATTAAGAAAGTCAGCCGTGGTCAGTATGTTGCAGTACTAAGCGAGGGATCCCAGGTTCGATTCCAGAAAAAAACCAAATTCCATTTTAAGCTTTTTTTCCACTGAGCTCCTTAATTAGCCGTTTGAATTCGGCCTAAAATTGTAGATCTCTTCCATTTGTCGCAAAAATTAACTGACACAAAAACGACTGGCTGTGAGAAGCTAGTCCTAGAGTCTCTACGGACTTGTTTCTTCAACTATTTATTTCTTTTTAAAGAAAGTCAGTTTTGAAGTCTTCCGCTTGTATAGCAAAGGTTCACGGAGACTTCTGTATTTTCCGTCTTCAATAAAGACTTACTGCCAGCTGAATAGTGAGAACATTTTTGAAACTCGTTCCAAGATGAACAGATTTATGATAATTAGCCCATCAGATGGCGCCACACTATCCAGATAGACTATAGCTTTCAGCAAACTCCACTTGTTGGGGCTATCAGCCAGATTGTTAGCACTCTCTCTTTATTTATCCCACGAAGCGTGGTCATTTCATTTTTCCCTTTTCACCATACTCAAATTCCCTTTTAAAATCCCACTATACTTTTTTTCGTCAAAATCCAGTTTTTTAAAGTAAAATTTGTAATACACCGAAAGAAAATCACGGTAAATTAACCTTTAGTTTTAAAACCGCAGTTTGTAACACTGCTTTGACTATTTTTTGTTACTAGAAAATGTTGATAAAAGACAATTTTCATGAGCTTTTTTTATGGACATTCAGTGTGTTGATAATCGTGGTGATATACAGGTGTTTTGATAGAATTTCACCAAAAATTTATAATTTGAATGATTTTTTGCTAGATTTCTGATTTGATCCCACGATTTGGTGCTTTTTCCCTTTGTTCTGGCCCTGGAAAGCTTTTCGGACATCGAAATTCCCACAAAAAGGGATAAATCCCACGATATAACAACACTGAAGCCAGCATCTATGTAAAGTTGAAGGCTTTCGCAGATGGTCCAAGGCAAAAGATATTTTTCATCAATCGGTGTCCTGGTTCATGTGTTACAGAATATGAGAGTTAAGACTTTTGGTCCTACAGTTGTCCGAGCACAATCACAAATTTTAGCCGCACACAAATATTTTTCTTTGTTCACACTTAAGTGCTCGAATTTTTCAACCAAGTTACCAGTTCATACGACGTAAAGTTCGTGTGCTTCTCAATTAGCCGCTTGGACCCGGCATAAAATTGTAGATCCCTTCCATTCGTCCCAAAAATGAAAAACGCACACAAACGAATGGTTGTGAGAAGCTAGGCCTTGGGTCTCTACAGACCTGTTGCGCCAACTATTATTATTTATTATTATTATTATTAAATTTATTGAAACACATTTTTCCTATCACTAGCTCTTCAGTTGCCCACAGTTTCAAGTCCTTGAGTCGCTCGGTTCTCGTGTTTTTGGTATTTAAAATGAAAACGGACTCGGTCCCAGTTTCGGCATAAAATTGTACCCCCTTCCATTCGCCCCAAAAATAAATATTCATACAAATGAGCACTTGCTGTTGTTAGAAGCTTGACCTAAGGACCCTTTGCGCCATCCATTTATTTTATTTAAACGCCTCAAAGTACACACAGAAAAATAAATTGTAATGTCAACTATTTTCGTTGGTTAAAATGAACCCAAATATCAAAATCTTTGATTTAAGAATGAAATTGTTGCCAATGATGCAATAAAATTATTATTCTTACACTGAATACCTGATTCTTGAAAACTGAAAAAATATTTGAACCAAGAACTTTTAACTTACAATTTTTTACGAATCTCAAAATTCTTCGCTTAGCAATCTTTTTTTTTTCTGAGTGTATGAACTTCAATCTAAGAAGTAGCGGAACGCAACTCCATGAAATACCCAACTGCTGGTGTCGTTGCCGACCACACTGTCCCGCCCCCGGCTAAGGATATCTATTGACGTTCCACGAAAATTTGAAGGCATCGGCATAAGGGCTTTTGAGATCTCATCTAAACAAGTATATCTCCCCAGCATCTCATTCAAGCCATCCAACCAAACCATCCATCCATCCAGCTGGCTTTATTTATGAAACAAGTCAAGTGCTATAGAGAGATTTCCCAACGAAGTATAACTAACCCACCTCATCTTAGCCTGCGATGCCTCCCGCTCTCTGTGTGTCGCGCTTAGAAGTTCTTTCTTCTTTGGAGGGGTTGTTGGAAAAATCAAAAATTCCGAGCACAATCGCCGGCTAATGAAATGTTTTGAGCGAAAAAATGAAAATGAATAAAATTTTATTTTATTTGTCATGTTGAATGCGGGCGGGCTGGCGCGGCTTGGTCCTTGGACCATACATGGTTGCTGGATGGATGCGTGGATGGTGTGGTGCGCGCGAGCTTTATTGTACTCGTGGAATTCGGGAATGGAGCCGATACATTTTTTGTCGGGGGCAATATTGCTTCATAAAAATTTACTAGGCTGCGTGCGGTACATGGTGATGGAATGTCATTCTCCAAACTAGGACCTACACATGGCGAAGGATATTTATATTTGATCGGATCATGGAGAGAGGAAATTGAGTTTTGCCAGCGCTCTTTTGTAAGAGGGTATTGCAAATTGACAAATGCCTGTTGGGGGGTGGGTTGCCATTGGCAATGTATCTGCCTTCAAATTGCCTCATACAGTATGGCATTTAACTATTATGGAGGCAGTTTGGTGTGATATTACATTTTAGCGGAATATTTTGGCCCGAAGATGCTTGTATCCACCCAGAATCGGAAATTCATTTCGGAAAATGGGAACGTTTCGAATAAAAGTCATAGAACTGAGTGCTGTCAATGAAAAGAGATGGAGGACTAGCAGGGACTTAGAGCTAAGGCCAAAGTCGATTTAACTTTGCCAGTAATGAAGTCGTCCTGCGCTTGTAGGGCGCGGTCAGACACTGAAGGGACTCTCAGTCACGACAGTCATGACAATCATATTCAACGAAGAAGGAAAACGCCGAAATTGATCAACTTTTTCAGAGAAGGAAAACAGTAATTTTCAGATAATAATCCAGAAAATTAAATCTTTCCTATGGTATTAAGGAGATCCGGGCTTTCAGGTAGACATTTAAAAAATCATGGCTCAAGAAGTAAAAAATTTATGTGTTTATGTTGGTGTTGGAGAAGATCTTGATGTTCATCAGTCAACCATTTCATTAACTAATTGGTATGTGTGTCAAAAAATAGTTCAACAATCCGATGATTGGATATACTTTCCGACAACTGAGGAAGAAATCAAACATCACCAAGCGATTTGGCAAATAAAATTTATGTTTCCAAGTGCAATTGGAGCTATAGATTGCTTTTGATAATTTTCCCACAGAAATTTGAAAATAAATTCAAAATAAACAAACCACCGGACAGTTGTCACTTGTCAAGTTTGACAGAAATTGCAAGGCAAGCACATGTACAGCGAAGTAAATGCTATGTTCGAATTTTCGAACTTACTTTAGCAAACTAGGTTTTTATTCATACCGATTCAAAGCATTTGCTAAGGGCTTTTACTTTGCTAAAACCTTTTACTCAAAGCAATTGCTAGTTTTTATTCATTTTTTTTTTATTTATTGTCTTTTTTTGTGGCCCTCCTCCATATAGCTCCATGGAAAGAGTGGTGGGTGTAGGATGATCAAGTAGATCTTGGTGGCTGTCCATTTTCTGCCATCGGCTCTAAGTCATCAGAGACGGAGAGATGTCGGACTAAATCCAATTATCTCAACCTGGCCCTACCCTCAGGGTCGCTTTGTGATGCCCTGGTACGTTCTTGAAACCCAGTTTAACTGTCAAGGGCGCTCCTACACAATTCTGATAACAAAAGCTTAGCAATAGCTGTTTTTTGGGCTGAGAGTGGAAGAGCCCTAACCCGTGATTCTGTATAAAACTTTGACTGTCCCGGTCCTACTTTATGGGGCGCTGATGCATGGACTCCGTCATAAGTGGTTGAAAATATTCTCGGTCGCCTTTAACGAATAGGTGATCCCGTTTGCCTTTTAGGGGTATAGAAAGAGATTCAACGACGAATTTTGCTATCTGTACAGCGACATCTAGCTCAGGAAATGCTCATCAGTCGTCTAAGATGGCTGGGATATGTGGACCGGTTGGACATACATGCTCCGGCCCGTAGAGCCTTCGAGTGTAGGCCAAAGGGACAACTCAAGAAATACCTCGCCTAAAGTGGCGCGCACAAGTAAAAGGGGTCACAAGAGACTCTAAAAATGAACTAAAAATGTTTTGACTCCACCAAGAAAACTATTTCTTCTGCCCCTTTCCGAAATGAGATACTTCTGAGCGATCGGTCTAGACGCACGGCTTTCGTTATATAAACCGCGAAATAATTTATTTATTTACATGGCGAATGGTGCCTGTCGACTTGATATGCTTTATGAGTCTGTTGGCTAAAATGCAAATTGCGGCTGCAAAATTTATAGAAGTGTTTAATTTTTGCGCAAAACATTTTAACAAGCTCACGAGAACACACATCTTTCTCTCTGATCTGATGGTCCCGATTTATTGGCTTCAAAATGACATCAAGCGACAGACCATTCGTCTGACAGTCGAACAAGTGCTGGGGCGGGACAGGGGAGCTCACTCACTAAAAAAAATGAAAAGTCACCGAATAACAAAATCAAACTTAATAAACTGGAACGTTCAACTTGATGTGCTCTCGACGAGCGGTGGCGGTGGGGTGCGCAGCGGCCGGCGGTGTCTGAATTTAAGACTTAATTACAGTTGTAAATCAAGAATGCTTTATTGTCATATGTATATGAATTTTAAAATGCTATTCGGTTTGGGGAACAAGATTTCTGTGATGGTTTCGATGCGAACCATATCGAAGGAGAAATCAAGATTTTTTTTTTATAGCTTTTGCATTTTACTGTTTGTCAAAATGTTTTATACGACATGTCGCGATGAGCTGACTGTGAGATGGCTGTGCTGGTGTGCGGGCTGGTCTTGTTTATGGCAATCAATGGAATGGAGGTTGTAAATCTCGTGATAAATTGATACTAATGGATTTCCACGCATTTTCACTCTTGAACGTGTACGATTAACCTACATATTTACATTTTTGTTTTTATGTGGCATATGACTGCTGACTGGTTGTGTCCTCAATCAAGAAGATGACGATTTCCCCTAAGGCGTCGTTATGGTTATGTTGACCTTTGGAAGTGCGCCCATACTGATGGATTGGAATTCATCTGAGGTGGCTGGTTGGATTTCGTGTGTGTGTATAGTTGAAATAAATAAATAGACGGCGCAACAGGTCTCTAACTCACAACTAGGATTTTTAAATCGTTGATATTGGTGTGACGGTTTTTTTGGGTATTTTTTTAGACCTTCAAATGACCAATTATGTCAATGACTATCCAACCGCTCTTGGTTGGCGGATAACAACACGGTTAAAAATATGGAGTGTTTTTTAATACCTCCGTAGTATTATATGTCTAATGCAATACAAAGAAAATAGATTTTCAATATTTTTATATTCAAATTTAATACTTTTTTTTATTATAAAACGAGTTTTCTGAACTTTAATGTCGAAAGCTTAAAATTCAGTATTTTTTTGGGTTCTACTGTCTAACCCTGTACATCTATCTATACGAGTACACATATCTACATAAAACAAAGTTGCATCCGTAACACCGCACATAACTATTTAAAAGGACAGTCCTTTCTTTTTTACTCCTGTCCTATATTTTTAACTTTCTCCATTACGTAGTAAGTAATTTCGAACTCGAGATGTTAATCAATTCTGACATTACGATTGTAGGCGAATTCAAAAAAGTGGGTCGCAAAATTCTGTCCGTCTGTCAGTCTGTCTGTCTGTCTGTATGTATGTCCCGAGGTCTACAGCCTCAACGGCTGACCGGTTTTCGTTCAAACTTCGGATTTGGAGTTTGGGGGCTTACGCAGTTCGAGGCCGTTTTTTTTTGCATGGTAACCTCAATATTAATGGTACTTCCCATACAAAATTTTCATACCAGTTTGATTTTTTCGAAAACGGCTCCAACGATTTCAACAAAAATTGATATTTTAGCTTAAGTAGGTGAGGTTAACATAACTGCGTACTCAGTTTTCTGAATGCTGAAAAATCGAATCACTGTACTTTTCAAGTTTGGACATATCTCGAAAACGGTCCATACGATTCTAACAAAAATTAATTTCGAAGGTAATATGGTCATTTCTAGCTAAATGGAAGACTCAGTTTTTCTCTGTATTATCGAAAAATGAATTTTTGAAAAAAGTAATTTTTGAAAAATTTTGTTTCCTTTACTTTTACTAAAAAACGGCAATAACGATTTTGACCAAAATACAAACTTAGACTAAAATTGATGTTTTCAGAGTGATTGCGTCCTTAATTTTCAATTAGAATCACCGAAAACTCTAATTTCAAAAACTGCTCATATCTCGAAAACCCCATTTTCGATTTCGATAAAACCTTAAAAAACAAGTATGTAATACTAACATTCCAAACAATAACTTGTACTCGGTTTTCAGCCAAATAGTTAAGCAATAGTATTTTTCAAACTAAAGATTGCAATATTTGGTACAGTTTTGTCTGCCAAATTTTACAAAACAGCTCTAACGCTTTTGACCAAAATACATATTAAAGATAATTTAAGTATTCTTAATAAGATCCCGTACATAGTTTTTCTCAAGAAATTCGAACAAATCAATTTCTTAAATATTTCTCAAAAAAGACTACCGAAATTCCGATCTGTATTCACTTCACATATTTTCGGTATAATTTTGAAATAATAACAATTCCCCAACTTCCAATGAAAATCTCATAACAGCTACGAAAAACTTTTGTGTAGCAAATATTAGCAACCTCTAATTTTTTTTCAACCATATTGAATATGCACTCGAAAAATATTTCCAACAACTTGGAGCTTACACAATCAGCAACTCCCACTTCATTTAGGTACATTAAAACTTTTGATGAACGAGAAAGTTACGTTTGACCCAGTCGTGCACTTTATTTCTTTGTGGCAACGCTGGTCTGTGATGTTTGACGTATCAGAGTCTGAGGGCAGCGGAGCTAGCTTCATTGCAACTGAGTGGGGACTTCTCCCATAGTTGACTTTGGGGCTTTGCCTATCCTAACTTGGGTAAAAATGAAGATAATTCAGTGGAGTGGAGTTTGAAACCCTACCCTAGCTCGATTCCAAATCTTTTTGGGATGTCGCTTTTGCTATGCATGACAGGAAGAAAAACCCGAAACAAGTCACTGCAATTTCTGCTTATGGTGTAATGTGTCACAAATTCAATGTAGATAGAGATACCACTCCATCTGTACGCTGATTGTGATGTGTCTCTAATTTGTCCACCCAGTGTCTGTGAGGCTTTCCTATTTCCTCTCCACCAATATGCCCTGTTGAACAGTTTCTCTGTCAGAAGAAACTGTTGCAGTCCAAAGAAGCAGTCATGCAATTCTTGGCACGGAACTTGGCAATCGAAGTGTGAGCCATTTAACGCCCCAGCACAAAAGTTTCTTCCTTTCAAAGAGGTGTGCCCTGTCTATTCGTTCGCAGAAATAGGTATTTTTTTTACCGCAACGACTCCATAAAGAATCACACTAACCACGTCAATGACAACCATGTAGATGTAGCTAATAAATAAAATAGAGAGAGGGGAAAAAAACCGCCATCCCTAATATACGATCTCACACGTAATCACATGACCCGCGCACATGATTCACTCACGTGCAAATTATTACATTCGCTGGTGTCGTCCTCGTGCCAGTCCAAAGCATGTCTATATGTGCGCCGGGGGTGAAATGTGATTTTTGGCGCCGCCACCTCTCTCGATGAACATAGAAAATTAACCGAGCAACACTACCGCCAATTTGAGCCGAAAAAACTTCGCAAAACAATAAATTCATGAAATACAAATCCGCCAGGCCATGCTGCACATGCACACACACACACACCTGCCATAGGCCAAACCATCGCTCGACCGCACACAAACAGAAACAGCCGTACAGCCGTCCAACATTCAATTTATTTGGAACAAACTACCCGCGTGGCATAATTGTTTCAAAATATAATTATTATTAATTATTATGGACACGTGGGAGGCGGTCGCGCTCGCGGTATAGCACAGCCAATAGGGTGGGTGTGTGTGTGTGTGTCATCGTCGTCGCGGTTCCTGTTTTGCAGAAAAATTATATCCCCAACAGTGTGGGGGAAAAAGACAGTGACACAACTAGGATGCAGAATTATGATTATGACAAAACATGAATTTGTGGGTCCTGGCGATGAGGTTTTGTGTGTCTGGTTTAATCGCATAACATGTTAATGAAGTGGAAAATTTATGGGCCCCAACTAACACACACGGCCCGCGCGAACACTCTCCCATCGATGTTATGGCAGTTGCTGCTGCGAATATCACCTCAATTTCGGACATTGGCTACATTAAAATATATAAAATAATTAAGTACCTGTAATAATTAATATTAGTTGGAGAGTTGCACCCGCGGAAGCGGAATGTGGATCTGATGTAATGATAGTAATTTACCCATGGAAGCCGCAACAAATTGGGCGGACGCCCTTCGGAATGGCTGCCGAAAATGATTAAAATTCGAATTTTGTAAATTAATTTATCGACGATTTTAACGAATTTTTGTTTGTTTACTAGCCGGCTTGCCTGTCGGAAATTGGAAACGTCCAAGTGAAGTCGAAATACCTCCGTATAGTTATTACCGCGGAAGTGAATAGAAAAATGCAAATGCCGGACGAAGTGATGCTGGGAATGGGAATTGCAGTTGAAGGGCCGTCCAAAACGGGCATCTGATACTGTGCGTTGCCAACATTTGTTCGGGTGACGGTGTGAGAAATACATCAGACAATAGAGTGCTGGAGGAAGCGATGAGACTCTCTCCGCAAAATGGCCGCGACAGGTCCATAAATGAACCTGGGCTTATCTGGAGCTTGTGTGGAGTTTTTGTTTTTCAAACGAGTCGATCAGTCAGAAAAAAAAAATTCTAATGTCAACAATTTTCGTTGGTTAAAATTAACCCAAACATCAAAATCTTTGGCATCTCTGGCAGCGACATCAATTCAATTCAATTTAGAATAACATTCGCTATTGATGTGGATTTAAGATGCAACTGCTCAGCAAGGCCCTATAGAGAAAAGCCAGCGATGCCGTTAGAGCCTCTCCACGTCCTGGTCTTGCTTTATAGTACGCAGAGGCGGATATTGGTCGCTACAGTTGCCACCGACTCGAAATAGCTTAGGGCAATCCCCACATGGGTAGACATAGCTATCTCATGCAACTGTCCAACTAGAGGACGCCTGCCTAGCGCCACGTATGTCCTACCTACAGCACGTTCGTGTTGAAACATGGTGTTAAAAGTGAACAATTTTTAAAAGCTTCGACCGCTCCGTATGGAGAAGTAGCTGCTCGACATTGAGTAACTCATTGGTACCATTCCTCTATCCAAGGATAAGCCACCCTGATTCCCTCGACGAGACGCAGGAGGATTGAAGCCGTAGACAAATCGCCACAAGTATTTAGGCAGCAAAAATGAGCCCACTAGCATGTCCGGCGTAGTTAACAATCTGGCATATTCAATTTTGGGTCCCCAGTTGAAAAAGTGTCATGGTAAAGTGGAAAGTATGCTTATTTGCAGTCCGCAAGTTTCCAAGTTAGCGACCCAATAAATTAATGGACAACAAAGATGGTTAAACTTCTAAATCGAAGAAGTGTCAAGCAGGTCTTAGAGATCACTTTAAGCTCTCCGGTTGCCACCCCAGTTGACCTATTTAGGTATAGTGCATTGGTAAGTGGTCTGTTTTCGATGGAAAAGTGTTAAAATGACCCGCAGTGACGCAAACGGCTTAATAGGAAGTCCTCGCAGGAGAGTTGTGCTCCCAGATGTATGCCAGATCTTGGCGAGAGCTGGCGCTGTAGAAACTCAAGCTGTATAAGTTGTGCCTATCTTCGCGGATGGCTTTAAAATGGAGGCAGAAGCACTTCAAAAACAGGAATCTTTCAGATGAAACAGAAATGGCAACAGATGCTTAGAAGAGTGCCACCTCTCGGTCAGATGTAGCTCTTTGACAGCCAAGACAGCCCTGATGTTAAATAAGTTCTACAAACATGTCAAAGGTGGTTAGAAAGTAGTGGATCACTCGGCTGAGTTGCTTGGACACAGCAAAGTTGTATAACACGATCGAAGCATAATAGAGAAGGAGGACCATTTGCCTTGGTTATCTATAGGGTGACTTACAAAACCTTTCCTAACAGAGTCTAATAAGCCGAAGACTAGACCGATGCGGAACTGTGCTGAACGGCGGAATAGTTTCATGGTTCCATTGATCAAATTTTAAGTCTTGAAGGTGGTGGTTTCGTGAATTTTAGTCAATTGCACTTTATTTTGACCCTCATTTTGAAGGAGTCTACCTTCGACAACAGTTGCAGTACAGTCAAACCTAAGAGCCCTAATCACGGACCATTTGAGACGACTATCGTCGAATCGGTAGACCTCCACGACTAGCAACTAACTGAAAAAAGTACGAGTTTAAGAGCCTCATCTAGTTCATTCTTTACAAATGTATTGAAAACTTTCGACAGAATTTATTTTGATCATCAAAGTTTCAAAAATGATATCGTCTTAAGTGATCTGCTTTATCTGGCCTTGGAGCAAAAGTTTGGAGACTTCTCAAACGACAATTCGAGGAGAATACTCCACCAAAGCCTACATAAGTAGGTAGGCGACGAAAGATCTTGTTGATATGAGAAAGCCCACAGATCCGGCTCGAAGGACCATACCGAAGTTGACTTAAAAGTGCCCTCGGAAAGCTCAGTGAATTTAGTCGAATAGCTGCAACCCAGGTTCTACCTTAAGCTGCGATCAAACTGATTGAAGAAGACACCCCTTCTGAACTCAGTAGCTTTACCAGACGCAGCTTCGAGTAAACTGCTTGAGGACACCCCGTTTCGCCGCTTACAACTTCCGAGCTTCCACTGCGCCTTTGTCGCTCATCAAATTAGAAACAAAAATTCGGCCACCGCTGTCAGTGAACCTGCACTCACCAAACCAGAAATGTCAACAAATAATCATACGAAACTTGTAAGCGCCCGTCAAGTAACCGCGCACAACACCAACATCCATCAATCAGCACATTCATCCAATTCAAATCCCAGCGCAGCACCGCGCTGATCAATTTTCCGTCTTGTGATGGGTTTACACCTTTGGCCTACACAACAACAATTGCCACACGCAAATCCAGCGCGGTCGCTCAACATCCACCCGCTTCTGAAATCCATCAATCGACAATCCATCATAATGCGGTTTTGGTAAATCGAAATTTAATCCGTCAAACCTGCCCGTCGATCAGAAACAAAGAGCGAGGCCAGCTAAAGTTTGCTCGGTACCTACTCGCAACCCAGCGGAGGAGACTCTCGCTAGAGCCCAGTTTCGTTCTTCACTCGCACTGATTGACTGATCGAGATTTAAGCACGTTTCGATACAACTTGATTGATCCTCGCGCTCCTATTGTGCTCCGACTAGGTTGCGGGGTTTTTCATGTTTTTTCATGTTTTCCACCAAACTAGACAGCTCGGGATTTCGTCCACCCGCGAAACGGAAACTCTCTGATGACTGATGTGTCTATTGTTGTTTATTTCGGCTGCGAAAAAAAAAAAACAAACACACTCACACAATCGCCCGAGTGTCATTCATCATGCTGTGTATAGTTAGGGGATGGGTGGGTAATTAATGAAAATTATTTTTAGCGCAACGGATTAGCGCACGTGCGGTTTATCAAGACGAATCATCTTTTCTTGTCCGGGCTAGCAGTCACAATGGAGAATAATGGGGACGTGCGCGCTGACAGGCTTATCTTGAGTAATTGTTGAGCGTTGCGATAGTTGTCAAAGGTGGGCGACTTCACCTCTATGCAGCTCGCTATAATGGATGGCTAATTGATCGGCACGATCGCAGCTAGTTTAGAGAAGTTCGGATCTATGGAAAAACGTTTGACAGCTGAGTGGCGTTAATCTAAACTTTGATGGAGCGTTTGGGGGGTTCTGAAATTTCGCAGACAATTGAAACAGTGAAAGGAACTGCCAACTGACGTCAGCATGTTGTGAATACGTGCGAGTTTAGGTAGGTTGGACGTATCGGTGCTTGTCAGTTGTGGATTTACCTCGGAGGGTAGCAAGTTGGTGACGGCTTCAAAAGAGCCATGCTGTACGGAAAGTTTCACCTATATAAACGCGGTTTCAAATGATCGCGAACTCAATCGAATCGTGTATCTATAGAGAGAAAAAGACAGGGAACGACTTGTGATCTGTCTGAAAACCACACCGCACCCCATCTGTCAGGGTAACAAACTCGTACACCCCGCCCTGCACAAAGTTATGTTCATTTCATGTTGCATTACATTTCATCGCCACAGACGAAACAATTCACTGTTCGTGATCATACGGCGATCGCATCTGACGCATTTCCAGAGCAAAATTCGAAAACAAGACACCACTCGTTCGTTCTCCCTTTTGGATTTCGAAAACAAATTCTCAAAATTAAACCAAAAGAACAAAATAGAACCGAACAACCGACAGAATGCAGATCAGCAACATCATCAACGGACGACCAAGCCCAACGCTTTAACTCACTGAGCAAATGTCGGTCTTGCGGTGCCAATGTGCGTAATTTATAGCTGCCAACGATTAAAATATCGAGATCGAAACCGCCCGATAAGCTGCTTAATTCTGTGAATTGAGACACAATTTTCTGTGGTCTCGCAATGCGCGCCCAAACCGAGCCAGAAGAAAAACAACAAAAAAAAAAAAAAAAAAAAACACCAAATGCTACTTGTCCACGGATACCGGAATCGTAGGAGCCACGCCATCGCATCATCTCTCGCGCAGATGGAACAAAAAATCACCCAAAGATATCACGCGCGCGATCAGCAGCTCGCGAAACTCATATCTTTCACCTGATCTACTGTTTCTACAATGTGATGATGATGATGATGAGGCTGCTGTTGCACTCTCCCGAATTAGGGGATGGCGAGGATGAAGATCACACAGCGTCTTCGTCCACACACACGAGTACGAGTATAAGCAGCATTCACATGTGGAAAGATTGTTTATCTTCGGTGGATGTTCGAGTTGTTTTTTGCCTGCGCCTTTGTATACTTATTTGTTGGTTAAACTATTTTATGGTTGTTCTGCGGTTTGGCTGCTCCGTTTGTGCATCGATGGACGATCGAACTCGCATATACGCGTCGAATATCTGTCGAAACATTTTGTATTGACCCGCTGCACGTAATGAACGCGAACATGAGTGTGTAGAGTTGGTATGTTGCGCGAATCATGTTACGCTGTCAATTTGTTGTGCGCTTGCACGTTCCGAGGTGGTGTGCATTGCACAGCACCGGGAGATGTCTGAAATGCGTGCCAGGCAGGTGATGGCCGGGCAGTCTGTGCCTCTATATGTCTGGGCGAGCGTAGTAAGAATATCTACACTTGCGATGAGATTTATACGGGAAAAAACGGGCTTGAGTCTGAGTCTCTCTTCAAAACTCTCTGAGACGTGCATTTTTTTTTTTTTAAACTCGCAATGGAGTTGAATTCGCTGGGCATTTTACTAATCGAATCTCCAAGGTCAACAAAAAATATGTCGCTTAGAAGGACACTGATAGATCGAGACAGGACTAGAGCTTTTCTGCACAATTTTTCATATAAACTTTTCACCCACAGGACGATGTTAAGTGCTGAGCATGAAGCTGAACATTTAAGCAGCCGATTTGTGGCACATTTCAAAGTGCATGACTAAAAATAAAACCCTGGTACATTTACTAAAAATAAGGCTTTTTTTGTGTCAAAACGTCCAACAAAATATTGTAGGTTACGCAGTATTCTAAATGATAACGTTTAACATAAAAAAAAAACCATACAACTTGACATAAAAAAAAACATATACCGACTCAAACACGTCTTTTATTCAGACTGACAGGCTTTCTTTCGCAGAATACTTAACAACCAGATCATAATAATATATAAAGAAAAGAGCTTACGGTTTACAATTAACAAAGTCGATAGTTCACATAAAAACTGTGGTTCACTGGTTCGACATTACAATTATGCATTGTCAGACAGTATTGTCTGTTCTTCATGTAAATATAAAAACATAAATAATTGATTATGTAAACGAACATTGGCAAATAAGAGCACAGGGTGGCCAAGGGACATTTTAATGAATTTAAAGTTGTTATACACATTTAATATTAGAAATGTCTTACAATATTTCTATCAAAATGACAATAAGTTTTATCTGGTCTTAAAACTTTTGTTTTATAACAAATTTATTTGTGCATATGAATTTTTGTTGTTAAATCTACCAAAATGCTGTTGATTTTGCGAAGAAATTTATCAATTTGACCTTTATCTTTTTGTTACATCAACAAAAGAAGTCGAAATTTTTTGTCATTTTGTTAAATCAGCAGTTGCCTTTTGTTGAATCTACCAAAATGGTGGAAAATAATGGAATAGTTTTAATATTCGCATTTTTAGAAGAATCGACCAAAAAGCCCAAAGAAAAAAGCCATACACAAAATTATGCTTGATCAACAAAATAGTCCTATTCAAATGCTGTTGATTTTGCGAAGAAATTTATCAGTTTGACCTTTATCTTTTTATTAAATCAACAAAAGAAGTTGTTAATACCTACGAAATGGTTTGTCATTTTGTTAAATCAGCAGCAAATATTGTTGATATTACAGAAATCATCTGTCAGTTCTTCAGTTGCCTTTTGTTGAATCTATAAGAATATTGCTGGTTATATAGAATTGTTCTCTGAGTTCCATTTGTTGATTCAACAAATAAATTGTAATGTGGATAGCATTAGGTATTAATACCAATTTTATTGCTCTTCTGAAAAATGTGAAAAATCGACTTAAGCCACTTAACCTTTTGAGTAAAGAAATGATCCGCAAACAAATAAGTTTAGCAATTAAATTTATTAAAAAAAGGAACTATAGAAATTACATCACATAATTTTTACTGGACAACATAGAAAATATCAAAATACACATCTTTAAAATTAAAAAATTAAATAAAAAAATAAAAAGGTCCGCTATACCTTAAACATCGACAAAGAGGTGGATGTAGTCATCTCCTTCGCTATTTAAGTTGCGTCTTTTAGTGTCGGTTAAAAAATCCGGGAACAAAGCGTTGAAGTAAAATTGTATCTATTTAATTTAAGATAATAAAATGCATATTCCCCCAAATTGCAATTCCTACCAATTTATGTCTGAGAGCCCGTTTACATGCTTTCCATTTTTCCTGGCCTCATCCATAAACGGATTTATTTACCTTTAAAATGGTGAACTCACTTTTTTAGGGAATTTGTATGCACATTAACAAACTACTTTACTTCGTGTGTCAAATTAATGACGCCATCAAAAGTATTGCATTGAATGGATAAGAATGTTTAAATTGTGTTTTTTTCAGTTCAACACTTGTGTTATTAATTCAACAAAATTTATGTCAAATATGCAAACTAAAATGTTCATTTCAACAGAATGCTTGTAGTACTTAAAGTCTGTATTTTGTTTGGCTAACAAACATTTTGTTTTGTCAATTTCACAAGTGATTTTTGGTTCTGATTTAATGGATGAAACAAAAACTTTGTTGAATCAACAATAAAATTGTTCAATTGATACAATATCGATTTATTAAACTGAAAATTGTGTTTTTTCAATCTGACAAAGAAGTTTTGTACACTCAGAAAAAAAAAAGATTGTTAAGCGAAGAATTTTGAGATTTTTAAAAAATTGTAAGTTAAAAGTTCTTGGTTCAAATATTATTTTTGTGAAGAAGAACTCGTTTTTAAGTTTTAAAGAATCAGCTATTCAGCTCCTAATTATTTTATTACATCATAGCCATCAATTTCATTCTTAAATCAAAGATTTTTGTGTTTGGGTTCATTTTAACCAACGAAAATTGTTGACTTTACAATTTTTTTTCTGAGTAGTAAATCATTTATCAACTATTTTTGTTGAAGTTTTGCAATTGCATTTTGTCAATTTTTTTCTCAGTGATACTTGATCAATATCAGTGAATTGTACGCACTTCGTAACCGTGTTTATTTGTCGACAAAACTCCTCCATCCATCCTTCAGCGAACACCTTTCTGAATTTCAAGCTCAAGCTCAACAAGCTTCGACTATCTTTTCGCACCTTTCTAATCGCTCTTGTGAGTTCAGATTAACCAACAAGGTACATCGTCGATGCTGGTGAGGTGGACGGTTCAGTTGAGGCTGTTCTTGCCAACGAGTGGGAGAAAAATTTTCATTTGGACACCCGAAAAGTCAGAAAGAAATATGGTAACTCTGCAGGGAAGCATCCAACCACAGCCACTATCTTAGGTGGTAGTCCAATATTACACTCGGCCTACACGGTTGCTCGTCACTGCGGTAGGTGCTCTTGTTACACCTACCTAGGACGAGGTCTTCCTCGGGTAAGTGGCTAGAGTCAAAGACCCCTCGGGCTAAATGTCCATTGGACTGACTCGCCCTTCTCCGACCATGTTGATGTAGGTGTACAGCTCGCTTGTAAGCCTTATTTTCTAAACCTCGTCAACACAAACGTGACCGAAAATCAGTTGAAGAATTTTGCGTTCGAAAAAATCGATGACCAAGCTAGTGCGCCATTTTAGCAGAGCTTGGAGTTTCCTTCCACTGGGTCTTACTACTCGATTGCCTTCTTAAGCCGGAGAAGCAGCGAATGTGATTCTTATGTGGTGTCTGCTACATCAAGTCCCTAAACACCTCAAGGTTATAGTTATACTCTGGTGCGACGTCGGGCGCTTGAACCTTTCGCAGAGCTTCTTCGTCTTGCATTGTTAGACTTTTTCTCGTTCATACTACAAGACTGGGATAGAGGTCTAAATTCCTCCGAAGGCTCTACCCAGATACCATGACCTGGTCGATTGGCAGTCTTTTGACTGTCAGTCTTCTGGCTGCCAGTCTTCTGACTGCCAGTGTTCTCTAACTGCCGAAATTGACCACCCGATTCGTGTATAAATTCAATTTATCCTTAAAAACAAGTATAAGCTCGCAGTCTTGAGTGTTTTCATCTGAAGCTGCATGCCCCTTTCGACACACGAACATTTCCACAACCAGTCTTCGTCACAACCAGTCAGAGATTCACCTTGCAATCAAAACGATGACGATGTCAAACGACATTCTTGCTGAAGCCTTGGACCTTGCCCCCATTAAAAGTTTCCGTTTAACGACTTTTAACGCTTCTCACACGTCTCGGTAACCACACTCGGTGCTTCTGCCGCAGCCTGGCAGATGCAGTAGCCCATTTGTCATGTCGCACGATCTGTCACCTCGGCGATCCTCATCTTCCTCAATTTCAAGATGACATTGATAAAATCTCCATATACCCACTGAAGCCGTTGAACTTTTCCCAGCTCATTATGAGAGCCGCCTGGATCCTGGTGCTATGCATGCGCTCCTACTCAAAATGAATCATTTTCAGCACGCAACTCCACTCTATCGATGAAGACATCATCCGCAGAGAGGTCACAAATCAAAATGTCCACTTGTAGGTATGTCACACACAGTCTCGCCTCAAATACGAGTACGTGTCCCCGTGTTAATTAACTTGAAAATTAGTCCATAAGCGGGGTGAGCTCAGTTTTGCCAGGCCAAATAGTGCAGCTTAAGTGGCGATTCAGCCCTCGAGGCGCTGCTGGCTGCGTTAGATGTGTCGCTGACGCTGTGTGTCGTGTGCTGACTGGAAATTTTGTGAACTCTGCTTGTGTGTTGAAACAAATTAATGAATGCGTTGCGATGATCTCAGGGCTCAGCTGGAAACTGATATGGGACACGAATGAATAAAAGCAAAAGCCAATAATTTATCCAAGAAAACGCGCTGCCCGATTGAATGATTTATCGCTGAGAGGTTTTTGAATTGAAATTGAAGTTGTAAATCAACTGTCAGTTGGACACAGACACAGAGGCGATTTCTTTGTTCGAAATGCGTGTATATTGGGATGCCATTCTGAGAGTTGGTATAATTCAATCTACAGTTGGTGTCAGTCATCGTTTTGGGGGTGGCAACTAATTAAAAATTATTCGTCATGTTTCCAAATTCGATCGAGTGTGCGTGGGTGGGTGACTTGAGTCGACGGATTTGAGGAGAGGAAGCGGGCATGCCATGAATTCGATTAGAAATACTGGCAGAGTTGTTCCTTTGTTGGTCCACCCTTGGGTACATCCCCATGTACCCCCGTCCACTGAGTTCACATTGTCCCAGAGTGAATTTGGTAGGGATTGCAACAGATTTCGCCATCTAAAAACTCCGCCGTGCATTTGGACAGCCACCTCAGACAGAAGCATTTCTATATACAAAGGAGCGATCGTTTTGGCTTTTGGCAGATCAACTCTGGAGTCTAAAAAAAATTTGGGGGCTTAAAAATCAATCGACTTAAAAAAGAAGTCGACAGATTTACTGACTGAAAATTCCACTGGTGGAGTCTCAATCAGCATGGTGCATATGGACGGCAACTTCGCAACGATCTTTCAAGTCGAAGTCCAGCAATTCAACTCTCTACTGGAAACTTTCTTAGAAAGAGAACAACGATCTTCCAAGTCGAAGTCCACCAACTCAACTCTGTGCTGGAAAATGTTTGAGACAAAGTCAGTCAAGCAGCTCTTTTATCAAGTGAATTCAACTCCAGACTCCAGTTTTGAGACCACAACTAACATAACCAGAAGATAAAAAGGGGGAGAAGGAAGTTGAGGGAGCTCAAAACGAGCCTGTGGAGTTGAGAAATTTGATGATTTTGTTGAAATGGACCCGTTTGAATTGCTATCGATCGCTTGCTCGCAGAAAAGTCGCTGTCTTCTAAATTCCACGGCACTAGGTATTCAAACCTAGCGAAAGGGATGATGTGCTTGCTCCAGAGGCTCAACAACTGTCCTTCATTTGCCCAGAACCTTCTTACGGTCTACCATCCTACAACTCCAAGACGGAGGTACACTGAACCAAATCGCGTTGTCATATTGACGGAAATATTTTTTTAATCATTGAAGAATCAGTTATTCAGATCGACAATTTTTCATAATATTTTTCGTGTTATTGAAGATTTAATATTCAAAATCAGTAACGTTTCTTCAAATGCTGCTCTATTTATTATATTATTCAATCGGATGAATTTATTTTCAAATTGACAAAACCGACATTTTTAAGGTTATACTGATAAAAATAGTTAGGTATTTTTAAATAATCAGTTATTCAAATTGAAAATTGTTTATCAAATCCCTTCAATTTGAATAAATTTCTTTAAATGGAGGAAAACGTTTTCTTCAAATTGTAAAGTTTAATCAATTTGAAGAAGTTTCATTAAAATGTAACAGCCTTATTTATAAACTCACCGTAGAGTCTGCTTATCTTCACGCACCCTCTAAAATGTCCTTACACAGGAAAACGTGATTTATAAACGAAAAGCACTTTGCGTAAACCCTGCGTAACTTTAAACGCAAAAATTTGCGTTTAGAGGTTGCGAAAAGCTTGCATATTTTTAGTTTCGTTTTTGAAATGTCATTTTGTTTACATTTTTTTCGGGGTAGATTTGAAAATTTAAAAAGAAACTAAAAATTGAATTAAAAATGCCGTTGAGGTTCATGAATTTTGTTAACGACATTGATATGTATGATCGACTTAATAAATGAAAGTTCAATTCCAAGAAGGCGAAAATTATATAAAACCAGACTCCACCCCAATTTTCCGACCGTCTTCTTTTTATTTGCTGCTTCATTTTTGTTTAAAAACAAAATAAATCTCACAAGAGAGATGTCAGTTTCTATTCATAGAAACACCTGATATCATTCCGCAGGGAAAAAGTAAGAGATTTCGGTTTTTGTAATAGTTTCCTACTTATTTAGACACCAACCTTGCGTAGTAAACAGTCAGGGGACATTTTTTTATAAATAATAATTTCAGCAAAGCCACATAGAGGCTGCGTAAATTTTTACGCGATGTTTAACTAAACAACATCGTAGAGGCGTCATAGGGGAATCTAATAAATACGGCTGTAAATGTTTATTGTTGTTTTCGACGTGAAAACCTTATATTCTTGTAAGTGAAGTGGTGCAATGCAGATTAATAGTATCGTGTTCGTGTCAAGCCAACGAATAAATAGGTAAGTAAAAAATGTTTGTCCAAAAACACATTCGAATATGTAATACCTAATTATTTTCTTTTATTTCAGATGGTCGCTGCTGTGTAATTAATAATTATAAATCGATAAAAGCCTTAAATTATAAATTATTTATTATTATCTTAATTACTCTTTTATTATTATAATTATTATAAGTTGTTTGTAAGCTTTAAATTTATTAATTATTTATTTTTATTACAATTACCTTATTATTCTTATAAATCCATTAAATACTATCATATTATTACATCATAAATAAAAATAAAAAAATATATTTATTTGTTTCAATGGGCCTTGACAATTTTATTTGAACCAAAATAACATGAAATTCAAGAATATTTCATCAACTTCAACAAAATCTTATTTGTGGAATAAAAAAATATTTAAACCAAAGAAAAATCATTAATTTATAGAAAACGATGCATCATATTGAAGAAATAGACGTAGAATTGATGAAAAATTATTCAGCTTGAACAAAGTAAGGAGTTGAAAGGAATATTTGTTCTTCAATTGAATTGAAGAATTTTTCTTCATTTGGAAAAGAACATTTTATGTTAAATTGAAGAATCAGTATCCACTGAATTTTACGAAAGAATAATTAGTCCTATTCAAAGTGAAAAATGTTTGTGGAATTAACACCACAATGAAAAACGTTATGCATTTCATCAAAATGAGAATATTTCTTATATAGAACAAAATTTTCATTAAAACAACGGAGAGGAGTTGTTGACTTATATTGATCACCGTTTCTGCAAATCTACATGCTTTTTTATCAATATGACTACTCAATTTGGTTCAGTGTAGACTCTTGGAGGCTCAAGTCGTGCAGAAGTGTTAACTGTTAGCTACAGTGGTCCCTACTCTCTCAAGTGTCACCTTCACACAATCGGCAACAGTTTCGCTGTCGATATCGTCAGCTTAGGCAAGACTCTTGGACGAACTTTACAACCTTTGTTGGCTTGTTACCTTCGTTACATGAAAGCGCGTCACCCGGACTTAAAACCTTTTTGGACACCAAAGATCTCTCGCCGCCTTCGGTGAGGCAACAAAAAAATTCCTCCACGGCCATCGCGATACGAAGACGAGCGACATTTGTCAGCGCGATGCCACAACTTGACAAGACTTTGTGTGCATCGATTTCGTAGGTGTTCCTATTTTTTCAAAAAGAGTGGGGTCTTTTATACCGCCCCCGGGTCGATGGCCACTCAGCCTGTCGATCATTCGATTGCAGCCGCATAACTCATATAACCCATCCACTGTTGGCCAGTCATTCTGGTGCCATATGCGGATACCATCCATCGCGAGCCCCACCCGCCGCACAGACATGACAAGCGACAGCCATCGTGTACATATAGCCAGCTCTCAACTACGCGCCACCATTCTGTCTGTTATTTTATTATAAAGCGACAGTCTCATCAGAAATTTATGATCACATTTAATATCGACTGACAATTGCATCGGGGGCATAATTTTTAATGACTCCAGTGATTCTGTGATTCTGCCGGCTCCTGCAATTATAATTCGTCTCGTTGTGTCTGTGTGTGTGATTGTGGAGTGGACGCTTCATAACATAAATTCAACGCGCCCGCCTGACACGCAGTCATTCTCCATTCGCACATACAATTGAATCTCAATCGAAAATTGTGTCCGTGTATAGGTATGTGCGTTGCAAGGACAGCGATTTATCCAATCCAATCCAACAGGACACCGAGTTCTGGCCATTTTCCATCCATCCGCTGACAGAGATGGAGAGCATGGACGCAACGACAACGACAGCGGCAAAAAAATATACTGCCGCCTATAATAATCGTAATAATGAAGCACAGTCGATGTGGCATCATTTGGGTCCTTGGAGCCACCCACCAGCAACGACCAGCAGCAGGTCGCCCTCATCATCGGTGCCGCGCCGCTGCCGTTGTCGTCATCGTCATCGTCATCACAGTCATCGTCGTTGTCGTTCCCATTGAGAGATATCACGAAATAATCATCGTTAACGCGTAATGCATTGCATGTTCTGCGCGCCGCGATATCCTTTCGTTACGAGTGGAAAACGCATCCCCTTATCGCCGACACATTTGACCCGATAAATCAAAATTATTTCTGCATGCCCAGGACATTACTTCGTTTGTGTCGAATGTCCTGCGTGCTGAGTGTCAATGCGAATCCGGCTCGCTCTAGGTGTAATCATTTTCGGTGTTCGTTTCGTGTGTGGCGACAATTTTCACGCGGACGAGTGCCGCTCGCAGTTAACACGCAGGATCCCTGCCCCATAAATCGATCAAAATTCGGACCCAGTGTGCAGTTTATGCAGCAGAATGCATCCAACAGTCAGGATGCGACGGATACACCATCAAGTGTCGACTCATGCATTTATACAGGGACGAAATTGTGTTGAATCATTTTCACATTTTCTAATCAAAAGGAATGTTCGGGACACTCTCGCTCATTGTCCAGTTCAGTCTGGTGATTGATTTACGATTCGTCGAAGGATGCGCATTGAACTGATTCTATTGAAGGGATCTTCTGCTTGAGTGGTGCCTTTTTCCGTTTGCGTCCTGTTTGTGACATTGAATTCATCTTAAGTTCGTTGTGAGCCGTGGGAGAGATTTCATGTCATCGTGGAGTGCTGCTGCCTTTCAATGGCGAAAGTGGTGAATTGTGTTGATGCGGTGATGAGATCCTGGGAATCGGGCCAGGTGGCTTTTGTTACACCCGGAATTGACTTCGACTTGTCGTTTTTCCTGATTTTCTTCGGCTTGTCGTGTACTTAGTCATGTGGATGTGAAGAGATGTGTGAAATTAAAAGCTTTTCACTGTGCTATTCCATAGAAGTGGGTGTCCTTGTTCGGTTTGGGTTGATGAATGGTTTTGAGGGTTCATTTTTTTGCTACCATTTGGTGTGCTTTAATTTGTGGGGACGATTTTTTAAAGATCGTTCTTGGCTGTTGATATGGCAAAGCGAAGGCCAATTTACATTTAAATTTGCCAGTTTTGTCAAAGTGACCCAGCGTCCGATCTCGTGGTCGTGGTACGACGACAGTCCGACACTTTCCCAACTACCACTCTCCGATTTAGTTCCACGTTTCGGTGACTACCAAGCTCCAACGTGGTCCGACGATTTTGCATCTTTCCAACATCGTTGCTCGTTTCTCCAACTACTAAGCTTCAAAGTGGTCCAGCGTTTTCTTTGTCTACTACACTCTGATGTGGTTCGATGTTTCGCCAACTACGAAGCTGCAGCAATGTCCGACTTTTTGCGGCTACACTTCTTTTCTTTGACGTGGTACGACTTGTTTTGTTTCAATTTTGTACGAAGTCTGACTAAACGCGTTGTAGTAGTCCCCCCACGATTTTTCCGTCTAGCACACTCCCATGTAGCTCCACGTTTCGTCGACTACTAAGCTTCAAAGTGGTCCAGCGTTTTCTTTGTCTACTACACTCTGATGTGGTTCGATGTTTCGCCAACTACGAAGCTGCAGCAATGTCCGACTTTTTGCGGCTACACTTCTTTTCTTTGACGTGGTACGACTTGTTTTGTTTCAATTTTGTACGAAGTCTGACTAAACGCGTTGTAGTAGTCCCACGATTTTTCCGTCTAGCACGCTCCCATGTAGCTCCACGTTTCGTCGACTACTAAGCTTCAAAGTGGTCCAACGTTTTCTTTGTCTACTACACTCTGATATGGTTTGATGTTTCGCCAACTACGAAGCTACAACAATGTCCGACTTTTTGTGGCTACACCTCTTTTCTTTGACGTGGTAAGACTTGTTTTGTTTCAATTTTGTACGAAGTCTGATTAAACGCTTTGTAGTAAACCCACGATTTTTCCGTCTAGCACACTGCGATGTAGCTCCACGTTTCGTCGACTACTAAGCTTCAAAGTGGTCCAACGTTTTCTTTGTCTACTACAAAAAAACATACGGTTTGATGTTTCGCCAACTGATAAGCTACAACATGGTCCGACTTTGTTGTTGCTACTCGCTTCATGGTATTGAGAACGACTTTTTTCTCGACTACAAGACTCTTATGTATTTCAACGTTTCGTGGACTTCTTTTCTTGGACGTGGTTTGAATTTTTTTGCTGATTCGCTTCAAAGTTGTCTGACTACACTCCGAAATGCTTTCACGTGTCTTCGACTACAATTACTAAAGTTCAACGTACTCCGATGTTTCTCTGTCTGCTAAACTCTTCTCTGGCTACTACGCTTCAAAGTAGTCCAATGTTTTCTTTGTCTACTTCACTCCGGAGTGGTTTCAATTTTCGCCGACCACAAACATTGTCCGACTTTTTTGCAGCTACCCGCTTTGAGTATTGAGATCCAAATTTTTTACATTTTTTGGACTACTACACTCTTATGTAGCTCCACAAGTCGCCGACTACTAAGCTTCATAGTAGCCCGACGTTTCTTCGTCTGCTACATCGGACGTTGTGCCACACGCTTCAAAGTAGTCGGACGATTTTTCCGACTACTTTTCAACTTCTTTGCCTTGATGTCGTTTGAGAGGGAGTACTGATTTGTGATGCGACATTTAGGTAGGCCAAACTACTGTAGGTAACCCATCAGTCAGCGGACTGAAGCTCCCTAAAATCCTTTAAATTTGGAGTCCGATTATGTCTTTAAAAATATAACTGCATTAAAAATGCCTCGTTGACGTCCGAAGTCTACAGATAGCTCTACTCCTAACCTGCAGTAGGTAATTTGCTAGTCCCGATTTCGCCTAAACGTCTCGCAGGCATGCATTAACTGTGCCGGCTGCAGTGCAAATAAAAAAAAACTCTTATCTAAAATTAAAATCATCGGACAATCGAAGGAAGAAAATATCAAATCAAGTTCTCTGCTCATCCCCCACCCGCCCCAGATCGACCCGACCGACAGTGGAACGATTTGAATGAATGAATGACCTGCTGTACACAAAAGTACAAATCAGAAAATGAGATGTGTGTCCTGCATCCCCATCTCTGCGCTGCTGCTAAGCAAATTGCAAAACATATCGGTGTCCACTTTAGCAGAAAATATGAAATTTCTTATCTACCCACCCCTCGGGGCTGATGTGTGGACCTGTGGACATCAAGGGAGGAGGTCGAGACGAAGACGACGACCGTCCACCGGATTAAGGTTAGAAAATATATATTGGTTACCTGACAAATCCTTAAAATGGCATTATGAAGAAAATTCACATTTTCCAGAGATGACCGCACTCGGGCGAGGGGACGACTACGGTGCCCTGCCATCAGCTGAACAGATGAGTGCAACCAACAACCTTAGGAAGGACACATCCCCGAACCGGATCATATAACGGCAACAATAAAGTTCAAAAATGAAATTATCTCCCCTTCGGCGATATCACAAGGACTCTTTGAACTGTCTGTTGCATCAATGCTGAGCTGTGCTAGAGCTGGGGGTTCGCTCCACAGTTATGGACTAACTACGAGTGCATCTGAAGCCAAAGTGAAATTGAATGAAGAAATGAAAGAACTTGTATTCAGATACTGCAGCATCAGTGGAGCTGTATAGATTGAGAAAAATCCCAGCGTACACCCGAACGTTTTGAATCTTCATTTTAATGGTCAGCTCGCAGTCGTCCACCTGATGATGAGTATGTGTGTGCAGTGCTGTGTGCCAAGGACTTGCAACGAGCCCCAAACAAACGAGAAAAGATATGAAAAGAGTCATGTGCATAAATTGCTCACAAAAAGGATTCTCAGTCCGGACGGGAATAGATCTGTATGACAACGAACAGAGGGAAGATGTATTTTTTTTTTTGCAGTATCCTGTATAATGCAGCAGCAGTGGACGGACATCGAGAGTGAATGCGCATTCCAGTGGCTTGTAGCAAATGAGAATGGAAATGTGTTTTTAATTTTCATATCTTGCACAGAGCAGGACATCATACTGAATATGAGACGCCTATTGTGGATGTGTATCCCCAGTGACAGTCAATTACCATTTCAGAAGGAGCTCTCTGGCAGGAGAGCGGGGGTGAGCAGGTGGCGCATCGGGTAACCAGAAATGATTGGAAATGACAGATTATGAGCTCGTTATAAGAGTGGACACGGACATGTTATGCAGTTGGTGGGGGGATATTCAATTTGAGTCGGGTGGAGCTGAATCTTGGTGGAGGAAGCGAGTCCTTTGGAAAATTACGAGTGAGCCCTATTCGAGCTTTCAACGTTTTTTGCGCTAGGAAGCTGCTCTACAAAAGATTCCAGTGAGGCTATGGCAGGTGGAGTCACTTTCTTCAAAGTGGAGAAAGGACTTAAATTGAAAAAATTCCGAAGAAATTCTAGCTTGCATCTTGTGGGACCTTAAATTTACGTGCAAATGAAGGCCTAAGCTTAGAAGCTGTCTCAGGCCAGTTGTAATGTCAGATTTTTCCCATCAGTCATTCATGGGAAGTGCACAAATGTTGAAATGTAATATTTATATTTTGTGGGGGGCTCAACCGGGGACTTAGGTAAATATTCCACACTAATCAATCGGGAACGGGTTCTTAAAAATGGCAGGAAATGCCAGCAGTTTATGGCCCAAACTGAAAAAGTCAACCTCCGAGCTTACCCCAAACAACCTTCAAATTGTAAACGCCATAAAACGGGCTCTAAAAAGCTGAAAAGGCTGACCTACAGACCCAAGAGCTTAAGATTTATACTCCAAACGGCCTTTAAAAACTAAATGTCATAAAAGGGGCTCTAAAAAGCTATAAGGGCGGATCTACAGACCCAAGGGCTGAACATTTATACGCCAAACAGCCTTCAAATACTAAATGTCATAACATAAGAGCTCCGAAAAGCTGAAAACTTGGTCCTACAGACATAAAAGCTTAACATTCATACCCCAAATTGTCTTCAAATTATTGTGAATGCCATAAAACGAGCTCTGAGAAGCTGAAAAGACGAACCCAAGAGCTCAACATTTATGGCTCAAGCTGCCTTCAAATATTAAATGTCATAAAACGAGTTCTAAAAAGCTGAAAAAGCGTACCTAAACACCGAAGAGCTCAACATTTATGCCCCAAGCTGGCTTCAAATACTAAATGCCATAATAGGAGCTCTAAAATGCTGAAAAGGCGGACCTAAACACCGAAGAGCTTCACAATTATACCTCAAGCTGCCTTCAAATACTAAATGCCATAAAAGGAGCCCTAAAAAGCTGAGAAGGCTGACGTACAGACTCAAGAGCTCAACATTTGCGCCCCAAATCGTCTTCAAAAACTAAATGTCATAAAAGGAGCTCTAAATAGCTGAAAAATCGGACCTACAGACATAAAAGCTCATCATTTATGCCTAAAACGCCATAAAAGGGGCTCCAAAAACCTAAAAAGGCGGACCTTCAATATCAAACGCAGAGCCATAGATAGAAAGGATGAAGAAACAGTTTTGCGATGGAGCTACCTTCGACGTCTCCAAAACGCGTTCAGTTCGACTACAGACCGCTGAGTCGAATGCGAATTGCAAACTGCCAAGAAAATCTGTTCTAAAGACTGAGGGATTTTGCAAACTACCAGGAAAAGCTGTTTTGAAGACAGAAGGTAGTACCGACATTGGGTGACATCGCTAACAGCTACTAGGTCCTACATTGACTCAGCAAGTCGAAGGATAAACCCAATCCTTAGGAAAACATTGGTTAGACTTCTCAGAACGGGTGTCGAGGGATGCAATAAGTGCGCTGGATATCGGTATGCAAAAGTCTCAAAGGCGACCCTCTAATGTCTAAGACCCTAAAAAAAGGCGAATCCGAGAAATTTCCAAACTTGGAATGACATCGCTTGTGGAGCACCCAAGGCTGGTTATAGTGAAGAATAATGTAAACATCGAAGCTTTCCGGGAGCTCTTCGCTACGTGGATTGCATTCCCGGAACCTTCATGCAGGATGTACGACCTGGAAAATAAACAGCGCGATCTCAAGAGAGAGACAGTTTTCAGTTAAGAAAATTCTTTACAGGTGCTTCGTAGCTCAAATGAAAGAAGTCTTCAATCCAGAGGTCTCGTCGTGTCTGTTGCGTTAGCAAATACTTCATCAATGGAAGGAACAGTCGCATAAAATCCTTCGTCTTCTGCTAGTCAAGTGCTTTGCATTTTAGCCTACCCTGCGCACATGCGTCACAATATAGCATTTTTTTCAGGCAGTTCGCTACTGACAAGCTGTCAAATTTAACAACAAAAACAGGGAAGCTGTCAAATTTTACAACAACAACAGGGAATCGTGCACATGAAGCAATCTTTCGTTGCTTTGATTGCATTGATTTCATCGGTTGGACCCGTCAGTGCTTCCTGCAAGACATCAGTTGCGGTCTCTGTGGTCTACGGATTAAAAGGATGCACAGTTCTCCGCCTATTTGACGTGTTTATACCAAAGTTGAAACCGCACTTAAGGCGATTGGGGAGACTGGAAACAGAGTATCAGAGCCTGGAGAGACTTCGTCGGTTGAACGGTCTAAAGCACTCATGACCTATCACCAATACTTCCACCAATGCTGTGCCTGCGAACATACCTTTTGTTTTTTTGGCAAAGCTTTGATGGTGCCAAAAGTGGTGCCTTACTGCTCTTCCCTACGCAGCTCTAACACCATTGCAGCAGATGGGCTCAAGAAGCAGGTCATTTAAAAACATTTCGTGGTCCATGGACGGTCTCATGCAGATGAATGATTTACCACATCCGGTGTCACGTTGTCGTCCACTGATATAAAGCGCGCAAATCACCGACAAGGGTTGTGTGCCAGCCTCGTCCATAAAGCCTCATAACTTTGACGAATATATTATTTTGTTCGCGCGCTGCAAATTCTTGATTTGAGCCGCAAGGACCAAGGGTTCGACACGAAATCGGACTCGGTGAAAAGTTTCACTCGAACTGCTACCACTGTGCGCGGTGCGCGGTGCGCGGTGCGCGGCACACAAAGTCATTATAAAATAACAACTTTATTGGCGGGTAATTTATTCTGGGGCACTGCGATAAAGCGGGGCAACTTTGAAATGACGACGACTACGTCGGTTGTAAATTAAATGTGCTCCCAGCTCGAATGTTTATTTATTTGGGAGTATATGGCAGTGGCACCGCCACAGTCTGGTATGCCACTTGAGATTGAGCCCATACTCGGTCTCGAGAGCGCGCCTTTGTGTGATTCGAATGCCATAATTCATCGAATTTATTCGTCGCACTGCAGCATGACACATTATTTACATCCAAACAAAAGGTGAAGGTGCTCTCGCTCTCCGGGCTGATGTCCCGTCGTCGTTGTTGTTGCCTGATGCTGTGCTGCCTTAATTGCTTCAGGTTGCTGGTGGAGGGAGTTGGCGGCGCGGTGATAATGACGGGCTATGATGATGATGAGGATGATGCTGATGCTGATGCCGCAACTTTGTAGCGCTCCCAAGATGTATCAATAATCGTGTCGAGTGACACTGGCAGTCACTGTGGTTATTGTTGGTCGGAATTTATTGGCTATTTGGGCGCAGTTTAAACAATGTTGCAGCTGACTTTTTGATGCAGTTCGAATGGGAATTGTATACGCGTGTCAATCATATCATGGTCGATAGTGCAGTCAATGTCGTTATCAGGACATTGACGCTGCCAAAACAAACTATATGAACCTGGAGCGAGTGTCAACCGGAATGTGTTTGTATACAAGAGGTGGACTTTGTCTGGATACAAATCCTGAAGGTGCCCTCCATTTATCTACAGAGTTGGATGGCCGAGGGTGGGATGAGTGGTACCGATGGGGGAATGCGAATTCAGGTGACTCGTCAGTGAGTGAGGTGCTTATAGGGCGGAGATGAGTCAAAATTCTTTTAACAAAATTCTGCTTTTAAAATTCCTTTTTCAAAATTATGCTTTTCAAAATTCTGTTCTGTTCAAAAGGGCGCGCTTTTTAACATTTTCCAAACCTTTTTTTATTCTTTGAGAATTTTGTAAAGCAGAGATGGAGAGCACATTTTTTTTCTAATTTTAGCTCCTCTTTTCTTAATTTTTATTTGGAGGCTTTTATTTCCTCCTGGGAGGAAAATAAAAAAATTGTCGTCGGTATTTTTTAAAAATACGATTTCATTTATTTATTTATTTCATTTTTATTATAGAAATACGAAAGTAAACCCGGTTTTTTGCTATGGTTTGCTATTGATAGTTTTTAGGAAGACTGAGGAAAAGTCTTTGTCAGTTCACTAAACCATCAATCGCAGCGTAACAGTAATTACAACGAGCCTCCTAGGAAAATGGTCGTAGAGTATTCGAAGATCCTACCGCGTCGATTGTCGAAGGAATTTGGTTAAAACATAATTTCGGCTGTTCTTTTATACTGCCGAAATCTATATATATAAAAATTGAGGCTTAAAACTGTGTTCGTTTGTCGCCGATTCACACCTTAAATCTTCTTCCAATTTTAACAAAAATTTCGCACATCTTTGGAATAGGTCTATTTATGGTTTCTGTGAAGTTTGGTTGAAATCGGAAAATATATGTGTGTGCTATGTGTGTGTGAAAAAAACACATGAATTTCAGTACATTTTGGGTTTTTTCTACACATTAACAACTTTTTATATAGTCGGGTAATTCGGATTTGAATGATTTTTTATTCTATTTTGTTATCTTGAAACAGGGATGTTTTGGGAAAAATGAAAATTCGGAAAGTTCTCAACAGGTGGCGCTGTAGGCACATTTCGTGTTTCATCTATCTCCTTCTATATATAAAGGGTTTTTCAACAGGGACGCTACAAAAGTAGAGCGACAGGGACAGCAAACGACGCCGAATTTCTTGCCGCTCTTTTGACATTTCTCTTCCGTAAGGTTTGCCATTTCATGATGGATAGATATTCGAGCCAACAACGAGTCGAAACTATTAAAATTTACTACCGAAATTCGGAGTCAGTGGCCTCAACGTTAAAAGCGCTACGTCCAATTTATGGTCGTCATAATCGTCCTAGCAGATCAACAATTGAGCGTCTAGTGGAAAAACTTGAATCCACAGGCACAGTACAAAATGTTCCCGTGCCAGTGAGACAAAGAAGTGCCCGTAGTGTCGAGAATATAGCTGCCGCTGAGGCTTCAGTTGAAGAAAGCCCAAATGTGTGTCTCACACGTCGTTCTCAAGCGTTGGGCATCTTTGTGACGTCGTTGTGGCGAATTTTGCGAAAAGATCTTGGCCTACATCCTTACAAGATTAAATTGACGCAAGAACTGAAGCCGCTTGACCACCAGAAGCGTCGTATGTTCGTGAGTTGGGCTGAGCAACAACTTGAAAGTGATTCGGATTTTCATCGAAAAATCATCTTCAGCGATGAGGCTCATTTCTGGCTGAATGGCTTCGTCAATAAACAAAATATGCGGTATTGGTCAGGCAGCAATCCACACGTACTCCATGAGTCATCATTGCATCCCGAAAAAATTACGGTTTGGTGTGGTTTATGGGCCGGCGGCGTCATTGGGCCGTACTTCTTCCGTGATGATCAAGAGCGGCACGTTACTGTGAATGGGAATCGCTACCGTTCAATGATAACCGAATATTTTTGGCCCCAATTGGATGATATGGACTTGGAGGACATGTGGTTCCAACAGGATGGCGCCACAAGCCACACAGCGAATGTCGCAATCAATTTATTGGAAACCAAGTTTGGAGAACGTGTTATCTCACGAAATGGTCCAGTCGCTTGGCCGCCTCGGTCGTGCGATTTGACGCCGTTAGACTATTTCCTGTGGGGCTACGTCAAGTCTATGGTCTATGCCAACAAGCCAGCGACGATTGATGAACTTCGTACGATTATCGAACGTGAAATTGCAGCAGTATCGGCCGATTTATGCTTGAAAACCGTCGAAAGTTGGCTTCAGCGTCTGGACTTCTGCAAGCGTGCCCGTTGTGGCCATGCAAAAGAAATCGAGTTCCATACATAATGCCATCGAACGTACTTTCACAGGAATAAAGAAAAAACTTTTGTAGCGCTCTTATTGAAAAACCCTTTATATATCAAAATTAGTCGGATTGTGCTTGAATCGATGTTCTCTTAATGCGTGAACCGATTTTGTTTCTGGAAACTTCAAATGAAAGGGGACGTCAATACCAAGGTTTGTATGTGTATTGGTTATACGAGTTATAGACATTTTAATGAACATACATTCTCCCAGAGAAGAAAAAAAATAAAAATAAATAAAAAATCCCTCACGATCTTCACTTTCATTGGATCGAATTGACGACATCACCAGTTGTCACCAAAAGGACGATGGACACTCTTCAACCACCGAAGGGAACCGATGGTGATTTCTAACTCTCAGCAGCGACTATCTGATACCATCTTTTAGGCCCTCCGTAGGTGCCCCGCCATTCACAAAAACCAGCCACCAGCAGAGTCCAGTTCCAACAGCAGCATCACTCACCCCTACCACACGCAACCGGGCTCCTGATTGAATTCATTCCTTTTAACATTTCAATTAGAACGCGCCGCACACACAACAATCTGGTTACAGGCTTGTCCGCAGCGTGATTGACCGCACCTTTCACTCGACCTGATATCCCATCGTCGACCTCGAGCCTATTTTTTTCATTTCACTTTACTCGGGGAATGCACTTTTTTTTTTGTGTTGCTGCTCAGTCCCAAGGGAAAAAAATCCCCACAACAGAGCAGCAGCTCAGTCATTCTCGATTCAATTTAATTAAAGCAATTTTCCACTTTGACCACTTCGCACACAGATAAGCACGGGGTCGGCGATGCTTGTGCATCCTGTTGCCGGGTCGTGCATCCTTTCGCTGCGTTGTCCAGTCCATCTTTTGGACAGGTTACCCGTATTTTTTGTTTGGCTGATGTCTGCTCTTCCGCACCGAATGCATTCGTCGTGCAGTGGACTTCCACCCCTCAATCGAACAAAGGGTAGGTCGGTTAAAAAAAAACGGAATGCGAGCTTACGGAATGTGTTGCAACAGTGTTGGGCCTTGGCTTTTGCAACCGTCCCCCCGAAGGTAATTAGGGATGAAAGCCATCATCCCTTTGGTCGAAAATTGATGAGCTCATAACGAAAACTAATCTGTATAAACTCACCCGAAAAGGACCATGACCGGGGACCGGGAACGGGTACAACAAAATGAAAATGGCGGCAACGACGACCGACGCCTTGGGTGGCAGCTAGAATTATGGCAGAGAGCTGTCGCTTCAATTCACCGAGAGCTACCCTGCTGTACTGTACACCCTTCGAGATAGCATCTTCTTTATGCGACTTCTTAGTATTACTCGATCTTATCGGTGATGTGATTTACTTCAATCTATTTACAGTTATACAGGATTCCAACGTTATTCCGGGGAATTTTTCTTTGAACTTTAGGGGGGTGGTGCTTTTATTTTTTTATTTTTTTTTTTTGGTCTGCTGGAGGTTGTGCGGAAAGCGGATAAGTTGATTCTCTGCTGCCACACATATAACACTGGAACTTCGAAGCGGAGTTTTATTTGACAGCGAGTAATGGTAATGGACGTGATAAGTTAAAGGTTATGGGGCTGCCGCCAACCGACCGACGCTACAGCGAGATGGCAGTAGTTTCAATTTTTTGCCGAATTTTCTTCGTTTTCCTTGAGACGGTTGACACCTGAAAAGAGACGATTGGCATGGAGAATAAAATGGCTACCGCCTTCAGCCGGAAGGAGGTGGTAAAATTTATACCGGCCACCATAATAGTAAATTGTTGGTCGCACCGTTTTCGCCTCGGCTATGTGTGTATTTTCGTACAAAGCGATTGTTATCGTTTTGCGGATAAGAATGGGGATATTGAGAGTCTGGCTCCGATGTTGGTAGTTGAACGAATCGGGAAATTGTGAACTAAATCTTAGGTCGGAACACCTAAGTCCTAGTCCTATATGAATCGAAGGAGCAAAGATGGCTCCGTGAATGCCCTTGGAATCGGCACTTGTTGAATGCAAGCAAATATTCCCAGGAACATCAAACAGTGATTGAAATGGTTAATGGAAATAGTTTCTGTGGTTTAAAGTCAAAATTGCAACGCGGAAAAAGCGTAATCCATCACTCAAAAATTATCTGTTTTCAAACACCTGTGCTTTTGAAACTGACACGGAATATGGAGATTTAAATCGAACATATCTATCTCTAGCCTTTTGTCTTTTAGATGAGCTAATAATCTCGGACTGTTTCGAGGTCTGTCATATCTTGAGTTGGGCAACGGAAAATCGGTTTTAGGCGGATTCCCCCAAATACAGCTGGGGGGCATCATTTTACAAAAATCCTCCGGCTATGTTCGGGGCAAGTTGTACCCTTTTTAGACACAGCCAACAGCTTTTCAATCGCTCCGGTAGTTACTTCTCAAACTGGGCAACAAATTTCCGCTTTTTGCACCTTTTTTCGAATTCTCAGTAGAGGCCTCTTAATATTTTATGAGGAACTATTAGCTGAAAAATTTTACAGGGAAAGAGCGAGGTTGTAAAGTGCGATCCAACGATTGGAATGGTGAATGAAAATAGAAGCTATTTTAGTTCTTCTCCGAAAATGCATTCACTCAGAAAGAAAATTGTAATGCCAACAATTTTCGTTGGTTAAAATTAACCCAAATACCAATTTCTTTGATTTAAGAATGAAATTGTTGGCAATTGTTGTAATAAAATAATTATGGAGAGTATATTATTCTTACGCTGAATACCTGACTCTTTAAAAGTTAACAATCAGTTCTTGTTAATAAAAGTAATATTTGAACCAGGAACTTTTAACTTAGAATTTTTTAAAAATCTGAAAATTCTTCGCTAAAAAATCTTCTTTTTTCTGAGTGTTCGGCCCCGAAAAATGGTGGGTGATCAGTCGGCTCTGATCGAGCAGAAGTGTTTCCTTGTTTTGATGTGAATTTTCTACACAAACGTCACTGCGGGTCATAGTTTTAACACTTTCCCATCGAAAACAGACCACTTACCAATGCACTATACCTAAATAGGTCAACTGGGGTAGCAACCGGAGAGCTTAAAGTGATCTCTAAGACCTGCTTGACACTTCTTCGATTTAGAAGTTTAACCATCTTTGTTCTCCATTAATTTATTGGGTCGCTAACGTGGAAACTTGCGGAGCATCGCTGGCTTTTCTCGATAGGGCCTTACTGAGAAGTTGCCTCTTACTTCCATATCAACAGCGAATGTTATTCTAAATTGAACCTCCAAGTTGATGTCGCTGCCAGAGGTGATAGCAAAGTCTACCTAGACTAATTTTACACCTAAATGCTTGGAGGTTATAGTTGTCAATGGTATATTGCTCTGTTGCATCTCAGTGCTCTCGAACTGCATATCATTCTTTTTATTCTCGCTTACGAGGACTTACGAACTAAGTCAACTTCTGAAGCTTCTGATACGGTGTCAGAGAAGGAGACTGCTCGCCGATAACCTCAATGTAGCCTATAGGTATACTGTATACACCAATAAGAAGATTAAAAAAAATCAAGTGCACGACTGGGTCGAACGTAACTTTCTCGTTCATCAAAAGTTTTAATGTAATTGAAGTGGGAGTTGCTGATTGTGTAAGCTCCAAGTTGTTGGAAATATTTTTCGAGTGCTTATTCAATATGGTTGAAAAAAATGAGAGGTTGCTAATATTTGCTACAAAAAAGTTTTTCGTAGCTGTTATGAGATTTTCATTGGAAGTTGGGGAATTGTTATTATTTCAAAATTATACCGAAAATATGTGAAGTGAATACAGATCGGAATTTCGGTAGTCTTTTTTGAGAAATATTTTAGAAATGGATTTGTTCGAATTTCTTGAGAAAAACTATGTACGGGATCTTATTAAGAATACTTAAATTATCTTTAATATGTATTTTGGTCAAAATCGTTCGGCTGTTTTGTAAAATTTGGTGCCAAATATTACAATCTTTAGTTTGAAAAATACTATTGCTTAACTATTTGGCTGAAAACCGAGTACAAGTTATTGTTTGGAATGTTAGTATTACATACTTGTTTTTTAAGGTTTTATCGAAATCGAAAATGGGGTTTTCGAGATATGAGCAGTTTTTGAAATTAGAGTTTTCGGTGATTCTAATTGAAAATTAAGGACGCAATAATTTTGAAAACATCAATTTTACTCTAAGTTTGTATTTTGGTCAAAATCGTTATTGCCGTTTTCTAGTAAAGTAAAGGAAACAAAATTTTTCAAAAATTACTTTTTTCAAAAATTCATTTTTCGATAATACAGAGAAAAATTGAGTCTTCCATTTAGCTAGAAATGACCATATTACCTTCGAAATTAATTTTTGTTACAATCGTATGGACCGTTTTCGAGATATGTCCAAACTTGAAAAGTACAGTGATTCGATTTTTCAGCAGAAAACTGAGTACGCAGTTATGTTAACCTCACCTACTTAAGCTTAAATATAAATTTTGGTTGAAATCGTTGGAGTCGTTTTCGAAAAAATCAAACTGGTATGAAAATTTTGTATTTGAAGTACCATTAATATTGAGGTTACCATGTAAAAAAAAAACGGCCCCGAACTGCGTAAGCCTCCAAACTCCAAATCCGAAGTTTGAACGATATCCGGTCAGCCGTTTAGGCTGTAGGCCTAGGGACATACTGACAGACAGACAGACAGACAGACAGACAGACAGACAGACAGACAAACAGACAGACAGACAGACAGACAAACAGACGGACAGAATTTTGCGACCCACTTTTTTGAGTTCCTCTATAATCGTTATGTCAGAATTGATTAACATCTCGAGTTCGAAATTTTGTACGAATCGACTACGTAATGGAGAAAGTTAAAAATAGTGCGCCATTTACAGCGGTCCCTCTCTTAAGAATTAAATTGGGTATACATGCGCTCAGCCCTAAACCTCTAATGCGTTCTCTCTCGACCCAACCACTCCGACAAGTTTTATATTTTCTCGAAAATTCCTGGTTGGCATGATTTATGGCGATGACAAGTCGACTTGTTTGAGCCACAAAAGCTGCCAACTCGTTCAGCGTCCATAAGCAAATAAATTGCCCGTCACCACCGAACAACAAGTTCTTAATCCACATGTCAAATGAGCTAATTATCAAAGGTCCCCCCTCTGCACCCCGTCCGTCATAAAACAATTTAAAATTCCCCATAAATTCGATGTCACCATTGTAAAAATTTTTTAACACGTGTGTCCGTCTGTCCGTATTATAAAATTATTTCCAACTTGATGAAATATTTCCAAATAACTCAAGTTGCCGAAATGAGGAAAAATGACGCGAAACAAGCATTCACAAGACACAAAGGCAGTGTGACAGTTTGTTTTTTTCGCTGGCGATCTTCAACCCCCAGGATCTCGTAAAGAATCTCGCATGATGGTTGAGTCTGGTTGAGTTTGCTGTCTCCAGTTGTCATCGATGTAATAATAAATTTTCAAAATTCACTTGGTCAGCCGTCCATTTAAAGAACTGTCACACTGAATTCGAATCAGGTTATTGACTCGCGCTGATTAATTGTTATTTATTATCGTGCGCATTTGTTTTTTTTTTTTTTTATCAGGCTTGAGTGTTGAACTTAAAATCTTGATTCATATTGGGCTGGGAGTGATGGCCACTCGGTTTCTAATTTGAAACAAATTATGGTGTACTTTGCAAGACACCAGCCACGGGGGCCATTCAGAGCCTGCACCATAAATCCACTTAAGTGGTCCGGTTTGGAGTGGTACTGGTTGGTTATAGTTGGGCCTTTTGTTACTTTAGTCGCACGCATTTGTATATTTAGGGGACTTATACTCTAGATGTAACTGCTGGAATTCGTTACTTCTCACAAGTGGATTTTAAATTCAGCCGGGCAATCTGAAATAATGTTGCACAGTGGCCATCGTCTCAATCATCCTTTTGATGTTTTTCCCTCGAATCTTTTGCCAAAACTGACAGCATTTTAGCTGAAAATACTCACAACAAATGAAATCTCCCCAGAAAGCCATCAAGGACTTTTTTTTTATTCAAAACTACTGCTGTTTCGTGTAAATGTCTGACAACACTCTCTCGCTCTCCTAATCAAGCAGGGGGGGCAAAGAAAAAACCAACTTCTGCACAAGATGACAAAAAGGACACGAGTGGTCATCAAATTTACATACACCGCGCGGACATCTCTCTACCCATCACCAGTGCACGTATACCAGACACTCTTGGTCCATCATGTCGGCCCAGTGCGGCAGTGCGGCGCCCCAATCATGGTTTTGCAAAATAAACACACAGCACACATCTGGTTGGTGGATCCGCACTCAACGGAGGCGCGTAGTACTTCTGCTAGTTATTTAGGACTGAGCTCCTCGGGACATGATAATTGCGGAATAATTTATGGGGAAACTGCGCGTCCGTGTTCATTTCGGTCCATCCATCCAATCCAATTCAATTCAATTCAGGAGCGCAGCAAGCACCGGTGCAGCAATGGAGATGGGAAAATATTTCAATTGGCCGGGACCATGTGTGCGTCGACTGTGATGGACAACGCGATGTTCCCGATGACCATGAGTTCGGTTCGGTTTGTTAAAAAAAAAAAAAAACCCTAAGCGTGGCTGTTGTCCTTTACTTGCAATTTACGCTGACAGTTGTTGTGGGCATTCGGCGGTGTAGCAAATGACTTTCCAAATGGAAATTGATTGACGAGGGGCTGCTCCTGAATGGCCATAGAAAACGAAACTTATTCTGGTCCACAGTGCACCCTCACGATGCCACCATTAGGACAGCCAACCCCCTCATACATACCAACTGGCTTCCGAAAAGTTGACTTGCGTGCAAATTTATAGCCTCAATGAAAAACCTATTCAAAACCATTTGCAAGACTAATGGCGGCAAAAACTATGAATTTCTGTGCTCCCCTCCCCGCCATCAGAAAGGACGAATCATTTCACAGTGATGTCGCTCAGCAAGCGGCATTCAACCACCGAGTGCCGACGCCGCCCTTCGGAGCCCTTCGCCTTCTCCTCAGACAGTCCGACTGTCCAAGCCAAGTGTTTGTCGCGTTCCGATCCGGAGCATTACAAAGCGAAAATCATTCTGCATATACCGTCGTCGTCGTCGTCGTCGTCGTCGTCGTTGTGGTTCGTTCTACTCGAGGATTCGCCTAAACGAAACGAAAACTTTTTCCTCGCAAAACGTCCCAGATATTTCATAATGTCAACGATGGCAGCACTGGGTGCGGTATTGGTGGCGCTGCCATAGAATAAGAAGAATAACCAAGACCGGAACAAAAACCGACAACGAGTGATTCGCAAAGAGTTGCTAGCAACGCGGCAGCACCAGTATACTAAATGTGCGCCGAGGCAGTTCCATCTTCCATTGAAAACTGCACCAAGGCGAATGAAATACGGGCTGTCGGAAATAAATCATCACAGAAATTACCAAACAGACTTTCAGCCACCGAAAATGGGTGGTCTCCTACTGCTGCTGCTGCTGCTGCTGCTGCTGTTGGCTGATGCCATAGAGTGTATGGTGGTGCAATGTTTCAAGCCAATTCCATGAGCGACATAACCAAGTAATCAAGTAGCTACCCCTGCAAGTGGAGCGCAGGGCTGCACGGGGGAGCAGCATATTTTTCTTTGTCATAATATTTTTGCGGAAAATTCACTTTTAAACTGTTCGACTTCAACTTCAGGTTGAGCGGATAAATCGCTCTGTCGATGAGGACTTGTTTTCTTTTTCTTTTTTTGGCAACGATTTAGCGACGCTTTTGTATGTGGGGTGGGAGCTGGGGGGTAACCTCGTCCCAACACTCTCTATTTGCATGTCCGTCTGTCATGTTTGTTTATGTAATGCCTCTGAGCGGTTTTGCGTTTTCTATGAGATACGTGAGTTGCTCGCTGTCCAGTCACCCTATGGAGCTTAGGTACTACAGGCAGCGTCAGTGGCGATTGAGATCATCATTTCGTGCCGGGGCAGAGTCGTAAATATCAAGAGCCCAAATGTCCGTGCGGAGTTCGCATTCATATGGATGTGGTGGCGCTGCGCTTAGTGTGGCGGAAAAATGATGAGTGTTTTGAAGATTACCTGACAGTATGTATGGCAGGAACTCTCTCTCTCTCTGTGTTAAGAAATTCACTCTAAAATGGTCTTTCTTGTTACAAAAGGAGTCTTCGGTAAGACATCTGCACCTGTTATAAAAATGATCTATTTGGAAGCAGATCTCTCGAGCAGGAAGCACGACGAGGGATCCACTCTCCTTCTGAGCTTGCGACGAACACTTCCTAGATACAAAATAGACCTGGCGCAGGGCTGTTCCTCGCGAAATGGCGTCGCTTTTTCTAAAAAAGGTATAGCTACCCGAGAGACTCTCAAATAAAACTCGTTACACGAATTGCTCTAGTAGACAGGTTGTCCAAAACTAAATTTGGAAAATAAGTTGGAAGCTTCGTTTAGGATGTGGTTCACCATACAAGAGCTGCTGCCTTAGTTGAGCTGATGGTCCTGATAAATCCACTCCACAACCCTCGCTATCCACGAAAGATTCCTTTGAAGTATAACCATCCGCCAACATCTGCTCGATCATTTAAAGCCAGATAAACTGTGGGCTGCCACAGGGGTCAGTTCTAGTGGGTCTGCTTTTTCTCTTGCACCTAAAAGAGCTCATAGCTCCCGCACTGTTTGATGGATTTGCTTCAACTTTGCTACCCAGAGTCACACTAATAAGGTGAATATTGAAAAAATAAAGAACCAACCAATAGAAATTTTATGCTAGGTCCAAGATTAGAGGTAGGAGCTTCCTATAAAGCTGTTTCAAAATATGTCATTTGCTGCTGCCCTTGAAATCCGTGTGTATAGGAAACTACATCCTACAGGACGCAGGGGATTTGCTTAAACTTCGTCTCCAAACTTAGTTTTTGACTACCGTAGCCTCATACTTTAAGCTTTTAAATCGAAGGTACTTTCTGTATCTGTACTTTAAATTCACTTTCACAGTGTCCACCAAATTGGACGAGGATTTTTAAGCGACCTATAGGAGCTTCCCTGAGGACAGCCTACCAAAAGACCGTTCAAGGCCTTGCGAAATCTTCCAAAAATGCGAGCTCGAAGAAAAAACCTTTATATAGCAACAGCTAACCAGAGCTTCGGAACAATGAATTCCAAAATATATTCGGAATGCTGCTGAGCTTAAAACCTTTTCTAGAATCTGAGACTTGAGACTCTATGCAACCGTCTGTTTGAAAAGCCTAGCTAAGGTACTAAGCCGAATATGAAGCTTAGACACGATGTCGCTAATTTTTTTTTTTTTTTGTTATTGAAGGTGAAAATCTCGAAAGACTCAATGGGGTTAGAAACCAAGACTAGTGTGGGACTCTAACCGCACTAAAAACACCTCCTTGATCATGACCAATCCAAGAAAGATCGACAAATGATTTTAGTTTCAACGTTCAGTTGTGTTAGAGGAGGTATTACAATTTGAAGACGGGTTCTCATTATTTTTTTTAGATTATTCTTCTTAATCTACGAATATTGTTTCATACATTTAAGACGTCTTCTATTTCAGGATCAATATGCATCTGCAGACGCACATTGTGACGAATTGCGGACTTTTTAATTACTTCCGTTGCAAGATCAATCTGCAAATCACGATGCAAGTCATTATTTCTAATATACCATGGGACATTTACTATTCCCCGAAGGACTTTGTTTTGAAATGTTTGTATTATTTTTATTTTACATTTGTTTTCTTTGTACAACCCCATAATTGGATACCATTTTTTTTCTTCTTCACTACGATTTGTTAACTTCAAGTTGGGGATCCCTGTAAGCCATTTTGATGCTGCTTTGGCCCAAACATATACAAATTAAGAAATTTGTAAATTTTGCGAAGAAGGAAGACAACAGCAAGATAAAATAATCAATTCAAGACGTATAAAAAAATTATCAGAGATTAGAGTATTTTTTCATAATGCTGGCGGTTTGCGGACTAAAACTAACCAGCTCTTCTTGTCTTCTTCTCTGCATGAAGCATGAGTATGATGTTATCATCATTACTGAGACATGGCTAAACTCAAATTTCATATCTTCTGAGCTTTTTGATTCATCGTTCAATGTATATCGCAAAGATCGTTCAACAAATACAGGATGGAAACGTGGAGGCGGTGTGACGATTGCCGCCCGTTCAACTTTCAACAGTTCTCAGCGCAAATTATTGAATGATGCGGATGAAATTGATCAACTTTGTGTTTGTATAAGTTCAAAAGATTCTGCTGAAGTTAAAGATTTATTTTTTATTGCTAGTTACATCCGCCCTCTGAGGGGCTGTTCACAAATTACGTAAAGCTTTTTTTGCCGTTTTTAGCAAGGGCAGATTTTATTGCGCTCAATAGCTTCTTCAATGCTGTTAATTGAAAGGATTCTTTGGAGAGTAAATCCTTAGAAGATATGTATTCTATTTTTAAAAGTATTGTGTTTGAAGGAATAGAACGTTTTGTTCCTACCTCAGTCAAGAAAAGAACATTTAATCTCCCTTGGTTTAACTCAAGTATTAAAAATTTGGAAAATGCCAAGAATAAGGCATTTAAGCGTTGTAAATCAACAAATATTTTCGAAGACAGTGTTAGATTTGTTCAGTTAAGGAAAGAATTTGATTTTTTAGGCAATATATAAATAATACTGAATCAAATATAAAAACAAATTCCAAATCGTTCTGGGTGTTTTTGAACTCCAAGAGAAAAAGAAAAGTTTCATCGTTTCCCCAAAATATGGAATATGAAAGTCATAAATCAGATAATAGATATTCAATCTTCATGTAATCTCTTTGCAAAATTCTTTCAAACTTCATATAATAGTGACCAGATTGCGGATACTAGTGAGCTATATCCAAATATAAATCCTTTAATTGATTTCTCATTAGTAAGTTTTTCCGAACAGGATGTTTTGGAAAGCCTAATTGAAATTGATACGACAAAAAAAAAACGGGTTTTGATTTGATTCCTCCTATTTTACTATCAAAATGTTCAACTTCTTTATGTTATGTTCTATCTCGTATTTTTAATACATCTCCCTCTACTGGCGTTTTCCTGGACGAATGGAAAATTTCTTTCATTGATCCTATATACAAAAGTGGTCTTAAACATCAAGTCACTAAACTATCTTCGGTGCCTAAACTGTTTGAAAAAATGATTACTCAAAGGCTCTACTTTTCTGTTAAGGAATCATTGTCCTCGTCCCAACATGGATTCTTGAAAGGAAGATCGACTTGCACAAATTTTAGCCTTTTTACAAATTTCTGTAGCAATCAATTAGAAAATGGTAAGCAAGTTGATGTCATCTATACCGACTTTGTTAAAGCATTTGACCGGGTTCATCATGGTCTTCTAGTGCAAAAGTTAACAAGGTTGGGGTTTAATAAAGATTTCCCCAAATGGTTAAAATCATATCTATCCAATAGAAAGCAGATTGTAAAGATAGATGATTGTACCTCAAACACTATGGAAGTTTTATCGGGCCCTGTGCTATTCATTATTTTCACCAATGACCTACCTGCTGTATTACGATATTGTAACATTTTGATGTACGCAGCTGATGTAAAAAATGTTATTTCAACGTCTTCACTGACAGATTGTCTATTTCTGCAGTTAGACATAACAAATTTTGTAAATTGGTGTAGTTACAATCGCCTGGAGCTGAACTATTCAAAATGTAAAATATTTAGTCTTACAAGATCTCCATCTCTTATAAATTTTGAATACAAATTCCATAATTTTAGCCTTTTAAGAGTCAGTACTATAAAAGACCTGGGAGTCCATTTTGATTCAAAGCTGGACTTTAGAACACACGTTGATTAGTGGTGTCTAGAGGTAATTCTTTGTTAGGTTTATTTAAAACGAAATTCAACTGATTTTAAGGATGCGTATACGCTTAAGACCTTGTTTATGTCTTTAGTTTTACCAGTTTTAGAGTATTGTTGTGTAGTTTGTTCACCATTTTATGAAAATAGTATTATGAGAATGGAAAGGATTCAAAAAAGATTTACTAACTATGCCCTGAGAAAATTTAATTGGGATGGGCCCCAACCAGACTATAAGTCAAGGTGCTCTCTTATAGATTTGAAAACGCTTAAATGTCGTAGGCAAGTGCAATGTATACTATTTGTAAAAGATATTTTAAATAATCGAATATCTTCTATGGAATTGCTTTCCTTGATTCCTTTTTATGCTCCTACACGAATGCTTCGAAACAGAAGTGAATTATTCCATATAGCTCCTCATAGGACTACCTATGGTTTAAATGAACCGTTTACACGTTCTTTAAAATTTTTTTAACGTTTGGTTTGCAACGATATCGACCTTTGCATGAAGAGAGATTTTTTTAAGAAAATAATACTTAATCTATGTAATTGATTAATTTGTCTTAAAGTTGTTTATTAATTTTTATATGAACTTTTGTAATCAGCAGATCTTGAAATCAATTGATGAAATAAATAAATAAATAAATATGTCCAAACAGGCTTCAGTATCTGGTTATATAATAAAATTTTATTCTCAATGGACATTTCCGAATTATGTCCTAGCACCCAAAAACATCCGCATGTGGCTGTCAAATTTACAATAAGTTGCACATTTGTGTATTTAACAGCAAATAATGCGTTCATATTCACAATTAATTGTAACTTTCACAGAGTTTGCTTTTATTTCAGCAATAAAATTGTTAAATTGATCGCAATTTCTTGTTGTAAAATTGACAGCGCGTTGTCAATTTTTGTTGTTAAATGTACATTTATGAATTGGTCAAATCTACAACCAAAATGTAAAATGCTGTAGAAAGGACGTAGAACTTGTAAAATGCACAGCATATGTATTCAAATCTACAACCATTTTCAGTTGATACTATACATTGAGTTGTGAATATGACAGCTGCATTAACCGTAACTCACTCGCCCAGCCAGAACATTTTCATGGTTTATACATTCCTGCACATTCCTTTGCTCGTTTAATCATCAAGTCTAGAACCAACAAGACGAATTTATTATTAGAGTGCAAAGTTGTGAGGTTTTTTTTCAAATGATTTCTGACTTTTTTTTTTGTCTAAAAATGCTGAGTATGTGGAAGCCAGCAATTTAAATAAGGATACTGTTCAGAATAATCCCGTCATAGGAATCGCGGCTACAGAAAAAACATTACTATAAGAGGTGGAAGTTTTTGAAGTGGTGGGCAATTTCACATTGTCAAAAAGTGTTGTGCTGTTTGAATACAAAATTTGTATTTTAATTTTCATTATAGTTGCTATGTGGTTGATTTAACAAAAATACTTCATGACTTTATTATTTTAAACATTAATAAGTTTACAAGTCCACCTATTCACTTAAATAAATAAATTAATGGATGGGACAAGAGTTTTCCGAAATAAGTGTACCTATTTATTTTTATTTTTATTTTTGTATAACCAAACATAATGTAACTATGCCATTTATGGATTCATTAATACTTCAATAAAAGGAGTTTGAAATTATTTGGTGTAGGCTTTTTTTTTATTTCGGAGCATAGATTTTACAGAAAAAATTGTGTAGGCCAAAGAGCTGCAAAAATTAAAGCAAAGGGTAATCGTTTCTGGAAATCGAGATGTAGATTTTACGACAGAAATTGCATTTTGACCGCAAGGTTTTGTGAATAATACAACCAAAATCCGTAGTTTATACACATAAGTATTGTGTATTTTACAAAATTTGCTGTACATTCAACAACGAATGCCGTTTTATTTACAATTTTTCTAGTTGTAAAATCTACAACAAATGCTCTCATTTTCATAATTTGGTTTTGGAAAGTACAACCATGTCTCTGCTAAATTGAAAGCATTGGATGTCGGGTCGATTATGACAACGAATGCAGTCGATTTAACAGCGGTTTTCAACATTTGTACGACAACATGGTGAGCAACCAATCAAGTTTTCTATATCTAATATTTAGCTCTTCTAGTTTCTTTTTCACATGTTCCTTCCGTTTGAGCTTAGCATCTAGATTCATACCCAGGTACTTAGCTGTGTTTGAATAAGGAACTATTTGGTTATCAATAACTACGGGAAGATTCGTTATTTTTTTATTAGTAAAATTGATATGGGTGGACTTTGGCTCGTTGAGTTTAATTCGCCATCGTTGCGCCCAATCACATATCTCATTAACTGCATTTTGCAGCTTTTCTGTTGCTTTATCCACGCATCTATATCAGTTGATAGAAGGGCAGTGTCGTCTGCGAATGTAGCCATCATCGTATCAGTCGTATTTGGTATATCACTGGTATACAGTAAGTACAGGGTTGGTCCTAGAACACTTGTAGTTCTTTGAGTCCAGAATACGCTGAACCATAGCGAACTCTAAAGAATCTATTTGAAATATAAGATTTTAGTATCTCATAGTACTGTCTGGGTAGATCGCTATGAAGTTTATACTCTAAGCCCTTATGCCAGACTTTATCAAAAGCCTGTGCAACGTCTTAGAATAATGTAGAACAAACTTGTTTCTCTTCTAGTGATTTTTCTATTATATTAGTTATACGATGTCTATTGTCGAATGCTTATTTCTAAACCCGAACGGGTGGGTGGGAATGAGCATTCTTTGCTCAATGATTCTATCCAGCCTTTTAAGAAGAAGTTTCTTAAAGATTTTTGATAGTACTGGTAAAAGTGAGATTGGCCTGTATGAGGCGACTTCTGAAAGAGGTTTACCTTGTTTGGGTACGGGTCCGCCAAATAACTTTTCTTTTTTTTTGAAAATGCTTTAAAAAAAAACTGCTGAATATTTTCTCAAATTTCTTTTTTTATTTGAAAGTACAATCCTTCCGGTTAATAATGGAAAATAATTTTATTCAAATGACTGCCTCGGCTGGCCATGCAGTAGCCTACACGAAGATGCCGATTTTGCCAAAAAAAATCATCTTTTCAGATGAAGCTCATTTTCATCTTGGCGGGTATGTAAACAAGCAAAATTGTCGCATTTGGGGCACAGAAAACCCGCACGCATACATTGAAAAGCCGATATACCCAAAACGAGTCACTGTTTGGTGCGGAATTTGGTCCAGAGGCATAATTGGGCCATTTTTCTTCGAAAATGAGCAAGGAGTGGCCGTTACAGTCAATCACGATCGTTATTGGGCCAGGTTGAACGAATTTTTGTTCACAAAAATTGAAGAGGAGGATATTGGCAACATTTGGTTTCAACAGGACGGCGCTACGTGCCACACAGCCGAAGCTACACTCGATGCTTTGCGCCCTGTTTTTGAAGATCGCATTATCAGCCGCAGAGCTGATGTCGTTTGGCCACCTCGGAGCTGCTGACGGAGCTGACACCGTTGGACTATTATTTGTGGGGTGCCGTAAAAGATAAGTGTTACGCCGACAAGCCAGAGACAATTGACGCTTTAAAGGACAATATTCGTGAAGCCATTGGTGAAATACAGCTGCACACAATCGATAATGTGCTTAAAAATTGGACCGGTCGTGTAGGCTACTGCATGGCCAGCCGAGGCAGCCATTTGAATGAAATTATTTTCCATTATTAACCGGAAGGATTGTACTTTCAAATAAAAAAAGAAATTTGAGAAAATATTCAGCAGTTTTTTTTTATAGCATTTTCAAAAAAAAAAAAGTTATTTGGCGGACCCTTTATAACTATAATGTCTGCTATCTTCCAATGCTATGAAGGGTAGTTCCTTCAAGATTTGAGCAGTTATGAGATCATAACCTGGTGATTTTCTATTAGATAGCCCATGAATACATATTCTGATCTCTTTAAGCGAAACATAAGTGATTACGTCTTCATCTATTCCATCAAAGTTAGACCTTTTCTTTTGGGTCGCCGATCCATTTCCCATCGGATGTTCTTAACGGCTGATCTTGCGCTTGAGGTCTCTTTAAATATTTGGCAGCCTTCCAAAGGCAGTAGTCTGTGCCTTTGTCAGCTGTTAAGTTGCAAAGGCAGCTAGATAGAGATCTATTTTAAAATTCACCGATTATTTTTTTAAGTTTGTTACTTAGTCTATTGAATATAGTTCTATCGCCGGGATATCTTGTCATTTGCCATTTTCTGCGAGCTGTTCTCTTTTCCAGTATTAGTTCCCTAATATCTGTGGGATATTTTACCGATGCTTGTTTATGTTGTTGATAAGTTGGTGTACTATCTTCTGCTGCCTGTTGTATATCGGCCATGAATTGTTCAACTTCGATGTCAATATGCCTTGTTGTGACCAGTGGAGATCTAAGGTTAATAAATCGTTCGAGTAATTCTTTAAATTTGCACCAGTTCGTTCTTTTATTCGTAAGTTTTTCACTGTCGCTACATAGCATACTTTCTGTGCCATGGCGGCAACATGTGGTTGCCAAATGTGTCTTCTCTCTTAGAAAGGTGCGACCTTGAATTTCATGTCAGACTTGTTTCTTGATGACATAATGAGATTTACCGGTTTATCTGCTTACAATATTAACCATTGAGTCTCTATTTAATTTTTGACACCTCGCGTAGGCTGTAGCTAAAGCTTTTCATTATGTTCAGGCAGTCGAAGGCTTCTGAGATGTCCCGAGCCGAAAGCTGTTAGGTTGTTCAATAGCTATCTGTCTGAAAAGCTGTACGCCAGCATTAGATAGCTTAGACAAGAGCAAATATAAGTCTTTTGAGAGTTCTATCGAATGTAGAGCTTATGAAAAATAAGGCTTCGGCCCGAAAAACCTTTCAACTTAGAAAGACAAAGGCGAACAAAATCCTCGTCTTATTGATTCCCTTGAGAAACTTGAACTGTTCAACGAAAGTAGATCGAAGAAAAGCTTTTATTGGGGTCCACCCTGGTTTGTATCAGGACCTAGGTTACAGCCAGTCTCCAATAGGTCAATCCATATCGAAGGGTAGGTACTTTTCTTTCCAACCCCATTGTCCAAACCATCATCGTGCCAACAGAGACTTTCGTGTTCCATTTCAATGTTTGCGCTGCTGTGTGCTGGGTGACTCCTTGTAGCAACTAGGACTATGCACATCGGCACACAAAATGATGAACTAAACCTGTGGCCAGGGTTTTATAGACTTCGCCCAAACCGACAAGAGCGAGAGTATTTGTGCACCATGCCAATGTCACTCCCCGAAGAAGGATGAAAAGTTGATTTTTATGATGAACAGAGCGACAGCTGGACACACACCCATCCACTCCGTAGTCGTCGTCGTCGTCGTCGTCATTTTATATATAGATTGCCCCTCGGATGAAATCTAGTGCATGAGCATAAAACTTGACAATTTATCGCGTTCTGTGTGTCTGCCTCTTTTTTTTTTTTCGTTGTTGTTGCGTCCAGCCTTTCTGCGCGTGGTGGGCTCAAGTTGCAAAGCTAACAATCGTAAAATATACACGCGGCCAGCAGTGTAGAAGACGACCAAAAACAAAAACAAAAAAACAAGTGAAACCCATCAGCACAGCCAGAAGCGTTGGTACCAATGGACATGACCAGCATTTCGGACATGAACATTGAGATTCATTGCTGCCTGAGGGAAGGTTCTTCCACTGAATAGTGGATGGCAGTACTCGCATGCGGACTCGTGTTGCATGTTTGTTTTGTGGACCAGATTTAGTGGTCCTTTTTTCGAGCACAGAAACGGAGAGCTCATCGAACTGTAGTCGTTAGTGTCAATCTCTTTCGGCTGGCGATCAAATTATGATAGGACAAGGACTGTGTGTGTCGTGCAAGGAAGGGCCTTGGGGTGGGTTGGATATTAAGCGGAGTACTCAAGTTTTGGTCAGTTCGAGTTTTGAGAGAAACATAGCTATGGGATAAAGACCGAAACCGCATCTCAAAAGCTTCAGCCTGGGATCGAATTCTATGGCCAAGAACTACCTACCTAGTCATGGCAACTCCCCTATGAAGGTATAACTGGGGCTTAAAGTTAAACAATTGAGCAGCGCGAACCTGCGTACGATGCCGACTGCAGCTTTCGAAAGCAAACCGCTGGACAAAGCAGTCAAATAATCGGCGGCAGCAGGACCGATGTGTCTTAACCTATCTGGACAGCCGGAGATCATACTGTGCTCACTTGACTTCATACTGAGCTATATCGACATCGATCCGCCTTTAATTTGAGGCCTGAGAACTATTTCGATCAGTCGATGTGGCATCCCCTAAAGCGCTCCACAACTTTTTAAGTCGCCCTCAAACTAAAGGAAACAAGACACATTTCTGTCATATCCTATCTAGACGTCAGAAAAGGGCGGCAATTCCGGTATTGGTTTTATTCCGACAGCCGCGTTGGGTGGTTCTTTTTGGAACCGTCTTCGAAAGCCTGCATCTACTTGTGGGACAGCCTACTTAGTAAGCTAGGTGGCGCTGCTGGCTGTGGTGGGCTTTGGCCTTAATCGAAAAGCCTCCAGCCACAAGTTCCGTTTTTGACTATCTGCCTCCAGTTGCGCACTCAAAATCCGTTGAGGGCTCTTTTAAAGGGTGCGCCATCTAGTGGTTTCTTTTAAAATCAGAGGTTACTTTGACACTGACAGCTGTTTCCCCGCTCGAAATCTTGACAGAAAGTCAGCATCATACTTGCACGGTATGAAATGAGTCGCTTAACGCCTGAACAACGTTGGAAAATATTGAAAACTCATTTCCAAAGTGAGTGCTTTGCTTAGCCCAAACAGTGCGTTTTTTGAAAAGAAGCTTTGGCCGAAATGAAGTACCCACAGCGCCTGCTGTACGCAATTTTGGACAGCACTTTGGTCCCCGTCATCGTACGGTGCGACAATTTGGCTGCTGTAGCCGAGGTGGGACTTGAGACTCGTGTGAGACTTATCATTGGACCATTTTCCTTCGAAAACGAAGCTGGAAACAACGTTTCGGTCAACGGTGGCCGTTACAGAGCCATGTTAACCGACATTTTTTTTTTTCCTAAAATTGAAGACATGGACTTGGACGACATCTGGTTCATGCAGGATGGCGCGCCATGCCACACAGCTCATGCCACATTGGATCTTTTTCGCACCAAATTCCCAAATCGTGTTATCAGCCGTTTTGGCGATGTCAATTGGCTGCCTCGGAGCTGCGATTTGACCCATTTGGCCTTTTTTTTTCGTGGGGAACCGTAAGGGACCGATGTTATGCAAACGATTCAAGCACTTAAGGCCAATATCATCCAAGCAATCCGTGAGCTGCAGCACGAAAACATCAACAAGGTCTTGCCAAATTGGAGCAACAGAATGCGCTACTGCGAAGCCAACTGAGGCAGCCATTTGAACGACTTTGTGTTCCATAATTTACTAACAAAGCCATAATACATGGGAAAAATTTAATTTTGTTCATTTTATTGCATTTTTAGAAAGAAACTTGTATTTGGCCCACCCTGTACTATAATTTGACCATATTCGGCGCATGAGGTAGTTGACCGCCAAGCCAAAAGTAATTTAGTGCCAGCTGTTAATCACATTTTCGAATGGCGTATTTTGTACTTGAAATTGCGCCACTTAGACTCTTACACCAGCGAATCAACTACGTCACCATTTTCAATGGATCTTTGACATTCTCATATCTATGGCATCGCATATTAGTCGTGTAGTGTAGTCCTTACTAACCCTCTGCTGATCGACCGAAGAGTCCTCTGTTTCATCGAGTGTAACCGGCATTTGATCTTGAGTCAAAAGCTACATAAAATGCAGGCTCAGAAACTTATTGCCGGTTCCATTTGATGTCTTCCTCCAAAGCGCTCTGCTTGTTTTTAGAAACAGAAGACCCTTCGCTCGATCAGAGGGGTGAAAAACACGCTCCTACTGTTACTTGCCGATGGATAAGCCCTTTTTCGAGCATCTCACTGTATACAGTTTGTAGAATTCGCTGTCAAAAAGTCTGTCCCAAAATTGTCAATGCAAACGGCAGCGCAAATCATTTGAAGACATTTTTTACTGTCAAGTGATATCTGCATTTGTCTAAGCTTACGTCCATGCTGCGGCATCTTAGAGTAGGACTGCTATCTTGAGAAACTTATAAAGTGTCTTCCTAGTGACAGATTATCTGTCAAACCCTTCAAAAGATCGAAGTTTGACCAAGGAGTTTGACGTGTCAACTACCAGAATGCCCCTACACACTGAATGTGTAGTCCTGCGGAACCATAGTCGAATTGGCAGTTCATTTACCTCCCGTCCTCATTAGAAATAGCCTAAGAAAACTCCCAAAGAACTCCTTGACATTTAAAATAAAAAAAAACTCCTCAAAATTCCTCAAAAAAAAAATGTATCACTCTCTGCGATGCGATGCATCAAAAGCACTTGCTTTCGCATACACGTCTGCCATTTTGGATTCTGAAGACGTGTACACATCCACCTCCCTGTCAAGCTTCTCACACAAAAGCAAACAGAACAAAACGAAACGAATCACAAAACAAAGAAACAAAGTAACAACGTCAAGCTGAGCAGCGGCGCATCCACTCCAAAAAGGGTGGGTGCGTTCGCCTGAAAAAGCTACACCAACACAAATGCCAAAATATGTCCCCAGTATATATGCATGCCCGTCGTCGTCGTCGTCGTCATTCCGTTTCTGTCTATCGTCCTATGAGATTGAAGTGAGACGAAACACCCCATCAACAGGACCAGAGTATGAACACACAATGCTGCCGCCAACGCAAAGGACTACTGAGACAACAAAAAACACAAACCCCACAGAACAGGGGTTGTTTTGTTATACACACCAAGAGATCGGGACTCTTGACGAAGGGGGCCGGGGGTGATGGTGGTTATGGCACAAAGGTGGCATTTAACCTTCTTTAGGAAAATTTTTGAATTCTCCCATTCTCATGTCCTGAGCCTGACAGCCCACCTCATCCCTTGGCAAACAATCATTACAATCTGCAAGGGGGTATTCCTACTCGCACACACAGGGCGCTCGCTTTTTGCAACTGTTATATATTTTCGTTGGTCTGACATTAACTGCTATCGCGTAGCAGTTCCTTTCTCCGTTCTGAAGTCGTCTTCGTAGTTTTTTTTCGTGTGCACGATTTATTGACATCGATGAAATGTGCATGCGGAACCACCCCTGATGGGCCAAGCAAACTTCCAGCCAAATGGAACAAGTGCAGACGAAGAAAAGGAGTCTCAAAAGCAACCACCTTTCGTCGATGGGTCTTGTATATGCGGCGGCCAACGACGACGATGACGACGCCGGCAACTGTATAAGATCGCGTCATAAGGGGGTTGGTGCACAGTTGCTTGCACTGCAACATAAATCATGGTTACTATAGAGCACCACCACCGCCAGCGCCGTACCGTGTTTTGTTCGCTTGATTATCAATCAAATTATTCCTCTCTTTCGCACCACGGCCATCATCAGAGCAGACTCACTCTCAACCAGCGCCCGTGTATATATACATCAAGGAAAATGAGGGTGTGCAATCAGGACATTAGATAACGGAGGGAAATTTATTGTCATTGATTCGCCGCTTGACGATCTCTTCTTTCGTTTCGTGCTCGCGTCAGACAGCAGCGCAGCGCGCACTATTTCTTGTGGCTTCCTTCGTCGGAATCTATTGATTCCGTTCACCCCTTGGAGTTGCTGCAAAAATGTGCCATGATTGTGGGTGGTTGGACATGTTTATGCCTCTTTTGGGGGGCATTTGCGACCATAAATATCATTCATACGAGTGTATCCTTGAAGTGTCCTTTTGCTCCTCGAAGTTTGCCTTCGCCTCGTCGAAAGCCCAAGGCAATTTAGCCTGACGAACCCTTCATGAATATATACACCGAGGACACAGCCATCCGTCCTGTGTGCGGGCCTTTGATTCACGACCATAAATCACCAATTGGGTTGGCAATGCGTCTGTCATCATGACGGCTGCTTTACTCGGAGTGTTGCTAATATTTGCTGTTCGAGGTGCTAAATCTGAATGACGTCAACTCTTGAGGATGATGATGATTGCTGCTGTGAGTTAAAAGGTTCCTCGAGAGCGCGCCGCCATACACCCCACACACATGAGTTCGAGTTGAAGTTCTTATCGGGAAGGAGTATAAAAAAATTGTCATTCTGCGAGAGTGATTTACACTCGATGAGCGGGAGCGGTGACATGTGGATAAGAAATAAAATATAGGACCACGGTCCGGGTGTGGTTGAGGACTCCACCAAATTTATGTGTGATTCACTAATGTGTCCTTGAATGGGTCACTACCTTGGGTTTGGATTGTTCACTCAGAGAGACAGAGAGCGAAGAGACGGAAGAGATAAGTAAGAGCTAAAGTGACACTTTGACACATCGATCAAATCGGTGATTTTTCAGACTGTCAGGCTGTCTTTGAAAAGCTTTTGGAACTGGTCGGGGTGTCAAAAGGGCACACGAATGGGAACAATTTTTTAAATAGTGTGCAGTGGAAAGAGTCACACTCCTTTTCAGCTGTCATCGAGAACTGGCAGTGAAAAAAATCACTGGGCAGCGGACGACTTTATGCTTTTAGTTGTCGAAAAGTTGCAGTCACTTTTTCTAAAGAAGTCGACGAATTCGCCGCCCTGTCGTGGGTGTGGAGAGTGGAGACTTAAGGACGATCTTTGGACCCAACCGCTCTGCGAGGATGTTTGAAAGGGCAGCCATCTTGATCTAAAAAAAACTCGAACTACTTACAAATAAAATTGTCATCGACGACAGAAGTACAGACGTCAATTTTTGTCATTTGACGTTTGGCTGTCATTTAGTTAACATTGGAGAGCGGCCCAAGAGATGCTTTTCTTTTGAAAGACTGAAATGATCGAGATGATTGACGACTTTGGACTGTCGTTTATATCGTTATGAAAGTCCAGTCTTGAATCTGTCAGTTTTGCAAACCTTCTAGAGCAGCTATACTCAACGTGCGGCCCACCAAGCTTTTCCAACTGGCCAACCTAACACTGTTAAATAAAACTAATATACTAATAGAACTATAGAATCGTTTGCTAAGCTTTTTTTATAACAACAAATAAACCATGAAATTTAAATAAAGGTTCTTATTAATAGCTGAGTAAATATATTCATGTTGCGCTGCGGCCCGAGGCACCACAGCTAATTCGCCTTTGTGGCCCCTATTGAAAAAAGGTTGAGTATGGCTGTTTTAGAGGCATCTTCTACAATCGATGGTACAAAAATGTTTTGACTGAGTTTAAGGCTACTCAAGGAGCCGCGGCGGCAGCAAAAGAGGCCCCAATGAAATAAGGTCCTAAAAGAGAAAATAAAATTGTTCATAATGAAATAACACCCCAATTTCAAAAATGAAAAATCACCAGAATTTGTTTTGTATATTTCATTGCTTTTTTATTAAATATTATATTGTCTGCTTAGAAATAAATTTACAATCTATTATCAGCCGTATTTATTAGATTCCCTTACGACGCCTCTACGATGTTGTTTAGGTAAACATCGCGTAAAAATTTACGCAGCCTCTATGTGGCTTTGCTGAAATTGTTATTTATAAAAAAAAATGTCCACTGACTGTTTACTACGCAAGGTTGGTGTCTAAATAAAATAAAGTACGAAACTTTTACAAAAACCGAAATCTCTTCCTTTTTCCCCGCGGAATGATATCAGCTCTTTCTTTGAAATAAAACTGTCATCTCTCTTTTGAGATTTATTTTATTTGTATACAAAAATGGAGCAGTAAAAAATAAAAGTAAACGGTCGGAAAATTGGGATTTTATATAATTTTCGCCTTCTTGGAATTCAACTTTCATTAAGTCGATCATATCAATGTCGTTAACAAAATTCATGAAGCTAAATGTCATTTTTAATTGAATTTTTAGTTTCGTTTAGAATTTTAAATCAACCCCGATAAATCAACCTCATAATTTTGTTTAAATTTCAATCATTTGCGATTCGAAGACTAACAGCTTTGCAGCATTATTACATTTCACCGGTGAAATGGGGCAAATGTAAGAAGGACTCCTATATCCTGTAAAATGAATCCCTGAAGAAAACGCAATTGCGAAAAGAAACACTGTTTGTGATTATTGTTTTTTTTTAGTTTTATAATTTTGGAATCATGGTAATACTTTGCAAATAAGGAACTTTTTCATTCAAATTGTACTTTAACGTTACAAAATATTGTTGTAACTTATTAGCAAATACTCCAGTCTTTGAGGTCAAAATCGAAAGATATAGCACCGCGACTTGTTATATCGCGATTTGGCAACAATTTAACCGCGGAATACTTTTAAAAAAAATTTAAAAATTCAAAAACCAGTCTTCCTCCTGGAACTCCGTTTTTAAATGGTGTGGATGGTGCGGATTACTTCCACATATTGTCGAACTGTCTCCAATATTTCTTTACGGGTGAGTTGGAATCCCCATTTGGCTAACGTTCTAATAGAGTCTGCTAAGGGGTTTTCGATATTTTCGGGAAGGTCTCTAGCTCTACCTTTCGAATTTTTAATTGCACCACGACAACCTTTGACTCGAGCGTACAATGTGGAAAATGGGATTTTGAATACTTACAATTGATGCTCTATTTTGTGATATAACTTCAGCATTTATTTCACTGAGAGCTAATTCCAAACTTGCTTGTACCATCTGTAAAAAAAAAGACAAAATGGGGTAAATGTAATAGCATAACGCATTTACCCCTTCTACTGTAACTACATTTACCCCAACTGTATTTCTTCCCGGGGCAAATGCATTATGGGCTGATTTTTAATATAATGTTTATATTTTTAGTAAAAATTATATAAACAGCACTCAAATAAATGATTTCTATGAAAAAAAAAACATACCTTGCGTTTTCATTCCAAGTCGGGCTTAAAATTTCACTGACAACTTGAGATGCTACCAATTTGAGCTGCACTTGTGAAATAAATTCTCTCTTTCATCTCGGTCGGTAATACAGATCTGATAAATAGTAGCCGTGTAGATAATGAAGTTTTCTAACAACTCCAGGTATGGCACACTAAGTTCTGTTGGTATAAAGGGCAAATAACTTGCAGCTTTAAGCAGCCTGTAAGAGAGTTCGAAAAGAATTGGAACTGTTTCCACAACTGCAAAATGTTCACTTAAAGAAGCGAAATTTCCCTAATAGCGTGATAAATAAAATGCAACCACTTCTTTCACTCTATAAAATGATTTAGTTTTTATTTTTTTTTGGCAGCATCTGTTTCTTTCTGTCTTGTGTTCTATCTCCAAATGAACGTCCAAACGACTTTGGTCGTTATGTCCACTTCATCGCCGCAGTACAGCCAACAAGTACCATGCCCCAGCTGACAACAGCAGTCGTCAGTTTGACTGACCGCGCAAATCTGTGACCAACTTCACCTCAATAATTATTGTCAACCGGAATTTGATGGATTATTACTTGTCCCCGTTGCATGGCATTAGCATCAATCATAATCACTTGGTCAGCCGGTCAGCGGTGGAAATGCAAATCTCACACGCACGCACACAGGCACACGGCACTGTCACCGAGCAACAGCAGCAGTGACACATTACGAATCACGGCACCAATTCTTGTTCAATTAGCCGCAGCAGCGTGACATTTCGCAGGCGACAGATTGACCAGAGACTTTTTCCACTGTCGCACAAGGAGCCCTCGCATTCGCACTCGCACTCGCACTCGCGCTGGCACATGTGCCTCCACAAACCTATATGTGGACGGTGTGGTGCGCGCGTGTGAACACAACAATCACTCATCTGAAATATGCCGGTGGAAGTTGGCGCGACTGACCGTACGATGGTCGCCTGCCTGACGGTGCTGTGATCATTTGTAAAATTCATTTGACACCTGATGACATTGACACTTGGTGCTCTCGATTGCGTTGTCAATGCGCGAAACCGGAATTTCACAGTGTCACTCAGGCAACTGTCACCCAGATGCGATCGCACATATACGAGTACTGAGATCGCGGTCGCTCGATGCGAGTGGCATAGGCAAATTGGAACTGGAGTTCAATGGATTTATCGGTTCACCTTGATGCATTGCTCTCATCCAGCCAGGTGATAGATTGATGGAAAAACCGCAGCAGCAGCAGCGATCGCCGAGATTGCACTGAGCGATTGATTATGACAGGTGGATTGGTGGAGCGCTGCCAGACAGTGTTGACCATGTGTCCAGATCGCAGAGGCCGCGCTGGACACCGACGATCGATCAAAAAAACGGTGCAATGCTTCGGATTGATTTTTATGAGCGACCGAGGATGGATGGATTGTGCGCACTTGCGACTTGGTAGACTCGAATGTGATTGATCAATTAGCCGCGGCAGTCAATTAAACGAACGGGGGTTACTCTGAACTGGTGCACTCTGCATATCAGGTGTGCCCTCGGCGGCGATTTGCACACAGCAGTGGTCAATCAACTGGGCGCGAGTTAAGTATCCATAGCAAAACATATTGAGAAAAAAGATAACATTATTTGTATTCAATGATATCTTTAGTCTCTAGTACAGTCTTGCACACAACGCTACAATGATAACATATGTAAAAGAGATAATATCGTTTGTATACAATGTTGGAATATTATCTCTTCTTCATTATCAAGCAAGACGATTGTACGCTTGGGCCTCCTTGTAGATAGATAAGAAAAGTATATAAATACGACTGTATGATGAATTTATCGATAGTCTTATTGTAACTACATAGTAGCCTTAAGCTCCTTTTAGAATTAGTAAAAAGTATTTCAATAATAAAGGACATAGTTCCAAATAAATATTGTTTAATTTTAAAAGTAAGAACCAAGTGTTTTAATTGGCGATCCTGCCAGGAGGTTAAATATACTTTTTAACTTCAATCGAGCGGACCTCGGGAACAAGTAGTGAAATCTAGTATAAACAGAACACTCGCGTTACCGGTTACAAGAATTACCTAGCATAGCAGGTACAAATATAGCTCCTTCGTACGAAGCAGCAAAGCAATTCAGTGAAAGTGTATATGTGGAAAAAAAAAAAAAAAAACACACAAATTCGACGACAACAGACACGAGTTCAAAATGGAACAACTCGCAGTATTAATGGCAAGATTAGAAGCTTTAGAAACCAGGTGCAACACAGTAACACAAACCCTAGAGCACACACGCACAGAGAATGCAAGGTTAGCAGCAATAATAACTAACCAAAATCAAATAAACACTAATTTAGAAACAAAACTAAATGAAGTAAAATCTGGATTAGGCATAGTACCAAACATACCTGTGCTAGAGGAAATAAGAACCACATATACAGATGGTAGTGAAATACAGTTAGACGCATTTAAAAGCCTACCTATTTTCAACGGCGATCAATCAAATTATCGGTCGTGGCGCGAAGAAGCATCCAGATTAATGGACAGCATTAAAAACCTCAAAACACACAGTAAGTACGCAGCAGCATTGACTATAGTGAAAAGTAAAATACAGGGAGCAGCCGCGAATGTGTTAACTAATTATAACACAATTTTTAATTTTGAGGCGATACGTAACAGATTAGATTATACGTACTCTAATCAAGAACCTCTATACGTGCTACAAGACATGATGAAAGCCATCACGCAAAAAAGAAGCACACTGTCTGAATACCACGACGAGATAAATAAAAATCTCAATTTAATAATATCAAAAATCACTATGTCAGGTGATCCGCCGAATATAATCGACAGACTAATTAAAAATGCTAACGACGACGCAGTTCGTATATTCATTGATGGTATGAGTGACAACTTTACAAGAGGATCATTATATTCAGCTACAATAAATGATCTAGAACACGCATTCGCAATTGCTCGCAGAATAGAACATGATAATGTGCACAGGCATTTACATCTCACTCAAGATAAGCACCACAAAAATATGCCACATGAACACAGAAACGAAAGAAGACCAAACTATTCGAGCCAAACAACGAATTATCAACCCCAGAAGCAATACGATAATATGCAGCAACACAATCAAGGACCACGCCTAAACCCTTCCAAGAGAAATGACGGACCACAGCCGATGGAGATAAACTCGAGACAAATTGTACATGCACAGCGACAAAATTGGAATCAATACAAACCCGATGTATATAATCCACCAGCGAAACGTGAACACAGCGGGAGTTTCAACACACACAACAGACCGCAACGATCTTATCAGCAGAACTTCAAGCAGCAGAGAGTAAATAACTCCCGACAACAACGCAGAGACGATGTCAGCAGTACATATGCAGAAGCAGATGAAACGGAATGTATGGTAAATAATAACATAAGAATAGATCAATTAACTTTTTAGGAACAGCTTTCAAATATGTGTTTGGTAATCCTGACCATTATGACTTAGTTAACATAGAAACGAGTATAAATAATCTCATAGAAAACAATAATAAACAAAAAACTATAAATTCTAGATTCGAACAAATTTTGCAACAATTCGAAGGTCAGAGCCTTAAAGAACATTTAGTAATAGAACAAGTGTACGAACAATTATTATTATTGACCAGAACAATTAATGCAGCAAAAAATAATGAATATTTATCAGAAAGCCTAGACTTAGATGACATTAAAAATATTATTCAACATGAAATAATTCAAGTACCCATAATAAATATACTTGAGTACTCTAAAATATTATTAGCTAGAACTGATGAATTCTTCATCACAATATATAAATATCCAGTTCTAATTAAATCATGTAAATTGTATAAAGTAACACCCTTAAATTCAAAACATGGAAAAATCATTACAGATAAAACAATTGCCTTATGTAACCAAACTTATTTAAGAACAAGAAATTGTCAAAATCATCTAAGTAAAAACATTTGTGAAATTAACTTTGAAGAAGAAAATTGTCTTATTCCACTTTTAAAGAATATAACTTCAAAATGCAACATTAAACAAGAATACGATTACGACTTAGAAATTGAATCCGGTGTTATGTTATTAAGCGGTAAGCATAAGCTAAATAATCAAACAATTAATGGTATAAACTTAGTTACTTATGAAAATACTATAAATCTAGATGATAAAATATACAAAAACATGCATAAGCAAATTAAAGAAGTTATATTAAGAAATCATAATTCAGAGTCTTACATCGACCAAATAATTAAAGAAGATACAATATACAAATTCGATAACATAGATACTTTAAAAAAACTAATTATTCCTTTTGAAGAAAAACCGATATTATCAACTATATACACAATTGTAACACTGATTGTTATTTTAGCATTTACGTACGTAATGATAAAAACTATACAATGTATAACAGATCGTCAAAAACAAAAAAAGATTGACGCATATAACAAAACTTATGAAAGAGAGATGTTAAAAATAGCGTCGAAAAATCGGGACGATTTCGTTTAACAAGGGGGGGAGTTAAGTATCCATAGCAAAACATATTGAGAAAAAAGATAACATTATTTGTATTCAATGATATCTTTAGTCTCTAGTACAGTCTTGCACACAACGCTACAATGATAACATATGTAAAAGAGATAATATCGTTTGTATACAATGTTGGAATATTATCTCTTCTTCATTATCAAGCAAGACGATTGTACGCTTGGGCCTCCTTGTAGATAGATAAGAAAAGTATATAAATACGACTGTATGATGAATTTATCGATAGTCTTATTGTAACTACATAGTAGCCTTAAGCTCCTTTTAGAATTAGTAAAAAGTATTTCAATAATAAAGGACATAGTTCCAAATAAATATTGTTTAATTTTAAAAGTAAGAACCAAGTGTTTTAATTCGCGCTATTTCCGATCAATCAATCAAACTGGGCTCGGTTCGTGATGCAGGAATGTGCTTCCCCTTACTGAGTTATGCAAGCTAGCCGCTGCGCGATTAATCATTTGTCTGATGTCACCTGTCCTCAGAGCAAATAAAACCCCCATTACCGCATTGGGGGGGAGGGAAAAAAAATCCACAGTAAGGAAGCAACATTCGAAGGGATATTCGATATATCTGCTGCAGGATTCATTTGTATATATCCTCTTTTGATTTGCCAATTTATTTCAGTCATTCACAGTTCAATTTTCCAATTATCACGGGGGCGGAAATACACCCCGAATGTGGGGATCCTCAAAGGAATCGCTGCGCCTGCTGTGGATTTCATTTTTATTGCCATACTTACACGAGCGCATATATATGAGTGGTGTTGGTGGGTATGTTAAAAAAAAAAAAGACCAAAACGTGTTGATAATAAAAAATAATGATTTTTCATTCTGGCATTTGGCAGGATGACATTCCCCGTTCGGCGTTGAATTCACAAGAAAGCCAAATAATGAATATACACACGCATGGCGTGTTTTTTTTTTTTTTGTTTTTTGGCGGGAACATATCGGAGCCAATTGAAATTTTACAATTTGATTAATTTTCTTTTGCGAGAGCGCGTACGCGTTTTACAATCTTTGGGCAATATTTATTTTTTTTTTTTTTTATTGGAAATGGGTTCTTTGTGCGGCAAGTCCTGGGCCAAGGATGGTTGTGCACACGTTGCGCGAGGCTTGATTAAAAATTGTAATTGCCGGTGACAGTGCGCCGATGGTTTTTCAATTGGAATTATTTGGGGAGCCCTCATGGCGTACGCCGTCAGGCAGAGTCCTCGAAGCAGATCTGTCTGTGGGTATAGCTTGTGATCTACTCCTTGTCAAAGGCAGCCTCAAATGAACGCAGTTCTGTACATATGGCTATGGGCGCTGCATTTGGTAGTAAAATACTGGCTGGGCTAAAAATGGTGGACCACATTGCGGCGGCAACCACTCCAAAGCGCAATTTGCTGGGGTAACCTCGGATTACCTCGGAGTGCGTTCTGACGAGCTAAGAGTGTCGGAATGGTACGCTGAAGAAGTTCGCTCTGCTGAGGATGTAAGAATACCACTAGCAAAGGCTTTGAAAGAAAGATGGAAGAATTGGGGATTTTTCTAAACCAGGACCGAAACCGGAAAAGTTGTACGAACTTCGTGTGTCAAAGTGCTCTGTCACTGGAAGCTGCCCTTTCTCATGTTCTATAGATAGGAACCAAATGGTATAGTCAGATGATGGGCATGGCTTGGGTTTTCTGATTGACGATCCCAAAAGCTTATTACCTCATTTACAAGCTCGAATAAATCGCTGGGCAACTTACATTCATTTGTGGCTAACTTAGCTGAGTTCTTAAAAACCCGTTTTTACAGTGACGTTCAGTCAATCTATCTTCGATACAGATAGGCTTCAAAATCTGAGATTGTCGAATAAATATGCTGCATATTCACAAAGCTACTGTGTCCTATTTACCTCCTTAGAGGTTTTTGAGCCACGGCAAGAGAATAGCACTCGAGAGTTTTCTCAGGGGACTGGGCAACAGATTTTAGAGCTCAAATCTTAATGGGCTCAAGACGTAGTTCTTCTTAAGTTAAATCAAACGCCTGGAAGTGGGCTTAAGCTGGCGTCAGAAGTCGGTATGGATTCACTTTAGTACAGCCAATGGCTTGGCTTATTGTCACGGCATATTATATGAAGTAAGCCAGCTTAAGCCAATGCGCGACTACGTCAGCTGGCTTACGTCCATCAATTACATTGGAACCAACTATTCATTCAAAGCGACTGTTAGTCCGTCTAATTCGAAGCATCACTTTGGATAACTGATAATTCTAAACGAGTTCGAAAGATCCGATCCGTTTGGATTCAATTGAGCAGTGTTAAGCAGTATAAGGGGTTTTTTTTTTATTTTGTTGCATAGTCCAATTTATTTTTTTTGTCAAGAGGCCAATCTGACTTCGGATCTTAGTTAGAGCTCTCTGTGGCTGGAGGATGTACACATACTCTGCTTTCAACCGAAAATGTAGGTTAGGTATGGCTGAGCTGTAGTGAAATAAAGTGACATTTGTAAGCGTGTCTTCCAACAGGGTTTCTTGCGACGTAGAGACTATAACGAGCCTCACAGCGAACAAGTATGACAATTTATTTAACCTCAACTCATCTATAGCGTGAAAATATATTGAATCTATTTAAGTTGGCCCATCTGTTGAAAAAAGTCATCCACCCAGTGAGCGCAGATTGGGGGAAAAACGCTTATTTCGACCTAATTTTGAATGAAAAAGGGGAAAACGAGGGTCAAGCTTTAAAACAGAGGATTAGGCGGCTCGCTTCGCTCCCGTCAACTTCCTTATCCTTTAGACTATGACTTTCGGACCTAAAATAAGGTCTGTTCCTTTACTTTTAAATCTTACGAACTCTCACTTATTCTTACGAATTTTTACGAATTTTTACTCAATGCCGTTCCTTAACTCGAAAAATTCGTAAAAGAAAGCGGCATCGAGAGAGCAAGATATTGCCCCTCCACTCAGTGATGCCAGATTACAAGATATATATTTTTTTTTTTCAAGATTTTAGAGCTCCAAAATATGTACGAGACTTTTTAACTCGAAATCATCAAATTTCATGATTTTTGATATTAAACGAAGCTTTTCTATTGAAGAAAAAGGTTTTTTTTATATATAATGTGCGTCGAACAGAGCCCATGCACAATTTCTGTCTCACTCTCAACTCTAAGGAAACATGAATTTCAACGATTTTGATAAAATAACTGATGTAACGTGTTTTTGGAAAAATGGTTTCGTATGTGCTGAAAGGGTTGTTGAAATTTGTATCTTTACAAAGGATTTCTTTGAGCTTTAATAAAACGAAATTCTATGATCTTGATATAGGTAAGCAATGAAATTCGAAGTGAATTCAATTCAAATAATGTTCCAAAATTTCAAAAAGCATTTAACATTAATTTATGACCGAAGTTTTTTTTATTGATATTTATGTGATTTATGTATTAGTATAGTAAAGTACTTAAAATTTGTATTTTAAATTTCGCTCTTTTTATATTTTGAACAAAATCTTGAAAAAAAGATTATTTGTTTCGGAAAAACAAGATTTTCAGATGGCAACACTGCCTCAACTGAGCATCTTACGAATTTTCACTCAACAAATTTCTTGGTGTAAGAATTGAAGAAGCTGTCAGTCACCTAACAATTACAAGTGATTTGAAATTTCTTGTCATATTTGACATAATGAGTGCATTTTTTTTGATTTATTGCGTATTAAAATTCTATCAACGGGCGGAAAAATAAAATTGAATGTTCTTAGATTCTTTTCGAAAGTGGCGACGAAATTCTTCCTCGCTGTAAGGAGTAATTTTTAATGCCGTGTCGCTTTGTCCTCTTATCGAATTCTTGTAGTTCAATCAGTACAAACTCTTTTATATACACGGATTCATGAAGAAGAAGTTCGATCAATTCCGAATCACTTTCATCGGTAGGTAGATAAATCAACTAATTTTGTTCGTTAATGAGCCAATTTTTTAACAACTTTTCGTACCACTTTTGTTGAATTTTTGAATTATGTATCTGTCATTTTAATAGACTACGTTCCCTAACTTTTTCGTAAGTGGCTCTCTCTGTGAGGGAATTTATCCCCAGCTATACCATTTTGACAGTCTTTTCCATTCTTACTACAAAAGTAAAGTTAAAACTTTTTGGATACAATTTGGATACTATACGCGGGAAAGCTTGTCTAAGTCGAGCTGAAGGCAACCAAAATCCACCTGTCAACTTCGAACGACTGGAATACTGTCATCATGACAGGAAACCTACCTTCGGGGATGGAACAACCCGTCCTAGCTGTCAACCTATGAACAATTAGTTACAAAATTGAATTATCAGCTAAATTTCCGAATATTTCCGAATAGAAAATAAAGAGACCAGCGATGAACCCTGAACAGTGTGCTCAACTAATTCCCCAACGAACACACATTAAGTGACGTGCATTCTCCCAAGAAGAGAAAGGTGAAAAATTTCTTCAAGCTCTTCTCGAAAACGGACTCAGGACTCACTTGTGGTTTTTCAAAAAATCAAGCCACAAATTGTTGAAATTTATGTACAAATAAATTTTCTGTCAATCTCCTGGGCTCTGTTGCATTTTTAAAGTGTCACCTCAAATGCTACTGTCGTTGCATATGCTGCCGGGCATATACGGATAAGTAAAAATCGGCCAGACTGTGTATCACTGTCACTGTCGTTCCAAAACGATAGTCGGCTACACAATAAATCTCAATTACCAGGCCATTGCGTGCTTCCCAACTTGGTCAACGTTATAACAGATTCATCGGTTTGTCATCGAATTGACCGCAAAACCTCTCCGTCCCGGCGACTTTCTCAGCTCAATTTGCGGTCCCATGTCAAATCACGTGTGACCACAAATTAGCATTCCGAAAATTATGCTGTTACAACGGATTGGTAGGATTTTGTGCCCACCACCAACAAGCAGGACCTGCACCACCTGCAGCAACATCTGAAATATCGTTGGAGTTCTTCTTTTTTTCTGCGTGCATGTTTCCTTGGAAATAATATTTCTCTTACCTTTGTTTTGAAATTTTTTGAATTGAATGCCTCGGGGCGCATTCTGTCCATTCGCTTCGTATTTAAACATATACCGCGCGGAGGCGATTGTGTGTGGATAATCAAAAAGGATGCTTTGAGCAACAACGGAAGTACTCGCCACACTACAAAGGAAGTTATTTGTTGAATTATATTTCAGCCAACCCCCACGTCTGGTTCTTTCTTGTTTTTTTTTTTTCTTTTTTGTGTAGGGGAGGAAGGTACTCGTACACCAACATTTATAAAAAAAGAAAGTATTTTTTTTTATGTTTCCATTTGTTGTTTTGGGATCTCTTTTATTTCGGTCCGTTGGTAGATGATTCCGTTTCCTGTGAGCGCATGCAAATGACACTTTTTTAAATTATTCGTTAATAATATTTATTTGTCGGTGCTTTTGGCGGTAAAGGTATTTTATATAAATAACGAAATAAAAATAAAAAAAACCTCTCACAAGAAAAACCATCACAAATAGCGAATTGTTATTTTAATTTGTCGACTGTCAGGCATTTCGGTTTCTTTGTCATGACTTTTACAGGTATACAAAAAGTAGTTGGGGAATGTGTCCTGATTTTATTTGAAAATCCGGTCGTATAAAAAAATTAAGTGCACGACTGGGTCGAACGAAACTTTCTCGTTCATTAAAAGTTCGGTTGGTTGTTTTCTTATTTTATTTTATTATAACGATGCTGAATGAAAGCACCGGTGCAAAGAATATAGGAAAAGGATAGCGTTAAATAAAATTGACTTTTGGGTTATTCATCTGCTATTGCAGTACAAATCAAATAACAATGTCAGTTTTTAAAAGCTGAAGCTCTCAGTAACAGTCAATTGTCACAAGTTCTGGTTAGAGAGTTGTACGTTGTAAGTTGTACTATTTTAAAAGATTTTTGAGTCCAAGGCAAAGTGTGGCAGGAGTTTCTGTTTTCTGATCTGTTTTTATTTTTGGAATTTGCAATAGCAGTTATAAATTAAATACCTCGATGGACGTGTGTGGTGCGCAAATGAAGTGGGAGTTTCTGATTGTGTAAGTTACAAGTGCTTGGAATTATTTTTTATTAAATATGGTTGAAAAAAGAAGATAAGTTATATTTGCGCAGCTGTTGTTGCATTTTTATTGGAAGTTGGGGCATTGTTGTTATTTCAAAATTATTCCGAAAATATGTGAATAAAGATCAGAATTTCGGTAGACATTTTTGAGAAATTATTAAAAAGTCGATTTTTTCGATTTTTTTGAGAAAAACTACGTACGGGATCTTATTTATAATACTTATATTATCTTCAATTTGTATTTTGGTCAAAATTGTTAGAGCGGTTTTTGTAAAATTTGGCAGACAAAACAGTTACAAATATTGCAAGGTTTAGTTTGAAAAATACTATTGCTTAACTATTTAGCTGAAAACCGAGTACAAGTAATTGTTCGGGATGTAAGCATTACTTGGTTTTTAAGGTTTTATCGAAGTCGAAAATGGGGTTTTCGAGATATGAGCATTTTTTAAAAGTAGCGTTTTCGGTGATTCGAATTGAAAATTAAGGACGCAATAATTTTGGAAACATCAATTTAACTCTAAGTTTGCATTTTGGTCAAAATCGTTATTGCCGTTTTCAGGTAAACTAAAGGAAACAACATTTTTCAAAAATGACTTTTTTCTAAAATTAATTTCACAATAATACAGAGCAAAACTGAGTCTTCCATTTAGCTAGAAATGACTATATTACCTCAGAAATGCATTTTTGCTACATCGTATGGACCGTTTTTGAGATATGTCCAAATTTTAAAAGTACCGTGATTCGATTTTTCAGCAGAAAACTGAGTATGCAGTTCTGTTAACCTCACCTACTTAGGCTTAAATATAAATTTTGGTTGATAGATCCTTGGAGCCGTTTTCGAACAAATCAATCTGGTATGAAAATTTTGTATGGGAAGTACCATTAATGTTGAGGTTACCATGCAAAAAAAAAAAACGGCCCCGAACTGTAAGCCCCAAAACTTTAAATCCGAAGTTTGAACGAAATCCGTTCAGCCGTTTAGGCTGAAGGCCTCGGGACATACAGACAGACGGACGGACAGAATTTTGCGACCCACTTTCTTGAGTTCGCCTATCATCATAATGTCAGAATTGATTACCATATCGAGTTCGAAATTTTGTACGAATGCAATAATCTTTCTCTTACTACGTAATGGAGAAAGTTAAAAACGGAACTCACACCAAAACTTGTGAGAAGCTGAACCGCGGGCAGATATGGACACTGAACATTTCCAATTGTTTGTTATTTACCTATGACGGAGTTTTTATAGCTCGAGTGACTGATGTAGTCAGACATGAGCTCACCATGGAGCCAATAAATTCGAACAGTAGCCCTGGAGATATATTCCTCGATACCAAATCGAACAGACCTTCGGCAGCTCACTTTGTGGCCTCTGTCAGAGTCAGGAGTAGCTTTAGGACTTTTACTCCATCTGTCTCCATGGTTTTAATGACAAAAAGTCCGTCTTTCATCGAAGCCTAGTCAGAGTTCTGAAACACGCGGAAATTCCCAGCTTAAAGCTCGACTCATCGTCATTATAGCAAGATCCGGTCTTTCAACGACTACGAGATGATACTCGATTATTCTGAGGGTTACTGCTTTTGGCGGTTCTGGGCATATCCAAGGTGTACACCTTGGTTTATGAATAACTCAGCAGGAGGCTCCAATTTCGACAGCCGGAATACCCCAGTGCCCTACTACTTCTGTCCCAAACCACCGAAAAGCTCCACTCATTTGAAACAATTGCCACACCCCGTTCAGCCCGAATTGAGGGCTCGATTCTCCAGTTATATGTGCGACTTTTGCGGTCGACTTTAGGCGTGTTTCTTTGTTTCTTTGAGCTTCGATCTCAGCAAAGCAAATTTAAGTAGAATTTTCAGCACGCAATTTCAAAAAACTACTGTGAGTCCTCGAAGTGTCAAGTAGAGCGTAGCTGTTGTAGTTGCGTGCTGAAAATCGAAGCTAAAAAAAAACAGGCCTTTTTACGAAAATGTTGCGTGCCAACGACACCGAGAGATGCCCGCAAGTCATTCAGTGGAGATGTCTCCATAAAAATAACCCCCAAGACTTCTATTTGTCTTGGGATTGAACCATCTGCCGCAATTATGTGGCTTTGTCAAATGACCTGTTACAATGTCTCACTGCTGCAGCAATAAATCCCCAAAACGACCGCATCATCTCAATCAGCAATTTTGCGGTGGGCATACCTACCGATAGTGCAATCTCCAAAATCTGCAGATCAATCGTCTGTTGCACGAATGGAACACGCAACCCCGATGAGGACCACTCATTTAGCCACTTTCGATCATTTTTCCTGCACGCAACCGTTGCGAACTTTAAGAGGCGCGCATCAATTAAATTGTGTCCTGCAAAGAAGATCGCCAAAGTCTGAAAGTATCTCTCAACGCCAACGCGCACAAAAACCAAAAAAACCATTGACAGGTAGAGACGGCGACAGAGAAATCTTAATTGCGAGGCGCTTAGCAATTTTCTCATCGCTGTGGTTTCTGATTCATCCAGTGGATATGCACGAGTGTTGATTTATAATGCACACACACACGGCGCGTCCCAAATGAAGTCAGCCGCTCTAATGGACGTCTGCCAATTTGCCATAATCGAAGTAAAATTACAGAAGACAAAACTGTAAGAGGAGGGGAGTGTTTCGCGGCGCATTCGTGGATTCGAAGACGAAGCTTATAGAGTTCGAAGTCGAATACTTATCGAATGGTTTCGATTACAAAATTTGATGTACGAGTTGATTCGAATTTTTTTGGGATTGCGCAAATATTTTGACAGGGAATTGCTTACCAGCAAGAATTGTGACGTTTTTTCGACAGGGTTACATGGAAAACGACACGCGTTAGGAGCAGTGTAACACGTTTTGAAAGAGATGCAAGTTGGAAACCCTTTGATGAACAGCCAACAAATTAAGACTGAGAGTTTTATAGTTGCCAATTCCAACTGGGACACTGCTTAACTGTTGCATTTAAGTCGCAGGACTACAATTTCAGAGTGTAAGACTGGCACTGCGACTTAGAATCGAATCAGTTTTAACGGCAGGTTCCTTAACATTAACATTGATATTTATTTCGTTTAGAATTTACAGTTTGTTATAGCACAATTTACATAATTTAAGTACAGAGATATGACAAATTTATGTCTTTCTACTGGAAAAAGTTTACGAGTGACGAAAAGAGAAAAAAAAATATAAATAGAAATTTTTGTTTTTGAGGAAAACAACGAGTAAAAACCTCAAATTAAAAAAAAAAGAAAAAACAATAGTAATAATAATAAATAAAATATACATAAAGGGATAAATAAATAAAATATACATGAAAGCGTAAATAATTAAATAATATAAATAAGTAAATAAATTAATTAATAGGTAGATAAATAAATAAATAAATAAATAAATAAATAAACAAATAAATAAATAAATAAATAAATAAATAAATAAATAAATAAATAAATAAATAAATAAATGAATAAATAAATAAATAAATAAATAAATAAATAAATAAATAAATAAATAAATAAATAAATATATAGATACACAAATTAATATAATATAAATGAATAACAATAGAGAAACATTTAAGTAAATATAAATATATTTAAGATAATATATGTACAACTAAATTAACAAAGGGTTGAATACGGCATTAGTTAATACAAGGTGGCGCAAAAATAACCTTCCGATGTTTTTTGGCTGTAATTTAAAAAAAAAAAAGAATGAAAAACTTTGATTCTTCTTGTGGATTATTTTTATTTGGTCTTTTAATTTTTTTTACATCAAGTCGAGAATATGATGTCATGTAAATGGCCGCCGCCACAGTTGATTGCTATTTGAGCCCTTTTTATGGCATTTTCCATCACTTTGGCCAAAACTTCCGGCGATAGGTCCTCACATTCTTGACGGATATTGTCTTTAAGAGCTGCAAGAGTCTGAGGCTTGTTGACATAAACCCGCGACTTCAAAAAGCCCCACAAAAAGAAGTCTGGAGCGGTCAAATCAGGCGATCTTGCTGGCCAGTGCAAATCGCCAAAACGGGAGATTAGGCGCCCGGGAAATGCATCCTTCAGCATATCGGTTGTGGTACGTGCAGTGTGTGCCGTTGCACCGTCCTGTTGGAACCACATGTTTTCCAATCCCAATTCATCAAGTTGCGGCAAAAAGAACTCGTTGATCATTGCTCTGTAGCGCTCACCATTCACAGTAACCGTTAAACGGCGCTTACATGACATCTTCGGCTACAGCAGCAATATTCTCTGCAGAACGGCTACTCCGGGGTCTGCCACACCTGGCAGCATTTCGTGTTGTGCCAGTCTCTTCGAGGCGAGCGGCTAAACGTCGCAGTGTTTCACCAGTAGGCGTTGGACGGCTAGGAAATCTGCGACGAAATTCACGTTCTGCCAAAGCCACCGACCGATTATTGCTCAAATAAATAGTCACCAATATTCCGCGTTCTGGAGCAGTGTAGCGTAACATTGTTTATTAACGTGTATTTCGCATGTGTTTACTACACAAATGTCAAAACAGAACTGACATTAGGGGCCAATCGCAAAATTTATAGCATTTTCTGATAGGAGGATTACTTTTGCGCCACCTTGTATATATATTTTTGATATTTTATCTAATCCACCTGTTTTTCTTATTTGTAAGGTATCCACAAGATATTTTAGGTCTGTTTCCGATACAAATTCTTCCAAAGGGGTGTCAGGGTTACTTGCACTAAAGGACTGTACAGTATTTTGGACAAGTGTTTCAGTGCTTGCATCTCCTAAATGTTGCGATACTACATGATTTTCTGAGAAATTTGAGGCAGGTAACTCCGCTTTCTCGGTGTCTGTATAGAAGGTAGTCGAACCATTTTTGAGGCAGGGTTTTTGTCTGTTTTTATTTTTAAACTTTAACTTTTTTTAAATTTTAACTATATTCCAGACGGGCTTTGCAGATTTATCTATTTATTTGTTCCATTCTGCGTTTCGGAAATCCTGAATACTTTTATTTAATAATTTATTAGTTTCTGACATATGAATTCGGAAAATAGGTTGTCGGTATCTCTGCCAGTTTCTTCTGTGCATATTCCTTATTCTGATAAGTTCCAGGATGTGAGTTGGTAATAAATATTCACCAGAGGACATCAAAACTAAAAAATTGATGGATTTTTCGAGTTTTGAAAATATTTTTGAATGGGGCAAATATTTTAGCCGAGGGAAGTACTGAAAATCCTGATCCATGTTCGACTTTGTTGGCACGAGCATCGCCTAAGATTGCAAGCAGTGCAACTTTTTAATTTTAGTATACTGCGAATCTGATATAGAGATAGAGTGACCTTAATTTTAATAAGCGGGAGCAACAATTTTAAATTAAAACCGTCGAAATTGGTGCGTTGTCTACCTTTGGAAGGAGTTGAAGTTATCCAACATTTTCAAACACGAACTTGAAGTAAAGTGGTAAAGAAAGAATCGGTATAAATCAAATTTGCAAAAACTCAAATTTTAGTTCCTAAAAAACTTTGTTTTTTTTAGTTTGCAAACAAAAAAACAAAAGACCACATTGGAGCTAAGATTCTTCTCATTCAAAAGGTGTCAACATTTTTTGAGTCCCTTGGGTATTGGCTTCACAGGGTGGGAAACGGATTTTGGGCTGTTTTTTTTTTTAAGTACTTATGTCACGAGAGAACCTTCAAAATAAGTTCGATTATTCCCGGCAAAGCCCTGCGCTTAAAGTAGTATCCCCGCTCCGACTGCCGTCGACCAACAATTCACGCCAATCCGCCCGCGGGAAATCCATTTATTTTGTTATTTATTCCAACATTTCACTTTGTTGGGTGTGTGCAGAGTGCAGCACAAGTTATGGCCGGCCGTTAAAAAACAATTTCCATCGAGAGCCGCGCTTTTATTTTTTGCGCGAGCTTGACGAGATTTTGGCGTCGCGGTCGTTGTTATCTTAATTTTATTTGTCCGAAGCGAGGTCCTTTTTTTTCCTCTCTCCATTGTTTGGTTATAAACTCCAATGCACGCGCAAGGATTTTTTTGTTGGCCGTGCATTTCTTTTTCTTTTGGTTCGTCCATTCACCACCAAAGCATGACAGCCAGGATACAGGACCAGCAACAGTGAAAATAAAAAAAAAAAAATAAGAAAAAACAAAAACCCAGCAGAGAAAATTGGAGCAATCATTTTTATGCACCAGCAGCGCGAAACGGCAGCAGGCTGCCATAATAGTTAAGTCGACAGTTAATCGGTGGAAGGGACTCCTCTTTTCACTGGATATACCTATACCAACAGTCGCACGTTGATCCTCTCTGGCAGCAGCAACTTTTTGTTTCCTTATTTTTGGCCAAAGAAATAAGACCACGGCGAGACTTGATGATAGGTTTCGTATAAAACGAATGAAAGTTCTTTTGTTTTATGCGCCTCGGCCCGAGTGTAACCAGTGGTAACTGCGTGCTCGGTGGTCCCGAGCAAAACTGGACGACATTTCGGATGGATGGAGGAGGCTTAACAGATTTTTTGACAGTGATTTCTTAATTCAATGATGATATGGCGGGGATGCGTTGCATGTGCTGCTGAACGCGCGAGAATGATGGGCGAATTTATGGACAAGGTGGCATGCTATGCATGCATAATGGGCTGACAGTTGTAGAGCCTTGAAGAGCGGCGAATAACTGCTTAAGGAGCTTTGTGCTACTTGGCTTGATGGGGTGCCCCAGGGACTACGGCAAATTGATTGAGCTTAATAGAGGATGGAGATTGATGGGGGTTCATCAATTCGGCTGCCTACTTGGTGTTGATGGAGTTCCCTTTAAGTGGAAGGGTATCACCGGCACGAAACCAAGGCAACACGTCATTGCTTATTGATTGTCTTTAAATAGTGAGCATTTTTCTTGTGTCAAGCTCTGTGTTGCTTTCCAAACGCCGCACTGTGGTCCAAAATGACTTTTTTTGTTACAAAAATCAAAGCTTTTGAACGCATGAAGATATCGCTACAACTTTTTTTCTTCTTAAAGGGAATTTGCAGGCCTATAAAAATAGTGATTTTTAAGAAAATTGCTTCACAGGGTGTTTCTAAATCCTTGGGTGAAGTAAGATTTTCTTTGAAAAAGGGATTAACAGAGAAAGGAATTAAAGAAAAACTTTTAAAACGGGTTTAATTTTACGAATCTTGTAAAAAAAGGTGTGCGGCTTTTTTTATAACAGTGGATGCATAAAATAACGAACCAATTTTTAATGTTTTAAGCAAGTAAACAGTTAAACAGAATTTTTTAATTTTGTGACGCATCAGAATATCCTATAAACTGTTTGAGCTATATTAGTATTAACGGACGAAAAAAAAATAATAAAATAAAATCAATATTTTCCTCCTTTTGGTGTATTCTGAACATGCATCTAAGGATTTCGAAGGCCTTCCTCTTGATGTAATTGGAACGTCGTCGTCCCTGTCTTCAATTTCATCACACTTGATTGTTAATGTTCCGTTAAAAAATTCGTCATGTTTTGAAAGAAATCTTGTTTTTAGTCTAAAACTGTCAATCGTTTTTTTTTTAAAGCGAGGGTATAATCTTTGGAATTTCTTTTTTGCTTCATCGTTGTGACTTTTATCTTCGTATTTGTTTTGGATCAAAGTTACAAATTGTTGAGAATTCGAAACATTGATAAAATGTTCTAAAATGGTTCTGTTTGGAATATTCATATTGATATTATATTTGCACGCTCCGCTCTTCAGTAAAGCCTTTTGAAAACTAACAACATTTATCCATTGTCATGGTTAATATGCCTGCATATGTACATGCCCAAGGATTGTTTTACCTGTGAAATTTAAGCTTCCCAATGCGGGGTAACAGAGGAAAATTATTATTTCTATTGAATCATAAAATAATAATCCACAATTAAATATTTCTTTCAACTTTTTGTAATGTTTATGCAATAAATCAATTAATCCATTTCTCTTGGCAAGTTAATCCATGTCTACGTGTACTTTAAGAATAGGAGCAACAATGATTTACAATAATTTAAGTACTTCGAAAAAGCTCTGTTACAGCATACCTCAAAAACCCTTTTGGGTTAGGAGGAATTTATTCAAAAAGAGTCGTTAAAGTGGGCGGATTACAAAAACCCATTGGGATGATTTATATAAAAAGGGGCGTGGAAGTGGGTAGATTCTTTGAACGATCAAAATAATAACAAAACTATTTTTAATTGATAGATATAAGAAGAAAATTTCACACGCTCAGCTCTTTTACTTAACCCTAGAAAGATTATTTTTTAGTACTGAAAAGATAAACGTACAATTAAAAAAAAACTTTTTACACAAAATTAAATAAACATGTGTTTTGCTACTTCATTTTATTGTTACATTATTAGCAATTAATTTAATTATATTATTAATTTCATTAAGTAAAATAGGCTAAAAAGAGCAAGTTTGTTCGAGCGTCGGTTAAAAGCAGAAAGCAATATATATATTTCGCGGGCGCCTACGAGGCGAAGTTTATCTTTCTAGAGTTAATAAAATAATTGAAACATTCAATAAGGAAATTCGCTTTAAGGCCAAAACGGAAACACAGGGGAACGCGACTTTTTTTAAGAAAATTACAATTTCTCCGAACATTGCAAATAGTTGCAGCTACAATTTTGCATATGGCTTAACAAATAGTTAGGGTCAACTATTGTGGTCAATTTTCCACGGGAACTCGCGAGAGTTTTTTTGTAGCTCTACTCAAACCAAAAAAAAGTGCTAAAAAAGGGTTTTTTTTTTGTTTCATTTATTAAAAATATTAGGTAATTTTTTTTTATTATTTTTAATTTACCTATATATAAAACAACAAGAAAATACTTTTTTTTTGTTTACTATGCCATAATTGCTAAAAAAAAAATTAAGCAGTTCGTTATTTCTGTTTTTTTTTTACTCTAGAACAAAATTGACCAACTTTGAAAAGCTCTATAAGTCAAACCAGTTGGAAGAAATTTATTTTGTTTGCTGTGTTTGAAGCTACGTTTATAATTCTATTAGAAATAAAAAACAAAACATCGAATTAAGTATTTTTGCCACTAGATTTTGCCTTTTTGGACCACAGTGCGCCGGGGTCCTTTCCCTTGCACCCTCATTTGCCACCACATTCGGTACTTGGTACAAAAGTAACATCAAACGAAAGAAAAACCAAGCCCCTCTTGCAGTTGAAGTATACGAACTCCCTACTCCCATAGACTGCTTGAACTTCCATACCGCGGTTCTTAGTCGTGGATGCGACTAAAATGATGTCCCAAACAAGTAAAGTATCTCCAATCTTTCAATGTCATCGCGATCAATGTTCCGGCCGGTTCAGAGACAAATTTCATCGAAGCAATTTCATGAAATCAATAAACCCCCACCTCTGCCGCGGTTTCTCAACAGATCGGCCGCACCAATAACTCACAATCGTTTGTGATTTTCAGACTTCCAAGCTGGACACTCACAACAAGACTTGAGAGACATGAATCTCTCGCATGCCGCCTGCGCTCCCCATTCTGTGGGATATTTCGGCGCGGATATCTCACAACGTTGTTCGTCGATAACGAGAGAATCGAAAATGAAAACGAATATTCGCTTCGATAAATCAATTTGATTTATTGCCATCGCAACAATAAAATACCGCGCGAGATGAGAATATATACGAAAATCTGGTGACATTACGAACCCGCGCGCCTCAAAATCATGAGATCCCCTGCTGCTGCTAATGCTGAATTCCACCAGTCGCCGCGCATCGATTCGCTTCTTCGACACGAAAATAGTGGAATCCGCACCGAAACTTGGACGCGGCTGTAAACAAAAATCTCGATTCCAATTGCCCAGAAAAACCGAACAGGATAATAATTATCTCTGAGCCTATGTGTTTTTGTATTTGTGTGTTTGTGTATACCCGAAAAAAGGACATTCGGGCGGATGGGCAACACACATCTGCTGTCGGGACATAAATACGACGAGGACACTGGCGATGGTTCTCTAGCAACAAATTCTCGGTTTGAAGTTTATGCGATCCGAGGACGAGTCAATGAAAATGCAATTCACATTCACAAATTGCAATGCGCAGACGAACAAACGGACATGTACGATGAGAAGGAGGGGAGCACACGAGGTGGAGGCACGGTACGAGTGTCCGGTCGTCGCCATGTCCGAAAGTAGTTGTTAGCCTAGTTTGGTGATATTTTTGCCCCGGCGTTTGGGTGTTCTCCTCCGCCAGGCAATAACAAAAAAGGACTCATGCACATCCGAGTGGTATTTACTTGTTGGCATAGATAGGGTATCTATATAGTCGGCCAGGAGCGGATTTGTGCGCATTTTTTGACAGAGATTTGAGGAAGTTTTCAAGGAGTAGATCTTCAAGAAGTACTCACCTTGGATGTGACTTGATCAGCGAAGGTGGTACTGAGGTAAGCGGCGGATGGTAAGCTTAGTTCTTCGCGCTTGGGATAGCTCGGTGGGTCCTACCAAGAACCCTTAAATGGCATTCGCGCATGAAAGACAGATCTGCGCCCAGGGGCCAATAAAAGACGAAGTTACATGGCAGCTTGTTCCTTGATAGAGCTGATATCAGCTTTGTAGCAGTCTAGGGCGACTGATGATTTTTTGCAGTTTTGGAGTCTCAAAGCTCCAGGTGATGATCCGATGCAAATGTATTAAAGAAGATGGCGTGAAATACCACTCGACGGGAAAACCTACCTATTGGCCAACAGATAGGAATAAAACCCCAGATCTTGTCGACTTCTTTATATCTGAAAATATATCCTCAAATAAAATAAATGTGGAAGAAGGCCCTGATCTTCAATCACATCAGTCCTCAGTACTTCTTACACTTGGCGATAAAATAATGATAAAAGAACAAAGTCCAAAACTTGTTGGACTTATTGCAACTACTTTCGACAGATGTTGGAAGAAAGTATCAAACTATCATCAGCTATTCAAACAGTAGACGAACTAGAAAAAGCAGCGCAAATACTATCACTGAACATACAAAATGCTGCATGGGCATCAACTCCTAAAACAACAAAAAAGATTAAGCTAAATTCTTACCCTCCCGAAATATGTGAAATCATTACACGAAAGAGGAAAGCTAGAAAGCGTTGGCAACAGACAAAACCACACTAAACAACTTAAATAATAAGCTCAGAAATTCTATAAAAGAATTCAAGAATGAGTCTTTAAAAACTTACCTTAGCAGTTTTACAAATGATGTTAGTACCGACTACTCGCTCTGGAAGGCAACAAAGAAAATTAACCGACCAATAGCCCACATTCCTCCAGTAAAAACCAGAGAAGGGAACTGGGCAAAAAGCAGCCAAGAGAAAGCAAACACTTTTGCAGAGTATCTTGAGGACGTCTTCAAACCCTATGAAGATAAAAGTCACCAAGGAATCGAAGAAAGGTGCGAAGAAGATCGACCAATCCGATCGGTAACAGCTAAAGAACTTGCCAAAGATTTTTTAAAGAAAATATAAGTATAAAAAAGGCCCCAGGGTTTGATTTGATTACAAGGGAAATCTCAAAACAATTCCCACAAAAAGGTCTAAAAAAACACTAGCGCTTATAAATGCTGCATTTAAGTTGAGGCATGTGCCAAGCATGTGGAAGGTCGCGGAGGTAATAATGATACCAAAACCAGGCAAACTACCAAGCGAAGTAACCTAATATCGCCCAATATCGGTCAAGTTATTTGAAAAAATGCTGGTAAAACGCCTGCAAAAAATAATCGATGAAAAATCGCTGAATCGAAAAAGCACTCTACAATTGACCAAGTGCATAGAATCACAGATAAGATCGAAAAAAGCATTTGAAGAGAAAAATGTGTGCTCTGCAATATTTCTTGATATAGCACAGGCTTTCGATAAAGTCTGGCACAAAGGACTAATTCACAAGTTACAAAGGCAACTGCCGAATCAGTACTCAACAATTCTGGAGTCATATATATATCAGGTCGATTCTTCAGAATTAAACAAGAGACAGAGTACTCAACATTAAGAGAAATCAAAGCTGGTGCACCACAAGGCAGTGTGCTTGGGCCAGTGCTATACCTTTTATTCACTAGCGATCTGCCTGGAAGCGGAGAAACCACTATAGCAACTTTTGCAGATGACACTGCTGTACTTGCTGTCGGAGCAACTGTTGAAATAGCAACGAAAAAGCTCCAAAGAGCAACAAACCGTATCTCAGGCTAAAAAGTGGCACATTAGATTAAATGATCTAAAGTCTGTCCATATTAATTTTACGTATAAAAACGTACCACATATTCCAGTGTACACAGACAACCATGTAGTGGAATACTCAAATACAGCCAAATATCTAGGCATGACTCTAGACGCTAAACTGCGTTGGAAAGCGCACGTTAAGAAAAAAAAAGATGAGTTGAACATGCGATACAGTAAAATGTATTGGCTTATTGGGAGATACTCATCCCTGTCCAACTACCATAAGCTATTGCTATGCAAGCAAGTTTGTAACGTACCACCGCCCCTCGAAGCGTACCCGAATCCGAAAAGAATAAGGATTTGAAGCGTTCGAACTCAACCCCTTCTTGCACTATCACCCATGCTAGTAAAGATCGAATCCGACATGGTCGAAATGCTTCCGCTTCTGCTGACGATCGTGTAACCCTCCGGTCAACTCTTTCCACCCATATGACCCAAGGTCACAGGACCCTTGAGGCAGTCCGGGCGGCATAACAAGAGGGGTGTCCAGGCACTTGAGGCTCAGGCATGACCGCCTTCCCGCGCTAGCTCGTCGGTGGTCGGGGGTCTTGCCACAAGCCCTGAACATGGGTTACTTGTTTTTACATGCCTGTTGACTAAACTAGGTTCAAGCTGTAATCGAACACAAGTACCGGAAAAAAAAATAGACTGCGAGGCCCGAGTTAAGCTAAAACAAATTCCCTTTAACATGAAAACCCTATGATGTGGATAAGGCGAAGAGATAAGATGCGATTCCTCTCCGCGAGCTGACCCACCCCTAGCTGAACGTGATGTCCAACACCTTGGTCATCGCGACGCTCTATTACTAACCAGATTTGTTTGCACCTTTTTAATGCATAAAGATAATTGTTTAAATAAAATTCTGTCGCCAAGAAGCGTCAAAAAAAACCTGCCATAAACTGAGCGAAAAGATAAAAAAGCTAAGACACAAAGATGGACGAGTCACGGATGTTCTTCTCTACGCCTGTCGTTTTATTTACGCTCAGTGCGGACATTATCCGGAAGCTACGGTCGCCATCACTTGTCCAATTTTAAAACAAGTCGTTACCGGAAGCAAAGAAAAAATAATTTTCATTAAGGTGACACCGGTTTCCTACAAGTTCTAAAACCAGTATGGACCTACGGGCTCCAGTTGTGGGCATGCACATGCCAAACAAATCTACAAAAAATTCAAATCTTCCAAAATAAAGTACTAAGGAACATAGTTAATGCACCTTGGTGCATACGCAACGCTGATCTTCATAGAGATATAAATATTGAAATGGTTGAAGACGAAATTAAAAAAGCTGCTCAAATGCTCAACAATGCTAATAGCATACTTACTCCAGGTTTAGGGTTGCATTGTAACTGGTGGAAGTCAACGCAGCGCACAACCCTCTACGTGGAAGTTTATCCTGTAGTCAAGACCTTGCATAGGCCCGACTGGTGCCAGTAAATTAGATGGGGCAGTCGAGTGGAGGCCGTATAGCGATCACTGCTGTCACAAGTACGTCTTTTGTCATGCTCTCTATCTCCATCTCTCTCTAAGCTCGTCCAAGTTGAACAGCTTCACCTACTTCAAGATAGCATTTACCCAGGCAGCGTTGTGTGTTTCGGTGCCAGTTACACACTTTGGGTCCTTGACCGCTTCCCTTGGGCCATAAAGTGGTAAGCGCCACATTTAATTTCAGTTCTCCTGACTTTTGGCCGCACCAGTGGTGTACTCACAGTCCTTTAAGGCACTTATAGCAATAAGCCTCTGAGGGACATTTCGGACAGAGCACATGACCTTTCCATTTCTCCTCGTTTAAAACTCGCTCTTAAAAGTTTGGGAAGTCATAAGTTTGGCAGTGGCCAAAGTGAAGTGGCAAGAGTTTTTCTGTGTCTCCCGATCGGAACTCGGGAGCTCTCCCGAGTATGTAAAACAAGCACAGTGAATGTCTGCAGTACTAGATACCAAAATGGAACCATTTCCATTCCAGTAAGGGTCACAAACGCCAATGGACATCGCGAGGTTAACGCCGATCAGAGTCAGTCCCATTCATGAAAACCACCACCGAAGCAGTCATCTTTCTAAAACAAGTTCAGGAGCAATATTTTTCATCCTTTTCTTCATCACCTACCTCAGCAAGATTTTTAGCATGTAGGATGTTGAAAATCTCGGACCTTTTCCAACCTTCTTACCTGCGAACTCTATACAAGGACTGTGGGAGTAGAATTTGATATCACTAATTTTTTCCGCCCCTTTGAGCGCCCTCTCGCACCAATCCACTCCTGGTCGTCGTCGTCCTTTTTCAAGCCAGCTCTCCCCCATGCAGCCCGCCAACTGCCGACTGTATGAAGCCTTCGCAATAAATGACTTGATTGGATTCGTTTCGTGAGTTTTTCCATGCGAGAGTGAGTGTTGGATGTAGGTACGCATAATTTGGTTTCTTTTTTTTTTGCATACAGGAAAATCCCTATCTGCACGCAGGATAAACTTATTCAGAGTGATACAGAGGAATGGATATCTCTACAATGCAATCGAAAGGCAGAGAGTTAGATCCACTTGTGGTGGCTGCTGCTACTGCGACTGCTATACTGCCACTGGTGGTGGTGGTGGTGATGGTATTGGTGCGTGTGAAATTTATGAAAATTGCCATATGATAACGGTAAATTCAATTCTCTTTCTCTCCCAATGCAGCTAATTGCCCAAATGTGCGCAGCCAATTGTGTCCTTTTTATTGCATTGCACGTATAGATGTTGTTGCCGGTTGCGACTTTGCATACCTATATATATATAGGAGTTGACTGGGTGTTGGACCATTTTGATGCTTTGAATGGTCCCGGTCTGGAGCGTGGTATTGGAATGTGCATAGAAAATTATTTCCGCATAAATTTGGAGAGTTTTGCGTGGTGCTGCTCGAATGCGTTGAGGTAGATTACGACGAGCTAGGAGGTTGGATGGGGAGAAGGTACTTTTTTTTTAGGTTTTAAAGGGTTTTCAATAAAAGATCCATTCACGGTGGACGCTGTTTTATTCTTATTCGCCGATGGGCAGCATTTGTGTCAAAGAATACATCATTTGGGAGTATAGTGTGATCTACAAACAGTGGTTCTCAATTTTACAGATTCACAATAGCGATGGTCGCCAAATAAAATTGTCTATTGTGACTTAAGAATTGTTTGTTATGTATGTTAAGCTGGTAACGTCAACAATCGGTGGGGGTGATATATTCCGATCAGACTATCCGCGATCACTTTTAGTGTCCAGGTAACATTTTTCGTATTCACAATGGCGCAATTTTCCATACAAAATTGTATATTGTGACCTACAAAATATATAAGGTGAAGGTTAAAAATGAAAGGTTAATTAGAAAGGCCCAATGTGTCTTTGGATATATTTATGTGTTTGTCATTCACAGTAAACCCATATTTTAGGTAACAATAGCAAATTATAGTTCGAAAACTGGGAATGCCTAAAACGTGGGCCGCAAACTTCAAACGATTATTCGTAGATTATTTATATTTTTGCCATTCACGATAAATCCATATTTTAGGTCACAATAGCAAATTTTAGATCCAAAACTTGGAATACCTAAAATGTGATCGCAAACTTCAAACGATTATTCGATTCCTCTGATTATAGTGAACTGTTGAAGCAAAAGGCTGCGATCGGGCAGTATACATTCACCACCCAAATAATAACAACAACTGTCACAAAACTATGCATAACTAGCGCCCGCAACTGGTAAATCTTATCCAAAGTTCATCTGCTGGCAAATGGCCGCATAAAACAATCCACACCAACCCCAGTCATTAGCTTAGGACCGAACGTGCCAGCCATAAGCTATTTCCCAGCGCCACTGTTCTCCATAAACAATACCGACATAGAAAAACAATGAACACAACTTCATCCCATTTGACTTCCAGATGTTTACCGAACTGCCCAACAATAGATCTCGTGTGCGCCAGTGAAAAATGCATTTAACCAGCCGGAAGCTAGTGTTACAAGCCAACAATTTAGTGCTGCATGCCCGGTGCCGACTTGTCGACCTTTAACAATAGTTGGGTGCGGTTTAGCTCGGACACAGCTCCTTCTGCTGCAAATACCAGTTTCTCATTGCATACTTGTTTCCACACACACACCAACACAAGTGGGTGCTGCTGGTGCTGATCAAGAATGACGGCGATCATCTTTCGCTGCACCACTGGCTCTGGCACTGACCGCATCGATCCGGGGGAATTAATCATAATTTTTGGTTTTCCTTTAAAAGGGCGATACTTTCGGTTCGGAGTCCATGTTTCTATATGCGGCAGCCATTGTGCATGGTATGGCAATGGTGGCCCAAAGGCTATTTCCGTTCCGATTGTGTGCGGTTTTGGGGGCGTGGGGTGACCATATCGTAATAAATTAGTCCGCAACGTATTAATTTGTAATCGCGCATTGAAAATTCATTATCGAAGTCATCGACGCAGGCGGCGGCGGTTTACTCTGATTTAGATCGCTCTATGCGCAACTTGTCGGTGGCTGTAGCGTGTAATTTTGTAGATCTTAATCGGGTGCCACGTATGAGATACTGAGGCGCTACATGCATTTATTCATGTTTGTTTGTGAGAGGATTGCAGTAGGCAAGATTTGGTCAAAATTTATTTATCCCTCGCCAGAAGGCAGGAGCAGCTCTTCGGAGTACCTAAGATTGTGGTGCGGATTTGTATCGTTTTCTGGACTCTTTGGGGTCTAAAACAGAACAAGTTCCAATGGAAGAAGATTTCATTCGTCGGCAGGTTCTTCTAAGATGCCCAAGCGATTCATTTAAATTGTTCAGTGGAATAATGGGCTGCAATTGGCCCAAAATGCACGCGGAAGAAGTAATTGCGAATGTCCGGAAGAAGATTATGCGAATGCAGACAGGAAGGTGATGGAAACGGTAACAAGATCCCTTCACGTATAACTATTCGTGTCAAGCGACGTGTCAAAAGAAAGAGCATTTCTTCGAGAAAAAATTATCTCATTTTGGAAAATATTGGAACGAATGAAGCCTAAACTCCTGTTGGACACACTTACATACCGCTGATCAGTAGCGTACGCCGGCTTTTTTTATTGGAGTGGAGGCGGGGGGGGGGGGGTTGACTTAATTTTGTGATGAAATTTTATTTATTGTTATTATTATATTGTCTATAGGTAACCATTAAAGTATTTTAACTTTGTTTGATAGGCGCAGTGGCTCAGTTGTTAGTGTGTTGGACTACTAAGCGAGGGGTCCCAGGTTCGAATCCCGAAAAAACCCAAATTCCAATTCATGGTTTTCTCCGCTGCGTCACCTCTCGCGAACGTCTGACAAACATCCGAGAGTATAACTGTCATGAAGGAGCTTCTCAATTAGCAGTTTGGACCCGGCATAAAATTGTAGATCCCTTCCATTCGTCCCAAATGAAAAACTCACACAAACGCATGGTTGTGAGAAGCTAGGCCTAGGGTGCCTACAGACCTGTTGCGCCAACTATTTATTTATTTATTTATTAACTTTGTTTGATGTTAAGTAAGAATTTTTACAGGGCGCAAGCCCCTGAGCCCCCCCTGCGTACGCCACTGCCGCTGATGGTTTTTTCTTCTTTTTTTTGACGGATTTTCGAACCCAAAATGCAGATTTAGAATGACTTTTCCTAAAAACGTTGCAAGATCACAAAAATCGAATGCACTTGGGTATGCGAGTCGCCCTTGCTTGCGACGTTCCGCTGCACATCAAGTCAAGTTTGTCACTCCGTCATATTCTCGGAGCCAGTAAATCCGTCGTCATTGTTGCACAATATTCAACGACCTGCCAAATTGCCGCCTCAATTCGCCGCAGCGAACGACAGCCAACTGGTGACAAATGCAGGCGCCAGCCAATTGTCTGTGCCACATTCGTCATCGTGTAGCGCGGAAATTTAACCTGATTGATCGTCGCGCTATATACAACCAAACTAGACTCGTAGGCGTGTACTTGTTATTTCTTCCACCACCACAAACAGTACACCGCCATCTATTGGACGCCCATGCGGAATTATAAAAAAAAAACTTAACTCAACTGCGCCCCCTACTGCAAAAAAAAACAGAAAGGCAACCACTCGCCTCATAATAACACGTTCAATAGTTATGGCAGTGACGAGAAGGAGGCCATCAATCAGAGACCCCATGAACCCTCCGGCCAAACCGTGGATACCCAAGTGAGAGGTCCACCACAGCACCACTACCAAGATCGGCGCGAACAGCGATCGCTTGGCCACTACTGCTGGTCGCGCCCCTCCGTGTGCTGGCTATTGCTATCGTTTTCGACTTTGTAATTGAGAAAGAGAGATGGAGATCTGTGCTGCAGATTAGCTAATAATAATAATAGGTTATGACGAGTTGGAGGGCGTGTGAGCGAGTGTAATAGAGAATCGCAGCGCAATAAATAATCGCCAACAATGATATTGTGATTGCTCGGGGTTGATAAGGCGGTCGGTGTACACTGTACACGTAGGCATGTGGGGTGAGAATAGCAGTTATCAGTCAAACGAATGCATATCTCATAGATAGGCAGGAAAGCTATTCCACTGCGCTCTGTTGCAATTTGTTTAAAGTCGACTGATTTAATTTATTAAAATGCAAATTGCCTCGATTTTCCACTGGGTAGCCTACTCTCGCCATGGGGTTTGCGTGTCTCTCCGTATAAGTTGGCAGTATTCGTATAGGGACAGGGGGAGCAACGTTTAATGCGGAATGACATAAAGTTTTCATTAATTGCAATCGGGGGCTATTAATATTCATTTTTCATTTCCTTGGTAGGTAATGTTGCTTTCGGACGGGGATTATGCTCTCGAGAGGAAGACGAATGTGGCGATGAGGCGAGAAAGACATTTCGCAGTCCAGAGACGCGCTGGGAATATTATTTATGAACATTCGAATTGGCTTGGAAACTTGAAAACTGCGTATAGCTCAAGCCAGATCAAGGGGGCTAAGGTTGAACGATCCTCTCAAGTCAGCAGCATCAGTCTCTATCGGTCTTGCACAGGCCGTAGGCCTGTTCTGTTGAACTTTTTCCTCAGTTGAATTGCAATAAGGACACTTTATCCGACGCTTTTGAGATCCACCTTAGGCATTGCTTAATTGAGAAGAAGTGACTTGCGAGCGACTCAATTTTTAGCGCTAGGTGGAGCCGATAGTTCATGTTTACACTGCTACTTCCTAATACGATTTGCAAGTGGAAATGGAGTTGGAAATGTCAAAAAATACGTCAAATCAGAAGCAGCTTGAATAGGTACTTCAAAAAAAAAAAAAAACATATCTCAAGGCTGTTTGGGATCAAGTCACTCTGAACATTGAGCAATGTCCTATATTAGTTTGCTTCACCTCTCTCGAACGTCTGACAAGCATCCGAGAGTATAACTGGCATGAAAGGGCTTCTCGTTCTCAGTTATCCGTTTAGACTCGGCCGGGGTTGACAAATGTGTTACAATCTTGACTTTTTTAGTTATACTGGACTTTGGAAAAATACACAATACAATCGCACTCAAAGAGTATTCTTTTTTTTCAATTTTTATTTATATAGGTATACTCAATGTTGCCGAAAGCACTCCCATAGGAGTATTGTACTACTTTCCACACCTTTCTTTCACATTCGTACTCCCATTTTCTTTAAATAGGTACCTACAAAATTTTACACTTGCAGCTTAGTGTCATTTCAACCTTAATAAATTTAATTTTAATTCACTTTAAATTTACTGCAAATTTGGCAGCACTTTTTTGTTCCAAACTGTCGTCAAAAAGAGAATTAACCTCTTTCTAACTTATTTTTGTTTTTACTTCTGCCGATTTTCTGTTACTTGCAGAATGGGTGTTTTAAAATGAAAACACTTTGACCAAACCTTTATAAGTTCTTTAGGAAAAATGTACACATGAAATCGATCTTACTGACATCGAAAAGAAGTAAATACGTAACCATGTTTGTTCCTATATGTTTCTTATATTTAAAAAAAAATCTCCTGTAGATAGTTCTACTTACCAAACATATCAAATTATTCGCCTTTTAACAATAACAACTAACCAATGGCATTCAGTAATGTAAAAATGTGGTAGGTATTTCTCATGCTGATGAGTTGATATACCTACCACATCTTCAAAAAAAGCTAAAATCGCACGCAAATGTTCCGTGAAGGATCATTGAGTGATTTTCGCGTTTCTTAAGGAAATCGACAAAAGCCATTCTGTTCGTCTTGTAATATGAAACTTACAAGCAACAAACAGCATAAAAAATCAAAAAGCTATCTGCCATACAGATTTTTTATAATTGAAGAGATATTTACTAGCATACTTTTGTTAACAATTAGAATTAATAATTTATTTATTTATGCTTTGTTTATTTTTTCAACCGATTTTTTTTTTAAATAGAGTTACAAAAAAAAACAAAAATCAACTCTTAGTGTAAATTTTAAGAAATAAAGCATTCAATTTGGCTTTAAGTTAGGAGTTAGTTAGATTATAGCCACCGACTGCCTAACAAAAGAGGACTTTAGATTCGTTTTTTTTTTTCTGTTCCTAAGGGCCAATTCATTATTAATATACATTTTTTATTTATTACGTAGTAAGAGAAAAATATTGTATTCGTACAAAATTTTGAACTCGAGATGCAATTATTACATTACGATGATAGAGGAACTCAAAAAAGTGGGTCGCAAAACTCTGTTCGACTGTCTGTCTGTCTGTATGTCTGTCTGTCTGTCTGTATGTCTGTATGTCCCGAGGCCTACAGCCTAAACGGCTGACCGGATTTCGTTCAAACTTCGGATTTAAAGTTTTGGGGCTTACAGTTCGGGGACGTTTCTTTTTTTTGCACGGTAACCTCAATATTAATGGTACTTTCCACTTCCCATATACAATTTTCATACCAGTTTGATTTGGTCGAAAACGGCTCCAACGATTTCAACCAAAATTGATATTTAAGCTTATATAGGTGAAGTTAACATAACTGCATACTCAGTTTTCCGCTAAAAAATAAAATAACGGTGTGTACTTTTGAAACTTCGACACATCTCGAAAACGGGCCATACGATTATAACAAATATGCATTTCTAAGGTAATATGGTCATTTCTAACTTAATGGAAGACTCAGTTTTTCTCTGTGTTATCATAAAATAAATTTTGGAAAAAAGTCGTTTTTGAAAAATGTTGTTTCCTTTAGTTTACCTGAAAACGGCAATAACGATTTTGACCAAAATGCAAACTTAGAGAAATATTAATGTTTTCAAAATTATTGCGTCCTTAATTTTCAATTCGAATCTCCGAAAACGCTAATTTTAAAAACTGCTCATGTCTCGAAAACCCCATTTTCGATTCCGATAAAACCTTAAAAACCAAGTAATGCTAACATTCCAAACAATAACTTGTACTCGGTTTGCAGCCAAATAGTTAAGCAATAGTATTTTTCAAACAAAACATTGCAATATTTGTAACTGTTTTTTCTGCCAAATTTTACAAAAACCGCTCTGACGATTTTGACCAAAATTAATACTGAAGATAATATAAGTATTCTTAATAAGATTCCCTACTTAGTTTTCCTCAAAAAATTCGAATAAATCAGATAATTAATTATTTCTTAAAAATGACTACCCAAATCCCAATCTGTCTTCGTATATTTTTGTAAAAGTTAATAGCGCACTTCCAATAAAAAGGCAATTACAGCTACTCAAAACATCTTTTTGGCAAATATTACTCACTTCTTCTTTCAACCATATTGAATATGTACCTTGAAATAATTTCAACCACTTGCAGTTTGCAAAATCAGAAACTCCCAATTAATTTGCACCCCCACATACGTCCATGGCATATTCGGTTTATAGCTGCTAATGCAAATTCAGTACATAAATCTCTGTATTCTTACATATAATTATCTATGTAAAGATATCAGCTGAGCCACGCTTCGACTCATCCCCAAATCCCGCTAGTTCAAACGTTCGTTTAATTTTTACGACGCAATATCTCACAAATCTCTGGACGAAGTCGGCAAACTTTCGTGCCATGAACTACGCATGAACGCAGAGCTCAAATAAGTTCCCAGCATCAAAAGGGAGTTCTTGCTTGGTTTAGATTTTTTAGCACTGCTTTTCTTTCAAAGATTTTGCAGTTCACGACCTACCCAACTCACCGACTTTGAACCTAAATTGAAAGCACTAGTTCCACGGCGAGAATGAAGCGCCCTCCCAAATGAACTTAAATGCACCAACCTTACAAAAAGTTGAGCCTTCACAAATTGTCTCTATCGAATACCACTGCGGCATCGAATTCCTAACAAATCCGAGACCGAGTGTCCAGCTTTCTCTCGAACCTTACAATCTCCGAGCTCTCTTGTGAAACTAACAAATGGCAGCGACTTGATAAGCCGCGCACAGTCATCTCCCAGTCCCATAAACTGCGGTCGTAAATAATCTTTAACCGCAAATTAATTATTAATCAACGACTCAAAGTTGATTTATAATATTCGAAGCGGCAGTGCCTGCACCGCTCACTGAGAGAGCCACTCACACGTGTACACACACAAAGATGCAGAATCCATCTTAATGAAAATTCCAATCTAATAACAGAATTAATAGCAGCCTCCTCCGGCACACCTCCACCGAAGTGGGCGCACATACATCCATATGACAGAGCGGCCTCTCGCTCGCGATCGATGATCCTGCGATACCAGCACCTGCAACGAAATGAAATGCGAATCGGAATTGAAATCAAATTCGGCCTCTTGGCCGCGGCAGACACACTTGTAATCGAACATCCCGCACCAGCTCTATCGGCTCTGGTGTTCGGCTGTCCGTCTTCTTATGGGAAATGTGAAAAATATCAGGGTGGCTGCGGAATCCTTTAAATCTCAAATAACAAATCGCATAATTACGGAGCCCTTTTGCGTTCTCTCTATCGGCCAAGTGGATGGACAGGGACACGGAGACGGATTGAAAAACACTCTCTGCGCGCGCGGAAATAAATCAGTCCTCATGTCTGACCGTTGTGCGATGGTGGTATTTCAGTCAGTCAGGTGGACAGTGACCAGTGGACGCAGGACAACGTGCTGAGGTGGGTTTTAGTTTATATACACCGACGACGACGACGACGACGACGAAGTTCTATATGCGAGAGCCCTGCGGGTGAGAATTTCGCGCGTCCACATTCGACAGGCAGAAAAGCGCGCGCACTCACGCAATCATCATTCGATTCCGATTCTCTGCATGTGCGGCAGGAGTATAGAGAGCCAGGAAGAGGCAAATCGAATGGCAGAAACCAGCAGCAACCAGCCCGGTGTACGGACAGATTGGTTGAGGATTTGTGGCCACATAAACAGACGGACAACACAGACTACCAGACATATGGCCAATCGAAGAGGAAAATTACTGTAATCAACTGCTTCTGTGGCAGTTGGGGTTTCGCTATAGGTTTCGCTATATGTTGCTCTGCCAACTGGTTGTCCAGGACTTGAGTTTCGCGGCGAAATTAATTTCTGTTTTCGATTAGTGGGATTGAGGGATGGGGATCCATCTTTAATGCCACCAGCTACCAGCCACCAGACATACAAAACCAATCGCCTTCGATATTCACTGGAAAGAGTATGGGTGCCGATGGGCCACCTTTCGGTAGGCCTTTGTTCTGTGTCGCTCGAGCAGGAAACTCCTGTCGGGAAATTTCGTGATGATGGGTACCAAAATCTTGCAGGAGCTGCGTGTTACCTTTTTAATATGGCGGTTAGAGAGACGTAGACTCAAGGCGCTGCAATGCGAAATGAATTTCTTAACCTCAATCTCAGAGGGGTTTTACTTGATAGTACAAGGTATTATTAATCCAAGGGGTTAATTTTATGTCATTTTTACTACTTTACTTTAGAGAAAAGTCGATCTGAGGCGACATTTATGCGCCCAAAAAAATTTGTTGTGAAAATGTTGAAAACCGCTGTAAATTCGACTGCATTTTCATAATCGACCCGACATCCAATGCTGTCAATTTAACAGAGACATGGTTCCTACATTCTATAACCAAATTAAAAAAATTAGAGCATTTGTTGTAGATTTTACGACTAAAAAAAATGTGAATGTAGCAGCATTTGTTGTTGAATGTACAACACAATTTGTCAATTACACGATATACAGATTTTGGTTGTTCTATTCACAAAACTTTGCAGTCAAAATGCAATCTCCATCGTCAAATCTAAAACTCGACTTGTAGAAACTTATACTATTTGCTTTAATTTTCACAGCTCTTTGGCCTCATATTCACTTTTTTATTTTTATTTTTTTCTGAAATCTATGCATTAAAATAAAAACCACACACCAAATAATTTGAAATTCTCTAAATTTAAGTAATTAATATAAAGAATCTATAGATTTGATAATGATATACATATGTACCTACATTTGTTGAACAAAAAAAAAAAAAATGCATTTACGAGTGTTACTGTTCCATCGTTTAAGTGGACTGGCAAAACTATTAATTTTTAAAATTATGTAATCATAAAGTTTTTTTTTGTCAAATCCACCACACAACAACTGTAATGAAAATTAAAATATACAATTTTTTACTCACAGTATAAACAAAATACTTATTGAGTCCCATCAATTAACATCGATTCTATTTTAATTTTAATTTTATTTTTATTTGAAAATAAAAAGTAAATAATTTTTAATGTCTTATGAATTTTAAATGGTTTTGTTTTTGTATCTGCTTATTTTCTCGTCGTTTACATTTTTGTTAGTTGGAAAAAAAGCAGAATAAGCAGAATTTTATTGCTTTCAATTTGAAAATCAGAATTTTGTAAATCAGAAATAAAAGAAGCTGAATTTTTGTGTGAGAAGACAGAATTTTGCAAAGCAGAATTTCGACCGGATCCCGCCAAAATAATATATTTCGGCTCAAAAGTTACACCGATATATTAAATCTGAACCAAAGTGATTAAGATTCTGTATTAAAACCAAATGCAAATGTAAAAAGTTCGTATTAAAATGTAATCAGAGCAGATGTCATATTTCAGGTCAACTAAAACCCAATTGTAATAAGTTCTTGATTGAAATATTATTTTAATATACCTAGACCGGGTTAGATTGTACAACAAAAATATTGGATCTTAATCTTTAGCGATTTAGTAATATTGATAAAGTTTTCAATTTTATGGTAAGTTCCCTTATATGAAAGTAATTTACTTGAAAGATTTTTTTTAAGTTCATATGGTTTAACATTGCAAAATAATAACTTTCAGTTAGAGCACAAGACCATTAAACAATTTTCTGTCCAAGAACCTAAATCATTTAACAATGAGCTAGAAAATGACAAGCAATCTTTTGTTGAAAGAGACAGGCATACTTATCTACTATTTTTACTACCATGTGTTTGTGTATATTATTGTTTAATATTCTTCCAAGTGTATTTTACGGGTACTGATTTTCTAATAGACGATGGATGAGGAGCAATGATAGATAATGATAACCCAAGATCACTGTCAGGGAATATTTTACAGAAGTGCTTCGATTTCAGCAAAAGTAAACTTTGTTTTGTGAGCCCACCTCCTTGTTATACAATGCACAATGCATTCAAGTTAAACGAACAAACGAAACACGAACTTTTTTATAGCTTAGCTGTTTGAAACAGCACAACACTCTGCGACAACGTAAAAAATAGCTCACGACATTAAACACTTCCACGTGCAAAAGCAAAAGGTAATGTATTTGTTGCTGTGGTCGCGTTTCCTTTAATGGAATTATTTTCCATATTTTCCCTATTCAAAATGCTCGCTTCAACATCCTCATCAGCTTAAGGCAAAAAATGTAAATCACACTACTTGGGAAAGTCACAAATTTCACTCTAACAGAAAATGATATTATCACTTGCAGAGTTGAAGACTAAATGTACAAAGGACAAGTATAAATAATAAAAGTGTTCTGTCTGCTAAATGCAGCTGTTATATTCACAACTCAATGCAGTTTGAACTAAAAATGGTTGGGGATTCAAATTTTTACTGGTAAAATGAAAGCAAACGCTGTAAAACGTACAATTAATTGTGAATATGAACGCAGTTGCTGAAATCATTGTGAATTTTACTGCCACATGTTTTAAAATGTACAGTGTAATTTTTTTTGGGTGATGACAGTTTCAATAACATAACGGACAAACTGCTTCACGGAATGTCGGATGTATTTTTAAAAGTGTCCGGCTCACAGATTTAGTGGGTCAGTGGGTAGGCCGAATGATATCTGCGTCTTTATTTTATCTCTTTTCAAGAAATAAAAATGTGCGCCATCTGTTAGTGAGATTGGAAACCAACTTTTTTATATTTATCGTAGTTTTGAACCATTTGAATCACCAGATAATACAGTTAAAAAGCAGTCGAAGTATTGGTTTATCCGTCCAAGACCATATCCTGTTCATTCCACTCATCTTGATGACAGTCGAACTTAAAAGCCAACTTAACGAGCAGACATTTCCTCAAATTTTGGCAACTGATTGTCGTAGATATCTTGTAGCGGATCTAATCAGCGAAGGGGTGGTTCTAAGATATATACATCATCAGTGGACGCATTCTGTTAAAGACTGAAAACGCATTCGCCAAAATTAGTTTATGGGGATTAGTAGGTACTCCAACAGGAAGTGGGTAATCCAGCTTAAGCCAATGTGACACCGCATTGAAATCGTACTATGGGACAAAAATAGGACTTCTACCCCTTTAAAAAAATATATAAGCAAAGGTCCATTTTTAAGGTGAACTTCAGTAGATTTTTATCCATTTTTGACACAAGCTTAAGCCCACTTAATCCAACTGTTATATCTCTAGTCGGTTAACCACCTATTGACAAATGAATTAAGGTGTGTCGAGGACAGTCGAGGATCCTATTCAAAGTGTTGGCATGTTGGACAGGCAAGCTTGACTCGAAATTCACCTTAAGCCAGTACAAGCCAGTAAAATCTTCATAGTATTCAGAGGCAAACTCCAGATGAACATATCTCTGGGAATGCCGGCTGCGTATATGTTGGAAATAGACAAAGGCCAGAGGCCGCTAATCATCTCCACTGGTGAAGGTCATAAACCGGAAAAGAATTCTTCCCATCTAAACAGCCAGGAGTTTACTGCGACTGGATAGGTGAAAACTACTAAAAACCCGACTCAATCGCGTTCACAATCTTATCTCACATTTGCAGAGAATTCCTCTTCTCCGGAGGCCATATCTCTATATGCATGTGTCTTCTACATCTCTTTGGCTCCGACTTCGCAACGTAGCAGATAGCATACTTCGACTTCCTCCTTGGGGGCACCGTTGCGCGCAACCTTCACATTCGACTGTTGAGTGTCAAATTTGAAGAATTATCGTCTCCACCCTAAAATATGGAATCACCGAAATGAAAGGAAATTTATTGTCAATTTTAGTGCCTTCAGAGGATGAGACTCGCTCCATCTTCATGTGTGTTTGTGTTTGTGTTGAATTAAGTCCTTGCAATGCCAAGAAGAAACCTCCCTCCATATACCATTTGGCGTTCGCATCGATTTGGCCTTATAATTTATTGTTTCACAATCGAGTGGAGTCCCTTTTGCGTTTCTTTTTTGGCTTTTCTTGTTTTGTTTCGTTCATTGTCTGTCTGCCCTTCACCTCGAGCGATTTTGATTTGTGTCCTTCTCATGTATGAATGTTTGTGTGTTTGATTTAATAACAGACGACACAACGTCGCTAGGGCAATAGATGATAGACGCTTGCTTCCTCTCGAAAGTGGGCTGGCTTTTGACGTATCTAGATATATGATTTCGATCGTGGTTGCTGCTGCTGCAGGGTATCGTCATCGTCATAGTCGTCCGCACGATCCACCCCGCTAGACACTGACAGCGCGGACATCTGCTGCGGATTCCACCAGCTTGGTCGGTCAACAACTGCTCCTTGGGGCCAACTCGAAGCGAACAGTTGGAGATATTGTATACCTATGTATGACGTGTGTGTGTGAAGTTGCGGTGGCATGCATGACGGGGGATCGGGGATATGACATCTTGGATTTGCATGCATTCACCTTCACCAGCACATGGTGAATGAGAGAGAGAGAGTGAGAGCATGGCTTAGAGGTGGAAATTAATGTGCGCACTTAGTATCTGTCGGAGGGGGGCATTGTTTGGTCAATTCCGTTGCTTTTTCGCGCGCGCAAAACAGATCGACTCGCCAGAGACAATCAACTTTTTGCTGCTACACACGCAGCCGTCGCCGACACATGTATATGATGGCGTCGTTCGTCTCGGCTGGGAAAATGATTGGAGAGGCTTAAATTGCGCCAGCGCACTGCGGCCCGGCCGCCGCTCTATGCACATCTTGATTGAGATGAATTTCGACAATTTATTTCGGATAGGTCTCGGGAGGAGAGCTTGATTTCTAGGAAATGTGCATACAAATCGAAAGAGATTTGTAAAAGTCGTCCACGGCGAGGTGAATGTGTATTTGAGACGGCCAAAGCCTTAGCCCTCGTGGTGAGCGTGTTTGTAAATGGACAAACTTCAATCAACGTCTCTGTGGCGAGTTAAAAGTTTACGGGGTTAGAGTAGGTAGTGGGGCGCGGCTCTCCTTCGAATTTAGTTCTCTTTTGGGCTACCAGGCGGGGTGTATACTGTGCACAATCAGCCGTCTTATTTCTATTTCAGGCCGAAGTTCCACAAAAAGTCGTAAAATCCATTTTCTCAAAGACGACTTCAATGATTCCAAGTCGGAACTGCCTCATTTGTGGGCAAAATACACACCGAACGAAGACCACGACTTAGGGCGACGCTGTAACTTAATAAACGTAGGCATATCAAATGTTGCCACTGACTGCGTTGAGTTAAGTGCCCTCTGTCAGTGAAATGTGAAACTAACTTTGGACAGCTTGCTGTGTTTCGAACCATTTTCACCTAAGAATCATTATATCTATCAAGCTTCCAAAGGCTTAAGCCAGATTGCACCTTGTATTGCTAAAACAGCCCCATCTCAAAACAGTGATGCCAAGTTACCTACTCAATGAAGGGCATTCACTTTTTTTTAAACAATTTTGCGCAATTGTTTGTTATGTGCGTAGGCCTACATGATCAGCAGCAAAAAGATCAAAACCGCTTGTTCATTCCAAACAGCATTCCAAATTATGCAATTTTCGTTATTCTAAGACCCCAAAACTTCCCGAAAATCTTGCCTCGGCATATGTTTACATTTCTATTTTCATAAATTTGCGAATATGTGACATTAAAATCATAAACTGTTGACGTTTCCAATCCTCAAAGCATCTAACTTTTCAATTTTTAGTTTTAGAAAAAGCATTCAATTGTCTATTCCAGCTGTGTCACACTTTTAAACGGCTAAATGAGGACAGCCGTTCTTAGGAAATCCAAATAAATGGACTCTCGCAGTCTAAATCAACGAAAGGCAGTCCGAATTGCGACATTTGCATGTTTTCGTTGCTAAACTTGACAGCTTGCACTTTTGGGAACTTATCTTTTATCTATTCCTATTCTGACGTGTATACAGTGCACGGTGGCCAATGTAGACTTAGTCTTAGTATAAAAATGCGACCAACCCTTTCCTATGTAAGCATTTATTTCCACCCAACTAAAGGGTGATTTTTTAAGAGGTTTAGAACTTTTTTTAAAAAAAAAACACAAAAAATTCGAAAAAATGAATGAAATATTTATTTGAATCGATAGTTTGAACCTTGCAATTTAATGTTTAAAGATAATTTCATGCAAATGTTGACCGCGGCTGCGTCTCAGGTAGCCCATCCGCTGAGTCCAATTTTGGCATACTCTTTCACACATATCGGCCGGTATCTCACGAATGAATGCATGGATGTTGGCTTCCAGTGCGTCAATCGAAGCGGGCTTGTCCCTATACACATTAGCCTTGGCATACCCCCACAAAAAATAATCTAATGGTGTCAAATCGCACGATCTAGGCGGCCAATTGACCGGCCCGAAACGTGAAATTAACTGTTCACCAAACTCGCCTCGCAATTGCGCCATTGTTTCGCGTGCTGTGTGGCATGTGGCACCGTCTTGTTGAAACCACATATCATGCAAGTCAAGAACTTCCATTTCGGGCAAAAAAAAAGTTTGTTATCATCGCTCGGTAGCGTTCACCATTGACAGTAACGCTGCGATTCGCATCATCTTTGAAGAAATATGGCCCAATAATGCCGCCGGCCCATAAACCGCACCAAACAGTGGCTTTTTCGGGATGCATTGGTAGCTGTTGCAATGCTTCTGGCTGATCTTCACTCCAAATGCGGCAATTTTGCTTATTTACGTACCCATTCAACCAAAAATGAGCCTCATCGCTGAACACAATTTTTCGATAAAAAAGCGGATCCTCGGCCAGCTTTCCAAGAGCCCATTCACCAAAAATTCGGCGTTGTGGTAGGTCGGCTGGCTTTAGTTCTTGCACCAGCTGTATCTTAAAAGGCTTTACGCCCAAATCCTTCCGCAAAATTTTCCACGTAGTGCTGTAACAAAGGCCTAACTGCTGGGAACGGCGCCGAATCGACATTTCGCGGTCTTTTGTCACACTAGCTGATACGGCCGCAATATTTTCTTCACTACGCACAGTACGTAAACGTGTTGGTGGTTTAATGTCCAACAAAGTAAATTTGGTGCGAAATTTGGTCACAATCTTCCGAATAGACTGCTCAGAAGGTCGAGAATGCCGATCATAAAATGGAAGCAGCGCGCGATGAACATTTCGAACCGAGCACGAATTTTGATAGTAAAATTCAATAATTTGCAAGCGTTGTTCATTTGTAAGACGATCCATGGTTAAATTGCAAACCAAACTGAAGCTGTTTGACAGTGACACAAGGTACTAAACACACGTCAGCTGTCAAAACCAGTGTTGCCAAAACCAAACCAGCTAAAAAATCACCCTTTACATACCGAGTTTACCTACATCACATCGCACGTCAGTTGTGTTCATCAAAAATGTACACTTGCACTTTGCACATTCGAAAAAGAATCATGAGTTCGAGTTCTTTTATTTCTTTTTGATGTGGAAAGTGGAATACAAAATAATAATCTCCCCTCCACTGGTTTGAAAACCAGTATTCGATTCCCTTTCCAAGCGAAAGAAAAAGCTCACTCGAAGTTCCAACTATTCCCGATTCCACTCACCCACCAACTCAAATGATAATAAATTCGAACATTGCTTTCGAATCTACTAAAAACTTTGCAAAAATATTCAAAGTCATTCAAAAATTGCTGGCATTCTATAATTTATGTTTTTTGTAATTGATTTATAACAAATAACCGATCAGACTTGAACAAATGAACACTAAATTCGAATTCTTCCCAGTTTTCCCTTCATCACAATTTCACAATGTCCAATCTCTTAAAAATAATTCCTCTCTCTCTCTTAACTGAATTACCCAAATGACAGCTGCCGTCAAACCAAAAACCAGTCGCAGAAGATTCTTTAGCCTACTGGCGTTTGTTGCAAGTGAACTTTTTTAAATTGTTTAATTTTGTGGTAAATCTTGTGTAAATAGTTGCAAATATGTGACATTATGTGAGTTAGTGTGTTCATGAACAAATGTGAATAATAATTTCGGCCGTGCCACTTGTATTATTCGCACAAAGACAGTTCAGTGACTTTTCAACGCGAGGCGCAACAGTTTGACTTTGACCGGTGAATTAACGCGGGGTAAGTTGTGTGCTATCAACAAATGTGTATTTAATTGCACATTGCAATGCAATGAATTGTTTTATCCATGTTTCAAGTCGAGAAATTGCAGTTAATCTTTGATTAACAACAAATTGTGATTGCCGCCGGTACTTAGCTAAAAACAAAAATCTGACAGCTGAAGGCTGAACACGAACAGCTGTTTAGGTGTTGCTCTTCTTGGTTTTTCGCTGAGTTTCTCTTTCGACATGGAGGCGACAGGCGATTCTCTCTCACTCAATTAGTGTTGGTTCATTTTACTTCTTTTCACACTCATTCTGTTTTCTCACTCACTTTATTAATCCATCAATCATTCACCGAGAGGAGTGAATTTTAGTGTTCCACTTCCAGTCTTCTTTTCTCTGTAGTGGATTTAATGTGTTTTCTTTTTGTTCGCCTTTTGGAGGAAATATCACTCGACCTGCGCCATTTTCGCACACAAGCACATAGTCACGTCAAATCACATTCGTTAACACCTCGATCTCGGTCTGTCTCGCTTGGCAACGTGATGGGGAATAGCTCCATCAGTGTGTTGCTGCATTTGCTTGTCAGTCAAATTGTGTTTTGTTCTTCTTGCTTTTAATTAAATTCGCTGCTATTGTATGGGTGCATAAATCATTGTCTGATGTTGTCTCACTCTTGCGCTTTGAGATGTTGGAAGAATTGTGCAAAACGATATACACCAAGAGCAGTGACGATGACGACTGACAAACAGAGAGCTACTATAGGAATTAATAATCGGAAATGATAGAAGAGTTTGGAGGAGGATTTTGCTGCTTTCTTCCTTTTCTCACATTTTTCTTGTCATTGAATTCTTGTTTTTGTCATATTGCATTCGGTTGGAATGGGAGCAGAAGGAATAATTAGTATTTCGTCTTTTGTCAGTTGCCAAGTGGAACAGTGTTACCGAGGCGAATTTATTTTCTGTTTTCAATGAAATTTACAAAAAAAAATCAGAGTTTCTTGGTACCTATAGTTGTTTTGAATTTGAATATAAATTGTTAGGAATCATATTTGTTGGTTACAATCTGGTTTGAGGATAGATATTGTGTCAAACTAACAATAGCCACTCATACTTTTATGTCACATGGAACGAGCTATTGTGACCTACCTACAACTAATATGAGGAGAAGATCAAAAATGGCTATTGCCAATGGGAAAAATTGTTTCTATGCTTTCGAGCACGAGCTGTCATCTGTCGATTAATATTTGTAATTGGGCTGGCCAATTTACGTCATTTGAGGGAGCAATCTGTTCAGGTAAAACCTCCACAAGCTGTGAACTGATTCATTTTGTCGGTAACTAATTTCGAAACTCGTTCATTTATATAGTTCACAGTTCAGTGGGCTCAACACAACACATGTGACGATGTTCGTCTTGATAATATCTTTTTGGAAATTTTGACAACCACTACCTAAAGGCCTGAATAAAATTATCCTGAACACTGAATTTTTCGGTTTTGGAGGTATTTCAATTCGACGAAAATGGTCTGAGGATTTCCGTATGCAATTTGGGCCCAGGAATTCAGCGTGAAAATCCAGCTGCTGCTAAATATGTAACTTCGCTTTGGGAAAGTGTGAAATAAATTCGTAAATAAAAAAACACTTCAACCATTTCAATAGAGCACCAACTTAAAACATGTCAGCGACATTTGAAAAATTAGGCCGCGATTGTTAAACCTAAAGAATTACCTGGCCCATATTCGATTCCAGCTCTAGCTTCTCATTTTTCACAAGCAGCCGCTTGCGGGACTTGTTATTTTTGGGACGAATGGGAAGGATATACAATTTTATGCCGAATTTGAAGGACAGCATGGAGACCCCGTATGGTAACCTGTCACTTTCGGATGTTTGTCAGAACTTAAAAGATCAAAAGAAACAACTTGTATTCTTCCAGTGCTTAAAAACTGCGCCACAATTATTGTTAGCAAGTTTTTATTTACCCTTGGTAAAGGTCTAGGTCTAGCTTAAATTTGTGTACTAGATCGCTGATATTGACGAGCAGCTGTTGAACAGAATTTTCCGCTTATTTCGAAAATTCTTTATTTTTTGTAGGTACCTAGGTATTAAGCTCCCAAAGTCTCGAGCCAGATTGCACCTTGAAGTGCTAAAGCATTCCCTAATCAAACCAGTGATGCCAAGTTACCTAATCAATAAAAGGTACTCGCTTTTTTCTTAACAGCTTTCCGCAATTTTTTGTTATGTGCCTAGGCAGCAAAAGGAACAAAATCGCTTGCTGCTGAATGGAGAACCATCAAAATGAGTCAAAACATGAAACACTTGCTGCGGCATTGCAACAAAGTCATCTGTCCCCTTATGAGAACCTATTTGTACTGCAAAGTCAGCCCCATTCACCTGTAGGTTGTATAATCTTTATCTGCAGTTCCCTAACCTCACTTTCTTTCGTCCCAAAATCAATTTCCACTCACTTCGGTAGTTCACGTATTAATTGGCAACAAAAGGATACCTTCCAATGACAGTAGGTACATAAAAAATAAATAAAACAATCACAAAAAGCCGGCCACTCTACATTTAGTCACTTTTTATGTAATTTCCAAACAGCAACTTCCAACATAACTAAACGCAAGTCTCAACCGCTTGGAAAGACACCAAAAAAACTCTACTCGATTCGAAGTACAATCCCACCTCAGTGTGGAGGGGCGGTGCCAGTGAGTAGCACAGCAGTCGGCCTGTCCATCTCCATGTGGATTCTTCTCAAAATGATTGATTTCCTAACTCTACGGCTATGCCCTCACACAGAATTGCACAAAGAACCCACACACACTAGGACACAAGCTCATGCTAAACGAATTGTTCTCCTCTTTGGTGCTTGCTTTGCTTGCCTTGCCTTCCCCGGTTGTGGGTTATGTTGCCACCTTTTCACTTGATTTCTTGTTCTTGTTCTTGTTCATGTTCGTGCTCTTTCATCTTTTGCTTTGGTGGTGTTCAGTTTTCTATGTTCCACGATAAAGATGGAGGTAGTGGTGAGATTTGATTTGATGTAGGTACCTCTGCTCTCTTTCCACGAAATGTGGTGAAATGTTGATTGACAGCTGAGAAGGAGAACGCGCGATGGCAGTCAGACATCAGACTTCAAAAGTTCAAACGTACATATTTGGATCGCTCGATTAAATTGAGATAAGATGCAACACCAGAGAGTAGGAGGCAAAAAAGTCGCAAAGAACTGACAGTTTATTTTGCAGATTCTGGTACTTTTTTTATTGTAGTACAACGAGTACTTGGTGTTGCATTAAATAATTACCACTCGCAAAGTGGGAAAAATATTGTCGATTGCTTTTCAAATTACCATGGAACTGACATTTAGACACAAAAAAAAAAGGAAACACTTCTCTCAGATGAAGCCTGTCACGCTACGTAGTTCTTTTTACCTCGAATCATTTCTAATTCAATAAGGTCGCAATTAATCTCCACCATTTCAACGGTTTAAACAATAGGAATGCGAAGGTACATATTTCCAATCATTTCATTTTCATGATTGATCTTTGTCATTGCTTTATACATCGGTCGTTGTAGACAGTTTTCCTTGCACTCATTTGCATTGTTTGCAATTATTTGAATTCTTCGCAATCAATTACATTTATCCAATTATATTTTCCCCAGTTTCCCCAAACATTTGCATTTCTTTTCAATCATTTGCATCATCTGCAATCATTTTTATTCTTTTGCAATAATTTAAAATTCTTGTCCAGTCCTACCCATTTTTGGCAAACATTCGCATTATTTTCAGTCATTTGCATACTTTCTATGATGCCCATCCTCGTATGTTTCCAACCATAGGGACAGTAAAATCATCCTAAGCATCCTGTTTAATATTAGACAAGTGAAGTTTCAGTCTTAATCGTCACTTCGTTGATTTGTGCATGCATTTTGACTTATTGGGCCTTACTAATAATAATTTTTAACATTCACCTTATATATTTTGTAGGTCACAATATGCAATTTCTAATGGAAATTTTCTCCATTTTGAGTTCGAAAAATTCAGCCTGGCCACTAAAGACGATTTTCAGTATCGCAGATTGACAAAACAAACGTCGATCACTACTTACTTTAAATTTACGGAAGCTCATAATTTCGAAATTTGTTTGGAAAATATATCCACTGTGAACTACTAAGATTTAGAGTCGAAACTAAAAATTTGTATTATTATGCTTTTTGCATCAATTAGACACTCGATCATTTCGCACGGTGTCAGACTGTCAGACTGTCAAACCGCACTAATCGAAGTCATTACTCTTATTCACGTTTGGGCCTTTCCAACAACCAAACCGTAAACTCGAGTTTAACTAATTTCGAAACTAACTATAGTTTCGACTTTTAATTTGTAAAAACAATCAAAGTAATCGGAACTTTAACTGCATCTGACTTTATGGCAAAATTATAACAGCCTTATTTATTAGAATTTGCTAAACACGCTTAAACTCCTGTATAGTTATGCACAGCCTTATTTATAAACTCACCGTAGAGTCTGCTTATCTTTACGCACCCTCTAAAATGTCCTTACGCAGGAAAACGTGATTTATAAACAAAAAGCCTGCGTAACCTTAAACGCAAAAATTTGCGTTTAGAGGTTGCGTAAAGCTTTCATATTTTTATTTTCGTTTTTGAAATGTCATTTTGTTTACATTTTTTTCGGGGTAGGTTTGAAAATTGAAAAAGAAACTAAAAATTGAATGAAAAATGCCATTCAGCATCATGCATTTGATGATATGTATGATCGACTTAATAAATGAAAGTTCCATTCCAAGATGGCGGAAATTATATAAAACCAGACTCAACCCCAATTTTCCGACCGTTTTCTTTTCATTTGCTGCTCCATTTTTGTTTAAAAACAAAATAAATCTCGCAAGAGAGATGTCAGTTTCTATTCATAGAAACAGCTGATATCATTCCGCAGGGAAAAAGTAAGAGATTCAGGTTTTTGTAATAGTTTCCTACTTATTTAGACACCAACCTTGCGTAGTAAACAGTCAGGGGACATTTTTTTATAAATAATAATCTCGTACTGCGTACATTTTTACGCGATGTTTAACTAAACAACATCGTAGAGGCGTCGTAGGGGAATCTAATAAATACGGCTGGCAGTGTATAAGTATTTATACAGCCTTTATACACCCTTCCAAAAATTCTTATTTATAAAACATTTTTCCATGCATACCAGTTATACAGGCTTGCGTCAAAAAAAGGTACTGAAAAATAGAAATCTATTACATTTATCTGTCCGAAAAATTAAAAAAAAAAACTAAGCAGCTTGTGAGAAATGCAAAATTCAAATAGAAATAGGAAAAGGAACTAAAAAATTGAAAAGTAAAAAGAAAAAGAATAATTTGGAACTCCTAAGAAACAGTAGTCTTATACAAATTAAAACGAGTTTTTAAAACAATTTGAAGTATCTCATTTCGGCACATATTTCGAGGACACTTGTAGAATATTGAAAATTTCAAATAAATATGTCGATACAATGTATCCAATTTAATTTTGATTTCATTTAAAATAAAATGTGACAGATTTTTTAAGTCAAAATGACATTTCGATACTATTCCACCTCTATACAAGCTCTAGACAACGTCCAAGAGTGTTTAGCTTATACAAGCTCTATACAACGTCGACAAATTTTTATAAATAAGGTTTTTACGTATAGAGGCATTATAAAGGGTGCATAACTTTATACACTCTTTATAATACGTTTGTAACAGTATAACTCAAAAGCGTTATAATTTTTTTCTGAGCTTTTAAATAATTTGCTGAAATTGGCAGTTGAATGTATTTTGAGTGAAATATAGAAGCAACTGTTTCCCTTGGTTGGTTTTTTGACTGTATCATTGTAGCTTTGTTAATTTTGCTATCAATGGTATCAGCCAATGGTTTGACACAGTCAACTAATAAAAGTTCTCGCATTGCCTGCGTCCAATTAAAGCTGCGGCTTCTCTTTATTTGCTGTCCATTTCATATTTCATTTTTATTTAATATTTATTTATTACAAAGAATGTTTTCACAGTAAGATTACAAAGTTGTGAAGGATTTACAAGGATTTAGGGTCAAAATCAAATTTATTATGAATAGGTGAGGACTGATTACATTTAATTTAGTTGGAAACGTACATTAATAACCGAATTAATAACCATAACAGTAACAATTCATTGCACATACTGAAAATATTCATAACATTAAAAGGGAGTGAGAAACAGCATTGAAAAAAACTACAGGGTCCGCCAAATAACTTTTTTTTTTTTGAAAATGCTATAAAAAAAAAACTACTGAATATTTTCTGAAATTTCTTTTTTTATTTGAAAGTACAATCCTTCCGGTTAATAATGGAAAATAATTTCATTCAAATGGCTGCCTCGGCTGGCCATGCAGTAGCCTACACGATCGGTCCAATTTTTAAGCACATTATCGATTGTGTGCAGCTGTATTTCACCAATGGCTTCACGAATATTGTCCTTTAAAGCGTCAATTGTCTCTTGTCGGCGTAACACTTTACGGCACCCCACAAATAATAGTCCAACGGTGTCAAATCGCAGCTCCTAGGTGGCCAAACGACATCAGCTATGCGGCTGATAATGCGATCTTCAAAAACAGGGCGCAAAACATCGAGTGTAGCTTCGGCTGTGTGGCACGCAGCGCCGTCCTGTTGATACCAAATGTTGCCAATATCCTCCTCTTCAATTTTTGTGAACAAAAATTCGTTCAACATGGCCCGATAACGATCGCCATTGACTGTAACGGCCACTCCTTGCTCATTTTCGAAGAAAAATGGCCCAATTATGCCTCTGGACCAAATTCCGCACCAAACAGTGACTCGTTTTGGGTATATCGGCTTTTCAATGTATGCGTGCGGGTTTTCTGTGCCCCAAATGCGACAATTTTGCTTGTTTACATACCCGCCAAGATGAAAATGAGCTTCATCTGAAAAGATGATTTTTTTTTCGCACACATTCTGCAACATTACCATGATTTTCAAAGTAATGTCGCAATATTTCCCAGCGTTGTTCAAGCGTATACACAACCATATTCGTTCAGCGGAAGAATAAAACTAATTATCTGTCAAATCAGACATGAGCTAAGTGTTACCATTCGCGAAATAAGCACTAGTTGAAAAAAAAAAAAGTTAGATGGCGGACCCTTTATTAATGAAATGTTTTTTGTTTGACAAACAAAAAAGGGTTATATTTGTAACATATTGAAATAAATTACCTTATTTAATTCAAAACGGCCAATTGACATTTCTTCAGACTGACGTTTAAACTTTAATATTGCGTTGGGTAGACTCGACTTTCTCCGGATCGAAAGTTACAGTCTGGATTATCTTAAAGTCGAAGATAACTTGATTATTGCCCTAAAGTCGAGTCTAAATTTGGTTGCTAGTAAGGCCGGTTGTATATTTGTGTTTGCTGTCACTTACTGTCATATATTTGCAAAGAAAGTATGACGATACAAGTTTTGTCGCTATTTGCAAGTCAAACACAAAATTTTGTCAATATTCAATTAATTGTCTTTAGCCAAAACAATTCATTTAAGGCAGATAGTAAATATGGACAGGAGGCGACGGAGATTTTGGGAGAGTTTGACAGCAGGTCGATTGGTACGATATACAAAAGTCAGCATAGATCCCATTTTCTTAAAGACCTACAGGTGAATTAATAATGTTTACTAAATGTTATAAATGTGCAAAAATGACTTTGAAACGGAAGCATAATTTGAGATTCTATGGGCGTAATCCAGCTTAAGCTAGAACAATTGCTTTCATGTATAGCGACTGCTATATGAATAGTGCCACGTTTAAGGCATTTGTCATAATTTAAGTGGACTTTTGTCTATTTTTGACAGACGCTCATAATCACTCGTACACAAGATACGACGAACATTTTGCACAAAGAGTAGGTCGTTGCAAATTGTGATCACAGTATTCACCTCTGTAGAAAATACACTGTTCACTGTATGGTGTGATAGAGTCGTTGCTTTTGACCCGTGCGATTCCGGTAGAAGGTTCGACCGCCTACATGGAGAAACGATTTACGGACTCTATGGGATGCAGCAAAATTGTTGTGGTCCTACGCAGATCCCCTTCTTCTTTTAGGCTACTCTCACATACTTCAAATATATAGACACTCATCCCAGAACAATTTTACTACATTTCAATGGGTTATGTCTTGCAGAGTGTTCTACGGCAGTGCAAGGCTAATTTAGCGCCCATCCGTGTTGGGTCTTAAAGCTCTTAGTGCTGCTTGACTGTGCGTATGAATATGTGGATGAGGAAACGTCTCTACCGCGATTCCTGGGCGATGTTTGCACATTTTTTAAACGGAATTTCTGCTCAAATTGAGAGACACTTGACTTTTGATGTTTAGGGTCCACTCGTAAAGTCGCCATTTAATGCAAACACTTCGGACATAAGTAACTCCTCCTCTTCTATAATTCCAGAGCTTATCGAACGCGCTTCTGCCGAAGGAATACATTCGTTACTTACTTACTTAAGGACACTGCAGCCTTCTATCCTCTTCGATCCCGAGCAAGCGGTCTGGCTTGGTTTTCAAAACCATATTCGTAGATGTATCTATTTAAAAGCAAACTTTTTGACCAATTATCAGTCCCTTACCCTAGATGCTTGCAAGCCCTAATATTGCTAAGACTATAGTTCCTTACCAGCCCGTTTTTGATTGCCCTCGCTTTACCCATCACCACCTGCTACCACCAACTTTGAAGGGACAAGACAATCGCAATTATCTCCACAATTTTCGTCGGTCTTCAGCAGCTTCCTGTTACAGTAGGTATATTTACAGATTGGTTTCCATTTCTCTTCCCAACATCGACCGCAACAAATTTCGTTTCGTCTGCGCGCTGTTGTTATATTCTCTCGGATCTCTAAATACCTCTCCCCGCCAAGTCGTATCAATAACTCAGATTCAATTCGATATGCTTCAAAAGCAGCAGGCTCTCGGTCCCGCACAGTGATACACATCCAATCCAATCGAATCCACCTATCGTTGATTTTCTGTGAGAGATTATGGCGTCCGTCTTCGTCGTCGTCTTCGTCTTCTTCTTTTTTTGATTCGATAAATAAACATCTCTGTCGATTTTCCTCATTGGATTTTCCATCAGTTTGCTTCATCGGCGGCAACAGCATAAAGGACGAGGGTAAATCAACGAAATTATCATAAAATCCAAGCTGTACGGCCGGCATTTATAGAAATAAGAAGTTTCATAACTGGAAATGCCGCGCTGCTGCACACCCATAGATACCTACTCCGCAGACAGATTATTACATCAATAAATCTGTCAGAAATTCCCAGCTAAGACTTTGATCAATGATTGTTTGTGGTGTGTCTTTCTTTTTGTTTCCTAATAAGGATACACACACTGTGCACGTGTGTATGTGTGTAAACAATAAATTAATTGGAGAATATTTGGATTTGGAGTTGCCTTTGAAAGAGACGAAATTTGATTACATAACTTGCGGCGGCCAACGACAGCTTTGGCTTTATTTATAGGAAGCCGAGTGTCCTTGTAAGCGAAATTTGTTTCGCTACAGTTGGGATGACGTGCTGGCATCCGTTTTTCCTGCAACAGATCACTTGGCCGCGCACATTTATCCTCGTCCATAAGTAATCTCGCAATTTCCTATTGCGCTACTTAACGCTCAGATGTATGTGTTGTGTTGGCCCGTTTCGAGTCATTTATTCCTTTTAATTATCCACATCAATTTCCATTTTCATCATAATAATATATTTAAGGTGGAAGCAAAAGCCATTCCAGTTTAGACCGCGCCTCTCCCTAACCCCAAGGACTCACAAATCTTTGTCACTTGACTTCCTGCACTTTTATTCCATCAGCCTCACCGAGATATTTTTCATTTCCATCGCGACCCCAACCCCACCAAGACGGGTAGCTTCAATTACCCAAGGACTATATGGGAAAAAGAAAACAACGACGACGACAAGGACGACCCTCTCTGACCGGTTCAAATGTATACTGGGATCCGATTTTTAGCCGCACTTACACCCGCTGCTACACCGGGGAAGACTATGAAAATTAACGGCCATTATTTTCTTGAATTATTGCACCCTACAGCACCGGGATACACAGAGTATCACTCATTATATACACACCATCGCCGTCCACGACCCTCATTCCTCATTCCTTGCCGTGGAAAATTAAACAAAAACCAAGCGGCGCGGTCTTGGGGGTGAGATCGGATGCGAGTGTGTTTTTCATTTGCAAATCTCTTGCCAAATAGACACACAGACAGGCGAATACCCAAAAAGAAACAACCCGATGGGCTTCTTCTGGTTAGGCAGTCTATCAGTATCTTGGCCTACCCGCCTCTAGGAACCTTTAGCCGCACCAAGACCGGGGGGAGGGCATTTTTGAGACTCATTGTGCCGCTCCGCAATCACTCAGCTGAATGTTTTTTGATAGAAAGGCAAATGCGCGCGGCTAAAGGACCTTTTCTCTGTCTCCGGCTTACACATTTAACTGGCTGTCTCTGTGTGTGTTGTGTTGGCGCTCGAATTTATTGTAAATTGGGGCAATTCACAGTGTATAAGTGGATGAAATGAACATGAGATGGGTGGCTGACATTTCAGAGAGTTATTCCAACGTGCGGAGTTTTCGTTGTGTTCGGCAAGGCGACGAGAGCGCCCCTCTATTCCGCTAAAATCCACGCGGAAGAAAAAAAAGAAAGAATTGTCATTCAGTAAAATCCACGCGGCAGAACAAAATGCGAACATTTCGCGACGTAAATTTCGTTCCTCGGCGAGTTAAATTACGAATCGCAAGCGATAGGTACGTGTTTCGATTCAAGTTGTTAGTATGAGGATGAAAGAATTGGCATTCGCTAAAATCCACGCGGAAGAACAAAATGCGAACACTCTGAGACCTTAATTTCATTCCTCGGCGATTGCAATTACGAATCGCAAGCGATAGGTACGTTTTTCAATTGAAGTTGTTAGTATGAGGATGAAAGAATTGGCATTCGCTAAAATCCAAGCGGAAGAACAAAATGCGAACATTTCGCGACGTAAATTTCGTTCCCCGGCGAGTGAAATTTCGAATCGCAAGCGATAGGTACGTGTTTCGATTGAAGTTGTTAGTGGCGATGAACGAATTTGCATTCAGTAAAATCCACGCGGCAGAACAAAATGCGAACATTTCGCGACCTAAATTTCGTTCCCCGGCGAGTTAAATTACGAATCGCAAGCGATAGGTACGTTTTTCAATTGAAGTTGTTAGTATGAGGATGAAAGAATTGTCATTCACTAAAATCCACGCGGCAGAACAAAATGCGAACATTTCGCGACCTAAATTTCGTTCCTCGGCGAGTTAAATTACGAATCGCAAGCGATAGGTACGTGTTTCAATTGAAGTTGTTAGTATGAGGATGAACAAATTGACATTCACTTAAATCCACGCGGAAGAACAAAATGCGAACACTCTGAGACCTTAATTTCGTTCCCCGGCGAGTTCAATTACGAATCGCAAGCGATAGGTACGTGTTTCGATTGAAGTTGTTAGTATGAGGATGAAAGAATTGGCATTCGCTAAAATCCAAGCGGAAGAACAAAATGCGAACATTTCGCGACGTAAATTTCATTCCTCGGCGATTGCAATTACGAATCGCAAGCGATAGGTACGTGCTTCGATTGAAGTTGTTAGTATGAGGATGAAAGAATTGGCATTCGCTAAAATCCACGCGGAAGAACCAAATGCGAACATTTTGAGAAATTAATTTCGTTCCCCGGCGAGTGAAATTTCGAATCGCAAGCGATAGGTACGTGTTTCGATTGAAGTTGTTAGTGGCAATGACCGAATTTGCATTCACTAAAATCCACGCGGTAGAAGAAAATGCGAAGATTTTTTTACCCAAACTCCTGCGCGAAATATACGTTTCCTATAACAATTTTCGATCAAACACAAAATCCGCCCCTGTGCCGAAGCTGCTTAATGGCAACCGTCTTCTCCGCCGAAATGAAGAATAAAAAGTACACAATTTATAATCAAAATCCGCAGCAAAGTTTTCCACTTTTCTACTTCTTCTTCCGCGCAACATTTTGATGGTGAACTCGTTTTGTTTGTGTGCGTAGGGCAATTAAAAAATATTTATAAGTCCCTCAGCGGCAAATTCACCCTCAGAAATATATACACCAACCCTCAGCGCATATAATTTTCCAAAAAACGACAGAAGAAGAAAAGCGAAACAAAAACAACAAAAAAAACGAGAGAAACATTTCAAGAAAAGGGAGCACAAAATGGCAATGGATGTCAGTACTTTTGATTGATTGAATTGCCATTGGGAGATTTTCCAAGCGACGCGTATAGCTTCGCAACCCTTCTTAATTACTTTGGCCCTGAATAATGGCGCCGGATGTAAGGGGGTGTCTGAGCACAAGTTGTTTCAAATTTAAATTAGATTCACCCCCTCCGGGTTGCGGGCTAGGTTTTTGTATATTTCAAAATATCAAAATGGCGATGTGCCATAATGTGTTCGCTGTCATAAAAATCAATTGACAATAAATTATGTCAGTCATCTATCAAAATGTAGGGGAAAAAACACACACACACACTCGTGGAATGGTGTCGTCTCTCAAACGCTTCGCCTGTGACTGTGACGGGTTCTGGTTTTTGTTCATATTTCAAATTTATGGTTGGATGAGTCATAAATTATGATTACTTCGGAGTACACTCAAGAAAATGCGCAGACACTTTGTGTTGTAGTGTAGCACAGCGAGCGATCAATTCAATCGAATTGGATTGATTGGGAAAGAGCTGGCTGGCTTTGAAATTGAGGGAACAAGAGAAGTAGGTACCCAAACAATACCAAGGAAGGGTGAGCTGTATTTGAATCGCGCATGTGGCTTGGTTTTGTGGTTGGTTTTGAAAAAAAAAAAAAAAAAAAACAGAAACCGAAAGAAAGTTTTAATCAATTTGAAATGGAATACCCACGCCAAGGAGGGATGAACGCTCAGCGTCAAGTGAGAGAGATATTCATTCCCGGAGGTAATTGACTCGGCTATTGCTCAGATGGAATTGATTTTAATCAACGGATTTCAGTGGTGATTAGCTTGGTTTAGAGATTCGCAGTCGTTGCTGAAGGTTTTGTAGGAACTCTTCAACAGACTGGGAAGCTGTGGAGTTGGCCTAGATCCTTCTACCAGGTAGAATTACACTTTTAGTACGAAGTGCTAGTTTCTAGGTATACAAAGAAAAGTCTTTCAAGGCGGCACCAGTGGACTTGGGCAGGGTACTATTTTTGCATTTAAAGTCCGCGCAGAAGGGGTAGTTCAAATGCACCAACTCCACCTCATTTGGGAAATGCGTTGTCGAATGCGAGAACTTATTCCTGACGAATGAAACCTCATCGCCTCGTGTGCTCCGTCCACAAGAAAATACCTTGAACTGCACCAAACTTCAGAGGAATAAGTCTCTTGTCAGCTATTACTGTGTGCTTTACTTAGACCGCGAACCGAACCGTGTTCATTCGCTAAAAAGCAATATGTGCGTGAAATTCTTTTCGTTTTCGTTTCAGGTGTTAACTCGTTGAAATTCTGTGAATGTACCCCGATCGCTGGACCTCCCTTCATGCAATTATTTAAAAGAGAGGTCGTGGTTGCACTATTATGAAAAAGCCTTGAATAGAGCTATATTCGCATTCCCCACCATAGGATGACAGTAACTGTGCCATAGATCGACATCCATTCAGACCACAAAACCTGATATCCTTGCTTCTAATGGCATAAGTTCGAAAATCCTTTCTTTTATAACATCCATTGAAGAGAAATCAATTTGCATGCCAGTTTACATCCCTTTTTCATATAGAGTAAGGAAGATTGAAGGGTCGAACGAAAGACGTACAATCCTCTGCAATCAAACCCTCGTGCAGAGAATCGACTGTCAGACGGTTCATCAGTTGAAGGAGTCTGATGGTGAACTAGTATGGTGTAGGTCGAAATAGGTTTTACCCGAATCGAAGTTGTTCGCCAAAATCTGCGAACAAAAATTGGAAGAGGCCACTCCCCAACTTAAACAAAAAAAAATTTGCAAATTAGTGGCAGTAGATAGGGGTACGTTCGTTCACTTAAATTGTCAGAAGTTGTATAGTCCCCTTCAGCGAGTTCCAAATCTTGCTCCTGCTTTTTTTTTTTAAGAAAAAGCGCTATGGCGGACGCTTGGTCCTTAACACAGATGTTCGGTCTTTCGTGTCGTCTCAAACCTGAGGGCTGAAATTCTAAAATGACTGAGGAACTATTCTCCGTGGTATAGTCGACGGGATTTTGGCTTTTTGAACATCCCCATATTTTTCTAGAGGTCAGGGGGCTCGCTCATTTATTTTCTCTAGGTAAGCCGTCTTTACATGCGGAACCAACCCAATTTTCACTTCAAAGGATCCCAGTATAGGCTCTCTTCCTGTCTGGTTTTTCATCGTGCAATCGGTCTCTTGGAGTATAGCCAGTGATGCCAACTCAGGCTTTTTCATGCCCTTCTTTAGGCTTTAAGTCTTCTTTTTTTTTATTTCAAATATTTTTCTAATATTTTTTTTTTTTGATTCAAAAAACTGATTTTTATTTTCTTAAACATTCTTAAAAAATCTTGCCCAAAAAGAACTTTACATGTAACCTCGGTCTTAAAGAATGCGTTTCCACCTTCAAACTCTGCCCATTTTCCGAACACTTTATCTGTCATTCTTTAAAAATAATTGCAGCTTCCACTTCCAGCAAGTGGAATGAAATTGGAAGCAAATTGAAATCTATTTGTTTTTTGTTCGTTATTTTGCTTCGGCTGTGTTTTTTTTTTTTTATTCAAGAAAGAGTTTGTTGTTAATTTTTGATTTATTTTACCTAAAACAAAAATTTTGGCATTCATGTTCATTTTTCTTTCGAAAGTTGTCGAATTTGAAGAATCTGTGTTTTGACATTCAAACAGATAGAAAGTTCTATCAATCGAAAGTTAATTTTTCATTCGAATGTTGAATGTATTTTGACTTTCTAATCGTTCGCAACAAATGACATTTTTTATTCGTCTGTATTTTTCTAACGTCAACATTGTTCATTTTTGTTGTTTTTCAACATTTTCATAAAATTGATCAAGAAAAATGTTTTTTTGATTTGAACAGTAACCACATTTGAAAGGTAGTGTGAACAGAATTGAGTTAAATAAATAACAGCAAAAACTTGAGGTTTAATATAAAATATACCTATTTTTTTGCATTCTTTACTTGAACAATATAAAAATAACCTATTTTAGATAAGCTCATATTTATATTTCAGACTTTAGACTTTAGAGTGTCAAAATAAATAACAAATAACACATTTTAATATTCTTACAACTGGTCCCATTTGAAATGAGACTGCTACTTAACATTTTTGTAGATCTTAGCATAAAGGCAGATAATCAACCAACAATTTTGAATGATTTGCATATTTCTAGGAAAAATATCAGCTAGGCAGTCTTGGCAGCATTTTCTACATGCTTTTCTATTAAACTTACCATCAATAATACAAAATAGAATTTTTGGCAGTTGGTCAGTTTTGCTTGTAAGCCGACGATATATATTTCTCAATAAGTAGATAGTTAATATTTGAAATATATACACGCAGAACACTTATTTAAAATTAACCAACTTTCGGTTAAAAACTACGAAGTAATACTGTTAATATAGCTCCTACAGAGTTATTGGATTACAAATAACCGATTCAACTTGTTTAAGAAAACTGGGTTGAAAATAAACGATTTTTCAAATTTCTTCAAATGTTCTCTCGTTCGTTAATAACAAACTAGCTCTGTAGCTTTTAACTAACTGGTTGATATTAATCAAGAAACTTGATTGATAACAACTTATAAAGTGTGTTTTTTAACAGTTTGCATTTAACATTTTCATCTGGTAGTTTTTAACAACGAATACTCGTTTTTTCTCAACAGAGACTTAGTTAATTTTAATCAATTTTTTTTTAACCGAGCAAAAATTGCACTCGGTTAAAGCCAATTTTTGAAAGCTAAATTCATTTTGAATTCATTTTATGAGATAGTGAAAATTATTCGTTCGAATCTGAAAATACCCAAAGTTCATTCGAACGAATAGAGACATTCGTTGGAATTTACTATTGAAACGAAAAAGCCATCTTTTTTTCTCAAGTTAGGCCATTTTTCGTATAAAAAAGTTGGCAACGCCGAGTATAGCTGGCAGTGGCAGAGTACGGGGTCTCGACAGCCTTTGGGAGTAGTTTCGAAACCGGCGACTTTTTGGGGTAATTCCTCGCGGGATCTTCAACGGCTGAGCTAGGTAGATGCACTCCTTAACTAGTTCTTAGAGTCTGCCATCAAAAGTCGCGTTTGTCCTAGCCTTTTGAGGGGCTTCTGGTTGGATTTTTATTTTATTTTATTTTTTATTTTTGTTGGATTTACGCCAACCTCTTTACTATGGGGTGGTGGAACTTTTTCTTTAATAAAAGGGTCTCTCCCAAGTAACGATTTGACTTCGGTAAGGTTCAAATTTGTAATTTCTGTAGGCAACAGCTTCGATAGAGCTTCTATAGTCTTTGTTAACCGAAGTTGACCCATTTCGAAGCAATTGTTTCGATAATAACTTCAGTTAGACCTTTACGAAGCATAAACACAGGCTTTATGGAGGGATATGAAATTAAGTTTCGATAAGATCTCTATTAGACTTCTGAAAATGTGTCTGGAGATGTATGGAAAGTGAATTGCTTCGAAGCTTCTTTAGAGCTTCTGACCGAAGGCATTATAGAAGCAATGAACTGTCATGCAGTCAACCGCTTCTGATTGGAAGCTGTACAGAAGCTCGTACTTCCTCCTAACTTACATATGGAGGCTTTATAGAGGTAAAAATGTATTGGTATGTGTAGTGTATTGGACTACTACGCAGCAGGACCCATGTTCAATTCTCAGTGCGGCGCATGTAAGTAAAATATAAATTCTAACGAGTACGTAAATGTACTCCATGAAAATTGCAAAAAGTCTTTGAAAAAGAATGAGAAACATAAATATTTTTCTTGTTTATATTTGAGCCTCTATAAAGCTTCCAGAAAGTTTTCGGTAAGGCCTTACCAAAGTAATGACCTACTGCTGATAAATGTGAGATGCGAAGCCTACCGTTGATGTTAATTGCCTTTCAGACGAAGAAGTTGTGTTTTCAGTAAGGTCTTCCAAAGCTGTTCAGAAAGTCTTAAACAAGTAAATACCTACATTAAAGTGCGCCAAATGTATTTCCATTAGGCCTTATGCTTCGATAGCACCTTACCGAAGTCAAATTGTTACTTGGGCTGAATGCCCTCTGTAACTGTCCCTACCTGATGTTCATTTAGCAGCTGCTGGAAATGCTACTTTAACACACCTTGCGCTTCTGCAACTATAACTTTGCTTTGCTGTTTCAGTCCTTTCTGCTGCTCAGTCCTTTCAACCTCGACAACCTATTTCGGTTGCGAGAATGTTCAATCCTCTCGAACTGGGAGACTGTGGGCCTTGCTAATAACCACTTTTAACCTTCTCACTAAATATTTTGTAGGTCACAATGGGTAATTTTATGTAAACATTTTGAGTTCGTAAAATCTTTAGCCTGGACCCTACAAATGATTTTTAGTATCGCGCTGTGATATACTACCCCGAGTTAATGTCCATCAAAGTTTGCCTTGTCATGATGGACTAGGTACCTACATCCGTCCGCGCAATTGTGGTCTCTTGCTGGATTTCAAATCCTCAGCACAAAAAGCGTCCTGGTTACCTGTGGTCCATCTCAATGTGCACGTTTCGCTTTTAATTTCTCTAAAGGGCGCACATTTTTATCACATCCATCAACACAAACACAGTGACATAGCCGGATCCGGCAGCCAGTAAAACTTGATGTCATTCCCGTTTAACAATTCCTATGATAATTTTGCTCCGTGTCCATGAGCACGCATAAATCACTCATTATGAAGCGTAATGAATGGCTGGCGACCTAAATATAAATCATTAGATTAGGTACACGTAAGTCTCTCTGCTCTGCCCGTATATATGTATATCTGTGATGCGAACACATTTAAACCCTCCTGGGTCTGTGTGGATGTCCTTTTTTTTGTGCCCAAAAAGACACTTCAACTCCCTTGGGTCGTCAGCAACATTCAGAAAATCCAGCAGCAGCAGCAGAAAAAAAGGACAACGACGAACAAACATTTAGTAATTCTTTTAATTGTGATCTGATGGCACATCACCAAATGCCCGGAAGGGGTGGATTCCTTTTTGTGCCGTAGCGCCTGTTTATGTGTATATAGGGGGGGGTTTTTTTTTTTTTTTTTTTTTCTTCTTCTTCTCCTGTTCGTTTGTTCTCCATTTCATCATGGTGGTGATGATGATGATGACGATGATAACAACAACGGGTTTCTTCCTTGAAAAGGACATCGCACGGTTGGGCCCGGATAGATGGATGGACGACGCGCATATGAAGAGGACGAACTGCTGGCTGTATAGAAGGAGAACTGTATGTGCTTTGGTGCTTTCTTAATTGCTTTCGCCGCTGGGCGTGGGTGATGGCGGCAGACAAGGGTTGTTCGGTGACCTTTCCATCACCCGCATTTGTCCTCTCGCCGCCGTCGTCGTCGTCATCGTCATCGTCAGTGTAATCGCTGTGCCGTCAACATTTTACACCAGCGCAGAAGAAGTCTCCGCTTACACCATGCGGACACTTGGCAGAGTGCGCGTGACCTTTTTCTGTCGTTCTCCCAGGCGGCGGCGTTGAAGAGTTCAATTTCTTCCTTTCGCGCGGGTGAAAGTAATTTATTTAATTTTTCTTCCTCTTCGGCTCGTCCTTATTTTTCTTTTTGAACTTTTTTGCAGGGCTCCTCATTTGTGTGCTTTGCTCTATTTGTATTTTATTAAACGGAACGGAATATTCATGAGGAGATTAGAATTCAACGAAAAAAAAAAAACAAAAATTGGATGAGAAACGGGACCGAGCAAGTTATGATTTGCTTATGTGAAATTGTGAAAGGGGATTAATGTCTCCTTCTGCTGGTGGTTGGTTTTGTTTGTTGAAATTTATTTGTATTACGAAAATTATTTACGAAAGGGATTAAATTTGATATATACCCAGCGAAGAGTGTTTGGCGAATATCCTGAATTACTGCGCTTCTCTTTGTCGGTTGATGTCGCTCCTTATTATGGGTCCTCTAGATAAGAGCAATGACAAGTTTTTATGTCCTGAAATATGCGGGGGTAGGCATGTGAAATAAATGTGGACACAAAGAGGTGTGGCTCCTGACAGTACTGCCATTGATGGCTATCCCTGCTGTCAACGCTTTCACTTGTGATGCGCAATATTTGGTGTACATAAAACAAAAAAATGTTAAAAAGACTGTCACACAGGAGAGAAGAGCTGTCATGTGTCTATTTAATGGCAGACTTTCCGGGGAAATTCACAGAATTATTTCTCGAAATTGAGAGCGCTCTAAGATTCCCTTCCCTGAATCTGAATCACTTTCGCTTCCGCTGTCACTCTTTCCGTGTTCAATTCCGCTCTCCTTGAGGTATCATTCTTCCACGTTCAGTGAAGCTTCTATGCTAAGGTAGGGATGATATATTTCGAGAGATAATCGAATCAGACCACCATTGTCGGGTCTCTTTTCGTCGGTAGGGATGATACTGGATTCTTAACGCCGACTTGCGGCATTGGAAACTTTCCCCACGTTTAGGTTGGCAGGGCGATGATTTTTCTTACAGCGCAGCTACTTTTCTGACCCTCATGGGAGGCTTTAAACGCCTCCTCTTAGAAGCATCACCTCAATGGGAGGCTTTAAACGCCTCATCTTAGAAGCATCACCTCAATGGGAGGTTTTAAATGCCTCCTCTTAGAAGCATCGCCTCTTGGAAGGTTTCAAACGCCTCCTCTTAGAAGCATCACCTCATGGAAGGTTTTAAACGCCTCCTCTTAGCAGCATCGCCTCTTGGAAGGTTTAAAACGCTTCATCTTAGAAGTATCACCTCAATGGGAAGTTTTAAACGCCTCATATTAGAAGCATCACCTCATGGAAGGTTTAAAACGCCTCCTCTTAGAAGCATCACCTCAATGGGAGGTTTTAAACGCCTCCTCTTAGAAGCATCACCTCAATGGGAGGCTTTAAACGCCTCCTCTTAGAAGCATCGCCTCATGGAAGGTTTCAAACGCCTCCTCTTAGAAGCATCACCTCAATGGGAGGTTTTAAACGCCTCCTCTTAGAAGCATCGCCTCTTGGAAGGTTTAAAACGCTTCATCTTAGAAGTATCACCTCATGGGAGGCTTTAAACGCCTCCTCTTAGAAGCATCGCCTCTTGGAAGGTTTAAAACGCTTCATCTTAGAAGTATCACCTCAATGGGAAGTTTTAAACGCCTCATATTAGAAGCATCACCTCATGGAAGGTTTCAAACGCCTCCTCTTAGAAGCATCACCTCATGGAAGGTTTTAAACGCCTCCTCTTAGCAGCATCGCCTCTTGGAAGGTTTAAAACGCTTCATCTTAGAAGTATCACCTCAATGGGAAGTTTTAAACGCCTCATATTAGAAGCATCACCTCATGGAAGGTTTAAAACGCCTCCTCTTAGAAGCATCACCTCAATGGGAGGTTTTAAACGCCTCCTCTTAGAAGCATCACCTCAATGGGAGGCTTTAAACGCCTCCTCTTAGAAGCATCGCCTCATGGAAGTTTTAAACGCCTCCTCTTAGAAGCATCCAGCATGTGCCCCTTTTTTATTGTTTCGTCGTTGGACGTAAGCGTCAACGCTGAGATTCATTGCTCGAACACCTCTTCTAAAAGTTTTACAGACTTTTGCAGTCTCTTTTCGACATATTGATCAATAAAAATTGGCCTCATGCCAACCTTGAACAGTCGTTAAAGCCTGACAAATTTATAAGTGGAATGCCAGTTAGACAGTCCTTTCCTTCACAGAAGCAAAGAGGTTCAATTTTAGGATCGTTCCTTGGTTGAAAATCTTTCCGGACTTGACTTGACCTCGTGGCAATCCTTAAACTTTCGATTCTTGACACCCGTTTGATAAAAACGTCACATTTCTGTCTGATTCAAGGAAGTTTTGTGCTGACAATTGCGAAACAACATCAGATCGTAGCTCGCTGTCTGATGTTTCAATATGGCTGTTCCAATATGGCCGCCGCCTGTTGGGAAAACCTACAACTAAATCCACGAAATGCAGATGTTTCTATCTGTGAACTTGTTATACCGAAGAGGCTTTGTTGGATTTCGTCCTTCGGATGTAGTGATAAAAAAAAAAATGGTGAGTGTGAGTCACCGGGAGCGTATTCAAAGAGAGTTCGGTCAGTTTTTTTATACCACAATCGACAGCTGAAAGTCACGCAACAAATCCTCTGGTTGACTGGTGACTCACAGCCATCACAATTGGCGCGTATGAAACTCAATTTTGATCAGTGTAACTGGTCCCAAGCCATATCGCTAAAATTCGTGTTGTAGTTCGAAGACAGTCAAGTTGTTTAGTGACTCACTAGTTGTGCGTGGTGAATGACGGACCACCATTGGAATAGCACTGGTGACATAAAATCAACTCTCAATATTGGTAAACAAAATGAAAGAGCTGTCCTCGACTGAAGAGATTAACTATGACTCATGCGATTATCTACCGCGTCTCCTCCCTTCAAACTCATTCCGATCCACTCACCCATCAGCGGTACACATTCGTACATGACATAAACATAATTTACGAACATCACAAGGCATAATATATACAAGGACCTCCGCCTGTATATATAACCATAACTTATCTCGCGCAGAAAGAAAACACAAAATCCCAGCGAGTCCCGATGGGGCTTTGATGGAAAACCCGGAATGGGAACAGTGAAATCAGCTGTGTATATAAAAATGGAAACCTCCTTCGAGGCAAAACAACTGACTGTGTTGAGTCCCTCAATTTGGCCAACTATATATGTACATAGAGGAGGATGGCGATAACGCAAGAAGCATGTCACTGTCACCCCTGCCTTTGCGCAATATAACAAGGAATGCGTAACGTACATCAAAAAGTCGACAGGAAGAAGAAGAAAAGAATTGAACTGCCAGCAGTGAGTGATTTATTGCCATCAGGAAGATGGCGGTATATGGTATATTTTTTTTTTTTATTACCCCCGGTGTGTTTGTTTTGTTTCATGGGGTGACAATGAGCTCACGGCACAGCGGCCACCCTCATACAAAGTCCTTTGAAAACAGTTTATGGTCTGATAATTGACGTAAAAACAAACGAAACGGCACGACGCACGTTCGGGCGACTCAATGAGGGAAGGACACTGTTTCGTTGTGACAATGTGACGGGGAATTCTTTTACGATTTCGATGCAATTTTGTTTACAATTGTGACGGGAGAAAGTTCTCATACAAAACAGTAGGCGAGTGAGTGCTGCCTTGCATAATTTTTTTCTTTGTCCATTGTTAAGCGAGTGACATGAAGCTGTACCTGCGTTGGAAGTTGCGAGGCTTCTTCTGCTTTATGGCTCAGATTTATGCAGATTTATGATGGGGAATAGCCAGCGTGTTTGCAAAATCTGCTGTCTGGCGAATTTTAACAGCTTGTTTGGCGGCTGCCCTGTAAATTCCTGCAGGAGCTGATGTCATATATGAGTCGGCTTAGATTGCCAGAGATGGGAAGCCGTTCAGTTGGCTTGAAAGTTGTTTGTTTACCAAACTTATTCCCCAAAACAGTTTAGAAGCTAACCTAACGCCTTGCGAACCAACTCTGTGAATCTAAGCCTGGGACATCACAAAAAAATTAGGTATTTCGACATTGGACAGGGACACACCATCAGAGGGTTCAAATGTCAAGCCTATGGCGAACTCAGACATAACCACTGGTCCTACCAGAGAGATGCCCCACTTTTGAACCAGGGCCCTATTTCACCATTCACTTTTCACTTTGCAATTTTGCAAAAAAAATAATTCCTGCCAAGTACAAGTGCGATGTGTTTCACCAAAAACGCAAAGTTCTCACGATTTTCATTTTGCACTTTTTCAGACTTTTTTGCAAAGTGAAAAGTATAAGTGTTTCACCAATTAGAACGAGAACTTTGCATTTATAATCGTGTTTTGTAAATTTGCAAAGTGAAAAACATATGCGTGTATGTTTGTATATTTAATTGCACCCAACACGTAATATAGAGCAAGTTTTACTGTCGTAAAATTGTTTATTGGGCTTAAAAAAATTAAAATTGTTTTCTAATACTCTACGAATTTCGATTCAAACTGAAATTTGAGCAATGTTTAACACAATATCCTAAAATAAAGCGTCCAAGTTCAGAACAATTAAAACTGTCGTAAAATTGTTTATTGGGCTTAAAAAAAATTAAAATTGTTTTCTAATACTCTACGAATTTCGATTCAAACTGAAATTTGAGCAATGTTTAACACAATATCCTAAAATAAAGCGTCCAAGTTCAGAACAATTAAAACAAGTAAAAAACACTGCATACAAGTCATATGCAAAATGTTTGACATGTGAGTTACTACGTCCATGGTATAAAAATAAATACAACGTAATAACTTAAAACTTATTCATTTCTAACAATATAGCAGCAAGGTACTTATATTCACCCAGTCATGTACTTTTTTTTGGCATCGGCCTACTTAACGTTTCACTCCTTCATTTGAACTCTGTACTAACTGTAATTTACTATAAATAGCTAAACAAAAAACCGTCAACGCATCCAGCTCCACAAGGGAATCCTCCTTGAGCAAAAAATTGGGTACACGGAATGAATTTTAAGATCAAATCAAGAAAAATAAGCGCAGAATCACGAAAAGTTTGTCTAGTTTTAGAGCTTAGCTAAGGATTTACTAATTCACGACTTTTTATTCGCAATTCTAGAAATTGAACGAAGTGAAGATATTGACCCTCAAAAGCCGTGAATCGACACTTTTCAGTATCAATAATGCGATCAAACGAGAAATAGATATTGCCATAACCGATCGCAATTTGACACAAATAGTTATCAATTTGATATTACATGGATTGTAAATTGCAAAAACAATTCGTAAATTACCACTTTTCTGTTGTAAATTACGATTTCCTCCCTTAGCAAATTACAACCATTTAGTCTTGAATTGCAACTCAATAGTGTTGATTTGCGAACTAACAGGGGTGGATTTACGACTTCAGTAGTTGCAATTTACAAATTCTTAGTCGTAAATTGCAACTTTTTTTTATCAATTTGCAATTCATATTTTGCAATTTACGATTCTCGAGTGGTGATTTGAGGCATCACCGTATTAAATTGAAAATGTTTTATCGTGAAACTAGAAAACTTTATTCTCAATTGGCAACTTATATCTTGTAATTTATAAATAAATCAGAATTCATAGCTGTATTATTTAGGTTATTTGCGAATACGTAATATTTATAGTCGTATTCCTCCTGAGGTCCAAGAAAATCATACGGCGCCATATCGTCCGGAGACAACGGGATTTGTCTGGGGTGGTTTTTCGGTCTATGATGAAATTTAAAATACAAAAAAAATATTTAGATGAACTTGACATTAATGCGAACCTTTACAATTCTTTTCGATTACATATTTTAGAATACATTCCAATTGATACTTCTTTTCTAATAGCAAGATGTAACTTCTGAAAAAAATACAGATTTATATGCATAGGTACTTCAGGGTTTTTGGAATTCAATAGGTACTTACAAAATGTATTCCAGAATGCTTTATAATTAGTAGGACACTCACTATCCATACGAATTAGTTATATTTAAATTTAAACAACTTTAACCCGACTGCTTTAAGCAAAGATTGAATACCGACTGTACAATGAAGATTTGGCTTCATGATTGCAGCTGTCTAGCAATACCACATACATACATTCATCCATAAAAAGAAAGGACTTAAAAGGATTTCGATAGGTACATGAACTATGAACGTGCATAAAAAAAATCCACACATCAGGTAGTTGATTCCATGGAAATTACAACAAATATTTTGCAATTTACGACTTCTCTACGTCAATATACGTTTTCAGTTTCATGTGTTAAATTATTACAAGATTTTATTGATTCATCATTCAAATATTTTTCGCAATTTGAGATTGTGAAGTGGTGTTTGAGAAATTGACCTATTAGAGTGGTAAATTGCGCCAAACAATCTCGCAAATCACTACAAATAAAAGAAGCTCGAATTGATACTTCTAATCGTAAATTACAACAAACAGAATTTGGTATTCTCCGCCGTTTTCAATGTCAAATTGCGAGTTTTTGTATCAATCCATGAAAACTTCGTTGTGATTTTCGACAAATATATAAATCGTAAATTGCAACTCAAAATTTTGCAATTGGTGATTTGCAATTCTTTCCGTGTAGCTATTTCCGCAGTATTTTGTGGCCAGCCAATGGTGGTTGCAAGCAATTCCTCGATTATTGCGCCCGAAACTCGTTGTACTACTCTGCAGACTGTAGCTTTACTTATTCGGTGCATAGCAGCGACTCCATGATATTGCCCTCCATTTCCAATCCAACGTAGTTTGCATAGAATCTGTTGCAGGGGACTTAGCAATTATTACGTTCGCTGTCAAACCTTAGCCTATGTCTAATTGTTGACAAAACACGTTCAATACTCGTCTTCGTTAAACGAAAGCTTTCCAGGGTTGAAAAATGATCTCGAATTTCAAAATTTGTCCTTAATTTTTCTTCGTCTTCTTCGTCTTCAAAGAGTGCTTCGAAACGGTTCATTATAAATATATTTTTTTAATTATATCACCAACTGCATAACAAAAGGTCAACTGCAAATGATTTTTTTTCTTTGCATATTTATGACAATCTTTTCACGATTTTAAATGTAAAGTGCAAATCTTATATGTTTGGTGAAACGGACGAAATTCTTTGCAAATTGACAAAACATTGCAATTTGCAAAAGCATGCTTTGCACTTTGAAAATTTGTGTTTGGTGAAACGAATTTTGCAGAGAGGGAACATTTTCAACTTTGCAAAGGAATAATTTCCTCTTTGCAAATTTGCGTTTGGCGAAACGAAGTTTGCAAAGATAAAGTGAAAAATTGCAAAATGCAAAGTGAAAAGTTGGTTGGTGAAATAGGGCCCTGGTTTTGATTAAAGATGGCAAATGGCTTCTAGTGATGATGAGTATGTATAAAATCAGCTTCTGCATCAAAGATCCATCATCTACGGTGCCAGAGACAGAAGGACAAAAGCAGAGGAAATGTTCCTCTGAATCGTCGTTCGGTGGATTTTAAGATTCAAACATCCGGTTTCGCAAGACCGCCAGTCTGTCGATCATAGTTGCTCTTCAAAAACTGGGGCCCTACTATGAAACTCGACTCTACTATTGATTCCATTCGAAAGATATTTTCGATTCTGCTTTCAAATGGCCGGTAATGCCAAACTATTTGGCAAAAAATTTCCGATTTTCGAACTATGTTTGACATAACCCAAATGAGTCTCGCATTATGTTTGGCATTTCCCAAAAAATTGATCGTGAAACAATTAAATAATAATAAATAAACATGGACTGTGTCGCAATTAGGTTGGAGTCTGAAGGAAATCCGGAACAAATTCAACAAGTTGAACGAAGGCGGATTAGAGATAAATCTAACATAATGGAGCTTGGCAAGAAAAAGTTTCTCTATTCAGTATTTATTTAAAGGCATTTTTAATCCAAAAATAAAATAAACTAAAATTACTTTATTCAGCTTTATGTACTTGTTGAACCATATTTCAACAGAACTAAGAGCTCGCAAAAAACAAACTTTAGTTCCCAACATTATACAGGCTGTTGGCTGTTTTTAAATTCCCCTTGGACAAATCTGGATGCCGGCTCATATATTGCACCTTTTCAAACTGTGACACTTTTGTGTTTGGACTTTTAGATGATTCCCTGGGACGAAAAAAAAAACAAACATTATACATATTACTATGTTTATGAAATATTCATTTTTAGTTTATAAAATTTATTTACTTACATTCTGAGAAAAAAAACTTCTTAAATCGACCTTCTCCGCAAGCACTTTTGATGTAAAATGATTATTTGCGAATTCTTGGACAATTTTGTACCAAGAAAACAAAAACAAGTTGGCAATACTAGAGCTGTTCGAATTTCGCTTTCATAACTTACTTATAGAATTACAGAGTTGCGATTTTGCGAATGTTTTGTCAAACAGTTTCACTTTAGAATCGAGTTTCATAGTAGGGCCCTGGTCTTGCAAGTTCATCATCAGTGAATTTGCTCCCCTTAGAGTCTAACATTGTACCAAGCCAGTTTCAAAGTGAATAGTTTTGCGACCAAACTTAGGGCAATCTGAAGTTTTTTCGAAGCTCTGAAGGGCTTATACAGATTGGTCTTCAATGTAGACCAATTTCACAGCATAGCACTTGACCATAAGTGTTGCATGTATCTCTGTATGAAAGATGGAAACTTGCCTACCCGCAGCAGCCTGGCGCAACAAAATCAAATAGTTCCTCAAAATTTGGCAAAAGATGCAATAAACCCATTTATGTTGAAGCCTCTTTCAATATAGGCATATAGGAATGAGATGAGCGGCTTTCTACAATTCGAGGTCAATCAGTGTGTTGGTCCTTGGCCTCCAGTTTCACTTTCCAAATTGTTTGAGGCAGTCTTCCTGGTGTGCGTCACTTTTGTTGAGGTTTTTTCTTCCACTTGACCTGACACTCTTGCTTTGAATAGAAGATCCGAGCTCTACATGGTGTCCTAGCCATCTCAGACGCCCAAATGCGGGGTTTTTGATCGAAGTCGATGTCGGTAGCAGCTTAAAATCGGGCCTTGTAGGCTCAATGTTTTTTTTTCTCAATAGTCCCCAAGTCTTGTCGAAAGTACCCTTAAAATCGGGCCCTGTAGACTTAATGGTTTTTTTTTTTTTCTCAATAGTCCCCAAGTCTTGTCGAAAGTACCCTTCAAAAGACTGACAGCACTTTTCAAAACTTGACATGACTAGTTCAAAGCAGGTTTTTGCTTACTTAGGCCTTATGTACATTGAATCTCTTACCGAAGGGTGGCAACATAGACAGAGTTAGGTAGGCAGTCATATGCTGGATCTCACAGCAAAAGGTGTCTTTGCGGAGCAAACTTCCGCACGTACAGTTCTATGTTAGTCTTTTCCTACAGCGGAAAGAAGATGAGACCGCTCTGTGGGAGCTTTGCCATTTTTCAAGCAGGCTACACCAACCTACTGATCTATTTTTCAACTTGCTGTGATAAAGTTTTCGTCTCCATCCGAATTCCTCAAGCTTCCTGGTACCTTCACCAAGCTTCCATAGGTCAGGTTTCGAAGAGGAAACTTGTTTTCTATGTGGCGGTTTGCATATTTGACAAGTAAATTCAAAAATTCAACTTATAAGCCTTGTTTAGGTATTGGACAGCGACTTCCACTCATGCCTTGTACTTGAGTTTATTGGGAATTTCGACAGATCTACAAGCCTTTTCCCTGAAACCTCGAAATTGCCGAAAGACTCCATAAAAAACCTCGTTTTTCTCATATAGGTCAAGAGCGGGCCACGCAATATACCTCTGGTCGGAGTCTCCAGCTAGGGTTGGACCTGAAAAAGTTTTGAATACTAAAAGTAACTCAGCCGTACTAATAATAAATTTAAGTCTGGACTTTAAATCTACGGAAGCTTACAATTGCGAAATTTGTAGGGAACCAATAAAGTTAGAGGTCGAAATTTTTAAGGCCCACGTGGAGAGTAGGGCGGCAGCTTTTTCGACGGAAGCGGTCCATGTTTCCATGGTCTTGTCACCTCATATGAAATACCACAAGCCTGCCATCGAGTTAACTTGCTCTAAACGCTGAACGATATAATTAGATCAAGTCCGCCATCTCTGCTCTATACGTATGAGAGCTGGTCCCCAGCGATTTAGAGTCGGCAGCAGAAGATCGGGAATTAGAGAAAAATGGAGGGCATTTTAAGCCCACGAGGCTTCGTAATGACTATACGCAGAGTCATGATCGGCTTCCATTTAACTCGAATGCAAATCGTCACGCTATATAATCACGGTTAACAAGAGACACGGTACAACTCGTGCCTATCATACTTACAAGCCCATAAACTTCAACTTCGCAACCGATAGGCAGCCACTTTAATTGGTACTTCTGGGCGAGACCTACCGCAAGACTGTGCGTGATATATGACGGCTTCCGTAAAGTGCCATCCAACAATAGCAGCGAATTACGATCGGCGGTAGCCAGCCATAACGCCCTCACCATAAAAAGGGTTATACGGCACTTATATGAGGGCATAAACAATTTTATTAATTAGCCGCCTCTATATGCTGGATAGAGACACTGTGCGTTAAAGGCTCGTAACTCCGTCCATTCGATGGGCATAAATCCCCTCATAAGTGTCCCGTATTATGGTAGACAACGCTTGTCAATCCATCTCCTAGCTCGACAATTAAACAAACGTAAAATCCGAATAAATACCCAGTAACGTCAGAACTTCCCTTTGACCAAAAATGCGGAAGAGAACAAAAAAAACACACAAATTCTGAAATTTACGACGGCAAGTCGTAAATTTTTGACATTTATACTGCAAAATCAATCACTTGAACGACCTTCTGTTGTACAACAGACACAAGGCGCGCATTTAAACAAAAGTCACAGTCCAAACAAAATGGAATGGATAAAAAAAAAATATACTTTGAACGTCGTAAACGGTTTTCAAATATTTTTACGACCCAAAGGGAGGGTCTGCGACGCGCACATTAAAACGATCATCTTGGACGGTAATCTGTGCGGGAGGTCTGCTTAAATCGTTTTGTGTGTTTGTTGTAAGGAGCATTTAACAGCTCCTCACAGGTAAGAGTGCACATAAAAATCGGGACTCGTTACTTGTTTTTGAGGGTGGGTGGTGGTCGCTGGTCGATTCCAAGTCAATATGATTTCCAACTGCAGGCAGACAATAAAATAACTCCGATTGGGAGTGTGACTACGAGTGTGTGTGTGTGTGTGTTTTATAGGAGGAAGCAATTTTCAGGACATAAAACGATTCATTGCTTGTAAGGGATTGAGTATTTATTGTGATTTTTCCCGGATAATAGTTGTTAAGTAACAGTTGGGAGGTGTTTTTATAGGTGATTGAAGAGTTGAAGATGTTGCTATAGGTTGCGACTTACATTGGTTATAGATGGTTTTGATTGACAGCCATTCCCGTAAAATAGGACTCACAACTGCTGATTTCGACAGGGGCTTAGAGCTAGGGATCATTTTTAAGAGAATAGTTTAAGTAGACAGACTCTGGCAGTGCCAGAAAAGCTAATTTAAAAGTCTTGCAGGACAGAGGTCAGGTATGTATCTAGGTGCCTTTTTTTATTTGTGGGAACCCTGGCATAAGGCTGATCTTACACTGAACCGCCGCACTGTGGTGCAAAATGACTTTTTTGGTTGCAAAATCAAAACTTATGAACGCGTGAAGATATCGCTACAACTTTTTTTTCTTCTTAAAGGGAATTTCCAGGCCTATAAAAATTGCGATTTTTAAGAAAATTGCTTCACAGGGTGCTTCTAAATCTTAGGCTGAAGTAAGATTTTCTTTGGAAAGGGGATTAACAGAGAAAGGAATTAAAGACAAATTTTAAAAACAGTTCAAATCTTACGAATCTTGTTAAAAAAGGTCTGCGGTTTTTTTAACAACAGTGGATGCATAAAATAACTAACCAATTTTTAATGTTTTAAGCAAGTAAACAGTTAAACAGAATTTTTTAATTTTGTGACGCATCAGAATATCCTATAAACTGTTTGAGTTACATTTTTTATATGACAGTGTAGAAAAAAAGTAAACATACGAAAAAAAAAAATGAAATAAAATCAATAGTTTCCTCCTTTTGGTGTATTCTGAACATGCATCTAAGGATTTCGAAGGCCTTCCTCTTGATGTAATTGGAACGTCGTCGTCACTGTCTTCAATTTCATCACACTTGATTGTTAATGTTCCGTTCAAAAATTCGTCTTGTTTTGAAAGAAATCTTGTTTTTAGTCTAAAACAGTCAATCGATTTTTTTTATAATCTTTGGAATTTCTTTTTTGCTTCATCGTTGTCACTTTTATCTTCGTATTTGTTTTGGACCAAAGTAACAAATTCCTGAGAATTCGAAACATTGATAAAATGTTCTAAAATGGTTCTGTTTGGAATATTCATATTGATATTTAATTTGCACGCTCCGCTCTTCAGTAAAGCCTTTTGAAAACAAACACCATTTATCCATGGTTTATATACCTGGATATGCGCATGCACAAGGATTGTTTTACCTGTGAAATTTAAGCTTCCCAATGCGGGGTAACAGAGGAAAATTAATATTTCTACCTGTTTTATTAGATCATAAAATAATAATCCACAATTAAATATTTCTTTCAACTTTTTGTAATGTTTATGCAATAAATCAATTAATCCATTTCTCTTGGCAAGTTAATCCATGTCTACGTGTACTTTAAGAATAGGAGCAACAATGATTTACAATAATTTAAGTACTTCGAAAAAGCTCTGTTACAGCATACCTCAAAAACCCTTTTGGTTTAGGAGGAATTTATTCAAAAAGAGTTGGTAAAGTGGGCGGATTACAAAAAACCAATTGGGATTTATAGAAAAAGGGGGCGTGGAAGTGGGTAGATTCTTTGAACGATCAAAATAATAACAAAACTATTTTTAATTGATATAAGAAGAAAATTTCACACTCTCAGCTCTTTTAATTAACAAAATAATTGAAACATTCCACAAGGAAATTTGCTTTTAAGGCAAAAATGGGAACACTGAGGAACACGACTTTTTTTATGCAAATTACAATTCCTCCGAACATTGCAAATAGTTGCAGATACAATTTTGCATATGGCTTAACAAATAGTTAGGGTCAACTATCGCGGTCAATTTTCCGCGGGAACTCGCGAGAGTTTTTTTGTAGCTCTACTCAAACCAAAAAAGTGCCAAAAAAATGTTTTTTTTTTTGTTTTATTTATTAAAAATATTAGGTAATTTTTTTTTACTAAAATTTGAATTTACCTTTATACAAAACAACTAGACTGCATTCAAGAAAATTATTTTTTTTGTTTACTATGCCACAATTGCTAAAAAAAAAATTAAGCAGTTCTTTTTTTTTCTTTATTTTTTTTTAGTCTAGAACAAAGTTGACCAACTTTAAATAGCTCCATAAGTCAAACCAGTTGACAGAGAATTATTTTGTTTGCTGTTTTTGACGCTCCGTTTATATTTCTATTAGAAATAAAAAACAAAACAAGGAATTTAGTATTTTTGCCACTAGATTTGCCTTTTTGAACCTGCTGTCCCGTGAGGCCCAATAACGCAGAGCTCGGAATAAAGACTTAGCATGCCCTATTATTCGAACAACTCCCTTAACATTGGCACTCTTAAAGTGTAAGTTCGCTGAGTATGTGGACCATCTTGGTTTTCGTGATTCTGAAGCAGATCTTTAACGACTTTTATCGGGAGAGAGGCACTCCCCGAATTTGTTTTTAAGTAGTTTTTAGGTCTAGCAGAAAAGCGGTTTCGCACCAAACTTCCTTTCTGACTACCTGGAGTTCACATTTACATTTTTAAATGTCTGAATTTTAATTATAGCTCTTGCTGTTAACTTGCCATATGGCGATTGTTGCAAGTTCACTCTTGAAGACACGTTGGGCCTTAAATAAACATTTTCAACCTTCTCACTAAATATTTTGTAGGTCACAATGGATGGTTTTATATGAAAAACTTCGCCACCGTGAGTTCGTAAAATCCAGACGGACAATAAATTTGATTAGTAGTATCATAAACAGTTCTGCAGATAAATAGGATCCTGTTTTCATTGCATGCACGTGGACCTTCTAACCGCATCAAGTAGATTTCTTAGCTCCCCAACAAAGCCATTTGTTAGACCTTCAAACTTCACTTGTCACCATCTTCTAAAATCTATATTCCGACCGACAAATATTTCCCAATCCAATTGCATTTTGGACAGCCCCATCTCCCCTGGAGCTGCACTCCCATATACCCACTTCTGAAAAAAAAAATCTCCCCCATCCCATATCAAGACATCGACATCTTCTTCATTCCCCATTTAAAATATTCCTCTCCTACTGCTTAATCACCGCGCAACGGATATCGAAATCGAGTCTTTAATTTGAAATATCGATCGTCGAAATATATACAAAGACCCAACCGATACAACGGCAACAAAGGCGACTCAATTGGCTCTCTGGGCGTCTCTGTCCGACCGGCCAGCTACCCACATGACGACAACGACGCACGATAGCGGTGCAGCAGCAGCCCACCGCTTGCCCATCTATCCACATGGTAATGATAATTGCACGAGAAGATAGCACCTAAGAGCCGCTTCATCTTATCAGTCATAATTTCAACGCAATCAAGGTCCCAATCGCAGGTTTCATCGACATCGTGTTCGTGGCAATAACAGTTCATCAATGTGGCGATTCAAGTTGTGTCGCGGTTGTGAGGCTGGGCTGGCCATCTTCGGGTAATACGAGTTATTTAGTTCATTTAACTGAAGTCCACATAAATCGCGACAATACACGGAGCCAGCCAAGGACTAAGTAACGTCCCACTGGATGGATTTAAAAAATAAATATCGCCCGAGCATTTGGTGAAATTTATTTGACCGTATCACTGGAGCACCTGCGGATGGTGTGTACAGCTGTAGTGGGATGTGGATGGTCTCTTGGTATGTGTGAAGGGTACAGTTGTTGTCTATGTCGGTCTCGAGATTATTCTCGATAATTTCAGTGGCGTAGCTACCATGTTTTTCTGAGGCCAGCTGGCCAAACGAATTGTTTCCCTAGAAAGTTTGGACGGAAGGAAGGAGAAACCTTTTCCAATGGCACAAGAAACCAGGAGCAACCTTTTCTAATGGTACGAGAAACCATAAAAAAGATTGCTCCTTCCACTGGTTGGTCGGTTGATCTTGTGGGGAATAGGGTTTTCCCTGCTTGATGCAAAGTCGGGGCTCGTCACTCCATCGAAGGGGTCTTTGTCTGATGGATATATGCCTCTCTCTCCAGTGTGGAGCTCTAACTAGAGGCGCTGTTTGGATCTTTTGGAGGCCAAAATGGCTTCTTTTTTAGCCCCAAACCCGTGGCCCCCACTTTTTTATAAATGGTCAAAATGGCCCCTTCTTCAGTTTAAAAAATATTTTACTCTTTATTGAACGAAAAAGAATGCACACAAAATTTAAAAAAAAAGGTTTTTATTGCAATGAAAGCATTTGTTTGTTTTTGTTATAAGTAAATGAAGTTTTTGCGATTTTCTTTTTTGGTATATTATTATTTTATGTGGGGGCACCTTTAATTCCCCTTTGCCAAATTTTCCAACGACAACGCTGGCTCTAACTTTATTGAAGGCTGAATAAAATCACGTACCTTGCGCTGTGCATATATTTTTCGCAGAGCCGGTGATGAACAGAGGGGGACGGACCGCTTCTCTACTTCGCGGAATGAGTTTTTTGAACCAGAGAAGAGGGGTGCTCCCTTTTGCATCCGTAATCCTTCCGTTCGTCCCACTTCTTTAGTTACTTTTTGAAATCTTCTACCGCGTTGTCCCCCCGGATTAGAGTTGAAGATTTTCCAGGCCTATGTCCGATCTTGCTATATATGCGACTTGGTCAATTATTCAAATATTCTTGACCCAGGTCTACGTCGCTGTACCTACCTTGATTTTACCCACCTTCGTCCTTCGTTTCCAGACTCCTGCGATTCAAACTTGACCAAAGATCACACAGAGAACTCTTCGCTTGACGCAGCTGAATGAGTTTTCACGCGCTTTTGGCACGGTCCATGATTCTGGGTCCGGTTTAGAACACTTTTTTCATAAATTATTGCATACCAACAGGCTCATTTGGAGCTATTGCTTTTGCAGCATTAATGTCTACTTAACCTTGTTTCGCCTTAATTTGCCTGGCTGAGATCGATCGCTAGTGAGACGAACCTATTGGATTTTTTTCGTGGGCACAGTGTTGGCCTTTCCCTAGGCAAGAGAATTTTGGTCCAAATTTTTGTTCAACCATTAAAAGTATTTAGACGTCTTTAACTTGGGCGAAGACTTTTCGATTCCAATTCGGGGGAAAAGCGTATACCAACGTCTTCTTATACTTTTAGAAGTGGACCTCGCCCGTGCACAAGTGAAAAGCGACCTCAACGAAATTAGAGGCTCGCGCTAAAACTAGAGAGCCGTGTTGTCTGAGGCCCAGGTCCATCCCGGACTTTTGCACCATCTGTAAGTAAGTTAAAAAGTAACTTACACAGAAATCAGAGAAACGGGAGTAGGATAGTGAAAGACTTACCTAGCCATTCCCAGCTAGAAAAGCAACCTGAAAAGCACTTCGAATGCAAGTCTATCGCGGAGCTCATCACCAACTTCTGTATTCGAAGAGGGATCTCCTCGGCGAGAGCTTCTATTATAGCAGAGGAATATTCTCGGCTAGAGCTTCTACTACAGCTCCTGTTTCGTTATAAAGCAAACTCTTCTGTGGCTCTTCTTCATCGTTAAATCCTTGCCATTGTGGTAAAGCGTCATGCATCTATAACTTCGACTAAGCCGGTTGAATCTTTTCCAAAATTGAGCCCCTAAAGCTTCGCCCTTAACCATGACCTTTCGAAGGCATTCCCTTTGAAGCAATTTTTCTTTTGTAAAGCCTGCATAACCCTTACAATAGAAATTTACACGCAACCACTGTCACCCATCAGAGATGTTATGTTATCAACGAAAAATTCCTTCACCGCACCCACTTTGCTGCTCCTGCTGGTATGTGCCATCCGAGCGAACTCCCTCAAAGGAGACGCATTCCTCTGGAGCATAACTCAGTGTCACCGCCATCGCCATATCCATAATTAAATGATAATGGTCACGGGGACAGAGAAATATTGCCCCCAATCAGTTGACTCCGTATGGATAGTGGTGTGCGTTGTCCTCACAATGTCTACAACGCTCTACGCACGCACAACGGGCCCGAATTCACTCAGAAGAATAACCCTCATCACAACCGATCACTGTCAGATTTCCAATTTCCAATGGTTAATTCCAATGCAATAACCATTTTGTTTTCTTTATGATAGTCGCGTCGCGTCCTCTCTTCAATGTGTGTGTGTCTGCAGCGTTAATTTCTTCATCTTGACTCCGATTTGGACTTGGACTCTCCTGGACAGATTCCATTATTGTTTTTTTTTTCTCCAACATTTCTTTTATCCCGGTCAATAGTATGGTGGCGGAGAGATGTGTGATGTGGACTCGGGATAGACAACGCATACGCCGCGGCATAAGGACGAAGACAAAGTGAAAAATAACTTTCTAATTTATGGCTGTCGTTTTCAGTGTCTCCGTAAGCAGTTGTGTCTTCATATTCCACAGTTGACATTTTCTTCGTCTTTGTTGTTTTTTTTTTTTTTTTTTTTTCTATTTTTTCGCCTTTTTCTGGATCAAAAAGTTTAGAAGGACACACGAACAGACGGCTTGGATGAGAGAAAACAATTTCGTGTGTCTACAAGAGTTGAAGGCGACTCATTTGGAGGGACATACGTTTCTGACATAAACTATGAGGGGAAAAAATGTTCCAAAAAAAAAAAAAAAAACAAGAAAATGTCATGACTGCTCAACTTATCATTTCGAGATAAGTACGGCGAAGTTGGGTTTGTGCTGGCACTCTGTTGGCAGTCTGACGAGATGGTTCGAAGAACTCGGTAAGACATTCTTGGCATAGGAGAGCGGGTGGACACGGAGGTATTGAACTGGGGTTTTGGCATCGCAGGGGACTGTTTCCACTTAACTGGGTGCAAGATCACGAAGATTTGTGCTTTCGCTGGATATATCGACACGGGTAGTACTATGACGAGAAAGACATGCATTTTTCGGGTTTGCAAAGGCTTACAAGGTGCACTTCCTATATTAAGATTGTGGTACCGAAAGTTGCTCAAATTCAGTCAGGACCTGGGCCCCTAATCCGATTCTGGTCAAGGGATATTCAATTCCAGTTCAATCGCTTATAGGACTAAAAGCATGTATCCCAAGGTATACAACTCGCCTAGGTTAGGTTAGTGGGAGATAAAATACGTAGAACGTTTTAGATCCAGCTTTGGCCAGCCCTGTTTTGTCGAGCCGGTTGTCCACCTACGATTTTTGGTTCTTTCGATAGCATCCAGCATTAGGATGAGTTTACAAGTAGCGATTGGAATACCTAAGGAATCTTTAACTGGAAGCATAGGTAGTGTAGTTCCGCGTTTGGCGAGTTTATCAAACTTGCAGTTACCTGTGCTGTTCCTATGCCCCGGCACCAAACCGAGGTGAATATTGAACTGCTCCGCCATATCTCTGAGAGACGAACGACAGTCTTGGGTTGTTATAGAGTTTGTAGAGGCTGATTCCAGGCACTTGATGGCAGCTTGACTATACGAGAAGAAACGGATATCTTTAGCAGATAACACGTTTTCTCTCAGTCAGGCAAAGACTTCTTTCATCCGCATAAGTTCCGCCTGAAAAACGCTACAGTGATCAGGAAGACGGAAGGAGAGACTAAGATTTAGCCTGTCGGAGAAGACACCGCCACCAAAACCGTCCACACTCTTAGAACCATCTGTGAAGAAATGGACTAAGTGTCATCTAAGAAAGGTATATATTTTAGAGGTTTCTTCTCCAAATTTAGCCCAAAATTAGCAACATCGGCAATCAATTTGACAGCTAAACGCTGATTTGTCATAATTTCGGTTCGACGTTTGACCAGGAGTCAGACTTTAGAATAGCTTGTGATACACGGTAATAGCTGCTCGAAAAACTAGTCGAAAACCGGGACATTTTATATCCAGATACTAAAAGAAAACCCATCCACACGTAGGTAGAAAATACTTGTTTGACATACTTTAGACTTCAGTACGACTTAAACAACTTCATGCAACAAAAGGGTTAGGTAAAGTTTTGCGCAGTGGCTGAGTGATTAGTGTGCTTGAATACTGAGCGTTTTTTTTCGACTTCCACCCCTTAAAATGGTCGGTCCCCTCTATTCGTCCCAAAAAGAAAAATTTAAACAGAACGAGTGGCTGTGAGAAGAAGGGTAACGAACCTTTTGCGCCAACTATTTGTTTGATTTTTTGTTCAGCCTGGACTGAAAATAAAACCCTGCTATATTTGATAAAAATTAGGTTTGATTCGACAATTTTTTTGTCAATAAAAAATAAATACGTCTATCAAATTGACAAAATTTTAATAAGTTTTATCTGGACTTTTAAACTTTTGTTGTGATAACAAAAAAATTGTTATGGCAACAAAAATTGTTTATTTGTGCGCATGAAATTTGTTTGTTGAATCTACCAAAATGGTGGAAAATAATGGAATAGTTTTAATATTCGCATTTTTAGAAGAATCGACCAAAAAGCCCAAAAAAAAAGCCATACACAAAATTATACTTGGTCAACAAAATAGTCCTATTCAAATGCTGTTGATTTTGCGAAGAAATTTATTAGTTTGACCTTTATCTTTTTATTAAATCAACAAAAGAAGTTGTTAATACCTACGAAATGGTTTGTCATTTTGTTAAATCAGCAGCAAATATTGTTGATATTACAGAAATAATCTGTCAGTACTACAGTTGCCTTTTGTTGAATCTATAAGAATATTGCTGGTTATATAGAATTGTTCTCTGAGTTCCATAATTTTGATTTGTTGATTCAACAAATAAATTGTTATGTAGATAGCATTAGGTATTAATACCAATTTTATTGCTCTTCTGAAAAATGTGAAAAATCGACTTAAGCCACTTAACCTTTTGAGTAAAGAAATGATCCGCAAACAAATAAGTTTAGCAATTAGATTTATTGAAAAAAGGAACTATAGAAAATACATTACATAATTTTTACTGGACAACATAGAAAATATCAAAATACACATCTTTAAAATTAAAAAATTAAATAAAAAAATAAAAAGGTCCGCTATACCTTAAACATCGACAACGAGGTGGATGTAGTCATCTCCTTCGCTATTTAAGTTGCGTCTTTTAGTGTCGGTTAAAGAATCCGGGAACAAAGCGTTGAAGTAAAATTTGATCTATTTAATTTAAGATAATGAAATGCATATTCCCCCAAATTGCAATTCTTACCAATTTATGTCTGAGAGCCCGTTTACATGCTTTCCATTTTTCCTGCCCTCATCCATAAACGGATTTATTTACCTTTAAAATGGTGAACTCACCTTTTTAGGGAATTTGTATGCACATTAACAAACTACTTTACTTCGTGTGTCAAATTAATGACGCCATCAAAAGTATTGCATTGAATTGATAACCCTGTTTAAATTGTGTTTTTTTCAGTTCAACACTTGTGTTATTAATTCAACAAAATTTATGTCAAATCTGCAAACTAAAATGTTCATTTCAACAGAATGCTTGTAGTACTTAATGTCTGTATTTTGTTTGGCTAACAAACATTTTGTTTTGTCAATTTCACAAGTGATTTTTGGTTCTGTTTTAATGGATGAAACAAAAACTTTGTTGATTCAACAATAAAATTGTTCAATTGATACAATATCGATTGGTTAAACTGAAAATTGTATTTTGTTAAGCTGACAAAGTAAGTTTTGCAGTAAATGTTTTATCCGTTTCACAAAATGTCGTTCAAATTGATAAATTTTTTATAAATTTCATTTATCATTTGTTTCAGTTCAACAAAACTATTTTTGTTGAAATTTTAGAATCGAATTTTGTCTAATTACCTGGTATTTTATTTTCAGTGTGTTGTCTAGGAAAAACGTTTCCCCCCACTCTCTACCGAAAAAGTGTGCCATTTGCGCACTTTCGTACTCAGGGCAGCTTCTTTCGAAAAAGACACAAGTTCCGGGGACAATCCATCAGTCCTTTCCCTAGAAATAGACAAAGGGGAACCCCTAGCGCCTCAAATTTTTAGAGATGGGTTTTAGCTCTGCTCTTAAAAATCTATGAGCGAGATCCAACCCAAAATGTGCTTGCTCTGTACCAAAAAGGGTTTTAAAGCTGTTGGCGTCAAGTGTTATATGTGATGAAATTCATTAGTTGCAAGTCCGGTAGCTCAACCTCGAGAAATAATACGTTCCCACGACCATCTGCAATCAAAGTGACTAAAGGATATATACAAGCGACTTGTCCTCTCTCCTACAGTCATACTTCCTGTACCGCCGAAGTATGAGTGTGGGAAGTAGGAGATAGGATGTCGCAAGTGATTGTTATGGGTCCAATTTCAAATATGAATATAGAATCCCCCGGCTTTGGTCTTACTCGTCCTTTTAGGGTTCGAAAGAACCTCTTCGCTCTCAATAGGCAACCCAAGGCTTAGATATATAGTCCCTTCGAGTTACTCCCAAATTGGTTGTAGCCCCCCGCCCAATTATGCCCAAGTTGGTTGACCTCAACATCTCAACCACTTATATAACCTAACCTGTGAATATTTACAAAAGCCCCGGCTAAATTTAGCTAATTATGTCATCCAACTCATCAGTTGTCACCAACTTAACAGCACTTAAGAACCCACCCTCGGAGCGTTAAATGTTGAACCGTTGGAGAAAAAAAAAACCACAACCGCCATTGGATATTTACATCCGCACATGTCACTCCGCGGAAATTGATTGCAATCAACGACGCGACGACATATCTGTCACAATTTACGCTCTCAATTTATGGACCTTTTTGAGTTTGCATCGTCCTCTCATCGCTCTGCCGATCGTTGTCATTTAATTGATTACCCAACCTGATTGCGAGACACCGCTGGCAAGATCAACCGCCACGACACAGAGTGCAAAAGCGATGGCGATCGCATCCATACCCTAACGATGGATATTTATTTTATAACAAAATTTTTATTAAAATATTTTTATCACCCCATCCCCCCCATTAAGGCGCCAACGACGGCAGTTGATGGAGCTTTTTCTTCCGCTGATGTGATCATCGATGGGTTTTGACAGGTTCAAGGAACCCCCAATGGATTCCCATTCCAGGTGATGGGTTAGCCAGCCGCGCGTTATACACACACACACAAACGGTTAATTGATGCGTGGGGATGACTTGTGCAAATGGGAATGGGACAGCTTCATTTTGATGGAATTCCATTCGTGGAGGTTTTACGACTCCGACGGACAATTAATGCGTTTCCTTACCTTTCTCACATGCAAAGGGGGTCCGGGGGGGGGGGGGCAGAATTATTAAATTAATGCAACTTCAACATGTCGGGTGTAATTTTGTCGAATAATTTATTTATGACTGTTGGTATGTAGTATCAGCCGTCAGGAGGTGCAGGAATCTGATGATGATGACGGCGATCGTTAAAATGGACATCATCATCTTTGTCAGGATTAAATATACGACAATTTTTGTCTTTTATCGCGAGATGACTGGCTTACTGTATGTGTGTGTGTGTGTGTGTGAGAGAGTGTTTGGCTGACTGGGGGCATTGTGGACGCACAATTTAAATGTCGTAAAAGTTATTTTATTTATTTGCCAAGTGAATTGAGGAAGTTTTACGGCGATTGGAGGTTGGTTTGGTTAATGTGGCTGGCTGCTGATGCTGGGTTTATTCTGATGGAATGATGTTGAAGGCTTAAGTGCTGCAGTTGTTTCAGTGGATTCCTTTCATTCGATGGGGGAAAATATATATTTTTTTTTGTATAATAACCAGGGGCGTACTTTTGTTTGGATGGGCGCCTAGGAGGGAATATTTCTCTGAATGTTTGCTATTTTTAAGGTCTTCGTTATGGGTTAAAGGGCTTTTTATTATATATATTTAAAAAAGATATGTTTAACCTGACGCGAACCGAAAGGGAATTTTTGGATAAGACCCACCTTCATATAAAAATGTCACTTCTTAGTGCCCAATCGGGTACATTCGTTATTGTCTTTAAAAATGAAAAACAAAGCCCGAGTTAAAGGGGGTCATATGAAAAAAAACATTCTTAGTCCCCTTTTTAGGAGGCTTTTTGTGATTTTTCAAGATATACCTCCCGAAGTTTTGTTCACTTTAAACTTAAGTTGGGAAGTTGGAAAAGAAAAAAAGTTTGAGATAGTTGCCCCCTTTTTGAGGGGCAAAATGTCAAAAGTAGGTATGTAATATTCTTAAGGGCCTGGTTGGTACAAGGCCAGATAAACCTTATCATGACTCGGCTATAACTAGAAAGTCCCTAGTGACCTAGAAAGTCGATCTTAGGAAATGTTTTTAGTACAGGACGACATGAAAGAAAAACCACAACAACTTTTGCTCCAATCTTCGAATGCAGTTGAAAATGCAACATCAAATTCAAATAAGAAGGAGGCGAGTCGACGACCCTTATTTTTTAAATTTAAATTTAAATTAGTTAATAAATTAAAGCTATAAAAATTTAATTATTAAATAAATAAATGCACTTATATAATTAAATTTAGTATTTCATAGTCAATCAAGATTGACTGACAGAATCTGTTTGGACGCTGTTTCAGAACACCCAAGAGAAACGCATCCAGCTACAACCCTTTAACTTGAGGTGAAACGGATGCTACTAGTCCCTCCTAATTTAGGGCCTTGAAGACCCATTTGCCCATGCACAGCTGAGATGAGAGAAACCCATTAAGAAATTACTCGAACAAACGTAACGCAACTAATAGACCACGCAATTAAGTCAATTTCGAGTCCCCAAAGGTAGCCATCGTAAAGTCCTCGGCAGCTGGTCAACAACAACAAGTTCCTCCACCATCACCGGCACAACCACCGCGGCGACAGTCCATTACAACAAACATCAAGCGTCGCTAATATAAAATTTTATAGCCCAAATAAAAACAGCGATTTGTTCCCCCGGTCCGTGCCCCGCGGCCGACGGCATTCTTTCAATTTATCGCTCAATAAAATAGGCTTATGCCATCAATATACGAATATATACACCTCCCCGGCTGCGGAAATAAATTCCCCGGCTCGTCAGTGTTACGCCGCTCTCTGTCCCGCTTTAACGATCATCCGCCGACAATGTGTGATAATTCATTAATTTTATTCCCCGCCCGGCGATAATTCGAGTACAATTTTCAAAATCAAATCAAAAAGTTGTTAAAATCCGAAAGTGCCATCCCAGGCGAGTCGCTTTAAAATCAATATACGCACACTCACACCACTCGGATTGGGGCGGGCGAACATATCCATAAAATTCGTGCCGTTGTTTGCTTCGATTTTATTCGTCTTCTATTGGCCTCGAACATCGTCCTGGGGATGGGGGATGAGATGACTCGTCTTCGCCATGTATCATGTCATGTCCGCGCTGCTACATACATTCCTAATTCAATATTTTATGTTAATCGCCCTCGCCGTTTGAGTTGCGCCGCTTTCTGGACTTTTGCGTAGGCTGTGCGTTGGTCTCCCCGGCCACTTGTCCAGTTTGTGGGATGCGATGTTCGTCTCAACCATTTTTTTTTTCTTTTTCTTTTTATGACCACATCATCGAATTAATCAGTTGACACATAAAAATACGCTTAAACACATGATTTACGGATGACAAAAGCCCATAAAAAAGAGGTCTCTCTCTCTGTCTGTCTGATGTGTCTCGGAGGCTCAGACCTCAGACCACGCAACAGGGGACTCTGGTAGGGCGATTTAAATATTTCTCGTATACATCTCGGCGAGAAGACGATTTGTTAACATTTCGATCATATATCATATAATTTTCATATTTAGCTGGGCTGTATATTTGTTGACTTCCTATTTTGACGCAGGATGGTCGGCGGTCGGCTGTCGGACCTCGGGTGCCCACGTGCGACGCTGCCAACTGCAGTGGAATGGCCGGCGACAATTGTCAAACTTTAAATTAGATGATGCATTTCATGGGCGAAAGGGGATTGAGTTGTTCCGGAAATTGTCTGTTATTTTTTTTTTTTTTTGTCTGCCATGACCATCAGAGGAGCAGGCCCACGCCCCCATGCTTCAAAGTGCGCAAGTGGTTCTATTGTTTATGGGTAATTATTGAAATTTATTGACCCTGGCGTATGGGCGGGCGACACATGCCAGAGTTAAGAGAGAGAAATTTGTCACCTTGCGGCTTGGCACTTGGATTGGACACAGGCGTTCGTAATGGGACAGCAGTGATTGGCTTAATTTTCTGCAGACCCATTGATGGAGTGAAATGGATTAGGATATACTTGAGAGATATCTGGGACCGGTAACACAAGCCACAGTTCCATAGGACTTACAAAAAGTGTCTCTTGAGTTTGTCTGCAGAAAGGTGTAGGATTGGACTACAAACATTGGCGCAAAATTAAAGTCATCATTAACAGCACTCTAAGCGCTTTTTAACCTACCAACAATTAGTGTCAATCTTTGAGCGATCGCGTTGGAATTTTGTTGTCAAACAGACCCAGGAATGGACAGTGTGAGAAACCAAGCACATTTTGGGAAATTGTCTTCAAACAAGTTTTAATGAAATCTCGGCAAGAAAAAAAAAACTGAAGACTAACTACACTTGCAAAAATGCAGGAATGGGAGTAACACGATTTGTTATAGGCTCTTGAATATTCAGATTCAGAGAGAACTGGACAGTTATTTAACCAAATCTGTAGCGAAAGTAAAAATAATAATAAAATAATTTTAAAACTCTCATTAGCTGTTTTTTTTATTATCAGCGTGATCTGATCCGAATCAGATCACGAAAATAAAACAAAACGGATCATTGAAAAGTTTAATTTTGGAATTGTGGCAACAGTTGCTTTCAAAAGCAAAACAGATAATACAGGGTATTTCAAACTTCATATTGCCACCAGCCATATTGCAAATATTCAGCTCAACGTGACGTCACAGAAGGCACATGCCATTTCACTTGCAATGTCGGGAGTGTTACCATATTTGAATGAAATTTGCATAATTTTTCTTTTCATATATATTTTTGTGAAACAAATTTAATATTTTATGTTCAAATATGCAACACATGAACAATATTTGCTGCTACCGCTTGAGTTTATCTTGGCTGGAACATTTCAGAAATGGTTATGAAATGTGTCTGAAGCAAATCGGACAGATTTTATAAACCTTTATAAAAGATTTCTGAAATTTATTTACTAACCCCCGTATTAATAAACACTGCGTAAAAGTTATCAACTCGTTACTCAGCAGTTACGTCTAATTTTTGTATACTTATTTGTTTATTAATACGGGGCTAAATGTTTGTGAAATGCTTCAACTTTATCCTGTTTTGTACCAGAGGGAAATAATGTATTGCTAAAGTTTTTATTTTTGTAATTTTGGTCTTGGCAATCACGCGACACGTGATTTAATTCAAATAATCGTATTAAATGAATCACTTTCTCATTAGGTATTCCAAGCTTTTTTAGACATTTTTATGTTATTTAAAAAAAAATTATCGAAGAAAAACAGCGCTCACTTTCACAAAAATTATTTCCCATCACAATTGGGTAACTGTGAAACATTTCATAAACTTACAAAACATTTCTAAACATTTCATAAAAACTGTTTTGTTTAATAAGTGTTTTAGAAATAAATATGGAACATGTAGGTTTTTAATTGTTTATCAAATGTTTGGCTGGTCTGGGCATACCTTTATAGAACGAGGAAAAACAAAATAACTCGAAATACGGACGGGGACTTTATTCGAATGCGAAATAAATCAATTGATTTTTTGTGTTCCATTTTTTAGTCTGGCAACGTGATTGTGTGGCTGTCGTTTACGGGCACACCAACATTTGAAAATAAAACAAGCTACCTAGTCGGAAATAGTAGAAATAATTTTCAGATCATGATTCGTGATCTCGATGAGAAGCACGATCATGTTCTGTTGTTGTAGGTGCATGTAAATCGATGATCTATATGGATCATAGCTGATAATAAAAAACAGCTATTGTCAAAATATTCAGAAGGATTTGTTCGGGTTATATATGCTTTTGTTTTAATAATCTTTGAACATTTCGAGATTTTCAAAAATATTTATCAGTATCTTTGGGAACATTTCTTTAAAAATCTTCAAGAAAAAGTTAAAAATTCCAATTTCGCAATAGAAATGACATGCGAGAAGGTTGAGAGTCCTAGGGAGTCTAAGGGCTAAAATGTATACTTTTGGTGTTTTTAAATTTAATATGCGGTTAGCAAAACACAATAACACGGACGTTGTCACGTACTAAAATAAGTTTAAACCCTGGCTTAATGCTTTCATTTTACTTTATTTTTATTATTTATGTAATTTTTTTTATTTACTTATATTTATTTATTTCTTTATTACAAGGGCTTGTAGTGGCAGGTACCTATCTCTGTTTTCTATATGTACGGTGACCATTTTTTGAATCACATTTTTCTAATTAAAAATACCTATACAGTCGGAAATGGTTACTATGAAAATTTGTAGGTTTTAGTAGGCTTGATGAAAGGAATTGACTTGATCTTTGAAAATCAATACAAGATTACCAGCTTTGTAAGAATTGAGAAAGTACCTTTCCGCAATCTCGCATATTTCTTATGGTCATTTGGGAAACAAAACGACATTTAAGAAAAAAGTGGACAATGTATTGTTTTATTTTAGTAAAAAATCAGAGAGGACGAATGGTATCTATATGCTATATAACACATCGCGACATAAATACTACTATGCCTGTTGTACAAGTGAACTTCGATTGTTGTACAAGTGGTTATATGGTTAAATGTCTATAATTATGAAATAAAATATATTTTAAAATAAACAAAACACACTAATCGCTCTCAAAATTCTAGCTTTAAATTTTAATGTTTTTTTTTTGCTAGCGATATTATTAGTTTTGTTTCTGTTCCTGTTCATATAGGTACAGGGTGTCCGCCGGCAAGGTATACTACTTTGTTTTGCAGAAACGCTTGAGCAACTCAAACAAAATATTCGTGATGAAATTAATGAAATACCGTGTGAAATGTGTGACAATGTAACATAATAACAGAGGCGGACATTTACCTGATATTGTATTCCTTACATAATTTCCGACATTAAATAAAACATTTATCAATATAAGATCCATTCTCTTTCATTTAATCAAAAATTATAAACAAACAAAGTAGTATACCTTCCCGGTGGACACCCTGTATTTATTTTGTACCTATTGTAGTAATTTTATGTTTGTACATCTCGCTGAATTTATTACCTAGTAAAAGACAAACCAGATTGAAAAAGAGATTTTCAACTGAATTAAGGTCTTACTAGTCTGCCAGTAAATTTAACTTGTTCTTTGTAATTTTTAAATTTTGTATTTGTTTTTTTTTGTTTTAATTTCTTGTAACTTGTTTTATATAATTGTCATGTAGCAAATGCTTATTGTATTTGTGAATTTGAATCGGCGGTTTATATTCTTAAATTTTAAAATGTTTAAGTGTTATTTTGCTTAATGGTAGTCCTCATTGTTTCTTGTTAATCAATTACTCAGCTAATCACTATTTTAAAAGATTTAGTATATCCTACTTTTCAAGCCTTGAAATATCTACTTAAATAAATAAAAAAAATAAAGTAAAATAAAAGAACTTAATTATTAATTGAACAAAACCACTCCGTTTCAATTTAAATTAAAATAAATTATATTAAATTTAATTAAATGTTGAAAAGTTATTACCACTTCTAGATAGAGAAGTTCAAAAGGATTTTGAAGAACTTGTCGCATTCTCTTAAAGCCCCTGGTATATTAATAGACAATCATTTCCAAGATCTGAGGAATAGCCAAGATCGAAATTCAATGACTTAATCAGCGTGATAATCTGTCAGCAGCGAAGTTAAATTTTTTTTTGTCAATTCTTTTGTCGCCCTCTATTGAATTGCGCTAGCTTGGCGTCCTAAAGCTTATAGAGTTATTATGCATAGATGCGTAAGAGTTCTAGAGTTCTTGATAGAGATTTTGAAAAGTTCTTTTCGTTTAGTAATTTTTTTCTTATTTTTTTTAAACGCGATGCATCTAAAAGTTGCAATTCTACAACAAAGAGACAACAACTCTCGCGTTGGACTCGTCTTGAAATACTGGGTCGGCATTCTGTAAGGCGAAACGTTAAAACTTTTTCGTGCACACGAATGATTTACCCTATGTTACACAAGCAAATTTCTTCGTGCACACGAAAACGTTTTAACGTTTCGCCTTACAGAATGCCGACCCTGAATATGAGTTGTCCAGAGCACTCAATTCGTAATTTTGCAGACATTTTCGTCGAAACGAAAGAAAGTGGCAACTAAGTGCCAAATACGAGTTTGAGAGACCTTAATCCAGTTCATTTTCCACAAATATAATTAAAGCTGACGATAGTGAAACAAATTCGGGCAGAATTTAGCTTCTTATGGTCATCAAAGTTTTAAAAACGATATCGTCCCGACGATTATTGTTATACGGAATCTGCCCCCAGTTGTTGAGTTGTCCATTTCAATTTTTAACGTGTGCAAAAGTAGAGATTTTTTTCATCTTTCGTCGCTCGGTTTCAAAAAAACCTAAAATAAGTGAAAGCCCTTACTCACTTTCTTTCTGAATACCCGGCCAAGGTGAGCACACTTCGCAGAGTCACTTTCGACGAGCAAACTTATTGTTATGGGGTAATTTCTACTGAGCTGATTCCAAATTTTCTTTCAATAGTTGCAAGCTATTCCTTAGCATTATGGAAATGTGATTTTTCTGTCCTATAAATTGCATTCTTATGAAAATTGAAAAACAGCGGCATCGGATTGCTCTGGTCTACGATCTGGGCAACCCGCCAGGGCTTGCACTGAAATTGCGATTAAATATGGCAGCTGCTGTTGCTCCCGTCTACAACAGCGCTGCAGCAATAGGCACTTTCAAACATGTTTGGCACCTAGGCTCTAATTGGCACTTAAAATTTATAAATTTGGCACTCGTAAATTAAAAAAAAAATAACTAAACCTCCCAAAAAAAAATTCAAACATTGGTTCATTTGTTTCTCTCCTGTGTAAACCCCTCATTTTGCAACTGACATTCGCATTGTGTTTGCTGTTTAAAACGAAAAGTCTTCTTTTATTTCATATTAAAAAAAAACTAATGTCGTTTTCGATTTGGCAAAAAAATCAATTTTTTCAGAAAAAATCGATTATTTTTTGATTGAGATTGCTTCTCATGTTCGATTTGCCAAAAAAATCAATCTTTTTTTTGATCTGACACTCTTTAGAGAAATCTCTCTCTCTCTCAGATTTCACACATACTTTCACTAATACCAATGTGTATGACACAAAGCTGGCTGCTACGAATTGTTTATCGTTGGAAGGATTGCTTTTTTAACTGAATTATTAATTTTTCGAGAATGGAAACAATTTTTTATATTAATTTATTCCGAAATGAGTTAAAATTCAAATTAATTCAAATGGATTTCCAGTGCAAGCGGCCAACTGAATACACACAAAAACCAATAATATTCGGATTTTATGTTCGATTTGGCAGCAGAAATCTGAAATCTCAGATCAAAATCTGAAAAGCCAAATCGAAAACGACATAAGGAATTTGCAAGGTATTTATTTCTTCACTAAAGCGTAGTACGCACCGGTTCCGAAACAAAAACTGCCATACTAAAATGACACAACCAAATCATGAACGAAAAATTTCGCTCTCCCTTTCCTTTTGCAGTACGCAGCTGCTGCGAAATGATGGCGGAAAAGTAGGTAATTGTAGTACATTGCTTGGTACAATTCTCCACTCTCTTTTCGCATACATTTATTGTTCGGGACATTATTTGCTTGCGAAAATTTTACATTTGTACTGCGGTTTTACCAGCTTTCATAAGAGGTATGTGCCAAATTTGAAAAACCTTGGAGGCAAGAATAGGCAAACTCAAATATAAAGATCAAAACTGTACATTTTTTTGTTTTTAAGACTACAATATTAAATTAAAATAAAAACAACACAACATAAACTCTTAATTGACAGACTTTTCTAGTTTCCATTAAACAATGTTAACAAAATAAAAACGGCTATGGAAACGAGTTTTTATATTATTATTTTTTTTCGAAATTGGTTGGTATAAATGTGTGAAAATCAATTGCAATAGATTTCCAGTGCAAGTGAAAAACAATTAAAATTTAATGTTCGATTTGGCAGCAGAAATGCCGAATCGAAAACGACATAACTGTTTGGAAAGTTTTAGTGACCTTCGTGTAGGTCAGAGTACGTTCGCAATAGAAGTATGCATTTAATAAATTCCTAAGGAGCCTACAAATCGCGTAAATATAGCGTAAATTAGAAAAAATTTCAAATGACAATTTTAAGGAGCCAGTGAAAAGTTGGTAACACTGATAATTGTGTATCAGCTGATGGAACTCTCCAAAAATTCCGATGGCTTTTCGCAGGCGTTTCGCTCTCCATTTGAAGACCAGCGAAAAATGTCGTTCCGCGACAGGTGTGTACTAGGTTTTATAAATGTGTCTCTTATTTTTTTCTTTTGTACACACAATTTATTTTAATGAAGGAATGAAAAAAACAAGATATTTATAGTTTTTTTATGGTTTGGTTTTGTAAGTTTGGCACCCATCAAAAAAATTGGCACTCTACTTTTTTTTCAGCTGCAGCGCTGGTCTACAATAGTAAGTGCTTTGGCTTTGGTAAAGTTCCGCATGATCCTTCAGAAGCTGATCACCTATGCCGCTGCGGCTAACATTTGCCAGAGGACCCTAAAGGAGTGTGGAAAATAAAGAGGGAAATTACTTTCTTTACAATTTACTTCCGTCTCGGACTCTCCAGCAAGAGTGCACGAAAAAATGTTTCAAGAACGCTTGAAATAAATTGCCACAGATCTATTTAAATGCTTCTCAGTCTTCAAAATAGCCCGAGGGTTATCTTCTGATTTTCTATTGGGCCTTTGACGAACTTATCTTTCTCTTTCTGTTTCTGAGTGTTATCCTGGGGATGACGATAGGCCCGCTTTTGTGACGATCTTGTGACGATCTCACAACCCCACTCTACCTACCTACCTACCTTCTGAGGGTAAAGCGATTTCCTAACAGCTCTTTGGGATGGAGAGCAATTCTTAACAATCTGGTGAGCTCAGTCTGAGAAGCCCAAAGAAAGACTTTCCGCAATCCCGTCAACAGCTTCAAGAACCATCAGCGATACGAAAGCACCCGTCTAACTAAATTCGCACAACATTCCCACAGACATCACACTAAAAAAAAAATAACCCCCAACCGAAAATATTACCGCAATTAATTAGACGTGCTTATTGAAATACCTGCCCCAGCAGCATACTTCTTCAGCAACCGCGTCGACTCGCCTCCATATCCAACTCGAATGCGAAACTCGAAAGTCTCGAGCTGATTAAGTTGTTCCGTACGTCCGTCCATTCATTTTAACTGCGCACGCTTGCACTCGCGATCTCAACATTCACGCCAACCTATTCAGGCGGCTGTTTTCAATGCCAATAAATCGTCATCGTCCTGCTGCTGCGCTGGTTGGTTCTTGTGCATATATATAGCGTACCTGCTTCATGCACTCACCGACTTGACTGACTAAGGGCCCGTGTGAGAGCGCCTCACATTCAAATTTATTAATCAAAGCCTCAGTGCTGCAGTCGACTATATAGCAGCAAGGAGTGCATCACTCGACTGCCCCGTTGCCCGAGAGGAGGATGTCATAAAAATGAATGTGGCTTCTTAAAATTAATGATTTTTATCTTGTGGCAGTGTGCTTGGGATGGTAAACACCCTGTCACGGGGGATCTATGTATGCCGAGCGAGCTCCTTTTTTTTTTTTTTTTGTTCAACAGTTAATTTCCAAGGATCCTAAGAGATCCTACCACAGAATAAACAAATAACTAATGAGTAATGAGCTATTCGAGCACAACGATGATGATCGTCTTCGTCGCCGTCGTCGTCGTCCGCACAGTCACATCCTGGTCATGGTCATCGCGTCGAATAATGAAATCCCGGCATGATATCGTCCAATAAAATCGGATGATATAGTTGCGCGTACTCTGTCTGGATCTTTCTCATCTGTCGTCCATTGATGGTGAATAATTGAGTGATTAACTATGGACGGAGTCGAGGATGCCGTGGAGGGTAAGACTCTCCGTCAGCATTCGAATGGTTGATTAGCACGCATCTGGGATATGTAAGAAGAGGCGCTTTCGGGTGTGTGAAAATATAGTGAAACTTTGTGACGTAGTATGACGTATATGGTTAGGACGATTGGTCTGGTTGAGATGCTGTATATTTCCAGCTTTTAGCAGTTACAATCTCGCAGGAAAAGGTCTATTCCACAAAAGGTCCTCGAAAATGTCCCCCAAAAACAAGAACAAGAAAAATAAAGTCGGTGGCTTTATAGGGACAGCCCTCAAGAAGCAGTATTTTCTGCTGTTTTGTGGTCACTAATCATCGACAGTCTTCTAATCAACCTTGGGCTGCGGGCCACCTTTCGTTCTGTTGGGGACCTGGCGATTATTGTAAGTACAGCGGGACCTTGCGTGATAAGCTTCACAATGGAGAACTCTCCACCAACCCATGTACTCGAAAGACCAGTTTACAAAATAAAGACTGGATAACCTGTTTGATAGTGTTTCGCACCAGAAGAATGCGGCAAGACCTGGGTAGCCCCCAAACTTTGGATCGCCCAAACGGCCCTGTGAAACCTCTATCACTTTAACAACTTTTTACTACTTTAACTTTAACTTTAATAGCTGGATGAGTTGTCTCTTCCTATTGGCCAGATCCTACAAAGCGAAGTGAAGGTAGCTGACCTCTCAGACTTGAGAAGCTAAGTTCTTGTAAATCTTCACATCCGGCAAAAGGAAATCTTTGTAAACCACAGAGCTAACAAAACAAAAATCTCGTAAAACTTTAGACCTGCGCCTTATTCCACAAAACAAATTATCAACTTTTCACTTTGCACTCATCAAAATAAATTTGTTTGGCAAAGTGATTCAGTGTTTCTCTTCCACAATATTCTTTGCAAATCTCACTTTGCAGTAGCAAATTTTTGCAAAGTCTTTGCGCTCTCCTGCAAAGTCTGCGTCCTCCTGCAAAGTCTTAGCGCTTTCCTGGAAAGTGTTCCACAAAGCATTTCTGTCAAATCACTTTTCACCTTGCGTTGCTAGATAGAAGTTGTTAAAATGAGCCGCAAAGTAAAACTTGAAAAAAAAATTGCAGTGTTACATTGAAGCGTTTAGATGAAGAAGCGGTTAAGTGACGTTCTTGAAGTTTCGACATATAAGGGTTTAAAGTATTTTGAACACAACTTTTTTTGTGATAGTAACGAAAAAAAATAAAAAACATAACAGCCTTTCAAAATATAAGTAATTTATTTAATAACAATAACTTAAAGACCTACTTTTTAATGATAATTTCTGAAAAATGTCACTTAACGCCTCCTGCCACTGAATTATTTTTTAATAAGTAAAGGGTGATTTTTTAGCTGGTTTGGTTTTGGCAACACTGGTTTTGACAGCTGACGTGTGTTTAGTACCTTGTGTCACTGTCAAACAGCTTCAGTTTGGTTTGCAATTTAACCATGGATCGTCTTACAAATGAACAACGCTTGCAAATTATTGAATTTTACTATCAAAATTCGTGCTCGGTTCGAAATGTTCATCGCGCGCTGCTTCCATTTTATGATCGGCATTCTCGACCTTCTGAGCAGTCTATTCGGAAGATTGTGACCAAATTTCGCACCAAATTTACTTTGTTGGACATTAAACCACCAACACGTTTACGTACTGTGCGTAGTGAAGAAAATATTGCGGCCGTATCAGCTAGTGTGACAGAAGACCGCGAAATGTCGATTCGGCGCCGTTCCCAGCAGTTAGGCCTTTGTTACAGCACTACGTGGAAAATTTTGCGGAAGGATTTGGGCGTAAAGCCTTTTAAGATACAGCTGGTCCAAGAACTAAAGCCAGCCGACCTACCACAACGCCGAATTTTTGGTGAATGGGCTCTTGGAAAGCTGGCCGAGGATCCGCTTTTTTATCGAAAAATTGTGTTCAGCGATGAGGCTCATTTTTGGTTGAATGGGTACGTAAATAAGCAAAATTGCCGCATTTGGAGTGAAGATCAGCCAGAAGCATTGCAACAGCTACCAATGCATCCCGAAAAAGCCACTGTTTGGTGCGGTTTATGGGCCGGCGGCATTATTGGGCCATATTTCTTCAAAGATTATGCGAATCGCAGCGTTACTGTCAATGGTGAACGCTACCGAGCGATGATAACAAACTTTTTTTTGCCCGAAATGGAAGTTCTTGACTTGCATGATATGTGGTTTCAACAAGACGGTGCCACATGCCACACAGCACGCGAAACAATGGCGCAATTGCGAGGCGAATTTGGTGAACAGTTAATTTCACGTTTCGGGCCGGTCAATTGGCCGCCTAGATCGTGCGATTTGACACCATTAGATTATTTTTTGTGGGGGTATGCCAAGGCTAATGTGTATAGGGACAAGCCCGCTCCGATTGACGCACTGGAAGCCAACATCCATGCATTCATTCGTGAGATACCGGCCGATATGTGTGAAAGAGTATGCCAAAATTGGACTCAGCGGATGGGCTACCTGAGACGCAGCCGCGGTCAACATTTGCATGAAATTATCTTTAAACATTAAATTGCAAGGTTCAAACTATCGATTCAAATAAATATTTCATTCATTTTTTCGAATTTTTTGTGTTTTTTTTTTAAAAAAAGTTCTAAACCTCTTAAAAAATCACCCTTTATAATCATAAAAATAAAACAAGGGTTGAGTGACATTTTTAGTTCTACTTTTTATTTTATTTTTTTTTGTCAGCGTAATGAATCGTTGAAACTGCTTTTACGTAGAACCAACGATACTCCAAGGGAATGCATTGCACTTGATCTTTGAAATACTTAATTTGTTTCCACTTGAAAGTTCCTTGGTTTTTTTTTTTTCTCTTGGAAAAAAGTCGAGTGTTTTGTCAGGAATTTTGCCTGTCTTAGCATTGAACGGAGCTTCTTCTTCATAACATTCCTTGTATAAATATGACCCATATTTAAGTACGCGTATCCACCTAACACTGTCTCTGAAATTGATTTTGTCCATCAAGACATTTTTTGTAGAGTCAAGAAAAGAACATTAAGTTTTGCCTGTACTGCGAGTGAGCGAAAATGGTTTTCCATGTTAACGACGACAGTGTTTAACTAGCTTGAGCTTCTTATGATTTCTCTGCACTGCTCCGCGGTATATATTGTTTCATGGATGCACTTTTCAATGAAGTGCTTATACATTTTTTTAATATTAAATAGAAGTGAAATGTAAAGCTTAGGTGAGTTCTTGTGACGTGAATAGTGCGATTCTTCAGATGGAAATTTATCGATGTGTTCAATAACGAACTCTTCTACTTCTGGAGTTTTATTTGGGCGGCTTAAATGCTTTCCTCTTTTATCCAAAGATGGTGCAAACTCACACGTTTTTATCTTATTTTGTATAACGTCGATTTTGTTCTTCCCTATTTGATACAGTGAACACATTGCAGCTTTACATACTCTTACACTCCTTCCACTAGAAAAATTTAATTTTTTAGGCTTATGGGCTTTCGTAGGATACTTTTAAAAAGCACGTCATTTTTTGAATTTATATGTCCCATATAAAAACTTGATAAGAGTTCCTTTCTGTTATCTAGACTAATGTTTTGTGAACAGGAGAAGCGGCAACTTTCACTCCCACATAAGTTTCCCGAAATTATATTTTTCTCTTCAACGAGTAATCCTTTGTTGTTGTGTACTCCTTGCCTTGTTCTCTCATCAAAGCGTTAGCTCTCCGCTTCCATTTTTGTGGATTTCTAGGTCGTTTATTGACCTTTTTTGGTGATTTTTTTTTTAGGACTTAAAAAAAAAATCACACACGTTGCTTCATTTGTTTCAAGTATTTGTACTGGAGTCTCATGTAATGTAGACTGCTTTTGCTTTGCTTTGTGCTAGTGATGCTGCTTCCGAATGCTGTTGACGGCATTTCTTTATTTTTTGAGGTGTGTCGCTGTCTCCATAACTTTCCGAGTAATCTGGAATATATTCGTCGCCATCACTCGCTGAAAAATCCAACTCAGTATCGCTCAGTATTGCATGATAAAAATCCAAATTTACTTTGCTTTGCTGAGATCGAAGCTCCAAAAAAACACGGCTAGTACAAGGTGGCGCAAAAATAACCTTCCGATGTTTTTTGGCTGTAATTTAAAAAAAAAAATGAAAAACTTTCATTCTTCTTGTGGATTATTTTTATTTGGTCTTTTAATTTTTTTTACATCAAGTCGAGAATATGATGTCATGTAAATGGCCGCCGCCACAGTTGATTGTCATTTGAGCCCTTTTTATGGCATTTTCCATCACTTTGGCCAAAACTTCCGGCGATAGGTCCTCACATTCTTGACGGATATTGTCTTTAAGAGCTGCAAGAGTCTGAGGCTTGTTGACATAAACCCGCGACTTCAAAAAGCCCCACAAAAAGAAGTCTGGAGCGGTCAAATCAGGCGATCTTGCTGGCCAGTGCAAATCGCCAAAACGGGAGATTAGGCGGCCGGGAAATGCATCCTTCAGCATATCGGTTGTGGCACGTGCAGTGTGTGCCGTTGCACCGTCCTGTTGGAACCACATGTTTTCCAATCCCAATTCATCAAGTTGCGGCAAAAAGAACTCGTTGATCATTGCTCTGTAGCGCTCACCATTCACAGTAACCGTTTGGCCCGCGACGTCTTCGAAGAAAAAAGGTCCGATGACTCCTCCAGCGAAAACAGCATAACATACAGTGACTTTGAGCGGGTCTAATGGCTCTTCGTGGGTTACACGCGGATTTTCAGTGCCCCAAAAGCTAAACGTCGCAGTGTTTCACCAGTAGGCGTTGGACGGCTAGGAAATCTGCGACGAAATTCACGTTGTGCCAAAGTCACCGACCGATTATTGCTCAAATAAATAGTCACCAATATTCCGCGTTCTGGAGCAGTGTAGCGTAACATTGTTTATTAACGTGTATTTCGCATGTGTTTACTACACAAATGTCAAAACAGAACTGACATTAGGGGCCAATCGCAAAATTTATAGCATTTTCTGATAGGAGGATTACTTTTGCGCCACCTTGTATAATCAAAGAGCTTAAACTTAAAAAAAACACATGGCATCTACATGAATACAGTAAAATTCTTTGGATTTATGAAATTTCTTATATCCTGAAATAAAAGCATTGAATAAAAACTAAAGGAAAAAGCTGCAAGTGAAAGTTGCATAAAGGAGGTAAATCAATCATTTAACTCCTTTATGCCAAAAAAAATAATTTTGATTTTGGTTTTGCAATGCATAAAGGAGTTAAGTGATTTAAACACCTTCTTCCACTACATCTTTCATGTCCCGAAAAATTAATTCGGTCTCTATAATTTCTTGTTATAACCGCGTCTTCACTGTCGTCGAACAAAACTCACGTCTTAACATTTTGAAAGCTTCACTAGTCATAATAATATGAATTTGTTAAAGTTTACTTTGCAAACTTTTGACAAACTTTTCAAAATTTGCATTGCGAAAACAGTTTTTGTGGAACGAAACAGCATAATTATTTGCAAAGTCTTTGCAAATTACACTTTTCAATATTAACTTTGCACTTTGCACAAGAGAAAGTACGTGGAACAGAAATTGCAAAGAGAATATAAAAATTGCAAATACTTTGCAAATTACACGTTCAATTTCAACTTATCACTTATAAAATTTTATAGTTCTGCGGAACATAAAGTTTTGCAAATTGACGAAAAATTTGATAAGTGCAAAGTGAAAACTTGATAATTTGTTTTGTGGAATAGGGCCCTGAAGTCGAAATATTTGACCATTTATCGGCCGCATAGTCCTTGTAAGTCTGGGTTGAATTAATAATGAATTCTGAAGTTAGGTCACTCCAAAGACGATCTGCAAGATCTAGTTGTAAAATCAAGCTTTAAGAACTTCTGAGATTCATACAAAATTTATAGGAGACTCAAATAGGAACAGCGGACTTTTTTTGTTGTAGACAACAGAGGCTTCACAGGAATCGCACAGATGGTTCCTGAAATATACAGTGGACCAAACTGATGGTCTAGCTGTGGTAACTTACCTAACTGTCTAAAATAAATATGTAAACTAAACCCTACCCAGCGAATGTCTGTCTTCAAACTTAGCAACAATCATGTTAATTGAAACAGCGAGTCTCGAGTTTTTGGCGGCTGAGCTACATATTTATAAAACAAACGTCTCTCTGTAATTCCGCAAGACATCTGAACGTTTTTTCTCCTGCTTGTGGCCAACCTTTGTACAATAGGCTCTACTGAAGAGTGGTACATCAAAAATCCAGGTAGACGATCTTCCAACCGTTCAAACTTCAATTTTCTCAATTTCTGCTTCTAAATTCCAAATATCCGATGACACATTCACAGACCACTTCAAGGGCAAGCTCCTTTCCTCAACAATGCCCCAACTGAAAAAGACAACAAGTTCTTTCCAATAAAAAAAAAAAAGAAACGACTAATTGTCTACCCTAATGGTTATTTATTTCCCCTAATAATTTCCAATCACACTCATAAACAATATTTTTTTGAACAGAAATTCAAACAACAGGTCATCGGTGTACCCATAAAAATAAAATACCCATATGACAATAATTATGGAACCAGCAGGACCATTTCGACTTTCTCCCATTCCCACACCTCAATGAGCGTACATATATATTTCTTGTTTGTCTTAGATTTTGACAGATAAAAACCGTCAGCAGGTTGCAGGTTGTTCCATTCTCGCTTTAGAATTACTTTGTGTACCACTGACGGGCAGCCATGTTTTTTGTTCGCCTCTCTTTCTGTCTGCATATTCCATCGATGTGATATCTAAAGCTGTCACTCAAATGTGACACAATCCGCCATCATTGGAAAACTGTCAATTCCATTCGCACTGCGTGAACAATTTAAAGGGATCAAATAGAAATTAATCATCCTTCACGTTGAACAGAATCTGGGGGGAAGGGGAAAAAAAAAATTGCTATTTGTGTGTATTTTTGTGTACATAAATCCTTCATCCCTTCATCCTTCAGTTGGCAAGAGCGAGAGACAGAGTTTTGTGTGTGTAACAATTGAACGCCTGTCAGAGTTGGAGGAACTGGGAAAAATGGAAGAGACAATGACAAGAGCTGTTGAGAAAATCCATATAAGGGTTGTCCTTATGCCTGGCATTAGGGAGCACCAACAGAAACGAATAAATAAGTGTAAGGTGATAAATTCAAGGGATGAATGGGATTTTTTTTTCTCGCTTTATTTGACAAAAGATGTGGGTCGTCACAAGAGTAAAAATAAAAATAAACTAAATTTTGACAGCAGTCCAGAAACCGAAACCAGAATGTGCATTGGAGGAAGGTGTGCCGTTCGATTGAGAAGATATTTGTCATGCGGCGGCAATCCTTGTAAATCCTCGATATTCATCGAAATACTTTAATCACATTAAAAATCAATTTGCCTCTTCCACTTGAATGAAATCCTTCAGTATATTGCGCGAAAGTAATCCCCCCAAAGGAGAAGAGCACAAATCTTCTCTGTAAAATCCACCGACAAAACTCTTGACATTTTCGGAATTTATTTCCCGCTCCCCGGTTTGTTCTTTTCCTTTTGTGTTGTAGTATTTTTTTGGTCACAACTCTCCCTGCTAAATGGTGCATACTGAACCCTGAAGGAGTGTGGAAAATGAAGAAGAAAATTATTTTCTTTACACTTTACTTCCGCCTGGCACTCTCCACCAAGAGTGCACGAAGAAATGCTTCAAGAATGCTGGAAATAAATTGAATTAAGAGCGAGAAATGTGCGCCAAATAAGAAATAAATAGAAGCATTAAATACCCGCGTAAGCCGTAAGCAGAAACTAAAGAACTGAAAGATATATTGTTGGCCGGGCATTGCATGCATCTGTCATTCCTTCTGTCACACGACGGATGAATGAACTTCATAAATAAGAGTATTCTTCTGACAGCTGGATGGTCGTAAATCTGTCAAAGAATTTCTTATACCCAGTCAAGCTGATTATTGTAATTTTTACGTTATACAGGGGGGCGCAAAAATAGGTTTTTAGTGTAAATTGTTTCTACCTTTTTTATTTTTATATTTATTTTATTTATTTTATTTGAATGTGGCAAACAGTGCGGAGAATTCAACAATTATACAAAACAAAACAGTTTTATCTTATCTTCAGAATCAACTGTCAACTGTTTTGACGTATCGTATCGATATTCGGTGACAAAGAAAATCCTTCCTGTTAGTGGAAGGCCACAGACCTAACTGACGCCCAATTTGCAATGAAATAAAGGCCATCATATCTGAAATTTTGCGACGAAAGTTCCTCTCTGCGACACCCTGTACATGTTGCAAGAGATGTTTGTCGAACAGTGGTGCGAAAAAAAAGCTGACTTTGCTTTGCCCATTTGGTTAACTAAAACCTTTTCAATTCGGCCTTTGGTCGACCCAACACTTTACAAAAATTGGTTGAGGTCGGCAACACTGTGCAAAGCAACTTGCTCCTCAAACAGAAGTCGCATCACTTTTACAAAGACGATTTCTTGGTGCACCCTTTCGTCGACGGAAATTAAAAGCAGCCCACCCACTCCGGCACACAGTCCCCCCTTTTCCTCCACTCAACCGTGAATATTCCCACCCCATCCCGAGAAACCCCATTAAAACTGCTAATTACCATTCAACACATTAGAACGATATGCGTCGACAAATTGGTACCATAAATTCGATGAGGAATGCCTCCTCGCCGACAAAAATGTCGCACAAAATTAACTGCAATATGTTACACGATAATATTGCTCGCATATACGTTCGCGCGACACTTTCCTTGATAGTGTCATACGGCCCCACACACATGTACTACACACGCATATGTCTGCACCACCAATTTGTTAAGTAGATGGCACCAAAGAAGAAAAAAAAAAAAAACTCCTTTCATTTAGAGGATTTCAAGTTTAGTCCTGAAAGCCCATTAACCATATGGCACATACATGTCGTTGCTCATTCCTCAGCAGTGTTTGGCATTTAACATCACATCCTGCAAGGATAATTCCGTTCTTCCCTAGACGAACGAGCTGTAACCGGAGAATATTTTCTTAAGCCATTTAATTCTATTCATCTCTTCATTTTCGCATAAGGAGGCCATGCGAATGCGAAAGAAACCGGAAGAGGGATCAGCATCCTTTCAGTGTTCTTTCGGTACGATGTTTACTAAATGAGCAACAGAGAACAAGTTGATTTTGTGTACACAGTACATGGTGTGGAATGTGCGTGTTCTTGAGATGGGAATAATAACAGGACCAGGGATATGATGTCGCCTTGTTAGGAGCGACGATGTTGTTAGTCATTTGAATAGGTGTGCAGTTCTTTTCTCATTTTCTCAATGGTGGCAATGGAGTGCGCTCGTTTGGTCTTAGGGGGAGCTATGCTATGCTATGAACTAAGGTTCAGGTGTAAAGCCGGCTTAGGTTGTTGAGAGTCTTTACAATTTTTTTTTAATTACACCCCATGCAAGTGGAAGCCCAAAGTCATTAGCCAAGCGCTATGCCTGGCTGTCCAAGTGGCCAGATATTTAATCACGTTGACAGTTTTAAGTCCTAATTTCAGGTTAAAGGTGGGTTCAAATCACAAGTTGCTCTTTTAAGCCTGCACGTTGACAGTTTTAAATTCTAACTTTCGAGTCGAGTCTACAAAACGTAGAACCTGAAGATCAAGGCCGGTTTAGTTAACGAACCTCATTCAAGTTGACAATTTTAAGTCCAAACTCTGGCTTGAAGGCAGTTTCAAAGCACTTCTCGCTCTTTTAAGCCTACAACACATCGAAACTGAAGGCCAAAGCCGGTTTAATTAACAAATTTTATTCATGTTGACAGTTTTAAGTAGGAACTCCAGCTTAAAGGTCGATTTCCAGCCACATCCAGTTTACTAGTCGGTCTTTTGTATCTTCAGCTCATAAGTAGAAAACCAATAACAAGCCGCCCAAACGAACAAATCTTCATTGCGGATAACCGCTTTAAGTCCTAACTCCGACTTGAAGGCACGTTCAAAGCACTAGGCGCCCTTTTAAGCCTACAACACGTCGAATCCGAAGGTCAAAGACAGTTCAATCAGCAGCCTTATCCACGAAGACAGTTTTAAGTAGGAACTCCAGCTTAAAGGTAGATTTCCAGCCACACATCAGTTTTTAGTCGGTCTTTTGTAACTTCACCTCAGGGGAAAACCAAAGAACACATCTTTATTGAGGTTAACAACATTAAGCATTTAAGCTGAGGTTAGGCTTAAATGCGGACTTTTCAACCTTTCTTCAAAGCACAAGTTGCTTCTTTAAATCTACAACACGTCGAAGCTAGAGTTCAAACCCAGTTTGAGCAACATTTTCATTAACATTGACAGTCGTAAGTCTCCAGACTCCAGATTTGTAAGCCGGTCCTTAGTCCACTAGGCGCTCCCTCGTCACACGTCGAAGTGGAAAGTCAAAGCCAGTCTAGTCAACAATCAATCCACATTGATAGCTTTATGTCTGACCCCCAGCTTCAAAGCAGATTTTTCTATCTTTCCTCATTACATCCATGTGGAGGCTCAGAGCCGTTTCTACACGTATTAGGCAAGCGCTCTACATAGCTATCCAAGTGGATTCATCATCGTTGACGTTGGCAGATCTATGTCCGAACTCTGGCTTATTTTTTTTGCAATCTTTCCTCAGCCCAACAGTTTCTCTTCTGAGCCTACAGTACGTTTAAATGGAAGGCCAAAGCCAGTTAAGTCAAATGGATGGGGTCTGACAGCTCCAAGTCCTAACTGCGGCTTGAGGACAGATTTTTCAGTCTTTTCTCAGCCTGCAATAGAGACCACTCTCCCTTTTCCGTCGAGTGGGGCCATCTTTCTCTATGTTGACAGTCTAAGCTCGGCTTGAATCTGCCTTCAGTCTTTCCTCAACGTAATCCTATCCAAGTGGAAGTACAAACCCATTTACACGGGCAAAAGAGAAGAACTCTGCCTAATCGCCCAAGTGGACCCATCTTCCCCCATGTTAACAGCCCAAGCTCGGCTTGAAGACAAACTTTTCCGTCTTTTCCCAGGCTACGAGTCCCTCCAAGTGTACACCACATCGAAATGATTGGCTGAAGGGACTCCCTCAAGCTCAAGTCCTGCTTTGGCATCACTCTCTGGCTCAAATTTAAATCTTTACAACCCCCAACCTCCGTCCACCATGACCACTATGCAGCCCGACTGTGAATCAGTTCAATCGACTCAGAGACGAAGGAGATCCCACCATTTCCGTCATCAGCACCGTCTGTTATGGCAAAACCGCAAAATAAGCATTCGCTCTGATAATATGCGAATATGCCATCCGACAATCTTACCTAATCACCCTCTAAACCTGTATTCATAGCCATTTCTGCCCCCTCGCCCCGCATGATGGGCGAGGACGCCAGCCTAATGCTGAGCTGTTTCCGTGGGGAGAATTGTTGTCACAACGCGCTTGTGGTACCAAATTGGGTGATAACTCGTTCTTAATGGTTGTGCAGTTTTTGCTTTTTAACTGGCGTCGCTCACCCTGCCGTCCTTATGGCATAAGGACACAAGGGGTGACAAATGCGAATAATGGTTTAATTTTTGTGGAAGCTCTTCACTATCACCATATGTCTATATCACGCGCGGCACAAAATCGCTCTCACTCTCCTCTCTGGTTCCTGATTCATTTGCAAGGACATTATCATTGCGAGTTTTTATATGTTATGACGAGTGGTGGTGGTGATTACGAAAGAATAAGCCAAGCAGGATGCTTTTAATTGCGATTTGTCTTCCTTCTCGTTTCAGGATACAAACACACATACAGCACAAATGCTCGACGAGGACCTCGATGATACACACTTGTGCATCAAGTGTAGCGCCACAATTGTCGGCCTTGATAATTACATTCAGCATCGCAAAACGAGCTGTGGCAGCAAGGCGACGGCGGCCGGCTATGGGGAGTTTGGGTACCCGGATGCGGCGAACTACACCAAGACCGAGGCGGAGGCCAGTGCAGGGAAGGCTTCCAAGAGCCTGAACGATCCGTATGACTTGCCCTATGAACTGGGTGCCGATGTGTTCTTCTCCTCGCTGCAGTTGCAAAGCGTGCAGGCAAGCTCGGGCGGCAAGGCCAGTAGTGCCCAGCAGATATTGACAAGGAAGGCCACAGCGACGTTGCTGTCTTCGGGGCGGGATGAGGCCGGCGCTGGGGACTGGCAGGAGGAGGCACCCACCAACAATACGGACAACCTGATGAAGGTTGTGCGGGATATTGGAGAGACGAAGAAGTTCGAGCCCGTCTTCAAGCCGATTGCCTTCGCGCATGGGTCTCCCGAACCGGACCAGAGTGACGACGAGGACGACGATGATGAGGACTTCGAAGAGGATGATGATGACGACGAGGACTACGTACCGACGCCGTACAGTGGGGGCAAGTGGAAGCCCGGCAGTCAGCCTGCCGCTAGGAGCGGCGGCAAGTGGAAAAATCGAGCGCATGCGGTGGCTCCCGTCCCAGCGACTCATACGGGCGGGAAGTGGAATTTCAAATCACCTAAGAGCAAAACTGTAGACAAGCGACCGCCGGAGACCTCATCTGATAGGCTGCTGTCGGAGATACGGGCGAAACTGAAGTCATCCTGTGGCTACATTCCAAAAGAAGCAGCCGAAGGGTTTGCGACGCCAGACACCGTCCCCGAAGCTGGCGGCAAATGGAAACCGGGATTTCCCAAGTTTGCCAAGTGGAAGCCGGCCGATGGGCAGGAGTCACCGGAAGTTCTGGAGGCCCAAACAGGCGGCAAATGGAAGCCCGGCCATGGGCCAGTAGCTGGCGACAAATGGAAGCCCGGTGGGTCGAAAACGCTGAAGCTGCTGCTTCCTCCAGTCACTGGTGGAAAGTGCAAGTCGCACGAGGCAAACCAGTCGCCGGAGATCCTCGAAACACAGACCGGTGGAAAGTGGAAGCCCGGACAAGGGCCGACAACGGGCGGGAAGTGGAAACCGGAAGATGGACCAGCAGATTTGAAAATCTCACAGGAACCAGAGCCAGAGCCACCGGCTTGGGACGATCAAGAGCCGTGGGGAGAGGATGCCGGCGAGGGCCACCCCCCACTGGAGCACACCAAAGGCAAATGGGTGCCAGGAACAAAGGTAGAGCGGCTCGAGTACAAGGAAGAGGTATGTAAATCACAAATATAACATTCCCACCCCCCACACTTTTTCTTTCAGGGCCTTCCACCACCGCAGGACTTCTGGTGCAACATCTGCTGCCGCAAACTGAAGACCAAGACCATCTACGAGAAACACCTCAAGTCGGGCGTGCACTCGCGAAAGTCCGAAACCGAACAGCAATTGGAACGTGCTGCCGTCGAGCAGCTCCAACTGTCCCAGCAAATCCTGCGACCGCCGGCCTTGCTCCTGAAGCGGTCCGCCTCTCCCGAGCCGGACCCCGGCAAGCGTAAAAGACGCAAAACCTTCATAAAATGCGAAATCTGCAAGCACCGCATGCAGCGCTACCTGGTGGGCAAACATCTCATCTCTCACTACCACTACGTGCGCATGAGCGTCAACCCGAAGCTCTCCTTTGGCATGATCCTCGACAACATCCACGCGATTGTGCTGCAGTCGCCGTTCCAATGCAGTCCGTGCCGGTTCTATGCCAACACCGAGGAGAACTTCCTCAACCACTGGAACTCGCCCGACCACCGGGACCGGACCGAAGGCCCTGGCAAATTCTGGTGCAGCTTTTGTCGTTTCGAGTGCGAGGACAACAACCAGATGAGGCGTCACCTGCTCGGCGCCGATCACCGCGAAGTCATTCTGGCCATCAATCGGTCTGTCCCGATCTACATCAGCAAGAAGGTGGCCATCGAGTGTCGGAAGTGTCGTCAGGGCTTCCGCTTCAACATGGAATTGCGGCAACACTCCCTGCGCTGTGACAGTGCCAAGAGTGGCACTGCCTCGGACGAGTACCAGTCGCGGTATCGCTGCAGACTCTGTCCCGATGAGGTGCTGAAGTCAAAAATCGCCCTACAGAGGCACGAAAAGTTCAAGCACAACCAGAGGCGGTACTTCTGCTCCCTGTGCGAGGTGAACTTTGAAAACGCTGCCATTGCCGTCAAGCACCGCAAGTCAAAGGGCCATAGAATCAAGTCCGCTCAGAAAATGAGCCGCCCCAAGAGGGAAGCGACAGTCCCCAAGCCCACAGTTGAAATCGACGACGATCTGCGGTGTGAAAAGTGCGATTATCTGTAAGTTGTTAAGTGGCTTCCCCGCCTCATCCATTGACTGTGATTTATTTTTTAGGTCCTCGTCGGAAGTTGAGGCGATGCTGCATCAAATCACCCACCCGAACGGCTGCACCAAGACACCAATAGAAGCCACACTCACCGGCTGCCAAAAGTGCACCCACTGCGTCAAGGCGTTCAACACCAAGGCGGATCTAAAATCGCACCTAAACATTGCCCACCCGGAGATAAAGCACGTGTGCCCACTATGCGGTGAGGCTTTCACCCTGCCCCGCGAGCTCGGCTGTCACAAAAGGTACAAGATGTGCGTGCCGCATCCACCCACCGAATCCACTTCGAAGGTGGCTGTGAAAAAATCCTTTCCCTGCTCCGATTGCACTTTTAGGTATGCTCCACCCCATGCATCCTTGGACAAGTTTAAATGAAAAATTCCATTCGTTTCAGCTCCGCCTATGAGTCGGAGCTCATATTCCATCGGATTATCCATACCCAGGGTGTGGAGGCGCTCAAATTGAATGCAAAGCTGAAATGTCCACTCTGCGAGAGATCCTTTCCGAAGTACTCACTTCGGTATCACTTGCGCCAGCACACCAACGAGAAGATGTTCGTGTGCGAAATCTGCAATGGGTCATTCTCCCGCCGGCACAATTACAAGGATCACATGCAGTACGTACACGGCGTTGGGGGCGAGAAACAGCGAAAGCCTCGTCGGAGCGAGCGCTTCGTGTGCGATACATGCGACAAGTCCTTTACCGCCAAGTGAGTAATAGAATTAAGCTGTAGAGTTGGTTGGCGTTTTGTGTAATTTTTGAAATTGCGCGGCTCTTGTGGTCACTACAATTTCTGTGTATAGTTTTCTATATTGCCGCGTAAATAAGGTTAGATTAAAGTTTTGACCAACAAATTCCAGCGTCTGGGACAAACCGGAGCGAGAGTGTCTCTAATTTGTCTTTTCTTTCCTTAGTTGTGGTATTGGCTGGGGACTGGTCGAGTTTATTTTATCTGTTTACTGCTTTGTTGAAGACGGTTATTTGTTTTGCGCCAATTCAAATAAAAGTAGTGGCTTGTGGGAGTGGGTTTGATGTTTTGTATCGTATCTTGTAAACAATTTGCGGAAGTCTTTCTCAAGTCTATATCCGCACCCCTGTCACTGCAATGCTGAGTTGGACTGGGTGCTGTATTTTTTATTAGACTGAGCAATACGCTGAATTTTACATGCGAAGAACGCCTCCACTAATCAAGCGGCATCTTCGTTGAGGTACTTCAAAATCAGACAAATTTTAATACAGTTTTAGTCAAGTCAAGTTAACAAGAGCTGTTGACTTATGACATGTCACATTAGGTCTGTTCCAGTGACTTTTATTCAAAGGTGCGCAGGTGTTCTCTGCACACCCTAACCAAATCCATTATTCTAATGCACTGATTTGTTAACTAATAGTTGCAATCAACATGTTGAAATAATTGTATCGAACCAAAATCCAAATCTCCCTGTATCAATAATTCCATCCAAATGGTTGTAATGAAACTCACCCATCGGGGTGTTCATCTCGCTTTAGAGCACCGTGGACAGGCAAAATAACATACAAAAAAAATACAAAACCCTTTGCCCCCATAAATCTACCTGGCTTGGTGTTCTCCTACATCTAGCGCCCCTCTTTGCAGTTCGTTTCGTACTTCTTGTGTTTCATTTTCGTTTTCGTTCCACCATGGCAAACATAAAGTGTTTGTGCTTGCGCCGTGTGCCTACTGCCTGCCAACTGTGTGCAGGAACAAGAACAAGCACAACACAAGATCATGCAAGATACAACATACAACTACAACTTACAACAGCCAGAGTCCCAGTCCCATTCAAATCCTAGTGCTTCGTTCTCCTGTGGTGCGCTATTTTTTTGCAGAACCTTGAAGCACAAGCTGGAATTTTATACAATTATTCATTCCCATTGTGATCCCCTGAGTTTAAAAAAAAATATGGAATAGACTAGGTCGGTTGCAACAACTGACAAAAAATATGAGTATTCAAATATTTGAAATTTCAGCTGCATTTTGACAGCTGTTCGGCTGATTAATTGGAAATTTGTGTATGTTATTTATTATGTTAGTCCAACACTACCTTCTCCAAATTTTAATATAGCCTTTATTAAGAACTTTCATGATAATTATGAATTCAAGCTTTGGTTGCGTGGCTGCCATTCTAGAAGCAAAATCTTCTGTTGGCCTTGCCTGCCTTTTTCAAATTATCTGATCATTTTAGAGTTGTTGTAAATAAGCACTCCCAACAGAACAGTAAAAAACAAAAAATAAATCTACCTATAAAAAAACTTAGTAATGGGATCGTTGTCTATAACGTCCTCGTAGGGTCCTGTCCTGGAATAAAACAAAAAATACATTATCTTACTACTGTAGAATATATAGTGAACACCCTACTGAAAGCACCACGGCACGTCACTGGGCTGTTCCTTTACTTTTGTAGTAAGAATGGAAAAGACTGTCAAAATGGCAGTGGTGGGGATGAATTCTCTCAAAGAGAGAGACACTTACGAAAAAGTTAGGGAACGCAATTGTAGTAATCTATGAAAAACGACAGATATATAATTCAAAAATTCAAAAATTGGTTCGAAAAGTCGTTAAAATATCTGATAAACTCCAAGAATTGGCTAATTAACGAACAAAATTAGTTGATTTATCTACCTAGCGATGAAAGTGATTCGGAGTTGATCGAACTTCTTCTTTATGAATCCGTGTATATGGATTGTACTGATTGAACTACAAGAATTCGATAAGAGGACAAAGCGTCGCGACATTAAAAATTACGTGGAAAAGATTGTCCTTTCTTAATCCTTACAGCGAGGAAGAATTTCGTCGCCACTTTCGAAAAGAATCTAAGGAGAAAATTCAATTTTATTTTTCCGCCTGTTGATCAAATTTTAAAACGCAAGAAATCAAAACAAGTTCACTCATATGTCAAATAGGACAACAAATTTCAAATCAGCTGCTGACTGTTAGGTGACTGACAGCTTCTTCAATTCTTACACCAAGAAATTTGTTGAGTAAAAATTCGTAAGATGCTCAGTGGAGGCAGTGCTGCCAGATAAAAAAATCTGAAAATCTTGTTTTTCCGAAACAAAAAATATTTTTTTCAAGATTTTGTTTAAAATATAAAAAGAGCGAAATTTTAAATCCAATTTTGAAGTAGGTACTTTGCTACGAAAACATAAATCACATAAATATCAATAAAAAAAACTTCGGTCATAAATTAATGTTAAATGATTTTGGAAATTTTGGAACATTATTTGAATTGAATTCACTTCGAATTTCATTGCTTACCTATATGAAGATCATAGAATTTCGGTTCATTAAAGCTCAACAAATCCTTTTTAAAGATACAAATTTCAACAACCCTTTCAGCACATACGAAACCATTTTTCCAAAAACACGTTACATCAGTTATTTTATCAAAATCGTTGAAATTCATGTTTCCTTAGAGTAGAGAGTGAGACAGAAATTGTGCATGGGCTCTGTTCGACGCACATTATAAATATATAAAAAAAACCTTTTTCTTCAATAGAAACGGTTCTTTTAATATCAAAAATCTTGAAATTTGATGATTTCGAGGTAAAAGTCTTGTACATATTTTGGAGCTCTAAAATCTTGAAAAAAAAAATATATCTTGTAATGAGTGGAGGGGTAATATCTTGCTCTCTCGATGCCGCTCTCTTTTATGAATTTTTCGAGTTAAGGAACGGCATTGAGTAAAAATTCGTAAGAATTAGTAAAAATTCGTAAGATTTAAAAGTAAAGGAACAGAACTATTAGCTCTAATTTTTCACAGCCACAGTGTTCGCTTTGTTGTTGCCAAGTAGTCGCAGCCCTGAATATTCTTAAGCAAGATGGAAAACTCCATCAGCACTTAAATTCATTTGAAACTGTTTATGAAAGAGTGAACATCACTTCCTTTCTGTTTCCATTCCCATTCCCATTCCCATTTTCAAACTTGTATAGATATTCTGTGGCAGTAAATTTGTCCCGTTTCCTGCTTAAAACTGTCTACGAATTTGACTGCCTATCTGCTAAAGCTAAATATGATTTTACATTCGCGACACTTCTTTTTTCTCGTCTTTTATATTCGTCTTTGAAGCAGAGTTTGGGTCTTCCTCGGGGCTCGGGATTCCAAGGTTTCGGGCGCTCTGACATCCCTAAGTCTTTGTTTTTAAAGCAGAGGTTGGGTCTTCCTCTATTCATAGGTTGCAGGCAGTCTGACATTCATAGTTTCGTCTTTTTTGAAACAGAGTTTGAAAGGTTGCAGGCATTTTGACATCCACATTATCTTCATTTTTGAACCAGAGGTTTAGTCTTTCTGTATTCGAAGGTTGCAGACAGTCTGACATTCATATTTTTTGAAACAGAGGTTGGGTCTTCCCGGATTCGTAGGTTGCATGCAGTCTAACATCGCCTTTCTAACAGAGATTGATTCTTCGCCGGTTGACACGATATTGCCGACTCAATGTGGACGACATAATTTGTGTTTTTGGTCTACATTCACATCTTGTTAGTGCGAGGATTTCTTCCTTCGAGTCTGTATGTTTGAACCCATCTGTTTTGCCAAGCAGACTTCCTCGAAGTTGAACGAATAGACAAGTCTTCCCTTAGACTTTGGGCAGATGTTTGTTTGTTTGTTGATGGTCTTTTTCACGTTAATTGCAATACCAACCGATTTCGCCTGAGGATCTGCCGATACCTTTAATAAAAGTTCTAACGTTAAACTATGTTCTGGCTGGTTTTTTTTTTCTGGTTTTTGTCGGAAGTTTTGTGTAAAAATTGAATTAGATTCTGCTTTCAATATTGTGTGACTTTAAAGTCGTTACGAAGGTTATCGTCTAAGAAGTCACCTGGTTATGTCCCTGATTTTTAGTCGTCCTCATACTCCAGCAGCTGGTGGCACCTTTTAAAACTTACCCTGTCATGGTCGCGTCCCCATTTTTATTCCAAATCCAAGTGGACTTAGTCGAGACGTTCGCGAGAGGTGGCGCAGTATTTGTTTTTCCCGTGGTCGAACTTTAGAGCTCCCGCTCTTGAATGTCCAGCATACTAACTTCACCCACAAGTTCTCATTACGCGACAGAGGCTTTGATACTTTGCTCCATTTCTCACTGCATTCCGTCTCCTCCAACTTGTTTCCCAATTCTTCGATCAACTTTGACAAAATTGCAAGCCTTTTTCAACGCCATTCCCTCTCTAAGATCTCAGCCAGGACATCATCTCTGAAATAAAATCCCGTGACAAATGCAAAAAATCCGTTGACACTCAATTCGCTTGCTCACGGCCCCCAGGGCGTTGTATTTTCTTTAAAAAAAAAAAAAACCGAAAAGAATGCAAAAGTATTCATTATAAGCATCCCCGCATCCCCTGCAACAAGAACCGAAAATTGCAATAATCATAAATTAAAAAACACATCCTCCAGGCAGAAGGCATCCATGAGCATAATACAAGATAGCAAATAACTCATTAGATCCTGAGCACTTGCAGCACATGCAATTCATAACAAATCACGCTTATGACCAGCGCCAGGACTATGCACGAGGATATTCTATTCCCATATATGGTAGCTACCTACTGGTCATTATAAGGATCCGCTGCTACTGTGGCAAATTATTTATAAACAAAAAAAAGAACCCCTTACATATTTGCACGCAATTAAGAGCAAGGATTTTTGCATATTTTCTCCTACATGTGAAGTCATCTGAAATATGTCCTCCAAGGATAACATGCAATGTATTTCATTTCTTTGCATTCGGTCCGGTTGTTTTGTTTATGTAAATGGCAACAATTACAGTTGATTATGTTGGGTTTGTGTGTCCCTTTTTTTTGTGTTTCTCGCGTGTAATTTCTGGCAGGCTGTCATAAATATCATTGTTCGGTGGGTCTGTGCAGCGAAGGACAGCGGAAAAAGTGCAATCGCATTTTTGGATGTGAGGAGGTTTTCTTTTCGTATACGTGCGCAGTGAGTGGGGTGTTTTGGCAGACTCAATCGCATTGAATTAAAGGATTTTTCGCTCCGCGAATCCAATTGAAATGTTTTTGCCCGTCTGGCTACATCTGAAATCCTTGCGCGCACAAGTGGACTGGATCGATTTCACAGTACCATTTCTTATTTCGTCACACTTTCTGCTCGTGATCCTTTCCTGTCACACCCGAGCAACAAAATGCCAAAAAAAAATAACAAAAAACAAGGACGAAACTTTTCCATTTTCACAGTTTGCTGGTGTTGCTGCTGATCCAACGAATGAATGTGATTGCCACCACTTGCAGCCACCTTCCATTTCCAATCAAGATATAAGAGATATCCTTCCTTATCCTTCCTTGAAAGTATCTCAACGTATATCCCTGTATGTGTGTCTGTTTTTTTTTTTTTTACACCCAACTCTGATGCATAGTTCTATATCCATCAGGATCCCATCAACACAGTCGGGCAAAATGAACTCTCATAGTTTTTCTAGACTTTTTCTGCTGGTGCAGAATCCTTCTGGCAGGCGACCATTATACACCAATACGAAAGTTTGCAGCAGGACGTTTTTGTTGCGGCCCTGGGTGTTGCTGCTGCAATTGGATGTTGTAATTGTGACGATGTGCACACAGTCTGTGCCTGAGTCTGAGTGGTGTACTCTACAATGACACGCCAGGATATATAATGCGATGACTGTTCGAGGAGAGGAAAGAAATTGCGACTCTGTTCGCCTGCAGTTGGATATAACAGTTATTTAGGATTAAATTAGTTTTCTTGCACACACATTGGATGGGATGCACTATGCACAGCCATAGCGTGTACAGAGAGTGATGTTGATGATTCGTCTGGAAAGTAATGTTGTACTACTACTTCCAGGTTCCTCCTCGCACCACATATTATGGCAGGAGACTCTGACTCACTCCTCTGTATATCCTCTCTGTATATGTATGAATTCCATGGTCATTATGTTGAGTGGTTTGGGATCTTTTTCTACGGAATTAGTTTTCAGTGTTCGTCTGTTTATTTTTATTGCATTCATCTGGTTAATGATAATGTTGAGGATGACGGCAAATATGCTGTGGTAAGGACGAATTCAAATTTAGACTTTCTGCCAGTGTGGTTGGCATGGCTTAATTATGTGCGCAGTCCATAGAAAATCTAGCAAATGCACATGAAAGTGGGTATAGCTTTGTACACAAGATCGTGAGGCTGAGTTTGGTGGATTGAGGATGTCGAAATGGGAGTCCTTGAATAACAATTCGTCCGGTATTCGGTTGCACAGTTGTTTTCTCTGGCTGCTCTCTCGTCCCAATCCGCAAGAAATATATACTCGAATTTATAGCCAAATCGCACTGTTTGGGACACCGTGCATAGTACCTTCTAACTAGACAGCGTATTTTGTTGGGGAGTCAGTCAAAACGCGTGGAAACTGCATTTAGGCAAAATGCCAGTGGATAGCTTTCCTGTGGATCGGTTTTTGTCACCCCAACCGCTAAGGATCAGTGTTCGGGCGTTAAACAAAAGGATTATTCGACAAAACTGTTTTAACAAGAGGAACGCTTCTCAAACCCCGCAATATTAGAAAAACAACCGCTTTTACCACGTTATAAAACAGAATCATTTATTACCACAAAAAAACGACCGTTTATATAAATTTTTTTGTTTAGGTGCATAGTTTGTTTTTTTGTTTTTTTTTTTTTACAACTGCTTTGAAATATCCCACATGGGAATTTTACGCTGAGCGGGTGTGTTCGGCGAAAGAATTTCATTGTTAAAATCAACTATATTCACTAGTTTAAAATGCGTCAACTCCAAACATTATCAATTCAACTAGGGTGACATTATGACAAACTTTGTCATTCAAGCACTAATGTCGTTTTCCATTGGGACGATTAAAAATCTTTTTCAGATCTCAGATTTCACGCGGCGCATGGAACATGCAACGAAATTGATCTGCTTTTGAAAATGGATTAGTGCGTTATTTGACGGCATTTGTTTTTGGAAAAATGAGCTATGCATATCGACTTGAAAAATGTTTCCCCTGTTGTAGGTACAAATGGAGTAGTTTTGTTGATTCGTAGTCTCCAGATGATGACGAAGACGATGAAGACAATAATTCCTCCAAAGTTATATCCATTGCTATTTATTATTTATATCTTTATTTTACTTTTCACCAAACTTTGCGCATTTGTTTTGAAAACAAACCTCTAAAAATGACGTAAAACAGCTGTGCAAAGTAGGTCTAGGTATATAGGTATTTGTTGCAGTATGTGTAAATCCGAAAAAAATATCGAGATCTGCAAAAAGTGATCCGAATCAAAAAAAAAAAAATTTTTAAAAAAAGTTGAAAATTTTGGTAAAGTTCATTTTTTAACATTCGGTTGGGCCACCAAATGCATTAACTTTAAAAATGTAATAGTCGTCTGTAGTACCTAGTACTTCAAATGAACTAAAGTGTCCGCTAAATTCAGATTTACGAACTTGTTCGCAAAATATAACGGAGTATTTTCGTTTATTAAAACACATACTGCATGTTTTTAACTACAATTTTACAATCAGGTCATACACTCAGGGAAAAAACGAGATGAAATGAAGATAATTAGTGTCAGAAATACAAAAATCTTACTTTGATTAACCTTTAATTCGTATTTTAAGATTGTTCTATAACAGTATTAACAACGTGTAAGCTGGAAGTAAGCCCAAAGTAATTTCTTTTTTTATATACAGGGTCCGCCAAATAACTTTTTTTTTTTTGAAAATGCTTTAAAAAAAAACTACTGAATATTTTCTCAGATTTCTTTTTTTATTTGAAAGTACAATCCTTCCGGTTAATAATGGAAAATAATTTCATTCGAATGGCTGCCTCGGCTGGCCATGCAGTAGCCTACACGACCGGTCCAATTTTTAAGCACATTATCGATTGTGTGCAGCTGTATTTCACCAATGGCTTCACGAATATTGTCCTTTAAAGCGTCAATTGTCTCTGGCTTGTCGGCGTAACACTTATCTTTTACGGCACCCCACAAATAATAGTCCAACGGTGTCAAATCGCAGCTCCGAGGTGGCCAAACGACATCAGCTCTGCGGCTGATAATGCGATCTTCAAAAACAGGGCGCAAAACATCGAGTGTAGCTTCGGCTGTGTGGCACGTAGCGCCGTCCTGTTGAAACCAAATGTTGCCAATCCTCTTCAATTTTTGTGAACGTCATACCAAGGTCTTTATGCAAAATTCGTCTCAATGATGTCTCCGAAATGTTCAATTGTTGAGAACGACGGTGAATTGATGTTGATGGCGCTTCACGCACACTTTCTGCCACAGCAGCAATTTTCTCGGGTGTACGCACTGTTTTTGGCTTTTCACGCTTTGGCTTATCGATGAGGATGCCAGTTTCTTTCACTTTTTTCACAAGATAACGAACATACGGAGCTGACGGTGCTTCTCTTCTTCCAAATTCCATACGCATTTTTCGCATACATTCTGCAACATATTCATTCAGCGGAAGGATAAAACTAATTATCTGTCAAATCAGACATGAGCTAAGTGTTACCATTCGCGAAATAAGCACTAGTTGAAAAAAAAAAGTTAGATGGCGGACCCTTTATTTCTGACTCGCCAACGCGATAAAGTGTCCATAGGATCAGAAAAGGTTTGTTTAGGCTATTCGAGTTTCTACTTTCCTAATGTAGCGGATGATGATTTCAGCAGAGGATGTCTTTACTTCTTCTGGGCTTATAATTTCCCTGAGAAAGAAGTTCCTTCTAATACCACAGAGGGCTGGGCATTCACATAAAATATGCTCAGTTGTTTCGTCTTCCTCGAGACATAGGCGACACTCCGAAGAGTCGGCTACATGTATTTTATTTAGGTGATATCGCAAACCATGCTGCCCTGTTACTAGATTTTTGACATCATGCCTACGTAGATTTAGAATCTTTCTGGCATTTTTTCTGAAAGGTTTGATTACTTTTTTGGCCTGTCTTAGGCCTGGGCGGCTTTCCCAATGTGAGATACACTTGTTGTGTTCCCAGCTTTGTATGGCAAGGTTCGCCGCTGATTTAGAGATTGCAGGGTAAGGGCCTGTAAAAGGTGTTTGCGAACCTCTTCTGGCCAGTTCGTCGGCTTTTTCGTGTCCTTCAATTCCTTCGTGGCCAGGAAACCACCATATTTTGGTATTGTTTCTGGTGCAAAGTGTTTGAAAGGTATTTAAGGTGGGTGAGCTAGGGGCATTTAGGTATAGTTGCTTGACTATCCGTGAATATATGGATGTTTGCGCCTCTTATACCTGAGTAGATCCATTCCATTCGTCCCTAAAACGAATGTTAAAAATGTTATCCTGTGATATTTCCTATGTAAATCAACCTAGGACAGGCTTTCGACCCTGTTACGATTAAAGACTCCAAAAAGCTGTGTAAGTTACTCCAAAATGTGTTTACTTATGTGACCGCAAATAGCTTGATAAAAAAAATAGGGCGTCGCAGTGAAACTTCAAGATTCATAGAATTTCCTTCTTCATTTAGACATTTTTGCTTATACCTACTGCCCACAACCTTGTACCGCCTGAGAAGCAATACCCCTTAGCTATGAAAAAATGATGTCAATACTCGTATCTGTATTACACAAGTGAACAACATGTTGTAGCTGTTATCCTTCCCATTCTGCCATGGACATTGCATCGAATGAAGTTGTCAAGTTCTTGTTCTTCTCCGACTGGACATCAGTTTTTTACGATCCAGACAAATTATAACGCAATGTATGTCATTTCTGACGACAGCGCTCGCTGCGAACCCAAACTCTATAACAGCACATTCTTGCAAAAAAAACATTGACGACGACGACGACAGAGACATCGAAGGAGGCAACTTTGATTATAAATTTTACGTTTCTTTTATTTTATTTTTTTCCATTTTTGCTTTTCTTATTCTCTGGACCATTTGATTTCTCGATCTGATTCGTGTCCTTGTTGTGTTTCGCTATGGAGTTGGGAGTTGTTGGCGCATGGGTGGGGAATGCAGCGCACAGACTGTCCGACAAAATTGCATTTAGTGTGCATTAGTTTCGTGATGATTTCTCTCTTTCGCTCTCCTTCTGGTCATTAGGTTTTATTGTGTGCAATGGTTGTAGTAGTATAAGTACCTACCATACCTAACCTAAGGACATTAAAAGGAATTCATGTTTATTTTTGTCCTTAGATGGAAATGAGCAGCGAATATCTAATGATGCCAGCTTGTTTGATGGGGGAAGGCGAGGGATATTATATTTTATTTTAAAAGCATTCACCAACCGGACTTGTGTCGAAGAAAGTCAAAAGGATAGTTACTGTAATGCAAAAGATTGCTATACGTTTACGTTACGGAATATCTATTTTCATTTAATTTATTCGACATTTTGTACTCCTGTCAGAGTGGTCCCTAATTTCTGAATATTTTTCTAGTCTATCAAGTTTACCACTGATCTAAAGAATTCTTCCACTTTTTGGTCGTTCTACTCTCTATAGTCGCTGTAGTTTCACAAATTAAATAGAAAAATTACAAGCACCTACAGTTGCAAGCCAGACGATTCGCATTTCGTTTGCTTCGAGTTTCCCGGAAGAAGATTTCATTCGCCAATGAGTTCATCCAAGAATTCCATGCGAAGCAAAAGAATTGAAGGCAGGCGCAACTTAAATTGCATACCAGACGACTCGCATTTTGTTCGCTACCTCTTAAAATTGTCGATTCACCGGCAAGTTCACCTGAGAATCGTAGGCGACACAAGAAAATGAAAGCCAGGTGGACCTTAAATTGCAAACAGCACATTGCATTTCGTTTGCTTTAAGTTTCCCGAAAGAGGATTTCCTTTGCCAATGTGTCAAAGTTCATAACCGGGGGAAGGAAAAAAATGCGAAATTGCAAACCAGACAATTCGCTTTTCGTTCGCTTCGAGTTTTCGGAAGAAGATTCCATTCGCCGGAGAGTTCATCTGAGAATTCGAGGCTGTTTTTTATGGGAAATGCTTGACGTCAAAGCGAATCTAAATGCAAAATTCATCAGTGAGTCGCATAAATGGGAATTGGGCGACGAAAACTACCTTTAAAATCCGTCCTTCCATCAGTAAAGGTTCGAGTTTTTTACTGCCTGTTCCTCTGTAGGCATTGTTGCGTGGCAAATGATTTGTGATGATTTTTTGCGTCGGTTTTGTTAAGTCGGCGTTCATAATTTCCCTGCAGGGGTCTTTGTTGAATGATGTTAGGTTAGGTTAGGCATACCCAGTGCCGGCTCCAGCCAAACTTAGCGCCCTGTGCAAGATTTACAGAAAGCGCCCTTTTTTCAAATTTGCATACATGCATAAGTCTTTTCCCCATCACCCAGGAGGTCGACTTTCAATGCGTTTTTTTTTTTATTGAGTTATGTTTTGTTTTGAGATTTTGGAACTAGATTCTTTTGTAAAATGTAAGTAGATGTGCAAGGAATATACGTACATAAACGGGGTGGAATATTTTGAGATTATGTAGGTAAGAGGTGAACTTGCATAGGTCTAGTGGGATGTTTTATTTTGCGATATTTTGAGTTAGATTCTCCTTGAAGTTGCAACATTGCAAGTGATGTGAGTTAATGTGCAAGAAATAGTTCAGCACAGGTTCGACGGATATTGTTATTTTGGTCTTATTTGAACAAGGTTTTTGTTTAAAATGCAAAAGGCAGTATTTGTTCGCGCAAGATAAAATTAATTTTTCTTTCCTACCAATGCGCCCCCAGAACTTGGCGCCCTACTGTGCATTTGCACATCTTGCTCATATGGTTGGTCCGGCTCTGGGCGTACACTTTCTGCACAGCAGTATTTTTTGCTTTTATTCTGAAAGAATTGATTTAAAGTTGGAAATAAACAAAAAGATGGCGCAACAGGTTCACACTGTGAAAGTCTTTTTTTAAGGTTGGAAGGGACCTATAATTTTAAGCCGAATCCATAGGCTGAATTCAGATGCTTATACTCATGGCAGTAATCTACAAACTCGTATATATGTCACACGTTCGCGAGAAGCAATTTGCATATTTCTCTGAGCGAGTCGACGCTTACCACTGAGAAACTGCGCTCACTTTTCATTTTTAGCTATCGCCTATAATTCCCACCATTTATTTCTTATACCATCAAACGTCACCTATGGACAACGGTGGACTTGTTATTTTATAGGAATCGCATTGTGATATTCGCGCCACCCTCCACTCAACAAGGGTCGAGTAGAGACATGACTCCATACAATCGGATGAGACTGTCTTCTCGCCACTCTCTCCATATGTGAGACTGTCTGAGTTTAAAAAAATGTAGGCGGGGGTGGAACCGGAAACCTTAGAATTGAGCTTGCTACCGATCGCTAATTTTCCTTGGCTCTCCCCCCCTCTCAACATCCACCTACCCAATGAGCTGAATCCCCAAAAATATAGCACTTATCCATTTGGCAATTGCATTTCTGCATTTCCATCCAGACACCACCATCCATCGAGTTCTTTTTTTTTTGCCCCGCTCGTAAACATGCCCCAAAAGAGACTTAAAGTTTCCACAATTCCTCCAAATGTATCGTCATCATTGCCGTCGTTGTCGTCGCCATTGCTCCCCGAAATACTTGTGTCCCGACTGCATTTGACATAACCGCAGAGCCAGCAACTGCAAACAATATTCCCCAGAAGCGGGATCTTCTTCGAGGGGGCAGGCAATTATCATAACTCGTCGAAAAATTCGGACAGAATTGCTGTAGCGCCCCGCCATCGGATGTCCTTTCGTATATATAAACGCCAACCCAATCGTCTCGCTTGTCCTTTATTTTTTTTTTTTTTTTGTTGGAAAATAGAACATTTTTGAAAGTTGGATTTGCCAGTTAAAATAATGTGCCTGTACCCCGTCAGTGGTGGGATGTTATGCGGCATAGCACAAGCACATCACATCACTCCATTTTGTTCTTTGTGCACACACACATACTCGTATAGCGATGAAGTTTCATTAATTTGGAATTGTTCGTCCTTTTTCCATCGTGATGCGATGCAAATTTGAAATTTCTTCATGACGAACCATGTTGATGGTATTGTGTGGTGTGTGCCTCGACATTATATCACAGTCCTATAGTCCTGCGAGTGGACAACGGGTGGGTGGGTATGCAAGAAGTCCTAATCCAAATATTATCCGTAATGACAAGAGATGAAATGAAGAAACGAGAGCGCGCACTGCCAATGTAAGAAGGACGAGACAGATCTACGAGGGTAATATTCATAACTTTGAGATGTAATGTCTGTTTTGTAATATGGCGAGTGGCAGGCCAAAGTCGGAGGAGTCCAGAGCCAGAGAATTGAAATGAAGTCGTTACAGAGAGAGATTTGTCCATTTCATGAATTTCATAAATTCCGAATGAGCTCCTTAAATTAATGCAAGCGCTGACGAGGACATTGTCAAAATGGCCCCCAGGCTGAGATAGCAAGGCAGTGGCAATGGAGGAGCTTGATTGGATTATAGCCTTGATGGGGTCATTTCTGAGGGTTTTTTCTGGGATTCTATAGGCTGTGTCTGCAAACGTTTTATATGGGCGAGGAGGGAGCTAATGATCGCTTTTAGAGTCGTCTATCAAATGGGGCATTTAAGATTAACTTTGCTTGCGCAAACTTTATGGTTATAAGCTGGAGAGTATCAGTCTATATCGATTTAGTTGAGCTTCAACCAACAAACCTACTTTATCTAACCTAGGTCGGCATTTTGTAGGGCGAAAACATTCAAACGTTTGAACCCAGACGACACCGATTTCTAGACAACTAGGTAGAGTTTTGTGGCCAAAATTGCTTCAAGTATAATTGCACTTTTAAAGTTAGGTAAGGTCCGAAGTGCTCTATACGTCCTATCGCAAATATCACAAGGAATGGTTGCGCCTTGCAAATATTCCACCATTACGATCGCGATGATATAGATAGACGCACGTTGGCAATAAAACTACAGCGCCACCGTGCGGATTTCATTCAAACCACTGTCTAAAAAATGGCGGCATTAAAAGGAACAAACTGTTGAATTTTCAGCCAAATCGGAAAATGCTGTCGTTATTTTACTTGAAAGAGCAAAAACCCAAGTGACGTTTTCTTGTATTGTCTATCCCGCCACAAGTGCTTTGCATTCTCTTTCACTCTGTGCAAATGCGTCACTCTATTAAAAATAACTACTTCAATATAAGCAACCATGTTTTTCGTCGTCAAGCTGTCAAATTTTACAGCAAAAACAAGACTGTTAGGCTACACTCGGAAAAGTCTTACTAGTCGACGAAAAGTAACCCGACAATGGTGGCCTGACTAGAATATCTCTTGAAATCTACGAGTAAATCGCTAGTCAGCCCTCATCCATTTACCTTCAACTGAATTTTGAAAACAAGTCGGTTTAGGTTTAGTTCCGAAATCTGGATGCTGCTCTGAACACTTCATCGAGGCCGAGTTTAGGCTTTTTCTTCATTCTGACCGCATGACTGTTGAAGTAGTTTTTGCAACTGTCATCTTCTTTCTATAACTTTTGAACATTTGAAAAGGTTTCTGAAAATCGTTTCGTTTACATTTTTACTAAAACATATGTTCCTTCCACATCTTCGGCAAGGTTTTCAACGACATTCGTCTATATCTTGTTCTGCCGGTACTCTTCAGCAAGCCAATGGTTTTTTATTAGCCTTCTTGACCAGCTGACATCAAGAAGCGTTTTATTGGGCTTATTAAAAGACAGAGCTTAGTCTAAGTATGAGGCTGTCAGCGCAAAAGTGGTTAGGAGAGAATGGGAATTTTAAATTTTGTAAATATTTTTTGGAATCTAATTTCTTTTGTGGACATTGTTTTAATTGTTTTAATTTTAATTTATGAAATACCAAAATGTGGCTTAGATACACCACTTTTGTATTGATAGTTGGTAATGTAAGGAATGTATGTAACACCAGAACAGCAGCCAACAAAAAGTGTTTGTTACACCACTATTGCGCTGATGGCCTCATATTTAGACAAAGCTTTGTCCTTTAAATAAGCCCAATAGAACCCTAAGCTTCTTGATGTCAGGTGTTTTTTACCACCTGCTCGGCCAATAGAAAACAACAGCATTAACATTGATTAAAGTAGCAGAGTTTATCGGTGACAGGTGTCATGGAAAGCGCCTTGAAACAATTTTCTCATTTCATATTCCAGCATCGCCGACAAAAGTCGGAAGTATACAACAACCCAGTTCGACTTTTAGACCCCCTTGACAATACGATCAAGCTTTGCCGGCCATTACTTGACACCTAATACCATGTTAAGATATATACTACCACTCTTTTGATCATAGGCAAATCATACTGTGACCCCCAACTCGCAATCCCCTTGCCGTGGGCCCCCTCAATTTTTTTTCAAACTCCGCCATTTTGTTTTTCTACCTGTATTATTTCAATTAGAATCCGTGTGACATGCAGAAACATACAAAAAATACCAAAATAAATGCTGCCAATTGTGGGTTAGTTATTTATTATATATTTTTTGAAGGCGAATAATTTGGTTTGTTTGGTTAATAAAACTATCTAAAGGAGATTTTTTTTTTATATACTGGAAGCATATTAGGACAAACGTGGTTGTTAATTTTCCGCTTTTCGATATCATTAACCTCGATTTCGTGTTTAAATTTTTCCCAAATAATGAAGAAAATTAGCTCTAAATGTTTTTATTTTGCCTTAACCAATCTACATTGTTAATTATTCAGTATTTTAAACAAATGTACACTTATTCCTAAAAAAAAAACTACTATCCACACATAACGAACAATTTCAAATTGAACGGATAAAATTCTATGACCGCTGCCAGCAATTTTGCCCACAGCGGAAGGGGCTCATATTTTTAGCGAGTGCTGTTGAGCCGAAATTTTTGAAGTTACGTGACATTTGTCAATACGAATTTCTATGTAACAATACCAGCGCATCAAATCGTAACCACTCCATAAAAATATGGCTTGTAGAGAAATAACGGGAAATCGTCCGATTTGGGGGTCTCGGTATGGTTTGTCAATGCTTTGGATGGGTATCACTCTTTTCTATAGCAGTTCTCCTCACCATCACTAGTTTTCATACAAAAGTAATGCACTAGCATTAAAAAAAAGGAATGCCAATGGAAAATATTTCCATTCATCTGTCATTAGTTCATTACTCGCATTTGAGCGAGTCGCTCTCTTCTTAGTTCTCACTGTTGTCTACTACAGTTCTCCTCACCGTACAAAAGTAATGCATTAGTATTAAAAATAATTAAATTAAATAAATTAAAAGAGACGATTTCTATTTAACTGTCTTTACTCGTTTTTGAGCGAATCACTCTTTCGTTTTGTCTTACTCGATAACAGTTCTCCCTTCCCCTCAGCTGCATTATCTGTCATAGGTATAAAAGTAATGCACTAAGATTAAAGAAAGTAATGCCAAGGAAATCTATTTCCATTCGACTGTGGTTGCTCGCATTTGAGCGATTCACTCTTCAGTTAGGTTTCACTCTTCTCTATAAGAGTTCTCCTCACAGTCTTTACCTCGCGTATAAAAGTTACGCATTAGCATTAAAAAAAAGTAATGCCAATGGAAAAAATTTCCATTCAACTGTCATTACTCGCATTTGAGCGAGTCACTCTCTTGTTAGGTCTCTCTCTTGTTTATTACAGATCTCCTCACCGTCGTTAACTTTCATACAAAAGTAATGCATTACAGCATTAAAGAAAAAGTAATTAAAAGAAGGGATTTCTATTTAACTGTCATTACTCGTTTTTGAGGGAATCACTCTTTCGTTTTGTCTAACAGTTCTCCCTGCATTATCTGTTATATAAAAGTTATACACTAAGATTAAAATAAAGTAATGCCAATGAAAACTATTTCCATTTAACTGTAATTACTCGCATTTGAGCAAGTCTTTTAGGTCTTAAAAGAAACGATTTCCATTCAACTGTCATTACTCGCATTTTAGCGATTCACTCTTCAGTAAGGTCTCACTCTTCTCTATTACAGTTCTCCTCACCGTCGTTAACTTTCATACAAAAGTAATGCATTAGCATTAAATATAAGTAGTGCACATTAAAAGAAACGATTTCCATTTAACAGTCATTACTCGTTTTTGAGCGAATCACTCTTTCGTTTTGTCTTACTCGATGACAGTTCCCTCTTCCCCTCAGCTGCATTATCTGTCATATAAAAGTAATGCACTAAGATTAAAAGACAATAATGGCAATGAAAACAAGTTCAGTTACGACTCACTCTTCTCTATAACAGTTCTCCCCACCGTCCTTACCTCTCGTACAAAAGTAATGCATTAGTATTAAATAAAAGTAATGCCAATGAAAACAATTCCTATTTAATTGTCATTACTCGCATTTGAGCGCACAACTAGTAAGTCACACAGCATAATGAACACATATTCAGTTGAGTGCTTTCTAAACGAACACCGCATAACTGCTGCCCATATCATCGACACTCCGACTTAATGGCAACCATGTTTGTTTGTTTGTTGGTTTTTTTTTTTTTTTTAACTCAATAAACCACTCGAATGCTCGTTCACCATCGAATTGCTAATCTGCACAGCAATAATGTTGGCGAATAAAACATGTTGGCCGGGAATTTATCGTTAAATCTGATTGCCAAAGCGCATTACGGTGCCATTCACATTAACACTTGTAATAAACAAAACATTTCACTCTCTCTCTCTCTCGCCCACTCGGGGAGCGATTGTAGCAAACTCCATCTGCACACTGTAGGTGGGCCAGATCCACTGCCACTCTATCCAATAAAGCTTCGTTTCGAATGCAATTGCCCCAGAGTCCTCGTAATGGCCTCTGGCGCAAAAGAGGGTGAAAAACTGCAATGAAGCCGATTTAGTGCAATACACCCGGCATTTATACAGTAGCCGGCAAGTGAAACATTTCACTTTGGCCCAGAGTGGGGCGGTCCTCTAATGTTCGCATCAAACATTATAAAATCCCCGAAAAGCCATAAAAAGCTACTTTATGCCGTAATAATACGTAAATGCAATGAGCACTGTGTTGGGTGTGTAGCCACCACCCAATAGAGGGCGCGCGACGCTGCATCATTGCAACAGATTTGAAAAGCAATTTTTTGCCTTCCCACAAATATGGTTCGGATTGGTATTCCTTGGCATCGAGGAGGACGAAGAATGCCATCGCCATCGCCATGTCGCAGGCACTCACTGAAAATCGAATCAAATTTTCCTCAGCGAAATACGTCCTTTTTTCCTTGGAGAGTGGGGGCGCAATCGCTATTCGGTATATCGATTCCCCATTGAGAAAGCGATGCAGCAACGAGCATCGCCCAGAGTGTACAAGTGCATTAGAGGATAAGTAGCGAAACCTAGGCGTCGTCGTCGCTGTACTCCTCGTCATCGTGCAATTCAAAACCGGTGATCTGAGTGGCATGCATCCGTATCGTATATACGTATACTTACAAGGATTCCGAGAAAATCATTGACATTTGAGAAAATCGACAAGTTCGATTGGAGCGGAGTACCTACGAGTGGATGTGTGCGTGTATGTATGACGAAATGAATGGAAATGGACTTGGAGTCTTTATTAGTCCCTGGTGATTTAGGATTCAGGAAACGGAAAAGGACGATGAGTGGCATTTGCGCTGCAACAGCGGTAGAATTCGATTTCGAGCTTAAGTGCTTTCAGCTCGTTTATATGTATGCGCTAGGGTTTATTTCTGAGAGCTGCCGCATCAAAATGGGAAACTTGGGGGTCGGTCCCGCACCCAAAGGGCGGCGGTAATGTATTTGTGTTCAAGTGAATTCCATTATTTGAAGGGAGTAAATATGTTTTGCCAAATCGAAAATAGTCCAGTTGCTGTAAGTGGTTTTTGCCCAGCTAGAGGTTCGCTTGTTTTGATTCTGGATAAAAGGTCGATGGTAATAAAAGTTTTAAACTAAGTGGCGCCCAACGCTGGGCCACTTTGACATGATTTCTCTACGGCAAATTTTTGCGGTTTAATGTTCCTGCGTGATCGAGCGATAGGTCATTGGTTTGGCAATTGAAAATAGCAGGCATTGATGATGTGGATGAAACGTCCCAAGACGAAGTTTGCTCTTTAGGATGAACGTCTAGAGTTTTTCAACAGTCAAACAGTTCAGCTATAGCTTTGGACGTCTTGGCCTCAACCAGGAACCAATCAATGCAAACTTGCAGAGCTTGGTCGCCATAGAAAATCACTGAATTAGGAAGTCTCCTTGTTGCAACCTTATCCATTCCATTTTCAGGGCATAAATGGTCCCCCAGATGATCGGGCTGCCAAAATAGAGTCTACCATCTCTAGAACTCCTTTTTCAGTATGGAAAGACTGGGAAATTCTGTCGCATGTCTCTTAGAAAATCGCCATGTTGAGTACTATAGGTCTCCTTGATTTACGGCATTTACCCGCCCAAGTTGTTGGGAAGTTTTTCGAGTAGTTAGGGTCTCATTCCCAAAGCCTCTTCAAACACCTATTCACACCAAATCGCCAGCTACTTACAGATGTCACAGGCAAAAATTGATTCAACAGCTTAGTCGCATTCATACATAGCTTCCCTTCGAAAATTCAAATATAATTCACACTGTCCTGGAATTGTTTCAAATCCCCCGTCACACTCCACACCCAGTGAGGCCAATTAACGTGTGCCCCAGCACCAGCATTAAGCAACTTCCAATCCAATCAAAAGTCGACTTTTTCCATGACAACCACAGTGCGCCATGTATACCTAATGTTGCGCCAGAATCCCGCTCGCTCTCGCTCTCTTCTGAAGCACATCCCTTCCGAAAAGGGTTTCTAAATAAATGAAAGCGACCATAAGATGAGAAGCGAAGCGCCAAATAATGCAATGTGCACTTAAGTAAACCTTTATTCACGCCCGGAACAAAGCCAGAGAAGACAGAGAATGTGTTATAATGACACCTTGTGCACAGGATACAGCCATTACCACCATTCTCTGCAGCGAGAGGGCGGTGAGTCCTCCAAGAATTCCCGGTCCATATCGCATTGCATCATCATGATACATAGCTAGTCAGAGACGCTGTCATTGTCATCGTTGCTATCATTGCTCGCGACAAACGGATACACCTCGCTCTACACATGCATCTGCGAGTGTGTTTGTGTGTTTGCGTATGAGAATGATAACTAATAATAGATGGGCAGGATCTTCTTCCCAGCAGAACCGAGACTGTCGTTTCTTCTAAATAACTTTGTGTACAACTGAACTGGGGATACAACCATCACACCATCACACCAAGCATATCCCGTTCAAGGTGTGATATTAAGCACGTAACTCCTTTTCCATCCTGATTCGCTTCAATCTCTGAGTCCTGAGGCATCGCGCTCGCGTCTGTCGCATCACCATGTCTGTGCTGGCGCTATATATGCAGCCAGAGAGGTCGTTTCGAAAGTTTCTTGCCTGCCCAACCCAAAAGGAACTGTTCTGCCACCCCACAGGTAGAGTAGATCCAGAGCATAAATATTTATGACCGTGTGTTTCTTGTTTCGTCGCCAATGCTTCCAAGTTAATTTTTTGTTCGTTTTCCAACCTTCGTCGTCTTGGGTTTTTATGTTCCTCGGAGTGTTCAAGGTGCAAGCGTATAATGCGCCATCAACGTCCTTTTTATATCCTCCCCCCCTCTCCGGGCACGAGGGAGCTGCATAGGAAATCACCTGAGGAACTTTTGGCGCTCCCTCTACATATAGGTATAAGAAAAGCTGGTGTCATTGTCGTTTAATCGTCTTGTATCACAGTTTCATTGTGTGTGAGCGAGGCGGCGTTGCTGTCGTTTTGTGGTGCGCGCCATCTAATGGTATGGCCATCTATATGTGGCAATTATTCTGTCATGCACTTTGAGGCAAGTGAAACTGTTAAAAGACATTGTACCCCATGTATAAATATAACTTGGGAGTTTACTTAAAATTCAGGAAGAGCTGGAGGAAATTAAAACGAGTTATGGATGTTAATTCAAGATGGTTGGATGTCGTTGAATATGAGGTGACAATTACAGAAAGGTAAATGGATCTAGGAAACTCAAGTAGCTTCCCATCTTTTAGATGCTTTCTCAAGACAAGAAAGAGCGAAAAAAGCGGGGGAATGTCGCCTAAGAGGCCCATTTTTTTGACTTCTCCTTTAGACAGACTGTCACTGTGTAACCAAATGGGGCCACTAAATCAGATCTGAATAAAGAAACAGGCTGCATAGTTCCCCAGGTGGATATTGAGAAAGGCTTTGCCATCCCTATTCCCACTCAGAAGACGATGGGCTGTTTTTTTTAAACATCTATCTCAGCAAATCAGAGTAAGGCAGACAATAAGATTCGATAAAACAGTTCAGAGTGACTTGTTGCAGATCTGCCTTGAGGTATGCAATTATTTTAAACTGATTAGTTTGGTGTGCGTCTCAACTTTTGGTTTGATAGAAAGTTCTCCTCGTACCCGGCAGTCAGGCGCGTAGCCAGGGGGGGGGGGGGGGGGGGCTTGGGGGGATCGACCGCACAAAAGAAGTTCTGAATTCTGTTAAGACAAAATGACGACGATTTTTTCTGAGAGGCTTTTCAATACGCATCCCAACTTGCCGAGGACTCATTCGAAGTTGAATAAAGAGCTCCAGAACTTCATTGAAACAGACAATGCGCTCCACTCCAGAAACCTCTTCTACTGCAGCCTATTTTAGAGTATCTTTACTGATTCTTTGCATTCATTAATACAAAATCTTACGGACAGATTCATGGTCAACAAAGACGTTCGTCTCAAGCCCTTCTCCCAGGTTTTGCTGCAATTGAGCAATTAAAGCTTAAATGTTACTTTGATAATGCAATTTATTTGTCAGGTGTGAAAGCTGAGTACATTCCTTGGTGCGAAAAAATATCGTCGAGTGATCCTCTACTGAAATTTTGAAATTGCTTGATACTTGTATGTGACAAGACTTACGTTATTGGTATAAACTTCGTGCTTACGGCTTTGGCCACGCTTCCAGTGACCACAGCTAGTGTTGAAAGAACCTTTTCAACTATGAAATTCATTAAAACAGTGTCCCAAAGCGTTATGGGGAATGCAGGATTAAGCTCACTTGCTATGATATGTGTTTGTTCGGATTTTAATGTGGATACAGATAAGGTGATTGATCTCATGTCAAAAAAAAAACCAAGACGTCTGCTTTTAAAAAAGGCGTGTAAAAAAATAAAATAAGTATTTTCGTTTAAGTACATACGATTTAAAAACTAATAAAAATCAGTGAATTGTGTGAACTGGCTGCGGGGGTGCAACTTTTTTTCGAACAACAAAAACAAAATATACTGACTAAAATTTTGCTACACTTTTGCACTTTATCTATACCTTGACCCTATTGTAACCGAAAAATACAACAGAGTAAAGTGTAGCCTTGTAAAGCTGACAATTCGCTAAATTGTTAATCTTTGTATGTAGCTCTCGGAAAAAAAATAAAGAGAAAGGAAAATAACGTAAACGCCACCGAAGGAAAAATCCAGTCAAAAAAATGGACAGAAAATGAAGTTTTCATGATATCATCTTCGTGTTTACTCTCTGCATTATCTAAAATAATTTTTCTTTTTCGCTTTTTCCGGCATAATAAACAAATAAAAGCCAATTTTTCAGTTTCAGAAAAAATTAAAAGTTTTTTGTCAGAACATAATGTCAATTGTCAAACTGGATCTATCATTTGTTGCAGTTTTGCAAGAAACGAGGTAAAAAGTAAAGTGTGTTCACGATCTGACAAAAAAAAAAATTTCGCAATTTTACTACGTCTGTTACATCGAATCGCGAATACCTACCCCTATAGTTTTTTTTCTTTAGAGAATTCCTCGTAAGATTTGGAAGCAAGCCCCCCTCGGAAACAAAATCCTGGCTACGGCACTGCCGGCAGTGGTGCCAGATTGAGGGGAAATTGGAAATGGCCAATTTTGTCACTTTTTCAATGAAAAATGTGAAAACGAGGGAAAAGTTTAAAAAATCTGGAAAAATCAAAAAAAAAAAATTTGAAACTTATAGCCCGATTTTGGCAAAATCACAAGGTGAGGTGAAATTGATTTTGTGAGGTTTTCATATTCTGGCAGCACACTCACAACTTGTGAATCTCACAAAAACAGTCGATATTGGGATCTGGAGCAAGTCACAGAATAGAAAACCAACCTCACAAGAGCTTGTGACTTGTGAGGCCTCACAACGCCAGAATCGGGCTGTTAAATTGCTTAAAAGTAAAATTTAAACGCATTTCCATTACAAATAAATTTCAAAGTTTACTCAGAATGAAATGTTGACACTAATTATTAAAGAAAACAGCCCATCGACCGTCTACGTAAGAAACTAGGTTCGTTTGTGTACTTTCAGCATAGAAAAATGAGAAACGTCAAATATCAAAGAGAGAGAAATCTCTCAATTTCAAGAGAAGTACCTGACCGGTTTTCTTACAAAAAGTTTAAGACCTGTCATTTTGACATTATCGTAAAATGCAGCATCTACAAAATAAGTTGGAATTGATTTTTTTTAAAAGCTAAAATACTTATTAAACTTAATATTTTGAATGCGCCGACAGGTTCTAGGAGAATATTCGATTACAACTTCTTCCTCCGACATCGTTGAAGACGAAAATAAATAGAGTTTTACTTGTCAAACGTTTGTGCTGTCACTTAGTTGTCAGTTTTCATTTTTCATTTTTCAGTTAGTCGAAATTCGGCAAGTAGAAAATTACGAAAAAATGAAAGGAGGGGAAATGGATTTCTGTCTCATTTTTTTCAATCTTCTCAGTACGTGGTCGCAGTCGCATTCGCACAGTTTCTTAGCAAATTTTTAATAATTTTACGTTTGCAAAAACGTACCCGAACGAACCTTTTTTGTGTATCTGAATGCATTCATTCGATTTGACGTTTTGTCTAATAGAAAAGAAAATCATTTCAAATTGAAATTTCAATTTCCATATATTTTTTTTTGATTTGTTTATCTTTTCTTAAAGTTTTTAATTTTTTCATATAAAAATAAACGTACATTTTAATTACGGGAAAAAAAAGGCGACCTTTTTTCGAATTTAGGTTAAAATTACTGTCTTTGCTGATAAAAAAGGTGGGAAAACAGTCTTCACAGTCTGAGACCACTGGTACCCGGTCGCTGGAAATGAATGACACTGAAAGCGGTTTACTAGGACTGTCCTGAACATTTTCTGGAAGATGAAAACTGTTATTCCCCTAGCACCGCTGTCGAGGAAGAATTAACTATTTTTCATCTCCTTCTTACCTATCCAGCTTTTGCCTCTTTCTCGCAGGGATAGGTACCTTAGGAGATTACTTTTTAACGGAAGGTAGTCTCTTTAGTCACGCACTGATGCTTAGAATTTAAACCAAATAGGGATAGGAATCCAGCGAAAACCACTTTTTGCGCTGGCTTTGTGCATAAAATGTTGGGAATTATAATGGGCTGGTAAAAATGACCGACTTCCCTCATTTCACTTAAGCTTTTAAGAACGAATAGCCAGTCCAACAACCTCAGTAGTGTCTTACTTTTTCGTAGCTAATGCCACAACCAACTGCTAAATTGCACAAAATAAAGTCAAGCCTTAGGCGCTAAAAGGCGCCGTAAATCTCATGGGTATAATATATAGTTGGACATGCATAACAAAAAATCACGACTTGTTTGATCAATTTTTATCCCAAAATTTCTCCAAGACGAACCGTCTATAGTCACACCAAATAAAGAGTCTGACAATTTTCATCCCTGACCATGTTAAATTTGTAAAAGTTCCCTCACCTACCCATGCCAGTGAAAGTCCTCCCTTTCAAATATCTAGCCCTCTTTAATTAGGCTAATTGATCAAAAATGAGACAAAAAGTTTCCAAAAGCTAATCTTCGGAGACCACCTCGTGACTTGTGCATTCAACGCATATCCTTTCAGCAGGAAGCTAAAACACACACCGCTTCGTCATTGGCACGTATTTCGAAACACAAACTACTCACAAATTGTCCGAGACAGCAACTTTTCTGATCACCAATTACGTATGCTAATTATTTGGTCGCCTTTTGCACTCCCCAGGCTGGGGGTACACCTTTCAACAAATACCCAGAAACAGTTTTTCCTCTTTGCCATAGAGAATCTCTCAAAATCAATTTGTGAAACTTTATTTCTCCCGTCCGAGGGAGAGTGGAAACTGAATTTCTACCCACACAGGACGGCACTCGGCCCAGTCAGACTGAATCACGTTTAGAATGCAAAGTCATGTTGTGCCCCCGAAAAAGCGAACGTGATTTATACAAATAACACACGTGCATCGTCCTCATGCGGACACAACCAGTCTCCTCCATCCATCTGTGTGTTCTCTATCGTCGCTCCATCCTCTCCCTCTATATGTTCGATTTAATTAATTTAATTATAAAAAGTGAGCACGAATTGAGTTGGTCTCCATCTGCCTGAAGTGAAGACTGTGCCGCGTGCCATCTAAACACACAATTTCTATCTATCTCTGCGATGTCTCTTCTAATGGATATGAGTAATTTCTGTCTTTTTTTCTTTCTTGCAGACACACTCTGCAAATGCACATGAAGGTTCACATGGGACGTGACAAGAAGTTCATGTGCACCATGGCGGACTGTCAGTACATTGGACGGAATGACAGGGCCTTGAAAGTGCACCTAGCCGCGCATGCCCTGAAGACGGACTTTGAGTGCCCGGAGAAGGGCTGCACCTACAGAGGGAAGACCGAGCACTATTTGAAGAGGTGAGTCGATTAGTTTTTTTTTTTCAACATTTAACTGAATTTGTCTAAGTCAAGATAGCAGTGACCTCTTCTAAAATTGGAAATTCAACCCGTCCCGTTTTTATTTCATAAGGAATGGAAAATCGTTCGATCCTCACATTGGGCGCCATTTTGATGAAAGTCGAGGTTATGTCAAGTGGGGTTTTTTTGTATATCGCACGAGAAAGGTTACGCTGTTGCTGAGCCAGATCTCTCCGTAAGCCTCATAATTTCAGGGCTGTTCGTCGAAGCCTCACATTGGGCGCCATTTTGATGAAAGTCGAGGTTATGTCAAGTGGGGTTTTTTTGTATATCGCACGACGAAGGTTACGCTGTTGCTGAGCCAGATCTCTCCGTAAGCCTCATAATTTCAGGGCTGTTCGTCGAAGCCTCACATTGGGCGCCATTTTGATGAAAGTCGAGGTTATGTCAAGTGGGGTTTTTTTGTATATCGCACGACGAAGGTTACGCTGTTGCTGAGCCAGATCGGTTTGTAAGCCTCATAATTTCAGGGCTGTTGGTTGAAGTCTCATATTGGCCGCCATTTTGATGAAAGTCGAGGTTATGTCAAGTGGGGTTTTTTTGTATATCGCACGACGAAGGTTACGCTGTTGCTGAGCCAGATCTCTCCGTAAGAATCATAATTTCAGGGCTGTTCGTCGAAGCCTCACATTGGGCGCCATTTTGATGAAAGTCGAGGTTATGTCAAGTGGGGTTTTTTCGTATACCACACGAGAAAGGTTACGCTGTTGCTGAGCCAGATCTCTCCGTAAGCCTCATAATTTCAGGGCTGTTGGTTGAAGCCTCACATTGGGCGCCATTATTTTTAGTCAAAGTAAGATCATGGAAGCTTTTTCGGTATAAGTAGTGGAGAAGAATGCTGGCTCATAGCTTTTTCTTATTTGATTTGTATTTTAGGTCGATTTTTGAAAGTTTAAACCTTCGTTAGCGCGTACTTTTCAAACCGCAGATCGGCTGCAAGGACTTCAATGAGTCTTTCTGCCTTTGAAAATACCAAAGAAGCTCTCACTTCAGACCACTTCACTTGCCTACTACGCATTATTTCCCCACTACCACCTTTTTTCTGTTTGAAAAATTTCCCACCGTAAATACCGCCACGAAGAGCTGGGAATTTCTCTCCGATCTTGATTGATCATCCGCAGCCGTTAGTGCGCGCGCGCATTCTTCGCTTTCAATTACAGCTCGTTAAACAATACTCTCTTCCGTCAGTATCGCATCGTCTTTCAACTGGCTATATAGTAGCAGGAACTTATCTGCTTCTTGACTTTGTCGAGAGAATTAATTGTTACAAAGGCGCGCAGACACTCTTACCTCCGCCTCGAAAGATATTCTTCCCGGCGGAGCCTTAATTAGTGGCCAATAATCGACTGTTTCACCAGCACCTTTGCCGATCGCTAATTGAAGATCTTGTTTGAGCTTTTCACAAAACCAGCCCAGAGATGAGTTCAGATGAAAACTCCATACGCCGGCCGGGCACAATGAAATTGTGGATTCAAATCTCGATCTTCACTACCATATCCATCCGCCGGGCAGCCCAGCTGCCTATCCTGTGTATTCCAAGATGGGAGACATTCCACATATGCGAAGTCGAAATGAATTTCGCGAATCCCTATAAGAAATGAAGAAAATCTTGCTGCGACTGGGATAGCGATCCTCCGAAGGAAAATGCGCTTTGTGCAACGTCAGTGCTGATCAGAGTTGTGCTGTGTGTGTCGCCTTTGATGTTGTGCCAACGACAGCAACCGAGAGATCTTGTTTGCTCTGCTTCAAATTGAAGCGTCAGTTCGGAAGGTCGACAATGCCAACGAAGAGGGGTACACTGAGAGAAGTTTTCCAAAGGACTATAAAACCGGGAGGCACACACTTGCGAGTCTTTTTCATATTTTCTCACAGCAGGTTTATTCTAAAGATATCTTCTGTTCTATTGAAGATATCTTCATTGCTTCTGTGTTTGCTATATTTTTAATCGAGGTTACCGTGCCTAATCCTATGAGAATATGCCCTAAAACGTGAGTTGAAATCATTTCAGAGGTACACCAGAAGTTTAACTCTTCGTCTTCATTTGGATTCATGCCCTCTTCTTCGTCAGAGCACTCCCATCTCTGCAGTCTCAACTTCTTAGTAATTGTCACAGTCGCCGTTGTGTTATCTTCTTGTAAGCTTCTTTTGCGAAAGATCGACTAACACCAAACAAAGCCCCACAGAAACCCTTCCAAATGTCTTGAAAAATTCCTCTCAGTGTATCTACTCAAATTGACTCCACCACCGCCAGTGATCTACCTTATAACATGTCCTCGGCCATATTAGGCGAAGCTGGCAACAGAGAACAACAGACAACAACAACGAACCCGGCTTCAGATTTAAATGGCCCATCAGACTACTTCGCAGCCACCATCATCAGATCAACGGCAGCAATGGACGACGCATTGGCACAGCAACCGCCACTAAGAGCCAGCCCAACAAAAAAGGATCAAGTCCAAGAAATATTACAAAAATTTTCCATATCATTCCAATCGATAAGTCACGACTGAGTTTTTCAAAAGTCCGAGTAGCTGGGACATGCAGCTCCTCGCCCTCATCATCGTCGTGGTCGTCGGTCGTCGTCAGGTTGATGTTTTGTTCGCCTTTGGTGGAGTGCGCTCCAACAACCGCCCGCCACACAATGGCGCGTCATGTACCTATTTTCCCTGTGCGCGAGATCACCTCATGCACATGTTACAGATGCACTCGCTCTGTCTGCTGTATAAAGGAAAAAAAAGGACAACCCAACTGAGGAGCAGCAAAGCAAAGCAAAGACAACGACAACGACAACGACAACGACAACGACGACGACGACGACGGACGGACACAGACAGATTATTTATCTGAGGCGCTGCTGAAGCTGCATCCACATACGAATACACAGAACAGAGATTCCACTGGTTTAGATTTGGTTTTTGCGTTTAATTTGCGATGTGCAACATTTTGCCGGCCATGATGATCGCGGAGCATACATCCGATTCAGAAGGTGGAGCAGGCGGTATACGTGTACAGTGTACACATGCCGGTGATGTATATTAGTGCTGTTGCATGCATGCGATGTGATGAGAAGTTATGGTGTGCACTGGTGGTGCCGCATAGATGAGGGCATGAGGCTTCTGTACGTTCCATTTATGGAATTGGAAGCCAGTCGAACACACATCGATGCTGCAACAACAGGGTATAGATGGCGAAGAACAAAGCGACGGACATTGATCTCGATCTTCGGGCCGTGGAATGCGCATACATTTCTCGCTGGGGCTACGTGCGAGTGTGTATGGAGGAGCGGGTGTTGAGCTGCGCGATGGTGGCTTGTGCAGATCGGGAACGAGCTAACTTATTGGATGATCTCGTGGACAGCTCTAAAGTACTGAGATGATCTTGTTTTTGTTTCGCATATCTGCGAGGTTAGATTTGGTGCTACATGCGAATATGGCGGTGGCTTGGGTATATTTGTGAAGGTGCTATTCGTGAGGGGATGTCTGAAATGACAGGGATGTAGCTCAAAAAAGTAGCCCATAAATCAGCAGAAAATACCAGTGGGCGCGGGAATTTACATGTTGCTGCAGTTTGATGGTTTCCGTTTGCCTGTTGCCAATATAATTTCCGTGGAAGCGTCTTCAGTTGATTAAATCGCCCAAATTGACTTAATTTCAACTCTTAAATCTATAGTACCGATGTCAAAGTGAACGCAGATGGCACGGTTTTCTTAGAAACCCGCTTGAGCCTTGAGCTGCACTGCTACAAAAAATAATAGGTGTGGAAATGGCTTTGTTTTTGTTGGTTGTTTTCTTTTCAATTCACATAATTTTATTTCACCTCTTTATGTTAAAACGTAACAAAAAAAAAATTATTTTATTATTAAAGTCCAATTTTCATAATAATTATGAAATTGTAATGAAATTAAAATGCCATATTTTGGAATTCCTAGCGGACAAAATAATAGGTGTGCTCAGGAACATCTCCAATAAAACAGAGATTTTATTTAAAACAAAAAAAGTATTAATATTATATAAAGGGCTTTCCAATAAGAGGTGTTATTTTGGTATTCAAAGAAAAATGTCATTTTTTGAGATAAATGATCGGATGTTTATTTCATAATAAAGAGGAATGTATGCCGTTAATAATGAAAAACAACATCAGCCAAATGGCCACCACGAGCACGCATACAGGACCATATCCTTTTCATGAAATTTTCCATAACCAAATCGCAAAGTGGCTGCCCTATGTCCTCGATAGCCTCACGAATTTTATCTTTGAGGTCTTGAATCGACGCTGGGCTGGTGGTGTAGACCTTATCTTTCACGTGGCCCCAAAGGAAGAAGCCGCAAGGTGTTAAATCACAAGATCTCGATGGCCAATGGTGATCACCTCTTCGAGAGATAACACGGTCCGGAAACTTTTCCCGTAAAAGATCAATGGTTTCGTTGCTTCGCCGTCTTGTTGAAAGTAAACGTTGTCCAGATCAATACCATCCAACTCCGACCATAAAAAATCAAAAATCAATAAAAAATTCACGACGACCAAAAAATGCTTTAGTTTTGCGAACTGTGACTGCAAGATTTTCACCATTTTTGTAGTGAATTTTAATAAAAGCGTGTATCGTTCCATTTTTAGTAATGGCGTAGTTTCTACTTGTCAAATGTCAAAGAATAAAAGCCTCAAAAGTGACAGCTACCGAAATAGCGGGTCATTCACAATAACACCTCTTATTGGAAAACCCTTTAGCCTGTATTATCACCGTTATTTTTGTGATAGTGCCAGGATTCTTTTGAGGCATTGATGAAATGAGTTTCTGGCAAGTCTCAGTGGGTATTTGACACCATTTGTCCTGGACATTTTCCTATAAATGGTTTTTATTTGTCGCTATGCGATATTGAAAGTCGAGTTTTCAGTTCGCTCCTTAAATTCTCAATGGGATTGAGATCGGGGGACTGACTTGGCCATGCTAAAGTATCGACATTGTTATTCCGAAACCATTCTTTCACACATTTCGAAGTGTGTTTTGGATCATTGTCCTGTTGAAATCGCCATATCAGAGGCATATTTTCCTCTGCATATGGCAGCATGCAATTTTCTAAAATATTTTTATAATCATGCTTAGTAATAAATAGTATCCTCTATGCGAAAGATGGGACCGACACCGTTCCAGGAGAAACACCCCCATACCAATATATTGCCCCCACCATGTTTGACGATTTTGCGCGTGTATCTTTCGTTAAATTCTTTTCCTTGTGGTCTACGAACGTTTCTTCCAGAATCGCTGGACAACAAATTCACCTTCGTCTCGTCGCTCCACAAGACATTGCGCCATTTGTTTCCCCCCATCAGTGCCATACCATGTGCGGTGAGTTTCCGCAAAAAGTTTCCTCATTTGCGAATTTTGTTTGCGGAGAAGAGGGACCTTACGAGCTACTCGTCCAGGAAGCTTCGCTTCTACCAATCTACGACGAATAGTCCGAGATGTAACATTGATGCCCATTTCCGCAGCAATGATCCGTGAAGACATAAATGGATCTTTTTTTGATGTTATTACGATCTTTTGATCAGTAATAACATTCAGTAACAAACTGCTCGCCCATCTCCCTTCATCCACTCCTCAACATAACCTTAACTTTATTGCGAGCGGCAGTTCCACAACCTCTGTCGTTCTTTAGCAAGTAGCCACATTAGTCACAGCTGCTGTTGTTGATCTCTGTGCCTTTGCAAATCTTCACTCGTTGCAATTCCAATCGAGATCTCATAGATTCAACAGTCAACACAGCTTCCAAATCACGAATCCTGCTTGCGCTCACAGCAAAAAGCTACAGCTCCTTTTGTCAAAAATTGTAATTCACCTAGGCCAATCGGCTGCATCAAGATGCACGCCTTCACGCATTTGATTATCTCTATTAGCTACTGTTCGTACAGCGTTCCTCTCAACCTTAATGACAACACGGCCACTTCTCGTAAATTTGCCTCTTTTTATCATTTAAATAGATCACCCAAATCCAACCTAATTACAATAATCCCAAACAGCCGCGCAAACAATCCACCAAAAGTACAAATATTCGATAATCGTTGCACTTGAAGGCGACTTTTCCACCCAACCATCGGCAATCGTACTTAAAAGTCGTGACCACACTCATCGTGTGCAATATTCACGATAAGATTTCCAATAAACTATTAGCCTCACATTGGCTGGTTCGGTATTTATTTTTAGGTTAAACTGTCGTCTACTGTTGTGCGTTGGGTACTTTTTGTTTTTCGGTTTTTCTTGCAGGCACCAGAAAGTTCATATGGACATTGGCAAAGTCTACAAGTGTCCTGAATGCGATTTTAAGGCAAAGCTACCAGCTCATATCAAGCGTCATGTGCGAGTCCATACCGGAGAGTGTCCCTTCAAGTGTCCGCATTGTGACTACAAGAGTGGGTATATTGTAAGTATAGCGGTTTGGTTGGAAGACCTTCTCTAATGTGAACTATTTGACAGGAAAACCTACGCAAGCACATTCTAACTACGAAGAAACATCCGGGAAAGTTCATCTATCAATGCGAGAAGTGCGATTCATCGAATCCGTATAGAACTAACTTCAGTGCGGACTATCAGGTGCATTTGATATCGGCACATCCGTCCGGGTAGGAGGTCTTCGACGACCTTCGTATTTATCGAGCTTATAAGACGATCTCATTCATGATCTCATTCATTTGAGCCATTTTAAGCATGCATTTAACCAGCCAAGGGAGGACATTAGTTTCTATACATCTTTGCAAATGTTGCATCGTACACTATCCTATTTGATAAGTAAATTGGTACTTAGAAAGTACATTTCTTTAGTATGTAACGAAGATTTTATAAAATCAACAACTCTACAGTCATTTGCGTGTTCAAATTCAACAAGCCACTAGCGCCGCGCATACATGCGGCGGTGGGAACCGAAACATGAAGTGCTTTGCAAGTGGGTTGTTGTTTTGGGTGCGTTAAAACTGTCTATTTTAATTGGTTTATGCTAGATAGGCTCCCAAACTGTGGCGGTAACTAGAGCTTTGTAAACTTCTTTATGACATACCTTTGATGTTTGTAAAAAAGGAGGTACTATCTCTTTATATTTATTGTAATTCAGTGTGAATAATAAAAAGTCAGTGTAAAACACGAAAGATTTTAATTTTGACTCTCGATTACTTTTCTTTGGCTTGTTGTATTAATTTTTCTCCTCCTTCCTTTCGTCCACGACAAAGAAAAATGAAACATGGACGTCAACTTGTTTCCTCTTATTCTACAACCTTTAAAATGGAGTGTCAATCATTACCCATCCTCGAGTCAGTCGCCCTTCCATAGATAATTGACAAAACGGTTAAAAAATCCAGTCGAAATTTCATCGTAAAATACTAGTCGCCCAGAAAACGTAGTAAGCATCCAGCTTCCAAGTACAATAAATGCGAACGCCTGCGAGTATGCAGCGGGAAAATATTCGCAAAATTCACCACTTGCATGTGAATGCAACGTATTTTTATTGCATACGTGGTGTTGCTATCACGGACAACCACCAACAGTCACATCCTAGAAGTATGCAGGGGAAATTGTTTACCAATTAACTTGACATTTACGATTAGCATTGCATACTCCTGGGTGGTGATGCAGTTCGCATTGCATACTGCTGGGTGGTGATGCAGTTCGCAGACAATATATAGGTTCGCGGACAATTTATAGGTAGGTGTACCTGCTGAGTTTTCTGAGCGCCTGGTGTTCTATGAATTTTGGTTATTTTGTCGTAGATCCTCTGAAGAAGAAAAACAAACCGGGGATTTTGACAGATGAAAGCATCACATTTTAAGAAGTCATTTCTGCTTGGTCGCCACGCTAATATCATTCTTTGTGGAATTGTGTGCATTTTATTGTAAGTAGGGTAAAAAATATGGGACAGGCTTTATTTATTAAAACATAGGGTGGTCTGATTTTCAAGAATTTTAGGCTCTTGACCTGTGAAAAATGAAAAGTGAAATGTTGGCGAGTCTCTTTTTGATGGTTGTTTCTGAACTTTGACTTTTTTTTTATCAAGTGAAGCAATTTCGACGGAAAACATGAGACAATTGTCAATTGTTGCTCTTTTTGTAAACAAAAATTGCAATTTAACGTAACGTTCAGAGTTAGGTATACAAGGTACAACCAGGCACAAATATGTGATCGATGTTATATTTGGCAACTTTTGCTTTCAAATAGACCAAACAGGTGAGTCCAACGACAAAGACAGCGTTGACTTTTGAATATCTTTATTTAACTTTATAATAATTTTGATGTTGGAGTAGGTTTAAAACAATTTATATTGGTTGAATGTATCCAGTTTGATGTGATGGACGATGATGCTCGGGCTGGGTTCTGATAGTCCTTGGAATGCGATAATTTTGGCTTGGAAGGCGAAAATTTTGCCTAGAAAGATAAAAAAGGTCAATATAAGTCACACTGATGTATAAATAGGGAAACAACAAATTAGAAAATATTGTTTGATCAGAGTCGAACAACCGCATCCTCGAGCGAGCAATAACAAATTCAGTCATGTATTACTCGATCAGGGATGCGGTAATTCAAGCGGGAACCAGCTATACGTTCACGGAACTATGCCGGTTTTACACACGAAACAAAAACAAATTCAAGTCACCTATTGATCGTTCACGGAAGAAACGATTCGACCCTATGTTTTGTGAGACTATAGCCGTGTTTTTTGAGCTTCGATCTCAGCAAAGCAAAGTAAAGTAGGATTTTCAGCATGCGATTACAACAACTAAAACTGAGTCTCGAAGTGTCAAGTAGAGCGTAGTTGTTGCAAATTGCATGATGAAAATCCTACTTTACTTTGCTTTGCTGAAGCCGAAGCTTAAAAAAACACAGCTGATATTGATTTGATTTATTTTGTGCTATTTGAACAATAAGAACAGCAATTAAAAAAAATTCAAACTCAGTCCAATTGAACACGCCCAACAACTGACTGACCATTTTTGACAAGAACCAAATATCCCATTATACTGGGAAATTCGAGTCCCCATGTATCTGTCTCCCTCCGTCTCACACATAAACAAAACAAATTGGAAATTTTCCCAGCTGCTGTCAGTGTCAAATGGGTTTCTTTTTTCTTGTTATTTTTTCCCCCTACAGCGATAATAGAAAATCTCACTCAACTCGAAGTTCAATTGAAAAGAGACAGCCGAACGGAATTGTTGACGAAGGCGACCTTCCGCATCGCGCATCTTTTTTATTTTCTACAATCTCTCACATAAAAGAGGAAATATTATCCATTTTCCTGTAATTAGTTACTTTTTCCCGCTTTCGATATTTTCGGTCGGTTGTGTAAAATGGTTCAGTAAATATTGTGTAACCACTGTGAAGTTAGTTCAACCCAAAATCTCTAACAAAAGAAAGCCCAATTCCAATTTCCTTGCAGATTGAGTGCAAGTTTGATTGATTGTTGTTCTTTATTGCTAGCTTGGCAGCAGAGAAGTGCATTCCAGAAATAATATTGTTGGTATTCTGTGTGTGACTAGTGCAGTGTGGTGAAGAGGAAAAGGAAAAGTGCACGCAATTATTCAATTTACATAAATAAAACAGGCACCCCATACCCCCTGTATCCATTAGTAAACAACAAGAGGAGCGAACGCAGAAATGGTGCAAAAATTCCAATCACCCGTCAGGGTATACAAATATCCTTTCGAGTTGGTTATGAAGGTATGTTTATGAGTTATTTGTTGTTTGTTTGTGTATCCATACAGTAGGTATACGACGCTGGCGCTCCACCCCTCCTCCCGAGCCCAAGCACAGTGGGTCAAAGTGCTGTCGGTAGAGGATACATAAATTCTGAGTTGGGACCTGGGAGTTCGTTGTTTGTTCTAGGTCTAGGCTCAGGGGATTAGAATGGAAATAAAGTGCGAGATTTTAATGGCTCACGATTTATGGAATGGGGGCACTTAAGTTGGATTATAACGTGACATTATGTTAGGAGGATGTTTTCATTTCAATTCGGAATGTCTGCAAACACGGATTCGAGAGTACTTTTTAGGAGCTGAAACAAACAAACATTTTAGGCCCGTTTTGAATCTAAATTCAGAATGGTTTAATACCTATAGTTCACAGATTTCATCATATTTGCATAAAAACTAAGTTGAGTTGAGTGAATATGCGACGTCACATCAACTGTTTCTGACATCGACTGCGCATCAACAACAAATGTGCGTCAACAAACCAAAAGTGCATAACTTCCAGGACAGAGGGTTTTATGTGGGCAAGAATGCTTGACAATATTGAAGCTTGTTGCAAACTAAAACGAGACCCAACAAAACTCAGCTAAAATTAAGACTCAAGAGGTGAATTGAAGCGGGTAGTACTTTTGTTGAGGTACTAAATGGTAGTCAAAGAAAAGTTGTGCAGCTATGACTTCACGCAGAATTCAAGATATTGGTTCTTGGTCTCCGCGCATTTTTTGAATGAGAATTCAGTCAATTGGCACGACCACGACCTAAGCTGCTGTAAAGTGGTGCTCCGCCGCACAAAATATGGCTGGAAGACTATGATTTTCAATCTGTCTATACAGAGGAAAGCAAAGTTGGCGCTATCGCCATCGCTTATGAAAAGAAATCAAATAAACTTTATTTTTTACTTTCTAACTCTAGAATGGGGGTAATGTAGTAAGATGGCGTAACCTAACCTAACCCAACTTATCACTAAAATCGCCAGAAGCTGTCGCACAAGTCATAATGCAGTTAAGACCGAGTAAGACTTATGTCGCTATTGAGGTAGCAAGAAGACGAGAGGAACCAGAAAGCAGTGAGAGTGTTTTTAAGGAACTTAGTAGATTGCCAGCCTATAAGGAAGAAGTAACATGTCAATTTATTACTACCTACTACTTGATGGAAATGGATGGTCACGTTCGTAAAAGAGATACAACTAGGCACCATAATGGGGGTCTGTTGAATCATTTAAACAAAAAAGAAGGAACCTAAATGCTTTCCTTCGACAAAGACAAAATTTCCCCACAGAATCGAAGCAGCACGATGTAGTTCAAGTAGCCTATTTCTTCTAAATGCGTAAGGAATTGTTCCCCAAGAATTTGGCTGCTACTACTAATGCGGCGAAGAGTTACTTCCCAAACCCAACCCATACAGTCAGCCACACTTGTATTTTTTTGTTTAAGATGAATAAACTGCAAATAAAAGAAGCTATCTGTGAGTAGTTCTAAAAGTTCAATCAGCCAATTTTCAAATCTGAAAACATTTGCTGTTTCCAGCATGAAATGAAAACAAAGAAATATTATTTCCGCCCATGTTTACACTTAAGTGTTTATCTGGCTGGAATTGCGTTGTTTTTTCGCAATTAATCAAATACTAATTCTCACTTCGGCTTTTGTTTAAGCGGTTCGATAATGGGCGGCCATCTATTGGAAAGATATAAAAAGAAGAAAAATGATTCTGGTCAAACTGTTTACACAGGGTGTTCAGCTTCTTTCGAAAAACAAATGTTTTTTTACAATAGCCGTGTTTTTTTTAGCTTCGATCTCAGCAAAGCAAAGTAAAGTAGGATTTTCATCATGCAATTCCAACAACTACGTTCTACTTGACACTTCGAGACTCAGTTGTAGTTGTTGTAATCGCGTGCTGAAAATCCTACTTTACTTTGCTTTGCTGAGATCGAAGCTCAAAAAAACACGCCTAATGACGAAAATGTATTCGCTTTAAAACATATATTATAAAATAAAGAACAAGAATTACACCCCCGACGTACAATTTTTTTGTTTTTAAAATCGTTGCAATCGTTCACGACAGAACTTGTGTACGCAATTGGCAGCGCAGATAGTTAAATTCCACTATTGGGATGCCTAAGGTGAGAGGCCATTGTATTGGCAGCACTCTTTGCTTTGCTTTGCTTAACGAGGGCGTTTACTTTGGTTCCCGCAAATGTTTCATAACCTCCAATTAAACGCCGAATTTGTTTGGCTGAAAAATTAAGGAACTTTTCTGGTACACGTTTTTGAAAACTTTGACAAAAGTTTGCGCAGTGAGAATTTTTATAAAACAATTTTAACGACACAAAACTTTGACAACTCTGTCAAGGTGCCACATTAAAAAATGGGGACGTTCAAGTACTTAGTTTAGTAAGTCTGACAGCTGGCTGACTTGATGTGTTTCAGTTTTGATTGGCCCCGATCGATCACTTGAACAAGTTTATTCAGTTGACGTCTATGGAGGGATAGCCGACGAATCTATTGAAGAATTGTGGGACTGATGGCGTTTTCGATTGAAGATCCGAGAGAATTGCCCCGAAATTCAGAATTGCTCTTTTTAATGAAATTCGTTGGAGCACTTTTGTAATAGTGGTAGACACCATTTGAGAGATTTGGTTTTCTGTTGCTACTTTTTTTTGTTTTCTGCAATAATAAATACAGCCAAATCAATATATTTCAATTTAAGTTTACATTTTGCACGCATAATTGTAGATTTTCGGGTCACACAGCGAAAAATCTGGGTCGGCATTCTGTGATTCTGATTTACCCTATGTTACACAAGCAAATTTCTTCGTGCACACGAAAACGTTTTAACGTTTCGCCTTACAGAATGCCGACCCGTTTCTAATAACACAACAAACACTTCAATCTGACATTTTGTTAGTATGTGTTGGTGAGTTGAGGGCAATTCTCTAAAAATATTCCGGACACTTCTGTCGTGCTAAGAATTGACCTGGAAGTGCACTTTTTTTTCAATGAAACATAGAATACATCGAAAGAGCACTTCTAGATTTGCTATGAGTATCTACTAAGTGACAGCTTGTATATGTGACTGACAATCGGGTCGACTTAAGATAACTAGGTTTTTGAATGTGCTCAATGTTCTTCAATCGGAATGTCGAAATGTCAAATTTTTGCATGAAACAACATGTTACGTATATATTCTAATGTATACGTATGTAGTAAACATAAGTAACAGCCGTTGCAAAAACAGCGTAAACTGCCAAAGTGATGTTCGAGCTGACATTCAATTCTGTCAAACCATCAGTTGTCACTAAAAATACAAACTAATTTGGGGAAGTTGGATTTGAACAACGCCATATAAAAAGATGGGTATGTATATATGGCTGCTTGTAATTGCTTTAAATGCAAGTCAGCATGCCAACCAGAAGAGATTTCACCCAATTGATACCCATTGCGATCATTGAGCAAACGAAATAACCAACAAAATAGTATGATGCCAAATTCGTTTTTCCTCCTCTCTAAGAGCTAGATCTGCCAACCTGCAGAACTGATTAACCAAACTCTTATCTGTGATGCTTTCTGCGTCTTTCCAGTGCCTAAATTCTAAACAGCCCGCCGATTACAAATTTAGCAAGAATCTGTTTTTCTTCTTTCTGAAGTGAAGAACGACAAAGTGGGTGAATCAAGCTTCTTATCACTGGAAACAGATAAGGCAATTTTTGGGAAGTCCATTGTACAACCGCCATAATGTACTCATGTATGTATTTCAAATTCTTTCAGTTCATCGTTTGGTAATTAACCTTAAAAGAATTATGCGCCGTGATGGAGCGAACTTGCAATGATTGGAGTCGTGTTATGAGGCATTTTTTCGGAACAATAAACCAGTACAAACAATTATAATCTTCCGCAGCTCACTGTACACATTCGGATAATAATCTAAAAAACAAAATAAACATCGAAAATTCCGTTGCTATATATACACACTATGTCAATGCTGCCAAGGACAAGTCCTTCTCCTTCTCCTTCTCCCCATCGCCCAAATATACGAGTATATACAACCATGAATGGTTTGGTTTGTGCCAACAGTTGCTCCCTACAGTGTAGGGTGCAGGCACCCACCCTTATTTCGCGAATCCATTGTTAAGTGAAGTTCACGTGCACTCGCAATGGAATTCGAAAATGACTCCGCTTAAATATTAAAGTTCATATTGAAAATTAACTATGGCAGAGGAATCGCAAACTTTTTGCATTTTCCCCATTCAATGTCTAACATTGGGTGTGTGTTGATTCATTTTTTGCTGCATTGTTGCATCGGTTACCTTGACAAGAGTGAGTGCTTTTGTATTTGTGAAAACCCACCTATCTTTAGAACAGGAAATACAAAACTTTTTTTTTTCTCCAGCATTCTAGTTGCGAAAGTGGATATTACTTAGAGGCGAGTAGCTGTTGTTTTGTTGGTTAGAAAATAAAAAGTGTTATCTCTATCTGTGGCAGTGAGTATAACAGTTAGGTGCGAACTAGTTTAGTAATTGCCTTGCATAGCAACAAACGCTGATTTGATTTGATTTGGAACAGAGGAAAACAAATTTCCCTGGTCGCAATGGAAGCAATGTCATGGCTGCGTACGCGGTAGTGGGTGCCGTGGATACGGTCGGAGTTCTGCTAATTATATTTACGTTAACAGTATCTCGAATATGACCGCATGCGGAACAGCATAAGAATCTGTTACGCAAGTGAACTTGAACAAGCACCTGAACCTTGAAGCGATTCGAGCTCGAACTCTAAAGAGTTCGTTCAGTTATGTATCTTTATTTTTACGTAACTTGTCCGTGAGTGGTGTCTACGTGTGCCTGCATTATTTTAATTTACAATCAAGAAGAGCGCAGAGATAACTTTTGGACTTGGGAATACGTATAGTACAGTCTGTCAGGCAAGAGGAAGTGTGTATTACACTTGGCGACAGTTAAGAAATCTTATCTTTTTTAGTAAATCCGCTTCGTTTATACACACAGACATTTGACATTCAGGCCAAAGAAATGAAAAAAAAATATATTAAATTTGCGATAATTCTATGAAAATACTAGGCAGATATATTCAATGCGAAAGCTAGGAAGGCCGCGAATCAACCGCAGCGGGTTATCATGTGTGAGGTTGTTTTTATAACTTTAAACAAAGTGGCTCCTTCCTCATGTTCATTGTACGTAAGTATTGTGTACATAACGGCATAGAAAAGCCAGTTATTACTATTGAAATATATTTTGAGATTTTGCTAACATGCAAGTCAAAGGTATCCATTTGTGAGCGGTACCATTCACCAGGACAAGCAGTTCCTAGAGGATTCAAGTGAAGGTCTGAAAATGAAACATCCGTTTAATTCTGTAGGACCAAGGGCAATTTAATCTACAATGCTTATTGAAGTTTTGGCAATGAAGCAGGCAAAAGCGAATTACACGAAGCAAGTTTTCGCTTTCGCGTGATTCTTTTTTATAAATAAACTAGCTGACCCGGCGAACTTCGTACCGCCTAAAATTGATTAAATTATTAACATCCCTTTTGATAGTTGAACCTCTCTATTGAACGAATGAAACTCCCTTGGAATTAAATTGAGTTCAATGCGTAGAAACGAATTCATAGATTTTCGGGTCGGCTTCTTGATCGTTTTTTTTCCGCGCTTATGGTTGAATAGAGTTGGTCCGGTGAGATTTTCTCAATCAACCAAATCAACCAAAGCAGGATGTGGGCAATCGGCAATCCTAGCTTCTGCCATTCGACCGAATACATCCAGAAACGCGATTGTCCAAAAACATTGTGCTTACCGATGAAGGCCATGATCGCTTTTCGCTTTTCGCTTTTCTTTGAAAAATCGTACGGTGATGTAATGTTGGTCGCTTGAAAAAGCCCGGGAAAAGTAAGTATCACAGTTCGGATAATTTTTAGTCACTTCACTTTCGATATAGGTGCTATAGAACATTAAATATCAATAGTTGCGATTGCGACTTGTGAACACGGTGTTCCAGTGCTTAGTATCCTGGACTATTTGAGCGTTCGGCCTACGCCCACATATGCCACATGCCACATGCCACATCACATATTCTTAAATGCTTGCGATTTGCGTCCACCACCCCAAAGCAGACCAAGAACGGAACTATCGGGTTAACCATACCCATCCACAAAATTTCACTGAAATTGGTTGAGCGCATCCACAAAATTTCATTGAAATCACTTGATTGGTTTCGAAGATTGACTACAGCTCCACCTGTCGGGTGGGCACCAAAACTATGCTTTCTTTTAAGCTGCAACCAATCATACATACCCACAAAATTTAATTTAAAGTGGTCGAGGGCTTTCTGAGGTCGACAACACATGTATGTTCATTAAAATGTCTATAACTCTTATAACCAATACATACAAAGACCGTACACACATTCAAACCTTGGTATTGACGTCACCTTTCATTTGAAGTTTCCAGAAACAAAATCGGTTCACGCATTAAGAGAACATCAATTCAAACACAATCCGACTAATTTTGATATATACAGGGTGTCCGCCGGGAAAATATACTACTTCGTTTGTTTATAATTTTTGATTAAATGAAAGAGAATGGATCTTATATTGATAAATGTTTTATTTAATGTCGGCAATTATGTATGGAATACAATAGCAGGTAAATGTCCGTTAGTCTCACAAATGCGAGCCCTTTTGAGCACATTTTTCATTACATTCTCACACATTTCACGCGGTATTTCATTAATTTCATCACGAATTTGTTTCGAGTTGCTCAAGCGTTTCTGCTTTGTTTGCATAAACCTTGCTTTTCAACAAAAAGAAGTCCGGATCAGTCAAATCAGGCGACCGTGGAGGCCAATCAACGTCGCCATTTCTTGAAATAACTTGTTGTGGAAAGAGGTCTCGCAGTAATTCCATTGTAATCCTGGCTGTATGCGATGTGGCACCGTCTTGTTGATACCACATGTTAATCAAGCCCAAAGCATTAAGTTGTGGCGTTAAAAAGTTTTCAATCGTAACGATATCGCTCCCCATTCACAGTTACCGTTACGCCGTTTTCATTTTCAAAGAAGTAAGGTCCAATGATTCCTCCTGACCAAATTGCACACCAGACTGTAACTTTTAATGGATGCAAAGGTGACTGATGAATATTTTGAGGGTTTTCCATTGCCCAGAACCGACTATTCTGTTTATTCACATATCCATTCAAATGAAAATGTGTTCTCCCAAAAAGTTCACCTAACAGTAATCGATGATTGTTTTTGATAAAATGTTTTAACGATTAAAACACGTTGGTTTATCGAATATTTTTCCATAATAAATTTGCCACGTGTCTACTTCACGACTGCCAAATATGAACTGTCAAGACTAATGTTTACCAAAATGGCGGCAAAACAAAGTAGTATACCTTCCCGGCGGACACCCTGTAGAAGGAGATAGATGAAACACGAAATGTGCCTACAGCGCCACCTGTTGAGAATTATCCGAATTTTAATTTTTCCCAAACCATCCCTGATTCAAGACAAACAAAAAGAAAAAAAAAATCATTCAAATCCGATTTACCCGACTATATTTGTTATTAATATGTGGAAAAAACCCAAAATGTACTGAAATTCATGTGTTTTTTCACACACCCACAACACACACATAAGTTTTCCGATTTCAACCAAACTTCAACAAAACCATATATAGACCAATTCCAAAGATGTGTGAAAGTTTGGTTAAAATCAGTAAATGCTTTAAGGCGTGAATCGGCGACAAACGAACACAATTTCAAGGCTCAATTTTTATAGATGAATAAGTTGTTTGCAGGCGAAAACGATTGAACATTTTCATCGTACAGAATTATAATGTCCAAATGCTGATATTTTCTTAGTTAAATTCAGCAGGCACTCATCTAATTGTCGCATTGTGTTATAGGCTGCAGGTATTCAACCTAGCTCGGCATCAAGCATCCTATTCCAATTAAAAAATAAATTTGTACGTAACTTGTTTGCTCATTTGTTCACTCCTGTCATATCAGAATGATTAATTATTCTATAGCTCTGTCGCACATTAAAATTAAAATCTCTTCTCAATTCAAATCTGAGTGCTGTCACGTTCATGATGCACGAGCACGAGTCATCTCCGCGTGTCACTTGCATTAAGCTTCATTAAGTGAAGTACAATACCCTATTCCAGTCTCCATCTGAAAGCTGTATTCTTGATTGAATAAATTAGAAAAGAATAAAATAGCTGTGACCGCCCCCTTCCCAACCCCTGTTCACAACTAAACGAGCACGACTGGCTAAATCACGTGGCAAACCACTAAAGTAATTACACAGCCGTGTAACTCAAATTATAATGCTCTAAAACCCTGCGAGAAGTAAGTCGACAAACGCAAATTAGGAACGTCAATTAAGGCATTGGAAATGCGGTGCTTTTCTGCAGAGAGCGTCATCCTTACGACGGAATCCCAGTATTGGTGTAACGATTTGAAATGAAACCGAATCCATTTTAGCCCACTTTTGCAATTCTATTGATTTTTTTTTTCTGCATATTCCTTTCCCTTTTTTTTTATTTTGTTTTGCTCTGATGTGGTAAACTAAGCACATTTGCGTGTAAACAAAAGAGAAACGTAAAACTAGGTCATTGTAGTTCAGTAGACAATATCGATGATGTGTGTGTCACGGCGGCGGTCTAGTATACCTTCTTAAGAGTCACCTTACATCACCAGAGGTACAACCGCTGCCGTCACCACGAATAGTCAGCAACATTCTGTTGTAGAACATTCTATTACAATTTTGTTTGCACAGACAAATGCGGTGTCGTTCACCTTTTTATGGAAACATCAAGCGTAGGCTGTTTTAAGTCCACCGTTTAAGGTCATGTTGCATTCAAACTGGTATAACTACGAGTGTATGTAAATGTCGACGGACATTGACGCGCTCGTTTTCATTCGTTAAGTGCACAATAAAAAAATTAATTAGCATGCTTCTTGTGCATGACATAGGTAGCAGTCGTATGGTATTGCAAAACAGAGTGATGTGAGTGCCAAGTTATACGATATAATTAGGGCAGACGGCAGATTGTAGAAAGTACATTTCGGCAATGTGGCGAATGGAGATAAGTCGCATACAATAACAAGTTAAGTGACCTTCATAAGACTAGTTTCTTTTTTGCAAAATGTTTCGTTCAATGTTTTTGCACTGTTAGTGCGACAGAAAACAGAAAAATAATGCGTCTCACTTTTGCATTCTTTTTAAGGCAACCTTTCCGTTCGTTTTGTGGTCCTTAACAAGAAATTCATTTACGCTTACCACAACAATTGGTCTTACTAAATTTGTTGTTGTAAAATGTAAAACTAAAAATCGATAAGACGAACTCTGACAAGGGGACCATGTGCAGCAGGTTTCGCAAACCAAGGTATTTCTTTTGAAGTTGTTGTGAGTAGTTTTGCACAGGGGGATTCAGAAAAACACAGATCCGTGCAGAGAATTGGAAAATTTCCAGGTGAAAGAAAGCGAAATAGTTTCCCAGAAATATCCAGGGACTTCAATTGCGATGTTCTCACTCCTATATAAATGTACACATAACTTGTTTCCCTGATGTTAAGTTTTTGTTTTTGAAATTCCGCATTACGGTTTTTGAATTTCAATAAAGTTGAGCAGACCAACCTACATCATCTGCGAGCTGATCAAACGATAAATTGATAAATATATTAGAGGAAAGAATGGACCCCAACACAGAACCTTGAGTTACTCCCAGATTGAAGAACTGGATTTATCAATTTTTAATTAATTAATTAATTAAAGGTAATGTGGACATTTACAAGGCTTTTGTTATGTTAACGAATAAGCTTCCATTGAACTTTTTTCCGCATATGAGCTAGATAAAGTTCTAAGCTCGAAATTCGACAGTAAGATTAGTCCCTAGACGATGTGCAAATGCTGGTTTAATGAAACCATGTTTTTCTGCTCTCAATCAACTTAAAAGCTTTTATTGCGACCCCCTGGGCGTCACCATCGTCCACATACCTCAGGAGCTGGACGGATCTGTTGAAGATAGCGCCTCAGGCGGGATAATGCAAGATCGAAGCTTGTTCTTAGTGGGTAATGGGCTTAACTTCCGGAGAAACACAAATAACAGACAAACGAAGATAGACCTAGGGTCCAAGTTGAACCTGGTGCGCCAAATATTTATTTTATTTTGTTGAAGATTTTTGCAAACTAATAGTTAAACTAGTACCTGTTTATAATTATTCACTGTAGCCTTCGAATTTATCTAAGCTTTTTCAATTATTTAATTTTTCATTCGTTCAATACATTTTCATAGTTCAAGATATTGCTCTATTTTCTTTTCTGCTCCGCAAGATTTTTACAAGCCCAAGAGATCAGGTTATAATGGACTGTTTGTATTCGGACTCGCGTATTCTATACAACCTGAGACAAGTACGGAGACACTGCCTTTCACACATCAAAAAATGTTCCGACCTATAGGAGGGAGCTACTTTCAAACAGATTGAAGACCCGCAATGATCGCCCTGATTGAGGCCATGTGTTCTTATCAGAGCGTATGTCATTTTGACCACAAGCAAGGCAAGACAAAATTTTAGCCAGGGCACTCATTCCGTAATTTTTCAGTAGATTGTCGTCGAAACGGTAGACCTCAAAAAGTAGCAACTAAGTGCGAAAATTATGAGTTTGAGACCTTAATCCAGTTCATTTTCTACAACTGTAATGAAAGCTGACGATAGTGAAGCAAATTCGGGCAAAATATAACTTTTTATGGTCATCAAAGTTTCAAAAACGATATCGTCCCGACGATTATTGTTATACGGAATCTGCCACCAGGTGTGAAAATACCTGACTACGCTTTTAGTCCGATTGTTTCTATTGCAACAGTTCAAATGGGATCAAAGTCACTCAGCGAAAGAATGTTTTTCACCGCGACTTTCGGATCTAACAGGAACGTCACTAAAACGTTTGCGTAGCCAATAGTATGTTTAAGGAGATTACTCTCCTCCATGCTGTAAGTCGTTTTTGATTCCCAAGACATTGCCCGAAGGTTGCAGGGTTTAAAAACAAACATTTTCCCCATAACCGTCTTGTAAATCATTTAAAGCTGTGGTTTTTGTATACCAACTGTATCGTAGCTCAGGGAAGTTAAAGACCAAAAAATACAAACCGTCACACGCTCTAATTTAGAAATATCACACCGTCAGAACAATTAATAAAACAACGCAATTTTGAGTGGAAAGACTGACTCCCGTCATACAAATCGAAGAACCTTCTCGGTCCTCCGTTAAGTTCATATATTTTCACAATACATCGACAGCAGAGTTGCAATACTCATGCAGTTCGATACACCAACCATTTGATATTGAAGACCTTCTCAAAGTCACTAGGCAGAATTTCTTCTCGCGGAAGAGTCATGAAACAGAAAACACCTTATCCGGACTGTGGATTGATCTAATTTTCTTCATTCAGTAGCAGGTTTTACTAACCGAAGACTTACAAGGTTTTTATAGAAATTTTCTTCGTTACAGCGTATACTTTTCATTGCGCTCGATTGCATTATTCAAAAACATAAAATATGCATTAGTCAGCAGCATTGTAAAATCGCGCACCAAAGATTTTAATATTTTAATTGTGCCCACTGAAGCCCACAAAATCGTCGTGTTATTTCGGAAAGAATACTACCTCATTCCTAAACGACTCACGCACAGCGCATTACATAAAAATAGTAACAAAAATGTTGCGTATACGACTAGATTATCGAACACTTTAATCATTCGCTAAAAATAATAAAAACAAAAAAGTGTGCCTCCCCCAATACGTAGGTTTTTATTTGTTTTTCTGAGGGTTAATTATCGAAGTGTCATCGCCCCGTTTTACGCATTCTAATTCCAAACCGCTTAGTCAACAGTTGCGAGTTCCAAAATATCTCTTATAAGTGTGTGTGGTATTTTAAAAATAAACAATTTCATCTCTTCTTCGACGCATTGATCGAAAAATAAGAAAAATAAGAAAAACAAGTAGAAGTGTTATCATCACGATAAAAATAAGTCCTTTCACCAACTTTCATTCGCCTATGTCAATTCCTTTGGGTGCTATCGTGCTTTCAACTGACAGACAGACGGACAGACGGACATGGCGAAATCGATTCAGAATGTGATCCTGATTCAGAATATATTAATATACTTTATGAGGTCTCCGGTGACTCCTTCTTGGCGTTACAAATGTAATGACAAAGTGAATATACAAAAGAAAACTAATCCTTCAGAGACTCGTTTAAAAATGTGTATAATCACCTTCAGTTTCAACCGCAAATATCTGGTGTCGTCGTGGAAACCTTTTCACATGGTTAAGGGTTAAATTATTCATTTTCATGCACCTATCCCCCAGTGACAACCATTTAATGTTATTACCTCTAAAAGTTTAAATCCATTTCTTAATAGCATTTATTGATTCATATGTAGCTCATGCGGGCCACCCAAAGGGATTTGCAACGCGCAAAACTGTCCTCGTTAAGAGAGGCCAACGCAAACTCCTACATCGTGTGGTTCGGGTCGTCCTTTTTATGCCTGGTGTGGTGTTTGGTGTTCGCCTCGTATGTCAAGGTAATGAAAATTCTCGCATGGAAAGCATGCCAGCTAAGGAGCTGGTTAAAAATATATATCCCTTGATAGTCTCGAAGATTTGTTGCCTGTTTGCACTTTTGCTTTTGGCATACGTCAGTTTATTTAAATTGTAGCACAGCTATACGCGTAGGCCAGTCAGAGGGATAGTTTGGGTAGAAAAGAGGCCGACACGGGCCCTGTGGACTTGTGTGTGGCGATGCGGTGGCATACGCGTCAAATAAACAATTTGTCCTTTTGTTTGTTCGGTCCATAATCTTGGTAGAGGCAGACGGTATTCATTAAAATAGAATTTTCCTCAGCTGCGTGGGATGTTTGTAATCAATGGTAATTTTGTCAGGGGTTAGGTTCACTTGAATGAAGGCAGAAATTATCTGTAAGGACATTTTTATGAATCGAATATCGAGACATCAACAAGTTAGTTGATTTAATTAGCCTTTATTGTTAGTGGGAAGCTTACAAAATCCATAATGAGCGTAGTTTTGCAGTAAATAAAGGAAGACACTATTTTCGTACACACAGTGTTTATGGTGGAGGAGTCGAGTTTTCGGAGCAACTCGTCTTAATGGCAGTGTAATGTTGCACCGTTTGGCTGATTGACCAATTCAACAAAAACAATGGACCGGCCAAACGATCGACCTATAAATACTCAATTCTTTCGAAAAGTGGGTCATAACTCCAGTAGTCGAACACTTAGTGGGTCATTGTAAAATAATCACTAACTGTGAGAGAACCGTTGCATTTAATATGCCAAGAAAAATGAATGAGCTGCCATAACTCAAACATTTTAAAATAACGTTAAGTTTTTCCCTGTAATTGTTATTGTTTTTTTATAAGAAAATAAAAACTGAAAAAAAAGCATTAAGTTTTTTTAAAGTTTCCTTACTTTGAACGCTAGATCTCGTGTATATATAGAATATTAATATTAAGAAAATGAGAAAAATTCATATTTTTGGTTTTATTTAAAACATAAAAACAGTAACAAAACAACTTAAAAGGAAATAAATAAATAGAATTCAACAACAATTAAAAATAAAACTTGTACATTAATTCAGTCTTGAACACACTAGTGTTCGAATAGGAAACTCGAAGAAGTCTGGTTCCCTATGATCGAACGGTCAAAAAATAGTAAAATTATTATGTTTTCAGATAAAGTCTTTACTAAAAAGACATAAAGTAGATATAAACTAATGAAAGCATTGGAAATAAACATTTACCTGCATTTTCAAACAAAAAAACGCACTTTCCTCCGACAATCGCAACAGTTGTTTTTTTTTCTACTGAACTCTACCGCACTCAAACGCATTCCCTAAAGACTCAATTTAAATTGCAATTTTGAAACGTTAACAATAATATTGTACCAGTTGATATTGCAAAATCGATTAAAGGTAATACCACAAATGTAGCATTTTGCGTTTGTACGAGTTGAAAATCTTAAAAATATACAGCTGTGTAGCTTTTTACAAAAAGTGTTCGACTACTGGGAGTGTTCGGAATTAGGCGACCCTACCCTATCGACTCTTAATTAGAATTGTTAAAATAATCGAGGCAATTCAACACATTCCTGGCAAGCCAATTCATTTTGCACAACTGCTTATGAGGCAAAACAGGATCAATGGGGGTGCCCATGAGCATCAATCTCAAAAGAAATTATATTCCGCAATGTAGGGCTGTAACAAATAGTATTGACTTTATATTTCGCCCATACAATGTTTCTGGTCATGCCCACTTTTCGTGCGCGTTTTTCTGCAAAGGTAAAGTTTTGTCAAAAACATATTTATAAATATTTAAACCTTTTCAAATCTCTAGATAACATTTAAAAAAAAAACCCAACAAAATGAAATGTACCCCAATTTAGTTATTCCATGATGTCCGATGTGAATTTTTGACGTTACACCGTTAAACACTGGAATTCGTAAGTACCTAGCCTCGGCGTTCTATTAAAGATATATTTTTTTTTAAATTAAAGTCCCATGCCCAGCTGGCTGACACTGCGAACTGATAGATCTATTGTATCAATGGAGAAAGGATAATCCAAGAAACGTGCAACCTCCCTGATGAAGATTAATAAGTCCTTAGTGGCAGGGTGCACAATATCTGCAGGTGAATACGGGTCTCTCTATTAAAGACACGTTTTCTCAACCAATGAAAAGCCGGGCAGTCACAGAAAATGTGTTCAGAGGATTCGACGTCCTCCAGACGGAATCTACATTTTGTTTCCGGACAGAGGTTAATTTTGTTGAGGTGATACCTAAGGTCACAATAACCTGTGAAGCCCACTAGCTTACTTATATTATCCTTACTGAGACTAAGGATTTCCTTGTAGGAGTAAGGATTAATTAATCGTTTGGATTGTCTTAGACCAGGGACATATTTTTAGTGTTCAAGACGAAGTTGTTTTTCCCATTTATTAATTATCCTTAGCGCAGTAGCCGAATTGACTGCAGTAGGGATCTGGTCCACAGAGATTCGATTCGGAACCAGCCCTGGCTAGTTTGTCTGCTGTTCGCTGATGACCCGGTACCCAGCCAAGTTGTGTTTGGATAGGGTTTGCAGAGCTTCGTGACAGCATTTAACTGTTTGGGAGTTCATTGTATTGGACATGCTAAAGCTTGTAAAGCTGTCTGACTATCTGTAAAAAAAATTTTTTATAATGGCACCTTGTATACCTTTGTTTGGAAATTAAAAAATAAATAGTTGGCGCAACAGGTCTGTAGGGACCCTAGGCCTAGCTTCTTACAACCATTCGTTTGTGTGAGTTTTTCATTTTTGGGCTGAATGGAAGGGATCTACAATTTATGCCGGGCCCAAACGGCAAATTGAGAAGCTCCTTCATGACAGTTACACTCTCGGATGCTTGTCAGACGTTCACGAGAGGTGGCGCAGCGGAAAAAAACCATAAGTTGGTATTTGGGCTTTTTCGGGATTCGAAAATTAGGTCAGCGCAAATTTCGATGGATTTGCATTTGAAAAAACGTGGGACACGTTCCCATGGGTATCGAGACTTTTGTGTTGGGTCCAAAGACACCAGCTCCAACTCCGGAATCCATCGTTGATCCGTCGGTGTACCTGAATATGTTTTTTTTTGAGTGCGCCTAAAGGTAGACACCTTTTTCATCATTTTGCATGTCAGTTTCGCAACTTCCAAGGCACAAGTGAATTCACAAACAATTACTAGCCCCATTGTCTATGGCAGATAAAACAGAAAACAAAGAAAAATGGCTAAAAAAAGGTAGTGCCTTTGACTCCAATGTGCACTTAAAATCCGTTCGTGTGTATCCATCCCCAAAACACTAATTTCCCCGCCCAAAAAACAACAGGCTAACGAGCGATAGCGATATTCAATGCAATAAATTAGTTTTAGTTTATTTTGATTACCCGGTGTTTGTGTATCACTCCGTACACAGAGTTTATTGCGTCACTAGCTACGCGCTGATTAGCCCTTGTATCCAGTCTTATCTCTCGGACGATCTGTCTCTCGACATCACTTGCATTTTATCTACTTATATATTAAAGAGAACCGCCAAAAGAGAACAACCAGATAAAAGAGACTAAAGTTCAATCTCAAACACGTGCCATCCGATTTTGTTGTTAATTAAGAATAACACTGAATTTTTCCACAGTGTATACCGCCTCCGGCTCTTTAATGAATGTCTGGCTGAGCAAACAAACAGCATGTGACACTTGTTCGCGTGACTCACTGGGCAACTATTCAAGGCCTGATTTTTGTTTAAACACTCGGCCGAATTGCACTTCCAAGATTGTGTAGATAGCGTTCGGAGAAGACGCCCGTTCAAATACTTCATCTCTTCGCTTTTCCATGGAACGCAATGTAAACGTTTACCTACATTGAATGTCGTTAGAAAGGAATACAAAAGAAGACTGCCTGTAACTAAACCCGTAATTAATTCCTCTTTATTTGCTTTAGATTAACACAATAGATACATAGATACTGAACAAAATACAACGACGCGCCATATCAATGTTTCGATTTCTTGACCTTTATGGCATACTGATATATCCCCAAGAGTCCCGACAGTGTCCCGATCACCCCCACTTTCCAACTGGATATCTCTCCTCCCCAGAGACAGCCTTTCGGCAGCGAACTAACTGCGTGCACCAAATCCAGACTCATCCTCACAACAGTAATCGATTCCATGATGCGCTGCTGCTCGTTCTTCTTCCACTCGTCCGCATCCTTTCGCAGACCACTTGCAAAATGCTTCTCGTGATAGTCACGCAAAACCCTCGTCAGGTTAAGAAACGTCGACAAACTCCAGAATGCCGAACTGATTGTGTCCCATTTGCTGGGGTCGTTTAATTGAATAATATTGTGAGTTGAGAGCCAGCATATCTTGTCAACGGGGAAGTACAGAAGGTCGACAATGTTTGTCAGCACACCCAGTACGGCGTCCACACGGTGGTTCTCCTCCCTGCCTAGTCCGTACTGCAGCGCATACAGGATTGTGGGCATATCATCAATCAGACGGAGAGTAGCACGAGCTTGCGCCAGCTTCGAACTGAAGGTGTAGAATTTCTTGGCTTGGTCAGGACTTACAGCTGAATTCGGTGTGGCCAGCACTTTTGCTGTGTAGCACAGTATTTTCATTACCTTATCGCGTCCGCCATAGCTGGCAATGATGTCGCAAAATAGTCTGCAATGATCTGCCATGTTCGACGTGTCTCGATACAAAACACACACTAACTGATTGTATTGTCAAAAATATCTACGAACTTCATTTAAAATTGCACTTTTCTATAGGCTACACACGTAATCAATTTTATGAAACCCGTTTTACAGCGTACAAATCACAATATTTACGGAACAGTCAGTGAAAAGTAACAAAAGGTCGTTTCCCACTCAGTGGAACTGTCAAACCAATTGAGAGTTTTACTCGAGTAGGTATTTGCTCATGCTGTCGTGTTGTTCAGCAGTGTTGCCACTTTGGTACTTTTATGCGGATTATTTAGGTACTTCCAATGGTGGTAGTTTAAACTTTTAGTAATTCATCTTATTGTTACAATAGATAGATAATTTTTCTATGCAAAATCTAGCCACTGGGAGTTGGTAAAATTTATTTCACACTAAAAATTATCGCAATTTTACTTTAGAATTGAAATTTTCGTATAAATTAAATAAAGAACTACGGGAGAAGATCGGTTCGACCGCGAAATACATGGAGAGTATTAGTGAAGGACCTTTTTTTTTTTTTTTAGTTTATCAAGGTGAACTTGTTATTTGGGCACTCAGTCTGGAATTTGTGTATTTACAAGTCTGATATTATCAATTGTGTCTTAATGGTCAGTGTCGTTGGACGAGTAATGCTGATCCACTCTATTTAAGCCCAAGTCACAATAATCCGAGTGTTCAAAATTTAACACAATTTAGTTGAAACCCCGTGCAAATTTATTCAATTAGAGCTATTTACGCTTGAAAAAAAAAAACCTGACAAGTGACAAGAAAGTTTACATTCACAATGCCTGTTTTTCTATTCATTTTTAAAAATTAATACAAATTGACAATTGCATGAATTGAATAATTGATATAATTGACATAAATAGTTAGTTGACAATCGCAAATGATTTGGCATGATTTGTGCATAAATTTAAATATTTCATGTGATAATTTGTAGAAAGTTTTTTCACAATCTACGCAGAAAAAAGTGTCCCTAGTACAAAATCGAAATCTCAATTGAAAAATCAAAATGGGCAACACTAGTCATCCGCAAAACTCATAAATGAGAAATGAAATGAAGACATGCGCTCTCGCTCTCGTCTTTTTCTTTCGCGTTTCCCATCTGTTTATTGTTTACATTTTTTTATACTACTTTAATCGAAAACATGTGAGGCGAACAATAATTATACACACAATCTTCGCACCGTTAGGCCACACCACTCTGCCTGCGAGAGCGTATTCATAGTCGAGGTGCTTTTCCGGTTTCTTCTAATTTATTTTTAAGTGGAACAAACTACATTCTTCCGACCTAACGAAATTAGATAATCAAGACGGGAACACGAAATTTGACTTTCAAATCATTTATTTAATTGTTTTGCTTAAAGGCTGGAGAAAAAAATAAAAGAACGAAACCACTTTTGCTTGTACTCTGAGAGAAGAACTCACTTGGGTGTTTCACTCAATAATGACATCTGCTGTGGCGTGGTTGGGTGGAACTGGTTTGCTGTCGGCAGTTTTGCTCACCATTATGCTGTGAGAAAGAATGGGATGGAAATTTTATAATTTGTCTTAGCCTAGTCGTTGCTCGTTGCCCATTTGTGTGGTGTTGCCAGTTGGTGAATGCGACTTTTTAGTTTTAAGATTGTAAGCAAATGATTGGGCGGATATTATAACAAGACGAATGGTTCGTGCAAGAACCTAAATTGAGATGTAGTGGTTACAATTTCCTTTTATATTAACGAATTCGTTCTATGTTTGTGCTCATTTCAAATAGACTTCGATTGCAAATGCTTAAAAGTGATTAGCGCTATTTTTGAAAGCCAACACTAAATGTAATTGTTTAACAGAAAATATTTGAACAAGTGCTACTGCGATGAAGGTTTATTATTCACCCAATCGAGTTGAAATAATATTTGCTTTTAGAACTTTGCTTATAGCTACAGCAGTTAACTGCAGGACTTGAACCTTGAAAGCAAGAAATTACCTGCTAGTAACGGGTATGTCAAGAAAGTTTTGTAACGACAATGCTCGCATATTTTTCATTAAATCAACGTTGAGTAGATATCCGTAAAATGGAAGGAAAGTAGATTTCAACCCCAATAGCCATAATGTAATCGCAGGCAACGTTGACTGTACTTTTGTAACCTTATACATTTTTTAATATGAACATACCTAGAGTGTTCTACACATTTTACTGATTTGTTTTCTTTTCTGATGAATTTCAGTAAAGTGACACAGTATGAAAGACACGAACAGCTTTCGTATGACAGGGGTAAATATTTGCATTTTAAAAGTGACGTCTGATGCGTCGTGTTTGTTCGGGAAGCGAAAATATGATTCTATGGGTACAGGCAGATAAGACTCAAAAGAACGAGTAATCAAAAATGTTTCCTCTTAAAGGTTCAACCAAGAATGGTACTTTGGGCGGGTTTACAGGGCGATGAGATCAGAGAGGGGTTTTACACGTCATGTAACTTGAAGGTTTGAAAAAATTCTTAAACATGGCGCCGTACTAATAACAAATTTTAGTCACGACTTTAAATTAACGCAAGCTCACAATTGCGAAATTTGTATGGCAAATATAGTATAATAATAATATAATACTAATAAAATTTAGAGTCAAGACTGAATATGTTTATTGGTAAGGCCACTATGTGTATGCATGTAATACACTCAGAAAAAAGAAAAAGATTGTTAAGCGAAGAATTTTGAGATTCTTAAAAAATTGTAAGTTAAAAGTTCTTGTTTCAAATATTATTTTTGTTAACAAGAACTCGTTTTTAAGTATTCAAGAATCAGGTATTCAGCGTAAGAATAAAATACTCTCCATAAGTATTTTATTAGTTCATTGACAAGTTCATTATTATTTTTTGAGTGTATAGAGGAAAATTGACAGTCATTTTTGACACAGGAATAACCGACTGTGTGAGAGATAGACAGTTGATAGACGTTGAAAAGGGAAGGACTAGGAGGTAAAGCTGTTCGATGTGTTGGCTGGAGAAAAGAACTCCGAGGTTTAAGACCCCATCGGAGATATGGACTCAGTTTTTCGAATGCGATACAAGGAGGCTCCTTAAACTTGTAAAATTTGTCAACAGTCTTGCAAGCAGTTCCACTAGAAGTTAAATCGTGGTAACAGATCTGCAAACAAGTTCTTCTGGCAGACCATATATCATTGAAGGAGGAAAAAATGACTAAGTGAGCAGGCTTCTAAAATGTCTCAACTGAATCCAAAAACAGGGCATTGAGGATGACAGAATCTTCGTTTTAAGGGGGAAAGCCGGGAAATTTGCAATGAAATCTGTAAGCTGATGTATTTGCCTGAGTGAAAGTGGCGAAATACCTGGCGATTGGGAAACTTCTTCATTATGGCCAAAGAAAAGGAATAAAACATACATACTCGTTTATCACTTTCTTTCTATGAAAGTCTGGGCCAAAGTATTAAAAACGTTCCGCAGAGTTATGGTCGAATTAAGGTTGATGGATTACATGTGCGATTTTCGTTTAGACAGGATCATAATCGACGAGTTATTCACTACTTAGAATAATATATTGAGCAAGTATTTATTGGAATGGAGCAGTCTATGCTTCAACTATTTGCTCTAGATAGACACATGTCCCTCACTTGGACTTTGTTTGACAAAATGATGTTCACACCGTCTAATAACTTTATTCACTCTTAACAGATATTAGTGTACGATATTACAAGCCTCCGATGGCTCTCGTTGACGGCAAAATTAAAATGAAATCGAAAACCCAATTGAAACTTTTAACTGCAAATTTATTTATAAAGGGAAGCATACAAATTGCGCAATGACCTTTTGAACTTGCTAGACTAATACCGGGATTTCTAAATGCAAGATGATGATTTCATCCTCCTCCTGCTTCCCAATTTGAAGCACTCAATCATCCACCCTGTGTTTAATGAGAGAAGTTCACTTTCAACAGTTCGTGTTGTTCTCGCAAGGGCACGTTAGCTCGTAATGTCCAGCACTATCGACTCTGGGCGCCACTTATAAAAAAAATGGCGACATTTTTCCATACAAAATTACATATTGTGACCTACTAAATTATAGTTAAAAATAATTACTAGTAAGGCCCTCTTTTCTGTCTATAAACGAGAAACTACAAAAAGAAACATGATTCTATTGAAAAGTGGTAATGCCCGAAATGACATTCGACTTAGGAAAGTGCCTGTGGGTGTAAAGATATATGCAGAGAGCCAAGTCGAGCCAGTAAGATAATTTAAAGCTAAATAAACACCCCATATTGATATCGACTGATCAATTTGTATACGTACGCCCCCAAAGGCCCATGCAATTGTCAACAACGACATACCTGCTCACACCCTGTCACGTGAAGTATTTTTCAAAAATTCTTCATGTTTATATCGACTCGTAATGAACTCACGTCAACTTGAAGCGTTTAAGTGGATTTTCGTGTACATTATCATTGCTACTTCGATAAGTCAAAGCACCTACTCGAAAATAATTCCTAACCGTAGAGGAAATGATACCGGAAAATTGCTGGTACAACTTAAACTCTGATGTCATTGAACAAAGTATTCCACTTGAGTTTTTTACTTTTGAAAACAAAAATTCCCACAAACAACTATGGCAACCGATAATTGCCAACCGAACCATCCCGCGAAATTCGTGGGCGAACATTAAAAACTGTTCGCACCAAATTCTACTTTGTAATTACACTTTATTGCCACTATACATATAAATACATCCTGCATGCCGAGCGTGGCGAATTCGCCCATCTTTCAACGAAAGACTAAACAACACGAACATTTTCAAAGACCCACCTCCGATTTGGCACGCCGAAATTGCCCGCAAGTAAATACCTACATTTCAATTTAATATTAATATTTCGGAGTACCTACCCAAATTCGATCTATTATTAGACGGCATAGACCCGTAGTCTCTATGGGTGATGCTTAAACAAACGCGCATGCAAATTTTTGCGGGGTTAATGGCGGCTAAACACTTTCACGTGGGCATTTTCGATAACGTCAAATCGCAAGTTCAAGTGCCAAATGAATAAGCAACTATGTGCGCAAATCGCCCCCAGTTAGAGTGGTGCGGTGTTGATGGTGGGAATTGGGGGGGTGTTTTGTCCACCTTAGCATTGCATTTGGCTGCCAAAAACTAAATTAAACAAAGAACGTCACATCAGCGCGTCAATTAAAAGCAATTCATACAGGCGATGGCTATTTTTATGAGTGATTGCTTGGACATCTGGCTGGGTAGTGTGGACGGTTTCAATTTATGTTAATGGCGTACAAATTCCCAGCCGCTAATAGTTTTTCTGTCCATAGGCTACTGATAACGAGGGTAAAAGGGAGAAGCAAATTAAACTAAATCCCGCTATTTGCTATTGGTTATGTAAGGTGTTATTGATTTATGGAATTCGTTCGTGCACAGACTGTGTCGGAAGAGAAATTTGGGTGTGAGAGCCAAACCAATTTATAAAGGGAATGGTGAATAAAATATTCTCAAAACGTATTCACGTGTCATGGCGTGCGTAAATATGGTACAGAAAAATATTCAAAATTAGATATAGCAGACAATTAAAAAAAAAAAAAAACAAATTTGGCAAGCGTTTCGAAGCTAACTTCAACTGGTAAATTAAAGGCGCATTTTCTTTATCATCGAACGAATTGCCGGCATGCGTTGTACCGCGTTTGAGTCAAAATTCCCAGATAACCACGTTATAGTTGGACAGTGTTGCAGTATCGCGGAAATGTTGCCTTTTCAAAAAATTGCCAGCGCTCGTATTAGAAAACAGTAGCACAATCGGCTCTAACGAGGTACCCGTCCGAACGAAAAATTCTTCGAATTTATACCTTTCGGAGGATTTTTTATTCGAGGTATTCTTCCGAACAGTTATTCGAGCAATGTTCCGATACAAATGTAACGCACTCCAGCGTTTTGTGTTGCAGTGCGATCAAGTTTGTTTTGAGTGACATTTCTGACAGAATTCTTTTCCGATATCCTCCAACAACAATCAGTCGCGGAATTTATTACCGATTTAAGCGTAGTACGCAAACTAAATTTCATCTGGTTTCCTACTTCTCTCTCCAAACATCAGCTAAATTTTGACATAGAGTACGCCGTGGATAAGTGTCACAGAAAACAGCTGTTCCTTGAAAAGACTTTCTCCAAAAATGTAATTCTCTCTTATTTCAACTATTTCTGATTCTCGTCCATGTAATACCTAATTAAAAGCGCTCATCCTTGCATACTTTTCCGCAACAGAACATCAAATACACAACGATCTGTCACAATTTAGCTTGAGGAAATGTGCCGACCCATTAAATGGACACGCTGAATTTTGACAGGCACATCAAGTACAATCTGAAACAAAAGTTTGATTATTTAGCTCGAGCTGCGTACCACCCAGCTAAATGGGTTCGCTTGAATTTAGCTCAGCTAAATTTTGGAGAGAATTTTGTACGGGAGCGAAAATTTAGCTCGAGCAGCGTACTAAGCTTTACAGTGAAGTCTAATAAATGTGAGCAATAAATTAATAATATAGCAACGCATTTTTTGGTATTTATTGCTTCAATTTGTGTTGTCAGTGGAGGATCAAGCAAAAACACAGGCATCAACGCGTTAACGCATTTATTTATTTTTTTGAGCCTCTAATGTATTCTGAGGCTCAAATATCAATAACACTTTATTGTGCACGTATTCAGACTTTTTAACCGACTGGACACAGGGAGGGTTATGTGTTTCGCGCATATCCTATGTACGTTCCTACGGTACGCCCTGTAGCATAAACGGCTTGACCGATTTTGAAGAGTGAGGTATCATAATATTCATATTCTTCCCCGGAGTGTCATAGGCTAAAAAGACAAAAATAAAAAAAAAGTTAATTTAAAAAACCAAAAAACCCGACTGACTGTAAAAAAAAAAAAATTAAAAATATATGAACAAGACGCATTTAAGTACCCATAACTACCTATTTGGCAGTCGGGGGGTACTCAATACTTATACATATATTTTTTAGACTGTGTTGGTTTATAGTCTCCGATTGTCTTGTCTTGTTCATATATTTTTAATTCTTTTTTTTACAGTCAGTCGGGTTTTTTGGTTTTTTAAATTAACTTTTTTTTATACCTACTATTCGCTGGTCGAAAAAAAAAAAGCTAGATCGGCTAACGTGAAATATTTTGGGATGATATCTGCAGCCAGGGAATAGGTGTATTTAGTATTAAATTAATTTTTATGAGCTCCAAGAGATGTTTGTATAACCCTTAATTTTAAGATTCAGGCTACTTGCAGAAATTTCTAAAAAATGTCCGTATATCCCTATACGAAATTGAATTAACTAGAGTTCGCCGAGTGGTAGAAATTCTACGATTATAGTAACCTGGCTTAAACACAAAATATTGAAAACAAATTACACACAGCATTGCATCTCTGCAGAATCAAGCGAATATGTTGTGTTTAAGGCAGTAAAAGTGGTTCTTAACTATTTCCCTTCGCCTATATATTTATACATAAAAATATTTGGGATTTTGGAACAAAGGGAAAAATCGCAACTGCTTAAAGGAAAAGTGATCCATCTGCCGGTGACAGAAAGATGTCGAAATTCGCAATATTTCATATGTAATTATTATTGGATCGTAGGCGCAGTGGCTTAGTGGCAAGTATGTTGCACTAGTAAGCAAGGGGTGTCAGGTCCGATCCCCGGAAAAACATACAAATTACATCTTAATGTGTTTGTCCACTACGTCACCTGTCACAAACGTCTGACAAACATCCCAACGTATTATAAATGTCACGAAAGTGGTTCTCAATTAGCCGTGCGGTATAAAATTGTACAAAAAAAACAACACAAAAACGAATGGTTGCGGGAAGCCAGGCCTAGGGCGCACTAACCTGTTGTGCCAATTTTTTTTTATTATTTTTTACTTTTATTTTATGATGAAAACACGATCAAGATTGAAAACTAGGAGTGTTATACACTTACAAACGTATTTATTAGATTCCCTTACGACGCATCTACGATGTTGTTTAGTTAAACATCGCGTAAAAATGTACGCAGCCTCTATGTGGCTTTGCTGAACTTTTTATTTATAAAAAAATGTCCACTGACTGTTTGCTACGCATGGTTGGTGTCTAAATTAGTACGAAACTATTACAAAAAAAAACCGAAATCTCTTACTTTTTCCCCGCGGAATAATATCAGCTGTTTCTGTGAAATAAAACTGACATCTCTCTTGTGAGATTTATTTTGTTTGTAAACAAAAATGGAGCAGCAAAAAATAAAAAGAAAACGGTCGTAAAATTGGATTTCCTCGGACAAGGTGATGAATTGAATATTAAATTAAGTCGATCATATCAATGTCGTTAACAAAATTCACGAAGCTGAATGGCATTTTTAATTAAATTTTTAGTTTCGTTTTCAATTTTCAAATCTACGCAGAAACTATGTAAACAGACATTTCAAAAACGAAAAAAAAAAATATGCAAGCTTTACGCAACCTCTAAACGCAGGCTTAGGGCAAAGTGCTTTTTGTTTATAAATAACGTTTTCCTGCATAAGGACATTTTAGAGGGTGCGTAAAGATAAGCAGACTCTACGGTGAGTTTATAAATAAGGCTGTAACTTTCTATATGTATTGATAATGAAATAGCTTGAGGCGTCAAATGAAAGAGGATTCTTTAGATCATTAATCTATTCACTATTTTTTAAAGTAAACTTGTTTCTTGTCTCTGCAATGAATGTTTTTTGACCTCAGCTCAGCCTTTTAATAACAGATTTACCTATGGCTGTCTCTAAATTGACACTCTCTAACCATTACTGCAGAGAAACCAGCATTTCTCGTCAAAAAGTCATCGATATAATTATACGTCTCCCTGTTTTTTTAGCCTTCATGCAGAGTGTATTCAAAGGGCGTTCTAGAAACGACCATCAGTTCAAATTAACCAACGTTCTAACACCACACGTTGACAGGTGCTTTGATTAATCTGGTGTACACCTTGTCTAGAAAGAAAATAAACACTTCATGCAAGACCCATAATGCCCGAATCGTTTTCTATTCGCACGACTCTCGAATCATATATTTTTCAGTTAAAGTAAGAAATCGATCAGTTACCAATCAATTACCATATCTGGCTAGAATCTAAGTACACATCTTTATAGAGAAACCGTGCGTGTGTCCATAAGCAATACGATCTTGTTGTTTATCTAACCAAGAAAGAAGAAAAACAAAAAAAAATATCACTCATACGCCCCGAGCACCCCTCTGCAAAGAAGACAACCAATTAGCACTTAAACTAACCAATTTATTTGTTGTTAATTACATTTAGAAGCAGGAAACACAAGATCACACGTCTATCTAGGTTATGAGATTCTCCATAAATTCGTATCGTTCATTTCTTACAATTTTCGATGCTAATTCCACTTGCAAATATTTTTCCAACACATCCAACTGATTATTCCATCAATCGGCAAACTGTTATTTGCGCTAATTACTGCAATCGTTCGCATATAAATACGCGTTCAAATTACATAACGTGTCATTCAGCCTGATACAGTTACAGATAAAGAAAATGAACCATTCCAACGGGTCTATTTGTTTCTGTTACGCAATAACGATAGAAAGAGATTCCACCCAACCAAGCGACATCAAATTGGATTCGATTAAATTAATTTGTTTCCGGATGCAGCGCGCCACTGTAGCCCTCACTTTCTTCTCAATTCAATTAGAAATGATATAGATATAGAAACGACTAGATACGGCTATGTGTCGTGCTATTGGATTTTCTTTGGAAGCCGGTCCTAAATTATAGTCAACCCCTTTAGTAATTTAGTAGATTGAGCAAAGCTTTGTGTGCGTCGCCAACAATTTTATGGAGCAGATTCATTTTTTTCCCCCTGAACTATACAAGTGGATAGATACTTTTGGAATTATGAATTATGGAGCAGAATTCCACTGGCTGATACATTGACAATGTGTGCAGTAAGTGGTGGTAATGAATTTTGTATGTTTGTAGCTTGTCATTGTGATAGCACATCTTCTCTTTGTACTTTTTTTAGGGTCATTCAAGGATATTTCTCTCTCTCTCTCGTTGTGTGATACTTTTTGGGTACATGCAATGTGCTGCTGTTTTTGGGTTCAAGGTTATTTCTATTAAACGGATTTTTCGGAGTGAATTGAATTTTTCATTGCATTGAGTTCGTATGGATAGTTAGATGGATACACAGGCGATGTGGCGAAAATCTTTTGAAGTCAAAGTCGGGTCCCTACAGGGATTTGGTTTCATTAATCTATTCCACAATCCTACGGAGTACAGAAGGATTTTCGGAAGTTCTTCCTTATTCAGATGGAAGATGAGCTAATTAAGGTATCATCTTATATTAAATTTTTATTATTGAATCAAGAGCGAAGAGGGCTTATCATTAAATTGGGTCGGTAATTATGCGAAGTCCTTCTGAGACAGAATTTGCTATTTAGCGGTGAACGGGAAGAACTAGAAGTCTGGTGTGGTGAATATGTAATGAACGTCTAATGGTGCCAATGGGAAAGAGCACAGGTTTCCGCTTGACAGATTTTCATAGTTCTTTTGTTTTGCTCGTATTGCTTTCAATTTCAGGTTAAGGGAGAAGGAAAATTCCGGAAAATCAATTTATTCCCAATTTTTGCATTTTACGATAGGTGGCGTTGAGCTAAACGTCAACGCGCACGACATTATTGCCGTCTGGTGGCCAACTGTTGCGGGCAAAACGGAATAATGCCGGGTGCAGCTAGTCATTGAAATAAAGAGAACATTGCCGCATTGAGTTGTACCGCATTATGTCCCTTTTGACAACCAATTGCTGAGGAATATTTTACTAAATAATGAACGCATTTGCATCCTTCATTTATTTGGTTCCCAAACGGATACTTCGAACGAAATCGGAGTTCCGAACAGATTTGACTTTCGTTTTGGAACTTCTCCCGAATGGATACCTCGAATGGTGTGATTACAACTTCCGTCGCAAAATCCGTTTAAATTTGAATTCCTGTGGATTTCGAACTACAGTACCCTAACCGACGAATTCATTAAGGCCGGTTTTATTCACTCAAAGTTGAACACAACTTGGGGATTTTTATTTTCAACTTGAGAATTTGCTTTTGTTCACTCAAAGTTGACTCGCTCAACTTTGGATATTCCGGAGCTGAGAAAACCGAAAGTTAGTCAACTTTGGGTTCGCTCAACTCCCCGAAATTAGGAGAGCAAACTTTTTTATGTATAGAATGATTTTTTTGGGGGTTTTTGACTAATTATTATTATTAATTAAAATTTCAAATAAAATATTGTTTAAATTATTGTTACGAGAGTTGGCGATAGTTTGATTCGAGCAGTGAAGAGGATAGAGAGGAGGAGAATTTGGGCTGTGAGAGACGGTAATAAAAGATAATAGCACGGAGACGGACTTGAAAAATGGGGCGACCATGACTTTATCTATCGTTTCCGTCTCTCACAGTGGACGACAATGATGGTGCTCCATCTTATAAGCTGGAATTTATTGTATATTTATTAAGTTCGCGATTTTCTTGTACGATAGATCGTGTAAAGTAAACCAGTTCTAAAGTTGTGCTGGGAACTGCTGCAAACAGCACATAACTTTTTCGCGAAAGCAAAATTCCCTCGAACCAATTTAATTTTTATATTTATATCTACCAAAAACTATAGACAAAGAATAAAATATAATCAAAGTATGCTTTGCCCGTAACGAAAATGACGGGCGAAATTCAAATCCAAAGATGAAAAACTGACATATTTTGTGTCATTTGCCCCAAATATCCCAGGGATATTTCTGAAACAGCAAGTCAACCAACTTTTGAATTTCAACTGCGGAGTTGAGTATTAAAGTAGTGAATAAAAGCAATTTTCAACTTGCCGGTCAACTCTCTCTTTCAAATCAACTCTGAAGTTGGTCAACCTCGGAGTTATCGGGAAGTTGAACAATAGTGAACAAAACGGCCCTAAATTTTTTTCCAATTCTGTAGGCCTCTTAACCCAAAGAGAAAAATGGAGCGAATACATGCAAATAGTGCACACCGTGTTCAAACGAAATTTTATCACAGGAATGTATACCTACATTTTGAAACAAACTTCCCAAGGCAGAATTACCACAGCAACCCTAATCGTATTACACTTTCTGTTTCACAAGTCGAACCTTCGCCAGTATACATTTTACTTGACCTATCTCTTTAACCTAAATAAACATTTAAAACGTACCTAACCTTGCCTTTGAAGGCAACAACAGCATGTTCCGCGTGTTTGGCTCGTTTACTTCCATCAAATACACCCGTCGCGCTATATAATTGCCACCACTTACTGTTTCCCTTCCCATTCAGCCTACCAGACAGCATTGTCCTCGAAGACCTCAGACCTCAGCTCAGACCTTAAAGACAAATGACTCTGGCGTTCATTATTCACACGACTTATCGATTTTTCTATCTCGCACAGCGATTATAATTTTAAAGATACATCAGAATAGCTTGAATATTTCATGGAATACAATTTTCTTCGGTCAATCATGCCGAGTGTTTGTGTCCCATGTCTTGGTCTATTTATGAAGCGAGCATTTTCTTGCCTCCTTCCAACCACCACGGCACCACCATTGACATTGGGACTTTTATATATCCGTAATCAAATCAATATATTTATAGTTCGACACGAATTCGAAAACAATGTGGATTGGTTCTCATTCGAGTTACAGGTGTGCCTTCACATCGTACTATTGTCAGTCGAAACTAGGCTTTTGTGCGCCTCTCTGTTTAATTGATTAGAAGCCATTTGTACTTGGACAATTTTGAAAGGTGGACGAACGTTTGACATTGAACGCAGAAGATGGGTGGTGAATATTCCGGTAGTTTGGTTGACATTGAACAAATAATTACGGGTTAAGTGTAAAAAAGTAAATGAGGGAGCGTTGTGAATTTGAAAATCCGATCCGTAATAGTAGACTAGTAATGAGCAAAAAGGACGATAATCATTAGAGGGTTCAAATGTTTTCATGGCACACATGAGAAACTCCTACGATCAAGCAAAGAAAGAGGGTAGTCAACCTTAATGAATACTCGTCTTGAAATCCACTCAGTGTAATTACATTTTCAGTGGGTAGTCCTAAAGTTTCAACAGGTCTAAGAAGTCCTTTTAGTTTAAATTCAAAAAGGGATTTCTTTTAAGGACCTTTTTCCAGTAATTAAGATAAGGGTTTGTGTTGGTCTCAAGTTTAATGGTCTAACACAAAATGACCCCCCCTGGAGTTTTATTTATAGCCTGGCAAAATTTGACCTCCAGTGGGGGGTGTGTGAGATGTTTTGGATTCGAACTGAGTAAATCAAACGTAAAGTGCAGCATTCAACGAAACAAACCACATAGGTTATGAACTTATTTCCAACTCATTGTTTGACACTGTTTTGTCGAACAAGATATATCATTACCCTTGACTGTAATAGGCTGATTGACGCCGAAATGTCAAATTAGTTAATAGCAACTAAAGCAATGAACCACGGTATACAATATGAAGTTCCCCAGGAATGCAAACTGGGTCCCCTACTTTTATTGTGCGCCAATTAAATGCTTAAATGTCTTCAAAAGAGAAGCAGGCTTTACAGTCATTCTTTTAATCTAACCTGTAGCATCGAGAGCAATGCAAGTCGATCTTCGAGTATAAGCAAGCCCCACCAATCGGCTTTTCAATGCTTCTTTGCTCTGTAAAAAAAAAAAAAAAGCGGTGTAACTTTTATTAATTGAAATTTGTTTACCTCTTTCCAGGCGTACGAGAAGCGCTTTCCCACGTGCCCGCAAATGCCCATCGTGCTGGACTGTCAAATTGTCAAAGACGAGATATTGGACAGTGGCGCCCGACGCAACACCAGTCGACGCTGTCGACTAGCAGTCGATGCACCGTACATCTTCAAGAAGCTAATCGGTGTCGAAGTAGTCTACTTTATCCAGAATAACTTTTTGGACATGGCCAACAGAACGCTCAGCATTGAGGCGGTAAACGAAAGCTTCTCGTCGCGTATTGAAATCTTTGAACGCTGTCGCTACTACTCGCATCCGGACAATCCAGATTGGACATGCTTCGATCAGACCGCAACGCTGGACATTAAGAATTTCTTTGGCTTCGAGAACTCCATGGAGAAGATGGGCATGAAGCAGTACACACAGACGACGCTGAAGGGCAAAGAGATTATCGAGTATTTCATTGAGGAACTCAAGTCGGAGGGCGTTGTGCATGTGGAACGTTGGCAGCCGCCACTCGATGCACCCGCGTCGCCTGTTGCAAAGGAGCCCACGTCGCCGGTCAATCATGAAATACTGCTGGATGGTGATTTCATTGCGAAGTATTTGGGACAACTGACACCGATGCAGGAGTCGAAATTAGTTGAGTTGAGAAAATTGGTTGGCGACATAGAGGGAATCGAAAAGATTCCGAGCTATCAGACTTTGTTGCGATTTCTTACCGCACGCGATTTTCATGTAGACAAGGCTTTTGCCACGCTCAAGGATTCTTTGAAGTGGCGTGCAGATAATAAGATTGATAACCTGTCGCATGAGTACAAGGTACCGTCGGTGGTTGTGAATCACTTTCCTGGCGGATGGCATCACCGCGATAAATGTGGGCGACCGATTTATATTTTGCGACTGGGCCATATGGATGTGAAGGGCCTCTTGAAATCAATTGGCACTGAGGGTCTTTTGAAGTTGGTAAGTCACATCGCCCTCTGTCACTCTGAAACATTCTCTTGGTTAACTTGTTTTGTCTTTCCTAGTCAATTCACATCTGTGAACAGGGCATCAAGAAGATCAACGAGTCGGCAAAGAGGCTGGGCAAGCCCGTGCTAAGCTGGTGTCTTTTGGTTGATCTAGAAGGTCTGTCGATGCGTCATCTCTGGCAGCCGGGAGTGAAGGCTCTCCTCAACATAATCGAGACTGTTGAACAACACTATCCAGAGACTATGGGCCGAGTGCTGGTTGTGCGAGCGCCTCGTGTCTTCCCCATCGCGTGGACAATCGTCAGTGCGTTCATAGGTTTGTTAAAGTAGAGACCTTATTGGTGCAAAAAGTGAATGATTTGTAAATGATTTTTAGATGAGAACACACGTTCGAAATTCCTCTTCTATGGCGGCCCCGATTGCATTCATATGAAAGACGGACTGGAGCAGTACATCGATTCGGAGACCATTCCAGATTTCTTAGGAGGCCCGTGCAAGGTACGTTTCACACCGTCGACTACTTGTTGAGACTTTGAGAAGCAGGGAAATTTCTATACTTTAGTAAATTGATGATGAATTTCCTTTGATAGCCATACATTACGGCAAATTTGGATCAGGTTGAGCAGAAGTATTTCACGCGGTGTTATATACCCACGTGTGAATGTGTAAGAAAAGTGAATTCGAGTTGCAGTTGTTGTTGAATCGCCATTGTTTGTTTTTTTTTTTTTTCTTTATTTTTGTTATTTTTCTTTTCAAGTGCTGTCTTCTCAGTTATTATTTTCACGCACACCAGCGAAACTTTAGGAAATTTGTTAACAAAATGATCACATACTCAACTCAACTCAACTCAATGGCCCATCACTTCTCAACCTCTATTCAATTATAAATAATACACAAAACATACTACTTGTTGCATACCAAACTCCCCAAACAAATTGATTATTCGATGCGAAGAAAGCAATTGTAGGCGTTTTATGATTTTGCAATGCTGTCACTATTTGTCTCGGCCTTTTCCACCCGAAAACGAAACAACTAACTGCAAAGCAAAGACGTAAACGAACATGGGGTGGGACTTTGCAACCTAAACAAGTTCATTCGAAACTACAACCTGGAGCCCTTCTCATGAAACTACAACACTAATTAATTACTAATACTGTTTTCACTTGCGGATTGCAAATTTCGATTTAATTTGCATAAGGACTCACAACCATTCGCTCCTGAGCTAAAGTTTTTGGAACAAATTGTACGACGAATTCAAAATTTGGCAGATACATACAGCTTTAACCTCGTTAGAGTAGGAAACGGCTTCTAAGCCCATTCATCACATTATATCAAATTCATGCTGTCAAGCAGGTTTCGTCTATCTAAAATGAGAAGAAAAAAATCTGTATAGGTTGTCTGTAATTCTCCTACCCCTCTCCTTAGTTTCTCGGGATAAGACCTTACCAATCAATTGGCTTCGCAACCCAAAAGAAGGGCAATTGACACGACTTATACTTTCAATTTCTGCTGAGTCAAAGTAGAGAAAGTGCCTCACTCTCACAAAGTTATAGCTATCTCTTAAAACATTCGCTTCCTCGAAATTGTACAAATTGCTTTTGTCCCCATTCACAAATAAATTCATTTTTGTTAGGAAAGTTTAACATGTGTTTCATTGATAGAACTCGAGGTCCTTCTTCGAATGCCCAGTTCCAATTTAATTTGTTTACAGTCAAAATAAAATTCCCTATACATCATTACTACACCAACCACTTTATGAATTGAATTTTAAAAACCATTTCTTTTGTTTAATCATGCTCCCAGTGTAAACGGTCCATCAACAATTCTGCACTCTGTCAAAACATTCCATTCGCAGTAGATGATATTTTTGTATTCCTCTTTCCAGTTTCTTGCTTTTACATTACTCGTTCATTGCCTGTTGGCTTGCTTCTGCTGTATCCTTTTGTCCAAACCTATTTTTCTATGTCAAAAAAAATCTACTCCAAGTATGTTGATTTGTCTAGGAATGCAATTCACTCTTCTTATCACATTACAAAAAAAAAATATAATATCTCGTCCATCAAACACGCTGCAATGCGCAAAATTTCGTTTGTCCTGTTACCGTTTTTGTTTGTCAATTGGCCACCTGTTCGTCTAAATTGCAACAACCAACAAATAAAAAAAAAAAAAACTCATATTGCCAAGAATTTGTTCACATTTGTTCGCTCATTTCTGCACACTTGCATCATCCACTTTTGACTAACTTGACACATATTTTCAACATTCTAGACACTCATCCATGAGGGCGGTTTGATTCCGAAAACTCTTTACAAAATGAACAGCGAGGAGGAAGAGGCTCATGTGGACGGAACACTCGCCCATGAACACCAGAATCTCTACAAGACAGTGGAATTGAAAACTGGCTACATTCACGAGGTGGTAATAAAGAACAACGACCCCAAAAGTGTTCTAACCTGGGACTTTGATGTGATGCGTAGTGACTTGCATTTCACACTGTATCGGACAACTAAGGATTTGCCAGCGAAAAATGGTAAGAATGTGCTGTTGTTGGGCTTATGAACTGAACTGAAGTTTTGTAACTTTTTTGCAGACTCGTCGACATCGTTCTTTGATCTATCCGGTTTCGTTGAGGGCGACAACTACTTCCGAGATGAGCCAACTATCGTGTGTCGCCACAAAGAAAGTGTTCAAGTAAGTGTTCAACTTCAAATGCGATAAAAATTCGATTCGAGTTGCCAAAATCTGTAATTAATACCTTTGAAGAGCAAGTCCTCGGGTGAACAATAAGCAAAGCAGTGCACCATTTCAGTGTCACTCTCCACAAAGCCAAAGTAAGAGGTTCTACCCTTTCTCTCGCGGAGACAATTGACTTTCCTTTAGCACTTTCGCAAGATATATACTTCTAAACAAAGAAAATGAGTAGTTAGAGAAAAAGTACAAGTTAAAATACATAAAAATATGTTTGTGTTCCTTGAATCCTCTCAAATACAAGACAGAAGTAGCCATCCACGTCTGGTCACTCGGACTGTCGCAGCGCACTCTTAAGAAAGACAGAATGGCCGAATTTTTGTGACGTCAGCATGTCCAAATTTGCCACGAGAATGGCACGTGTAATCGTAGCTTTAAAAGTTTATGCAAGCATGTTACAAATTACAAGTAAATCTGCGGAAAAGACTATGTAGACCTCCATGTCAAAGCTCAACATGAAACCCTTTCGTTGGTCAACTGCTAATTTAAAGCAAACTAGGCCTCATTCACGATTGTGATAAAAGGGATGTCAAATGTTGAATGGCAACCTAGTTAATTCCTTTCCCAGATAGCCTATCTACTCAACTTTCAACGACTATACTCTTCATGGACGAAAGGACAGACAACCAATAATCTCTTTTCCATATCTCTTGGTAGATTATTCCAATCTCATCCTAATTTTTGCTTCTAATCATTTCAGGGATCGCACGTAATGAACCACACGAATACCTACATCATGCATTGGTTTAGTCCCACAAGTGGCGCAGACGGCCATGCACAACTCAACTACTTCTACGAAATTCTAAGTTCAGCCAATTACAAGGGATCGATGACAAGCTTACAGTCTGGCTTCTCTTCATCGAGTGCCGCCAGCTCGTGTCAATCTCGATGATATGAAGAGAAATCTGAGCCTGCGACGCCAACAACCGAACAGACTAACCAGTGCATTGGCTAACTATACTTAAGAGTATTATTTACATATGCAAAGCATTCAATATTATAAATAATTTATTAAGTAAAACTTTGTCTCTATATTTTTGTCCGTTTTTCTTTTGGTTTTTGCATAAGCCAATCTATATGTTAAAGTATATTTTTATCCAAAACATGAAACATATTTTATTCTACGAACAGAGAAGACAAAGACATAAATATTTATATTTCAAACAGAATACAATAACGAAAGAGGTCTAAACTCTTGATTAGGATTTGGAGAACAGAAACATTTTAGATTCTTCGAAGCGAACATTCTATTAGATTTTAAGCGAGTTAATAACAATAAATTAATTCAGATGAATACAAAATTAAAGAAAATTCACAAATCTCATGTAGAACGTAAGTAGAAAAATTGTTATTTAGTTAAGGAGTAGATGGAAATTATTCGCAAAAAGAGACCACAACATAGAACACACAATATACAACATATTATATACTTAGCATACGGATTATTCTTTTGTTTTATTTGCATTTTGTTGTTTTGTTAATTTTGCAACATAAGCAAAGGTGAGAGACAAAAGTCACGAAGCTTGTCTCATCTACTTAAAGTTGACAACACCTACTCCTACACACACTAGCTAGCAGAACATGAAAAACTCTAAATCAAGGCATCACTTGTGGAAAGTTAGAGAACAGTATTTTTTATAAGAAAAAAAAAATCTGCCATAAATAATGAGACTGAATTCTTAGATGACATCCTATTAGCTAGGCATGAGTATCAGCTTTCTTAGTTGCGTACATATCAAATGTGGACTCTTACGGTAAAGAGAAGTACTTGATGTATTTGTAAAGCGGTTTCGATTATATTTGCAAACGAAATGCTACTGCGCGATATACCCCAAAACTGATTTCTGTCTGTCTAAGTATTATTTTCGCAGTCTATGCTTAGAGAAAGTGAGAGATCACCTTCAAAAATAGGCGCCTTAAAAGGCTTGTGTAGCAACATCCTGCCACCAAAATCATATGTACAGTTAAACTATTACCAGACCCAATATAATGATAAAAAAATAAGAAACATATTCACCGTCATTAACTGAAGAGGCAAATATGGCTCACAAAAATAAATAGATATATAAATAGTTGGATTACCAATCATAGGTTCCCTAGTCCTAGCTTCTCACAACTATTCGTTAATTTTTGGGACAAATGGAAGTGTCCTACAATTGTATGCCGAGTCCAAGCGGCGAACATCACATACAGCGGCCGTCTTCCTCATAAAAATATGCAGCTTCATATAATAATAGCTTCAAGATCTACTGTGGACTGTAGAGCATCGCACCCTGGAGGGAGTGCGACAGTCCGTTTTGTATACATGCACACTGGGCAGCTGTTCTTAAAAGCGTAGTGTTAATCATAGACAAACCATACTGTCTGTCTACTGTATACTGTATTGTCTCTGGTGTTAATGATGCAGACTATGCTTTAAAAAAGAAACCAGGACAGAGTGTGGTGTGATAGTACGACTATTCCGTCCTATATCTAGGTTGATGCCCATTTTACTTGTGCAAAATCCCAGAACTTGATTAGATCGGTCAATGGAGCGTTAGCAATGCGCAATCCTCTAAAAAGGAAATCGCTCTTTTCACAATGAGAAAAAGGTGACTGAGCTGATACACCCAATGCAAATGTGAATAGCTCAGAATAATCCTTAATAGCAAACTGATTTGGTCTACACAAGTCTAGTCAAAACCCTCCAAAGTGCAGCCTGTCGTTCGACAGTGGAAGAGTACTTTTGGCAAATTATGGCGCTTATTTCCAAAGTAGGTGCATTTCAATGGTTTTGTGAATCTTCGCATACCTGTCTGTTGTGGTATTTTGTTAGCTGTAGGTCCTGATCTGCTCAAGATGATCTAACGAACCTTTTTCCTTTTGAGATGTATTTCTTATGGGTTGCATGCTGCACGCATTAAAGTTTGGTTTGGTAGAAGATCAGACGAATTATGTCCAGTCTTATGAATAAACCTACTAACGCAGTCGCAACGCAAAGCTGTGGAAATATGCGCTTTATAAGGAAAAATTCACCTTGGGCTCCAATTACCGCATCCGTGAGCGAGCAATACGAAACACAATAACAAATTCAGTCACGTGGTACGCGATCACGGCTGCGGTAATTCAACCCCTGCATTGCAGACGGAACTATACGTAATCTAAAAGGCCCCACGTGCAAAAGTTTTATTTTTTATAAAAAAATATAAAAAAAACGCCTAAGCATAAGCATCTGTAGTGACTTAGACAATCTGCTAAGCTCCCTTATCACTTTGAAAATGGTGTACGAGCTTAAGAACTCCATTAATAAGGTCGCAAGACAAAATTTATGTTGAAACTGGTTTTTGGTTTAGGTGACCTTTGAAAAACGAGATTTGAAGGAGGTCTTCGGAGACCAACGAGGAAAATAGAGTAAAACGCAAGCAAAACGCAAGTACAAAAATGCGTACCATAAAAAAGTAGCATTACAATAGTAAAGCAAATATGCAGCAATGCAAAATTACGTGTAAATGTAGAAACGTCAAACATTTGCGCAGTGATGCGGCATCACTGCTTATTTGCGATGCTGATGCGTTGCTGATTGAATATCACGCTTGAGTTCTAGAACGCATTGTTTACATCAAACATTTTAATGTCAAGATGGAAGTTTTGTAAAAGACGACAAATTTGTTTTCATGCCTTAGTCTTGTCGTTATTAAAAGCTTTACCTCCGCCGCGCTGAAATACTCAATGTAAAAAAAAAAATGTTTGTGAGAAAAATTAAAATAAAGAATTCGTTAAAAATTTATAAATTTTTCCGTCAAACGCCTATGTACCTATTGATAAAAATGCTTATTTACTTTCTTTTCTTTCGCTTCCGACATTTTTCTTACTTTTTTGCCGGCGAATCAACAGCGCATCAGGCATTTCTGTGATGCTTTTTTTCGTTATGTTTGCGCATCAGTTTCACTTGACGTTGAAAGTGATGCATTAATGAGAACATTTTGCAAAGCATCATGAGCATCATGATTCCAGTGATGCGTTATTGAAGTAACACTACCTTTTGTTGGGAAAAAAGGATAAGCTTATTTTTTGAATAGAAAAGAAGCAACAGATCTAGGGCGACACCAATTTAAAGTTTAAGCGATAAAAGTGGTCTACTGAAATTTTGCATATGAACGTGTTCACATTTAGCTCTTTTACAATTTGCTGTTACAATCAACAATTTGGGGTACTCATTTGAATATAACCCCTGAACCATAAGGCCAAGAAATACACTACAAAAAAAATTCTTGTGCTATAATTCATCTTGAAGAAGTAACGAGTTTTATTGCATAAACATTGTTATTTGTTAGTTATTAGGTGGTGTCGAATTGCAGTTGTTTATCTCTTCAAAATACTACAACTTTACCTCCAAAAAATTAGGCAGCAGCTTATTCATTTGAATTTGATTTAAACGCTTTCAGTATGATCCTTATATGCTAGCCATTTGCATGTATAGTATAACTATTCTTTGTAAGTCATTCCCAATTGTTTCAAGGAATTTTGTACTGTAAATCGTTCCGGAGAGAGCTTTGCACTATTATCTTGCTAGGGTAAGGGTATAACATATTTACCGGATGTATAATTTGCATGATAGTTATACAAGTATATTTAAATGTACAAAAGTATTATTATACATATGTATATAATTATAATCATAGCTTAGTACTAGAGATATTGCTATTAACAGACGCTTTAGCAGGTTTTTTTATTAAAGAAATAGGAAAATAAAAACGAAAATGGTTGTTCAAAAATGAGACATGATAGCACAGATAAGTAAACATTCGCACTTTGCAAAGTAGATTATTAACAATAAATCCATAATATGCTCTTACATAATAAAAACCATTAAACAAATTAGAAATAATTTGGGATGCACTAACTCGGAATGCGGTCAGGTTCGGCCCGTCTCATAGCCTACATTAATTTTTAATTATAAATAATTAGCTGAGAATGTGGGTACTTTGTCGGACATTTTGTTTTTATATTCGGCTTGGGATATCATAGAACATTCCTACATCAGTCGTTGTATTATAAACGAAAATAGGAGCACATTTCAAGAATGATGCCCATTAATCATAGGATAAGTGGAAACTATTATCTACCTGTTACCTAAATTGTAAACAAATCCAAATAAATATTTGTATAAAATATTTACACAATCGATCTAAATTGTTATTTATGTGCATAAGAAACGATATAAGTTGAATTACAAGTTTAAAATATGAATACAGTCGTAATTTGACCTCTGGCGTGACTCAAATATATAAAGTAGACAAGTCACAATACCGCTTACACAGTAAAGAAGGATAAGCGTGCTTTTTTTTTACATAAGTCTTGAGTAAATTCAATAAACAGTTGAAGAGGTTTTCTAATATGTCAATGTAGGTCTTAGCAAATAAGAACTAGTAAGTGTTAAATGTTGTGTACGTAGAGTTTAAATGTAACGAGTCTTTGAAATGGCGATATAAAAACGAGTAGAAACGTGTGTATTATTATATTTATGCAATGCAAGGAGGCGCATGCCATCTTGAAAACTAAATAAAAGACGGTGTAATATTGGTTTACAGAAATTGATTTCAATTAGCAAAAGGGACTGCGTCCAAACATAATTGCCACACTGAGAAGGGGCATCAAAAGCAGCAGGTTGTTTTTGTCTCATTAGTCGTGATTATTTATGTGGTATTCGATTGGGCACTCTCAGAGCACTTTTTTTGGCTCTAGGTCACTTTTTTTGTTCGTTTGGTACGAAAAAAGCAATCTTTTTCCGATTTCAGAGCACATTTTCAAGTCTGGGATTTTTTGTCAGAGTTGCTACAGATTTACCAATGCAAGTGCGTTCAAGTTTGCCAACTGGGGCCTGGGGTTGTTTGTTTATGTTTTCGTGAAATTTTTCAACTGCAGAGAAACGCATTGCATGAAGTAGATCTATTTTTGTTAATTATATTTATGTAAAAATGTTTGGCAATTAATCGGGGCGTAAATTTCGGGGATTAAATTTAATGTGAATGGAAAACGCTTTGGAAAGCGTCGAAGGCTACACACACATTCCAATCACACGAATAAAAACAAAAAAAAAGGGCAAGTGACGTGTTAATGTTCGATTCGACGCATAAAATCTGAGATCTGAGAGCGAATCTGAAGAAGCCCAATTGAATTACACATTAACCTCAGTGGTAGCCACCGCGTACCTGGTCTCGTTCATTCGCACTCGACTTGCTACACTTATAAGCGCGAGTGTCGCACACGAACAAACCTATCAACTGGCTGAATGAGTTTAAGAAGTCTAATGTGAGCCTCTCAGGAGGAGGAACTACAACAAACGAATTCATTAAATTGAATCAAAGACGTTCTCTAGTTAAAATGTCAGATCCCTTTTGTGAGCTACTCGGACACATTTGGCGCTGATGTCAGTGAGTTAGGACTATCCAGTGCAATGAAAATAGAGGCAAAAGCACTCTCGAAGTGAGTTACTGACAGCCTGCTATCCTACGGTCAATGCAAGGACATGATTCTCTAGGTTTGGGAGTGTGTGCTCCAATAGATTGCCCAAAACTCGAATAATAATGAATTAACCGTTGACAACCCTTCATAACGGACATCCTGAACCAAAGATAATCGAATCAGATTCATTAATTTTGCCCTGCACAAGCCGCGAACAGCTAAACCACTGGCGGTGGCCTTAGACTTCTACAAAGCAGACATAGCAGCCCAACAGCAACATCTGTTATTTGAATGTTGATCTTTTAAACACGGCGGACTGAGAGAAAACTTTTTGATCGTACATGAAAGTTCGTCGTATGACAATCCGCATAAAAAGAAATTCATTAGTTCGCCAAGATTAGCCTGGGGTCATTTAACATTTACAAATGACCCGAGTAATGCGTGCCGGAGTTTGTTTTGCAAGTAAAATCAACGTATAGATCGTTCGTCTATAAAATTTGAAGATGCGCACAGAATGAAAATGAAGAACGCTCTCTGCCCCAATAAACCAAGTCTGACGCACTTTCCCCGTCCTATCAAAAATGGATTTGAAGATGGTTTGTCATTTCGCTTATCTTTAATCGATGCAGCCTATCATACCTTGCTAGGAAATGCCGCAAGCGTGCTTTACTCACCTCGTTATAATTGTAAAAAAAAAAAAGTTCAATTAGGAGACTTACGCCAATCCCAACCATTTCTCTAATAGGAAAGCGAAAATGATTGAAATTGTAATAACCAGCAACACCACCCCTATCGACAGTTGGTCTCACATTTACCTGGAATTTTGGTTGCAATTTTAGTTCTAGGATTCTAAAGAAGAAAACTAGCAAGTCTTCACCTTATAACAGGCAAATGGATCGTTCCTGGGGTTTAAAAAATGCGGCAGTATACAATCTACAAATGTTACCAAACTCTACTACAATTGTTTCTGAAAACTTACCCCTTTCAGGAACTAATTTGTAGTATGACGTCTGCTAGTTTAGAACAAGAGTTCAAGGTGTATCTTGTAAATATTTTGCAGACAATTGGCTGTCGTATATTTGAAGCTTCTTCGTTGCCTACGTAAAGAAATGAAAAGCAACTTAAAAAACTAAACAGAGACCAGAGATGAGAACTAGTTTACCATTTCAATCAACTTGAACGTGTCAACATTTGCGTGGCTCCTGTGACACGTGCTCGCCTTTTAAAACAGAAACCCGACGAGCGTTTGATTTCAAAAGTCCTCACGTATATATGCATATTAACGTAAAATTTATTTAAACCTAATTTAATGTATCCTAGACTGTTCTATACCGATAGCAATAAACTCAAACACACACACACGAATTACGAAAGAGACATTCTGTCAGATAATTTTTTTCGCGAATTCGCTTTCTGCTTTTATTCTTTAGTATGTTTTTGTATTCAGAGTCAGAATAAAACTGTAAAAATTCTAGAGCGACCATCTCAAGCATCAGTTTCGGACTGAAGCTTAGCAATGTAGGCTGCCTTGTGCTGGGCGATCTTGGCCTTACGTTGCTCGTTGGTGAGCTTCTTCTCGGTCCACCTCTTCTTGACGATGCCCTTCTTCTGGACCTTCTTGTGGGTGGGGTCGGAGCGGATGGCAGAGTGGGCCTTCTTGTAAATTTCTTCAAGCTGCAAATTGAGAAAGAAAACACGAATTAGAATAACTATCGCCGGCAAGTAGAAACTAGTTGGGGGAAGGAGTCAAGTGTCTGACACAGAAACAGGAAGTTTGATGGATTGACGCCTCCAAACATCGAACATATAGGCCAATTTAATGTGGTCCACTTGTGGCACAGCCAGTCCCAGGGTCAAGAGCATGGCGGTAATTTTATAATGGACGTGGCAGAAGTAGGAAATAAAGTCAAACTTACATCGTCAGCGCGGATACCCAAGTTGATGTATCTGCTGAACTGGCGCTTGAAGCCCTCCTCATCCTCCTCCTCCAGAGTGCGCATGTAATCGGCAACGTGCTGGCCGAAAATGTGAGCGCGGTGTACGTCGGCGTTGAAGCTCTTAGTTTCAGCAGAGTAACCAGGGAAACGCTTGACGGAGTGCGGAATGTTTAAACCACCGTCAACGGCACCCTTCATGGCTCCGAATACACGAGCTCCAGTGGTGGTGCGGCTCAGACCAACGTCCAAGTAGCAACGGAAGGCACCTGGGCCATCATCGACTGGTTCAACATTGTATTCCTCGCCGGTGACTTCAGTGCAACCGCCATACAGTGATTCCAAGCCCAATTTGTTAAGAATGCGACGAGCCACCAACAAACCAGTGCAGTAGGCCGCAGCATAGTTGGTCAAACCAACCTGGAAAAAAAAAGAGACAGAAACAAATTCACACTCTGCATACGGCTGGGGAATTTCGCTCCGCACTCACCTTAACTCCATAGTTTGGCAATTCATGTGAATAGGCAGCGCAAACAACACGATCACCCTCAATCCTGGCGTAAGCAATCTGGACAGTGATATCCTTGTTGCTCAGACGAACAATCAAGCGGTACTTGGGGGTGTTGTATTTGTTTTTATCTTGGAAGATCAAGCGTTTCCTGGCATAGTAGTCAGTCTTGCCCTCGCGACGCCTGCGGAACTTGACTTGGTAACGCTTGAAGTATTGTTTGTTCTTCACGACTTTAACGAAACCCTGGGAAACAAAAAAAAAAGAGTTCGGAACGAAGTTAGCACTGAGCGTTGATTGCTTATTGCACACAAGGGGAATCACAAAATTTCACCGCCATCAGTGAATATTTGTTCGAACAAAATGTATTCCCGAATTCACTTGACGGTCATTTTGTAACTTTTGTGTTAATTTTATAAATTTCACTCACCATTTTTCACTTATTTAAAAAATTAAAAACACCGACGTAAATTAACGCGATGTTCCACACGTAGGTGAAAAAGAAAAGAAAGAGATGGTCAATGTTGGAGCGGAAACATATGTGCGAGAGTCGTTTGGCTCGACAGATGAGAAAAATGAAGTGCGGATAACTTCGCGTTGAACTGGGACATGTTCGAAGAGTGTTTTTACTTGAACATTAGTCGTGTTTTTTTCAGCTTCGATCTCAGCAGAGCAAAGTAAAGTAGGATTTTCAGCACGCGATTACAACAACTACAACTGAGAATGCACTCAACTTCTCCATTCAGAACTTAAACTGGTCACACTTTTTCCTTTATGGCATTAAAATTGTGCTTCTCAGATTCTGTTCGCAGATTTCTTGCTCTTTTTTGTTGATGTTCGTGCTATTGGAATATGTATAGACTTCGGCACTTTTATACGCTTTTCAATTTGTTACCTCATTTTTGTTTTAAATCACTCGAAATAATTAACAAAATTTTATCCACCCGATGCGTTTTCTTGCAGCTGAAAAAATTTGGAAAACGTAAACAAACTCCACTCATTGTAAAACTCAAAAGCACTTGTATTGGTAAATCTCCGAAATACATTTGAGTGTAAAAAAGTGACCTATAGCAAAAAAAAAAACTCTGAAAAGCCCAATAGAATACCAAAATGATGTGAAACAAACCGCGATCTATATTTGCGAGGCTGACGCGTTTAACGTTAGGTGCAAGCCCGATCAAAATTTGTACATACCCAATCGACTCTCGAAGTACAGTACTCGTTGTTATTTGACAAATGAAGTGACACATATCCGTTCAGTTGGGCTGTCACAACTGCCATCGTATACTCTGTTTTTTTTTGGTCTTATCTCGTGAAAATTTGGTAAATTTGTACAAATTTCCAATGTTTTGAAACAAGATATACATATTTGTAACCGGACTCAAGTCAACACTCACAATGGGCAATGATACGAGTAAACTAAAAGGGTTAGTTATTGATAAAAACGCTGTTGAGGCAAACGATTTCTGGACTATATTCAACGCTGAAGTGCCAAATGATGATTCTTTGAGTATGCTTTCTATATTCCAAGGGGAACCCGTGGTAAATGGACAAGTATGGATTGCACAGGGACCTATGGAACGAGCGGTGAAGGTTAGAAATCATATGATATCCCGTTTGAAGTGTATTAATTTAAGTCTCCTTCAATAGAATCTAATGATCTATCGCCACCCGTACATTTTAAAGTACATAACTTCGTGGGAGCAAGGATCACACAAACATCTAGCTACGGAGTGTGTTCGACCGCTTTCCTTGGTTTTGACAACCTTGACAGATATACAAATATGCCTGGGGCTGCGTAATGTCCTGTGTAGTTTGATATTTCTTGTTGAACAGGCTCAGGCACGCCATTTAAACATTGCCATTCCATCGATTTATATAAATTCCGAGGGATCGTGGCGGTTGGGGGGATTTGAATATGTTTGGAAGGCGAAAGAGGTGACAACAACACTCCTGGATCTGGCCAATGCATATCGCTACAAAGGTGCCGTTGATGAGAACGAATCAAAGACCTCTGGCGAGTGTATAGAGCAGTATGCCTTCGCAATACTGTGCGAGGATATCCTCAAACAGAGTTCAACACCTGATACGCCCTATGTGGCCGACTTCCGGGAATACTGTGCCACACATTTGCGACACCAGAACGTAGCGATGCGTCCCAAACTTTCCGCTGTCCTCCTGCATCCGTATTTTAATCACGAATTCGTGTTGATCCATTCCTTTCTCATGGAGCTGCCTTTGAAGAATCCACAGGAGAAGCAGGATTTTTTCACGGGACTTATCGACCGCCTGCGCTACTTTGACGAGGCTGTTGTTGGGTCACAGATTGGTAGCCTCTTGCTCTCGCGAATGGTTCTTCTCGATACGACTGCACAATTGTGTGTGACGCCATATGTGCTTAAGACAAAATCCGACCTTTCCGCTGCCTTATTCAACAATACCACATACATTAAGTACATTGTTCCCAGAATTAAACAGATTTTCAGTGTCCGCGATGCTCAGATTCGACTCATACTGCTGGAATACTTCGCGGAGTATGTGAAACTACTGAAAAGAGACGAATTGCAAGAGCAGATTCTCCCTCATCTGCTGCAGGGCATCAAGGACACCAATGACATACTCGTAGCAAAAACTCTGCGCTGCCTAGCTGACCTGGTGCCTCTTCTTGGGTCCGAGATTGTGATCGGAGGCCACCGGGCGAGACTATTCGCCGATGGAAGACCACAAGCGCTACCAGATAGTACTAGTCATTGGGTTGAACCGCGATCTATCACACCCGTGATGGGAGGCGCGGATTGCATGGTATCGGGTAGCCCCTTGCCGGACAATGTGGATGTTAGTGGCAGCTACAATTCACTGGGCGAGGTGAATGGCGTCGTGATGCCTCAACGCCTAAGCCCTGACGGCGGCGAAGACGTTCATAATGGCACCGACGGAGAGATTGACGAAGACGCGTGGAGCGATTGGGAAAACGAAGACAGAGACATCGCTCCACCACCCGTTGCATCACTCCAGCCAGTCGTCGAAGAGCTACAGCCGCCTTCTGCGACGGTGGCACAATCACCACGAATATCGCTGACTGACTCCTTCAAGACTTCCTCGTCCAACTCGATGGTCACCACGCCGAAGATCATTGACGACATCAGCGAGTTGGACATTAAAGTCCAAAAGCAGCCTGGCAGCGCGGGTATAGAGGATTTCGACTTCTTCAAAGACATGGAGCCGGTCATTCAAAAGAGTACAACAGTAATCATTCCTGAAACGCTTCTCGCAAGCACAAGTGACGAACCAGCTCAGTCGTCGTCGTCCACCAAACCCAGCATCGCCGATGACGTTAAAGTCGATACCAGTCGATTTGAATTCAAGACACCCGACGCCGAGGAGACTTCAGTAGTGGAAGCGGGTTGGGGAGATGATGATATCGATGACTGGGGAGAGTAAACTTGAAACTACACAAATTTGTGTTTAGACGTTCTCCTGCAGGTTTAAGCGACACGTTTTTAATTATTTATGCGTTTCGTATGTGATTAAGTTTATAGTGCGTTTTGATTTAGTTTTGAGTTAAGATACATTTTCTATTTGACTAAATGCATATATTCCGTTGTAATATAATAAATTATTATGTTTAGAGATACAAGAGCAAAATAAAAACTAAAAAATTTTACAAGCAACTAGAAACATACTTCAAAATATACTTTATTGTTCCGAAGATTGTATCTGGCTGTTGTTTTTCTGCTTATTTACGGTTTTCATTGCGGACACAATTTTACGCCTAGTTGAGATTATTAGCGTTCACAACTTTGAGGCAGATAAGTCAACTGGTAACAGTTGTGTGCATCCTGTTCGTATTGTTTTGTGTATTATGTATAAATCATGAGTCAAATAGCCATCAATTTTCATTTGCATCGCTTTGCTCGCGGCAAATTTAAATGTTGTGATATGTTCTCCCTCAGAAATGTCAATTGAAGTTATAAAATCATTTTAAACTGTAACGGATACTCAGTTGATAAGAGGAATAGCCAAGATGCAGAGAAATTTATTCTTGTCTTTTCTCAGTTAGCATCTTAAAATATTATAAATTGCCCACCTAAGGAGATGGCTGATAGGTAGGGAGAAAAAAATACTATTTGGTACTCGTAAACTACTATTAATTCGATAATACACTACGTTTTGAAACGATCTGCCACTTACAGTACGTCGATAGGTATTAGGTAGGTACTTTGATCTGCCATACCACGAAAACAGTTTGGTATCCATGCGCAGCGTTGCCACTTGTAATACATTTAAGTTATGCTAGAACTACCTAATAGTAGTTCGTTAACATTGGAATTGCAAGGTTGTAAACAAAGGTAATGGAATTATTCATTCATCTCTGGTTGTGAACTACTAAAATAAAATACATTGACTTACTTGCACTTAAAATATTACTCGAATGGTTTTTTTTGTTGGTTACGTGTGCGCGGAATATGTGTAGCCGTCGACACCTTTTATTAACTTTTTTTTTTCTGCTCACTGGTAAAATTTTATATAATTGTTCCAAATATGCACTCAAAATGATTTATAAACAATTTTGTGCACTAATATTCCGCAAAAATAAATCCAACCAAAGCAATGCAATGAGAAACGTAAACAAACTGTACCAGCTGTCAAACTGAAACGCACTCTTGTATTGGTATTTGGTAAACGGCGGAAATCGAAATTCAGAAAAGTAGCTATGTAGGTAGGTACTCTCGTTTTAAGAAAAGATTGGCAATCGAACCTCAGAAAGAGATCAAATTCATATGAGTTGACACGAAAAAGCAAGTGCGCTGATGCCGATTTATGTTTGAGAGGAATAGTATCAACGAAACTAGTTTTGCATATTGTTTTAGGAATTGTTGTGTTCGTATGTTTTAATGTTATCGATCCACAAATTGTTATCGTTAGATAAAAATTGTATTATTCTTGAATTCATGTAACGTTCTTGAGGGCTTGCAGAGCGATCGAACGTTACCTTGCTCGCCTATATCACCTATATGCCTATTCTATATGTTACTACCACGGCAGATGTGCAGATGAACTTAACGAAACTATTTGAAGCCGCCCGCGCCCGCCCGAGTTTCACAAAATTTGTATACCTACATAAATAATAAATGTATATTAGATCCTTCTTCGTTTTAAGGGTAGCTCCCGCATGTTTCGAGGTATAAATATTTGGTACATTTTCAATATATTTGCATGCATCCATCGACAGCAGAAATTAATCTTTATGTGAAGAACTCTTACGTCGTTTTCCATTGGGATTTTCAGATTTTGCTCTCAGATTTCAGACTTTCGTTCCCAATGGAACATAAAACGAGATTTTTTATTTTGCATTTGTAGTTATGCATGTTTTAAAAGTCAGCTGTTCTTAAATTGTAATTTGTGTTTATGAAAATCTATCAATTTACGTTGATATCCATTGCGGCGGCTAAATGTAAATTGTTCTCTTTTTTCACAGACTTGCCGTCTAAAAACGTAAGAAATAAAACACTTTAAAGTTTGACAAATGTTGGTTTTGGTTTAAGTACCTAGGTAGGTGTAAGTCTCGCTCGCGAAATTGCAGCGACTTTGAATAAAAGGGTTTTTTGCGACCAATGGAACATAAAATCTGACAGGAACTGATTTTGAGAGCAAAAAAACTGATTTAAATCTAAAAAAATAAAGTGTTTTTTTCTGTCTTACCTAATATAAAACGACATCAATCATGAAATTCTTGACCAGATTTGGCGGCTACCCTCCTTAAACGTCAACTGAAAGTAAAAACTGTCCATGTGATCGCTCTATGCCAATAAAAAGTGAGACACGTCAAGTCAGCTAAACTTAACACGTGAATCAGAGACAAAGCATACCGTTGACATTTGGCACTTTTTTCACAAATTTTTCAAATGCTGTTATTTCCAAATAAAAACCTTTAAAGTGAAAAGCAGTTGTCTATCACAACACTCTTTAAGCGTGTTAAGAGAGCCAATGTTTGTTAAAATTCTTGCAGAAATGCAATTTTTTCCTCATCGGCCCTATTTCTTGCCGCTGATCCTGGTATACTTTGTCTATGACTTAAACGTTCCCAATGGCTCACCGGTTTACTTTCCAACTTAAGTCGACTAGATTGGTCTAGAACGCAAAAACTAGATTTGTCGGGAACGTCACTTTTTCTACGTCAGCCACATATGAGAACTGTCAACTTAGTACTCAGTCACGAATTTCTTGACTAGATTCGTCGGCTACCCCTAAATAAACGTCAGCTGAAACAGCTGCTCTCATGACCGATTTCCCCCAGTCAAAATCGAGATGCATCTACTGAGAGAGTCAGACTTACTAAACTAGATACTTGAACGTCCCCTATTGCTTAAAGGAAATCTGCATACACCATTAGAAAGAAAGCCAAAAACTTTTTTTTTTTTTTTTTTTCATAAATCATCTTTTTTTTTCTTGTATATTCTTTTAATAGTAATTTTAAAAATGTTTCTTTCATCTTTTTTCATATTTTTCTTAGGTTATTAATATTTTTTTTTAATAATTTACATTGATTTGTTATGTAACTTTTTTTATTAATACATTTCTTTTTATTTGAAGGGTTTGTTGATTTTGTTTTTTTTCTCACCTTTTCATTATTCGGATAATTGTGTATGTGTGTGTGTTTGCTCTGTTTCATATAAGGGTATATAATTTTTTTGTCAAAAAAATTTCACTACGATCTTTTATTTTGTATTTTATTTTCACTACAAATATAAGTTTTTTTTTTGTTGTTTTGTCAATTTTTTTTTTGTTTATTAATATTTTGTTTGCATATATATATATTTAGGTAAACGATTTTCATTTCATGCGCAAAAAATGCAAAAACTACTCTCTGGCAAAAATTTTTTTTTTGTATTTTAATAATTTATTTATATATATTTTGTTCTGAAAAATTATTTGACTTGTTTACGGGTTCCTTATTATTTGCTTAAGAAATATATGTAAATATATATATTTGAGTGCAAATAAATAGAGGTGTGGGTGATTTTGTCGCAAGTCCGGGGGTGTGTTCGGTGTTGTATGATCAAAATTGTAAATTTCCACAACACGCTTCAAAGAGATTTTTAAATCAAGAGACAAATAAGGTTTATCACCGGGTTAATGGGTAATTGCACCGCGACCTCATAAGAGTTGTCGATTGCATGGACAAGCAATGTAGACGCTCTGAGGTGATGACCATCAATAGTAACAAACGAACAAAGCAAACCAAAAAACAAATCTTGCAAGGCTCTGCTGGACAGGTGATTGGTATTTCACAAAACGGCTTGAGGTTGGAGACGAACGGCAAATGAGAAAACATAAATTAGGCATAATATGTTTTATATTTTTGTTTTGTTTATTAATTCTAGATGTTTGTTTTTTTCTTTGCGTGGCTTTTAATGTGAGTGTTTTCTGGTTCATTTCTTGTTTTTTTTTTCTTTTCTATACACAGTATTATCGCTTCTCTTCCGCCACGTCTGGTTTGTAAATGAAAATATATTCAATGATCGCGAATGCAAGAGAAAATATGTATAACAAAGTAATAAAAAAAGACATTAAAAGTATGAGTAAAAACTAAAACATAAGTGTAATTTTTTTTTCAAATATTTCATCTTTTTTTAATAGAATAGTTTTTTTTTTTATTTGTTTTTTGTTTCTTTCTTTTTTTAAAATTTGTTTTCTGGTTTATTTTTATTTTTACATGAATCCATCAATTCAGCTCCTTGTCTTCTAAGTACTTGTATTCAAATGTGAATCCTTCCTTTTTGCGTTGGCTCCATTTCTCATAGTCGAAGTAGATGTACGTACCCTGGAAAGAGGGAGGTTTCAAGGCGGGTAAGTAAGTGAGAAACGCTCAAGTTCGAAGGCGTTCTAAACGGATAGCGGTGTACAATGAACAAATTTAATAAGATTATGAAAATGATTTCTTGAGAGATGAGCAACTGAGAGTGTGTCGGACTTCGTTTCAACTCTTTTGTTACATAGCCACTCTCAAAGGCTGAAATTTACTAGCTAAAACTTTTATGCGGTAATAAGCACATACATTTCACCTCCGGGCAGTGTCACATCGGTTAGTTTGAGACGGAAAGAGGCCGTCTTTCCATGGAGAAAGGAAATACATGGGACCTAAATCATGACACTGACTGTGTTTGCTTTGGCTTACCTGTTCGTAATCATCGTTAATAATTTTTGGTTCCTCGTGTCGTTGGAACCACATCATGTATTTCGTATGGAAACGCCAACTTTGCTTTTTCAATGCTTTTGCGGCCAGATACTGCGCCTTGGATCCCTCCATATAGTAGAATACAAAGAAGAGTGTTTCGGTTGATAAACGCTGGAAAAACTCCACTGTATCGTAATGGGGTAGCTGAGACTGCTCCAAATGGAAAGGAAACAAACAGAACAAAAATATTAAACTTCAGTCGTCCAATGGCTTGTTGAAAATGGCCGGAGGGACCTTATGATGATAGCAACTTACCTGTGGGTAGTGAGCTGGCGTCGTCACTGGATTCCGATGAATATACATAGTCAGCTTCTCCGAATCGGCCGGCATTGGCAGATGATAGTAGGCGGCTTCCATCATTTGGAATTGCAGTTGATGATCCTTGTGAAGTGGTGACGGACCGAGTGGTGCCACACCCAACAGCGGTGGGATGTGGGCTTCATTTGTCGGTTTCGCACCGATTACGCTGCCGGTATTTTGTCCTACAATTCCGCTGGTCATATTAACAGTACCCTGGCCGGATGTTGGACCATTCGTGGCACTATTATTGGCAGTTGAATCTGTTACGGCTGGTGAGAAATGCTGAGACTGTTGCTGCTGTTGTTGCAGCAATCCTTGTTGCTGTTGCTGCTGCTGCGGCCTGGTATCTACATTGGGACCTTGCGTCACCATATTCGATTCAGACCCGGATCGGTTGATCGCTTCTTGGGCCATTGTTTTCAGTGTGGACATGGTGTCGGTACTGTTTGGTACACCGGACACGGATACATTTAATCCTTTGCTACTGTTGTTGTGATTTAGCGGGCCGTTCATATGTTTCGGCGATAACAGACCAGGTGAGCCGCGGCTGGTGTTGTTCGTTAGACCAGCTGATACATTCGCAATGCCGTTGGGTGAAATGCAATTTGCTAGACTGCTGCTGCTATTGTTGCTCGGCGCATTTATTACTAGAGGCGCTCCCGAATCGACCGAGACTTGCGATGTCGCTGCACTGTTGCTCGTGTTTCCTATGCTGGTGTTATTGGAAGTGTTGTTATGTGTTGTTGAGGAATCTGAGCAAAAACAAAAAAAAAACAAAAGACAGGGTTATTACACACTACAACCAATTGGTAAAGAAATTTACTTACCACTAGTCTGATGTGAGGAATTCGTTTGAAGATTTGTATGTTGCGGTTGTTGCTGTGCATTTGAACCAACAATAGAGGCGACCGTTGGTGCTGCCATTGTGTACGATGTTGCAGGATGCACTGGGCCATTTTCAAGGTGTGCTAAAGCAAAAAATAACAAAAATAAAATGTTTGTTGGTAGGAGAGGAACTATTTGCAACTCACATGTATTATTCTTAGCGACAGCCGCAAATGCAATTGGTGGCGTTGCTTGAATCACAGATTGGGCCTGAATACTCGTTGCCGAATTCAAACTTGATGCATTAGAATGTTGTTGTTGAAGCGTCACAGACGCCGAATGCTGTTGCTGCTGTTGCGCGGAGTTCACCACTGACGTCGTCACATTTGATTGCAAGCTATTCGCCAAGCCTGACGTATGACTTGTCGGTTGTTGATTTTTACTAGGCGTTGAACTAATTAGGTTTTTATTTGGCGGCTGCTGTTGCAATAATTGGGTCGCCGTTGAGTTATTTAGGTTGTTCGATGTTGCACTTGTATTTAGATTCGAATCTCCCGCTCCCGCTCCCGCTCCCGCTCCGGCAGATGCTTTGCCACTGGTATTGTTGTTATTATTGGCTCGCACCGCTGTAGGTTTCACGGGTTGCTACCATAGACAGATAGAAGATAAACTTTTACTTTCACAGAGAGAGAGAGAGAGAGTTGTTTAAAATAGCACTCACCTTCACTTTACTACTGGCGTTGGTGTCGTTTTTATTGCGCTTATCGGCGGACGCTACGCCCGCTGCCGCCGCTGCTGTTATATCAACCGACGTCGAATCACTACTGTAGTTCAGATTATTTGCATTGTTCGTAGTGCTACTGCTGCTGGTTGTTGTGTTGCCGGTACTGCCGCTGCAGTTGTTCAGCTGTTGGGAGGATGGTGGGGGCGATTGAACAGGACTGCCACCTGACGCTATACTGCTTGGCGAGCCGCCCGTTTCATTACTGTTATTACTGTCTGTTGTCGCTGATGTGAATGGAATAACCAAGTGAAACAGCATTTGTTATAAATTGTGACTGAATATGTTTGTTTTCTTTTTTTGCTTTTGTTAAATACGACACACACAATGTAAATTACAATATTATTTTGTGAGAAGAACAAAAATACACACAGAGAAAGAAGTAGTATCCAATTGGATGTACAACATCAATAACATTTAGATGGTGGATCATGTAACACATGAACGTCTTACCCGTGCCTGAAAGTTCCACTTCGTCCAAGCCAATAATGTCGTCGTAGATGAACTCGTTCTCTTCGAAATCGGGTTCCTGCGAGGATTCAATGTAGTACTCGACATCGTCCTTGATTTTGTTCACCTGGAAGGACATACACTAAATCAGAGAGGGATTGGAGAAGATTTTAGACACATTATCGGATAACTAAAAAAAGAAAACGTTTTTTTGTTTGTTTTGTTTTGACTTGAAGTCAGTGAATGATAGTGAAATACAAAATGGAAATGGAATGGACAGATAGAGGGAAGATACATGAGGGTAATAATAAGAACGAGACAGATTTGGGAGCTATGCGACGCGACAACTGACTTATGGGAATATTTTCTGTACCGGGTGTGACCAAAAGGCGGCGCATTCATGTGTGGACAATTACGAGCGAAATGGGAAGGATGCTGAACGACGAAAGATGGAAATAAATTAGCAAGAGCCCATGGTCTGTCAAGAAGACAAAATTCGAAATTGAATTTATTTTCGCCGGGGAAAAGGTGGAAATACCTGAGTCACCCTCGATAGATGATTGTGCCCAGATCTATAGGCATTGGACACGCTCCGGGCTACCGATCAGTAAACGAAGATTCTGACAGTTCAACGAACTCAAAAAGGGCAGTAGGATAGGAGAGGATAACCTACAACACTCTATTCGGATGTGTGCATTCAAGAGTGGGGTACGCACGATATGTACGTAGAAAGAGAGTGATTGCGAAAACATATAATTCGTCTTGTGCAGACCCTTTACGGGGTCGGAGTCTATTATCAGAGAACCAATCATCATTCCTCTAATCTCGGTAAAGAAAAAAGAGCCTCACGTAAATGATCAGCAACTGAACATAACTCAAATCATCGATTGAAGGCACGGGAAAGGATTATGATTTCATTTCAAACAGAAGATACAGATTCAAAGCAACTGTTCATCGCGAAGCTGTTAAGCAGTGTCCTCAATTGACCATCAAAATAGACCCGAAATTCTGGGAAATAAAATTTCGAAACGTGTCCACTGGTTCACCGTTCAAAGAACAACATTTCACACAATTTAAGGTTCGCTCATAGGTATAGTATGAACATACAGACTACCCCATCACACGATTTATCTTATACTCTCTGACAGTCACACATCCTGACCATATTAAGAATTTTCAGACGTAAACAAAGGTATACAACAAGACTTTTTGGACTCGGGACAGAGATTTAAAGCAGCAACAAGAGAAGTTGTTATGCGAGCAGCTGATTAAAATTTAGTCGCAATTTAAAAAGAAAAACTCAACCAGGTTTAAAAAATATAAGCAGAAAGCCAAATAAGCGAGACTGAAAATATGGAAACCGAAAAAGTTTAAGCTCATTTTTATAGTTATACAAATTATCACTAAAATCATGTACAACGATTTTAGTCGTGTTTTTTTGAGCTTCGATCTCAGCAAAGCAAAGCAAAGTAGGATTTTCAGCAAGCGATTGCAACAACTACAACTGAGTCTCGAAGTGTCAAGTAGAGCGTAGTTGTTGTAATTGTATGATGAAAATCCTACTTTACTTTGCTTTGCTGAGATCGAAGCTCAAAAAACACGGCTAATGTTGTTTAGAAGGTGCAGTTGGTTGCAAGATACAGGTACCTATTGGTATTAGACGGCTGCGTTCGTTTTGGGTTTGGGTTACGTAATCCTAGGTGCATATCGTAATCTTAGGCGAGCAGTGCCGTCGTTTATTTGGCAGTCACTGCTTTTTTTCACACTAAACAAACCTAAAATAAACTTTGAAACCATAAATAGATTGCCTTCTTGTTTGGCTTATGTAACTCCAGTTCAACTTCGGCTTTGGACGCTCATTTAGTAGTCACAGCTGACTGTCAACACTTTTAAGGCATAAAAAGTATTTGTTTTTTTTGAGAATCATCTGAAACATGTCGCCATCAGAAAGAACAGAATGTGATTTCGGCAGAGAAACAAACTTTGAGTGGTCTTGAATGTCAGCAACGTTCCAAGATGCGAAGAAAATGTGAATAGATTAAACAGAAGTGCACGCATTTTGATTCCCTTAGCTCGAGAACGAGTGGAAAACTAAGAAATATATACGGAAATAGTTTAAAAGGACTCGCGGAGATCTCATCTACAGGGGAATACCTATCATTAGTAAATAGGTTATGCGTGCGGTTTTGTATCCGAGACAAGCCGGGGGTATTAGTCGATCGTTGAAAAACGTTTCACAATAAAAAAGGTGAGAGATATTTTGAAATATATTTTCGTACGCATGACAGAAGCCTGCAGATGTGCAAAACTGTTTATTCAATAAATGTGTGTGGTGCAAGACGAGCCGGGCTTATTGTGCAGTCTGTACACAGTTACAGAGCTTTCTAATTTCCATTCATTTCTAACATTGAACGGATTTAGCAGCAATTGGAGGAAAACAGAACATGTCTAGATAGTTTGTTATTGAACAATTAGGAGATAGGTGCAAAAATAGATTTGATCTGTTCCCTTCATTTTTGTCACTGCCTGTAAATGGTGCTTCTTTGCTGCAGCATCCTAAAGAGATCCATCGAATATAGGACATCGAATTTGGTTATGCAGACTATTCGAAAAAAGCTCAAAGCTCGAACAAAAAGTCTAACAAAGGAGTCTTTTTAAGAAAAATCATAAAAACGGATAAAATATTTAAAAATAAATGAAGAATCCTGTTTGACAGCGCCATATGACAAAAAAAAACAATAAATAAACGATGAAGCAAGCCAACACGGTGTCCCGACTGTTAAAGCACTGCAAAGCATCAATGGAAGCGCTGTTCTTCTTATGGCTTAGCTCGTTTTTGACGCATAGTATGCACATTACAAACACACACAGGGAGAGAACAAAAAAAAAAAAAACATATTGGTCTGTGCCTACTTACAATGTCATTTATATTTACCTGCTCGGCCTCGACACCATCGTTATCAAGCAATCGCAGTAGGGTTTCCAGTTTAGTCACATGGAATTTATGTCGATCCAATTTGGATCGCAGCTCATCCATGCGATCTTGTTTGTCTCGATCTAAGCGTTTCTTTTTGCCCGCTAATAATGATTCGATTTCACTTTCGTATTGATCGATTTGTATTTGCAGTGAACTAATCGAGTTGGTTAGCCAATTGCGAGCTTCATCTTTGATACGCTGAGCTGGATCCATTTTTTGTGCCGCCCCAAGGCCTTCTTTTGAATAGGCTTTGGTTTTTGTCTCTCGTTCTACGATTTTAAACCTTTCCATTTGCTGCAAATGAACAGGGGAAACAATTATTTGAAAATATCACTTTAATGGGCTGCGGGTAATTCAAACTTACTGTTTCTATGAGCCGCCGATTCTCTAAGAGGGCGCTTTTATCCTTAATCTCAGCGGACGCAATCCATGATTTAATCTGATCGCGAAGCCGCTGCAGCTTTTTGATTTCCTTTTTAAGGTCTGCTTCATATTTCTCCTGCAAAAGGGGTTAATAGGATTATGCAATTAAGATTGCTAAGAAATCGGTTAAAGGCAAATGCTCGATGTTTTACCTTCTGATTACTGTTGGTTGCATTGTGAACTTTTTTCCAAATATCTTCAAATGTTTCTACTCCTTCTGCGACTTTTTTCAGACACCTATCTATCTCTCCTGTGGAAAAAAAACAATAATTATTAAAATTAGTTAAAGTTGTGTCAAATTCAGACAGTTTATCCAAGTTTACTTAACAAATGGGGGAATAATTAGTTATGATAGAGTGAGAAAGTTTACTTCTGAATAATGGTGGGCTTTCGCAACGTTTACGAGGATCAGAAGAAGTCGATACACACAGGCTTTGCCTGCTCCATCGTTAAGCATTCTGTTAACGCTTTCCAACCTTGCGAACTCAAGCTGAAATTCCTACGAAAGGATATACCTAAATGGTTTAATGGTAAGCTGAAGGTCGACTGCAAATTGCTTGAGGTTGCATTAGTGATTGTGGCACAATCCAAAAAATGTTACATGTGGCAACGAACATGAAATATAAGCGACCGGCTAACGATCATCCACGACTACCATCAATCATGCCGCACTCTAACGCATAACTTTCGGCGATAAACAACAAAAGACTTGTGTAATCGTGCGTTCTCGCTTTGAAATCGCTCGATCAAAAGACAAAGATCATTTGTTGACGTTTAAAGTAAACGAAAAAGAGAAGTCAACCATTTGCCCGTTTTAACATATCACTCACAATTCATTTTCTGCAAGCTCATCAAAAATCTAGAGCTCTGCATCAATGCGGCTCAGTCTACGTGGGCTGCCCACTTAGTAACACAATCTCTGGACGTGACTTAAAAAAAACAAAAACAAAAAAACAACAACCTCGTCACACTGGAAACGCGCTACTGATACACTTGTTTACACTCCATCGCGAGATCACAAGTGTAAAGGAACACTCTCCTTTGCCGCTTCTTTACGATCATCGTTAAGCAGAGAAACCCCCCACAAATGGACTTTGTGTATAGTTTTCTACCCGACAGCGCCTGTTTGACATAAACACCACCCCTACCTACTACTCGCCTGCCTGCTTCTCCTCATTTTGCAATCACACCGTACAATAAATAGATATACGAGTACACACAAAAATCGAGGGAGGAAGCCACCCTCCTACAGCAAAAAAAGGAGAAAAAAAAATTAAAAACCGAATCAAAGTGGAGTGCAAGATTGTCCTCCTCTCTACACACAGCTGCTTTCTCACTCTATCTTTCTCGTCCTCCCTCCCGCTAGAGAATTTCATCAATTTTATATCAAAAATAAAAAAAAAGCCCACAAAACCGAAATTTATTCAGCAGTCACACATTTTGGTCAGTTTTTCTGCACACAGAAGCCTGCCTCCAAAGTGCGCTCATGTATGTTTGCTCTGTAATTGGGTATTAATTTTCGGTTTTGGGTCTTTTTTTTTTGTACGTTCATTCGTTTCCTTCTCACCTTGCAACTTTCTCGTCGCAGCCATGGCGCTATGTAAATTGATTGTACAAGTATTCAGACATAGTCTAGAAAAACCGACAGAAATTTAATTGCAAATTTCTTCTTCTCAGATTGCAGCACTGGCACAGCTCGTCGTCGCGGTTCTCGCCTGTTTCCGACGACGACGTCGTCGTTTTACTGCTAGTGCTCCTTTGGTTTGGCAAAGAACAAATTTTTGTTGGAACTTTGTTGTCCGTCCGTTTTCGTTTTGGCGTTTCACTAGTGTACACGATCCTTCTTCTTCTTCTATTGCTGTTGCGGACACTATAACCGCACCACCAATTGGATGATGGATTCTCTTTTTCTCGAGGGGCGAAAGTGAAGTTTTTTTTTTATTTTTTGATTTCTCTATTTCACGGGCAAATTCGGACAGAGTTATACAAATTTCGACGGTATTTTAATGTTTTACTTTTGATTGAGAGAAACTTTTGTTTTTTTTCTTTCAATTTTCCCAATATTCAATTTCCAATTGAGAATGGAAATATGCACATACACTAAACTGAACTTTTGTTTGTTTGATGGATTTTTCTTTTTCCTATTTTTTTGTTGGTAGATTCTTTTGGGTATTTTGCTGATTTTCCGTTCGATTTGGGATCGCGCTTTGCAGAAAATTATCGCATTCAATAATAAATTGTCGAAGAAAAAAAAAATAATTAATTCGGATATTAGTCGCTTTTCTTTTTGACGCGATTTTTTCCTGTCAATGTTTCGATTTTTCTGCTTTTTGTTCATACATTCCAAGATGGCCGATCAATTGAACACACACACTGCAAAAGAAATTTCGTATATGGATTGAGTAAGTTGCACGTTTGAACTGTGGTGGTGTATGCTCAGTAGAGCTGTCAAAATTATTTCTGCTGTCTTTTCTTTGTGCTTTCAAAATGAGCGCACAAACTGAGCAATAGTTGGTGCTGCCGTTAACGTTTTCTTTATGATACGAAAAAATTTTCAACATTCATTCGGGTCAATATGCATGCAATAGATTTAATTTACTAGCCGTGTTTTTTTGAGCTTCAATCTCAGCAAAGCAAAGTAAAGTAGGATTTTCATCAGGCAATTACAACAACTACGCTCGGCTTGAGACTTCGAGACTCGGTTGTAGTTGTTGTAATCGCGTGCTGAAAATCCTACTTTACTTTGCTTTGCTGAGATCGAAGCTCAAAAAAACACGCCTACTGTTGGACATTATTTATAATTGTCAGTCCCAACTTTTCACAAATCAACATTTGAACGGTTGTTTAAATACTCTGCATTTTTATTTTTAATGAAAAAAATAAAAATAGAAGTCATTGCCGACTTTTGGTGAATAAGGTTTGAAGAAACTGGATTCACAACTTCAATTGGAGTTATTAAAATATTTCATAAATAAGTGATACAAAAACTCTGAAAGTAAAATAGTCTGACAGAGTTAATTATATACTTTTTTTAATATGGCTACAATTCGATTCATTCTTTGATCTACCACACTTTTTATCCAGGATTTTTTTTAAAGTCTTTCATGCAATCTTAGTCCTTACATGAATAACAGCCTTGAATGACTCCGAAACTTAATTTCTGTCGGTTTCGATAGTTTTGGGTTTAGAATCCTCATTGACTGCAATAATACATAAAAAAATACAATTTTTGAAAAAACACACTGTTCGTATAACTAATAAAAATAGTTTGTCGCTGAATCGGCAGCACTCTAATTGCGCCCAAAATAAACTCAAATTCAGATGGCGTATCGATTGCCTATTGAAATGTGTGCGTGTCCGAACTCCGAAATGAGTGCAAAACTCAACCGCGAAAGTGGACCGCAGATGAATTGCCGTGTTTGTCGGATATTTTTGCGCAAATTTATAGAATGCAAGAACTTTTTCAGCACATTTCCGAGATAATTTCGTTTTTTTCCATTGCGCTGTAAATATGCTGCTACTACCTGGAAATGGAAAAGGCGGTTTACTTCACAAGGAATATGTGTCACGTTACATTCAACTAAAAACGTCAAATTATTTGCTTGAAAAGTGCTTCCAAGTTCACAGAGAAATTCGCTTTGTGACTGGGCTTGGGCAGTGGGTACATTAGTGAAGACATGAACCACTTAGTTGCTCAATAAAACGTTGTGTGAATAGGGTGCGGTTTGATTGTGTGGTCTAAAGTCGTTTTAAATGGGAAAAACAAATCAAACACTCTCTGGTAAAAAAGCCGCACAGCTATATGATGACTGTACTTTTAAAAGTACCTATTTACACATAATTTGTTAGACGTTTGTTTAAGACGTCAAATTTACTCTGAAATATTTTTTTATGTTTGTAACCAAGTTTCTAAGTACAAACGTAGGTACATGTTTGATAACAGTACCATAGAATCCGTCCTACACGTTGAAAACCGATTATATTTATGTCAATTTCTCATTTCTATTTTTTCATTATAGTTTTTTATTCGAACTATCCTGGGCTAAAATATTAAATTAAATAAAAAGGGGCGACCATACAATTACCATAATATTTATCTATTGTATATTATTTATGTGAAGCTTTTAAATACTTAAAAATAATGTTGGATGGCAGTTGTAGGATTTGATTAAACTGTATTTCTCAGTTTATTCAATGACAATTGTATTTCTCTCAATATTTCCGTCAATGAAAGCGCTTCCTTTCACGCTGTGACAACTGTTACGAATGCAGCTGACAGAAAAGAAGAAACTACATTTATTTTATCCGTAGCATCCGGGACATGGACGCTGGGTATTCTATCATCCGTCATTCGAATACGTTGCTGCAACGGTCGCGACGGTTTCTATGGATTGGGCCCATCATATTCAAAATCCTTGAATTCTTTGTCAGCTTCGAGTTGATACTATCTTCTTGCATCATCGCTCACTATAATTTCATCGACATTATTTTGTGGATTAACAATGAAACACGATGACAGATATTGCTCAATTTTCATTTGCTGTCTCTGATTGAAGGGAAGTGATGCACGCCTTTTATATACCTATTAAAAAAAAATTGAGCCAACGAACGCGTGTGTAAACTTACATATTACATATCCTTTTAACTCCACGTCCACGGGAGGTGAAATCCTCATGTCTTTCGATGGGGAAATTCCAGCTTTTTAACACTCTTGTTGTTGTTATTGGGATGAGTGTCGGTCCTTAAATGATTGTCTTGTGCACAAAACCTGAAAATATTAAATTAAATGAGTCGGCAATTGTATCTCTCGGATTGTATGAACCAAAGGATGTATAATACGCCCGAGGAATTAATGAGACTCGCTGCAGGGTAGAAGCACTGATCAATTATTTTAATTAACAATTATTATCTTCATCGATTCTGGTGTAAGACCGGCAGTGAACAAGAATAATTGTAAATAGTAACGCAGTTATATAGGTATCGGTCATGAGGATGAAAGGAATGGAAAAGAATTTCATAACCAGTTACGATAGAAACAGGTTCACGGATCGTTTATTGCTTAACAGAAGAGTTTGGTCACAGCGTTTTAATTTCACTGTCTAAAACTCAAAAAATGTGTTTGCACTGGTAGCTGTCAGCAAGAAGTTTCGCGCACCGTTTGAAAATGGGAAATAAAAACATATGGTTTCCCAACCCTGAACTCAAATCGAACATGTAGATTACGCAGATCATTTAAAAATAACAAAATATAACTTTCACTTGACCTAGATCGCTTTTTGGATAGGTACTCGCGCGAATAAAATTTGTTTTGCTAAATTTCCAACCGGCTAATTTTATCTTTGTTAACGTTTTGAATTGCTGGCGGCTAAAATTTAGCTCAAATATAACTATATATAAATACAAAATCATTTAAGCGCTATTTCTTCAATAGATTCCAACCATTGACTTATTATATTATGGACTGCTAGTGAAATGTCACTTCCATACAATCTCTGTCCAGAAAATGACGCCAACATAACTAGCGCTCGTGGTTCTATTCGAAAAATAAGTGAAACAAAATGACAACCATCTTGGATTTCTCCTTAGAATGCTAGAGCCATCTATGGGCGTAAGTGGATTCGCCAAGTGAAACGGTTGAAATTCAAATTGTTGCGGCATTGTTTACAATAGATGTCATCTCGAAATCGTGCTAGTTTAAATAATTAATAATAGATGGAACCAACAAAATTTGAATAAAAATAGTTTTTCATTGTTTCTTATAAATTACACAATTTTCGTATATTTATTGCGAATTAGTTTTTTATGTTGTTTTTCATTATTAATTTTAGAAATATGAGGTAATAGCACTTTAGCGTATATTTCAATCACATTTCTGATCAATAAATACTTATGATTGTCAAGAATATCACATTCGAATACATGAGAGTTTAATTCATCATATAAATTGCTTATATCTATATTTCTTAAAGTGCTTATAATTATGAGGCTATAAATCTTATTGCATCCTAATTTATTTTGTAATTCATATAAAGACACAGTTTTCTGGACAGTTTTACAAATTTTGATTGTGTCCTTATGTGGGTTTCAGGAAACCCTTAGATTTTATATTAATAAAATTTGATTTTTCTGCTCTACAAGAAATAGGAAAAATTGTCGGCACTGAACCGGGAAACAATTGCATTCCAAAGACAATTTTTCTGTAGCAATTTACTTCGAAATGTTTGGAGCAAATTCATGTCAATGTACTGGTCATTTAGACAACGTACCGCCTCAAGCCAATCCTTGTTAATTCAATTTTTTTTACGCAATCTATATAAAACAAAATGAGTTTTCTGCCTCATCTTACCTATGGAAACAGATTTGTCCCTTTTCAGAGAAACTTGAATCATTGCAAGTTGCAACCAATTATACAACACTTCATTTTTGAAATTTTAGATCTTTATACAATTAATCGCAATAACACAGTGAGTTTCCAATTTATTCCGCTCCGAACCACGAGAGCTAGCGCTTATGTTGGAACCAACGCGAAGTTGTCTACTAGCAGTCCATATATAATAAGTCAATATAAGGAGCATATCTACTGCTCATCTTAAGCAATGTCATATTCATGTCATAGTGACACTTGTTGCGAGGCGACCTATCTCTAGCAATCGAAAATCTCTCCATCATTAAATGCTTCGAAAGCGTTCAAATGTGCTGTGGCATAATTTCCAAACAGATTTAACCAAAAAAGGAAATGGTCAGGATATAATCCATTTAATGCAACATTTGTGGCCAATGTGCGGTATCCTATTTGATGTTATTGTGTGCGTGCACAAACGAATAAAACCGAAAGAGATTGGATGCTCTAAATATACCGATTAAATAGAATTAATTTTATTTTCATACACTACACGGGACAGCATGTTGTTGGAACATAAATGAAATACTACGAGGAGCAGTGCAAAGACCGTTATCTCGGTCAATTAGGAGTTCCGAACACGATTTCATTACCAATGACATAACACTTAATTTAAGAACAATATCGATAAGATTTGATCAGAGTGAGTGGGCTTAATATGACCGAGGTTGACAGTGACACTTTGTGCTCTTTTATTGAGCAGAAGTGGGGCATTTGCAATTTAAAGGTAGGTGATAGGTGTTTATGCCTTGAGGTGATTTTCGTTGGCACGTTTGAGAGAAGCTATTCAGTTTTTCTATATGGTTTGTAAATAAATATGGTTTGAGTTAATCGGCAATTCGCTCATCCAACTAAGCTAACATTCACTTTAGCTGTGGTCTGTGGATCTATTGCACGAATTATTGACTCCGACTCCACTCGAGCGTGTGAAGGAAACGACGGCATTTCTAATTTTCACAAGTACACCAACTCATGTGTACGTACAGGAGCTTCTGTTCCTTTTTTAAATCGATTACACTAATCGGTGGGAAAATATTTTCCTTTCAACTCACCGCTAAGTAGAAAATCCGCAAACATCAACTCTAGTGTGCGAAAAATGCAAAAAGAAAGCAAAACATCTCCACCTCGTCCGCACGGCATAGATATCTATCATGGATACACGAATCAGCTAAGAGGGAATGAATACTGGGGGGCTGTAAAAAAATCATTCTTAAAAGCTGTTTAAAGCACTAGTATTGTTGAACTCTGCTCCCGTCGATACGAGAATGGATGTGGAATGGATGGCATGGATCCTACTACAGTGCACCCCTGCGAGTATACTGACGCTACGCTGCTGCTGCTGATGATGATTTTCTCCCGCACACATGAGTATAGTGGTAGCCATGGGGGTGTTGTGTGGGAAATGTGCACTTGCTCCAACTCCTGCTGGGGTTGAAAATTGCATTTAGATTGTAAGGAGTTTAATTTCATTTGATCCCTTTGAGTAATTTCATTTTGTCGTTTAAGTTTAAAGTGATTCCAGCGGGCGGAGTGGCAGCTAGCTGGGTCATGTGTAAGTGGATTTGTATACATTAGTGCTGTGTTAATGCGAAATGGACGAGCAATAATGACGACATGTTGTACATTTTTCGCAAACAAGAAATAAAGTAGTGGTCGTCTGCAATGGGGTCGTTGACGTTGGGTTGTTATTTTTTATTGGAAACTTAATACGTCTGTACTGAGTATATATTTCAAGTTACGCGCTTGAAGAAACGTCAAATGACTGTCACTACGTTGCACTACGAAACCATGAATACACAAAAATACGGGTGTTGGAACTTTGTGTCCTACTTGGTATTTATTTAAAAGAAATCCTTAATTTAAACTTATAAAATAGGTAATCTAAAGAATTACGTGTTGATCGGATCGTGGTTAGAATAGAAGACAAGAAAAAAGAAAGAAATTAGTCTGCCAAAGTGACAGATCCAATTCAGGAATGAAATGAAATGGAATGACAATAGCGAAATATTTCATTATTCATTGTTGGGTAACTGAACTGAAATGATAATTGGTACAGAAAAAGCAAAATAGTAAACAGAACCTACTAAATTAAATGATAAAAGTTTAATCTCGATCAACGGGATCGCATAGTCACAATGAAAAAAGGGTTTAACTCAATGCATCAACTTAATTTCAGAAAATATTTCCAATTGTTGATTGAACAAACGTCAAAATGAGTGGACACATTTTTAATAAATCTTCAAATATAGCCTCTCATTACAAGTCACCTTGCCACTACATATTCGACGCAAAAAAGAGGTAGCGCGTCACTGTGCAACTGCAAAAAGCAAATCAGACTAAATGACGTCTCCGAAAATTTCCCATAAATTAAATGGAGATGCACATGCATATTCTTGTCAAAATATGGTTAAGGTCTGCCCTGGACCTTAACCTACATTATTAAAAGTTGAATCCTTTGCAAGGCACCGAATAAATACTAGATATACATAAAGGGATATTCCCCAAATGCAAACAAACAATTAGTGGTGCAATATGACATGCAAATTAATTATATGGCAGCAGCTATAATTGCGTGCAAATTCATATATTGATGTTATTTGGAATATATGCATGCTTATCTCACATTCTAATTATATAGCATATTTATTGCTGGATAGAGCAAATGACGATATAATTATGTTTTGAAAAATTAATTTCGAGCAATGTTACTACGTCATTATGACCCCAAAGGCAGAGGCCAATCGATGATGGGCTTTCATGATGTCAATAACTCTATTGAGAATTATTTATTTGCCTGACGCGTACTCTTATGACATGCACATTGAAATGACATCTAGCCGGAGTATATATCAATCTATCGCTTTCGACTTTTCTGTTTGGACAATATTAACTCAAGGCCTACTAACCGCTGCCAGGGGCTGTGCTTATGAAGGGTCTTTAGTGTTACAAAAGAGGTTCTTCTTTTAGCTTGGCTTTTAGCCCGTCCAGAATGATGTTTTTTGTTTGTCATTTAGTAAATGACATCTACACTTTTTTATTAGATATGACATGTGACGTTACCTTAAGAGGCTTTAATGCATCGCATTCGAGACTCTAGTTTAGAGGTCTGACAGCTAGCTGACTTGATGTGTCTCAGTTTTGATTGGCCTAGATCGGTCGCTGGGCCTGGGCACATTTCAGTTGGCATTTATGGAGTGGTAGCAGACGGATCAATTCAATAATTTTGTAACTGAGTACTAAGGTGACAGCTCGCATAGGGGGCTAACGTAGGAAATGTGACGTTACCGACCAACCTAGTTTTGGCGTGTAGGGTACATCTAGTCCAGACCAATATAGTCGAGTTAAGATGTTGAACTAGATTATGGAATATGCCCACTCCCTTTTTTGATAAACGTCATTATTAACGAACATCAAATAAAACATTTTTTTTCTTATCAGGGCACGAATGTTGTGAGCTATGTCGTCTCACGCCTTTGCTCACCTTTAGATTTTGTAAACATTTTTCCTTAGAGAGCTGACTTATTTGCATCTCTAGTTTAGTTTCAAGCAGAGCTGAACTGTCAAAAACTTCTTTTTTAGACGAGATAGATATGAGGTCTGAATTTGTGTTCTTTTTTTCGTTTAAACTGTAATCAGAGCGCATTCAATGACCGCAGAAAAACTTTAACTCACGAGTCTGAGTAAGAAACCGAAAACAAATAATTCTGACAGCTGACCATATAATTGTTGGTCAAAAATGCGAAAAGCGAATGCTGATACGTAGAGAAAAAGGAAGTAGGTAGGTAGGTATAGGTATAAGGAAATGTATCAGACAGAATAGAAACAAATAGGTAGTGCAAACATGGCGTATTTTTATATAAATTATCAAAAATGACAGTTGGTGCCAAAATGTTGCTCGGTTCAAAGTCACCATCAGTTTTCACAAGTAGGTAGCGAGATTTATTAGGAACGCTCAATTATTCTTCTCACAGGAAAGGAAGGTAAAAAGTCTGCTAATATTTATTACCAACAAAACAATATCTTAAAAACAGAGTGAATGAATATTTATTAAGAAAATTATAGCACAGAAACAGAATACCTCACAGAAGAGAAAACCAAATGCAAAACAGTGGGCCACGCTTTTTTTCTTCATGTTCCCGTTTAGAAAATTAGCGAAGATTTTGCTTCTGCCAAATTGACGGGTGTTCCCCTATATCCGTCCATTTGATACATGCTTAAAGTGCCTAATGAATATTTAAACAAAGTTAGCATTCCAACATAAATTTAATTCCATTTTTGCATAGACCTTCTGCAACAACACACGTGTTTTTGAATCGAAAATATGATGTATATTATTCTATTTCTATATAGGTAATGCCTGCAAAACAAGGAGCAGCCACTTAGGACAAGTAAAATGCTCACAATGAAAATAAATAATTTATAAATTTTTTTTCATTGGTTGGAGGGACTTTATGGGTGTTTTCACAAAAAAATAATAATCTAAAAACCTAATCTGATATGTTTGTTAATAAATCACATCCCTGTGGTCAGGTCGATTCTGGTCTTTTTTTTAGTAAATACTAGGCAAACCTTTGGGTATTAAAGTCGAATAAAACATAACGCGTAGGGAGGCTAGTTCACATATGCGGACGGAATATTTAACTTCATTATATGATTTATAGTACACGGTGAGGATGTGGGCACAGCCCAGGATATGATTTATTGAACTCACTCATCGGTTTCTACTCATGCTTTTTGGGAAGTAAAATAGAGATTTATGAATTCAATATTTGGTCTGATTGGTTTATTTGGTTTGGTTAACAATTTAGATTGAATTTGATTTAGTGTCCACTTTTTGTTGCTCAAAAAGGGATACAATGGGCTCTTAAACCGACTGATCAAATGTGCGTATGTACAGTGAACACCATGCCAACATTCATCAAAAGTCAATAATTCAATCAATAGTAGGGCTTTGTATCGATACAAAAAAAATACAAACCTCGGCAAGATGGCCTGGCAACAACCCATTATTGGAGCATGCACAGCCTTATCCACATAATTTCGCCTTATTATAACTTCTGCTAAACATGCAATAAACTTCCGTAATTTGCAGATTAAATATTCCAAAGACCAATATCCTTAAGGATATAATGAAATTACCGTTTGTTATCACCTACTCGAGAAAGAGAGCGCGAATAACTTTCTTTCCTGCCAGCATGTGGAAGTCAAATAGCTTCATGTGTACTCACGGTGGCTGTTTGAATTCTTTTATTTTTCAATTTGCATAAAACGGCGCAAAAAAAATCCCTTACGTGCTAAAAATAAATTTATATTGTTGCCTTTCAATCAGTAAACACCTTATAGGAGCAGGCAAGTAATTTGGATAGCGCACGTTTGTTCCTCTCCATTTCGTGGCAACTTCATCCTAAGCAAAGCATTAAACCTTTGACTGCGCCGTGCTTGTTGAGGGTAAAATTACAGATTAAAGAGCTTGTGCTTAAGGAAAGGAGCACGTTAATGGATATATAATGCTGACTGAAGGGTGCTGCCTATTTTCTACTATACTCTGTTAAATTTGTTTATTCGACTAACTGCATCTTGAATTGGGTTAATCGAATTGACAGGCAAGCGCTTTACTAATTTGGTGGAGTTTTTGTTGCGTTCACAGTTGTCGATACCACAAAATTTTATCACGCGATTGCGCCATCTGCTGGAATTAGCTACGAGCTATTTAGCCAATAAAAGTGCTTAAAAACTTGACCGAAACATAGCGGTGACGTTCAGAACTCCAATTCACTAATGCTCCAACGGACACGAATTCCGACATTAAGTACAAGTACAAGAGGTTTAAAATTAATATTGAAGTGTTTCCACTTCCACCGACTAAAAAGTTGAAGTATTCTCTCTGGCTCTCTCCACTTCAGAGACAGAATGAATTTTCACGAAAGAGAGAGTTATTTTTCCATTTTTGACGTATTTTTTTTAAATTCATGTCAATTGCAGCTCTGTTTGTTTTGAAATTAAAAAAAAAAAACTAGCTGTGGAAAGTGTGTTCACAAACTGGACTCTACATGCAAACCGGGTTGCTCTTCGAGATCAGTTTTTAGCCTATGTATGATAAATCTCGGGATTTATACGAGATTAATACTACGTTTCCACCGGACACTAATCGCGAGATTTAGGGCAAGAGATTACAAACAAATCCTGAGGTGTTTCCACCAAAAAAAAAACAAGATTTATTTGACGTTTCACCAGATGTTGTCACCTACTGTCGAATCGAACAACCCAAAATTAACCAATTCAAAAGTTACATGAGTTCCAGAAATCTTAAAATATTATTGGCTTATAATTTAATTCTACAAAATAAAATTAAAGTCTCTCAGAAATAAATTCCTTTTTTTTAAAGATTTTATGTCACAATGTCAAATACAGGTCTGTTTGCTTTGTATTTTTGACATCTCGAGCTGTGGAAAGTGTGTTCACAAACCGGACTGCACATGCAAAGCTGGTTGATAATCGAGATTTATTTCTAATCTCCCTTTTCATGGGATTAACTTTTGTATGATAAATCCCAAGATTTATGCGGGATCTACAGACATTTTTCTAAATCTCGCAGTTAATCTCCGGTGGAAACGTAGTAAATATAAAAGTAAAGTCGAATAAGCCCTACTGTACCATAATAAAAAAAAACAAAAAATAAGGAAATATTTAATATTGCGTTTTGACAGTTAAAATTAAAAGATTCGTTTACTTTTTGAAAAGTTACCATAACTCCGACTGCTATTCAGTTACGTTTCTGAACGGATCAAAAAGGCTTCTTGAACAGATTTGTTTGGTTGTCAATTAAATTTGTTGCCAATTTGAGCAGGGGCACAAATCGACTCTACAAAAGTTTTGTACGCGTCAGTCGTCATATGCATAGACAGTTGGCTAACCAGAATAGCCAGTGGATATTGTAGAAGTGGGTGCAAAGGGAATTTTCCTCGAGCTGAAATTTTGTTCGTTAAAGTCAATCGCTATGAATCTTTTATTTCATATATTTGTTGGAACTGCACTCAACATGTGAACACTTCACCAATCTGCCGAATCCCCCTCATGACATACTCATCACCTTTTCCATTGAAACAATAAGAACAGTAAATTCGAGAATTTCTCATTATTTGACAGCAATGTCAAATGTGTAATATGCATAGCTAATTTCAATAGCCAAATAGTTAGTTCCCATAACCCCAGGCTTACTCCAAATTCATAAACGAACAGTTCCTCATTGCATGCAAAACCGGAAAACCAGCAATTATGCGATATGATTCAACTACCCATATCTAACACCCGTATCAATATTTATTCTATTTTAATACGCCGAAACAGACAGACAAACAATTAATTTGGTTGTCGACAAATCCGCACTCTATCCCGTAAAAACTATTTGCGATTTAAATAAATTCCATTAGCAATTCATACATCCGCAGCAAATATTTGCAATGTCCTAAAAACTGATGCTGTCTACGACCACGCGTCAATATCCGCCCCAACTTAATTAATCGCATGCATTAAATCGATCATTTGGTGCCAGTCCAATCGGTTAATATCATAAATTGCATCAATTAGTTGAAAGTCCCCAAATTTAATCGAATGCAAATGAATAAAGGTAGAGGTACCCCACTAGCAAACAGAGAAAAAAAAAACCACCGTCCTCGTGATTTATTTCGAAGCAATTAAATGCATCCACTAACAAAAAATCCGCTTATGCACAATTCAAACGCACAATGGGATTCAATTTGTATTTTAATCGATTGCAGAGTGCTGGGGCACTGGAAATAAAAATTTAAATCGGACCGGAAAAGGCTGGCATTGGGTTCCATGCACGCATTAACTGGATAAACTATCTCGAACATGCATGTATTGGTAGGTGGTGCACAGATAATCCATAGCACAAATCAAATTTGAATTGATCCTATATAAAAGCCATTAATTATGTTATTTCGAAACGATTTATTTGTATTTATTATCGCTTTTTGCATAGGTGTTTACGAGTGGAACTGAATGAGAGGGGCGTTATTGGGCGTATGCCTGGTTTTATGTGTGAACCTTTGGTGTAGATATCAATTTGTTGACACTTGCAATTATCAGCACTAAGCCGGTGATATCGTGCTGCCCGCAGAGGTGGACTTAGTTGAAATGGCAGTGCGCACAGGATTGTCTCTACCTTGAACTCAAATTTAACACAATTTTGTTACCTCATATTCTGGTGTATAATGATTAAAGAAGTGCGTCGCGAGAACGGGGTAATAATTATAACAGCTGAAATAGATCCCTCGTCCATTTGGTCCTAACAGTTGGTATTCTGGTACTGCCTTTAGTCAAAGAACTACGGGTTGCAGTTGCAGCTCTGTTCGTGGAACAAACTTTGCTCTGCTTAAACTGATATTTAATAAAACACGGGTTTTGTTCAAACGCACAGCAAAAGCTGACATTACCGGCGAGCTGTGCCAGCTTGCAAAAGTGCAGCCATCAGCAACTCAATTTGTACCGCGTTTATACGGGCACATTTGAAACTCTGGTGGTGGTTAGCCAACTTGATTTATCTGAAAAAAATTTTCCCTCAACGTAAAATCCGGTAATGCCAATTTTTCTACATCAGTCATATCTACTACTGAAATGTCGCCTTAGAACTCAGTCGAGAAATTCCTGACTAGAATAATTGTTAGCTATGCAGGTTACATATCCCACACGGAACCCGAGCCTCTCCATTTTTTCACCTTAATAATTATTTGAGTTTCTTTATTTTCTTTCCCACATTTGCAAAGGTCAAAATACACGCGCGAGTAAAGGAATGCAAACCGGCGAATTGTGCAACGGGATCAGATATCCGTCGCCACGCGCAAAATCATTTTAGTTGAATCAGCAAAGTAGAAGTAGAAATAAGAAATTGACAAAGTGTATTTTTTAGTTAGTAAGTTACCGCTGAATAAACCAGTCGATTCCGATCGTAGAAAAATAAAAAGTTTGTTTTTTTTTAATCATCTGATACTAAAGAATATAAGTGGCGCAGTCGGTAGGATCCTTATAAACGGTAGGGATCCAAAGAGAACGGATTTAACGCGAGCAAAATAATAGTGATAGTGTAACTACAAATCAGTTCACACTGAACGAATAACACAACTCGGTTAAGTGCAACATTGGAACTACAAATCAGTTCAATCACAATAACTCTGTTAAAAGTGACAGTGAAACTAAGAATCAGTTTAAGCTGCACAAGTAACTAAGATCAACGAGTACCAACATTTTAATTGGTCTCTTACAAGTCACACCAAGCTAGAATTGGACAAAGTGAAGTGTACCAAGTGAAAAACAAACATCTGTGTAGCTTACTAACTCAAAAGTTAAAATTCCACGAAAAAGTAAAATCTATCTGTGGGATAATATCATCAATAAAGAGATGGATCGCGAAATTGTCGATAGATTAGTCCAGGCGATGGAAGCTTTGGTAACGAGAAACAATCCAGAACCAACCAGCCGAGCAGTACACTTGATGAAAGAAATTGCATTCATCAAAGAATTTGACGGACAAAGGGATCAGTTAACACAGTTCATTACTGTAGTGCAGACTCGATTAGATGCAGAAACCAACGAGGTAAAGAAGAACGAATTGTGGCAGGCGATCTACAACGCAAAAATCACAGGGACAGCGAAGGAACTGCTAATCAACAATCAACCAAACAACTGGGAAGAAGCAAAGCAACTTTTCCGGCAGCACTTCAGACCAGCGTGTAATTATAAGGATATATCTCATAATATCACCTCACTCAAAGTAAGTTCTATTTCTGATTTAAATTATAAAATAGAAAATATTATAAAAGATATAAACAGTTTTGCAACATATGAAAGTAATCAATCAGAATGTGCGAAAACATTTTATACAATTTTAATTGACAGAATAAAACAAATAGTGTCGGGTAATCTATCTAGAGATATTCGGAATAAATATGATTTACACGTAATAAAAGACATACTATATACTTATGTGGGTTACGATCATGGCAATTTGGACAAGGAACTTTTACATGACAAGCGACAGACACATAAAATAAACCACAACCCAGGGCAACAAAGACACAATTCAGGGCAACTTAGACATAGCAATCATTCAGGACAAGTTAGACACAACAATTTCCACCCCAATCATCCAGGGTACAACAATCATTCAGGCCAATTCCGTAATAACTTAAATCAACACAGACCAGGGCAAAATCGTTATAACATGCAAGCCTTCAATGCTTCAGGGCAGATCCGAAATGCACATCACCAAGTAGAACCAATGGAAATAGGGCAAATTAACTATAATAATCAGGATAATATTCAGCAAGAAGAAATTCACAATATAGAGTCCACGTTTTTTCTGAACTAGGCCTCGGAGATAAAATATTCTTAGATTTAACCATTGACGAAATTAAATATAAAGCGCTCATCGATACGGGTTCAACCATGAGCATTATAAATTCCAACTCAGTAGATTGTTCAAAATTTAGAATCTTCGAAAAAGTTAAAATAAAATTGCAAACCATTAACAATATCACGACAGAAACAGTAGACAGAATTATTACTTGCATGCCCAAAGAATTTAACTATGACTCAAAAGGGGCAGTCAAGTGGTATAAAAGAGATTTAGGTAAAAAACCATATGACATTCTGATAGGCATGGACATTTTGAAGAAAATTGTCAAAACGCTCGATTTTGATAATAAAAGCATAATTCTTAAAAACGGCACTAAGTTATCACTATACTCCTATGTTGAAACCACTCTCGATTGTTTCGAACTGAATTCAAGTGAAAAAAAAGTGGACTTGGACCATCTTAATGAAGAGGAAAGGAACGCAATCCAAAATCTCTTAAATCAGTATAAAAATTTAATATACCATGAAGGTGATCAGCTAACTAATACGAACACTATAACACACGAAATTCGAACAACGACAGACCAACAAATCAATGCTAAGCTTTATCGGCTTCCCCCACAACATGAAGAGGAAGTACGACGGCAAATAACAGAAATGGAGGAGCAAGGCATAATCAGGAAATCCAACAGTAGATATGCTTCGCCAATTGTGGTGGTGAAAAAGAAAATGGATAATTCGGGAAAACAAAAGTTTCGCCTTTGCGTGGATTACCGGAAACTCAACGAGATAACAATCGACGACAAATACCCGTTACCTAATATTGAGGGTATACTAGATAAACTGGGGAGAGCACAGTATTTCTCGTCCCTAGATCTCGCGAAGGGGTACCACCAAATCAAGGTAAACCCAAATGACATCCCAAAAACTGCATTTGTCACACCTTGTGGTCTGTATGAATACATACGAATGCCGTTCGGGCTGAAGAATGCACCCGCGACATTCCAACGCTTAATGAATGACATACTCAGGGACTATATAAATAAAATATGTGTCGTCTATCTTGATGACATCTTGATATTTTCAACAAGTTTAAGAGAACACATTAACTCTCTAAAAATAATACTTAATAAATTAGCTGAACATAATTTAAAAGTACAATTCGATAAATGTTCTTTCATGAGAAGAAATACGGAATTTTTAGGTCATATCCTGACAGCCGAAGGAATGAAACCTAACCCGATGAAGATAAAATGCATTAAAGATTACCCCTTACCCAAGAATGAGAAACAGCTGAAAGGTTTCTTAGGAGCCACGGGGTATTACCGAAAATTCGTGAAGGATTATGCCAAGATAGCTAATCCAATGATCAAATATTTAAAAAAAGATAAGAAAATAAATACCAATGATCCAGAGTATATTCAGGCCTTTGAAGCATTAAAATTAAACATAATTAAACACCCAATCTTAAAATTCCCCGATTTCACTAAAAATTTTACAGTTTTTACCGACGCAAGCAATTACGCAATCGGAGCGGTACTAACACAAGAAGGGCAACCTGTGTGTTACGCTTCGAGATCCCTCAACGATCACGAAAAGAACTACTCTGTTACTGACAAAGAGTTCTTGGCGATTGTATGGGCGGTAACGTACTTTAGACCGTACCTGTGGGGAAAACGATTCCAAATTATTACTGATCATTTACCGATAAAATATTTGAATAAAAAGTTTTCAGGAAAAGAATTTAGTCAGCGAACACAGAGATGGCTACTCAAGTTGCAAGAGTACCAATTCGATATAGAATACCTGAAAGGCAAACAGAACAAGGTAGCGGATTTCTTAAGCAGGATTCCTGAGAATAGCAAAGAAAAAGAAGCCAGCGACAACCAGTCAGTTAACAATTTGTCAGACAATGCAACAACCCATTCACAGGAAGAGCAACAACTTGACCATATTCAAATTAAAGAAACCATCGTAAACCAGTACAAGACACAACTCATATTGACCAACGATGCTGACAAAGAAATAGAGATACTACACAACAGACGTATAATATTCATCGACATGACTAAGGAAAAAGATTATTGGACGGACGTACTTAAAAGATACATTAAACCAGGTCTCATTGGAATTTATACTGAGCTCTCATATCACGAGTTTAACAAAATTCAGCAACTATTGATAGAACTTTTCGGACATGATAGGCAAATTAAATTTATAAAAGCAACGTTAAGAGCAAGAGAAATCGGAACATTAGAAGAAGCACACAAACAAATCTCCCTGTACCATACCCAAGAAAGTGCCCATAGTGGAATTATAGAAACTTACCACAGTTTGAAAAATAAAATATACTACCCTCACCTAATTAAAGAAATTACTAGGATAATTAATAACTGCAAGATATGCTTAGAGACAAAATATGAACGAAAGCCAATCAAACTCAAATACGAAATTAGTCAAACACCAAGTAGGCCCAATGAAGTTATTCATATGGACATATATTACTTCAGGAAACACCCATTCTTAACACTTATCGATAAATTAACAAAGAAAGCATATGCTTACTTTCTGCCAAACCGAAACTGGATGAAAAAAATAGAAACATTAGAGGAGCATTTCTCCAAATTTGGTAAACCATTGAAAATCATAACGGATAATGAGTTTAAATCAGAGCACTTAAAAGAATTTCTAAGGGAACAGGTAGTTGATCTCCATTTCACAAAACCCAATACTCACACAGGCAATAGCGATGTAGAAAGGTTCCATTCTACTTTGCAGGAAATATTAGTAGCCATGAGAAAGATAGACCTAACACTTATTCAAAAAGTACACAGAGCAGTTAAGATTTATAACAATAGATACCATTCCACTCTTAAAATGACACCCGAAGAAGCTATGTTCGCGGATCTTGCAAGTCTAGTTAAAAACATACAAACACAAAAAGAAAAACGAACCCAAAAACTAAATCAGAATAGGGAAAATTACGTAGAAAATAGGAAAATAATACCAGTAAAAAACTATAGAAGAAATAGACACAAAAATGAACCTAGGTATAGAATTAAAGAAATGAATAGAGAGCATCCTATAAATATTAAACGACCTCGCTTATTTGCAGATGACATTAGTGTATCTAACACTGACGCTACTCATACGACCAATAACAGCAACATTAACGGTACAGAAACTAGAAACTACTAATGGTTACTACATTTTTAACACAGGAAAGACGGAGTTAATAGAAGACTTTAGGACGATACTACATATAATAAATACTAGAGACATAAGACGTACTATAGAGTTAATAGAAGGAAATATACAAAGATTACAAATAGGAAATGACCCTATCATAAGGAAAGAACTAAGAACACTCGATGCAAAAATAAGAACACTAGAATCAAATAAACAAATCAGACAAAAACGGGGACTTGTAAACGTAGTAGGTAAAGCACAAAATTGGTTGTTTGGAACCATGGACAATGACGACAGAAAGGAGATAGCGGACCAACTTCAAATAGCTGAAGAGAACAGTGGAAATGCAATTAAAAGTTTAAATAATCAAATTGAAATAAACTCGCATTTGAATGAAAGTATCACCTTGTTGAAGCAAACCATAGAAGCAGACAGGGAAGAACTTAATAGGGCTTATTCAGAAATGACCATCAATGAAAAACGAGTTATCATCCAACAAATAAAATTAGATCAGTTAGTGAAACTCCGTATGTTAGAAGAGAAAATAAACCAGATTCTAGACAACATAGCATCAGCTAAGCATGAAATAGTTCATCCTAGCATGTTAACGACAACAGAAATTGACGCGACAAAACTCGACTTTTACAAACTTAAATACATTAGAACAGGACTATTAAAATATAATGACGATACACTAATTATTGCTATTAAAGTACCAGACACATATAAAATAATAGACCTTAAACTATTAATGCCTATTCCAACAAAAGATAACCTTGAAGCCATACTTGAAAATCAATATTTTATAGAAATCAACCAAGCCAAATTTCAGTACGACAATAAAGACATATTGTACAAACAAGATCTGAAAAAAGTAGATAACTGTTTAACTAATAATAATTGTAAATTAAGGAAAAACAATGTATTAGAAATAAGTCAAGTAGATGATAGTACCATAATATGTAAGAATATGAATGGACAAGAATTAGAAAATTATTGTGACGATAGAAGAATAAAACTTCTTGGAAATTATTTCATACATTTTAACAATTGTACAATAAGACTTTTAAATAAAACATTTAGCAATACGAACATTGAATTTAAAGATACATTTTTCTATGAAGAAGAAAGAAGTTATAATTTTACAAAACAGTTAAGTTTCGAAGACATAGCCATTCAAAATTTTGTAAACTTGGAACATATTAAACTTCTTAAATTTCATAAAAATATTAACTACGCTGCTAATTCAACCATTCTGATAATCATAATCGTAATAGTCGTTTCAATAGTAATTCTAATGAGAAAAAATAAGAAGCTAAAACTTTCAGTTAAAAATTACAATAACGAAATTCCTAAACAAAATAAGATTCAGGAGAATCCTCATTTTAACGGGGGAGAGGTTACATATCCCACACGGAACCCGAGCCTCTCCATTTTTTCACCTTAATAATTATTTGAGTTTCTTTATTTTCTTTCCCACATTTGCAAAGGTCAAAATACACGCGCGAGTAAAGGAATGCAAACCGGCGAATTGTGCAACGGGATCAGATATCCGTCGCCACGCGCAAAATCATTTTAGTTGAATCAGCAAAGTAGAAGTAGAAATAAGAAATTGACAAAGTGTATTTTTTAGTTAGTAAGTTACCGCTGAATAAACCAGTCGATTCCGATCGTAGAAAAATAAAAAGTTTGTTTTTTTTTAATCATCTGATACTAAAGAATATAAGTTGCATCCCAAATAAATGTCAACTAAAAAAAACTATTGAATAAAAATGCAGGCTTATACTACGTTTCCACCGGAGATTAAGTGCGAGATTTAGAAAAATTTCTGTCATACAAAAGTTAATCTCATGAAAAGGGAGATTAGAAAAAAATCTCGATTATTAACCAGGTTTGCATGTGCAGTCCGGTTTGTGAACACACTTTCCACAGCTCGAGATGTCAAAAATACAAAGCAAACAGAGCTGTATTTGACATTGTGTCATAAAATCATTACAACAAAAAACAAAGGAATTTATTTCTGAGAGACTTCTCCTAGCGAAAGCAACTATCAAAACTTTCATTTTATTTTGTAGAATTAAGCCAATAATAGTTTAAGATATCTGAAACTAATGTTTTAATATTTTAAACTTTTGAATTGGTTATTTTTTTTTCAATTATCACAGTTTTGGGTTGTTCGATTCGACAGTATTTCAACAGATGTTGTCAACTACTGTCGAATCGAACAAGCCAAAACTGTGATAATTGAAAAAAAATTAACCAATTCAAAAGTTTAAAGTAATAAAACATTAGTTCCAGAAATCTTAAAAGTTAAAAGTTAAAAGTGAAGTTACTCTTGTTTTTTTTTTGGTGGAAACACCTCAGGATTTGTTTGTAATCTTTTGCCCTAAATCTCGCGATTGGTATCCGGTGGAAGCGTAGTTTTACATTGATTGCATTTCGCAAACCTGTTCGACATCGAATCAAAGAGTGCAAATTTTGTTAAAACTGTATTGATCAGTAACGTTTCGTACGTCAGCCATATACATAAGAAATGTCAACTTAGTACTCAGTCGTGAACTTCTTTACTTCTCCATTAAGTAAAAAAAACAAAAAACTGTCGATTCTAATAAAAACTGAAAAACTTTAAGTTAGCCAGCTGTCAGAATTACTGAACTAGATTCTTAAACGTCACCAATGTATTCTGAAACCCCTAACTTAAAACAAATTACTTTGACTGCAGGCTAAAAATAGTTTAATGTATGAAAGCTAGCTGCTTGGAAATTCGTATTAACAACTGTCACGTAATGTCAAAAATGTGTCTCGCAGTTGCATATATGCAATCAAACCTAAAAGCAATTAGTTGTAATTTCTGTAGCACCTCAAACTGTGAATGAACAAATACAGTGATTTAGATGTCAATTTTGTTTTTTACAGACTTTGGCATGTCGCTTTTCATCTATCTGTCAATGGAAGTCAAGGCCATAATAATGTAACTACACAGGGTAACCAAAGATACAAAGGACTTGTGGCTGATTCGTCAATACAAGACAACGTCAGGGACTTGATTTCTTTTTACACTAGAGTGTGAAAATAATAATAATTGAGCTGTCACTTATAAGTAAGTTCCGAGCAAAGAACTGGACGTAGATCGAAGAGCAGATCCCGCTCGGAACAGAGCTTGTTTCGATTATACCCCTTTATAAACAAAACACACTAGAGCGCTTAGCTTTCTTCAACTTCTGTCAATGTGACATTAGTTGCACTTAAGTTTTTAAATAGACAGTTGGTTCAGAGAACTGAAAAACTTTGCAGTAAGATTGGTAGCATTTAGGACGTAGAATCAAAATCGACGATGATGTTGCTTTGCAGTGTGTTCCAAGTCATTAAGATACTCTGGTTTTAAATTTGTTTTGTGGTTGTCAAAGTTGCTGTTGATTTTGTGGTGACAGTGTGACGGAGTTGTAGTTGATATGGAACCAAAAACCAATGAAAAAACTTAAAACGCGATCTACGACAAACAAAAAATATTCGTTCAAGACTGGGGGCAGATTCCCTATATCAACGATCGTCTAAACGATATCGTTTTTGAAACTTTGATCACCAAAATAAGTCATATCTGCTCGATTTTTTTTTACAAACGTCAGCTCTCATTATATTTGTGTAAAATTAACTGGATTAAACTTTTAATTTCAGCACTTAGTTGCTAGTTTTGGAGGTCAATAGTTTCGACGATAATCGTTTGAAAAGTTACGGAATGAGTGCCTTTTGTGTTAAAAAGTTCTGTTTGATATAAAAAATTGAGCTGCCGACATTGGGGAAGAAAATCATGAGTAGGAAAATCTATTTTTGAAAAATAAAATTCTTCAAATATTCATAATTTAATAAAGATTGTATTAAGTGACAACGTTATGTCAAGTGACTGTCATTTTTATATTTTTAACACACCTTAGGAAGACTTTAAGATGAAACCAACCCACGTCCCCCTTTCACTTCTACCAAGGACGCATTTTCATTCCTCGTTCCACTAGATAATATCCTAAAAATATCCCACTATACATAATGAAAACTTCCGCTTGAATAGCTAGTCCAACTTCCGTCGCTCTATATTCTCTATAGTCCTACTCGCATACTCAACCGACCAATATGAACAACAAGTCTTCGAAAAAAAAAAAAAACGTCTTCCCATCTATCTATTATGTCATTCCCCAACCACTGGTCGACCAGTTTTCGTATAAATTTGGTAAATATTTGACAAAGCATAGAGTTATTGTTCATGAAAATTATCCCGCATAATTCACTTAAATTAATTAATTTGAAAACTCGCAGCTTCTTTATGGGCCTGCAATGTTGCTCCGTCGTCGTAGTCGCCGTTCACGCAAGGATAAACTTTTTGTCGGGCAAACTTCGAAGATGTGGTCCGAACAAAAGCGCTTAGCACACGGTGCGCTGACGAAGGAATAAACTTGAAAGTGGTGACCCGTCTATCGGATTTTGATATCAAAACTCCCTAAACTATATATAGCTGAAGATTGTTGCGGAAACTTTTGCGTGCATATACAGTTTGTGGTATAGCCAATTAGAAGATTTAAAGGCACAAATGAAACCGAGAGACTAGAGTTATGGATTTTATTCCTGGTGTCCCCAATATATGGATAGGATGAGGAGGTTAAAGTTTCAGTAAAATTAAGAAAGAGGCAACCTACGATCGTCTACGTTTTAAATATCTGCCATCTGGAGAGTGCGTCCCAAATTTGTACTGTGCACTATGGGTAAATATGAAGACCGAGATGGAATCAAGACGTCTTCTTAATGGAGCTGTTCTGGAGACGAAATTGTTTCGGTAGATGACACCCCCACGTCCGAAAATGTCGCAAGCTCCAAGCTTTAGATCAACAAAAAAAAGACCCTTTTCAACAAGGCTGCCATCTTAAAGCCAATAATTCGAATATAACAGAGTATGGCAAGCTATAGGCTTTTATTTTGACTTTCGTGAACGACTTTGGGTCTGTTTAGGAAAGAATGTGATTTTAGGTGACACCTTTGGTACCTCATACAGTGTTTCCACCTAGCACCACCGTATGGTAAAGCCGAGCTGCCATTTCACTCAAAGCACCGTTCAAAGATGTCAATCACCAGCTATCACTGGCAATCATCAAGCACTAAATAGCCCACAAATGACTCATGTATTATCTTCCAATGATATCTTTATTTCCTCCAAGACTCGATATTGTTCGCCAGAGTTAAATACCATGTACACACAGGATACCGGACGACATTTGGGGTGAGCTTAATGAAAACTTAGTTAGGTATGTAGGCAGTCATAGAACTTGTACTTGCCTTTGTCGAAAACTGTTGTACGCCTCCACTGCGAGCTATATAACAATGGAAAACTGTCCAGAGTGAAAATGTTGTACATTAACTAACACAGAGAGAGAGAGAGAGAGAGAGAGAGAGAGAGTTCCCAAGTTAATGGGATTTCGGCCAGAGATATACTGGCTGGTTTAGTTTGGTTTCCGATGGTAAACGTTTCGATCCGGGATTTCTACTTCAAAGAGAGATGATTATGAATTCATCTCGTGTCTAGGGGAATGGATTTTTCGGGAATGTGCGGGATAAAATTCAATTAGTTTTGTGCAAATGAGTGAACGAGAAAAAATGAAAAATAAAATCAGGGAAATACTCGTAGAGCTGCGGGCGAATTGTGTGTTATCTGAGAATTGGAATACAAAAGTTTCGTCGGGATGCGATGGGTTCTCTCCATTGTTAGCATGGAGGGTTATTATTTCTACCAAGTGATAGTGGACTGCAAATGGAGCCTTGAGGACTTGCTTGATAAGTTTTTGTTTTTCCAACCTGAACTTTGCGTTGGCACTGCTCAAAAACTTCCATATATGGATTATCTTGATTTCCCTGAAACCCTAAATCAGAGAGGAGGTCGAACTATAAAGTCCTGGAAGTAAAAAATTAAAATGTTGCTTTTACTCCTTCGGTTTAATACAGTGTCTTAAATTTTACAGGTTTTGGAAACGATATTTGACGGAACACTGAAGCAGTCCCTAGCCTTGTCCGAACAAGCTTTTTAGCAGTAAAAATCAGGAGGAGGCTTATTAATGTCGGTGGAAAATGCTGCGAGTTCCATTATAGCAGCTTATAAAGACAACGTTAAGAAAACGCTTGAGAAAGCGATAGCATTTGAACCGTTATACAAGTCGTCTGTCTTGATAGACAGGGTGACATCAAATAAGAAGATTTGAACAGCCTTAAAACAAAAACGGGTTCATGTATCCAATGCCTAACTATTCTTGGGAGGAATAGGACCTACAATTTTAGTTGAAAGTCTCTTTCGTGACAGTTGTACTCTCGTTTGTCAGACGTTCGCGAACGGTAACGCAGTGTAAACTACTACATCAGGATTTAATTAGTGTTTTTCTGTTTGTGTCAAAATGTTTTTAGTTCTAAGTTACACTGCTAAGGAAGATTGACAAAATATTACATGCGCAAAAACTTGGCTTGGGACAGCTCGGTGTATGAGGTATGAAGAAAACGTTCCCAAATTAATGGAAAGTCTGACTAAAAAGCTTGCTTTGCAAAGTGAATAATTTTAAAGGCAGAGACTTAACCGGTAGCAGGAGATTTTTGAAAAAATATTTCTATAAATAAATATGAGGACTTAACAGCCCAATTTTAATCAATGCAAGGCGGCTCGTACAACAAATAGGAGTCCAGTAAGGATCACCAGAGGCCATCCACGAGTCAATGGCAGGATTTGTTGAGAAAATATTTCGCAGCATTGATGCTTCAGGGTAAGTAAATTCTTTTTTACAGACGAAGCGTGAAGTGACACAAGCTCATAGGTGACTGTGAGTCTTAATTACGTCTGAGAGATGTATAAAAAAATAATTAAAGGAAGGAGGCGAATCGCTCTTATCCAAATTGTAAAAGAATGCATTCATTTATTTTTTTTTTAATTCCATTTATTTTAATTGATTGCTTACACATTAAGACATAAAATTATCTTAACGGTAAATTAATTTTCTTTGATTAAATTATCTTTCTTTGCGAACGAATGGTAATTGCACTTTTTTGGAATATAAAATGAAATTCATTTTTTTTATTCATACATTCTCAATGCAATCATAAAATTGCATTCATTGATTTTGTTTTTTACAGCCCCTTAGCAATTAAAATTCTACTGCACAGCTATCTATTTTTGCATTAAATGCCCAATTCCATGTGAATCAATGACAATGAACAAAAATAAACAATTTCAAGAAAAAAAAAAAAAAACAATTTCAATACATTTTAAAATTTTTTAAGGTGTCACGAGTTTATTTACAGTCATGTTCAAACTGTTTAAACTAATAAAAAATGTAAGTTTAAAAAACCAAAAAACCCGACTGACTAAAAATGAGAATTAAAAATATATGAACAAGACACGTTTATAAGTACTTATACGTAACTAATTGACAATCGGAGACTTTATACCCCACACAGTCTAACAAATATATGTATGACATTGAGTACCTCCGACTGGCAAATAGGTAGCATTTTTGTAACATTTTTTAATTTTATCTTTTTTAGCCTATGGCACTCCGGGGAAGAATACGAATATTAGGATACCTCACTCTTCAAAATCGGTCAAGCCGTTTAGGTTACAGGGCGTCCCGTAGGAACGTACATATGATACGCGCGAAACACATAACCCTCCCTGTGTCCAGTCGGGTAAAAACGATGAACGATTCGATTGATTCGATGCGACGGTGATGTTATACGAAGCAAACGAAAAATAAAAATTATATCACTTTGTTCAATCGTTTCGACGATAATAGTTTCATAAATTACGCGTTTAGAGCGGTTAGAGGAAATAGGGGCACGTTCAAAAATCTAGTTATACACTCAGAAAAGGAAATTGCAATGCCAACAATTCCCGTTGGTTAAAATGAACCCAAATACCAAAATCTTTGATTTAAGAATGAAACTGTTGGCAATGATGTAATAAAATACTTATGGAGAGTATATCATTCTCACGCTGAATACCTGATTCTTGAAAACTTAAGAACGAGTTCTTGTTAACAAAAATAATATTTGAACCAAGAACTCTTAACTTAAAATTTTCTAAGAATCTCAAAATTCTTCGCTTAACAATCTTTTTTTTTCTGAGTGTATAAAGTCGATTAGATTGGTGTGGGCTAGATGCACCCTGAACGCAAATACTGGAGTGGTCGGTCACTTTTCCTACGTCAGTCACATATGCGAACTGTCATCTTAGTATACAGTCACCAAATTTTTGATTAGATTCGTCGGCTACCCCTCCATAAACGTCAACTGCAAAAGGTATTCATTAGACCGACTTAGACCAATAAAAACTTAGACACATCAAGTCAGTCAGACTTGCTAAACTAGATTCCGGAAGGTCTACCGTTTATGTCAATTGCCCCATACAATATGATGTGGGTTTGCACTACTTCCAGAGGCCTAATCGCCTCACACCCGAACGAGCAACATGCAGAAAAAAAGCCATTACTTCTACAGAAAACAACACTTATGGCGTTTTCGATTGAAGATCCGAGAGAGTTGCCCCAAAATTCAGAAATGTTCTTTTCAATGAAATCCGTTTGAGCACTTTGGTAATAGTGGTAGACATCATATGAGAGATTGGGTTTTCTGTTGCTACTTTTTTTTTGTTTTCTGCAGTAATAAATACAGCCAAATCAATATATTTAAATTTAAGTTTACATTTTGCACGTATAATTGTATATTTTCGGATCACATAGCGAAAAAATTTGTTTCTAATAAGAATAACACAACAAACACTTCAATCTGTAATTTTGTTAGTATGTGTTGGTGAGTTCAGGGCAATTCTCTAAAAATATTCCGGACACTTCTGTCGTGCTAAGAATTGACCTGCAAGTGCACTTTTTTTATCAATGAAACATAGAATACATCGAAAGAGCACTTATAGATTTGCTCTTTTCATAGGAAGGGCGATTCTTTTCTTCAATCGAAAACGCCATTAGACGCGGCGACCTTTTGCGTCTTTGTTCAAAGAAGGCGACTTTTGTTGCCTACGAAAATTTGACAAGTTCGCCAACCGTTCAGCTAACCATGAACAATTTAATTTAATGTTTCGAGTAGAACTACCATCAGATGGGCTTAACTCTAAGCCAGATGGGTATTAATTCGGAATCACAATAATTCAATTTCCAGACGAAAACGCTTAGCGGTCTACGAGTACTCGTATCTATACCGATTGTATGCGGGTTGCGTCATATATTATTTCATTATGCAAATACGATTTTCGTTTCGCATAAATAATTCAAATTCAGTCAACCATTGTGTAATTTATGGCCACTTTACAACATGTCCAGGGCATATCCCCTGTGTGTCGGTTCAATATGATTTCCTATATATAGTTTAGCGAAATTCAATTTTAAACATTTTTCTAGCGATGCGCTCCATCTCCGTCCATTCGTACATGTGGTGGTGTTGAGCACAAAACCCAATGTGGTTATTAAATAAAACCCGGTTGAGTAGTTTGGTTGCATAGTGCTGCAATATGGAGAATACCTACACAAAAAAAAGTGTCTATTCACATGGGGGTGTAACCACATCACACGCATTTGGTTATTACATCCATGCGAGGTAGAGTTCTTTCCTCGTTTTGCTATTGACGTTGGCGTGTGATGCGTTAAATTAAATTATTTCACGGAAAATCGGACAGGGAGTGTAGTAGTAATGCTATGAGTGGTGTTTTTACTGCACTGACTAAGGATTTAAATAGAAGGGATCGGCGATAGACCACGGCAATTAGAGAAAACTACCTGCATCTCCGCGATGATCGAGAAGTGTGTCATTTTTCTGATTAAAGTTTCACATTCACTTGAGAAATTCCCCACTCTCATCAAAAAAAATAGAGAGAAGAGAGAGGTGGTTATATATATTTTTCAAATACTCACAGTTTTTTTGTAGACAGAAATTGCATTCAGTTTGGCATTTTGCGGTGGGAAATTTGTGCCAATTTTTACACATTACAACATTACTTTCGATTTGTACTGAAAACTGCTGTAAGATCGTACTGAAATGGAGCCAGTTGTATTGAAAACTTTTTTTCGTATACAGAAGTGAATTCAAAATATTTTATTTTCAAAAACATAAACAAAAATAAATTAACAAAACATTAATGACTTCATAGCTAAACTATACATACCTACAAAAAAATTGTTTATATTTTCAATCTATGAGCTCTTTATACGCTCAATTTGCACATTCATCTTCAAAATATTGCCAAATTGAAACTCCGAACTGGATGAGTTTCTAATCAAATTTTTTGTTTCGATCAAAGCCCAGCAAGTGTCGACTTGAAGTCGGTTTCGACATTTGGACTTTATTAATGTCTGGCAAGAAAAAATCCTTTCGACATTTGCTGATGAGGAATAGCGAGAACGGCTGGAGCAATTTTGTAAATATTTTCAAACATTAGCTCATTACACTCGTTTTTAATTGAATTTACTTCAGCTCAAAATTCTCAAATAGAATGATATTTAAACTGCTGAATTATTTAGCAGTCGGGAAGTGCTCTATATTCATTGTTAATTTGTTGAATATTCTTTTTTTCATTATGAACAAATTTCAATATAGAATTAGATTTCCCTGATACAACTGCTTCTGATGTAAAATACTCCAGAAAATTTAGAAAGGGATTTTGAATATTAATTTTCTTGTTTATGTCTTCCAAAATGACATAACAACATCATCATCTGGATTATTTTAATTGTTTTCATAGGAAAAGCTTTACAAATTGCAAGAGAATTTGAAAGATACAGATGGATACATTTTATCGAATTAAGGCAAATTGTACTTTTGTACTCGAGCACACTCATTTGTATCGAATTCAATACAATTGTATCGACTTTTCCATCCCTGCGCAGTGATGCCAACCACCCGGATCAACGTTTTTATGCCTAAACCTATTATGGGTTTTTAGTGGCAAAGATAAAAATTGCATTTTTTAACAATTTTAACAATTTATCAATTTAATCGATCGATGGGTAATTAAACCTTTTATGCTCTCTCTCTGTAATCCAAGAAGCTGGCAGAGGCATTTGCTCCCACTTTTTCGTATAAAATTTTGTTTGACGTCGAGTAAGTCAAGTAAAGAGAGTAGGGAGTAAAGAGAGTAAAGTTGGCATCACTGCAACTACGTGCTGTATGATTAAGGCCATACCGAACATAACCTTTTGGTAGCACGTTTTCATGACACTAGTAAACTGTTTGCAGCACCAGCGAGTGGCAAGCGGGTAATCGAAGCAAAAGTCAAGACCAAATAAGTCAAAACCAAAATAATCAGTTTGTAGCCGTTTTTCACAAATGCTTGCATACCAACAGGCTGACCGGGGAGAAAGTCAATCTGAATTGTTTTATTGATGTTCAATAAAACAAACCTATTTATTGTCCTTGATATTGGGAGCGTTCAGGTTTTTCAGTTGACATTTACGGAGTGGTGGCGCAATAAATCTAGTCAAGAGTTTTATGACTGAGTAATAATTTGACAGTTCTTTTTGGTGGCTGAAGAAGGAATAGTGACGTTACCGACCAATCGAGTTTTTTGCGATTACGGTACATCTAGTCCAGACCAGTCTAGTCTATATAACTTCATTTTTGAATGTGCCCATTGTCCGCATTCAGTTGACAGCTAGATAACTGACAAACCGTCAAATTGCATAGCACGACATTTTGGAGGTCCTGGGAAAATCGAAATCGAAAGATGTTATTTTTCTTATATTTACTGTACGGATCTAGATCAAGATCTAGGAATCAATGGAAATTTCTCATTGTTACATAAAAAAAACATTGACAAGGCATTGATATTTTTTTTTGTAAATATGTAGTTTAATTTTGCATCTACCATTCGCAACCCGCGGACAAAAAATTCTTAGAACCCCAGCCGACACCTTCATCAAATACTTCCCCAAACCATTGGCCTCATTGGAACTTAAAGAACCCAAACAGCCTCTCCATTGTAATGTCGCACATTCTTCAATCAGATTAACAGTGACGTACAAGAAGGAAAACCAAAATGTTTGGTCATTTTCAGAGACAACTCTGACTTTTTTTAATGAAAAAAAAAAAAAAAAAAATGCATATTCATCCAACCGCATGGAAAGATAAGCGTATAACATAAAATTCCTTATGCGAGCGAGTCACCCAAAGGAAATGCAGTTTTTATGTGCGACATTGCTTTAGGTTATTCAGCGAAATGAACTCGTCAAGCCATTGTTAATGAAAACCAAGCGGATCCGGGTCTGCAGTGCAAGTTGTTAAATAAATAGTTTTATTTTTTTTTTGTCAGTACGGTGCCATTGTTTCGCTTGCAAAGGACATCCGTTGTCATAAACATTACTGCTGGTGTTGCAGCAGCTGTGACAGACTTTAGTGCGCATTAAAATGGGGGCATTTCCGGCTGCACTATACAAAATCATAGTCACCAGGGCAGCAGCACCTATTATTTCACGAGGGAGATAGAACTATGCTGATAGTGATATTGATATCCAGTGATTAACAAACAAACTGTGGCATCGAGTTCTGGTAATATGTGAGTAATTTGAAAAGTTTTTGAAATGAAAAAAATCTTTGAAGACATATGTTAAGGAAGAAAGGTGACGAATAGTGACGGCAATGATATACTTTTAATAGCGAAAGGGAATAGGATCATCAGAGGACCACAAGGAAAAGAAAACACACTCGAACCCACAAAAGAAACCGCCAAAAATATCACATGAAACTTCACCGAGTTGAATCGAAACTTACCCACAAACGAAAACGACTGCTTTTCCGCTATTCGTCGAAGAATATGTTTTTTTTTTAGAATGCTGTTCAAGAGGGAAAAAATCAGGAAATCGTGCAGTAGGATTCTATTGGGAATCAAGGCAGACAATTGAATTTTTCCCCCACTCTTCTTAATACCATCGCGACGACCGACAATGTTGGCAGAAGACCATCCCGTGGATGGAGTGCCCACAAGGAAACTGTTTGCAGCCAAACGAAAAGAATTATCATCACCGATGCTCTTTATATGTACGGACGCTGGAGAGACTATACATATCCAAGCGGCGAATCCAATTTCCAATTTGAAAATAGGGACAAACATTACTTACAGTAATGCTGTAATCCCAATTGGGGCTGGTGGACTCTGCTGTTTGGATTATTGATTATGGGTATGATCTAAGAGGGATTTGTTACAATCGATTGTTTAAAAAGTCAATTGAATTGGATTGGGTGAGTAAACATAAAAGAATTCCAATGAATATTTTAAAACTGATTAGATGAGGGAAAAGGACCGGAAAAAAAAAACGAAAAAGGTGGTCGTATCAAATCTTTATATGGCGTGGGCATTTGAAAGGCTCAATTGCTTTGAGAGGGGTTTACAAAATCTTTGATTTATTCATATTTTACAAAATATGGGTCTGACTACACAATACGAACGTGTTTACCCAGCGATTTTATCAACAGGCTCGGTATATGTTTGCTTGGCCTTTTTCTTCTCCGTGTAGGAGCTGACTTGGGCGTGGCGGCTTTCTTCCTCTTGGAAACGATTTTTGCACGTGTTGCGCTGAAAGGTTAAAATATGGTCATCTTGCAGGTTGGCTAGCACATCATTTTTTTTTTTTAGTTACCGAACCATGGCTTTGTTAGACTTTCAAAAATGTTGTGAAAAGGAATTACTATCGGATTTATTTATGCTGACACAATTTTGAATTGAAACTTCAAACTGAAAGAAAAATTCTCACAGATCGTTGAATAAACACAGTGGATGGGGAAAAGAATAAGCGCACAGTAGGACGCTGCTGAGTTTGACTGACTTCAGTGCAGTGATGCCAGACTTTTCGGACTGAATTGCCCACGATACACGTCAAAAAACACCCAAAAATGCCCTTTTTGCCCATGCCGTCGTTAAAAAAAAAACCAAAATACACCATTTTTAACTTCTTCCATTACGTAGTAAGAGAAAGATATTGTATTCGTACAAAATTGCGAGCCCGAGATGTTAATCAATTCTGACATTACGATGATAGGCGAACTCAAGAAAGTGGGTCGCAAAATCTGTCCGTCTGTCTGTATGTCCCGAGGCCTACAGCCTAAGCGGCTGAACGGATTTCGTTCAAACTTCGGATTTTAAGTTTGGGGGCTTACAGTTCGAGGCCGTTTTTTTTTTTGCATGGTGACCTCAATATTAATGGTACTTCCCATACAAAATGTTTATACCAGTTTGATTTGTTCGAAAACGGCTCTAACGATTTCAACCAAAATTGATATTTAAACTGAAGTGGGCGAAGTTAACATAACTGCATAGGCATACTCAGTTTCCAGCTCAAAAATCGGATAACGGTACTTTTGAAATTTGGACATATCTCGAAAACGGTCCATACGATTGTAACAAAAATACATTTCTAAGGTAATATGGTAATTTCTAACTTAATGGCAAGCTCAGTTTTTCTCTGTATTATCGTAAAATGAATTTTTGAAAAAAGTTATTTTTGAAAAATTTTGTTTCCTTTAGTTTACTAGAAAACGGCAATAGCGATTTTGACCAAATTGCAAACTTAGAGTAAATTTGATGTTTCCAAAATTATTGCGTCCTTAATTTTCAATTTGAATCACCGAAAACACTAAACTGCTCATATCTCGAAAACCTCATTTTCGATTTCGATAAAGCTTTAAAAACCAAGTAATGCTTACATTCCGTACAATAGCTTGATCTCGGCTTTCAGCTAAATAGTTAAGCAATAGTATTTTTCAAACTAGACATTGCAATATTTATTACTTTTTTGCCTGCCAAATTTTACAAAAACCACTCTGACGATTTTGACCAAAATACATATTAAAGATAATATAAGTATTCTAAATAAGATCCCGTACTTAGTTTTTCTCAACAAATTCGAACAAATCAATTTCTTAAACATTTATCAAAAATTACTACCCAAATTCCTATCTGTATTCAAAATATTTCGGTATAATTTTGAAATAATAGCAATGCCCCAACTTCCAATGAAAATCCAATAACAGCTTCGTAAAACTTCTAATTTTTTTCAACCATATATTGAATATGCACCCTACAAATATTTCCAACAACTTGGAGCTTACACAATCAGCAACTCCCACTTCATTAACATTAAAACTTTTGATTAACGAGAAAGTTACGTTCGACCCAGTCGTGCACTTTATTTCTTCTTCCAAGAGATAAAAAAAAGTCCTTTTTCGCCCTTTTAGCTCATTTTGAAAGGCAAAATGCAGTCAACAACAAATAAAGTCGCCCATTGTCAAGATTAAAATGATTAAAATTGACCACTCTCTCTGTAAACCCTTTTTTTTTTAAATAATTTCCCTGAAGTTACTGAAAAAATTCCTCTATGTGCACTTTTTTCTTAGGCTAGAGACACATGCATGTCGCTAACTGCCGAATTAGTTTGAAACAGTTGATTCTCTCTGTAAACCGTGTTTTTTTTTATAATTTTCCTGCAGTTACTGAAAAAATTCCTCTATGTGCACTTTTTTCTTAAGCTATGCACACATCCAAATGCATATCGCTAACTCGTTGAAAGGGTTTTATTTCTTAATAAAAAAATCGATCTGAAAGTGATTCTCGTTATACACTCTCACAGCTCTCACTGCCGATAACTAAGAAGTGAGATAAAATAAGTAATCAATTATGCCGCCTATTAATGAACAGCAAAAGAAATCACCAGCGCTTGTGAATTATTAACCCATTTCACTCAATTATTGTACACGAGGCCCTGTAACCGAAACGCACGGTAGTACAAAACAGCAAAAGGAAGTGCACCTTATTCGATGAGATTTACTTAACGCCGCTCCAACAAGCAGCGCTTCACCACCAGTTGATACGAATAGGTATATGCAGCACACGCCACCAATCCACAAACAGAAGCACTCAATTTGGATAATAACCAACAACCATCTGAAATTTGTTTCATTTCATTCTGTGTCAATGCCAGCCATCAGATCAGGATTAACTCTTTGTATGCATATGTACATTGTACAAGTACAAGGTCTCAAGGATAATCATTTAGCTTTGGATTTTCCGGCTGTGTGTGTGAAAATTTATTTATTAATTCGAATGCTTTGTTCACATTGTTTTCCGTTTTCATTTTGTTTTGGTTTTCTTTGCTTTATGAGTTATGTGACAAGAATATAATTTGTTGCTTCCGTTACGCACACTTTCTGCTTGTGTTTGTGCTGATGGCCGACACGGGGTATGAGTATGATAACAGACGACCGACATTATTCTAATCGAAAATCTGTGGGCGAACGTGTGAACGTAATTTGTGTTTCAGATGATAATAACAAGCATGAGGGCTTTTTGCTGTTTCTATGTGAGAAGGATATGTGGATCGATAATGCAAGTATTACTTGTTGTCATATGTGGGAGGGATAGAAATATTATAAGCGCGTTGACATTTTCGATGAAATTGAAAATAAACCATCAGGCAGGATGGCCAGGGAGCACTGTCATCGTGGGTGGAAAGGTGACTGAGGACCTTGTGACTGGTTTGATCAGGTGGTTGGGCAATTGCGGAGGTTGGAGTTAATTAGGAGAGTGGGCTAACGTTCAGAAGCCTTGATACGAGTTCTTACAGTCGGTGAAACTAGGATTTCATCCTCAAGCCATGTGGAAGAGAGTGCGCTTCCCTAGTGGAAGAGAGTCACTTTTTTGCGCTAACTCAAAGAAAGCATATTTTAAGGGAAGTAAGTGTATGGATTTGACGCGTGTTTATAGTTTATTTTATTTACAATTGGCAAAAAAGATTAACTCCACTTAAAACATCTCATTTGATCAAAAATGGGCCTAAGAGAAAATATCCCCTTACGGAAATTGCTACTGCGCATCTAAGAAAGTTTCAACTACTTTTGGACGGACTACACTGTTTGTTCAGAAGAACTCAACGAAATTATTTTATGAAGTGTTACTTTTGAGGGCCGTCCTTTGTAAGAGCGACTTTATGCTCAAATAATCTATATAGATCATGGATTTCCATGGTTTACAACAACAGTTCACGAACTGTGATTCGTGATCCAACTGATCATTTGAGCATAATGAGTTCGTGATCCAACTGTTGTTGTAAACCACGGAAATCCATGATCTATATAGATCACTTGAGCATAATAAAAAAGGCCTAATATTTTAGATTGGATCACCGATTAAGCTGTCAGACTTAAGTGTAAATCATAATAGATTTGAATGGAAGTAATCCAGCTTAAGCCAATGAAACATAAGAACACTAAAATCACATTTCGCTGCAAGGAGTAATGGCCCATTGAAAGCGTTTAATTGAACTGAAAGAGATTTTCAAACTTTTTGACGCCAGCTTAAGCCAACATAATCCAATCATGGTTATTTCTTTGGTAAGCTTGTGACTGTGTCTATATCCAGCCTACATGCAGTCTTCTAGCATATTGGACTATTTATTTATGAGGGGTATTTGGATGGTGACATCTTATGAGAGGACAAAATTTGACACCTTTGAAAATATCTGCCTTCATTTTGACGTTTGCGAATATGTCACTTTTGAAATTGGCAATTGACAGTTTTTTTTTTTCCTGAAATCAAGTGCAACAAGTTGTTTGGATGGATATAAAGATATGAATGAAGGAATTATAATACTACGACATTTGGTTTTTGTTTTTTTTTGCACGCTCTCTTTATTTCTACGTAACAAAAGACATTGCACCACACTAATAACAATTTTAGTCTCGACTTTGAATTTACGGTGGCTCACAATAGTTCAATTTCTATAGAAAGTGTGGGCTACTTAAATTTAGAGACGAAACTAAAAATGTTTATTGGTCCCATTGTTTAAATAGAAAACGTAAACATGGCGTGCCTTGCATTAAATATTCCGCCACAAGTGCTTTGGATTTTCTCTTATCCTTCCTAGACACGTCACAATAAGAACTATCTTACATATAAATCTCAGTGCAGACAAGTAGTAAAATTTAACAAAAACAAAAAAAAAAAACAAGGAATCATGGAAATGTCTCACAAATAATATGCAATTAAGGTATTTTATATTTTATAGGGACAACTTGTCATTCTGTTTGGTTGTTTTTGGATGTTAAATGGTAGAAAAAAATGTCACCGAATGTATCTCAATCACTGTTAAAAAATATTTAAAATCTACCGTCATTGTTAAACAAACAAAAAAAAACTATACACATTAATTAGAGAAATAATCACTTATCCAAACACTCACCATTTTTGTTTTTTCGACTTGATTTAACGATTTTTTATATCGCACGTCATAAATTCAAAGTCAAACTCGCTGCGAGGAAGCTTTATCGTGTGATGAACTCTCGGGTATCATTTTCCGGCACTTTTTCACCCTATCATCGTAAATATTTTTAACAACGTCGACGTGTCTGCACCTAGATGAAGTATTATTATTATTACTTTTTTTTTTTTTTTTTCAAAACGCTAAATATAGGAGTAAATATTATTTTTTTTTCCTGTACGATTGTCGGCATAAAGAGATTCAAATTGTTGTAGCTATATGAGGAGCAACCATCTTTTATTATATTTTAAGGTAGAGCACATTAAAGGTGCATGCACTGGATATAAATCAAACGTCTTTATGAGTTCGAATTAATAAGTTTAAAATTGATGGGTGTATTTATAGGATTTAAGGTAAAAATTAAACGGAATTTAAGAATAAAACATTTTACGAGATAAGGGCATCCCACTAAATGCATGCGTATGTTACGAACTCAGGTTTCGTGGGGTAATTTTGTTTATTAACCAAGGAAGGTACTTAAATTAAGATGCAGACAGCTCATTTCAAAAATGTTTGGCTTTGTTGAAGAGATTGACACATGAGGCAGATTTATGACAGCAAACTGGATAATGGTAATCCAAATTGGGGTGTACCTTTTTTTAAGTTGTAACACCTAAATACCATTGGGTATGCAAATTAAGAAGTGAATCAACTATTTTTGTAGCTAAGCTTATGCATAAAATTGGACTTTATATTTTGATCACATCATCACAATTCTTGTAAATAAATGGTTAGCATTAGAAGTTATGTTAAAGTTCAATTCTTAATTAAATAGCATTTTATTTTTGCCCTTTCCAGGAACTGAACCACGCACTTTGAACGATAAATCGCGCAATATTTGCGGCAGTTGAGCAAAGAACAAAAGACTACCAAATATTGAATAGAACAGAGAGGATAACCTTTTTTTAAAGTAATTTATTTTTGTTGCTTTACAATGTTATTAGTCGGCCTTAGTCTTGGCAACAAAAACGCATTGTGGCAGTTGTTGGCAATACTGCTGTCAACTCGACTGGCTGATTTCGGCCGAATCGATCCTATAGTTTAACGACGTTTTGCTTCTCTTCGATTCTTACAGGCAGTGTTCCCAGATTGAAAATCTGAAAAACATGTTTCTCAGAAATAAATTTTTCAAGATTTTTTAAAAAATCAACAAAAAAATTGTTAGATATAAAAAATCTTGAAATTTCATGAATTTGAGGTAAAAAGTGTTGAACATATTTTGGAGCTCAAAAATTTGAAAAAAGTATATATTTTGTAATCTGGCATCACTGCATAACTCAGAAAAAAAAAATTCTAATGCCAACAATTGTCGTTGGTTAAAATGAACCCAAATATCAAAATCTTTGATTTAAGAATGAAATTTTTGTCAATGATGTAATAAAATACTTATGGAGAGTATATCATTCTTACGCTGAATACCTGATTCTTGAATACTTAAAAACGAGTTCTTGTTATCAAAAATAACATTTGAACCAAGAACATTTAACTTACAATTTTTAAAAAATCTCAAAATTCTTCGCTTAAAAATCTTTTTTTTTCTGAGTGATTGTGGTTATGTATTCTCTATTCGTTTTTTAAAGTTTAAACATGGAAAACGAAGTATGTTTGGTCATAAATAAAGGAGCCAAGTTATGTCAACATTTCAATGAAACATTCCCTTCAGCATAACTCTTTAAAAGTCAATAAACTTAGTTTTTCTTTTACATCAATTACTATTATAAAACTTTAAACTTACAATCCAGCAAGGTGCGTTTAGATAATATCTTTGAAATTTCACTGAATTATATGTCGCCTTAAACAGAGCTCAGTGATTTGAGTGTTTTAAAGCGTTGTAAGTTGATAGCATTTTCATTGATTTTTCCAACAGAGGTTCATAGTCAACCTGCTAGAATATCTCTGTTTTTAACCAAAGAATTCCAGATGATGCATTTTAACTCACCCTTTCCATATAATATCTGTGCCTAAAAGTTAAAACATCTTAAGTCGACTTACGTTGTTTTAGCTGTTTAACGTTATTTGAATTGTGTTCTCCTAACTCTATTTCTTAAGCCAAAGCAGTTGAAAAAATGTCAAATAATGAGGAAGTTATAACTGTTTTAAAATGGATTAAGTCATCAATTTTTTTTTTTTTTTTTTAATTTTGGTGGGGGCAGTACCCCCATATATTTGGCTTAATACAAGCTAAGACTTAAAACTATGACGCTTAAAACTATGACACTTAAAACTAGGACATGGAAAACCTTAAAACTAAGACTTAAAGATAGGGGGAATGGTGGAGGAGATGGAGTTTGAGGTGGGCAGTGCTGCGGTTGAAATCGAAAACAGAATCGTTAGAATTAACCTTTCGCAGCATACGGGAGATTGGTTCATTGGAGCCATATAAGGTATGATGGGTTGGTAGGTAAAAGAGACGTGGGCAACGTAAATTACGGGGGTTTGTGTTAAAGAAAATAGAGTTATAGAGAGACGCACAATCAACGGAGCCAGAGAGAAGTCGATAAATGAAAAGAATGTCTGCAGCGTCCCTGCGTTCCTCAAGGGTATTCAGGTTAATGAGATTGAGCCGGTCTATGTATGGTGGCAAAATGAAAGGATCGTCCCAAGGCAGACCTCGAAGAGCAAATCGAAGAAAGCGGCGTTGGACATTCTCAATTCTATGCTTATGAACTTGATGAAAGGGAGCCCACGCTTGACTAGCGTACTCAAGGAGGGGGCGAACAAAGGTGATATAGAGGGATCTGGTCACGTACGGGTTCGAGAATTCTTTAGACCATCGCTTAACAAAGCCGAGTGATGAGTTGGCCTTTAAGATAATATCCTCAATATGCGAACGAAAATTTAGCTCCCTATCGTACAATATGCCAAGGTCACGCAGAGATTGAACTAGAGAAATTGGGTGACCGTGGAGAAGGTAGAGTCGGCGAGGGGACATGTTGCGCTTTCGCGATAGGGTAATGGATTGGCATTTGGGGATGTTAAGTTCTAAGCAATTTTTAAGGCACCAGGTCGAAAAACGATCAAGGTCTAGTTGAAGGAGACAGGAGTCTTGAGGTGAAGAGATGATTTTGAAGAATTTAGTATCATCTGCGTAGAGAGAGAGAGACGAGTGTTTAATGACCTTCTCAAGATCATTTACCGTAAGGATAAAGAGAAGGGGACCTAAATGGCTGCCTTGAGGGACACCAGATATTGCTAAGAAGGAGGACGAAAGTACGGACCTAAAGCGAACGCTATAATAGCGGTTAGCAAGGTAGGATGATATCCATTTTATCAATATAGGTTCAAAGCCAAGGGCTGACAGTTTGAAGAGGATCAGTTGATGCGATATCTTATCAAAGGCCTTACTGAAGTCAGTTGCAATAACGTCGACTTCGTTGCCACTCTCTAAGGCTGATAGGGCAAAGGATACAAATTCTACGAGATTTGTTGTTGTTGATCTACCTTTCAGGAAGCCATGTTGGTGGGGGGAAATAAGAGACTTGCACCGAAAGCTTAAGACTTCGTATAAAATACTTTCAAAAAGTTTTGGTATATGAGAGAGTTTAGCAATTGGGCGGTAATTAGTAACTTCATTTTTTGACCCTTTTTTGTGTATCGGAGTAATGAACGAAGTCTTCCAAATCTGGGGAAATTCTCCTTTTAGAAGAGATAGACGAAAGAGATTGGAAAGGGGGAGCGAGAGATTGGAAGAACACTTCTTAAGAAAAATGGCTGGAAGACCATCTGGACCGGGTGAGAACTCATCATTGAGCTTTTGTAACTTATTTACAATAAGTGAAGGGTCAACAGTTTGTGAGAGAAAGGGGCCGATAGAGAACTTAGGTAGGTAGCTAAAGTAAGAGGAGTCAGGTTCGAAGGAGTTATCGGCAAAAGATTGCTTAAAAAAAGTGGCGAAGAAGTTGGCAATGGTATGTGGGTCGGTGGATGATACATTTTCGTAAGAGAGCGAAGGAGGGTAGCCGTCGGATTTTTTTTTATAGTTTACGAATTGGAAAAAGGACTTAGGGTTGTTTATTAGATTGGTATGTGCATCATTTAGATAGCGTTGGTAGAGAGAGTTATAAAGCTGGGTAAAATTAAGGTAAGTACCGAGATAGTTGGTATAGTCAGAAGAAGAACCGGTGCGAAGAAAAACTGTCCATAACTTGTTTCTTTTGTTTCGTAAGGAACGGAGTCTCCTATTATACCACGGGGGCGATGTGGATGAAGTTTTATGGCGAGAAATGGGGACATAGAGAGATATAGCGGTAAATAATTCTCTGTAAAACATGGAAAGAGCATCGTTTAAGGAAAGGTTGGAAAAGTCGAAAGAGCACCTACTGAGATAGGTATTAATTTTTTGAAAGTTAGCTTTGTGAAAGTCGTAAGAGGAGACGACGGCGGAAGAACTGGACTGAAGTGGAGAGTTGTGGAAATATGAAAGAAGAAGAGGGGGATGAAAGTTATCAATATTAGATAGAGAAAGGGGACAAGGTGAGACAGAGGAGTTGATGGGATCAGTTGTGAAGATTAGGTCTAATTGCCTACCCATGTAGTTTGAGACCCCGCTAACTTGGCATAGACTAGAGTCAGTCAGGCTATCTATGAAGAGACATTCCTTGGTTGATTTGGCATTTGAAGCTATAAAGAAGGACTCATCTTCTGATGGAGTCCAGTGCAGCTGAGGCAGATTAAAGTCGCCGAAAATCAGGATATCGTCAAGCGAGTCAGATGCGTCGATTATTAAGTCTATTGTACTAATGGCAAGTTGGTAGGATTCGATAGGTTGGGCTGGTAGAATATAGAAACACATAACGTACAGGGACTTATGGGGGAGAGTTATTTTTATTGAAACAAAGTCTAGTTTTGAAGATGAGGAAATAGCAAGAGGAGATGCGTCAAGACTATTGTGAGTGGCCAGTAGAACGCCTCGACAAGGAGAGTCATCTACTGGGCGGTTAAGATCATCGTCTCGAAAGACATTGAAAGAAGGGGGAAATAACTCTTGGTTTTTTATGTTCGGTATTAGGTTGGTTTCAGTTAGGGCATATATATCGAATGGAAGAGCGTGAGATTGGCGCAAAACAGCACTGGTTTTGGAGCGCAGCCCTCTTACATTCTGGTAATAAAAGGTAAGAGGAATTTCGTTCGGAGATGAGGGGTGAGTCAATGGCGGTAGAGGCACCTTAGGGACGAAAAAATGTGTTGTGGTCTACGCGGCTCCGTTGGAGGTGTGATATTCTTTTGGAGTGAACAAAGCTTCCAAATGCCGTAAGGTCTTCCACTACTTTTTGTGGCGATATATTAAAAGACTCGTGGAACTTGGTGTAGATGTTCCTTAGACTGGTAAGGTCGGTAGGGAGACCTTCCTGCTGGATTGAAACCATGACGCTAGTTTTTGTCTTACCCTCGTAGCAAACCGAGTCAGATTTGTCATGAAGATATGCAAGAAAGAGACGAGTATTCTCGTAAGTCTTTTTTTCTCTAAGCCTAGAGAGCGCATATCGATATTCTGTGGAATCGAGGGTTTGCTGGGTTAGTTTAACAAGGGGTGGCAAAAGGGGATCGAGAAATGGGATAGTAGTGGTGGTCGTTGTAGGAGAAGGGATGGACGAAGAGGAAGGGGATAAAGAGGATTTGGCTGATGTATTGGATAAGTCATTAGATGTACTAGATGTGGGATTTATAAAATGGGAACTAATGAAATTTGGGTACTTAGCACCTGTTGTTAAGTCAAAACTCGGAAAAGAATTATTATTATTATTATTATTCGAGGGTGATATTGTAGATGGGGTAGAGGAGATGGTGTTAGATGCTGGAGTAAGTTTAAAAGAGACGCGGTTACGCGGGGCCTTAGATGGCTTAGAAATATTTAAAGAAGAAGAGGGTGGGTTGTTAGGGATATGGGTAGGAGGGGCGAAATTAGGAAAAAGTTTGGTTTTTAGGCTCCAATTCGGGTCAGGTTTAGGACGGGAATTGGGAACAGGTTTTGGTATCTTATTACTAGTTTTATTATTATTATTGGAGGGGACAGATTTTGATGACTTATTACTAGGAGCGTTGGAAGGCACGGATTTTGATGATTTATTACTATGAGCGTTGGAGGGCTTTTCCGTCCACTTGCATATACTCATCTTCCCGAGGTTAAGAATATCACCAGCAGACCTTAGGAATAACCATTCATACTTAGTGGGGAGGTCTAATTTAAATTTGCGGTTACCTTTATGGTTAAACATTTTGCATTGGCTGATAGTGATGCCAAATCTTTTAGTGAAAAATGTCTTAATCCAAGTGATATCTGCATATTGGGGGGCGCCTTTGATGAAGAGAGTGGTGAGGTTTTCAGACTCCAGTTTATCGAGTCTGTCTTGCCAATCGGAGGGTGTCCACGTAGTACCAAATTGTTTTATAAGCCTGCGTGGAGCAGCGGTGGGGGGAGCAGGCAAAGTAAGGGGTGCAGCAGGCGATGTGGACGGTAATGGTGTGGGCACTATTGATGATGTTTTAGGAGATGCTATTGTAGTGTTAATAGTGGTTGTTGTTGTTGCTGTAGTCGTCGTTGTTGTTGGTTGAGGAATGGGTGTAGTTTGGTAGTCTGTACTTTCATGGATTTCAGCGAGTATTGATGTATTGTATACGGAGCTCGATTGTGGCTGAATGAGCTCTGGTATGAAATCAATCTTGTTTGAAGTCATTCTAATATTCTCATCAATATCGCCCATAACTACACGAAAAGCAGCAACATCGTTACTAATATCATTGATTTTGCTTATTAAATCCAACAATAGTGGATCGACGGGTTGATGAGGTGGAGCAGTTGGCTTTGATGGGCTTTGTAAGTACGTATCCAGGTAAGAGCGAAAGGAGTTGAGATGATCATCGATCGTTATTAAATGCGGGTTCAGAATTGCATTAATATCCGATTTAATGTCACTTTTTATGTTCAAAAATTTGGAATTAAATTCAGCCGGCGATTTTTTTGTTAATTCACTAAGACTTGCCAGCTGTTTGTCTATATTTTTGAACTTCGTTTTACAGAAGGTGGTGGAAAGATCTATGCTGGTAGATATTTCTTCTACACACTTGAAAAGATCGTCAAATTTTGCAAGTTGGGTCACGATATGCTTGTGAAGCATTTTACACTCGGAGGAATTGGCGTTAAGGGTGTCACTAACACATTTTATCGCGAGCATTACATGCGAAAGGGAGATGCCCTTGCACTCATCGCAGAAAAAAAGGAAATTGTTATTATAGTCACTTAGGTATGTAGTGGAGCGCTTGCTTAACCCGGTGCAGAGAGCATGAAACGATTTACCGCATAGACCATTACATTTCACCCAGTCAGCACTAAGGTCTTGCGATGATAGCACACAAACAGAATTGCCACACTGCTTTGACATATTAAAACGAGAGGTGGGTCAGTTCTTTTAAGTAGGTGAAGGCAATGACCAAGAAATAGGTGTTCAGGGAAAAATTGCAAGTAAGCAAATAAATTAAATTGGAATTAAATAAACTCGCGCAGCGGGAGCAGAAGAAAAACACGTCCGAACGGTTGGAGGTACGAAAACAGTAGGGAACTCAACAGTAGTGCCTTGCATAAGTTTAAAATTGCTCTCCTGAAAAGTGGACAAAATTGACATAAGATGTTTTGCCTTTTAGGCACAGATATAGATATATATATTTAATATATATATATTTATATTTATATATATTTTTTTTTTAACATGAAAGACCACCTACTCGCGTAGTGAATATTGCTGAATATAACGAGATATTTTTTCAAAGCGAAATTTTCATTGGTATGGTTGGAGTTTTGTTTTTTCGTTGGATCTACAAACAGCAAGGATATATAAAAAATGTAGGCTTGGAAAATTGGATTCAATTGAGCAGTGTAAGCAGTATAAATTTTTTTTTTTATTTTGTTGCATAGTTCAATTTATTTTTTTGTAGGGAGGCCAATAATATGTTTCATGGTGTCAGAAAATGATGGACTACTGATGTAGCTAATGGTTTAAGAAGTATTAAAAGGAAAGGGTGGTCTGGTCAGCGAAAAGTCAATTGAAACATAATGTGATATGTAGTGAGCTGTCAAATTTGTTTTTATTGTGGCTTGTTTATGGTTGGTTGTTGCTTTTCTTTTAAATAATACCAGAGTTCGTCCAGTGGTAGAAATTTTACGATTATAATACCCTGGCTCAAACACAAAATATTGTAAAAAAAATTACACACAGCTTTGCATCTCTGCACGATCGTCTTAAAAAAAAATCAAGCAAAAATCAATCAATATGTTGTGTTTAAGGCAGTGACATTTTTGTATAAGATACCCAAACGACTACAATGCTATTGGAAGAGTTTTCTACAAAGTCTACAGGCATAAACTATGTTTTGTTATTAAAATTTAGATGAAAAAAAACCTACAAATGGCAACTCTCATTGACATGCAAAATTTGCATGTATCCAAAATAGAGTATTTTTAAATTTTCCGTGTGACTTTATAAGCAGTAACTACGCTTATTGCCTTTTTCCATTTGCTTCCACAATCTTTCTGTATGCATTCGCATTAACTTCCTCTAGATGTTTGCCTTTTCTTCTTCCGCATGGGTCTTGGTGAGTGCCAGCTGGTTAGGAAATATTATCTACGCGACGTCAACCATATTACACAGAACAAAAAGTAAATCTCATCAAAGATTCTGAAATGAGCTCGCCGGCGAAATAAAGACGAACTAAATGCGAATCTTCTTCGATTATATTTTTTTTTGCAGATTTCTGACTTCAAACGGTTTTTGCAGCAAATAAATCTACGAAAAATAAATTCATCATAATTGATGAAGTTATTAGCATAGACAAATCATACTCGTATTTTTTGGGAGTGTGTTGTTGAGCCGGAATTTTAGCGCACCAAATCGTGACCAGTCCGTAGAAATAAAGCTTGTAGGCTAAGTAACGGGAAATCGGCCAGAGTTGGTGGTCTCAGTATTGTCTCTGGTTATTAGACTAAACAATGTTTTTGTCGTACCGATTAGGGCGCCATTTAAAAATTGTTTTCTATGAAACCTGGACCAAATGAAAGTTGCATTTTAGTAGGTAAATTTCCGCATGAACTGTTTAGTTACAAAGTAAAAAATAAATAAAAAGTTGGCACAGCAATTCCGTAGAGACCCCAGGCTTAGCTTCTCACAACCATTCGTATTGTGAGTTTTTCATTTTTGGGACGAATGAAAAGGGATCTACAATTTGTTGCCGAGTCCAAACCGGTTATTGAGAAGCTCTTTCATGACAGCTGTACTCTGGGACGTTGTTTTAGAACCAATTTAAGTTCATTCAGAATAAATACGATCGCACGCGATGTTTCGTTCGATTCGTGGAAAATCGCATTGCATTCGAAGTGATTTTCATTGATATAATTGTGGTTGCGAACGACTTCCAAACATCCTGAATTGTGACAGTTGACTGAGTATAGTATTTACTGAATTCGCTGGAAGAATGCACACAAATTAATAACCAGCAAGTTAAAGGACTAAGCACAATCGCTACGCAAAGACACAAAAATTGCCAATCCCTATACTCAGTTTGGGTTTGTACATCTCCCACCAGCAGATCCAAAGCTTTCATAGCTTAAACATTTCAAATGCAGTCTATTTTATCTGAAGTTCCTTCCATCTCCAGTCTCCTCCTTTCGCTTGCAACTAATTTCCTTTGTCATTCGGTTTCAGTGCCGGAGACAATTCTGCCTGAATATTAAGTTACATGACAAGTAAATTACTTAAATACAATTGAATATGAATTTTACAAATATTCGCAAGTACCCGGTGGTCGTAACCGCCGCAGCGCTTGCCGGCGCCGTTGTCGTCATCCTCATCATCGTCGTTGGAGAGTAGAGCGAGTCCTTTATTTTTTGTTTTTGTGTTTGCATGATGAGACAGCGCTCGGCTATCAGGACATTAGTTTTTGTTGGTATTCCTTCTTCCATTCCCTTCTGTAGGGGTCGGGATAAAAGTTTTTACTCTCTCTAGAACAATATCTTCGAAATATATTTCCATCATATTTTTGGCGAGGCCGTCCTTTAGATTACGTACTTATGCATATATCGCCAGGGGCCTGGAAGGGAACTACTGCCACCACCCCATCCATTAAGAAAATTAACAAGAAGAAAGGATTGAAACAACCGCGAGTAGGGGTGAGTGAGTGGAAAGAAGTATGCCAGAGACGAGCAGTTCCTTCGGAGAAAAATGTGTGAGCTAGTCAATTTAAATAATCCTTCATTGATTGCTTGTCAAGCGGTTACAAGGTGAACTATTGTGACTGAACTGTTGGTCGTAGGGAGTAGCAGCCGGCAGGGGTACATAGTTTTGGTTCAATTAGTATGCAATTGGGGGAGCAAATCAGTGCAACTCTTGTGGCAGCTAAGAGGACTCTACGATTAAGAGATGCTTTGCGAAAGGTGATGTGACAGGCGGGCCCGATGCGAGCTGCGATACTGCTATTTAGATATTTGTGGCAAGAAATAAGGTTACCATTTTTTATTACCATACAAAAGAGAAATTGATTCAAAGTATTCGAGATCTATTCCAGCTATAAAAAAAACTATGGGCCTCACACTAAATATTTTGTAGGTCACAATATGCAGTTTTGTATTTTTAATTTTTAATTTACCCATTGTGAGTTCCAAGAATTTAGCCTGGACCCTAAAAATGATTATTCGTATCGGGGTATGACTTTTACCGACTGTAAGGTGTGTGTCCGGAATGGGCTTAAAAGCTACTGCGCGAAACTTATACCTGTCTTCACAGTCGCATTGCAGAATGATGCGATTAAAAAATAAAGTGCACGACTTGGTCGAACGTAACTTTCTCGTTAATTAAAAGTTTTAATGTAAATGAAGTGGGAGTTGCTGATTGTGTAAGCTCCAAGTTGTTGGAAATATTTTTAGGGTGCATATTCAATATATGGTTGAAAAAATTAGAAGTTTTACGAAGCTGTTATTGGATTTTCATTGGAAGTTGGGGCATCGTTATTATTTCAAAATTATACCGAAATATTTTGAATACAGATCGGAATTTGGGTAGTAATTTTTGATAAATGTTTAAGAAATTGATTTGTTCGAATTTGTTGAGAAAAACTAAGTACGGGATCTTATTTAGAATACTTATATTAGCTTTAATATGTATTTTGGTCAAAATCGTCAGAGTGGTTTTTGTAAAATTTGGCAGACAAAAAAGTAATAAATATTGCAATGTCTAGTTTGAAAAATACTATTGCTTAACTATTTAGCTGAAAACCGAGAACAAGCTATTGTTCGAGATGTAAGCATTACTTGGTTTTTAAAGTTTTATCGAAATCGAAAATGAGGTTTTCGAGATATGAGCAGTTTAGTGGTTTCGGTGATTCAAATTGAAAATTAAGGACGCAATAATTTTGGAAACATCAAATTTACTCTAAGTTTGCAATTTGGTCAAAATCGCTATTGCCGTTTTCTAGTAAACTAAAGGAAACAACATTTTTCAAAAATAACTTTTTTCAAAAATTCATTTTACGATAATACAGGGAAATACTGAGCTTGACTTTAAGCTAGAAATGACCATATTTGCTTAGAAATGAATTTTTGTTACAATCGTATGGACCGTTTTCGAGATATGTCCAAATTTCAAAAGTACCATTACTCGATTTTTTAGCGGAAAACTGAGTATGCAGTTATGTTTACCTCACCTACATATGCTTAAATATCAATTTTGGATGAAATAGTTAGACCCGTTATCGAACAAATCAAACTGGTATGAAAATGTTGTGTGGGAAGTACCATTAATGTTGAGGTTACCATGCAAAAAAAAAACGGCCTCTAACTTTAAATCCAAAGTTTGAACGAAATCCGTTCAGCCGCTTAGGCTGTAGGCCTCGGGACATACAGACAGACAGACAGACGGACAGAATTTTGCGACCCACTTTTTTGAGTTCGCCTATCATCGTAATGTCAGAATATCTTTCATTATCGCTATTCCCTGTCCAAAAGCCGAGATCTAAGTGGAATGGACAGTATTTCACGAATATACCTATAAACTCCTAACTTTGGAATGTCTTGGCCGATTGGACTAGAATTTCTTTTATTATTTTGAACGAAACGTGGTAAACTGGCGAAGCAAGGCGAGCATGCGTCAGCTAGTGTTTATCGAGGTAGCAGGTGAACATACAAACCTGCGGTCTATGTGAGTCAGGAACTTCGGCCAATTCTGTTGCACTACAACATCTCATCGGCTTGCAAAACCTCGAGCTCGTTTATCGAGCTTTTGGGTGTATATTTATCGTCTTCCAACCTTTGCTGACCATACCTGTTATCCTTCTTATAAAGTAGAGTAGAACTTAGCCGCTTTGGCAAGCACAGCCCAACAAGCAAATCGCTACCATTTTGAAAACGGGAACACTGTCGCGATTGTTGTTGTTATTGTAGAAAGGTATTCATCAAAGGAGAAGTTCTTCTACGCCATGAAGTAAAACGGGCCACTATCCCATACCGATACTGCCTCCAATGGGCATCTCGCTAATATCCAAGTTCATTTGAAGGTACACTCGGTTGATGGCATTTAAAAAACTGACAGCACAACTTATAGTTATATCGATTGCGAACATCTTACAACAGCAAAAGCTGCCACCGAAAAGACCCCCTCAACAACTGAATAGAAATAGGCTTCTAAGAGCAACCAGCGCATTACACAAGCAAAGCACTCTCGCCTCTTGTTGAAGGTCTTAACAAATACCAAGTGCAGTGCACCTTTCATTCATAACAACAACAACAACAAAAAGTAGGTACCTTTCATTGTTTCATTCATAACAACAACAACAACAACAACAACAACAACAAAACCGCCTTCCCTGAGCCCTTACACTGCAATTACTAAAATCCGATGATAGCCAAACCGTTGTTAAGTTAACACCACCGAAACTTCTAATTATTCTTAATTCGGTAATGTTCGTTTAAGAAATAAACAAAGAACAACCTCTGGCTGTTGTTTAACAACACAACATACCTCTCCGAATACATTCGGGCCGCTGCGCGCCGCCTATATAACCCAAAAGTAATGGAAAGCAATTATTCAGAGCACCATCCACATACACTCCAGCAATGGGAACTGCTTTCACGATAGCACAGCACAAATTAAAGCTCCGAAGAATAAAAGTACAACGTAAAGAAAAAAAAAAAAAGAGAAAAAAGGCAACCAACAACAACAAGAAAACTCGCATTGAAATCAAGGAGCAATTATCCTAAGTGGCTCAACCATTGTTGCCGCGCACGACCTACTTCAGAATAAAAATCTTACTCGTATAGCGGCGCACGTGTTTAGCGATATATTTAGGTATATTCCCGTATACTGCCACATTGGAGTCATTTTGATATTCCCTCTCCTTGCGAGCAAACTTTTAGTAAAAAGGATTTTCCCTTCGTCCCGTTCGCGTACATACATTCCTTCTATTCATTTTCAACATCATCGTCATGACTTATGCAATTAGGAACCCGATTCTAATTGGACTGAGTGTACGGTCGTCTCTGTGTGTTGGAATTCCTTCACAATGACTGCCATTTCATTTCGAGTCAAGGCGACTTGGTTGGCGCTACAAAAGAACGCAGAGGTGTGTGTGTGTCTAATTGATTTTCACAAGAGACAACGTATCGACAACTAATTCTTATTCTATGCGTTGGTGTAATCATTCGAATGTGACCGCTGAATCGTAGCCAAGGCGTGGACATAAAACCGGCTATGGGCTCGAAAATGCCTTAATTAACTGCTATCGGGTTACAAGCAGCCGCAGGACGTGATAATGAGTTGCGTGCATACAAATAAAGTGTAATTAGACCGTTGTTTTATTGTTGTCTGATGTTTATCTTGACTAACGTGCAGACACGGTTGTCAGCAACAACTCAATCGGGAGGGTTTGCTGTCAAATATTTGAGCTCTGGCGGAAGTAAATCTGGAGTGGTAGGTTGGATGAGCATGTCCCAAACGTGACTTTGCAGTTACATTAAGCGTCTGTGGTCAGTGATGAAGCAGTCGATAGAACGACAAACAACCGAGGACGAATTGTTTTGTTGATCCCTCTTATTCGTATGTATTCGAATTCAAAGATGAATGGTGGTGAGTTGTAACCGAAGCAAACTTTATGGATGCAAGTATTATTGCTGAGGCGTACTCTCGGTCCAATGATGGGACTTTTCCGCACCAGCAATTTGAAAAGCGTAACATTTTTCAACCAACAACCATCACTATAAATGTAATCTTCAAACTTTGTCCTCTCTTATTGCACAACTTTTCCCACTTATTTCCCTATAAGCACACACTTTGTGCCCGTCCTTTAGGTCAACACAAACTTTATTGCCTCATAAGTAAATAAGTAGGCAACAATTGGTAAACAAGAACACAACACCAGCCGGGGCTATTACCTTCTTGCTCTTATTCTCGTTCTCAATGATACAGGAACTTATTGCATTTAGCACAATTTCCACCCCCTAATCCGGTCAATAAAACATTTCCAACAAACACCTCCTCAATACGAAACAACAATACCATCAATAAAAAAAGAAACAGCAAAGGAATCCATTGTAAACGGTGTATGGTACTTTTCATTGACAATGGAGATAGCCATAGCGCGGAGAAGAATCGAATGGAGCCTGCCATTTTCTTAAGTTTATCATCTTTTTATGTGTGGGGTAGTATTTCCGTCAGGATGGGAAGTAGACTACCGACGGCGAAAGAAAGCAAAAATGTTGCTGGGCAGTTGTCTTGTGCTCTAGTCTTGGGTATTAAATTTTCCCTCTCGGGTCAAGATTGCATTGTGAGTCAGGGATTTCATTGGTAAATGTGTTTTTAACTTCACAAGTACAGATCCTTTAACAGACATATTTCTATTGATTTGCATATCACACCGTTCATAGCTCGTAGATTTGAGGGCACAGTTTTTTTTTTATAAGTGTCAACTTCAATTACTAAGTCAGAAGAGGAGAAGAGATAGGTCCTCGAATTGGATTTAGGGAAGTATTTCAATAAGGACTTTGCTAAATTCGAATATCCTGTTTGAAGAGGATTTGCGGTGATAGGTTACCTTTGCGACGGTTGAGTCTGTTGCGCAGAAAGTTGTTTTCTTTTTCGTGTTGTTTAAGTACGCTCTTATTCATGAATTTTACAGATTGTTAGAGTCTACGAGGTCGCTGTGATCAGTGTGACCGTTGCAGATTTCCGAAATGTCCAATGAGAAAAAAAAGTGTCATTTCTGAAGGTAGGTACTCTGCAAACCATAGACAAACCATACTGAGACCTCCAACTCACAATCCTCTTGCCGCTGGGCCCGTCAATTTTTTTTCAAATTCGCCATTTTGTATTCCTATCGGTGTTATGTCAAAAAAGAATCCGTGTGACATGCAAAAATATACAAAAAATACAAAAATAAATGCTGCCAACCGCGGCAACCCTGGGGAAATGTGAAAGAGTTCGGGAATTCCACATTTTAATATTACTGAATGCCATTCGCCATTATAAATTGTTAAAAGGCGAATAATTTGATTTGGTTGGTTAGTAAAATTATTTAAAATATATGTTTTATATACTAGAACATATTAGGACAAACATGGTTGTATATTTACCTCTTTTCGATATCATTAAGATCGATTTAATGTGTGAATTTTTCTTAAATAACTGAAGAAAATTTGCTCAAAATGTTTTTATTTTCATGCAACCATTCTGCATTGACAATTTTTAATAAATATTTTAAGTGCAAATGTGCACTTATTCCTTAAAAAACAACTATCCAATAAATAATATAGTATATAAATAATTTCAAATTTAACGGACAAAATTTTATGAACGCTGTCAGCAGCTTTGTCCACAGCGGAAGTGGCATATGCAAGGTGCGAGCGTGTTGGTGAGCCGGCGTTTTTGAAGTTACGTGACATTTGTCAATACGAATTTCTATGTAACAATGCTAACACACTTAGAGTTTGCCACCCCATGAAAATATAGCTTGTAGGCAAGTAACGGGAAATCGGCCGAAGTTGGTGGTCTAAGTATTGTCTCTGCTGCAAACTTCCCATTTTCGAACGATATTTAAAAAGCATTTTAATTGAGTTGCAATAGGCATCAGCGTTCCATTTAAAAGATTTTTATTTTAAAATAAAAGCATTTGAAAATTTTTTGAAGCGCCTTCTCCAACTAAAAAAGGGTAAGCACAACAAAAAATTGTGGCAGGCTCTTGAAAAAAGTGCCAACTTTAGTCGCACAAAGATCACGCTGGCTGTAAAATCATAAGAGATCCAAAATGTGTTTTTATTTTATATTAGTTTTCTGAATTGGCAACACTTTTTGCAGCACCAACACATTTTGACAGCTGACAGCTAATTTGTGCGTATTTTTCTTTGAAATTTCACCAAGAGTAACCTTATGATATAAGCTAAGCTGCAATTAACTTAAAACCGGTCGTATTTGATCAAATACGAACAAATGTAGAAACGATTCCATTTGATTCTAGCTATAAAAATATTTTGTTTAAGGCATTGGATATATAAATTTTAATAAAATGCCATATTTTTCGTACTTCGTGGACTTATGCCAAAAAGGTATTTTATAGAAATTGTAGCTGAAAAGTAGGGTAGAGAATTTTTTTGTTCCCAATTTAATACAGTCGAGTACAAGGTAGAAACAGTTTCCGCAGTAGATTTTTTGTTAAACAAAAAAAAAAAAGAAAGATCAATTGCTTAAAACTATATTAATCATCACTTTAATGTTTTTTTATACAATAAGTTCACAATAAGTTGGCTTCGTTCAGAGGTTCATTACAGGGGTTATTTTTATACATAGTTTTTGTACAGCTGTTTAAGAGAATGTTTATCAAAAAATATAGTGCAGTAGATTGGATTTAGGGGCAGTCGATTTATTTTTAGCAAAAAGTGCATTAGATCTACTGCTATTGCAGCAAAGTGGCAACGCTGCCGCAGAATGGTAAAATACGGAGGGTCACTTTAAGAAATTTCATCAATGATTTTCGCAGAAAGCTATAATCAAATCTCATCGCAATTCATGACTGGGAGAGACATCTAGGAGAAAATACGAATAGGATTAGGTATTATGAACATTTTCCGATATTCATTAATTTGTTTATTGGCCAATCGAAGAGCCACCGACTGAGAGTGAGAGGTTAGAAAGTGAGAAAAACGCTTCCGAACAAACAAAGGTGGTAGAAGAAAAAGCGCGCCTTAGAGGACTTCTAATAACGTTCGGTTAGTTAGTAAACTAGACTATTCATTTATTTTATAATACGTATAAACTTAAAAAAATTAAATTTCTTTAGGTTTGGTCGAAGACAGCCTTCCGACTCCTAAAAACGTTCAATTGACAGACTTTTGGAGCTGGATAAAAGTTATAAACGAGATCAAAAACTGACAACTAAATACGAAAGGTTCTAGCAAGAGTTTTCGGCTCGAAGGACAAATTATGGGTATAGTGTGGAATCTTTTCGTATTTTTACGTATTATTTTTTTTTGTGCCAGTGCGCACCGCAATTGGGGTATGCAGACTAAAGTCGGTTATGTCGGGCAATAAAATAGGTTTCTGCAGAAATAGAAAAACACGCAAAGTTGGGTGGTCTTGAAAGAAGCAAACCATTTATGACCAAGCACCACTTTCGGCAGCAGCAGCTTCAAGGTTCTTAAGGGTTTGCCTATATTTGGTAGTAAGCAGTTATAAGTTCAAAACTCGAATAGATACGGCAAATGAATAAAATTGGTTCGCAATGATAACAAAATCCGAAGAGGTCAAAACTAAAATCGAATTTTCTTCAAAATGTGGATACTTGCACGCAAAAAAAGTTGTAAAATAATAAAGCTTTATATAAGCTAAGTAATCTTAGGAAATACCCATTTAGACCTCAAACTTTAAAAGAACACAAGCAGAGTTAAAGGATTTTTACACTCTAAGAATTGCTTTTTTTTTGTATGCTACCTATTCGCCCGAGTGTACTCGTACCAGTTCCTCTCTATACACAAATTTTATCTTATAATTTTCTTAAGCAAAGCTGTTTCTCAATCTGTAACACAAATGAAATCAGTTGAAACAAGTTCCAAGTTTTCACCATTAAAAGGTTACTACCAAAAATAGTATATAAGGAAATTTTTACTTCGCTCTTGGGCGGGCCATGTGGGATGAATAAAAACCAAGTGAACCTTGTGCAGAATCCTTGCTGATATCTTGGAATCATTTCGCTACAATGGGGCAGAGTTCCAAAGAATACTTTCAGGAAATATCATCCGAAGCAATCTTATCAGCACACCATGTGGTTTATGTGTAAATGTGTTTCAAACGTGTGTTCAATATAACTAATGGGAAATTGAAGGAAAAAATCGTGCTGGACGTTTGAGAGGAATTTTTCTCCCGATGAGGGCGTTTATACCTTTTGTCTACGATGAGTTCTTACCTCTTTCAATCGTTTCCCCCTCGATGAGCATCGAATCACCTAAAAACCTTTTCCGTTTGCGAGTCCAGCTGAAAACTCATCTCCTTTTTTTTTTTTTTTATTTATTTTATTTTAAAGCCTACCAACACTGTAACACTTTAGACAACCGAAGAGCCTCATTCACACTCAAGCCCCAATGTGCGGAAAATAATTTAAATGCTATTCCCATGTGTGTGTCTCTCTCCGGCACTCTATTTCCTTGGAAAACAATTCCAACTGAATGAGAATTCCTCTGTCTTAGCCCTTTGCGGCGAATTCAAATTCGAAGTCCATACCTCCTCGAGTGTTGTGCAACCAAACCACTCTCGGTGCATAGTGTCCTGAGTCGTGCTCACAATAATATTGGCGTGAGTATCTGGAGTTCTGAGAAATGGGTGACAAAAGGATTTATTCCTTGTGAAACACAGAAAATACTGCGTGACATTTATTTCACATTTCCGCTGCGATGAGATTTGCCCCGAACCTACCATTCCTCCGCACATGGGTGGTGGTGGCATCCATAATTCACCATGTTCTAGGAGTAAATATGCATTAAACAGGAGGCAAATAGAGGATGATGGCGTCTTGTGTCACAAAAAGCATAATAATTACCCACTAGGGATTAAAGGAAGTTTCTTCAGAGTAGGTATACGAGTACGACTACAACCGTAGAAACGGAAAACAAACTGAGCTACTCTAATCCAAAAAGCAATGATGGTGGCGTGGCAATGGAATGCCCTCCTAAACATTCGAATTTATCACCCCGATGACACTACGAGTTAAATTAATTCTTTGCCGGGTTAACTCCATCGTTGGCGACGACGAGGATTCGTATATGTGTGTTGGAATAGAAAGGCACGATGTCTCTGAGTGTGGTAAGTACACTCGTAGCGTAGTCTACACTGGCAGTGTAGATGAAGAGATTCAGATTTAATGGTGTCGCTTTTATGGGCTGCATTTGATTTAATTTACTACAGATTGGTTGGGCGGCGGATTATGGGGTGGTATACGCCACGGTCGCTTTACAGCATGACGGGGATAAGCTGTATTAAATGTGAATTGCTTGCGCGACACTTATTTGTGGTGGAGTGTAATTTGGGGCTGGGAAGTTGTGCGAGGCGAGTTGCATTGAGTTGTTTGGGGTGCGTTTCGTCAGTTTAAGTTCAGCGATTCAAGAACTGATCAGGAGCTAGGTCCATAATGAAACCTAAATTGAAAAGGACAATAGCAAACGGCGAGGTATATGATATGGCAACTTAGTTCTCAAGCTACGATTACACGCGCCACTTTTCATGTCAAATTTTGACGTCATTATGTAGAAAACATTTTTCCTAAATTTGTCTCTCAATAGGTCTGTTCCTTTACTTTTGTAGTAAGAATGGAAAAGACTGTCAAAATGGCAGTGGTGGGGATAAATTCTCTCACAGAGAGAGACACTTACGAAAAAGTTAGGGAACGCTTTTGTAGTAATCTATGCAAAAACGACAGATATATAATTCAAAAATTCAAAAAAGTGGTACGAAAAGTCGTTAAAATATCTGATAAACTCGAAGAACTTGCTAATTTACGAACAACATTAGTTGATCTATCTACCTAGCGATGAAAGCGATTCGGAATTAATCGAATACATGACTCCGAGTATATGGAAGAGTTTGCACTAATTGAACTATACAAGCATGCGAGAAGAGGAAAATGCGGCACAGCATTAAAAATTACGTGGAGGAGATTGTCCTTTCTTACTCCTTGCAGCGAGGAAGAATTTCGTCGTCGCCAAAAGAATCTAAGGAGAACATTCGATTTTATTTTTCCGCCTGTTGATACCATTTTAATACATATACAAGAAATCAAAACAAATGTCAAATAGGACAACAAATTTCGAATCAGCTGTTAATTGACAGCTTTTTCAATTCTTACACCAAGAAATTTGTTGAGTAAAGATTCGTAAGATTTTCAGTGGAGGGGTAATATCTTGCTCTCTCGATGCTGCTCTCTTTTACGAATCTTTCGAGTTAAGGAACGGCATTGAGTAAAAATTCGTTAAAATTCGTAAGATTTAAAAGTAAAGGATCAGACCTCGTGTGATCGCCTGTCAAGCGTCTGGTCACGCGGGCTGTCACAGTGCATTTTCACGAAAGACACACGAGTGACCACTGAATGTCCGAATTTTTGTGACGTCAGCATGTCAAAATTTGCCACGAAAAATGACAATCGTAGTTTCAGACATGTAAGGCGAGAGTTCCTCAAGAGAGGAACGCTGTCAATGCCTGTCAAAATTTATCATCAGATGGAGAACAAATTGGAGCAGCCCTAGAAGAGAAGACGCATGATCTGCAGAAGTAATAGATGTGACCCAAAGAGCTTCAAAATATCACAAGGAAGCTATGAGCTGAATCGTCCTTTCAAGAGGGATGATGACTTTTAAATCTTTTGCAGTTTTACAATAGACAGCCTTTAGGCTGAATGAATTTTGGTGAAGGTAAGGTTTGGCTTGGCCATCGATCGGCCCATTGTACCTACCTTTAGATTTCGTGGTCCTGAAGTGAACGTTTCTTCTAAATCATAACAGCTTGTCAGTCAGTGTCAATTCATGGCTGCGATTTAACCCATTCACATCTGGAAACTGAACGGAGAGTGACTTTGCACCCCTGCTGTCGCTGACCTAATAGCGTCACTGTCCAGTAAAGTGATCGCCGCTCAACGGCCTAGAAAGCTTCTCATTTCAAGGGCTTAATATAAGTAGTGCCTGCTGTCATTTAAGAAACTACAATTTTTATTTTTTTTTGCATAATTTTGGGTCAAAGGCAATTGACACACAACTAATTTTAAAAATATCTTTCTATAAATAAATAGATAGGCTTGGGATAAGCTTGTCGTACTCAACGCAACTGCGTGATATACACATCAATTGAAGGAAAATCTTGCGTAGATTTGCATAATCACTAAAAAACATAACAGTCGCACTCAAACAAAAGCAGAAAAGCACCCCAAAAATGTTTAACATTTAAGCTTAGCTAAAAAAAAATAAAGTGCACGACTGGGTCGAACGTACCTTTCTCGTTCATCAAAATTTTCGGTTCAAATGAATTGCGAGTTGCCTGATTGTATTAATTTCAAGTTGTTGGATTTATTTTTAGGGTGCCTATTCAATACTATTAAATATTAGCTAAAAATACGTTTTGGGTAGCTTTTATTTTACTTCCATTGCAAGTGGGCCATTGTAATTATTGCAAAAATATACCGCAGAAATGTGAACACAGATCGAGATTTGGGTACTCATTTTTGAGAAATATTTCAATATTAGAATTTTTTGGGAAAAACTAAGTACGGGATCTTATTAAGAATACTTATATTATCTTTAATATGTATTTTGATCAAAATCTTTAGAGCGGTTTTGTAAAATTTGGCATACAAAACAGTACCAAATATTGCAGTGTTTAGTTTGAAAAATACTATTGCTTAACTATTTAGCTGAAAACCGAGTACAAGTTATTGTATGGAATGTAAGCATTACTTGGCTTTTAAAGTTTTATCAAAGTTGAAAATGGGATTTTCGAGATATGAGCAGTTTTTAAAATTAGCGTTTTCGGTGATTCGAATTGAAAATTAAGGACGCAATAATTTTGGAAACATCAATTTTACTCTAAGTTTGCATTGACCATACTACTTTCGAAATTAATTTTTGTTACAATCGTATGGACCGTTTTCGAGATATGTCCAAATTTCAAAAGTACCGTTTTCCGATTTTTGAACTGGAAACTGAGTATGCAGTTATGTTAACTTCACCCACTTAAGCTACACAGTCTGAGGCATAAAAGTATTGTCGGGCGAAACAGTAAAATTGAAGATTGCTAAGTTACTTGAGAGAAGAATGTCAGATTGATCCAGAAACGTAGTGCCATCATCTCAAATGTTTTTAAAAACTCTCCTTGCCATAAAAATGCAAGAAAATTTAAAACTGCCACTCTTATGAGTTCATCACCTGGAAAATTGCTTATCCCCATAACGCCCAAGACCAAGTTTGAATATGAACGGCGAGACCCCATCCCGATGCGATTACCCCAATTGCATCGAACTGTGTAAGTCCCTCAACCGAGCACTGTTAAAATATTTAACAGTGCATAAAGTCCTTTTCGGAAACATCGATTTGCGTTCACAAATTAACGCGCTTAATATTCCCAACCATCGCTCAACGGAAAGTTCATCTCAATCGAAGGACGAATATTCACACCACTCGAGAGCGTAGATGCCATCTCTTCGAGGACTCATTTTTACCAGCACTTAGGCGCTTGTGTGATCAAAGCAATTCTGCAGCCATTATGCACGTTTTTATCGAACTTTCTCCATCTCTTGCCAATGCAATCTTGTGCGCCTTGGTCGTATGGTAAAGGTCGCTCCCTGCCAGCATAGAATAAGTGTTGAACTTCTTATGTACGTTCCATTGAGCTTGCACGACATGCAGCAAAAGATAGTAATTCCTTAAAAGATTTTCCAGTTCATTAAATAGTAACGAAACGGTTGGCAAGAGGCATACCAACCAAGTAGATGGGTGTAGGGGATGCAAACGAGGGGAAAATTATCCCTTCCTCCCATTTGCGTTTGCATAAGCGATTCGAACCTCAATCTGATTGAGTGATGATAACCAAAGGAGGTGAAATGGTTCTTTGCTCGAGATAGTGCAACCGAATTGTGCAGAGAGTTCTGTTATTGTGCAATAGGGGAACGGTGGAACGCATACACTGGTGAGATAAATTAGCATTGCAAATGGTTTCGGAGTGACAATTGGGGCGAATTCGGTTAGAATGGTCACTGAATTGAGGTGGCCGGCAGTTGATCTAAAAGTGATTACTTCTCTGGCCAAGTTTTGTTAAATTGTCATCTCAATCAATTCGCCATGAATCGAGCTGAACGGAGAGGCTGTAGCGCCACCAAAAGGAGTAGCAAAACTGCTTTAGGTTGCAGTCTCAGCCAACGGGCAGGGAATTTCAAAAAAAGCAATTACTGCTCGACTAAAAAACCCATTCCATGCTTAAACACCTTCACAAAAGGAGAAATAAAACGGTCAATAAACGGGAGCTAAAAATCACTTCTATCGACCCAACTTCACCCATCATGACGCCTCACCAGCATGGAATAATCTCCGCTCAAAAGAAACCGATTCTACCCATCACCGATGTCAAGCTACTTAGCTACCTCTACTGCTCTCGTCAGTAGCTGGTTCATCTACCCCCATTTCACTGAAAGGACAAACACGAACATCCTATAACACTTTGGTCAAATAATCCATTGAACCAGCGAGAGCTGGTGCAGTAATTGATGCCAGTGCACGCATTAGCTACTTCGACACATGGTCCGTTCGGTTTCTGGCTCGAGGAACGTATATTGATTCAAGGCATTTGAAAATGCTCCTACTGGTAGTGGGGCAGCGTTGCATTAGTACCAAGATTACAGATAAATTGACGCTTACCCAGATCGTTTGACTGAGCAAATTCAATTGGGATTACTCAGTGTTTCATGAAACTAATCCGGCGGTAGTCCTACGAAAATAGCAAGAGGCAAGTATAGCCTACTCACGATTTATCTAGTTGGTTTATCTGGGGAATGGTAAAGTGGGCCACTGGAAGTCTATAAGATATCATTGTAAGTACTTGTAGTCCAAGTGTGACATATTTCTGTAACAAGCTAATTGCACAACTTCTTGTGAAAATTATTGAAACTTTAAAATCGAAAAAGCAGGTATACCAAGTTCCATGTGGGAAAGAGACTGCCATTGGACTTGACACGCTGTGCTACACTTGTGGAAATTCACTCACGGGCAGTTACCATCGCATCTGCGACGCTCGTAAAAGGACGCCGGCACAGCAATTGTCAAAATCTTTGGCAGTTCAATGAGTTGTGGACTTAGGTGTGGTTGCCCTTCAGCAAAATTTTAAACAACGCACGTTCTACTGTATGCTCAAACTAAGACGTCTCCAAACTAATTGGCATCCCAATATATATATTATAACCTACTTGAAGCAAATATATTCGTACATCTAAGTACAGGGTGTCCGCCGGGAAGGTATACTACTTTGTTTGTTTATAATTTTTGATTAAATGAAAGAGAATGGATCTTATATTGATAAATGTTTTATTTAATGTCGGCAATTATGTATGGAATACAATAGCAGGTAAATGTCCGTTAGTCTCACAAATGCGAGCCCTTTTGAGCAGATTTTTCATTACATTCTCGCACATTTCACGCGGTATTTCATTAATTTCATCACGAATATTTTGTTTGAGTTGCTCAAGCGTTTCTGGTTTGTTTGCATAAAACTTGCTTTTCAGATATCCCCACAAAAATAAGTTCGGAGCAGTCAAATCAGGCGACCGTGGAGGCCAATCAACGTCGCCATTTCTTGAAATAACTTGTTGTGGAAAGAGGTCTCGCAGTAATTCCATTGTAATCCTGGCTGTATACGATGTGGCACCGTCTTGTTGATACCACATGTTAATCAAGCCCAAAGCATTAAGTTGTGGCGTTAAAAAGTTTTCAATCGTAACGATATCGCTCCCCATTCACAGTTACCGTTACGCCGTTTTCATTTTCAAAGAAGTAAGGTCCAATGATTCCTCCTGACCAAATTGCACACCAGACTGTAACTTTTAATGGATGCAAAGGTGACTGTGAATAATTTGAGGGTTTTCCATTGCCCAGAACCGACTATTCTGTTTATTCACATATCCATTCAAATGAAAATGTGTTCTCCCAAAAAGTTCACCTAACTTTGTCATCGTCACAGTAATCGATGATTGATTTTGATAAAATGTTTTAACGATTAAAACACGTTTGTTTATCGAATATTTTTCCATAATAAATTTGCCACGTGTCTACTTCACGACTGCCAAATATGAACTGTCAAGACTAATGTTTACCAAAATGGCGGCAAAACAAAGTAGTATACCTTCCCGGCGGATACCCTGTACCCCGAGGTTAGAAATTTCGGAGAACTGCTCCTAAAAAACGAGTTCAATCATTAATTGTTAATTAAACTGGGTAAGCGAAAACGGCCACCGGAAAAGCAGTTTCCTAAAAGGAAGACGCACAAGGGAGAGATAAAAAGGACGCATGTAAATTAGCCGATGAGTCCATCAAAATAAGGCTGCCGTTGTAAAATAAATGACGATGTGTAAGCGCTGTACAAATAGGCATCTTAAGCTGTCAGCGTTTTACTGAAGTTGAAGGCCACTCTAAGGAAATTAGCATCTCCAACTTCAACCTAGAGCCTTCTACCGCCTTCAATGTTTACAAAGTGTCGGTGGGACACTTAAGCAGTTCCCCAACATAATAGTGACCGTTTAATTTAAAATTTAATTAAGTCAGCAACATCGTTAAAAACTACAAAAATAATCACTTATACCAGTCGAACAAACGTGCGTTTACAAACAGAAGGCACTAAGTAATTTTTTTTCTATTTTGACATTTTAATGCAAAACGATTTAGGATGACGATATCTTCACTTTACAGGTAGTCCAAATGTTGTATCCAAGGCCATTACTGAAGTTCACTAAGTTTACTTAGTGCATTTTGCCTGTCATACTTAGATATACAACTGTACTATGATAAAATAGCATGAAAGCACGAAAGCAACTTAATGTCTTTTGCCTGTCATGCAAAGTAATATTTTAAAATATATTATGACTTATACAGCCTATTGACATTAAAATAGTCTTTTCTAGGCTGCAAACTGTAGGTAAATAATGATTTCAAAATTATAATTATCTATATAATAGTGGAAATAGTATCCAATTTATTGCGTAAATGACTGGCTCCTACTACTGGCTATATTTAAGACTGCTAGAGTATGGTGATTTCTATAATTTAAAATGTTTAGTGGATAACCTCGTTAAAAACAAAACAGTAGACACTGATGGGGGAAAAGAGAACTGGCTGAAAATTAAATGCTTCCGGTACGAAAAATCCAAACCTGTGCCCATGTTCTGTAACTCATGCGATAACTTTTCGCATCGAAAACTTAGGAACAAAACATACCGCTGTTTATCGCATCTGGAAAATATTGGAGTGAAAAATTGTCAATTATTTCACAGGGATTTTCAGTAACGTTGTTTTTAAAAATGTTTAGCTTTTCACTTATTTTGGGTGAAGAATACCTACGGATGTTACGGATTTAAAGGCATGTACTAAGAGATAGCACAAACCCTTTTGAAATGCCGGAAGCAAGATTTCGGGAGTTGTATCGTTCTTCCCGTGGTTCAGCTCGGATACTTAGTGACGAGCTAAGTCCACATTTGTGCAAAGGGCAAAGGAATACATTTATTCCAATCCCGATTCGGGTCTGTGCTGCATTAAATTTTGTTTTGCAACTGGGTCCTTTCAGAGAGATGTGAGCCATTATTTTTCTGCGGCTATTAGTAGGACTATGGTTTCTCGAGTGGTTTCGGAAGTGGCTGATGTTCTGCAAAACAAAATTATGTCCAAATACATCAAGTTTCCAACCCCTCAGGAATACATCAAGATAAACCAAAAGTTAGTACACGGTTTACATCTTTTATCAATCAATTGTTCACGAAATTCAATTAGATTTAATGAAATGACTGGATTCCCAGGGATTATTGGAGCAGTAGATTGTAGATTGTACCCACGCTCGGATGAAGAGACCTAAGCAAGACTTAGAAAATTGCACTTTAAACCGTAAGGGTTACCATTCAAAGAATGTACAATTGGTAGTTGTAATGTGACATTTCTGATAATTTAACAATGAAAATTATGGTCGTACCCACATTTCAGATATGTAATTACAATCTAAAGATTTTAGGAGGATTTGCAAGGTTTGATGGAGCTGCTCGTGATGCATACGTGTGGGAAGCATCACAAATAAACGCACTATTGGAAAAGCGCTATGAAATGATTTTTTTTTGTTTTAATACTTTATAACCTCAGGGATCAAAATTGGGCCCAATACTATATATTCTCTACACTAACGAATTGTTACGAGTCTTCGAAAATAGCACTCCTTTCGCCTATGCGGATGACACAGCTATAGTCGTTCGACATAGATGCTTACAGACAGCTACTTCGATAATGCAGAATAGTAAACTCATTCAATGCGGTTAAATGGTGCCACGATAATGGACTAGTAATCAACCCATCCAAAACTAAAATGATGCACATTCGTGGAACACGTCAACCAGCGACAAGGAATAACATACTTCTCAAAAATGATTCGTGCCCAAGCGCAGCTTCTAGTCAACCTATTGAAATCGTTGAAAACTTTAAGTATCTAGGCGTAATAATTGACAGTCATTTCATATGGGATAAACATATCGACAACTTACGTTTGGACCTAAGAAGAGCTCTTTATGGTCTAGCGCATCTAGGATACTACTCAACACAGAGTGTCCTAAAACAAGTCTACTACGCCCTGTTTGAATCGAAGCTGAGATACGGTGTACTTGCGTGGGGCAATGCTTCAGATACACATTTATTGAAGCTACAACGGCTGCAAAATAAGGCCCTAAAACTCATCAGAGCTGCAAATTCGCGCTTCATACATAACCTTGCACCTTTTATAGTTCTGGAAGTCAAGAGTATATTTAAGATGACGGTGTTGCTGGAGTACAACGATGACGCACGTTTCAAGAAGACCACACGGAAAGAATTGAAAATTATCAATTGCAAAATTTTGAGTTGCAATTTACGAATTATACATTTCTCGCAAATCACAACGAAGTTTTCATGGATTGATACAAAAATTGGTAATTTGACATTGAAAAGGGCGGAGAATACCAAATTCTGTTTGTTGTAATTTACGATTAGAAGTATCAATTCGAACTTCTTTTATTTGTAGTGATTTGCGAGATTGTTTGGCGCAATTTGCCACTCTAATGGGTCATAATTTCTCAAACACCACTTCACAATCTCAAATTGCGAAAAATATTTGAATGATGAATCAATAAAATCTTGTAATAATTTAACACATGAAACTGAAAACGTTATTGACGTAGAGAAGTCGTAAATTGCAAAATATTTGTTGTAATTTCCATGGAATCAACTACCTGATGTGTGGATTTTTTTTATGCACGTTCATAGTCCATGTACCTATCGAAATCCTTTTAAGTCCTTTCTTTTTATGGATGAATGTATGTATGTGGTATTGCTAGACAGCTGCAATCATGAAGCCAAATCTTCATTGTGTACATTGCGTTGCGGTGCAGAGACAGGTAGGGTTGCTTAAACATCGATAGTTGGCAGTTTCGATAGTATCGATAGTTTCATTAAAAAACTATCGATAGTATCGATACTATCGATGTTTTCCAAATTCACACATCAGACACATTTATGCAACGTAACGGAACCAATTTCTATTATATTTAGTAAACACCCATTACGTCAATAAATATCCAACCAAATTACATATTTAGGTATTATTTGTTTAAAACAAGAAAAACAAATATTCTCAAAAGTTAAAACTCAAAGTCAACGGAATAAATCTAACAAACTTACTACTTAATTGGCATACAAAAGAATTTTTCCGAATCACTGAAAAAAAAACAAATAAATCTTTCACCAGTAAAACAAGAGATAATAAATAATCATAATAATCTATGTGTCTTTTTATCTCTATAAATGAGAGCAATGAAACGTGGAACGTACTACAGAACGAATCGTAAAAAGATACCTACTAATGTGGTTTTCGATTGGCCGCTCTCAGAGCACTTTTTATGTTCGTTTGGTACAAAAAAGTAATCTTTTTCAGATTTCAGAGCACTTTTGCGAATCTGGATTTTTTCTCAGATTTGCTTCAGATTTACCAATACAAGTACGTTTGAGTTTGACAACTAGTGGAGTTTGTTTACGTTTTCGTGAAATTGTTCGACTGAAAAGAAACGAATTGCATCGGGTTGATCTATTTTTTGTTAATGTACAAATTGTTATTAATTGTACAAATGTACAATGAAATCAATCTGGGCGAGCATTTTGAATGTTTTCATATAAAATTTAACAGTGAATGGAAAACGCTTAGAAAAGTGTCGAAGGCTACACATATTCCAATCGCACATATTCCAACAAAAAAAAAGAGCAAGTGACGTTTTTCTGTTCGATTATACTAGACTCACGAAATCTGAAATCTGAAGAAGCCCAATCGAAAACCACATAAACCAACCACAAAGCTGTTTGATACATCAGCTTGTTAACCAAGGAAAGCTTAGTATCTCCGAAAAAAATATCTCCTTCCGCATGAACGTGTGAGTATTTGAAAAGCTCTCGCTTTAAATTGATAACATTTCTAGTCAATAGGGACTGTTGCTTTGATTTATAGTTGTTATAACAAGGACATTAGGTGGGAATAAATTTCAAGGAATAGTATCGCTAGTTTTATTAAGACTATCGATGTATTCGATAGTTTTTTACTATCGATACTATCGATAGACTATCGATGTTTAAGCAACCCTAGAGACAGGCAGTCGGCATTCAATCTTTGTTTAAAGCAGTCGGGTTAAAGTTGTTTAAATTTAATTATAACTAATTCGTATGGATAGTGAATGTCCTACTAATTATAAAGCATTCTGGAATACATTTTGTAAGTACCTATTGAATTCCAAAAACCCTGAAGTACCTATGCATATAAATCTGTATTTTTTTCAGAAGTTACATCTTAGAAAAGAAGTAGGTATCAATTGGAATGTATTTTAAAATCTGCAATTGAAAAGAATTGTAAAGGTTCGTATTAATGTCAAGTTCATCTAAATATTTTTTTTTGTATTTTAAATTTCAGCAAAGACCAAAAAACCACCCCAGACAAATCCCGTTGTCTCCGGACGATATGGCGCCGTATGATTTTCTTGGATATTAGGAGGAATACGAAAATAACCTAATTAATAAAACTATGAATTTTGATTTGTAAATCACAAGATATAAGTTGCAAATTGAGAATAAAGTTTTCTAATTTCACGACAAAACATTTTCAATTTAATACGGTGATGCCTCAAATCACCACTCGAGAATCGTAAATTGCAAAATATGAATTGCAAATTGATAAAAAAAAGTTTCAATTTACGACTAGGAATTTGTAAATTGCAACCACTGAAGTAGTAAATCTCCCCTGTTAGTTCGCAAATCAACTCTATTGAGTTGCAATTCAAGACTAAATGGTTGTAATTTGCTAAGGGAGGAAATCGTAATTTACAACAGAAAAGTGGTAAATTACGAATTGTTTTTGCAATTTACAATCCATGTAATATCAAATTGATAACTATTTGTGTCAAATTGCGATCGGTTATGGAAATATGTTTTTCTCGTTTGATCGCATTATTGATACTGAAAAGTGTTGATTCACGACTTGTGAGTGTCAATATCTTCACTTCGCACAATTTCTAGAATTGCGAATAAAATGTAGTGAATTAGTAAATCCTTAGCTAAGCTCTAAATCTAGACAAACTTTTCGTGATTCTGCGCTTATTTTTCTTGATTTGATCCTAAAATTCTTTCCGTGCATAGATCACGAGCAGAACACGAGAAGAAGCACCCAAGGAATGTTACAAATTTCAAGAGCGCACAACATCTATGGTAGAAAGCAATTGCTATGCAGTTTTCCAAGGCTGTTCAACGAACTTCCAGCTAACTTAAGAAGTATTATAAACTTTAAAGTCAGAAAAAAACTCTTAAAAAAATTCTTTTTATCTTAAACTCACTAAAAACTTATAATATCCCTAATTAATATACACATAAAACTATTAAGTAGAAATTGAATTAATAAACTAAAACAAAATGTAAAAAGGTAAACTCACTATATGGATATTAAATATTGTGATATGCAATCTTCTGCAGAAAAGCCAATTAGGCTTCGCGGGAAACGGAAACACAACTATTGTTAAAGCTTACTTGAATAAATAAATAAATTGTCTCACCCAAAGGCGGGTAGATTTTCTTCCCCGGTTTCTTCTGTCCCTGTTTAGTCGATATTCTAAAAAAAAAAGTTCTCCGATGTTCTTCGTCTCCAATAATTGGCGAATTAATGTAACAAGCCAATCACGTATTGTATTCCTATATTAACAGCGAAGGTCGGTTTTGTTAAGTATACGCCAGAGGGTCTGTTGTGGCCGTAAAAAATTCATAAAAATATTCAGAGGCTTCCCCGAAATAGCTCTTGTTGCTCCAACTGATGCATTAAAAATATGATAAGTGGTTATTTGTCAACAGTTAGTGTGTCGGATCACAAATTATAGGCAATCACTGGGGAATTGCTCAACAAATTATTAAAGCAACCCAAACGGACGAGTGTTGCTTGTTGTGGGGGACAATTTGTGTCCATGTGGGGGAATACGCACTTAGAACTACATAATTGAGTGTGAAAAAGGTGTGCCCTCAAAAGCATTATTAGGCTTGGCAATAATCCCTCAAGTTCACACATTCCGGCATCTGGCTAAACGATTCTTAATAGCTTTGCCATTAACTACAACCTTGACATTGTCTTGCAATAAGTTGCCGTATTGCAAGACTTTACCCCCGTGAGTCATCCAAAAAAAAAAAAAAAATGGTAAAAAGCCATCGGACGCTCTATCGCAGGGACATCAATGTGCATCAAGATTGTAGCACTGAATTCATTTAACCTCGGAACGGGTCTGTGCTATACACACCCGCAGACATCGTGCACACAAATACACCGAGAATAATTCCTCGGTATAAATTATATCGATTCATCACGAACGCTTATGGCTGGAATAGTAATTTTTCGCATGTCCTTGCGCGCCATTCGAAAGAGCGCACAAGAATAGGGAAATGTTATTATTCTAGAGAATTGCTTCGTTTGGTAGAGTTGACGTTCCTCTCCGCATGGCCAATGAGAATCTATATTCCTTTATGAACGAGATATACCCCAGGAAGATAGTTATCGCTGCCATTCTGTGAAGAGATTTCCATTTTAAATTGAGCACAACTTACATTTGTCATTTCTCGTTTCTTGGTGTCCTTATATTCCTTCACTTGTACACGAACACCACACCATCGTCCAGTGATGGAGGGGGGTATGTAAATTGAGTTAAGTGGCGTATGCAATTGGGTGATTAAAGGTGGACAAATGGCTCTAATATTTTAAAGGGCCACGATTGCTAAGACGTGCGGAGTACTTAAGAACGAGGGAGGGTACTCAAAGTGGCTGTTCAAGACGAAGTAAACCTTCGAACTCTGAAACTGTCCTTTGGGGGAGCAGTTATTGGTGGTCTATTGAGGTCGTTAATTATGTAAAATGAAAGGTGGTTTGTGAGCACGCCAGTAGCGGTACTTTTTTTGCTCAAGCCATGAATATACTGGGCAGACAGTTTACAACCCTTGGGTGTATGATCACACTAAGATGTTTATACCGTTGCATACTTTCAGTTGTGAATTTAGAGAAAAACTTCTCCCTCTTAGTTAATAGCTGTTTTTTATTATCAGCTATGATCCATATAGATCATCGATTCACATGCACTTGCAACAACAGCACATGATCCTGCTTCTCATCGAGATCACGAATCATGATCTGAAAATGTATTCCACTATTTCCGCCTGCGTTGTTTCTTTCATTCTTGAATGTTGGTGTGCCTGTAAACCATTGCACACAATCGCATTGCTAGACTAAAAAATGGAACACAAAATGATTTTTTTCGCATTCGAATAAAGTAAGTGAAATATCGTGGTGAATTTAATACCGCACACTGTGTTTTACGACATCAGGTTCTCAATTTTCAATATCTCACTAAAAACATTCATTTGAAAATGAGTAATTGTGAAAAAAAATTATTCATATGAAAATTTTTAATGTTTGGCTTCTGATTTTCATAGAACGAGAATCGAAATTGCGGTTAAAGAGTGAAAACATTTTCATTTCACTTTTTCACGGAACCAGAATTGACCCCCAGCTTCGAAGAATACTAGGGGAACCGCAGCCTTTAGATATTAAAAGCTAGGAATAAAAAAACAAAGCTCAGAGAACATGTGTTTTCACAGAAGCAACACTTAAATTGCTACCGAAAAAATATATAAAAAATTTGCACAGATCAATGACACATAGAAAAATGAAACCAAGTGAAAGAGCTCTAATTGTTTTGTCGCCTTTGGTTTGGAAGTTATTCGAAAAAGTTCTTTTTGAATGGCGACATCCGAGCGTAGGAACAAAAAGTATTATAACAAACTATTAGTTCCTTTGGTTCCACTTCTTTCTATGACACTTGATAAGAAATTATTCAGAAACAAAATAACGGGACATCAACATTAAAATAACGAAAAATATGAAATACCGCAGGGCAGTGCACCAGGGCCTGTCTTAATTTTATTTAACACCAAACGTTTTGCCGCAGAACGAGGAAAACTACTCTTAAACAAATTAAGTCCGATTCTTAAATATGTTTTTTAGCTGTGTGCACTTAAAAAATAACAAAGATTTAAGGAACTTGTATTGATAAATTTAAGACAATTATATTTTTAAATTTTTTTATTTGTAATTATTTTTCCTCGATCTGTTGATATTACAATTTTTCGTAGATCTAAATAAATAAATATAATTTGGAAACTGCTTTCCAACTCAAGTCCAGGACAACCCTCAAAAGGGTAGCACGTTAAGAAATAAAAATAAAGCATACAGCACTTCATTAATAATTTTAACAACTCTTACAACAAAATTTTATACGAAATTAATACGTTTTAAAACGATTTCACGAAAGTGACTGACAATTTATTTGCTGCCGTCACGTGTAAACTTGTCTCTACCTACTTTTATAAAGTTTTCCTATTCAAAGCTTGGCAGGTAATTTATTTTATCCGGCCTTCCAAGGCTGTAAAGTCTTTTACGGTCAGCGTTTGAAAATAAAACGAAAACAATGAAGTCGTCATATTTTTCTTAAAATGTAGACACTTTCAAGATTTCGTAGCTGTTAACCACTGAAAGACAGGTGAGCTATGGCTAGAATATTGTCTCTGGGGCGCCATATATTTTGTATTAATTACCAATACAAAATTAGCGCCCCACTGTACAAGAGGGGAATGTTGTGGTTTCGTGCACGTAGATCAACACCTCCGATGACCGATGAATTGTTGGTGAACTTTATCTCGATCTGAGTACCTGCTCTTGTTCATAGAGGGCGCTGCGGAAAATCCCGCTTATGATGAACCTTAACAAACGAAACCATTTCTGAAAAATGACCCATTTCTATTTCATTACAAATCTTCAATAAAGGAGTGACAGACGAAGAAACAAAGAAGACTGAATGAATGCAAATCGTTTGTGTCCTTAAAAAAACCGACAACCAGAGGTAGGAGTTTGTACTTAAACTAAAAACTATTTCCTTTCTCACCGTCAGACCGAAATGAAACTCACCGACACTCGACGCAACATCAATCAAACCACTTGAGTTTCAATAAATCAACTCAATAATGAACAAGGAAATATTTTAATCACTTCTCCATCCAATTGACGTTTGACAACTCGATTGCATTTGCAATTCGAAAATTAGAAGTTATTCTACCACACATCCATTCGGAGAGAAACGTCATTGAAGCCTGCCATTCAGGGATGGCTCTTCAAATTTGAATTTAATTTGAAAATGAGAAGTGTGCTTCCTCACAGGAAAGAGTCATGTTGAAATTAAATTCTTCTCCGTCCTCATGTATGAGAAAATGCTTTGCAAAAGGACACATAAAATTCTGAGAATTGATTTATGCATGCATAGTATGCATATATGCACGATGCAAACTACGAAGCCTTTCCTTTTCAGCCATTGTGGGTTGTAAACTCCCCAGATCAATCAGACGTTCTAGGGCATCCCCACGTTGGAAGATACCCTCTTCCATTCTATCAAGCACCATCGATGAATGCCGTCCCCTATTTAGATTATTAGGCCCCCCACTCCAACATCGAATTGAATGCTATTTGCATTTGCGACTACCGAAAATCCATATTTTTGCCAACTTATTCCGCCCTCATTGCATTGCAACATTATTTCCCGATTTTGGTAACCACTTATAGTCCTTAGACGCCACTGTGCCGGAAAATCTTTCCTCAAGTGAACTCAACCGAAAGTTGTGCAGAAAATATGTTCGCTTTTCTTCGTCCTTCGTCGGTTGGTATACCCTTCTTCTTTACAAAAACAAAAAACAAAAAAAACAGAAAAGGTTCAAAAAGGAAACTCCAACAGAAGTTCACGTAATGATGGAAACCTTTGAAGAGGGTGCCGGAGTACCAAACGTTATTTTATTATTTTATTATCCTAACAAAACTTCAGCAATAAACTCTGCCGATTTGAATTAAGTTTAACCACACCGCACCAGCACCAACACCCTGCCCACGCCATTCTTGTAAATGGAACTTTTCGACTTCCCTATGCCTGCTTAGTATAATAAAATAACAAAGCAAAGTTGTAGCGGTATTCTTATCCATTCTCATTATTGATTCAATCAATATACGTATCTACATAGACCAGACAAGGACACGATATTTTTATCCTTCGAAGGTGGGACTTTTGATGCGATTTTCTCCAGAGTTGGCTCTTTTATTTAATAAAATTGCGAGTGCAAAATATTTCTAAACAAGCGATGAGTATTATGGGATCCTTTCGGCGTCGGAAGCTGTTAAGCCGTCGGGATTAGCGGATTGAAAACGAGTTTCGGATATTACGCGGATATCAACTTCATATAGTATTTGTGGAAGAAAATTCGATACTTTGCGGTTTTACCCTGTTCTACCTAAGGAGTGCTCATGCGGTTGGTGTGTTTTGGGAATACTATTACTAAAAATAGATTTGAGACAAATCCAAGCATCCTCGTTTGGATTCTGATTACATTTCCAGAAAGTTAAGGATGAACTAACTACTCAGGCCGGTTCACAAGGAATTGTTGTTAACTTTGTAAGTAAGTTCAAGAACTGAAAGGAGCTTGCAATGGATTTAAACTTCCACCTTGCTGTTCAATTTTGACTACGGTTCGGTGGAGTGATAGAAATTCTCTTATTAGTTCTGATTACATTTCTGAAAAGAATTTTATTATTTTTTTATTAAAATTGGACGCAGACATCAAATATTTTGCCGCAGACAAAAAAAAAGTTCTAATATTTGTCGCAGGCATAAAAAAATGTTGTTGCATACATAAAAGAATTCTAAGGTTTAAACAAATTTTAAAATTTGTCACGGACGTAAAAAATTTGTTAGACAAAAAAAATCTAAAACTTGTCGCGGACATAATATATGTTCTATTTTGTCGAGGACATAAATTAATTCTAAGATTTGTCGCGGACTTAAGAGAATTCTACGGTTTAAACAAATTATAAAATTTGTTGCTGACATAAAATATTTTACATTTTGTTTCAGACATAAAAGAATCCTAGGGTGTAAAAAATTTCTAAAAACTTTCGCAAGACAGAAAAAATTCTAAAATTTGACACGTATACAAAACTTTTGACATTTTGTCGCAGACATGAAAAATTGTTGAATTAATTTGTCACGGACGTTAAATATTTGTTAGACATAAAAAAACAATCTAAAATTTATCGCGGACATAAAATATGTTCCATTTTGTCGAGGACATAAAAGAATTCTAATGTTTAAAAAAATTCTAAAATTTGTCGCAGACATGAAGGAATTCTAAGATTTGTCGCAGACTTTAAAAATCTCCAAAATTTGTCGCAATACGCAATAAAAAATCCAAAATTTGACGCGGATACAAGAAAATCTTAGAATTTGTGGCAGTCATAAAATATATTACATTTTGTCGCAGACATAAAAATCATAAATCCTAAGGTGTAAAAATTTCTAAAAACTGTCGCAAGACAGAAAAAATTCTAAAATTTGACACTAACAAAAAATATTTTACATTTTGTCGTAGACATGAAAAATTGTTGAATTAATTTGTCACGGACGTAAAAAATTTGTTAGACAGAAGAAAATTCTTAAAATTTATCGCGGATATAAAATATGTTCCATTTTTTCGCGGACAAAACAGAGTTCTAAGATTTGTCGCAGACTGAAGAGAATTCTAAGGTTTTAAAAAAAATCTTAAATTTGTCGCAATACATAAAGCAAAAAAATTATAAAATTTGTCGCAGGCATAAAAGAATTCTAAGATTTGAGATCTAAGACTTGAGAGAATTCTAAGGCTAACAAAAATTCTAACATTTGTCGCAGACATAAAGGAATTCAGACTTAAGAAACTTCCAAATTTTGCATATTTGAGCGACTTGCTTTCTTCGGAAAAGCTGCCGCCTCTCACATAACTCTCAGGACACAACAAGTGGAAATGTAATAACTACTTCTCCTTTCCACGAATCTACTCATAGGTATCTATCGAATGTAGTTCCATCCCCAATACCTGCTACCTGAATGACAACTTCCATTACAAATAACATGAAATATTCTGCTCCGACATGCTCTCAGCAAAGTAATTGGATCGCTTCATTGACAGCGGACTCCTCAGATCGTTATTAATATTAAAAAGCTACTTATGTCCTGCCACGCGTCGAGCACAGTCTTTCACCATCCATCATCATAGACATAGGCTGATTGGAATTATTCACGAAAGAAGCTATTCTTGCGAATTCAAGTAGCCTATATGTTTACTTCAGAATAATCATCCCACGTGAGGCGGCAATCCTATTCGACAACCCGAAACCAGAACAAAACAGCCTCATATCTTTTACTCATGGCAAAGTTATGCGCAATATAACAAAGGTCGTTAACCATTTCCCTAATTAATCAACTTATTCAGCCCTAATGATACTTTGGACTCATTAGGACTCTCTCGCGCCCGTGCTGATTACCATCGTGTATATCTGCTGCCCGCCATCCCATCCAGCTATCCCAAATATCCAATGGTTTTGGTCTCCGTCTCTGGCGCTTTCTTGTTAATTAGACGGATTAATGTCCTTAGACTTGTCGTTTCGCTTCTTTTTAGCATGTAAACTAATGAGCCAGAGATTACATAGTTTAATCGTTGCACCGAAATTGAATCCTTTAACAGACAACGGGATAAACACTGTTTCGGGAGCGGAGTTATATCCTCTGCCTAAGACTCATTTAAGAGGCATTCAGCAAATTAAGGACAAAATTTTGACTGTGATACATCAGGCAAATGGCACGGCTTGTTTTCAAGTTTTGTAAGCTAGGGCTAATTGAAATCTACCTTTGGCGTGTCGGCGGACTGCGGATATCCTTCTGAGGATTGCGTAGGCGGGTAAAAAAGTTTACGACCAATTATTAAGACAAAAGGCGACAAATTATGGGGCTTTTTGGAAGCGATGACAACCACTTGTTGACAAAGGGTGTAGTAAATTTTTTCCCTTTGCTAAAATCTCAACAAAAAAAAAAAAAAAAAATGTGCAAACGACGGAGAATAAATGAATATGGCCTCGTTCCGAGTTGTTTAGTTTCGTTTCAGTCGAATATTCTGCTACCTTTGCTTCGGGGTACATTAGGCGCAATGGTGAAATTGAAATTGAAATTCTATTCAAGAATTAAGCTTCGGCAACACGTTGTCGGACCGCCCATTGAGAGTTAAGTTCACAGGTAGTTAAGGTAGTTATCTGGGATTTTGGCTAAGAAATATGGTCATTATTATGCTTTAAATTTGCGGTGGATTACTGGTGGGCTACTGGGTGAGAGGGCTGATAAGGATCCCGGAAATACAGGCATTACTCTGACAAAACCATTGTATACAAAGTCGTGCCTGCTATACTGGGTGAACCTCTTGTGAATCAACTGTCCAATAAGTTCATACCTGACCATGTACATTTATTCAACATGCGTTCGTACGAGTATCAAAAAGGTCTAGATTGGAACTCGTCTTTTGATAAAAGTCCAACATATTATAACAGCAGTAAGTGCAAAAAGTTGTAGTATCGTAAGCAATTTTTGCCACCATTTATAAAGAGGATTTTTTTAGCCTTCATTGGCAACACCTTTTCAAGTAAGAACTAATTGCACAGCTGGCTGATAATTTATGAATTCTTTTCAGAGGTATGTGTTTCATATTGGCCACATTTTGTAGCGGATGAAGACCCATATAATTATAGTATTTTTTGTCAATGCTTGAGGAAGCACTCCAGGCGACTTTGAGTATAGAAATGATCTCTCAAGATCGTCAATTCAAGTGCTATTCATGGCCAAATAGCTGAAAGTTTTTCAGTTCCACTCCAATAGCTCAGAGCCATTTTAGACTGCTGTCGGGGTCGGAATTTGATATACGTTGCTGTTCCAGTTCTACGGCCAAAGAGCAGTGATATGAGTCCCGAAATGAGAAGCTGAGGCTGATCACATTACCGAACGGGTGAATTGGACTAGAATTGTAGGCAGAAGATCAAGATCATTTAAAAAAATGAGAAAGAGAACCGGAGACAAAACAGAGCCCTGCGGAACACCAGAATTTATATGGTTAGTGGCTCTGTGCCACACCGACTAGGAATGGCACATCCCATAACATCAAATCGAACAATTCAAAATTCTAAAGTTGTCAAACGCGCGTGAGAGTAGAGAGTAGATCTACTCAGGCGTCGCATTGAACTTTACGATATTTGAGACCTAAAGTCGATTCAACGCCTGAAGTTGTATTTTGTGTGGCAGCATTTGAACGCTTTGTTTCTACATAATCTGTCAAAGCACGTACGCGTTCAACGCGACATTGTGAATTCGGCATAAGCCTTTTGGACAGAGGAGTATAACAGCACAAATTTTATTGAGTTTTACCGGTTTTTTGACGCTGCAAACAAACTTCAAATGTAACTTTTTTGAGATGAGGGTGGAACAGAAGTTCCACATCGGGTATTATGCTACTTTTCATTTCATTTCATTTCATTTATTTTAATTGAATGATATTGATAACGATGAATTAATATATGATACTTAATTCGAAATTTTTTCTTTCGGGACTTATGACCCGGGGACTTATGTCCCTGCGCCGTCAGAATCGCCATTGTTGCGGCCGAGGCGATTTCAGAGGAGATTCCCAAAGTTTTCCGAAAGAGATTGTTGAGGCTTTTTTTTTGGTGCAGCTTTTGTGCGAGTTTTGAGCCAATTTTGGCGCAAACGTTAAAGCTTCACTTCATTGCGAGTGGACACCCTCAATTTTTTATTCATTACCATTCAAAGCAAAACTGTCTTTAGGACCTCATGTACTTAAAAATTCTGATTTATCAATCAGTCAAAAATGACGAATCGGTGCTCCACTTCCTGACCTTTGCAAGGACATTACCATTCAATTGATTGATTTACCATCAAAACAAAAATCATGTCATTAACATTTTTTCTGCTGATTTTTTCCCCACATCAATTCAATGGGAGTACACCATGTCCTTTGAGGCAATAACCACCATAGCAATCAAGAAACCAGCAAACACATTATCACAAATTTCCCGCCTCAAAATCACCTCATTCCCATTTGCATTACTTTTACTTAACTTAATTAAATCCATCTAGACATTATCGTCCATTTTTTTTTGACAACACCACCACATCAATCACCGTATAAAGACGACAGTAAAAATAACCATAACCATCTGCAGTCAGAACATTAAACGTTATGTCCTTGTTGGTGATATTGTCTCTCTCTGTGTGTTTCGAAGAATTTTTATGTAACATTTTTAATGTTTCAATTAGTAAACGTGTGTCCTATGACTTGCGGCAATTTGTGCCAAAGTTGTTTTCCAGGAAAATAGTCTCCAAATATCCGCAACGAGGTAATTTCCGAAGAATCAAATTCCCTTGACTGTCCACAGGCGACCATCTAAAACCTTTCGGAATGAGATCGGCCTAAATATATCTATCGACTGTCGAGTTTGTAACTGCTTAAGCTGTCTGCGGAAGGACATGTGTCACGTGTGCATTTTTGTCTTTTTATTTTTTTATCGACAAAACAGATGGGAAAAAAATTCGAGAAAACATAAAAATCATCGGATTATATTTGCTTCTTCGTACAAGGATATACACCGCATTCGCATGTTTCCAATCCAGCTAGAGGAACAACTTTTTTTTGTTTTTTTTTTTTTGTCAGAGAGGGATATCGCACTGAAAAGAAAAAGCCCCTCTTAACATTTCATTTCATCTCTTATCCTGGCACAAGGCAAACAGAGCAACAAACAGAGAACAAAAAAAAAAAAAAACAGCCGCAATAGGACTCGCAGATATTCACCATTCGGATGTGTTTTATGTGGCCTCCAGTCGCGGAAAACTTTATCCTCTCTTCTCTGCTGCAAGTGCGAAATTCTATTTTTTCCCTCAAATTTCTGTCTAAGTTCTTAAAGAACAAGAGGAAGATTTACAGGACACAGGAAAAAAAAATAAAAGAAAAAAATTCCCTTCTGCAAATACGTAAGACTTTTTCAGGACAAACCCAAAACCACCGCTGTCGGGATGGGAAATGTAAACGAGAATACAAAAAAAAAATAAAAAAAATATTTACCACACACATGTAGAATCTTGCAATTTTGCAAATTGTCCGTATATCGGATGGCTGGGTCCGCAAATAATAAGTGTCAAATGTCACCGCAAATAAAAGGACTAACGATTTGGCAAAACAATACAGAGAATGCCGGTGGCGCAATCACAACGAAAAAAAATAGGACGAATATGTCGTGTGCCGGTCGGCCGGCGGCGGAGGAATGTGTGTCGCATGGATATTGAAATTTTGCGGTTAGGTTGCGTGATACGAATATTGATTTTCTTTCATTTTGGTTTCGTCTTTCAAGCTGAAATGCAGTTTTATTGAATTTTCACATGAAATATGGCAGAATCGATACCGGAATACACATTCGAGGATATTTTCCAAGTTTCACTAACATTTGTCATCACGTAGGCAGTTTGGGTGCCTGTGTGCGTTGTATAGTTGGAGTGTAGCTAGATGGTCGGAGGAGAGATCAAGGCCTTGGCCAAATATATTGGTCCGTTGGGATTTATTTCGAGTGATTCAAACAACAGATGTTAATGTTTCCTTGGCATCACGAACTGTTATTGGTGTCTTTCAATATATGGAAGACACTGTCCGACAAACAAACGCAAACGTGATTCGATTGCAGTGAGTCGGATGGTACCTAGACTTTTGAAGACAATTGCTATACAATCGAAGTCGGTGAATACTGCAGTCAAAGGATGGTTCAGGGTCGCCAACAGTACGATTTACTGGTTCTTTGCCTTTTGCTGACTCCATCTATAGTTATACCTCAAGTTGGTTGGAGTCGTCTTCTTCAATTAAATATATTTGGTAGTCTGTTTTAAAACTGATTAATTTCACCGGAAAATTCATACTGGATCCTTCCATCAATGGGAAGATCCTTCCACAATAGAAGGCGAAGTACTTAAGCGATTTCAGCTGTTTGAACGGGAATCCACTCATACGTAAGACACGTATCAAGGAGGCGTTCATCACAGCGTTAGGAAAGCTTCCACATGATGGTTTTTGCTTACAAATGGCGCTGAAATAAGTCCCCCAGAAGCACAATGAACGTACACTTCATACGGTTGAAACTTTTTTGTTAAACATCATACCAACCGAAAGCCAGGGTTTTAGTTTCAGTTACTCTTGGTAGAAACCCTCCCAAGAGCCGAAACAAACAACATTCCAACTTGAGTAACATTTTATTCATTCGCAGTCATTTTCCAAGCTAGCGCTATCCTCATGTCCCCCGACACTAAATGCATACCGAATAACTTATGCATTCAGTTCGATTGGAAAACAATAACGACAACGATAAGAAATCCAACTGCTTTACAGAGTCTGCACTCCAGAGGGGACACACGAATTCTCTATTTGCATCAACGAACATTGGCAATATTCGCTCACAATGCTGTTGCATCCCATATTGGAGTAGCTATAGAAGGGAAGTCGCCTCTCAGGAATCGACATCTTCAATGAACACACATATCCTTGAGAATTTAATTCAGACTCACTGTAGTCTTCCCTTAAGTGCTTCAATTCGCATGTACACACACAGGCCAATGCAAAAGATGACAGTGGAAAATATGAAAGCTCAAAGTATTCCTGAACACCAACTGGGGTTGAGGTATCATTTAAATTGCTACAGGTTTCTATATGAATGGAAATGAGCATATAGCACAAATACACACACCCAAAATGGAAATCTAAATTCTGTACAAATGTGAAAACAATCGAAGTGGAAAATAAAATCACTGAAGCAACTCAATGATTTTAATTTGGAATTGTTTTCGTGATAACTCTACTTAAGTAAACAAATAAAAAATATTTTTCTATACCAAATTTTTATACATTTTTATATTCGAATTGCAAAAGTATAGTCGACTCAGCATGAAAACATAAAATCAATTGAAAAAATTACTTTGAATACGAGGGAATGGTGGCTGCCCATGCCCAGCTACTACCGCATTGGCAAAGCAAATACAGCCAGTCCTAACCCTATCCTGGGTAAATAATTTCGTTGTCCTGGCAGTATGCTCTAAAAAATGTTTTCTGTTTTTTTTTGTTGATATGATTTTGTGGATTACTGACAGTTTTTCCCATCTCTGTGAAATTATTCAGCTGGAAACTATTTTTTTAATTAAATATATAAACCAAGGACTGAAGAATCAGTGGGTGGAAAAAGTGGACAAAAAAATTGATATTTGACTTATAACAGACAGATTTGGGTTGCATATACGTTCTGTACTGAAGGTCTATCAAATTTTGTAAAATACTTAATACAGGTTCATCCATCTAAAAAATTTCAAGGCTTAGGTTGTCGGAAATGTCAAGGAATAGTATTTTATATAAATTTGTTATTTGGGAGACCTGCTTTTCTACCCTGCCTACATTTCGCAAAATACTTTGTTCGGACAACGCACATCAATGTTGCAAATTAACGCAATTAACAAGCAAATTTGTGACTTTAACTCCCGTGAGTTTCGTTTATTGATGTTTGTTGGGAGGTGCCACTATTGTCCGATTGTGACCAAACTTCAGAGCATCACTCTGGCAATGCCGAGGAATGCCGGCAAATTTGCGCTCAACTTGTTTGGGGACTATGCAAATGGATTGATCTCTGAACAGAAGTTGATTTGCTACAGAGCCATCTAGCGGCTGGTTACAACGTAGTGGATAGGGTAAAACGCTTCTTCATTAACAGCTACGTATTTGTGCTGGATGTACTTTGGGAATGCCTTAAAAAAGTTCAATAAAAACACTGAATTTGATGTCTACCCCTAGGAATGTGCACGACGACGACTGGGTCACACGTTACTTGCCGTTTTTTACTTGTCATTTTCTACTTGCCAGTTAAAATCCCACGTGAATTTATACGATATGCAAGTAAATGCTACAAGCAGTGATGCCAATTGAAGCACAATTATGACTTTTAGGCAATATTCTGATGTCTCAGGCATTGAGGAATAATTTAGAGAAAAAAGGTCAAACATTTTCGTGAGAGGTTTTTACAATCGATTGATACAAATAAATTTTGTAATTTGGAAATTTGGTACTTTGATTTGAGTCGCATCACTCGTTTTCATTCGCAACTGTGCGTTTTGCTTTTTTTCAGTTCTCAAGTTGACTTACTCGATGTAAAAAATAAATTATATAAAAAAAAGTGGGAACAAAATCCTCTTTTGTTAATAAATTTTAATCACCTTGTACGATTAGTTTCGTGGTACTACCACAGTAAACTTTGCAATTTTTATTTTTTTCCCCAAAAATGCATAATTTTATTGATATCATACACTCAGAGAAAAATGTCCCATTAAATCGTCAATGGTACGCCCATTGGTTTTATAAGACGTGTTTTAATAAGGTTTGCCTATTAAAACAATAGTTTTCTAGTGAAATTAAAGGTTTTCGGGTTATTAATACAATGGTATTGAAAGCATTATTATTAATAGGGTATACGCTATTAATAGAATGGGAAACACCATTGAAATAATAGTCTTTCACCATAAATATTTTAAAACGGATACTATAGTCCCATTAAAAAATACTATTATTTGTTAATAGATTCGATACCATTGCAAAATCTTCGTATTAATTGTGCCGTCTTATTATTTCAATAGGCGGACCATTAATTTAATAATTTTTATTTTTATTTTAATAACATTGACACCATTGTTCAAAATAAGGCATCCGGCAATAGTTTAACCAGATAAAACTATTGATTTAACAGGATATGACTTCTCGAATATCAATCACATGTACTTTTATTTTAATAGTTCCATGTAGTTAAATATATATAAATAGAAAACAATATATAATTAATAGCGTATCCCATTCATTCAATGTGACTAGTCTATTATACTTGGTTCCATTTTGTCAAATATGGAACACCCCATCAATTTTATTAAAAATACCATTAATTTTAAAACATTATGATACCTTCAATATTAATAGCACGGGATTTTATTTTAATAATATACATATTATTATTAGATACACAATTATATCAGTAAACCCCGTCTATAGTGTAAATTAAAGCACTTACTCGAAAGTGTAGTACATATATACTTTTAAAAAGTTTAAGATTTGTTTTTTTTTCTCTGAAAAACATCATGTTATCAAAATAAATGTTTTTCAAAAGATAAGAGTAGATAGACGCACTGTTATACGATTTTTATAAAAGGAATACCTATAATAACAAACATTGATTTCAGTTTCCTCTTTAAATGAGAAATTTGGCACTTGTAGTAATGATTCTTCATATTTAATCTTAATATCTTAATCCTATTGATCTTGAAACGTAAAGCCCAGTGACTCAGTCGTACATCTCGTTTTTTGACTCAACAAGCATATTGCCCAATTTAATGTGATACACCCTGCAACAAGAAAATCTGTAATGTAATAATATTAATCTAATAGTATCCATACTATTGCTGCTTTTTTAACTAGATGCAATATCGATTCAATAATATTTTACCTTGTACAATAATAGTACCCACTATTGTTTTTCTATATTTGGTACAGTTTAATAACAGGGTAACCCAAAATATTTCGTTTTAAGAACATAGTGCAAAAAATAAAAACTATGGTAACTTAAAGGTAAGTAACACAGGTCCAAATGATCTAAAAATTTACAAAAGCGTTATCTTTAATTTTTATTCTCACTATCCCCTATCTCGACTACGAGTGGAAGCGAAAGAAAAGAAGGGCAGATATGTATTATATTTATTTTCGATTTTGCAAAAGGGCCCAATCCAAAACGACATAACTTTCAGAGTTTTCACAGCGTTCATCACAAATTATGAAATGCTAAGGAATTATATTAATGCTCGAGTAACATTGACATTTGTTATTCGATATTTATTTGAGATATTTGTTTTGGTTTTGTTTAATTTTTGTTAGGGAAAAAAAGGAAATGGATTTATAAGTTTCACAAAACATACTTATTATGTACAGTAACTTTAGTACTGTACAACTACATGAAATGAAACTTTATGTCATAAATACATAAAAATATTATGAGGCAAAATTATAAACCTAAAAAAGAGAGTTTTTTTGTTTTTCTGCCCTATTATAAATTAAAGTGGAAGGTAACATTTTTTAGTCCTTACGAATGTGACATTCGATGGGAGCGATTCGGTAGCGTTCTGTGATGGTGCAAAAAGTAAAACTAAGTGATAAAAGAAACAAACGTTGTGAGAATAGGTAAGTATTTTTTAACTTCTGTTGTTGTGTTCGCAAAATATGTTGTAGCATTTTTGTGCATGCTTTTATTCAGCGAGAATTTTGGAATTGAAATTTTGAAATATTATTTCTGTTATTATAAGACTAGAATTGAGTTGGGAAATAAAAGGTTTATTTCGCGGAAATATTTTTCATTATTCTCCATTTCTATCATTAAATTATTAATTGGATTGGATTTGATTAAATGAAAAAAATATATATAGATATCATTTTTTATTTAGTTTAATAGAAAAATCCGTTTTGATATATCCATTATATAAACAAAAACCAATGTATTTTTGCCGCTAAAAATAGTCGGTTTATTTTAACGGGATACATTCGTCAGGTTAATAGTATATCACATTAATATACGCGTCATTCAGTAAAAGTTCCGTTAGAGTAACTGTACACAATCATGTAAAAATGATTTTAATAGTATAAACCCCATTACTTTAAAGGGATTCATATTCAAAGTAATGGTATATCCCATTATAAAGCATAGGTTTTCCAAAATTCTTATGGTACATCTCATAACTTCAATTATATTAATAGTATATCCCATTGGTAAAGGACAGTAGGCATAGTATATTACAAAGTTTTTCTGGGCCAATTTTGCCATTACTATCGTTGTCGTGAATAAGTGCAGGTCATAGTGAGAAAGATTTTCCCAATATTTAATCAACGTTGTGTAGTTAAAAAACGAGTGAAACTCAGGTATGGTTTAACGAATTTCTAATAATAATAATAGTGCGCGTCGTCCGGTTAAAGTCACTGATAGAACCTAACGAACTAAAAAATGTTTGTTGACATAGTGCGCCCTACAATTTTTTATGTTATGCATACATTCAATATTGTATTTTCACGTGCAACTTGGGCAATGCAAATTCATTTTTGTTTTATTTTTTTCTGAACTGTCGTAAATGAAATATTTCTTGCCCCAAACAGTTATGAATTGTGAAATCGGAGAAATATTTTTGGTCGAAAAAGCGGATTCAGTGGTCGTAGATAATGGTACTAACATTAACAAAAAAAATGATAGTTTACCGGAAAGTCAAACAATAGGAGAATCAATTGCTGTGTTAGTTGAGAACTTCGAAGTCAAAACTGAAATAAAAGAACTAATTTGTAAGAGGTTCGGGTTTGATGAAATGGTCTATAAGCGTGTTATTGGTAAGAAATTATTTCTATAGCATGTATTAAGAACGTAGATCTACTATGTTATTCTGTAATGTATTACAGATAACGGATTTGATATTGAAAGCCTTCTCGTTGCAACTGAGTCAGAATTAAATGAACTATTTCCGGCCCCCCTTTTGGGTACTAGGGCAAAATTCAAATTCCATTTAAACGTGTGGAGAAAAGATGTAGGTTATTTAAAGTTTATTCGTTATTGCATTCCAGTCCTAATTTCGAAAGTTTGGTTTCTTTATTCTTTTTTAATTATAAGTCGTCGAAGAAAGTTTCAGATGCCTGCAGGGAATGAATTGAGTCGAATTGTGCAGCAAGCAGTCCAAACTCGAATAAAGAATACAGTGCCTTAACCTCACCCTCATCTTCACACGCTTCTTTTCGAAATGAGGTGACAGCCCTTAACAATGTTTCACTGCAAGATCTCTTAAGAAAGACAGAGAAGGGGCTGGGAGTATTAGAGCACTACGACAAAAAACAAACATTAGATGAATCAAACAAACAAATTTTGATCTCAATAATTGTTGACAGTTATGCATTAAGCAATAAAAGGATGACAATGAGAGACATTGAAACAGCCACAAATGCTATTCAAAGTATACTTCCATCTGAGAGCAAAGTAAGATTTTTTGATATTGTTATTGTCTTGTAAATCCATTATCGATCAAAATTATGGAATTTATTGAATTAGAATTGTAATTGAAACATAACGCAAACTTAAAAATACAGCGTTCGGTTTTATGCCTAGGGAAATAGCAGCTTCTACTCCATTTTATTTAATATTTTTAGGAATACTATTTGCATAAGAGAGGACGTGGCCTCAACCCAACTGGAAAGCTTCACGATAAGGCTGTTAACGCCAGAATAAAACTAAGAGCTTTGAAAAGACAACTAATTAGTGGTAATAAGGACGAAGGTAATAAATGAAATCAGTTTTAACTTTTTGTTGAGTAATTGTGTATGATCCTAGAAACTACCATCTCTGATTCTTTGCCGTATGAAGCAAGTCCTATAGATAGTATAGGAGCTGAGCAAACCATTATATGGCTAGCACATAATATTGAGCCATGGAGCGAAGTTCAGGCGAAATGGACTGAAGTCGCAAAACAACGTCATTTTGATATTAAAACTGGAGGCCTAGATATCCTCACGAAATGGCCACTCTTTAAACATTCGCTTGGACATACACTGGTAGGTCGACACATTATGCTTTCGATTATGTCTATATGTAATGGATTGAGTAATGTTATATCTGATTAATTTATTTAATTGATGAATAATTATTTTCTTTCTGTGTTTGTTAAACTTTAACATTTATTATAATCCAAATTATTGTTTGGAATATATGTTTGCTGACGTGCTCCTTGCAGAGCATTTTCAATCACTTTTCTTAGAAGCTTATTTGTAATACTTATACTTTTAGGTTGAAATTGACTACGATATTATCAAGCCAAACAATAAATCTCAACTTTTACAACTCTGGCCATCATTTGTTCCTAAAATTGAACAAATCTTACAACAGAAGGTGAAAGACAAACCGTCATTATTCCTGCTTAAGGAACTTGAAGAGGATATTAACGCAAGTAAGATAAATGTTTTGATTCTTTTATTCTTTATATACTAGCAGAAAATACAAATTTCATTTGTTTTTTGGGCAAAACTATTCGCAGTGCGTTTTACGTTCGAACCGCATTCGTATTAAACTTCCACTAAATATAACATGCCACTGCGGATACGTTTTCTTAACACGAATTTCTTTCTCACAAAAATATTTTTTTATAAAGACAGGTACCAAATTTGAGAAATTAGTTTGTAAAATTTCGTTTTTTTTTTAGATTCACGGGATTTTTGTATTTCAAACTGCATCCATGCTTTATTGAAGCCACCTTTACTATCCGTTGGAAAAAAGGACCTAAAAAAGTCGAAATGGAAACCGTCAATTAAGGACGCTCAAGAGTCGTGCTTCATTTATTGTTCCTCAGTATCAGAGTATGGAGAAAAAGTGGAGTCATTACGTCAAAAATACTTGAGTAAGGGGCTTACATTGCAACCCATTATAATTGCTATAGGGCAAAGCAAGAAACATATTGAACATTTTTATACGTATTATGATGGTATACTTTACAAATTCAACTCATTTTTAAAATGTTTGGATGTTACATTCAAACTCTTCCACGTTATGAATTTCAACTATCCTAAAGAGGGTAAACATTTTTATTTATTTGTGGAAAGTTTTTTTTATAACTTTTGTACCGATTCAAATCCAAACATTAACAACCTTCTAAGTTATTTGCGTTAGTTAATAGGTATTTCGACATAGTAGTTAGTTATCATTTGAAGTCAAAATGAAATGTTTTTTGTGTGGTGTTACATCACAGTCAAATTTTTCGTCAATAAGTTTAATTAAGCATTTAAAGTCCGATCATATTTTAAAAGGCTTAGATTTTTTTCTATGCTTTTCTATAAATTTCAAAATATATACGCATTTAAAAGACATATCAAAAGAGTTCACGAAAATAAAATTCATAATTTAAAAATAAATCATAGTTCCGAAGAAACAATTCAAAGTATTTTATATCCCCAGGAAAACGATTCGACTATACCAAATTGTTGTACTCCTATAACGAACTCGGAATCTCTTCCACAAAACTTTATACAGAATATAGCACCAGAATCTGATAACTTTTCAGTCGATTTATCTGGTGTGACCTTCGCTCTATCTCTACACAGAAACGATAATTTCAATAGAAAAAATGTTTCAGATATAATTGAAAAAGTGCAAACGGTTGTTATTGATCCCCTTTTGAAGGCTGTTGTTGCGAAAATCTTGCCTTTAATTGAATCCGAAACAAACAAGACTGCTGCTCTTCATTGTCTAGATACTTTTTTGCTTCCTTTTAGGTCTATCAATACTGAATATAAATTAATTCAAGAACTAGAAAGAAAGCATTTGTTCAGGAAACCTCTGTACTATACAATAAATGAAGAAGTATGCGAAATAATTGTTAATAACGCTCCCACATTAGAGTCTAATAAGGTAACAGGAGTAATTATGCCTTTGGAATTTCAAATACAACAATTTTTTCAATCTAAAAATGTGTTACATGAAACATTGGAATATACAAACATGTTAAACAGTTGTGTAGCAGGTACATACAACAGTCTTATAAATGGAAAAGTTTGGAAACAGAAGACACAGAGCCTCGAAAACAAATTAACAATACCTTTTGTATTATTTCTTGATGACTTTTGTATAGATAATCCTCTGGGCTCACATGCAAAAGATCAATCGATCTGTGGTGTATATTATACTTTTCCAACTATTCCTAAGCACCATCTTTCGAAATTGAGAAACATTTTTACTGCTGGTTTTTTTAAAACAAAAGATAGATCAACATACGGTAATTCCTTTTCAATGAAACCATTTGTTGATCGTCTGAAAAGTTTTGAAAGCAATGGTTTGGAAATAAATGTTAATGAAAACAGTTACCACATATATTTCATCTTAGCATTTGTAGTCGGGGATAACCTGGGTCTCAACACTTATTTGGGATTTTCTAGCAGCTTTAATTCGAATTTTTATTGTAGAGTGTGCAAAAGAAGCAGAAGTGAAATGCAATCTGATGTAAATGAGCATGCCTTCTCCTTACGTAATTTTGAGAATTATCAAGCTGATCTTGAGATAAGCAATGATAAACTTACTGGTATAAAAGAAAATTGCGTTTTTAACGATATCAAAACTTTTCATGTTTCGCAAAATTTTTATTTTGATATAATGCACGACATTTTCGAAGGTATTTGCAGGTATGATATATCAAAAATGTTGGTACATTTTATTGAAATTTCCAAATTTTTTTCTCTTGAAGTTCTTAACAACCGTAAACAGATGTTTAATTATGGGGAAACAGAGATAGGAAATATTTCTCCCCCGTTTGTATTATCGTTATTAAAAGTAAATAATTTAAAAATGACAGCTCGCGAAACAATAACTCTAATACACTTTTTGCCTTTGATGATAGGAGACCTTGTACCGGAAAATAATAAGATTTGGGAACTTCTAATAACATTGGTTAAAATAATTGATTTAATACTCTTGTCAAAAATAAGCGAATCAAAACTAAATTCCTTGGAACATTTAATAGCCAAACATAACTCTTTATTTAAAAAGCTATTTAAAGAACCACTAAAACCAAAGTTTCACTTCTTGGTGCATTATCCATCTGCAATTCGTAAGTGTGGGCCACTTAGAATCTTGTGGTGCATGCGTTTTGAGGCTTTGCATAGACAAAACAAGCAGGCTGCAAAAGCTACGAATTGTAGGACCAATATTTCATACACGCTTGCTTTTAAAGCTGGACTTAAATTTGCCGATAGGCTTATAAAACAAAACTTTTTTGAAAGCGACTTTATTTTCGGAGAGAAGTTTGTTCAAAAATGTAATTTAAACCTGTTCTATAAAGAAATTAATTATAACAAAACTAACATAAATCTTTCAGACGTGAATTGTATTTCAAAACTGACATTTAGGGGGAAACTATACAAAGAACATTTCTTTTTAACTAAATCTGAAGAAGCTATGTTACTTTTTGAAATTCAAAAAATACTCAGACATGACTCTAAAGTTTATTTACTTTGTAAAGAGTGGACCATAAGATATTTCAATGAACATCTACAGGCTTTTGTTATAGACAACCACCAAACCACTTTTTCTTTACACAGTATTCATGATTTTGACAGCCCGCCAATTCACATTCATTATTTACCCAATAGCTTGATAGTTTTTCGACAAAAAAAAATTTAAAACCCATTTTTTGAGACACTCGAATTTTTTCTAAACATAATCTATGATTTTAGTCTTTAACTGTAAATTGTTATCGTTATACAACTCATAACAATACTCATAGAATAGAATAACGGATTTAACAGATTTGTTTATAAGATTTAATTTTAAAATAAAATAAGTATATTTAAATAAGTTGTTAATACAAATAAATTAATAAAATGTGATACCTATATGAAATTTCGTGTTTGAATCATTTATTCATTTAATTTACAGAAAGAGAACCTACAAGATTTAAATAATTAAGCTACAAACGATTATTCATTAATAAATATAAATGCAATGTGTTATTGTATTGTACAATTGATTTCAAAATGATGTGGCAATAGCCCTGCCGGAGCCCCATTGCAACAACCGTATTGGGTTATTGTTCCATCAATACGGTCCTAATATTACAATAGTAAATACTCTTAATTACCAAAGGATACACCATTTACAATTTATAGGAGCCTGATGAAAGCGATGGTATTGGGTTATTGTATTAATTGTATCCAAAAGGATACGCAACTTCACATCTATGGGGGACCCATTGAAACAGTAGTATTGGGTTATTGTATTAACAGTACAGTCCTATTACTGTTACAGTAAATACTATTACTTCCAAAAGGATACGCAACTTTACATCTATGGGGGCCCCATTGAAACAGTAGTATTGGGTTACAATTTTAACAGTACAGTCGTATTACTGTTACAGTAAATACCATAAGTTCATCTATAGGGGCCCCATTGAAGCAGTAGTATTGGGTTATTGTATTAACAGTACAGTCCTATTACTGTTACAGTAAATACCATAAGCTCATCTATAGGGGCCCCATTGAAGCAGTAGTATTGGGTTATTGTATTAACAGTACAGTCCTATTACTGTTACAGTAAATACCATAAGCTTATCTATAGGGGCCCCATTGAAGTAGTAGTATTGGGTTATTGTATTAACAGTACCGTCCTATTATGGTAATAGTAACTACTATTAATTTAAGAAGTTAAATACTATAGAAATAATAGTGCGTTGTAATTCCTTTTATCATATTTTCTATTACTTTTAATGGTATTTACTTTTGATAGCTAATTGTCTTATCCTATTAAAAACTTTCGGAAACAAAAGTCCATACTATTATTAATTAATAAGACGAAATATTGAATCAAAAGGGTGAGCACATTAATATATAAGGAAAATCGTACCATTACTATTATAGTTTTGAAATTATTATATCAATCGGATGAACACCATTGACCAATTTTAACAGTAAAAAACCATTGAATGAATGGCTTTTCCTATTGATATTATGGTATTTTTTTCTGAGTGTATTTTTTTCAAGTTTCGGCATAACAACTTTTATCCGCGCAGTGGCTCAGTGGTGAGTGTGCTGGACTTATATACGAGGGGTCTCAGGTTCGATCACCGGGAAAACACGATTCCTAGGTTCTTTTCACTGCGCCAGCTCTCGCGAACGTCTAACAAACATCTGAGTGTATATAACTCTCATGAAAGAGCTTCTCAATTAGCCGTTCGGACTCAGCACAAAATTGTAAATCCATCCCATTTGTCCCAAAAAAAAAAATTAACACGAATCAAAAAAACGAATGGTTGTGGGAAAAGAGGCCTAGGGTACCTACACGAACCTGTCGCGGCAACTGTTTTTTTATTTATTAAAAAAGAAACCGATCGACTTGCGTTGATAAGCTTTTTGAGCTTGATGCATACCCTGTATGGAGTTTCTGTTCAATAGCCTCATTTTAATCTCCCAAATGTCTAGCTCTGCCTTCATGTTGTCTGTAGGCATGATGCGAATAGGTTCCTGGCCAATGAAGGCAGGTCTTCAACCTTTGAGAGCTCATAAAATTATTCGTTGCCTTTGGAGTCCATTAAGACCGAAAAGAAATTGCAGAGGTTCCATACAGTTTCATAGATGAGTCTATAAAGATAGATTTGTTTGAATCAAGAGCCGCCTTTAGCTTAGCTTCACTTTCTGAAAATAACCTGATATTTGACTTATTGAAATTTCGTACTCAGCATTCTCTGGCATATAAAGGGTTTTCCAATAAGAGGTGTTATTTTGGTATTCAAAGAAAAATCCAATTTTTTGAGATAAATGATCGGATGTTTATTTCATAATAAAGAGGAACGTATGCTGTTAATAATGAAAAACAACATCAGCCAAATGGCCACCACGAGCACACATACAGTACCACATCCTTTTCATGAAATTTTCCGTAACCAAATCGCAAAGTGGCTGCCCTATGTCCTCGATAGCCTCACGAATTTTATCTTTTAGGTCTTGAATCGACGCTGGGCTGTTGGCGTAGACCTTATCTTTCACGTGGCCCCAAAGGAAGAAGTCGCAAGGTGTTAAATCACAAGATCTCGATGGCCAATGGTGATCACCTCTTCGAGAGATAACACGGCCCGGAAACTTTTCCCGTAAAAGATCAATGGTTTCGTTGCTTGTGTGGCACGTAGCGCCGTCTTGTTGAAAGTAAACGTTGTCCAGATCAATACCATCCAACTCCGACCATAAAAAATCATTAATCATCGACGACCAAAAAATGTTTTAGTTTTGCGAACTGTGACTACAGATTTTCACCATTTATCGTTACATTTTTAGAAATGGCGTTGTTTCTACTTGTCAAATGTCAAAGAATAAAAGCTTCAAAAGTGACAGCTACCGAAATAGCGGGTCATTAACACCTCTTATTGGAAAACCCTTTAGTTCAGTTGCTGAGACTTCAGCTTTGAAAGATTTTTGTTGTGTGAACTGAGACGTTGCAGTGGTTGGTGCCCCAACACCCGTTTGACATTTGAGAAGTTTAAGAGCAAACAAAATGGCGGACTTCGAAGAGATATTGATGGAACCATGGAACCAGGAGGAGTATATCATGCCTCCGGTTCATACTCTAACCATGTAAAAAAACAACCAAAAGGAAACAGATAAATTTTCCAATTTCAGTTTTGCAAAACTTACCGCAAAATTCATTCAATTATCGACCCATCCCGGAGAAACCATAAACCACCTAGCTTCCCGGTGGCCACTGGTGTACTTTACGTAATGCAGCAACCCCAGCTACAGTTGCAAAGTTCCTTGAACATATTAGAGGCAAGTACTCGATGGTAACTTTGCAATATTTTGTTTCATCTTCTGGATGATGTGTAAATCTCAAAATAATTTATATTCCAAAAATATTCGTAAGAAAACAACTTTGATCCTTGGACCACCTTGAGGCATATGAGATGCCAAACTGCTTGTGACTCTGAGTTTTCAACTTGATATAAAAAAAAATTGTTGAAAGTCTTTCGGTTATCCACTTACCCAGAGATTGCCGCATTTATTTCCTAATTCAGGTCATTGCACAAAATCCTACAGTACAGTAACTACAGTACTTATTTTGCCTTTTTATTTCACAAAAAAAAAAAAGAGCAGACCCAAATTGCAGCGGGAAACAATATTAGGGAAACACCATATATCAAGAGGCAAAGTGTCGAATTCAATAATACGTAACACTCTTGAGTCCTGCAAACTTTGGAAATGAGCAAATCTTTGAAACAAACTTTGTCCTACAACCGAAGGAAGCTCACATCGAGGCAAGACACAAACCAATCTCTTGATAGTTGTTCGATTCGGTGTAAGTACTCGTACTTCTTAACTTCATTAACTGCATGTACAGTTGGATTAGTTTAAGAATCCATCCCGGTTTCGTGGAATAAGTCCATTAAATCCTGTTCCCGTTGTTGATGGAATTGCTGTGTTAATATATAGAAGTTCATTTAACTTCATTACTGGCTAGTTGGGGGAGTGGTTTGGTTTGAATTTGATTTTGCCGGTCCTGCAAGTCTTATAAGGCATTTAGTGCTTGATAAATGAATAAGTTGAAGGGATCCTACTTAGTCTCTTAAGGGAGAAGGTTGGCAATGCGGTACTGTGACCAGCGATAAAAAATGAATTGTGGGAACTGTAAGCAAATCTTAGTTGCAATTGTATTTTTGCGGGCTCAATTGTATTTTATTTTCGTATACGAATAGGAGAAATATATCGTTTTCGTACAAAATTTCGAATGATTTCGAGATGCTTATTAATTTTATGTAATATCACGGAATTCCGTCCGTCAGCTTCTGAGGCCTACAGCTACAAATGTGCCTTTGTTTCAAACTTCGTTTTGAGAGTTTGTGGGCTTAAAGTTGGGAACAATTTTTCATTTTGCACGGCGATTTCAAAATTTTGATTTTTCTCGAAAACGATATAATATATGCGATATGTGAACAAAAATGTATTTTAAAGGTTATGGTTAACTTAATTCAATTTTGTACATTGGTTTTCTTAAGGTTATGTAGGTACATAAGACCGCGTAAAACAATTTTATCCATTAGCCTAAAGCCCTGGCAGCTAGTGCTATATGTTCAATTGTTTATGTAATTCATTTATGTAACAATAAAGTTGTAATAATATTAATAATTTTATCCGAAATGCATGAGCAATTTGATTTGTTTAAATTATGCTGTCTTTCGTTTTCCACACGAATTTAACAATAACAATAGGTAAGTACTTAAACAACTCTCGAACACCAAATTTCTGTTTTGATTAAAATGTTCGCATGCTCAACAATACGTTGCACTTACTCAATTTTTAGCTTAACAGTTGACGAAGTGTACTTTGTCAAACCAATTAAGTTCTCACACTTTATTTGCGATCACGTACTTTCATTTTTAAAGAAATCAAATTGTAAGTTCACTTAAAGTCCACAATTTGACTTTGAACTTGTTTATTTGCATAATAATAAACTTTCATCATCACCATTCAATTCGAATTATGTACTTTGAAAACATTTCCGAAAGGATTAACAATTTCACTCAAAAATCTTGTAAGATGCAAAAGTTACAAAAATATTTACTCGTTTATCGCTATCATTATACAGAGAACCTGTAAAACATTCTAAACGAAACTTCCGAATATTGGATAAAAGCAATAATTACATACACATATAAAAAAAAGATGTATATAAGCATCGAATCTAAAGTCCTCTTTTGGTAGGCAGTGAACTTTAGATCCCACCTAGCACAAAATTCTGTTAGCTATTGTGACTACTTTTTTTTGTTCCACCAGAGGCGAGCTTCAACCTTCAAGTTGTCGCTGTTGTGAACCATATGAACAAACATTGTTTTAAATTGCAATGAGAAATTTGAAAAAGTAAAAACTCATGTGATTTGTGTAGCTTTTAGTTGTTAATACATACAACCCTACCGCTATTCGACTGCCCTAATAAATAAACGCGCCACACTTTAGATATTCAGAAAAATTCATATGCAGCACATAGAGTTCCCAAAGTAAATATTAATTTACTTTACTAATTTGGAACTTGGAACTCGCCCCAGTGTGAATTTCAACTAATAATTGGATTTGACGGATGCCATTTCAGATTTGATCTACGTGGTTTTCGATTTTTTGGTATTTCATATTTTGAGCTGAAATTTCAGATTTCTGCTGCTAAATCAAACATTAAATCTGAATTGTATAGGTCCTTGTGTGTATTGAGTTGGCCACACTCAATGACGAAAATGTTGAGATTTTTGAAAATTGCCCCGGATCGGTGACTCCAATCTAACTATTTCCTAATTTAAAGTCAAATTAAATGCTTTATTTCTTATAATTTAGACCAAGAGTTGATTTTTTTCAAGAGTCGTATTTAAAATGTTTTCTGTCTATAAGTAAAAATTCAAAATAAAAAAATACTCTTTGGGTGTAACTCTTTCGGGGCGACTGTTTTGCGTATTTTTTCAAAGTCCATTGTAACTTAAATGTTACGATCGTAACACATTTGTCAACCCTGACTGTGACGTATTTATTTTCCATACAAATTTCCGGCAAATTAGTTATGTAACTACTACCTCACAGTCATTCCTACCATCATCCTCCCTAACCTGTCCGTTTTTCCAAAAAGACCTGCTTTAACCAGCAATACCCCAGCTCCCTTTCATCAGGAGGGAAATGTATTTAGTAAAAACTACCCCCAATTGTTTTATTTATTTTATTTTCAACTTAACCACTATAGTGGCGGCTAATATTTTCTTCATAATGCTTAAGCCAACAATTTCTATAGCTCCTATATGCAGTCGGAAAAATTCCTCCCTCGGCTTGCCATTATTATAGACAATAAGGGACTTCCTTCGAGCATTCATCCGTTAAAAAAAATATATTTCTTCCACCTTCTTTTTTTCTGCTGACCATAGTCAAATTATTGAGAAATGCTGTTGCAAGGACAAGAAGGGGATGTATTTTTATTTTTATTTCATTTCCTGGACATTTTGTATGGGTATGTAATAACTATTATCCTTTTTTTTTTTCAGCACAAAATATATTGTGAATAATTTGGTTGAGGGTTATTTAATTTTCATGACCAGAAAACAACCGAGAAAAAGCGTTTCTCAAGCGAGGGGATTACATTTACTTCTACAAAACCGGGATCCTTATTACTAGGGCTATGCATTGAAAAGTACTAGTTGGTATAGTGGATTGAAGGGTTTGTAGTTTTAATTTATTTTAAGTTTGCGTCCCTGGACAAGAAGTGAACGTGGAACAAATTGAATGGGTTCAAAATGAAATGCAGAAGTTTTTGGGGCTTAATGGCGATTTAATTATGGCAAATAGCTGTTTTGGGGAAGGACTCCCTTGCTTGTTGTGAATGAAATTTTACAGAAGAGTGACCATTGGATTTTGGGTGGACAGTGGGGGTGTTTTTTTTTGTATGAGCTTGGTAGAACTTGAAATTGTTAAACAGAGTTCAAATGTTAATCAGGATTTTTTTTCTTAACGGTTCGAGCCTGTTTATTACCAATTGAGGTGCAAGGATGCTATTTTAGGTTGAAAGAGTTAATCTCCCGGTGTTATATAGTAAATCCAACCGAAGGAAAAACGGAAAAGTTTCGACGATTTGCGGATTAGAGGTACAAAAAAATCGTTCCAGTGTCGGTAAGCTTTCTCATCTGTCTAATTTTTGTGAGCCGTATTTTTCGAGCACGTCTCCTAAAAAGGCAAACACTCTTCTGCCACTGTCAGGTGGCTCTTTCGCTCAATCTTTCCAAGGTCTTAAAAAGGCAGAAGATTCTTTAACGGCGACAGGCAACAGAGTCCACCTCTGGAGAGTATGCCCAAGCAACTTGATTTAAGTAACAGGAGACATCTACCTAGCCAGCTTGAGGGTTTTGTTGGTTTAAGCGCCGCCCAAGAGTTGGAGTATCTTGAAACGTGAAAGGTTTTCAATGACCGGGAAGAGGATTTTTTCTGTAGTCGGTCCACTTATGGTATATTGACCCAAGTCACCAAATTGTGGAATCAATTTCTTTACCACTCTGGTCAAACGAAGACTGATCCGCTTGATATTTCGAAAGTCTTTTGCATCATTTGGCATCAAATTCTTGTGAAGAAAATGGGTGCTCATAGGACCAACGCTTCTCTTATTCAGTGGACTAGAAAGTATGGTTCTGACCGCTTCATCGCTGGTGATGAAATTCATATTCAAGTGCACATCGGATGATATGAGAAAACGAGACACAGCTCTGTGAATGGGCGCTCCTCACCCCAAATAAGAACCATTTGTTTTTTTCCCTTGATAAACTAAGTTCAAACTTAGCTCAGCTTCTTGTAGAAGTAGAAAGCTGATTGATAGCTTAAAATATTTCAATAAGTTTTATAATTTTTATAATTATTTGAGTAAAGGCCAGTAAAATACAGTGAAGTCAGAAAAAGGTACATTTTGATTAGAAACGCTCCCAAAAAGTAAAAAGTAGACATGGCAAAGAATAACATAGCCTATAGCCTTCTCGGAGTCTTGAAAAATATTTAAGGAAAAGTTCCATCGAAATTGTCCGACTTGTTTTCATTCGTAACAGGTATGAAACCATCTTTTTAGTTTTATTATGTGGAATGTGCATAGATAAAAAGATCTCTGGATACTCTTTGCTAATGATAGCACTCTTAGTTTAAACCTGTTCACTATGACTTTGCCGGGGATTTAAGACAGCAACCTATTTTAAAATCATTTTAAACCGACCTACAACAGCATACCTAAATGGGTTGCAACAAAAAGAGTCTACTTAGCTTAGAAACAACGCTCATAACTGGTCCAGTGCACCGAAAACAAAAGCACATCCTACTGGATAGAGCTCAAAAAGTGTCCCATGAAACTTACTGAACACACCAGGACTGTTACCCCCTTCCTGTTTAAAAATCGTTGCCATACCATTATTGCTGCAAGCGTTACAAATTTTGATTTCCATAAATTTAAAGCTTAGGCTTACCACACACCATGATAAATTATACTCCGTAGAGATGTATATATAAGTCCTTCCTCGTTTTGTGCTTACCCATATCGTTTTTGATTACGCCTTGCGGGAGATTCCATGGAAATCGTGTGTCGCCTTGTTAGCACAATGCGTCGAAATTGGTATTAAAAAATAAAAGCCACCTACGATTGCCGTCAGGTAAAACGTCAACAAATCAGAAAACATAACATGCAAATGTGCAAATGGTATATACGTTAGGTATATCCTGCCTAGGTACTCGTAGGCAGGATATGCCTTTAAGTTGAACAGAAGCCAGGGTATGGTGGTAGATAGAAGCCATCAGCGGAGCAATTGACTCAAGCGATATGGATTATGTTAAACATCTGACGACGGGTCCTTTCTGTCATGGGATATGGTAGGCGACATTCCCTAAAAGTCTGGCATTTTCTGGGGGAACATTTTCCTTGTGCACTTTGGGTTCTTTATGAGATATGGAATAAAATGCGAAAAATGAGTCGTCCTTTTTAGCTCAGATGTTTGGAATACTATTGAAAGTAAACACAATTGCGAATGACGTGGTTTGGTAACGTAAGGGTTCATACTGTAGTGGATTTCTTTTTAATTTTCCTGAAAGGGATATGGTCCCAATTAAGAGGGATTCCAACAATGAATTACTTACGCAGGTAGGTAGGTATTCAAAATTGAAGAAAACCATGGCTAGACGTTGTTCAAAAATTTATATAGCTTACCCTGATCTAAATATTTTTTATTGGTGTTGCTGAGTAACTGTTGGAGGAAGGTGTATAAGGTCAAAAAGGGTTTTATACTAGGATAAAAGTGTATGTGAATATTAATTGAGGGGTCAGTGAACTGAATGTAGGCAATGGTAGCTATGATGAACTCTTCCCTGGAATAAAGTTCAAAAATCACAAAAATGGACACACGGGACTGCAAAGAAAGATATATAAAGGTCGATCGGCCCTTTTTTAAAGCGACTGCAAAATCGTTGTCATATGAACTGACTTTATACAAATTGAGAGTAGCGCAAGACGGGTTTTAGTTGTAACACGTAAAAAATTCAGGATTCCCCTTAATATTAAGCATGAGAACAATTTGGGTCTTTTTCTTGATCATCAGTTGGAGCTAGCGTTGCCAACCAATTCTGACGAAAAGAATGCCTAACTTGAGAAAAAAAGAAGTCTTTTTCAATAAAATAATGTAGGTAAATTGGAACAATAAATCAAAAATTAACAACAAACTCTTTCTTGAATACAAAAAAACGCAGCCGAAGCAAAATAACGAACAAAAAAGAAACAGCTTTCAATTCGTTTCCAATTTGATTCCACTTAATGGAAGTGGAAGCTGGAATTATTTCTAAAGAATGACAGATAAAGTGTTCGCAAAATGGGCAGAGTTTGATATAAAATAAAATAAAGATGCCTTTTTGAAAAAAAAACAAGCCTTAAAGCCTTAGCTAATGAAATAATGCCTAAAAGGCATGAAAAATCCTTAGTTGGCAACACTGGTTGGAGCCGTACTGTGTGAGGTCCGGAAAATTGGTTGGTTTGTCACATTTTTTGTTTGTATTGCTTTTCATATGCAAGAAATACAGCGTCGATTGTTTTTTGTAGCTATGCGTCTATTTTTTGGTGAATATATAATAATTTTGTGTATAATATTTATGAGCTTTGTGCGGGATTATGGTTATAATTTTATAGCTGTCACTGTGTTAAATTTCTTGGATGGGCTAGATGTAACATGGGGTGCAGAATGCTTCATTTGTCCCAGAGAATACAATTCAAAGTCCCAGAAAAAGAACGGTTTCGCGGGCAGTAAGAAAATCAGCTATTTTTAACCGATACTCTAGAAAAACTTGCGTTTCTTGTGCACCAACTAGCAGCATAGCCAGAAAGACCATTTCAAAAAGCAAATAAAGCAAAATATGTTAGTTTTTTGAGGTTTTTTTGTAATAAATTTTCACAATGAAAATACCGGTGAAAGTTAGAAGGAGAAGTACCTACAAAATGGTAATTAAAGTCGACAAATGCGAAGCGGTAGAGAAGTAGCAAACTTAAAAAATTAATCGGTGAATTTAAAAATAGATCTCTATCTAACTACCTTTGCAACTTAACAGCTGACAAAGGCACAGACTACTCCCTTTGGAAGGCTGCCAAATATTTAAAGAGACCTCAAGCGCAAGATCACCCGTTAAGAACATCCGATAGGAAATGGATCGGCGACCCAAAAGAAAAGGTCAAACTTTTTTCGGACCATCTGACAAATGTTTTTAAACCTTTTCCACCTAGCGTGCCAAACGAACGTCTTGAATTCCTTGATAGAATAGATGAAGACGTAATCACTTATGTTTCGCTTAAAGAGATCAGAATATGTATTCATGGGCTATCTAATAGAAAATCACCAGGTTATGATCTCATAGCAGAAATTATAGTTATACCTAAACAAAGTACACCTCTTTCAGAAGTCGCCTCATACAGGCCAATCTCACTTTTACCAATACTATCAAAAATCTTTGAGAAACTTCTTCTTAAAAGGCTGGATTTCCACCCACCCGTTCGGGTTTAGAAATAAGCATTCGACAATAGACCAAGTACATCGTGTAACTAATATAATAGAAAAATCAATAGAAGAAAAACAAGTTTGTTCTACATTATTCTAAGACGTTGCACAGGCTTTTGATAAAGTCTGGCATAAGGGCCTAGAGTATAAACTTCATAGGGATCTACCCAGACAGTACTATGAGATACTAAAATCTTATATTTCAAATAGATTCTTTAGAGTTCGCTATGGTTCAGCGTATTCTGAACTCAAAGAACTACAAGCAGGAGTTCCACAGGGAAGTGTTCTAGGACCAACCCTGTACTTACTGTATACCAGTGATGTACCAAATACGACTGATACGATGATAGCTACATTCGCAGACGACACTGCTCTTCTATCGACTGATAGATGCGTGGCTAAAGCAACAGAAAAGCTGCAAAATGCAGTTAATGAGATATGTGATTGGGCGCAACGATGGCGAATTAAACTTAACGAGTCAAAGTCCACCCATATCAATTTTACTAATAAAAAAATAACGAATCTTCCCGTAGTTATTAATAACCAAATAGTTCCTTATTCAAACACAGCTAAGTACCTGGGAATGAATAAGCTCAAATGGAAGGAACATCTGAAAAAGAAAGTAGAAGAGCTAAATATTAGATATAGAAAACTTTATTGGTTGCTAGGACATAATTCGGAAATGTCCATTGAGAATAAAATTTTATTATATACTGAAGCCTGTTTGGACATATGGTATCCAATTATGGGGTTGTACATAGAAAACAAATGTAAAATACAAATAATACAAACATTCCAAAACAAAGTCCTTCGGCGAATAGTAAATGCCCCATGGTATATTAGAAATAATGACTTGCATCGTGATTTGCAGATTGATCTTGTAACGGAAGTAATTAAAAAGCCCGCAATTCGTCACAATGGGCGTCTGCAGATGCATATTAATCCTGAAATAGAAGAAGAAGACGTCTTAAATGTATGAAACAATATTCGTAGATTAAGAAGAATTAAACCTCACGACCTTATAATCTAAAAAAAATAATGAGAACCCGTATTCAAATTGTAATACCTTCTCTAACACAACTGAACGTTGAAACTAAAATCATTTGTCGATCTTTCAAGGAGGTGTTTTTAGTGCGGTTAGAGTCCCACACTACTCTGGGTTTCTAACCCCATTGTGTCTTTCGAGATTTTCACCTTCAATAACAAAAAAAAAAAAAGAACTCTGGGCAGTTGTGGGCATGCACATGCCAAACAAATTTACAAAAAATGCATGTCTTCCAATATAAAGTACTAAGTTACATAGTCAATGCACCTTGGTACATATGTAGCGCTGTTCTACATAGAGATCTAAATATTGAAATGGTTGAAGACGAGGTAAAAAGGGTTGCTCAAATGCACAGACGTAGGCTTCTCAACCATGTTAGCTTAGAAATAACCGCATCATCAAATACAGACAATATAATCACGAGATTAACGCGATTTATAAAAATTAGCTAAGAATAGAAATTAGATTATAATTTTCTACCAAAAAAGTTCAGAAATCCGTGAAACCGGCGGATTTTTCTTTTTAAATTTTCAAACAATTCGAAAATAAATTGCCGATTAGTCGATCGACTAGGTGCATTCGGATAACGAAGGTTAGCCCCCCAGGGAGGTTTTTTAGATGGGTAAGTCCCTCACTATTGCAGAAGCATCCCTCGCGTTCTAGCTCTGCTATGTCTTTCGATGATTTTTCCTTCCAGCGAACCTTCACACAAAAAAAAAAAAATATTCCAACTGCTATTAAATAAGGCTCTTATTTGGTTTTATGTCAATTTTGAGTGAATGACTTGACAGCATTCGAAACTTTTTTCTTTTTCAAAAATCCCCTCTCGGTGTATAAATATATTAAATATACACATATTTTGTGTTTAATTTTATTAGTTAAATAAAATGATGGATGGATTTATGAAAATAAATGTTGCCTACATAAAAATACATACCTACTGCGGATCAATTAATTATTCATGTCAATGTCAATATGGAAACAGACAGGAAAATCAATTTTTATTTTTTCGCAGTAGAATTTAAAATTTTAATATAATTAGCAATTGTTTTTTTTTATTTTTTTGTTAAAGAACTTTTCATTACAAATTGTGAAATATTGGAAATACTGCAGTAACGAATTTAATTATGAAGGACTGTTTTTTTCTTGCAAGGTAGAGTATCCCATATGGCAGGGAAAAAAAATTAATTAAATTAATAACAGGAGTTTAAAAATTTCATACTACAGTTGCTTTCATAAATCGAAAGTCAAATATTTATGGGATTTAATCGATAGAGTGATTTTGTTGCTTTAATCCCGGAGGGTTCCCTTTCCCATCTGTTATCTCATTAAAAAATGTGGTGATTGCTATGGAGGGGTATATGTATAGTATTTATAATGCTGTGCGGGGTAGAAAAGAAAGGGCTTTTTTAATCGGCGGGCCTGTCATTATCCCCTTTGTGTGTTATTAAACAATTGGAGTAATTTAATTAAGGAGATACACACCGACAGCTATGTGGATATTTCAGTTGATTGTACTTAAATATTGGTAGGAGTAGCAGTCGAAATTCCACACCCGAGTGGAGTTTAACTTGAGAGCTGAACGTGACGTGTTTTTTAATTTTTATTTCTGCTTAAAACACATGAGAGGTGTGTTAACCATGTTCGACCGATTGGACATAGTTAGGTTCATTGGATTCAAATTCAGAAACTATTGTAGTTCGAATTTACTTTTTAGAAAACCTTAAGAATCAAGTCCTAAGCCCGATGGCAATATTCGACCTTTCGTTGACTTAAGGTGGCTCAAAACTCGGAAAAGAAAAGATTGTTAAGCGAAGAATTTTGAGATTTTTAAAAAAATGCAAGTTAAAAGTTCTTGGTTCAAATATTATTTTTGATAACAAGAATTCGTTTCGAAATTTTCAAGAATCAGGTATTCAGCGTGAGAATGATGTACTCTCCATAAGTATTTTATTCCATCATTGACAAAAATTTCATTCTTAAATCAAAGATTTTGATATTTGGGTTCATTTTAACCAACGAAAATTGTTGGCATTACAATTTTTTTTTCTGAGTGAATGACTGCGTGAAAAATGAGGTACACTCCACCCCTCCTCGACTGGTAGGTGCTAAATTTTGTCCCGAAGTTGAACACCAAAAATGGTTTTCAATTGCTGAAACCTTCGCTTCGTAAAATCGGAGAAGTACTTCTTTGAGGGAGCTCTTTGGAACATTTATTGTCTGCTAGGGTGCTTGATGCATTTGGCAATTTTAAATAGTGTCCCCTGAGCTATTCCTTTTACCGCAAACCGTTAAGAAAAAGTCTGCTGGCAGTTGCTAATTTTTAAGAGAAGGGAACGAAAGAGCCCTTTCATTTGACGAGTGCTCAGTGTTAAACCGAACGGCAGTCTGTCCAAACAAGAGTTCATCCCAATCGCCTAATCCACGGTAAAGCCTTCAACTCATAATTAATGCGACAGACATAAACACCTGCTCCAGCTAATTCATTATTGATGGCAGTGTTTGGTGTTCTTCTGTTGTTTATGTTCCACGCTATAGTTTTTGCAAACAAATAAATAATTAATTGCCTTACATAACTATTCATAACAGTTGCATTATGATTAATGTGCTTTTGGCCGCATTTAATCAATATCGTTACCGTGTGTTTGGTGTCTGTGTTACAAGTATGTGCGTGCGTTCTAATAATGGAGGAAAATATTCCTATCGAGGGAGGATTGGGCGTGTGAGTTTTCCCATTGAAATTGAAGAAGCAAACCCACAAATCCATTCACTTAGCACATGTCCAGACATGCGGACATAAATTTAAACGACCACCCTTTCTGGACGACAATCTATCTATTTAGATTAGAAGACACTTCACTACACATAAGGGCACACAATACCGCACTAAACTGAGAACCTTTCGAAGGCACAACTCAATTCGCATGCAGAAAATAAATCCCCAACGACTTTTGTTTGGATGCGGTCAGTAAATGACCAGCAAATCACTGTTTATTGGATAAAAGGACACTAAAGCAATTTTATTGAATTCAATTTCACAGTGATTCTCCGCGCAAAGTGCATTTACAGTACGAAGGACATATAAAAACGTATCCCAGCCATGATTTGTATCTGTCGGCGCATCGCCACGGCAGTCGGATTATAGGGGGGGTTGCCACATTCAATTGATAACGAATTCGTCCTCGACTCAGCTCAGGAGCTCCACCGCTCACATGTATATCGCATTCCCATCGTGTTTTCCTGCTGTTAACTGGAAATTGTGTTCATTATGCCTGTTAATGTCTACGCTCTACGACTAAAATAGATTTCATAAAAATCACCGCGGATTTCACTGTGTTTAATAGCGAAACTGGATCAACATCAAATAATAATTTCACTTTGCCAGAGATGCCAAGGATATAAGTGAATTAGAGCGGACCTATTTTTGGAATCCAATTTACGATTCATTACGTAATTGTTCTCGGAACCAAGACAATAGACGTAAAGTTGGTCGTCTCCGATTTTTGCTTAATGCTTCTTCTTATAACTAAATAAGCAACTTGAAAAATAATTTGCTTGGTAATTTGTTTTGTATGCGTACGAGATGATACAAATTTTCTTTTGCGGTTTTTGAACAGGGCTGCTTTGTTGTTTGTTTTGCAGCAAACAAAATTTAGGGTTTTGGAAGGCAAAAGTCTAAAATATGCCCTACCTAATTAAGCATGTTTTTTGAGTGCTTTTTTTTGCTTTGCTTGGGTCTTTTCTTCAAAGTGGCAAATGTTTGCTCTAATCACGTTCCACAGCGGATTGGCTTTGATATAAGTTTACGATAAGTCACCCAAAATTAAAAATTTGCTTAATTTTTATATGGAACTAGCGGAACCTCGCCTGCTTTGCCAGGCGTTAAAATTTTAATTATTTACAACTACACATTTTGCTTCGGTGAGTCGAGGAGCTTCCATAAATGTCATTGCTATTTAATACAGATTTCTTATTTTAAAAAGAAATCTGTATTTCATTTTAAATCTTCTGATCACTTGACAAATTTGAATTAAAAAGAAATTGTCGTTTTCAGAATTGAAAATTAAAGACGCAATAATTTAGAAAACATAATTTACTCAACGTATGCCTGCCGTTTTCTGGTAATCTAAAGAAGTCCGCATTTTTAAAAATTGTCATTTTTCAAAAATTTATTGAAATACAGAGAAATACTGAGTTTGTCATTAAGTTAGAAATAACCTTAGAAATGAATTTTTGTTACAACCGTATGGACCGTTTTCGAGATAAATTTCCAAATTTCAAAAGTACCGTTATCGATCTTTTAGCGGAAAACTGAGTAAGCATTCCCCTACTTAAGCTCAAATATTAATTTTGGTTGAAATCGTTAGAGCCGTTTTCGAACAAATCAAATATTGAGGTTACCTTGCCCAAAAAGCAACGGCACGAACTGACCCAGACTATATAAATATACTCCATACACGCACAAATACAGGTATGTTCACAAAAATAGCCAATACACATATAAAGACCGTATACACATCAAAAAACCAGACGTCACCTTTCATGAGAAATTTCCAGAATCAAAATCGGTTGACAAACCCAAAATGTACTTAAATTCATACGTTTTCCGATTTCAGCCAAACTTCACAAAACCCATATATAGACCAATACCAAACATGTGTGAAAGTTTTGTTAAAATCGGTAAATGCGTTAAGGCGTGAATCGGCGACAAACGAACACAATTTTAAGGCTCAATTTATATATAGGTAGATTCGTTTGTTTGTACTCGGAAGTGGATTTGTTAATCACGAAAAAACTGCTCATCCAATCCTCAGGTTCTTAGGCCATATAAAGGGTTTAATGGCGCAACTCACAATTTTTGTTTCATGGCAATCGGCGGACTGGTTTAGAAGATATGCAAATTTAAGGCTTTCTGAAAGAGGACTGCGATTTCATTGTCTGTTATTCGGTGAGTTTAGGTTTCTTTCGAGAGCTTTAGGTTTCGCAAGAGCCAGGTTCCCAGTCCCAGGGTTCACAACCACTTGGCTTAAAAAAAAACCCTGATGATAAATTTCGACAGCGCGCACCTTCGATCTTCTAGAGGTGTGACGCTGCTCAGGAAACTTTACTTCTGGGCCTCTCGTTGACCTTCTTTTAAGTTAAAGCATCTTCCAACCTCACTCTTCTGTGATATTGCTCTGGGAAACTTATTCATCCACCATATCAGTGGCGCTTTATCTGGGGCTGCTGGCAACCTATGATTATGTTGGCTGCCTCTTTGATGGTGTCGCGATATTGAACCACTGGTTGTTAAAGTCTATAGAAGACAGTCGAAGGCGCTCTCTGTGGGCTCTGGCTTCTCAATATTCGCTAAGGTTTTTAACTTTTTTCCGACCGGTTTTACTCTTAGACAGTCGAGCTTTTGAATCTAGCGGCAAGATCATCGTCGACGTTTGCACTTTGGAGCTTTCAAACGTAGAAGATGTGGGACTGAAGTACTTCCTTGCCGTGGACCGCTTAAAAGGCGCTAATTTTCCGTGTATATCATTAGAGCTTGTATAGCACTAGAGCTTCTATGTAAAGCTCGTATGTAAAGGCTGGGCCGTGTATGGTGGCTTCTTTTTAAATCATAGGTTATTTTGACACTGACAGCTGTTTCCCACTCGAAATCTTGACAGAAAGTCAGTGTCATACCTCCGTGGAACGAAATAAGTCGCTTTACGGTTGAACAACGTTGGGAAATATTGAAGACTTATTTCCAAAGTGAGTACTGTGTAGCCCAAGCTGTGGGTTTTTTGAAAAGAAGCTTTGGCCGAAATGAAACACCTACCGCGCCTGCTTTGCTAGTGGACAACACTCATGGTCCCCGTCGTCGTACGGTGCACACAGACGAGAATGTGGCCGGATGTACCCGAGAGTGTGAGACTCAATTCACGGCTGGAAACAACGTTTCGGTCAACGGTGGGCGTTACAGAGCCATGTTTACATACTTTTTTTTTTACTGAAATTGAAGACATCGATTTGGACGACCTCTGGTTCATGCAGGATGGCACCATGCCACACAGCCCAAGCTGCAATTGATCTTTTGCACACCAAATTCCCAAATCGTGATATCAGCCGTCTTGGCGATGTCAATTGGCCGCCTCGGAGTTGCGACTTGCGACCCCTTTGGACTTTTTTTGTGTTGGGAACCGTGAAAGACCGATGTTATGCCAACAATTCGGAGATTATTCAAGCACTTAAGGCCAATAACATCCAAGCAATCCGTGAGCTACAGCCCGAAACCATCAATACGGTCTTGGAAGATTGGAGTGACAGTATGCGCTACTGCGAAGCCAGCCGAGGCAACCACCTGAACGACGTTGTGTTCCATAATTAATGGGAATGTTTGCTCTTACAGAGCATAATAAATACATGAAAGAAAAATAATTTTGTTCATTTTATTGCATTTTTAAAAAGGAACTTGTATTTGGCCCCCCGAAAACAATTTGACTTCGGTAAGGTGCTATCGAAGCTATTTCACCTCCCGCAATATCAACTGCATAAGGCATAATGGAAACACATTTGACTTGTTTAAGACTTTCTGAACAGCTTGGTCAGACCTTACTGAAATCACAACTTCTTCGCCTGAAAGGCAATTAACATCCACGGTAGGCTATTGCTTCGCAAAAGAAGCATCTCACATTTATCAGCAGTAGGTTTTTACTTTGGTAGGGCCTTAGCGAAACTTTATGGAAGCTTTATAGAGGCTCAAAAATAAACAAGAAAAATATTTATGTTTTTTATAAATATTTTCAAAGGCTTTTTGCAATTTTCACGGAGTTTACATTTACGTACTCGCTATAATTTACATTTTACTTACATGCTTCGCACTGAGAATCGAACATGGGTCCTGCTGCGTAGTAGTCCAATACACTACCCCCTAGGCTAATTCGTCATAATGCTGTAGCAGTGATAAATCTGAACTACTTGATACATTTTAGAGTTTCGTTAAGATTTGCAATAAACTTGCAGCTTACTCGACCGAAGTTATAAGCAAGACATTTAGTTTTTTTTTTTTATGATCGAAAAAAGTTTATTTAAAATCACATTATTGACATATTTTTCACTGTGCTAAAAGTTTTTTATTTTTTGTCATTTTTTCCCGATTCATTAATTATGGTTTCTTTAGACAGCTTTGATTCATTTTATATGAAATTAATTTTTACCTCTATAAAGCCTCCATATGTAAGTTAGGAGGAAGTATGAGTAAGTGCTTCTGTACAGCTTGAAATTGCAAGCGGTTGACTGCATGACAGTTCATTGCTTCTATAATGCCTTCGGTCAGAAGCTCTAAGGAAGTGCTTCGAACCACAAGCCTTATCGAAGCAATACACTTTCCACACACCTTTTAAAATTATCGAAACTTAGTTTCATATCCCTCTATAAAGCCTGTGTTTATGCTTCGTAAAGGCCTAACTGAAGTTATTATCGAAACAATTGCTTCGAAATGGATCAACTTCGGTTAACAAAGACTATAGAAGCTCTATCGAAGCTGTTGCCTACAGAAATTACAAATTTGAACATCACCGAAGTCAAATTGTTACTTGGCCCACCCTGTATAGAAACTGATCCGTCGATATCTAGTTCCCTTTCATGGAGGGGCCCCCTACAAAAATTTGTTCCTCTTGTGATTTTTATAAGCTTTTTTTTTTTACCACAATGAATATTCTCCTCGCTTCGAGTATTTTTCGACCAAGATGCAAGCGGAAAGCGTTCATAAACCCCAGTGAAATGTTAACAACTATAACAGCCTAACGCAGATTAGCTTCCAATTAAAATGTTTGCAACAACAACGGTCACCTCCCAAAGAAATTTGGCCACAAAGTACGGACAAAGTTTTCCGAAAAGTTCATCCACTCTAGACTCGACCGCATGTATGATGTTTGATGTCCTTAGGCGACTTCCCCGTCTCTACTTTGCAGTATCTTTTTCTTTCATTTTTCATATGAATTTGCTGAGAATTACTGAAAAATTTGCTGAAAAATACTTTGTAGAAATTGGTGGTGGTTTATGGAAAAACGGAATATCTGTGTAAGAAGAGCCACCCCATTCTCAAGGGACGGGTAAATAATATGGCAAAAAAGCAGTTCGCCCTCTTTCGGTTTCTGGGTAATGTAATTGCATTAGTAATGCTGTTGGTGTATCCGTGCGCATCAAAATTGTATGCGCCCACATAATGGACTGGGAAATAGACGCTGCGGCGCTGCAAGAGTACATGCAAGTGTTCCAACAACCATGCTGCAGCGACCATAGTAATCCTGTAATGCAGTTTCCACTCTTCTGGAGTTCCGGCTGTTCAAACTTACCAATTGTTTAATCATGCCCAGTAAAGTAATAGTACCACATACATATTGTAGGTACCAGCGTCGACTATGACTGTGTATGTACTTTAAAGTGGATATCTACCTCCTGACCGAGAACGACAACCCATGGAAGCATAGCTGGTCTATAGTGGTTCAAGTGAGTAGCTTTGTCCGGGAAACACGATGTTGGTAAAGTTTGCAAATCATGTCGGTAATGGGCTGTGCGTAGTTGTGGCTATAGTGACGCAACCAAACCATTCAGCCTCTTGGGCGGGGATGCATTTTGCAGATGTGCAGTTGCAGAACACCATCTCATTGAATGAAAGGAGCATGTTTTCAGGTCTGTCAAGCAGCATTCATTGAATTGATGAATGGAATCCATTCGAGGATGACCACACTTGAGGCAGGGTTGATATTGGTTTTTGTGTAAAGCGAACTTTACAATTGACTATGTAGGGGGTTGGGGTTTTATTTCCTATATTGTTGTGTGTGCCTTTTGGACTGGGCTCTTGAAACTGAGCGGAGTTTAACTTGGACATAAGTGAGCAGCATCATGAATGTTAGCTGAACAAATGGATGTAGAATGTCCCACTTCAAGGAGTTGGGTTGTTATTCCGGACGTACAACTGCAGCTATAGGGTCCTGTTAGGTGTTCTTATCTTTGAACTGATTGTCACTTGAAAAATATTCGCAGATTTTTTTATTTATAACTTTTAACAATTTGTTTGTTAGACAGCTGAAGTAAAAAACAACGTTCTCTTTACAAATGGAAGGCAAGAAAAACGCACTGTGTGCCATTCGAAATGATAGCTTCAACTAATTGCCTGGTTCCTTTTCCTACCGCTCAGTTGGGGGAAGTGATATGCACTTGAACACTCGACCAGAAGGTGCTTGCTTCACTACCTAGCAGATAAATAAGAAAAGCAAACAGAAAATGGGACTGAAATTTAATGAAAAGGTGTAACTATTCGTCTGCCTTTATTTGGTCCATAAAAAACAGACGTGAGAAGCTTTTTATTAAGTGTAATTTTGAACTTTTCCTGGGGTTGAACTTGTAGCCCGTCGCTTACTAGTCCAACACGGAGAATTGACTGCGAGTGCTCAGAATTTTAACAACGGGTCCGATTGAGAGAAGCGCAGTGCAGTTGCTAGTTTAAATAAACAAAATCGAACATGGTGATCATTTTTTTGAAGATTTTCTCAAAAGTCGAGTTGAGGTGAAAACTGTGTTTTCGAAAATTCTCAAAAATTAAGATTTTTTGGACAACGGGTTTGATTGGGAGAAGCGCAGTGCAGTTGCTAATTTCAACAAACAAAATCTAACATGGTTATAGTTTTTTTGAAGAACTTCTCAAGAGTCGAAAGAGTAGAGGTGAAAACTGTGCTTTCGAAAATTCTCAAAAATGGAGATTCTTTAGGCAATGGGTCTGTTTGGGAGAAGGGCAGTGCAGTTGCTGGTTTAAACAAATAAAATCCAATATCGTGATAGTTCTTTTTTAAGATTTTCTCAAGAGTCGAAGAGTTGAGGTGAGAACTCTGATAATTTTTCTGATTGGGAGAAGCGTAGTGCAGTTGCTAATTTAAACAAACAAAATCTAACATGGTTATAGTTTTTTTGAAGAACTTCTCAAGAGTCGAAAGAGTAGAGGTGAAAACTGTGCTTTCGAAAATTCTCAAAAATGGAGATTCTTTAGGCAATGGGTCTGTTTGGGAGAAGGGCAGTGTAGTTTCTAGTTTAAACAAATAAAATCCAACATGGTGATACCTTTTTTGAAGATTTTCTTAAGAGTCGAAGGAGTTGAGGTGAAAACTGAGGTGAAGCTCTCAAAAATGGAGATTCCTACGACTGGGATTCTTACTGATTGGGAGAAGTGCAGTTCAGTTGCTAGTTCAAGCAAACAAAATCCAACATGGTGAACATTTTTTTGAAGATTTTCTCAAGAGTCGAAGAGTTGAGGTGAAAGCTTTCGAAAATTCTCAAAAATGGAGATTCTTTGGACAACGGGTCCGATTGGGAGAATCGCAGTGCAGTTGCTGGTTTAAACAAATAAAATCCAATATCGTGATAGTTCTTTTCTAAGATTTTCTCAAGAGTCGAAGAGTTGAGGTGAGAACTCTGATAATTTTTCTGATTGGGAGAAGCGTAGTACAGTTGCTAATTTAAACAAATAAAATCCAATATGGTGATAGTTTTTTTGAAGAATTTCTCAAGAGTCGAAAGAGTTGAGGTGTTTTGTGTCTGTTTTCGAAAATTCTCAAAAATGGAGATTCTTTGGAAAATGGGTGCGATTGGGAGAATTGGATTTGGCTTTAGTAAACTTGGTCCTCATGTTGTCAAGAGGTATATTCGGGATGTTAGTAGGTAGAAAAATCATGAAAAAGACAGTTTTGAAAATACTTAATCTATTTTTAAGTCAAAAAAAAACGTACGATTTTTAAACCTTGTATCGGAGCTATAAATTAGCTGTATGAAGACGACAACGATTTAAGCTTAAATATTCTTAAATATTGTTCCAGGCTATTTTGTGTATTTTTCCTTCACCTGTTATGGAGGTGGATATATCAATTATTTGCAACAGAAGTGAACATTGGTCCTTCGAGCCGGATATGAACCAGCCATGGACCCCTCCAGAAGCTTTAATTTTTTTTATCTCTTAGTTCTTGAAGGCAAGATTTTCTATAAATAATCAAACTAAATGCGGAATTCGTTTCTAGCTCCTTACTAAAAACTTTTCGCTGAAGCATGTTATATATGTGGCGGGGATTTTAGACCCCCTAAGCAACTACGCGTGGCGACGCCGGTCATGCAAACTGACAGATCGGAGGATGATAGAAGCCGCCTGCACCAGCCAATCAGCGTTCTCCACGTCGACGCTGACCCGGCAACGTCGCGAGGTAATTCCGACGAACTTGTTCACTCAGTCAGAGACAGCTTAGCCGGTAAGACGAACTACCTACGAGTTTTAATAAAAAGACGATTTTCCTAGTGGAAGCCGCGTGTTTTACTTCGGCGACCAAATATATGTGTCGCCACTGCCAGCCCCTTGAAAGACTATAATAAGCATGCGAATATAACCCACTTGAGCTTAAATTTCTACCCAATCCTGGGATCGACCGAATCATTAAACGATTTCGAATACTTGGAACAAGGACTTAAGTCAGTTTAACTTGCAAATCTTCTTGAATATACTTCGCAGAGTCCCTAAAACCCATCACAAAAGAACCAAAACCTTGCAGAAGCACAAAAAAACACTTCAAAAACTACTCGGAAATGCATGAAAACAGTCGGACAGACCTTCTCCTATGTCAACGCAAAGCCTTAGATATTTTTAACACCGCATCGCATCCATTAATCGCAATCGCCTTAACTACTTAATTCTTATGTATTTTTTCAAGGAACAGTCCGAACCTAATCCAATGACAGCACGCAGTCCTTCGCGAGAAATATTATAATACGTAGCACAGCTCCTTTGTTGGGGATAAATTTCCATTTAATGTTCTCGAGGGAACTGCTCATCTCTGGTTAGCTGAACTAGATTGCATCTAAGAACAATGGAGTTCATTACGATGATTATTTGCATAAAGAATAATCCCTCATGGTGCACTGTTGTTTGACGATTTGGATCGCTGTCCCTAGCTCCGGTGGCTATGTACAGATTTGAACAATCTGCGTTGCATTATGGAGGTAATTCAATTTCGCCCCCTTGCGGATTTCGAATTAAATTAAATTTGTGAACACTTTCTTGTGCATACCCATACTTCGGTTGATTGATGGACAGGTTACATGTCCCGTCAAAATGGCCTCGAAGACGCCAAAACCTCATTGAATTGGCCTTAAGTGAAACTTTGTCAACAGCACATGGTGCACTGTTCTTTAGCGTTGCACATGGCGAATTAAAAATTCAAGAGGACAACTTTTCAATTTAACGATATTAGGTAGGTATACTTAGACCTAAAAAATAAAAACAATAACAAAGTCTCATCAATCATGTTCGGGAGAAGGTTTTTTTTTTTTTTGTTGTTTTTGAAACAAAAAGGAGACACCAACCGGGTGCCTTAGAAGTTTGCTGTTTTAGAAAGATTGATTGGTCCTCGAAGATAACGCGCATTTAAAACACCAGAGATCCAGATTGAATGACATGTTTGCATAGCACGTCGGATAGGCGCGCCCTTGGCAGACCTGTCAAATGTTAAGTGAAATATTACCGATAATAATCGAATTTTCGCGATTTACATTAATATAGCTTCCACCCAAGCGATTTATCTTTGGGGTTCGGATTGACAAAGGACGCAGTGAAATGTTCCATTTTATGATAGGTAAGGGTAAAGTATTTTCCCTTAATGTGGCAACCAAAGAGGTTTTTGAACTTCGGCAACAATAAAGGCGACTTAAAGTTCTTTAGGAAATGTCAAGTCTACTATATGACTTGAACATTTAAAACATCAAAAAATGTAACGAATTTTTGAATAAATTCCATGAATGTCATCCACATTGGGGAGCTCGAAGACGTCTTAAAAATACAAAAATGCGACTTATCGTTTTTAAAATATTTGCTTTAGGTCAGAAGGTTTCGATCTGCATTTGCCGACATTTTTGAATCGGTTACGATGGTTGTTCGAAAAATTCTCTTCTTTCGGACACAGGTTTTTATCACAAAATCCGTTCGGTAGGTATACTTGCCAATTTTACATCGAATAAAAATAACAACCCACCCTATTCGCCAAATCGATTTAGATTTATCTAACAGCCAAAGGGATCTTGCTTGGAGCCCACTTTACAATTGTTCGTCATTTACAATTTAAGATTGTATTTAATAAGATATAGCAACCAGTACTTTGTTAAAAAAATCGTATGTCTCGGCTCATTTATGCAATGCAAATGCCAGCAGATTTTCATAAGCCCCTTAGCCATTGCAAAATCGCAATCAGTACCTGTGAGCGACTTTCAAATAAAGCGTGACTGCGATTCCTCGCTCTTTCCTTTCGCACTCGTTCACAATCGCAGTCACAGTTTGAAAATCACGACAAACGGAAATCACCCACAGTGGCACAGTGGCGACAGAAATCGCAATCATAGGGCAAACAGCGAAACAGTGAAATAAGGCATACACACAAGAATCACAATCACAAGGCAAATGGGGAAATAGCGAAACTGCGACTCAAAGTAGCAAGTAACATAATGAAAGTAGGAACTTGCGCATCAGGTAAGGGACCAGTAGCCATGTAGGTCATACCATAGGATCAGCGTTCCCTCCCTTGCCGTTAGCCAGAGTTCTCATTGGGGTCGAAAATTGTACTCAATTGGGTCTGAAGGTAGTACGCAATAATGTTCCTTAAACGGATTTATGGTATTTTTCAATTAGAATCGGAAATTTGTTTATACAAAATTCACATTTAGGTATACTATACATTTTCAAACTTGTTGTTTTATTTGAACATACATTTTTTATTCAATAAAAAAATATTACAGACGAAAGATTTTTTTAATTCAACATAAATTATATATATCGAAATTTAAAAATAAATTATAAGTTATGTATTTAGTTCAATAACATAAAAATAAACGAGGTGTATCCTGCGCGAGAATTGGAATTGGAACATGTTTCTTGTAGTTTAGGGGCCGGTCTGTTCTCAGCTGGTTAAATCCGTGGTTAGGTAACCATAGATTTAGATTAACCCATGATTTTAAATCTGTGATAACCGATGAGCGTTTGTTGAACGATTTTTGACTTCGGTCACCAAACCATAGCTTTGCGGCAAATCGTTCCACTTTTTCAGTTTATTTGTCAAATCAGTGATTGACCGAATCTATAGTTACATTTTTTTGTTTGCTAGGATCGTTTGTTTTGGAAAATTAATTTGTTAAGGTATTTTATTAATGTATTTATATTCGTAGATTACAAAATTTGTTTAGCACAAGAATTTCATAATCAAATGATACAGGCGTTTTTTAAAAACTAAAGAATAAAATCATGTTTGTTTTTTAAAAACAAAACCGAATTAAAGCGACAACCAATAAAATTTTACAAATGGATCATCTCAATTTATTCAACGACCGTCGCAAATTGCTCATTCTTTCAATATTTGATCCAAAGAGTGCGCTTTATCTTAATATTTGAGAGCTGCCATCGGTTAAAGATGTTGAAAATAGTCTTACTTCATCCTTCGCATCCATTATTGTGTTGGGAACCTTAACTCTAACCTTCAATAGACTGGCGTGTACCATATTCTATACATCTGTCAGTTTAAAACGTCTACGAAACTGACGAGACAGATTTTATTAGTTCAGTTCACTAATCACTACATTTTGAGTTATATATACTTATACGTTTATTGTATTATTTGTATTTTTTCCCAACAATAGGCGTGTTTTTTGAGCTTCGATCTCAGCAAAGCAAAGTAAAGTAGGATTTTCATCATGCAATTACAATAAATACACTCTACTTGACGCTTCGAGACTCAGTTGTAGTTGTTGTAATTGCGTGCTGAAAATCCTACTTTACTTTGCTTTGCTGAGATCGAAGCTCAAAAAAACACGGCTAATATTGTACAAAGTGTTGTTGTGTACTTGAACAAACAAAATTCCACAAAATCATTGATTAAATGTCATTAACCGCGCAAAATCGGCTAGTTATCGATTTCTCTGGTTAACTTACCAACCCAACTATTTTCTAGTTAGTATTTTGCGGAACAAACACATTCGATGATTACCAGCTGAAATAACCGATGACTAAAGATAATCACAAGCCGGCCCTTATTCTGTTGTTACAAACAATTTTGGAAAAATAAGAAATGAGTTGTTGATATGAATTTACAAAAAGTAGTACGCGGTGGATCCAAAGTAGTATCGGACTCAGTTAGCAAAAATGTACTCAAAAACTAGAAAACACTACAATTGTAGCACGGGAGGGAACGCTGCATAGGATAGGATCATTTTGCAAAAGAAAACTAAAAAAATGAGATGACGTAGAGGAGAGTCGGAAATGGAGTGATTGTGTTTTGTGCAAATATATATTTATATACATTGGTTGCATATAAATCTTTGTTATTGGTAAGGTAGGTACCTCTACCTAATTGGGATAGTTTTGATTTTTTTAATCTTCTTTTTGCGTATGCTGCGCTGGATTGTTGTTGCTTCTTGAATTTTGTAATTTGAATGCGATTTTGAAGGAACAAGTGCGTATTATTCGCGAATTTTCGTGTGCATTTATGTTGGTGTTTACTATTTATTAAAAATAAATGGACATATATTTAATAAAAAAAATAGGTAGGATCACACTGTATTTGCCTGGAAAATGCATAAAACATAGCATGGCAGTACCTAGAGTGAGTTCGCGAGTCACAATCACAATCACATTTTAAATTCACAGTGATTTGTAAATCACAGTCACAGTTTTACCTCTGATTGCGAAATCACAACTTAGCTCATCTCTAGTTGTAGCACTCTCTCCCTTCATTTATCCCACGGAGCGTAGTCATTTTACCAATTTTTTCCTTTTCACCGTACTCAAATTCCTTTTTAAAGTCCCACGATACATTTTTGCGTCAAAATCCATTTTTTAAAAGCAAAATTTGTATTACACGGAAAGAAAATCACATAAAATAACCTTTAGTATAAAAACCGCAGTTTGTAACACTGCTATGATTATTTTTTGGTACCAGAAAATTTTGATAAAAGACGATATACATGAGCTGTTCCTTATGGACATTCAGTGTGTTGATAATCATGGTGAAATACAGGTGTTTTGATAAAAATTTATAGTTTGAATGTTTTTATGCTAGATTTCTGAAAATCCCAAGTGCTTTTTCCATTTATCCCACGGAAGGCTTTTCGGACGTCGAAATTGCCACAAAAAGGGATAAATCCCACGATATAACAACACTGATCCTAGCTCACTGTTCTAAAATCGATTTCCTTGTTATTCATAACCCGACTACACCTTCTTAAATATTCACTGCTTCGCCCAACTTTTCCTACAAATCTCAGTGCAAACTACCCCAAACCAACTGCCTTGACCCGCAAGTCTTACGGTCAACCGCAACAGCAAATGGAACGAAAAATCACTTCTCCGCTTACATGCCATCTACGCAAAGTGTTTCTCAAATTGAAATCGAGCTCCCTGGCTGTGTGTATGAATCAAATTTTATGTTCTAAATTTTTCATCTAAACTCTAACAAATAAACCCAGTTCCCAGGATGGTGTATGTGTGTGTGTATCGCACAAAATGTGCAACAGAAAGAAACTATTTAAAGAAATTTCTGAAGGTTACCCATTTGAGGAGAAGTACATATAAAGTTGTTCAAAATATCTACCGCACTATCAGCCACCAACCACGACCCAACACAAGCATCGCCTCGGGCGGTACAGACTACGGAATACACTTGCAAGAATTATGAACTTAAAATTGCGGCCAAGTTCTGTTGTGGGATGCATGATGGTCTAAGGTCTAAGGTCTACATGGTTTGCATGTAAATAGCTGGTAGGAATTCTTGTGAAACTTCTCCAGAAGTACATGAGTTATACCCTACGGTATACACATTGAGGGGGTTAAGCAAGTCAGTATCAGTACTGTTGCAAACACAGAAGGGCACGTGAATATGTTTTTGATGTGTTGCGTTGGGGTGTACGTGGCGATTCCTAGTGGTGGAAACTTGCCTCTTACATGTGGTACATTGAAAGTGGTTATGTAGCCTTACAGTCGGCTTCAGGGTTTCGTTTGACGAGCAAGCTTTACTTGTGGCTAATGATGTCTTCCTTAGAAGGGTTTCCAAAGCGAACAAATGAATTATTGTTGATGAAGAGATTTTTTAAATCTGCCACTTCAAACGGAGACGAATGAAAATTGCATGACGTATGATTATCATCGGTAAAACATTTCCTAATGAGAGGCACCTGCGTGCTGACATCGGAAATTGTTTTTAGAATAAATTGGCCGATTGGGAAATGTAGCGCCATGCAGTGATGCCAGACTTTTCGGACTGAATTGCCCAAAATACACGTCAAAAACACCCAAAAATGCCCTTTTTGCCCATGCCGACGTTAAAGAACAACAAAATACACAATTTTTTCTTTTCCAAGAGATAAAAAACGTTTTTTTTCGCCCTTTTAGCTCATTTTGAAAGGCCCACTAAATTTGTAATTACCCAAGATCTGATATCACTGGCGCCATGTTAAGGCGAATGTTTTACTGAGAATCCCAAAGGGATGGGGAACGCAATGCGTGTTCAAATCCACAGAACTACAGATGACAAACTTTACAAATCGATTGCACGTACAGATATTGTCCTACAAATTCATTTTTTTCTACTGCGACACTTCTAGTGAGAAGTTTAAAACGTTGTAAAAACCAAAGTGTAGCAGAAGCTCTTGTTAATCCTTTTTGTTGACCCTTCCACTCCTGCTGTTCATACGAAATTCAAGAAACAAAACTTCTCAAGCACTTGTGAACTGTGTAAAGAAAAACCTCTTACAACCAGCCGCAGCCGGGACTTTATACATGTCCTGCGACAGATTCTCTTTCTGAAAATTAAATTGAATTCAAAATTGTGTGGAAAGGTCGCTGGGACATCCTTAATTCTCTATCAAATAGACGCGTAAAATCGTTTTTCAGGGTAGTATATACTTGTTCCTAATGACTTATATCGAAATTACCTTGAAAACTCCATCAAAAATGATGACAAATCATTTAAAAGTCACTGACCATAAGAAGGCCTTTAATTGGGTCAAAGCAACATGTCATCCAACAGCCCTTTAAAGGCTGAAAACAGAAATAATTTGTCCGACTAACCCCCAAACTTTTAAGGGCGTGCCTTCTACAGAAAACTATCGCTGGCACTATGATCTCAAAAGAATCGAACGCTAGTTCAACTACATCAACTCCCTTTTTGGTCACCAGCCTAGTGACTTGACTTTAAAAATAAAAGGGTTCGGGCTCAGTTCTTACTGCTCCAAGTGAAGTCCTGTGAACCTGAAAAATGTTTGACCAGTCATAATATAGATGCTAATTAAGACTGAAGACCTATAATTATACAAGTCACCCATATCACCGTTGTAATTGTAGCCTAAGCCATGAACACTTCCCCTACGCACACGCACAAGAATTATATCACACGAAGTTTGTTAAAAAAAATCGATAAGAAAGGAAGGGCTTTCCTTTTACATAAGTCTGTGGGCTTAAAACAGAAACAAAATTAAAAGGAAAAGTTTGGTCAGTGTTTGATTTACTCAGGGTTTGGGTTGCTTTTGAATTGGTTGGTTCGGAGGGTGGGAGGTATTTTCATTCAAAAACTAGCTTGGGACAAATTGCATTGCTAACTTTTCAGAATTATTCGAAAAACCATTGCATACTCGTTTGGTACTTTTCTACAGAACATGAGAAAGTGGTAAGAATGAAGTAAAACTGGGAACGTGATTCGTTTTGTGTACCCTCTTTAAGGAGCTACGCGATTCACATTTTATTATTCCGCTCAGAAGGGATATTCATCTTTAAAAAATGTTTTTTACAGGACTTCTCAATTCAGACGTTTGGATTTGACATGAAATTGGAGGTCGTTCTATTAAAATATTAAAAGAAGCTATTTATTTATTTAATTTTTACTGGGACGATTATAGAAAATACTACACTTGGAATGTTCCTCTTAACGTTACGTTACAATCGAAGAATGATCTACTTTCCTGTGACCCCAACCTGTGCATCTATAGGAAATAAGAAACTTTCCATCACTCCCCTCTATTCAATGTGTCAATCGGAAACTATTCCAACCCCATAACCTTTACAGTCCTAAGGGATGACCCACATTCAAAAACTAATCGCCTACTCAAGGAATTTTCCGAAACCGAAAAAGTCTAGAAAAAAGCGCCAACAAACAATTATATGCAGGTGAAATAATCAGCATTTTCCGATGCTTCCTCAAAGCTTATGCTCTTTCAATCTGGGCCAAATCCCTTTCTTCGATTCCTTCAAGAGACTAAATAAAAAAGACCCCCCTGAAATTGTATACCAAACCAATTGTCACAAATTGAATACCAAATCATATGAAAAAGTTTACAGCACCCTCTCCAATCACTTTCAGTTGAATAATTCATTAAGTCGACAATCACCAGCAGTCAGATTGGTCGAATATCTGTCGAAAGTGCCTCTCATATCGCACATAGACAATCGTAATTACAGCGCCGATTCGTAAGCAGGGTGCGGCTCAAAAACTGTTGACGTTATTTCGACTTGTTTTCAAATTAAACCGCCTATTAAATAAATAACATGCAATTTATTGCTATTAGTGCTTTGAATGGCTGTGCGATGACTATCGTGTCTTAACTGTTTAATTTCAAATAATGAATTGTTTATTGTCCGCCTATATGGTTGGACCAAAGTAGCCCATTGGGATTACAAGCAACTATGACTGTGTGGGGATTGTTTTTGTTACGCTGCGGTGGTAGGATGGGTGGTGTTTTTCGAAGATACACTGTATGATATATATATATATGTTGTCAGCTTTCCATATGAAACTTTTGGACACGACAAGTCTTTTGATATTCACTGTTAAACAGCTCATCTTTGGGTAGGCTAAACTTCAGCACTTAACAAATTTGTAGCTGCCTGTGATTAACCATCAATGGCGCTTTATTTTTTTTTTTCAACGAAATTACACCCCAGTATAACTGTCCAGTTTAAATTTTATTTAAAAAATTACACATGGCTGAGAAACGCATTTTTTCAGAACTCGGAAAGTTGTTTTTCCTTCCATGGTCTCTTAACTTCAGCTTGGCAATAAAGGAGTGAACTGAAGACAAAGATCTGTATGACAGTTTTGTTGAAAAAACACAGACCAGGCTTTAAGAAATTTCAAGCGGTTGAAAAATTATACACCAATTGTACAGTTAACTTAAGCTGGACACCTAATTATTGACCGTAAGATTCATATGACATTTTCATCAAGTAAGAGTGTAAATGTCTTTTTTAAAGGTTTGTTTTTTGAACTGGCAACACTTCTTTTTTAACCTATAACCAATTTTACAGCTGACAACTGATTTTTGCTTACTTCAGCTTCCCACTTCAAAAGTTAGTATAGACTTGTGAAATATGATCCCAGTTGTTCCGAAAAATTGTTAAAAATGAGCCTTCCAGATGGCGCTTTAGTCGAAAAAACACACCTAAACTACAAGGGCACACAATTGTCTCTCCTACAAAGTCAATACCATGGCAGTACCATGATTTATAAAAAATGTTATTTCATTTGGTAGCTATGTACCTTTAAAAATAAAGTGCACGACTGGGTCGAACAAAACTTTCTCATTCGTCAAAAGTTTCAACAAAAGCATTCAACAAGGCTGAAAAATAGGGAAATATTTCCTTAAATGGAGTTTTGCGTAGCTGTTATTGCATTTTTATCGGAAGTGGGGAGATTATAAAAAAAATATAGCATAGATTCTGGAAAATAGATCGGGATTTGTGCAATCATTTAATTTATTCGAATTTGTTGAGAAAAACTAAGTACGGGATCTTATTTCGAATACTGATTTTATCTTTTTATATGTATTTTGATCAAAATCGTTAGAGTGGTTTTTGTACAAATTGGCAGTACCAAATATTGCAATGTTTAGTTTGGAAAATACTATTGCTTAACCATTAAACTGAAAACCGAGTACAAGTTATTGTCGATTATCGAAATCGAAATTTCGAAAATTTTCGAGATATGAGCATTTTTTAAAGTGAGCGTTTCCAGTGATTCGAATTGAAAATCAAGGACGCAATAATTTTGAAAACATCAATTTTACTCTAAGTTTGCATTTTGGTCAAAATCATGCCGTTTTGAGGTAAACTAGGGAAAAGTATATTTTTCAAAAATGACTTTTTTCAAAAATCCATTTTACGATAACACAGAGAAAAAATGAGTTTTCCATTAAGTTAGGAATGACCATATTACCTTAGAAATTAATTGTTGTTACAATCTAATGGACCGTTTTCGAGATATGTCCAAATTTCGGACAGAATTTTTGCGACCCACTTTTTTGAGTTCGCCTATAATCGTAATGTCAGAATTGATTAACATCTCGAGTTCGAAATTTTGTACGAATACAATATATTTCTCTTACTACGTATTGGAGAAAGTTTAAAAACACTAGTGGTCCAAAGTGGCTTCCCTATGGTAGACATAATATTATTTGCATGGTTACGAAGGACGTTTGTGGATTAATGGATAGTGTGTTGAAGGTTGAACTACTTTCTAGGGACTGATATCTTAAAAGACCCATTTAAGAACGAAGTACATTCATCAGTCTTCTACCAACCCCACGCTACTGGGTCATTGAGATGGTCTAAGCGGATTAGGGTCTTCTGTAGAGTCTCTTCCGTACTCTTGACAAGGTCTTCCTTCTAATGTACACCTTTAAAGCAACTGCCGAGTAGAACTTTTACTTCCGAAGGGTTGGAAACACAACAAAGGAAAAATAGGGCCAAAGTGGAACTTGTTCAGAGTCTTGTACAGTCAGAGCATGAATGGAGACATCTTCCGCTAACCAAATCAGATCGGAAAGTGTCGACCGAAAGTCATAAAACCTCTCACTCTAAGACACAATTTAAATTATCGCCTACCATGGTTCGCTTTACAGAATGCAGTAACACTTATGAGCATTATTTAAACTGAAGACATCTTCTAAAGCTATCTAGCCCCCGGCAAGTAAATACTGATTGTCAAAGCCACCCTGATGACATATGTTCCGGTGTGCAAACAACTTCACAAGTTCGTCTCTCTGTCCTTTACCACTCTCACAATCCATTATAAATCACCGCCTAAGGCGATTGTTGAAGCAAAAATTAAATTCCTCCTCACAGGATGTTTATCAGTTCGAAACCCAAACTGCCAATAAAGTTAAGCCCCGGGCGAATAAAATCGACAATTACACACAAAGTCCACTGAACAATCAACCGCATTAATGTCCTCAACCTCATTCTCTAGTCACACCCGGCAACAACATTCATACCAACACACTAACAGCGTGAACTATAAATGCAAAAAGTCGTAAAAATATACATCTAACAGTCCCAACCTGCACAGGACCAGATAGCAATTTTACGATCGACAATTAACGATCCTAGATATATATTTTATTTTTTTGCATCAGATAAATTTTGCCATTGTTGCTGTCGTGCACTGATGAGCTGTTATGGGCTGCCGCTCTCATCATTTCTGTTTCAATAAATATCTCAGCAACCCTTAACATTTATAGAATGTCCTAATCACACATGCAGAAAGTTTTGCATTCAGTTCGAAAAACTTGTCGCATTAAAGGACAAGTGTCACATGTGGGGAAGTAGGAAAAGATTAATTAGTATAGGGATAAAGAGGGAGGCGGATGGCATTCCAGTTCTTGAAAACATGAATGTGTGAACAAGTGTTTCGGATAAAGTTTTGACACATTATTAATGTTGGGTATTTATATCCGCAGTATTTCGAGACGCTATAGTCCGCCAGCAGTTCGGTGGCATATTCCAACCGACACCCACTTTGGAGAAAAGTTTTATCGCAGCTTTGCGTGTAACCGCCATATTGTGTGCTGTGCTTACGATTAATGTGTGTTCAGATACATTTATAGTAGTTAAAGATGCAGAAAATAATAATCAACTTGGGGTGGATTAGAGGCGTGTGCCGTGTGGTTTGGGTGACCCTAAGTGGATTCTGATTAGATTGGGAGTAACAACTGAGGAAGCCATGGAATTGGAAGTTAATATATGTACGGGTGATCGAAGCGGATTTGGGGAGCTTGCCAGAAGGCTTTTGCAATATCGAGTTTCAAGCAAAGCATTGAATAATCAGGGCTACAAATTTCTCTGGGGTTAAGAGAGGCAATCATGGAAACTATGTCTCTACCTCTTTATCGTAGGCCACCTAATACAGGGTGGCGCAAAATGAGTCATCCAATTTTGGTTTTGAATTACTTTTTCACTAAAAAAATGATTTTGAGTCATGGAAGTTTTTGGAAAAGATGATATCCGCCATGTGAATGCCGCCAGTTTTGATACACATTTGTGCCCGTTTTCGCATTTTACATGACTTTCCGCAAGATTTCCGGTGATAATTGTTCACATTCCTGTCGAATATTCTCCTTAGGGGCTGCGATTGTCTGAGGCTTGTTGGCTAAGCCCGTAAGAAAGAAATCTGGCATGGTTAAATCGGGCGATCTTGCCAAATCGGCAAAACGGGAGTTTACATGACCAGAAAACGCATCCTTCACAATATCCATTAATTATTCAACGCTCTTGCGGAGTATAGCGCTCCATTTCTTGTCTGTTTTATACTGCTGTCTAGTTCATAAATGTCAAATATGATTGACGTACGACACAATTTGCAAAAATTATAACCTCTTCCGATAGGGTGATTAAATTTGCGCCACCCTGTATATAGCCTCCGTAGAGACGAATACAAATTGCATACTGCTTTCAAACGATCCTTCATCTGTATAGAATGACATGACTCCTTAAAAAAACGGAAAGAACCGCACTGAACCCTTTAACGTTGAAGAAAGTCTAAGACAAGGTGAAGCGCTACCACTCCTTTAAAATCGCTGTGGAGGCGCTTGCTCGATGCTCACACGCCTCGAGGTGCAATTTTGCAAAAGTCCTTTCAATTGTTTGCATTATAACTGAAGACATACGGAGAACACTTCGACCTTCGAGCTGTCAATGGTAAGTTTCCAATTTTTTTTCTGTCAGAAATAGGTCTACCTGTGGAAAAATTGGGGGAAAATCCTTTTAAGGACATTTTGTCCCAAAAACAAGTGGGAACTCTGAAGATGTCACAATGGACTAATATACCCTTTAAAGTAGTTGAAGACCTCGTACCTCCCAACATGACATCGATCCAGAGATCAATCGTCGAATCACTCCTTTCAATGGCTGTTCCTTCACTCTAGGAGAACCTACTACACAAGTCCCAGTTCAGCTCGATCTTAGTGCAATATGGTGAAGTGGTGTGGACCAATGTTGCCGCAGTTTTTTTTAAAAGTGTAACAAATTTTTTTAAAAAATGTAACAAATGTAAAAAAATGTAATAAACTGAACAAATATTTATTACAAAAAAAGCAGAACCTACTACACAAGTCCCAGTTCAGCTCGATCTTAGTGCAATTTGGTGAAGTGGTGTGGACCAATGTTACCGCAGTTTTTTTTAAAAGTGTAACAAATTTTTTAAGAAAATGTAACAAATGTAAAAAAAAATGTAATAAACTGAACAAATATTTATTACAAAAAAAGCTATTTATTGACCTACAACCTGTCTGTTTTCTGTTTAACAAATAAAAAAAAAACAAAAAAAAGCAAGAAAATCATTGACCGTCGAAGTAGATTTCAATTTCTATTTCACAAACTTTATTTACCACGAGATGTAGAACATTGTCAACGGCGACGCGGCGATACAGAAAAATATTGTTGTATTTTCTGGTTCCCTCTCATTCCCATTTCCACTCGCAGTTTGATGTTTTGCACAACTTTTGCTCTGTGTAAACAAACAAATTCATTGACAGAAATTGGTAGTTAGAAAAAAGTGTTGCCAGTTAAACTTTTCAATATTTCTTAACGAGAAAAACAAAAAAAAAGAAGATTTTAATGGGAAAAAGTGTAACAACAAATTATAAAACAATTAAAAAGTGAAACACTTTAGTTACACTTGTATCATTGTGGCAACGCTGGCTGTGGACCTTCTCACACGCTCATTGTGAGCTCTTCTGATATTTTGCGAGAAACGAATCATTGGGTGATTTACGGTCCAGTCGATGGAGTGTCTTGGAAAAAAAACAAAGAGGAATTTTGCTGTCCAAAAATCGCCGCTGGACATTGAGTGCAGTGCTGTCGTTGTACTGCAAATGCAGTGTTTGTACTGCTTTCTGTATCTATGTACTGCTGTGCTGCACAGCTGCCTAAAATACTGCTTTTTTTAAATATGCGCTTTTTATTCTTAAAATTTTGCAAGATATTATTATGAAATTCAAGCATCTGAAATATACACGCACCCTTAAAGTATATTCTAGCATTTGCTTTACAAACATACTTTACAAACGGAAATGAAATAAGAGCTATTTCTTACGTCATCTTATGTGAGTATTCTTGCGCTTGTCGCACTCGCACACGGCACACTTCATTTGTTAATGCTTCGTGGCATATAACGAAATGGTTTCACCTTAAAGACAAAGTTTTGTTGGAAGTAGCAACTATTAATTGAATTCATCTCTTTATTTCCCAATCTTATTAGAGATGTTAATATTGAAGAGCTTGATAGTGAGTGGAGGGGTCTTTTGAATACAAAAACAAATGTTTCTATATCTACAGACTTCGAAAGTTTTTGGAGTGAAGTGTAAAAAAAGTATGGGAGCAGAAAGCTTCCCGTCTTTAAAAACTTTCATCGGATCATTAATTGCCCTATCTCAGAGAAGTTCCACTTGCGAAAGAGGTTTCTCGGAGCTTAATTTAATTAGTCCAAAAACTACGAACTGTTTAAATGTGTCAACAGTAAGCGGCATTCTTTGCGCGAAATCTATGCTCGATAACTACAAAAGCTACGAATTTAAGCCATCACCAAATTTATTAAAAAATAATATCGTAAAACGTAACTTCTTTAATTAATGATAAATAACGAATTTTAAAATACTTTTTTTGCATTAGAATTGTTTCTTTTTTGTAAACAGTGTAATCTATGTCTTATCTAATATGCATTAAGTTATGGCGTTGACAAGCCAAATGTGATTAATTTTAATGTGTTCAAAATGTACATAAGACTTATGCTAATATCACAACTTCCTCTTTTACTACTTCATTTTTTTTTTACTTTTTACTTTTTAACTACTTTGTGCAATTGAATTGTCTTATATTTTTTTTTGAATAAAATAAAGAGTATAAGCAATTTACATAAGTGTGTTAAGTGCTTTAATTTTAACGTTGATTAGTAGCTCCATACATAGCTATATCGTAAACGTTATAGGTACTGCTTTTGTCGACTGGTAATACTGCTGCTTTTTGTCTTGAAACGACAGCCCTGATTGAGTGAGTAAGTTGGAAAAAATTCAACGACGAGTTTTACTGTCGAACAAATTATAAAAAAATCGGGCGATCTTGCTGCGATCTGCAGCTCGAGGGGTCTTAGTAGAGTGACAACGCAGGATAGAGAATTGAAGAGCGACCTTGCCTTCATAATAATACTGTGCAATTGTATCTAGCCACGGACCGAGTTGGTTGAAGGGTCTGCTGGTAAACTAAGTCAGTAGTATTTTTTTATTTTTTATTTTCCTTTTCAACGAGAATTTACTCTGAACAAGCAGTCGAAACAATAATCCAATTGAATACATAATTTAGTAAAAAATCGAATCAAGTCGTTAAAGCCCTTTTTTCTTGCTCACAATTAATTTGCGATCCACGAAATAGTGAATCGCCACCCCTGGTTAAACATCCTGCGAAGTTCCTTCCGCCTTCATCCATGGGATGAATTTTACATTTTTCAATTCCTCATACTTCGCTTAGTGCCGTGCACTGGCGGAACGCTTTTGAACAAATATTTTGAAAATAATGTAAAATCCACTCAACCGGCAACGAAAGTTTTATATTCAGCACTTAATGTGAATGGAATTCATTTTATATTTATTTTTATTTTTGAATATCGAGTGCGAGTCGGTGTTGGGGGTTTTTATTTTTCCTGTGCACACACATCCGGCGGTGTTAAAATTTAAATGCAGCGAAACATACCGCCCGACGAAATATTAAAACAGAAATGAGTTGTTAAATATTTTACAGTCCGAGATATTTGTGCTTTTATTTTATGTTTTTAATCTGCACGAACATCTGACAATTAATGGAGAGAGGTTGTAGTTAGTTATTCGCTTCCTGGCACCTACATTGAAAGCATGAGCACCCTTCTCTCGCGGGTGTTTGCTGTGCGACAGGTTCCTACTTCCAGTAGCCAGGTGGCCTACCTTGGGACATTTCCCGCAGCAAACTCTCTGTCTCTAGTCACAAGTTTTTGCGTTTGGGGGAGGGGGGAAATTTTGTGAAAGAGATTATAATTCCCACTATTTCCCAGCCCACGTCCTTTGAGGGATGTTTCCAGCGATTTTTGTATACCAAGGAAAAAATTCTCTTAAATGCTGGTATTTCTCCATATTTCAAAGAGAGCGCGCAGGAAAAACTCTATTTTGGAAAGTGGAGATTGGATTCCTCTCTCTCAGAGAGGGAAGTCGATTTTCAGATGGAAAGTGGAATACAAGCAGCTTTGGTATAGGGAAATATGCCACCCCTAACAAATTTTCTCTGACGGAAGGCTTTGATGAGTTGTTGTCAAATCGATTGATGTCTGGGACGTTGATGTAGGTTCGAAATTTGGGACTGCCACCAACGGGGCTAGTTCGAGTGAATAAATCAATAGAATAGCCAATAATGGAGATGAATGTCTTTCTGTCGTTTTTCTTAGAGATTTCGGCCGGCTTTATGTGCTTTGACATTCCCTGAGACTCTGAGACAATCGCAAATTGCAATGTTCCATCCTGGAATGAGGAGCGCTAGCCCGTCTCTCTTTGAGTTACAGTTTTGTGTGGCCTCTTGTATAGGACAGGTGCTTGGCTAATACACCCACTTGACAAGGGACCCGACATTATCCTCATTGACGACAGTAACACTGGGAATTTGTATGTGAACTGTCTTGATTTCTAAATGTCCACAAATCTAGCTCGGTGGTTTCATGTTTCGAGTATAAGTGCCGCTTAAATTGAGGCTGAGTGTAAGCATTAACAAGTAATGGGCCTAATATTAATTTTGTATGGGAGGTACCAGAACTACTTGACCGACATAGCCCATTTTTAATATCAACTTGAAGACAGTAAAAATAAGTCCTCTCACAAAATTTCACTTGCCTAGTTCGATTTGTTTCGACGCTATCCTGTTTTCAACAGACAGAGGGACACATGGGCCTAATATTAATTTTGTATGGGAGGTACCAGAACTACTTGACGGACATAGCCCATTTTTAATACCAACATGACGACGATAACAAAAAGTCCTTTCACCGAATTTCATTCGCATATATCAATTCCTGTGGGCGCTATCGTGCTTTCAACAGACAAACAGACGGACAGACAGACAGACAGACAGACGGACATGGCTAAATCGATTCAGAATGTGATCCTGATTCAGAATATACATTTATGGGGTCTCCGGTGACTCCTTCTTGACGTTACAAATGTAATGACAAAGTGAATATACCTTCCTGTGGAGGGTATAAAAAGGGCTAGCGTAAGATCGAATTGAAAAGTTGGGTAAGGATTCTAAAAATATTGTGATTTTTTCTAAGTTTTTTAAAAGCAGGATCACAAGTCTATGCAGCTTTGAATTGTACATAGGTATATTTAAATCATTAATAATTAATAATGAATAAAATAAATAAATGTGGATGTGGGTTTGACCACACATCGCGCTAAGACCAACAGCCAAATTCGTATGGATTTGTCGGAAAGTAGAGGACCTAACATTGATCAGCACTAAGTTTTTATTTTACCGAAATCGGCCGACTCACTCAAAAGATATACGAAATTTTCAAAAAATGGGCTTTGTGCGATACAAGCTTTTTTGGTTTGCAGATACACTTTACACTTAAAGACGTCAGCTCACAGGTGCCTCTCAGTGGGAAATGTTTGCACATAGACCAGTTTTAACCAGTGTTGCACCTCAACTTCATACAGATAAAGACCAAGACCTTCTCGGCAATATTATGTCGTCTAAAATAAGTTTTCTTGTGTCGCCCGCTACAGATAGCTGTCAGCAAATTATCGGCTATGCCGTGTGTCATCCGCTATAACAATATGACGTCAGAAACTATAGGTTACCTCACGAACTAAACGCTCTTTGCATATATGGAGTATGAGGAGTATGGAGTAACCCTCTTCAGATCCTTGGATTAAGTGCAGTTTTCAGTAGGGTCATCAGCAGCTTACTATCTCAAGTCTGTATAAGTCCATGTGACGTGCTGATATCCCCAGTAGGTAGAAGGCGAGTTAGTTACCCTCAAGTTTTCCATAACTGGCTGCTGATTTCGTGAGTTATTTTGCCCAAGGCTCTAAGAAATAAAACGAAACAGCACATTGAATTTACAAGCATTCTGCACATGAACTTTTCATTCAATTGTTTTGGCGTTTTTCCTTATGCAACATTGCGCCACTTGAGGTTTTCGTTTTAATTCTACTCCGCGCTTCCTTATGCGTCACAATATAATTCCTCAGAGAGTCATATTCTTTTATTTACTTTATAAATGCATACAACAAATGTAGGAAACCTTTTACCCAATCAAAACGTTTTTACTTTGTGCTGGTCTCGAAAGGAACATGGGTTTCTAACGGCCGACGAAGCTTCTCCTCGTTTTCTGCGTAGCTTCACCTTCTGTAGTAGCTAATCAAAACCAGCCGTCACAATAATGCAACGCATTTGCTAATTACGTTCGCAATGACATAATCGTCCTCGCCACATTACATCAAAGAACGCGCTTTTCTGTGGTCCTCCACCAAAGAGTCGCACTAATTTACGTCAGGTTATTTTACCCCCGAAAAACGCATGCGGTAATTGTATGGCGGCGACGATTTTCGTGTCCCAATTCACATGGTCGATGGTAGTTCCCTCTTCAGCCTTCATTATCCTTTGTCCTTTGTTTAAAGTGTGCGGCAGTATGCAATGAAAATAACATAGCTGCCGCCTTAGCACAGACAGTTCGTGGCTTTCCACAACGAAATTTCAATTCTCGCCCAAAAAACTAATTGCATTCTTAATTAATTGCACAATTTCCAACGTGTTCCCTGTTCCGACGCTGTAGTTAATTTACCATTCCCATGAACCCGTGTCCCCCGAGTGCTTGGTGACAAGGACTCACCCGGACTCACAGCCCCCGCTGCTGTTGTTGTTCTGCGGTGCAGTTCAATGCAGATCCAAATAGTCTCGAATCGAAAATAAATTACCTCATGCCAATTACATGGTACACTATGGTTTGAGGCATACTGCATATAGCTGTTATGGACATAAGTGCACAGGCACATGGGGCTCACTCAATTTCCGCGGCCTTTAGACGGAAATGGGTTTGGCAAACACGGTTACCTGTCAGTGAGAGTGTCTACAATGTCAATTATGTGAGATTCCAAAGTGTTTCAACTTTAGGCAGAGCTTTCTTGGTCTTATTTGCATCATCTTCAATCGAGGTCCTTTTGTTGACGACTCCCCGCACTTGTTGCAAAAAACCCACCCACAATGAACAAGAAGTGACAAGTAAAAATTTAGATTTACCACGCCGAATGCAACTGAAAGGAGGAGATTTGATTTGCTCTCATTTTATCTAGGTTTTCGCTCGAACAGCACAGGACGATGATGTTGAATATCATGCCAAGCGAACAATGCCTTTGAGTGGTAATGACATTTTTCTTAAAACATCCTTTTCACTCTGTGCGCTATGAATGGAGAGAAGCGAACGACGAACGACGAACGACGAGCGACGACATGCAAGATATTACAGATTTTATTCCAAAGGATGGCGCACTTGGAAGGAGGACATCATTTACATCTCTGACATTATTCAACGTCTCAATGGTCTTAGAAATAAGGTCAGACTTGGGAGACTCTCAAGTGCATCATTATGACACACACTTGACCTTAAGGTGCTTCAGCTGAAGAATGATTGATGGCTACACAAGCAGATAAGTTAAATTAAATAACATAAATATATATCTTGAGTAAGCTGAAGAGGGGTCGATCTGGCAAGTCTTTTGTCGGTATGTTGGTATTCGTGATATATAATATTTGGAGTGTCAAATAATCAGTGTGTTTGCTGTCGAACTTGAATGAAATGGGAACTTCCGCAGGCGAAATACGAAAGTGAAAGTATGAAAAAGTATAGGGGAAGTTTGAAGTTTGCGATCCAGTCGTACACTTTTTAGTTTGAATCAAATTGAAAGCCTTTCTTCAATCTGCAAAAGAATTGCATGTGATGCTTGAGAGTTAGAAGCCGAAGATCGAGGGTTTTGTTGGGCCCAACTGAGCAACTTGCAATGGATATACGGGACAATAAAGGTAATGATGATGGCTCTAAGAGTAGTATGCTGTCAACAGGAATTTAACTGAATTGACTTATGTTTCTGATTGACTTTTGTAGGTTCGAAAACTTCAACGGATTAGTTCTTTCTGAAAAACCAACAGACGAAACGTTTCAAACACTTAAATATCAATGAGAGAATAAAATACGAGTTGGTGATTGAAAAAAAAACATGAGACGAAAACCCCTAACAATTTAAAAAAGCCATTCGACATCAACCTGCCAATGCAAGCAAGATGCTCCATAAGAGCAACTTTGTTGGTGTTTATCTTGTGACTTTGCTTTCACACGGCCTTACTAATAATCAAACACTAAAGTCGACGATTAGTTAGCAGGGATGGAAAATGCCATTTTCGATTTGTACTGAAAACTGTGAAGATCGTACTGAAATGGAGCCAGTTGTATTGAAAACATTTTTTTCGTATGCAGAAGTGAATTCAAAATACCCATTTTATTTTCAAAAACATCAACAAAAATAAATAAACAAAACATTAACACAAAGAAACATTAATGACTTCATAGCCAAGCTATACATACCTAGAAAAAAATTGTTTATATTTTTAATCTAAACTCATTCATCTTCAAAATAATGCCCTGAACTTGAAACTCAGAACAGGATGAGTTTGAGTTTATAATCAAATTTTTTGTTTCAATCAAAGACCAGCAAGTGTCGACTTGAAGTCGATTTCGACATTTGGACTTTATTTATGTATGCCAAGAAAAAAATCTTTTCGACATTTGCTGATGAGGAATAGCGAGAACGGCTTGAGCAATTTTGTAAATATTTTCAAACATCAGCTCATTAGACTCGTTTTGAATTGAATTTACTTCAGCTCAAAATTCTGAAATTGAATAATATTTAAATTGCTGAATTTTTTAGCATTGTTAATTTGTTGAATATTCTTTTTTTCATTAGGAACAAATTCAAAAACAAATTTCAATATAGAATTAGATTTTCCTGATACAACTGCTTCTGTTGTAAAATATTCCAGAAAATTTTGAAAGGGATTTTGAATATTAATTTTCTTGTTTATGTCTTCCAAAATGACATAAAAATATCATCATCTGGATTATTTTAATTGTTTTCCTAGGAAAAGCTTTACAAATTGCAAGAGAATTTGAAAGATGGATAAATTTTATCGAATTAAGGCAAATTGTACTTTTGTACTCGAGCAAACTCATTTGTATCGAATTCGATATAATTGTATCGACTTTTCCATCCCTGTTAGTTAGCTGCCACCTTTAGTGAAAATGTACAGCATTAGACTTCCACATTTGGTAGTGCGACAACTTTCTTAGAATCTATTGCATTTGTTGTCATCGCAGAATTCAAATTTCATAATTTCAAACGACGATTTTATTCTAAAAAAAGGAATATATAAATTGCAATTAAATTTGCCCAACAGATATCTTTCAAATGCGTTTTGAAGTTTATTATAAGCAAAAATCAAAACACAAAATAGGAAAATTGCACAAACTATCATCAGCACGATAGGGCGTGCGATCGGACACAATTTTCGGTACTTTTTATAGTACGCTTTCCTTTGTTTTCTAATACCTCACGATTGATATATTTGTGGATTTGTGTCGTAATAAGATCTCTTTCGAATTATTCAATAAACGTAACAGCTTTTATTTTAATGCTTTGATTTATTCGAAGGCTGATTATCCGAATCAAAGTTTTGAATCGTTTGCAAGTGAATATTTTTGAAAATAGAAATAATAGCCGGCTAATTCTTTTCAGAATCAATAAAAAACTCACGTATGAAGCCATAAGCGTTTTAAGGACATATCGCTTCCGTTTTTGAATTTCAATCTGCCAAGCAACGAAACTGTTCTTGCAAAAGTATATAGAAGTGTTAAAATAAATACAATTTGATCTTTTAAAAATTGTATAGCTTTAAAATATAAATAGCTTAAATATAAAAGGCGGTGGACATTTTTCTACAAAAAGCTGTCCTGTTTTCTCGTCTATGAACTGGCACATACTACCTGCTATTCCTCCAGCAGTTCCTAAATTTATTATTTGCCGGGGGAACTTTACTGAATGCTGACAATTCTTATGTCTATATTTCCGCGAAGTGAGCCTTTTCACACCAACATTAGAGATTCTCATTTTCGAGGAACAAACTTGTTTTTCAAAGAGGTGTTGGTTGCAGCCAAAGTAAAAGTAGGTATACAGGTATGAGCTATCCAATCTTCAGTGAACGGATATTTTAATCTCATGTGCTTTGACCACCTACTTCGTTACAGATCTCTAGTTTTGCTATCTAATGTGATTCAAACTAATCAGCGTAGTTATCTCTTTAACAAGTTGAGTTTTAGTTCGTCAAATAGATCCTTTCAACTTACACATCCGCGGTTCTCTTGTCTTACATCCGAGCGACAGTTTTTTGTTAACTCCATCCGTTTATGGAATTCCCTGCCACGGCATGTTAGAAGGTCAAGCCGCACTGGGCGGTTCCGGACCGAGCTTAAGACAACCAATCCTTTTAAATTCTGTCGGACTTATAATGAAGATGTATGATTAAGTTTAATTGTTAAATTCTTTTCTTTTATTTTTGTTTCCTCTCATAAAGATGTTTATTATGTGGCTAGTTTCATAATTCTAAATTGAAAATTATAATCTTCACTATTTTATAAGACTCTTTTGTCTTACAGTGTAAGTTTTTCAAAAACAAATAAATAAATAATAAAATAAAAATAAATTTGCGACGACTCTCAAGAAAGTCTTGGAAAGATCCCAAACTTATATCAAATTTATTTTTTACTTTACTTGCATACTATTGAAAAAGGAAAACCAATCGAAAAGCAAGCATTAGTGGTTAAACAAGATAAAACAGAGAAAAGCATTATCCGTTTCAATAAATCAAAGCTACGCACAGAAATACATATATATTTCAAGTGTTTAGAAATAAAACAAAAATGCTATATATTTCAATTTTGTGCATACATTTGTACGAATTTGTGCTTTCTAGACTTAAAAACCACTTGCATTGTAGTTTTCCAACAAATAAAATCAGAAACCCTTAACAATTTACTAAAATAAGTTTATAATTATTAAAAACGCCCAGTGTATTTAAATTCGCTCCTATTACGAAATTCCATACCGCCATTTTGGGTGGTTGGGCAACACTCCTCTTCAAAATGACATTTAGGGAGTACTTTAGCTAATGCCCGAGATAAACATGGATTTCCCAACATTAACATTTAACCCTACAGTTAGCGATATTCTTGCAACTATATTTGTTTATTGGTAAAGGGATTTAGGAAAGTGTAGAGTCTTTGCGTAAACTGCCAGACAAGAGTTGATTGTTGATAAGGCCGAAAGTACAGGGTCCGCCAAATAACTTTTTTTTTTTGAAAATGCTATAAAAAAAAAACTAATGAATATTTTCTCAAATGTCTTTTTTTATTTGAAAGTACAATCCTTCCGGTTAATAATGGAAAATAATTTCATTCAAATGGCTGCCTCGGCTGGCCATGCAGTAGCCTACACGATCGGTCCAATTTTTAAGCACATTATCGATTGTGTGCAGCTGTATTTCACCAATGGCTTCACGAATATTGTCCTTTAAAGCGTCAATTGTCTCTGGCTTGTCGGCGTAACACTTATCTTTTACGGCACCCCACAAATAATAGTCCAACGGTGTCAAATCGCAGCTCCGAGGTGGCCAAACGACATCAGCTTTGCGGCTGATAATGCGATCTTCAAAAACAGGGCGCAAAACAGCGAGTGTAGCTTCGGCTGTGTGGCACGTAGCGCCGTCCTGTTGAAACCAAATGTTGCCAATATCCTCCTCTTCAATTTTTGTGAACAAAAATTCGTTCAACATGGCCCGATAACGATCGCCATTGACTGTAACGGCCACTCCTTGCTCATTTTCGAAGAAAAATGGCCCAATTATGCCTCTGGACCAAATTCCGCACCAAACAGTGACTCGTTTTGGGTATATCGGCTTTTCAATGTATGCGTGCGGGTTTTCTGTGCCCCAAATGCGACAATTTTGCTTGTTTACATACCCGCCAAGATGAAAATGAGCTTCATCTGAAAATATGATTTTTTTCGCACACATTCTGCAACATTACCATGATTTTCAAAGTAATGTCGCAATATTTCCCAGCGTTGTTCAAGCGTATACACAACGATATTCGTTCAGCGGAAGGATAAAACTAATTATCTGTCAAATCAGACATGAGCTAAGTGTTACCATTCGCGAAATAAGCACTAGTTGAAAAAAAAAAGTGAGATGGCGGACCCTTTATCAAGTATATCAACTAAATCTTAACGTGTCAATGGCTTAATTTTTGTACAACTTCCCAGTCCTATGCTAAGTCAATTTCAGGCCCACTCTCGATGTCTTTAATATCGCAAGGTACGGCCTTACCTGTTTCTAGACTTAAATCGAGCAACTCCGAATCACCCAATGCAGCGCACTTTTCGTTTAATCGTTTCGCATCATTGCACAAACTATTAATTACCCTCTGAAAAGGGTCATTCCTTGGTAAAACAATAAATACTATCGGCTTATCAGAGAAAAGGATATATTGGCCATTCGCATCCAATTTATTGTTAATCGGATTGGTTCTCTTTGTAGTGTGTTTTTGGTCCAACGAACAGCATTACTTCGAAATGAATAATTAATTCTTTTCTACCTTCTCCGTGTCAGTATATTCATGCTGTCAACTGTGTTTGTCTGTTGTCATCATATATACGCAGAGGTTAATTGACAGAGAGAAATGTCCTGTCCTGCTGGGAATGAATATCAGTTCCAGCTCATTCGAATTCTTCAAGCACTCAAAGATTCGCGTAAATATTGATTAACGCATTATGTGCGCTGCCAGGACAGGACTCTACATACATCCACGAAATATTAATTTTGTAAATAAATTGAAAGGAAATGCACTTAAGTGATGCCAAATTTATTTTCGAATCAATTGCGTCTGACAGTTTCTCTTAAGAATCCTTGTAGGCAATTGAAGCAAAAAACTCAGCATTGCTCCTTCCATCGGCTGGTGTCGAATAGGCCTCCCAGATATTTAGATTTGGACTTCATACTGTCAGGAAAGTCTTTTGGGTATTCCTATCATTAACTGGTTAAATTAAGCGAGTCCAACCTCAACTCTTCTCTAGCCATATGCAGATTGTAATGGATACTGAAAGTGTCGAACAAAGGGAGGAGTCTTTTTAGGAACCTTTTAAGCATATTGCGTAGTTTAAAATTCTTGTTAAAGTTGGAATAACTTTAGGAAAACTCTGTTCGGGAAATATACAAGATTTCGAAAGATCTGCGTTTACCCAAATAAGCGGATGTACTAAATTCAGTGCAAGTAGCTGGAGATGATTTGGGACACTCTAAATTTTATAAGACGATGGGCTAAGTTTGACTGGAACTTAAAAGTATGTTTGCGAAATCGTGGAGTACAGCAAAATGGAATCGAAAGCCGGAAAAATAAAAGTCCAAATTGTAAGGAAATGAAAAACAAAGGTCAGAAACACTTAGAGCAAAATCAAAGACTTTTGATTTGATTCCAGTTTAAAACATTTCTACACATTATTCTGTGTGATAAGGACCCACTTTTGTCCTAAACAAAAAAACTAGTTTCTGATCATATAATACTGTTTTGCTCCTAAGACTTAAGGGGCGGGGTTTTTAGAAATGTCCTTTTGATTTCAGTTCATTTCAAAATGTTGTGATTACATTTTTTTTCTTTTTTAACAAAACTACATTCTGGCCAAAGTTTTAATATATTAATAATAGTGTTGAAAGGAAAGGGTAATAACCTCGACTTGTGAGCTCAGAAATACCATTAGCAAAGTTTTAAGCAAGTCCGTTCATAGAAATAGTTTAAAAAAAAAAATGAAAGTGCCACTTTTAACAATTTCTGACCACTTTTGAGCCAAATTTTGAGCACATAAAATATTGATAGGGGCCATTCAATTGTCCTATAAATACAATGACCTGCTTTCTTTTATCTATTTTGACATTCAGTTGGATTTTGTTGTACTAAGGTTGGCCCAAATTGATTATCAACCCAATTTTTCAATTGACATTATTTCTGGAGGGGATAAAAGCAAAGTTAGTTCTGTCTAAATACTCAGTTGACATTTGTTTGTTTCTTAGTAAAACTAAATAAAACAATTTTGGTCGCAAATAAGTACTTTTGAAACATTTTGAACTTGACATTAATGCAAATATTTCCAAAACCATACATTTTTATTAAAAGAAATTGTGGCAAAAAAATTATGTGTGGGACAAATGTTAGTAATTGTCATTGTAGTTCAAAAACATTAATTTTATTTCAATAAATTTTGACAAGAGAACCATTGAAGCCAAAGCGTTCAGGAAATCGGAAGTTGCGACAAATGTCCGTCAAAAATGGGCATATTTTCACTTTGCATGCACTTAAAGGACTGTCAACTTTGTCCAAAAAGTGTTAATAGTATTATTAAGTTTTTAAAGTCGCAACATAAAAACTGTGAATACCATTTTTGTCATCCATTTCTTGGGAAAATTTTACAATTTTTGTACAACCTTTAAATACGACAATTATTGGATTATTATGCTCCCATAAATTAAAAAAAAAAAAAAAAAATTACCAAGAGTAAAAGACCTCTCGCCGCTTATCTGTCACATTTGTCGAGTCCTATAAAAATGTTTATGTAGAGTTTTTTACAAAGTGGTTAAATATTGGCCTTGTAACAGAAATGTGGTCCACTTGAAAATAAAACTTTGTTGTACGACCAATACTTGGTACATTTTGTAACAAGTCACATAATGTCACATTGTATACAATGTAGAATGCATTTTGTCAGCTTTTAATATTTGGAAATATATTTGTGATTTCACTATGAGCAAAGCGGCAGGCGGACATGGTTTATCGAAATTTTGACTTTTGTCCTTTTTTGAACTTTTGTAATTTTTGTACTTTTCTCAGCAATAAAAGTTTGTATAAAATTAAATTTGGAAAAGTGCAGGAGAATGTTAATTTTTTGAACGAAGAATAATAACGAAGATTTTAGATGTCACTGCAGACGTCATTTCATGTAATCAATTGGTAGCACAAATTTCTCCAAATTTCTCAGGTACTTAGAACCCTTTAGTGGTGTTTCTTTTACGAAGTTTCGTGTAAGGGAACAGTCCTGAAGATGGCCACATACATATACGAAAAAGTTGGAAAATTTTCATGTACAAATTGTCGGCGGGGCACACTACTAACCAGCTCAACCAACTTGGAGTTGGTTCCACCCGGTTTGCAGCGCCACCTAGGTGCGTATATAAGTACCCTACAAAAAAGCTCGAGAATGTTTTACAATTCCCTTCGATTGTCACACCTGTGATTTGAACTACCGTCTCTGAGGTAGTGACAAAGTTTGACGACACCCATCAGCCACCTACATTGGGTATTCAAGCCCGATACTCCCGTTTGAAGTATTCGTATCTGCACAGGGAAGTATGTTGCCAAATGGAATAGGAGAAGAGCAATCAATTGAGCAGAATGGCCGTTGGCCTGACGTCCCCCAAGGGGATGACATAGTACGTCATCTGACTTTTACCATCACATCAGCTGGAGGCAAATGTGGCTTCAACTTTGACATATTTCAAGTGTCAACTGTGACAGCACTACAGGGACTACAACAGGAAAAAAGTCTCAACCCCTCCGCTGATAGGCACAACTTTATGAAAAGTTGGAAGAAAGGATTTCAAGGAAAGTGCCCAACTACCTGATCGAAAATAAAACAATCTTCCCCGACTACCGCACATCAGAATGTAAATTTCAATCTGTGTTTGTGAACACACTATTCCCAGTAATCGATATCAATATCGATAAAGCACTTGAATATGGAAATTTATCTTAGAGTGCCTGCCAGACATTTGTGTACACAATATTATTAAATGACAGCCACTATGAAAATTGTTAATTAATGGTGAGCCGAACTAAACACACACATGCTATAAAGCTCGAAGGTAAATTGAAGCCATCTAAAACGCACATACCCATTTGACATATATGTGTGCCGTAAATCGATGAAATGCAATTTAATGGAAACGACCTTTAATACTGAAGTCATGTTTTTATGATAATAACGCTTGATTGGTCACGTTGATATAGTGTTTTATTTTGACCTCGAGTTATAATCAAATAAAAATAGGATGCCATTTGGCCTAATTGTATTTATCGACTACAGTGTCAAATTGTGACGTTCCTTGTCGAATCGAAGGTTAACTTTGCGTTCAAATGTCGGTCAAAGCTATTTGCACGGGTTCACATGTAAAATGTCACAAACAGTTTTTATTTGAAGTAGGAGTTTGCAGCCGACATGTAAAGGACTTTCGCTCATTGAAATTTTGAACTCAGAGCTGTGAATTTTATGAAAAGTTTCCCCACACCGGATTCTATGGCAGTTTTCACATTCGGTCAATCTAAAGTTTGGCACCTGTCAAACACAACTGGTGAATAGTTTTGCTAAGAACTTTCTATAAAGTGCGGTATTCCAGGGGTAAGAATACCATTAATGAACTTTTCAGAATTATTTCAGGTTAGTTTTGAACTTTCATTATTAAACGAATTGAATTAAGGACACTTGGCAATCTAATTAATGTTCATATTTACATAAAATTGAATGTCTATCTGTCAGATTGACAGTCATTTTTGCGCTTCTATACCCTCCATCGAATATTGATGAAGTTTTGGTGAGTTTTTGTCCGAAAAGTTTTCTAAACAATGGATGATGGAATTTAACTAAGTTATAATTAAGTTTATTGAGTATATGCTAACACAGTAAGAGTACATTACTTATATTTCTGTGATAGTTAAACAGTATAATTACATTGATAATAAAATAAAATTCGAAAGTAAATAAGACTTGGAAAATAACTTTACTAATATTTATTTATGATTAAGATAACAGAATTAAAATAAGAAATAAGAAATAAAATAGAATTGATACAAAAAAAAAAACTTTTAAAAATCTATTCCTCAAAAATGTGGGCGGGATTTTCTCGATGGGGAGTGGCACTTCGCATTCAAGGAAGTTTTTTAAATACTTAATCTAGCGACACTTATGGCAGCTTCTGTCCTGAAACTTATTAAATGGATGCAGATTGGCTGTTGGAAACAAATTAAAAAATGTGGGCGTGGCAGCTCTAATAAAACAAAAACATTTAGTACACACAATACACATGGCAAGTGAAGTGATCACAATTTGGATCGTGAGGGTATTTTAAATATTTCACCAAAACGGTGGGCGGTATTGAAAAGGGGGCATGGCACTTTTCATACAGTAAATTCAAATAACTGTGCGATTGCTCTCACCTGGGAAATATGTTAAGCTTACACCGAGCATCAGGGCTGTCCACAACGTGCACGTTCGATAATTCTACTACTGAAATCGGATCCAGCTCTACCCTTTAATGGACTTGCAATACGAACAAAACTTTGCATTTAATTAGCAGTACTAACAGGAGCGGCTAAGCAGGAGTCCGTTTTTCCCATGCATTGTTAAAGATCTTGTCGATATGATGCGCAGAGTTTTCAGCATTGAGAAGACGCAAGCACAAGCACCACAAGAAACGAACCGTACGAAAGATCGTTCGCCTGGCTATATAATTCACACTCGCTTTTGGTAAAAATATGACAACTAGCCAAATGTGAGTGTCGTTTAATTGGTACCATCTATCAAGTATGGAGCTTTGAAATCATTAACCGCATTTTCATCCACACCCGGATTTGAACTCCCTGAGGTAAACCCAGACAACGATGCATACTACGAGTATGAATCCGAGAAGACAACCACAATTTATGGAAAATAGATCTAAGAAAACAAACATTGTATACCGTTGGGCCCCTGTTGTTGGGCCACACATTTAAATATCAATTTTCATCATCATTTGTTACCTACTTTAAGTCAAATTGTATATACCAAAAGTTCAGTAAAAGCAAATGTAAAAATGCATTACCCGCATCTGTTTTGTGAAACCCAGGCGATTCCGCATACCCCAGCAGTTTGAAAGATCTGAAGCGAAACAGTCCAGTCCAACCAAATTGTGATCACGAAACAGCACCATACCGTGAAAGATCCTCGCTGACTTTCTGCACACCTCACATTTACTACTTGCTTGATTTTCCTCCTCGCCAAGTGCTATACTGCAACCATTCTCCGCCCGGCATCTAAGTCCATATGGCAATTTTACTGCGTTCCCGTTTACCATCTCCCCCCTTTGAATAATTAGCACAGCAGCTTTAAAAGGAGATTGCCCGAGAAAAAGAAAAAACACTTTAAATACCCTCGAGGAGCAACAAAGAGCTCTACTAGGATACGATAATTTTTGCTTAATACTCAAACAAATGGTCAGAATCAGAAGGAGTGACGTTTTATGTGGTCGTATTGTGGTAATAAATTCCCCCAGTAGACTTACGGCATTTAAACGTTGAATTACGTCCGGTAGCTAATTGAATTATGGTAATGGGTGAACAGGAACAGGACCAAGTTCAGCACAATGAAGTGAACATGCCCGATGTGAATTTCGAGTCTTGTTGGGGATAATTTGTTATATGCCTGTTCCGTCCATCACCTGGTGCAAATTATTAGTGAAACGAAAGGTGCGGTATCATTTAGCGCTGCGGTGAAAATAGAATAAGAATAAGAACCTTCTGGTCAAACATGACATCAATAGATCTTTGGATGGTAGTGACCTTTGAAATATATACTGAAAAACGATCCTCTTCGAGTCTGGGTGCTTACGAATTTGAAGTGATTTAGCAGACAGCACATCTCCCTAGTCCACTCTCCATGTACACATAAGTACGACGAATTACACCCCAGGAGCAGTATGGCCGCCTGCTATGCACGGAAATTGCTCATTGCAAATAGATTAGGCAGGCAATCAAGTTGTAAATAACTTGATTGTTGATTGTTGATTGTGACCTGGAAATGTAACCGCCCTCTGTGTGGAGTACATCATAAAAGTGTTAAAATGATGAATGGGTTTTATTTTATGGTAATTGAGCCGAATGGGACCTAAACTAATTTATTGCCCAGCGTATAGCCAGCGTATGAAAACAAAGTATTCCAGTTTCCGATCAAGTGGCATACCCTGCGTTGCTGTGATTTATTTCGATTAGCATAATCAGACCTATTTGTAACGGCTTCAATATTGAATTGTATAAAGCGATTTCACTTGTTGGTGGTGATTTTTATCGGTCCCAGGAATGATTGTGTTGAAGGGGAAACAAAAAGGCAATTCCCTTGTGTTCTTTCGGACTTGACATTGATTATCTGACTGCACTTACGCTTCTCACTGACTACGAGAATACAAACTTTGAAGTCTGTGGGTATAGGTGACAGATGGAATTGGTTGAGTTCATAAAAGAATTTCTGAGCTGTTGGGCAAGAAGTTTGGTGTTGACGTTTTGCTGACACAAAGCGACGATTTCGAAATCAAATACCGATTTAGAGGAGACTTTACAGTGTCTGAAGAGTTGGGGTCTATGTGGTTAAGGGAGACCCTCCAACAGTACTAAAATGAATGTGAATGAACTCATGCGGACAGTCGAGCAATACAACAATCGACCAAACCTAGTGCTTTGAATTGAGAATGTTTAATGCAGTGGGACTAACGCTAATACCTCTTAACGCCATAAACCAGTTAAAACATTTTGAGATGCCGGAGAAGAAGATTAACTTCTTGGTCTCCCTACAAATTGCATCAGCTTTAGGGTGACAAAAAAGTACTATCAACTTGAGCTTGTAGTTTTACCATAACTCGCAGCTTGAGGTCCTTACATTCCGGATATGCTTTTATTTTGAATTTAACAGACCCAATCCGGTAGCTAGCTGTATTCTTATCATATACTGGAGAGTGAAAAAATTAGCTAAAAATTTAAAATTTATCGATTTGTATGAGTCACTTTTGCAGAGGAAATAAAATTTGGGAAGCTTGTATTATGCCACTGTCCAGCGCTACCTATAGGAACACCGCTTCAGCTTCGACCATATGCTCTCCGAAGACCATCAGATAAAGAGCTTACAATATGAGACCTGAGTTAAAAAAAAAAATAATTTTATTGTCTCATATATGGACCTCTATTAGCAGTTTTCTCTTGCTAACTCGTGTTAAGTTCGGAATAGCTATACAAGAGTAGGGTTCTGCATACAAGCTTAAAAAAAAAATTAAAATCTGTTTATTTGACAATTTTTAATTTTTTTTTCTAAAATGCGAGGCGCATATCAAAATATTTGATTTTCCATTTGATTCCACAGAGAAGCAACATAGTTCTTGACATCTTTCTCGACTTTAAAAAAAATAGAACGACATTAAAATTATTTTTCAAAAATATCCCATCTCGTTTTTGAACGAGTCGGTTTATGCACAACCTAAAGATCTGTAGACATTTTTATTTGGAACTTTAAGAAAAAATTAATGCAACTGTGATGATGATAGAAAAATTGAAAAATATTTTTTGATTTTTTTTGCAGATTCTTGGAACCCAAACTTAGAAAGAAAATGGAAATTTTGACTTTTTGTATGTGGATTTGAATACGATGCACGTTAAAACCATACTGAGACCCCCAACTCGTAATCCTCTTGCCGCTGGCCCCCTCAGTTTTTTTTTCAAATTCGCCATTTTGTTTTCCTATCGGTGTTATGTAAAAGAAGAATCCGTGTGTCATGTAAAAACATACAAAAAATATAAAAATAAATGCTGCCAACCGCGGCAGTCGTGGGGAAATGTGAAAGAGTTCGTGTTTTGCTTGATTCTTTATTTTACACACTCGATTTCCAACTCCCTGGATCTCCTTTTATATTTTTCCTTGTAATTGATGAAACTCAAAACCACATTGATAAAATCAAACCACTTCCTTTGACAACTATACAGAATTCTTTATTCTAACCAAAAAAAAAATTAACCTCAGATGTCGAAAGTGACATAAATAAACATAGACTTCATTTTGACATATTATTGTATTAAAAGGCATTTGCATGAGTAATAAATACAAATAAGATTGAATCAAATTGAAATTTGAAATTGAAACAATAAATTATTTAAATTGAAAACTCTATAAACAATAATTAATTTACTCCAACAGTTCGGGAATACCACATTTTTCCATTACTGATTGCCATTGGTTAGTTATTATAAATTGTTAAAAGGCGAATAATTTGATTTTTTTGGTTAGTAAAACCATCTAAATTTGAAGTTCTATATGCTAGAAACATATTAGAACAAACATGGTTGTGTATTTTCCGTTTTTGGCTATCATTAACTTCTATTTCGTGTGTACATTTTTCTTAAATAATGAAGAAAATTTGTTCAAAATGTTTTTGTTTTCCCTTAACCAATCTACATTGTTAATTTTTGATAAATACTTTAAGCAAATGTACACTTATTCCTAAAGAAAAATATTATTCACACGTAACGAACAATTTCAAATTTAATGGATAAAATTCTATGAACACTGCCAGCAACTTTGCCCACAGCGGAAGTGGCTCATATTTTTTGCGAGTGTGTTGCTGAGCCGAAATTTTTGAAGTTTCGTGACATCTGTCAATATGAATTTCTATGTAACAATACTAGCGCACCAAATCGTGACCAATCCGTAAAAATATAGCTTGTAAGCTAAGTAACGGAAAATCTGCCGGAGTTGGTGGTCTCAGTATTGTCTCTGGTTAAAACTATACTCACTTTGTCCGGATGGACTTTTAAGGCAAATATTTGTTTTACCGTCGTGCAATTGTTCGACTTTATTTCATCGCATTCGGCTAACTCATTTCGATTTAATTAGATGTAAGTGCGCTGATGTATTCCATTTGGAAATGATTATTGCTGATCGTGAGTCACTTTTTTTCGCATGCTGCTTCCTTTTCCTCGGCATATAAAGTCGGAAGGACGAGGAAAATCATACGAAAAAGGCGCACAAGTGCATACTTCAAACTTCAGTGGTCTGGGCGTTTCAAAGAAGTCGTGTACAGTCAATTGTTAGTAAAACAGCTCCGAGTGGTGGCTCCCTTTAGAACGCTCCTACAACATTTAAAAAACTTCATTTCACGCAGCAAAAGTGTGTCAAATTGTGTCCTACTGAGTTATCTAGCTGATCACGTAGGATCTCTGGTTCTCACACTCTGAGAATGTCAATGCTATTGAGAGCATGGTTGCCACTTGCAAAAAAAAAATTTCTACCAAAATTGAAAAAAAAAGTAACCAAACCAAGATAAAATTTACAAAAAATCTGGAGACGTTGATAAAACACAAAGAGCAAAAATAGCATACATATATAGTCTTGAGCCAATGTTAAAATGCCCTTTCACAATTCTAAGACTTTTCTCTGATTTACGAACATAATATAAAAAAAAAACGGCATGGCAGTGTAAAAACGTCCATTTGCTTAGTCTTCGGAGAAACTAAAAGAAAAGTGTTTATTTTTATTTATTATAACAGACATTTTAAAAACATAAGTCTTTTAAAATATTGAATTAAGTACATTGGGTTTGCAGGAACTTAGCCAGTCTTTAAGTAGTTAAACAAACGGCTACTTAATAAAATAAAATAAATAAGACTTAACTTATCTACTTTAAATACTTCTGCTTGGTCAGAGCCTTTTTTCTTATAGCAAACCTTTAACAAATTGGAGTTTTATGTCTGCAAATAAATAATATGATTAACTAACCTGTCCAAAGGTTCGTTCGGGTACTTTTTGCAAACGTAAAATTATTAAAAATTTGCCAAGAAACTGTGCGAATGCGACCACGTACTGAGAAAATTGAAAAAAAAAATGAGAGAGAAATCCATTTCCCCTCTTTTAATTTTTTTGTAATTTTCTACTCGCCGAATTTCGACTTACTGAAAAATGAAAACTGACTACTAAGTGACAGCTCAAAAGTTGCACAAGTAAAACTCAATTTATTTTCGTCTTCAACGGTGTCGGAGGAAGAAGTTGTAATTGAAAGATCTCCTAAAACATATCAGCGCATTCAAAATGGTAAGTTTAATAGGTATTAAGCTTATACAAAATTCAATTCCAACTTATTTAGTAACTGCTGCATTTTACGATAATATCAAAATGACATTTCTTAAACTTTTTGTAAGAAAACCGGTCACGTACTTTTCTTGAAATTGAGAGATTTCTCTCTCGATTTTCAATATTTGACATTTTTTATTTTTCCATGCTGAAAGTAAAAGAACGAACCTCATATCTCACAGTAGTTATAAACAGAAACAGAAAATATTTCGAAGTTTACTATCTGTCAAAAGAAGAAAATGAGTGCATTCAGTAATTTTTTGACTTTTTTGAATATGCAAATGCAATGCGTTCACTCAGAAACTTTTTTGAATATGCAAATGCAATGCGTTCACTTAGAAACTGTAAGGCAGCATTTAAACGAGGTGCTAGTTCGTATTTTTGGTGCTCCTGCTCAAGAAGTTACCATAACCAGATAAAAATGACCAAGTTGCCAAAACTCAAAAAGCAAACAAAAATTACCATAGTGGCAACCGTGCTTGAGAGCTGCTTTAAAAAAATCATCCAGTTGTCAATGTTGCTTTTAACTAGTTATATTGCACGGAAGACTACCTTTTCCATGTTCTAGGCCATACTTAGAAGTCCTCTCTTGGCCGTGAAGCCAGCTTAGAACGATGTAAAACTGGCGCTTGCATGAGTCACATTGTTTCCCTAAACTGTACCACCTGCTTGGAGGACATTGCATTTGAATGGAGTGCCTGGCTGTCGATGAAAATTACTACATCTATCGTGGTTGTGATTTTCCGATTAAGTTTCCTGCAGACTACTTAATCTCTACTCACTTATTCCGCCTCTTCATGTGTGCTCCTCCTTCCCAAATCATTCCATCAGATGCGTTATGAAATAATTCCCACCTAAATCCTTCCAAAACCTCTTTCTGCAGGAATTCCATCAAACTTATATGCACGATGACGTTATTGATATTCAAACAACCATAGTTCCATTTATCTACTCACCCTTTGCAAAAGGGACCGCTTCTCCCTCTCATTTTATTAACACTGTCCTCCGTATGTAGAAGTTTCAAATTTCGATCCTTTCTTTTCTCCTACATAGTCGCTAACAAAAGCAGTCCCGCAATAAATAACGTATTGACTTTGGAACGTCAATCGCTTTGAGCTCCTTTGACGGTACTTCGATCCCCAATGGGATTGCCGAATCTAGCAATACATCCGTGTAACGTCATTTGATGGGATTTGCAAAGTATGTGTCCCACAAACTTTCCAATTCGTTATTCTATTATTTGAAACTTCTGTGTGTGTGTGTGTGTGGTTTTTTTTTGTTTTTTGGTCGGAATAGAGGGAGTCCTTGATCGGAAAGTTTTCATGTTGATTTATGTGCGACGCGTCGGTTAGATTTTCTTGCAAATAATCCCTCGATGGCAGTCGATAAGAACACACACGCTCTGCGGGAAGTTGTCTTAGCTTTGAAAGGGGTTGGCGAAAGGTGCAAATATTTAAAATTGGTCCTCCGTACTTTTGTATAGTCGGTGTATCTGTATCGTGGCAATTATCTGATTGTCAAACTGACGCGAAGTCCCTGTATCTGTCTCTGAATTTGAAACCCCCTGATGATATACAGCCATTCTATTGAAAACACAACATCCTTGCCATTGAACGTCTTCTCCACAAAGAAATCTTCAACAGACGAGACTCATGTTGATTGTGTCAAGTGTTGGCACAGTCGCCCATATGTGTCAGAAAGTAGGCCTCAAAATACACTCTTCCCTTGCCATTTAACACCTCGCTCTTGGTCCTTCTAACGAGCTTCCCCAAGGATACACGGGAATCTATGGAAGCAATGTAATTACGCCTTATTTAAGGAGGACGTAGTAAATATTTTCTTCACCAAGTGCATATTTATAGAATTCCATTTTCATTTGACTTAGTCAATACGGGACTATCTTCTACGCTGTATAGATAAACGAAGCCGAAAATGACGACACCCTCTCGCATAAATCTCTCTAATTTATAACACAGAACCTACACGATATAAAGGACTCCCTGCACACACTCGCACAGAACCGACAAAGAGATAACGATGGTAATAAGACGAAATGACTATAGATTCAGCACAGTAGGACAATAATTAAGGACATACCGAGGAGCAACAGAAGCAGCAGACGGCGACAAAAGACAACCTATAAATTGTTTCGAAGAAAATGTTAATATAGGTAGTTACTCAGGTCCTGGGTTTGGCTTCGGAGAACCTCATTCTTGGTTTTGGTTACATGCGAGTGTAGTCCTAATGAGCGCCTGGGTTTTGTTCTATTTAAACAGACGTTTGGGGGGCGTCAATATGGATGAGCCATATAAGACTCAATGTGTAGACGCATTAACCACTCTGTGCTGTGGGTAGGTACCTTAAAGTTTTAATCCTGTCGGTTGCCTTCGGCACGCTGGAGGAGGCTTCTCATCCAACAATTTTACGCAAAAACTTATTAAACGTTTTAATAAGACAAATTTTTAATTGCGTTAACTTTTCAGATATTTTACGTATTGTCTGCTTGGAAATGGGTCTTATTTATTAATGAAAAAAATTAAACCATTAAAAATAATTATAAGGTTAAATGTTTCGGTATTTCATAAATAAAAATAATTTGTAGCTAACTACGGATAGCTGCGGGTTGGCAATTCACAGAAATTCAGACAAATATATTTGGGCTCAAAATATTTGAAGAAATATTCTTTCCCGTTTAATAAGAGCTAAAAAAATGCCTTTTAATTTAAATAGCTGCTGGATGCATTATTTTCAATATAAAGCAAGTGGCTGTGATAAAAGGTGAAGAGTACAGAAAATTCTCTAGCAAAGCCTCAAACCCAACGCGCATTTAGTTATTTTTTATTAACTCTCAGGAAGTGGAGCTAAACCCTTAAACCCTACCCATCCCTGGAGAGACACCATTGCTACCCTGGGGGTCCAGAAAACTCCAGTATATTTTTGTTCTTATTTCAATAACAAAAATGCGTTTTAATATAAATTATTTATTATTAAGATCACACACGTAGTTTAATATTAAAAATATTTTAAAGTTTAGACTCAAGGCATTCTTGGCACACAGACCGGATTGATTGGGTTTAACTAATGGCCGTTTCTTTTTCAAAATATCTCCGAGGAGAACTTGCAGATTTGCAGGTAAAGTTGGCAAAATATTCCTACCCTGGGATCTATGAGACCCGGAAGTTGTTATAACTATGAATGCACAGCACGCGCCATTAAAAATGACCAATGACGAGACGCCTTCTGATACATTAGAGGATTAGCTTGAATAGCGCCATCGTGTGGTTTGTAGTTGAAAAAATATCCACGAAAGTTTAGTTTATGCATCGCACTGGACCCCAGGGTGGGGTTTAAGGGTTTAGACTATTACAGCATTACTTGCATTAAAAACGAGAACGAAGGTTCCAACGAACATAGAACATAGAAGCCTAAGTTACCTTGTGTTGTTGCAACGCAAGCAGAGGTAAATCGAGTTCAACCTACCTAAGGTTACTTAAGTTTCTATCCTCGTTGGAACCTTCATTTTTGTTTTTGATGTTAGGCATCGTTATACTTAGGCTACTATCTTCGGTAGAACCTTTGTTCCCGTTTTCAATGTAAGCTAGATTCGTTTGAAGTGCAGCCGACAAATTGATCGGCAGTTTGGATAGGCTTTGGTTTTTAAAAGTCCAGCTTACGCAAATATATTGACAAAGAGGTGCAGTTTTTATCCGAGAAGTCATAAGCTGCATGATCTTGTCAAGTGAAAGTCGTGTGTGGAAAAATAATATATCTACATTTTTAGAGTTAAGAATAGCTGCACAAGAGTCTTAGCATTTTTGGTACTAGATTTAAGAATCTCTGTCCATTTAGGAGCTTTATAAACAATATTTACTCTCAATAATTGGTGTAAGGTATACAGCTCACTGGATGGGAGCATCGTACTGATATTTATGCAGGGAATATTTTTCCCGCCTCTTAACCATTTCAATTGTCGACAAAAATGAAGCAACATGCGCCAGGCGCCACCATTGCGCAGACATTCCCTAATGAGATAAATGAGGTGATATATACAATTTGTGTGGATCACAATAAGTTTGCCGATTGCGGTGAAATAAAAACCAAGTGTTGCTCCATATTGAGTCCTATGACATTTTGAGAAATGTAAACACCACACATCCACACACAAAAAGAAAATCTTTCCAATTTTATTACATGAGTATAGAACTGGACTGTAATTTTCCCAATAGAAACTGTTTAAAAGTGAGCCCAACGGCAGTGAGAATCTTTGCAGTCATCGCTTTTCAAACTGCAGTCTAAGAGATAAGTCCAAGACGGCGATCAGCTCATCATCATCAAGCTATAAGCAGCGTTGCCAGCCAATTTTGACGAAGAAATGCCTAACTTGGGAAAAAAAGATACCTTTTTTTAAACTGGAACAAAAATAAAACACATACCTATACAAAAAAATAAACAAAAACAATTTTTATTTCCAAAAAAAAACATAAATTATAAATCACAGAAGAAATTCTTATAGGAACAAAATCCATAAATAGGTAGAAAGTATTGAACAAAACAGACCTAGTTCTGGCATCACTGGCTACGAGTAACGAAATTCGATTGAAACTTAATTTTCTGCTGACTGATTTCATTTGGCGAAGAAGTGCTGTAAGTCGTTCTATTTATTATCAGATGGAAGCTCTTTCAATGAGCTTCAATGTCAGCTTAGTAGGTAAATGTGAGCTGACGGAAAAATTATACAAATCCAAAGTGGACCTTGACAAGTCTGTATTCTGGCAACAATAGCTGTTTTTTATTATCAGCTATGATCCATATAGATCATAGATTTACATGCACTTACAACAACAGCACATGATCCTGCTTCTCATCGAGATCACGAATCATGATCTGAAAATGATTTCCACTTTTTCCCACTAGGTGGCTTGTTTTATTTTTAAATGTTGGTATACATATTAGGATTTCTTTCATTTTACCTAGATAGTCTTTATAGTACGGGATGTCTACCATTTTGTTGTAAACAATGGAAATCGATAAACTATAATTGACAAAAAAAAAAAAAAAAAGCTTATTAATATAAAAAATATCGGATTACTAATGATTTACGAAACGTATGAATTAAAAGCAAATTGTAAGCAGCAAAACATAAATGCGTGAGACATATCAGGGTATATCAGGTAATTTTCGTTGGTTGTGTCTATTAGACTTTTTATTTTTATTATAAATAAACATTATTCATGTTCTCGGCTGACGCAATTGATTTAAAATTTTCTAATAAATTATTTTTTTTTTTTAATAAGCGGAATTTTCATGAAAACATTATAGGTAGGTATAAACTATAATTTCAAATCTTAATATTCATAATCAATTCTTCTCTTTAAATTTTGCCTCTTCGCCAAAAACAGCAAACGAAAACAGACACAATAATTATAGGAACAAAAATATCTTATTTTATTTCACACATTATTCCTTTGTTTATTTATGTTGATTTTTTAGAACGTGTACCAGGGATGAAAAATGAGCTGTGTTGACTGTAAGCAAATCTTAGTTCCGATTGTATTTTTTCGGGTTCAATTGTATTTTTTACTTTCGTATACGAATAGGAGAAAAAAAAACGTTTTCGTACAAAATTTCGAATGATTTCGAGCTGTTTATCAGTTCCATGTCTCATGTAATATCACGCAATTCAGTTCGTCTAGCCGGATAATTTTCAAACTTCGTTTTTAGAGTTTGTGGGCTTAAAGTTTGAAGCCATTATTTTGCACGGCGAATTTGGATTTTTCAAATAGTATTTTTAACGAAATCAAATTGTAAGTTCCCTAAAAGCCCTGAATATGCCTTTCAACTTGTTTATCTGCATAATAATGAACTTTCACTATCTCATCTAAATCAATTCCAATTACTTTAAAAACATTTGCGAAAGGATTAACAATTTCACTCAAAAATCTCGTAAGATTCAAAAGTTACAAAAATTGTATATCGTCATCATTATATACACAGAACCTGTAAAACATTCTAACCGAAACTTTTGAATAATGGATAATAGCACTAATTATGGATACACAAATAAAACAAAAACCCTTGGAAATAAAAGAAATAAAATTTGACTCTAAGTCCTCTTTTATTATACGAATGATTATTTTTTGGTAATAGAAATTGTTGCTTAAATCAAATTTCCTTTTTATGTGCATTTAGTGCGTTGATATTCATGGTGAAATGTAGTTTGAATGATTTTCTGCCAGATTATTGATAGTTCAACAATTTTGGCATTTATTTCCTTTTACGCATGGAAAGTTATTCAAAAATTTAAATTCCCACAAAAAGGTAGAGATATCACCATCACGATGCAGGAACACTGCTGGGTGTCAGTTTTTTATTACTCCCGCCATTTAAAATTTCTCTTTTTGCTGCTTCACACGCATTCACAGATAGGAAATTTAAGAGAGAATTTTCTTTTCAAAATTTGCGGTGGGAATCGGGTAGGTGCGCGGGAGCTGACGGTCTATTTAATACTTAGTTTTTGGATTGAACGGAACACCCCAAAACAACTCAACGTTGTTTAGTGAAGGTCCAGCCCTTTTTGGGCTGCTAGTGGACAAATGTCGTCCCCGTGGATCAGTAATCAGTTGACTCGTACATCATTTCGCTCGTAGATCAGTTGGTCCGTCGCTTATCTTTCAAATATGTCTAAGCACAGAGGCTCTGCAAACATTTTTCTGAAGCTAACTACGAGTAGTTAAAGGCGACATTGCCTGAGGATCATTTGTCCGTGTACCGCTGCTTGTGATGTAATAAAACAGTCCATTTTCTCTGTCTAATAAGCCCCGTAGTTCAGTTCCCTCGTACACAAATAGCCCTGGGGATCAGTTGTCCCGAAAAATTAATGTCTCCTTGATAAGCTGTCGCGTACATCCATGATCTCATTGATAAGTTGCTTCGTATATGATTTGTACTAGATTTTTATTCAGCTTTGAAAGGTTTTCTAAGACTTCATTATGAAAGGCGATATATTCTGTGGATCAGTTGTCTCTTCCCCCGCTTTAAGCACTTCCAGCGAGCGTTTTGCAAGTCTGTGTGTGTGCTTCCAATGATCTACACCACTCCCTTGTCCCACAGTATTCGCGTCTTTTTATACTCCCTTTTTATAGCTTTATCCACATGAATCGATTGTTGAAAAATCTGGCACTGAAAATGTCTAAATATAAAACTCTAGGTACCACTTCCAACTACGATTCGAACTGATATTTCGCAGCGAATCGTAAGTAAGTCCTCCATCAACAACAACAACAACTGATTATGTGCTCCAAATTACACACCGCCTTGCACACGCATTCAATTTACGCACATTCGACCTCCTTGTGTCGGACCCACGCCAGACCGCCTCTTGCATATCGCAGCAAATTATATATTCCCTCAGATATCGGCAACCTGAACGCACATTGCCTTTACAATGTTTTTATTTTTCCAGCTGGGGCGCATACACATATTAACGCAGGAGCCTCGATTATGCTGTGGTTGGATAGCAGTAACGTAGCTACAGTCGTACTTCAACTGAAAGTCAAATTACGCGCAATAGCAAGCCTTCCAACGAGAACAATCAGCACTCTTGAGTGCACATGTAGTATAGTTTATAGTCTACACTCTGCAGCAGCGAACAGTTTGGAATCGATTGAGGATATGGATGCGGGGATGTAGAGAATTGTGTGTTGGAGGCATTCAGAGTCAACATTTCACAGATGATTTGGTCTTCCATTACGCATTAGGGTCGGGTCGGGGAAGTACTTTAAACGTTTAATTGACTGAAACCTGAGTGAACCCATGATGTAGTCGGTACGTTTAGACTCCGGACCTTGTCTGTCTCTTGTAATTTTCCAATTATGACCGTTGAAAGTTTCATGGCTGGTTTCGGAATCTACTAATCGTTCTCAGCGTCAGATTGTGCTGTGCAGCGCTCTCGATAGCAGATTGGGTGAGATTAATTTGTATATATAGAGTGGGGGTTGGTTTATTTGTCAAAGTTATATGGCAAGTGCAGAGAAACAATTTATTAGCAGTAAAGGAGCCGTTCAGGAACTCTGGATGAGGCTTAAGTGACCTGGAGTGCTTTCTTCTACTATGTAGTCGCTACTCATTGACAGCCCTTAGGTTATTATCTTGGCCAATGATGCTACATCGTCGTTGCCTCTGCTGATGACAGACGATTGTTCCAAGTTTGAAAAATAGCTCAGTCCTCTACAGAGAGCTCTACTCCAAGCTTTTGCAAGGCCCAACAATGAAGTTCCGTCTACAATACCAAGTGATTCTAATTTTGTTTCTTTTTTTTGGGAAGAAGACTTCTAAATCTTTAAAGCTATCACCTTAGTCGAGAACAGTCAGGCTGAATGTCTCTTAAATATCTGTCATCCTCATCCTTGATAGAGGAGAATTATTTTAATAGAATATTGGTCCTTCCTGACCTGTTATCGAATCAGTCCTAAATAGTCCAGGCGAATAAAATTAACCGAAGATATCATACCGGGGAAATGTTTGCTCAACTCAACTTAGTTGTGAGAAGAAGACAACGCACTTTAACGAAATTTTATGAATGAAAATTAAGTTCGGACATGATGCCCTTTGATTTCTTGCGGCCCCACTGGTCGATGTTTCCTCGTGCTCATCTGCTCGCCACTTCGGATGCATTTCAAGGGTAGCGATCAACGAAAACGAGGCTATGCACAATGCACATTATTCCCCTCGTTTTTTTATACAAATTTGTTTTCGATCGCAACCACCGCTACGTTACGTAGGCGACTCGACGGTGGTTTACCCCATAGCTGCTCTTGTGAATATGCACGTTACGCAGCCGACAGTGTTTTCCATCGTCGTCGTGCCGTACGTCTACGTATCGTTGGATTGTTGCTGCTGCTGGGCTCTGGTGCTCGGTCGCAACCACCGTTACGCAGCCCACAGCCACAGTATTTTTCATCGTCATCGCTACCGTACATGTTTGGTATGGGTATGGCTGCAGCCTGGTCTCTGACTCTGGTGCTCGGTCGCAACTACCGTAACGCCAACGGTGGTGGTATGTATGAAGTCGTCTTTCTTTTGTCTGGTGTTGGTTGTGATGTTAGGGTGACCAACTAGACTTAAAATTCAAAGGTAACTTTATCATACACTAATTCCAACAAATAGCGTTCTTCTCTGAACTTCAAAACTGAAGCCCCCTATGAACATTTACAAACCATTTGAACGAAAAGCCGTAGTAAATAAATCAAATACTTCCGTTCAGCAACCCTAATTATAAAAATCTTGAAGGAAAAGCTCTCCGCAGAACAGAATATAAGCCGCTTATTTACCTAGTCAGCGTAAGTGGGTAATAATTACTGAACGGTATTCCAAAAAACCCCAAGAAAGTCCTTACATAAAAAAGAAATAAGAAAACAAGAAAATTATACTTGAGGGTTTCCGTCCCGCACACCGACTTGCAGCTGTTAACCTCTTAACCACTTTTTGCACCTTTTAACCTGTCCAAGAATTCCCGGCTTTGCCTTTGGTATAAGATAGAAAGGGCCAACAGCACCTGTTGAAAGTGCAATTAATTTTAATAATTGTAGTGGGTCTTAAGACCATCGCATAAGAGAGCTTGCTCGTACAGGAGAGGCGGTGAAATTTATGAATTTGCGCTGCAAGGATCCTAGGTGGAGGTATATGAACCGCCACTGATGGCACAGGCACACTGGGTAGGTAGGTGACTTAATTTATGGTCCTGACCCTGATGTTGCTCTCTGTGTTGTACGCCAGGTGACAGTGAAAATATGAATTATGATTAAGAAGTGAAAGTTTTGGAATGTGATCTGGCCCACGAGACAGTTCATTAAAAGGATGATGGATTTTTGTATTCTCAATGTCAAATGGTGTGGTGTGCGGTTTGCGACGTTTTTCACATTAAATTCCAGCTGTGAAGCGGGCATTTTTTTGCAATGTGCTAACGCAAAGAGGTAGACGGCACATTGCACAACCGCCGCGTCTTCGGGCCACCCTTGTATGTATTTTGCCTCACTGAAGTGTGTTTTTTTCTTAAAAAGGAGTTCATATTCATCCAAGAAGTCGTGAAATAATCACTAACCGCACCTCCAACCACTCCACAATTGATTTATCATATCCACGAAACTATTTCCATATGCACAAGTTGTTAACGCGATGTCGATCTCATCTTGCGGAAAGCAACTGTTTACACATCCGACAGCTGCAAAGCTATACCTGCCTGCCTCCTTTTCAAAAATTCAGCAGTTACGCGTGTTTTACTATTAATAAGAACGCCTGTTCGCCAAACACCCACATAATATCCTAAAGCGGAATTAAATTTGAGTGACTTTTTGGAAATAGGCACTTATCACGCTATTACCACATATATACTGTTACCGCGCTCCCCGTTCAAAGGTCCCCCTTTCAACATCCAGCCGATGTGCGGTTGGTGTAAAATCCTGGTATTTAATTTGTTATGGATTCGTTTAGGTGAACTTGAGGCAATTTGGTGGCGGTGCCAAGAAAACGATGGTACACCACAGTACCTACTCATTATTCAGTTTAACCTCACATCGCACCACTTATGCCGTATCGTATTATTATGTTTTTAAGCTGTAAGAATATTGGTTGGGTATATAGGGGAAGTTCTGTTGTGGGCTTCCTGAATAAATTTATAATGACTTTTAGCTGCGTATACGAAAATTTAATTTGAGACAATGCGGGCGGAAGTGGGGTTTTTGGAATTTACAAAGTACGTCATCTTGTCTGGTAACCTTGTGATAGTCATTACAAATATATATCGAAAGAGCTAGAAAGATCCAGTCAAAATTTGCCCACAATCCTTGGAAACAGCCTATTGATGTGCAGTGCGTTTTTATTTTGTTTGTAAATCGAAAGCAACTCGTACGGGATCTCATCTCCGTAAATCCACCTTTCATTTGGTCAATATTTCATAAAAATACCTCTTTTTGTTTAACGCCGTAATCGGTTCGACAGAAAAGTGCGTTCTTGCTCGTTTTCTTGTACAGGGTGTGCCATAATTTATATCGGTGTGTGAATATTGAATAACTTTGACATTTATCAACCGATTGACTAGAGCAAACATGTTTTTAAACGTTAATTCTGTACAGTTTTAACCATGAATCGCTTCACACCGAAACAACACCCCGAAATTTAAAATAGTCGTTTAGTTGTGTTAACTCAACGAATCGTCGAAAATATGATGGCCAACAAGCAATGTCTGGCAACACTTTTTATTCGCCGTCGATATCGGTGGATGTTCACTGATTACGTTTGTCAACAAATGTATGAAAAAGGTCTTGATGGTTACTGGTTTCAACAAGACCGTGCGCCATGCCACACTGCAAATCAAAGAATGCAGTTTCTGTAACGAAAAGTCCCTAGGCGTGTTCTGTCAAAAAATGCCGACATTTAGCCAATAATAAAATATTTTTAGTTTCTACTGAAAATTTTAGTATAGTTCAGAGTGGCTTTATTTTTTATCCATCCAAAATTCGCAATTGTGAGCTTTCGCAAAGTCGAAACTTAAATTTTTTATTAAACTATCCAGATCTCCACATTTGACCCCTCCGGACTTCTTTTTAAGCCTCAGATCATTGAGGAGCTCAAGGTAAACATTCGGGCCGAGCCGAAAGTGACGGAAAACGCAGCAAAAAGGGCACCATTTGCTTTTGTCAATTAGGCGTCCTCTTGATCGATGTTGTATTCAAAAACTAGTCGAAATAAATTGTAAATAACCAAATTAAATAAATAAAGTTCTCCACTATATGGATGGATCGGATGTTATTTTTAAATTTATTCAATATCCACATTGGACACATGCCGTCATAAAAGATGGCGCACCCGTCATTACAATGAGAGCATGTTTTGCTATGCGTTGAAGGCTAGAGGTTAGATTAGTCTACAAGTCAAGCTGTTTTTAAGGATTGGGGTCAAAATTATTTTTACAAAATCCTGCTTTCAAAATTTTGCTTTTCGAAATTCTGCTTTTTAAAAATCTGCAAACATTAAAAAATTGTTTGGAAAATGTTAAAAGCGAGCGCTTTTCATATTTTAATTGGATTCTTTTTTTTCAATTTGTTTTTTTTTTTTTTTGTTTCTTAATATATTTTTTTTTAATATTGTTTTTGTATTTAATTTTTTTCAATTTTTTATGAAAATATTTTGGTTCTTTTTAATTTAAATTTTATTTGTTTAATTTTTTATAGATTTAAGTTTGTTTTTTTAATGTCCTTGTTTTTTTTAGTTTATATTTGTAAGTTGGAAAAAAGTTAAATAAGCTAAATCTTATTTCTTTAAATTTATAAAGCCAAATTTTTTTCAATATTTAATCCAATTATTTTGTTTCTTTCTAATTTAAATTTTATTTGTTTAATTTTTAGTATGTAGATTTAAATTTATTTTTTTAATGTCCTTGTTTTTTACGTTTATATTTTTAAGTTGGAAAAAAGCTAAATAAGCTGAATCTTATTGCTTTAAATTTATAAAGCCGAATTTTTTAAAGCAGAACTAAAAATAAACCGAATTTCGTAAATTAGAATTTTCGTGAACAGAATTTTCAAAGCAGAATTTCGCCACGCTCCCTGTTTCCACTTTAACAAATGCGGTAACATTTTGTCAGTGAAATTATAAAGTCATCTGCGTAGACACAACGTACCTGGAACCAAAGTTATGCACAACAGTCTAGACAGCATCGATACATAAGTCACTATCCCTTTCCATTGAATCGTAACATTGACATCCATTGCCATCGTAACATTACAGAAATGTAATGTTGTTATCCAACCCAAGTATGTAAGCACAGTACTTGGATGGAATTGTATCCTGTTGAGCACACATAATGGCATAATGGCATAAGACATAGCCATGTCGACAGCTTTCGTCGACTAGGCAGGACATACAACTACCTATACTTGTTTTCTGTCAACATAGCAAGAAGATTTGACAGGACGCTAGATATGGTTTTAGAATAAATTATATTCTCAGTATTTATTTGCCTTTTTTTTTGTTCTTTAATAACAAATAGTACACAAAATTGACAACCATGTCCTGAATTACGTAGGCAAATATCTCCATCCGTCGAGAGATTCGCGTCAGTCGCTCTGATTTGCAAATTTCCATTCTTCAGTTAGTAGTAGTAGTAGTTCAAGTACCAAGCCAACTGTCAGTGTAACAGATAGAGATAGTACACTTTCGACGAAACGAAAGGAGCCAATCAAAAACCAAAAAATACTTTCACACAAATTTAAATAAATAAATAAATGCTCGCAATGAAACCGCATACATGGTTTTGACGTAACATCCCTCTAACAATTTGCAAACAAAAAAAAAAGGTCTAGTACCAGCCCAAACACAAACAGACAGCAGTACATTCCACCAATTAGAATTGTTCCGATTGTCGGTGAATTTTTAATATTATATATTCTCATGCTCGAGGCGATAAAAGTAAAATCCATGAATATATTCACCACTTTAGTACCACATTTGTGGATTATTTACAAAGAAGTGAGCAGTAAAATTATTAGTGAGCTGAATATGGAAACAATGTGTCTAGTGATGCAAGAGCGCCTCAATTTGTACGTGTGTCAAAATTGTGCACAACTGCACCGCACACATCATGGAAGGAGCTTTGTTATTTTGTTGAAATATTTTAGCTGGACCGTTGTGCATAAATGAGCTGCGAGCAACATCGAGTTGAATTAAATTTTATTATGCTTTACGGGGTACGTTGGTAACAAAGGTAAATAAATTTTTGGTCAGCGCTGGTGTGGAAAAATGTGTGCGATATCCAGAGTACATTTGAAACTATGTGCAGCAGTAAATCTAAAGTAAGTAAAACTAAATCCTTTTAAGCACCGAAAATGCTGTGCTAATTTAATAACAGATGCATGAGGAGATATTCATTTCAGTTCAGAACTGACGGAAGAACATAAGTAGCTGTCGATGATTATTCGCACTCGCCTCTGGTACAGACGAGAAGGAAAATGTTGTCAAACAGCCACCGAAACATGATGTTCCTCTTGATATTCACATTTGTCATTGTCAGCTTTGCTGAATTGGCGGCCATTTTCCTTTGACATTCGCCTTCATGCCAATCATTTGACACAAAATACCACTGAATGCACTCTTTCGTCGCATCTGGTCACTCAACATGAATTGTAACTTTTTATCACTCGTATGTTGTCCACCATGAGTCCATTTAATGGTTTTCAAAAAAAATTTGTTTGTGTGGGGGAAACGCCCTTCGTTCAGTCTGGTCGCGTTCTATTTTAGTGCTCGCTAGTTTATGTATTAGCTATGCGAGTGATTCTCTGCAATATTAGATTAGTTTCCTTTCATTTATTGAATATTATAGGCGCCATCAATTCGGCAGTCATTTTCAAATGTTTTGAAAGTTTTAACCTATTACATAGGTAATAGGTATCTTAGGTAGTTGTCAAATGGGCCTTTGTTAACATGACTTTATTTATTTATTTCATCTTATAAGTACAACTAATTTAAGATTACTTTGCAATAATTTATAAAAGAATGCGATCATTGTTACAAATTATAATTTACTTAAAACTACAGATTTACAATGTTCTCTACTCATATTGAAATCAATTAGGTTTTTGTATTTATTGTAATTTACGCAAGCCATAGTGATAGGATTATTCAGCCCATAATTAGTTCTGTGGCTAGGTGGCATACAGAAAAAATGTTCCCTAGGTCGAAGAACACGAGAAGGAGCATATATATTAAATAATGACAGCAAAAACGAACAATCAATGTGACCAGTTAATACGTCTTTGGCAAGCATTGCGGAACATTATATCCTTCTTTTAGAAAGAGGTTTCAAATTTAATAAGGAACATCTATCGTCGTAGGTTGGAAGATTATTGTTCCAGTCGAACTTTCTTAGAGCATACCTAGTAAAGCTTCTTTGAATTTTCTCTATGCGAGATTCAGCATTGCGGTAAAAAGGATTCCAAACAACACAGCAGTATTCCAATATCGAACGAATCAAAGTAAATATTATAGAGAGTTTTAAGTGTATATGGATCATTAAAATCTTTAGAGTTTCGAAAAATGAAACCTAGCATTTGATTAGCTCTGCCAACTATTTAGTCAATATGCAAAGAAAAGTTTAGTTGAGTGTCAAAAATGACCCAAAAGTCTTTTTGGTCTAAAACTCTACTCAGTGTTGTCTTTTGTATTTTATAATTAAAAAAATATAGGGAACTTTTTTCTACTAAAAGTAAGAACCGAACAATTCTTAATATTAAAAAAAAAGGCCATAAAGAACACATAAATTATTTAAACCGTTTGAATCATTTTGTAACGCTAAGACATCTGACATACAGTTTATTGTCTTGTAGATTTTTAGATCATCTGCGTACAAAAGACATTTTGAGCTTGATACGAAAGAGGGTAAATCATTGATAAAAAGCAGAAATAGAAGAGGACCAATATGACTTCCTTGGGGAACACCCGAAAAAACGCGGAAACAATTTTAACAAATTGTTTGCGATTGGTCAAATAATTGCTAAAATACTAGAATGAATTCTAAAAAGTTTAAGTTTATTTAAGAGAACATTGTGCTGCACACGATCAAAGGCTTTTGAAAAATCAGTATATACGCAATCTACTTGGATACGTTTTTCAATATTTTCAAGACAGTACTTGGTAAGAATAAACAAGTTTGTAGCGGTTGACTTACCACTTACAAACCCGTGCTGAAGTTCAGAAATAAAGTTGCGAACAACTGAGTACAACCTTTTTTTAACAGCCGCCTCGAATACTTTAGGAAACAATTGTAGCTTTGCTATAGGCCTATAATTATCCATACATCTCTTTGAACCCGATATGAAAATTGGAGTTAATCAGAAAATTTATCGAGTACAAACAAATCGACAAAGCCAACTTTCCCATTTAAAACCTTTACGACAGACGGATACACTTAGAAAAAAATTGGAAACCATATATTACCTACTTACAACCAAATACTTGAAACCGCAAGTCACTGACATTTCGTTCGCAGTTCCACAGACACAGTATCACAACATCCGTATCCGCCCAACCGCCAGTCGTTAGAAGGCGTAATGTCACACTTTGATGGATTATTGACGACTTTTTAATGTATCATCGGGTATCATGTGAACGTGTGCCACCCATCCTACACTGGTGCGCGCAATAAACCTGTTTAATGATAAAATATGATGTTTCTGCCAACGACAAGATGACATATCGTTTGCCTAAATCTACCCGAAAACCTGATGCTATCGGAAACGACATACGACACTCCTGTGCGGGTATTATGCCAGGTGTCGCGATACTCGAATATCAATGGAAATTGAAATCAGTTTCCGTAAACAAAATTTCACGTATCAATTAACGCCAGAGGCTAAACTAGGCGACGATGGCGCCTCGCTGGCTGGTCGGTATGGCTGCGCATTTATCATTCGGCCATTATTGGATGTGGGAACTGTTTGAGAAGACCAGCGACCGTCGACATTTAATTAAACCCACTGTAGGATGGGGTGTATAGTATTCAGCGACTCACGAATGATGTGATTTTGTTTCGGTAAGCACACACGCACAGGCTCGAACTAAATTTATTAAACTTTAATCATAATGACATCGGAATTGGACCGCGCGTAGCTATGGGGCGAACAGAACACAATTTCCGTTTCATGAATATCTCATTAAAATTAAGGACGTCGCTGTGAATTAAGTTCAAACTGACGATTGAATATACGATTATACGAATTTGACAGTCGTGACGTTGATTGCTTCAGCCGTAACTGATTGACTACTGTTTGGAACAATTTATTGTCCTTAAAAACATTCTTGAAAGTTTTATGAATCAAAATCAGCGATTTTCACATTCACAGAACGAACACGCAAATACGCTATAAAAGCGAAGCAAAGGAAAGTACGCAGTTGGAAGAAGTTAATTCTGCTTGGCACTTCTGAGAAAAAACGAAACGTCAGACTTCGACTTTGAACGATGGGGATGGCCCAAGAGAATCGTTTTGGTTTGGTTTCCGTTTCTATAAAACTCGAACAATTATTGGACAGAATTTTTTTTGAAACAAAACCAACGCTCCCTTCTTAGCCAGAGGTCTGTTTCTGTAAAAAAAGAAAAAAAAAAAAAACGAAACGAAAAACACTTACGCATGTCAAAAAACGAAAGAAATCATGCGAAAGCAAACATTTCCTGCGTGTTACTCGTTTTGTTTCCTTTCTTTCTTTCTTTCTTTCGTTTTTGTAAGCAAACGTTCAAGAAGCAGTTCAGTTTAAGTTGCATATTTTTGGAAACGAAAATTTCTATCGTTTCTGAAGTCACTTGCAGTAAACAAAAGAACGAAAACGTCAATCAGGTAGCTTTGTTTTCATTTTTTTGATTTCGCTCAGGTGAAACTTCCTTTCGTTTATGAAGGTACAGGAAACAAAAACAATTGAACATTTTCCCCTTACTCAGTCATTTAAAGTTACAGTTCCTCAACAGTGTGGCTTAAAAGTAACAAGTCATCGATTAAATGTTCATTTTACAAAATGTTTCAGTATTCCACGAAAACCAATGACGTTCCTATTGAACTCTCGGCACACAGCAATTTGTCCTCAATCATGAAACAATTGAACTAGAAAGCACTTGAACCTCAAGTGCCCTGCACATGTTCACTCTCTCGCCACCCCCATATTCAAAACTCCAACCCTGTCCAAGGTTCACAATAAAATAACAAATTCTCTCGAAACCAATAACTAGACCAGCACAAAATCCTCTGCTTGCTTAGCGCTCCAAACAATAGTGCCAGAGTGTATTGGAGAAGTTTCGAATATATAAAATGGCAGGCAACTACTACCAGATGGCCATTTTTTTTTTACTGCACTGCAAACTAATCGAATTCTTTTAAGTACATGCACTCAAGCTGAGATCGGAGTGAGCCTATGTGGTGGTGGTCAGTAAGTTTGGTAAATAATCGATTTTCATGCGGTTTTCCAATCCGACGTGAGTGACAAGTCCTTGTCGATGCAAATTATGGTCGCTTCTGAAATGCAAACAAAATGCACCACACCAAAACACAGTCGCCTTTGTCAACACTCTTCTCTGTTGTTGATGCTGAAATTTCGATGGCAAGCCGGCTAATGACTTTACACACATCATGTGCCTGTTCATTGTAGGTATATACATTCTAGATCGATTGCTGAGTCCTTGAGATTGTACACTCGTGGCAGTTGGGAATCTGTGACTTGCTATATACGACGACGTTTGTGTTGAGTGAAATGAAATATTTGATTTATCTTTCTGCGGTTCTATTTTTGTCTTTTTATGGATGGAAATAAAAACAGGCTGCGGTTTGGAGAAGGGACTCTCATATATATGCACTCCAGCTTCACACAAGGCCCTTGAACGGCAAATAGGCTGACAGTCACGATTTTCTCTTGCTACATATTCTATGGTAATGTTGATTTATTTTCGTTGCTTTTTCGACAGTCTGATCAGCGGGTAAGGTTTCCAGTCTCCTGGTAGGCCGATGTCTTCCGAGGTGGTTTTACGGCGGTCCAAGCGGGTCGATTGTTCTTTTAGTTCGCTGCTTACTAATGGTGGAAAGGGGGCTCTTATCCCATTGGCTTTACAAAAGGACACAAAAAAATAGACATTGCATTCTCTGAGTTCCCGGTCACTTTCTCTAATCTAATCGCTCTAATCAAGCGCTCTGGCATCTAAAGGGTGTCCCATATTTCCCGCAAAATTTGAATTTTGCGCCATTTAATAGTACAGTGATGCCAACGGAAAAAAAGATAACAATGTGACAGCTGACAGTTCTGAGCTAGTAAAAATGGAGCGCTATACGAAAGAAGAACGCATTTTTGTTGTTGAGCAATATTTTAAAAATAATTAAGGTTTGTCAGCTATTTCGAAAAAAAATCATCTTCGGTGATGAAGCTCATTTTCATCTTGGTGGCTTCGTTTATCATCAAAAATGTTGCATTTGGGGTTCAGAAAACCCACAAGTAATAGCTACCTCTCGTGAATCCGACAAAAATCCGAAATATCTGACAAAAATCCGAATTGTTGAGAAACAAATGCATCGCATTTTTGGACCATTCTTCTTCGAAAATGCGGCTGGTCAGGCAGTAACAATTAATGGTGTTCGTTATCGTGTCATGATTACCCAGTTTTAAGCACCTAAATTACAGGATATGGATGTGACCAACATGTGGTTTCAACAAGACGGTGCCAAACAGCCAGAGAAACAATTCAACTCCTGCATGAGTAATTTCCTAATTTTGTAATCGGCCATTTTTGCGATCAGAATTGGCCATCCAGATCTTGCAATTTAACGCCATTGGACATTTTTCTACGGGGTTTTTTTTTTTGAAGCCATTGCAAAGCAAAGAAGGCCACGACCACCAACGACTTCAAAGAGGAAATTGGGAGGTGTACACTGTACAGGGTCATTCATTTATGGTTTCAAGTTGATAGCGCTGGCATTTGACACCTGTAAAACTCAGCTGTCATTTGAAGTGTCAAAATATTAGTTGAATGTTTGCCATTTACGATAATGGATTCCTCAATAATCAAACAACGCGTTAAAATTATTAAAACTTACTACAAAAGTGGTGACAATAAGCCACACAACACAACCAATTATGGCTTTATTGCGTGAGAAGTTTCCTGGTCGCGTAATTTTACGTTTTGGCGACTTCAATTAGCCACCAAGATCATGGGATTTAACGCCTTTGGACTTTTTTCTTTGGGGTTTTTTGAAGTCAAAGGTCTATGCAAACAAAGCCCACGACCACCAACGCCTTTAAAGAGGCCACATTTATACGAAACTGTCATAGAAAATTTTAATTAAAGAGTAGGTACGTACTTGCCAGCAAAGCTGTGGGGGCCATTTATCCGACGTGCTATTCCAAACATAACCCCAATCCGTATTCTCTATGAATTAATAAAAAATGTTGGCTTTCCAATTAAAAATCTGTATTTTTCTATCAAAATTAAATTTTGCGTGAACTATGGGGCACTCTTTACATAGGCTTGGTCTTAAAGAAGGAGTCTCTTTCTATACTGTAAGCTATAAACTGGCTCTAAAGGTTTTCAAATGAGCTGAAAAAGTTTCTTAATGTAAAGACTTAAGCCCCCTGTGCTAAAGCGTAACTTCGGCCGCACTGTGACCATAAAATTGAGCGGCTTGTTACTCTCTCACTCACTGCAGGCACATGTCGGTTCTCTCGACTCAAATCAGTCCTGACTCACATACTGTACGTTCCATATAATGTGACTACCTTGGCCCTCCTTCGTTCAGGATGAAAATAGAAATGTTCAAAAGGGACACTTCTTTTTTGCGAATAAAGCAAAGCTCGGCGGATTGTATCTGCCTGTCTAGGTCCATCGCCAGGGACCGCTATCATGCAAGTGTGTGGGTTTCCTTCCTAAAAGCATAATATTTGCTTTGTATCTTTTCTGAATGTGTGCGAACGTACATAGCAAAGGACTCTGGGGCTTATTTGCAGTTTCTATGGCGCTCGGTAAGTTTGACATTTATTCCTATATTTACTTTTCACAAAAAGGCACATGCAACTCCGGCACACTGTCTTCCGTCCTTTGTTGTGAAGTGATTTGTGGTTGTAGTTGGGTTGGGGTTTGGGCAGACTAATTAGAAACTGAGTTGAATGATGAAAAGATCTTCAAGTTAATATATGAGATGTGTGGGCGAGCATTTCATTTCGAAATTCTTTTCGTAGGCGCCAGGATATTCAACGGGAAATGTGTGACATTCGTTTTGTGTGTATATAATGAGAGCTGGTGCCTACTTGTGAAAGAAGTATTTCCGAATAGGAAACACCCCAGGGGCAATGTATATCCGTCAGTTGTGTGAAGTATTTCTGTCCGCAGGGCTTATGAGAGATTGAGTTGATGTGGACGCTGAGAAAAGGTTTCATTTCGAAATGAGGATACCAACCAACTTTTACAATTGTGCTCATCATCAATCAGGAAACGGTCTCCTGTCGTCAGAGCTTAGTTTTAACCACACAAACCTCCTCCGCATATTGGGCGTAGGCCGACACAAAAATGTCATGTACCTTCCCACTGCATACAATTGGCACAGTGATATATAGACAGAGGTCAGATGCACACCCAATCGAAGCCATGTGCCGCACAACCGAGCATCGACTCGCTGGCAGCCATACAATTGACTTCGCTGAAAAGAAGCTACTAATTTGCGAAGCTAATTTTGTTGTCACTAAAATTCATGATCGCTCTTTGTTTGTGAAGACACTAGGAGCCGGTTCGAAGTGGTATTCGCGGAGGTCAACTGCGAATGTACCGATGTCGGCTACCATACCGAGATAACTTCCTCAAATCGTTGCCCAGAAAACATTTTGTTCGGCAAAAATGAAGAATCACTTTATATTCAGTAAAAATGAAGAACATACATTTATTTATGTGAACCAATTAGCATTTTCATTCACATAAATGAACAAAAATGATCATGAAATGATTTGAGAATTCAAATTTATAACAGCATTTAAATTTCCTTCACTTTAATGAATAAAATTGACTGTGCACGAGCAATAGTAAAGAAAAAGATCGGGGATTATTTTTGTGCAAGAGAAAACATGATTTGCGCAAATGGATAGTGATAACGGGACCTGGAAATGAAACAAAAAAAAAAAAATAAAAATTCGATGCGTCAGTTCGATTCATTTTTTGCAACGAACGGTGGTCGGGAGTTTTTGTCAGAAGTGATAGACTGAAAAATAATTCAGCCAACTGGTAAGAATATATTACAACTTATTCTTCTTAACAGATTGTAGTTTATTTGACGATATAAATGTTAATTTCTTCAGGAAGCTGATTTTATGCAATTCGGCCGTAATATGGACCCGAAACAATTTATCAAAAACAATTTAAGAAAAGTTTTTGACGATAAAGTGGCCAAATAATTTTCCTGGAGGGGTATATAATACCAAGAGATCTGCACGGGCTCTTACAACCGTAGTTGCCCTACGAATTAAGTTTAAAAAAAAAAAAAAATATAAAAAGCTCACATTAACTAATTTTATTTTATTTTTCCAAACAGATGCATTTCACGCTAACAACAACCTTCCGGAAGAAATTTTTGACCAAACATCGATGAGACATTTTACAATACGCCAACGAGAGACTAAACCCAAAAAAAAACATAAAACATATACAATTTATATATTGATAATGAAATAAAAATTACTTTTTCTTATGTTTTGAAGCTAATTTCGTTTTTTGAATCATTCAAATGAGTTAAATATGATTAATTTTAACGAAGGTATATAGCATTGACTTATTATATATGGACTGCTAGTAGACAACTTCGCGTTGGTTCCAACGTCCGAGCGGAATAAATTGGAAACTCACATCTGACGTTTCCATTTCGTTGCAGATAGTTTTGCAACTGTGTCATTGCGATTAATTGAATAAAGATTTAAAATTAAAAATATATATATTAAAAATACGTTGTCTTAATGACCAGAAGCAAATTGTTACAACAAATTTTCAGTGTCTATAAGTACTTTAAGAAATATAGATGTAAGGAATTTATATGATGAATTAAATTCTCATGTACTTGAATTGATCAGAAATGTGATTGAAATATTCGCAAAGGTGTTTTTACATCATATTTCTAAAATTAATAATGAAAAACAACATAAAAAACTAATTCGCAATAAATATACGAAAATTGTGTAATTTATAGGAAACAATGAAAAACGATTTTTATTCAAATTTTGTTGGTTCTATCTATTATTAATTATTTAAACTAGCACGATTTCGAGATGACACGAATTTCAACCGTTTCACTTGTCAAATCCACTCACGCCCGATAGGTGGCTCTAGCAGTCTATGGAGGAATCCAAGATGGTTGTCATTTTGTTTCACTTATTTTTCGCATAGAACCACGAGCGCTAGTTATGTTGGCGTCATTTTCTGGGCAGAGATTGTATGGAAGTGACATTTCACAGGCAGTCCATATATAATAAGTCAATGGTATATAGACATTTATGTATTCACTCAAGTGAATATTGACTGAATCATTTTTAAATCATCATAAAGATTCATAAATGATATCAATAAATGCTTTATTTATCACTAAAATGAATATAAGTAAGCATGCTTACATTCATTTAAGTGAATGTTTCTCCAATCATTTTTGTATTATTTAAAAGATTCATAAATGAAGGCAGGTTTCTCAGGAAATTGGATTGAAATTAAATCATAAATGAATTCATACAGGAAGGTTTTCTCTTTATTTAAATAAATCATTTATGATTCATTTTTGAAGACAAATGTTTGCTGGGTGGCGATTGATCATCGGAGTACACTTTTTGGTTTGGGGGTGAAATTCCACATCCATCGCCTGCATCGCACTCATTTTGGGGAGCCCCTCACTCTACAGTCAACACAATCCCTGATTGTAGACCATACTTTGAGTCAGACCCTAACAGACCCTTGATTGAAGCTGCTTTTTGAGTCCTTATCCACACTTTCGGAACAGACCTACGAACTACGTTCAAAGTCAGTCTGCTTATTGTTCGACTGAGGATAAGGGTAGCTCGAAATTGCTGAGGTAGTCTTCTGAAGTCATAGTTATGTAGCAAAAATGTTCGAAGAAGCTTGAACCTCTTATCCAAAGTTTGTGTATCTTTAGGTAGACCAAGGTCCGACCGAGAGAAAAAGCAATTCCAAACTAAGAACACCAGAAAAGTAACCAAAAGCATACCTACATGACTTCCATCGACTACTAAATGTCCTTGTCCATCTATCAAATTTAAACTTTCAGCAGGGCCAGCCCGAGGACAATTTGCGTCCATACCTTTAGCGCCCCCTTCATCGGTCAACGTCATTTTCCTTTACGTTTACTAGTCAGTCACCCTGTACACTTGCACCCATTGGACACATGGCATGTCCAGCCCTGGCCTTCGCATTGGTTTCCCATGGAATTACCATACACATTCGCACAATTCAATATTTCAATTTACAACATCCATAGTTAAAAGCATTTTCTGTTTTTCCTAGCACTCGCTTCCTGTGTACACCCTTCTCCCATTCAAATATACATCTATACGTACGTATAAATCAAATTCCGTCTCTGCGGAGATGTAATACATTTAAAGTCGAATTTTAATGATTTATAAAGTGGGTGAATTAGGAAGTTCGTGACCGGAATCCTTATTATGGGATCAGATGGGGAAATCTCCTATCGATTGCATGGCATGTTTCGTAAGAAGGACTCATTGTTTGCTACGATTTGTGCCATTTGTGCAGAGTGATGGTGGTAAGCCTCTGCATGATGCTGCAGCCAACAAGGGCAGTCGTATTTAATCGTAATTCCTTTAGAATAATTTAATGCTTAACCTTTTGATGAGCGGGCCAGAGTAGTCTCTCTATGGCTCCTTCGATGGGTTTTTAATGATGCATTCAAAGCTTGGGGACTGTGGGATGCCTAATGGAATTTAGAGAGTTTCGACTAGACTGGCACAATATGTGTGAGTGTGATGTTTCGTCACGTAGGACTTGGCTTAAAGGTTACGCATTTAATCGTATTGCAGTGGGTTTTGTGTATTTAGTAAACAAATTGAATTGAATTTCTGTGCGGGTTGTTGTACTCACTGGATAGGTGAGATAGAACGGGAGTAGCGATCCCATGTGTGTAACTGTCGCGGAAGAAAGTGAGTGATTGTTTTGACTCCTCCAAATTAGGGATTGAAATATATCGCAGTGGTCCGAATTTGACGATATTAGAGTCCCTACCGAGGAATTACGTTTTAGAAGTCTATTTTCATAGGACGTGCCACGCCCTGTTGAATGGAACCCTCTGTGAAACTCCGTCAGTTTGTAAAGGGCGTGATGGCCATCGACCGATAGTATATGAATAAAAACCACCCTCGATGAAACCTCATGATTGGTGCCCCTCACTCGAACTCATTTTCTGTAACTGAATAGAGCGAATAGCTCACAAGCCTGGAAGCCTAAATAAATATGAGCTGAAATCACAAATTAACCAAATTGAGAACGACAAATACTGCCGTTGTGACTCAAAGGCTGAAAGTGTACACAAAAGCCATTGCTCAACATTTCCCAATGCCTTAAATTGTATCGCCGATTCCTCTCCAAAACAATACAAAAAAGTTTTAAAAAGACAAGAGCCTTTTTAAGAGAGCCACTTCGCCGCCTCTCCTCAATAAATAAATTTTATTTGTGTACGGCAATTGTCAAGCCGCACCCTTCAGTGAAACCCTTTAGAAAACCCTCGCCTTAAATATTTAGTACGTCGTTAGGAAAACTCCATCATTTGCATTTTGCCTCAACCAAACGAAAATAAAAAAAAAATAAAAAAAGTTCCCCAAGAACAGAAAGAAAACCATTTAAGTCCTTAAACAAAACCACGCCAGCACCGAGGCGTAATTTCCTCCGTAACAATGCGTCCGCTGAAGATAATATTGGCTAAAGAAATCTCATTAAAATTGTCAACACATTTCGTACACATTCCTCCATGTGCGCCCACCCCGTGCCTGCCTTCTGGCGGAGGCACATTGTCACTTGAAAAATATCCAGCCTAGCGCAACCGCTTTTATAAAACTTTTCTTATCCGCCTATCAACTAAGGAATATGTAAACACGACCACAGATACACAGATACATAGCTTGATAATTTTCGTAAGAAGCTTATGAATCTGCATAGTATATTAGGACGTTCCGAGCAAGCAAGCCTTTCTTCTACATACTGTATACAGAGGCAGCAGTTGCCTGCAGCGCAATTATGCAAATTCCTTGCTGCGAAACAAAAAGAAGCTTAAGTGGCTCTACATCGTTAACGGCGGCATCCAACATCATGAAAGTTACCTCACCTATGTGCTATATCTGGCGTGTTGCATGATGACGCAAATGGCAAAGTCAAAGACATACTTTTACTGTACGCAATCAACGCGCGCGTGCCGCTGCGGAAAATCCATTGCAAAGGCACTGGGTTAATTGAAAGAAGTTTGCTTTGGGGTTTCTCTTTTTTGTTTGTGTCCTTTTGCCGTCTCCATTATCAAGCAAGGTTTTAAGGAGATAATCCGCTTGTGATACGACAAGTTTTAATTGTGAGCACTTACTTTTTGGGGAGGTTCTCACAAAAGTTAGGGATAAGGCTCAAAGGGGTTCTATGGAAAAAAAATTGTGTAAGGGAATATTGTTGTGGATGTTTTTCGGTCCTAATTAGAGCGGAGGACAGTGTTTGGGGAAAGGGGATTAGGTTTTTTTTCTTTTGAGATATTACTTACCTGCTTTAATTGGCGCTACACTGTGCGGTCCTTGGTTGATGTAGTTGTCCTCTCAGATTGATTGCATTTGTACATAACTGGCTCCGTCAGATGTTGAGGCCGGTCCAGGTCCACCCCGGACTGTAAGCGCCGGATTGCTATTTCATAGCGACTGACAGGGACAAATATAGAGCTCTTAAAACTGAATATAAGCAGAAATTCTAGGTACCTTTCATGTAGCTTGTATAAACGAAACGGTCTGATCAATAAGCAGTGTGGGATCCCTCAAAGCTTTTTCCCGAACGTTTTTCTATGCCAGCGAATTCGGTTTTGCAACATTTTCTCAAATGAAGCTGCGTTTTATACTGAAGATCTTTTCCCAATCAATAGTTGACGATCGTCAATAATTTTCCTAATACATTCATTGTCGGACAAAGTTTGGCCGGTGGTCCATCCGCAATGTCCTGTAGTAGGATCTCCGCAGTGACTAGTTTTGATTGTCGGTGATCGTGTCATTACAGATCTGTCTTTTTTCTAGTCATTTTCATGAACATCGTGTACTGAAGATCACTAAACGATCAGTTGAGGTTCACTTGGCGTTTTGTCGCCAATTCGTAGAAATTCGTAAATGTTGCGCATTGCTTTAGTTGCGTCATGTTATGAAGATCACTTGACGTTCATTTGAAATTTTCAAATATAATCATGTCCAATACTAAACCGCATCGGCTGCTCATCCTCCAGCATTTTTCTTTAGCAGCATATCCGCTTTAGCTTACCATAGGCGGCGGTGATCGCGTCACTACAAACTTGCTCTTTAAAGAGCCCTTTGATCCAATTTCCTGATCACCATCTGTTGACAGGCAAGTTTCTTGTACAGAAGATATGCGGTGAATTGTTGTAACTGCGCTACATAGATTTTAAAGATCATTTGACGATCAGTAGTTAATGATTATTCGACGCTTTCATGTGCTGCTTATCTTAACCGCTTTTCAGAACGCCATTCGTGCCAATCGCATATAGTTTGAGCAGCGATAAGTTAATGTAGCGCATCGGTTTAATTTTATCATGTGCGAAAGATCATTTGGCGATCACTTCCAGATCAGATCAGATCAACTCTTAAAGGGATATTTGCAGTAATTTTCCTGATCATGATCAGCATCTTTTTGAGAGGCAAGTTCGTAAAGGCATCGGATTGCTATTATGTGTCATGTAATAAAGATCATTATGTTGATCAATCGATGTTTTCGAAGGCACTCAACAGTGTGACACCGGCTGACATTCCACTTGTATTTATGTTTACTAGAGTTCGCCCTGTCGTAGAAATCCTAGCATTATACACAAAATATCGCGAAAAAATTACTCGCGGCATTGCATCTCTGCACAACAAAAAAAAAAATCAAGTGAATATGTTGTGTTTAAGGCTGTGAAAGTGCTTCTTAACTTTCTGTAGCAAATATCGGTGGAGGTGATCGCGCCAGCAAAGATTTCCTTCTAAAAGGATCTGCAGGGCAGTTTCTCGGAACATTAAACGTGTAAGTTAAATTTCCATTACAGCAAGTTCCCAAATGAATGAGCTACGTACTGAAGTTCACTTGGCGATCATTTGACGTTGGCTAATTTATGCTCTTACCCAACAGACTAACAGACTTCGAATTGATCGGTGATCCACCGGTGTCTTTCACCCATGGGCGGCGGTGATCGTGCAACTGCCAGCATAGAACAGATCTTCTCCTAAAACGGTCGTTCGGGGCGTGATCGGTGCAAGTCAAATTCAGAAGTCGCCCCCCACAGTTACACAAGTGCCTTGAATCGGTTCCTTCCTTATCTCAGACTTGTGTATTTAAATCGAGTCAGCTTATAGAGATTATTGTCCCACACCAGTGAATAATGCAAATCAAATAGCCCCAGCTCTGTTTGTTTAGTCTCACTTTGTTTTGACTGCAATCACTTCTAAAAGCCTTCCTTGAATCACAACTTCAATTCTGCAAACAACTACCTAAGAGGATAGTTCTCCTTGGTTGGTCAATCGCACCATTAATTCATCAACACGCCTGAAGCGTCTCGAACACTCAAAATGCACCTCCAGGAATCCTTTTCTCTATCCTTTCTTCAAAAAAGAAGAAAAAAATCAAATCTCTCGTTAGCACCTGTTCTTCGTTTTGGGTAAAGTGCATTTTTATTACATTTTCGACAGACAGGAGATTTTCCTCCTGTGATATTTAAATTTTTAGATTCACGGACTGTACCTGGTTAACTTTTCCACTACCGTAGCTTATCCAGTTGTCGGCAGTCCGCACATAACTATTTTCCCATTCAAAAAGAAAAGAAAAAAAAAACGAGTGCATTCCTCCTACCAAAGTGCCTTCGATCCTTTCATTTTCACTTCCTCATTGAAATTGTAAATTTCTGCGCTGAGAATACAAAAATGTGTTTCCTTGTGCTTCCTTCATGCATGAAGCAGAACTTTTATCGTTCAATAGGAAATTTTGTGTTTTTCTTTCTTCCCTTGCTTTCGACTGGTCCTTGTCCCTTTTTGCCCTGTTTTTCTTTCGAATGTTAGTTTCTTTTTTTTTGTTTTGTCTATTCCTCTTAGACGATAGAAGAAAACGTAAAGAATTCAAATTCACTCATTTCCTTACAAAAGGACACAGCTTGGAGTTGTTTAGTTGTTTAGGATGCTTTTTTCCCTTATTCCTTTTTCTTATTCTCTCTATATAAAAAAAAAAAACCCCAAGCAGAAAAGCAGAAGCGAACAAACACATAAAGTAAAAAAAAGAAAACCTTGCCCTGCATTTTTGTGCTGGCGCAAAGTTCTCTGTCTCAGGGTGTTTGCCAGAATCGTTGGCCCATTGTCGAGAGGGGGGCACAACTTTCTTTTTAAGTTTGCTCGTGGAAAGAACTTTCCTTCTATATCCTCGGAAGAGGAATTCTTTTTACTGAATAGGAGGAATACAAAATAAAAAGTTTCGTCCTTCTTGCAAAAGCGAGTTAGTTTTTTTTTTTTGGCAAGAGTGCCAATGGCTGATGGAAGTTAAGCAAGTGAGATGTATTCGCTGTGGAAGCGAGTCGAACTGTGTAAGGCTGTTAAATCTAATTTCGTGACAATTGGTGGATTGTTAATGGACATGTTCGAGATGTGTGTGTGGGTGTGTGTGTGTGTCATCAGGGCGCAGAAATACTATTAATTTGATAAAAAACAAGTTCGTCATGGGGGTGGGAATAGTGAATAGTTGCATTTGGAACATTGGCCAAAGTTAGAGTGCGCTTCTTGTTAGCACGTGTTTGGGCGAAAGTTTGCCATCGACAGATACCTACTTGAAGGAGGCAAAATCTAATTTATGCTATCCGATGCGATGGATATGTTTTTATGGGAGTCGTCTACTTCGATGGAAGGAGTCCTGTTAAACATACTTCATTTTGGAACTCCCAAAGTGTTCGAAAGAGTAAAACAAAACTGTTGCTACTCGCAATGTTTGTTTATCGCAAACACCCAAACATCACCCTATGCGTTCGTCCACAATGTCAGGTGCATTGTACATCACCATAAACATGGCCTAGGCAAACTAATGCACTTTACCCATCAACATCAGTCGCTCCCAAATAGCGGTGGTTGCGACCGAAATATACAAAGGCTTGCACTTGCACTTGCCCTACTAGCACAGAAGCCAACGTACCCACCATCGCGATCGTCGCTCCCAAATAGCGGTAGTTGCGACCGACAACGGCAACTAAAATGTGTTTCAACGAAGCGGTAGTTGGGACCGATGAAGACGAAAGTATTTTTACACTTTCAGTTTTGTTCTATTCATCGACGCAGCAACATAGCAAATAAATTTACTAAGCCAAACTTGGTATTCTTTTTTTTATTTCTTTTGTTCTTCGACATACCAGTAGCAATTATATACGGATAAAAAGCTACCCGCATCAAAAACCAACTAACTCAGCATATCGGAAAGGCAAGAGTACTTCATCCTGGGAACTAACATGTTTGGCAGTGTCCTGAATAACGTAAACCAGTAATCTGATTTGTTAGACACTCACCAAACTAAAAGCGACTCCCTTGGTGTGGACTGTTAACAAATCTTAGTTCCGATTGTTTATTTCGGGCTCAATTGTATATTTTATTTCCGTATACGAGAAATTAGTTTTCGTACAAAATTTTGAACGATTTTGAGATGCTTATTAATTTTATGTAATATCACGGAATTCCGTCCGTCAGCTTCTGAGGCCTACAGCTACAAATGTGCCTTTGTTTCAAACTTCGTTTTGAGAGTTTGTGGGCTTAATGATTTTTCTCGAAAACAATATAATATATGCGATATGTGAACAAAAATGTATTTTAAAGGTTATGGTTAACTTAATTCAATTTTGTACATTGGTTTTCTTAAGGTTATGTACATAAGACCGCGTAAAACAATTTTGTCCATTAGCCTAAAGCCCTGGCAGCTAATGCTATATGTTCAATTGTTTATGTAATTCATTCATGTAACAATAAAGTTGTAATAATATAAAATGCATGAGCAATTTGATTTTTTTAAATTATGCTGTCTTTCGTTTTCCACAAGAATTTAACGATAACAATAGGTAAGTAGATACTTAAACAACTCTCGAACACCAAATTTTCTGTTTTGATTAAAATGTTCGCATGCTCAACAACACGTTGCACTTACTCAATTTTTAGCTTAACAGTTGACGAAGTGTACTTTGTCAAACCAATTAAGTTCTCCCACTTTATTTGCGATCACATACTTTCATTTTTAAAGAAATCAAATTGTAAGTTCACTTAAAGTCCACAATTTGACTTTGAACTTGTTTATTTGCCTAATAATGAACTTTCATCATCACCATTCAATTCGAATTATGTACTTTGAAAACATTTCCGAAAGGATTAACAATTTCACTCAAAAATCTTGTAAGATGCATAAGTTACAAAAATATTTACTCGTATATAGTTTTCGTTATCATTATACACAGAACCTGTAAAACATTCTAAACGAAACTTCCGAATATTGGACAAAAGCACTAATTAAGTATAACATATAAAAGAAGTGTATTAAATATGCAGAGGCCCTTAGAAATAGAAAAGGAAATCGAATCTAAAGTCCTCTTTCATAGAAATGAAATAAATTCAACGAAAGGCAACTTCTGCTAGCTATTTTGACACTGTGTGTATTGAGTTGGCCGCAAAAACACTTTTTGTTTGCTTGCACTCATATAAATCCATTGTAATTAAAACTCTTTTCCATTTTTAATAAAATCATGTTACATGCAAATCTGCGAAAATATTGAGATTTCTGAAAATTGACCCGGATTGGTGACTCCAATCTACAGGGTCCGCCAAATAACTTTTCTTTTTTTGAAAATGCTATAAAAAAAAACTAATGAATATTTTCTCAAATGTCGTTTTTTATTTGAAAGTACAATCCTTCCGTTTAATAATGGAAAATAATTTCATTCAAATGGCTGCCTCGGCTGGCCATGCAGTAGCCTACACGATCGGTCCAATTTTTAAGCGCATTATCGATTGTGTCCAGCTGTATTTCACCAATGGCTTCACGAATATTGTCCTTTAAAGCGTCAATTGTCTCTGGCTTGTCGGCGTAACACTTAACTTTTTTTTGCGGCACCCCACAAATAATAGTCCAACGGTGTCAAATCGAGGTGGCCAAACGACATCAGCTCTGCGGCTGATAATGCGATCTTCAAAAACAGGGCGCAAAACATCGAGTGCAGCTTCGGCTGTGTGGCACGTAGCGCCGTCCTGTTGAAACCAAATGTTGCCAATATCCTCCTCTTCAATTTTTGTGAACAAAAATTCGTTCAACATGGCCCGATAACGATCGCCATTGACTGTAACGGCCACTCCTTGCTCATTTTCGAAGAAAAATGGCCCAATTATGCCTCTGGACCAAATTCCGCACCAAACAGTGACTCGTTTTGGGTATATCGGCTTTTCAATGTATGCGTGCGGGTTTTCTGTGCCCCAAATGCGACAATTTTGCTTGTTTACATACCCGCCAAGATGAAAATGAGCTTCATCTGAAAATATGATTTTTTTCGCACACATTCTGCAACATTACCATGATTTTCAAAGTAATGTCGCAATATTTCCCAGCGTTGTTCAAGCGTATACACAACCATATTCGTTCAGCGGAAAGATAAAACTAATTATCTTATCTGTCAAATCAGACATGAGCTCAGTGTTACCATTCGCGAAAAAAGCACTAGTTGAAAAAAAAAGTTAGATGGCGGACTCTTTATTTCCTAACTTAAAGCCAAATTGAGTGCTTTATTTCTTATAATTTAGACCTAGAGTAGATTTTTATTTCCAAAATAAATAAAAATTCAAAATAAAAAATACTCTTTGAGTGTAACTTTTTCAGGGCGGTTGTATTGTGTAGTTTTCCAAAGTCCATTGTAACTAAAAAGTTACGATCGTAACACCTTTGTCAACCCTGCTCCCTTTCAGTAGGCAAAATGAGGACTAGGCGTAGCTCGTCAGTTAAAAAAAAGGACTTGCATTTTACCTACTACCGATTGAGAAATTTATCGCATTTTTAAATATTCTAAAACCCCTGTAGAGTGTAGAGTGCTTAGCGCAAGACACAACAACTTGCGTCAATTTAACGTGACACGTATCTGTTCGCTCAAATTATACACCTGCTGTGAGATTTTGTTGCCCCGTCTAGTGTCAAACCGATTATTTGAATAATTCCAATCTTCCGGCAATCCCCTCTAGCCAAGTTCTGTGTTAGCTATTATATCTGCATGCGATGTTGTTCTCCTCCTTAGGTATCTTCATCGTTTGGCGTTGTCGCTCGATTAAAATATTCATTCGGCATCAGCCTCATAGGTGTATACACAATCAAACGTGTCTATTGTCATTTATTAAAGACAATAATTTGTCTACATAGATACCCTCATTCACTCGTCATTTAGCATCAAATTTATATATCCCCTTGAAACTTTGGGCGGAATTTGTAATGCAAATGCGCATCAGTCAGTCCATCAAACCATGTGCAAGGATATGCACACATCCTCCGTCGAGAAGGTGAATAATTCATTCACCTTCTCTCGTGCGAAATTCCACCGAACTGAAACATTCCCTCGTGAAATTTGCGTTGTTGTTGTTATTTTTGAATGACAATGTTGGTTTCATGTTGCAAAATGCGAACACACTACTAATAACTAAATTATCCACCTATAGAGCTGGAGATAGTGCCACCCGGATTCAGGTGAGGTGCGCAGTTCATCGATACATATACAGAGACATACATCAGCCCGACCTAATGTTGCATCATCACTATGTTATTTAAACGGTATATAGTGGCTGGGGTTGGATGTTCACTTTGATGGCAGGATAACGGATGGTTTAATTTTATGCGTGTCGAAAGTGTGTCAACAACTACACATTGCTGGCGAAAAGTTTGTCATTGCTTTTGGCAACTGCAGGAAAGTGGAATCACTGGATTTGGGACGAAGGGATTAAATTAATGTAGCCACCTATACCAAGTGGAAGGATGTCCTTGGGGATGTGCGACTTTCATTTGAATTCTGGATTAAACTTGTTGACACTTATAACTTGTAGTTTTATTGTGTTAATTTTGTGTCTCTTTAAAAAAACATCCAACTCTCATCGATCTTGATATTTGTATAACCCAAAACTGAAGTGAAATTTTCTGTTTAAATTAAGAGTGATTGTCATATATACCGATTACAGTAGCACGGGCCAAGTTACGAGCAACCCAGTCATGCACAAATCCTTTGCTGATCTAGTTTTAGTCCCAGAATTCATTGAACACATCACATAATGTAAAATTTGCGCGCTGTGCCAAGCGAGATCCGAATTCCGCCTAAAATCCTACATCCTCGCAAACCCCTTAGGACTTACAACGAAATTGACAATTATCCACCTCGCACCTCCAGTCACATTTTAATTGATCCCAACGTTGGTTTTGTTAACAAATCATGCATATCCACGCGTACAAACGCCTAACCAACCATAGGCACCTGTCAAAGCAACTAAAACTAATTAATTTACCCCAATAATAGCAACTGTGCTCGTCGTTTGAATTATCCCCCAAATAGAGGGAGCAGCAATTTCGCCACTTCAGCTAAAGCGCTGCCTTTGACAAGTTTATTGACGCGATTACAAATTGAGATGATCAAATGCAAATCAACACCAATGTATGCGACAAGCTATACTGCGGGAATACCTCTGGGGGATATGGCGGGGAAAAAAAAAAAACCTTAAATTCGATAACTTTAGCAATTTAAGTCCTCGAGCGCATAATTTGCGATGAAACATGATTTTTGGTTGTGTTTCCGTCGGAGAAGAAACACGACACACTGCAAAGGAAAGGAGGAAACAAAAAAGGAGCACTCATCACGCGATGTACTGTTGATGTCGGCCATTATCCGAGTAAATGAAGTCCTTAAAAAATAAAAAATAAATGCTGCCGTCTCAGGAAGAATTTGCATTTCAGGAGCTTCCTGATGGAATGTACTATCCCATAAAAAAAATGCCTTAAAGGGTACACATCCGTTTTAAGTTATTCCTTCCTCTGGAAGTCTTTTGCCGGTCGGCGAGGTTTTGTGATCGGTGGTGTTAAATACGATGGTGATGAGTATTGTAAACTGCAGGAGCAGGGCGGGGAACTTGTACTCGGAAGGCGGGGATTTGTGCGTTTTCGCATTTGTTCGATATTCATTAGTTGCACGCGTTTCCTGGTACGTGTATATAGCCTGCTAGTCGGCATAAGTATTTTGACGAAACTTTTCTGTGACTATTGAACCTAGCTTTGCTTAGAATCGCTAATAAATTTTATATTGTTTACCTTTTGCATTCTCTTTCTGCTGATAAGGATGCATGCAGACAGCAAATTTTTGTGTGGCATAAGTATTTTGACGGAATCGTTGTGTAAATGTTTTTACACTTTTGAGCACGTGAAAAACAAACAAGTTTTGTTAAAGTTATTAAAAACCATGCGTGTAAAACGGCTGAGTTGAGTTTGGTTATCAGATCTTCAATGGTAGCAAAGTTTAACGCTGGAACGGCAGTAACAGACATTGTAAATGAGTTTAATGTGTCGCGTCAAACTGTGCACTATCAAATTTATAAGTTTCAAAAGCATAATGACAAGGAAAACGAGATTAGGTGCTAAGCGCAAAACAACGCCCACGGAAGGCCGAGTCCTTCTACGGGAATTTAAAGAAAAATATTTTTGTGAAGCCTTAAGAATCCAATCAGTAAGCGCACAGTCCGACGATTCAAGGAAGGGGATCTTAAGAGCTAGGTAAGCTAAGGACGTGCCGTACATATCAATGGCAAACAAGCTTAAAAGACTGGCATTCGGAAAGGAACATCTGCACAAGCCAAAGGAGCTCTGGAGATGCATTCTATGGACAGATGAAAGCTACATTGAGTGTAACTCATAAAAACAAATTTTTTGTAAGGTTTCCAAAAGTAGAAAAGCAAAAAAACTGCCCGTTTGTCAAAAAGTGAGCGGCTTTGTCATGTTCTGGGGATGTGTTGCGTATAATGGGCTGGGTGACTTGGTTCCTATTACCGGCTCGATGAACCAAAGTCAATTTGTTAGTACCCAAAATGATAATGCCTTTCCTTTCGGTGATAGGAATGCCCCATGCCACAAAGCCCGGATAATAACTAACTTTTTGAAGGATGTTGGTGTTACCAGACTTAAATATTATAGAAAACGCCTGGTCTCTTTTGAAATACAGTTTCGTTAAATAAAACCAGAGAGAAGAAAATTTCTGTGGTCACTTTCTTTTGGAAAGAGATATCTGCAGAGATTCTTCAAAATTTAGTGGATTCAGTACCGAGACGCCTTCAAAAAGTTATTGAAGCCAAAAGAGGTTATACATTTCACTAAATTCTTCTTCATTTCTTTACTTTTGTTAAGTTTAAGCTTTATTTTCTTAGCATTACATACTTGTCAAAATAGCATTAAATACTTGTCAAAATAATTACCGCAACACATGACATTACTAATTAATTCATATCTTTTTAAGTTTATATAAAAAAATATTTGTTTGGTTATTTTTAAGTTTGTATTAGTTACATATAAAAAGAAAGAAATAAACAAAAATTCTTTATAAAGTCATTTAAGAATTAAACTAAAAAATTGCACGATTTTTATTTCGTCAAAATACTTATGCCGACTAGTGTAACTCCTCCGACTTCTATTTTAGGCCTAAGACTTCGAGATTGCAAACCCTACATACTCTATCACTGAAAATAAAATACCAGGTAATATTGACAAAATTCGATTGTAAAATTTCAACAAAATTAGTTTTGTTGAACTGAAGAAAAATTGTTGTAATGATAAACGAAATTGATCAATACAACTTAAGTTTCATCAATTTGAACGATCATTTTGTCAAACGGATAAAACATTTACTACGAAACTGCTTTGTCAGATTAAGAAAACACAATTTTCAGTTTGATAAATCAATTGAATAATTTTATTGTTGAATTAACAAAGCTTTTGTTATAACTATAAAAACAGATCCAAAAATCACTTTGTGAAATTGGCAAAAGTTATGCAAAATGTTTGTTAGCCAACCAAAATACAGACATTCAACATTACAAACATTTTGTTGAAATGAAAAATATGCTTGTAGATATGACATAAATTTTGTAGAATTAGGAAAAAACATTGTAATCTTTTGAAAGCAATGCTATTGATGGCGTCATTTATATTTTACACGCGATCAACAATCAACAACTAGTTTATAGATTCAACAATGTTTGCTGTTGATTTAACAAAATACAAACGCTGAATTGACAATCCAATTCGATACTATTAACAATTTTTTGTTAGTTTGACAAAAAGACAAAGACCAAATTGATAAATTTCTTGGTAAAAGCACCAGTTAATTGTTGATTTTACAAAACAGCGATGGTAGAATTGGCAAATCCCCTTTATAAAATTAACAACATTTTGATTAATTTAACAAATTATTTTTATACGCACAAACAAACGATTTTTGTTGACACAACAATTTTTTTATCATCACAACAAAAGTTTGCAGACAAGAAAAAACTTTTTTCAATTTGACAGAAACATTTTGTTGGACGTATATTGACAAAAAGTTTGTTGAATTGAGCCTAATTTTTATCAAATATAACAGGGTTTTATTTTCAGTGACCTGATGGTCGGAACATTCAGCCAAATTTTGTCTGTAAATCTTACAAATGAAAATACCTTCTCATTGTACAGATTGGCTTCCTTCTCTGACCTTTTTTACCGCCATCTTGAAGCTCCTATTTTTTTGAAAAATCGTACAGACTTCCTCCAAATATGGTCCCAATTAAGTCGAGCTAAATTAATTGAGAACGTAACAAGCGTTACGTTGTTTCAGACGAATTTTACATTGCAGTACCCCAAGGTTGTCCTCTGACACCATTGCCTGTCGACTTTTTTTCAAGTTTTGCTTAAACTTTACTCAAAGGAATCACTCTATATCTCAACACTGTTTAAAGATATATGCTCTTCTTAGACACGTCTTCCAATTTATTATCGCCTCCTTATCTCCGTCGCCACCGACACATCCGCAGATAAGAAAGGAGGAATAAACTTTTGTTTTGCGAGAAAAGAGAAGTGCAAATCCTGGCAGAAATTATGAACTACATCACATGGTATCCTGTATTAACAAGGACGAGAACTCATCTAGCGGAAAATAAACTTCCATCCAAAGTCAAATACCAAGCACCATCAGCAGCCAGCACCAGCACCACTGCTACCCAGAGAGGGATGAGGAGTAGGAACTTAACATCATCATCTTCTGCTCATATTCACTTACTACTCACTCGGGTGGTGGTTAGCGCGCACAAAAAACTACAGTTCACAGCGGAACACTGCTGACATAGAAATGAAAAATGTTCCTTGACACAAGCACATGTGTGCTTATCCGAGATCGTCGTCGTCGTCCTAGCTACCCCTACTGACTGATGTACTATACTACGTGCCCAACGTAACGTGTACCCTCTCGGCCGTAGTGACAAAGCCTAATACACTGGAAATAAATTGCAATTGTAATGAGTGGGCTCTCGGAACTACACACAGAGAGAGGGGGAGAGAGCGCACTGAGGGCTAGGACGAGAACTGGAGATCATTTAATGAACTTCCTGTCTTCGGGTGTCGGCGGCGGGTGGCTGCTATACTGGTACACACACATACCCTACAGGATATGGATAAAATATATATAAATTTTTTTCTTCTCCTAATTGCAGGGCGGCTTTGAAAAGTTGCTACACAGAACAAGCCGATAGTACTCGTGGTACTACTACAGAAATATAGTAAGTCTCTAACTTACATATTTGTTGGCGCCAAACTGGGTCAAAGGGTTAAGTGTAATTCCATGCTTTGTGTGTCTGTGGGTGAGGATGGCGCTGGTGGATGCCAGAGCAATAGAACGAGAAGGTAAAACTTTGAATGTTATAGTTACAACGTTTAATTAAACAGACAGAGAAGGTCGTGCTGAGTTTAAATTTAGTACCGGTAGGGGGATTACACAAGGTGACAGGTTGATGAGTTTGTGGAATTTTGTGCTGACATTTTGCGTTTTTTAGAGTATATACGAGCAGAGGTGTTTGGGTTCTTTGTATTGGAGGTAGCAGAGCAGCACGTACCTATCTGGGTATATGGGGAATGTTCTCTTTTTGCTGGCTGACTGATTGGGTTTGCGGGGGGGGGGGGGGGGGTAGTTTTTTTTTGAAGAGTAGCTGGATCTGGTTTGGGAATTGAGCTTATTCCGAGGCGAATGGTCTTTGCATAAGTGAGATGTGAGAGCGTTTTGAAGTAGCAAACTTTGTTGACAGACGGCGATGTCGTATTTGCGTAGAAATCGCAGCGATATAAGGCTTAAGGGTATTGGCAACATTCGCTTTTGTGTCACTTGTCTGTCAAGTGCCAAGGAAGGTCCGCTTTTGACTTCTGACAAAGAGTCGTTTGCGATGGTAGGTAGGTGAAGGTAAGGTGGGACACAGTTCTAAACATTTTTTTAATAAGACTCGAAGAAAGTTCTGTAGAGGTAGAAATAGCTGGGCGGAAGCGGACTACCTAGCACATGAACAATTTGACGTAATAATTGAACAAACTTACCTAAACCAGTTTTCAACGACATCCGAATATGGACTAAGACGGTAATCACTAAAAAGTCCCCTTCCTAAATATCCACAGAAGCCGCGTTACATAGCTAAAATGGAGGTGGCATACTTCTTCGAAATGCCTGCTACTCTGTCTGTAAAATCTCTGTATTACTGTGGCTCCTCCAAACTTGTCTCAGAAAAGCAGCTTTCTGTGCGTATTTTGTATAAATCTTCCCGCTTGCTCCAGCTTAGAACCTCTATAGACCAGCCCACAGAAGTTCTAGATGACTTTCGATATTCGCGATGGGTAGCCCTACTTAAAAAATCAATTTTGCCGTAAACTAAATCTTCCCTCAGACACATGCAAACCTTAACTCGCGTCGTATAAATTGGCAAGGTAGTTATTCTAGTCAAACTAAATTCCCCACCTTGCATGTGTATCCGCTTGGAATTAATTTCAATATCAATTCCACCTGCATGATGTTGAGCTTGTTTCCTGTTTTTTTTTTTTTTTTTGTGTCATCCCTCCCATGTACTCATATCTAACTCCATAACTACCCCCGACCACACCGTGTGCACTTCTTCGTCTTGTAGTTTTTCTTCCCGACCATCTGCCACAAGTGCATAAATATAACAAGAACAGAGCGAGAGCATCCTTGTATTTGGCAGAAACAAAATTAAATTTCACACCTGTGTTCTGTTAGCAGGATGTCACAATTTCTCCACTGCCTGCAACTGTGTCGCTTTTAACATGTATATAATTTTTGCGACCACTTCTCCGTCCTCGAGCGCTTCACATCTCACATGGCAAAAAGATTGCGAACGGGTGGAATGCAACAGAAAAAAAAGAGGAATATTACGAGTGCTGCAATCCCACAACATGGTCCCTTGGGTGAGGTGGAGGAAAAAAATACACGAAACGTTCGAAGGCACTGGAGCCAGAAGCAATGAGCAAATGCAGCACCGTCAAAGGAAGATATACATTTAATTTGTTGCAAGGATAATATTCTAGTTTTGTTTTATGCGCAATGGCTCGGAATCAGGTAAAGCGGACGGATAACCACAGGGACAGTTATACCCTACTTGAGGTCAGCAGATGTAATTTCTTGTTTGCATTTTTTTTTTTTTTCAATTTCGCTAGGATGCTAAAAAGTTTTCGAATTATTTCAGAGGATCTTCTACTCTCAAGTATACGGGTGGAAAAATAGGAAAAAGCAAATGCAGCGGATCAGTTGATACAGTTTGTGTTCCATGGGGAAATATGCACAGGATGGCATCAGGAGCTAATTGATTTTAAGACTGCAAAAAAACATTTTCGTATCTATTGGGAGTTTAAAGCGTCATTGCATTTTTAACTTTTTCCATTACGTAGTAAGAGAAAGATATTGTATTCGTACAAAATTTCGAACTCGAGTGTTAATCAATTCTGACATTACGATGATAGGCGAACTCAAAAAAGTGGGTCGCAAAAATTCTGTCCGAAATTTTGACATATCTCGAAAACGGTCCATTAGATTGTAACAAAAATTAATTTCTAAGGTAATATGGTCATACCTAACTTAATGGAAAACTCAGTTTTTATCTGTGTTATCGTAAAATGGATTTTTGAAAGAAGTCATTTTTGAAAAATATAGTTTTCCCTAGTTTACCTCAAAACGGCCTGATTTTGACCAAAATGCAAACTTAGAGTAAAATTGATGTTTCCAAAACTATTGCGTCCTTAATTTTCAATTCGAATCACTGGAAACGCTCACTTTAAGAACTGCTCATACCTCGAAAACCCCATTTTAGATTTCGATAAAACCCTAAAAACCAAGTAATGCTTACATCCTGAACAATGTAGTTAAGCAATAGTATTTTTCAAACTAGGCAATATCTTGTACTGTTTTGTCTGCCAAATTTTACAAAAACCACTTTAACGATTTTGACCAAAATACATATTAAAGATAATAAGTATGCTAAATAAGATCCCGTACTTAGTTTTTCTCAAAAAATTCGAACAAATCAATTTCTTAAATATTTCTGAAGTATGACCAAATTCCGATCTGTATAAACATGTTTTTGGTATAATTTTGAAATAATAACTTTGAATAACAGCTACGTAAAACTTATTTTTAGCAAATATTACCAACTTGAAATTTGTTTCAACCATATTGAATGTGCACCCTTCGTTACGTTCGACCCAGTCGTGCACTTCATTTTTCAAAGAAAAGCGGTCGCCGGAGGCAGTTTTTGTCATTGGGCGATTTGGGTTCCAAGTTGAAGTTTCCTGTAAAATCAAAGGACTTTGTATTTCGTTTCCATAAACCAAATAGTTGGCGGTTTGTGTAGGCATAGCTTCTCTAAACCTTTGGTTTTGTGGGAGTTTTTTTTTCTGGGATGAATGGAAGGGAACCTGGGACCCCTTTCGTTAGTGGTGCAGCACACTAACCACTGAGCTACTGCGCAAGTACGAAAAAAGGATAACCAAACAAATATCGTGTCGAAAAAGTGTCAAAACAAGTGTGGAAAAAAAGAACGAAATACATCGATAAATAAAAACCTCTTCTCGGGCTATTTCCGTTACATCTCAACCACAGATACAGCTGACCTCAAATGCAGTCTTTGATACTGAGACTACATGCCGACGAACTGGCCAGAAGAGGTTGGGAAACACCTTTTACAAGACCTAAACCTTACTCTCTAAATCAGCGGCGAACCTTGCCATAAAAAGCTGGGAACACAAAAAGTGTATTTCACATTGGGAAACTTTTTTCTCAGGGAAATTATAAGCCCAGAAGAAGTAAAGACATCCTCTGCTGAAATCATCATCAGCTACATTAGGAAAGTAGAAACTCTCATAGCCTAAACAAACCTTTTCTGATCTTATGGCACAATAGATCTACCCAGGTGGAAGTGCCTCTTTATCGCGTTGGCGAGTTAGAAATATTTAAATAGAACTTTTCATGGAAAGTCTTAAATTGTCGCCTTTTCTGTTCTGTATACATACAGGTTTTAACCAAACCCCTCAAATGCCGAACCTGTCTCTAAAGATCAAAGATCAAACCTCTCGACCTTAGCAAACCCTCTTCGAATTTACGCACACATTTTGCCAGATGTGTCCCCTTTTGAGTAACAAATTGCCACCAAAAAAAACGTGTCCTTTCAAAATATCCCCAATTTGTAACTCTCTCTAAATCTCTTTTCAATCACAGCTCATATGGGATAAACTACTTCAACGCACATGTCACACAAGTCCGCTCTATTACGAAGCAATACGTCAATCACTCAAGCTGTGAAAATCCAACTGAATTAAATTTTCAATCAACATGCCATAGCACAGAATTCGCTCTAGAGCTTTCACCTACCATACGAGTATGGTTTTTTTTTTGTCACAACCTTTCAATAAATTTCGTTGGGCATAATCCCCATATATGAATGTCAACAGATCATACAGACACCCACACAGGGATTTATCCAATCCAATGTCACCCATGGAATCCATGTTTTTATTAGTGGAATTGATAAAAAATATGAAACGCAATTCATACTTTCTCTTTCTGACTGTTTTGTATTGAATGGAATTATTCTGCTGTCAAAATGACAGAGAGCCGCTACCCTCTAGCGAATGATTATTTACCTACGGTCATATTATTTAAAAAAAAAAGTTGTTAATCATGTGATGAATTACATGAGCCCTCGTGTTGATGCGGTATTTTAACTGAAACCCATTACCGCCATGATGGACGGTTGACAAGAGGTGTTCAGAAGCAGAAAAGCCAGATGCGGAAATTATGTAGGTACACCCTCGGAGAGCTAGAGCAATGCCCATCCGCAGACATTAAATGGGTGGAATTATGTGCTCTAAAAATATTGAATCACTTAAAAAAGCCAGCCATCCATCGAAAAAGGTTCCAATTTTTATTTGTCTGAGATCTGTCGTTGAGGTAGGTTAATAGGGCGGGCGGTAGCTTCACCAACCTAGCACTTTATGAGCAGGCCTCGTAAAATAAAACCTACCTTTCTCTGTGAAGAATAAAATTGGTGTTTCTGTTTCAAATTAAACTGTGGGCAGGGTCTTGACTTATACCAAAGTAGATTAGACTTTTGGGATTTTTTTAAGAACTGTTCTTCTCCATAAAAGCCAAGACGTTGTTGAAAGTCACGAGGTGTGCTGTCGGTAATTTATCGCCACATAGGACCGCTAAATGTGCATGTCAGTGTGCATCAGTGCATGTCTCAAAAGACTTCCAGTCATATTAACAGTTGATAAAACCTCCGCCAACTCGGCACTTATCCGACCGATAACAATTAATCTCTATACTACCTCTGCACATCCTCGACATGGACGTTTTTGTTGCATTCACAAACTGCCCCCAAAGGATACACTTCCACAAAGCGCCTGCATACCGTGCAATTTATTTTCGCAATTATTTTCGACAACAAAACAAAATTCCACTTCCTTCCTCCATATACATTCCTTTGCCAAGTCACAGTTCAAACAGGGGATACTCGTATATACAACCATAGCACTGCGAACAAAGCATACAAACAATTTTCCAAAATTGTAAACAATTATTCATTGCATTTGCCGTTTCAACGAATTCCGCTTAATTTTTGTATATGCAGTTGAAATAGACGAAACAGCGTCCACAAATATTGGCATCCGGCTTACCGAAGCGTCGAACGGTCCGTTATATACGGTAAATAGGAAAAAAACACAATATCCTTGGATGCTAAACCGAAAATATCCTCTTCATATTCATATCACGTTAACGAACTGCAATTTCTAACATACGTTCGTTGGCTTGATTCCATAGAGATACCTTGTCCCACAGTGTCGCCATAGATACGAGTATCCTGCTCGTCCTGATATTTGGCAATTTTTCCGGTAAAAATTGTTTTCTTTTTTTTTTTTGTTTTTTTTTTCTGGTTCCCCTTTGAACAGTTGTTGGTTCGTTAGCCTTCATTTATTGGCGGTGGCGCCATTTCGGGCGAAATGTCTCGTGTTGGTATTACAGTTTGGTGCGGCCTTATATAAACGTAACCACGAAAATAAAAGATATTGTGTGAGAATTGGTATTCGGAGAGAGCCAAATGGTTGAAGGATGCGCGATTTAATTGAATGGGTTCGATCGATGCAATGCGATGCGGTTATGGGAAGTGATACTACGCAATGTGTCCTCCAGTGGATTGGAAAATATTTTCACAGGTGCTACACATACATATGCAGTTTTGTTTTGCGGGGCCTTTATGCGATTTCTGAGATGCAAATGACATGAGGAGGGATACTCTTTTTGAACGACTTTCTTCTTATTTTTTCAAATACTGTTAAAATTCCTAGTGATGGCCTAGGCCTCAGTTATAGCCATACGTAAAATGCCGAAAAAGTTGGAAGAGCATGAAAATGAGTTTTTTTTACGTAGGTCGGTCGTAGCAAAAAATCTGCCAGAAAAAAATGTCCCCACGAAAACAGTTACAACAAATCACAACCACCACTGACTGAATTCCATCAGAAAAAAAAATCCTTACAGATGGAACATGAATGAAGTGAAATAAAGGGTGTCACATAATTCACGTGAAATGTAATTTTGATAGAAAATACAGATTTTTAATTAGAAAGATTACATTTTTTATTAATTCATAGAATATACAGCACATCGGATAAATGGCGGCCACGGCTTTGCTCGCAAGTACGTACCTACCCTTTTATTGAAATTTCCTAAGACCGTTTCGCATGAATGTGGCTGAATTTCAAGAATACACCTCACAATTTCGTCTTTGAAGGCGTTGTTTGGTGGTCGTGGGCTTGTTTGCATAGAGACTTCAAAAAACCCCAATGAAAAAACTCCAATGGCGTTAAATCGCAAGATCTGGATGGCCAATACTGATCGCAAAAACGGCCGATTACAAAATTAGGAAATGACACATGCAGTAGTTGAATTGTTTCTCTGGCTGTATGGCAAGTGGCACCGTCTTGTTTAAACCACATGTTGGTCACATCCATATCCTGTAATTTAGGCACTTAAAACTGGGTAATCATGACACGATAACGAACACCATTAATTGTTACTGCCTGACCAGCCGCATTTTCGAAGAAGAATGGTCCAAAAATGCGATGCATTTGTTTCTCAACAATTCGGATTTTTGTCAGACATTTCGGATTTTTGTCGGATTCACGAGAGGTAGCTATTACTTGTGGGTTTTCTGAACCCCAAATGCAACATTTTTGAAGATAAACGAAGCCACCAAGATGAAAATGAGCTTCATCACCGAAGATGATTTTGTTTGAAAGAGCTGACAAACCTTCATTATTTTCAAAATATTGCTCAACAACAAAAACTCCGTTTTTACTAACCCCGAACTGTCAGCTGTCACATTGTTATCTTTTTTTCCGTTGGCATCACTGTACTATTAAATGGCGCAAAATTCAAATTTTGCGTGAATTGTGGGACACCCTTTATTTCAGTGGAACGATTTTTTTTTTATGGAAATAACTGAGAATTTGATCGAAAAATGTTTTTTATACGGAATAATGAATAAATTATTTGCTTATTTGTTTTTGATAAACTAACATTAGGTTTAATAGGTAAAAATAGGCAAAAGAAAATGTTTACGGTTTCGTTTTACGTATGGCTATAACAAGGGCCGTAGAACCTAACTAAGAAAGGTTGAAAGATTAGAAAGAGGCTGGTGGACAGTGCGAATTTTCTCTCCACAGGTCGCCACCTAGGACAGAAATGTTTTTACTGGTTTTTATCAGTCGATTATAGTACCCAGAGCTATTGCTCCGCTGGACTGTTTGTTTATTTTATTTAAATAATTTACTTGAGTAAACCCAATAACTAATACAAATACCTTACCACAGCTGAGTCCGACTCTGGATTTCCAGAGAGGTTTAACTTAGGTGGTCTAAATGAGGCACGGAACCGAAAGAGCCCAGTGAGCAAAAAGTGGCATAACCGACAAGCAAAAGAAGTTATATTTTGAATGTAAAGGGTTTTTTAATAAGAGGTGTTATTTTGGTATTCAAAGAAAAATGTCATTTTTTGAGATAAATGATCGGATGTTTATTTCATAATAAAGAGGAAGGTATGCCGTTAATAATGAAAAACAACATCAGCCAAATGGCCACCACGAGCTTGTCCACTTTTTAAAGTTTTTAATTTTTCAGTTTTCAAATGCTAAAAGAAAACCATAAGTGGGTACCTTTACCGACTTTAAAAGACCTCAAATATATTTTTCAATTTATGTGTATAAATAAAATATGCATCTTGCTGTAGTTAAAGTGGCTAAAAAGTTCAACTTATACCTCATAATTGTCTGTAAATATCGAACCTAAATCGGTTAGTTTAACGGTTGCCTACATACAGTCTAAAAATTGGTAGCTAGTATAAATGGATGCCCAAATTGTTACCTTTCCAATTGGAATAGTGAAATATCACTTAGTTATGATAGTAGTAATTATGAGCAACCAAGAACGCAGAAAGACGCCTTTAAACAGACACAAAAAACATACTTAAAAAAAAGTTAAACAAAGTCCATACAATTCTAAAAATCACCTCAAACATTTTTGAAATACACACTTAAATCCGTCGCAACAAACTTCCAGAAAAACTTCTTCAAAAAGAAAAAAGCTCATGAAAAAAACACAAAAATTTGACCAAAAGAGCTCGAAAAATTGCATAAAAACAAAACAAACAAAACGAAAGCCCTAAACAAAATGCTGCATAAGAGCTCCACAGAAATCCTTCAAAAACTGCCGAGATAAAAAAACCGGCTCGATTAAGTTTTATATAGCCAAAAGAAACGCTCTCGAATCTTTGCTGAAAACAAAGACCAAAATCACGTCTCAAGAACCGCTTCGAAATGTTTCCTGCAAAGCGACGGCTAAGAAATTGTGACCCTAAAAACTTTTGAAAACGTGTCCAAAAATGGTTCGGACTTGTCTTCTAAAACAACAAAAAATAAAGTACACGACTGGGTCGCACGAAAATTTCAACACGAATAGACTGACGCCTGAACATCGCTTCCAAATTGTGCAAATTTATTTTGAAAATCATGGTTCTGTTCGAAATACGTATCGCGCACTTCGTCCATTTTACGATCAGCATAATGAAGCTCACTTTTGGTTGAATGGATACGTCAATAAACAAAACTGCCGTATTTGGAGTGATGATAATCCTCAAGTGTATGTTGAGACACCGTTACATCCAAAAAAAACTGACTGTTGGTGGAATAATTGGTCCGTACTTCTTTAAAAACGATGCTGGCCAGAACGTTACAGTCAATGGTGACCGCTATAGAGCCATGATTACTAACTTTTTCTATCATCAATTGAACAACAATGATGTGCTGGAGCTGCGGTTTCAACAAGACGGCGCAACATGTCACACAGCTCGTGCCACAATTGATTTATTGAAGGAAACGTTTGGTAACCGCATAGTGAATAATGAATAAATGAATAATATTTATTATATAGGAATGCACAAGAGCAAATAATCTGCTCTGAAGATGATATGAAATTGCTTGTAGAGAAGCCGAATTTATATCTGGGCGAAGGAAGAAGTCGGTGCTCTGGGGAAAACTTTTAACGGAGATAAAGACAATTTGTCCCTTATTGACGTACGACAAAAGTGAAATTATCCGGAAATTTCTTAAACTTATCAAATATCTGATACGAGTTGTCATTGACAAAATGGTTTTTAATTCTGTCATTTATGACTTTGTTTACATATGCAATTATGAACTCACTTTTTTCAATGCAGGTTACATATCCCACACGGAACCCGAGCCTCTCCATTTTTTCACCTTAATAATTATTTGAGTTTCTTTATTTTCTTTCCCACAATTGCAAAGGTCAAAAACACGCGCGAGTAAAGGAATGCAAACCGGCGAATTGTGCAACGGGATCAGATATCCGTCGCCACGCGCAAAATCATTTTAGTTGAATCAGCAAAGTAGAAGTAGAAATAAGAAATTGACAAAGTGTATTTTTAGTTAGTAAGTTACCGCTGAATAAACCAGTCGATTCCGATCGTAGAAAAATAAAAAGTTTGTTTTTTTTTAATCATCTGATACTAAAGAATATAAGTGGCGCAGTCGGTAGGATCCTTATAAACGGTAGGGATCCAAAGAGAACGGATTTAACGCGAGCAAAATAATAGTGATGGTGTAACTACAAATCAGTTCACACTGAACGAATAACACAACTCGGTTAAGTGCAACATTGGAACTACAAATCAGTTCAATCACAATAACTCTGTTAAAAGTGACAGTGAAACTAAGAATCAGTTTAAGCTGCACAAGTAACTAAGATCAACGAGTACCAACATTTTAATTGGTCTCTTACAAGTCACACTAAGCTAGAATTGGACAAAGTGAAGTGTACCAAGTGAAAAACAAACATCTGTGTAGCTTACTAACTCAAAAGTTAAAATTCCACGAAAAAGTAAAATCTATCTGTGGGATAATATCATCAATAAAGAGATGGATCGCGAAATTGTCGATAGATTAGTCCAGGCGATGGAAGCCTTGGTAACGAGAAACAATCCAGAACCAACCAGCCGAGCAGTACACTTGATGAAAGAAATTGCATTCATCAAAGAATTTGACGGACAAAGGGATCAGTTAACACAGTTCATTACTGTAGTGCAGACTCGATTAGATGCAGAAACCAACGAGGTAAAGAAGAACGAATTGTGGCAGGCGATCTACAACGCAAAAATCACAGGGACAGCGAAGGAACTGCTAATCAACAATCAACCAAACAACTGGGAAGAAGCAAAGCAACTTTTCCGGCAGCACTTCAGACCAGCGTGTAATTATAAGGATATATCTCATAATATCACCTCACTCAAAGTAAGTTCTATTTCTGATTTAAATTATAAAATAGAAAATATTATAAAAGATATAAACAGTTTTGCAACATATGAAAGTAATCAATCAGAATGTGCGAAAACATTTTATACGATTTTAATTGACAGAATAAAACAAATAGTGTCGGGTAATCTATCTAGAGATATTAGGAATAAATATGATTTACACGTAATAAAAGACATACTATATACTTATGTGGGTTACGATCATGGCAATTTGGACAAGGAACTTTTACATGACAAGCGACAGACACATAAAATAAACCACAACCCAGGGCAACAAAGACACAATTCAGGGCAACTTAGACATAGCAATCATTCAGGACAAGTTAGACACAACAATTTCCACCCCAATCATCCAGGGTACAACAATCATTCAGGCCAATTCCGTAATAACTTAAATCAACACAGACCAGGGCAAAATCGTTATAACATGCAAGCCTTCAATGCTTCAGGGCAGATCCGAAATGCACATCACCAAGTAGAACCCATGGAAATAGGGCAAATTAACTATAATAATCAGGATAATATTCAGCAAGAAGAAATTCACAATATAGAGTCCACGTTTTTTTTCTGAACTAGGCCTCGGAGATAAAATATTCTTAGATTTAACCATTGACGAAATTAAATATAAAGCGCTCATCGATACGGGTTCAACCATGAGCATTATAAATTCCAACTCAGTAGATTGTTCAAAATTTAGAATCTTCGAAAAAGTTAAAATAAAATTGCAAACCATTAACAATATCACAACAGAAACAGTAGACAGAATTATTACTTGCATGCCCAAAGAATTTAACTATGACTCAAAAGGGGCAGTCAAGTGGTATAAAAGAGATTTAGGTAAAAAACCATATGACATTCTGATAGGCATGGACATTTTGAAGAAAATTGTCAAAACGCTCGATTTTGATAATAAAAGCATAATTCTTAAAAACGGCACTAAGTTATCACTATACTCCTATGTTGAAACCACTCTCGATTGTTTCGAACTGAATTCAAGTGAAAAAAAAGTGGACTTGGACCATCTTAATGAAGAGGAAAGGAACGCAATCCAAAATCTCTTAAATCAGTATAAAAATTTAATATACCATGAAGGTGATCAGCTAACTAATACGAACACTATAACACACGAAATTCGAACAACGACAGACCAACAAATCAATGCTAAGCTTTATCGGCTTCCCCCACAACATGAAGAGGAAGTACGACGGCAAATAACAGAAATGGAGGAGCAAGGCATAATCAGGAAATCCAACAGTAGATATGCTTCGCCAATTGTGGTGGTGAAAAAGAAAATGGATAATTCGGGAAAACAAAAGTTTCGCCTTTGCGTGGATTACCGGAAACTCAACGAGATAACAATCGACGACAAATACCCGTTACCTAATATTGAGGGTATACTAGATAAACTGGGGAGAGCACAGTATTTCTCGTCCCTAGATCTCGCGAAGGGGTACCACCAAATCAAGGTAAACCCAAATGACATCCCAAAAACTGCATTTGTCACACCTTGTGGTCTGTATGAATACATACGAATGCCGTTCGGGCTGAAGAATGCACCCGCGACATTCCAACGCTTAATGAATGACATACTCAGGGACTATATAAATAAAATATGTGTCGTCTATCTTGATGACATCTTGATATTTTCAACAAGTTTAAGAGAACACATTAACTCTCTAAAAATAATACTTAATAAATTAGCTGAACATAATTTAAAAGTACAATTCGATAAATGTTCTTTCATGAGAAGAAATACGGAATTTTTAGGTCATATCCTGACAGCCGAAGGAATGAAACCTAACCCAATGAAGATAAAATGCATTAAAGATTACCCTTTACCCAAGAATGAGAAACAGCTGAAAGGTTTCTTAGGAGCCACGGGGTATTACCGAAAATTCGTGAAGGATTATGCCAAGATAGCTAATCCAATGATCAAATATTTAAAAAAAGATAAGAAAATAAATACCAATGATCCAGAGTATATTCAGGCCTTTGAAGCATTAAAATTAAACATAATTAAACACCCAATCTTAAAATTCCCCGATTTCACTAAAAATTTTACAGTTTTTACCGACGCAAGCAATTACGCAATCGGAGCGGTACTAACACAAGAAGGGCAACCTGTGTGTTACGCTTCGAGATCCCTCAACGATCACGAAAAGAACTACTCTGTTACTGACAAAGAGTTCTTGGCGATTGTATGGGCGGTAACGTACTTTAGACCGTACCTGTGGGGAAAACGATTCCAAATTATTACTGATCATTTACCGATAAAATATTTGAATAAAAAGTTTTCAGGAAAAGAATTTAGTCAGCGAACACAGAGATGGCTACTCAAGTTGCAAGAGTACCAATTCGATATAGAATACCTGAAAGGCAAACAGAACAAGGTAGCGGATTTCTTAAGCAGGATTCCTGAGAATAGCAAAGAAAAAGAAGCCAGCGACAACCAGTCAGTTAACAATTTGTCAGACAATGCAACAACCCATTCACAGGAAGAGCAACAACTTGACCATATTCAAATTAAAGAAACCATCGTAAACCAGTACAAGACACAACTCATATTGACCAACGATGCTGACAAAGAAATAGAGATACTACACAACAGACGTATAATATTCATCGACATGACTAAGGAAAAAGATTATTGGACGGACGTACTTAAAAGATACATTAAACCAGGTCTCATTGGAATTTATACTGAGCTCTCATATCACGAGTTTAACAAAATTCAGCAACTATTGATAGAACTTTTCGGACATGATAGGCAAATTAAATTTATAAAAGCAACGTTAAGAGCAAGAGAAATCGGAACATTAGAAGAAGCACACAAACAAATCTCCCTGTACCATACCCAAGAAAGTGCCCATAGTGGAATTATAGAAACTTACCACAGTTTGAAAAATAAAATATACTACCCTCACCTAATTAAAGAAATTACTAGGATAATTAATAACTGCAAGATATGCTTAGAGACAAAATATGAACGAAAGCCAATCAAACTCAAATACGAAATTAGTCAAACACCAAGTAGGCCCAATGAAGTTATTCATATGGACATATATTACTTCAGGAAACACCCATTCTTCACACTTATCGATAAATTAACAAAGAAAGCATATGCTTACTTTCTGCCAAACCGAAACTGGATGAAAAAAATAGAAACATTAGAGGAGCATTTCTCCAAATTTGGTAAACCATTGAAAATCATAACGGATAATGAGTTTAAATCAGAGCACTTAAAAGAATTTCTAAGGGAACAGGTAGTTGATCTCCATTTCACAAAACCCAATACTCACACAGGCAATAGCGATGTAGAAAGGTTCCATTCTACTTTGCAGGAAATATTAGTAGCCATGAGAAAGATAGACCTAACACTTATTCAAAAAGTACACAGAGCAGTTAAGATTTATAACAATAGATACCATTCCACTCTTAAAATGACACCCGAAGAAGCTATGTTCGCGGATCTTGCAAGTCTAGTTAAAAACATACAAACACAAAAAGAAAAACGAACCCAAAAACTAAATCAGAATAGGGAAAATTACGTAGAAAATAGGAAAATAATACCAGTAAAAAACTATAGAAGAAATAGACACAAAAATGAACCTAGGTATAGAATTAAAGAAATGAATAGAGAGCATCCTATAAATATTAAACGACCTCGCTTATTTGCAGATGACATTAGTGTATCTAACACTGACGCTACTCATACGACCAATAACAGCAACATTAACGGTACAGAAACTAGAAACTACTAATGGTTACTACATTTTTAACACAGGAAAGACGGAGTTAATAGAAGACTTTAGGACGATACTACATATAATAAATACTAGAGACATAAGACGTACTATAGAGTTAATAGAAGGAAATATACAAAGATTACAAATAGGAAATGACCCTATCATAAGGAAAGAACTAAGAACACTCGATGCAAAAATAAGAACACTAGAATCAAATAAACAAATCAGACAAAAACGGGGACTTGTAAACGTAGTAGGTAAAGCACAAAATTGGTTGTTTGGAACCATGGACAATGACGACAGAAAGGAGATAGCGGACCAACTTCAAATAGCTGAAGAGAACAGTGGAAATGCAATTAAAAGTTTAAATAATCAAATTGAAATAAACTCGCATTTGAATGAAAGTATCACCTTGTTGAAGCAAACCATAGAAGCAGACAGGGAAGAACTTAATAGGGCTTATTCAGAAATGACCATCAATGAAAAACGAGTTATCATCCAACAAATAAAATTAGATCAGTTAGTGAAACTCCGTATGTTAGAAGAGAAAATAAACCAGATTCTAGACAACATAGCATCAGCTAAGCATGAAATAGTTCATCCTAGCATGTTAACGACAACAGAAATTGACGCGACAAAACTCGACTTTTACAAACTTAAATACATTAGAACAGGACTATTAAAATATAATGACGATACACTAATTATTGCTATTAAAGTACCAGACACATATAAAATAATAGACCTTAAACTATTAATGCCTATTCCAACAAAAGATAACCTTGAAGCCATACTTGAAAATCAATATTTTATAGAAATCAACCAAGCCAAATTTCAGTACAACAATAAAGACATATTGTACAAACAAGATCTGAAAAAAGTAGATAACTGTTTAACTAATAATAATTGTAAATTAAGGAAAAACAATGTATTAGAAATAAGTCAAGTAGATGATAGTACCATAATATGTAAGAATATGAATGGACAAGAATTAGAAAATTATTGTGACGATAGAAGAATAAAACTTCTTGGAAATTATTTCATACATTTTAACAATTGTACAATAAGACTTTTAAATAAAACATTTAGCAATACGAACATTGAATTTAAAGATACATTTTTCTATGAAGAAGAAAGAAGTTATAATTTTACAAAACAGTTAAGTTTCGAAGACATAGCCATTCAAAATTTTGTAAACTTGGAACATATTAAACTTCTTAAATTTCATAAAAATATTAACTACGCTGCTAATTCAACCATTCTGATAATCATAATCGTAATAGTCGTTTCAATAGTAATTCTAATGAGAAAAAATAAGAAGCTAAAACTTTCAGTTAAAAATTACAATAACGAAATTCCTAAACAAAATAAGATTCAGGAGAATCCTCATTTTAACGGGGGAGAGGTTACATATCCCACACGGAACCCGAGCCTCTCCATTTTTTCACCTTAATAATTATTTGAGTTTCTTTATTTTCTTTCCCACAATTGCAAAGGTCAAAATACACGCGCGAGTAAAGGAATGCAAACCGGCGAATTGTGCAACGGGATCAGATATCCGTCGCCACGCGCAAAATCATTTTAGTTGAATCAGCAAAGTAGAAGTAGAAATAAGAAATTGACAAAGTGTATTTTTAGTTAGTAAGTTACCGCTGAATAAACCAGTCGATTCCGATCGTAGAAAAATAAAAAGTTTGTTTTTTTTTAATCATCTGATACTAAAGAATATAAGTTGCATGATGACCGCAGTCATGCAGCTACGTTTGCGTTCATAAATGTGTTTTGTTGCATGATTTAGGCAACATTGTTTGCAATTATGAACTCTTCCATAGTTTCACGTTGCGGACCCGTGAATTGGCCTCCAAGATCGTGCGATTTAACACCGCTTGACTATTTTCTGTGGGGATATGTGAAGTCGCTAGTCTACGCCGATAAGCCCGAAACGACTGAACACTTGGAGGGCAACATTCGCCGCGTTATTGCCGATATACGGCCACAAATGTTGGAAAAAGTCATCGAAAATTCGACCTCCAGATTAGACTACGTCCGAGCCAGAAGATTATCTTTCGAATAAAGTAAATTTCATGTCAATTTAAAAAAAAAGTATATTTGTTTTAAACCATTTCAAAGTTTTATACCTGTAAAAAAGAAATACCCTTTACCTACGTATAAAACTCTGTTACACTTTGTTTCCCTTGGCTACATTTTCTTCGGTGGATCGCCTACTGCGGTGCCCACAGTTGAATGCGATTTCCATGCCCTGTTTGGCATAGGCTTAGGCTCTGCTGCACCAAATTCCCCATCAACTGAGGACATCCTTATTGACCACTGAAGCGATGAACAAAACCCCTTTAGGAATATTGTACGCAGAAAATTATTTAAAGGCAAAACGTAGTTTAAGTATTTTATTGGGAATACAAAGTATTTATCGTTAAATTTTACTTTTGATACAGAATTTCTAAAAGTCAGAGCCGGATGACCAGGAAAGTGTTCAATCCGTCTGCTGACAAAAGAATGACTGCCAATGATTTCCACCTTTACCACGACCAGACATTTTTTCACTGTATGTTTATATTTCAACTTAACTGAATGACTTCTCACAATGTTATGAGAATAATGCTTCATTTCATTCATTTGCTTTTATTGAACTTTTGGTATATACAATTTGACTTAAAGTAGGTAACAAATGATGGTGAATAATTAATATTTAAATGTGTTGGCTCAACAACAGGGGGCCCAACGGTATACAGTGTTTGTTTTCTTAGATCTATTTTACATAAATTGTGGTTGTCTTCTCGGATTCATACTCGTAGTATGCATCGTTGAACTGCCAATGATTTTATTTCACGCTGCCCTTTTATACCCAGAGTCGTTACGGTGAATAATTATTCTTTATTGCTATTCTGTGCAGCGTTCCCTCCCGTGCTACAATTGTAGTTTTTTCTCGGTTTTGAGTACATTTATGCTAACTGAGTACGGTACTACTTTGGATCCACCACGTACTACTTTTTGTAAATTCATATCAATAACTCATTTCTTATTTTTCCAAAATTGTTTGTAACAACAGACTTAAACTACAATATACACGTTCCAAATCAAATTCTTGCGTAGGATAGGTACACCTCTTTTTCTCAATTGCTTTCCTGAACAACTGTGAAGTGAAGTCTTATGTCGTATTCGATTTGGCTTTTCAGATTTTGATCTGAGAATTCAGATTTTTGCTGCAAAATCGAACATTAAATACGAGTTTTATTGAGTTGGCCGCAAACAATTTTTCATTTCCACTGGAAGTGCATTACAATTGATTTTCACACATTTATAATAACGCGTTTCGAAATAATTTAATATAAAAAATCCTTTCCGTACGCGAAAAATTATTAATTAAGTTAAAAGAAGCAATACTTTCAACGATAAACAAGTCGTAGCCGCCAGAATTGAAAGTTTGTGTAAATCTGAGAAAAAATCTAAATTTCTCAAAAAACATCTGGACTGAACATACTTTGATATCAAAATTTAAATGACAACCAACTTCGCTTATCATTTTGCTTCTGGTTGGTGTGTTGTCTGTCAACAAATAAAGTTTATTTAGTCTAGGGAAATTTAAAACGGATAAATTTGTGGTTAAACGTAAAATGTAAATCGGTTTTGTAATTTGGTAATGTGTCTAGTACACGTTAATTATTTGCGTATAATTGCCTTGAGTGTAGTAGACACAGAAGAAGATGCAATGGCACAAACAGAAAATAAAATGCAGCCTTGAAAAATTTGAAAATGTCATAAAGCCGTTTTAGGTACATTATTGCGTACTACCTTCAGACCCATTTGAGTACCATTTTCTACCGCAATGAGAACTCTGCCTAACGACAAGGGAGGGAACGCTGATTCTGTGTATGCAAAGGCTTACAGCTGCGTGTGTGTGTAGCACTTTTAAGTTTATAAAAAAATGTGCTTTGTTCGATTTCAAATGTGCTTTTAAAAAAAAAGTGCTTTCTACAAATGGTTCAATTAAGGTTTGTAAATTATTTTAAAACAATGATTAATATAAATACCAGATAATAAAATAATATTTAGGATGGCTGTTACAAGATAATAATATAATCTTTAGGATGGCTGTTACACCACTTATTTATCTAAAGCTACATTTCCTGTAACCCTTGAACTGAATAAAGCAAAATCGATAAAAAAAAAAACAAAAAACCCGTGTTATGTCCACCACACACAGCCACATCTGTGTTAATCTGATGCAAATCTGATTACATATGCAACCACACACCTGCAGCAGCACATCATGCGAGAATAGTGACACATTTAACACTTTCGTATGCTAGATTGGATTACACTATGAATTTCATTACACTCACTGTCGCCGCAATACCAAGGGATTTACGTTTTAAATTGAATAATCTCCGAGTTTGTGCATCTGGGGCGGTCGTTAGGCGAGCTAGCATTATCTGCAAGGGTGAAACAATATGCTCTCCCGTAGAAAGACATTGTTTAGGTGGCGCTTACTATCTTCTGCTTTGGGACGCATTGTCTTCCATTTCCAGTGTCATCATGGGTGTCGTGGACCGGTGTGCGGACCGGTGTGCGGACCGGTGTGTTGGAGAAAGTTACTTTTCTTCACATCAAATCGATTTGCATACGAAATTAACCCGAGGCAGAGCTTAGGGTCTCCCAGCAGGAGGTTGGACGTATAAATCTAATTTCACCTGATGGCGGACCTGGTGGTTAAGATTTTGAGATACCTTATTCGGGTATGTTTTTTTTTAAATGCTATCAGTTGGGCGCAGTATTTCGAACCAATAAACCTCACCAGAACTGTGTGACGAAGGCAACGAAAGGCAGAAAGGTAGAGTCGACCTTTGAAGGACTCATAACTTTCAAATGGACTTCCAGAGTCTCATTATGTGCTCGTTATTTTGAAGAACCCTTTTACTTTTACCATGGAACTTGACTTTACATGGTTGCCACGGTCCTCGTTTCAATCAGAAGATGATACCCAACTACGTGTACGCATACCCCGCACCCTCAAACTCCATTCAAGTTGCCATCATATGAAAACACCGCCATTAAGGGCCCACATGGTATAGCCCGCCTAATTCGTTTCCGATCCATCTGCCAAGCCGAGACATACAAGAAACAATCTCTCGAACTCGACTCCTTGGCCCCATCCCAATCCATTGATGCTTTTATCCATTTAACATCAATTTTATTCGTTTTACAGTTCGTTAACTTCCAACAAATTTGGCAACAGACAATCATATTATGGAAACAACCGTGCACCACCAGCCAACAGTCAAGTTGAGGAAAATCACTTCAATCTGTATTGGCCAAACACCCATTCCCGTACTCACTCACTGAGCCTGGCCATAGGATTCTGTATATGTTATCCCTCTTAGCTTTTTTCCATTGCCAACACACTTTTGGGAAAAGTTTCAATATTTTTCGGTTTCAATTTCGTAACGTAAAAGAACTTTCGCAGTTGCGCCTCGTCGATCTAATAGCACAACCAACAATATTCAAATAATCGTAAAAATCGTCAGTTCATTTAACATCGTGTCCTTCAGTTACTTTGGCTAAGGATTATCTTGGCAAGCGGTGTGGAACACAGCAAATGAGAAAACAAGCGACTTCTTTAGAGGATATGATGTCGTTGATGGGTTCTTCTGTTTTTAGGTTCTAATGTCAGTTTAAGTGGTGCCACTCGAGAATGTTCGCCTTTGTCGGCGTAATTTACTTTGATTTCATCTCTAGACTCTAGACCTCTGCTGGGTGAGTTGTTGGTTGACAAATTGGAACTTAAATGGGAGGAATGGAAATGAGTGAAGGCCGTTTTAATTTTATTTCGCAAATGCTTAATGCGGCGTCCATTGGCGTACTCCCTGTGATCAGTAATACCAAAAAAAAATATAACCTAGCGAATATGTTGGGCCTTAATAAAAATCATTCTTTACATGCCCACTAAATATTTTGCAAATCACAATATGCAATTTTGTATGGAAAATTTCGCCACTGTGAGCTCGAAAAATTTAACCTGGTTACTTAAAATGAATATATTGGTATCGCGGGATGTGTTTAAGGCAGTTTAAATGGTTTCATGCCTTTGCCTGTTTATAAAAGGACCTGCTGACCAGCTACCTGGAGTGAAAACAAATTTGCCTGTTGCCACAACAAAAAATGCAAATAAATTTAAGCGCAATTAAAACACTTACGACTTACCACACAATGCGCATGAATTAGCAAAGCTGTATCATTATTTTCCGGGACGTTTTCTTGTATTAAATTCCATTCAAATACATTTGAGAGCAGATTATTTTTTCAGACAAAAATAAACAAAACGGTACGAAACTTTATCCAACTGACATACACCAGGGGAGGTATGCAGCATACGAGATGATGTGTACCTCTATTTTGTAAATGCATTTGCGAAACCTATAATTGCTGTCCCAGAACATTCGACATGAGAATCGTTTTAACAGTTAAAAATCCAGCAGCTTTTTGGAATGGAAAAATATAAATGCATTAATGTTGGGATAGGGAGGTTTCATTTGGACTTTGAAACGCAAAGTTACTGTCACTCGATGTTCTTTGGTTGCAATTTTTTTTCTATGAATGAAAACTTGGGTTCTGCTTTTGGATTATGTTTAATTTGGTTGTTTTAAATTTATTTTTCCTTTAATTCCAGAAGATGATATCAGTTTTTTGACCATTCGGATCCGATTTATGGCATTCTCGATCACTTTAGCCAGAACTTCCGGTAATAGGTCCTCGCATTCTTTAAGGGTATTCTCTTTAAAGACTTTTATAGTCTGAGGCTTGTTGACATAAATTTGTGACTACAAAAAAACAAAAAAAAATCTCTGACAATCCAGACGATCTTGCTGGTCAGGGCAAATCGCCAAAACGAGAGATTATAGGCGAAACGGAATTGCAGCCCTCAGAATTTTGTTTGTGGCACCATTCTGATGTAGGAACCAGATGTTATCCAGTCCGAATTTATCCAATTGGCAAATGAGAAAGTCATTGAGAAGTTTTTGAAGGATTTTTGTTATTTTGCTTGGGGCATTTTTGACGTGTATTTTGTATCTGTTTACTTTAAAAATGTCAAAGTAAAGTTGACATTTGCCCCCATTTGCAAAAACTATAACATCTTCCGATAACTGCTGTGACTTAGATATTATTTAATTGAGTTAGGTGTGGTTTTTACTGCGTTGTGATAGGAGTTTTGCGGTCAAGTTAAAGGTTCTTCATAAAAAAAAACGGTTGGCTTGTCCACTTTTTAAAGTTTTTAATTTTTCAGTTTTCAAATGCTTCAAGAAAACCATAAGTGGGTACCTTTACCGACTTTAAAAGACCTCAAATATATTTTTCAATTTATGTGTATAAATAAAATATGCATCTTGCTGTAGTTAAAGTGGCTAAAAAGTTCAACTTATACCTCATAATTGTCTGTAAATATCGAACCTAAATCGGTTAGTTTAACGGTTGCCTACATACAGTCTAAAAATTGGTAGCTAGTATAAATGGATGCCCAAATTGTTACCTTTCCAATTGGAATAGTGAAATATCACTTAGTTATGATAGTAGTAATTATGAGCAACCAAGAACGCAGAAAGACGCCTTTAAACAGACACAAAAAACATACTTAAAAAAAAGTTAAACAAAGTCCATACAATTCTAAAAATCACCTCAAACATTTTTGAAATACACACTTAAATCCGTCGCAACAAACTTCCAGAAAAACTTCTTCAAAAAGAAAAAAGCTCATGAAAAAAACACAAAAATTTGACCAAAAGAGCTCGAAAAATTGCATAAAAACAAAACAAACAAAACGAAAGCCCTAAACAAAATGCTGCATAAGAGCTCCACAGAAATCCTTCAAAAACTGCCGAGACAAAAAAACCGGCTCGATTAAGTTTTATATAGCCAAAAGAAACGCTCTCGAATCTTTGCTGAAAACAAAGACCAAAATCACGTCTCAAGAACCGCTTCGAAATGTTTCCTGCAAAGTGACGGCTAAGTAATTGTGACCCTAAAAACTTTTGAAAACGTGTCCAAAAATGGTTCGGACTTGTCTTCTAAAACAACAAAAAATAAAGTACACGACTGGGTCGCACGAAAATTTCTCGTTTAGTGCGAGTCTGACTGAAATTCAAAGTCATTTAAGCAAATCTTTTTTTCGGGATGCAAGCATTACTTGGTTTTTAGGGTTTTATCGAAATCGAAAATGCGGTTTTCGAGATATGAGCAGTTTTTGAAGTGAGCGTTTCCAGAGATTCGAATTGAAAATTAAGGACGCAAAAATTTTGAAAACATCAATTTTACTCTAAGTTTGCATTTTGGTCAAAATCATGCCGTTTTGAGGTAAACTAGGGAATATTTTTCAAAAATGACTTTTTTCAAAAATCCATTTTACGATAATACAGGGAAAAACTGAGTTTTCCATTAAGCTGGAAATGACCATATTACCTTAGAAATGAATTTTTGTTACAATCGTATGGACCGTTTTCGAGATATGTCCATTCGAATATGTCATTTCGAAAGTAGCATTACTCGATTTTTTAGCGGAAAAATGAGTATGCAGCTATGTTTACCTCACCTACTTAAGCTTAAATATCAATTTTTGTTCAAATCGTTAGAGCTGTTTTCGAACAAATCAAACTGGTATGAAAATTTTGTATGGGAAGTACCATTAATATTGAGGTTATCATGCAAAAAAAACAAACGGCCCCGAACTGTAGGCCCCCATACTTTAAATCCGAAGTTTGAACGAAATTCTTTCAGCCGCTTAGGCTGTAGGCTTAGGGACATACAGACGGACAGAATTTTGCGACCCACTTTTTTGAGTTCGCCTATCATCGTAATGTCGGAATTGATTAACATCTCGAGTTCGAAATTGTTGTACGAATACAATATCTTTCTCTTACTACGTAATGGAGAAAGTTAAAAAAGAAGTACTAACCCAACTTATTGATTAAAAATTTCTAACTTCTAACTTTATTTTAACATTTCTACCTCAACTTAACCAATCGAAAGCTTTTTGCAAATCACGGCTAAGGACATCCTAATTCAACCACATTCAAAATATTTGTCCAAATAAATTCCCTACAGTCGCGTAAAATGATCTCATCGTGCGCGTCATTATATTCAACCTTTGTCAGTAAATAACTTTCCAATTATCCTTCCGTTTCGTCCTTAACCAAATCAAATTACCAAAAATCCATTAATTATCAAACAATTTTCCATTAGTCCGGTTCGTCACCTCCATCCAGCCATCGCAGCACACACCCATACACTCACACATGCAGCTGACCGACACAGTGTTATCGATGACGCAGCGCAACAGGGACATAAAACAATTTTCATCTTCGACACAAAGATTCCGTTGCCCCCCACCCCACAGATATATCCAGCCAGATCCACTACTCGTAGATACTCGTACATCAGTCCTTGGGTGCAAGAAAAACATCCAGACTCCAGTTGTTGGGAGCGGAAAACTATTATTTCACCGTTTTCCTGGGCGTTGTTCTGGAATCCGTTTATCGTCACACAAAACAACAGAACAGAACTACCCCATTTCCACTTCGCTTTGCTATTACTATCCCACGAGTATAGGGCAACCGAAAAAAAGGGTTTGAGTGAAAGTTTGGCTGTCGCCAGCTCCATCATGCATGTGGGTAATGTGGAAAGTTTTGTGGAAACTTTTTCATTATTAAATTCGCAGTGAATCACGTCGAAATGAGTGAGAGCACTTCAATGGCAACCGTAGTTGTATCTCTGTAGCATTTCGACCATAGATTTGTTCTGTAATTGGCAAAAGTTTGGCTCGTCCTTTGCTAATCTGTATATTATGTGGATAGTGGTCACTGGTGAAATTAAATAATTGCCCGGGTGTAATTGGCCCAAAGAGCGGGTAGTAACTTTTTTGATTTGTTTCGCATAGTTAATTGGATTAGACGATTCTATTGACAATTGCTGAGTGAATGCTAGAACAATAACACATAAATTGGGGTGGTTATTGTAAGTGGACTTATCCACCTCCTCAAGTTGGTATTAGAATATTTTTATTACTGGGCCAGCTAGGCTCCTAAAAGCGCTCACGCAGACTATAAGTATTTTCGTAAATTTTATCTGAAACTCTTGGTTACATATTTCATTTGTATTTTATATTTTATTCGCGCTTACTTCAATCGGACGCAGTGACTAGTGTGATGGACTTCAGGGCGATGGGTCTCAGGGTCTCAGGTTCGATCCCCGGAAAACACAAATTACATCTAAAGGTTCTCGTTTGTTTGCATGTTTGTTAGACGTTCCCAGTGCCACAGTGTTTTTTTTCCACTGTGCTACTTCTCGGGAACGTCTGACAAACATGCGAGATTAAAAATATCATGAAAGAGCTTCTCAAAAAGCCGTTCGCACTCGTCAGAAAATTTAAGGTCCCTTCCATTCTTCCACAATAAAAATCGAATGTATGCGAGAAGCTAGACCTAGGGTACACGAAGCTGTTCCGCCGACTATTAGTTTTTTTTTTTTTTAAATTTCAACCTCTTTGTCGTAGTCAGGACTCAGGACATCACCCGCATCTAGTCAGAGCCTGGCTTTGATCTAGATAATCTAGACTGCCCTCGTTTAAGACCTAGCTTTACTATTTTTCAGTGTGATATGTCTGAAAGTTATGGGCACTCTAATTGAATTGAAATATGTCCTCCCAAAGTATTTGCAGCGTATTTACGGCCGTTAAAAAAATGTGAAAGCTGGAAAATTTATTTTTCAGATTAAATTGATTAGTAGTCCTTGCTTGATCTTTCCATTCATACAGCTTCGAGCTGCAATATGATTCGCATTGCATACTCCTGGGCGTGCGACCACACTGATGGATGATTTTTTTTTTATTGCATACTCTCAGTTGTTTCGAACGAAATGCTAGGGTTACACACGGTTCATGTTAAAAACCCATTGTTGCTAGAGAACTCTGCGCAAAGTGCAAAACCGAAAAAAAAAAACATTTTTCCTGTGGCTCATATAAGTAGATATAACTCACACAATTTCGCAAAAAAAGACTCATTAAGCATAACGCACATAAAAATTCAGCAAACTACTACAAAAGAAAACCGAAAAAGTTGGATTATGCTCTTAATTACTGTAATCAGATGGCTTAGCCCGTAATCCTCGCATTTAGCTCGTCCCTTTTTGGGCAATGGGAAACAAAGAGGAAACAACGGTAACGTCACCGATTAAATGAGTAAAGTGTTAAAATTAATTAAAAATGCTCGTTCGTATTTTTTATTTTGTTCGTATTCTATGTCGTCCATCTCGCTTCTCTTTACCACCATGCACAGAAGTGTAGCCAATGTAATGGAGGTGAGCAGAACAACGGATTAGGGAAAGGGATTAAATTTAAGAATTTAATCCACCGAATTCGTTATTTACCGGCTATAGATGTAGATTCATTGTCGGAAAGTTTAGGTTTAAGTTGGTTAAATTTTTGCTACCTTTAGACGAACTGTCAAAACTGATAGATAGGAGTAGAAATTTGTTTCAGGAAAAAAAAAAAAACTCAAAAAAGTTAATCAAATCGAAAGGAACTCTGATCGGCTTGTAAACTTATTTCCCAACCTACCTATACTCCCCTTCGAACAGCGATGGCGGACTAAAATCCACCCCTGACCTTCAAACTGCGATGTCGGACTAAAATCCACCCCTGACCTTCAAAAAGAACCGATGACTCTGGCGTTATTTGATAAGCTACACCCATCCCTGCCAAGTTCACCAGGGATAAATCGACAATCATCAACTCCGCATTGAATGATGAATCGAGTACGTATAGGTAACTCGCATATTTACCTTGATTTCGAGTGGCCCAAGTGATGATGGTGGTGACACTTGAGACTTTCAATATTATTTGCCAGCATCAGTACCCCAATCCACTTGAAAAAGCAATTAACATCGAAATCATGAAGCTAACTTTGCTGAGGCTTTGTCAATGTCGACAATGGATGAGCCCTGCTGTATGCCAGCCGGGACAATATCATTTTGATGCGGAATTGACTTCGCAGTGCGTGAGTATCTGTATTTGCCAACAAGGCTCTTATAACCTCAAGTGCACGTGTTCAGTTGCAGATTTTGCAATAAAATTGGCATTAATGCGAACTTGTGAAGGACTTTGGGAGGGCACAAAAACGAACCCATTTTATGTAGGATTTCAATTGGAGGACTTTTCATGGATCAAGGTTGTGCTGTGCAAAATTCGCTTGCGTCTGTTGTAAATTAAAAGGAGAGGAGAGCTTTTTTTCAAACAAAAATTGCGATCTTCTTTTCTGAAGTCAGCAACAGGTTTCATGGTTCCTTCTTTGACAAGATTTAAGATTTAAGCCGTTTTTAACGACCTCATGAAACAAACTCAATTTGGACTTTTTACGTTGTAGATCATCCATAAGCTGTGGATGAAGCGGGAAGCTGATTGTGAGCCTAAAATATTTAAGAAAGTACTAGCTCTCATTGGCTTCCTTTTTTTCTTTTTGAATTAATTGAGAATGACCTATTTGAGTAATGACAGCTGTCTTAAAGGCAGTCAAATCAGACTAGGAATAGAAGTAATTTTTGTCGAAAACGCTTCCCAAAAAGTAGGAAATAGACCAGAAAGCTCATAATCTTGACGGGGCCTTTCAAAATTATTTCTAAATGTTTCATTAAAATCTGTCCCATATAGTTTTCACTTCAAACGGTAACAGACATTCAATATCTTGGGTGCTCCTCTGACAGTTTTCATACAGCTTCACTTAGACCATCATCCGGCTCCATTTTGTACTCCAATCATGAAGGTCTCATTAGCCTAATAGAATCAAATTTCTGATCGCTCTTCAAACATCGACTTCCATTTGCCATATTTTTGGTTCTTAGTACCATCCTTCCGCAGTTGACAATATTGACATTAAAATACATTTCGAAATCACAAGCCCGTCATCCTTATATCTCAAGTTCCAAATCTGCAGAGACCCTCCAACATCCCATTGAATGTAAAAATTAATAAACATGAAAAGATATCATGCCAATTAGCGTTCAATCCGAAAATTCTCATGAATAGCTATCCCGTTTATACAATTTCCCTTTTCATACATCTACATGTTTCTTACGCTAACGAACTGCAATTTATTACATCCACCCAAAAATGGGCTCCCATCCATGGCAATCTGTGGAGCAGAATGGCAAGTAGTGAGATACAAAAAAGAATGAACATTATATCTATTCTGCTGAGTCTGCTGAAAATTGTCAAATTTCCAAGGGGGTTTTCTTTTGTTTTTCAATCGGTTCGTTACTTCTTTTATATGACGGCGCCAATGTTATAAGAATATGTCTGCTTTGCTATGTACAGGCAGTGCTGAAAGAGTGGATGCAACAACAGAAATATTAACCAAAACCAGATGTCTCTTTGAAAACAGATGAAGTTTGATATAAAATAATTGTCTGAGGGTTGAACCGTGAAATTTCAGTAGAACATCAGGAGTTGGCGCAACAGCTTCGTACAGACACCTAGGCGTTGCTTCTTAAAACATATGTTGCATAAATAAATACTAAATCGAAATTGATAATTTTCTGGGGGTTGAACCTGAGACCCCTGGCTCAGTAGTCGAGCATGCTAAGCTCTAAATTGCGAGCTCAATCCGCAGGGGGTATTAACAAAGAGGAGTTCATAAAACAAGTCGAATACTTTTAAAACGAAAATAATTGTCTTGGGGGCTGAACCCTGAAGTACCTACGCTTTAAGTAGGACATCAGTAGTTGGCGCAACAGGCTTATGTAGGACCCTAGGCGTAGCTTCTTGAAACTGCGGTGCAAAAGACCTTAACGTCTAGATTGATAATTTTCTTTTAAGACGAAAATATTTCTTTTGGGGGTTCAACCCTGAAAGTAAAACATCAATATTTGTTTATGTTAAACCCCAGGCGTTGCTTCTTAAAACTGCATTCAAGTTGAAAGATATTTTCAACTCTTTGAACCTGAGTAGTACACCATAAACTATGTGCTAAAACTACTCATTCTGTATATTCGTTCCTGCATTCCAACTTTCACCACACACTGTGCCTCAGTAGTATGGTTATGGTTATGTTTGCTTTCTGTATAGACACCATATCCGCGTGTGTGGCCCTCGGATTCACTCAAAGAGTGGAAAAAGTGGGGCCACGTTTCGTTGGGTTGGTTACGCAAAACAATTCCTAATCCGGTGTTGATGGCCGGTCTTTTTTTTTACTTGTACTTTCCCCCTGACACCGTTGCCCTTTTCTACACCTCTAGCAGTCCTTTGATACAACTGCAATAAACTGCTATCGTTTTTGGCAAACGGTAACGCTTTACAGAAAATAAGCACGTTCCGCTTGAAATCAAAGCGAGGAAAAACAAAAGAATACTCGACAATACGTGAGATATTACTTGCCAACCGTGTTGGAGCAGTCTTTTAGGGTGTAAAGAATAAAGCCAACTCTTTTTCCCCGAGTATATTTTGTTCGCTTTTCGTATTACAAAGTTTTGGCGGGTTACTACACAACTTTTGCGCAGTGACGCTCTCTTGTTACGTAGTCAATTCGCTTTGAACGTCCCTTTGTGGTAGGACTTTTTTTTTTTTTATATTCTTGATGAGTGTATAAAAAGTCTGGAATTGGGTTAAGAATTTCCCCTCAAATTTAGCATAGAGTTCGGTTCAAGACCAATCAGATCGCAGCCAAAAATGCAAACTCGTATTTAACTAAATTGAAACGAAATGAGTGCGAACGGCCAAAGGAATTGCTCTCATTTAATTAGAATTCCTCTAACAGCACACTGGTTCAGTGGGAATCCATTTTTGAGATAGAAGTATACATTCTATATGATTCGATGTGGAAAAGTATGTTTCTCCGCTTGGTTGTGGCTGGCAAAATTTCTTAATTACTCTAACAAGCTTTTTCGGTTTAGCGAAGATAATACTCTTGAGAGCCATAGCCACAGACCCACAGTTGTTGTCCTCGGGGAGTTTGCCAGAATTTCCTGGTGCAGTATGTACAAAATTGGGGAACAGTTTTCTTTGAAAATTGAAATGAATGAGCAGTAATATTAGTTTCATATTCTCTTGTGAACTCCTTGAGGATGTGCACAAAATTTCTTTGGGGAAATATAAGAACCAATTGAAGATATCAACGGTCTTCCGTTTTCTTCTTCTCAGCCAAAAATCCCCCTAAGTAGGTCCGGTCTTTGGCCAAACAGCATTTTTGTAATAGTTGGAAAGAGCTGCTTTAAAATTGTACAAAGTAAAACCCGAGGCTGATGCTGATTGTAAATCCCTAATTAGTGTGGTGTTCGGTGTTCCGTCAGATGACAGGACAGCACAGTTTTATCAAAGGTTTCTCCAATGTCATCCATTGTTACTACAACATGACCACAACTGCACAAAGTTTGCGTATTTACATGATTTTTTTTTACAAAAACTCGCACGACGTGTGATTATTCCCGCAGACCTTTTCGTATTGCGCGCCACGACGACCTCGTGACAATTTTATGCGAACCATTGCAATCTGGATATGAATACCCATCCCGCGTTCGAAAACCATAAGCAAAATCACAGGGCTCAATGGGAGGCTCAATCTCCTTCCATCTCAATTCGGCCAAATAAGCCCTTTGGTAATTTGGCTTGTCTCTGCTGTATGTACGATTGCCATTGCCACTGCCGATGAATAAACATTTCCGTGGGTCAACATTTTAATCCGTTCTTGCACGATGATTGTTGTTTCATTGCCATTATTATCCTGAGCGTGCATCTGTATACACACATATATTGATATTCACTGGCTGTCTGCCGCGCAACATAATCTCTTGTGGATCGACTTTAGTTTACATATTTCAGCAGATTGGCCTTGCTGGTGGTCGTCCTTCAGCGCGTAGTGCCTCCAACACTGCCCGGACCATGTCCTGCACAGTTGTTCACAGCTGCATGAGTCTTGTATTTTTCGGTTGCATAATTAACTGTACCGCAACTGCTGTGCTATACTTGTGCTGGACTCTGGCACTGCCAGTGCCAGTGCCCGTGCCCACTGGTGGTGGTAGTGGTGGTTCCTCCATTCTGTATCTATTTAGATTGGTTACATTGCATTGGTAGAAATATATACACGAGAGAATGAGCTACTGTATGGGCGAGTGGAAGTTGCTACTGCAGCAGTGAATTAGAAATTCATTGACACTGCCACTGTGTGCGGCTGGTTTGATGAGATTTAGTTAGTCATTTAGCCTTTGAAAACGCAATTTGGTCACGGAGGGGGTCCATCCTCATCCGTTTGGTGATTTTGTATTAGCTTCCGGTTTTTGTTTGCTTGATTATTATGCGCAAGGATAAATTTTGTACTTTATTTGGAGCGTTTACAGTCCGGAGAACAAGAATCGGGGGATTGTTGATGAGCTCACAGCTAAACCCCAAGGTCTACGAATCGGTTTAGGGGACTGATTTGCTATGTTTTCGGTTCTGGTCATATATATTCCAAGTTGAAAGGGCTTTTGTCCACATCCAGCCGGTTTTAATGCGCCCGTTTTCGTTTTTGAATTGATGTTTACCTCAAATAGCCTTAAAAACCGAGCCGAAAACGTGCTTGGAAACGACCTGAAAAACACTATCAAAAATGGCAGAGAAATAACCAAAAGGCCGTTCAAAAACGCGGCTTAAAAAACAAAAAAAAAATGCTTTATAAACACGCTTAAGATTGTGTGAAAAAAAACCAAGGTGCCTAAAAAACTTATCAGAAGCCGCATTGAGAACTCATCGAAAAAAGGTTCTACAAAGCATATACAAATCGCTTTGAAAAACTTTTCAAAAACTATTAAAAAACGTCAGAAAGTCCTAAAATCGTTTCAGAACTGGACAAAAACGCCAACATCAATCACCTTACAGACAACTTCAAAATCGGGTCAAAAACACAACAATCAAAAAGTCCATGAAAACGCTTTAAACAAATCGTTGAAAAGGCCACGTCAAAAACGCACCGAAAATTGCTTAAAAACTTCCAAAAAAACAAACACCTCAGAAATTACTGCACAAATCAACTCAAAAAGACGACAAAAACGCGATAAAAAGTCATCAACAAATGTCTTGAAAAATGCGTCAAGTAATCCGTTGAAAAAGTCAGCAAAACCGCATTAGAAACGTCCCTGAAAACGCGCAATAACTCTGCAAAAAAACGTCCCAAAAAAACAAGCCAAGAAATTGTTCGGAACTCCGACTTAACGCAATAAAAATACAGCCAATAACACATCTAAGATCACCTCAAAGACATATAAAAAGAACGAGTTAAAAATGACTAAAAAATCGATTTGAAAAAGCATTAAAAAAACCCGCGTCAGAAAACGTCAAAAAACGACTTGATTTAAAAATTGGCTCAAAAAACACCAACAGAACGCAAAAAAAAACCAAAATATGCGATGAAAAATGCATCAAAAAAGCTTTAAAAAACTCGACGAAGGAAAACAGGCACAAAATCTTTAAAATTGACTCAAAAAAATTTCAAAAACGCATTAAAACACATCAAAAAACATGTTGAAAAATTCATCAAAAATCACGTTGAAAAACTCGATAAAGGCGCAAAAGAAACTTACCGGAAGGTATAAAAACTTAAAAAAAAAAAAAAAACGTACCAAAAGCACCTCAAAAATTGCTCTAAAAATCGAACCAAAAAAAAAAACACCTCAAAAACGAAAGAAGATGTTGAAAAAACTTCAAAAAACGCACTGCAAATCTCGGCAAAAACGCACCAAAACAGAGTCAAAAAAACAGCAATCGCCGCCTACAAGAACGTCGGAAACGCCAATAAAAAAGACATAAGACGCCAAAAAAGGCACCAAAAACGAGTCAAAATTCGCTTTTTTCAAACGTTTTATTTACTGCCTTCCATTTAACCGGACAGCTTACCGCTTCCTCTTCTCAAACGCTGGCTGCTTCTAAATGTAAATATTGCATATTCACAATTCGAGCTAAGATTTTAATACAGTCGAAAAATGTATTAATTTTAACAGTACCTCCTTTATATATTTGAAAAGGAAATCCCAAACTCGATTTCCTCGAATTTGCTTATTTATTTTCGCCTCGCGGTTACCCGAGCAATGAAAAAAATAAATCTCAAGAGGCATAACCAAGTGGCAACCGCCACGTTTTCCATATCCTCGGGCATTATATCAAAGACATAATATCAAAAGGATGTCACATCACTCTTTTGTTTGAATAAATATTACATGAGAAGACAATATTTGATTTCATAGAAAAATATCACTCGTGTGTGTAAGGATATATGTACAAAGCGTGGAACAAGTTTTTTTTTTGTTTGCATGTTTTGCCTTGACATATCGGTCGCATGTCAAGAGGCGGGGGGCTCTGCTATCCGCTCCGCTCCTAAGCAGCATCAACATTCTTGGTTGATTAAATATGTAAATGTGTTTGCAAGAATGGTGTAGGTATGTCTGTGTCTACGGCTATACGGCTTGTGCCTAACAATGGATTTAAATATATATCCACGTACATGTTAAAAGGTTTCATCGTAAATAATAAATAAACAGGGATATGCTGATGCTGAACAAGGGACAAGATTTTCATCGGATTCGGTTGTTATCTATCATAGCTTCAGCAGAGTAGATGAAACATGAAACATATGTAAATAATAAAAAGAAATGGAAAAAAAGTCGGTTGTGAAAAAAGCAAAACACGGGCGATGCTTCTGACTTATGGCAGTCCATGCGTAGCATCCACCAGAAATAGACTTTGTCGGAGGGTATTACATGCCGAACTCGACGGCTCGATGGCTCGTGTCCAAAGCCATTTCTAAATAGCTGTCCTTAAGTATGTGCGAGCATAAAGGTATTTTGGTATTTCCTGCGACTTGATTTGATTTGCTTGTTTTTCAGTGAAATAAAACTGCGTAAACAATTTAGAAATAGTCAGTTTTGTGGCATAATGAGAACGTCCATAACAAGAGATAGGACTTTCGGTGAGAAAAGGCCCCACACCTACTCAACTCATCCGTCAAAAAATGCAGCACTCTGGACTAAAATGAACCCATTTGACCGCCGAGTCTCTTCATTAACACTTAACCAATGCAGATGCCACTTCTCAACCACAGCCATCCAGCCGATCTCCATAGTGTTAAATACGGAACAGTGTCCTTTTTTTTGCAGCAATTTCATGAAAATCCAAAACATTTGTGCCATCTCTGCTGGCTGCCCACAGCAAATGGTGGCAATCCCACTGTCAATGGCATACGATAGTGGCTCTGCTTTTAATTGGGTCATTAAGGTGGGAAAATGGCGATTCCATATCAGCGGTCGGGGATCCTTGGCTCGGCGCAAAATCGAATTCAACTTTGTATATAGATAAAAGCAATTTAAATGTATCCAACGGTGAGAGTGTACTCTGTCTAGAGTAAAGGATATTACCTCAGCGATTTGAAACAAAGCGCGCAATGGTTTCGCCTCAAGAGTACTCAACTGGATATATGGTATTGTTTGTGGATATGGTGGAAAGGAATGTGCATTGAAAGAAATGGAACACAAGTGTGTGTGCAACAAAGAACGTGAGATGCTTCGTTAAATAGACGACTACCTTTGTGGGTAAATCTGCACTTGAAGTGTGTCTTGTTGTAGCTGTGTGCATACAATACTGAATAAAAGGACGCCATTCAGAATTGCAGATTTTGACGCCTCCGGGCTTGCAATTTGTAATATCTACGACTTTTGAATCGTGTTAACGTGCATCCGATCGGGTTTGAAATGTCTTAATTGCAACATGGAAGACAGGAGGTTGAGACTCATTAGCAGTGTCTGTTGCAGGTATGATTTGAATTGTTCTGTCGCCTTTGCAGTTCGCACAAGTGACTCACAAGGCACTAAGTGAGTCAGATCGCTTAAAAACTTAAATGGGTTCAATGATGTCGCTTCAAAATTGAATAAAGTTCGATTTCAATCCTGTGATGGTCTTCAGATGTGAATAAAAAAGATCGTAGAGATCCCTACCCTCTTCGGAAAATGTGGCTATACCTCCGCTCGTATGTTCACCCACAAGCAACCTCTAGACGGTGTCAACTCTATAACGAAGCACCACAAGGCCAAGCCCCTCTGACCACGGCATTCGAATTAATTGTCAAACTTTGCCGGTAAACATTTAACGCTCTAATGACACAGCAAAGACAAAGTAGAACTCCCTCTGTTGGCCAATTGTTCGCACGCAAATACGCTCGCCGTTTATAATTCCCGAAAATGTATTTACAAACCTGCTATCTGAAATTTACACAGCCCAACCTACTCAGAGACAGAGCTGGCGGTGAGCTGCACGAAGGCCGCCATTATACCCTCTTAAAGTCGCGCAATCAATTTATATTCCTCGGTTAACACAATTCCTTCCCATATACTCGTTTCGCGTACTAAACACTTGTGCAAATAGTCATTTCTCTTCTAGTTATCTAAATGCGGCCAGGCGACTATTCCCCACTATATGTATATAGAAAAGACGACGACAACGACGAGGAAGAGCAGGAGGAAAAAATCTATTACGCACGAATAAACAACTATACCAAGCAGCAGCAGGAAGAATAATTAACCAAAAACTTATTCATCACCACCATTACCATCGCTCTTACCGCCAAGCAGCATAACAGCGACGTCAGGCTCATTTGCCACTCGTTCCTTCGCACACGGGCCACAACGGCCGGATTGTTTAGCGAACTCGTAGTTGCTGCAGTAACGATAAGGACGCGCCCGACTCCAATAGTACTCGTGTATGCAATATCCCTTTCCTGGCTATGTGCACGCTTTTCTAAGATTGTATGTCGCCGCGCGCGTTTGGTGCTTTATCAAAGTCATGAATAATTTATTTCGTTAACGCGCATCTCCACGAAACCAGCAGCGTCAGGCGTAGTTCTCCCCCCCCCCCCCACCCGTTTGCTGTTTAAAACTCTTGAACATAAAATCTGAGAGAGCCGTAAGTGTTACGCTTGCATGCCATGCAACTGTTTATCCTTGTTTTCTGTTCAAATGGTCGAGCCAAAGTGTTGGTTTAACAAAAAAACAAAAAATGCAAAATCCCGATTCCCGACGAACCGGCTAGAAGCGAAAAATGTTGAGCAAATAATTACACGCACAAGGCGACGGGGCGAAGGCGATAGCCGAGTTGAGTGTATATGCAAAACCATAACAAAGAGTTGTGCAAAGATTGGAAATTAACGAGCGGAAGGAACTCATTGGGCGAAAAGGATATGGGGGGACACACTGTTCTAGTTTTGTCTGTCTTCTGTGAAGGGAAAAATTAATTGTTTTTTCATGTGTGGTTAAAGAAGGAAGAACGAAAACTGGTTACTGGTTACTGGGTGGATTTCGGTTATTAAACGCAGTCGAGCGGAAGGCCAATAAAATTAAATTTCATTTGAGAATGTTAACTTTAACTAGGTACGCGTATATACTCGCATTTAAATGGATATCTTGTATCTGGTTTACTTTTATTTGAGTGCGTAAAGAGTTGGGATCGTTGCTAATAAGTAAAGGATTAAGAGGTTGCTTTGGGTTAATAATTTCTTGGAATCTCAACGTGCAGGGGAGTGGAATGAAGTCAATCAACCAACGTCTTAGATGTCTTCAAGTGAACTTATTTTTTTTTTAAAGCGGGGATCCTAACTGACCTTTATATACGTCCAGATATCTTATGAGATGAGAAACCTCTTGTAGGACATTCGCCTTGTGAGTCTCACCCAAAACTTTCAACCCTGGCCCACAAGGTCCACTCGTAACTTTTAGAAACTTGATGCATTTATCAGGCCTAACAATATCCAGCTCTAAGCCTTGCAAGTCCCCTAAGTCACACCGTCGTTTTGGGTTGCAGAAGGCGTTTCAATCACAAACAAGGTTTCATATGGTATGGTTGCAGAAAGCGGCTCAGCGTAGTTTCGTGGTCTATTTTTCTGGGTATGCGTCATGAATGAATTTAGAAGCGGATTGGGAGGAAGACCGAGGTTAACTTGACTATGCCAATCAACACAATTTAAAGGAAACTACATTCAGTCGCCAAAAGTTAGAAATACCATCTGAAGACAGTTTCTATGCAGAAAAGTCTTGTACGGTCAGTGATGCCAAAAATGTATTTTGTGGATTGTTGGTATACTTACGAAGTTTCTGGTATTGACACGCAAGTTTTGACTATCGTGAACTCTAACTCTAACTTCATAATACCCGAAATTTTTAAAAAAAATGGTACAGATGCCTTAAAGGAAGAAGTTTGAGACGTTTGAACAACTCAAAACTAGGGGTTCTGCGATCAACTCTACACATAATTTTTATTGCATATGACCCTAATGTATTGAAATAAGTGCCACCCCAGCAAGAAATTACATATTGCAGTTTTTGAAAAATATTACTGTAAACGATTTTATTGACAAAACTAATACTTTAATCGTTAGGGCCTTTTAGACATTTTATCGTAGAGTTAAGCTGTTTTTTAATTTTAAATAATTTTTTTATTCTGGTCTAAAGTCTGCTTTAGCTGTTTTTCCTAAATTAATAATGAAAAATATGTCGACTTTGGATATGTTCTCAGCAGAGAATGAGAGCTAACTTTGAACCTTGAGATAAAATAAATTTTATTTATTTAAAAACTTTACTTCATTCTTTACTGAGTTCCATACAAATTTCTGGCCTTCTGAATTACATCGGTTCATATTAACATTATTTTTCGAAAGTTCACTAAAGTTGAAGAAATCACTTTCTTTAATTTCACAACTTTAATTTTTGAATTAATACTTCCGATGAACTGATACCAGTCCCTTGGCACACTAATTTCAAAATTGGATTTTTTTCTTTTTTAAGGCTTAGCTTGTTTTTCTTCAAAAAGGCATCTTTTTTATTTTATTTTTTTAATGTATGATTTCAAGGACCACGATGATCTGATGGACTAAAATTATGTTTGTTTTGTTCAATTCTTTGTACCTACTTATGAAACTAAAAAGTTGTTCATAGTTCATGCATAATTAAAACTTAACCTAATCGTTATCGTAAATTTAAGACTTAATAAAAACTGAAATCTTGAATATGGTTGCAATTGTGAATTATCTTAAAATTCATTTTAATGTAAAAGCTATTAATGTAAGCTAAATTTCCCTCTTAAAATTTCCCTTTATACATACGAGAAAAATGTACATGAAATTGGAAATTGGTTGCTCGGTCTCTTTTTCTATTGGACCACAGCCGAATAAAGATCTTGAACCCAGTCGTTGCTATAATTATTTAATTTCGTTGAAGTCCCAAAAACCATTGTGGACAAAAGTCATGAATCTTGTTCTTATTAAGAATTTCTTCTGTGATTTATAACTTATAGTTTTTTTTTGTTTTTTGGAAATAGAAATTGTTTTTGTTTATTTTTTTTTATTTGTGTTTAATTTTTGATTTATTGTTCCAGTTTACGTAAACAAAATTATTTTAGGCATTATTTTATCGAAAACGGCATCTTCTTTTCTCAACTTAGGCATTTTTTTCGTCAAAATTGGTTGGCAACGCTGTGTACGGTACACAAATAACACAAATCACACAATCCGCGATACTAGTAATCATTTTTAGTGTCCAGGCTAAATGTTTCCAACTCGCGAAATTTTCCATACAAAATTGCATATTAGACCTACCTTTTTAATGTGAAGGTTAAAAATGACTATAAAATTGTTTGACATACATACGACCGAAAATAACTGCCCAAGTAACAATTTTACTTCGGTAAGGTTCAAATTTGTAATTTCTGTAGGCAACAGCTTCGATAGAGTCTTCTATAGTCTTTGTTAAACGAAGTTGATCTATTTCGAAGCAATTGTTTCGATATTAACTTCAGTAAGTCCTTTACGAAGCATATACATAGACTTTATAGAGGGATATGGAATTAAGCTTCGATAAGAACTCTATTAGACATCTGAAAATGTGTCTGGAGATGTGTGGAAAGTGAATTGCTTCGATAAAGCTTGTGGTTCGAAGCGCTTCCTAGAAGCTTTTTTAGAGCTTCTGACCGAAGGCATTATAGAAGCAACGAACTGTCATGCAGTCAACCGCTTGCGATTGGAAGCTGTACAGAAGCACTTACTCGTACTTCCTCCTAACTTATATATGGAGGCTTTATAGAGGTAAACATTTATTTCATATGAAATGAATCAAAGCTGTCTAAAGAAACCATAATTAATGAATGGGGGAAAAATTACAAGAAATAAAATACTTCCAGCACATTGAAAAATATGTCAGTAACGTGATTTTAAATAAACACTTTTCGCCCATAAATAAATTGGGTAACACTAAATGTCTTGCTTACAACTTCGGTCGAGTAAGCTGCAAGTTTATTGCAAATCTTAACGAAACTCTAAAATGTACCAAGTAGTTCAGATTTAGCACTGCTACAGCATTATGACGAATTAGCCTAGGGGGTAGTGTATTGGACTACTACGCAACAGGACCCATGTTCGATTCTCAGTGCGGCGCATGTAAGTAAAATGTAAATTATAACGAGTACGTAAAAATGTAAACTCCATGAAAATTGCAAAAAGTCTTTGAAAATGTTTATTAAGAATATAAAAAAAATAAAAAAATAAGAAAATGGAAAATTGAAAAATGTAATAAAAAAAATAAATATTTTTCTTGTTCATTTTGGAGCCTCTATAAAGCTTCCATAAAGTTTCGGTAAGGTCTATCCAAGCTGTTCAGGAAGTCTTAAATAAGTAAATACTTGCATTAAAGTGCGCCAAATGCGTTTCCTTTAGACCTTATGTAGTTAATATTGCGGGAGGTGAAATAGCTTCGATAGCGCCTTACCGAAGTCAAATTGTTACTTGGGTGTCCTGGGCAGGCTTCTCAATTCGCTTCGCTTTTGTTCTAAAATTCTTATGGTCTAATGCTATTCCAAGGCTCCCGTATGGACCTCATTTGTTTTCAACCACAACCCTTCAAAAACTTTTGATTGCAAAAAGCTGGCGACTATTTAATTAAATTTAATTGATAATTTCCAGTTACATTAAAATCAATTAATAGCGACAAATTAAAATATTCCACTATCTGCAAATATACACACTGTGATTCTGATTAAAAATCAATCAATGTTTTTATTTTTCAATTAATTTGTATAGGCAATGGCGTTACATACTGGATAATAATGAAAAACAAAACCTTCACTTCATCGTAAATATAATCTCCGCCAGCGAGTATTGATTTCCTTTTTAACGAATTATTAATAATTCTGCCCAATTGAAAAACCAACCGTCAAAGTTCATTAATCATTCTGGTGACTGTTTAAATTCATTTTCGATAACTCACACAAGGGACTGCAGAAATGATGTGCAATAGCTATAGACCATAATGGGGTCGCAAAATGTTTTGTCGCTTGCATGTGGTAAAGCAAATATTAAAATTCTCTCAACAATATGAACAATAAAATTTTTTTTTATTGACTTTTACATCCGACGATATAATATAAAGCTAGAGTTAATTGATAATCATTTTTAGCACCATATTACAATGGGAAAATTGCGTCAAAATTTGTGAGCTCGCAAAAGTTAACCTGGACACTATAAACGGTTCGTAGTACTTCGCAAAAAGTGTTTTATAAACAACATTTTCATACAAAAACTCTATTTAAATGCACTGAAATTATTGCATTGGCAAAATACTTTTATTCACTGTCAATTTTAATTTTAAAATAAATAAATTGATAATTTCTTTCTTTGAATCTACGAATTTTTATGAGCATAGCTTATTCAAATGCCGACCAGTTTTTGTTTTAGTTCAAGCTGCTCATAGACTATGCATATAAACATTATCCGCGATAATCATTTTTAGTGTCCAGGCTAAATTTTTTGAGCATACAATGGTAAAATTTTCCATACGAAATTGAATATTGTAGCCTACAAAATATGTAAGGTTAAGTTTAAAAATGATTATTAGTAAGGCCCTATTAGTTTCGACTCTAAATCTTAGTAGGTCACAGTGGCTATATTTCGCAAATGTGAGCTTCCGTCAATTTAAAGTCGAGACTAAAAGTTTAAAGTACGGCGCTGCGTCTAAACTTGAAAGTAAACCTAGTTTTTACTGAAAAGTATTTCTTAGTCATAAATAATATCAAAAAATGATTACCATGTGGAGAGTTAGCTTGTAATGTCTTGAAAATAATTTTCCATTACTGAACGCCACTCCGAGTGAAATAATTTGAACGATTTTTGACAAAAGACCCGCAGTCAGTTTCTGATTGTAAATTCATAAGTCTCGGTAAGCATGCAGTATCTAAAGACAGTACGTTTAGAGCGGACGTGGTGATTTGTCTATTGATGACCCAAACCACCCAGCGTTTTGCGCCAACTTAAATGTTCAGTGAACCTATAGTTGCTGAGGTCCCGTTAAAGTTGGGGATATTCAGTTCAAATGCTTGTAGATAAATAAATTAAATAAATAAATAAATAAATAAATTGCCTTCATTTTGAAAATGGTTCATTGACTATCATTTCCTTGGCGCGTTGGGAGTTTTTGACATCAAACATTTGGTGCTTGTTAGAGTGAAAATTTGTCAACATTCCAATTTCAATTTGCATTACAATTAAAAATTGAAGTCGCAATGGACAAATGCAGCATAAACGTTCACAAGTAAGGTATACACCAAAACCACTCTTCAATCGTTAACCATTGAGCCTTATTAATAATTATTTCTAACCTTCACCTCATTAGGTTTTGTAGGTCACAAAATGCAGTTTTGTATGGAAAATTTTCCTAAAAATGATTAAAATATTTTGTAGGTCACATTGGTTAAATTTGATTATTATTCTGGGGCAATGCGCCGTACTTATAACAAATTTTAGTCTCCACTTTTAATTTACGGAAGCTCACAATTGCGGAATTTGTATGGAAAATATGGCCATTGCAAACTACTAAAATTTAAAGTCAAAACTAAAAATGTTTATTGGTAAGGCCCATTGTCAATAAACGTTGATCAATCCCTTGCCAAGGAATAATGTGTCAATTGAAGATGGAATTGATTTTTCGAGGAGATCAGTTTGTGAGTGGCGTTTTGCTGTCCATTGCAAGTCAACATTCATCAACAACCGTGCACGAAATATATCAAGAACGTGTGTTCTCATCCTTGAAAGGGAGCTTCTTAACTCAAACACTATAAGAGACTTGTAATGTGAAATTTATAGGCCGCCTGGACTAATTTGACAGGCGCAATAAATATTTAAATAGTTGGCATAAAAAAATAAAATCTTCTTTTCTGATGAATCTCAGAAAAAAACAAAATTGTTAAGGGAAGAATATTCAATTTTTATTGAGATTGCAAGTTTTTTCCTGAGTGTAGATTCTTCACGAAAGAAGATTTTATATTTTTATGCTCTATATCTAGGAAAGGACTAATTTATTCCAGAGGAGGTTCTGTAATCATGGCAACAAAAAAGCCGGCTCTATTGTCTTAAAAATAAATTGTATACTCGAACATCCTTTCATTGTAAAATGCCAAATGCCACTAGCACAATTCCATTTTAAAGTCCCTGGCCGTGCCTGGACCACCTTCATAGCTCTGACTTTGCCTGACTCTTGTCTACACCAAAGTACTTTGTCAGGCAGAAAGCAGTCCCACTGGGAATTTGCTATTCTTTGGAGAGAGGAGAATGCCACCATGCAGATTACTAATTCATTATTAAATTCATTGAATTTTTTAACCCAACATAAAAACAGCTGAAACACTTTGTCCATTTATTGAATTTTTCGGCTGGCATATTTTCCAACTACGAGTATGTACATCCCCAAAGTCACTGCAAAGCGTGGCGACGCGCGTGGTCAACATACAACGAGTATGTTTTCATTTTTTATGCCAAATTCATGGATCTGTGGTGTTTATATACCCCCCGACGAAATTCCCCGAATACTAATGTCGAACGAAATTTGCATCGAACCATTTTGTCTGTAAGTTAATATTCCACAATCGAAAAATACAATTTCACCGAATATTTTCACAAAATATTTCCAAACGAAATGCAAATTCCACTCGTTTATATTTTTGTATACGAGTATATCTGGCAAAGTTTGATTCCGCCCAGACTCACTATACGAGTACAACACTGGACTGGTGGCGGCTGGGCGCATCAGCATAGATCAGAAGTGCGGTGCTCGCTAAGCCAAATGGGATCTCCTTGGTGTGGTGGTGTTAAATAATTGCATTTGGACAAATTTGAATTTAATCGATATTCATGGGTGTATGTGCATAAATTGAATTTCCAATGAAGGACAAAATAAAAATTTGTCAAACACTATTGCGAATGTAGGACCCTGCGATGCGGATAATTGAATTGTATAGTGCAAGTCGGTAGCTACGAGTATATGCTGTTCATTAGGTTCATTAGCTGCGCTGATTATTGTCAATAATGCACTATAGCGGTTTTGTTGTATAGGGAATATTATATTGTTTTTGAATAAAATTCGTTTTTGGCGAAGCCATTGGACAATACGTTTCGTTGAATTACCAGGTCTAGTTTTTTATTATTGGAGTTGGAGCTAAACAAAGGACGAGGGATTTAACTGCTCGATTGAATAATTTAGAAAGGTTCGAAAATACAAGGGGAAAGTGCTTTTCAAAGTGGAGGGAAGGTGTTTTTAATATTGGAGTTGGAGCTAAATAAAGAATGAGGGATTTAACTGCTCGATTGAATAATTTAGAAAGGTTCTAAAATACAAAGGGAAGGTGTTTTTCAAAGGGGCAAAACTGAAATAGAGGTAAATCGCTCGAGTTTGCTCAATCGGTGGACGGTGTTATTTATATACATATCCGTTTTTGTGGATATTTTAGGAAATGACTGACTGATTCAATGATGTGCTAACGCGTCGAAGTATTTTACTTAAAGAGATTCTGTCCTGCTGGCAGGTGAAATCGCGTCACGCTGTGAAAATATAATTAAAACTATAGTGGAAGAGCAGCGGATTTTGTTGGCGGCTTTTCAGCATGAATTGATGCAGTTTAAGCCATTGTTAGTTAGAGTTGTTAGAGCCTTTACAAGGGTTTTTGGTTTTTCAATAAGGACTGGTTGAAATTGAAACTGAATAAAAGAAGCCGTGCGTGAGGTATTAAGGAAATTAGTTTAATATTTAAAAGGCCCATGAATGCCAATATGCAATTTAAGGAATATAAGATCGTTCAAATGTCCGCCGCGACTTCTCATCTGCGAATGATCCAATTTTGAATGACTCTGCCGCATAGATCCGGCTGAATTTAAACGATAGCATTGGTTATGTTAGCTTTAAGAGCATCGGCATTTGATTGCAGCTTATTGGCATTGACCTGCGACTTCAGAAAGCCCCACGAAAAAAAAAGTCTAACGGGTTCAAATGGAAAGATGCCTGCCAAAGATAACCATACCGTTTTTGACACCCCCTGTATGGGTTAGCGTGGTCCCATATACGGCAATTTGGCTTGTTAACAACACCATTCAGTCATTTAAAAATGCGCCTCTTCGCAAAGGACGATTTTTCGGAAAAAATGGGAGGCCTCTTCCAAACGTTTCGAAGCTAAATCAGCTCACAAACGGCTTTGGCAATAATCATCAAATTTGAGCTGGGTCAGTTGGATCTTGTGCGGGTGTGGGACTAAGTCCTGATGCAAAATTGGCCGATTTGAAGTCTGAGAAAAGGCCGACTTCTTGTGAAATTGACTGCTTCGGGTTCTCCTGTATACTTTTACGGACAGCGTCCGATCTTGAGTTCCTTTGACGCCCGGATGTTGGCTAATTGTTTGTCAAACCGGTAATCTTGAATTTGGGAGCCGAACTTTAAGGGCCACCGCGTCTGCCTCCACGATTGCACTGACCCACACTTATTTTATGCAAAAAAAAAAGTTTTCTTATTTGGACATGCTTCGTATCCGTTTCCTCAACTCCGCAGGTTGGATATAGGTACCGAATGCATCACACCCTTAATAATCATCACAAACTATGTAGGTCACACGAGTCGTGGTAACAAAAAGTTCATAGTGCCACTTGTGTTCAATGCTGAACCGCCGCTTCTACCTACGTATCAACCTTGGACTTGCTGCTCAAACGTGTAACTTGTCATCGTGATTTGGCATCAGTGGCTGAAACCCTACATTAGACAGACGCTTTCAAAATAACATGCCCGCCACAGGTTTCCAACATCGACCCGTTCTAAGTGGAAAACCATTTACTTAACCTTTCCTCTGGCATATTCAAAATTGTTGTGAACTTGATTAGGAAGTAGGAATATTCTTGCCTTAAAACTTTCTCTATACATTAGACTACATTTTAGATTAATTTATTCCAATGGTTTCTTTATATTTACAATATTTCTTACAATTTACTTAACTTACAGGGACTAAATGTAAAAGCAATTTCGGTTCTATAGTCTAAACATGCTAACAAATTTTCATTGAACACTATCATGCTATATATCATGCAACATTGTTTTCTAAGCATTCGAATCCTGGCGAAGTACCATCAATGTTGCGAGAAGGTTATGATGGAATATCCAAGATTGACCGTTAAAAAAAAAAACAAGAAAATAAAGGAAACATATTTCTTCTTATACGAGCAGTGTTACCAGATTGGGCGCTTTGTCGTATTTTGGGCTTTCTTTTTTCTTAAATAACGATAGAAATTTCTTCAATGAGCGCCCAACACAAATTTGGGCTACATATCGTTTAACAAGTTTTGTGTAAATTTTGTTTGTTTTATTTCTTCGCAAAACCACAAAAAATAAATATTTTCGCACAAACCCGCACTTTTAAAACTCGACAGCACTCTTGCAGTCAAGTGACGTCGAACAGTCGTTTAATTTGCAAACATACCAATTTATTTTGCAGGCCTTTTGATTTGACGCAAGCACACAACCCACAAAGGCCAGTTGCAGAAGGTAGTGGGAAAAAAAATTGGGAAAATTTTCAACGATTTTTTGGGCTTCTTTCTTGGCAACGACTTTGGGCTAAATTTTTTTCAAAGTTTGGTAAAGCAAACTAAATTCAGGCAAACCTGTTTACGATCGCTGTGGTGATTCTCCCTTTTTGCCAGTCTTAAAACAAGGAATAAGGAATGACCTCTCAAATGAAAAAAATATGTACTTTCATTAAATTGACCAGTCGACAAAAAATCAGTTTGAAAAATGTGAACGACAACGAACTAATTGCAGATGATTTTGTTTTGCTGTGAAGTGAGTTTGTGAGTACCATTCCACTTCAATAGTGATTGGAAATCGTTATTAAATGAAACTTGTAATTGTGAAAGAAAATCCATTTTATAGCTAAAATCTCCCTTTAACCCACGGACACATTAAAATACGCAGAAAATCCCTCAAAAAAAAAGTTAATTTAAAAAACCAAAAAACCCGACTAAAAAAAAGAATTAAAAATATAAGAACAAGACGCATTAAAGTACCTATACCTAGCTAATTGACAATCGGAGACACAGTCTAACAAATAAATGTATGAGTATTGAGTACCCTCCGACTGCCAAATAGTTAGTTATAGGTACTTAAATGCGTCTTGTTCATATATTTTTAATTCTTTTTTTTTAGTCGGGTTTTTTTGTTTTTTAAATTAACTTTTTTTATTTTTATCTTTTTAGGGAAGAATACGAATATTATGATACCTCACTCTTCAAAATCGGTCAAGCCGTTTAGGCTACAGGGCGTCCCGTAGGAACGTACATAGGATACGCGCGAATCACATTAACCCTCCTTGTGTCCAGTCGGGTAAAAAGGGATAAGTCCCTCAAATGGAATCACTGGGTACCATGTCACAATTTCACTCCTCTCTCTCTCTCTCTCTCTATCTCTCTCCATTTACTGCACTTAGTAAGAAAATCACAAAACTCCAATTGGAAAATCCCGCAAACATTAATTTTTTGTATGATTAATGAAAAATAAATACACACACAAATTTTATAAAACCGGCGCTGGTGGGAAATATTTCCTCCTAGACAGGAGGAAAAACATACATATACAGAGAAATATTATTTCACATACCTCACGTAAGGTGATTTATGTGCTACCGTCTATAAAAACCATAAATAGCTACAAATGAAAACGCCAGGATATGCCCAAAGAAGGCCTCCTAAGTCTCTTTTGATTTATGTTGCCGACTCGTGTATGCATATAAATGAATTATTTAGGATCTCGTAGTAATGATGAATTTTCCAGCATTTCGGCATTTCTCGTTTGCGTATAATTGTTTGGACGTCCTACAGGCAGTCAGATAAACATTCGGGATTACACACAAGCGCGCAACAATTATACACAAACAGGACAGAGAAAGGATACGTTTTCGATTCGGTTTACATCGTTGGAAACCATTTTAATCGCTTCAATTCAAACGTAGAAACATCATCGAGACGTGGAAGGGCCAGCGGCCAGAAGGTTGTAAAACCAATTTGAGGGGGTGGGGGCTAAAACCATTCCGAGCTGAATGCTGAGTGATGAGCGTAAGCCAGATACGAACGCGATCCTTGGTCATTCTTTCATGGGGAATGTAAATCTCCCTGCAAATAAATTATTGTGAATTATTTAAGTTGGTGTTCAGTGGGAGGGGTGGAAATCGCTTGTGATTGATGCTATTTAACAACTTAATCTGCAGAATGGGATATGGATTCTCGGACATAGTGAGAGAGCAGATTTGTCTCAGATTAGTCCTGTCAGGAGAACAATTGTTTTTCATGATCAGAACCTCCCAAGACCTCGCATTAGCTAGGCGGTAGCTTTTCATCGCATATTTACTCGTCTTTCTTGTTGTCAGCTATGGAAATGAACTCAAAATCTACGACGGAGTGAGATGATAAATTGATCAAAATGCGAGTGGTGTTGGGCACTACTTTTAACCAAGCTGTATAGAAACATCCCCTTAGACAGGCGACAGTTGACCCCGGAACGAATGCTACACTCAAAATAGATACTATGCAAATTATTCCGAAGAACTCACCATCAAATCTAATTACCGACAGTCCAAAAAGAGTAAGGATAATCCCCGAAAAATGTAGGAAGCACACCCTTACTAATTAGTTACACTAATGCCCAACGGACTTTCTGTCCACAGAAGAAAGAAAAATCCTTATTAAAATAATTTGCACCTTCATTTTCATAATTCCTCATTACTCTCCCAATAGAGAATCCTTTCCTTGGTAAAGAAAATAAATATAATTTCAAGCACCTCGTAGTGGTACTGTCAAAAACTCGTCTCCCTCTCTCTCGGGGAGAAAAAGTTTAGAGTTTTTTCTGACTTTTTACCGCTGAGCAATTAGCATTACAAAGCTCAGTGGCTCCAACGGTGTTTACCTCATTTTGCAGAGCGAATGGGAGTGTGAATATTTGTTGGTGAACAAGATATCAAATTTTATATAGCAACGGAAGGTGGAAAAGGATGTCCTGTCTAACTTGAAAATAAATTAAATTATGTCCCTTTTCGTGTCGTTTCGAATGAGAAATTCATATAGACCTTCAAAGGTCGTCGTAAATAATAATGTAGGCTTACCTTTTATGATGTTCTTTGCGCATTACTGAAGTAATGAATGTGAGTCAGCCTGCAAACGTTTATATTGCTTAATGAAAACAGCACGTTAAATTTATCTGTCGTTGATTTCAATCCTTGGAGTCCCTGTTAGGAGTTTTTTTTTCAAAGTCAGGTCCTGGTTAACACTTAGCCTGCTTTATGGCAAGATTTCGACTTCAGTGGCTCATTTTAAAAATATGTGGTTTGTTTTTGTAGTATGGTATTTCTGTCTTAGTTTAAACTGCTCAAGTTCGAGTAGCGAAACTAGGTCCGGGTGCCAGACTTAAAATAGTGCAGCCACACTTAGGTCAGAGTAGGCCCATCATGATGCCACAAGTTTGTCATGGTCGCAAAACTACTCTTTAGTCTTTTCAGAGAAGAGGATAGGTGCATAGGAGGTCAGTGCCGGCACTGGTCTTCTCCAATTTGTTAGGCGTGGATATGCCCATGGTCCCGACCTTACAAAGGGACTGTATGCCAATGTTGCACGTAACTGCAACCATTTAAAAAGTCATTCTTTGAACCCTCCATCAATTACTTTTCGGGACTTAACTACTCGGCTTTTCTTTGATGTGGATTCTTAAAGATTGCTGTCAGTTTGAAATTAGTAAACAGAGCAGTGCAATCATTTCCAATTACTTGCCATAAATTGCATACATTTCCGAACATTTGAATTATTCTCCACTCAACTGTAATCATTTGCACTCTTTTTTTATAAATTTCAATCATTTGCAACCATTTATATTCGTTTCCAATCATTTTTAATTATAACCAGCATTTGTGTGCAATCATTTTTAATCTTTTGCAATTATTTGCGGTCCTTTCACTGCAAATACAAGAGTAAAATTTAGTTGGAAATAGATTTGTTTTTCAAAAATTGTCTGGCTCCAAATGATTGGGGGGAACACAAATGGTTAGAAATTTAGAAATATTTACCAATCGATTGAAAATGATAAATGAAAATTGTAAATGTTTTTAAATGATTGGGAAAAGAATATACAAATAACATTGGAAAATGCAAATGTTTTGCAAAGAAAGCAAATGATTGAGGGAAACGCAAATGGTTAGAAATTTATAAATATTTGCAAATCGTTTTTTAATTATATTAAAAGATTGTAAATAATTTTAAATGATTGGGGAAAGAATATACAAATAATTGGAAAATGCAAATGTTTGCAAAGGAAGCAAATGGTTGGGGCGAACGCAAATGGTTAGAAATTTATAAATATTTGCAAATCGATTGAAAACTCCTATATTACAAGATTGGAAATATTTTCAAATGATTGGGGACAGAATATACAAATAATTGGAAAATGCAATTGTTCGCAAAAAAAGCAAATGGTTGGGGGGAACGCAAGTGGTTAGAAATTTATAAATATTTGCAAATCGTCTGTTAATAATATTAAAAGATTGTAAATAGTTTTAAATGATTGGGGAAAGAATACAAATATTTGGAAAATGCAAATGTTTGCAAAGAATGCAAATGTTTGCAAAGGAAGCAAATGGTTGGGGCGAACGCAAATGGTTAGAAATTTATAAATATTTGCAAATCGATTGAAAACTCCTATATTACAAGATTGGAAATATTTTTAAATGATTAAAAGAATAAAAATAATTGGAAAAGCATGAACATTATTGTAAATGATTGGAAATGGCTGCTTTCTTATTATTTTTTGAACATCACTGATGTCAACATTGAGATCATAGCTCAATCGAAAGCATCCTTTGTTACTAAACTCTTACAAAAACTTATCTGCATTGATTGTCATTATCATCACAAATATTGTCAGTCACTCAAGGAAGCCTTCTTTGGAGAATGAAAAATGCATACAAATTTACTTGCAAAACAAACTTTCCAGGAATATCTGCATTGTATATCTGTGTGCCTTCATGGTCTTATGAATAAATAAATCATAAATCATTAAATGATATAATCCGTACATTTGTTGTTTTCTCATTTCTAGGACAATTATTGTGGGAAAGGTGCCTAGAAGTCGAACCATCACCATCTCTCTACCAATGGTAAGTCAAATCTATTCATAATTTCAATTTCTTAATTTCTAAGCTTCGCACACGCCTTGACCATTGAAGCAAGTAAATAAATAGTGCACATTTGCATGTCCTTTCGATTGCAAATTGAATAAATAGTCCTAAAACACATATCCCCGCCCACTCCTGTGTTTGTAAATTCATAACCACAAAACCATTAGCATCCAGTTACCCGCACAATTTTCAGGAGATAAACTCCACATCCTGCCATGTTATTATTTGCTAGCGCAGTACTAGCTTCGTCCAGCAATTTGAAAATTATTGCACAAGTTACAGCCCCCCGATAAGACGGACATCTGCAATAATTCATGACCGAATGAATACATGCACTCTCGTCCTTGTGAGATTCTTAAGGCAATTTCCTTTCGAAAACAGCAACACTTAACTGAAATTACCTTACATTCGGTTACTGCTGCACCAGCAAAGAGATCCATTCTCCTGGGTGCCGAAATCCTTTCTCAAGCAAAAGGTAAGAGGATATCTTATTTTCTGCTGCAGCTCCCCATTGTTCGGGCGCATGATTTGTATCACCCATCATATCGCCCACCGGGCACACACACTGGAATGCCATTTGTCAAGGCTCTCCGAGGACACTCCACATGCCACCGGCCATAGATAAAGGCACACAGAGCTGGTGGGACAGGTTGAGTTAAACAATTTGTTGAGAGAACCTGTGTAAACAAATTCCCGAAGCAGTTAATTATTTAACGATGCTAGCTTACACATTTGTTGAAGAAATCCCAGAAATTCCATCCCAGTCCAATGGAAAAAAGGATTCAATTGTCGGATGCTAAAGTAATTCAACTATTAATGTGCAAGTCCATTAAAAGGTCAAATATAGTACCGCTGGGACAGCAGATGATGGGCGGAATGAATTTTGAATGTCGCCCCAAAGTTCCGAACGAACATCGGTATTCAAATGGAACGTTTAATGGCTATTGGTCGGTTCGTTGGTTGGGGTGAAGGAAAATAGATTTCCCTCGATTAAATCTACTGATTTTGATGCAGGTCACGCTTTCCTTATTTATACCTCTACTTCGGAAGTATTTACACTGCTACAATGAGCCATTAGAATGCGAAAAGGGATTGAAATTTCTTTGCGCATAACTTTGTGCCAACCAGGGGCGGTCGTTGTTTTTTTATTTTTTTTTTTGTTCACCTCCCGACCCTGGCGGCTTACTGTCAACGGAAGGGAACCGTTCGGAATGGTTTAACGAAAAAGTATCAATCCACTGGGCAAAGATGGCTGTGCCAACCGATGTAGCCTGCATTTTGATTTCAACCAAGAGGACAGCAAGTTATGGTCGGGGTTACAACCTTTTTTTTTTTCTCAGTGATCAGGGCAGATGTAGGTACTTAATTACGCTCGTAATGACTTGATAATTACGGAGCTCATTACTGCATATGTACTTCCTAAATATTGCTCGGAGTTTCGTGCGACGCTTATGCCTTATCCATCATGATTAACCTCATTAGTTAAAATTTCGACATTGAGGAATGCGAAAGGATGCTACTTTAGGTACCTACTTAACTTTCTGTCTGCTTTGTGTGTTATTTTAGGAAAAAACTGAGTTCATCAATCTTGTACGTGTCTCCGATACCCGCTTTCAACTTTCAGGCACATGATTATTTGTTAAAGAGAACGCGAGCGCGGTAAGGGCGGCAAAACACGAAAAGTTAGTAAACTAAATATATTGGTATACCGTATACGTTGCAGAGGTTCTTTGTCTGTTACCCGGTATCGTTTGACTCATGCTTTGATATTTACACTTTGGGTTATAATAAGAAACTATATTGTTGCCAAAAAAACAGGCACCTCCATTCCTTATGGTCGTCAAAATTTACGGCATATTAAGGCACCAGATTAGGTTAAGTGTGGAACTTTGTATCCAACTTTCACTCATTTCAATTTTCGTTGGAATTTTTCCGAAAACAACTTTACGCTATCCTTGCATAATGTAAAACTGAATTCGTGATGGAAATTGCGGTCTACCATGGACACAAAATAACAGAAAACACAAAACAGACGGCCAACGATGACAGGATATGAAGCAGACGACATTTACAGTCAGACAGATAAAATATTCACGATAGCCTCGCTTTGCAGAAAGAACTTCTGGTGGCCATATCTGCCGGACAACAATGAAACGAATGCTAAAAAAGGTTGTGCATTACCAGGAATACAATTTGCGATCAAAATATATACGCTTTGCTAAAGCGACGTCGCTCATTGTTGCTGTTTGTGTGCCCAGAGAAAAAAAAAAATGTGTCAAAAATGCTTTAAAGTATAACAAGAGTTCATCTCATTTTTTTTAAGTAATTCGTCCTTTTGAGAAGCAGAAAACACAAAGCATTCCTATTAAAAGTGCATTCATTTTAATGCCCTCAGGAGTTTCGTGCATTGCCACACATTAAAGCTTATCAGCCACACCGTTCAACGTGTGTAACTGCAACAACAATCACATCATTAAAATAATAGCGCCACGTTTTTGAAATGATAATTTTAATATGGCGCGCCAACCCCTTCACTTTGTTGTACGGGGTACACGGATGCGCCATTATGGAAATGGTGGCACAGCGAGAGAGATAATTATCGACAAATATTGCTACAGTAATAATAATAATAATTAAATTTCAGACAAAGGGAAAAATCCAAGCAAACATTGTGCAGAATAAATTTTCAATAATTGTATCAATTAGGACTCTATAGGGATTACGTGGGAGCTTGATAATGAATGGGTTAAAATGTGACCAGCCCGATATTGAACTGGAGCGTGGAAGTTGGGAGGCTTTTAAAGCAAAGTTGCTGCGGAAGCTTCGAAATTTTTTGTTTTTTTTTTGAAAATACTTGTTTCGGGTAACGCTTTGACAGCGCCCCCAGGATGTGATAGGTGATAGATCTCGAACGTTGAAGTCCTGTGAAAATATATCCCCAGGAGGCGAGTTCTGAGGTTTGTTTGACCCGTAGCCAAGGGAGCTACTTCTTGTAGCTGTATTTGACTTGTTTACGCACGAAATTGGCCGTCGGGGGTTTCAATGATTCAGTAATGTCCCTGATGACCCTCGCAGTCATTTCATCCCTGGATTCAAGGGGACGTTTATGCATACCCACGCATAATGCTTGACAGTTGTGCTGGAAAAACCTCCGGCTTTTCAAGAAGGACTTCAGTATTTGTAATTGTATGGACTTGCTCACGGCGGTTATGATTGACAACTGCGGTTTGTCAATTTTGGAACGTATCATGAACTGATTGAAATACCGAACACATCGCGGTATGGTAAACAATTGCTGTCCTGTGGAACAACTTGGGTTGAGTTGACAAACGCTAAATAAGCACCATCCGAGTATAACAGTCCTAGGATGTAGAAAACTCTAGGTTAGGTTGGCTTAGAGGGCAGCTTGCATTATATGCAATTTTACCCAGAAGCCATTGAGGCTCGGAAACCCTCAATGCTCCCTCTTACCAGTTAAACGAATTCAATCAAACAATTTCAATCAAGTCCCGAAAGGGCATACCTTTTAAAAGTAAATAGCTGGTGCAACAAGTCCGTAGCTTCTCACAGCCATTCGTTTTGTGTGAGTTTTTCATTTTTGGGACAAATGGCAGGGATCTACAGCTTAGTCCGCGACGAATAGGCCCTTTCTGTCAATAAAAAAATTCTGCAAGGCTATTTACAAAGATATTAATTTGTTTTAAGGTTATTTGAGGAACGCCAGCCTCTTGGATTAGTTTAACTATTTTGCTTATATAAAGCCAAGAATTTTTCGTCCTCAGAGGAATTTGTTTTCAAATCGAGAATGTTGGGAAAACTCCTAAATGATGTGCCGGGTATTTTTGAACAGGGAATGTATTTAGTATCATTTTCAGCAAAGCTCCTGTCGACAATCAATAGCTTTGCTGAACTGACAGCTGCAGTTAGTTTGGGAAATAAAAAGAAAAACACGTTTTGAATGATATTTGCAACGCGTTTTAATTTTTTTCAAACCAAATTTCATGAATAATATTGGCAAATGAACGCAACCTTGTGGCACCCCACTTCGTATTTGTCATTCTTCCTCTATGTTATTTAAACTGTCTTACAGGGAATATTTTGAAAACCAAGCACTTGTCATCTGTAGTCAAGTCAGCAAGGGCAATATTAGCTGTTTTCTATTATCACGAAAATAAAACAAGACGTATCATTGAAAAGTTTAATTTTTGAATTGTGGCAACAGTTGCTTTCAAAAACAAAACAGATAATACAGGGTATTACAAACCTCATATCGCTACCAGCCATATTGCAAATATTCTGCTCAACGTGACGTCAAGGCACATGTCATCTCACTTGCAATGTCGAGGGTGCAAAATTTGCATAATTTTTCTGTTCAAATGTATTTTTGTGAAACAAATTTTATGTCCAAATATGCAAAGCATGAACAATATTTTGATGCCAGCACTTGAGTTTATCTCGGTATATTAAGGTGTGTCCAGAAATGTTTATGAAATATTTCTGAAGCGAATCGGACACATTTCATAAACACTTATAAAAAATTTCTGAAATTCCTTTATTAAATGCTTATGAAATGTTTCAATTTTATCCTGTTTTGGACGAGAAGAAAATAATGTGGTGGGATTATTAGCAGCGAGTAAAGTTTTTATTTTTGTAATTTTGGTCTCGGGAATCACGCGACACGTGATTTAATTCAAATAATCGTATTAAATGAATCACATTCTCATTGGGTATTCAAAGCTTTTCTGGACATTTTTATTTTATTTAAAAAAATAATAATAATCAAAAAACAGCGCTCACTTTCTGCAGGGAAACTGTGAAACATTTCATAAATGATTTGTTGGTGTCTAGATCCAAACCACCAAAACATTTCATAAAAATAGTTTTCTGTAAAAAATGATTAGTTTTAGAAATATTAATGGAACATGTAGGTATTTAATTGTTTATCAAATGTTTGGCTGGTCTGGACATACATACCTTTATAGAACAAGAAAAAATAAAATAACTCGGAGTAGGGACGGACAGTTCTTTCGAATGCGAAAAAATCAATTGAATTTTTGTGTTCCATTTTTTAGTCTGGCAACTGTTATGTGCGTTTCATTATGCGTTTGGTATTAAATTCACCACACCGTAAAATTAACACGTCCCGATAACGGGCAATTATTTGAATAAATTATTTGAATTTTTTCCAATGTTACCACAGAATGAATTGTCGGGCATCTGTCTGTGCGAGTGTATGCGTGCGGCTAATCTACATTAACTTTTTGCCACATAGCAACACGGAAAACAGCTTGTAGGCAAGTTCTCTTAAGTAGTAAGAGCTGACGGTCTATTTAATACTTAGCTTATGGTTCAATCGTAGCTAGAACTTTATGACAGTATAATTCAAATGTTAATACCCACATCCACTTCGATAAATCACGGTAACAGAAGTTGAGAAAGTCAGAGGCAATGCCAGACCACCAGTGGCCATTTAAAATATTCTTTTTAAACAAATACCAAGTGACAACAGTCCTTCGATAGCAAAGCTCTGTTGGTAGACCAAAACTAATGCTAAAAATACCCAACTCCTTCTTAGAAACAAAATCCATCCATCCAACCACCAATTCATTTCATAAAGAGTCCCCAAGTACCATCGGAAATTCGATTAACCCAAGCACGAGACCAATCGCTGAAAACATGCAAATTAGATTGGCAGTGCAAGGAGCGCCGAATTGAGCCCATGTAACGCTACAACAAGTTTCCCTAATCGGGCGCAGAGTCGCGTTGAAACCGTTCCTAGCTAATTAGAACATTTATTGTCTCCAGCCATAGCAGCCAGAAAGAGTTCCCATCGTGCCAATGGCCCTCAGTTGGATAACTCATCGAACTTTAATTGAGAATCGAAATTGGTTTGGGCCTAGTGCCAGGCACCACAGTCGGGCGAATGCAAAACTCATTCCCCTCCTCCTCGATAACTGCGAACGGAAAAGAAGTTCATTCCAAGATAAGTTGGGCGGGGGTCTCCGATGACTTTACAAAGTTATACCCAGTCAGTCGGTGAACTTGAATATTTATAAGCCCAAGTGCTGTATGACAAGTTGAGTACAAAAAAAAACCCATTCAGTCTTAAAAAGTGGTATTACATGCATCCCCTGCAATCTCATGTGTCTTTTGGCAACGCCAGCAGCCAAGTATCGATTCCATGCACTTATCATTGAGAGGCGCTCGCGGCAAAAGTCACAAGTCAAATAGCACCTGCAAATTACATATTCATATACCCTCGAAATTTAATGCAAACGCACAGCGCCTGATGTGCGGTGAAATGATAGGTGTATCCCAGGCTTAGACTACTTACCCTGAAGAGCCAAGCAAGCAGCACACGGTAGGAAGCGACGAAAACTCCTTGCAACAATAAGATATTTGAAATTCCGGATTCAAACAAATTCCCTTTTGTATTTCAGCGTTAAATTGGAAAAGTTTTCCATTTTCCTCATGATGTAAGTGCTTGCTTAACCGTACACGATGTTCACAAGAAAAAGTTCGCCGGTGTGTGGGTGTGTGTGTACGGATTCGTTGATTTGAATTGACTGCTTTGTAGACTGTATATATGCTGTGCTCTACTTCACAACTACCAAGACACATTTGGGAGCAGCAGGATTGTTTGATTTCGAGACTTCAAATGATGTTCGTGGCATAAGGTGGGCTTACATTCTTATTCCCATCCATAGATGCCAGATGTACACCTAGCCCTACTTCCATCTCGAGGAAGTTTTTGTTTGAAGATGGAAATGGAAATGAATTGGGGTAACGTATATAACTTGTGCTGAGAGTTTTCGTAGGCGGTAGGCCCGCCCAAAAATTAATGAAAATCATTCAAGTTCTACGTTCTGTGCGGGTATTGTTGTAAAAATCAAAGGATTTGATGTGAATTCATAATTCCATCTCCAGTTTTGTCTAACATTGGTTTTTTGTTTTTTGCGAGTTTTGGGGTGACTATTTATGATTGGGGAGAGATGAATTGAATTTTTGACTTTTAAGTGAGCTTCATTGGATTGGACAATATTTTCAGTAAATGCGGTGGTTATTGTCACATTAATAATCCGGCCAGATTCTACCAAGTCACAGGGGCTAAATTTACCATATAAATTAGCCACTGTGACCTACAAAATATTTAGCGTGAAACTGATTTATTAGTAAGGCCCACGTGGTTAACAATGGATGGCTGTCCATTTTTGGTCGAACGGACGTTTTTTTGTTGAGTTACTAGGACTGCTTGATCAGCCACTAACCCAATTTCGTCGAGTTTCTTAATAATTCGCCGAATAGCGAACTCGGAAAGAAGATACGACTATCGTAAAATTCAGAAAAACTGATTTTAATACCAACAATTCTGTGGCCACCATAACCGCTAAAGTCGACTTTAGACAAAATTGAGATTTTGATGCCATTAGATTCAGCGTACTCTAATCTATTTTGTAATTTTTTTTTCAGCTTTATATCTTTAAAAAAGTGGCCACAATTTCAAAAAAAAACCTAACAGCTTAAGTCACTAAAGTCAATAGAGTCAGTTGGAATTTCACGCGTTTGTCAAAAACCTTAAACTGCTCTCCTGAAAAATATAGCGGTTTTTCCTTGTGACCACAAAATTTTCGTTGGTTAAAAAGAACCCAAATATCAAAATATTTGATTTAAGAATTAAATTGTTGGAAATGATGTAAGAAAATTGTTATGGCGAGTATATTATTTTACGCTGAATACTTATTTTATTTGTAAAAAACTTGTAGCTTACAATTTTCATAAAAATTTCAAAATTCTTCGGTTAGCAAGCTTTTTTTTCTGAGTGAACGCGCGGAATGTTCAACGATCTGAAGTCGAGTTTTTTAAGATTTGAACAATTGTTAAAGCGATTATAGCCACTCCTTGATAAAATGGCGACTTTGACAGAATATATTGACAGTATGAATGATTCGAAAATATTTTCAAATAACACCCGCGAAATTGTGTAATAGCTCGTGAAAGATCCTCCTTACAGACCAAGTTGTGCCACGGTCCACAAGCAGTCCATTCATTGTAGTTTTTGGTTCAGGCGATCCGCTTCGTTCGCAGTCTTGATCCGACAGATGTGAGTGTCAAAGTAGCCAACAAATTTGTTATCCATCATACGCATCTGTGGGCTCCTGTGTTAATGTCTTGAAGCCCCTTTAAAATGAGCGGTTTGATCCGATCAAACTTCAGTCTAAGAGGCTTTGACGACCATGCATATACTTTGTTAATGTTCGAATAGGTTTAGAGCTTTGCTGTCACTCCAGTTGTTTGAAAAGATACACGCAATTTCCATTACCAGTCTACTTTCTATACACGATTAGCTCGTTCTCCACATAGAGGCCTGGGCATTCCGGACCTTATTTCATTCACTCGGGTAGATTGGCATCTGCAGTGCTAAAAAAACCGCCTTGAAAAATACCCAAAATACGTCATAAATTACGACCGGAAAATTCCTTCATGAACTACCCAAAGTACACCTCGATATACGTTCGAAAAAAGCTACGAGAAACACCCAAAAATCACCGCGAAAAGTGACTCGAAAAGCGTTCCGTAAAACGACCATTAAGCCATCCCGAACTTGACCCAAGAAAGGCCTTCAAACGAGCCCCGAAAAAAGTCCCAAAATTCGACCGAAAAATGTCTGCAAAATTTGATAAGCAACTTCGTGGTCCCAGATGGAACTTGCTCTCGTAGGATGAAGGCCGGTATTCACATTGTAAATGGAGAAAAGCGGACCTCTGCCTCTCGTCAATGAACCTGTTTCCAGGGATCTGATGGCAGCTCTTTTGCGACGCTCTCAGCCAGTGGTGCCAGACTTTTCGGACTGAATTGCCACGATACACGTTAAAAACACCCAAAAATGCCATTTTTGAACATGCCGACGTTAAAAAACAACAAAATACGCTATTTTTTCATGTTCGAAGAGTTAAAAAAACAACCTTTTTTCGCCCTTTAAGCTCATTTTGAAAGGCAAAATGTCCACGAAATGGGTAATTACCCACGATCTGGCATCACTGCTCTCAGCCGCTCAGATACATCTGACAACAACTGAGGTAGACATGTTACTCTGACACTCGTCCAACCTATAGTTCTGTATCCCTCGATAGCAAGTCTAGCTTCAACCAAGAAGCTATCGTCTTACTAAACAAAATTTAAAAATTTGCTACAAAGCAAAAAGTGCGCCTCAATGTCAAATGCACACTAAAGGCAATTATTTCCAACGCAGTTCACCCCCCATGCCAGACAGAAAAACCATCAACACAAACAATGAAGCCGACTTATCAGTTCAGACAAGTAAACAACTCATCGGCCTCACGCAAATAATTCATTTTAACGACTCTCACGAGTGAGAAATTAATGTTGGGGCAGGTCAGTCAGAGACATTGCTCTCGCATGACAGGTGCTAGAACCACCGCCGCATAAATAGAGCACCGTATGTGAAACGCACGTTTGAGATTAAATTTTAAAAAATTTACGACACTTTTTATAGCTTCGCTCTTAGACAAATACTAAGCACTGCTTCGTAATTTCAGTTAAATCCGCTGTAGCTCTGCATATAAATAGGTTCCGCAGTGAACTCTATTCAGAGTCTAGTCGGACTTATTCTCGTAGGTTGTCAAAATGTTTAAGTTGCGCTTGAGGTATATTTTTTTGGTCGCCATGATGGTGTTGGCCATCCAGGGAAGTCCTAAGCCATATCAGGAGGATACTGAGGACGAAAGTGAGGTAACCAACTCGAGGATCTTTTGTAATTTTCACCTAAAACCTGGTTTGAACTTTTAGAAAAGTGGATTCTGGACCCTATTTGGGATGCTAGTCGATTACTTTTATGACGATGACGAGGACTATGGGGATGAATCGGATCAGTATTGTAAGTTTAACAATAACTGTTGGCAATGGAAATACAAATTTCATGATTCTTTAGTGATTTGCCGGAATTGCACTGTGGTGTTGAATCAGAATGCTACGCAAAGTGGAGGTGGGGGTGAAACAACAACTCGACCGACATCGGTTCCCGGGCCATCAATTTCGACAGAGACGTCTGAAAGTGCAGGAACAGCGTCAACTCTGTCCCCTGTTTCACCAGAACCAGGAACAGAAGGGACAGCGGGACCATCAAATGGACCAGCACCAGGGACACCCGCAGATACACCAGCAGAGACACCAGCAGCGACGCCAGCAGCGACACCAGCAGCGACACCAGGAGATACACCAGCAGAGACACCAGCAGCGACGACAGCAGCGACACCAGCAGCGACACCAGGAGATACACCAGCAGCGACACCAGGAGATACACCAGGAGCGACACCAGCAGAAACACCAGCGGGTACACCAGCCGACACCCCAGGGGGTACACCGGCAAATAGCCCAGCAGACGCACCAGCAGATACCCCCGGAGGTGACGCCCCTGCTGCCGGAACATAAAATTTAAAATCAGTAGTTTTAAGCTGAAAATGAAAACATAGCCTCTTTTATTTCCAAGCAGTAAATAAAAACGATATTTATGCCACCAACTTGCCCGGTAGTTAAATATTCATATTTTTCTGACTGCCATGCTATCGTTGAGTAAAACATTGGTTAGTCTTCAATTACTGAGCGAGAAATTTCCGGTTTAGCTCCCAAAGAAGTTAAAAAAAAAATACACCTCAATCTTTAAAGCTTGAAACTGATACAGCTCTTCCGAACATTGGTTAGTCTTCAATTATTGACCGAGAAATTTCCGGTTCAACCCCCAAAAACATCACAAAATACACCTGAAGCTGGTACGCTTGAAACTGCTACAGCTCTTGCGAACTTCAGACGATCAGCCGGGAGTGTAATTTCCCTGAAAAATCTTCTCAATTCAGTAACCGAGCACACGGCATAAAACGACAAGTCGCTCCCCAACTTCAGCTGGGCACTCATTCCGTAATTTTTCAGACGATTATCGTCGAAACGATATACCTCCAAAAGTAGCAACTAAATTACGAGCAAAAAATTACGAGTTTGAGACCTTTATCCAGTTCATTTTCCACAAATTAAATAAAAGCTGACGGTAGTGAAACAAATTCGGGCAGGATAAAACTTCTTATGGTCATCAAAGTTTCGAAAACGATATCGTCCCGACGATTATTGAAATAATAAAACGGCCCACAAATGAACGAGAAGGGCAGCTGCTCTTTTATAAAGTTCTAAAAGAACAACGCCGCAGCACAATATAAAGGGTTTTCCAATAAGAGGTGTTATTTTGGTATTCAAAGAAAAATGCCATTTTTTGAGATAAATGATCGGATGTTTATTTCATAATAAAGAGGAAGATATGCCGTTAGTAATGAAAAACAACATCAGCCAAATGGCCACCACGAGCACGCATACAGCACCATATCCATTTCATGAAATTTTTCATAACCAAATCGCAAAGTGGCTGCCCTATGTCCTCGATAGCCTCACGAATTTTATCTCTGAGGTCTTGAATCGACGCTGGGCTGTTGGAGTAGACCTTATCTTTCACGTGGCCCCAAAGGAAGAAGTCGCAAGGTGTTAAATCACAAGATCTCGGTGGCCAATGGTGATCACCTCTCGAGAGATAACACGGTCCGGAAACTTTTCCCGTAGAAGATCAATGGCTTCGTTGCTTGTGTGGCACGTAACGCCGTCTTGTTGAAAGCAAACGTTGTCCAGATCAATACCGTCCAACTCCGACCATAAAAAATCATTAATCATCGACGACCAAAAAATGCTTTAGTTTTGCGAACTGTGACTGCAAGATTTTCACCATTTTTGTAGTGAATTTTAATAATTTCAATGCGTTGTTGAAGCGTGTATCGTTCCATTTTTAGTAATGGCGTAGTTTCTAATTGTCAAATGCCAAAGAATAAAAGCTTCAAAAGTGACAGCTACCGAAAGAGCGGGTCATTCACAATAACACCTCTTATTGGAAAACCCTTTATATAGGTAGCCTGACAGTTGTTCTTTCCTCACAAATTGCTACACAAGTCGACGATTTCCTGCAGTAATATAAGTTGCGAATACAACACTCCTCCATCCTCAACCATTCCAATTCAATCAGCTACCCGTACAAGCACACATCAAACATTCTTAATGGAAATGTCTGTCAACAGTTCGACAGAAAGAAAGAAAGCTACTTAGCGAATTTCAAGTTTCTCATCAGACAATTGACAACTCAAACTTTGTGCACACACACACAAAGTCAGATACAAGTATCCCTTCGTTAGATGGTTTTGTTTTTGTTCCTGCTGGCGCTCGGTAGACGATGAAATCGCGGTCCCTTCGCCGCTGCTCTGCTCTATATGTTAAGCGAATGTAAGCTGAATCCATTAGGGTTCAATCAGGAGTAAAACGCTGCAAAATCAGACAACCATGTCAGGCGTCAGTCTTCCGTCGAATCGTATCATTTTTCCACACTTCGAGAATAGAATCAGGATGCACCTGCTCTGGGCGGGTGGTGTCTGTGATATCATGCACCCACCTCGCCATTCCAGAGGTGTTGGCTTTGAATTCTCGTTAGCTGCACCCAATCATCATCATCAAAGAGCTATCACCAGAGTAAGCGTTTCTGTCTTCTTATTTTTTTCAGTTTTCTTTTTTCGTTCGTGTACTTTCTTCGGAATGTGCAACCTGAGTGCCGACAAGACGATGACTTTTTTTACGTACCGGCGTTGGTAGTGATTTTTCTTTTCATCTCGCATCGACCCCGCCTTGGTCGTGTTACTTCTCGCTGAATGATTGATGACTTTCGGTATTGTTTATGTATTTTTGTCAAGCGACGGTATGGCACGGGTACGGAATGCTGCATTGAACTGGAAACTTCCGACTTGCGCTGTTATCCTAGAGGTTTGCCGCCATCTGGCATAAAACTTCTTAGACTCGAAAGTTGCTTCATCGTCGTCGTTGACTGGAGACAGATAAAGTTAAATTTAATTTCCTCATTCGGGGGAATTTGTTTTACTTGTTGGGGAGAAGTTTTCTTCTTGTTTTTCGCCGGGAGTGTGTCTTCAATGCGATCAATGATGAAATGGTGCCGCGCTTTCTTTCGCCCACCACCACCCCCGGGTGACAGGTTATTGGCAAGTTTTTTTATGCATGCAAATAGTTTCATGTATGAGTTATGACAGTTTGAATGGCAACTTGACGTTTAGTTGGAAAGTTTTTCCTTCTTTTCTCACTTAACGGATGCGGAGGAACTTTTTGAGGTTTTGTTCTTTTGACTTTTGTGTGGCCTTTGCTGGGGTTGATGGCTAAATTTTTGGTTACTTTTGATTTGGCGGAAAATTCTAGTATGGGTATGTAGTCGAGATAGGGGTCGCAATGGGGGATGTTTGAATTAAGAACTTTGATCGTTCCTATTAGGAAAGTTTTGGATTGTGGTTGGTTCGTATCTGTGGGGGAAATAACCGCACAAATCCTGTTTGCATGAGGGATGTAATTGTGGTTAGAGACAAATGGGGTTGGGATGCAACAGGTTGGCTTGGAAAGTTATACCGTTTCTGTCGTATCCGATCATCTGAATTGAGAAGCTTTCGGCGGTCGCATTTGACCCTTTTGAGTGTTGCAGGCTTTCGCAAGAGCAAAGTGTTTTTTTTTCTGGAGACTGGACCTTGATGGCTTTGCTCCAATACACTAGACACTGCACCCACCCTTAGAATTGTATATTAAAATCAATTTATTGACAATTTTTAGTTCTCATGGAAATGACAGACAGACCCGGTCAATGGGACTTTTCATAAAAAGGGAGATAGTGTTCCTCAGTAATAACAACTTAGATCCATGTTAGCCTCTTGTGTTTGGGTCGTGTCAGAAGCTTTATATTCCAAGGAAGTCATTTATTTGGACAGTGAAAATAGTTTGGACCACTGAAGATCACTTCTGATATCGGTAGGGATAGGTCACATGGATTATTGTGGTCCTTACTACTTCTCTACCCTAAAACTTCACTAAAAATCTCAGCATGCATGGCAAAATATGTACCCCGCTATGAAATCTCAAGGCTTGGAAGTCAGTTGGCATAGGTTTACTAAGAGCAGTCTGTAGCTGTCCACAAAATTTTGTAAGGAACGCTAATTAAAGGTTGAACTTAAAAGAAATAAATAGTTGGGGCAATAGGTCCATAAGGGTTCCAGGGCTTAGCTTCTCAAAACCATTCGCTTTGTGTCGAGGTTTTTATTTTTGGGACGAATGGAATGGAGCTACAATTTTATGCAGAGTGCTCTTTCATGACAGTCATACTCTTGGATGTCTGTCAGACGATCGCGATACGTGGCGCAGTGAAAATAAAGTGCACGACTGGGTCGAACGCAACTTTCTCGTTCATCAAAAGTTTTAATGTAAATGAAGTGGGTGTTGCTGATTGTATTAGCTCCAAATTGTTGGAACTATTTTAAGGGTGCATATTCAATATTGTTGAAAAAAATTAGAAGTTGGTAATATTTGCTAAAAATAAGTTTTACGTAGCTGTTATTAGATTTTCATTGGAAGTTGGGGCACTGTTATTATTTCAAAATTTTACCGAAAATAAGCTAAAGTGAATACAGATCATATTTGAGACAAATTTAAGAAACTGATTTGTTTGAATTTTTTGAGAAAACCTAAGTACGGAATTTTATTAAGAATACTTACAGTATCTTTAATATGTATTTTGATCAAAATCGTTAGAGCGGTTTTTGTAAAATTTCTCAGACAAAATAGTACCAAATATTGCAATGTTTATTTTGAAAAATACTATTGCTTAACTATATAGCTGAAAACCGAATACAAGTTATTGTTCGGGAAGTAAGCATTACTTGGTTTTTAGGGTTTTATCGAAATCGAAAATGGGGTTCTCGAGATATGAGCAGTTTTTACAGTGAGCGTTTTCAGTGATTCGAATTGAAAATTAAGGTCGCAATAATTTTGAAAACATCAATTTTACTCTAAGTTTGCATTTTGGTCAAAATCATGCCGTTTACCTCAAGTAAACTAGGAAAAACTATATTTTTCAAAAATGACTTTTTTCAAAAATCCGATAATACAGAGAAAAACCGAGTTTTCCATTAAGTTCGAAATGACCATATTACCTTAGAAATCAATTTTTGTTACAATCGTATGGACCGTTTTCGAGATATGTCCAAATTTCAAAAGTACTGTTACTCGATTTTTTAGCGGGAGACTGAGAATGCAGTTATATTAACTTCGTCCACTTAAGCTTAAATATCAATTTTTGTTGAAATCGTTAGAGCCGTTTTCGAACAAATCAAACTGGTATCAAAATTTTGTATGGGAATACCATTAATATTGAGGTTACCATCCAAAAAAAAACAAACGGCCCCGAACTGTAAGCCCCAAACTTGAAATCCCAAGTTTGAACGAAATCCGTTCAGCCGCTTAGGCTGTAGGCCTCGCGACATACAGACAGACAGACAGACAGACAGACGGACGGACAGAATTTTGCGACCCACTTTTTTGAGTTCGCCTATCATCGTAATGTCAGAATTGATTAACATCTCGAGTTCGAAATTTTGTACAATACAATATCTATCTCTTGCTACGTAATGGAGAAAGTTAAAAAAGACCTTAAGATGGAATTTGGGAATTTTCAGGAATCGAACCTGGGCTATGTTTGGTGGACTAAATGTACGAAAGAGTTATTTCTAATATTTTAACTAAATTGACCGCTGAATTGAGCTAAAGTTATCTGGTAATCGAGGTAATCGATCACAGTCTCTTTTTTTCTGAGCGGTTACTATTTTCGATCGAGGGCTAAGCAAAAAAGCTAACATTCAAGATACAGCATCCAGTAAACCAATTTTTTGCTGGAAAATCGATAGCAGGAAGCTGGCTCAAGCCCTATTGTAGATGGGTAAACATTCATCCTTTTTAAATATTCTCCCCGGGACCATGAGAATAGCCAAAAACGAACAGACTTGTTGTATAGCCCGAAAAATATGTGGAGGTCTTAAGTAGAAGAGACGCCACCTAGCGAGTAAAGTAAAAACCTCCTCCAGACACCTTTCCACATCATTTACATTCTTTTCCAACTGAAAAATAAAAACTGATGCGCTCCGAGGAACTTCATTAGCCCAACGTGCCTCATAAGCTATAGAGTGCAATATATTTCCCTCTCGACTCGCAAGTCAGAACTAACGTTGTTAACACGATTCACGTGGCGTTCACCAGTCACCTCTCATTTCACACATCCAGTCAGACGAGGAAAGAAAGAAAAGAAGTCAATAAAGCTCCTCCTCCGAATGCGCGCATCATTAAAAGCCGAAATGAGTGTTATAACGACGGTCTCACACCCCTCCACGACCACCCACTACGACCCAATACACAAATTCACTATTTAATTGATTACAGCTGTCTTCCGGTAATTACACAATAAATATTGATAGAAATCTCTACAGCACTTAGTTGTTCCCTACACTCCTGACTGATGACGAATCATTAATTATTCGCAACCGAACATATTTCACTGCTTAACTTTCTGGCTGAATGGCAACGTGAGTCCGCCATTCGGTTGAGTTGTATATTACACGGCCTAGGCCTGTATACAGGAGCGGCTCCATTTACCAGAGGAACTACTGCCAGCATTCCTTCCTCATTAAGCTCCTGTGCCGAATGGGAAATACAAAACCAATTAAAGTATCTGGCTCGTTAAATGAAAAAAAAAAAACAACACCCCGAATCGAATGCATTCAATTATCAAGAGAGGATCGATGGAAAGAGAGACTGCAACGAAGCCTTTGTGAATTGTGAGCGACTCTATGGTATGTGCCTTGTTCCTTCGACTCGACGGATGATGAGGAATTACCAACAAACCGACGACGGTGCCCGGGGCAAAGCGAAATTGTAAATAATTGACCAGCAACTAGCGGTACAGCATTCGAACCAAACGTCGCGTCGTCGTCGCTGCAGAGTGCGGTCATTTCCTTTAATAGTGCGGACTGCGGAGGCACTTTCGCCTCCAAATGGACCATTTGTTATCTTAATTACTCGTTTAGAGTCCTCACACATACAGCCATACGCAGAGCAACAGCGGCGGTCCGGTCACATATGCGCGCCATATCACGCAGCATCACAGTGAAATGTTTGTTCAAACTGAGCTGGTGGACGCCGCAAGTGTTACTGCCGCCTGTGAATAGTGAGGGCGATTAATTTTTACTGTAGCTCATCAACATCATTTTGGGTCATTTGCCGAAACAGTGATTTGAATGGCGGCAGGAGATGTTGTCCAGACGTCCTGCTGGTGTTTCTCTCTTGTTTTTAACTTTCTCCATTACGTAGTAAGAGAAAGATATTGTATTCGTGCAAAATTTCGAACTCGAGATGTTAATCAATTCTGACATTACGATGATAGGCGAACTCAAAAAAGTGGGTCGCAAAATTCTGTCCGTCCGTCCGTCTGTCGGTCTGTCTGTATGTCGCGAGGCCTACAGCCTAAGCGGCTGAACGGATTTCGTTCAAACTTCGGATTTAAAGTTTGGGGGCTTACAGTTCGGGGAGGTTTTTTTTTTTTTTGCATGGTAACCTATATTAATGGTACTTCCCATACAAAATTTTCATACCAGTTTGATTTGTTCGAAAACGGCTCTAACGATTTCAACCAAAATTGATATTTTAGCTTAAGTGGGCGAAGCTAACATAACTGCATTCTCAGTCTTCCGCTAAAAAATCGGGTAACAGTACTTTTGAAATTTGGACATATCTCGAAAACGGTCCATACGATTGTAACAAAAATTCATTTCTAAGGTAATATGGTCATTTCTATCTTAATGGAAAACTCAGTTTTTCTCTGTTTTATCGTAAAGTGGATTTTTTGAAAAAAGTCATTTCTGAAAAATATAGTTTTCCCTAGTTTGCCTCAAAACGGCATGATTTTGACCAAAATGCAAACTTAGAGTAAAATTGATGTTTTCAAAATTTTTGCGTCCTTGATTTTCGATTCGAATCACTGGAAACGCTCACTTTAAAAAAAAAGCTCAAATCTCGAAAACCCCATTTTCGATTTCGATAAAACCCTAAACCAAAGTAATGCTTACATCCCGAAAAAAAGATTTGCTTAAATGACTTTGAATTTCAGTCAGACTCGCACTAAACGAAAAAGTTTCGTGCGACCCAGTCGAGCACTTTATTTTTTTTTTGCGACTGCTGCTGGTTGATGCCTATTTATGAACTCCCCTGAATGACCAACCAATTCAATTTGATTCCCAGCTACAAGGACACGACGGAAGGACATTTGCACTGTTGTTTTCCAAAAGCCCACATTTTTATGTGCTTGGGTGCATTCGGGAGGCCTATACTGTTGGATCGAAGTGGCCGGAATGGAAGACAAATTGCTTACGAGGAATTCAATTTTTAGGATTTTTTGCTGTCTGTCTGGAATGGTTTGGACTTCTCTCTTGAGAATTAATTATTCGCCTGGATATAGGCGAGGGAGTGCTCCTTCGAACTTATTTGGAAAACAATAAGCAAATGTGATGGACAAAGAACGGCTGTGATTTGCCCGACAGGTAAAAGGTGGGTCCATCGACCACCTATTTCTTTTGGGAGCGGTTCGCTTTAAAGATGAGATGTGGCTTGTCATTTGTGAATAGATGTGACGCGCATAACTCGTTTACGGTTGGGTCTATTTGGGACAAGGTATTTTCAGTTTCTTGAGATCGTAAGACCTTATGGATTCTTTCGACACCACCTCACTTCAAATTTGAAAATCCGCATATAAAGCTATGCTGCCGCGTCTTTAGGCGATACTAATGGACAGAAAATGTTGTGGTCAAGGGAATAAGCCCAGGACTCAGTTCAAATCACATTGATTTCGAAAGTTTTTGTTATAATCTCTACGTATAATACAACAGTTTGTCTATTTGTATAAGGATTCGAATTTGTTATGGCATCACGTTTAAAGTACTCACCGAATTTATGTGAATTTTTCGGACATATCTCGGTGTTCAATGAAGCAACATAAAGTCCTTACATCGTCGTAAACGGCGAACTCGTTCAGAAGATTCACCAATTTAACATTTTCTGAAAGAAGACAAATTTAATTAAGATTTATATATTATTTATTTATAGTTAACATTGAAGTCACAATCTATAAGAAATGAAACAAAGCAAAGTAGACAATTACGGTCATATTATTCACTCCGGGTGTAAGTCAGGTCTAAGTTAATTTTACATCCGACCGATTTTTTTGAGCCCGACAATTTAAATCTGTATCCATAATATTCACTCAAAAACATGCATTAAGCCCGGACCAATGGATTTAAACGCGGATTTGAAACAGCTCAAACCGATTTCAACCCGTCTTAAGCCTACGTAATGTCAAATTTCACAAAAAGTCAGTTTTAAATTGATTTGATTTGATTTGAGACCAGTTTTATTTTCAGATGCACTAATTATGCTCACAAATATAAATAAATGTAAAAGGAAAATGAAAGCCCCAAGCAGACAACATTTTTACGAAAATTACGAAAGTTTCCATACAGTGTCGTCAGTCGGCGATGAAATAGAAGCCGAGAACCTGTAATTGGAAGCGAATGAATGAAATTCAGTCGAATCCCTCTAAGTCGAACCTACTTTAACTCGAATTTCCCTCTGACCCAATTTGTGCATTCCCTTCAATTTTGCATAGAAAAGTCATCTTCAAAGTCGAAAATCCCTCTAACCCGAACGTATTCTTTTGATTCTTGACCTATTACAATACTCCTCTAAGTTAAATTTTTCGTCTGAAAAAAACTAAATCAAAAAAAAAGAAGATCTTCCTCCCGCAAGTGTTGCGTCGCGACACGATAAGTTGTGTTTCTACATGCAATTTCATTCTACTTACAAAATTAAATGCGCAACACTTGTGTTGTTGTTCTAGTTAGAGTGATAGGAAAATAAGTCAACAAAAATTGCATGTGCCCGACATTTGTGCTGTTGGTATTTGCCTTTTTAAAATAGAATCATTGATTAAGCTACTTTCACATGCCAATCAAAAATAACTAATTTCTTTGACTAATTTTGTTCAATATGTACCTACTTTCCTATTTTTTACCTTAAATAAATTCGCTTAAAAAAAATATAGTAAATCCCTCTAACTCGAATTTTTACACAAATCTCTCTAACTCGAACTAATTTTTATCTCTCGTGAAAATTCGACTAAGAGGGATTCGTCTGTATTTATTTTTGCTTTTTTAAATGAATTAAAAAACACACTATACAATTTTTTTTTTGTTTTTATCCGTATGGTTTTACTGTTGCTGTTCTGGATGTTCACGGTCATCTTATTCTCTTCGTTGAGATGCATTTGGAAAGGATCGTGGCGGAGGTGGTTTGATTTCATTCCACATTTCCTCATTCACATCTCGTGGCAGCGGAAATTTTCCTATTTTTTCAGCCGGAAATATTTCCGAAAATCCACATAATCTTTGACGAGGGCGACCGACGTTGATTTGCAATCAACTACTGTTTCATAAGCTCTCCGACAAATTCGTCTTCAGACGACATCAACATTATTTCATTTCACGAATGAAGTCCATTTTTTAACTTTTGCTATTTTATATTTTATATTTCACTTTTTTACTTTTGTTGTTGCCTGTGCCCTGCGAGCGAAGAAATGTCAATATTATGAAATTGAGTTTTAACCCCAGTTAAACTACTTAAACTGGTCTCCGGAGTGCAGTTTAAACCCAATCGGATTAAACGCTGTCAAGTTTAAACAAACTGGGTTTATGTTCGGGTTTAACGAATGAACATTATGGGCTTGGTTTTTGCTCACTTAAATCCGGGTGTAAACTTTAACCCGGATTAAAGTGAGTGAATAATATGGCCATTAATAATGAATGGCAATACTGATGTCCGCAAAAATCGTACGCACTATTGCAACGATTTACAAATTTCTTTTACTCAAATATATGACAAAATAATATTAATATTAAAACTACAGCATTTTCAATTTAACACAATTTTCGCGAATTTAAATCTGGGCTAAATTTTAAATAAATCTCGATCTTTCGCAAATTAAAAATAAAGTGCACGACTGGGTCGAACGTAACTTTCTCGTTCATCAAAAGTTTTAATGGAAATGAAGTGGGAGTTCCTGATTGTGCAAGCTCCAAGTTGTTGGAAATAAATATTCAATATGGTTGAACAAAATTAGAAGTTGGTAATATTTTCTAAAAATAAGTTTTACGTAGCTGTTATTGGATTTCCATTGGAAGTAGGGGCATTGTTATTATTTTAAAATTATACCGAAAATATATTTATACAGATCGGAATTTGGGTAGTCATATTTGAGAAATATTTAAAAAATTGATTTGTTCGAATTTTTTCAGAAAAACTAAGAACGGAATCTTATTAAGAATACTTATATTATATTTAATATATATTTTGATCAAAATCGTTAGAGCGGTTTTGTAAAATTTGGCAGACAAAGCAGTCCACAAATATTGCATTGTTCAGTTTGAAAAATACCATTGCTGAAAACCAAGTACAAGTTATTGTTCGGGACGGGACGTAAGCATTACTTGGTTTTTAGGGTTTTATCGAATCTAAAATGGGATTTTCCAGATATGAGCGTTTCCAGTGATTCGAATTGAAAATTAAGGACGCAATAATTTTGAAAACATCAATTTTACTCTAAGTTTGCATTAAACTAGGGAAAACTATATTTTTCAAAAATGAATTTTTTCAAAAATTCATTTTACGATGATACAGAAAAAAACTGAGTTTTCCGTTAAGTTAAAAATGACCATATTACCTTGGAAATGAATTTTTGTTACAATCGTGTGGACCGTTTTCGAGATATGTCCAAATTTCAAAAGTACCGTTACTAGTAATGGAGAAAGTTAAAAATCGTTTGTGCATCCCCCTTGCACAGCGTAAGTCCAAAGAGTTTATATAAGAACATCTATAGCCACCCGTGCAAGTTAATTCAAGCTGCAGCAGAAGCCTTTCACAAAATTTATTAAACCACATCACGCAACCATATCGCGCTAATTAATTTTCAATATTCCGAGGAAAGTTATAAATATAACCCGAAGCGCGAACAACCAGAAATTTATGTATTTCCCGAAATTCCAATTCTAATTCACGGAATGTGTTTTGTGGTCGTTGTATGCGCTCGTATTAGCTCAACAGTGTTCTGGCTCATGGAGCTGTGAGGACTTGTTAGATCTCCTACCCTCTTCGATGGTATATCCCGGTAATCCAAAATCCAGTTAAAAGCCAGTAAACTTTCGTGCGACTGCAAACCACCCTTTTGGGAATTCAGTTGGATTACATTCGATGTGAAAGGGTGTTTTTTTTTTTTTTTTTAATGAAGCGTAGGGACGAACAGTTCAGGACTATAACTGAATGTAGGTTCTCCAAAAACTCGATGGAACCGTTGATGTTGATGTTAAAATTAGATTCAAACCGATAGTATTTTCGGTTTTTTTTTTGTTGAATTATTTCAGATTTTGTCATTCTGCAGGATTTTGTGCCTGCGGTCGTCGCTATAAATTATTTCATTGCTGCTCAAGGCAAGGCACAAAATATGCAGGCCACCCACCACAAGGGTTTTAAATAAATTAACTCACCCAGCACCTGTTGAAAGTGGCGTCAATTTAAAGAAGTAAAAGGAAAAATGTCCACCTTGTGCTTGAAGGCTATTTTAATGAACTCCACGTCAGGATCAGCAACAAAGTGAAATACGGGGGAAAAACACATGAAATGATGAATGATGTTGCAGCCCGACCCTTTTTCAAAACCACATTCAGTTATGAAAAGGATGTAAAAGTAAATAAATGTACCGCTTTGTGAGAGGTACTTTATTTAAAATTTACCGCACAACTTGAATTCGGTTTTATTAATTTTTTTCTATCGCAGGAATTATAATTTAAAGACCCGATGAAATTAAAGGTATTATGACTGATTGGGGCATGGTAGCACGTAGCAAACCTATTCGTCATTTATTAAATTTTGGTTTGAATATGTAGTCGAAGTTTCAAAAGGAATGGTGATACATAAGCTTTAGATGGGCGAAATGAAGGAATTCACTTGCAGTACCTAAACCTCTCAACAAAAAAGACCACAACTGACTGTGGCAACTGAAGACGGAATCTCTGAACAAACCGCCCCTAAAAAGTTGGCGGGGCAGTACATCTACTTTAAATGGGCAAAATGTAGCAATCCACTTGAAGTACCTAAGCCCTTATAGCAAAGGAAATTATTACTGATGGCATCCACATCCACAAGTCATACAGAAAGTGAACGCCTATTTGTTTAGTAAGATTTTTCGATAAAAAACGCCCCCAAAAAGTAGGCGTAACGATACATTATCCTCAAATGATCAAAACAGGGATTGCATTTTTGTTGCATCAATTTTAACCAAAGTAACTTTCGGTTAATTCCTTCATTCTAGTACGACTTGTAAAACGCCCCTAAAAATAGGCGTGGTGGTACATAAACCTTACATGATCAAAATGTAGAAAGGGTTTTTGGGACATTAGCTTAAACAAAAGAAATTAGGTCTGATTATCTGTAAAAGCATCACTTGCAGTCTGATTGTTAGAGGAAAACGCCCCAAAAAGAAGGCGTGGCAGTGCGAAAGTCGTTGTACGACTTGTAAAACGCCCCTAAAAATAGGCGTGGTGGTACATAAACCTTACATGATCAAAATGTAGAAAGGGTTTTTGGGACATTAGCTTAAACAAAAGGAATTAGGTCTGATTATCTGTAAAAGCATCACTTGCAGTCTGATTGTTAGAGGAAAACGCCCCAAAAAGAAGGCGTGGCAGTGCGAAAGTCGTTGTACGACTTGTAAAACGCCCCTAAAAATAGGCGTGGTGGTACATAAACCTTACATGATCAAAATGTAGAAAGGGTTTTTGGGACATTAGCTTAAACAAAAGGAATTAGGTCTGATTATCTGTAAAAGCATCACTTGCAGTCTGATTGTTAGAGGAAAACGCCCCAAAAAGAAGGCGTGGCAGTGCGAAAGTCGTTGATTAAGCAAAATGTATATAGCAAAAGGCTTTTCTTACAAACTTCTTTCAAAGTTATGTACTGCTATCGAATGCTTTTGCGATTGGATGCGAAGGTGAAGGCTACCAAGCTGCAAAGAACGTGAGCAATCTTTCAGAAAACTGACAAGGACAACCCATCTCAATCTACCTCAAGTTGGGCAACTAATTTATAGTTTGAATAAAGTGTATGTATATGTTGGCGCACAAACCACGCCGCACTACCTTACACCATAAACGGCTAGCAAGGCGCACTTCACGCAGATAAAGACAGACAAACAATAACCCCTCCAAAAAGCAAGATAATTAAACAGTTCGCCCAGTCTCTATAAATCATATTCCTTTCGAGCCCATCGCTCATCCATCTCTGTCTGCTCCACGCCGCTCCGCTTCGTATCTAATCTTACGCAAACGGTTGAAATTTAAATAAAATAATAATAAACCAGTCATTTCCCAAACGACTACACAAATACACTCCGCGTCCATGGAACGCATCGCAAAATGTCTGTCTACCACAACGCAATCGCCTCGGAGAAATACAAATTCAATCACAGAGACAAATTACCGTTGCTGCTATAGTCTTTTGTTATATTCGCACCCATCTTGTTCTATATGAAATATGATATGCAAATAATCGTTTTGTATCTCAAATAGAAATGTATTTATCTTCGGTAGCACTTATCCGCCAATTTTCATAAGAAAAATACGGATATTTATCTGTAAGGTGGCGTAATATCGTAAGGACTCACTCTAACGCTGCTTATCGGATCCCGACGTTCGGTTAGGACTCCTACAACAATATAAATCAAACTCCAGTCGCTTTTCTTTTTGTTTCTCTTCCTTCCACATCAATCCTATAAAATGGAAAATTACTATATTTTCCTGCGTCAGAAGTCCCGAGTCACTTCCTTTTTCGCAAGGGGAACACAAAAACATTTGTATATAGGTACGGGAGCGGAGATATCATTGATCCGATAAGCGGATAAAAGAGAATACCCATTCCGGGGGAGCACACTAAAATCAAAAAGCCAAAAGCCGAATGCGAGTTAGCTGGCATTTCAAGTAGGTATATGTCAAAGGGGTCGGGAATCCTATTCGCATTACAGAAGATAAAGACGCAGCAAGAATATTTTGCAACCTCACCGTGTGTGACAGACGATAATACTTGAAATGCTTCCCGCTCAAGATTATACACTGGCACTCACTGAACTGAGAGGAAATCGTAAAATATGACAAAGTGTTACAAAACGGCGTACCAAGCCAAGCAGCCAGGCACTAGAAATTCGAGAGGATATCGAAATGGAATCAATCACTCGGATGTCGAGGAAGAAATTCAAAGAGATTATTCCTCGGTCGACATTATAACGAATGCGGTGAGGAATTTATGCGCCGCCCGAGTGTTATTGGATCGTAAATTATTTCCGAAAATAGGATGTGCCACAGATAATCATAAGCTGACGAGTGTTTTATTTGTTTTCGTAGGCAGGATAAGATGCGAGTGCTGCTGAAAAGACACTAAATCAGAAATTGAATTGATATGAGTCCGATTCCGATGTATGCTGGGGAAGATGAAGTTCATCGAAAGTGAATCGTCAAGGATTTTGGGGGCGGCGTATGTTTGTGGTGACGTCCTTATTGATGTCACAGTCGTATAATGGATACAGATTGGTCGGAGTTCGTGCTGGAATGTGAGGCTGTCATCAATTCCGTAGGCCAAGCACTTGTGAGTGGTGTCCTGCATTTGATCGTTCAAACACTTTGTCAGTTGAATACTGCACAAGCTCAGAGAGCGGATATCTCTAGGAAGACGGTGTCCACATCAACGTGCTTAAGAGAAGACGATCAATACAAACGACGATTAAATTCGACCCGAGACTGCGTCTGAGACTACCCTGGATCAACTAGCAAAACAGCATTCAGCCTTCATACATTTCCGACATGTTCATGTGATCTTATATCCAAGGATCGTGGTGCATTCCTAGGTTTGTTGAAAATGTTGTTATGGTACTTTTGGAAAGGGTTTCGGACTTGGGGGAGTGGCACATCACATACCAAAAACAGAATTCAAGCACTTTTTCTTTAAATTGACCGAGGGAGTTTTTTTCACTCATTTGTTACCATAACGCGTTGATCTGCCATCAATGCAAAGTAGAAAGGGAACTTTCCAAAATGCGTCCGCCTCAACGTTGCCGCTGGAAAATTGCAAAAAGGGTCCCTAGCCAAGAAAAGGGGACCCAACATAAAATGAAAATGTAGGAATAGGTTAATAGACTGCAGCTTGGTACCGTTCTTTTTACCGTCGCATCCAATCGCAAAAGCATTCGATAGCAGTACATAACTTTGAAAGAAGTTTGTAGGAAAAGCCTTTTGCTATATACATTTTGCTTAATCAACGACTTTCGCACTGCCACGCCTTCTTTTTGGGGCGTTTTCCTCTAACAATCAGACTGCAAGTGATGCTTTTACAGATAATCAGACCTAATTCCTTTTGTTTAAGCTAATGTCCCAAAAACCCTTTCTACATTTTGATCATGTAAGGTTTATGTACCACCACGCCTATTTTTAGGGGCGTTTTACAAGTCGTACAACGACTTTCGCACTGCCACGCCTTCTTTTTGGGGCGTTTTCCTCTAACAATCAGACTGCAAGTGATGCTTTTACAGATAATCAGACCTAATTCCTTTTGTTTAAGCTAATGTCCCAAAAACCCTTTCTACATTTTGATCATGTAAGGTTTATGTACCACCACGCCTATTTTTAGGGGCGTTTTACAAGTCGTACAACGACTTTCGCACTGCCACGCCTTCTTTTTGGGGCGTTTTCCTCTAACAATCAGACTGCAAGTGATGCTTTTACAGATAATCAGACCTAATTTCTTTTGTTTAAGCTAATGTCCCAAAAACCCTTTCTACATTTTGATCATGTAAGGTTTATGTACCACCACGCCTATTTTTAGGGGCGTTTTACAAGTCGTACTAGAATGAAGGAATTAACCGAAAGTTACTTTGGTTAAAATTGATGCAACAAAAATGCAATCCCTGTTTTGATCATTTGAGGATAATGTATCGTTACGCCTACTTTTTGGGGGCGTTTTTTATCGAAAAATCTTACTAAACAAATAGGCGTTCACTTTCTGTATGACTTGTGGATGTGGATGCCATCAGTAATAATTTCCTTTGCTATAAGGGCTTAGGTACTTCAAGTGGATTGCTACATTTTGCCCATTTAAAGTAGATGTACTGCCCCGCCAACTTTTTAGGGGCGGTTTGTTCAGAGATTCCGTCTTCAAATATTGGCTTCCATTTACTGTACGAATTGTGCAGTTGCCACAGCCAGTTGTGGTCTTTTTTGTTGAGAGGTTTAGGTACTGCAAGTGAATTCCTGCATTTTACTTATCTAAAACCATTCCTTTTGAAACTTCGACTACAAATTCAAACCATAATTTTCTAAATGACGAATATGTATGCTATACCTGCTACCATGCCCAATCAGTCATAATTTCAATAGCACAAAAACATTTATTTATAAAAGAAATAATAAAAACAAATACATTTATTACAAAATTTTTCTTCAATAAAGAGTAAATTATTACGTAACCTGAAATAGGAGCCATTTGGATCGTTTTTTTTAAAAAAAGGGGGTCACGGTTCGAGGCTCAAACGACAACTCTGATCCGCCTGTAAGTTTCCGCTAATCTTGAGAAGTAATAAACGGATATGGATGCGGTTTTGAGTGCTGTGATCTGCACTTCTCGGAGAAGGTTTTTGGTTATTTAGAAAAGTTTTATCGCTTTTAAGATCTGAGCATTGAAGGTCTACAAGGGGGCTACAATTTCCCTTCATTTTAAGGTCATTGGACAGATCTAACTAAAGAATGGCTTATTGGACTTCAAACCATAAAAAGGAAATTAGTTAGCCCATATTTGACTCGTTTAAGTTATGAATCATCTCTCTAAATAAATGGTCCTGAAGTAGAGCAGTCCTCAGAAGAAATCATTCAATCAGCGTCAAAAATTTTCAATCAATGCAGACCACAGCAGAGCCACGCTTTTCATCAGATGCCCCATTCGAGGTCTTGATTTTTGTACAAGCCCTAAATGTAGTCATTTACAAAGACAGACCTTTTGGGACTTTTCGCCTCTTTGAAAATGTTGTTCCATCTGTGAAACAGACAATTGCCACCTTCTATCCCTCGCTATGGTGGTCCACACCCCTTCGCCTCCATCAAATCTAACATCTCAACTAAAGCCAGCATTTTTCCAAGCCTCCATTCCCATATATTAAATTGGCGTCCTCATGTCGCCATCGCTCTCTCACACCAAAATTGATATTAAAAACAGAACCTGCGACAAAGGACAACACTCTTGTGCCGCTCCCGGAATGTGAATACATCGAAATTATTTTCTCATATAAAATGAAAATCTTCGATACTCGTAGAGTATCATGTTTACGCCTCAGCATGTCTAACAAGAAAAAGCATTTTGCACCATGCTGCTGGCGGGTATCCTTTTTATTACTGGGACTGGGGCTCTATGCAATAAAATTATGCAGCTGACGCAGCGAAAAACGCGAGAAATACACAAAGCCAAACAGAACAAAAAAAAAAACGCACAAGAAAATAGCAGAAAGCAATATTTTCCTCATCAGAGATTAAGGATACTACAGTGGCGCGCTGGTGTATTCTACGTCTACCATTATCCGCCTGTCTAGATACATAAGCAACAAATAATATGATGCTTCCTCCGAAGGATATACAAGCGAAATCCATACCATGTAGAAGTGCTGCAGCTTTGTGCTTCTTTTGTTTCTTGTTGGTTTATGTTATTTAAAAATAGCGAGTGCAGGACCGGACTCGTTGCCATAAAATGCGACATGAAAAGGAATTTTATCTATTTCCATTATCGCAATATGTCTTCAAGCCATGAATATTGGTGGCAGCATAAAGTGGAGTTTTATTACAAACGTTCGCAGTCGCAGTTCGCAGACAAAAAATAATAACTTAGGATCGGGTTGGTATTGGACACCGTGGATGGTAGAAGTGTGTGTTGAATGTTGGTATTGGGCGGGAGTCGGAATAATTAATTTTTAATTTCACTTTATGGATCGAAGTGACTTGCATTTATGATGAGGTCCACCTAGGCGGTAAAGGTGAAAAATCAGGGAAACCGTGACTGGTACAATTTTTTTCTTAAAGGTGTGACTGCTTCAACATACATGAGATACATGAAATAAATTTTGAGTCGATTGTAAGTTAAAAAGATGAACTCATGCACCAAAACGATGATCATACTTTTGTATTCATCAAACAGATGATCAGACTTAAGTGTTCATCATCATCCTAGTAATCATATTCATCAATTTAATGAAACAATTCGTCAATTCAATGATTCATCATCTTGTTTGGACTTTATTCTCATTTTGTTTTATGATCGCCATCTTCGAATGGGTCATCTTAGTAACGATAAATCTGTTCTGGAATAGCAAAATGAACATGTTCATCAATTTCATGAAACAATTCGTCAATTAAATGATTCATCATCTTGTTTGGACTTTATTTTCATTTTGTTTTATGATCGCCATCTTCGAACGGGTCATCCTAGTAATAATAAATCTGTTGTGAAATAACAAAATGAACGTGTTCATCAATTTAATGAAACAATTCGTCAATTAAATGATTCATCATCTTGTTTGGACTCTATTTTCATTTTGTTTTATGAACGCCATCTTCGAATGGGTCATCCTAGTAATAATAAATCTGTTGTGAAATAACAAAATGAACGTGTTCATCAATTTAATGAAACAATTCGTCAATTCAATGATTCATCAATTTGTTTTTTTATGATCGCCATCTGCGAACGGGTCATCCTAGTAATGAATAAATCTGTTCTGGAATAAAAAAATGAACATGTTCATCAATTTAATGAAACAATTCGTCAATTCGATGATCGCGCAGAATTTAGGGAAAATTCATAAAATTTGCGATTCGCTTCAATGTTGTTCTAAACGAAATTCATAAAAAAGTTCAGCACTTTATAAAAATTCTTCTCAATTTACTTTCACCTAATTGATGAGTATAAAATGAACGGAACCTATGAAACTTGCTCGTCGTCGTGTTGATGAATGTATATTCATATGATAATTTCTGGTTGATGATGGTAGTCCATTGAAAAGTTGGTCATTATTATAAAGGTCCTAGGCTTTAGCTATGGGGTGATGCATGAGTGGCTGACTTTTGAGAAAAGTCAAACATTTTCGGAACGCAAATGAATTATGTAAATTCGTCCTACCAAGAGATGCAATGACGGAACCAAAAACGTATCACTCTACTCGTTAGTCGATGGCCTCATCTTTGCATTTAATCGTCCGCTGGGGGACTGGACCAACTGTCAATCTATCAAAGAAGTCTACATCCCAGAGAGAGGTACAGTCGTCTTGGTTCGAGAGTACAAATAAAGGAGTCTCTCGGACACGATCCAATTGGCAGACACTTCGATTGCAATTCATATTTCTTATGCCTACATTCCGTCACACACACGCAGACAACTCCTAGTGGCTTTCCTTTAATTTTGAGCTTTCTTTTGAGGCACTTGCGACGATAGAAAACTAATATACTCGTAATTGATGGCACATCTTCCCTCCCAATAGTCACATCTCAACTCGCCTTCGTATCAGTTATGCTACTAGAAAACCTTTCCAAAAGAAATGAATGTTTGCTTGATCCTTCCGTTCAGTTTGATTGCATTGCCCGTTCGTCCTCTTTGTGCACTGGCCCTGGGCCTCTATATGTATATCTGTCGGATGCAAATTCCTATTAATTTGTATTCCTGCTCCCACTTCAGCAGGACAGCCGGAATGGTCTTTTATGAAATCGTGTCGGCCGGGGAGCAAGACCTTTGGACATGGCAAATCGTAATCATTGGCACTCCTCAAGAGAGCTTTTCATATTTCTTCGCAATTTAGCTTGGAAATGCTTAGGCAGAGCGCTGAGGATGTGCCCTCTTGCGCAGCACATTGCAGCTGCAGTTGCCAGTGTGGTTGTGGAGTGGATTCATGGATATTGATGGCAAAATGCATTACAACTTGGAATAGTGTGATTTCATTTAAAAGCGGTAATAACCATCAGAAACAGACGATGCCAAGAAGGCTGCTATGGGGTGTCGTTTTTATTTTCTCTCTGGTGGTTGGGGGACTATCAGATTGAAGTGAGAACATTAGCATGGCGTGCCTTATGAGAATTATAATATGTTTCGGAATAGGAGCGATTTGCTATATTTTTTAACTGCTAATTAGTTTATGTGAAGTTTATTTTCATGGTGTTCATAATGTGGGGCGTGACAGATAGTTTGGGGGGTGGTTTATTTGGAAGGCCATTATTTTGGTGTTCATGGGACGCCAGTGGTTTTCAGCAGCCTTTAAGTATGATGATACCAATGACTCCATTATATAGCTATGAATGCGGTTATTTAACTATTGGGTGAGTTGATCAACGAGGTGCTTTAGGCATTCAACAATTGAATGAGTTGATCAACTGGGTGAATTGTTGATCAACAAACTATAAGTCTCTCGAACAGAAATTAAACGAGTTGCTCAACCAAGTGAACTATGTAAGTCAACAATGAATGAGTTGATCAACCAAGTGGATGAAGCTATCCAACAATGTAGTGAGTTGATCAACTAGGCGAATGGTTGATCAACAACGTGAATGCTATTCACGAATTGAAAGAGTTGATCAACCAGCAGAAAGTTTGGTATATGAACATCAATTAAATAAATTGATCAACTAAGTGGGTGAATAGCTATCCAACAATTTAGTCATTACAGCTGGTCAAAAAAATAGGTGTGAGTGCTTTGTTACTAGTTGATTTGTTCTTGTTGCTAAATAACAGTTGTTTTGCCAATAAGACTTGCAACAATTACATTTTTATTAAGCAATGCTTAGTTCTGTTAAGTTTTTTATTAATTTTCGTTGCAATACCAATTTATACGTTTTAAGAGTTGGACATGAAAATAGGTGTGCTTAATTAAATTTTTAAAATGTTGCAATTTGTTGCAAAAGTGTTATTAAAATGTGATTAACTTTAAAGGTGAGTTTGTTTTTTAATCACTTTATCCCAATTTTTGTTTAAGTTTTTTTGTTAAATCATAATTTAAGATGGGTTCCCGTACCGGGAAAAGCTGAGGGTGATTCAATTGAACCTGCATCACAGCAAAGCAGCATCGGCAATGATGACTAAGTGTTTTGATGAGGATTCGTTTGATATAGCCCTGATACAGGAGCCTTGGATCTTTAGAGGAAAGATTAGAGGACTCCCAAATAGCATGGCTGAGTTGCATTATGCACAAACTAGCGGAAGAATTAGGTCCTGTATCTAGGTGAGGCACGGAGTTCAAGCATATAAATTGCCGGATCTGTGTGCCCCAGACCTTGCAACAGTACGAGTAGGATCAGGTGCGGGAAGTTTTGTCATAGCATCTGCATACCTGCCGTATGATTCTCCAGAACCTCCTCCGACAAGAGAGTTAGAGTCTTTGGTGAATGCATGCAGGAACAGGAACGAGGATCTAATAATTGGTTGTGATGCCAATGCACATAATACAGTGTGGGGCAGCACCAACGATAATTACAGAGGAGAAGCCTTATTCGAATTTGTATCATGCAAGGATCTAGCTATCTTAAACCGGGGAACAGAGCCAACCTTCGTCGATGTGAGACGAATGGAAGTGATCGATGTTACCCTGTGCAGTAGCCAGATAATTGAAAGAATATCAAATTGGAGGGTAATGGATCAGGCTACATTGTCGGATCACAGAGCCATTTCATTTGATGTTCGCTATGGATCTAAAAGGAAAAAAGATCGGAAATACATCAGAATTCCGAAGAACACAGATAGGATAAAATACCTTGAAGTGTTGGAGGAAAAACTGAATGTAATGACATTCGGAATACCGAAAAACACTTGGCATGTAGAATCACAGTTGAAGCATCTGCAATCAGCTGTTGAAGTTGCGTACCGAGTGGCTTGTACACCTACTTTAGTGGAAAAACAAGATCCTGCGCCTTGGTGGTGCCGGGAACTTGAAAAGCTAAAAAAGGCTGCGAGGAAGGCCTTCAATCACGCCATGAGGAGGGGAGAACCCGAAGCATGGGATGAATATAAGGCGAAAAAGAAAGAGCTAAACGTTACTCTGCGACGACGTAAAAGGGAGTCATGGAGGGACTTTTGCTCGAGTATGAGGAGTACATCTGAAGTCAGTAGACTACAAAAGATTGTCTCGAGAGATCCAGTTTCTAAGATCGGACTCATTCGTAATAGAGCGGGGGAGATGGTGGAAACACTGGATCACACAAATGAGGTCCTAATGGAGGTACACTTTCCAGGAAGCTATAAGTCAGCTCAGCCCTGGGCTCCAAGGAAACAAGGAGCGAACAGGATGGATAGGACGGAAGCAGAACGGATCGTGACACCAAAAGCGGTCAAGGGTGCGATAGCAACATTCTCACCCTTCAAAACTGCGGGGCCGGATGGTATATTTCCAGGTCTAATGCAATGGGGTATAGACCTAATTGCACCAAGGCTCAGGAATATATACGTTGCATGCCTAGCAATAGGCTATATCCCGATAACATGGAGGGAAGCAAATGTGGTCTTCCTTCCAAAACCGGGAAAAAAGGACTACACCGAGGCAAAGTCATTCAGACCAGTCAGCCTAACATCCTTCCTGTTAAAAATAATGGAAAGGGTGATGGTGGACTATATGGAGAGTACTGCGCTTAAGATGTATCCTTTAAATAGTAGACAGCATGCATACAGGGTAGGTATGTCTACAGAAACAGCGCTACACCAAGTAGTACGCGTTGCGGAGGAAGAGCTAAATACCGGGGGCATTGCGATGACCACTATAATGGACATTGAAGGTGCCTTCGATAAGATATGCTTTGAAAGTCTGAAACAAGCCTTGGAAAAACGTAGGGTTAACCCACTGGTGGTAAGATGGGTGGACAATATGTTGAATACGAGGGCGATTAATATTCAGACGGGAACCTCAAAACTCAGAGGAAGGGTTAGCAGAGGTTGCCCACAAGGAGGTGTTCTCTCACCTACACTGTGGAATATCACTGTGGACTCTCTTCTCGACAGACTCGAGGAGACGGGCATTCACACAGTGGGATATGCCGACGACATAGCAATAATGGCCAGAGGCAAATTCATGGACGTCACAGCAGATATCATGAGGAATGCACTCAGAGTGGTTGAGCGGTGGTGTCTGGAACAAGGGCTCTCCATTAATGCGGCGAAAACAGATCTAATAGTCTTCACTAGGAAGAGGAAAAATCTGGAATTTCGGCCCTTAACACTTTTCGGATCGGAACTAACAATGACTAAGAAGGTTAAGTATCTGGGAGTCTATCTAGATACTGGACTTACTTGGAATTACCATGTAGAGGAGAAGGTCCGGAAGGCAAAAAGGGTACTACATCAGTGCAAACGTGTATGTGGACAGAGGTGGGGACTCTCGCCTAGGTCAGCATACTGGATGTATACGATGATAACTAGACCCATTATCACGTACGCCTCGGTTGTATGGTGGGCGAAAGCCTCTCAGAAAACTGTGAGGAAGCACCTGGATAGGGTTCAGCGTTTAGCATGTATGGGAATTACAGGTGCAATACGTACAACCCCAACATGCGCATTGGAAGTCATCATGGGGATATTACCGCTAGACTTATTTATTAAGAAAACAGCGGCCCAAACGGCACTTCGCTTGCATCGAGATGCGAAATGGCACCATCGTGGTACGATCTATGGACATAGGAAGATCCTGGAACTTGCTAAAGACGAGATTAGGGAGCTAAACATGCCTATGGATCGAATAACAAGGGTGCGTATTATGGAAAGAAATCATAAAACTCGTATTGAGAACGGATTACTTCCAGAAAAAAGAAATGGTGAAATAGTGATTTTCACGGATGGATCCATGATGGATGGCGGGGCGGGGGCCGGTATCTATTCAGAAGAGCTGGAACTTGCCCGTCACATTAGCCTCGGGAAATACACTTCAGTATACCAGGCTGAGATGATTGCCTTGCTTTATGCGTTGGACTACTTGCTTGAGTGTCAGGTGGAAGGAAGAAATATCCTCATAGCACTGGACAATCAGGCGGTGATCAGATGCATGGAACAAACAAACATCACAACATCACTGGCACTGGAATGCGTACTTAAACTCAATAAGTGTTCATCTAAAAATGAAGTAACACTGACTTGGGTACGAGGACACATAGGGATCGAAGGCAATGAAAAGGCGGACTCCCTTGCAAAACAGGGGTCAACTGAAAAGTTGCTGGGACCAGAACCATTCTCTTCAATTGGCAGAGGAATGGTTGAACAGCTTGTCCACAAATGGATCACGGCAGAACACCTGAGAAGGTGGTCAACCGTGGAACAATGTAGACAAGCTAAAATGGCAATAAAGTGGCCGACCTGCTCCACTCAAAGAAGAGTTCTAAGCATGAGTCGAGGAACATTGAAATGGGTGGTGGCTTTGTCTACAGGACATGGTAATTTCAGGTATCACTTAAGGAAAATGGGCCTTATAGAGGATGATACTTGTAGACTATGCCTGGAGGAATCTGAGACAGCGGCACATATACTGTGTCAATGCCCGGCATTGGCTGGCAGAAGAATGAGGATCTTGGGACATCAATGGGTCGAGACCCAGTCGATGAAACGGATCTCCCATAAACAGATGCTAGCGTTAACACTAGGAATTGAGCCCAGAGAAGAACTGTGGAGAAATCCAGAGAGTCTCTCTGAGTAAGATTTACAGTGGTAGAGAGACGAAAAGAGACCCGACAATGGTGGTCTGATTCGATTATCTCTCGAAATATATATATATATATATATAAGATGGGTCGAAAAGTCCACTGCTCTGCTGAAGAAAGGCAAATAGTTAAACGATTGAGGGGTGAGGGGAAAATCTATAAATTTATAGCAGATGCCCTAGGAAGGTCACAGAACTGACCGCCGCATTTTACTTTTAGCGAAGACAGATCAATTTGTTTCGTCACAACAGAAAGAAAAAAACAGCCAAAAAAAATTAATAATATCTATAATCAATTATTATTTAGGAACACACCTATTTTTTTGTCCAAGCGGAAAACAGAACTCCCAAAGTTTTTGTTATTTTTTTTTAATTATTCGAAAAATAAGCAGATAAATATTTTCCATATGTTTTAAAAAAAGTAAATTTTATAAATAAAATTGTAAAAACAAAAAAAAACAAATGAAAAAATTTAGTTTTTTAAAAAACATGTTCTCACACCTATTTTCTTGACCAGCTGTAGGTAAATAGTTGATCAACTAGGTAAATGGTTGATCAATGAATGATTGACCAACCAACCAGCTGGATGTTGCTATTTAACAATTTAATAAATTGATCAGCGACTAAATTAGTTTATCAACTATGTTAACAGGGATCGCCGGCGATTCATCAAAACCAACGCGCAAGAACAAAATGCGAGCACGTGGATAGACGAACTTTATACGAATTGTGAAGGGAAATGCGAATTTACGGCTGTGGTTCCAGAAACAATATGAGCTAGACTAAAATCCCTTTATAACTTAAATTTTCAAATAAAATGTAACGACATTCGCGATACATTCGCCCTGGAGAAGGCAGTCGCCCAGTGACTTGCTTTTATAAAGAAGAAACCTTGCCTATATTTCACTGCACATAATTGAGGAAATTGTACCCAGTCAATTTTTATTCTCTAATGTTAAAAGGCAAACCAAATTTACCCCGTAAAAATGTTTTTTAGCAAAAACGGACCCGCAAATAAATTACTGAAACTCTGCACTAACAACTGAATTTCTACTGATCGATCGAGTTTTACAATTTTACTAGTTTTGACATCGCTGACACTTAAAAAATGTATAACGATCGCCTGAGATACATAACAAAGTACAAAAGGACGTCTTCCCTCACAAACTAAAGTCCAACTTAAAAATGCATATCCAAGCAATTTTCTATTCAGCTCTACTTTCCTGACAAACGCCCTTACCTCTGTAAGCACCCTCGAAATTATGTGTGAGCTTTTTTTGCTTCAGATTATCTCCTTAAATTCGAGACTCTCCCATAGTGATGAAGCTCTGGGTAGGTATGGTATTTTCCTTTTTTTTTTGTGTAAGCAAATCCACATTAGAACATAATCCTACTCTAGCTGCTCATTTCGAAATAGTTTTTCATGAGCGTCAGGAGTTTAGATTCAAGGCAATTATGCCCAAAGTTACATAACACACTGCATTGTGTGCAATTTAAATTGGATTTTGTATCCGTACAACTGAATTCCCATACCGTACGAGCGTATAATAGAAGTCTGAGTAACTATAGCTGAATAGCAACGTCTACTCCGTTGGCCAGGTACGGTTGTGTGTGTGTGTGCGTTTGGCAGAACTAATATACCAACTTGAATGCATTTAATTTCGGTAAATGCCACGAAGTAAAAGTTTTCCCAATTGAGTTCTTCATCTAGGCGGTGTACGAGTTTGTGAGTGCCGACAAAATTTCATAATAAATATGAGGGAAGTGTATATATATCTTTTGGTGAAGGTCAAGGATTATAGTTTTTGAATCTGCATCCGATGAATGGGATGGTGGTCGTGTCGGGTGAACACGTTTTCTATTCCCTAATTAAATGTACTCTGGCTTAACTCTCATTATCGCCATATCGTAACCCCCAGCCCATTATGCAGTCAGTGCGCTCGTCCAGGCAACGCCACTTTGAGGTGACGATGCGGTAATGTCGATCCATTTCGGTCGACATTACTTCAGCACACCCTACAACCCTCTGTCATTGAGGGACACATTCAACCCCTGTCCATCGACTACAACTCAACAAAGTGCCATCAAATGCAAGCGTTCCTCGCTCAGCGCCAACTCCATGTACGGGCCATCTCTGCACCACGCATTAAGGTTCCTCTCCTTGGCAAAAAAAAAAAAAAACCCAACCACAACTACAAAACTACAAACATCGGTATCGCCTGTATCTAACAATAACGTCCACTTGTGGACAATTTCCTTTCGCAAAGCACCACCCCAAATGGATTGCATTTACTGCAATGCAATTGAATGACCATTCACTTTTGCCGCACACACACATACACACATCGCCGAATGGACTAAGAACGCCATCCAAAAATTGTACAATCAAAGGACATTTCTCTTATGATTCGAAGCTGGCTCTCGTCGTTATTTCCACCGGAGGGCTGCCATGTAGAGATTTCCAAGGCAATCCCAGCAAGAAGCATTTTCGGTAACGATAACGACATGCCAATGTCCAAATATTTTCACCAAAAAGACCATTCATTCGGTTGGTCTTCTCTTTGAAGGGGACCTTCAATAAAACTTAATAGGTGTGCGCTTGCACACTCTGGCCCGTTGAAACGCTGCAAGATGCGGTCGTCATGAATGTGAATGCATGAATTTGAATGTGTGGCACCAGAGTGTGCGAGTAGATTCAGGAGATATGCACATGACATTTCGATTGCAAAGGGAACCGCCAAAATGTGGCCTACTTCGATGGCTGCATGCTTGATTTGATATTGTCTCTGATTTTGGTGGCAGGGAAGCTGGTCTTCGTCCTTTGGTGTGTTAGAGAGGTTTTCACTTTTACTGAGCTGAGGGCCCTTTTCACTTTGCACCTTGCAATTTTGCAAAAAAAAATAATTCCTGCAAAGTACAAGTGCGATGTGTTTCACCAAAAATGCAAAGCTCTCATTACTTTGCATTTTGCAGTTTTATTTACACTTATTCCGTGCATAGCAGCGACTCCATGATATTGCCCTCCATTTCCAATCCAACGTAGTGTGCATAGAATCTTAAGACTTAAGCAATTATTTCGTTCGCTGTCAAACCTTAGCCTATGTCCAATTGTTGCCAAATCCCGTTCAATACTCGTCTTCGTGAAACAAAAGCTTTCCGGGGTTGAAAAATGATCTCCAATTTCAAAATTTGTCCCTAATTTTAGAACCCTTTGTACATTATTTGTATCCTCTTTGTCTTCAAAGAGTGCTTCGAAACGGTTCATTATATATTTTTGTTAATTATATCACCAATTGTTCACAACAAAAAGTCAACTGCAAATGATTTTTTTTCTTTGCATATTATTGAAAAACTTTTCACGATTTAAAATGTAAAGTGCAAATCTAATTTGTTTTTTGAAACGAAATGGAGGAATTCATGCTTTGCACTTTGAAAATTTTTGTTTGGTGAAATGAATTTTGCAAAGAGGGAACATTTTCAACTTTGCAAAGGAATAATTTCCTCTTTGCAAATTGTGTTTCACCAAACGCAATGAAAGTGAAAAATTGCAAAATGCAAAGTGAAAAGGGCCCAGATATCAAATTTGTAACCGAAATCATAGCAGCAAGGATGTGAAAAAAATCCCCCATAGAAACTTAGGTCTAACTTCTGCCAATTATTCGTTTGAGTGGGTTTATTTTTTGTGCAGCGATCCTTTTTGAACAGTAACTGCTCCAGTTATAGGCGGGTTTTAAATGAAAAAAATTTCTTCCCGCATGAGCCTTCGCAAAGGTGTTGGAAACGCGTTGCATAGTTGTTCTTAAATTAGGCCACCGCAAGGCCCACCTTTCAGGTACAAAATGGTTCTTCAGAAGGCTTGCGAATACAGTGGACCTGTCTAAACAACCAACTTCTTTGATAAAGAGTTTTTTTTTTTTTCGCCCTAGAGCCATTCGATCTTTTGCACAAATTGTTCAAGCAATGTTTTGGGGAAACGGAGTGCGTTAGAGGTTGCTGTAACCTTTTACTGTGGACAAGGAATTTCGTCAGGGTGTGTTTTGCCCGCTGGCTACTATTAGGTACTTCATTCGCAGTCAATTCGGAGATCCACTTTATTTGATGGGACATTTGAAAGTCGTTAATTTAATAAAATTTCAGTCTGTGGAAATTTCTAAGCGGAGGTGAGTGAGGTTTTCGCTGAAGATGCGAAAATGATAGAAGTTGGTCGTCACGTTTTGTCATTCAGCGAAACCCGCCCTCACCTCCGGATAGAAATTTCCACAGACAGTTGTAAGATTCAAAACATAATGAACCCATATTTGGCAATAGTTCAATTCACATCGCATTACGCAAAAGTCCGATCAACTCTCCTTTTGAGCTTCTCTCCTGGTTCAACGGAATTTCTACAAATACCCCACAGAAGCTACACCTCGATATACTCTACCTCTAATAAATTATTTCTACTCGCATTGCCACAAAGCCAAATTGATTAAAAAAAAACTAATAAGACAATTGCTGATGGTATCCACGGATATTGGCTCCATACCCTCACTGCGATCCTTGTAAGGGCGACTCGCCCCGTATACAGGAATCACTCAATAAATTGATCAATTAAAACTGACGGAACGACCATAAATGCGAACAACATTTGTAATTGGTCTCGCCGGCTGATAGTGCGTCCTGGCACCGCATATGTGGGATATACGAATTGATGGTGCGACCCCCATTTCAGCTAACCCCCATCTCAATCAATTTCATCATTTAATTTCGCTCTTGACATGAACCCTAATAGCATAATGCTCGAACTCTCTTAATGAAATTTACTACCACTAAACAGCGCATAGGGATATCAATTGTTGTCCTTTTTTCATGTTCGTCGTTTCCCCCTTTTTCTATTGATTTCACAAAATATCACATTCCCCATGGGTGGCAGACACACACCGACACACACACAGAGCCACACTCCATGGATACGGCACACGAATACAGGATATTCTATGAAAGTGATATTAATGGTTTACGGCCAGACGGCAATGAACAAATGGATCGGATAAAGAATATTAGAGCGATTTCATTGAATCGAAAAGCGAATCGAAGCGTCGCGTTAGTTGATCCGTTAGTTGGTCTGTAACGGTGGAAAAGAAAAAAAAAACACACACACACGAAAGGATATTGAATTGCATTTGATGATTTATTGTGATTATGAGATAGATTGGTGGAAGCACCAGCAAATGGTGGATATGGCAGTTTATCTGTTCACGGTTCGATATGCCACACCAACACACTCATTGACAGATTAAATCGACAGAATGTGGAATTTATTTGTTCTATTTATTTGTTTTGTTTGGCATTTATTTCGGAAGGAGAACAAAAAGTGCGGTTGTCCATTAAAAGGAATTCTCTGGGTGCGGCGTTTCAATGTCGACAGGAGTAAAGTTTTGGGTGATTTGTTGGCCAGATGGACCAACCGAGCGACCGACGGTCCATGAGTACTCGCATGGCTATGTATTTCTCACTATTTCGGTCAGCTGAGCAATTTTAATTACTCTCGACGACTTTGCGCCGAAAATTCCATCTAAGGCCATATAAATTGCCGAAACACCACTGAAAGTCCATTAGGATGTCCACTAATGAGACCATGAAAATAATGACTCCCTCGGCAACCGGGGGAGGCGCAACAATGCAAACTAATTAAAATTGTTTTTTGACGCGGCGACGGCGGTGGCGGTGGCGGCTGCTTGCATGGCAGGGTGAGTGCCGGAATAGAGCCGCTAAAATTGTTTTCCGCCTCACAAAATTGTCACCAGTATGGATAATAAGTCGGGGTAGAGTCGATAGTAGAGCTTTGTAGGTGCATGCTTTTGGGAACTATTTACAGAAGCAAAATTGAGGGACGGTACAGTGCGGGTGAAATACATGAGTGGGAGCGGCCCACACATTCCTTTATATAGAGCAACCAACTTTGACAGATGTTAACCTGTGGAATGTGGATACTTTCAATTTATGTCTCAAATTTATTTCTCACATGAATTTCGTTCTCCCAGCTATACTTCAAGCCGCCCACTAACCAATTTAAAGAGTCCTCTAACACACCGCTTACCCACAAAGTTCGATCCCTACTGACAAGCAACATTCCACGTACTTCCCACTCCCAATTGATGTGCGATGTCCAATGTCCAACATCCAATCTGCTACGAAAAGGTCCACACACCATAATGCCCCTCAAGACACAAACCGTGTTCGTCCCCAATGGGTATGAATAAATTCATACAAGTCCCAGTCATTTTAAAAATCGAACACCGTAAGGATTCTGATTTATGACAACCAAGGCATGCGTCTGTTCTGTTGACCTTTGCCCTCTGGCATATTGCTGGATAAATTCATGTGCACTGGCCACGTTATTTTCCAAGGACCCTAAACCGATAAACACCGCAAAAATATGCGATTGCCATTCGATAATGACCATACAATTCGATCCTAATTGATATACAAAATGGGAGCCGAGGTAAATCCTTCCTAACCGCAATTAGTATGCCAAAAGCACCCCACGCTCTTACCCGTCGTCGTCGTCATCATCGTCGACGACGACGTTTGCTTGAAAGGACACCCAAATCCTTAGTTTTAATTTCGCATTTTATGCCTCGCACATGAACTGGAAATTACCATGCAAACTATACCATTTCGTTTTGCTTCAATTAAATCCACGCTGGGAAGCTCACCCACCCACTCGTCCCCCCGCGATGAATACCAAAAACTTTTTGTATAATCGAAAATATACATAGGCACTCGAGCAGCCCCCTGGCAATTCAACTTTTACCCTTTAACATAATGGGGTACTTATCGAATTTAACCTTCGATTTTACGGCTTTTCTGTATTTCACTCTTTCCTTTATTTTTATTTTTTTTTGTCATTTCATTTTCGCTCACTTTGGAGTTTCAATTCGTGATCTGGTTACGGTGGAACGTTTAAAACCGCTCGCTCACAGGATGAATAAAACAATGGCAGCGGGATAGCAGTCGATGGGGTCCTTGAATTTGGCGAAATTCGTGCAACATAAAACACTTTTATATTTAAAAACAAATAAAGTTAAGTGCGGAAGTGGGGCGCAGAGTGCGGGGATGATTACAATTGAGCAATAAAATGACCTATCTTTTTACTGCCAAACAATGAGGCGTGAACTCAAAGTTGAAAGAGGGCTATGCGACAGCTGGAACGATGTCCAGTCGTGCTCAAACTCGAATAATGGTCGTAAAATGTGTAAGATCGTTCAAGGATTGTCTGTTTGTGTGAATTCTTTTGAAATGCCAGGTCAATACGAGGGTTTGGCAGGGCTGAAAAGTTGACTTCCGAAGGACCCCTACAGCTGAGGGAAACCTTGTAACTTGAATGGCATTTTTATAGTGCACATTGTCCGGTTGGAATCAATGGAAATTCAAATAAAAGTGTTTACAAAACGTCATGTAGCCAACGCTTCAAGGACCTCGTCAACAGTATTTGCTCTTTGGTCGTGTTATGATCTCTCTTGGGGCACTTGATGGTTTTCCTCGGCTGCTCCAAATATGACAGCTGCTGTTACGTGCTAAAATTTCTGTGAAGACCTCATTTTGACCTTAAATTTGGTACGACGGCCATTTTGGGTGTCGTTTTTAAGACCGACTTTTGAACTAAAATGAGGCATGACAGTCGTCTTGAATGCTGTTTTTTTACACTGAATTCTGACTTAAAATTTGGCACGATGGCCGTCTTGGGTGTAGTTTTTTAGACCGAATTATGACCTGAAATTTGGCATGGCGGTCGTCTTGGGTGCCAATTTCTAGACCGCATTTTGACCTTAAATTTGGTACGACGGCCATTTTGGGTGTCGTTTTTTAGACCGACTTTTGAACTAAAATGAGGCATGCTGTTTTTTTAGACTGAATTCGGACTTAAAATTTTGCACGATGGTCGCCTTGGGTGCCGTTTTTTAGACCGATTTTTGAACTAAAATGAGGCATGACAGTCGTCTTAAGTGCTGTTTTTTTACACTGAATTCTGACTTAAAATTTGGCACGATGGCCGTCTTGGGTGTAGTTTTTTAGACCGAATTATGACCTGAAATTTGGCATGGCGGTCGTCTTGGGTGCTAATTTCTAGACCGCATTTTGACCTTAAATTTGGTACGAGTGCCGTTTTTTAGACCGAATTCTGACCTAAAATTTGGCGTGGCGGTCGTCTTGGGTGCCAATTTCTTGACCGCATTTTGACCTTAAATTTGGTACGACGGCCGTCTTGAGTGTCGTTTTTTAGACCGAACTGCGACCTAAAATTTGGCATGGCGGTCGTCTTGGGTGCCAATTTCTAGACCGCATTTTGACCTTAAATTTGGTACGACGGCCGTCTTGAGTGCCGTTTTTTAGACCGAACTGCGACCTAAAATTTGGCATGGCGGTCGTCTTGGGTGCCGTTTTTACGACCGAATTTTGACCTTAAATTTGGTACGACGGCCATCTTGGGTGTAGTTTTTTTATACCAAATTCTGACCTAAAATTTGGCACGACGGTCGTCTTGGGTGTCGTTTTTTAGACCGAATTATGACCTACAATTTGGCAGGGCGGTCGTCTTGGGTGTCAATTTCTAGACCGCATTCTGACCTTAAATTTGGTATGACGGCCGTCTTCGGTGCAGTTTTTTTGAGCCGAATTGTGACTTAAAATATGGCATGACAAAAATGACAGCTAATCCGCATTCTGCAGGACCGATGGTTACCCTTTAACAAAATGCTTTCCAACCAATTCCACTTTATCTAAATATGTCCTATCTCTCTCGCATCCGCTCTTGACCCAGTTATCAGCTGTTTCCATTTCGATGAAATAAACTCCATTCAGCGCGTGAAGGAGTGAACGTCATAGAAAATGACCTCTGCCCCAAAAACTGACACGCCAAGATGACGTTTATTCAAATTTGTGAAATTCTTTCCACAGTCCTGATTAAACCTCTTCTGACCACTTTTATCGCTCCCAAGTGCAAACTTCAAGGCCACTTATCATTTTCTCGAACCATTCATATTCGTAGCGCTCGTTCTCTTCCCTGTGCACAACCATAAAGTTTCCAAACTACACAACAATTTATCACATGCTCAGTCTGGGGTGCATGTGTTCACACTGTGTGCATAAAATCTTGTACCCAACTTACATCACTTCCCATGAGTTCATAAGTTTCCCCACCAACACGACCTCTTCCCATCTTTGGTTTATATACCTGCACTGCATACATCAACTCCCCCCCGGCGTCGTGAAAGTCTTCTAAACCACTGATACAGATACCTCGCTCTCACACACAACTCTAAGTGTGCGATAAGTCAGCAAAAACTTCTTGTTCAACGAAAATTTGTTTTGATGGGGAAAAATGGACAAAAAAAAAACAAATTTGTCGTCTCGTCAAGGACATTTTCCCTAATCCGAATAATAAACAGTAAAACGACATGACAAGCAATTGTAAATAAGAACAAATAATGTCCATTACGTGTCCTTTTTCGTACACTTGCTCGCTTGTTCGATTAGTTTATACAATTGTGATGGGCGGCGTGGTATATGCCTAACAAACCGCACGATGATGCTAAGTCCCGACTAAGTCCTTTGACAATTCGCCTGATGGTATTTCCTTTGAATTTTCTCATTTTCAAAATGAATGAATAAATTGAATTGAATATCCTTTTTGGGGGGAAAATACAACACACACAAATCGGCAAGGGACAAACACAGATAGCAAAAAGTAAAATGAAATTTTCTAACTCACCAACGCAATAAGGACTTTGCACAGCACACGCGGGGGGTGGACATCGCCAAATGGAAAAATTTGGCCTATTATTTTATAAGAAATTTTATTTAAAAAATAAAAATAAGAATGAAAAAGTCTTTGAGCGGGTAGGCCCTTCTAATTAGAAGTCAGCAGTGCATGACCTGAGAGCAAAACAAAAAGTTTCCCTTTGAAAACGCCGTCCTGAGCACGTTTGTTGGATATATTCTGATGTTGTGAACGAAGCACAAGTCAGTGGGGACATCAACTTTTGGCGGAGGGGGTAATTTTTCATTTTTATTTTGTAGCTAAAGTGATTGTAATGTTTGTTTACGTGGAAGCCTTTAAAAAAAAAATCCTTTTCGCTGCGTTAGATTGTGTCGCAAAATCTGACAAATTACACAACGGGAACCCACAGCTTTGCGAAAGAGGTATATGCAAGTAAAGTCTTGTTGGAGTAAAGTCAGGCTATGTAGTTGTCCACTTAAGGTCCTTCCGTAGAGAGGTGATAGTCTCTCTGTTGCAGTTGAGTTTGTTTGTTTGAATTAAATCTGTTGAAGATGTTCTAGGGCTTAACTGGACAGTGGCGTACGCAGAGGGGGAGGTGGGGCAAGACCCTGAAACCCCTCAGAGAGCTGTGAAAAATTCTTTGATGGATTGCATTCCACAAATATTACACAAAATTAAGTCCCAGACCAATCAATTATACCAGTCAATTTCTTCATCTTCATTATGAACTTCATCGGATCAACGAGACAGTATTTGATGAGAAATTTGTTTTCATATTCATGTAGCATCACAAGGGCTCTTCTAACCTTACGTACAAAAGTATTTTTATAAGTAAACTCAAATTTTTGAAGGGAATTCTTTTGCTGTGACTTAAATTTATTAAAACCTACAAATTGGGGGACTCCATTAATATGATAAAACGTACAAATGTCCTTGTCAAACGAAATGGGACTCTTGGTCTTGATGTCATTTTTCATTTGGCTGACTCATGTTTTAATTTTTTCTCAGTAAAAATGCTTCTACATGAAATGAGTACCTATCGAACCTGACTCATTGGTTTGGGGGCATTTCGAAAACAGGACATTTTTTGCTTGTAAGCAGTTATTTAGCTTCAACGATAATAATTTTTATTTTATCGATTTTGAGAGCAGCGGAATTGGGTAGTAAAGCGAAAGCCACATTTATTTTGGTCTGCAATTGTTCAAGTGGCTCTCAAACTGTAGAAAGTTTATACGGTGGGATGACATGACCCATGCAACTGGGAAGCACGCTCTTGAAAATGTCCTTTAAAGCAATTTTACTCTAAATGGGATCCCTTGCTTTTTTTCAACCCCCGACACTCCCACGACTCTGCGAGTTTTTAGTTCGCCCCTGGGTAGCTCTTGTGTCATTCTTTATACGTGTGCCAGACAGGAGTCCAAACAAAGCATCTCACAAAAAAAAACTGCACTGATCCGCAATCAAAAACCGTTTCAATATCGTGTAATCCAGCGTTCATAGCCTTGTTTTCTGGTGCGCTGACTTTTCACTGTTCGACGACTGTTCCAAAAAAGGATATCAAAAAAAAAATTGCCCCGCAGCTTAATCCATATGTAAAATATACAAAAATGTACAATTAATCCGGTTATGCACAATCAACAACACCAAGCCCGCTGCTCCAATGAGTCGGTTAAACTTCGAAAACACACAACCAACAATGAAATACGAAAGCCATCCATAAATACGATGTAATAAATAAAATTATACAAAATGCAGTTCGTGTTCGAGGCGCCCAAAAAATACCCAAACACACATCGCCCGCACAATGTCGCTGTGTAAGTTTACCGCCGACTGCAGATCACTGAGGCGTATACGCAATATATACGAGTACACAAAAACCCGACGAGAACAAAGACTCAAACGCCTGCGGAGCGAATGCATTAAAACCTCGTTTCCGGGATCAATCCCTTTTTGTTTGCGCATGCAACAGAGCACGGAATGTCTCTGTTTTGCGTACTCGAAATGCCAATGTTAAATATTAATTAACAGAGTGTGGCCAGAGCATATAATTTTGGCTTCTCAAAAATCAATAAGAGGCCATTCGAGTATGTAACGTTCATATTCATTAAAATGGTTTTTCCACAATCAGTTGAAATTGAATTTCCGGAGGGGGGATGCCGTATGGCAAACTATACCCACTCGTACTTGTTTCAATTCGACTTCAAACGGAAAAGGAGATAATTGCAATTTTTGCGAACGAATATCCATCTTCCTTGGGATATAATTAATGAGTCCATCACCATAGGCATCCCTTTCGCTTGCGGTTTAATTTTGCCAGCTGCTCCCAAAGGTCCGCCTTGAGGTCCCTTCAAAGGCGATTCGATTGAAATTGGGGTTTAATTTGAGGCGCAATAATTAAATGAGCTCGAACCCTTTAGTTGGTAGTTGGCACATGTGTGAAACTAAAATTACTATATCCCTAAGAGAATTAAGAAAAATCGTACCCTGCGACGGGGTGCGGCCATCCATCTTCTTTAAAAAGGCTTCCGGATAGGAGATACACAAACAGCAAACAAAAAGAAGTGTAGATACGAACATCAGGCAAACTGCAGGACTTTCAACGAATCATCTCACTTGCTTGTCCTGACGAACTGAATCATTTATCATTTTGAGTAGAGGACTCTTTTTGTTGTACGTTGTATGTGTGTGCATTGTTGCTCGCTTAGCAAGTTTGTGCTTAGTCGACGGTTTTCGGGATTAGGTTCTGGAACATATTTCGTAATTTGTTTTGCGAGCAGCGGGTCTTTAACTTTATAAATGCGAGAATTTCACCGAAATCGAAGGGAGTTGTTCGAGGGGAGATCCAGTTTCTATCCGAATGCATTCAAATTCGTGTTTACGCATCGGCCTTATGAAGGTGCGGCACTATGCTCTGAATGATCTTTCAACCCAATTTTAACTGTTGGAAATCCATGCAAGGCTTGAGAAAAAATCTGGCTTACCGAGTTAAGCCTTCGATCTCCCAGAAGTTGCGACAAATTTGTAAATGCTATCTACTGCAAGGGCGATGTGCTCTTTGAGAGGACCACCATCTTGTTAGGTCAGGTTATGTAAAAGAGCTGACTGGAAAATCTCAGATCTTTGTAATTGCCGAGAGGTTGTAGGTCGGTTAATTTCAGTTTGGGAGCGGCAATAAAAGTTTCTTTATAAATATGTGCATAACAGCTTAATAATCATATCCACTGCCGCATAGATTTTCAATTTCATTGGTATGATTTGTCAATATTAAAATACCCGCTTTTTTTGTTCGTGTGCGTTCCTCGGATTTTTGTTCATTCTAAAGGGTAGGTTTACCGGCTGTAATCAGTCCGATTTTCATAATCGCCCGTTTCAGGTTACAAAGTGGAGTCCGTCTTTGCTGTCAGCCTTTTCAGAAAGCGTCGACTTTGTTTCTATGGTAGCTATCAAGCCGAAGGTACTGTCAGTGCTTGGCAACGTTTTCATTACGATCTGCTAAGCAGCTGCTGTCACGGTGGAAATTCTTTCAAACTTTGGAGGACTTTCCAGTCACACATTAAAAATAAAGTGCCCGACTGGGTCGAACGTAACTTACTCGTTAATCAAAAGTTTTGGTGCAAATGAAGTTGCTGATTGTGTAGTCTCCAAATTATTGGAATTATTTTTAGGCTGCATAGCATATTCGATATAAAAAAAGATGAGAAGTTGATAAAAAGAAGTTTTTCATTGCTGTTATTGAATTTTCATTGGAAGCGCGGCATTGTTATTATTTCAAAAATATACCGAAAATACATGAACACAGACCGGGAATTTTTGAGAAATATTTAAGAAATTGATTTGTTCGAATTTTTTGAGAAAAACTAAGAACGGAATCTTATTAAGGATACTTATATTATCTTTTATATATATTTTGATCAAAATGGTTGGAGCCGTTTTTGTAAAATTTGGCAGACAAAACAGTACCAAATATTGCAATGTTTAGTTTGAAAAATACTATTGCTTAACTATTGAGTTGAAAACGTAGCACAATTTATTGTTTGAGAAGTAAGCATTACTTGGTTCTTAAGGTTTTATCGAAATCGAAAATGGGGTTTTCGAGATATGAGCAGTTTTTGAAATAAGCGTTTTCGGTGATTCGAATTGAAAATTCAAAAATTTTACTCTAAGTCGGCATTTTGGTCATAAACAATTATTATATATTTTAAGGTAAACTTAAGAAAACAAAATTTTAAAAAAAATATTTTTTTCAAAAATCCATTTTACGATAATTCCGAAAAAATTGAGTTTTGCATAAAGTTAGAAATGACCATACTACCATAGAAATTCATTTTTGCTGCAATCATCTTTAACGTTTTCGAGATATGTCCAAATTTCAAAAGTACCGTTTTTCGATTTTTTAGCGGAAAACTGAGTATGCAGTCATGTTAACCTCACCTACTTAAGCTTAAATGTCAATTTTGGTTGAAATCGTTAGAGCTGTTTTCGAACAAATCAAACTGGTATGCAAATTTTGTATGGGAAGTACCATTAATGTTGAGGTTACCATGCAAAAAAAAAAAACGGTCCCGAACTGTAAGCCCCCAAACTTTAAGTCCGAAGTTTGAACGAAATCCGTTCAGCCGCTTAGGCTGTAGGCCTCGGGACATACAGACAGACAGACGGACAGAATTTTGCGACCCACTTTTTTGAGTTCGCCTATCATCGTAATGTCAGAATTGATTAACATCTCGAGTTCGAAATTTTGTACGAATACAATATCTTTCTCTTACTACGTAATGGAGAAAGTTAAAAAGGTCAAATCCACCGATACCTACTGCCATCAGACAGACGAGCATTTGAAAGAGCCATCAGAGAGGTATCAAATCTACATACCAGAAGAATTACCCAAATTCACTGCATACTAACTCGGGCAAGGGAGTACCCATCCCACCAAAAGGTATAAGTTAAAATCAGTTGCTCTTTCCCAATGACTGTTTTTAAATAATAAATCTCTTGTGTGTCCTCCAAAGGACAACAGTTCGGCAATTGAAAATTCCTAGCTCTAAAACCACCGATTTAAGTACATCCTCATGCACGTACGATAAAAGCTCATTGGAGTTGCGAAATTTCATTCCACCGCAAAAAGTTTTTTTTTCCACTCCACCAACCACGCATAAATATTTAAAAAAAACCCCCAACAATCTCTAACGAACCGCACACCGTCACCGTGGTAGATCGCAAAATCAAAATGAATTATTTAAGAAAACGTCAAGGACAAAAAGAACGACACCCATACCGCAAATATACGAAAGGTGGCAGCCAAAATCACCCAGGTTAACATTTCGCTACAGCACTTCATAAATTATCAACCGGAATTGTGAATTCAGGCAGATTTTTCGCTCATAACCAGCCGCCCGAGGCACCCATTCCGTTTAAACCGCCGGACCAATCGAACCTACTTCAATTAATTTTAATTCTCACCGCGCCTTTTTGGTGATGGTCGTGGTCCAACCAATACCCAACCCCCACCCCACCACATCCAGAGAGGCTGTCTTTGATTCTTCCTCTTGGCTAGGAGTTGGCGTCGACTGTCCCGTCCTGTCGTGTTGTGTATTCTCCTGCCGAAAATATAATTAATTTGCATAATTTTGCCCATTCTCCGACCGGGGGCGGGCAGGTCATGACTCCTTGAGTCGCAGGAGAAACGTGCAAATGACGCCGAAGTTGCTACCGCTGCCAAATGGCTGGTGTCTCGCAGCTCGCACCCGAGGGACTTCTTTCAAGGCACAGCCGACCGACGACGGAGGTATGCGAAAATATAATCAAATTTGATAACAAGCTTTGTCCGGGCGGCCGTCGCTCTGCAATGGAGCGGGGAAGATTCCGAAATGAATTATAAGCTGAAAGTTCAATTCATTTATCATTAATGACGCTACACGTCCGAATGGTCCTCCCCGTCGCCCAGGTACGATATAAGGCGCCGCCAGCCTAACTGCCAGTTTTTAGTGGAGTTCGAAAAGTTTACTAGCTGACTACCAGTTTTATAGCATCCACGAGGAACGGGGAACGGGGAACGGGGATCCGGGTTGACTGCACGAATCCCAAGTCAAAGCGGAGTCACTGTTCCACCTGAAGGGGGGGGGGGGGGGGGGGGGGTGGATACTAAAGTCGCAGCGACTATCTATACCACATCCGAGGAGATGGCTTGGCAAACACAAAGAAGTTGCCCTGACAGTTTTCTCGTTTTCGTTTCGCTGTTCCCTTGTTTTTCTGTTTCGTTCGTGGACAGTTCCAATTGTGCTGGGTGCACGCCAGCTCCGCCACCGATAGTGTCATAAGAGGAAGTGGAAAGAAAATTGCTTTTCAAGATTCCATTCGGCGATAGAATTTCTTAATTTCCAGACAGGAATTGCACTAGATGGGTGGTTTGAGTGATATTGTAATGGCGAAGGGAGTAACTCCCTCCATTGTTTCGCTGGCAACAATGATTCTATCGCGACGATCTATTGTTTATGTGAAATATTTGTTTTTCTTGCGTCGATTTTCGGGTGAAGAAGGCGCAGAGATGTGGAGCTGGAATAGAGTGGCAAAGTTTTCGATTTGATGGGAGTTTAAATGGATATTGACTGGAGGGATGGGAAGGGGCGAAATGTGAAGAGTTTGGCAATAAATCTCGGATGGCTGTTAGAACTTTATAAACGATTGGAAATGAAGCACTCATACACAGACCGGATTTGGGTCAGTAAAAAATGATTGCAATCAACTGGAGTTGTTTTATCTGACGCATACCTGTTGGGAACCAGTTTCAAGCTTGCTCAAAGAATTCACGGAATTTCCAGGTATCGCCATTGGAGTGTGAAAACCCTAGGACTTTGGAAAAACTCGTAAACAATTGCTGAAGCACTGTCCCATGTTCAGCTCCATGGTGAGTCCTTCCTTTATAACTCGGTTTGCTTCTAATGCAAGCCTCTCCTCTGTGAACCAAATGAAAACAATTGCCCGCATAAATTGATCGATGATGCCCCAATTATTCATCGCATTCCTTAAAGGTGTAGGCCCAAAAGAACTGTACCTACGTCCTCTTCGAGTACACCCACTGTCATTAATCATTCGATGGCAACATCACCGTCACACCATCCATCGCGATCATTTATTCAAAAGAAAAGCTGTCTCATCCCGTTCTGCTTATCCATCCCGCTTAGCCATCCGGATGCGAAGCGACAGCACCCAACCAGGTGAAAGAAAATCAACCGTTTTGGACGACGCGACGTTGAATTGTACTTCAATTTATATTTCGCATTCAAGTGGAGGACTTTTGAGCGTGAGCTCCATTTATTAACCACAACACGATTCCACAATATTTACACAATTTACACAATTTACACAATTTACATGAATTTTTAATTTTTATCAACGTCAATGATATTTGTCCGCAAATGAAGTGGAAACGTTTCAGCTTTCTTCTGGATTTTTGGGCCACATTTTTGTTGTTTTTTTTTTTTTTTTTTTGTCGCCATACATTGCGTCCATGTGCGACCGCATATATCCTGCCCACTGTCTGTATATGGAGACAGAAATATTACACATCTTGCATGTATTTCAATCAGTGGTCGAATGAACGCCAACGCCAGCAATAAATGACAACAATAATGGAAATTAATGAAAAAAATATTCAACCGGGGAAGTTGGATTTTGTTCGCTACTTTTCGGTGCATTTATCTGTCGTTTTGTCGCCACGGAAGCTGTTTGCGTTGCGTGACGATGGGTTTAAAAGACAAATATTTATCGCATTATTTATTTACAGTGGACAATGCAGGACGCAAATTGTGGTCCTTTCCGATCTCGTTAAAAGCTGTTCAAATAGCAATTTGTGCAAAGTGAAATTCGTATTTAAAAAAAAAAAAAAAAGGAATGCTCACGCACAGAGTTTGAATATTGATCGGGTTAAGTGGGTTCGGCCACTTTAGCTGCGGGAATATAAACGTACATTGAATAAATGTATGCACTCTTCCAGGAGTAAAAGAAGAGATAGCGCAGAGACTGATTTACATAATTAACCAGCAGAAGATTCAAGACTTCCATACCGGAAATTCGAGCTCTCAAAGCGATCTAGGTATTTTTTCGTCTGGGCGACATTGTGACACTCTGGCACAGATCTGTAACACTGTAAAATACGTGAAGATTAATTGTTCGATAAGAAGGGCGTCAATGAAAAGCTGCCGATTTTAAGAGTCGTAATACAAATTTTATTTTATTTATTGTTTGCCACCGAAGACCAAAGAATTCGTAGGGACAATAGGCCTAGCTTCCGACAGCAACTAGTTTTGTGTGAATTTGTCATTTTTGGAACGAGTTTAAGGGACCTACAATGTTAGGTCCACTTGAGAAGCTCTTTCACGACAGTCATACTCTCGGATGTTTTTCAAACATTCGCGAAAGGTGGAGCAGTGGAAAAAACCTTAAGATAGAATTTGGGTTTTTTTTTGGGGGATCGAACCTGGTGCACCTCGCTTGGTAGTCCAACTCACTCACCACTTAGCCACGGCGCCTACTTTATTCATTTATTTCTATTATTTTAGTGAAATTGAGCGTCTGACCATCAAGTCAAAGTCCTACATCGAGTATCGACGAGTGCTGTTGGACCATCTACATCTAACCTTTACCTAACCTTCAATATACTAAGCTCCATTGGGGCATTATGATCAAGCACTCCAGCTCAAATTGCCGCAATATTCAAAAGACATCGGCAACAAATATTAACTCCTATGGGTGAGAACGAAAAACTCTGCGCAGAGAGGCTGAACACTTAGAGTATGCTTCGCGTGGAGAAAGGTATCGACAGATGGAGTATGACACTGACTGGGCGGCAAATTACCGTCTTCTTGTTGTACTGCATAGGTGTTGAGTTCGACTGTCAATTATAATACAAACACAATGGGCCTTACCAATAATCATATAAACCAATAAATTTCACCATTGTGGGATCAAAAAATGTATCCTGGACAGTGAAAAAGATTATTAGTATCGCGAAATGTCGCCTTGAAGCCTCTACGCAAGTGCAACTTAGTTTACTTTTGCGGGATCTTAAGAGATGAAGACGACAGAAATTCCACCGTCAGGTAGAAGAGTGAGCGACTAGAGCTCAGACGAACAAAAGGAAGTGATATTTCTATCTAAACTGTAGTTCTAAATGAACTTCTAGCTAAAATATTCATCTCATTTAATCCGAATTAAGTTTTAAAGCAGCTTCAAAGAGCAGGGCACATAACAACTATCCGAAAAATATTGGCGGGAAGAAGATGTAGCAACGCGTCTAAGGTGGCCTAGGAAATATACTTGGCATATAATTGGCTAAGTTTGGTGGGTAGGCGCAGTGGCTTAGTGGTAAGTGTGTTGGACTACTAATCGAGTGGTCCCAGGTTCGAATCCCGAAAAAACCCAAATTCCAACATATGGTTTTTTTTCGCTGCGCCTCCTCTCGCGAACGTCTGACAAACATCCGAGAGTATAACTGTCATAAAGGACCTTCTCAATTAGCCGTTTGGACCCGGCATAAAATTGCAGATCCCTTCCATTCGTCGCAAAAATGAAAAAGTCACACGAAAGCTAGGCCTAGGGTTCCTCCACACCTGTTTCGCCAACTATCTATTTATTTATTTTTTTATAAGTTTGGGTGAGAGTTGGTACTTCTTCCTTACTGCCAGCAGTACGTTCATAGAGTTAAATGAGAATGACTGCCGGCCGCTTTATGAAAACGAATAATATCCGTAAGACGTTATTCAAAATGACGGTGGATCTACTCCCAAAAAGCTCACATAAGACTCCTCTTGCCAAGCAAAGTAGTTTTAAAAATGGACACCGAAAGATGGTTACAACTTCAACGAGACAGTCTTAACTAACTTACTCCTTTTCTACATCAAAAACACTTTCAAACCCTCTCCAAATCAGAGCGAGTACAGATTTTGTTCATATGGCAAATGCAAAAGTGTCTGACTATTGACTGAACCCGTGTTCACCACCATACGATTTTTATGGTTTCACTTCAATCCAAAGAGACAGACAGCAAAGAATTCAGTGTTTACAGTAATTAATCAAATCTTATTTAAACTATTTTAAATTATTTCTCAAGCTACTTAATTAAAAGATTGCGACCTGTTTCAGTTGCATCGGGAGGTCTAGTGAGTGTTAGCACGTGGCCACGAAAGACAGACAGATGAGAACAAAAAACGTGCACCAACTCAAAGGTTGACGACTGTAGAAAGTCGACCGGTGCTGTCAAATACAACAGGCAGTCTACCCCTCTCCATTTATCCTTCTCCATCACTGGGCATTCACTATACATCGATTTATATTAGTGTGCCTAGTACTTTATCAAGCTGTCAGCAAAATAAAAGAGAAAAAGGGTTCGAGCTGTGTTGTTTAACAATGGAATTGTAACCACCAATTTGCTGACCCTATTCCGCAGAAAGACTATAAGTAAATAAATTTATAAACGAACTAATGATGCTGGCAAAGAGTTTAGCCACAGACAGTCTGGACAATCTTGGACATGAGGTTTTCTGAACAATGAAGGGTTGCTAAGGGGAGCCGAACTCAGTTGCGTTTTATTTCGTTTAGCGAAGGTATAAATAAAGAGGACTGTACAATGGCCCGAGTCCCTTAATATCGATATAAATAAATAATTCGGGCTTCGTATAGAACCACCTTCTGACAAATAATCGTCTGTGCTTATTTATTTTTTGTTCGGATCCGCAAGGAACCCTAAGCAATAAATTCCACGTTAATCAGTTCTCCCATCTTTCTGTTCCAGAAGGGGTGCCCAATAAGACACAGCCCACTAAATGAACAACTCCACAAACAAAGGTCCCCAAAAAGACCCACAAAACAAGACAACAAATCATCAGAATTGTTGTGGCGCAAAAAACCGGGCCCACCTATCTCGCATCAAATTATAAACTCATAATGCAGCTGCACCTGCAAACCAACCACCACCGGCTGTCAACCTCATACTACAAAGCCGTTTCGTTGGCATTACAATAAATCACGTTCCCACTTTAAGTACCCTCGTACCAGATGCATCACCGATAACCGAAACTTAATTAATCCCACATTATCTGGCGCACATCTATACCCAATTACCGACCCTGTATACATATTGCCAAGCCACAAAGGACTCTCTGCCGCTGCGATCCCTGCGAACCCCTAATTTATATTCCAATACAAACGTCTCGGTGTACACACAAAATTATCCACACTTTGTTCCTTGAGCAAATCACCGGAAGTTGTTAGCAAAAATCCAATTACAATGTTTCAACACACACAGAGATAGAGAGAAAGCGAGGAACACCCAATTAACTGTAACACTGCGCACTTCCAACAACAGTTTAACCCCGAAAGTATATACGTACCGCTTGAAGGTGTCGTGTCCTATACCGATCGACCTCAGCCTCAGCAGCACTGGCCAGAAGAGGTAGGACACCAACAACAACGAAAAACAGAAAAAAAAAAAACCAAGTCGTCCCAAGCAACAAAGGCTAATTTACATTCTTAATGACTCCAATCAACAGGGTTGGCACATTGGTCCTTTATTTTGCATATCCGCCACAGGACTCGCTCAAAAACACACTCAAACATGCGGCAACTATTCCATGGACAGGGACACCGAACCGAGAAAAGGTAATCGACTCGCAGGCTTACCTCTTTCAGTTGAGTTGGCAAAGATAATCTTGTGTTCTGTTTGTGAGACAGATACACACTACACAGACCCGAATATATCCTTTCACCTATCAAAAATTAAAATCTTCTACAAGCGGATTCGCCACCTCCCCTGCACATGATGAGCCGACCCCTCTGCGTATACCCATACAGTGAATGAAGTGGAAATCGTCTCTGGGGTACATTTTGCAGCTCGATTTTGTGGTCCTTTTGGAAAGGGACTCGATGAACAAGAAAAAAACAGGACAGGCAGTGAAAAGCCAAAGCTTCCTAATTGCTTCGGATCAGATGATCCCTGGGCTGTGAAGAGCTAAACCGAGGTACCTACGAGTGAATGCCATCTATGAGGGTTAGTTCATGAGATTGGGAAAATTAAAACTAAAAATTCCATGAGCCTGTGTCTGTTGCGAATGATTTGCTTGTGTCTTTCGTTGGGAGATATAACCGCAGGCCAGTGGTTAAGTGGAAGAAGGAATTCAACGTGGGTGTCGGTATGGAGCGATGGCAAGAGGCGCCCAACTGAGTTTACAGTATATTGAGCAAGATCGGGGAGACAGAGACATGCGAGTTTATTTGGAGCTTTAGTTTTAGTCGAGAACACGTTGGGAGTGTACTACTAATTTTTTTTTACATGCGTTCTATATACATAAATAATAGCAGTTTTTTTTTTACTGCGCCACCTCTCGGGAACGTCTGACAAACATCCGAGTGTATATGCATTCGTTGCGTCTGTTAGTACGATGTATTTATTTTTAAACATACTCTTATGCAGTCTGCCAAACAGTCTCTTGGTAATTTTTAAACGACCCACATAAAGCCTTGAATAATCAAAAGTCTAAAGGTGAATTACAGCATCCGCGACCGATCAACACGTCACTCAATCATGCGGAATTCACATGCAAAACAAAAACAAATTCCGCCACGTAGTACTCAATCGCGGAGGCGGTAAATCGGCCCAGGTGTGACGGCAATGCAAGGGTAATTCTGACTCCAAGAACTACCATCTAAAGGGTGTCCCATAATTCACGCAAAATTTGAACTTGGCGCCATTAAATAGTACCAGTGATGCCAACGCAAAAAAAAATAAAGTGCACGACTGGGTCGAACGTAACTTTCTCGTTCATCAAAAGTTGGGTTGGTTGTTTTCTTATTTTATTAAGTAGGTAGGTAAAGATCTGAGAACCGATGCTAGATAAAAGAAATGGGTGCAAATGAGGTGGGAGTTTCTAATTGTGAAAGGAAGTGGCTGCAATTATTTTAAGGCACATATTCAACAAGGTTGAAAACGGGATAATATTTGCTAAAATGAAGTTTCGCGTGGCTGTTATTGATATTTTAAAAATAATGAAGGTTTGTCAGCTACAGTCCGCAATTTTCGTACAAAATATGGCCGCCATAGTGATCTAGAGCCATCAACTGTGAAGAGAATAATTGAAAAATTTAGCGAGACTGCATCAATTAGTGATCTTAAATACTCTGTCACAAGTCGTTCAACAGAAAACATCGAAGCAGTTCGCGAGAGTACTGCCGACAGTCCAGGATACTTCACAATTGATTTCTAAGCCAATTTATGTCGTAATAAGATCGCTTTCAAATTATTCAATTAATGGAGCATAGTTTATTAGAACGCTTTGATTTATTCGTAGGCTAGTTATGCATATCAAAGCTTATTGGTAGCCTTAAGATCACATTTGAATCATTAGCAAGTGAATATTTTTGAATGAAATAATAGCCATTTCCGTTTGAATTACAATTTGCCAAGCTATGAAACAGTTATCGCAAAAGCATATGGAAGTGTGAAAATAAATATAACTTGATCTTTTTAAAATTGTATAGATTATATTACTTTACTCGCACCAAGTACAAAGTACAGAATTCTGTATATCTGGAATTCGCACATACTACCTGTTGCTACAGAAGTTCCTAAATGCAGACAATTTTTATATACATATCTGTATTTTCCGCGAAGTCAACCTTTTCACACCAACATTAGACATTTTCATTCTCGAAACAAACTTCTTTTTCAAAAAGGGCTTGGTTGCATGCCAAATATCCACCTGAGCCTCCTAAGGAACTGAGAATTGAACAAAAAAAGTATATATTCGGGTATGAGCTGTCCAATCTTAAGTGAACAGATATTTTATTCTCTTTGCGACGACTCTTAAGAAAGTATTGGAAAGATCCCAAACTTATATCGAATTTATTTTTTACTAAGCATTCGTTACTCGCAATCTATTAAAAAAGGGAAACCAATCAAAGAGCAAGCACTAGTTAAACAAAATAAAGCAGAGAAGAGCATTAACCATTTCATGTAATCAAAATATTTGAAATATACATTTCAAGTTTTAAGAAATAAAGCAAAAATTCAATATTTTTCAATTTTGTGCATACATTTGTACAAATTTGTGTTTGCTAGACTGCAAAACTACTTGCGTTGTTGTATTCCGCGCAAATAAAATCAGAAAACATATACAATTTACTAAAATAAGTTAATACGAAATTTCATACCATCATTTAGGATGGTTGGGCAACACTCCTCTTCAAAATTACATTAAGGGAGGATCTATTTAGCTAATGCCCGAGATAAACATGGGTTTTTGAGCATTAACATTTAACCCTACAGTTAGCGATATTTTGGCAACTATATTTGTTTATTGGAAAGGGGATTTTTGAAAGTGTTGAGTCTTTGCGTAAACTGACAGTCTAAAGTTGATTATTGGTAAGGCCGTATGAATCAACAAAAAATGTAAGCTTTCTAATAAAAAATTTGTATTTTCTATCAAAATAACATTCTAAAATAACATTTTGCTCAACATTATGGGACACCCTTTACTTGGCTACGATCTGGTAGAAAATTGTTGTAAATTGTTTCGTGATACAAAACTCTCCTTCTGAAAAATTGCGTTGAAAATCTTTAACAGGTTCGCCTCAGGAACATCAACAACTGTCAAAAACAAAAAATACCGCCCAGAGATTCTGCACAAAAAAGGTTCAAACTTTCAAATTCCAAATTTCTGACATTCAAATTTTTGGTAAAAAATTTCTTCCAGCCCAAATTTTTGCAAAAACATTGTTGAGAGAAAAAAATAAATCCAATGATGAATTCCTACTTGCCAACAATACTGTCGGTACCTTCAAATCTTCGCAGTCACTGCGCTCGTAAAGGATTCTTCAATTATGTAACTTCTGATTGTTTTTCTTTTGATTTCATGAATACTTTCGTATACCCAAAGTGAATCGGCTGCCGGGGGACTGTTGCCTCTATCTCCTCGATGAACTACAGTTCATATACTAGCGACTGGTGTAGGGTTACATGTACTTGTACATATTTATCGTCATCCGATAAAAAGAGGAAAGGATGAGGAAAATCCTCGGTCGCCATCCCATTATCAACTTTCACGTCGCACACCATTATACTCTCGTACTGTTCGGTCGATGGAGGTAGTGCAAGTTAATGAATAGGATTTGTGTCCCTTTTAACTATTTTAGTTTTTATGGTCAATGGAGTTGACAAGTAGTTATACCGCAACTTTACCTCTGCACGAGTGGCAGGCACACGATCGAAAAGTACGATAAGGCCAACAAAGCGCCAAGGAGCCAGTGCATCTCTTGACCTTTTTTAATGGCACAGTGCAGATGAAAGGATTTTTATATAAGGAGAGCAGTCTTATAAAAACCTGAAATCAAACGTTGAAGTAAGTTTTCAATTAACTTAACGTGCTCACTTAGAAACTTAGATGATGGCGAAGCAACGAACAAAAAAAAGAAACCGAGAACTAATTGCATTTTCATGAATCTGTCACGCGAAGCCTTTTAAGGATGTAATTCGAAGTTTCTTCGTAGCCGCTTATGTGGACTTTTCTCTTTTCTCAAACTGTCCTTGATATAGGGATACTGTTAACACTGCGAATATGAAACCTAGTTTGGTCAGTTTGGAGGACATTTGGAATTGCATTTTTTGTTGTCTTTGAACTTTAAGCAGTTGAAAAGTTAGCAGTTTAAGGGCGGGAGCTATTTGAGTCTCTTAATGAACCGAGATTCACCAGTCACACGCTCACATCCAAACACAGAACTGTCTAACTAAAGCTTGTTGAGATGCTGTAGGCTTTCCATCTTATATTTGTTGTGACCAGACGGACCTAGTACTTAGCAGTGTTGCCACTGAAAAACTTCAAAAAGGCGACTGAAAAGGGTCCCGAGGCAGAAAGAGACCTCCACATAAAATATTCATATAGCAAAAAAAACAAAACAGACAACCAATATTTTTGTATCAATGTTATATGTATTTTAAAGTGGCTCTCGGTGAGAGAAGCACTTAGGCCGTTAGCAGTGTTGCCAGATTGGGCGCTTTGTCGTATTTTGGGCTATCTTTTTTCTTAAGAAACGATGGAAATTTCTTCAATGAGCGCCCAACACCAATTTCGGCTACATATCGTTTAACAAGTTTTGTGTAAATTTTGTTTGTTTTATTTCTGCACAAAACTACAAAAAAGAAATATTTTCGAATAAACCTGCAATTTTAAAACATGGCAGTACTTTTGCAGTCAAGTGACATCGAACATTCGTTAAGTTTGCAGACACACCAATTTATTTTGCAAGCATTTTGATTTGACACAAGCACACAAGCCACAAAGGCCAGTTGCAGAAGGTGGTGGGAAAAACGCAAAAAAAATTCTGGCAACCCTGGCCGTTAGTCGGCCCATTGACGGTTCCTTTACCGGCTACTCATGCAAACCATTTACGTCCGCTTGTGAAGCTTAAAATGTTAGCGGCACTGGAATGGCTTGGATCAATAAAATCTCGGTCCTATATTATGTGAACTACTGATGTTCTACTTAGCGGAGAGCTGTAGGGTTCAACCCCCAAAACAAAATTATTCGGTGCGAGAAATGTAAAGAGTCTTAGAAGTGGCCTCTTGCGCCAACTATTTTTTTTAGTCCCTCATTTTTATATTCAATCTTAAATCGGAAGCCACTAAACGGATTTCGACGAAACCTTAAATCTACGGCAAAAAGGAAGAACAGCATAAGTCGACTTATGTCAAAATTGAGTTAATGTTAATGATCGAATGCACCGCACCCTGTTCTATATGTCATAATTTAGGTCGTCTTCCCACACTTGAAGTCAAACCTTTAACCTGCGTTCAGGAAATGTGGCTAAAACTGACTTGTGCTGTTTTTCCTTGTTGCAACAGTAACCTCCTCTCCTCTCCTTGCAGAAGGCTTTATACTGAAGCGCATTGTAACTTCAAAAAAAAAACCCTTTATTTGTGTAACCTTTAGAATTCCAAGGTAATTTTTTTATATTTTAAGTTTCAGCTTTTCATTATATTTACAAATCTAAATCAACAAAGAATAAGGATCTTCAAATCTTCTCTACACTTTTCCGAGTATTTTGAGCTACCACTCCTCTTTTTGCGCTATCGGGACGCTGAGCTACAAATATTTAAAAAAAAGATGTGCCCGACTGGGTCGAACGTTACTTTCTCTTTTATCAAAATGTTCGTTTCAATTGAATTGGGAGTTGCCTGATTGTATTAATTTCAAGTTGTTGGATTTATTTTTAGGGTGCCTATTCAATACTATTAAGTATTAGCTAAAAATAAGTTTTGCGTAGCTTTTATTTTACTTTCATTGCAAGTGGACCATTGTAATTATTTCAAAAACTGTGAATACAGATCGAGATTTGGGTACACATTTTTCAGAAATATTTCAATATTAGAATTTTTTGGGAAAAAATAAGTACTGGATCTTATTAATAATATTTACATTATCTTTAATATGTACATATTTTGATAAAAATCGTTTTTGTAAAATTTGGCCGACAAAACTCCCCAAATCCCAAATATTGCAATGTTAAGTTTGAAAAATACTATTGCTTAACTATTTAGCTGAAAGCCGAGTACAAGTTAATGTTTGGGATGTTAGCATTACTTGGTTTTTAAAGTTTTATCGAAGTCGAAAATGGGATTTTCGAGATATGAAAAGTTTTTAAAATTAGCGTTTTCGGTTATTCGAATTGAAATTTAAGGACGCAATAACTTTGAAAACATTAATTTCACTCTAAATTTGCATTTTGGTCAAAATCGTTACTGCCGTTTTCAAGTAACTAAAGAAAACTAAATTTTTAAGAATTTATTTTTTCCAAAAAACATTTTACGATAATACGGAGAAAAACTGAGTTTGCCATTAAGTTAGAAATTACCATATTACCTTAGAAATGTATTATTGTTACAATCGTATGGACCGTTTTCGATATATGTCCAAACTTCGATTTTTTAGCGGAAAACTGAGTATGCAGTTATGTTAACCTCACCTACTTAAGCTTAAATATAAATTTTTGTTGAAATCGTTAGAGCTGCTTTCGAACAAATCAAACTGGTATGAAAATTTTGTATGGGAAGTACCATTAATATTGAGGTTACCACGCAAAAAAAAACGGCCCCGAACTGTAAGCACCCAAACTTTAAATCCGAAGTTTGAACGAAATCCGTTCAGCCGCTTAGGCTGTAGGCATCGGGACATACAGACAGACAGACAGACAGACAGACAGACGGACAGAATTTTGCGACACACTTTTTTGAGTTCGTAATGTCATAAATGATTAACATCTCGAGTTCGAAATTTTATACGAATACAGAATCTTTCTCTTACTAATGGAGAAAGTAATGGAGAAAGTTAAAAACGTAAAAACGACTGTTTTCGAATGTAGCTCCATGGGCGATGGGTCAAATGATCAAATGTGATGAAATGTATGAACGACAGCTTTTTTTTTAAAGCCGATTTGGACATATCCAAAGCGATAGAGGTACACACATCACATTTCCAGATATCCCCAGGATACACAATCTCTGTATACAAAAATGTGGTCCTGAAAAGTCCAAAAAAGAAAATATACCTTCTTGCAAAAATCTCCTTGAAGAAGCCCTTCATCTGGTACTTTACCTATGTACACATCCCTCTCTACAACCACACTCACTGACTCCAACATAGTTGTTACCCAGAACTACCACTCAAACCCTCGCACTCATCCATATTTTTCATGGCTCCTGTGAAGGCAATGCCAAGACCATGTTCTGCCCGCTTACAAAGTACCTACAAATTTTTGCTAATTGTCTGCCGAAATAAAAAAGAATCTCCCTACAAAACAACGTCTACTAAAACCAAAGCAATTTCCCATTCATTAAGAGTGTGTACAACGTCCATGTATTTGTACACAGCCATCAGCCATAAAAGAACATGAAGCTCCCCACCAGTGCGAGTATTGGAGATTATTTACGAAACTACTCCATGCCAAGTCGTTGTATCTCCACGAAACGAGTTAAACTGTACGAAATCCCCAAACCACTACCAGTGGCCTATACAGCCCGTTATTCACATGCAAATTTCCTCAGACTTGGCATTTTTATTCGCAAACAAGTTGTGTTGCTCCGTTCTTTGTCTACGACGGAAATCCGTATTATGTGAACAGGAAATTATAATTCTCGAAAATTAAATTGCAATTGTTGTTGTTATGTAGTCCGCCATTGGTCGAAATGACTCTGCCTCGCATAAATAATATGCAATATCATATACAGTTTGATATTCCTAACAGTGTGTAAATGGTTTCAAGTAAATTAAGGATAAACTGCTCAATGAACGCAGCCTTTATTGATGTCAAAGGAATTAAGGACATTTATTTTGTGTTTCGGTTTTTATTCGGTTTTTTGTCGTAACTTCTATGGATACGACTTTGTCGTCGTGTACAGTTCGTTACTCTCTTTATTATTATTATTTTGCTTTTACTCATTGCCTAATGTCCTGCGGCAGCAGCACCAGCAGGGTAATAAAACTGAAACAGCATAAAATATGAAGACTCCTTGGGCTTGGTTTGTTTACAATTTGTACTAAACGATGAAATGTAGTCGAGAGAGAGAGAGAGATGGGTCCTTTTTATCTAGAAATTTATGTATAAACGTCTTTACGATTAACTGTAAAGTTGAGTTTTATGCCGCTTAGTGGGAATTTCCAACAAAAAAAAGAAAGAAAAGAGAATTGACATCGAGGCAAGATGTTTCCACCTTTCATTTTAAGTAAAATGACTTCGATATGAAGGGCGTTGGTGCGACTGTTTTCTGCTTGGTCTTGAATGCACTCACGCACAAGACAAGGGGGCGCGGCACTTACTTGCAACAAAAATATATATAAAATGCTGTATATAAAGGGTGATTTTTTAGCTGGTTTGGTTTTGGCAACACTGGTTTTGACAGCTGACGTGTGTTTAGTACCTTGTGTCACTGTCAAACAGCTTCAGTTTGGTTTGCAATTTAACCATGGATCGTCTTACAAATGAACAACGCTTGCAAATTATTGAATTTTACTATCAAAATTCGTGCTCGGTTCGAAATGTTCATCGCGCGCTGCTTCCATTTTATGATCGGCATTCTCGACCTTCTGAGCAGTCTATTCGGAAGATTGTGACCAAATTTCGCACCAAATTTACTTTGTTGGACATTAAACCACCAACACGTTTACGTACTGTGCGTAGTGAAGAAAATATTGCGGCCGTATCAGCTAGTGTGACAGAAGACCGCGAAATGTCGATTCGGCGCCGTTCCCAGCAGTTAGGCCTTTGTTACAGCACTACGTGGAAAATTTTGCGGAAGGATTTGGGCGTAAAGCCTTTTAAGATACAGCTGGTGCAAGAACTAAAGCCAGCCGACCTACCACAACGCCGAATTTTTGGTGAATGGGCTCTTGGAAAGCTGGCCGAGGATCCGCTTTTTTATCGAAAAATTGTGTTCAGCGATGAGGCTCATTTTTGGTTCAATGGGTACGTAAATAAGCAAAATTGCCGCATTTGGAGTGAAGATCAGCCAGAAGCATTGCAACAGCTACCAATGCATCCCGAAAAAGTCACTGTTTGGTGCGGTTTATGGGCCGGCGGCATTATTGGGCCATATTTCTTCAAAGATGATGCGAATCGCAGCGTTACTGTCAATGGTGAACGCTACCGAGCGATGATAACAAACTTTTTTTTGCCCGAAATAGAAGTTCTTGACTTGCATGATATGTGGTTTCAACAGGACGGTGCCACATGCCACACAGCACGCGAAACAATGGCGCAATTGCGAGGCGAGTTTGGTGAACAGTTAATTTCACGTTTCGGGCCGGTCAATTGGCCGCCTAGATCGTGCGATTTGACACCATTAGATTATTTTTTGTGGGGGTATGCCAAGGCTAATGTGTATAGGGACAAGCCCGCTTCGATTGACGCACTGGAAGCCAACATCCATGCATTCATTCGTGAGATACCGGCCGATATGTGTGAAAGAGTATGCCAAAATTGGACTCAGCGGATGGGCTACCTGAGACGCAGCCGCGGTCAACATTTGCATGAAATTATCTTTAAACATTAAATTGCAAGGTTCAAACTATCGATTCAAATAAATATTTCATTCATTTTTTCGAATTTTTTGTGTTTTTTTTTTTAAAAAAGTTCTAAACCTCTTAAAAAATCACCCTTTATAAGCCGCGTGGGATTTTTCTGGATAACCGCCACGATCTTTGAAGAACATTCCACACTGACCTGAGATTACCAATCAATTTTACAGGCTCCAAAGTTTCCGCTTTTATTACTTGCAAGATTGGACAGCTCTCGAAACGTGCAATGAAATATTGTTTTGGACGATTCAGAAGAAGCCTTTGAAAGACCTTCACTTTCAATATAATTGAAATAAAAATCGCGTTGGATTGTGGTCTGTAGCTCAGCTTCTGGATTTTGGTCTGAACAGCAAAAAAAAATTGTTTAGGCTTAAAATGCCCCAAAAAGGAGGCGTGGTACAAAACGAAAGAGTCTATAGTCTTCTCGGAACAAGAAGAAACATTTAAAACGTCAAAGCAAATAAAACGCCCTCAAAAAGTAGGCGTGGCAACAAAAGACAGAGCCTGTCGTCTTCTCGTAGCCTTAAGAAACATTCAAAATGACAAAGCCTATAAAACGCCCTTAAAAAGTAGGCGTGGCAGCAAAAGACAGAGGCTATAGTCTTCTCGTAGCCTTAAGAAACATTTAAGACGACAAAGCCTATAAAACGCCCTCAAAAAGTAGGCGTGGCAACAAAAGATAGAGCCTATAGTCTTAAGAAACATTTTAAAGGACGAAGTCTATAAAACGCCCTTAAAAAATAGGCGTGGCAACGAAAGACAGAGCCTATAGTCTTTTCGGAGCCATAAGACATATTTAAAAGAAAGTTTGCTCAAAATTTGTTCATTAGCTTTCACGCCCACTGCTATTGCCAGTTGCCATGAACGCACGAGTAAGACCTACAGTTTTTCCATAAATGTACAGCTTACCTACTCATTATCTTCTTCGGAACATTGGACACATTTTTTCTTCCACCAAGCTTTATCTCTACACACATTTATGAGAAACCGCCATTGCATTCTCAAATGGTGCACACACCCCCTGTGCAACCGTTCGAACAAGATTTCCAAGATAACTCACGTCACGTGAGGTAATAAATGTCCCCTTAAATTCTCGTTACAGAAAGATATAGGAAAACCAACCGAACTTTTTTTTAAACTGAAAATCAAATCGCACTCTATCCGGAATGGATGTGGAACAAATTTTAAATCAATCTTAAGCAACACGGCTTCAGTTGGCAAAAGAATAAAAATAAAAAAAATTACAAAACATTTCCAAGGACAATCAACCCATATTGAGTATGAGCATTGTTTTTATTACACAACTCTGTTTGTCCGCAGGACACACACTTGATACCCCCTGCTCCCTACTAAAGACGACGACATTTTCTTTACCGGTTTCGCGAAATGTTCTCCCATCTCCCCCACTGTGTCTGATCGATTTAGGAAACTGCACACATCCTTGAAAGCGTCTATGCCACTGTACAAATAACACATGGAGCGGACTATGTGTTCTGTATGTTATTGTTATCCTGTTTGAGAAATAAAAAATAGCACCCCACCGGGCGGATGCGTTTGTTTCGACGATTTCATTTAAAATTGATTTGGTGCTGAACACATCCATATTTTATTTTATTTTTTTTACATTTTCTTGTAGTGTACTGAACGGGAGTAGTTGTCGTTATCGGACACCCACGGCTGCGACAATCGACTGTCCTCACAACACTGTTTTGATTTCTTTTTTTTACATTTTTGTCTTCATATTTTGCTGGAGGTCTGTCTCTGTATTTTTGTATTTTTTTTTTTCTATTTGTAGTTGAGCAGCCATTTCAATGAACAATGTGGGTAACTTATTTTAATTACTTTTCGACATATGAACGTGTATGTTGGTCGCCCTCAGCGACAAAATGAAAGATGAGAATAGCGAGATACAAGAATGGATATACCAATAGCATTGAAATCAATTTGAATTTAATTAAAAAAAAAAATTGTTTAGTTCTATTTGTTGTTTTGTCAAGAGCCAGTTGAATAAATAAATAAATGTCAGTGATTGCATTTTTCGCATATAAATGAAATGAAAATTCGTTTCCACATTTGTTTTGTTTATATAAATTAGATCAGCAGCGTTGTTTGCATATTTATGAGAAACAATAAAGTTGGCTACTACTGTTTCAAAAAAGGTGATTTATATTTTCGGGATTAAAAGAAAAAAAGGGATGATATCTATCACTATTGCCCTGAGAATTTACTGATGGAAAATTATTCAATCAGATGGCATATTGTTTACGCAAATAAGTCAGGGCTTATATTATATATTTTTTTAAATATTTGGAGTAGCCTACGAATATAATGAACTAAACGTATCTCTTCTAAGCAAAGACATCAACCATATATAGAGCGCGTGCTAAAATGAATAAAACTCCATTGAGCAATGAGGAATGGAGTACCGGGGTCGAATAAATTTCCTTCTTAAAATTCTACAGAATAAAGCGACTCGATTTCTATCATAATTTGTATTTTGTTGTAAGATTTTGGATTGTTGTGACGTATTTCCGAAGAGAGTTGGGTAAAGAAAAACACTTGTGGCGGAATTATGTACGCAAAATGACGTCATGCAGGGATTTCCTCTTTCGATTGTTGTGACGTATCTCCGCAGAGAGTGGGAAAAAATCAAAGCACTTGTGTCGGAACAATGTACGCGAAACAACGTCATATATGTATTTTATCTTTCGGTTATGTCTCACTGTACACACATGCAAATGGAAAGTAAGAGTAATCTGCTGTGGTATGTACTATTCTCCTCTTTAAAAAAAAAGAACAGTAAGTTCATTTTCTCAAAATGATTTAGCCTGGCTACTAAATTAGCAGTATATAGTTGTCTAAAGTTGTTTACCGCCTTTCCCAGCCGCCCATCTCCAAGTTTGAGCGGCAATCACTTAAGAGCTGTTTAAAGAAGAGGCCAAAGTATGCCTCCCTGAGGTAATGACCTGCTACTTATAACTTCTTTGACATCTGTGACAAAACGAGAAGTGAAGATCGTCAAGTTGATTTTTTTGGAATGAAAGTCACTTCATTGCAGTTGAAACAAATATTAATTTTAGGTGCAGAAGGTTTTATTTGTTTGACCGGCATAAATCGCTGAAATATTATATGATGCTTTTTCCATAAAGTGGTCTTCTTAATCCTCGAGTTCATGAACTGTATGATACAGCATACTTCGGTTTTGCGAATTGAATCGGGAATTAATCATCCGTTCGGTTTTTCTGCACTAGTCCCTGAAGCAGTGTTGTTATATCGTGGGATTTATCCCTTTTTGTGGGAGCTTCGATGTCCGAAAAGCCTTCCGTGGGATAAAGGGAAAAAGCACACAATCGTGGGAATTTCAGAAATCTGTCAAAAAATATTCAAACTATGAATTTTTGTTGAAATTCTATCAAAACACCTGTATTTCACCACGAATCACACTGAATGTGCTCATGGAAATCGTCTTTTATCGAAATTTTCTAGTACCAAAAAATAATCATAGCAGTGTTACAAACTGCGGTTTTTATACTAAAAATTTATTAAACGTGATTTTCATTCCGTGTAATACAAATTTTACTTTAAAAAAATGGATTTTGAGGAAAAAAAGTATCGTGGGATTTTAAAAGGGAATTTAAGTACGGTGAAAAGGGAAAACAGGGAAAAATGACCACGCTTCGAGGGATAAATGAAGAGAGAGTGCTAACAGCACTGCCTTGAAGTGCCCTTCAATGTCTTAGAAAAACTCCGTTTTATATTCCTTCAAAGCGAAGGATTGCACGCAGGAGTGAATATCAGCAGGTTTTTCCCCTTTGCCATGTGGATCAACACCATTTGCATTTTTATACCCTCCACAGGAAGGTATATTCACTTTATCATTACATTTGTCACCGGAGACCTCATAAAGCATATATATTCTGAATCAGGATCACATTCTGAATCGATTTAGCCATGTCCGTCTGTCTGTCTGTCTGTCTGCTGAAAGCACGATTGCGCCCAAAGGAATTGACATAGGCGAATGAAATTTGATGAAAGGACTTCTTTTTTATCGTCGTCAGATTGGTATTGGAAATGGGCTATGTCGGTCAAGTAGTTCTGGTACCTCCCATACAAAATCAATATAAGGCCCATGTGTTTCTCTGTCTGTTGTTCAATGTAATTACGTACTACCGCACATGCGTAAAACTGTGCATGACTTGTATGCAGTGGAGGGTATCAAAGCATGGCCAGGCTGATGATAACACTTTTACTTGTTTTTTTTTTTTTTTTTTATTACAATGGAGGCGCACTGGGGAAAAGTAGCCAAAGATCGCGATTAATTGAGGCCCAGGTCCACCCCGGTAAGCCCTATACACCAAGAGTCCCAGACCTACATGATCTGTTCCCTAGGTGTCAAACCGACTTTGTTGTTACTCATAACAAAGCCAATTACATGCCAGCTGCATGTGCATGCATTCCAAGTGACTATTATACATTTGTGTAGGCATACATCGCCCAATTAGTCATCTATACAGCATGCATCTCCACCGCCTCTGGCCAACCTCAAATGCAACTCCCTCAAATAAATCAATAAGCCTGCCACAGAAAACACATCTCTGACAAACGGAACTGAATTTTAATTACCTCTCTTCGAATAGCAGCAAGTATACCTACTCCATCACCAGTGGAACGTCGCGTCGCGTCGCGTCGGTCGGCCCTAAACATTGTCTGAAACATAAATTCCGCCATGTTGAACACGACTTAAACGGGCGCATTCAATTTTATGACAATTTAATTGCTTCCTTTGAACAGGCGAGGGCTCGGCAGCTCCTCCGAAAATTATCCATCCCGTGTGCCAAAGGGGTTGGGTGCGCGCTCATTGTTTCAAAAATAGATATACCTGCTCCCTCCGTGGAACATGCTATTTTGGAAATTGAAAAACAAATCCACGTCACTCATACGGCAGGCACGTTCCTTTCACATACAATCGGATTCCACTAAACAAATTCCGTCACATTTTCAGCCTAAAAATAGTGTGCATAACATCCGAGGATGGATGTCCTTCGGCTTTTGTTTTTGGCTGTGATTTAATAGCACACTTCGTCTCGTCATCAATTTCAATATGTCCTACCTTGTATCGTAAATCATTTAGAGAGAGACCAGATCAAACAGAAACAGTGTCGCTTCGTGCCGGTGGAGGGGGCTGTCGTCACCGAGATGGTCGGCAAATTTCACATCCCATCCGACACGGCATAGGAAGGAATGAAAAATGCCGCCACTATATATGGTGAACGTGCTGCAATGCGGCGGAGGGAATCATTAATGAGCTGTTTTTCTTTTACTTTTACTTTTAGTGGGGATGAGTAATTAGTTTGAGTTCCCCGCACATATAGGCGAGAGTGGTCGAGAGAAATGAACAAATTTAACGTGGAAACAGGGGCAACAGTCTGATGAAAGGACATTTTGTGCTTTGTTGTTTTTATCGGAGAGGATTCTTCATTTTCTTGACACTTTTCCACCGAGATGACAAGTTGCCGCTTTGTCGGTGTGCTCTGTGCTGTCAGAGCGGCGAAATAGTGGAAATGAAATAACGCAAGTGGATTGTGAAATCGAAAAGATATGCCAGGCGACTATAGGTTACAAGTGCTAATTAGGCAAATAATTGTAAATTGCTTGGATCTCTGAGGGGGGTTGACATAATGAGATGTTGGATTTATTGTACGAAGGGACTGAATGAAAAGGAGCTTGTCGTTTTTAATTAACTCTGCAAGATTTAGGGCTTTGTATAGGAAAATAAAGAGAGGGGAAGGTTGGTGTTAATTGATAATTTTGAAGCTAGTACACATATCAATGCTTGTTGAAGGACGTCATTTAAAATTCTATTTTGTAGTGAGATGCGGGTGCATTAAGACAGTCTATTTTTAAATGAACGACAGTTGCCACCTGCTACAGAAGAAACCACCAGTTAGCCATAGGAAAAGCTGGCTGGAAATGCATTTTTAGTGACAAAGTGGTGGGGAATATAAGGAGTAAGTTTTGCGGACAACAACAAATCAAAAAAACTCCTGCAATTGCAATGGTAGCAATGTTGAAGCCAAATTTAGCGTACGTTCAAAATCGTTGGTGACAAAAAGTGGAACAAAGAATGACAACAGCTTCTTGTAATTGATGACAGAAGAGCGCCATCTGTCAGTGTGATTCAGTAACAGTCGTTTTACAAAATAGGAAAACCCTTGCGCAAAAGTGATGATGATTTGACTTTTATGCACTTGCACGACAGGTCACGGACGCATGGTGCTGGGGCGGGGTCATCGCATCTCGTTCCCGGACAACTCATCCCCTGCACCTAGCGACATCTACATCTTAACTCTGCAACTGGACACTTACCTTCTCACTACTCACCCTTATCGTTCGGGTTATAGTCTGTGGTATTTAATGTGGAAAATAAGTGTTACCATGTTACAAGACAATTTGTGTTCGAAGTTGATGGTGCTAATTGTTTTTGGAAACCATTTTGCGAAATAGAGTAGGTTATATTTACTTATGAATACGTACACACATGAATGGATGAATATCTTTACGAAATTTGTCTTTTTTGTCTTTTTATTCTCTAAAGTGAAAACAATATGTTTTTTGAGAAAATAAATTGACTTTTAGCTTTTATTTTCTCGAATTCTCTGAAGATAAAAGTGAATTTATTTGCCCAAAAACCTTATTGTTTTAGCTTCAGGTTTAAATTAAATAAATATTTACAGTCTTGATATCTTATAAATCCATTCAGGTACAGCAAACATAAATCATTTGCCACCCTTATATCTTCCTCCTAGCATTACATAAATTTGGTACCTACCCCCCATTGATTATTCCCGGATTAATGTATCTAAAGGGTGTTTTTTTTAGGGGTATAGAACTTCGAATTGAAATAAACACACAAAAAAATCGTTTTAATTTAATAATTTTATGCCATTAATGTTTAAATATGATTTCGGGCATATGGCCGCCGCGGCTGTTTCGAATAAAGCCAGGTCTAGAGGTCCAATTTTCAACCACTTTTTCGAGCATTTGGGGCTGTATGTCGGCAATAACGCCACGAATGTTGGCTTCCAAGTCCCCTAACGTTTCTGGTTTGTTGGCGTAGGCGAGCGACTTCACATATCCCCAAAGAAAATAATCCAATGGTGTCAAATCACACGATCTTGGTGGCCAATTGACAGGTCCATTCCGCGAAATTATGCGCTCATCGAATGTTTCCGCTGTGTGGCATGTAGCGCCGTCTTGTTGGAACCACATCTCATCCACATTCATGCCATCCGATTCGGGAACAAAATAGTCGGTTATCATGGCTCTATACCGGTCTCCATTAACGGTAACTGACTCTCCAGCATCATTTCGGAAGAAGTATGGCCCAATGACTCTACCAGCCCCTAGAGCACACCAAACAGTCAGTTCTTGTGGATGTAATGGCGTCTCAAGGGTCTCATGTGGATTCTCTGCACTCCAAAAGCGGCAATTTTGCTTGTTGACGTAGCCATTCAACCAAAAATGAGCCTCATCACTGAACAAAATTTACCTCTAAAAAAACACCCTGTATTTAGACTTTAGAGAAACTTTAACCTAACACTCAACATAATACTCTTTTTAGGGTAACACTAACCACTAAAGGTGAGTGATGCGATTATTGGATTTTAGTTGTGGAGTCCAGATGTAGATGGCGCTAGTTGCGAAATTTGGCTGGGGATGAGTTGTGCGGGGATGAGGCGCACCCGACCCGCTGGGGCATTTCGAACATGCGGTTTCCATTAAGGGTACTCCCACGACTGCATTACAAACCCAATGCTAAAGGGATTTTTTGTTTGCACACTCCTCTCGGAGAAGCGAACCCATTATTTGCATTAACAGCGCCCCGAGATTTTCCATATTACTTTCATTTCGTTCGCAAAAATGAAATAAAATTCCAAAAATGATATAGAAAATCCACATCCTTAGATAAGTGAATGAAATTCGCTTACACTGCATCGTTGTGCGAATTGCTTAGAGTTGCATAGCCCGACGGCACACATATACGAACAAAAAAAAGAGAGAAAAACTCAGCAAAATGAGAATTGGCGGCTTCATACCTTTCATCCAGCCGCAATGCATGCAGTGATCTATGGCAGAGTCGCCGTTTCACATTCAAAAACTCACAGCTTCCACCTTTTAGTAGGTAGGCAAAAAAAATAAAAAAAAAAACTCCCCATAGACGCTATGGTGTGGTCCCGTCTCTGTTACGGTTTCGGTTACGGTTCCTGGTGACGCCGACAAAATGAATATCGTAAATCTCTTTTAACTGCATTACTCTCGTGTGCAATGATTATTATTTCACTGCAGCAGCAGCAGCAGCAGCATCAGGCGACAGTAGCAACGCGGCGCCACCTTTGACAAGCACTTAGCCATATTGGCCTTGCTGCGAGGCGGCACCGGCTCGCGCATTGACACTTCGTTGGTGGCATACTTGCAGTTGGCCGCTATTGCCATAAAATATTTTATAACATCTACCGGAAAGGGATGCGCTGTATCCAAAGTGTAATTGAATTTGAAAATGCCGCCTAGGAACGAAGAAAAACAGAACCGTACACATTCCAACCCTCCGGATCTTGTCCAAGTTTTATGATTTAATTTCGTTAATTATGCACACACACTCTGGGTGGCATCCTATGGCAGAGGAGAGCTTCTCCAAATCAGTCATGCTTTAGAGAGTATCACATGCACACTGGGAGGGAGGCTGTGAACCGATAAATGCCTTCATGTGGATGCGACCGTATGTCTATCAGAGTCTCTCAGTCCGATGTACTATGCGCTTGTCATTGGATTTGAGGGTTCAATTTTCAGGATATGACTGGGAGTCGGTCGGTCATAAATTGTTTCCTCTCCACATGAAGGATGGAATGGACTTTAGAAAGGAGTTGGGTTTTTTTTTTTTTTGAAAATCTAATTTATTGGTTGAATGAGTTTTGATTGAGTTGCTTTGTTTTCCGGGGGGTGATAGTTGGTTTGCTTTGAAGTTGGTTTCGATGTTTGGTATGCGAACATTTTTCAAGCCATCAGATTGGTGCCGGGGTCTAAAAGAGCTTTAACCGAGGATAAGGCTGTGCAAAAAATTCTAGGTCCTAGTTCACGATATTTATATGAGTGCGGGAACAACACTCTTGGCGGAGAATGTTCTCAAAGTTTCGTCAGCGTTTTGGTTCCTATCTTGTCTTATTTTTTCAAAACCAAGGATCAGCTTTTAATGCAAAAATCATTTGAATTTTTTTTTATTATATTAATTTGGGGAAAACAGTTCCCAAGACGCGCCGAAAAATGCGTTAAAATACGGGCCCAACAACGATTCCAAAAACAGGTGCAGAAAGCCGTCAGAAATACGTCGAGAATGAGTCAAAAAATGTGTTAAACACCCGTCAAAGCGCTGCAAAAAATCAAAAAAACCGTCCCAAAAACGCTTCGAAAAACAAACAAAAAAAAATCTTCAAGAAATGCGTCAAAAATGCATTAATAAAAACCTTCCGAAATACGTCAAAAAACATCAAGAAATGTGACAAAAAAAAAAAACGCCAACCCGCTTCAAAAAAAAAAAAATGGCCCAAATACGATTTGAAAAACAAGTCGAAAATACGTCGAGAGATGAGTCAAAAATACATTCAAAAACGGGTCAAACCACTTCAAAACCACATTGAAAAACGCGTAAACAAACGCTATAAAAAGCTGGCCCAAAACACTTCGAAAAACAATTCAATAATACGTCGAGGAATGCGTAAAAAAATGCATTGAAAAACGAGTCCAGAAAACCGTCCGAAATACGTCAAGAAATATGACAAAAAGCCAACCCGCTTCAAAAAAATCCAAAAAAACTGTCCAAAAACGCTTCGAAAAAGAAGTCAATAATACGTCGAGGAATGCGTAAAAAAATGCATTCAAAAACGAGTCCGGAAAACCGTCCGAAATACGTAAAAAAAATGACAAAAAGCCAACCCGCTTCAAAAATATCAAAAAAAAACTGTCCCAAAAACGCTTCGAAATGAGCAAAAATGCATTGAAAAACGCGTCCAGAAACGCGTCAGAAATACATCGAGAATGAGTCAAAAAATGTGTTAAGAACCCGTCGAACCGCCCCAAAAACCCCCCAAAAACTGCGCTAAAAAACGATCGAAAAAACTGTCCCAAAAACGCTTCCAAAAACAAGTCAAAAATGCATTCAAAAACAAGTCCAAAAAACCGTCCGAAATACGTCAAAAAATATGACAAAAAACCCAACACGCTCCAAAACAAATGCCCCAAAACACTTCGAAAAACAAGTCAATAATACGTCGAGGAATGCGTAAAAAAATGCATTGAAAAACGAGTCCAGAAAACCGTCCGAAATACGTCAAGAAATATGACAAAAAGCCAACCCGCTTCAAAAAAATCCAAAAAAACTGTCCCAAAAACGCTTCGAAAAACAAGTCAAAAAATACATCAAGAAATGAGCAAAAATGCATTGAAAAACGCGTCCAGAAACGCGTCAGAAATACGACGAGAATGCGTCAAAAAATGTGTTAAGAACCCGTCGAACCGCCCCCAAAAATCCCACCAAAAACTGTATCAAAAACCGCGCTAAAAATCGATCGAAAAAACGTTTCCAAAAACAAGACAAAAATGCATTCAAATACGGGTCCAGAAAACCATCACACACCACCACACTATCCCCACTCACCTCCCAAGGCGATCAACAACACTGTTTGCCTTTCTTAAGTAATATGTTCTAATAATCGTTATGCGGCCTTCTGCTATCCCCGGTCATATGAAATATATATATACAGTCCGCCAGCACACCGCCTACCCCAACTTTAACTAAACGGATAAATATTGGATATTCATGTACAGTAACACGAGACCACAGGACGATGAGTGCGGTAAAACAACTAGCCCCATCCACCCGACGGGCGACGGGCGGACGTTTCATTACGTTAATCGCATTCACCTATGGTAGGCTGCGGCCCGTTTCGCATTTGGGAGGTTAAAAGGGGGCCTCCCACGCCGATACTGCATATAACCGCAGCATCCATCCTGGGCGCGCGAAAGCTACACGGTCAAAATTATATTCCAACGATAACAACTACAACACGCAATCCAGCTGTCCAACGCCAAAATTTCTGGCTAAATATTTACCCTCGACCAGAAGGATTCAAGTTGGTCGGAAGATAGAGAATGCGGCTGACACCTGTATCCATAGCTCGGCGTGTGTGTGTGTATGTGTATATTTAGCCGAGGATATGTGGGCAAAGTGCCCACAGCTAAATAGCACACACCGAGTGAGAGTGCATTTAACATGACAACGAGAACCGTCGGAATATTTTTCAACATGACAACGAGTGGGGTAGGGGTCCTTCGGTCCGAATTGTAGGCTTTTTAACAAATTATCTGCCATTTAGTAGTATAGCGACTTTGGTCTACACAAGTCATATCCTTCGTATGGGAGTGCGTTGGTGTATAGGTGTTTATTGGCAGGGAATGGCTTCGTTCGGGCGGCGGCCAGTCTGTTGGCGGTTTGGGAGGCGCGCACAGCCGTCGTAGTGTCAGTCATTGCGGTCGGATGTGCTCGCAGATACATATACGTTCATCCCCGCCGCTCACCTATTTTAAAATTAATAGTAATTGAACCGAAAGCAGCTGAGTGACTGGATGTGTGTATGGTTTTTACGGGAAAACCGCATTTTGCTATCGCGCGCACAACATTCGGTGACGTGGTGACGAGCGTTCGCCAAAGAGCCCCTATACGTGGTATAATGCATTCCGTGCACACATCATCGTTTGGCCGTTTCCGAGGGACGGGCTCATCGGTTTGGGGTGTCGCACAAACCGGGCCCTAGATAGATACGACATTGTTCCGGACGCAGCAGCAGCACCAACAATAGCACAGAGAGATTGATCCGCATTGCAGTCCTTATCTAGACATTGGATTTGACACTTGTGATGGAAGGGTGGGGGGGGATTCATCATCATCACGGGTGCCGATTTGGCAGTGCAACATAGACTTGCAGACTCGCGCGTCGAAGGACAAGGATATCGATGTGGCGCGGGACGTTTTATCTCAAACATTTCAAGCCCGGAAATGGTGAAGTCAAAGCGGAACACTCCTGTTGGTGTGTGAATGCGAAATGAATCATGTTGACAGGTTGGGGTGGATGGTTCTCTGTTATTTTTTTGGTTAGAAGTTGATGGATAGCTGTGCCCCATAAACAAGGAGTGAATAATTAAATGGGATTCACAGTAAAGTCGCTAAACTTTGACAAGTTTTTAGTACGGGTTGGTGGCCTGGTTGCTTTGGCAGACTTTGTTGGCCATTAGCCGGGACAGTATAGCCATACTGCCGAAGAAGTCTGCGTATAGGTTGGGCGGTCGATGAATGCAAGTCCGTGGTGCAGAAGCACTTCTGGGAGCGGTTTTACTTTGGATGGTGTGCTCACCGACCTGTATGGTTACATGAGAACAGCTCAAGGTTCACGGAGAGCAGCCTGTTTGGTGTCCAAATTTTGTGTTACCTCCTTCAGCTATCTAGCACTATTTCCCACTACCCACTCTGCTTGGTCTCTGAGCTCGTCGTATTAGAATACAGGCCCAAGAACAGACTCCACTTTTATTCAGTGTCCGTGTCAGATAGATTTTCAGTTATTGTAACCTTCTTAATTGTATATTTGAGAGGTCCAACTGCAACTACTTTGTATGATGTTCGAGAGGTCCAACTGCAACTGCACATCCTGCTTTGTATGATGTGGTTGTAAAGGAATGGTTGCTCAAAGATCACCAATACGGTGGGTAGCCTTCGAGCGATGGGATCTAGACTATTGCCGATAAATAAGGCCGGAGACTTTGAGCGACGTAACGCAGACATAAGTAGAGCGGGGTACACAAATAACACCGTGAATCAGAGGCGTAGCCTTTTAGGGTTTTGCGTGGTTCTGTCATAAGCTGCAGCTGGATGTAACATGAGACTACATCTGGAAAGAGAAGATGACCCCTACCCGTAGAGATGAGCAGGACGTCTGTTAAGAGTCACTTTCCGTGTTCGGGGATGTTGTGAAACAAGTTTTGCGCACAGGTAAACGGCGAAGACGGCCGAAGCACTCAATTTTATTGCTTTAATAGTTTTCAAATACCTTGTACGGTACTGCACACCAAATAGGAGCTTTCCGACAAACGACATACACCTGGGAAGATGTTTTTCCCACTCAAAGAGATAGAGAATTTATCGACTCCGTCATATGGGTGAAATAAATACTGCTTCTATCCATCAGAACGCAAACCATATGCGAAACTATGCCCACCCCAGATAAAAATCACAATAAGAAGCAGAACAACTTCGTTCCACTTGTTCTTCAGAGATACCCTGCTAGCTAGTTCATTCCCTCACGCCTCGTGAAATAAGACATCGACGTAAAACGTGACTCGGGCTCCTGAAATTACAACGCTTACGTGACTTTTGAGTTGCGCAACTCTGAAGTAGGTATATACAAAAAGGTAGTAGGTAAAAGAGGAACGAAGAAAAGCCAGGTTAGAAAACAGAGATTCACCGTCACCTATAGGCAAAGGGATACCGGGCGGCCCCCTCCACACTTTTCACTTTTAAAACTCCATTCGCAGTTGTGCAGACTATGCGATGAGCTTCCAGGAGAATTTAATTTGGCCACCGGGGTGGCGAACGCCAACAGTATACAGAGGGTCACTGTAAACGATGTTTGGTACATGACTCCCACGTGCGCTGGGTTCAACGAATGATGCCCCCAACTTATGGATGGAGTCGTTACAAGATTAAATGCAACCATTTGCCCCCCAAAATTTTCTAACCATTTTTAGTGATTAGCTGGGTGATGGAGAGTGGTGTCTGGGAACAGTCGCTCGTACCTGACGGTGCGAAAGTTATTCGCTCTAATTGTGTTTTTGTCTGTGTTGCGGATTTGCCATGCCCTATCCGGTTACACTATGTTCGTGGAGCGCGTACTTTTCACGTGGAAGTGTTTTATGTCCTCGAGCATTATAACGCGCGTAGTTGATAGGGCGTATAATGTTCGGTTTTCTAACTACCGTTGCACGTTTTCATTATTCACAGAGGAGGTGCGCGCTCTTGGCGGAGGTAATGGGTGCAAACGGAATCGCTATTGTGTTTAATTTTTTTTTTTTTTGCTGCTCCCTCTTACTAAGTTCGTCTTTGTTTTTATGGAGCCAGGCGGAGAAGACATCTTTCAGCTGGTGTGATATATTAATCCTGACTACAAGAGAAATAGATTAAGTTGAATGTCTTTTGTTTTGGGCTGATTTTGTTTCCCCCATCGTTTTGTTGCCGTCTCCCACCCCCCACCACTCCACTTGGAATGGAGTTTTATATATACTCGTATAAGCCGGCATGAAGGGGCTAGGGAAAAGTTTTCGAATTGAAGTCGCAAATGGATTTTGTGTTTTAATTTACTCGTAAGATTCTTTTTAATTTCCATTCAAAATGTTTGAATGAAAAGTATAATTAATTGCAATGCGCCAGGAAGGAGTGAAAAGTGAATCATTCTTGCAAGTCGATGGGATTGTTCAACAAAATTGTTATGCTTGTCATTAACAGCAGGGGGACAGAGAGGGCTACCTCGGTGTTCATCAAGAAAGTTGTTAAGTCTGGGTAGGCGTCAAAGGTGTTGGCAGTAATGTTTGTAATTTACTGAACGTCGTCTAACGAAGTGTCCTTTTTCATCACACAAATAATAGTTGGAAACAGGAAATAGAAAGCACACTCAAACCCAAGCTGGGCACTGTCCGCGTCCCGCCGAAAATGATGACGGTGTTCAAGAGAATTATTTTTAACTTCGTTCGTACAAAAGCCACACTCAGTGATACCAGATTACAAGACATTTGAGCTTTTTGAGCTCCAAAATATGTGCAAGACTTTTTACCTCGAAATCGTTAAATTTCAAGATTTTTGATATCAAGAACTTTTCATATCTAACACATAAAGAACCTTTTCTTTTGAAGAAAACCGTTTTCTATTAATTCCATTATTATATATAATGAGAGTCGAACAGAGCCCATGCACAATTTCTGTCTCACTAATGTTTTTATCAACTCTATAAGGAAACATGATTATTAACGAATTAGATAAAATAACTGATGTAACGTGTTATTGGAAAAATGGTTTAGTTGCTGAAATTTGTATCTTTATAAAGGATTTGTTAAGCTTTATTGACCCGAAATTCTATGATCTTGATCTTGATCTTGAGGTAAGCAATGCAGTTCTAAGTTAATTTTATTCAAATATGTTCAAATATGACCAACGTTTTTTTTTATAGATATTTAGGCGATTTATGTATTAGTAGTAAAGTACTTCAAAATTGTATCTTATGTTTCGCTCTTGTTATGTTTTGAACAAAATCTTTAAAATTTAAAATTTTTTGTTTCGGAAAAACAAGATTTTCAGATTTTTTATCTGGCAACACTGACACTCGCTTTACACATACTCAGTGTGACCAATTCAATATTTTAAATCATGCTAAGTTCAGCAGTATAGCAAGTTTTTTTTTTTGTATAAAAAATGTTAAAAATAATGCTAAGTATTTTTTTTAAAATCAAAACCTGCTGAAAACCGCAAAAATTAAGAAAAAAATATGTTTTTCAGGAAAAATAAGATACATTTCACAAAAATATCATTAAATAAAAATCACTTCGTGACGGTAAATACGTATTACATAAAAAAATATTTTAATTCAATTAAGATCAGTCTCGTTCGTTGAATAAAAATAAATATTATTATTAGCTGAATTCGTTGAATGGCTGTGTTCAGTGTTCACTGTAAAATGGGAATTTTAATGTCTTTTTCGATTAAGCAAAAGGATCAATTTTTTTTTGATCGACATTGCTTTAAATGTTCGATTTGCCAAAAAAAAAACATTTTTTTTTTTATTTGAGGCACTTTTGAGAAATTTTTCATCTGAGACACTTTTGAGAAATCTCGATTTTTTCTCAGACTAACACATACTTTCACTTATTCCATTTTTGTATGACACTCAGCTGACGGTTACGAATTGTTTATCGTTGAAAGGATTGCTGTTTTAATTATTTTTTATTTATTTTATTATTTATTTTTATTATTTAATTATAAATTTATCGCATATATGTAAACGATTTTTATATTAAATTATTTCGAAATTGTTATATTATAAATTTGTAAAAATTAATTAAAATGGATTTCCAGTGGAGTGAAAAAATGATTTTTTACGGCCATCTCAATACACCCAAAAACCAATAAAATTCAGATTTTATACTCGATTTGGGAATCTGAAATCTGAAAAGCCAAATCGAAAACGACACAAGGTTCGTCTGTTTTGGTTTTATTTTATTATTTTAATTATTAATAAGCTGATTTGAAAAAAAGAGACTAAAAATAAAATAAACCTGCTAAATTTAGCAGGAAATGTGCTAAACTGGTCACACTGCACAGTACATACTGTATGAGTACCAGAAAACGAGAGAAAACTTATCAAGGTGGCAGTGCAACAGTCTAGCGAACCAGCCTTCTCTGCACATAATTTTGACGGGCCTTACGTGGCTCTTACAAGTAACAACCATCCAACTGACGGGTAGACTTGAGAGGCTCAATATTATAAGCTTAAGCCAAAGATTTGATTCGATTTGGCACAGATTCAGGGTATACATAAAAGAGACGATTAGCTCCCTGTTGCAGAGCGGTCTTAATCTTGTACAAAAAGGCTACTCTGATATTGCTTTTCAGCCAGCAATATTGTATTTTAAAAACTTCTCCTATCTAACGTTTAACGTCTTTGTAGAAGCCCCTTGAGTTTACACGCCCTTCTCTCTAAGGGTCTCCACTGGAAATCTGAAACTCAACTCTACATCGTTGGCTGAGCTTCCTTAGGCTGTCGATCTAAATAATGAGGCGTTTGCTGTTCGGTCTTGCAAGAAAGTCCTTAAAATCTTCCAACACAGTCCCAAAGCTAATTAGTCCTTAAGTGGAGGGAATAGTTCTACGTAAATCTCTTCTCACCGAGTAGAAGATTGGAAGATCGCAAATATCTACCTTTTGTTCCCCTGTCATGCTCGACTTAGTCGCTTTTAATGAAATTGCATTTTCCGAAAATTGCCATTCCTTTGAAATTTGCATTAATAAAGGATGCAAACTCATACGGATATTGTTACCGTTCTATGACATGAACTGTCGACATTAGTCTTCAGGTCCACAGTTGCTGCCACATCCTTTCGCTCAGCTCTCGGTAGAAAGGAATTCCCTGAAAAATGTTTCAGTCTCATGGAAAATCCGTATAGGTACCTGGCAACGAACGACAGATAAAACTTCCCGCTCGAGGGAACTCCTTCGCTGTAGTTACACATAATACGAATTTCACATGCATCCTGTACCTGATGCTGTCTCCCCCCTCTTTCTGTCTCGCATGAATTCCATAAAATAATTTTTAAACTCCTTTTCAATTAGCTAAAGGTCCCCGCTAGGTAATTTAAAGAGGTTACATGTAGGACACATTCACCGGCATTGGCATGAACGCGTGCTCCAGATAAACTCGTCCCTCGGTATGACAACGGACGCATGCATGCATATGTGCGATGAGCCGCCACCCCGAGGCGGTATTTCACATTTCACCGCTGGAATTTCAATTAAATCACATTTTTCCAAATCCCCAACAGTAGCACGAGTTGACAGAGGCGCGCCATCGTCGCCGTATGCGTTGGTGGCCATGGCACCCGTGAGGTGCGTTCGCTATGTTAAGTGTCAGTGATTATAAACAAATTAACATGGCCAATGTGCCGCGAAGTGTACGTGCGTTGCACGAGACGGGCAATATTGAAACACGCTCTCACACAGGGGGGTTAGCCGGCTAACAAAATGTGTGTTCCTTTTTGGGGGAATTTTCCGAAAATTCTTCCTTTATGACGACAAACAAGGGAGGCGTATCTGCCTGAGGCATGATTTGATCCAGATGCCGAGCCATTTGTTTATGGATCTCTGTGTGGGTGTTTTTTTCCTGGTTTTTTTAAGTGTTTTAAATTTTTTTTTTTTTGTTTATACGGATTTAATTGAGAAGATGAAAGCGAATGGGGGAGATGAAACCCTGACAAAGCAAAGTGCGGCTCCTCATCGAGAGTACTCATTTGGGAAATAATTAATTAAGTTGCAGCCTTCAAAGTGAGTATCCCATTGTTGAAGGTTAAGATCGGGCGACCGACATTAACAAACAAAGCGGGGGTGAAATAAATCCGAAACAATTATAAACTACAGATGTGTGGTTAGACAGTGGGAGTAACAGGAGGTACTTTGGATGCTGGAAAACATCTTCTGGCAGATTGTTTATATATTTATCATTTTATGACTGGGAAGAACATGTAAGCAAACTTATTTTGTAAATAATCGGACCAATTTCAATACGCAATATGAAAAACAAACCATCACAGAAATCAAGAACTCTCCAAATCTGGCAGGATGGGATGTACCTACTGACCACACATAGTGGCGCACGAAAGGGAGGTTTATCGCTCCCAAACACCTATCCCAACAGCTCAAAGAATTCTTTGATGGACTACTTTGGCAAACATTTCATCAAACATTAAGACCAACCCCCTCCCGAAAAATCATGCATACTGACCCGCACAGATATGGTTCCACTGCAATACATACCGATCCGAAACATTTCTCTTCCACAACGCTTGGCTAAGTATTTACAAAATTAAGAACTCAACCTTTCCAAGGCCAACAAGGATCCACAAATACAACTGCAAGTTGATTGAATCCTGCTACTCCCACAAGACGAATAGCACCCGTATGAAGTATGCGTCGTATACCGCAAAAGCCAGTTATATACTTAGCCAAACAATTTCATTAATCAAATACTCTTTTCCATTGCAGGCGACTGTATGGCGTATAGCACTCCCATCGCATAAACACGAAACATCCCCAGCATACTAACAGCATACTGGGGTGCAATTCAATCTCCTAGATCCATGAAACTACACATCTAACCAAATGCGACGGTGAGACGAAAGAGTGAGGCACCGTATACGAACACAAAGGAATTGTTAAGATAACTTAATCCCGACGAGAGATGACGGCGACGAACCTACGCCATAGCCGCACCAGAAAATGTATCATCGATGATACTTGGTAATGCGACAGCATGGGAGTGCAATCACTTCCAAATGAAGTCGACAATTGAAATTTTCTAATGGAGACACCGTATAGGGTTTCAACATTCGAGAGTGCATCATAGCTCGCATACCCACGAATGTATTCCATTCAAAGGGAAGGATCTATTTTGATTACTGCGCGCGCGAGTTCAAGGGTCTCTCCTCTTACCGACACTTGAATTGTCAAGCATATGGAGGAGAGGTGATAGCGATACACTCGAGTCTTGCCTCTGTAGAGTTTTCGGTCTATCCGCATATAGCTAAAGTAGTACCATATGAAACACGACTGTAATTAGTGCCGAAAGGCAAACACTTGCGTTGGTTAACAGGAAGGGGCGTATGCTGTATGTCTGCAGCGCTTTGTAGTAATATTTATCAAGTGCAAGCTCAGCATGCAGCGTCTTCAATTAGAAAGAAAGACTTGTTCATTGGTGAGTCTACAAAATTGTAGTGCGAGAAACCATTACCATTGTATCAGTGACAATGGGCGCTGACCTTCACATCACTTGCCATCAGAGCTCATCTTATGAATAGGCGACATGAATTTTTGTCGTACCGGTGATTATTTTAAAATAGAATCTTGTGACGTGTGGACCAGGTGAAAGGTCAACCTTTGTAGAAGCGAATAAAGCAACCCTTTTGCGTACATATGCGGCATTGACTTATTATAAAGGGTCCGCCAAATAACTTTTTTTTTTTGAAAATGCTATAAAAAAAACTACTGAATATTTTCTCAAATTTCTTTTTTTATTTGAAAGTACAATCCTTCCGGTTAATAATGGAAAATAATTTCATTCAAATGGCTGCCTCGGCTGGCCATGCAGTAGCCTACACGATCGGTCCAATTTTTAAGCACATTATCGATTGTGTGCAGCTGTATTTCACCAATGGCTTCACGAATATTGTCCTTTAAAGCGTCAATTGTCTCTGGCTTGTCGGCGTAACACTTATCTTTTACGGCACCCCACAAATAATAGTCCAACGGTGTCAAATCGCAGCTCCGAGGTGGCCAAACGACATCAGCTCTGCGGCTGATAATGCGATCTTCGAAAACAGGGCGCAAAACATCGAGTGTAGCTTCGGCTGTGTGGCACGTAGCGCCGTCCTGTTGAAACCAAATGTTGCCAATATCCTCCTCTTCAATTTTTGTGAACAAAAATTCGTTCAACATGGCCCGATAACGATCGCCATTGACTGTAACGGCCACTCCTTGCTCATTTTCGAAGAAAAACGTCCCAATTATGCCTCTGGACCAAATTCCGCACCAAACAGTGACTCGTTTTGGGTAAATCGGCTTTTCAATGTATGCGTGCGGGTTTTCTGTGCCCCAAATGCGACAATTTTGCTTGTTTACATACCCGCCAAGATGAAAATGAGCTTCATCTGAAAAGATGATTTTTTTTGGCAAAATCGGCATCTTCGTGTAGGCTACTGCATGGCCAGCCGAGGCAGCCATTTGAATGAAATTATTTTCCAGTATTAACCGGAAGGATTGTACTTTCAAATAAAAAAAGAAATTTGAGAAAATATTCAGTAGTTTTTTTTTTATAGCATTTTCAAAAAAAAAAAGAAGTAATTTGGCGGACCCTGTATATGGACTGCTAGTAGACAACTTCGCGTTCGTTCCAACATAAGCGCTAGCTCTCGTGGCTCGGAGCGGAATAAATTGGAAACTCACATTAGACGTTTCCATTTCGTTGCAGATATAAGTACGTTGAGAAATATTGATGTAAGCAATTTATATGATGAATTAAATTCTCATGTACTTGAATGTAATATTCTTGACAATCATAAGTGTTTATTGATCAGAAATGTGATTGAAATATACGCTACAGTGTTATTACATCATATTTCTAAAATGAATAATGAAAAACAACATAAAAAACTAATTCGCAATAAATGTACGAAAATTGTGCAATTTATGGGACAATGAAAAACGATTTTCTGTTCAAATTTTGTTGGTTCCATCTATTATTAATTATTTAAGCTAGCACAATTTCGAGATGACATCTATTGTAAACAATGCCGCAACAATTTGAATTTCAACCGTTTCACTTGTCAAATCCACTCACGCCCGATAGGTGGCTCTAGCATTCTATGGAGAAATCCAAGATGGCTGTCATTTTGTTTCAATTATTTTTCGCATAGAACCACAAGCGCTAGTTATGTTGGCGTCATTTTCTGGGCAGAGATTGTATGGAAGTGACATTTCACTAGCAGTCCATATATAATAAGTCAATGATATGCGGGTATTTAGAACATTTTGATATCACAGACAGGAGTCTCTGAAATTTGGCTGTAATATGACCTTTTTTTCAAGGAGAAGTAAAACAAAATAAAACAAGTAAAATTGTTATCATCGGCCTGGCCGATGCTTTGATACCCTCAACTGCATATAAGTCAAGCAAAGTTTTAGGCATGTGAGGTAGTACGTAATTGCATTGAACAACAGACAGAGAGACACATGGGCCTAATATTGATTTTGTATGGGAGGTACCAGAACTACTTGACCGACATAGCCCATTTTTAATACCAACTTGACGACAATAAAAATAAGTCCTCTCACAAAATTTCACTTACCTAGATAGATTCTTTTCGACGCTATCGTGTTTTCAACATGTGTTTTCTAATATTGATTTTGTATGGGAGGTACCAGAACTACTTGACCGACATAGCCCATTTTCAATACCAACCTGACGACGATAAACATAAATTCTTTCACCAACTTTTATTCGCCTATGTCAATTCCTTTGGGCGCTATCGTGCTTTCAACAGACAGACAGACGGACAGACAGACAGTCTCCGGTGACTCCTCCTTGGCGTTACAAATGTAATGATAAAGTGAATATACCTACCTGTGGAGGGTAGGTATATTCACTTGTATATTGCTTAAGGACCGTTTTATTCACTATCGTTCAACTTGCAGATAACTCCGAGGTTGGCCAACTTGAGGTTGAAAATTGCTCATTTGAAATTCACAAGTTGGCTTACTTGCTGTTTCAGAAATATCTCTGGGATATTTGTGGCAGATGACACAAAATATGTAATTTGGATTTGGATTTCGGCCATATTTCGGCTTGTATTGCCGTCTCTCACAGACCAAATTCTCCTCCTCTCCATCCTCTTCACTGCTCGAATCCAAACCAATTTCGGTTTTCTCAGTTCCGGAATATCCAAAGTTGAGCGATTCGCTCACTTTGAGTGAATAAAAGCAAATTCTCACGTTGAAAATAAAAATCCCCAAGTCGTGCTCAACTTCGAGTGAATAAAACCGACGTAAATTTATTTCGAAAACCGTTCGCTACGGTCAATTTACGGTCGACATAGAGTCACGATTGCTGACTTTTTCGAATAATATAGATGCGGAAGAGCAACGCCCTTAACAAGACGCCTTATGTCATACAGCGAGCTATCATCTAACTTATTGCCCATAATTTCTCGCAATGGATCTGTGTTCCACCTTCTAAAATCGGCTGATCTTACAGGTAGGCTTGTTAACGGAGGTAAACCATCTTAGAAGCTGGACCACTCGCAGGATATCATATTACCTATATACCTACGTCCGAAATTGATCGACAAAGTCAAACATTTCAGTCAGCCCATATATAACAACTTTGTCAGCAACAAGAAGACCTGAAGCAATATTTTCACAATCCACAGAATGAGCAATCATACAACAAAGTGACACAGAACCAAGTATTCTAAATCAACGGGCAAAAGTACCAGCGTAGTTCGCGTTCAGGCTGAAATCCACGCCGTAGAAAGATGTGTCCAAATCAACCTCGACAGAAAGAAAACCAACAGTGATACTGCTGACAGCCAGGCAGCTGTTATGGCTCTTGATTCCTAGATCGTTAAATCCACTTGTATGGGAAAGCCTTCAAAAGCTCAATGAACTGGTTAGGAGGAGGAACAAAATAATGAATAATGAAATTTCCGACTCATCAGAAACATTCAAAGGTTTGTGGAATTGTGGATCACACCTTCAAAGAAGAATTTTGGAAACAAGAGAAAGAAAACGGCAATAACCTGGAAGAACACTCCGGATATGAGGCAGTCTAAGAAACTTTTTAGGGCAAAACTCGTACAATCGAAAAAGATTCGCACCACACATCGGGTTGAGAAAAAATGACCTTCTTATCCTAACAGTCTTCCTACAGGGGTTAGACTCAAGGAACACCTCAGGGAACTGGGTGTATATGAAGAATGTCTGCGATGAGTGCTTTAAAATCGCAGAACATAGACCTGCAAAAGTACCAGCTATATGATGAGGATATATATGCTATCAGTGGAAGCAGCTCTCATTCTTAAAGGAAACTGGACTCAGGAGGGAGTGCTATAGAACGCATTTCTTCCGCCAAGGAGAAGTGTACAAAAAACAGAAAAATTATTAGCGCGTAGTTAGTTCGTAGGGACCCTAGACCTATTCGTTTTGAGTGGGTTTTCCATTTTTGGGACGAATGAAAAGGATCTACAATTTTATGCCGAGTCCAAACGGCAAATTGAGAAGCTCTTTCAAGACAGATCTCGGATGTTTGTCAGACGTTCGAGTGGTAAAAAAAACTTTAAGGTGTAAATTGTGCTTTCTTCGGGGATCGAACCTGGGAACCCGCGCTTAGTAGTCCAACACACTAACTCCCAAGGCACTGCGCCTTCGAAGTAATCAGTAAGAGTACCTACAGTAATGCAGGGAAACTCTCGTACAAAAGACCAAAAGGACATTTGGCTCCTCACAGCTGCAACAACCGCTTTGAAATGATAATAACAATAAAGAAAGCAGCCTATTGCAAGACCTTGTCCCAAAGCTTCCCATTAATCAACGAATTTTTGAAATCGTGTAGAAAGTTCCCGAGGTAACCCCCCACCAAAAGCGGCTAACAACATATGTACCAATGCAAATTAATAAATAGCGATAATTTGTAATTAAATCCTCAAACGCACTTTATGTTAATAAAATAAAAATATAATTTGTTGCATGATAATCGGATTTTTCCGCCCGACCGAACCATTAGCACGAACCATTGATAGTCCACTCTTATGTTGCAAAGCACATTCCACTTATGGAAGTGATTAATTGCATGATCGCCGTTGACGTACACCACTTAAGCATGTGTATGTGGTGACCAGACGCATTTACACAAAGCGTCACGTTTTTTTGTGGGGCTCTTTTCCAGCATGAAAGCATGAAAGGAGGTGGGGGCCTCCTCTCCGCCTTTACTCAATTTATGTGCTAATTACACGAATGTGTCCAGCAAAATCTCGTTAAATATTGTGTTTTTACGAAAAGGAATTATTTAAAAAAAAAATGCATAAATGCAGCAAGTGGAGGCAACAAGGCCATTGCATGTGACCGCCTTTTACCGTTGGACTCCAGCCAAAGGCGTCCTTAAAGCAGAGTCATGCGAAACCTTTAAGCAAAGTCGGTCCTAACAAGAATGTACATTTTTACCGGAAGGGGGCTGACTTCCGGCGGATAATTAACACATACCCAATGCGTGGAAGTTAATCACAATAATTTTCGAACGGAGGTAAACCGTTTCTGTCAACAACATGGGGAAATGCGCGACCAAGTACTCTCGATCGATGGCTTTATTTTTACACATTTGCGAATCCAATCCACATCGTTCTTGTAAATAATAAAAACAAAGAGCCCCCCGAAAACGGCCTTGTAAATCAATCTAAAATTGAATCCTCCTATTTGCGTTCGCAGATATAAGTTCCCATGAAAACGATTTAATGCAATTGGTATAAGGGTTTCGCAGCAACTCCCCATCAAGAAGAACACAGTAACAAGACGTTGGGAAATCATTTAGGGATTTTTCTTCCCTTCGAGGCGGATGGATAAATTTGCCATCGATTTTTGGAGAAAAGGCCAACGGAACTGCTGTATTTCGGGCGTTCATTTCGAGCGTTCATTTCGGGCGCTCATTTCGGGCGCTCATCCCTGTATAGCTCGTCGTTGTGGTAATTGAATTTTGGGCGAATTAAGACTGTGAATCACTGGTTAGCGGAGTTGGTGGGTCGCCTAAGAGGGGTGGGCACACAACGAAATCGGGCATGTTTTATACAGATCCTTTATTCGTAATTTTCAGGACGTTGCTGTATCACTTTCGTTTATTTGGTGATTTCAATTTTATACGCTTTATTTTGCGACTTGCGGGATTTTGGAATTTACAGTCGAGTTTTGTGTGTGATAAAGGAGTGGAGCGCAGTACCGGCGGTGGCAATTTTGCATAATTTGATAGTAGAACAACTTTGGGGGCTTTTCGGAGGAGTGAAATTGAATTCTTCTTTAGGGCCATTTTTTTCCGGTTGAAGCCATTGCGGTTGTTGGACTTTGTTGCGGCGGGTGGAGTGCACGTACTGCGGAATAAGCATTTAAATTCAATTTAGTTTGAGAAGGACATTTATTTATTTGTTGCGAGGGTGGCACAAAAGGCCGGCTGATTTTGTTTGGTGCAGTCCAGTTTGTATTTTGGGACTTTCCAGAGGTGCCGAAAAAGTGACAGGAATTATTTATTTTATTTAGAAGCATGGCGAAGAAGAAGCACACGGAAAAGCCACTGTCGAGTTCTTAAACAGGACATTTGTGGCGATTTTTTTTTGCGACTTTTCCGGGACAAGTAAGAAAAGGTTTGCTTTGCGCGAACACCTGCCTTGACGGCAGAATTTCAAGGTAAGTATACCCTCATAGTGTCTTTTGAGAAAGACGTCTGACATACACGCTCTGGGGCCAGTACTTGACCGAACCCAGTTCACTTTCCAGATGGCTGTAAGATCATCCAGCCCCGTAATGAGGGCGAGGTCCATTCACACTTTTGTACTCTAATGCATACCACTAGTTTGGTGAAGCGCGCAATAAAGACAACACTCAAATGAGGGCAGATGAATGAGCTATCCCCTTCGGTTAGCCCTTACTTTATGCAACTGCCGCCAATTTATTTTAGGTTGTCTTTTCAATGCGCGCCACCTTAGGAGATAAATAAACCTATAGCGGTAAACAAATGATGAGAGTGAAATAGTGGGTCGTGTGAATAAAAACTAGCATTTGCTGTGAGTAAAAGGTTTTAGCAAAGTAAAAGCCCTTAGCAAATGCTTTGAATCGGTATGAATAAAAAACAAGTTTGCTAAAGTAGGTAAGTTCGAAAATTCTAACATAGCATTTACTTCGCTGTACATGTCCTTGCCTTGCAATTTCTGTCAAACTTGACAAGTGACCACTGTCCAGTGGTTTGTTTATTTTGAATTTATTTTAAAATTTTTGTGGGAAAATTATCAAAAGCAATCTATAAACATAAATTTTATTTGCCAAATCGCTTGGTGATGTTTGATTTCTTCCTCAGGTCTCAGAAAATGTATCCAATCATCGGATAGTTGAACTATTTTTTGACACGCATACCAATTAGTTAACGAAACAGTTGACTGATGAACACCAAGATCTTCTCCAACACCAACCTAAGCACATACATTTTTCAATTCTTAAGGCATGAATTTTGAAATGTTTACCTGAAAGCCCGGTTCTCCTAAATACTTTAGGAAAAATTGAATTTTCTGGATATTTGAAAGTATTAGCCAAAATATCCACATTTTCAAGCGTGAAATGAAACAATTGATTGAAGTTATTGTCACCAATTCTTCTTTGTTCATACTTATTTTTATTAGCACGAACGTTAACAACAAGAGGTAAAACAGGTAGGAATGTGTAAACATATCGCATCCATGTTTTGTTTGGTTTTCCTGCACGAAAAAAACTAAATTTAACTATTCATAAACAAAACATCGAAAATTCACAATGCTTAGATTGTTTTATGTAAAAAAATGTGCGTACACAATATTTAGCAAAAGGTCTGAGGCAACTAAATAGCAGACTCAGAATTTGCATAGCATTTGCTTTGTCTGATAAGTTTTATTCATACCGATCTGAGTAAATGGTCAGTGCCGCCGCTTTTCGAACATGTCAAAAGTTCGAACTAACTCAAATTGGTTTTTATTCATACGAATTGTAGCAAATGCTTCGATTTTGACATTTCTCTTGAGTAAAAGCAATTGCTATGTTTTATTCATACGACCCAATATTGAGTTGCGTAACCAAACCAATAAAATTGATTCAATGTCTGTCTCAGGAAGTTATGACCCGTCGGAGGGAAAAAATGCTTCGGCGCAGGTGAATGCGAATCTTGTGAACTATTCGTTCTCCGAGGTTACAGAGTGGTGATCGACTAAAGTGCTCAATGGTGATCCGTTGTTCTGGCCAATTCGCCATCCAACTCATTGACGGCTTTGTCCTTTATTTAAAGGGTTCTCCAATAAGAGGTGTTATTGTGAATGACCCGCTATTTCGGTAGCTGTCACTTTTGAAGCTTTTATTCATTGGCATTTGACAATTAGAAACTACGCCATTACTAAAAATGGAACGATACACGCTTCAACAACGCATTGAAATTATTAAAATTCACTACAAAAATGGTGAAAATCTTGCAGTCACAGTTCGCAAAACTAAAGCATTTTTTGGTCGTCGATGATTAATGATTTTGTATGGTCGGAGTTGGATGGTATTAATCTGGACAACGTTTACTTTCAACAAGACGGCGCTACGTGCCACACAAGCAACGAAACCATTCATCTTTTACGGGAAAAGTTTCCGGACCGTGTTATCTCTCGAAGAGGTCAATCAATCAATTGGCCACTGAGATCTTGTGATTTAACTTCTTCCTTTGGGGCCACGTGAAAGATAAGGTCTACTCCAACAGCCCAGCGTCGATTCAAGACCTCAAAGATAAAGTTCGTGAGGCTATCGAGGACATAGGGCAGCCGCTTTGCGATTTGGTTATGGAAAATTTCATGAAAAGGATATGGCCCTGTATGCGTGCTCATGGTGGCCATTTGGCTGATGTTTTTTTTTTTTATTAACGGCATACCTTCCTCTTTATTATGAAATAAACATCCGATCATTTATCTCAAAAAATGTCATTTTTCTTTGAATACCAAAATAACACCTCTTATTGGAAAGCCCTTTATTTGAAAATTTTTCAGGCTGAAAACTGGCTCCAAGTTGGACAAATGCCAGTCTATTTGTAAACACTACCAAGAGAAAGGAAAGTTATATGAAAACCATTTAATTTCTTTGCACAATACTGAGCCCAGACAGGTCCGAAATGGGATAAATCGCAGAGCACTTAAAAGTGCCCGACTCCGCCCAGAGATCTTGTTTCTACTCACTACAAAACATCAACGCACAAATACCCCTTGCGACGGAGTAAAGTGAAGGACTAAATCGCATGGCTAAATGTTGCATCCAAAAGCAAAAACACAAAAAAAGTCGAACGCCATCCCACTAGAAATGCCACTTATCTTAAATGCCTTATTAGGCCAATAAAACTCTTCGCTGAAGCCATTCAGCAAATAATTGAATATAGACACGTACAAGTGCGGGTACAAGATGTCACCTTCGCCGTACAGAATTTGCGCGCACGAAACTCCCTCAAAGTAAATAATTAAACATTTCAACACGCACAATTTAATTGCATTAGCTTCGTTCATCTAGTCGTTCGTGGTAAATGGAGATGATTCAATCTTCTGGCACATTTTTAGAGCACCCCAACCCCCTGGCTCTGTTGGTGTGGTGCGACACGCCTGCTGCCCCAATTACACCAACAGACGGCTGTAATTAAAAGCAGATGTACCGTGCCAAAAGAGAGCGAATGACTTCCATTAAATCTCTGTCCCATTGTCATTGCTGGCTCAATATGTGAGCCGCGCCGCCGCCGGCACCCCCCCGGGAGTGTTGAATTAATTCACTGTGTCATCGGACTAATAAATCGGATTGTTTAGATGAAGACCTCACCTCACTGCCGCCACCTTTTGAATTTATTACCATCATCTGTGTGTAGTCTTATTTCGAGCTTAATCTCCTGCGGGTAATTAATAGAGACGAACTTTTTTCGTTGCGCCGGCCTAGGAATAAGTTCCCCGAACCCCATTCAATGCAGAGCCATCGTATTTGCGGAACAGAACGCCTGGATTATAAATAAAAAGGTGTCTGTATGTGTGTGCCATCATCCTAGATGGGGCGAATTAGTTCCGGTTGCTTTTGTAGATATGGCAAGGGGCGGGGAAGAAATTCCCACCCTTGCGTAATGTGCAAAGTATCTATACATACACGACCTAGTGCGGTGGAGATTTTGTCACACACAGAAGAGGGGATGTCGACTAATAACCCACATCTCCCTTAGCAATTTCCAATATCTGAAGCATGAAAAAGAAATCCTTCTCGAAATTCCCAAAGGTGAAGTTTCCTCAACCGCAATCCTTATTGCAAAATTAAAGGCCTTTTCTTTCCCCCCGAGTGGTACTGGTTGGGTTGACTTAGAATAGATGGAGGGATATATTTATATATAAGTGATAACTGGATGAAAAGGAATCCCTCGACCACAGGCTTCAGCCAGTGTATGTAATGGCGTCGTCGTCGTTATTGCTGTTGTCCTTGTCAGCTGGGATCAAAATCAAAATTACGTATCAAGTTGGAATTAGAAGTGGAGTGGGGGACGGATATGCTGTTATCTTTCGATTTGTCTCCAAACCGGTAATGGACCGGGCGAACTACTGACAAGAGGGACAGAGTTCAACAAGTCTGATGTGTTTATAGGCCGCGGGCATTCGGATCTGAATCGAATTTTATTTTATTGCAGACAATGACAGCCTCCACGTGTTGGCATTTTATAGATTGCAAACAGCTTTTGCTCAGATGCTTTGTCTCTAAATCATTTAGGAAGGTTGAAGGTCGCCTTCAATGTTTTTCTCCTCGGTGTCAATTTGTCCCTTAAACTCGCACAGCGAAGGAATATCCGCAGAGGCCTTGGAATGAGACTTCACAGGAGTCGTATTGTGGAAGAAAAGATCAAGAGGTCGAACCATTCGAGATCTTTACTGAGGTAAAAAAACGAGTCAAGCTTGTGAATGCGCCAACGCGTGCACCAGACGTTGACGGTCAAAATGTTACCACATTCGACTTGGTGCTTATCCCTCCCAACCTAATTGATCATCTTTTGAATTTTTACCTCGACGTCGACAGGCTCAGACTGTGTGCCTCTAGAATCAAGACTATGACTGTAAGACCATCCACCTTCATCCATTCCCACATGCAAACATAAAAACAAATTAAAATTTCTAGCCGAAAGCCCTGGTAGCTAGCGCTATAAGTTTTTTCCTTTTAACTCTTAATTTCTTAATAGTTAATAGTTTAAATAATAATAAATTTAAATTTACAACTCGGAACTTTAAGAGAACCTTCAAAAAACGAGTCACAATTTTTGTTTTTGAAATCCAACACATAACAGCGTCTTTTATACCATACACCCGCCGCCTCCATATCCTTATTTAATATCCATTTAGCGTCTTAATAAACCCCGCTAGATATTTATTTCTTCATCCTAACTCGTGGTTGGAACGAAATTCCCTGTAGCAAGCCAGCATAGCCGACGCGGAAAAATCGTCTGCTACCCAAAGACAGGTTTTTGTTTTTTTATCAGCCTTGGAGCGATAACAGCAAAATAACCGTGCTTGACTTTTTTCATTTGGGCGTTGTTTGTATGTTTTTTTCCTCCCAAAGGAGCCGGCGGATGTAGGTAGTTGGTACCCTTTAAAAACACGTTGCTCCGTAATGCTTTTCCACTCCGGTGACGACAAGTGAGCAAAACGAAGAAATAGCAAGAAAAGTGAAAGATTATTTTTCTACGAGTTTGGGAGCATGACTCCAACCACCGCCACTATAATGCTTCCGCAAAAAAAAAGTAAAAAAAACAACCCCTCCACAGCGAAATGCTATTAACTGAGCGTACAGTGGCAGCAATCACTTTTGGTTATAAATCGTCGATGTGCCCGGTATCTTAACGCATCTCTCTGTGTGACTGGAGCTGGAGCATACGGCGCGGTTCAAACTGGAAAAGTGATTTACCGAATAAATACAAAAGCAACAAAAATATAAAAATATATATACAACACCAGTAATGTGTGGGTAGGTATTCTACACATATATCCTTGCGGGTCAACGTTTTTAAAAAATTTCCATCGTTATTGTCCCTAAGGACAGAAAGTGTACCATTTCCATCTATGTGGCTACCAAGGGGTTTAGATTTAGATTTGGATTGCGTGCGTGTTCGTGCGTGCGATCATACTCGTGTGTAAGTCAAAGCAGTGTGAGGTCCCAGATAATTTTATCACGGTCAATTATGTTTGCGGCCAATTTATGATGTGTGCACAGTGCCGTCGATGTTGGGCGCAGAGAATCGGTTTCATTCGACTTTTTGGCAAAGGGTGGCACAGACTCCGCCCCGGGGGTGGATGAGTGTTTTTGTCGTGAAGACGGTGTTATCTTCGTTATTTATGCGGTTAACTTTCGATTTGGACTTTTCCAGGGGTGCGCGATGAGATTTGAGAAGGTGGTCGGGTCTTTAATCGGATTACATTTCCAAAGGGGAAAACTTTCCGAAAAGAGGTCTCCTGGGACATATTCGATTTGAATTTGACGCCTTAAGTGGAGTTGAAGTTGCGCCGAGAAATACCTATGAGAGAAATTCCTAATGAACCTCAAGGTGGTCGTGGTACATTTATAGTCAAACTGCGTTGCTGTTTTGTGTATATTTATATAGAATATAATAGGTAATCGAGGAAGAGAGAAAAGCGGTGAACAAAATAGATATTTTGTGGGCAGAACACGTAATAGACAAAGATTGACTGAGTTCAAACCATTAATTTTATTATTGGTTCGTTTCAAATAAATATTAGAAATTGTGTTTAGCATAAACTTAAACTAGCACTCACCACAAATAGTATTCAACTACACCATTCAAAATTTCAAATTCACTTAACGAATTCAACGAAACTCAACGGCTCTCTCTTTCTCTCTTTGAACGACTGATCACTCGCGTCGCGATAAGCAACAAAAAAAAAAACACTGCGATAATTGCAACTTACGAATTTCGCAAAAACTCACTGTTTTCGCAATGGAAACAAACGGAAACACGCATCAAATTAAACATTACACTTTATTAAACAAATAAACTTCCGATTTAACGCGAAAAGCACGCAAATTTGATTTTAATCGATTATTTTCCGGCAACGTTAACCGAACCGAAGTTGCACACTCGCGAGCTGAAAACGAAAACTGAACTGCAATGACAGGTAGTGTTGCCATCCAAGACTTCAGTTACCTACTAAAGCATAGAATGCTGCTCGCGCTTAAATTAAGCCCCCATACAAAAATGTCTCCAAAGATAAAATTAAGCAAAGCAGTACGCAGTTCAAGCTAAATTTGTTAGCCGCTGTACGAAAAATCTGTACAGAATATAAGTAGGCGTATTAAAGCAAAATACATTTTTCCACAGCTAAATTTTGACAGATCAGGGAATATATCGGTATTTCAAACGAAAGCAAAAAAACGGTATGGAGAATGGTAAGTTCGACACAAAAAAATACGTTGTTGTTAATTTAATTTCTTTTAAAAATGGAATAATTTAACGAGGAGTACCTGGAAGAGGTTTTTGAGGAAGTACAAATAAAAAAAAGCGAAAAATTCCAACAAAAATGACCGAACCTACACTGTCAAAATTAAGCGAACATTAAGCGAAGCGTTGGAGACAAACAGGGCCCGACCTAGCTATTTCGCCGCTCTGGGCAAAAATAGTTTTTGCCGCCCTTAAGCCGCGGCTGTAAGTCATAACTTACAAGTAGTTATAAAAAGAAAAAAGATTATAGGTAAACCAACTAAAAAAACATGTGGTTAAGATTAATGTAACATAAACAATACCTTCAGAATTTTTTAATGTTTAGGTATTTACCTTTTATTTCTCCTTCCGCTCAATGAAAAACATCAATTGTTTATTTTTTCAATTTAATTCAATTATATTCATTTAAACATTTATTTTTTAATATGATTAAAAAGACGTTAAAGCAAACATAAAGTAATTATAGTTAAAGGTATATTTAGACTCATGGAGCATGTAGGTAGGTATTCTTAAATATAAACTAATTGAATAAAACCATTTTTTTTTAGAATATCAAACTCTAACTAGGTTCGCAGCTACTCTAAAACAATTTTTTTCGTACCTTTTGTTCTGAAAAATCTTTAACAATATCTACTAAATTCAAACTGTCGCAAATCTTGTGCTCTATCGAAATCATAGCCAATCCAGATAGTCTCTTTTGAGTCATGGTAGACCGAAGATAATTTTTTATTATTTTTAGTTTGGAAAAACTTCTTTCACCACTGGCAACCGTTACTGGCAAAGTCAAAAGAATTCTTAGCGCAATACTTACATTTGGACCAAATCTTAAATCGGTTATAAGTTTTAAAACCTCTTGAGGAGACAAACTACTATTTAAAATTGAACATAAAACTGATAACTCCTCTGATAATTCTAATCCATTTACATCCGATGAGTCCTCGTGGGTTAATATAGCCTCGAGGTTTTTGCAATGTTCCAATAATTCATTTTTTGGCAGTTCTCTTAAAGCATATATGTTATATAAAAAAGAAAAATGTTTACTATGCTCAGCAATCTGAGAAAACCTTAACTCTAAGGAGTTTACAGCTGTATCAAAGATGTGAAAAAATACTTCGACCTTATATTTTTGACGGGGATCAATTATTGGTTCATCATCACACTCGTAGCCAAACTGTCTCTTTTTGGAGCGCACACGATGTTTAGGCATATTTTCAAAATCTGAAATCTCGCAGTAGGTAGCAAATTTGCCGCCCCTCATTTTTGCCGCTCTGGGCAATTGCCCAGCTTGCCCCCCCCTAGATCGGGCCCTGGAGACAAACATTGGAGAGGCGCTTAATTTTAGCTTCCCTGGAACAGCATACTAGGCATTTAGCCAATAAAGTTTAAACGAAATGTGAATTTCTTAAAAGAGTAATCACTGCAGGCTCGCTAAAAATTAGTATTAACTTGTAGTTTTAATTACCTGCTAATAAATAATAAATCTTCAGAGCAAGATTAATATTTAAGTTATTTCACTTTGATTTTGAATATAAAAAAATCTATAGACGTCTTATAAATCAAAAAATGCGGTTCGAGCGTTAGCGCATCACACGAGAACTGAGGCTACACCGAAGTGACACTTTCACTTATTAAAGTTCGTAATAATTCCAATCAGATTTTTATGAATATCAAAAACGGAAAAGTTGCCCGAGAAGTTGAAAAATTCCGAAAATCTGAAAGTAAGACGATTGATTGTTCGTTACTCTAGCGGAAAAGCTTTAGCAAAGAAAATTGTAAGGAAAGTACCAAGGAAAATTTAGAAAACCATAATAATAAATACTATTTACCATTACGTAGAACGTTGCTGCACAATGGGGCGTGGCACCTAAAGTACCTACAAGAAAATCTCTTAAAACACTTTAAAGCTATTTGCTCAAATCAGATCATGAAATATCTACCAAGCACAGTCGGCATTCTGTAAGGCGAAACGTTGAAACGTTTTCGTGTGCACGAAAAAACTTGCTTGTAAAACATAAGGCAAATCATTCGTGCGCACGAGAACGTCTGATCGTTTCTTTTCACACTGAACACACTGAATGTCCATAAAAAAACAGCTCATGTAAATCGTCTTTTATCAAAATTTTCTAGTAACAAAAAATAATCATAGCAGTGTTACAAACTGCGGTTTTTATACTAAAAGTTAATTTAACGTGATTTTCTTTCCGTGTAATACAAATTTTACTTTTAAAAAATGGATTTTGACGCAAAACAGTATCGTGGGATTTTAAAAGGGAATTTGAGTCGGTGAAAAGGGAAAAAACGGAAAAATTACCACTCTTCGTGGGATAAATGAAAAGAGAGTGCTAAACCTTTTGAATATATAGAAACTTTTAAACGAAAAAGTGGCATTACTTTTAACTATCATAATTGCAGTAAGGTCGTCTTGCTTTACAGAAGTCTGAAACAGCCGAGCAACGGAAGGCAAAAAAACCACTCTTTATTATCGCATGTCTTCCGGCGTACAGCTGCCGAATAGAAGTATTTTTCAGTAGCCAGATTCAAATATATAAATATTGCAGAGCGTCAAAATGTCGTCAAAATGCGTCGAAATGTGAAACAGTTTCTTTATGCATTTGGCTTACACTTAAGCTAAGATTAGACTGTATGCCAAGTGGTCATAAAATGCCAATTTCTGACAGTTCTCCTGTCAAAATATGGTCATACAATGTAATGGGCATATCTCATAATATGCTCTAATGACCTAAATGCCACATATGACCAGGCTGATTTTGACAGATAAAAATGCTCAAATAGCATAATAGTGTAATCGGACAATAAGCACGAATGCCAGCATAAAGCACTAAATGCCCGTATGCACTTTATTGAAATTTCGTTATGGCATTGCTGGCATTTTTGATGGAACAAGAATTATTTTGTTGTTATAGGTGTTTGAGATCGTGGAATTTTGATAATCCTGACATTGTGGTCATTTGACAGCTAATCTGGTCATTTGCCTGTTGGCATTCATATGGATAATTGGCATACAGTCTAATATTAGCTTTAGTTAATGGAGCCACATTTGCTTTTCCCTTATTTCATCATAATCCAAATAATAAATGTTACCTATGTGAAGTGATGCCAGATCGTGGGAAGTAATTAATTTCTTATTTGGTGGGTATTTCACATCGCAAAATGAGCTAAAAGGGCGAAGGGGTATTTTCATAACAGCGAGACAAAAATGAGCGCATTTCCTATTCTTCAAAATATTTTATTATTTTATTTTGTATCTCAATGCAATCAGCGATGAAATATAACATTTAACAACACCTGAAGCAACCTACGCGAATTCTTTCGGCATAGTGCGGAAACCAAGCATTCGGTTAATTTAAAAGAATGGGTGACATTGGCGGCATTTTCCTACAACGGTGTGCGGAGAAGGGGAATTTTCGTCATTGGTTTGGGGAAATTTTTAGCACAAAGTCTGGAATCACTACCAGTGACCATCTGTTTATTATAATAATGAACAGTTTTATGTTTGTTCATTATGAATTACTTTCTCTGCAAAAACACACAAAAATGTTCTATATTTTAGTAGTTTTTTTATTGTTTGTTCTGTATTTCATTTAAAATCGTTAAAACAATAAAATTAAATGAAAATGCTAAAGCCCACTAACATGCTGAACGAGCAAACAAGGAATCTAGTACCTACATATTTAGAAAAAGTTATATTTAAGTATTTTTTTTATAAAGTACCACCTTTTTATCCAATAAAATAAAATAAAATAAAAAATTTAAATGAGAGTTGGTTCTTTTCTATTTTTTACCCGACTGGACACAGGGAGGGTTATGTGTCTCGCGCGTATCCTATGTACGTTCCTACGGGACGCCCTGTAGCCTAAACGGCTTGATCGATTTTTAAGAGTGAGTGAGTATTCTTCCCCCGGAGTGTCATAGGCTAAAAAGATTAAAATAAAAAAAGTTAATTTAAAAAGCCAACAAAATACTCAATACTCATACATATATTTGTTAGACTGTGTAGGTATATATAGTCCCCGATTGTCAATTATTTTGTTTAATCAATTGGTCATATATTCTTTCTTTTTTTACAGTCAGTCGGGATTTTTGGTTCTTTAAATTAACTTTTTTTTTTCATTATTTGAAATTCTAAAATATATCGTCGCCGTAGGTAGGTATAACTGGTGAAGTTTGAAGTAGCTGACCTCTTGGAACAATTTATCATCTCACAATGAACACCGCAAACTCATGTTATAAAACAATAAATGAGGGAACTCGACTTTGTCGACTTTCTCCACTGTCCATTGAATCGTATATTTCATAAAAATCGGGCTTGAAACTACGGCGTAATTGTTACGACAAAAAAAAAGAACGTTTTGCCAATTACATAATATAATAGCTATTGGGGACGTTCAAGTATCTAGTTTAGTAAGTCTGACAGCTCTCTCACTAGATGCATCTCGGTTTTGATTGGGTGAAATCGGTCATGAGAGCAGCTGTTTCAGTTGACGTTTATGGAGGGGTAGCCGACGAATCTAGTCAAGAAATTCGTGACTGAGTACTAAGTTGACAGTTCTCATATGTGGCTGACGTAGAAAAAGTGTTTGCGTTCAGGTTACACCTCATCCAGACCAATCTAGTCGACTAGATAAGATAACTAGATTCTTGAATGTGGCCATTGTGATTTGCGGTCTCACTCGGAAATATTTATTTTTCCGTGAGTTGGTTTCAAATTTTGACTGAATTTGTAAGCCCTTTCTTTGGGAACGTTCAAAAATTAAGAAATTCTCCAAAAATGCATAGAATTTTGTGATTTAATGTCACTTTTGGCACGGGCTCCTCCTTTTTTTTTTTTAAATTTCTACCTTCTAAAAAGACCCCAACCAGCGAAGCAGAAATTTAAACTGATCCCTTCTCCATCTCAGCAAGCAACCCATCGCTGTCGCCACGTCATCGATCCCACCCTCCAAAAACGGACTGTCAAACTCATTAGCGATAAAATGTTGTTCCCAATAACTTCCACTCATCGAATAGCTTAAAATTAAGTACAACGTCTCACTAAAATGCGTTAATTCCTTCCCAAAACCGGAAGCCAATTGTCACGAATATAAAACTCTTCAAGATGTCTTTCGAAATCCTTCGGGCATTAACCGTCAGACATGATTGCCTTTCGTTTTATTTTAAGATCTTCAAAACTCTACATCAGTGTATTAGAGGTATCCCTCGTGAACGAGAACACATCACGCATTTGTTGCAACTTCCACTTTGCCGGCGGCAGATATTAATCATAACGCCCAGGAATGCACTCAAGAGTGCGGGGGACTGGGGACTGCTGCATGCGGCTTGTCCTATTTTTCAATTAATCCCTCCATTTGTTGGTGTCGCTGTCATAAATGAACATTTTAATAGTTAGATTGTATGCATATTAAATCTAGTTGTGGTGGATTAAAATTAATGTTTCATAAATGCACAGGCACAGTGTCGTCGTCGTCTGTGGCGGCGCGGTGGACATTTTCCATATGAGATATGGGGGAGAGTTTTTTTTTTTTTTTTGGTTTCTGGTGATAAGCCGGGAAATTGGATTATTTATTTATTTTTGTCATACATTTTTACATATTTTATGCGCTTTGTTGGGGTTTTGTTGGCTTCAACCTCACGCTGATTTATGTTTTAATTTGAAGTAGATAGAGTGCAAGGTGAGTGGGATCGGAATGGATTGGTAAAAGTTTAAACAGTTTGGTTTGGCATTGTGTAAATCTAGTGCTGATATGAACGAACATATGGATGGCTTTTTTTTTTGTATTTTTTTTGTTTAAATTATGCAGTTGATGGTGAGGCTTTAAAATTGCATAACAGGGCGTTTTTGTTAGAGGCACCATATAAAAAAATAATGTGACTGTTCATGGTATTGGACTTCATGAAACGATAACTTGCGGAACTAGTGTAAGTTGATGTTGGCCTATATGAGGCAATTTGGCTTGTTGGCATAGCCATTTATTAAAAAATACGCCTCATCGCTGAAGATGATTTTTCGGCCAAAATTGGGGTCCTCTTTCAAATGCTCCGAAGACCAGTCAGCGAACAAACAGCGTCTATTGTAACAAACTTTGAGCGAGTATAGGGCCGACCCAAAATTTGCCAAATTGTAGACTGCGAATTGCCGACTTCTTGTGCACGGCGAGGAATAGGCTGCCTCTGGTTCTCGTGTACACTTTTACGGACCGCGATAATGTTCTCAGTCGATCTGATTCTCCTTTGACGTACTGGTATTGGCTGATTGTTAACAGGACCGGTTGTCAGTGATGCCAGATTACAAGATATATCTTTTTTTGATTTCTGAGCTCCAAAACATGTACAAGACTTTTTACCTCGAAATCATCAAATTTCAAGATTTTTGATATCAACAACTTTTTAAATCTAGAAACTTTTCTATTGAAGAAAAACGTTTTCTATTAATTCCATTATTATATAAAATGTGAGTCGAAAAGAGCCCATGCACAATTTCTGTCTCACTAACGTTTTCATCAACTCTACGGAAAGATGCATTTTAACGAATTTGATAAAACAACTGATGTTACGTGTTTTTTGAGAATTTGTTTAGTATGTATTAGTAGTAAAGTACTTTAAAATTGTATTTAAAAGTTCGCTCTTTTTATATTTTGAAAAAAATCTTGAAAAAAAGATTTTTTGTTTCGGAAAAACAAGATTTTCAGATTTTTTATCTGGCAACACTGCCGGTTGTGTCAAATCTGGCCACCAAACGTTGGACAGTCGGCTTTGAAAGGTCACCGCGTCTACAGTAAAATGGCGCGCAACGTTGACAGACGTCACCAAAACAAAATGGCCGCCATAGACTATCAACGTTGTTCCAAATAAAACCCCTTTATAATGCCACTACCGTTTGTTTGTATCAACCATATTCTTACTTGGTCTTCACAAAATTCGTATGACCATAGACAGCAGCTTAAATGAAAATAAATAGCTCGTGTTTTTAGTACATCCCTGATTACCAGAACCACTGTTTCCCGACAGCAAAGGGAAAAGTATTTCGAGGTGTAAAATGGTCTCCACCACTTTTCTTACAGCAAATAATAATGCGACGCATTCGTGAATGATGTGTTTCTTTCAAGCATTCGAGAAGCAAAAAGTCTCTCCCCATCCGGCAGTAAAAGAAACCTACAATAAAAACCATTTCCTACCCACAACCCATGCGCGATCTAATTTTAAAAAGACATCTTTCTGATTTAATGAATCATTATCTTGATTACCTTAGGGAATTCACCATACACGCAGTTATCCAAGAAACACATCTTTCCAAAAATTCGCGTCCTTTTGAAAAGCCCACACACTGCGCTAACAACAGAAGCACATTTTCTTACCGAGTATGACTGAAGTAATCAAAGCATTACCTTCCGCTCCACTTGTCTCTTTTAAAAGTGAATTCGTGTTCATTAAATTTATTTACGCTGCTACAGGAAGCCACAAGTAATGAATACAAAAAAATAACCTCCCCATACACGATACATCTAGATACATCAAGGATGTATTCGAAATGCCACCTCGTCGTCATATTTTTTAATTTGATAAAAGTTGGTGAAATTCCTACGAGTTCCATCAAACGCGTCCACCTGCTATCGATAAATCAGAAAAAAATCCATCCAGATGACGATTCTCCCTATGAAGTGTCTATGTCGGGTTGTTTCATTTATTCCGATCTGATGTGGGCCGCAGAGCAAATTAGATTGCGACTGAGTAGAATTTTTTTTGGCTTTGCAAATTTATGAATTCAAGAGGAAATGCTTCCACGAGCAGCGATTTTATATGTGGGTGGCATATATGAACGCCCACAGAGATATTTGCACCATTTCGAATTTTATCCAATTTGTACAAAAAAGTAAGCCCCCATTCCCACATCCATTTCACTTTAGACATTGTCAAATATTTATTTATATTTTTATAGAGCGATTCAGCGGAAGTGAAGCACTTTGAAACGCGATATCCTTGAAATTGCCTGCTGAATGTTTCGGCTCAGAACGACCAATGATTCTTCTGCGCTGGAAGCTCAAGAATGGGATAACAAGGGAGCTAACGGCTACGTGAGGTCCGCTCAGTGTTTTTTGACACGGCGGTCCTACGAAATTAAATTCCCACCAAGGACTAAACTAACACCGATTGGCAAGTGTCACTTTTTGCTTGACGTCACTAATACTGATCTCACTGTTGAATTTAGTTGCAATCGGAAGAAAAAGCGGTCTGTCGATTATCTCACCACACGATTTTTGGAGCTTCAGTTACCGGAGGCAATTTTATTTTTTAAATCTAGTTCACTTATAACTAACGATCGTATCTATACTGTTTTTCGCAGTATTATACTGCTTTTGCAACTCCAAAACTGTATACTGCTTTTTCAGCCCAAAATACTGTATTTTAATACTGAGAACAAATATTAAGTTTTATTTCTTTAACGTTTTGAAATTCATATTTATTAATCGTAATGCAAAACGTCAAAGAAAACAAAATGAAACGCGAATTTCATTTAACACGAATCGAGGAAAAAATTTGATTCTCTTTTAAACGATTTTTTTTGAAATAACACGAAAGTAACGGTAAAAAACTTCGTTTGTGTTTTTCATAATTTCAATTTGTCGGGGATTCCCCAAATATGCAGGAATGTATACCTAGTTATTGTCCCATAGTACCATATTTTTACACGAATTATTTGAGAACGTTAGATACGTGTAAATACTCTCTTGTCATTATTCATTCTTGTTCAGAACGCGTAAAAATGTCGAAATCAAGAGCAAAAAATACATTCAACACAAAACTTCGGGAAAAGTATTCGTTTCTCGAAAAAACGAAAAGTGAAAGTGATGTTTTTTGCAGAAAATGCAAAGGTAGTTTTTCTATTGCGTCTGGTGGAAACGCGGATATTGCCAGACATATCAAAACAAAAAAACATAAAGATGCTGAAAATGTATACTGCGAAAAATACTGTATTTTTTAAATCGATTTACTGTTTTTTTTAAATTTTTGGTCCAAATATACTGTTTTTTGTCTAAAAAAAGATACGATCGTTACTTATAACGGGTGTTTTTTTAGAGGTATACAACTTTAAGTTGGCAATACTATCTTAACTGCCGGCCATTTTGTCAGCTGTCAAGTGATTTATTTTTAGTTTGGTTTGCCATTTCATCATGAACAAGTTGACAAATGAACAACGCTTGCAAATCGTGCAAATTTATTTCGAAAATAATGGTTCAGTTCGCGAGGTTTACCGCAAGCTTCGTTTATTTTAGGGTCGACATAATCGTCCATCAGAGCAATTAATTCGGTTAACCATGGATCGTTTTCGCACTACGTTTACTCTATATGATAATACGCATCCGCAGAGACGTCGAACAGTGCGCGCCGAAGAAACAACTGCCGCTGTAGAGCAAAGTGTTGAAGAGGACCCGGATGAATCGATTCGCCACCGTGCACAGCAATTGGAGCTTTGTCAAGATCCAGCTTGTGCAAGAATTAAAGCCGCGAGACCATGCAATGCGTCGTGATTTTGGTGTATGGGCCGAAAATGAGATTGATATCGATGCTGGTTTTCATCGCAAAATTTTGTTCAGTGATGAGGCTCATTTTTGGTTGAATGGCTACGTCAACAAGCAAAATTGCCGCTTTTGGAGTGCAGAGAATCCACATGAGACCCTTGAGACGCCATTACATCCACAAGAACTGACTGTTTGGTGTGCTCTAGGGGCTGGTAGAGTCATTGGGCCATACTTCTTCCCTAATGATGCTGGAGAGTCAGTTACCGTTAATGGAGACCGGTATAGAGCCATGATAACCGACTATTTTGTTCCCGAATTGGATGGCATGAACGTGGATGAGATGTGGTTCCAACAAGACGGCGCTACATGCCACACAGCGGAAACATTCGATGAGCGCATAATTTCGCGGAATGGACCTGTCAATTGGCCACCAAGATCGTGTGATTTGACACCATTGGATTATTTTCTTTGGGGATATGTGAAGTCGCTCGCCTACGCCAACAAACCAGAAACGTTAGGGGACTTGGAAGCCAACATTCGTGGCGTTATTGCCGACATACAGCCCCAAATGCTCGAAAAAGTGGTTGAAAATTGGACCTCTAGACCTGGCTTTATTCGAAACAGCCGCGGCGGCCACATGCCCGAAATCATATTTAAACATTAATGGCATAAAATTATCCTTCCAATAAAGCCAAATTGATGGACATTAAAACGATTTTTTTTCTGTTTTATTTCAATTCGAAGTTGTATACCTCTAAAAAAAACACCCTTTAAAAGCAGCGTTGCCAGGCACTGAAAATAAATCTGCAAAACCCCCAGATTTTTGCTATTTTTTCTCCAAACGGGGTCTTTTTGTTTTTATTTTTGTAACATGTTTTTGAACGACATAAACCGGGATTAGACTTTTTTTAAATACTTGTTTTGTACACAAAAACAGCCAAAAGATATTAGAACAAATTATTTTCATTGGCAGATATAGCTTTGACGGATCGATCGATTATTCTTTAACAGGATTTTAAAATAAGAAACACATTTTGAGGTTAGCAAAAATTATATTAAAACGGAATACAAATAAAATAGAATTTTAAAAAAAAAACCCTAGACTTCCTCCACTAAGCAACTTCTTCCCCAGATTTGGACCTGGATCTGTATGGAAAACCAACAAACTGGCAACAATGCGTGAGAGGCTAGCCGAACCAAGCAAGCAAAACCCATGATGCTTACAGGCGGCGGGTGATATAAAGTTTCCAAAGCGGCCTAAAACATTCAGATAGATTTATAGTTCTGCTTTTCTAATTTTTATAGGTTGTAACTTGTAGTACCTCGTCGCTCCGTTTCGAAACAAGCTGAGAACCGTCGAAGTGTTTTTGGAACTGAAATCATCAGTCACATTATTTGTTAGCTGGTGCTGTATGGCAAAGCAATTAACAAAACATAAAAAGTAAATGAAGCTACATTGAGGGGAAAAAACTGTAGGAACCACATCAAGTGTGAGCAGGAGCGCCCCTTCCTCCTGTGATGCCCAAATTCAATACCAGCTAATGTTAATTACCAACCACTAAAACAACACACTCGTCCAAAATGTGGCATATGGCTTCATCATATCGATTGCATTTCATTTTAATTTTTTAAAAGGCTAAATGCAAACAAACGTCCTCAACCCTTTCAGCAGAAGCAACGCAGCACACACGCCATCCGTACAAGACCTATTCTCACATATAATGGATCGCTTTCAAGCAATTTTCTTAATTACCCCGAGTGCGTACTTATGGATCAGTAATTCCCACACACACAGAAAAGACATTATACCCAGTGTCCCTTTAGAAACAAACGAGTAGGTTTTAGGTATGCCCTGCTCAACTTTCTCAGCGGTATTCCATTTCAGCTCTGATATTTGTTTTCTTTTCCAGACAAATGCACTCAACTCAAATAATATACTACTACACAACACAGCTGGGTGAAATAAATCAGAGAAGAAAAACAAAAAGAAGTTTTTTCAAAAAAGTTACTCCAAGTGTAATGTTTTTATTACGAGCGCCAGCATCGCTCCGGCGCGTCGGCGATTAAATTTCATTCTCACTCTGGAAAGGGGTACCTACTACAGCGCTATATAGATATGATGAATGGCCATCTGGGATATGGAAAAGAATGCTGAAATACGCGCTCGATACAAACAAGCAACCATCAACACGGATATCTGCCGATGATCCCCGTAGGAAATATTCTTCATCTACATACTCGTATATGTATTTATCATACAAATCCACTTAGGCGGTGGTTTTTTTTTTGTTAAGGCTCAGATATAGCCCAAGATACTGACACTGAGGCTGTTTAACTCAGGGGAAATAATTGAAAATTCTTTTCGTATTTAGGATGTGTAAGAAGTGCGGAACAGAAAAATCGTTTGGAAAACCCCCACTCTGGACGGATCTGCAATTTAAATTAAGTATACCTCTGTAGCATATTGCTGCTGCGTATTCCAGTTTCATTTGATGCGGATAATCCAAGGAAAAGCCGAACCAAAGTCGATGCTAATTCCCCAAAGTATATGTAAATTTTTTTTGGAAAATTTATTCCCGCAATTAATTGTTTGTCCAAATCAAAGGGGAAGGCAACAAAGAACTGAGAAAAATGCAAGCATAGTCCGAGATTATCTTATAAATCCTTGGAGGAGGTATTGTCAGTGAATTATAACAATCCAAAGAATTTATTATTTTTGTTTGCTTTTTTGTTATAAGAAAACATTATGCGTGTGGATTGGGATAAGTCGAGAATAGTATCGCAGATATTTTTACAGTCAGAAGCAAGGGATCCAGAAGTAATCTTGTTGACCTGCTTTTTCCAGAGCTTCAATTTAAATTGAAATTGGTAATTTGGATTTTAGCATGTGAACTTCCATCGTTCACCGTGTTGACTGGGGCAGTTAAAAAAAGACTGGGATTTGGAATAATTCTGGAATCAGAATAATTGGAATCAGATCCATTAAATGGTTGAACTCGAACCTGAAACTAGGGCTTGGTTCAATACTGAAACAATAAATGGAATTCCAGCGGAATCTCCCGAAAATATTGAAAGATTTATTTTTCCCAAGGGTCACAGCCAAAGTTGTAAAGGGTTTTCCAATAAGAGGTGTTATTTTGGTATTCAAAGAAAAATGCCATTTTTTGAGATAAATGATCGGATGTTTATTTCATAATAAAGAGGAAGGTATGCCGTTAATAATAAAAAAAAACATCAGCCAAATGGCCACCACGAGCACGCATACAGGGCCATATCCTTTTCATGAAATTTTCCATAACCAAATCGCAAAGTATCTGCCCTATGTCCTCGATAGCCTCACGAATTTTATCTTTGAGGTCTTGAATCGACGCTGGGCTGTTGGCGTAGACCTTATCTTTCACGTGGCCCCAAAGGAAGAAGTCGCAAGATGTTAAATCACAAGATCTCGGTGGCCAATTGTGATCACCTCTTCGAGAGATAACACGGTCCGGAAACTTTTCCCGTAAAAGATCAATGGTTTCGTTGCTTGTGTGGCACGTAGCGCCGTCTTGTTGAAAGTAAACGTTGTCCAGATCAATACCATCCAACTCCGACCATAAAAAATCATTAATCAAAAAATGCTTTAGTTTTGCGAACTGTGACTGCAAGATTTTCACCATTTTTGTAGTGAATTTTAATAATTTCAATGCGTTGCTGAAGCGTGTATCGTTCCATTTTTAGTAATGGCGTAGTTTCTACTTGTCAAATGCCAAAGAAATTATTGGAAAACCCTTTATATGCAAGCGAAGCAAAAAAAAGGAATTTTACAAATTCCTCGTCAGCGAAAATAGTTCAGTGGCCACAAACTATAACCGCTTAACTCGAGTTAGGACAAAATAAAGTTATAGGCGCCATCGTGTTCAGCATTTAAATCTACTTCCACTTAATTTTTTATGACCATAATCTTTTTTTAAACAGGAGATTTTCGACGAAAAAAAAGCTTAGAAACAAATATTCCTGATTTGAAGTGATGATTTGAAACTTTAATCTGCTCTCCTGAAAAGTATGAAAAAAACCCTTAGGCGGTTATGACTTCTGGCCACAGAGTTAAAGGGTATCGCGAAACATACCAAAAATAAAAATGCGGTCGTATATAAAATAATTTGTCTGCTATGTTCAACATCAGAAAAACGTCTGCCGATGATCGTCTGGACGATTTAGTTTTTGGAACTTTGATGACCGCACAATAAGCTGTTTTCAAGCCTATTTATTTCTGATTATCATAAGTTTTCAATACATTTTTGAAGAATGAACTAGATGAAGCTCTCCAACTCGTAATTTTTCCACTTAGTTGCTAGTTTTGGATAGTCGTCTCAAAAGTTACGTGATGAGGGCTCAGTAGTCAGCCTTTTAGTGCAAATTAATTTTTCAAAGAATTATATTTAATATAAATAAAAAGGAAACGAATGTAATTTTTTTTTAGAATAAACTCTGTTTAACACATTGACTGCCATGGCTATCATATGTGATAGCCTGTGGTAGTTCCGTGGGCACCATGGCTATCAAATATGAAAGCCAGATATGTTTTCACTTTAGGCTGTGGCATTCAAAAACGGTAGCCACTACGAACAAATCCGTATGAGAATAAATTGCTTGGCACCATACGATGAGATAAACATTTGTGGTTTGAGCAAATTTGGAATATTTAATGTTTTATACCCACATTTTGGAGAAAACTAAAAGTAATTATAATTTTAGAAAAAGAACTCAATTCTATAAAGTAATTCATTTTTAAACTTTTTTATGTAATTTATAATTATTCAAGCTGATTTTATACATTTGAAAAGAAAAAAAGTAAGCAATACCTAGTGAAAGAATTTGCACTAAAATTTCTTCATGTGCCATAGCTATCATATTTGATAGCCAGGACTAAATTCGTCCTAGACGTCAAGGATGCATTGCCAATAAATAATATTGCATCCATTTATTGTTTTATTTGTCCAAAATTGTAAATAACGAATATTTTGCGTTGGCACCCCAAGAAATTTACCCAAAATTGCCTTGGCAGTCAATGTGTTAATAGAGTTCAAGATAAAAACATAAACAAATCAAAAATACTGTTTTTTTTAATTATAAGAAAAAATTCACTTTTGCTCAGTCCTCGCACTCAAAAACTCCCAAAAACCGCGGTTTAAGAGCCAGTAGTTGTTTTAAAGATGTAAATGGAAGATTTTTTAGTTCCTCAAACGTTCTTCTAATAAAATCCGCATACTAAGGGTGGAAGCATCCGTACGTTTTCTATCCCCAATTCCATCCTTATTCTTTATTTCATTCTATCCCTTGGGATAGGAAAAGGTGTTATACGACAGATACCAACAACCAAAGGATCGGATTATACGGACCCCTGATTAGCTGGAATTATTTGTATACAGAGCATCTCTGCACAGATCGAACGGTTCTCATTTAAAACCATTTGGTAGTATGCCGACTTCATTTCTATGGCTTCTGCAAAAGTGAGCTTTATCTCAGTTCTGTGCGGTTGGGAATTTCGATGTCCAAAAAGAACCTTCCGTGCAAAAAGGGGAAAAAAAACAGCAAAATTGTGGGAGTTTCAGGAATCTGACAAAGAAAATTCGATCAAAATTGTCTAGCACCAAAAACTAGACATAGTAATATAACAAACTGCGATTTTTATGCTAAAGGTTAGTTTAACGTGATTTTCTTTCTGTGGGTGCAGTAAAAACTGAATAAAGGGAAGACTACGCTTCGTAGGAAAAATGAAGAGAGAGAGAGAGTGCAGACAACATTGCTTCATCCACAGTTTACAGCTGCAGTGGGCAAAATAAAGGTGTTGCCCTTCCTAGCAATGGTGGAACTGTGAGTCCAAATGAGGCTGCAATTGTTAACACACAGACTCTTAGTAAAGAGTCTTCCAGTGTAACTTCTCTGAACTTTACTTATTATCCACATCCTAATAGTCTTTTGAGAAACGTTGACGACCAATTTGTAAACAGTAGACAACTTCAAATCACTGGAATATACGTTATTTCAATTCTGATTTTCTAAACAGACACTTTTTACTTTCAACTTTGAATTTAAGTAGCTGACAGTTGCTATTTTCCATGCAAATTACGCAATTGTGAGCTTCCGTAAATTTAAAGACGAGACTTAAATTTATTATTAGTACGGCGCGATTTGTATGTATTTTTAGTTTAGCTACGTACTATAATATTAAACTCGGAGAAGTTTGGCCGAATGCGCAGCACGAGGTACAATATTCAATCACTAATAACATAGGTACTTAAGTCATCGGACTAAGCAATCTTCAATCATACCCGAGACCCGACTGACAACTGAATTTGCCGATAAGCTAAACCAGCCAACTCTTTATGGATTCTCGCTTATGGTGATCGAGAAAGTGTCTCTTGCTTCTCTGTGCATGATTAAAATTGTGCTTGGATTTGGTGCTTACTTAGACATTTACACGGAATGCTTTCTAAATATGGTTCACTTAGAATAAAAATAAAGATTAAGCGAAGAACTTGGAGATTTTTTAAAAATTGTAAACTAAAAGTTCTTGCTTTAGTTATTATTTTTGATAACAAGAACTAGTTTTTAAGTTTTCAAGAATCAATATTTATAAGTTCTCCATCATTATTTTCTTACAACAATTTCATTGTCAAATAAAAAATGTTGATTTTGAAATTTTAGCCGACGAAAATTGTTGGTATTACAATGTTTTTTTTTTTTTTTTGGGTGTTCTCCTAAGTGAAACGATCGTCTTGTCTCATGTTCGGAACTAGAAGAAACGAACAACTTGTGGTGGAAGTTCTACTGTCTGATTGTAGCAATTTCAACATGAGTTGTCTTAAGTTTGTCATTTTATCACTACTCGCGACACAAACCCCCAGCTATTGCTCTTTAATCGACCCAACCAACGCCAAACAAAAAAAAAAAAAAAAACACACCTAAGCAGCCACAATTCAACTCCCCAACAATGTCAGCACCATGCTCAAACCAAGATTGCATTTGTGCTTTATTTAATTTTAAAGTTCCGTAGCTCTTGAAGAAATCACCCTTTTGAAAACTGTAGCTGTCATCGACAGCAGCAGCTTCCGACCTTGTTCGATTATGCCAACAATTTCAAAGACGGAAACCAATGATTGTGGACGAGATGCGTTGTTCTTTCTCTATTTACCAAAAGGATAATTTATATTTCACCCCTCAATGACTTTGCTATACTTTTGTTTGTTGTTTGTGGGGGAACCCACCCCGTCAACTATTTCTATTTTATTATTTCCTCTTTCAACTCAACCCTATATTTTTTTTTTCTTATTCTACAAAAGTTACCCCCATTGTTGATCGCAAAGAAAACAAAATATGGAAAAAAAGCAAAATACATTTTTCACTCCCTCGGAAATGTAAAGATTCATCAGACCAAAGGTTGTTAAGAATCGTCGTCGTCACCACGAATACAAAAAAAAAAAAAAAAACTAAACAAAAAAACACTCGCACGCTTGGTGTCCATAAATATAACGGTGCAAGGATACGGCTAGCAGATCGAAGATGGTCGTCATGCCGTGCTTAATCATTATCATCAGAATGAGAAGAAAAACACATGCGGCGCTTGTCGCGACACTGCGAACAAAAACAAAAAAACAAAAAAAAACCTTTCTCTTCACCTTTCATGTCTGTGCCTTCAATCTTCTTACGCCTTGTAACCAATTCGATAACAAATTTCTTCAATTTTGCTTATTTGACAGGATTTCGATTTTTCATAGTTGAGAGAAAGGATATTATTTGTTTTTATTACGAACATTCATTGTTCGGGGTTATGATTGAGTAGACGGAAGCGTGTAGTGGGTTTGCACGAAGAGATGATTTATAGCATGCGCAACGAATTTGCTTTTGACTATAAGTTGGGTGGGGGACAGAGATTTCAACTGCGATTTGCATTTTAAAGCGACGAATAGACAGTGACTAGATTTTTTTTTTTTAGGTTAAAGACGTTCTAGTCTGGCTGTCGCTAGTTGTGGGGATAATTTGAAGAAGGCAGAAGCTCAAGTTTGATAGTTGATCGACAATGGTCAGAAAATCTTTCGATTGTTCTAAGAAGAGCCCATCTTTGAGAGGCCAAAATGGCTGGGACCATAAATCACATGGGTAGTCTGGTCGTTTTCTTCTTTGACTGCAACGTGTTTTAAGTTATTAAGGGTATTTTATTTATTCGTCGCCTTATGGAGGCTTTATGGGTCCTACCGTCATACGCTATATCTTTTATTACAGGATGGGACAGCAGATTTAGTTCCTCTATTGAGGAATATGATGTAAAATTCAAATATTTTCGGGCAGTATATTCGCAGTTTATCGACTTCGTAGACTAAGTTTTTTGGCAAACATTTGCCAGTGTCTTCATGGTCTATGCTCATGCAAAACGTCCTATATCAGTTACGCGTATTGAAGTTTTTTGGGAACATGCGTGGAGGAGTGGAGGAGAGTAAGGACACGAGCCGTTACGAGAGCTTTCTTGTGTTTTAGGCTTTAGGAAACTACTTCTAGCTGACAAAAGCTTACCTTGTACATCCTCGGTTCATCTAAAAGAAGAGTGAAACAAACTACAAACAAGTGAAAATGACGAATAAAACTGAGGCGAAGATTCTGTAGCAAAGCAAGTTGATATTTAAAATTGTTCTGGAAATCAACGTCCTTAAGCAAGGCAGATGTTTCATTCGAGGTCCATGTCTACCCTTCCACCCAAGAACTTCCGTGGCTGTTGCTATGGGAATTTTGCCACCTTAACCCAACGCTCCACCTTAAACTGCAGTTTTGACTCGCCAACTTTCCCGTCTTTTCAAGTCTAGGCGAGCATTATGAGCGCGCTCTGAAGCGAGCGAGGTGTGCAATCAGCTTTTCACTCAGCCTGCTCAGTCAATTTATTCTGAGCTCATAGAGAGCGCTCTGATCGTGCTCTGAACGAAAAAAGAAACACAAATTCTGAGCTCTGATGTGCCTGAGCTAAAAAAGAAACACGAACTCTTTGTATAACAGTTCAGGTTGTGCTCTGAACTAAAAAAGCAAAACGCCTTCTGTATTCGTTAACTTCGAGATGGATCTTCCCTCATCACAGCCATCAGATAGGAGTTTGCAGCCGATAAAAGCCTAAAGAGCTGTATTAGCTGACTGTACTTAAAGGCGTCGCCCTGGTACGATGCTGCTTCCATAGCTGACTGTGTTTTTATACGTCTCTGCCCCAAATGCCAATTTAAGAAACCATTCCGAACATCACTTCTCCGAAAGACGAATAAATTAGCCTTTCAAATTAAGAACACTCACACACACTTGGCGGTGATTTTATTTCAAACCCATTAAAAAAGGAAGAAACACCCTTCAGTCGTACCGAGTGAAGTCTATAAACACTTCTGGGTAAAGCCCTCATTATGTAAGCCTCCAACCCGAGCCCTGTTTAATTAGTGTACTAAGCCAAGTCCTAATTAAAAAGAAATCAGCATAAAAATCCCGCCGAAAATTCCCCCTAATTACTTGCTGCCGAAGAAAGAAGATCCCGCGAGCATGGATGGTTTCGGTCGTCATAAATCCTTAATTTTCCACCCACTGTCTTTTAAAGGAATGCTTAGCTTCGGCCAACCGAACCAACTCATCCGCATTCCATTTGCTCTCATTAAGTAAATAACTCCATTTGTTGAGCGCTCCTTTGATCTGTCAACCAATGTATGTATGTACAACCTACCTACGTAACGTCTTTAATTGACTTCAGTGGTAATTATCGTTCGTATCTGACTGTCTGCATCCAAATGACAATGCCTCCGCAGTCGTCGAGGCCAGCCCATAATACATTCTAACACATCGCGCGCACGGTGTTAGCCCTTGTAGATGTGTATAGTACTACATGCTCGTCGTATCTGTCGTGCTATCTAAATGCATTAGCATAATTAATGCAGCGAAACAGAATCCTGCCTGGCATACGTAATTTAATCCTTCTGCTGGAAGATAAAAATGAAACCGTGAAAGGGATTAACACAGGAACCAGGCCAAATAGAAAGCAAAACAACATTTTTAGAGAAACCAGTCTATGGACCCTCCAATGGGTGATGATGTTGCAGCAGCGGCAGCAGTCACACACAGAGAGTGTATGTTCGGTTATTCGACACGGGGTGAATGTAAGTTGCTTTCGGATTGACATCCGTCCTATGCACTGCTGCCCGGATTAAAAGCTACCTTAAAAAGCAAAAAAAAAAAGGCGCGAGCACCAATGAAACAAACTGCAAAAGGACACTGAGGGTGGAATTGTGTTTGGTTTGTACGACAACACTACTATCGAGGTTCACCATCGCCGCCCATCACGATGATGACGATGACAATGAATTTAATTGTGATGATGATGTTTTTGTTTAGACGAGCCATTGTTCGGATGTTTCCTTTCATCAGGCATCGTCTTTGCCTGTGTGCTGTTGTAACCCTCGAATACCGTTGGACTTAATCATAGGACACAGCTTTCGTGTTTGTGTGCTCTTCTTGTTGTCATAACAAAAATCTATGTTGTTCAGGTTGAGCTTCCGTCGTGGATGGATTTGTTTTTGTTGTGAATAAAAAGGACATTCTCGTAGTGCAGCAGCTGGACGGCAATGCTTTGTTGGCTGATATTGTTCTGTTATGGTTTCATTAAATTTGGCCCTTTTAAGCCTTTGAGTAGGGCAGGGATTATTTTTAGATTTGCATGTTGGGCTTTATGTACAAGATTAACTTCCTGTGTAAAGTCCTTTGAAAAATGTTAGAAAAAAAAATAACTATAACAAAAGAGGGTGCAGTTGTTTGGAGTAGCTAGGAACATATGAAAACAATTGAGTGCTTCAGGCAGGACAACACTGATTACAAGTAGGCCGCATTGAGAATGTGTTTGAACATAAAGTGGGGGGGTAGAGGGCGTGCAATTTAAATTAAAATTAAGGTGTCCATCTTTGAACTTCACCCAATAAAACCGATTTATAAATCATATAAATATCAACAACTATACGCTCTTGAACTCTTGAACTCTTGAACTTTTGAACTCTTGAACTTTTGAACTTTTGAACTCTTGAACTCTTGAACTCTTCAACTCTTGAACTTTTGAACTCTTCAACTCTTCAACTCTTGAACTTTTGAACTCTTGAACTCTTGAACCCTTGAACTCTTGAACTTTTGAACTTTTGAACTCTTGAACTCTTGAACTCTTGAACTTTTGAACTTTTGAACTCTTGAACTTTTGAACTCTTGAACTCTTGAACTCTTGAACTCTTGAACTTTTGAACTTTTGAACTCTTGAACTCTTGAACTCTTGAACTCTTGAACTTTTGAACTCTTGAACTTTTGAACTTTTGAACTCTTGAACTCTTGAACTCTTGAACTCTTCAACTCTTGAACTCTTGAACTCTTGAACTCTTGAACTTTTGAGCTCTTGAACTCTTGCACCCTTGAACTTTTGAACTCTTGGACTTTTGAACTCTTGAACTCTTGAACTCTTGAACTTTTGAACTTTTGAACTCTTGAACTTTTGAACTTTTGAACTCTTCAACTCTTGAACTTTTGAACTCTTGAACTCTTGAACTCTTGAACTCTTGAACTCTTGAACTCTTGAACTCTTGAACTTTTGAACTTTTGAACTTTTGAACTCTTGAACTCTTGAACTCTTGAACTCTTGAACTCTTGAACTCTTGAACTTTTGAACTCTTGAACTCTTGAACTCTTGAACTCTTGAACTCTTCAACTCTTGAACTTTTGAACTCTTGAACTCTTGAACTCTTGAACTCTTGAACTCTTGAACTCTTGAACTCTTGAACTCTTGAACTTTTGAACTTTTGAACTTTTGAACTCTTGAACTCTTGAACTCTTGAACTCTTGAACTCTTGAACTCTTGAACTTTTGAACTCTTGAGCTCTTGAACTCTTGAACTCTTGAACTTTTGAACTCTTGAACTCTTGAACTCTTGAACTCTTGAACTCTTGAACTCTTGAACTTTTGAACTCTTGAACTCTTGAACTCTTGAACTCTTGAACTCTTGAACTCTTGAACTCTTGAACTCTTGAACTCTTGAACTCTTGAACTCTTGAACTCTTGAACTCTTGAACTCTTGAACTTTTGAACTCTTGAACTTTTGAACTCTTGAACTCTTGAACCCTTGAACTCTTGAACTTTTGAACTTTTGAACTCTTGAACTCTTGAACTCTTGAACTCTTCAACTCTTCAACTCTTGAACTTTTGAACTCTTGAACTCTTGAACTCTTGAACTCTTGAACTTTTGAACTTTTGAACTCTTGAACTCTTGAACTCTTGAACTCTTGAACTTTTGAACTCTTGAACTTTTGAACTTTTGAACTCTTGAACTCTTGAACTCTTGAACTCTTCAACTCTTGAACTCTTGAACTCTTGAACTCTTGAACTTTTGAGCTCTTGAACTCTTGCACTCTTGAACTTTTGAACTCTTGGACTTTTGAACTCTTGAACTCTTGAACTCTTGAACTTTTGAACTTTTGAACTCTTGAACTTTTGAACTTTTGAACTCTTCAACTCTTGAACTTTTGAACTCTTGAACTCTTGAACTCTTGAACTCTTGAACTCTTGAACTCTTGAACTCTTGAACTTTTGAACTTTTGAACTTTTGAACTCTTGAACTCTTGAACTCTTGAACTCTTGAACTCTTGAACTCTTGAACTTTTGAACTCTTGAACTCTTGAACTCTTGAACTTTTGAACTTTTGAACTCTTGAACTTTTGAACTTTTGAACTCTTCAACTCTTGAACTTTTGAACTCTTGAACTCTTGAACTCTTGAACTCTTGAACTCTTGAACTCTTGAACTCTTGAACTTTTGAACTCTTGAACTCTTGAACTCTTGAACTCTTGAACTTTTGAACTCTTGAACTCTTGAACTCTTGAACTCTTGAACTCTTGAACTTTTGAACTCTTGAACTTTTGAACTTTTGAACTCTTGAACTCTTGAACTCTTGGACTCTTGAACTCTTGAACTTTTGAACTCTTGAACTCTTGAACTCTTGAACTCTTGAACTCTTGAACTCTTGAACTCTTGAACTCTTGAACTCTTGAACTCTTGAACTCTTGAACTCTTGAACTCTTGAACTCTTGAACTCTTGAACTTTTGAACTTTTGAACTCTTGAACTCTTGAACTCTTGAACTCTTGAACTCTTGAACTTTTGAACTCTTGAACTCTTGAACTCTTGAACTCTTGAACTTTTGAACTCTTGAACTCTTGAACTCTTGAACTCTTGAACTCTTGAACTTTTGAACTCTTGAACTTTTGAACTTTTGAACTCTTGAACTCTTGAACTCTTGGACTCTTGAACTTTTGAACTCTTGAACTCTTGAACTCTTGAACTTTTGAACTTTTGAACTCTTGAACTCTTGAACTCTTGAACTCTTGAACTCTTGAACTTTTGAACTCTTGAACTCTTGAACTCTTGAACTCTTGAACTTTTGAACTCTTGAACTCTTGAACTCTTGAACTCTTGAACTCTTGAACTCTTGAACTCTTGAACTCTTGAACTCTTGAACTCTTGAACTTTTGAACTCTTGAACTTTTGAACTTTTGAACTCTTGAACTCTTGAACTCTTGGACTCTTGAACTCTTGAACTTTTGAACTCTTGAACTCTTGAACTCTTGAACTCTTGAACTCTTGAACTCTTGAACTCTTGAACTCTTGAACTCTTGAACTCTTGAACTCTTGAACTCTTGAACTCTTGAACTCTTGAACTCTTGAACTTTTGAACTTTTGAACTCTTCAACTCTTGAACTTTTGAACTCTTGAACTCTTGAACTCTTGAACTCTTGAACTCTTGAACTCTTGAACTCTTGAACTTTTGAACTCTTGAACTCTTGAACTCTTGAACTTTTGAACTCTTGAACTCTTGAACTCTTGAACTCTTGAACTCTTGCACTTTTGAACTCTTGAACTTTTGAACTTTTGAACTCTTGAACTCTTGAACTCTTGAACTCTTGAACTCTTGAACTCTTGAACTCTTGAACTCTTGAACTCTTGAACTCTTGAACTCTTGAACTCTTGAACTCTTGAACTCTTGAACTTTTGAACTTTTGAACTCTTGAACTCTTGAACTCTTGAACTCTTGAACTCTTGAACTTTTGAACTCTTGAACTCTTGAACTCTTGAACTCTTGAACTTTTGAACTCTTGAACTCTTGAACTCTTGAACTCTTGAACTCTTGAACTTTTGAACTCTTGAACTTTTGAACTTTTGAACTCTTGAACTCTTGAACTCTTGGACTCTTGAACTCTTGAACTTTTGAACTCTTGAACTCTTGAACTCTTGAACTCTTGAACTCTTGAACTTTTGAAATTTTGAACTCTTGAACTCTTGAACTCTTGAACTCTTGAACTTTTGAACTCTTGAACCCTTGAACTCTTGAACTCTTGAACTCTTGAACACTTGAACTTTTGGACTCTTGAACTCTTGAACTCTTGAACTTTTGAACTCTTGAACTTTTGAACTTTTGAACTTTTGAACTATTGAACTCTTGAACTCTTGAACTCTTGAACTCTTGAACTCTTGAACTCTTGAACTCTTGAACTTTTGAACTTTTGAACTCTTGAACTCTTGAACTCTTGAACTCTTGAACTCTTGAACTCTTGAACTCTTGAACTCTTGAACTCTTGAACTTTTGAACTTTTGAACTCTTGAACTCTTGAACTCTTGAACTCTTGAACTCTTGAACTTTTGAACTCTTGAACTCTTGAACTCTTGAACTCTTGAACTTTTGAACTCTTGAACTCTTGAACTCTTGAACTCTTGAACTCTTGAACTTTTGAACTCTTGAACTTTTGAACTTTTGAACTCTTGAACTCTTGAACTCTTGAACTCTTGAACTCTTGAACTCTTGAACTCTTGAACTCTTGAACTCTTGAACTCTTGAACTCTTGAACTCTTGAACTCTTGAACTTTTGAACTTTTGAACTCTTGAACTCTTGAACTCTTGAACTTTTGAACTCTTGAACTTTTGAACTTTTGAACTTTTGAACTTTTGAACTCTTGAACTTTTGAACTTTTGAACTCTTGAACTCTTGAACTCTTGAACTCTTGAACTCTTGAACTCTTGAACTCTTGAACTCTTGAACTCTTGAACTCTTGAACTTTTGAACTCTTGAACTCTTGAACTCTTGAACTCTTGAACTCTTGAACTCTTGAACTCTTGAACTCTTGAACTCTTGAACTTTTGAACTCTTGAACTCTTGAACTCTTGAACTCTTGAACTCTTGAACTCTTGAACTCTTGAACTCTTGAACTCTTGAACTCTTGAACTCTTGAACTCTTGAACTCTTGAACTCTTGAACTTTTTAACTCTTGAACTCTTGAACTCTTGAACTCTTGAACTCTTGCACTTTTGAACTCTTGAACTCTTGAACTCATGAACTCTTGAACTCTTGAACTCTTGAACTATTGAACTCTTGAACTCTTGAACTCTTGGACTCTTGAACTCTTGAACTCTTGAACTCTTGAACTCTTGAACTATTGAACTCTTGAACTCTTGAACTCTTGAACTCTTGAACTCTTGAACTTTTGAACTTTTGAACTCTTGAACTCTTGAACTTTTGAACTCTTGAACTCTTGAACTTTTGAACTCATGAACTCTTGAACTCTTGAACTTTTGAACTCTTGAACTCTTGAACTCTTGAACTCTTGAACTCTTGCACTTTTGAACTCTTGAACTCTTGAACTCATGAACTCTTGAACTCTTGAACTCTTGAACTATTGAACTCTTGAACTCTTGAACTTTTGAACTTTTCAACTCTTGAACTCTTGAACTTTTGAACTCTTGAACTCTTGAACTTTTGAACTCTTGAACTCTTGAACTCTTGAACTTTTGAACTCTTGAACTCTTGAACTCTTGAACTTTTGAACTCTTGAACTCTTGAACTCTTGAACTTTTGAACTTTTGAACTCTTGAACTTTTGAACTTTTGAACTCTTCAACTCTTGAACTTTTGAACTCTTGAACTCTTGAACTCTTGAACTCTTGAACTCTTGAACTCTTGAACTCTTGAACTTTTGAACTCTTGAACTCTTGAACTCTTGAACTCTTGAACTCTTGAACTCTTGAACTTTTGAACTCTTGAACTCTTGAACTCTTGAACTCTTGAACTCTTGAACTCTTGAACTCTTGAACTCTTGAACTCTTGAACTCTTGAACTCTTGAACTCTTCAACTCTTGAACTTTTGAACTCTTGAACTTTTGAACTCTTGAACTCTTGAACCCTTGAACTCTTGAACTTTTGAACTTTTGAACTCTTGAACTCTTAAACTCTTGAACTCTTCAACTCTTCAACTCTTGAACTTTTGAACTCTTGAACTCTTGAACTCTTGAACTCTTGAACTCTTGAACTTTTGAACTCTTGAACTCTTGAACTCTTGAACTCTTGAACTCTTGAACTCTTGAACTCTTGAACTCTTGAACTCTTGAACTCTTGAACTCTTGAACTCTTGAACTTTTGAACTCTTGAACTCTTGAACTCTTGAACTCTTCAACTCTTGAACTTTTGAACTCTTGAACTTTTGAACTCTTGAACTCTTGAACCCTTGAACTCTTGAACTTTTGAACTCTTGAACTCTTGAACTCTTGAACTCTTGAACTCTTGAACTCTTGAACTCTTGAACTTTTGAACTCTTGAACTCTTGAACTCTTGAACTCTTGAACTCTTGAACTCTTGAACTTTTGAACTCTTGAACTCTTGAACTCTTGAACTCTTGAACTCTTGAACTCTTGAACTTTTGAACTCTTGAACTCTTGAACTCTTGAACTCTTCAACTCTTGAACTTTTGAACTCTTGAACTTTTGAACTCTTGAACTCTTGAACCCTTGAACTCTTGAACTTTTGAACTTTTGAACTCTTGAACTCTTGAACTCTTGAACTCTTCAACTCTTCAACTCTTGAACTTTTGAACTCTTGAACTCTTGAACTCTTGAACTCTTGAACTTTTGAACTTTTGAACTCTTGAACTCTTGAACTCTTGAACTTTTGAACTCTTGAACTTTTGAACTTTTGAACTCTTGAACTCTTGAACTCTTGAACTCTTCAACTCTTGAACTCTTGAACTCTTGAACTCTTGAACTTTTGAGCTCTTGAACTCTTGCACTCTTGAACTTTTGAACTCTTGGACTTTTGAACTCTTGAACTCTTGAACTCTTGAACTTTTGAACTTTTGAACTCTTGAACTTTTGAACTTTTGAACTCTTCAACTCTTGAACTTTTGAACTCTTGAACTCTTGAACTCTTGAACTCTTGAACTCTTGAACTCTTGAACTCTTGAACTTTTGAACTTTTGAACTTTTGAACTCTTGAACTCTTGAACTCTTGAACTCTTGAACTCTTGAACTCTTGAACTTTTGAACTCTTGAACTCTTGAACTCTTGAACTTTTGAACTTTTGAACTCTTGAACTCTTGAACTCTTGAACTCTTGAACTCTTGAACTCTTGAACTTTTGAACTCTTGAACTCTTGAACTCTTGAACTCTTGAACTCTTGAACTTTTGAACTCTTGAACTTTTGAACTTTTGAACTCTTGAACTCTTGAACTCTTGAACTCTTGAACTCTTGAACTCTTGAACTCTTGAACTCTTGAACTCTTGAACTCTTGAACTCTTGAACTCTTGAACTCTTGAACTCTTGAACTTTTGAACTTTTGAACTCTTGAACTCTTGAACTCTTGAACTCTTGAACTCTTGAACTTTTGAGCTCTTGAACTCTTGAACTCTTGAACTCTTGAACTTTTGAACTCTTGAACTCTTGAACTCTTGAACTCTTGAACTCTTGAACTTTTGAACTCTTGAACTTTTGAACTTTTGAACTCTTGAACTCTTGAACTCTTGGACTCTTGAACTCTTGAACTTTTGAACTCTTGAACTCTTGAACTCTTGAACTCTTGAACTTTTGAAATTTTGAACTCTTGAACTCTTGAACTCTTGAACTCTTGAACTTTTGAACTCTTGAACCCTTGAACTCTTGAACTCTTAAACTCTTGAACACTTGAACTTTTGGACTCTTGAACTCTTGAACTCTTGAACTTTTGAACTCTTGAACTTTTGAACTTTTGAACTTTTGAACTATTGAACTCTTGAACTCTTGAACTCTTGAACTCTTGAACTCTTGAACTCTTGAACTCTTGAACTTTTGAACTTTTGAACTCTTGAACTCTTGAACTCTTGAACTCTTGAACTCTTGAACTCTTGAACTCTTGAACTCTTGAACTCTTGAACTTTTGAACTTTTGAACTCTTGAACTCTTGAACTCTTGAACTCTTGAACTCTTGAACTTTTGAACTCTTGAACTCTTGAACTCTTGAACTCTTGAACTTTTGAACTCTTGAACTCTTGAACTCTTGAACTCTTGAACTCTTGAACTTTTGAACTCTTGAACTTTTGAACTTTTGAACTCTTGAACTCTTGAACTCTTGAACTCTTGAACTCTTGAACTCTTGAACTCTTGAACTCTTGAACTCTTGAACTCTTGAACTCTTGAACTTTTGAACTTTTGAACTCTTGAACTCTTGAACTCTTGAACTTTTGAACTCTTGAACTTTTGAACTTTTGAACTTTTGAACTTTTGAACTCTTGAACTTTTGAACTTTTGAACTCTTGAACTCTTGAACTCTTGAACTCTTGAACTCTTGAACTCTTGAACTCTTGAACTCTTGAACTCTTGAACTTTTGAACTCTTGAACTCTTGAACTCTTGAACTCTTGAACTTTTGAACTCTTGAACTCTTGAACTCTTGAACTCTTGAACTCTTGAACTTTTGAACTCTTGAACTTTTGAACTTTTGAACTCTTGAACTCTTGAACTCTTGGACTCTTGAACTCTTGAACTTTTGAACTCTTGAACTCTTGAACTCTTGAACTCTTGAACTCTTGAACTGTTGAACTTTTGAAATTTTGAACTCTTGAACTCTTGAACTCTTGAACTTTTGAACTCTTGAACTCTTGAACTCTTGAACTTTTGAACTCTTGAACTCTTGAACTTTTGAACTCTTGAACTCTTGAACTTTTGAACTCTTGAACTTTTGAACTCTTGAACTCTTGAACTCTTGAACTCTTGAACTCTTGAACTCTTGAACTTTTGAACTCTTGAACTCTTGAACTCTTGAACTCTTGAACTCTTGAACTCTTGAACTCTTGAACTCTTGAACTCTTGAACTCTTGAACTCTTGAACTCTTGAACTCTTGAACTTTTTAACTCTTGAACTCTTGAACTCTTGAACTCTTGAACTCTTGCACTTTTGAACTCTTGAACTCTTGAACTCATGAACTCTTGAACTCTTGAACTCTTGAACTATTGAACTCTTGAACTCTTGAACTCTTGAACTCTTGAACTCTTGAACTCTTGAACTTTTGAACTCTTGAACTCTTGAACTTTTGAACTCTTGAACTCTTGAACTCTTGAACTCTTGAACTCTTGAACTCTTGAACTTTTGAACTTTTCAACTCTTGAACTCTTGAACTTTTGAACTCTTGAACTCTTGAACTTTTGAACTCTTGAACTCTTGAACTCTTGAACTTTTGAACTCTTGAACTCTTGAACGCTTGAACTCTTGAACTCTTGAACTCTTGCACTTTTGAACTCTTGAACTCTTGAACTCATGAACTCTTGAACTCTTGAACTCTTGAACTATTGAACTCTTGAACTCTTGAACTCTTGAACTCTTGAACTCTTGAACTCTTGAACTCTTGAACTCTTGAACTATTGAACTCTTGAACTCTTGAACTCTTGAACTCTTGAACTCTTGAACTTTTGAACTCTTGAACTCTTGAACTCTTGAACTTTTGAACTCTTGAACTCTTGAACTTTTGAACTCATGAACTCTTGAACTCTTGAACTTTTGAACTCTTGAACTCTTGAACTCTTGAACTCTTGAACTCTTGCACTTTTGAACTCTTGAACTCTTGAACTCATGAACTCTTGAACTCTTGAACTCTTGAACTATTGAACTCTTGAACTCTTGAACTTTTGAACTTTTGAACTCTTGAACTTTTGAACTTTTGAACTCTTGAACTCTTGAACTCTTGAACTCTTGAACTCTTGAACTCTTGAACTCTTGAACTCTTGAACTCTTGAACTCTTGAACTCTTGAACTTTTGAACTTTTGAACTCTTGAACTCTTGAACTCTTGAACTTTTGAACTCTTGAACTTTTGAACTCTTGAACTCTTGAACTCTTGAACTCTTGAACTCTTGAACTCTTGAACTCTTGAACTCTTGAACTTTTGAACTTTTGAACTCTTGAACTCTTGAACTCTTGAACTCTTGAACTCTTGAACTTTTGAACTCTTGAACTCTTGAACTCTTGAACTCTTGAACTTTTGAACTCTTGAACTCTTGAACTCTTGAACTCTTGAACTCTTGAACTTTTGAACTCTTGAACTTTTGAACTTTTGAACTCTTGAACTCTTGAACTCTTGAACTCTTGAACTCTTGAACTCTTGAACTCTTGAACTCTTGAACTCTTGAACTCTTGAACTCTTGAACTTTTGAACTTTTGAACTCTTGAACTCTTGAACTCTTGAACTTTTGAACTCTTGAACTTTTGAACTTTTGAACTTTTGAACTTTTGAACTCTTGAACTTTTGAACTTTTGAACTCTTGAACTCTTGAACTCTTGAACTCTTGAACTCTTGAACTCTTGAACTCTTGAACTCTTGAACTCTTGAACTTTTGAACTCTTGAACTCTTGAACTCTTGAACTCTTGAACTTTTGAACTCTTGAACTCTTCAACTCTTGAACTCTTGAACTCTTGAACTTTTGAACTCTTGAACTTTTGAACTTTTGAACTCTTGAACTCTTGAACTCTTGGACTCTTGAACTCTTGAACTTTTGAACTCTTGAACTCTTGAACTCTTGAACTCTTGAACTCTTGAACTGTTGAACTTTTGAAATTTTGAACTCTTGAACTCTTGAACTCTTGAACTTTTGAACTCTTGAACCCTTGAACTCTTGAACTTTTGAACTCTTGAACTCTTGAACTTTTGAACTCTTGAACTCTTGAACTCTTGAACTCTTGAACTTTTGAACTCTTGAACTCTTGAACTCTTGAACTCTTGAACTCTTGAACTCTTGAACTCTTGAACTTTTGAACTCTTGAACTCTTGAACTCTTGAACTCTTGAACTCTTGAACTCTTGAACTCTTGAACTCTTGAACTCTTGAACTCTTGAACTCTTGAACTCTTGAACTCTTGAACTTTTTAACTCTTGAACTCTTGAACTCTTGAACTCTTGAACTCTTGCACTTTTGAACTCTTGAACTCTTGAACTCATGAACTCTTGAACTCTTGAACTCTTGAACTATTGAACTCTTGAACTCTTGAACTCTTGAACTCTTGAACTCTTGAACTCTTGAACTTTTGAACTCTTGAACTCTTGAACTTTTGAACTCTTGAACTCTTGAACTCTTGAACTCTTGAACTCTTGAACTCTTGAACTTTTGAACTTTTCAACTCTTGAACTCTTGAACTTTTGAACTCTTGAACTCTTGAACTTTTGAACTCTTGAACTCTTGAACTCTTGAACTTTTGAACTCTTGAACTCTTGAACGCTTGAACTCTTGAACTCTTGAACTCTTGCACTTTTGAACTCTTGAACTCTTGAACTCATGAACTCTTGAACTCTTGAACTCTTGAACTATTGAACTCTTGAACTCTTGAACTCTTGAACTCTTGAACTCTTGAACTCTTGAACTCTTGAACTCTTGAACTATTGAACTCTTGAACTCTTGAACTCTTGAACTCTTGAACTCTTGAACTTTTGAACTCTTGAACTCTTGAACTCTTGAACTTTTGAACTCTTGAACTCTTGAACTTTTGAACTCATGAACTCTTGAACTCTTGAACTTTTGAACTCTTGAACTCTTGAACTCTTGAACTCTTGAACTCTTGCACTTTTGAACTCTTGAACTCTTGAACTCATGAACTCTTGAACTCTTGAACTCTTGAACTATTGAACTCTTGAACTCTTGAACTTTTGAACTTTTCAACTCTTGAACTCTTGAACTCTTGAACTCTTGAACTCATGAACTCTTGAACTCTTGAACTCTTGAACTATTGAACTCTTGAACTCTTGAACTCTTGAACTCTTGAACTCTTGAACTCTTGAACTCTTGAACTTTTGAACTCTTGAACTCTTGAACTTTTGAACTCATGAACTCTTGAACTCTTGAACTCTTGAACTTTTGAACTCTTGAACTCTTGAACTTTTGAACTCTTGAACTCTTGAACTCTTGAACTTTTGAACTCTTGAACTCTTGAACTCTTGAACTTTTGAACTCTTGAACTCTTGAACTCTTGAACTTTTGAACTTTTGAACTCTTGAACTTTTGAACTTTTGAACTCTTCAACTCTTGAACTTTTGAACTCTTGAACTCTTGAACTCTTGAACTCTTGAACTCTTGAACTCTTGAACTCTTGAACTTTTGAACTCTTGAACTCTTGAACTCTTGAACTCTTGAACTTTTGAACTCTTGAACTCTTGAACTCTTGAACTCTTGAACTCTTGAACTTTTGAACTCTTGAACTTTTGAACTTTTGAACTCTTGAACTCTTGAACTCTTGAACTCTTGAACTCTTGAACTCTTGAACTCTTGAACTCTTGAACTCTTGAACTCTTGAACTCTTGAACTCTTGAACTCTTGAACTTTTGAACTTTTGAACTCTTGAACTCTTGAACTCTTGAACTCTTGAACTCTTGAACTTTTGAACTCTTGAACTCTTGAACTCTTGAACTCTTGAACTTTTGAACTCTTGAACTCTTGAACTCTTGAACTCTTGAACTCTTGAACTCTTGAACTTTTGAACTCTTGAACTTTTGAACTTTTGAACTCTTGAACTCTTGAACTCTTGGACTCTTGAACTCTTGAACTTTTGAACTCTTGAACTCTTGAACTCTTGAACTCTTGAACTCTTGAACTTTTGAAATTTTGAACTCTTGAACTCTTGAACTCTTGAACTCTTGAACTTTTGAACTCTTGAACCCTTGAACTCTTGAACTCTTGAACTCTTGAACACTTGAACTTTTGGACTCTTGAACTCTTGAACTCTTGAACTTTTGAACTCTTGAACTTTTGAACTTTTGAACTTTTGAACTATTGAACTCTTGAACTCTTGAACTCTTGAACTCTTGAACTCTTGAACTCTTGAACTCTTGAACTTTTGAACTTTTGAACTCTTGAACTCTTGAACTTTTGAACTTTTGAACTCTTGAACTCTTGAACTCTTGAACTCTTGAACTCTTGAACTCTTGAACTCTTGAACTCTTGAACTCTTGAACTTTTGAACTTTTGAACTCTTGAACTCTTGAACTCTTGAACTCTTGAACTCTTGAACTTTTGAACTCTTGAACTCTTGAACTCTTGAACTCTTGAACTTTTGAACTCTTGAACTCTTGAACTCTTGAACTCTTGAACTCTTGAACTTTTGAACTCTTGAACTTTTGAACTTTTGAACTCTTGAACTCTTGAACTCTTGAACTCTTGAACTCTTGAACTCTTGAACTCTTGAACTCTTGAACTCTTGAACTCTCGAACTCTTGAACTCTTGAACTTTTGAACTTTTGAACTCTTGAACTCTTGAACTCTTGAACTTTTGAACTCTTGAACTTTTGAACTTTTGAACTTTTGAACTTTTGAACTCTTGAACTTTTGAACTTTTGAACTCTTGAACTCTTGAACTCTTGAACTCTTGAACTCTTGAACTCTTGAACTCTTGAACTCTTGAACTCTTGAACTTTTGAACTCTTGAACTCTTGAACTCTTGAACTCTTGAACTTTTGAACTCTTGAACTCTTGAACTCTTGAACTCTTGAACTCTTGAACTTTTGAACTCTTGAACTTTTGAACTTTTGAACTCTTGAACTCTTGAACTCTTGGACTCTTGAACTCTTGAACTTTTGAACTCTTGAACTCTTGAACTCTTGAACTCTTGAACTCTTGAACTGTTGAACTTTTGAAATTTTGAACTCTTGAACTCTTGAACTCTTGAACTTTTGAACTCTTGAACCCTTGAACTCTTGAACTTTTGAACTCTTGAACTCTTGAACTCTTGAACTTTTGAACTTTTGAACTCTTGAACTTTTGAACTTTTGAACTCTTCAACTCTTGAACTTTTGAACTCTTGAACTCTTGAACTCTTGAACTCTTGAACTCTTGAACTCTTGAACTCTTGAACTTTTGAACTCTTGAACTCTTGAACTCTTGAACTCTTGAACTTTTGAACTCTTGAACTCTTGAACTCTTGAACTCTTGAACTCTTGAACTTTTGAACTCTTGAACTTTTGAACTTTTGAACTCTTGAACTCTTGAACTCTTGAACTCTTGGACTCTTGAACTCTTGAACTTTTGAACTCTTGAACTTTTGAACTTTTGAACTTTTGAACTTTTGAACTCTTCAACTCTTGAACTTTTGAACTCTTGAACTCTTGAACTTTTGAACTTTTGAACTCTTGAACTTTTGAACTTTTGAACTCTTCAACTCTTGAACTTTTGAACTCTTGAACTCTTGAACTCTTGAACTCTTGAACTCTTGAACTCTTGAACTCTTGAACTTTTGAACTCTTGAACTCTTGAACTCTTGAACTCTTGAACTTTTGAACTCTTGAACTCTTGAACTCTTGAACTCTTGAACTCTTGAACTCTTGAACTCTTGAACTCTCGAACTCTTGAACTCTTGAACTTTTGAACTTTTGAACTCTTGAACTCTTGAACTCTTGAACTTTTGAACTCTTGAACTTTTGAACTTTTGAACTTTTGAACTTTTGAACTCTTCAACTCTTGAACTTTTGAACTCTTGAACTCTTGAACTCTTGAACTCTTGAACTCTTGAACTTTTGAACTCTTGAACTTTTGAACTTTTGAACTCTTGAACTCTTGAACTCTTGAACTCTTGAACTCTTGAACTCTTGAACTCTTGAACTCTTGAACTCTTGAACTCTTGAACTCTTGAACTCTTGAACTCTTGAACTTTTGAACTTTTGAACTCTTGAACTCTTGAACTCTTGAACTCTTGAACTCTTGAACTTTTGAACTCTTGAACTCTTGAACTCTTGAACTCTTGAACTTTTGAACTCTTGAACTCTTGAACTCTTGAACTCTTGAACTCTTGAACTCTTGAACTTTTGAACTCTTGAACTTTTGAACTTTTGAACTCTTGAACTCTTGAACTCTTGGACTCTTGAACTCTTGAACTTTTGAACTCTTGAACTCTTGAACTCTTGAACTCTTGAACTCTTGAACTTTTGAAATTTTGAACTCTTGAACTCTTGAACTCTTGAACTCTTGAACTTTTGAACTCTTGAACCCTTGAACTCTTGAACTCTTGAACTCTTGAACACTTGAACTTTTGGACTCTTGAACTCTTGAACTCTTGAACTTTTGAACTCTTGAACTTTTGAACTTTTGAACTTTTGAACTATTGAACTCTTGAACTCTTGAACTCTTGAACTCTTGAACTCTTGAACTCTTGAACTCTTGAACTTTTGAACTTTTGAACTCTTGAACTCTTGAACTTTTGAACTTTTGAACTCTTGAACTCTTGAACTCTTGAACTCTTGAACTCTTGAACTCTTGAACTCTTGAACTCTTGAACTCTTGAACTTTTGAACTTTTGAACTCTTGAACTCTTGAACTCTTGAACTCTTGAACTCTTGAACTTTTGAACTCTTGAACTCTTGAACTCTTGAACTCTTGAACTTTTGAACTCTTGAACTCTTGAACTCTTGAACTCTTGAACTCTTGAACTTTTGAACTCTTGAACTTTTGAACTTTTGAACTCTTGAACTCTTGAACTCTTGAACTCTTGAACTCTTGAACTCTTGAACTCTTGAACTCTTGAACTCTCGAACTCTTGAACTCTTGAACTTTTGAACTTTTGAACTCTTGAACTCTTGAACTCTTGAACTTTTGAACTCTTGAACTTTTGAACTTTTGAACTTTTGAACTTTTGAACTCTTGAACTTTTGAACTTTTGAACTCTTGAACTCTTGAACTCTTGAACTCTTGAACTCTTGAACTCTTGAACTCTTGAACTCTTGAACTCTTGAACTTTTGAACTCTTGAACTCTTGAACTCTTGAACTCTTGAACTTTTGAACTCTTGAACTCTTGAACTCTTGAACTCTTGAACTCTTGAACTTTTGAACTCTTGAACTTTTGAACTTTTGAACTCTTGAACTCTTGAACTCTTGGACTCTTGAACTCTTGAACTTTTGAACTCTTGAACTCTTGAACTCTTGAACTCTTGAACTCTTGAACTGTTGAACTTTTGAAATTTTGAACTCTTGAACTCTTGAACTCTTGAACTTTTGAACTCTTGAACCCTTGAACTCTTGAACTTTTGAACTCTTGAACACTTGAACTTTTGAACTCTTGAACTCTTGAACTCTTGAACTCTTGAACTTTTGAACTCTTGAACTCTTGAACTCTTGAACTCTTGAACTCTTGAACTCTTGAACTCTTGAACTTTTGAACTCTTGAACTCTTGAACTCTTGAACTCTTGAACTCTTGAACTCTTGAACTCTTGAACTCTTGAACTCTTGAACTCTTGAACTCTTGAACTTTTTAACTCTTGAACTCTTGAACTCTTGAACTCTTGAACTCTTGCACTTTTGAACTCTTGAACTCTTGAACTCATGAACTCTTGAACTCTTGAACTCTTGAACTATTGAACTCTTGAACTCTTGAACTCTTGAACTCTTGAACTCTTGAACTCTTGAACTTTTGAACTCTTGAACTCTTGAACTTTTGAACTCTTGAACTCTTGAACTCTTGAACTCTTGAACTCTTGAACTCTTGAACTCTTGAACTTTTGAACTTTTCAACTCTTGAACTCTTGAACTTTTGAACTCTTGAACTCTTGAACTTTTGAACTCTTGAACTCTTGAACTCTTGAACTTTTGAACTCTTGAACTCTTGAACGCTTGAACTCTTGAACTCTTGAACTCTTGCACTTTTGAACTCTTGAACTCTTGAACTCATGAACTCTTGAACTCTTGAACTCTTGAACTATTGAACTCTTGAACTCTTGAACTCTTGAACTCTTGAACTCTTGAACTCTTGAACTCTTGAACTCTTGAACTATTGAACTCTTGAACTCTTGAACTCTTGAACTCTTGAACTCTTGAACTTTTGAACTTTTGAACTCTTGAACTCTTGAACTTTTGAACTCTTGAACTCTTGAACTTTTGAACTCATGAACTCTTGAACTCTTGAACTTTTGAACTCTTGAACTCTTGAACTCTTGAACTCTTGAACTCTTGCACTTTTGAACTCTTGAACTCTTGAACTCATGAACTCTTGAACTCTTGAACTCTTGAACTATTGAACTCTTGAACTCTTGAACTCTTGAACTCTTGAACTCTTGAACTCTTGAACTTTTGAACTCTTGAACTCTTGAACTCTTGAACTCTTGAACTCTTGAACTCTTGAACTCTTGAACTCTTGAACTCTTGAACTCTTGAACTCTTGAACTCTTGAACTCTTGAACTCTTGGACTCTTGAACTCGTGAACTTTTGAACTCTTGAACTCTTGAACTCTTGAACTCTTGAACTCTTGAACTCTTGAACTCTTGAACTATTGAACTCTTGAACTCTTGAACTCTTGAACTCTTGAACTCTTGAACTCTTGAACTTTTGAACTCTTGAACTCTTGAACTTTTGAACTCTTGAACTCTTGAACTCTTGAACTCTTGAACTCTTGAACTCTTGAACTCTTGAACTCTTGAACTCTTGAACTCTTGAACTCTTGAACTCTTGAACTCTTGAACTCTTGAACTTTTGAACTCTTGAACTCTTGAACTCTTGAACTCTTGAACTCTTGAACTCTTGAACTCTTGAACTCTTGAACTCTTGAACTCTTGAACTTTTTAACTCTTGAACTCTTGAACTCTTGAACTCTTGAACTCTTGCACTTTTGAACTCTTGAACTCTTGAACTCATGAACTCTTGAACTCTTGAACTCTTGAACTATTGAACTCTTGAACTCTTGAACTCTTGAACTCTTGAACTCTTGAACTCTTGAACTTTTGAACTCTTGAACTCTTGAACTTTTGAACTCTTGAACTCTTGAACTCTTGAACTCTTGAACTCTTGAACTTTTGAACTTTTCAACTCTTGAACTCTTGAACTTTTGAACTCTTGAACTCTTGAACTTTTGAACTCTTGAACTCTTGAACTCTTGAACTTTTGAACTCTTGAACTCTTGAACGCTTGAACTCTTGAACTCTTGAACTCTTGCACTTTTGAACTCTTGAACTCTTGAACTCATGAACTCTTGAACTCTTGAACTCTTGAACTATTGAACTCTTGAACTCTTGAACTCTTGAACTCTTGAACTCTTGAACTCTTGAACTCTTGAACTCTTGAACTATTGAACTCTTGAACTCTTGAACTCTTGAACTCTTGAACTCTTGAACTTTTGAACTCTTGAACTCTTGAACTCTTGAACTTTTGAACTCTTGAACTCTTGAACTTTTGAACTCATGAACTCTTGAACTCTTGAACTTTTGAACTCTTGAACTCTTGAACTCTTGAACTCTTGAACTCTTGCACTTTTGAACTCTTGAACTCTTGAACTCATGAACTCTTGAACTCTTGAACTCTTGAACTATTGAACTCTTGAACTCTTGAACTTTTGAACTTTTCAACTCTTGAACTCTTGAACTTTTGAACTCTTGAACTCTTGAACTCTTGAACTCATGAACTCTTGAACTCTTGAACTCTTGAACTATTGAACTCTTGAACTCTTGAACTCTTGAACTCTTGAACTCTTGAACTCTTGAACTCTTGAACTCTTGAACTTTTGAACTCTTGAACTCTTGAACTTTTGAACTCATGAACTCTTGAACTCTTGAACTCTTGAACTTTTGAACTCTTGAACTCTTGAACTTTTGAACTCTTGAACTCTTGAACTCTTGAACTTTTGAACTCTTGAACTCTTGAACTCTTGAACTTTTGAACTCTTGAACTCTTGAACTCTTGAACTTTTGAACTTTTGAACTCTTGAACTTTTGAACTTTTGAACTCTTCAACTCTTGAACTTTTGAACTCTTGAACTCTTGAACTCTTGAACTCTTGAACTCTTGAACTCTTGAACTCTTGAACTTTTGAACTCTTGAACTCTTGAACTCTTGAACTCTTGAACTTTTGAACTCTTGAACTCTTGAACTCTTGAACTCTTGAACTCTTGAACTTTTGAACTCTTGAACTTTTGAACTTTTGAACTCTTGAACTCTTGAACTCTTGAACTCTTGAACTCTTGAACTCTTGAACTCTTGAACTCTTGAACTCTTGAACTCTTGAACTCTTGAACTCTTGAACTCTTGAACTTTTGAACTTTTGAACTCTTGAACTCTTGAACTCTTGAACTCTTGAACTCTTGAACTTTTGAACTCTTGAACTCTTGAACTCTTGAACTCTTGAACTTTTGAACTCTTGAACTCTTGAATTCTTGAACTCTTGAACTCTTGAACTCTTGAACTCTTGAACTTTTGAACTCTTGAACTTTTGAACTTTTGAACTCTTGAACTCTTGAACTCTTGGACTCTTGAACTCTTGAACTTTTGAACTCTTGAACTCTTGAACTCTTGAACTCTTGAACTCTTGAACTCTTGAACTCTTGAACTCTTGAACTCTTGAACTCTTGAACTTTTGAACTCTTGAACTCTTGAACTCTTGAACTCTTGAACTTTTGAACTCTTGAACTCTTGAACTCTTGAACTCTTGAACTCTTGAACTTTTGAACTCTTGAACTTTTGAACTTTTGAACTCTTGAACTCTTGAACTCTTGAACTCTTGAACTCTTGAACTCTTGAACTCTTGAACTCTTGAACTCTTGAACTCTTGAACTCTTGAACTCTTGAACTCTTGAACTTTTGAACTTTTGAACTCTTGAACTCTTGAACTCTTGAACTTTTGAACTTTTGAACTCTTGAACTCTTGAACTCTTGAACTCTTGAACTCTTGAACTCTTGAACTCTTGAACTCTTGAACTCTTGAACTCTTGAACTTTTGAACTCTTGAACTCTTGAACTCTTGAACTCTTGAACTTTTGAACTCTTGAACTCTTGAACTCTTGAACTCTTGAACTCTTGAACTTTTGAACTCTTGAACTTTTGAACTTTTGAACTCTTGAACTCTTGAACTCTTGAACTCTTGAACTCTTGAACTCTTGAACTCTTGAACTCTTGAACTCTTGAACTCTTGAACTCTTGAACTCTTGAACTCTTGAACTTTTGAACTTTTGAACTCTTGAACTCTTGAACTCTTGAACTTTTGAACTTTTGAACTCTTGAACTCTTGAACTCTTGAACTCTTGAACTCTTGAACTTTTGAACTCTTGAACTCTTGAACTTTTGAACTCTTGAACTCTTGAACTCTTGAACTCTTGAACTCTTGAACTCTTGAACTTTTGAACTTTTGAACTCTTGAACTCTTGAACTCTTGAACTTTTGAACTCTTGAACTTTTGAACTTTTGAACTCTTGAACTCTTGAACTCTTGAACTCTTGAACTCTTGAACTCTTGAACTCTTGAACTCTTGAACTTTTGAACTCTTGAACTCTTGAACTCTTGAACTCTTGAACTTTTGAACTCTTGAACTCTTGAACTCTTGAACTCTTGAACTCTTGAACTTTTGAACTCTTGAACTTTTGAACTTTTGAACTCTTGAACTCTTGAACTCTTGAACTCTTGAACTCTTGAACTCTTGAACTCTTGAACTCTTGAACTCTTGAACTCTTGAACTCTTGAACTCTTGAACTCTTGAACTTTTGAACTTTTGAACTCTTGAACTCTTGAACTCTTGAACTTTTGAACTTTTGAACTCTTGAACTCTTGAACTCTTGAACTCTTGAACTCTTGAACTCTTGAACTCTTGAACTCTTGAACTCTTGAACTCTTGAACTTTTGAACTCTTGAACTCTTGAACTCTTGAACTCTTGAACTTTTGAACTCTTGAACTCTTGAACTCTTGAACTCTTGAACTCTTGAACTCTTGAACTTTTGAACTTTTGAACTCTTGAACTCTTGAACTCTTGAACTTTTGAACTCTTGAACTTTTGAACTTTTGAACTCTTGAACTCTTGAACTCTTGAACTCTTGAACTCTTGAACTCTTGAACTCTTGAACTCTTGAACTCTTGAACTCTTGAACTCTTGAACTCTTGAACTCTTGAACTTTTGAACTTTTGAACTCTTGAACTCTTGAACTCTTGAACTCTTGAACTCTTGAACTTTTGAACTCTTGAACTCTTGAACTCTTGAACTCTTGAACTTTTGAACTCTTGAACTCTTGAATTCTTGAACTCTTGAACTCTTGAACTCTTGAACTCTTGAACTTTTGAACTCTTGAACTTTTGAACTTTTGAACTCTTGAACTCTTGAACTCTTGGACTCTTGAACTCTTGAACTTTTGAACTCTTGAACTCTTGAACTCTTGAACTCTTGAACTCTTGAACTTTTGAAATTTTGAACTCTTGAACTCTTGAACTCTTGAACTCTTGAACTTTTGAACTCTTGAACCCTTGAACTCTTGAACTCTTGAACTCTTGAACACTTGAACTTTTGGGCTCTTGAACTCTTGAACTCTTGAACTTTTGAACTCTTGAACTTTTGAACTTTTGAACTTTTGAACTATTGAACTCTTGAACTCTTGAACTCTTGAACTCTTGAACTCTTGAACTCTTGAACTCTTGAACTTTTGAACTTTTGAACTCTTGAACTCTTGAACTCTTGAACTCTTGAACTCTTGAACTCTTGAACTCTTGAACTCTTGAACTCTTGAACTTTTGAACTTTTGAACTCTTGAACTCTTGAACTCTTGAACTCTTGAACTCTTGAACTCTTGAACTCTTGAACTCTTGAACTCTTGAACTCTTGAACTCTTGAACTCTTGAACTCTTGAACTCTTGAACTTTTTAACTCTTGAACTCTTGAACTCTTGAACTCTTGAACTCTTGCACTTTTGAACTCTTGAACTCTTGAACTCATGAACTCTTGAACTCTTGAACTCTTGAACTATTGAACTCTTGAACTCTTGAACTCTTGAACTCTTGAACTCTTGAACTCTTGAACTTTTGAACTCTTGAACTCTTGAACTTTTGAACTCTTGAACTCTTGAACTCTTGAACTCTTGAACTCTTGAACTTTTGAACTTTTCAACTCTTGAACTCTTGAACTTTTGAACTCTTGAACTCTTGAACTTTTGAACTCTTGAACTCTTGAACTCTTGAACTTTTGAACTCTTGAACTCTTGAACGCTTGAACTCTTGAACTCTTGAACTCTTGCACTTTTGAACTCTTGAACTCTTGAACTCATGAACTCTTGAACTCTTGAACTCTTGAACTATTGAACTCTTGAACTCTTGAACTCTTGAACTCTTGAACTCTTGAACTCTTGAACTCTTGAACTCTTGAACTATTGAACTCTTGAACTCTTGAACTCTTGAACTCTTGAACTCTTGAACTTTTGAACTCTTGAACTCTTGAACTCTTGAACTTTTGAACTCTTGAACTCTTGAACTTTTGAACTCATGAACTCTTGAACTCTTGAACTTTTGAACTCTTGAACTCTTGAACTCTTGAACTCTTGAACTCTTGCACTTTTGAACTCTTGAACTCTTGAACTCATGAACTCTTGAACTCTTGAACTCTTGAACTATTGAACTCTTGAACTCTTGAACTTTTGAACTTTTCAACTCTTGAACTCTTGAACTTTTGAACTCTTGAACTCTTGAACTCTTGAACTCATGAACTCTTGAACTCTTGAACTCTTGAACTATTGAACTCTTGAACTCTTGAACTCTTGAACTCTTGAACTCTTGAACTCTTGAACTCTTGAACTCTTGAACTTTTGAACTCTTGAACTCTTGAACTTTTGAACTCATGAACTCTTGAACTCTTGAACTCTTGAACTTTTGAACTCTTGAACTCTTGAACTTTTGAACTCTTGAACTCTTGAACTCTTGAACTTTTGAACTCTTGAACTCTTGAACTCTTGAACTTTTGAACTCTTGAACTCTTGAACTCTTGAACTTTTGAACTTTTGAACTCTTGAACTTTTGAACTTTTGAACTCTTCAACTCTTGAACTTTTGAACTCTTGAACTCTTGAACTCTTGAACTCTTGAACTCTTGAACTCTTGAACTCTTGAACTTTTGAACTCTTGAACTCTTGAACTCTTGAACTCTTGAACTTTTGAACTCTTGAACTCTTGAACTCTTGAACTCTTGAACTCTTGAACTTTTGAACTCTTGAACTTTTGAACTTTTGAACTCTTGAACTCTTGAACTCTTGAACTCTTGAACTCTTGAACTCTTGAACTCTTGAACTCTTGAACTCTTGAACTCTTGAACTCTTGAACTCTTGAACTCTTGAACTTTTGAACTTTTGAACTCTTGAACTCTTGAACTCTTGAACTCTTGAACTCTTGAACTTTTGAACTCTTGAACTCTTGAACTCTTGAACTCTTGAACTTTTGAACTCTTGAACTCTTGAATTCTTGAACTCTTGAATTCTTGAACTCTTGAACTCTTGAACTCTTGAACTCTTGAACTTTTGAACTCTTGAACTTTTGAACTTTTGAACTCTTGAACTCTTGAACTCTTGGACTCTTGAACTCTTGAACTTTTGAACTCTTGAACTCTTGAACTCTTGAACTCTTGAACTCTTGAACTTTTGAAATTTTGAACTCTTGAACTCTTGAACTCTTGAACTCTTGAACTTTTGAACTCTTGAACCCTTGAACTCTTGAACTCTTGAACTCTTGAACACTTGAACTTTTGGGCTCTTGAACTCTTGAACTCTTGAACTTTTGAACTCTTGAACTTTTGAACTTTTGAACTTTTGAACTATTGAACTCTTGAACTCTTGAACTCTTGAACTCTTGAACTCTTGAACTCTTGAACTCTTGAACTTTTGAACTTTTGAACTCTTGAACTCTTGAACTCTTGAACTCTTGAACTCTTGAACTCTTGAACTCTTGAACTCTTGAACTCTTGAACTTTTGAACTTTTGAACTCTTGAACTCTTGAACTCTTGAACTCTTGAACTCTTGAACTTTTGAACTCTTGAACTCTTGAACTCTTGAACTCTTGAACTTTTGAACTCTTGAACTCTTGAACTCTTGAACTCTTGAACTCTTGAACTTTTGAACTCTTGAACTTTTGAACTTTTGAACTCTTGAACTCTTGAACTCTTGAACTCTTGAACTCTTGAACTCTTGAACTCTTGAACTCTTGAACTCTTGAACTCTTGAACTCTTGAACTCTTGAACTTTTGAACTTTTGAACTCTTGAACTCTTGAACTCTTGAACTTTTGAACTCTTGAACTTTTGAACTTTTGAACTTTTGAACTTTTGAACTCTTGAACTTTTGAACTTTTGAACTCTTGAACTCTTGAACTCTTGAACTCTTGAACTCTTGAACTCTTGAACTCTTGAACTCTTGAACTCTTGAACTTTTGAACTCTTGAACTCTTGAACTCTTGAACTCTTGAACTTTTGAACTCTTGAACTCTTGAACTCTTGAACTCTTGAACTCTTGAACTCTTGAACTTTTGAACTCTTGAACTTTTGAACTTTTGAACTCTTGAACTCTTGAACTCTTGGACTCTTGAACTCTTGAACTTTTGAACTCTTGAACTCTTGAACTCTTGAACTCTTGAACTCTTGAACTGTTGAACTTTTGAAATTTTGAACTCTTGAACTCTTGAACTCTTGAACTTTTGAACTCTTGAACCCTTGAACTCTTGAACTTTTGAACTCTTGAACACTTGAACTTTTGAACTCTTGAACTCTTGAACTCTTGAACTCTTGAACTTTTGAACTCTTGAACTCTTGAACTCTTGAACTCTTGAACTCTTGAACTCTTGAACTCTTGAACTTTTGAACTCTTGAACTCTTGAACTCTTGAACTCTTGAACTCTTGAACTCTTGAACTCTTGAACTCTTGAACTCTTGAACTCTTGAACTCTTGAACTCTTGAACTCTTGAACTTTTTAACTCTTGAACTCTTGAACTCTTGAACTCTTGAACTCTTGCACTTTTGAACTCTTGAACTCTTGAACTCATGAACTCTTGAACTCTTGAACTCTTGAACTATTGAACTCTTGAACTCTTGAACTCTTGAACTCTTGAACTCTTGAACTCTTGAACTTTTGAACTCTTGAACTCTTGAACTTTTGAACTCTTGAACTCTTGAACTCTTGAACTCTTGAACTCTTGAACTCTTGAACTCTTGAACTTTTGAACTTTTCAACTCTTGAACTCTTGAACTTTTGAACTCTTGAACTCTTGAACTTTTGAACTCTTGAACTCTTGAACTCTTGAACTTTTGAACTCTTGAACTCTTGAACGCTTGAACTCTTGAACTCTTGAACTCTTGAACGCTTGAACTCTTGAACTCTTGAACTCTTGCACTTTTGAACTCTTGAACTCTTGAACTCATGAACTCTTGAACTCTTGAACTCTTGAACTATTGAACTCTTGAACTCTTGAACTCTTGAACTCTTGAACTCTTGAACTCTTGAACTCTTGAACTCTTGAACTATTGAACTCTTGAACTCTTGAACTCTTGAACTCTTGAACTCTTGAACTTTTGAACTTTTGAACTCTTGAACTCTTGAACTTTTGAACTCTTGAACTCTTGAACTTTTGAACTCATGAACTCTTGAACTCTTGAACTTTTGAACTCTTGAACTCTTGAACTCTTGAACTCTTGAACTCTTGCACTTTTGAACTCTTGAACTCTTGAACTCATGAACTCTTGAACTCTTGAACTCTTGAACTATTGAACTCTTGAACTCTTGAACTCTTGAACTCTTGAACTCTTGAACTCTTGAACTTTTGAACTCTTGAACTCTTGAACTCTTGAACTCTTGAACTCTTGAACTCTTGAACTCTTGAACTCTTGAACTCTTGAACTCTTGAACTCTTGAACTCTTGAACTCTTGAACTCTTGGACTCTTGAACTCTTGAACTTTTGAACTCTTGAACTCTTGAACTCTTGAACTCTTGAACTCTTGAACTCTTGAACTCTTGAACTATTGAACTCTTGAACTCTTGAACTCTTGAACTCTTGAACTCTTGAACTCTTGAACTTTTGAACTCTTGAACTCTTGAACTTTTGAACTCTTGAACTCTTGAACTCTTGAACTCTTGAACTCTTGAACTCTTGAACTCTTGAACTCCTGAACTCTTGAACTCTTGAACTCTTGAACTCTTGAACTCTTGAACTCTTGGACTCTTGAACTCTTGAACTTTTGAACTCTTGAACTCTTGAACTCTTGAACTCTTGAACTCTTGAACTCTTGAACTCTTGAACTTTTGAACTCTTGAACTCTTGAACTCTTGAACTCTTGAACTCTTGAACTCTTGAACTTTTGAACTCTTGAACTCTTGAACTCTTGAACTCTTGAACTCTTGAACTCTTGAACTCTTGAACTCTTGAACTCTTGAACTCTTGAACTCTTGAACTCTTGAACTCTTGAACTCTTGAACTCTTGAACTCTTGAACTCTTGAACTTTTGGACTCTTGAACTCTTGAACTCTTGAACTATTGAACTCTTGAACTCTTGAACTCTTGAACTCTTGAACCCTTAAACTCTTGAACTCTTGAACTTTTGAACTCTTGAACTCTTGAACTCTTGAACTCTTGAACTCTTGAACTCTTGAACTCTTGAACTTTTGAAGTCTTGAACTCTTGAACTCTTGAACTCTTGAACTTTTGAACTCTTGAACTCTTGAACTCTTGAACTCTTGAGCTCTTGAACTTTTGAACTTTTGAACTTTTGAACTCTTGAACTCTTGAACTCTTGAACTTTTGAACTCTTGAACTTTTGAACTTTTGAACTTTTGAACTCTTGAACTTTTGAACTTTTGAACTTTTGAACTCTTGAACTCTTGAACTCTGGAACTCTTGAACTCTTGAACTCTTGAACTCTTGAACTCTTGAACTTTTGAACTTTTGAACTCTTGAACTCTTGAACTCTTGAACTCTTGAACTCTTGAACTTTTGAACTCTTGAACTCTTGAACTTTTGAAATTTTGAACTCTTGAACTCTTGAACTCTTGAACTTTTGAACTCTTGAACCCTTGAACTCTTGAACTCTTGAACTCTTGAACTCTTGAACTTTTGGACTCTTGAACTCTTGAACTCTTGAACTTTTGAACTCTTGAACTTTTGAACTTTTGAACTTTTGAACTATTGAACTCTTGAACTCTTGAACTCTTGAACTCTTGAACTCTTGAACTCTTGAACTCTTGAACTCTTGAACTCTTGAACTCTTGAACTCTTGAACTTTTGAACTTTTGAACTCTTGAACTCTTGAACTCTTGAACTCTTGAACTCTTGAACTTGAACTCTTGAACTCCTGAACTCTTGAACTTTTGAGCTCTTGAACTCTTGAACTTTTGAACTCTTGAACTCTTGAACTTTTGAACTCTTGAACTCTTGAACTTTTGAACTCTTGAACTCTTGAACTCTTGAACTTTTGAACTCTTGAACTTTTGAACTTTTGAACTCTTGAACTCTTGAACTTTTGAACTCTTGAACTCTTGAACTCTTGAACTCTTGAACTCTTGAACTCTTGAACTCTTGAACTCTTGAACTTTTGAACTTTTGAACTCTTGAACTCTTGAACTCTTGAACTTTTGAACTCTTGAACTCTTGAACTTTTGAACTTTTGAACTTTTGAACTATTGAACTCTTGAACTCTTGAACTCTTGAACTCTTGAACTCTTGAACTCTTGAACTTTTTAACTCTTGAACTCTTGAACTCTTGAACTCTTGAACTCTTGAACTTTTGAACTTTTGAACTCTTGAACTCTTGAACTTTTGAACTCTTGAACTTTTGAACTCTTGAACTCTTGAACTCTTGAACTTTTGAACTCTTGAACTCTTGAACTCTTGAACTCTTGAACTCTTGAACTCTTGAACTTTTGAACTCTTGAACTCTTGAACTCTTGAACTCTTGAACTTTTGAACTCTTGAACTTTTGAACTTTTGAACTCTTGAACTCTTGAACTTTTGAACTCTTGAACTCTTGAACTTTTGAACTCTTGAACTCTTGAACTCTTGAACTTTTGAACTCTTGAACTCTTGAACTCTTCAACTCTTGCACTTTTGAACTCTTGAACTCTTGAACTCTTGAACTCTTGAACTCTTGAACTCTTGAACTCTTGCACTTTTGAACTCTTGAACTCTTGAACTCTTGAACTCTTGAACTCTTGCACTTTTGAACTCTTGAACTCTTGAACTCATGAACTCTTGAACTCTTGAACTCTTGAACTATTGAACTCTTGAACTCGTGAACTCTTGAACTCTTGAACTCTTGAACTTTTGAACTTTTGAACTCTTGAACTCTTGAACTTTTGAACTCTTGAACTCTTGAACTTTTGAACTCTTGAACTCTTGAACTCTTGAACTTTTGAACTCTTGAACTCTTGAACTCTTGAACTCTTGAACTCTTGCACTTTTGAACTCTTGAACTCTTGAACTCTTGAACTCTTGAACTCTTGAACTTTTGAACTCTTGAACTCTTGAACTCTTGAACTCTTGAACTCTTGAACTCTTGAACTCTTGAACTTTTGAACTTTTGAACTCTTGAACTCTTGAACTCTTGAACTTTTGAACTCTTGAACTTTTGAACTTTTGAACTTTTGAACTCTTGAACTTTTGAACTCTTGAACTCTTGAACTCTTGAACTCTTGAACTCTTGAACTCTTGAACTCTTGAACTCTTGAACTCTTGAACTCTTGAACTCTTGAACTCTTGAACTCTTGAACTCTTGAACTCTTGAACTCTTGAACTCTTGGACTCTTGAACTCTTGAACTTTTGAACTCTTGAACTCTTGAACTCTTGAACTCTTGAACTTTTCAACTTTTCAACTCTTGAACTCTTGAACTCTTGAACTTTTGAACTCTTGAACTTTTGAACTTTTGAACTTTTGAACTCTTGAACTTTTGAACTTTTGAACTCTTGAACTCTTGAACTCTTGAACTCTTGAACTCTTGAACTCTTGAACTCTTGAACTCTTGAACTCTTGAACTTTTGAACTTTTGAACTCTTGAACTCTTGAACTCTTGAACTCTTGAACTCTTGAACTTTTGAACTCTTGAACTCTTGAACTCTTGAACTCTTGAACTTTTGAACTCTTGAACTCTTGAACTCTTGAACTCTTGAACTCTTGAACTCTTGAACTTTTGAACTCTTGAACTTTCGAACTTTTGAACTCTTGAACTCTTGAACTCTTGGAATCTTGAACTCTTGAACTTTTGAACTCTTGAACTCTTGAACTCTTGAACTCTTGAACTCTTGAACTCTTGAACTCTTGAACTTTTGAAATTTTGAACTCTTGAACTCTTGAACTCTTGAACTTTTGAACTCTTGAACCCTTGAACTCTTGAACTCTTAAACTTTTGAACTCTTGAACTTTTGGACTCTTGAACTCTTGAACTCTTGAACTTTTGAACTCTTGAACTTTTGAACTTTTGAACTTTTGAACTATTGAACTCTTGAACTCTTGAACTCTTGAACTCTTGAACTCTTGAACTCTTGAACTCTTGAACTCTTGAACTCTTGAACTCTTGAACTTTTGAACTTTTGAACTCTTGAACTCTTGAACTCTTGAACTCTTGAACTCTTGAACTCTTGAACTCTTGAACTCTTGAACTCTTGAACTCTTGAACTTTTGAGCTCTTGAACTCTTGAACTTTTGAACTCTTGAACTCTTGAACTTTTGAACTCTTGAACTCTTGAACTCTTGGAATCTTGAACTCTTGAACTTTTGAACTTTTGAACTTTTGAACTATTGAACTCTTGAACTCTTGAACTCTTGAACTCTTGAACTCTTGAACTCTTGAACTCTTGAACTCTTGAACTCTTGAACTCTTGAACTTTTGAACTTTTGAACTCTTGAACTCTTGAACTCTTGAACTCTTGAACTCTTGAACTCTTGAACTCTTGAACTCTTGAACTCTTGAACTCTTGAACTCTTGAACTTTTGAGCTCTTGAACTCTTGAACTTTTGAACTCTTGAACTCTTGAACTTTTGAACTCTTGAACTCTTGAACTTTTGAACTCTTGAACTCTTGAACTCTTGAACTTTTGAACTCTTGAACTCTTGAACTCTTCAACTCTTGCACTTTTGAACTCTTGAACTCTTGAACTCTTGAACTCTTGAACTCTTGAACTCTTGAACTCTTGCACTTTTGAACTCTTGAACTCTTGAACTCTTGAACTCTTGAACTCTTGCACTTTTGAACTCTTGAACTCTTGAACTCATGAACTCTTGAACTCTTGAACTCTTGAACTATTGAACTCTTGAACTCGTGAACTCTTGAACTCTTGAACTCTTGAACTTTTGAACTTTTGAACTCTTGAACTCTTGAACTTTTGAACTCTTGAACTCTTGAACTTTTGAACTCTTGAACTCTTGAACTCTTGAACTTTTGAACTCTTGAACTCTTGAACTCTTGAACTCTTGAACTCTTGCACTTTTGAACTCTTGAACTCTTGAACTCTTGAACTCTTGAACTCTTGAACTTTTGAACTCTTAAACTCTTGAACTCTTGAACTCTTGAACTCTTGAACTCTTGAACTCTTGAACTTTTGAACTTTTGAACTCTTGAACTCTTGAACTCTTGAACTTTTGAACTCTTGAACTTTTGAACTTTTGAACTTTTGAACTCTTGAACTTTTGAACTCTTGAACTCTTGAACTCTTGAACTCTTGAACTCTTGAACTCTTGAACTCTTGAACTCTTGAACTCTTGAACTCTTGGACTCTTGAACTCTTGAACTTTTGAACTCTTGAACTCTTGAACTCTTGAACTCTTGAACTTTTCAACTTTTCAACTCTTGAACTCTTGAACTCTTGAACTTTTGAACTCTTGAACTTTTGAACTTTTGAACTTTTGAACTCTTGAACTTTTGAACTTTTGAACTCTTGAACTCTTGAACTCTTGAACTCTTGAACTCTTGAACTCTTGAACTCTTGAACTCTTGAACTCTTGAACTTTTGAACTTTTGAACTCTTGAACTCTTGAACTCTTGAACTCTTGAACTCTTGAACTTTTGAACTCTTGAACTCTTGAACTCTTGAACTCTTGAACTTTTGAACTCTTGAACTCTTGAACTCTTGAACTCTTGAACTCTTGAACTCTTGAACTTTTGAACTCTTGAACTTTCGAACTTTTGAACTCTTGAACTCTTGAACTCTTGGAATCTTGAACTCTTGAACTTTTGAACTCTTGAACTCTTGAACTCTTGAACTCTTGAACTCTTGAACTCTTGAACTCTTGAACTTTTGAAATTTTGAACTCTTGAACTCTTGAACTCTTGAACTTTTGAACTCTTGAACCCTTGAACTCTTGAACTCTTAAACTTTTGAACTCTTGAACTTTTGGACTCTTGAACTCTTGAACTCTTGAACTTTTGAACTCTTGAACTTTTGAACTTTTGAACTTTTGAACTATTGAACTCTTGAACTCTTGAACTCTTGAACTCTTGAACTCTTGAACTCTTGAACTCTTGAACTCTTGAACTCTTGAACTCTTGAACTTTTGAACTTTTGAACTCTTGAACTCTTGAACTCTTGAACTCTTGAACTCTTGAACTCTTGAACTCTTGAACTCTTGAACTCTTGAACTCTTGAACTCTTGAACTTTTGAGCTCTTGAACTCTTGAACTTTTGAACTCTTGAACTCTTGAACTCTTGAACTCTTGAACTTTTGAACTCTTGAACTCTTGAACTCTTGAACTCTTGAACTCTTGAACTCTTGAACTCTTGATCTCTTGAACTCCTGAACTTTTGAACTCTTGAACTCTTGAACTCTTGAACTTTTGAACTTTTGAACTCTTGAACTCTTGAACTTTTGAACTCTTGAACTCTTGAACTCTTGAACTCTTGAACCCTTGAACTTTTGAACTCTTGAACTCTTGAACTTTTGAACTCTTGAACTCTTGAACTTTTGAACTTTTGAACTCTTGAACTCTTGAACTCTTGAACTCTTGAACTCTTGAACTCTTGAACTCTTGAACTTTTGAACTCTTGAACTTTTGAACTCTTGAACTCTTGAACTCGTGAACTCTTGAACTCTTGAACTCTTGAACTTTTGAACTCTTGAACTCTTGAACTTTTGAACTCTTGAACTCTTGAACTCTTGAACTCTTGAACTCGTGAACTCTTGAACTTTTGAACTCTTGAACTCTTGAACTCTTGAACTATTGAACTCTTGAACTCTTGAACTCTTGAACTCTTGAACTCTTGAACTCTTGAACTCTTGAACTCTTGAACTCTTGAACTCTTGAACTCTTGAACTCTTGAACTCTTGAACTCTTGAACTTTTGAACTCTTGAACTTTTGAACTTTTGAACTCTTGAACTCTTGAACTCTTGAACTCTTGAACTCTTGAACTCTTGAACTCTTGAACTCTTGAACTCTTGAACTCTTGAACTCTTGAACTCTTGAACTCTTGGACTCTTGAACTCTTGAACTTTTGAACTCTTGAACTCTTGAACTCTTGAACTCTTGAACTCTTGAACTCTTGAACTTTTGAACTCTTGAACTTTTGAACTTTTGAACTCTTGAACTCTTGAACTCTTGAACTCTTGAACTCTTGAACTCTTGAACTCTTGAACTCTTGAACTCTTGAACTCTTGAACTCTTGAACTCTTGAACTCTTGAACTCTTGGACTCTTGAACTCTTGAACTTTTGAACTCTTGAACTCTTGAACTCTTGAACTCTTGAACTCTTGAACTCTTGAACTTTTGAAATTTTGAACTCTTGAACTCTTGAACTCTTGAACTTTTGAACTCTTGAACCCTTGAACTCTTGAACTCTTGAACTCTTGAACTCTTGAACTTTTGAACTCTTGAACTTTTGAACTTTTGAACTCTTGAACTTTTGAACTTTTGAACTCTTGAACTCTTGAACTCTTGAACTCTTGAACTCTTGAACTCTTGAACTCTTGAACTCTTGAACTCTTGAACTCTTGAACTCTTGAACTCTTGAACTCTTGAACTCTTGAACTCTTGAACTTTTGAACTCTTGAACTCTTGAACTCTTGAACTCTTGAACTCTTGAACTCTTGAACTCTTGAACTCTTGAACTTTTGAACTCTTGAACTCTTGAACTCTTGAACTCTTGAACTCGTGAACTCTTGAACTTTTGAACTCTTGAACTCTTGAACTCTTGAACTCTTGAACTCTTGAACTCTTGAACTCTTGAACTCTTGAACTCTTGAACTCTTGAACTCTTGAACTCTTGAACTCTTGAACTTTTGAACTCTTGAACTTTTAGACTTTTGAACTCTTGAACTCTTGAACTCTTGAACTCTTGAACTCTTGAACTCTTGAACTCTTGAACTCTTGAACTCTTGAACTCTTGAACTCTTGAACTTTTGAACTCTTGAACTCTTGAACTCTTGAACTCTTGAACTTTTGAACTCTTGAACTCTTGAACTCTTGAACTCTTGAACTCTTGAACTTTTGAACTCTTGAACTTTTGAACTTTTGAACTCTTGAACTCTTGAACTCTTGAACTCTTAAACTCTTGAACTCTTGAACTCTTGAACTATTGAACTCTTGAACTCTTGAACTCTTGAACTCTTGAACTCTTGAACTCTTGGACTCTTGAACTCTTGAACTTTTGAACTCTTGAACTCTTGAACTCTTGAACTCTTGAACTCTTGAACTCTTGAACTTTTGAAATTTTGAACTCTTGAACTCTTGAACTCTTGAACTTTTGAACTCTTGAACCCTTGAACTCTTGAACTCTTGAACTCTTGAACTCTTGAACTTTTGGACTCTTGAACTCTTGAACTCTTGAACTCTTGAACTCTTGAACTCTTGAACTCTTGAACTCTTGAACTTTTGAACTCTTGAACTTTTGAACTTTTGAACTCTTGAACTTTTGAACTTTTGAACTCTTGAACTCTTGAACTCTTGAACTCTTGAACTCTTGAACTCTTGAACTCTTGAACTCTTGAAATCTTGAACTCTTGAACTCTTGAACTCTTGAACTCTTGAACTCTTGAACTTTTGAACTCTTGAACTCTTGAACTCTTGAACTCTTGAACTTTTGAACTCTTGAACTCTTGAACTCTTGAACTCTTGAACTCTTGAACTTTTGAACTCTTGAACTTTTGAACTTTTGAACTCTTGAACTCTTGAACTCTTGAACTCTTGAACTCTTGAACTCTTGAACTCTTGAACTTTTGAACTCTTGAACTTTTGAACTTTTGAACTCTTGAACTCTTGAACTCTTGAACTCTTGAACTCTTGAACTCTTGAACTCTTGAACTCTTGAACTCTTGAACTTTTGAACTTTTGAACTCTTGAACTCTTGAACTTTTGAACTCTTGAACTCTTGAACTTTTGAACTCTTGAGCTCTTGAACTCTTGAACTTTTGAACTCTTGAACTCTTGAACTCTTGAACTCCTGAACTCTTGAACTCTTGAACTCTTGAACTCTTGAACTCTTGAACTCTTGAACTCTTGAACTCTTGAACTTTTGAACTCTTGAACTCTTGAACTCTTGAACTCTTGAACTCTTGAACTTTTGAACTCTCGTACTCTCGAACTCTTGAACTCTTGAACTCTTGAACTCTTGAACTCTTGAACTCTTGAACTCTTTAACTTTTGAACTCTTGAACTCTTGAACTTTTGAACTCTTGAACTCTTGAACTCTTGAACTTTTGAACTCTTGAACTTTTGAACTCTTGAACTCTTGAACTCTTGAACTCTTGAACTCTTGAACTCTTGAACTTTTGAACTCTTGAACTCTTGAACTCTTGAACTTTTGAACTCTTGAACTCTTGAACTCTTGAACTCTTGAACTCTTGAAATTTTGAACTCTTGAACTCTTGAACTCTTGAACTCTTGAACTCTTGAACTTTTGAACTTTTGAACTCTTGAACTTTTGAACTCTTGAACTCATGAACTTTTGAACTCTTAAACTCTTGAACTTTTGAACTCTTGAACTCTTGAACTCTTGAACTCTTGAACTCTTGAACTTTTGAACTTTTGAACTCTTGAACTCTTGAACTCTTGAACTCTTGAACTCTTGAACTCTTGAAGTCTTGAACTTTTGAACTCTTGAACTTTTGAACTTTTGAACTCTTGAACTCTTGAACTTTAGAACTTTTGAACTCTTGAACTCTTGAACTCTTGAACTCTTGAACTCTTGAAATTTTGAACTCTTGAACTCTTGAACTCTTGAACTCTTGATTTTTTGAACTCTTGAACTCTTGAACTTTTGAACTTTTGAACTCTTGAACTTTTGAACTTTTGAACTCTTGAACTCTTGAACTCTTGAACTTTTGAACTCTTGAGTCTTTGATGTTTTGAGCTCTTGAACCTTTGAACTTTTGAACTCTTGAACCTTTGAACCTTAGAAATTTTGAACCTTTGAACTCTTGAACCTTTGAACTTTTGAACTCTTCAACCTTTGAACCTTTGTACTCTTGAACCTTTGAACTTTTGAACTCCTCTTGAACCTTTGAACTTTTCAAATTTTGAACCTTTGAACTTTTGAACCTTTGAACTCTAGAACTTTTGAAATTTTGAAAAATATTTCGACTGGGACCAAAGCAACTTTAGAAGTTTTAAACACTTTAATAGCTAGCACGAGCACCTATATATTTTGGTCTCATAAATCATAATCCTATTTTAAGACAGTCCATCCGTTGGGATTCGCATGAGATTCGATTGTACTCAGTCGATTAAATTAGGCATTGCGATCTGATTGAGCGAAGGCGTTCCAAAATCTATTTATGGGGCGCCAATTCGAAAACTAATGTAGCGATGATGTTTATTCGGTAGACCATTCAAAAATGCACGAGCGATTAAATAAGCAAAAGTGCCATAATATCTCATGCACACTTTCAAGTTGCACCTCTTCGTTGGCGAACAGCATTGGTTGCAAGACGAAACCGACTGCGAGTTCACTTAGGGCGGACTTTGTTAATTGAGAAGGCAAATGTGTTTGTTTTAATTTATTTAATTTTTTTGTATGTCAAATTCAAATTGAATTTTGTCGAGTTTTTTTTTTGATTGGAAAAATATCGCCCCCACGTTTTTTAGGGTCAGAAAGGTCATTTGAGTTGACATCGCTGGGCTATTTTCTGCAACTGCAACTTTATCCCGGATTGAACTTAGTTGCAAGAGGCGGTTTCTGAATTGGAGTAGGAGCACAGGCAAATATAGTTGCACTTGCAACATTCAATTTCCAACTTTTCAAAGTCATTTATAGAGAGTCTCAGTGTCTCTGGAGGTGAACTCATTTTAAGATATATGATGATGGCTGGTTATAGGTATACATGATTGGAACTGGAAGTAGAGTTCGCGATAGACTGATATCTTAACATAAGTATATTATGTTGGAATTCAGAGATTCGTTTTTGAATTTGAATACACGCTTTGAGAAATACTATTGCTTAACTATTTAGCTCGAAACTGAATATAAGATATTGTTCGGGATGTAAGCAGTACTTGGTTTTTAAAGTTGTTTCCCGATCGAAAAGGGAGTTTTCGAGAAGTACCGTTACCAATTGGGATAACGTGCAAAGTAAAAAGCGGCCCGAACTGTAAGCCATTGGAATGACATCCCAAATTGCAACACACCAAAAAGCTATATGTAGATCGTTCAAAAGAGCTCTTAAACCATAAAAGGGATGGCACTCGAAGGTAGACTACGGGTCACTTCACTCCCTTACACAAAATAGGTCTAATTTCAGAGATCAAAGGATATCTCTGCTAAATGTCCTCAAAACCACTGTAGGTTCATGCACTCTGCAAAACGAGTGTCTCTTCTTCAAATATTACCTGAAGAGCTACGAGATCTTTCCACCAGAGGGACTCTAAAGTTGAATTGAAAATCATTTGGTCGGTCAAAATTCCGCTCAACAATAAATTCTGCCATCGGGAATTATTTCAGTGTCCTCAGGTGAAATTCTATGCCTGTACCTATAAGTTTGTGGAAAATACCGCCACAATGCGTTTGCAAAATTAAAGTGCCTCAAATTGATTGCTGGTGATGGTGACACGCTCTTATTATAGCCTGCATCAAGTCAATTGCATCACCATTCCCTCGAGACAGACCGAAATGACATGCGATTTGCGGCGAAAATTCCAAACAAACAACCCAAATAATCACTCGAAATAGGTCATATAAAGTTTACCGTCACAATCGCAATCATGGCTCTCCCCACCGGCACTTTGAATTAATTTTCAACAATTTAAGGATGACAATTATATAAAGTGGTTTATCGTGAGTCACGTCACACTGCTACAGCAATACAACTCGCATTTGACATGTCATGTCGACATGACGGCGATTATGTTCAGCGGCCAAAAGAGAAAAGAATATAACATCTCAACTTACCGTTACCGTAGGTACCTTATTCACGCCGACAGCTGGAATTGAAATTCAACGCCTACTCGAGCATGCTTCAACAATTGCCACGGGGCTAACACAGACCCATCACATCACACTGCCATTTCCATCAAGGACATGATTATTATGCGACTTGAAGTGTGGAAGAGAGTCCTCATTGCTCATTCCCCAAGCGGCATACTCGACTCAAAGACATTGCGGTGTCCGTGGCTCGTTTAATCGATTGAAATTGTTTCACTATCGCGCTCCCAAAAAGACCATCGATGATGTCCCGGAATAATCACTTAATTCAAGAAGCAGGCCGTCGCATGATTTTCTTTTTTTTTATGGAACGCAATAAAGTCGGGGCCAAAAAAAAAAAAAAAACACACTTCTTCTGAGTTTATTAATCAAAGGCGCCTTTGGTACGATTTATGGGAAACGAAATGAAATCCCTTTCCATTCGGACGGCTGCTGGCTGTTGCGTTTTTTATTGGTGCAACACATAAAACCAAAAGGAAAAAAGAACACAAAAAACGATACAATCGGAAGGAGTAGGGAAACTTTTCCGGTCAGAGAAGATGAGTTAATTTTATATCCGGAGGGGGAACGGTTCGGCCTTAAGTGCCGGCATTTAAATTCATTGCGGCCGCCATAAAAGTGTTAGCGGCTCAGGCCACCATGGTAAGTGCATGCACACAAGCGATTTTTTTTTTTTACCAAAGTAGTTTGTTGTTTTGTATTTTTTTATTTTAGCTGAGCAGTGTAGGTTTTTTATTTTAGTGGAGTCGGCTTAAAATTAGTAGTAGCGAATTGTGCTTCGGAATTAAAAGGGGAGGTGCCGGCGCCTGGGTGTAGTTTGGCGTCGAACGAGTCTCTTGCTCGGTGATAGCGGACTACTTTGAAATAATTGTCTGGCCGTACTTTTGCTGGAGCGGAAATGGTGTCGGAGGGTAATGCAGGCTTACAGAGATTTTGATTGAATTTATAGCTTTAGCTTTTTCCAGAGCAAGTGGAAATTACGTCGCATTTTTTCTTGAACTTTATTTTGGTTTAGCAAGTGAAAGTACAGACAAATTTTGTCTGGCAAGTATGGAAATTAGAAGGAGAGGACAATTAACGCCAATAGAAGTTGATGTTGAGGGCCTTCCTTGAGGTTGTAGCTTCCAGGGGATCTGACAGAAATGGACACGAATCGGCCAGACGATTATTTTTATATGAAATCTCCACCTTGGAATTTTCTTTTGCTCAGCCGAGTGACTCTTAGAAGAGCTGATCCGTTATTGAACTACACGCAACATGGACAAAGTGTGTAGGCAGTGCCCTCGAGTCTTTCGCCGTTTGCAAACTATCCAAAGCCTGGGTAAAACTAATTAACAATTAAATTGCCTTTTTTGACAGCCAGCTCAAAATTTGGTGTATTTCTAAACTTCCCTCCCAACCCTCAAGGTATTACAATCTGTCAGCTGAATCCTCTGGATATCGGTGAAATGGATTTCCATTCGATATTACGCCCGACATCCATTGGCACTTGCCAGAGGATGCACTGCAAATGCATAATACTGAAAAAATTATTGCATCCAATGGAGGGAGACAGCCAGTGATACTGTGGGGCACTTGCCAGCTCGCTATTTACCCAAAGCCTCGTGGCATAAGTGAGTCGGAGTGTCATTGCGAACTAATAGCCGATTTAACTAAAGCGAATCGATGTGCAGGACGGGATAGGACTTCAATTGCAAATGCATTTCGGATTTAATGCGATTAAATTAAACCGAAGCCACGAAGTCTGCGATGAAGCTTGTGTGGGAGATGCAAATTCTGCTATGTATCTATGTTGACATAGTCCTGGATCTGAAAAATGGAATGTGTGCGGGATTCTGTGTGTGTGTGCAGTAGATAGGGCCATCTCTCTAGCAACATTTTTGACTTTTAAGTGCGGGGTTGTAGTAGACCCCATTGGCTTGAAATGGCCAAGCAATTTGATCCCAGAGGCAGGGCACACGCACACCCTCGCTATTGTGTCAAATATTTTTGTAATTCACAATTTCACGCGGATTCACTGTTAAGGGGCGCAACTTTCTTTGCAATTAACTTAGGACACATTGTCAGTCAAGAGTGCAAGTGCCGTGTCCTGTTACACGGGAAGAAATTTACATTCACCCAGGGGATTCCATGTTCCATACACTCTCAACTTTCATAAAACTAATTGAACGTAACCAACAAACAGGCCGGAAAGCAACAACGCAACGGCGAATTAATAAAAAAAGGTAGTCCGTCCATTTAAACGCATCGAGTTGGTGTGACATTTTGACTGACAGTCGCCCTTTGTATCAGTCAACCAGCCGCAGGCAATGTTTCAAATGACAAGCTAGCATAAAAAGAAAATAACCCAACCCAGAGTAGAGATTAGCCAAATCCGCCACCCCATCTCCCAACTGTGCACACATAGTCTGTGACATGACTGGCAATAAACAGGGATTACAAGTGCTGTTTTATGCAACCCCCGGCTGCGAGAAGGTAAACGCACATTTGCCGTACATCGCACCCCGCAACCCATTGCGTTCTTCAGGTGAAGTTCCTGCAGAAATGGGGTGTACAGGAGCAACTCCTTCGGGATGAGAAAACAAAAAGCAGAAAAAAAATATATATCTAACTCGCAGCTAAAATTCCTGTTTCCCTTTTGTGCGGCAGGGGTGTGGAGATGATTGTTTGTTTGGCAGAGTGGCTTATACCCACTTTAGGAAATATGTTGGTCGTAGGAAAATATCCTGCGTTGTGTTTTTTTTTTTTGCCTTTATATTATCATGCTCCTCTGCTCGTCTGCACTCTAACGCAGGAGGATTTTAAATGGAGCGAAAGGATTTCTCTGTATAGCTTCCGCAAGGATAAAGTGTTGAAACTACTCTCGACATAACTTTCCATTATCAAGAGTTCCAGACTGGTGCACACGTCAGTTGTGCGGTTGGGGTTTGTTGGCCGGGACGACAACGGGTGAATTCTGTAATTGACAGCACAGTCATTTATGTGCTTGCTGCAGTAGCAGTCGACCAGTCGATCAAGGAATGCTGAATTGAGTTGAGCAGTGAGTGCAGACGAGAAGGTAAGTCGAGCCAAATTGCTGACATTGCAAGATTAACAAGAGTGGACATGGACATGGACAGGACCTGCCACAGTATGGTAGATTATTGCCAATTCTACAGACAGCTGTATCGATGCGATACTGCTTGACGTTTAATTGGTAAAACGAGATGAAAAGTGGAATCAATTGTTAAGTGGATTACGGATCCGAAACTATTTGCAAAAATAAAAAAAAGAAATAAAAATACAATTACTGCCAAGCGAATGCAGACGGTCCGGACATAGCCCACAGCTGGTGTTTCGCGTTCATTTTTCCACTCTCTCTCTATCTCCATTGAGTGCCATTGCAAATTGAATCTGTCACATCCAGTGACACTTTGGCCGAAGAAAGCGCACCCGCCTATCCGTGTATAGTTCAACTGGGGGTCATGTTGACACGATTTGGAGAGTTCCTTTTCCTTTGTGCGCGCGAGCTCAACGGCTAACAGCAGCTGTGAGTTTCGTTTCGAGTGATAAAGTGCTCTGATTGAAAAACACGTGACCATTGAGGTGTGACATTGCCCAACCAAATGGCACACTTCCGGTGCGACACGTTGATATTTTCTCTTCATTTGCATATTGCTGCGGATTGATTTTGTTTGTTTGGGTCTTTTTTTTGCGTTAAAATTGAACACGGGAAGGAAAAAAAATTACTGGCCGCTCATATACTCGTGCTTCGTGGTATCAAACTATTAGACCACATCTACCGCTCCTGAAAATGTATGCGGGTGGCGTAAACACGTTTTTGGCAGTCCAACTGGAAAATTGTAAAACTCAATCTGAGTTCTGAGTGTTTGTGTTTCTTTTTTGTATAGTTTTTAATTCCGGTGTCTATATGGAAGGACGAAATAGAAAACTCAACGACCCGCAAGCGGTTGGCACTGCCCCGGGGAATGAATTTAATTCCGACTATGTTCGGCTCGGGGGAATTTAATCAAATCGAGTTTCATTACATGTGGTGTTGAGTGTTTATGAAGAGCTGTCAAAGTGTGGTTGTACCTAGATTTTCAGATGCAGATGTTGGACTTTAGGAGCGAGCTATCGTTTATAAAGGAAAGGGATGTGCGCCCTATCTCTGCATTTTGTGGGTTTCTGGGAACCGATTGGGGGGCACTTGGGTTGCATCCTTTGAATTTGAATCAGTCGCTGTACCTTCCATCTCTTGGTGGGATTTTGAGTTCGACTGGACGTAGGTACCTAGTAACTCCTCAGGTAGAGTTGAATTTGGCAAGGACAAAGGAGCGCGACACGATACACAAACAAATTCAAGGCTAAGGATAGACAACGCGATGATTTCAGAAGATCTATGTATATTCATCTTAAAAGTTTCTAAATCAAAATGGGAAAAGTCTCGAATATCTTTCAAGCCGCAGGTATTTTTCTTTAATCTGCAACGAAAAAGTCAGTCCGACAGTCACAGTAAAAATTGATAAACTGATTTACAGTCTTTAGTGCTTTCCGTAACTAGCTTTACAGTGGTCGACTTCTTCTTTGTTTAAACAAAAAGAAAATGAAAAAGATGTTTAAACAAAGAAAAAGTTGACCCCTGTCATGTGAACGACATTTCCGCAATTTTAACACATTGGCGTATGTAAAGGGTGATTTTTTAGCTGGTTTGGTTTTGGCAACACTGGTTTTGACAGCTGACGTGTGTTTAGTACCTTGTGTCACTGTCAAACAGCTTCAGTTTGGTTTGCAATTTAACCATGGATCGTCTTACAAATGAACAACGCTTGCAAATTATTGAATTTTACTATCAAAATTCGTGCTCGGTTCGAAATGTTCATCGCGCGCTGCTTCCATTTTATGATCGGCATTCTCGACCTTCTGAGCAATCTATTCGGAAGATTGTGACCAAATTTCGCACCAAATTTACTTTGTTGGACATTAAACCACCAACACGTTTACGTACTGTGCGTAGTGAAGAAAATATTGCGGCCGTATCAGCTAGTGTGACAGAAGACCGCGAAATTCGGCGCCGTTCCCAGCAGTTAGGCCTTTGTTACAGCACTACGTGGAAAATTTTGCGGAAGGATTTGGGCGTAAAGCCTTTTAAGATACAGCTGGTGCAAGAACTAAAGCCAGCCGACCTACCACAACGCCGAATTTTTGGTGAATGGGCTCTTGGAAAGCTGGCCGAGGATCCGCTTTTTTATCGAAAAATTGTGTTCAGCGATGAGGCTCATTTTTGGTTGAATGGGTACGCAAATAAGCAAAATTGCCGCATTTGGAGTGAAGATCAGCCAGAAGCATTGCAACAGCTACCAATGCATCCCGAAAAAGCCACTGTTTGGTGCGGTTTATGGGCCGGCGGCATTATTGGGCCATATTTCTTCAAAGATGATGCGAATCGCAGCGTTACTGTCAATGGTGAACGCTACCGAGCGATGATAACAAACTTTTTTTTGCCCGAAATGGAAGTTCTTGACTTGCATGATATGTGGTTTCAACAAGACGGTGCCACATGCCACACAGCACGCGAAACAATGGCGCAATTGCGAGGCGAGTTTGGTGAACAGTTAATTTCACGTTTCGGGCCGGTCAATTGGCCGCCTAGATCGTGCGATTTGACACCATTAGATTATTTTTTGTGGGGGTATGCCAAGGCTAATGTGTATAGGGACAAGCCCGCTTCGATTGACGCACTGGAAGCCAACATCCATGCATTCATTCGTGAGATACCGGCCGATATGTGTGAAAGAGTATGCCAAAATTGGACTCAGCGGATGGGCTACCTGAGACGCAGCCGCGGTCAACATTTGCATGAATTATTATCTTTAAACATTAAATTGCAAGGTTCAAACTATCGATTCAAATAAATATTTCATTCATTTTTTCGAATTTTTTGTGTTTTTTTTTTTAAAAAAAGTTCTAAACCTCTTAAAAAATCACCCTTTACTAGTGATGGGCACTATCGAATGAATGCGGCTATCGATAGTTAGTAACTGAATAACTTCGACTATCGAATGATTTTTTTCATTCATTCATTCAGTTCAAATGAGTAAAGCCAACTTACGTTTTTTTAGGATCTCTTTGGAACGAGTATATTTCAAATAAATAAACCAAACCGAGTAAATTTCAAATAGAAAAATTTGCCCATAAGAATCAGACATCTACTTAAAGTCAAATTCAAACGTCATTCATCAATCCATTTATAACCCAAGAATAAACACTCCAATTAAAAATCAATTCAAGAACAATCGCGTTAAAAGTTGTAGAATATTATAACCAAGCACACAAAACAAAATAATCACACAACTATCCAATAATAAGACAATATCTGAAAAATTAAGACAACGCGCAATAATTGTAATAAGTATATTATAATAATACGCACTTCTATATATAAAAAGCTAAATATCGACAGGAAAAAGTAAATCATTCAAGCAAGCGCACCCACTATCGAAAAAAAATAGTAATTGAACGAGAAAATCATTCATTCAAACCTGCTATCGAATGAAAATAGTAGTTGAACGAAAAGTTGAATGAACGAATGGAATCGTTCAAGAAGTAGAGTAGTTGAATAACTTTTCGTTCATTAGGTACTATTTTTTCAACTACTATCGAATGAACGAATTTTGAGCAACTATCGAATAAGTCGATAGTTTTTATTCGATAGTCCCCAACACTAGTATGTACCTAAACATTGAATAAAAACAATCGGTATTCCAAGCGTGTCAAAGCACCACATGTGTAAACCCGGACTTTGTGGTTGTTATTTCCTTTTCAAACGAACTGTGTTCTTGCGTACATTTCCGAAATAGTGCTCCAGACCAGAGTGCGGTTTGATGTTGCCGCAGAATTAGCTGTAGATTTTATCGAAAACATAATAATTATGAACCCCCCCCTCATTTACAAAGGCCCCATAACAATTGCCCGGATGTCCATTAAAGACGGGGGAACGAAATTCACAAAGCAAACACGTGCTTCCCCTAACCACACCATCCAGCATCAAATTGACTTAATGAACCATAGTCGAAAAAATATCTGCTAGCAATCAACCCAAACAAGGGTGGACCATCACAGTCCGATGGAGGAAGCAGAGAGTACGAGTAAAGGAGGGAAGCAATTTAAAAAAAAATAATCGATCAATTACGCCACATTTACACCAGGCGCTCAGCGAATGCAGCCCACAATATTGTCCCAAGAAATCCGTCCCCCTCCAGAAATAGGCAGGCACATTTCCCCCGCGAGAGTGAAGAGATTCAAACTTTTCTAATACTTTCTTATGTCAGAAAAGAAAAGAGATGTCCGCCAACTGCTGCACTCGTGTGCGATCGTCAATTTCGGAGGAAAAACCAAATTACATCGGTTTCGGGTATTGGGTGTAAAGTATACCTGCTGAGAATGATGGTCGTTTGTTCCTCCGTCTAGCACCTAATTTCGTTCTCGAAAATCAACATCAAATAGATCGAGTTGGTTTTTGGGAAAAGTGCGCAATGTAACAGAAATTCAACAACACCCATCAATGGTGTGGTGAATCAGGGGAAAAAAAACAACCTAGTGAAACCACTGATGGCCTGGTAGGTATTCCAACCTAGCACTTGATTTTGTTTTCGATTAATCTCCTCGGCTTCACGGGCCACTCTACCACTTACGAGTATTTGCTTACACTATTGTCATTCGTCGCTGCTGATGCCTAATCCCATTTGGAGGGAGGGGAATCGTCTTCATCAGTAAAAGAGTGAAAGAGAAGCAAAGAAGAGACGAACAAGTAAATTTTGGAGTGAATTTGGTGGCCGCGCCTACCTGCTGGAAATTCTGTCGGCCCGTGATGCATCTGACACTGGGGATGTTGTCGAAAATGGTTTTCGATTTTGATGCACACACGCTCTTTCTGCTGTCAGCTATATACTTCCTAAAGTGAGTGAGTCGTGAGTTGTATTCAAATGGAGAAAGTATGGAAAGTAAAATGTTTGAAAATATCAGCGACCGACGCCTGTTAAAAATGCAGTTGGCCTGGTGTTTTGACTCTAAAGACGATCACTTGTTAGGGACGGTTGATCGATGTTGCGACTCACTCCCACGTGCCAAAGGAGATCATTTTTCAAATTTAAATGATCTGATGCGAACTGCGGTATGCCTACTGGAAATTCGTTTACCCTGGTGCTTCAGCATGTGGAGTGACTTTGTTTTTAGAAAAACTTATCTGTCACAAGCATAAATGTCACATTAATGACAGAATGTGCGGCCAAGTAAGTTTCCATTGCAAAAATAATATTTTTATGGTTTTAATTGATCTAGAAAAATTAACCAAATTATGAAAGGTACTAGGCGAGCAGGAATTTGTGGAAAGGTGGAGAAAGACAGAACGAAACGAAACACTTTCCGAATAGAGTTGGGAGAGAGTGAAAGTGAAAGTGAAAGTGAAAGTCGGACGTCGGACCTCGGACAATATACGAAATTGAATTTTCGAGTATCAGGTGAGATCATCAGTGGAAGATATTGTGAGGAGACTGTGGAATGCATTACTAGGTAAGGTGCTGCGCTGCTAATAGTTTCGGGCAGAGACAATACTGAGACCACCAACTTCGGCCGATTTCCCGTTATTTAGCCTGCAAGCTATATTTTTACGGAGTGGTCACTATTCCGTGCGCTAGTATTGGTACAAAGAAATTCGAATTGACAAATATCACGTAACTTCAAAAATTCTGAGTCACCAGCACACTCGCAAAAAATGTGAGACGCTTCCGCTGCGGGCAAAGTTGCTGGCAGTGTTCATAGAATTGTGTCCGTTAAATTTGAAATTATTCGTTACGTGTGAAGAGTATTTATTTTAAGGAATAAGTGTACATTTGCTTAAAATATTTATGAAAGATGAACTATGTAGATTAGAACATTTTGAACACGAAATCGAAGTTGATGATATCCAAAAGCGGAAAATACACAACCATGTTTGTCCTAATATATTTCTAGTATATAAATTATATATTTTAGATAGTTTTGCTAACCAAACAAATCAAATTATTCGCCTTTTAACAATTTATAATAACTAACCAATGGCGTTCAGTAATGAAAAAATGTGTTATTTCCGAACTCTTTCACATTTCCCCACGGCTGCCGCAATTGGCAGCATTTATTTTTGTATTTTTTGTATATTTTTGCATGTCACACGGATTCTTTTTTGACATAACACCGATAGGAAAACAAAATGGCGAATTGGAAGAAAAAACTGAGGGGGCCAGCGGCAAGAGAATTGTGAGTTGGGGGTCTCAGTATGATTTGTCTATGGTTGTGGGTCTTTCTGTGTTTTATCGATTATTTATCGAGTCCAGCTGTGTTTTCAGTACCTAGTGGTGTTGCAATAAATGCATGGTATCAAAATAGCGTCTTGGGTCGCGAAAGAAGGGTTCGGAATATCTACTTCTCTAAGCAAGCAAGTAGATCGTATGCATTTTAAAGGTAACTCTAATTGAATTGATGATAATTGAAGTCCAGAAATAGCTACTTTGTGGAATATTTAAGTGTTCTGGGAGATGGTAACTAAAGGACGGTTCAAATACAGATTCCTTTGCATGAAATATTGTCAAAGAAATGAAGCTCTTTCCCCCGCTCTCCATTTCTCTTTCAGACAGTAGCATATTTCCGAAGACCAAAACATAATAAATCCCTTGACCATTGACCAACTTTTGGGAAAAATTGCAGACTTGTGTCAAAAGTGAGTGCTGCCCATAGGAAGAACGGTTGAAAACAACCTCAGTTTGTGAAAATGGATTATGAACAACACTGACGGTCCACGAAGTCGTACAGTGCGAACCGAAGAAAATGAAAATGCAGCTGAAAACGCAATTTCGGTCAACGGTGAGCCCGAGCCACGATTATCAAATTTTTGTGGGATGCAATCGAAAAGATACTAATAACCATTCATAGTGGCCAGGCGAAATTTTTCGAACTCACAATGGCAACATTTTCCATACAAAATTGCATATTGTGACTTACGAAATGTATAAGGTGAAGCTTAAAAATGATTATTCGTCAATCGTAAGGCCCATTGACCTGAACTATTTTTGCTTTCAATGGGATGGCGCAACACACCATTTAGGGCATCAAATAATCGATCGAATTTCGGTATAGCTTTGGACGTCACAGAGCTTCGATTTGACGCCATAAGACTATTTTTGTGTTGGCCTTTAAAGACCGATATTATACGAACAATCCAAAGTATCGCTTAAGACCAAGGTCCTGGGTCGGCATTCTGTAAGGCGAAACGTTCAAACGTTTTCGTGTGCACGACAAAATTTGATTGTGTAACATATGGCAAATCATTCGTGCGCACGAAAACGTTTGATCGTTTCGCCTTACAGAATCTGGCCCCTGGAAAATTGGGTTTAGAGGATGCAGAGACGCCGCCGAGGCACCCACATGAGTAAAATCGTGTTCCGTATAGTTGACTGGAGGCTGAATACATTCGCACATCTTTTGCCCAAACTTTTACCTGGTTGGAAACCCTTCCAGGTGAACTTTACCACATTTACGCGGCTCTAGACCACTTGTACTTGTGATGCCTTTAATGGGCAAAGGGCTTATTTTCTTCACACTGTTTGCCTTCTGTGTTTTCTGACATCTTCAGAAACCTGTGAAGGTTAGGAAGAAAGACATCAGAAAAGTCCTATAGTTGTAGCAAGGAGGCAGTAGCTTCATTCTACTCTATTCTGTTTTTTAAGCGACCGATATACAGTCATTGGCAGAGGCGGTGAGGTGGATATCCTCGTCTCTCTCCGCAGCCTCACCACACACTCGTATTAACTTCGTTTAGATTTAATTTTATTTAAAAAAAATTGTTTCTTACAACGTTGTGACCCTTCAGAGTCGCTCCCAATATAGAAAGCAATGGTCAATCAAACAAGAAGGACTTCAGCGATATATCGCAGGTACTTACAAGGAAGTTACTTTGGATGATTTGTTGGAAGTGTTACCACGGTTGCCACTTGCAAAAAAAAATTAGCTACCAAAATTGGAAAAAAAAGTTACCAGACCAAGATAAAATTTACCAAAAATCTTGAGACGTTGATAAAACGCAAAGAGAAGAAATAACATACATTGAGTATAGCAGTATTGAGTCAATGTGAAAATGCCTTATCAATCACTATCCTAAGACTTTTCTCTGATTTACGAACATAATTTAAAAAAAACTTAGTCAGTCTTTAAGTAGTTAAGCAACCACTACTTTATAAAATAAAATAAATAAGACTGACTGACTGGCTGACCAAAAGCATGATTTTCTAAGCTCAAAATCTTTTATTTGATTTTTAAAATAATTGCTTGTTAAAAAGAACAAAAATGTATAAAACATAAGACTTTTCAATACAATGAGGAACGTAGTAGGAACTTTGTCAGTCTTGAAACAATTAAACAACATCAACAACGTTGTGCACAAAATTACCATTTGCCAGAAGGTATGAGATCATCTACCATTTCCGAGCCTTTTTTCTAATAACAAACCTTTAACAAATTAGAGTTTTATGTCTGCAAACAAATAATATGATTAACTAACTAATCCATATCTCAATGTAGCTATAAACAGAGGCAGAAAATATTTCGAAGTTCACCATTCTGTCAAAAGAAGAAAATGAATGCATTCAGTAATTTTTTGAACAAAACAGGTTTCCATTGCAAATGCAATGTTTCACTCAGAAACAGTAAGGCAGCATTTAAATGAATTGATATCGAGTTCGTATTTTTGGTGCTCCTGCTCAAAAAGTTACCAAAACCAGATAAAAATTACCAAATTACCAAAACTCAAAAAGCTGAACAAAAATTACCAAAGTGTTACTGCCCGTTTCTATTTTTTTCTCACGTGCCAATTGACGTACAAAGTTGGAAAGCCGTAATTTTGTAAGGAGAACATTACGGTCTACGTTCTTCGCTTGCAGTAGCGTACGCAGGATTTTTTTTCGGGGACGGGCTGAGATTTAATTTGTGATGAAACTTTTACTAATGGAAACCAAAGAATTTTTCCAAACACTCTGAGCTGTTGGGCTAGATGTTTGTGGGGGAGCGAAAGACCCTGAGCCCCCCCCCGCTTGTCCATTTCCTTAACAACGTAGAATGTTTGTTTGGCAAATTGCCAAACCAAATTTCCTCATTTGATAAGTTCACAAGTCAATTCGCGGAGGAGTTTCCCACACCATTTCCACGAAAAATAAATTTGGTCCTGTCTAACTGCAGCCACTCATACATTTTCCTAATTGCTCTCGTAATTCACTCTACTGGGACTCGTACTCGAAAAACACCCTGTATTTGGCGTCTTTAGATGGAATTATTAATCGCCCACAATCATTCATTTGTCAAAGGGATTATTCACGTAGTTGTATAGGCGCCTTACAAACACCATCCACGTCCCGCACCCGACCATCATCATCGTCGTATCAAGCGGAGCGCGGATCTATTAATTACAAAGAGTTCTCTTAATTCTGCCATTTCGATTGAGATTTCCTTTCTCGTTCGGTTCGTCTTCCTGACGCGTTCGCTGCTGCCTCGAAGGATTATTTCCGCTTAACGCTGCTAAAGGCTATCAAAAACACACATGCTTATACAAACATATCACCCATCCCCAGTTGCTTGTTGTATCGGGTGTGGCAGTCTAATGAACAGCAACACAAGCGTTGTCAACATCATACACATCCTCATTAAAGCGAGCGACTTAAAGGATTCTCGCGCTGTGCCAGAGCCATCCTTAGCCGACATCTTGGAGTATGGATATATAGTGTATCTTCAACCGACAGATAGATGATACACGAAAGCAAAAAAAATTTGAAATTCACCAAAAATTCTACTTGTCGATGGGATGAGCAAACTCTGCGCAGGATGAGCAGTTAGTCAGACACAGGAACATCGCCTCGATTGGGATTTTCGTCGTGTTTCTCCATTCGAAGAGAAAATGTCTGACAAATTATTGCAATCCCTCAAGTGGGAGTTATGGAATGCGCGCTCGGAATGAGTGAAAGGATACATGCTTTGTTGTAGAATTTTGTTGCGGACGGGGGGCTTGGGTAAATTGGTAAATCTGGCCACAAGACGAAATGAAAAATGATTCCCTAAGTGCATGAAGAGTGCATTGGAGTCCTTTCAAATGGGGGCGGGATGGAATGGAACAGCAGTGCACGTTGCTTGGATAGAAGAAATGTTAATAAGTTTAGCAATCCATCAAGCGGGATGGATAAACACACACTCAAAGGACTAAGCTATCAAGATGAAAGTTTGCAATTCGTCGGGATTGTGCAGCCAAGATGGATGGTTTTCTTGGTTGATTTTTATAGCGAATTCCAAGTGCAGTTTGGTATTAAATTAACTTTTGAAGGCGGGGTTTTTTTCTTCTAAAGACTTGAATTGTCAGAGTCTTCAAGTTGGAAAAAACTTTAAAAAACGTGGTGGGGAATTTTTTTATGTGTGCAAATAGGATAATGAACTGACAGACAGTGGCGCTCAATCAAGTGGTTGATCGATACTGCTGTTCTACTTAATTCAGTTGTCTTCGCTTAAGTACTTGCATACTTAGTGGCGCTGAAGTTAAAAATTTTATCTGTGGCTTGGAAGGTTACACTTTTCACTTTTGTCTCTGCACACCATCACAGAACTGAGTTTAAATTTATAGAATCCCCAGGTAGCGCGGTCTTTGGAAGATGTTATTGTTCCTTTCTTTAAAAAACTACCTTTCACTGGCGCACTTTAAGTTGGTTAGGGTCTCCCTCCATTTGCGCGCGCCACTTAAAACAAAGTGTACAAAATTGTTTCCTCTCGGTTTGTAGCTAAGACTGAAGCTCTAAAAGTCTCACCAATCTTACCTGACACACTAAGTTTCAAATCGCTTTAAAGAATATTTTAAAATAATTCTTACGTAATCGCGATTTTTTATTAAATTTATTATATTCAACAAATGTGACAAAAAGTGGCAGAAAAAAATAAAAAAACATCGCTTTAAAAACTATTTAAAATAATTCGTCCGTAATTGCGATTATTTAATAAATTAATATTATTCATCTTAAGAAACTAAAAGCTATTGAAAACCGCCAAAAAATAAATTTTATTTTCAATAATGCTGCTTTTGTTTTTAAACTACATAAATTAAAAATAATTCTTTTAAGATTTCTTCTAAGATTTTTTTAATAAATTAATAAAAGTCAACTAAAGTGACTAAAAGTGGAATGAAAACCCAAAAAAAGTATTTTTTTTTTTTCAAAAAGTTTCAAATCACTTTAAAAACTATTTAAAATAATTCGTCAATTGCGATTATTTAATAAATTTATAACATTCAACTAAAGTGACTAAAATTGGGTGAAAAACCAAAAATTGTTTTTTTTTTCAAAAAGTTTCATATCACTTTAAAAGCTATTTAAAATAATTCGTCCGTAATTGCGATTATTTAATAAATAAATAACATTTAACTAAAATTACTAAAAGTGGGTGAAAACCCCAGAAAAGTATTTTTTCTTAAAAATGTTTCAAATCATTTTAAAAACTATTTAAAATAATTTTTGTGTATTCGCGATTATTTAATAAATAAATAACATTCAACTAAAGTCACTAAAAGTGGAATGAAAACCCAAAAAAGTATTTTTTTTTTTTCAAAAAGTTTCAAATCACTTTAAAAACTATTTAAAATAATTCGTCAATTGCGATTATTTAATAAATTTATAACATTCAACTAAAGTGACTAAAATTGGGTGAAAAACCAAAAATTGTTTTTTTTTTCAAAAAGTTTCATATCACTTTAAAAGCTATTTAAAATAATTCGTCCGTAATTGCGATTATTTAATAAATAAATAACATTTAACTAAAATTACTAAAAGTGGGTGAAAACCCCAGAAAAGTATTTTTTCTTAAAAATGTTTCAAATCATTTTAAAAACTATTTAAAATAATTTTTGTGTATTCGCGATTATTTAATAAATAAATAACATTCAACTAAAGTCACTAAAAGTGGAATGAAAACCCAAAAAAGTATTTTTTTTTTCAAAAAGTTTAAAATCACTTTAAAAACTATTTAAAATAATTCGTCAATTGCGATTATTTAATAAATAAATAACATTCAACTAAAGTGACTAAAAGTGGGTGAGAACCCAAAAAGTATTTTATTTTTTTCAAAAAGTTTCAAATCACTTTAAAAACTATTTAAAATAATTCGTCAATTGCGATTATTTAATAAATTTATAACATTCAGCTAAAGTGACTAAAATTGGGTGAAAAACCAAAAATTGTTTTTTTTTCAAAAAGTTTCATATCACTTTAAAAGCTATTTAAAATAATTCGTCCGTAATTGCGATTATTTAATAAATAAATAACATTTAACTAAAATTACTAAAAGTGGGTGAAAACCCCAGAAAAGTATTTTTTCTTAAAAATGTTTCAAATCATTTTAAAAACTATTTAAAATAATTTTTGTGTATTCGCGATTATTTAATAAATAAATAACATTCAACTAAAGTCACTAAAAGTGGAATGAAAACCCAAAAAAGTATTTTTTTTTCAAAAAGTTTCAAATCACTTTAAAAACTATTTAAAATAATTCGTCAATTGCGATTATTTAATAAATTTATAACATTCAACTAAAGTGACTAAAATTGGGTGAAAAACCAAAAATTGTTTTTTTTTCAAAAAGTTTCATATCACTTTAAAAGCTATTTAAAATAATTCGTCCGTAATTGCGATTATTTAATAAATAAATAACATTTAACTAAAATTACTAAAAGTGGGTGAAAACCCCAGAAAAGTATTTTTTCTTAAAAATGTTTCAAATCATTTTAAAAACTATTTAAAATAATTTTTGTGTATTCGCGATTATTTAATAAATAAATAACATTCAACTAAAGTCACTAAAAGTGGAATGAAAACCCAAAAAAGTATTTTTTTTTCAAAAAGTTTCAAATCACTTTAAAAACTATTTAAAATAATTCGTCAATTGCGATTATTTAATAAATTTATAACATTCAACTAAAGTGACTAAAATTGGGTGAAAAACCAAAAATTGTTTTTTTTTCAAAAAGTTTCATATCACTTTAAAAGCTATTTAAAATAATTCGTCCGTAATTGCGATTATTTAATAAATAAATAACATTTAACTAAAATTACTAAAAGTGGGTGAAAACCCCAGAAAAGTATTTTTTCTTAAAAATGTTTCAAATCATTTTAAAAACTATTTAAAATAATTTTTGTGTATTCGCGATTATTTAATAAATAAATAACATTCAACTAAAGTCACTAAAAGTGGAATGAAAACCCAAAAAAGTATTTTTTTTTTCAAAAAGTTTAAAATCACTTTAAAAACTATTTAAAATAATTCGTCAATTGCGATTATTTAATAAATTTATAACATTCAGCTAAAGTGACTAAAATTGGGTGAAAAACCAAAAATTGTTTTTTTTTCAAAAAGTTTCATATCACTTTAAAAGCTATTTAAAATAATTCGTCCGTAATTGCGATTATTTAATAAATAAATAACATTTAACTAAAATTACTAAAAGTGGGTGAAAACCCCAGAAAAGTATTTTTTCTTAAAAATGTTTCAAATCATTTTAAAAACTATTTAAAATAATTTTTGTGTATTCGCGATTATTTAATAAATAAATAACATTCAACTAAAGTCACTAAAAGTGGAATGAAAACCCAAAAAAGTATTTTTTTTTCAAAAAGTTTCAAATCACTTTAAAAACTATTTAAAATAATTCGTCAATTGCGATTATTTAATAAATTTATAACATTCAACTAAAGTGACTAAAATTGGGTGAAAAACCAAAAATTGTTTTTTTTTCAAAAAGTTTCATATCACTTTAAAAGCTATTTAAAATAATTCGTCCGTAATTGCGATTATTTAATAAATAAATAACATTTAACTAAAATTACTAAAAGTGGGTGAAAACCCCAGAAAAGTATTTTTTCTTAAAAATGTTTCAAATCATTTTAAAAACTATTTAAAATAATTTTTGTGTATTCGCGATTATTTAATAAATAAATAACATTCAACTAAAGTCACTAAAAGTGGAATGAAAACCCAAAAAAGTATTTTTTTTTCAAAAAGTTTCAAATCACTTTAAAAACTATTTAAAATAATTCGTCAATTGCGATTATTTAATAAATTTATAACATTCAACTAAAGTGACTAAAATTGGGTGAAAAACCAAAAATTGTTTTTTTTTCAAAAAGTTTCATATCACTTTAAAAGCTATTTAAAATAATTCGTCCGTAATTGCGATTATTTAATAAATAAATAACATTTAACTAAAATTACTAAAAGTGGGTGAAAACCCCAGAAAAGTATTTTTTCTTAAAAATGTTTCAAATCATTTTAAAAACTATTTAAAATAATTTTTGTGTATTCGCGATTATTTAATAAATAAATAACATTCAACTAAAGTCACTAAAAGTGGAATGAAAACCCAAAAAAGTATTTTTTTTTCAAAAAGTTTCAAATCACTTTAAAAACTATTTAAAATAATTCGTCAATTGCGATTATTTAATAAATTTATAACATTCAACTAAAGTGACTAAAATTGGGTGAAAAACCAAAAATTGTTTTTTTTTCAAAAAGTTTCATATCACTTTAAAAGCTATTTAAAATAATTCGTCCGTAATTGCGATTATTTAATAAATAAATAACATTTAACTAAAATTACTAAAAGTGGGTGAAAACCCCAGAAAAGTATTTTTTCTTAAAAATGTTTCAAATCATTTTAAAAACTATTTAAAATAATTTTTGTGTATTCGCGATTATTTAATAAATAAATAACATTCAACTAAAGTCACTAAAAGTGGAATGAAAACCCAAAAAAGTATTTTTTTTTTCAAAAAGTTTAAAATCACTTTAAAAACTATTTAAAATAATTCGTCAATTGCGATTATTTAATAAATTTATAACATTCAGCTAAAGTGACTAAAATTGGGTGAAAAACCAAAAATTGTTTTTTTTTCAAAAAGTTTCATATCACTTTAAAAGCTATTTAAAATAATTCGTCCGTAATTGCGATTATTTAATAAATAAATAACATTTAACTAAAATTACTAAAAGTGGGTGAAAACCCCAGAAAAGTATTTTTTCTTAAAAATGTTTCAAATCATTTTAAAAACTATTTAAAATAATTTTTGTGTATTCGCGATTATTTAATAAATAAATAACATTCAACTAAAGTCACTAAAAGTGGAATGAAAACCCAAAAAAGTATTTTTTTTTCAAAAAGTTTCAAATCACTTTAAAAACTATTTAAAATAATTCGTCAATTGCGATTATTTAATAAATTTATAACATTCAACTAAAGTGACTAAAATTGGGTGAAAAACCAAAAATTGTTTTTTTTTCAAAAAGTTTCATATCACTTTAAAAGCTATTTAAAATAATTCGTCCGTAATTGCGATTATTTAATAAATAAATAACATTTAACTAAAATTACTAAAAGTGGGTGAAAACCCCAGAAAAGTATTTTTTCTTAAAAATGTTTCAAATCATTTTAAAAACTATTTAAAATAATTTTTGTGTATTCGCGATTATTTAATAAATAAATAACATTCAACTAAAGTCACTAAAAGTGGAATGAAAACCCAAAAAAGTATTTTTTTTTTCAAAAAGTTTAAAATCACTTTAAAAACTATTTAAAATAATTCGTCAATTGCGATTATTTAATAAATAAATAACATTCAACTAAAGTGACTAAAAGTGGGTGAGAACCCAAAAAGTATTTTATTTTTTTCAAAAAGTTTCAAATCACTTTAAAAACTATTTAAAATAATTCGTCAATTGCGATTATTTAATAAATTTATAACATTCAGCTAAAGTGACTAAAATTGGGTGAAAAACCAAAAATTGTTTTTTTTTCAAAAAGTTTCATATCACTTTAAAAGCTATTTAAAATAATTCGTCCGTAATTGCGATTATTTAATAAATAAATAACATTTAACTAAAATTACTAAAAGTGGGTGAAAACCCCAGAAAAGTATTTTTTCTTAAAAATGTTTCAAATCATTTTAAAAACTATTTAAAATAATTTTTGTGTATTCGCGATTATTTAATAAATAAATAACATTCAACTAAAGTCACTAAAAGTGGAATGAAAACCCAAAAAAGTATTTTTTTTTCAAAAAGTTTCAAATCACTTTAAAAACTATTTAAAATAATTCGTCAATTGCGATTATTTAATAAATTTATAACATTCAACTAAAGTGACTAAAATTGGGTGAAAAACCAAAAATTGTTTTTTTTTCAAAAAGTTTCATATCACTTTAAAAGCTATTTAAAATAATTCGTCCGTAATTGCGATTATTTAATAAATAAATAACATTTAACTAAAATTACTAAAAGTGGGTGAAAACCCCAGAAAAGTATTTTTTCTTAAAAATGTTTCAAATCATTTTAAAAACTATTTAAAATAATTTTTGTGTATTCGCGATTATTTAATAAATAAATAACATTCAACTAAAGTCACTAAAAGTGGAATGAAAACCCAAAAAAGTATTTTTTTTTCAAAAAGTTTCAAATCACTTTAAAAACTATTTAAAATAATTCGTCAATTGCGATTATTTAATAAATTTATAACATTCAACTAAAGTGACTAAAATTGGGTGAAAAACCAAAAATTGTTTTTTTTTCAAAAAGTTTCATATCACTTTAAAAGCTATTTAAAATAATTCGTCCGTAATTGCGATTATTTAATAAATAAATAACATTTAACTAAAATTACTAAAAGTGGGTGAAAACCCCAGAAAAGTATTTTTTCTTAAAAATGTTTCAAATCATTTTAAAAACTATTTAAAATAATTTTTGTGTATTCGCGATTATTTAATAAATAAATAACATTCAACTAAAGTCACTAAAAGTGGAATGAAAACCCAAAAAAGTATTTTTTTTTTCAAAAAGTTTAAAATCACTTTAAAAACTATTTAAAATAATTCGTCAATTGCGATTATTTAATAAATTTATAACATTCAGCTAAAGTGACTAAAATTGGGTGAAAAACCAAAAATTGTTTTTTTTTCAAAAAGTTTCATATCACTTTAAAAGCTATTTAAAATAATTCGTCCGTAATTGCGATTATTTAATAAATAAATAACATTTAACTAAAATTACTAAAAGTGGGTGAAAACCCCAGAAAAGTATTTTTTCTTAAAAATGTTTCAAATCATTTTAAAAACTATTTAAAATAATTTTTGTGTATTCGCGATTATTTAATAAATAAATAACATTCAACTAAAGTCACTAAAAGTGGAATGAAAACCCAAAAAAGTATTTTTTTTTCAAAAAGTTTCAAATCACTTTAAAAACTATTTAAAATAATTCGTCAATTGCGATTATTTAATAAATTTATAACATTCAACTAAAGTGACTAAAATTGGGTGAAAAACCAAAAATTGTTTTTTTTTCAAAAAGTTTCATATCACTTTAAAAGCTATTTAAAATAATTCGTCCGTAATTGCGATTATTTAATAAATAAATAACATTTAACTAAAATTACTAAAAGTGGGTGAAAACCCCAGAAAAGTATTTTTTCTTAAAAATGTTTCAAATCATTTTAAAAACTATTTAAAATAATTTTTGTGTATTCGCGATTATTTAATAAATAAATAACATTCAACTAAAGTCACTAAAAGTGGAATGAAAACCCAAAAAAGTATTTTTTTTTCAAAAAGTTTCAAATCACTTTAAAAACTATTTAAAATAATTCGTCAATTGCGATTATTTAATAAATTTATAACATTCAACTAAAGTGACTAAAATTGGGTGAAAAACCAAAAATTGTTTTTTTTTCAAAAAGTTTCATATCACTTTAAAACCTATTTAAAATAATTCGTCCGTAATTGCGATTATTTAATAAATAAATAACATTTAACTAAAATTACTAAAAGTGGGTGAAAACCCCAGAAAAGTATTTTTTTCTAAAAATGTTTCAAATCATTTTAAAAACTATTTAAAATAATTTTTGCGTATTCGCGATTATTAAATAAATTAATAACATTCAACTAAAAGTTATTAAAAAACGCAAAAAAAACTAATTTTATTTTCAAAAATGCTGCTTTTGTTTTTAAACTTCATATTTAAAATAATTCTTACATAAGGACAATTTTTTCAATAAATTAATAAAACTCAACTAAAGTGACTAAAAGTGGGTGAAAAACGAAAAAAAAAAAATACCCTTGTTATCGAGTTGTCATAATGCGTTCCTTCCTTGTCGAAATCTCATGAGTCAGACTTCTTGGATAAGTTTGTGGCTTAAAATAAATACTCACCCAAGGACTGGCTCTGTTCTCTTTAAGAGTCACAGTAGTAAATGTCACATGTCAGTCCCGGCCCATTCCACCACACTTCCTAAAATGGAGAGAAAACTCTTTTAAATTGCCAATCTCGTAAAATGTCCCAATAGTCCCAAGCAGCATGATGCTATTAACAGCGTCACCCACACCCACAACAGTATTGTCAAAAATTTCTTGCGATTGCACGTATCTAGGTTCATCAATAATTGTGAGCAGAATTGACCTCCACCATTCCACTGTTTCAAACCACAACATCCGGCTCTTTGGGATCCCCTAATAAGGGCAAACATTGTGCAGGCCGAGAACTGGTGGTGAAAAGTCTTGAAAATTAATCGAAAATCACGCGTCGTGCTGCTGAATGTTCCTTCACTTCACTTCACTCCACAGGGACACGATACTAAATCATCATAAATTTCCAATTTAAAATTTGTCCCCAAACCGGAACAGCCGATGGAGTACCCGGGGCGAAGAGTACGAAGGAACGACACATTTCCGTTGCCTGTTGGCTGTTCGTCTGTGTCTCATGATGGTGTCCAATTTCCGCTGCCTACTTGTTAGGGCATTAAAATGTTGACAGGTCAATCTGTTTGGACATTATTTCTCACAAGTAAGAAAAATTAAAAGCAAATTTCTCTTGAAGTAGGTGGGTGGTGTACAGAAGACTGCGGGCCAGGGGAGTTCTGCGATGCAGTTAATAAGCGTGACGGCGAACATTATTTTGGCATGAAACAACCACAGCAGCCAGAAATTGGCGTAGCATCAGAAGATACATCATCGGGGGAATTCTGATTACAGCAACCTATACACGTAGTTTCGCTCCTTGAGAGACGAAGGAGGAAATTTCTGTACCGCATTATATTCTACGGTCCGGTCCGATGGTCATGAGCGAGGGAAGGGGCAATGCTCCAACTCCATGGCAATCATCGACCGTGTTTCGGGGGTTGGTTTCCGAATTCTGAGGCTGGTTCTTCTCTCGGTCGAGTGGTTGATTTCTTCCAAGGATAATACCGATGTTATGGACTGCGGTCAGCTATATGTGTATAGGAGAAATTAATTATTTATTTTTTTTTTGTATTCTCGCTTCGGGCACTTGTCCGTTGGCATTGCTCCATGTCGTCATTGATTTCGGGAGTTTTTTTCTCGTCTCTTCTTCCAAGGATCACACAATGGAGCGTAAATTAAATGCTTCCATTCGATGGGGGGAAAACGACTGGCGAAAGTTTTTTTTGTTATGCCAAGCAGGTTGTTGGTTGAAAGAACGAGTGTATTTATTTAATTATTCCTTGTGAGAATATTTGCGATGAAGAGAGAGAGCATACCGAGTTGCGTAGTTTGAACACCTATTCCTAGAGGCTATAGGAATATGGACTTTTCTGGCGGCCGGCCGACGGGTGAATTAGTTCTAATTGTAGTTGCGCCGATCTATGAGGGAATTATTTAAGTGGTCATAAATTATGTAGTGGCCAAGTTATTTATGCGAGTCGGAAGTGATTGATTAAGGAATGAAGTCGAGTCAGTTCGGGAACGTGAGGTCGAACTATTTTTGCAATGAAAGTAGGTACATGCTTAGACTGAGCAGAGTTGCCGAGTGATGAATCATGCAGTTGTGGGCATAGAGTTGTGAGTGCCTATTGAAGGGTATTTGTTGTGGGGGATGTCAATGTAGATTGGTATTTAGGGGAGTAAATGAGTTCGCACACAGTTTGCCTTTTGTTTTCCATCAATTAAAGTGAATTACTGAGTTTGACCTAGTAAGAGTAAGTCGATGGGTTTTGTAGTTATTAAACCAAGTCCTTGAATTAAATATTCGTACAGTTTGATCTCATGAAAATTTAGCCCAAGGGCTAATTGATGACGTCAAACTGATTGTCTCAGACATCTCAGTTGTCACTTCTCTGTGTCTATAAATATACATCTCAGAAGGTATATCTTGTGTTGTATTCTAAGTGAATAGGCTTCCGTATCCATTCATAGCCTACGCATATTTTTTGTCGTACCGAATACAGCCCTCCCTTCGCCTATTTATATATTTATAAGATGATGAAAACATTTTTGAAGTAAAACTTCTTTAGGCACGCTTGACTTGGGGGTGAAGCTGGTGAATGCGTCACGAAAGCCATAGACAAACCATACTGAGACCCCCAACTCACAATCCTCTTGCCGCTGGCCCCCTCAGCTTTTTTTTTCAAATTCGCCATTTTGTTTTCCTATCGGTGTTATGTCAAAAAAGAATCCGTGTGACATGCAAAAACATACAAGAAATGCAAAAATAAATGCTGCCAACCTCGGCAGCCGTGGGGAAATGTGAAAGAGTTCGGAAATAACACATTTTTTCATTACTGAACGCCATTGGTTAGTTATTATAAATTGTTAAAAGGCGAATAATTTGATTTGTTTGGTTAGCAAAACTATCTAAAATATATGTTTTATATACTAGAAACATATTAGGACAAACATGGTTGCGTATTTTCCGCTTTTGGATATCATTAACTTCGATTTCGCGTGTAAATTTTTCTTAAATAATGAAGAAAATTTACTCAAAATGTTTTCATTTTCCCTCAACCAATCTACATTGTTAATTTTTCATGAACATTTTAAGCAAATGTGCACTTATTCCTAAAAAAAAAAATATTATCCAAACGTAACGAACAATTTCAAATTAAACGGATAAAATTCTATGAACTCTGCCAGCAACTTTGCCCACAGCGGAAGTGTCTCATATCTCCTGGGAGTGTGTTGGTGAGCAGAATTTTTGAAGTTTCGTGACATTGGTCAATACGATTTTCTATATAAGATTACTAGCGCACCAAACGTGAACACTCCATAAAAATATAGCTTGTAGGCTAAATAACCGGAAATCGGCCGGAGTTGGTGGTCTCAGTATTGTCTCTGACGAAAGCGTTACGGAAATTGCGAACGGGAGCTGAGAGGGAGATATAAGTTAGTGAAGATAGAAAGAGAGAGAGTTACGTTTCGTTTCGTATATTACTGTAGGGGCAAGCGAGAGCAGTGCGCGCACACATTTTCTTTCTCTCTTCCTCTCATAGCCAGTGCACGAAATGTATAATATTATCTCAGTCAGTATTTCGTTTGCGAGTACATACAATATGGATGGAGCTAAAGAAGTTTTACTTCAGTCGTGTGCAGCGCTGCGTGAGGTCGAAAATGTAACACGGGGGCTTTTAAAATGTAGTACATTGTAGTACAATTTGAAAAAACCAAATAAAAACACGAATAATTACTTTATAATGATTTTTTTAAATAAATAAACATGAATTCATAACTAAACAATTAAGAAAAAATTAAATACATAAAATAACACAGCTCGAAAAATAATCACAGAAACTATAATTTATATTACATAGTACCTACCTACAATAAAAAAACGAGTGTGCTTTAGACCACACGACTGAAGTAAAACTTCTTTAGCTCAATCCATAATTCTATATGATTGTATGCATAATAACACTTATGTCGTGGGATTTATCCCTTTTTGTGGTAATTTCGATGTCCGAAAAGCCTTCCGTGGGATAAAGGGGAAAAGCACAAAAAACAAACCGCTCTTGTAAATCGTCTTTTATTAAAATTTTCTAGTACCAAAAAATAATCATAGCAATGTTACAATTACAATCTGCGGTTGTCGGTGCCGCTAACACTGATTGTATGTACTCGCAAACGAAATACTGACTGAGATATTATATACACTGGCTGTAAGAGGAAGAGAAAAAGAAAATGTGTGCGCGCACTGCTGTCTCTTGCTCCTACAGTGTGATACAGACAATAGGCCAGCACTGCAGTGATACCAGACTTTAGAGGCAGGTTATCCCACGGCTATACCCAAAATATCCCTATTATTCCACACTAAAATATAAAATATCCTACACATATCCCACGAAATATTAAATGAAAGAAAACATGTATTTTATTAAATTCTGTCTTTTTTATTAGTGACAAATACAAGTTACATTATACATTAACTATGCAAGCTAACAAAAATAAATACATACTAAGATACGTTTGTATATAATACAAAAATAGAAATATAGACGTTACAAATAGAAACAAAAAATTGCATTCGGCCTTAAAATGAAAATAATATTCAACATAAAATGAATTATTTGAAAATGACTGGTATGCAAGAAACTTTATCTCGGTTTCAAGTTTCATTATTCTTGATTTTTCATACAAAAATGACACAGAAATTTGATTTGAGAATGAGGTAAGGCTTAGGAACAAAAATTGACCAAAAAGTAAGATCCTTTTCTTTTTGTACTATGAGGTCTGAAAAATCCCTTCGTACAAAAAGGCATAAATCCCCGATCTGGTATCACTGCTGCTTAAACTAGAAAAATAACGCTCTGCAGTGGCACTGCTATATGGGAGAACGCACAATGTTAACATATAGTTACATATTTTTCCAAATGCAGGCTTTTGCCCAACATTTTTAACGCTTTTTAATATTAAACTATAGTTTAATAATTTTTGTTATTATTATTTTTGAATTGTGAGAAATTGTAGTACAAAGTACGCAACAAAATGTAGTACAAACGCTACAATTGTAGCAAGGGGGCAACGCTGGTCGTGTGGTCCAAAGCACACTTGTTTTTTTTTAATAAAAAATCAAGAGTGCATGGGGAATGTTTCTTGCATTTAAATTAAATTTACACAACAAAACGTCCAGCTGTCTCATTATCGCTGTTGATTCCATTCGCACGCACATCACAGAGTTTACTTGCGTTCCGTTCCCACTACACACAGTGCTTCTTGAAGGGGATCTGCGTACGATATATGCACCCACCACTCCAAACCTCACGTTCCAGATCATAAGCAAAAACTGTTTTAATTTATTTATTTATTTTTCGATTGATGAAGCAAATTTCATCCTAATTTCAAATTTTCATACTAGATATTGATCTGTCAATCTGTAGTTCAGCTTCTGAATAAAGCAGAAAAGCGATTGACAGCTTGAGCAATTAAAGGCAGCGATGGCTCACTTTAGCATTTTTTGTTCTCTTTATTTTGATTTAGAACTATTTGGACAATGACAAGTTAAATGCATCATAGTCGGAGGATATTCCCCAGAGAAACTCAATAAAAACCATCTAGACCACCAAGGATATCAGCTCGTTAAACCACTTTAACTGGCGCCCAGCAATTCATTAGGTCCGACAAATTTTATTGACATCCCGGGTGAGCTTACCCTACCATGACTTCGTTTGCTCGTTTGCTATCAATAATTCGAAGCGAAACCACCGCCATTAAAATACCTGTGAATAGATCCCCACACCGTGGACGAAATATATTTGGAACAAAATAATTACAGTCATATGCCGGTTATAATAATTACTGATGTCGCTTACAAGACAATTACCTATCGCTAGAAACAACAAAACAACATAAATTATTGAACAGCCAACTGTACAATCAAGCAGCAAACATTCGGGCTCAACAAAAACAACAATTAACTGACGTCTTTGCATGTCAACAACGTTTTTTGGTTATTTCTATTTGATATTAAATACACAACGGTTGCCCTTCGTACCATAAACTGAAGGATAAGAAGGAGTTAGGTCCACCTACACTCCCAGGACGGATTTCATCATGTCGCTGCAGCACGTGCCATCAGCATATTTTGCCTTTGTTTCGAGACAAACAGATCTACCTATACCCAGACCTAGGTATTCGCAGAGGGATTCCTAGTATCCACAAATGCTTAATCTCTGACCTCATCCATGGGGTGAGTAATTGATTCCTAATCGAGGCCAAGGAGATGAGCATTTATAATTTTTTAGTCTCTTATTTTGCTCTTTTACGTTTGAGCCCGAGCTGTAATTTCCCGGATTTGGCTGTTATTACGTTAGTAAAATAGAAATCAAGGGTTTGACGGACGGCTCTATACAACTCGGATTGATAAATTTAATCTGGAAAATCCGAAATATTTTCCAATTAAAAACTGAGCGGGATTTAAGTGGGAGTTTAGGACATGGAAAGATGAAGGAAATACTTTCCCGAAAGGGACGCGATTTATAATTGGGCTAATGTTTCACTTTCGATCTAATTTGATTGACGTCACTGTCCTAATTTGGAACGTTCATAATGAAAAATCAAAATAAAACAGTCGGTTAAATGGGTTGTAGGCGGGGGTGGTATTGGGATTATTAAATAGCCAACGTGCCCTCAATTACCTACAAAGGTCAGTGAGGTGTGGGTATAGGTGTAGATGTTTGGGCGCCAAGTTGAACGGCTGAATTGCAATCAACTTTTGAGTGGCGATATACTTTTTTTAAGGAGAGATTCTTAAATGCAATTTATCCTGGCGCCTTTTAAATTTTTTAAAGAAAACGGAATCAGGTGAGACACACAACAATGAGAAGGTGAGTGAACTGTTTGCATTTCAAATCTGGTAATAGAAGGACGATGGGTTTTGAGAAAAGGTTGTTGAACAAAAAATGTACCATAATTAACTATACAGCTTCCTTTACCTGCCCTACGCGACTATCACTTTCAGTTAAGCAAGTGTACATTTTAAGTTGGAATATTTAACAAGCCTGCCTGAAAAATATTGGCGAAAAAGTTGGTGGCTGCGATATATACTGTTGTGCATGTGAGAAGTGATTCATACATACAGGTCTACAGAGAGCGTCCCTCCTCCCTTATTGATTGCAATTCCTGAATAACACTGGCCCAAGACCCTTTAAAGATGGCTTGTAAAGATTAATGGTTTCGTTGCTTGTGTGGCACGTAGCGCCGTCTTGTTGAAAGTAAACGTTGTCCAGATCAATACCATCCAACTCCGACCATAAAAAATCATTAATCAAGAAATGCTTTAACTTTGCGAACTGTGACTGCAAGATTTTCACCATTTTTGTAGTGAATTTTAATAATTTCAATGCGTTGTTGAAGCGTGTATCGTTCCAGTTTTAGTAATTTAGTAATGGCGTAGTTTCTACTTGTCAAATGTCAAAGAAATAGCGGGTCATTCACAATAACACCTCTTATTGGAAAACCCTTAGTTTTTGAACAGACTCTCACATCTCATCAGTAAAATCATCTCACAAGTTATGCATGAATTAGAAAACGCGCTGTTCAGCAAAATATTAAATTTTTTTGTTAACATTGGACAATAAACATTGGACATTGGACAAAAAATAATAAACGTTACATTACTTGGTGCCGATGATGACAAAAGCCTTACTTTGGTCCACGTTTCCTATACACAAATTTCGCATCTAAAACCAATATCCCCTGTGTAATTAACCCTGACACAAGTCCGTCGAGCCTAATGGTCATGCAATTAATCATTTTAGTTTTACAAAAAAAAAATAAAAATAAAAAAATCTTTTCAAAACTTGTAAAGCATTTCACAAAGATCCTATAGCAATTCAAATCACTTGGAGAAAATCAAATAAAATACTACAAACACCGCGTCTTTCTCTTATATTCATCAAAACAGAATGGATGCGGAATTTCTGACGATTTTCCTTTTAGTTTGTTCCTTGTGTAACACCCAATTGTAATAATCCTTAAGATGATGCTAAAAGGGAAACTTGCCCGTGTACCTATATTGTGCGAGCTGCGAGTGTATATATATACAAGACAGACAAAACGTGTTCAACCCTCGTGTTAATTATCCTGAATATTAAATTCAAAAGGCAGCCAGGCAGAGATCCTTAATAATTATGGAATTATTTAAGAACTGAAGATGGCATAACTTGCTCGTTTAATGTTTCGACATTATCGTCGTACCGTCGTCCGTTGCGCGATTTTTCTCGCTCTTGTCCTTTGCTCCTATTCCTATGCTGTGGATTTTTTTCTCTTTTTTTTTTGTTATTTTTGTTACGAAAAATACTGTTATTGTAGGATAAAACTTTATAATTAGCATTTTTAAGGATCTTCCTTGCCGTTGAGAGTCCTTGGTCGGCAATGACTTTTTGTAACGCATAGAGGTGGGTGCACACTTGATTCGGTTTTTTTTTATTGTTTTTATTCATTTAAAGTCCTTGAAAGGCGGCGCTGTAACTGGCCTGTTATGCGATAGGGTGTCTCAGATATTGATAGTGAGATGGGAACGTAGAGAACGAAACGAAAATATGTAACAGTTTGTGGGAAGTGCTAGGACGTGAGTGTTGTTTGGCAGAAGATGAGAATGCCGTGCTTGACGAGCCGTAGATGGCTCCAAGAGTCCTGCGAACTTTCCTAGATGTGGTTAGAGATGAAAGAGACCAAAGTGGCTAACAACGTACAGCGGCTACTCACCACCCATCCATTGTTAACAGTCACAGCACGGCCCTAATGGAAGCCATTGAGCAGTCTGAGGAATGTCCTTTCACATAGTCCAACACACAGTTTCAGAGCAGAAACCTCTAGCGACGAAACAGTTGTCCTGCATACCAGTAGCGTATTGCTCTTCGAAAATCGTCGAAATGTCAACTGTATTCTAGAGATCTTTGGAGATATTGATAGAGCTATATGGAGGTAAGAGAAAAGCTTGACTAGACCTATTTAAAAGCCGCATCCACGAATAACGAGCAACGATTTCATGCCAAAGGGTCAGACATTGTTGGAGGAAGCCGTGTCGGTCTCTATTTACAGAAGGTACTCTGCTCTAAATGTTTTTTATAACTTTATAAAGTGACAAAATTGTTATCATTGGAAAGAGCTTTCAGGTAGCTTTATGAGCATAGTTAGAGACAATACTGGACCCGCTGATGCAAACAAGCAATGATTTCTCTACGAGCTGAGGTTAAACATAAATTTTAACCTTTTTCCAAAATTGGTGTGGACATATTTCGGTGGACTCGATTTAATGTAAGGCAACACTCGCCCTGTTCCCATTTGAACGCAGTTTGCCTGTATTCCACTTAAAGGGTTCACCTCCTCAATTTTACTTTTCACGCCGACTTTTTCTGTATTCGCAGGAATAAATTAAAAAATATTTGAAGGATATGTATATTTTCGGCTTGTTTTTTGCTCCTATTTTGTTGATCTTTGTGTAACTCATAGCGAGGAGGCGGCTCTTAAGAGTTCTAGGTACCCTGATACTTGAAGGTGAGGTAATTAGTAGCACCCTATTGGCAAGGCCGGTCTTTTTCTTTTCTTTGGTGCGTCTCTTAAGGAAGTCATGCTCGGCGAAGAGTATGCAAATTTATGGTTTTATTGCCTGACTTGGCGCAGTTCATGCTAAATAGACCAATTTTCTATATTGGGTATGATTACCGAGTGTGTATTAATAGATTCGAACAAGCGAATCGTTCTGCTCGAGGGTGTGCAGTGTGGCACAAGTTGAAGACTTTGAGCAAATTATGCTGAATAAGGTGAGTTAAAGCTGTCAGCGGATTGAGGCCTAGCGGAACTGAGCGTTGCATTTGAAATTGTTTATGTTGCAACCGCATGTGATGTGGATGGGCGTGAGAGTATAATAGTTGCATGTCAGCATAACAAGGGTAAATGTTTGGGTATAAATTTCTTAGGAGAACGGCAGAGCAGTTGTTTATTCAATATTTATGTTTTTATAGTAAACTCAAGCAAAATCTGTTGGAAATGGTAAAGGCGTGCTCACTTTTTGCACACCTACTTCAAAGGGACGCCTATCAAGGGTTGTGATGTTTTAAAGTCGAACTCGTTCTTTCTTCCCTTTTTTGCATTTGTTGGTGCTCTGCTAGTAAATAAAGGAAAAAGGAAGGGATAAAGGTTAATGCGGGTATGTTGACAGCACAAAATTACCCCAGTTCCAGAAAAACATGGGAGCCAAGTAATCGGAAGAAGGGGTCGGATTTTAATATGATTGGCAAGTTTTGAATTCGATCCGAATTTGTGATTACAGTCTTCTATAATGTGCCACGAAAAAGAGGTTTTAAAAAATTGAAATTCCTCTAAAAGCATTTAGCCGCTAAAATTAAAAAAAAGCGGCAAAGTGCGAATCGGACCCGCCCATGAAGGGTTCCGTAGCAGCAAGTAACATAATATAAAAGTTCTTGTAGTTCGTTGTTACTTTGATCGATGTTTTAATAATAGTGTATTCTTTTTAAATTAATTTATTGATAAGTTACCAACAACCAAACCGTAAACTCGAGTTTAACTAATTTCGAAACTAACTATAGTTTCGACTTTTAATTTCATAGGTAGGTACCAACAATCAAAGTAATCGGAACTTTAACTACATCTGACTTTATAGCAAAATTATAACAGAATAACTCAAAAGCGTTATAATTTGTTTCTGCGCTTTCAAATAATTTGCTGAAATTGGCAGTTGGTCGTATTTTGAGTGAAATATAAAAGATGGTTGCTTGGTTTTTTGACTGTATCATTGCAGCATTGTTAATTTTGCTATCAATTATATCAGCCAATGGTTTGACACAGTCAACTAGGTAATAGTTCTCGCATTGCCTGCGTCCAATTTAAGCTGCGGCTTCTCTTTATTTGCTGTCCATATCATATTTCAGATTTATTTCATATTTATTTATTACAAGGACTGACGTTTAAACTTTAATAATGGGTTAGACTCGACTTTCTTCGGATCGAAAGTCACAGTCTCGATTATCTTAAAGTCAAAGATAACTTGATTATTTCCCCATTTTTTTTTAATTTCGACTATTGCCCTAAAGTCGAGTCTAAATTTAGTTGTTAGTGAGGCCGATTATAATTAGGTACCTAAATGATGGGATTTAGATCTAACTATATGCGAGCCCAGATAGGCTGCTACGGAACCCTTCATGGCGAGTCCGACTCGCATTTGGCCGCTTTTTTTATTTTTATATTTGAAAGGTAAATTGCGGCTTACGATTTATGACGTATTAAAAAAAAAACTACTTTCTAGATCTCGTTCTTTCGGTGGAAGTTTGCATGGTAATTTACATCATATATTTTTTTTAGTTTTATCATTCTCTTATTTTAGAAGTTGCAGGGGGGGGGGGGTTTGTTTAGAAAAAAATTATATTGGAAAATTCATCAGCTGTCGATTTTTTTGCAAAAAATAAATCTACTGCCACGCAGCTGGAAAAACCTTAGCCTTTTTTTTTTTCTTGTATACATGTCCTCATGTAGGCGCAGTGGCTTAGTGGTTAGTGTGTTGGACTACTAAACAGGGGGTCCCAGGTTCTAATCCCGAAAAAACCCAAATTCCAACTTATGGTTTTTTTCCGCTGATGCGCCACCTCTCGCGAACGTCTAACAAACATCCGAGAAGTCAACTGTCATGAAGGAGCTTCTCAATTAGCCGTTTGGACCCGGCATAAAATTGTAGATCCCTTCCATTCGTCCCAAAAATGAAAAACTCACACAAACGAATGGTTGTGAGAAGCTAAGCCTAGGGTCCCTACAGACCTGTTGCGCCAAATATTTATTTATTTATTTCTCATATAAGAACACCTCGGACATAAATTATTCGGAATTTAGCGGTTTCTTATTACTTCTGTCCGCGCTCCTTATCTGCAACAAAATAATATTCAATAACAATTTTTTTATACCCCATTTAGAAGAAATTGGAATTTTTCAACGTAAAAAATTTGACGTCTCGATAAAAACTGTTACCTTCAAGTAACTAAAAACTCACTAGGTAGGTACCTATACGTGACCCTACCCACCTACCTATTCAATGCCAGCAACTGAGGATGCCAGTTTTAATGACGTATAGCAGAAGTACCCAGGGCTATCAGACTATCAAGGGTTCTCAGCAGCTCTCGAACGAAGGACAAGCCACAGTGCAAGACGAAACTATTTATGTTCTTAGGTACCTATACTTGAAACTATCAGCTGTTTTCTATTCAATAAGAACAAGAGAAATATTACTATTAACATATATTGTAAATTTGAACACAGCACAACCCCTGTCACTTATCCTTTCATTTCCGCCTTTCAGAAGGGTTGCGCTTACTATAAATAAACACACACTTCCATGTCCCATTCAGCTACACACCTTCTTCACCAACAAATCCACCAACGACTTCCATTTTCCAATTGGAATTGGAAAGTTGAAATTACAATTTACAAATTACAAACCCCTACTCCATCTCCAATCCATGCATGTCCATTCCATCAAGAGAACTGAATGTCGCTCTCTTCACCACAGACAGACTTTCTCAATTTCACATTTGGATGCATGGAAAAGAGAATCCTGACTAGAAACTGGAATTTCACCCCTTTCTCCAGAGCCAGAATAGGCTTACACCACCACCCACTTGCTCTATTCTTTCTAATGCCGAATTAGAACAAATTGCCTGGGAAATGATGACATTGTCCAAGGGAACTCTCCAAAAATATTCGGCCCCGAAGAGAGGCACACCACCCCCATTCAAAAATAAAACAAGCACGCATTTCCAGCATGGATGGATGCTCTTCCGAAATATTGTAGTATACCGATACCCAACGAAGTACTGTTATGCTACAGCTGGTGTATAGGGCACGCCATTTATGTTACCACACTACGGCCGATGGAAAATATTCAGTCTCCCGGAGACGTTCCGTACGTTAAGACGTTGGTATTTTGCGTTCTGTACAGCACTACGTGTCGTCGTCGCGAGTTGGTTTATTTTTGTTTTCGTCTGTGAAGGCGTTCGATGCCAGTTCAATTGCACGAAAAAAAAGGATAATGCGTGTTTGTGTATCCTGAGCGAGGTGCTTTGAGGAAGCAACCTTAAAAGTTTTATCAGGCTGAAGCAGAGGAATGAAACCTCACGGTTGTGAGTAGGGCAGGACTGACTTGCATGAGAAAATATTTCGCACATTATTACTTACATAATATGCTGCTGAGTGTCCCTGCGGCAGTGTTTCTTGCCACATCGTCTTAAAAACATATACATCGGCGCAAAAACGCATACTCACACTTACACCTATGTGCGTCCCTATGCGGGTGGAGGACAATTTTAGTGTTATCTTTCGTCGCAATGTAGAATACCTACTCATTTGCCACCCAACCGCCCCCAGTTGTAACCCCCAGTTTCGAGTGTAAGGATCATTATTGTCCTAATTGAGTGCAAGGAAATAGAAATACGTGCGTTTTTATCCTTGAGATAACCTGTATATTTGTGAGCGTGGAAAAAATGAAATCGAAAGGATAATGGTGTAGTGAAAGTAATTAAAAAGAAATAAAATTAATTAATTCTTCTACAAAGTACAAAAGTCATTGGAGAATATTTCAGTGGAAGCAAAATAAAATACTTTCCAAAGAAAGGATACTAATTGCCGCAAGGATTTCACAGTTTCTTTTTATTCGATTTTCGTTTCGTTTTCCGTTTTTTTTTGTTTTATATTTCTCATCTTAAAAAAAGGATTAACCCAGAGAGAGAGACGGACACTCATCTAAAGACGAAAATTTCGAGGATTACATTCGCCATACGGTTTCGAGGGATAAAAAGGTTCGTACCACCAGCCACCAACAACTATGTAATTTATTTCCTTTGGATGTATTTCCATTTTTTTTGTTTTCTAATTCGGATCTTGTGTAACAGAAAAAGGACAACGACAGTGATTCATCGGAAAATAAACAAATTAAATATGCCATAGAGAAGGGGTATCCTTTTTTTTTTTTTCTACTGCGTGTATAACGAAGGACGTTTCACAAGGCTTTTCTGCGGCAAGTTTTCAACCCTTTTCAGGGACTTTGATGTCGAGTCTAATATTAAATGTCATCCTTGGAGCTATTAATCGCACCTGACCACAATGGTTGCGGTATCTTTTTTTGTTTTTCTTTGGTCGATGGAAATATTGTGAGTCCACGGAACACATGGCCGGGCTATCATTTCTTGTAATCGAATTGTTTTACTACCCCGGTTTTGATTTTCTAGACCTTTTGATGAGGCAGATTTTGGGTGGGGATGCCGGCGTGTTGACCTCAGCAATTTGGAAATTTAATGGGTGTTTGTAGGGAGTTTCATTATCTTTGGCATTTTGTTTGCCATTTTGATGGGATGTAATAATGTTGTCGCTGAGCGTCGCATTACTTGAGCCGGGGTCGAAAGATGGTTGGATTTTTATGTACCCAATTAAAATTGCTTTAAGTCTACGTGCGCGGTTTTCAATTGGGAGGGAGTCTCCTGTTTCAAAAGTATCAATTATGGTCTTCGAATTTTTCTGAGAATTTCCTCATATTTCTTTTTGCAAAATGCTGTAACTAGGTTCAGCCAGGGCAACTGGAGGAGTCTCAACTACCAGTACCTCTCTCAAAATTTATGGTAACCCAAACCTTGGACTTGTGGTTTGGTGTTACACTTTTGGGCATTTTCGGTTAAAATGCTGTAATATTGTACTCAAAGCACAGGTCCAACAGTGGATAGTATGCGGGGATAGCTCGGGCAGACATTGAGCCTTAACAATAAACATTTTAAGCTTCGACTCCAAGTTTTTCACGGTGGCTATATTTTTATTTTCCATACAAATTTCTGCATTGTGAGCTTCCGTAAATTTAAAGTCGACACTAAAAATCGTTATTAGTACTGCGTGTTTAAATGTGTTTATTTATAAAACTTTTGGTATAATCCAAGGTATAGTAAAGAATTTGAATGTGGGCCTCTAACTAAGTGGTACTTTTTTTTTAATTATATTTGAAAGGCTTACATCCATTACCTCCTTCAAGAAATATTTAGGAATTGTATTACTAAACTCATTGAATTGGGGTACCGGGGCTCAACCGGTAGCCATATGAAAGTAGAAGTCTGTGAGGCTCTGATTAAGTGGGTCATTTTATTTAAGCAGTGTTGAACGTGGAAGGGATATAGATATTTTACCCAACCCAATGAATTAAACTCGGGGTTCTGCCGGAAGCGCTGTTTGTTTTATCTTTTCATTCCAAGGCTCTATTTACTGCAGCAATTCAGATATTTTTGTTTTTAAATATCACAATTTATTTAACTTAGGTTGTCTTAGGAAATGTCAAACTAACTTTGAGTCCTTTTGTCTTAGAGCAACGAGGCTAGATTTGTATATATTTTTTTTTAACTCTATACACCCCAAGTGGAAGTGTAAGGAAATTATAACGAATGTCATTTAGTCCTTAAAATCTCTTGACAATAAGTTCTATGTGATTATTGCTGATAAGAATACTTAAGAGTCATGTCACAAGAAAATGCTGTAATTTTAGATCTAATGGGTCTGAGGACAGAACCCTGCCTCTACAGTAATCTAGATCGCTGAAATAAAACTTATTTTTTGTTTGTAACATTTGATGTCAATTGTTTTATCAAGAAGCAACACTGTTATGAAGAAGAGTCTTAGCAAGTTTTTCAAAGGTACCGTACGCAGCCCACAGAGGGGTTGATGCATAAGAAGACAGCTCGAAAACGTGTGTTTTGGGGTTATCTGATTATTTCGAATGAGTAGTCTATTAGCTTGCAAACGATTCGAAGGTTTTCTACAAAAATCTATAAATAGGGAAACCTCACTTATATAAATAAATTATATAATTATAAATTTTATGTGAAAAATCTTTGCTGAATTCAATGGAAATTCATACCCTATACCCTAAGCAACATGGGTCTTCTTCTTGAGATATAGCTTACTCAGTTTTTCGTAAAATTACCGACTAACAGTAATTTTTGTGAAAACATATTTCATCGGCATTGACTTTTAAGTAAAATGCACGGCTTGCAGGAATATTCGCCGTTCGCAAGTTCTTCCTTCTTCATTAGTTCACATAGCGCTAAATTAACTTTTTTTTTTAAAGCTTTTTAGGCATAATGATTTTTCAAAGTTCCACTCTTCACATTTCTATTTATTTTGCCGTCTTCTGCAAAAGACTCATACTTACAGACTTAGCGTGCAGGAATATTATTTGGTCTCAAAATTTTTCCATACCTTTCAAAGGCTTTCAGCTTTCACCCCACAATTTCCTAAAAACCCCACAATTTCCCCGACAGCTTTCTTAAATGTTTTAATGCAAGAAAACATAAATTTGTTAAATGGAAAATGCTGTTTCTTAAATATAAAAGCAGCCTATAACCTGCATATATTTATTTCATATATTTAAAAAGAAGAAACTTGTAAATCGCTGCAATAGTCCGTAGGTTTATTGCGGACATACAATTTTTCAGTTTCAAATATATAGATTGAATCTTTTTATGGGTATAGTGTGTAAATTTTGCTCCAGAGCTATGCCGGTTTTTCATAGAAATACATTTTTTTTAAACCAAGCTACAGACTTCCCTCCATATCTTAAGTGAGGTTATAATTTAATTAGCCTATTTTAAGTTCCGTAGCCTCTTTACAGAAAAAAGTTCATAATAAAAATGTATACCATTTAAAAAGTCAGAGCTATCAACTCTATCAATGAAAGCAAAAGTCAGTGAAGTATTGAGGTCTATTTGTTGGACCTTTCAGTATCTAAATTAGGTTCCAAAACAACTCGACCCATTTTTCTGAAAATGCCTATAACAGTTTGATCTTTTTCGGGCCGCCTGTGTTTAGACACCTGCTTTAATAAAATCAGATAGATGGCGCTGTTTTGTATGTGAAATTTCAGGAACTCGAATTTTAGAAAGCTAGTTTTCAGAGTAATGTAATTTTAAAGTGGCCCAGTGGTTTATGTGCTGGACTACTGAGCAAGCGGTCTGAGGTTCGATCCCCGGATAAAGAAGAATTATATCTTTTTTTCACTGCGCCGATAAGTGGCAAATGTCTTGCAAAGACACGAGAGTATTGGTAAATGCGCTCAAATCAACCGATCGGACTTGGGCTAAAATTGTAGATCCCTTCTACAAATGTTTTAACTCCCATAAAGGAAAAGTTGTGTGAAACTAGCACCAGCTCATAGGAGGACCCTACTCCTATGAGCTTTTGCGCCGCTTATTTATTTATTTATTTATTTATTTTTGTCGTCGACGTCGCGATATTCCTTAGACCAGAAGCATTTTGCTTGCAAGAGTCCGGCTGTGGAAAATAAATCTTTCAGGTGCAATTACTATTTTTCGGGAATTGTCAACATGTCCGGACATCCTCGCTTAGTATAGTTTAGCGGACTGGCTACTTATTCACTGGGCGCAGAATTTGCGAAGGCTCAACAAACAGCTGATACTATTTTTTGTGTTTTATTTTTTTTAACCCTTAAAACCCTTGAATTATTTTTTATACCATACCATGACTTTGGAGCGAAGCCATTCTAAGTTTCCTTTTACCCAACGGGCCAATTTCCCTTTCCAAAAGGTTCATATAAGTACACGCAGAAAAATCACTTATTTGAAATCAACCAAGCTTCGGTTAAAAACTACCAAGTAATACTGCGTTTATATAGCTCCTACAGAGTTAGTGGATTAAAAATATAGCCGAATCCACTTGTTAAAGGAAACCCAGTTAAAAGTAACCGATTTATCAATTTCCTCCGTCATAAATAAAAAAACTCACTCTGTTAAATCAACCAAGTTTCGGTTAAAAACTACCAAGTTATACTGTTAATACAGATTTAGTGGATTAAAATTAAAGCCGAGTCTAATTGTTTAAGGAAACCCAGTTAAAAGTAGCCGATTTATCTATTTCCTCCGTCATAAATAAAAAACTCAGTCTGTTAAATTTAAATAACTTACTTTGTTGATTTTAATATATAAACTTGGTTGGTTAACAACTGATAAAATGTGTTCTTTTATGAGCAGTACCCTTTAACCTCGGTAGTTTTTAACAACGAAAACTCGATCCCATTTTCTTCAACCGAGCAAAAACCGCACTCGGTTAGAGCAATTAGGGTGTAGACCCGAACTGCTGATAAGAAACCCATTCGTTTCTTTGCTGTGCTGAAACGAAATCGTGCCGTGTAGAAGTTATATTTGTCACATTTTCCCATGGGAGCGGGAAATCGTGCCTAAATCAAAAGTTATGGGTTTGATTATGGCCCGAATTAGTTGTTATTCGGAAATATTGATTTGCATACAAAGTATGTCAATCAAATGGTTGACATTTTATGCGTATTAATTCAAAAAAAAACAACTTGAAGGTGCTTTGCTCAAACAATGATTTGCTGGTGACAATGCAGCATAAATATTCCTGTGACAAAAGCATCCACTGAAAGTGTCGCTTCATTTCGGGATGAACAAAAACCTCAATCCGGCAAATCAAGTGAAAAAAACTGACTGTAGAAACAATTTACAAACAGTCAAACAGCATTTTTCTCAAGTGGAAAGCGATTTGGCCATCGAAAATGTGACAATTTCACTTAAGACAGAAACGACACTTCCCTCCTTGACAGTAATGATGGATGAGGAAACGCTCCTATTCGACTTGTCCTCTATCTAACCCAAAAGGTTATAGCCTCCTTATTTATACCTTCAAGTTACCGCATATGTACTATACCTATCGTTGACTTGATGTTTCCAAGTGTCTGTCACATAACCCTACGTCTTCTCCCACCTACTTACGAACAGTTGGCAGCAACAAAATTACCATGGCTCTCCCAAGGATTCTTGTCTCTTCACATCGTGTGTATGTATGCATACCCACTTTGAGGTACTACATACTATTTCAGCAAAACTTGACTCAACTCTGCTAATAGTGGCTGGCAAGCTCATTGAAGTATGTCGATTGCCTTCTTGATGATGATGATGGGCCAGGTTTTACGAGCCTAATAACCTACGACTGGGCCGTTTTTGTGCTTCCCTCGTCTGTATGTGTGCGTTTTCACCATTCGCCTTCCATAAAAGAAATGACTAAGGATATTTCTTAGATGGGCGGACATCTGATGGTACGTGAAATAAAGGACTACACTGAGCCTTTTGTTTTTCCACCCCACTTGCCAGCCATACTTTCGTGGGTTTGCCATTGTTAAGGGCCAGTGTGCGACGACGATGTTGACGGTGGCCGTCTATGGGGTGAAAGGTCTTGGAAAACATGGAATTAGTTATGGAATGAAGTGGAACATAGAGTTTGGAAGTTTTTTCCCATTTTTTTACGTTTGTTAAACACTGGTTAACATACAGGTCAATGGTTTAGGGCAAGTAGGGATTGGAGCATTTTGTGTAATTATTTTGAATGGTTTCGGTTGTATTTCAGATGGGGCGACGGAGATGAGTACTTATTGGCTATATCCGTGAGAAGGAGAATTTGATTTTTCTGTATGTGTGGTCTGCGTAACTATTTATGTGGGATGGGTTGAAAGGGGGCTGCGAATGCTATGGAACTTCCTGATTAACGATCATTTTATGGAGTAGGTTAATGATGGTTGCTAGATGCGTGGAGGGAGTGTTCCTGGGAAATATTTATATAATACCTTTCAGGGTAAATGCCTCCCTGCAATCCTAGGACCTAGTTTTTTTGAATTATCGTTCACCAACATTGTTTAGGTGACCAATAGTGCATTAGAGACGTTCCCTTTTCCATCGCCGCATAAGGAAAGCTCCTGACGCAATGAGCCTGAAGACAATTTATTTCTATAAATTTGTATGCCTTGTGAACAACGTGATCGTTTATTCAATTCAAAGTTTTTAACAATTTTATTTATTTAGACTAAGGTCGCTTGTGGCCGAAAATCGACCATACATTTTATGAGAATGTATAGTCCGTCCAGACTAAATTGTAAATTTCACGCGCAGGTCCCTTTACATCAGATATTTTACTTTCCTTGCGGCACAAAAAGAGTCTTGCAACAACAAATCAAGCAAAAAATAGGCACAGAGCAGCGTTGCCGCTAAAATTTTCAAAAAAATGGAAATGAAAAAGGGACCGCGACGAAAAAGGGACCTCCACATAAAATACTTATATAGGAACACAAATAAAACAACAACAAACACATCTACCTATTTATAACAACAAATTTCAAATGGCAAACAAGATAAAATGGTAAAAAGCTTTAACAATTTCATTTGATCAAAAATGCGAGAAGAAAAGAGAAAATATCCACTTAATTATTATTATATAATTAAATTAAATTGCTACTGCACACCTAGGGAAGTTTCAACTCCTTTTGGACGGACTATAATAAAATATTTATTCTTTTATAATTTGTACCAAAAATGTGTACGCAATATTTGGATGTTCAAATAATTTATATACAGAAAAAGACTTCGCAGATAATCACCCCTATCGATTTATCCCTTCGGAATGGAATAGAATATTCTCCATTCCATTTGAGATATCCGTTTCAACACAACTTTCGGAAAAATTCTCCGATGACATTAGGCTCTGAACTGAGCTCGAGCATTATGAGCGCTCTTTGAAGCGAGCGTGCTCAAATTGTTCTGAGGTATTTATGAAATACACTTGAGCACATAGCTGTCATTTGTTGTAATTATATGTATAAATTGAATATTTATTAATTGTTATTTATTAAATTAGTTAATATTCAGTTCCAGAACAACAATGTTCGTCCGCCATTCCAATTTTTTTGTTTATTCTGTTTTATTTTTCTCTGTCAAATGTAACTGGAAGTGTGTAATCAGCTTTTCGCTCAGGATGCTCAGGCATTTTATTCTGACCTCATAGAGCGCGCTCTGAACAAAAAAAGAATCATAAATTCTGAGCTGTAATGTATCTGAGCTAAAAAAGAAACACGGACTTTTTGTATAACAGTTCAGGTTGTGTTCTGAACTAAAAAAGAAAAACGCCTATTATAGCGCACCTTGTCGCACTGCGTGGAAGGAACCCCGTTATACCACTTACTTTTGACAACTACACGACACATTTTTCTTCGAAGCTCTCCGACAGCTAATTTCTGTGGAATTATGTTATTGTGAAATGAACGCATATTCATATACCGATATGCTTCTTTTTTTGTTCCGAAACGGATATTTCGATATATGGGTGAATGACTCTATATGCCCAGAATTAATATTAAACAATTATTACTTACTTTTAGGGGTTACATAAATTGCATTCCTTTTTTGGGTAAATGATTCGCTCCGTCGAAAACAGGTTCTATTCTTAGATGACTTATTAAATGATTTCAGTTAACTGATTGTAGTATTGTATGGAGCATTCTTAGCGTAATTTAACCAGCCTTCTTGGTGACATAAACGCATAATTTTTTTGTTTGTGCACATCTATGGCACATTACCTATTGAATAATATTAGTTTGATTCTCCTCATCTCATAATAAATCCTTAAAAAGTGTACGCAAACTCTTGATGTTCACGTATTAATATAATAACTAGTATCGCTTGTGGTCGAAAATCGATTTAGTATATAAGTATGTTATATACTAAATAAAGTGCAAAACTGGGTCGAATGTAACTTTCTCGTACATCAAAATTGTTGGTGCAAATGAATTGTTAGATTTATTTTTAGGTTGCATATTCAATGTGAATGAGAAAAAAAAAAGTTGGTAATATTAGCTACAAAGAAGTTTTGCGTACCTGTTATTTACTTTCATTGGAAGTGTGCCATCGTAATTATTTAAAAAAAAATACCGTAGAAATGTGAATACAGATCGAGATTTGGGTACTCATTTTGGGGAAATATTTATAGCACGTCACTATTAGAATATTTGGAGAAAAACTAAGAACTGGTTTTTAAAGTTTTTTTCGAAACCGAAAATGGGGTTTTCGTGATTTGAGCAGTTTTTAAAATTAGCGTTTTCGGTGATTCGAATTGAAAATTAAGGACGCAATCATTTTGAAAGTATCAATTTTACTCTAAGTTCGCTTTTTGGTCAAAATAGTTATTGCCGTTTTTAGGTTAACAAAAGAAAACAATATTTTTCCATTTAACGATATGAAACTGAGTTTGGCATTAAGTTAGAAATGACCATTTTAGCTAAGAAATTAATTTTTGCTACAATCGTATGGACCGTTTTCGAGAAATGTATGTCGAAATTTCAAAAGTACCGTTATTCGATTTTTCAGTGGAAAACTGAGTATGCAGTAATGTTAACCTCACCTACTTAAGCTTAAATATCTATTTTGGTTGAAATCGTTAGAGCCGTTTTCGAACAAATCAAACTGGTATGAAAATGTTGTATGGGAAGTACCTTTAATATTGAGGTTACCATGCACAAAAAAAAACGGCCCCGAACTGTAAGCCCCCAACCTGCAAATCCGCAGTTTTAACGAAATCCGGGCCTCGGGACATACAGACAGACAGACGGACAGAATTTTGCCACCCACTTTTTTGAGTTCGCCTATCATCGTAATGTCAGAATTGATCAACATCTCGAGTTCGAAATGTTGTACGCATACAATATCTTTCTCTTACTACGTAATGGAGAAAGTTAAAAATTTAGAATCGAGACTAAAAATGTTTATTGGTAAGGCCCTATGACTTTTACTTTAGTTAAAACGAAAAAATAAAATAACAGTCTATTTCCTTGCGTTGAAAGATTAAAAAAAGGGCTCTTTTAGTTTAGCTAAAGCAAAGGAAAAATACCACAAAAAGAGCTTTAAAAAGTTATAGCTTCTATGCATTACTGCGACATCAAAGCCCAATTGGCCCCATTCAAGAGACTTCGAAACTCCTCTTCTTGTAACTGATTTCTTCCAAAGAATGCTCTCCGTACCTCCTTTAAGATGGGACATTTTGCCAGAAAGTGTTTAACGTCTTCCTTCACCTGCACATTACACAGTTCGCAGTTGCTCGTTTCCTCATTTATGTGTGGCTTGAAGTTGAGGTTTAAAAGTTCACCTCTTATTTTAAAGATTATTCCAATTGTATGGCTAGTGAACTCGCTATTAAAATAATTAAGGTCATTGAGGTTATAATTGACTTTAGAATAATATTGACGTGCCGACGAAGACTTTGCACTTTCAATGAAAGTGTACCTTTCGATCTCATCTGTTGCTTTTAGATTTGTTGTCACTGACCTGAATTCACATCAGTTAAGTTTGAAACTATGCCACAGTCAGCTGCTATCTCAGTCCACTCCTTGACAAAAAGGCACTAATATTGCAAAGCGTATTGCAGAACTTGCTTTGGTAGTCTTGAGGCGTTCATATCCATAACCCTTTGTTGCGAAGTAACTGAAGGCACATTCCTACAAGACAATGCCCACACCCATCCATAGTACAATAACATCGATGACAAATACTAAAACATAAACATATCTATTTTGACATTTATTAACGAAACTAGAAACATGTATAAACAAAAACATTATATGTTGTAAAACATAAAAAAACATTATACATAATTGAATTTAGTGTACTAAACTAGTGTACAATTAATTTTAAGAAACTTCTCGAGCATTCAAATAAAATCATTATAACGTTGTGAACGTCTTGGTCTTTTATTCCTTTTTGGTTTTTTTGTTTCTCCAATAAAAATACATGTAAATTACACCCTTATTAAATAATCTGCATTCAATCCTAGAGTTGAGATAAATAGCGGTGGTAGACCAGTTTCTAAATAGGACATATATTTTCATATTGACATATTTATTTCGACGTGTTAATGGGTAGACGGAAGGTTTTCGCAGCAAACTTTCCACTTCGTCGAATTTCTTTGTACCCCAGAATTGTGCTCCATAAAAGAGAATAGCCTGTGCTGTGCCGCAGCATTAATAACAGTATACTACTTGTAAAAGTAGAAATTGAAGCTCAAAATTGTTTTCAACCTTCAGTGGAGCTCTGCTGAAGTGATATGAATAATTTTTCAATCGATTTTAGCAGCCTCTGCCGACCATTGTTTCGGTGACATCTGTCAAATGTAATATTTAATATTAAGTCCGCGCTTATGTCAAATAACCATGGCAAGTTACACGATTGAGCAGCACACTCAAATGATGAAACTTTGTACTGAAAATGAGTGTTCGTCAGTGCAAACATTTCTACTTACCATTTGTCAAATCTCCAATGTTTGGTAGGCAAATTCAAGATAACCTGTTCCATAAACAAGCAGTACAAACCCGCACGTCAAAGGGACGCCATAGATCGTCCGAAAACATTGTCGCGGTCCGTGAAAGTATACAGGACAGGAACCCGATGCAGTCTATTCCTCGTCGTGCAGAATAAGTCTGCACGCTCCTTTCGCAGCGAATTTTCCGTCGGACTTGGGACAATATCCAACTGACCCAAGAGCTCAAAGTTACGCCGTATGTTCGCTGACATATTTCAGAAGATTATGATTTTAACCCGAACCAACATTTTCCGGAGCAGGTCCTTAAGGGTGTATGGCTATGAGAAAAATTATTTCAATATACTTCAACCTCAAAAATAACGCTCTATTCGAATTTATGATGAAACAGGATCTCAGCTTTTTCGATATTGTTGCCTTAATTTTTTTTGGAAAAGCCCCAAAAAGGCGTACCTACGTACTAACTTGAAACTTCAGATGTTGTATGTGTTTATACCCACCATGAGGAATGAAAATAATTAAATAAAAGTCACAGGGCGGTCACACGGGCAATAACTTAAAATGATCACCAGATATTTTATTTTATTACTATATTTTTATTTTATTTATTTATTCACATAAAATGAGAACATTCACTGCTCGCTCTAGATTACTTAATATACAAAATTTAAATACTTAAATACTACCACCAAAGCCTAACGTTAAAATTAATTTATTCTTAAATGACTCCCTACTGAGATCAAACTCGAACAAACTACTATAATTATTCGATTCTCTTAGGTATCTGGTAATTGGCTCATTACAACCAGAGTTAACTCTATGATAAGGAAGATAAAATAAAAAGCGATTTCTAAGCATTCTAGATGGAGCATAAAAGCCAATTAATGATAAAAGAAAAGGGCAGTCGATATGGTTGTTTATCAAGTCCCGAATGAACATACCTAATAGAAAAATATTGCCTACGCTTAAAATATTTATGATGGGAACATCTGGTGAGTGATAAAAAATAAAACAACCGACTGCAGTTCAATATAAAACCGCACATTTCTCGAGCAATTTAACCATCAACTACAAGTACTCCCCATATGACAAAAAATTGATATTTTATTCACTTTGAAGCAGCAAACCATCTCACCAGCTTAAAGGTGACCAAAAGGGAAGCAAATTACCAACCATCGTCAACTCGTACATATTACATGATACGGCAAACAACGACATCACCTTCGTCACATGCATATAGCTGAAAAGTCTCATAAACCGCATGTACACATTTATGCCATAGTTCAACCTACACATTCAGCACCACCCTTCATTTTAATATGCCATCTTTATTCCTTTTTTTTCCTCGTGCGGTTTGCCTTGCACTTAAATCCGTAAAGCCCCAACACCGGTATACGGTACACGGTACAAACTCTCGTAACACATTTATGTCAATCTCATCACTTTACGACGCGACATACTCCTGTTCGGAACGGTGGCAATACACAAATATTCCACCACCGGTATTGAAAATCAGTCATAAAGTTGGGCCTTAAATAAATCATATCCCCGCACAGGACGAGCCCACGGAAAAAGCTGTCAAACACAGTAAAAAAAAAAAAGGTTCTTTAATATTTGTTTGCATTTTTATTAGAGGGACAGAAATTTGCTTATGTCGCACTCCCCCTCGTCAAATCTCAAGCCCTAAAATTTGGCCGGCGGCAACCATACTTTTTTTGTTTATTGTGGCAAATATCTCCATTCATCCCCCAACAGCCGTACGCGATATAAACAAACTCCACCATCAAGACAATCTAAAAGTCATCCATTTTCATACGCATAAAATTTTCATAAATTTCCCTCCACCCTGACATCGACATCGAACTTAATAAAAAAAAATAAAAAAAAGAACGGAAGAAAATTCAAATTCGTCCTTGAGAATAGAGTTTGGCTGAAATGAGCCCCAACATTGTGTGTGCGGCATACTAGGTAGGTACACGACACAAATTCCGGGCACATACAGGTTACGTGGAGATTGCGGGTAGAACGTAAAATATCGCCATGAAGTAGTAGGAAAATAAACTTCCACGAGTACGAGTCACTCTCGTAGCCTAGTCAAAGCCACATCCACCCTTGTACCTGGGTGTGTCCTTGTCGACGGTCGGTCGAGTCGTCAATGTGAATGAAGCATGAAAGCAAATATTAAATTTATACTCTTCGCTTTGTTTGTGTACGACTACGAGTATGTTGCCCGTTCCCGTTCTGTATGCGGATCCTTGTTAAAAATGTTTATACTCAGAGCCATGTGTATTGTTCAGTGACACCGAGTTGGGGGGCGGCGTGCGGTGGCTCTCGCAGTCCCGTCCTAAGCACTGCCTTGGGTGAAACTGAAATAGATGTATGTTGTGATGGTGCTGTCTTTCGACGGGAACCATAAATTTCAATGAATTTAATTAATTTAAGACTTTCTGGGACGGATATTCTAATGAACAGAACAATGAGCAGATTTTTACAAAGGACCAAAAGCGATATTAATTCAAAGTGATTTGTGTTTAAGAGAAATACTGTGCCTTCGGGTAGTTGGGATATGAGATGTGTATATATTTCCATTTCATTTCGAGGCATATTTCTTAAGTTTACAACTTGTTGGGATGTATTTCATGACAATTGGTTTTTTTGCTGTAATTTGATATTCTTTTCCTTTCTCAGAATGGAAATTATGCGATTAGATCTTTGTTTTACTTTGGGGTAGTCCTTAGGGGACTGGATTCTCAGTATTCAATGCGAAAGCACTTAGGAGGATTCTAAATCATTGCAGGTACGGATAGACAGATGCTTGTGAACTTTGACGCCGGTGGTAAATTTATTTAAATTTGTAAATTTTGCTTCAAGGAATTCGGTACATTGGGGTATCTACTCCTGATTTTTTTTTACCTTCCATCAGGTAGAGTGTTACAATTTACTGTTGTGACGTTTGTAGAAATTTCTGAATAGCATTTCTTAGCATCGAATTTAAAGCTTTCCAATTCTTCTTCTTCTTCTTCTTCTTCTGCTAGGTTAGTAAGGGGTATGAGTTGTCTAAGGTAGAGCGGACCATCGGCTGGGGGCTAGGAAATTGACGCATTTCATACTTTTCAAAGTTTGTTGCTTCAATAATTGATGTAGGCCTTGTTGAACAAGTAAAACGCGTCCGACACAGTTCATAATTATACAATGTACAGGATAGATTATACAAGTGTTGCCACTGTTGTATACAGAGTATTGATAATTATGTGATTTGTTTATGTTCAAGAGGCCTTCTATTTAGCTTAGTTGGTGAGTGTAACTTTATTTAATTGGCTTTCTATGGGCTGGTTCAGGGCCGGATTTAGAGGAGGCCATCTGGGGTCCCGGGGCCTCCACAAAAGAGGGGCCCCCACAATAGAGACTTGGAAAAAAAATTAAACAACGTTCCTTTTAATTTTTTGTTTCGCTTTTTTATTCTTATTTGTTTTAAAATTGTGCATTTTATTTGGAAAATAAGTAGGGGCCGCTTCCACTTCCACTTCATAGACAAACCACCAACTTTGGCCGATCTCCCGTTACTTTCCTACAAGCTATATTTTTACGGAGTGGTCACGATTTGGTGCGCTAGTATTGTTACATAGAAATTCGTATTGACAGATGTCACGAAACTTCAAAAATTCCGGCTCACCAACACACTCCCAAAAAATATGTTCATAGAATTTTATCCGTTAAATTGGAAATTATTCGGTACGTGTGAATAGTATTTTTTTTAAGGAATAAGTGTACATTTGCTTAAAATATTTATGAAAAATGTTTATGAAACTATGTAGATTAGTTGAGGGAAAATAAAAGCATTTTGAACAAATTTTCTTCATTATTTAAGAAAAATTTACACGCGAAATCGAAGTTGATGATATCCAAAAGCGGAAAATACACAACCATGTTTGTCCTAATATATTTCTAGTATATAAATTATATATTTTAGATAGTTTTGCTAACCAAATAAATCAAATTATTCGCCTTTTAACAATTTATAATAACTAACCAATGGCGTGATTGATTGAGAAGCACTTTCATGACATTTATACTCTCGGATGTTTGTCAGACGTTCGTGAGAGGTTGGAATTTCTGTTCTTTTCGGGGGTCAAAACTGAGACCCATCGCTCAGAAAAAAACCAAAAGAAAAAGCCACTGCTATGAATTGAGCACAAGTCAATCAGACCATATCCCAACACGTTGGACTCTTGGCTATCCCGCGAACTTCTGGGGAGGTGAAAACTTCTTAACTTATAACAGTCACAAACAAAATTATAGCTGGGTCAAATCGCAAGATCATTTTTCGTCACATCTGCGAGAGACTATACCTTCACACCATTCATGCGGAATGTCCAGCAGATGCCACTGCTCTATAGCACCCAGCCCCATACCGCTGCAACCAAATGTCGTCTACCTCCAAGTCATTCAATGTTGGCCAAAACAAATCGCTTAACATCGTTCTGTAGCGCTCGTGTTGTTGGTGACGGCCTCACCAACGTCGTTTAACAAAAAATTAACGCTGTGCCGTCGAAGTCATTGGTACCTAATTTTCGTTTTTTTTGAAAGACGTTGGCCATCAACATCAAAGGCGAGCGCTACAAAACGATGCAGGTTGGCGTTGTCCCATATACGGCAATTTGGCCTGTTAACATAGCAATTCAATCAAAAAATGCGCCTCGCCGCTAGAGATGATTTTTCTGCCAAAGCTGAGGTACCCTCCCAAACCCAGTCAGCCAACAATGCGTTGTTAACTTTAGGCTCCTGTATCAGTTGGATCTTGTACAAGCGTAGGCCCAAGTCCCGACGCAAAACTTACCAAGTTGAAGTCTGCGAAAGGCCGACTTCATGTGCGCGACGGGGAATTGACTGCCTCGGGTTATCCTGTAAACTTTTACGGACCGCGGCAATGTTCTCGGTCGGCTTAGTTTTCCTTTGACGTTCGCGTGTTGGATGATTGCTAACAGAGCTGGTTGTCTCGAGTTTGGCCACCAAACGTTGGAAAGTCGACTATGAAAAATCACCGCACCTGACGTAAAATTCTTCATTTTCAAATTCATAATTTTATATATAAGACTTTGTTTACTTTCATTTGTTTCAAAAAAAATAATATCATTTTTTCTTTTTACAGAACAGCGGATTGTCAGATCAAAATTAAACAATTGGTATGTTGGAAATTAATTTCCCTATATCACAATTTTTTAACATTTTCTCTACAAACTAAGATCCACCTATGCGAAACCTTTAATAAAATACCATTTCCAGAGCCACAAGCGACTGTGCAAATGTTTAAAAAAAATACTTCCTCTCAACAGTCCATGCGGATATAAAAATACCCAAGCCATGCTTGTGACAGGGTGATTTTAATAACTGTCACTTGAGTTGAAACGCGTCGCATTCCAAAGTGCAACGGACAAAATAGAAATGAGCATCCCTTCCATTGTCCAAGGTGAAAGTGTGCAATGCCACACAAATAGGTATCCATTATTCGGGACAAAGTACAATTCATTCGATCAGTCAAAACGAGAAAATAAAGAGAACTCGCTCTCATATTCAGTTACGTATGTGGTCATTTTGCTGGTAAATTCCCCTTTTCCCATTACGTGTAGGAGGCGAACAAAAAGGATTCACCCCAACAAAATCATTTGCATACTTAATCCTTACCTTGGAATAAAAAAAGGAGCACCGACTTTTGACTACGAACAACTAACAGGATACCGCATTCGAAAACAAAACGAGAACAGAATAGGGTAAAATAAAAAAAAAACATCACGGAACTAAAAACAAAGAGCGGGGGGTTGGAGCTTGTAGGAGGCTTCCCAGCGAGGCGCAAACAACAACGAATGAAGAAGAAGAAGAACTTCTCGAGTAGAATAGACACGAACACAATATTTTTGCGCACCAGAGGAGGAAGATCCTTCCCGGTTAGGGCGGTATAGCCTAGCCATACAAAAATCCTACATAGAGGGACGAGGAAAGATTCGAGCTCGATAAGAGTACGAGTATACGACCGAATCAGGGTGAAGTTGTTTTTATTTTCCTCTCCTTAAATTTCCAAGCGCCTCGGTGTTTGTTGCTATTTGATATCCTTTTGATAGACAGACAATGCATTGAATGAAAGGACATTTGTCGTCTTCCTTTTCCATTTTTTTTTTTTTTTTTGTCGTTTTTCCTTTTCTCTAGCTGGGGGCTATTTTTTTTTATGAATAATGTATAAATGAGATCTTGCTCAGTGACAGTTGGACGCAGTGGGTGGCGTGGATGTGGCGTAGCTTTGGCCCACATCGTAAGGAAATTGTTTATTTTTGTTGATTCCCGGTTGGTTGGTGTAATGCCACCTACATAAGACACATGGCAATGTCATAGGAATAATAAAATTAATTTCGAGCTCCTTGAGTACGGGACGTGGTTATATTTGGGGGTTGGGTAGCGTTTTTGCGAATGGAAATCCGAGTAGGTACATATTATTGAATCGAATATTTGTATCCCTTCACACGTACGTGATGTGGTTCTCTATTGTTGGGATTATGAATTTTTATGCCGTTGCCTGTTATACATTAAATATGACCAACACCCATCAAGAGGAGGCAGCTCGTATGAAATTTAAACAAAAACGTCTGAAAAAGAGTTCTCATATATATATACCTAGTTTGGTGTTCGAAATTTGTGTGGGTTTCATGTTTCATGGGACAATTGTGACACAAAAGGATTTGCTCCTTTTAAACATCATGTCAACATCATTCTTTCGATAGACGAATCTGGCAGAACAATCGCACAAATTTGACAGAAGGAAGCGGGTAAATTTGACGACAGTGACGACAGAGAGTGATGGCTGACACGTGTTGAGAAAAGATTTGAGAAGAACCCGGAAAAGCTTTGTAAAAATCTTCGAGTACGGGTACCTCAAGGTAGCCATCTCAGACCACTTTTTTTTTTTTTGTAGCCCGATTTTGATCCCTCTTCGACACCTGCTGTAACTAACGGGTGATTTTTTAAGAGTTAAGTTTTTCAGGTTGGCAGCACTGGTTAGTAATGGCGTCCAAACGTCATCTGTCAAAGTGAAAAGTTTTCAGTATAGGTACTCTGCCATTTAATCGTGGAAAGACTAACAAACGAGCAACGATTGCAAATTATTGAAATTTATTATAAAAATTCGTGCTCTGTGAAAAATGTGCACCGTTTGTTACGACCATAATATGGTCAGAAGGAAAAACCGCTAAAGTCTGTTTTACTCATTTTTCAGGAGAGTTTAAAGTTTTTGACAAATGCGTGAAATTCCAAGTGACTCTATTGACTTTAGTGACTTAAGCTGTTAGGTTTTTTTGAAACTGTGGCTACTTTTTTAAAGATATAAAGCTGAAAAAAATTTACAAAGTAGATTAGAGTACGCTGAATCTAATGGCATCAAAATCTCAATTTCGCTAAGTCGACTTTAGCGGTTATGGTATGTGGCCACAGATATTATGTTCGTCATAATCGACCTGGTGAATCAACAATTCGTGCTGTTATCACCAAATTTATTTTGTTGGACATTAAACCATCGACTCGCATGCGTAGAGTGCGTACCGAAGAGACGGTGCCACATGCCACACAACTCGTGAAACAATGGAAATGTTGAAGGATAAATTTCGTGAGCAGCTTATCTCTCGAAATGGCCCTGTGAGTTGGCCGCCAAGATCATGCGATTTAACGCCTATTGATTATTTCTTGTGGGGTTATGTAAAGTCGTTAGACTATGTGGACAAGCCGAACACAATTGAAGCCTTACAGGATAACATAACACGTGTAATTCGTGGAATACAGGCCGAAATGCTCGAAAAAGTGACGCAAAATCGGACCTTCCGAATGGACCATTTAAAACGGAGCCGCGGACAACATTTACATGAAGTTGTCTTTAAAACGTAAATGGTAAATTCCTATTTATCGATTACAATAAAAATTTTGAATATTTGATGCAAATTTGAGTGTTGTATTCGATTTAAAAAAAAAAACTACGCTTAAAAAAACACCCTTTAGATGGTGGGCCATAGTTCTGTGGAAGAGTAGGCGTACATCATTAACGTAATCGATTCCATCAAAGTCGTCAGCTTTCAGCCTTCCACCCTGAAAACAATCAACCTTCTCGAACGAAAATTTTTGTGCAAAAAAAACCTGAAAATCGTATCACAAAGGTACCAGAGTTATAAGACAGAAAAGCGATTCGTTGTATATATACAGGGTGGGCCAATTACAAGTTTCTTTGTAAAAATTAAAAATGTTTTTCATGTATTGCAGTCAGAAAAAAAATTGTAATGCCAACCATTTCGTTGGTTAAAATGAACCATCAAAATAATATGAAATATCAAAATCTTTGATTTAAGAATGAAATTGTTGGCAATGATGTAATAAAATTCTTATGGAGAGTATATTATTCTTGCGTTAAATACCTGATTCTTAAAAACTTAAAAATGAGTTCTTGTTAACAAAAATTATATTCGAAACAAGATCTTTTAACTTAAATTTTTTTAAGAATCTCAAACTTCTTCGCTTAACAATCTTTTTTTTTCTGAGTGTATGGCTTTAATTGTTCAATTATTTATGGAACACAATGTCGTTCAAGCGGCTGACTCGGCTGGCATCGCAGTAGCACATCCTACAGCTCCAATTTTACAAGACCTTGTTGATGGTGTCGGGATTAATTGCTTGGATGATGATTAATTTAGCTTCGTGGTTTTAGCTAGTGGACTGTGGACTTATGGAAATAAAACGAAAATGATTTTATGGCAATGAACATTTATTGCACTTGTTTCACTAGGACACGTCTGTATCCTTTTGCTGTTGTTGATGGAATTTAGACGATCGATTCCAAGGACACGTCCATATCCTTCAGCTGTTGTTGATTAAATCCATCGATGAGAGGTCCGAAGAGTAGCGCACGATCGGTTGCTCATACACCGAAAAGTGTTTAAAGTTGTGTACGTAGCCAATAGGCCTTTTTTATTATGGTCAAATGATCTAACTCTAGGTGATCCAACTGTTGTTGTAAACCATGGAAATCAATGATCTATATATTTAGATCATGTGAGCATAATAAAAAAGGCATATTGTCTCGCTTCGACATCTTTTTCGTTGCGCTTAGATAGACGCACACGAGGTATTCGTATTCAAAGGAAGATTGAACTATTGGCCTTTAGTGCTTGCATGGTTTCCGAATTGTTGGCATAACATCGGTCCTTCACGGCTACCAACAAAAAAGAGTCCAAAGAGGTCAAATCGCAGCTCCGAAGCGGCCAGTTGACATCTGATAACACGATTTGGGAATTTGGTGCGCAAAAGATCGATTGTAGCATGGGCTGTGTGGCAAGGCGCGCCATCCCGCAGGAACTGTAGGTCCAAATCCATGTCTTCAATTTCAGTGAAAAAAGTCGGTTAACATAGGTATGTAACCCCCACCGTTGACCGAAACGTAGCTCCCAGCCTCATTTTCGTGTTCGTGAATTGAGTCTCACACTCTCGGCCACATCTCGTTTGTATGCACCGTACCACGAGGGGGGCCATGACCCATGAGTGTTGTCCACAAGCCAGTCTCACGAAGTTTTTGCACAAGCTTCCGTACAGCAGGCGCGGTGGGTGCTTCATTTCGGCCTAAACTCCTTTTCAAAAAACGCACAGTTTGGGCTACAAGCACTCACTTTGGAAATAAGTTTTCAATATTTTCAACCGTAAAGCGACTCATTTCGTTCCGCGGAGGTATGACTCTGACTTTCTGTCAAGATTTCGAGCTGTCAGTGTCAAAATAACCTATGATTTATAAAGAAACCACTAGATGGCAGTAATGAGGTTACCATCTCTGTGCGATCCAATTAAGCTACTTGCCTCTCAAATCTCATCACTGTAATATCAACTCGGATATGCGATTATGCATACTTTCAAATGCACATCCAATTAATTCTTGCTATTCTCATAGTGTATTTGGAAGATTTTCACCTACCCTCGGAAAAACAAAAAAAAAATCCTATTATTTGATTTTTCTGCACCATTTCTGTTTTAATTCTTTATTAATGCCACTGCCAGGACCACACACTTTCTTGTTTATACATTATTAATGGTGGCTCTGCCACCGCACGCTATGGCTTATCAAAAGGATTCCCATAAATCCGCATACAGAAGAGATACTCTTTTTATTACTTCTTGTTTTTCCTTGTATTTTTTTTGTTCTGAGAAATTTTCGCCATATTTTTCTGATTTTTTTCGAGGTTGGGATACTTGAAAAGGATTTATCTTGTGATTTATTTCGTCCCTATGGATAATAGACCGCATCAAAGAAATAAACCAGTAAAAGTTTTCAATTCCATCAAAGGTCAGAAGATCGGTTGGTTTGTAGTTGAAGTAAAATTGTTCATCCCTCTTAGGAGTGGAAAGTTGAACATTGATATAGGACATTTTAATACCTACTCTTTTTATTTGCAAGCGTTTTTTAAGTGTGAACGTTTTCTGTTCAAACTTTGTCGGCTTTCATTAGAGAGGTTGATACTTTTGACGCGTTTGAAGGTTGGCAAGTAGGTGTGAGATTGACTTGGATTATGGCCGATTTTGATAAGGATCTTATTTCGTAGGTCCATTGAGAACTGTTTTTTTTAGCTTTTCGTAGCATTCTCCCTCTGGAAAGTCAGTTGGAATTCACTAGAAATGAAGTAAAAAGGTCAGTGATGGTAAACTGTGCAAAAACCTACCGAATGGTAAGCGTTTAGGAAGGTATCGACTCAGAGGTCACCTGGAAATGTTTCCCCTATGATAAATTTTATAAGAAGGTACCTACTCGAAGGTCTCCGGCAGAGAAGGTAAACCTGGAAAGGTTTCCCCAGTGACCCCTTTCTAAGAAGGTACCGACTCGAAGATCTCCGGCACTGAATAAAATTCCAAAGAAGGCCCTAGAAATAATAAGATAAATCGGTTTTTGTCGTACCGACAAAAAAAACCCTAATTTGAGGAAATGACGACCCAATGAAAGGCGAAGTTCTGAAGAAAGAAAAATTACGTGTCACGCCAGAAACTCATCCGCCTTCTCGTATCACACGAGAATTAACTTTCAGCTAATAGATAGGTACGTGAAGAAACTTTCCAGCAACTCTGCCCTTCCCCAAACTTAACATCTTCCTGTCCCCATTATCCCTCCCATCAACCTACATTTCCAATAAATATTTTCAGTTTCGGCTCTAAATTTCAGTAGGTCACAGTGGCTACATTTACCATACAAATTTCGCAATCGTGAGCTTCCGTAAATTTAAAGTCGAATCTAAAATTGGTATTTGGTACGGCGGAGTAAAAAATGTCTAGCTAAAAAAAAACCCCAACTCAACTTCGTCGGCAAACAAAACCATAACTGAAAAAAATATCGATTTGTTTTTACTTTTTAACCTTCATTCAGTTGCTACGATTTATTTCAAAAACTTTTGTAACTTATTATGAAAGGCGAAGGCGGAAGGATCCTTAATTTTTGCCTTCAAACAAAAACAGAGAAAACAAATTTAATAACAACAACTTGAAGATAATTCCCGGTATAGTTGTGTGTTATTTGAATATCATTCATGTCGTGAGGTCAATTGTTTTTCAGTGACAAGGCGTGGCGTGGTAATTAAAGTGGTCATTCCTGAGCATGCGAGACGTCCTTTGTGTTGGAGGACATTGTTTGGATGGTGGGCATAAATTTGGGAAACAAAATCCTAGAGACAGTCCGAAAAGTGTACATAATTGATTTAAGGGTAAGTTATAGGGAAGTTGGGTATTACTTGTCCGTTTTTACATTTGTATGTTGGCGCCATGGGGTGGTTGGGTCTGGGGTGGTCTAACACAAGTTCCAAATTCGTTTCTTGCAATAGAAGCACAACGACAGCTGCATTATCGACGTTTTTCATGCTGCTGCTTAAAAGCAAAGTTCCTCGGACTGTGAAAAATATTCTAAATGTATGCTATTTGAAGTGCATTGCTTCTTAAATGATTGCGAATATAAAGAAGTAAACAAAAGGACTTCCATTTCCATTCGCATAAGTCCTTTGGTTTATTTATTTATTTTTTTTATGTCATGAGATGTCAAAACTCCTCCAAACACTTTAAAAACTAAGCACCATAATCATAAAATAAATCGAAATCGATTAAGAATGATAATAACAGCACCCAATGTAATGAAATCGTAAGGACCTCCCCCCGCCAACAATCCATTAGCATAACAATAAAAAGAAAAACGATTTTTTCGAATTGCTCTGATATTAGTATTCATGACCTCTCGTACCGTATCCAATGCCCACCTAAATAAATTCGGGCTTTTCAGCCCCAAAGGATACTCGACGATTTCTTTAATTTAAAAGGCGAATGGTATTCGAAATAAATATGAAGTCGAAGGACGAAAAGAAAAACCGATTAGAAAATTGGTTTTCCCTTGAATGGCGCAGAACATTTATTGCGAAATGTGGGCGGCGGAACCGCCCTTTAAATATTCATACCGTAATTTAAGCGAGTATAACCGATTTTGTATTGAACACTTGCGACTGGGAATACAAATAGGAAATTACAGGTCCCAACATGTGTGTGATGGTTCTGAAGGTAATCGATTAACGATAACGATGTCTTTGCACATTAATCCACCGCATTCCATTATAAACAAAGGGAAATCCATCTAAACCGCACTCGTAATTGATTTCGTTTCTTTTTTCCATTTTCGAAACAATTCCAATTCCGATTGTGAGGGGCAACGACAGACTTCTTTGTTGCAATGTTACAAGGAACAACAATTGAATGCAAACTTTAATGAATAAGTCTTCGTTTCTCGGTCTGTGGAAGGTTACTAATATGCTTTTCCCGGCGCACATGTAATACTAGCACGTACGTTGCTTAAATTGCAACTACACGAGTATTTTTTCCCCGCGCACCTGATTCGGGTGGCTGTGGGTGGCAGTCGAACAAATAAAAAAATGCACACAGAAAAAAGTTCACCCAATGTGTGCCAGAGAGGGAAACTTTTAATTTTTCGCAATTTTCATTAAATTTTCCACCACAACGCGGGAGAAAGTTGCAACCGATAACGATCATATGATTTCAATTAAGTCAAGCACGTTAATGGAATGTTTTTTTTTCTTGCCATCTCCTTATCACAGGAGTCGCCCCATGAGAGATGTGCTGGCGCAAAACCCGCTGATTTCATGTTAAAATGATGGCGCAGGAAGAAGTCGGTTTTTAATTTAATTATACTTAAGTAAAGGGGATTTTGGATGGTTTACGTTTTTTCAATATGTGCGCCAAAGGAGGCTTTTGCAGAGTGAGGTATTATGAGCAGATACTCAGATCCTTTGAGGATCTACTCAGACCCTTTGAGTATCTGCTCATAATACGTGCACCAAAGTTATACCTGTTGTCGGTCTTTTGGAACTGGTCAAAGGGCCATCCGTTTACACGGATATTGACCTACATGCTGTCGGCCTAATTAAAAAACAATACCACTACAACTACACCCTTGAGGATAATCGGGCACAAAATAAATGTTATCCTTCGAGGGTGTGATTTCCGTTGACTTTCAATGGTAGCCATGGAAAGTGAGTATTTGTAAATTTGAGTCAGTGTTACATACCATACAGATAGGGGCACAAATATTTAGAAGTAGAAAAGAAGTCATAAAATCGGTCTACGAAGGGGATGTGTAGAAATCAATGGGAGACACGAAACTGAATATGAACAGCAAGACCAAGTAAAAACTGCCCTCTTTCTGCGAAATTCTTGGCTTTAAACTGTATTCAGTCAGTACTAAGACCCTCGGCAATTTGCAGCTCAGTTGTGGCTCAATTTTTCCCAGAATTTTTCTCTCTTCAAAATCTGAGCTCAATGTTCCACCACTTCCACTAAAACAAAAATCGATTTTTAAGCGAAAAAGCGAAAAACAAACACAGCTTTTGCCTTTTGGGGAAACACCCGTCCTTACCGCGGTATTCAAATGTATTTCATGTTCCAATTCCAATTTAATCACACTCCGACTCCAGACCTAAGACTCAAATTCAAGCTCGACTACTCGTATTAGAATTTCAAAACACATGCTAATTTTGCTGAATTCATTCCGCCTTTGTCATACAAACAATGACTAGATTCCTCATCAGTATTCTCTCCCTATCCGATACACGAAGAATAAAAGGTAACGAAAAATGAAATAAAAGCGAAAAGGACTACGCAAAACATTTGCAAACTAAATACTCGTAACTTGCGTTTTCACCTGACAAAATAAAAATTAAAAGGGAAAACTCTTATCGATTGGTAAGCCACGTGCGGAGCGGATAACTCAATTTGTTACTGGCGAGCAACTAGGCGTGCGAAGATAATAACAAGGCACAACAACTCAGCCGAAGTGAATGTAAATATATTGCAAGTAGGCAGTATCCAGGTGTAGGTAGACGTCCTTCGAATAAGGAATAGGGTGGACCAAAAAAATATAATTTTTCGGTTTAATTTTACGAAGAGGAGGAATTATTTATATATACAAAGTTTATAGAGGCTTTTTTTTGTTGACGACGATTCCATCAGGCTAATAAACTTTCTAAACGAGTTCACATCAATGAGTACCTATTATTTAAATTTTTGTATTTTTAGCAACATTTTAATGGACAATAGAATTCTCTGCCCCTCTTCGGGCTAATGACAATTTCAGTTGTAAGTTTGATTTTCTTCTTGCTAGAGGACTCTGATTTAAGGACTTCAACATGTTGTTTAATCGTAATTTTATCTCTTTATTTCATTTAACATTTTGACAGTACAAAAAATCCTAAAAATGTGGACTTGGACCTGACATTTTAATATTTTTTTTCCAGCCATTAAAATAATTACAAAAATTTACGTATTTTCGACAGTGCAAACATTCTTAAAAATGTGGACTTCGATTTAATATATTTAATATTTTTTTCCAGTCATTAAAATCATTACAGCAATTTACGTATTTTTGACAGTACAAAAAATCCTAAAAATATGGACTTGGATCTGACATTTTACTATTTTTTCCTGTCATTCAACAAATTCTAAAAATATGGACTTGAATCTGACATTTTAATATTTTTTTCCAGTGATTAAAATCCTAAAAATTGAGGTATTTTTGACAGTCAAAAAAATCCTCTAAATGTGGACTTGGATCTGACATTTCAATATTTTTTTGCAGCCATTAAAATTATTACAAAAATTTACGTAGTTTTGACAGTACAAAAAATCCTAAAAATGTGGACTTGAATGGGACTTTTTTAATATTTTTTTCCAGCCATTCAAATCATTACAAAAGTATGTACCGATTGCGGGTTATTTCAAAAGCGAATCTTATCATTTTTTTCCTAACCAACTTCACTCTCCCAAATTAAGTATTTTTTGAACCCAACCCAACCTATCGCGAAACACACCCTACACTACCACTCAACCCATCCAAAGGGGTTAAATAAAACTCCGCATCAGACAAAGCGCTCATTCGTGTCAATAGATTAATTGGCCGTTGTCAACTATTGTCGCAATTAATTAGTGCCGCGCTTACAGCTTACAGAAATGTGTAAAATTGCAAATTAAGACGGGGCGGAAGAGACCGAAGGGTAGCACGTGTCGATGTTGAAGTGTCATTCTCCTAGGTAAGCTAAATCGATGTGGAAAGGGCGTATTAACTGGCTTATATAGGTAGGCACTCTCTAGTCGGTAAGGTTAAACTCAAGTCGACATTTTGAGCACACATTTTAGTCATCGCAGCCTGCACCCCCTTGGCAGGGAAATCAATAGCTAAATCGAAAGTTAAATTATAAAATCGTGCATAACCAGGCATTGTCTGCCACGTAAATTAACAATGAATCTATTACCTATGGGAGAATTTTGCAACAGTAGACCTACTCCAACTGTAGATAATTTACGGGTAGGTTAGGTTACGCACCAGCAAATCCAACAGAAAACTTAAATTCGAATATGTATGACTATGTGGTATATAAAACATGCAAGCTCACTGCAGGTACAAATGTTGAAGCTATAAAAATGGTGGAAGCACCGCAGAATAGTAACAGGTAAAGTTTGTTGCGCCTTGGAACAGGTTTCAAAATAAGTTCCAACATAGGGAGGTGATCTAAAAATTCGTGTCAATTGTGGATTTAAGAATGCGCAGTCACCTTAAAATGAGGAAAATCTAAAGTCAGATTCTGTAAGGCAAAAACTTTGAAACGTTTTTGTACGCACGAATTATTTGCTCTAAGTTGCGTTCATTCGCACGAAAACGTTTTCGCCTTACAGAATCATACTCCTGATTTGAGCCCACTTTTTTTCATACTTAAACCACGAATGTTCAGCTATAATAAATGTTTGATTATGTATAATATACCCTGCTCCTAAAAAACAAAGCAAAAAAAGGAAATCCCTACTGTACCACCAGTCCACTCATGTGCTCACCTTTAGACCGACGAGAATGCCCTTTTGCAAATACATAGCTTGGTTTATTTACGGAAATAAATTAAGAAAAAACTTTTTTAATTCTATCAAAATTGGACAAGAACCATACGAGTAGGTGTATATCGTTGCTGGATCTTTGTACACAATGTCAGCGAAATATATTATTAAAATACAATTTCCACTGTACATTCACAGCAATTTATCGCCAGCCTTGTCCTTCATAGTACCCGAAAATTCTCCAAAATCGGCGGGTGTTTCTTTTTTAAGCAAAAACAAATTAATTGCATAAGGGAATTAAGTCAAAATTGTTCACAAAAAAAGAAAGATATTAATGAACCATCAGGCTAGGTGGTTATTTATTATTCAAGCGGTTTTTTTCCCAAAGAGCGCTTCATAATAATACACCTCATTCTAAGCCCGCCATAACAATAACAGCGAACAAAAAAACATTTTTTTTTGTTTTCTAGGTCATGCAACGGTGAAAACCCCCCACAACGCAACACACAATGAATCCTCGCGATATTCTCATCTTTCCATATGCAGAGGATGGAAAATTGAGCTCCATTGTTGTTTTTCCATTCAAGTGGAATGGGAGAGGTCACAAATTTATTTCACAGTCCTCTTGGGTGCAAAGTCTCCTTCCCCGAAGAGCAACAAAAGAACAAGAAAAAAAAAAAAAACAAATTTGAACAAGCTCACAATAGATACATTTCGAGGAAAGATTCCAATAAAATAGGTAGCTAGTAGTTATGCCTGTGGATCTTATTCCTATATATCATTGTTGGATTTTGTTTATCTTTTTATCTTCTTGAAGTCGCTACTATGGGAATATGGGTGCCTTTTATGCGGCATCAACTATTTATGAACTTGTGATTTAAAAAAAAAAAAAAAAAACACGCTTTATACGTTTTGTCTTTAGCAAATTTAGGCAGCACGCGGGAGACTTGAGGGGACAAATTTGAGCAAGCAAAGACGTTTTTTTTTGTAGGACAATGACAGAAATGAGCAATTTTACAGGCTGTGCGACAAAAGCGTCATCGATGTAGTTGACGGAAAATGTTTGCCTGGTTAGTGACCATCCAAAGTTCGGAGCTAGTCTGAATGTAGTTGCATGAGCTACGAGTATTATTTATTTATTTACATTACAAAAAAAACTGAATTTTTTTTTTTTTTAATTTTAATTTTTTTGCACAGATTTTGATGAAACTTTCTTCGAAATGCTTCCTAGGACTTCGAGAAGACTAAAGGCTATGTCGCTCATTGCCACGCCCACTTTTGGGGTTGTTTGACCAAAATTAACTTCTTTTCTGACTTTACTGCTTTTATACAAGTAATTCGTAATGAATTAAAAAAATTAAAGTAAACTTAACGGAGCCAAAACTTTCTTAAATATTTTAAGCTATCGAACAACTTCCTGCTTCATCCAGGAGCTGGACCGAAATTGCGTAGCCAAATTAATTTTGATCATCAAGTCGAAACAATAAATGTCATTTGAATCTGTCTATATATAGAAAAGAGACCAACGTCCGTTTGTGCACTCATCACTCGAGGACGGATCTATCGATTCTTTGCTTCATCGACTCGTATTGTCCCTAGGAAGAATATAGCCTACTTTTGTTGCGAAAATAAAACTGTAAGGAGTTGAACGTTTGTAAGGAGAACTGCACTTTGGAAAAAAAAAAAAAAATAGACTGGATAGAAAAACAGGGAGTGTTACTTTTAATACAACAAAAATTATTTCCAATTACTAAAATACATTATTGAACGAATTTAGGCGGAACAAAGTTCACGGAGTTGGTAATAAAAATCAATCATCGACGGCGATGTGTGTCGTTTCCTCTGTTGGAGCGGAACGCACGAGAAGTATGCGCCATATTTTTCATTACAATTCTGACCCAGTTTCGCCTAACATTAAATTATTTAAACGCATTTACGAAATGTACATTTAAGTACAGTATTGTAGGAATATTAAAATCGGTTTCATCCTTCTCTATTCGCCAACAGTACCCCGACTTCATGGCAGCACCTGTACAAAAACACTTTAGCTGGCGTATATCGTGTATGTTGTAACTTGTTCGAATAAAACACAGAGAAATATGATTAAATATTAAATGGGATGTTGTATTTTCTTTGCTGTTTTGATGGAGCCATGCTACGAGTATAATCACATTTTTGGGTGAACAAATTCTGTCCGTTTGTCTTCTTTTCGTTTGTTCTGCTGATGATAAGAATGGGACAGAAGGAGGCTCAAACTAAGGAAAAAGTCGTAGTAAATTATTTAATTTGTTAGCTAGTCATTCTAGTAAGAGCCAACCCAAGTTGTGGTATGGATGTGAAGTGTTTTAGTGCTTCTTGACCTTAGGTATACAATTTGAGTGCTTAGAGGGCTGTTCAAATAATGTGGTGGACACTTTAGTTGAAGTCGCAAATGATGTTTTGTTTTGGCCTTATGAAATGGTTTTTGCTTCAAATATGTGTGCCATACGCGAGTGTATGGTTCTACTGGGTAGTTGTATTGTAGGAAGATTTTTGGGATGGGGGACTAAGAGTTGCCTAACTAAAGATGTGTGCTTTTAACTCTGTCACTGGGTGTAAATTTCATCGAGATGCCAGGGTAGGCATTCTGTAAGGCGAAACGTTTTCGTGTGCACGAACGATTTACTTCTGCAACTTAGAGCAAGTCATTCGTGCACACGAAAATGGTTCAACGTTTTCGCCTTAGCGAATCTGACCCCCGGTTTTTTTCAACTAGTGATGGGATTGAAGATTCACCTCGGATGTGTGACGAAAATGGAAGGTCCCTTTGATGCTCTTTATAAGAAGCCAGATGCAGCCATTTTGACGGACATACATTACTGGGTCTTATTCACTCAAAATATGCTGCTCAGACATGAATCGGTGATTGCTAAAACAACATAAGTGACATTTTTATTTTTTTACGGGAGAAACAAATAATCGTAGAGGGTCAGGTTGTCTTAGTACAAAATGCCGATTTTGCGATCGAATTTCTGTGTGTTTTAGGTATCGAATTATGTTGCTTTTGTTCACAGAGCAGTGGCTACACATAAGCTGTTTAAAAACGTATTAAAACTGATTTCAAAAAATCTGTCACTTGTGTTGTTTTAACAATCACCGATTCACATGCGAAATTCGAATCACCTTTCACTGTCAGGATCAATGAAAACTACCGACCTAGTCCACGCACAAAATCACCGGTCTAACAACATTGGGAGTCCATATTAGTCACCTGAGCATATTCATGTGGCAAGGGACTTGAATCAAAAATACAAATCCTAGCACGTCCATATGCACCAAGTAAATAATTAAAAGCAACAGCCACCAGCAGTACCAAGGTCATCATTAAAATTGAATTTAAATCTCTAGCCGGTCGTAAAGTGTCTACATATCCTTTCTGCATAGATCCGCATGTATCCATCCAGCTTGTGGCTGCTCCTTGGTCCCACTGTACTCGGTTTATACATCAAGATGCCGAAAATCCAAAACCTCATAGCAACATCGGCAACTGCCATTTATTTCGTTCGCCTGACGCGTGTAGAGACCTTTATCTATTATGAGCGTGTCGGTAGACCACACAGTCTCCGAGTCGATATTCGCCACTCACCACCGACATTAAATGTTTTAAGGATACCATTCCCCGGAGACTAAAATCGTTATGATATCAACTCGATGTAGGGATCAGAAGGTGAGATTAGAGGTTGGGATTCCGTATTGCAAATCAGTGTATGGTGGGTGTTTGCGGGTTGAGAATAATGGTTATTGGTGATAAAAATGAATTTACAGGCAAAGTGGAGACATTTAGAAAGGATTGGAGGTCGAGTTGATGTAGTTTTACCGTAAACTTGGCCTATTTGTTGGGAGGTTCGATTGTCCAAAACGTCAATGCATATAGTGAGTGAAAAAATATTGAAGGCAATTCCTACCAGACCCCTCTGAGTCCTGACAATGTAAGATTTTTTGAAAATTGCGCAGGTTATGTGTCTCTTTTTCGGCATCCTGACTGAGAAAAAAAAATATATATCTAACTCATGATCGCCGCTTTGAGTCCGCAACTCACTGGTTGAAGTTGAACTCACTCAAGTATCATGTTGAAGATGTAAATTGACAGGGCTGAGCTTGTCCTAACCCTGTTTTGACAGCAGGAAGCTCCGTGAGATTTTTTAATTTTCTCCATTACGTAGTAAGAGAAAGATATTGTATTCGTACAAAATTTCGAACCCGAGATGTTAATCAATTCCGACATTACGATGAGAGGCGAACTTAAAAAAGTGGGTCGCAAAATTCTGTCCGTCTGTCCGTTTGTCCGTCTGTCTGTCTGTCTGTATGTCCCGAGGCCTACAGCTTAAACGGCTGAACGGATTTCGTTTAAACTTCGGATTTAAAGTATGGGGGCTTACAGTTCGGGGCCGTTTTTTGTTTTGCATGGTAACCTCAATATTAATGGTACTTCCCATACAAAATTTTCATACCAGTTTGATTTTTTCGAAAACGGCTCTAACGATTTCAACAAAAATTGATATTTAAGCTTAAGTAGGTGAGGTAAACATAACTGCTTACTCAGTTTTCCACTAAAAAATCGAGTAACGGTACTTTTGAAATTTGGACATATCTCGAAAAAGGTCCATACGATTGTAAGAAAAATTAATTTCTAAGGTTATTTGGTCATTTCTAACTTAATGGAAAAATCAGTCCGTTTTACGATAATACAGAGAAAATTATGGTAGAATGTAGGTATTTTTGAAAAAAGTAATTTTTGAAAAATATAGTTTTCCCTAGTTTACCTCAAAGCGGCATAATTTTGACCAAAATGCAAGCTTAGAGTAAAATTGATATTTTTAAAATGATTGCGTCCTTAATTTTCAATTCGAATCACTGGAAACGCTTCATTTAAAAACTCCTCATATCTCGAAAACCCCATTTTCGATTCCGATAAAACCCTAAAAACCAAGAATTGCTTACATCACGAAAAAAAGATTTGCTTAAATGACAAATTTCAGTCAGACTCGCACTAAATGAGAAAGTTTTGTGCGACCCAGTCGTGCACTTTATTTCCCCTACCGATGGAAAGACGAAAGCGCTATTCATCTCCACAGCCTGGATTTCTTGGGAAATGATTTCAAAAGTAGAAATGTCCTTATACGAGTACACCTCGTCTGTGTAGATATCCTGTTCGAATTCAACTTTAAGTCCCCCACGACTTTTGCTACCGAAAAGGAGAAACCCCCAAAACAAATCAAAATTTGGATGTCATGCACTTAAAGAACAGCCCCACGGCAAAAAAAAAAAAACCAGCCCAAAAGTCAAATGACTGTGAAAAAAAAACCAACCTACGTATGCCTCACAATTCTTGTAATCGGATCATTTATTTTATCCTCCATATCAATTTCAACAAACACAAACAGTCATCCGGCATCCCAACGACAAATCAAAAACTATCCCGATATATACCTCTTCCTGTCGCTGAGCACATTCTGGTCGCTCCTCCAGCAACATCCGCACTGGAATCCATCTACAACCAAGTCCTCCTTACATCACCAGCACGAGGGCGGATAAAGATTTGCATGCAAATCCACAGCCATGTAAATGTCAGCACTCGGCGTGGCTGCAGTCATCAATCAAATTAAAAGTACGCACACACAGGATCTGCGGAAGAGAACGTTCATGCAGCGCAAAAAAGCAAACCGAGATGCGAAATAAAAATAGAATCTCTATCTCATCCCCGTCCAACTTTCGAGGACATCACAATCACTGAGAGAATAGAAAACAATTTTCATTTCCCATGAATTGAGCTATGAAGCCTAATTTCCTCTATACGGCGCCCCCTCTTCTGTATATCTGCGAGCTGCTGATGCAGCACACAACTGGAAGCGCCACCATCGAAAAGGAATACCAAAACCAATGGTAACCGTCCCAGCTTTGATGGCTCACGGAACTGGAACACGGTCGGATGCTGGGCTGCAAAAAAAAAGCATTTAACTTTCGCCAAATGGCCATCGAATTTTATAGAAACACCAGCGCAGATCCACTGGATGAAGGAAGCAAAGAAAAAATGGAAATGAGCTCACTGGGCCACCGTACCGATAGTGGGACTGAGTCCAATTATTTCGCTCCTCGCTACACAACGGCCGGGAGTGCCCATTCGAAAGGATTTTTCGTCTGTGATTGTGTGTGCAATTGGCAAACATCAGGAAGATCACGCTTCCCATGACGATTGCAAGCGCTTGTTGGAATATCCTTTTTTTTCCTCTGTTAGTAGGTGGATAGAAAAATGTTGGCCACCAGGAGTGGATGCTGGAACTGTTGGGCCATTATCGTCATCGCAGGCGTCTAGCATCATCATCATCATCGTTAGATGACGCTTCGTGCTTAATCATTCTCGTTATCCACTGTAAAATACAAACACACACACGAATCCAGAAGTGCGGCATAAAACGAACGAGTGTAACAGTTATTTTTATCCCTGCACAAGGACGTGGCGGTGGCTAGGAGCTGGGATATTTGCGCAATTATACAAATAAAATGTGCACCAGTGGGAAGCGTAAAAAAAATATCCTGTCGCTGCTATATATGTGTGTCGTGTCCCTTTAAATACCTACCTTCAGTGCTGTGCTACTGGTTCTGGAAACCATTTATACAGCATTTGAGCTTTTCACTGTTTGCATGTTACATCCCCCTTGAGGGAAAGATGGTGTGTGCAGATTTCTCAGATGTAGTACGCCAGTGGGGAATCAAGCAGGCCCACACACATCCATATATTTAAATGAGAACAAGTGCGAAGCAGAAATCACAAGTGGGATTAATTTTAAGTGAATAATTACGTAGATGGAGAGATAGGACGGGAAGGATAAAAAAGAACTGTCCCAGCGACGCAGAGAGCTAGATAAAAATACACTCAAAGCGGAAGCAGCAGTCTTCGGGGATATATCACTCATCCTTGGAACTCGATATGGGACTTAATGGATTCGCGACGCTTCGCTGCCAGTGCAGGCTAATTCCAGAAAATGTTTTGATTGCTTGGTTGATTTTAAGCCTACCAGCAACTGGATTCCCTATCACAACAGGTACAGTCAATTACCTGGAAAACGTCCCTCGCACTGATAGCAGCATAATCCCTTCCGGCTCAACTACTACTAGGCAGCCCGCAGTATAAATCATGACATCCTCCAGCGCAGCCCTTTTCACTATACCTTCTGACCTAGTTTACTTATTATGCAGCGCCCATAATTCCGCAATATATATTCAACTTGAAATCCTCTTAAGAGCGACCCCTTTCACTATACAACCCCTTGATAGAATATCTGCCCAAGTAAATATTTTTAAGCAAATTGAAGAAAATAAACAAACCAGCACTCAAAGGGCCAAGGAGAGTCTCCGAGGTGAAGGTCACCATCGCCACCAACGACAAAAGATATCGTAATGGATTATACGCAATCTCCTAAGGTCATCGAAAAGGATTTGCCTGATGTAAAATGTAAAATTGCGCAGTACATTCAAGAGCCGGCCAAGACCATCGCAGTTCATCTAAGTAGAAGAAAAAAAGATACAGTACCCTGTGAAAAAATAGGTCACCGAGCACTGGGCGGACAATCTTCCTCTATGTCCTTGCTGAGGAGAGTATTTTAATCTACCGAAAAAGGTTCCATAGAAAGAAAGAAACAAACGAAAAAAAAAAATACCAACACCATGGTTTGTTTGGTGGCGAAATGGTACAGACGTAGGTATCTTTTTCCGAGAACAAAATATTATTTTTTCCTTTTGTGGTCACCTCAATGTGAAAGCATATCTGTGTCTATGAAATTTATATACTTTTGCAAGAGATTATCCTTGGGTTCGTTATCAAAACGATGAGTGAGGGATATTTATTTTATTTGTAAGGATAGTGTATCCCGGAAAGGGAGGGCACTTTTCTGTCGGTTTGAGTCATAAGCTTCTTTGTAACGGAATTTGCCGAAAAGCCCTAAGTCTCTCCATAAATAATTGGGTTTTGAACTTGACGAACAACTAAGAGATGTGGGATTGTCAAATATTGAACCGTATTTATTACAAGTTGGAATAGTTGAAGAAGTTTAGGGCTTGCTATAGGTCTTAAGGATATCTGCGCTCAGATTATAAACTTTTCAACTTTGTTATGGTCCTCACGACTAAACAACCACATGGAAAACTTGACTTTGACAAGGAACAAAAACGCTGTCCACGATTCGGAGGAAATGTACTTTTTTTGCATATCAAATAGAGCAGAGTCAGCTTTTGTAGATAGAAAAAAATAAAAATCCGTCTACCGGATTCTGACAGAAGCTAGAAAATTACGTGGCATCTAAAACCTGCTGAAATGCTGGGCTTCAGAGTAGCACATCTATTTTTATTCGATCCCACTCTAATTTGAAAGCCGCTGTCAGTTATTTTGACAAAACGATGAAATCTGAACCTGAACGCCAGTGGGTAGTGATAATATTCCCATGCACATGACAGACTTTTTGTCGTTCATTTTATGTCAACAGGGAAAATGAGACGACAAGCAGTAGGTAGGTTTGCTCCCTCACTTCTGAAGTAAGCAGTGCTGCCGAAAGTACTGCCATAAGAGTATTGTACTACTTTCAACACCTCCTCCATTCACATTCGTATTCCTTTCTTTCTTAAAGTACTTGGAGCAAATTTTTCAACCTTGATAAATTTAATTCACTTCAAATTTAATGCAAAATTGTTAGCACTTTTGTCTTCCAAAATGCCGTCTAAAATGGAATTTTCCTATTTCTAGTTTGTTTTTTACCTTCGTTGGCTTCATGCAATTTTCATCCATCAGTTCGGTATTTATTTTGTTGTTATTTGAGATTGTGACTTGGTGGTTCCCTGAATTTTGAAGACTAAATAATGATTGTACTACTGTTTTTTCAAAATACTCTCCTCTTTTGGCTGCAGTACTGCTTTATAATATTTCTCTCCGGCAACACTGGAAGTAAGAATGGAAAATACTGTCAAAATGACAGTGGTGGGGATAAATTCTCTCGCAGAGAAAAAAATAAGGGAGCGCTTTTGTAGTAATTTATGCAAAATTACAGATACACAATTCAAAAATTCAAAAAAGTAGTTAAAGTTAAAAGTTCTTTGGAAGAGTTTGAACTGATTAAACTGGAAGCATTAAAGCGACACTGCGACTGCAATAAAAATTGCGTGGGGAAGATTCGAAGAAGAATAATTCTTCGATACTTTTGACAAGAATCTTGAGAAGTGCATTCAATTTTATGTCGCCGCCTGTTGGTACCATTTTCAAACGCAAGAAATAAAAACATACATCCATTGGGCATAAAAGAAGCGTCCGGGAGAGTCCAGTTCTGGTGATTCTGAGAAGAGAATTTCGCTTCTCGATTTCAAGTCAGAATCCACTCCAGAAGCAATCACACAAGTGCAATTTATGTATTTTATACAAGTCAGCTGACAGCAGCCGTTGATTATTTTTTGGCATTTCACGAATACTTTTGTGGCTTCTTTCAGAAGCAGTTTTGTTGTTCCATTGAATTTCAGAATGAGTGGATCGCCGTGTGAAACCCAGGGAAAACGACGATAATATGCACAGGCACACGTATGCCAAATAGGACAACAAATTTCCAATCATCTGTCAATAGTCTGGTGACTGTCAGATTTTCCATTTCTTACCCCAAGAAATTTGTTGAGTAAAAACTCGTAAGATTCACAGTGGAGCGGTTCTCAGCGCCCTCGATGACGCTCACTTTAACGAGTTTTTTGAGTTTACGAACGGCATTGAGTAAAAATTCGTAAAAATTCGTGTGAGTTGGTAAAAATTTGTAAAGTTTAAAAGTAAAGGAACTCAGTATTTTTACGACCATCTTTTATGTTTTTATGTAAACATTGAATAGTTTCGACATCGATTGACTTGAGTAGACATGTTTTTCAAACTTCAATTCAGTAAAATTTTAACCATGAATCGCTTCACACCGAAACAACACGCCGGAACAGTAACACTGTACATTGAAAATAGTCCTTGAGTTATGTTAACTCAACGAATCGTCGAAAACATCGTGGCCAACAAGCACTGTCTGAAAGCACTGTTCGTCGTCGATATCGGTGGATGTTGGCTCATTATGTCTGTATGACAAAAGTCTGGACGGTTACTGGATTCTACAAGACGGTGCGCCATGCCGCACTGCAAATGAATGCAGTCCCTGCAACGGAAATTGGCGACATTCGCTAGCCACCCAGATCTCCACATTTGACCCCTCCGGACTCCTTTTTGTCCGGTTATTTGATGAGAAAAGCCTCAGACCGCACGAGATGCTGGAAAAAGTTATGGAAAACGCAGCAGAAAGTTGACATTTTGCTTTTTTCAAGAGAGGCGGCCACTTGATTGATGTTGTTTTCAAAAAAAAAACTATATTCCAAATAAATTGTATAAAGGACCGAATTAATTAAAAACACCATTGTACGAAAATTGTTTTTTTTTTTTGTATTCAATTTTCACATACCTACCGACATAAAAGATGGAGGAGCACCCGTTTTATAGCTACCGTCCTACAAATGATTCGCAAGTTGAAGTAAAAAACAAGTTTACACTGTTTCGTCGAAGTAATGTTAAGAAAAAAGAAGTTTCGTGCTTCAAATCTTGTTATTGCTAAGTAACCTCATATATTTTTGTAAAAAGACTTTATCAAGTAAAAGGGACTGCCTCCCTCATGACAGTTGAATCGTGGAACGTACCGTCAAAGTTTTCAGAACAGATAGCTCAAACTATGTCACCGATTTCGCAATTACAACAAAGCAGAATTAACTTGCCTGTAGGTACCCCCCTTTCCCAGCTTCCTTTTCGTCAGTTCCAAAAGACCTTTCTTGTTACTTAACTCACGCATTTGGTTGAAAAAAATCACAGGCCCTCAGTCCCTGATGTTGTTTATCTGCAGTTCCCCTTCTCTCTTTGTCCAATTTGTCTTTCAAATTTGTCATCCAAATCAAAACTTAATTTCATACACTTGCCTCGCAGCCATTACGGGTTTGTTTATACACGTTTCTTCGGATCAGAAAGTAAGTACCCATAAACAAGTCACTTCGCCACTCGCACCCATTCCATTCGCACAGACACATCTCGAGGAATTCTCCCTCATTAACCAAACAAACATCTGTCATTAGACTACAAGCGAACAACTTTCTTGGGAAATCGTTCCCCATCGTTCTCAAAATCAATCTGTCAATTGTCAAAATGAGTGTCATAAATTCTTCTGACATTCATCCATAACACAGAGCCGCTCTCTGTTTTCAAACAAAATCAAACAATCGCCCCACCGTAACGACACGGATGAAGCTTATTTGATAGTTCGTTGCGCATTGTGTCTTTTGACGGGCAAAGTGCCGACGCCATCTTCAGCTCTACACAACACTGCCGACAAATAACCAGGGAAACAGACATTTTTCAATGATGTCACATCGTTTGGACCGTTTATTTTCAAATTTATTTTGACATTCCCTTTGGCTAAGTATTTTTATTTCTTCCTTTTCACTTAACTCCAATTTAATTGGCTGCCATTCGATTCGAACGAGAGCACCCTCAAGGGCGAACGAATCCTGTCGCCATCAAGGGGGGGACTTTTGCCAAATTAAGGATCGCCCATTTATTTAACCGTGCAACTTTTCTGCTTAACTTTATTCGTCTTGTTTTTTTACGATTATTATCCCGCAGCTGACTGTGAAGATAAATCGAACGAGCGACAATGGCGGCGGACTTAAACGAAGCCCAGGAAATGAAATTCCAATGCTTCGCGAGAGCTTTACAGTATTGAAATTACGAGATGCGAAAATATTGTATCCGCTTATCTGTGCGACATTCTTTTGAGGCGAGGTTCACGTTTTATATTTGGAAGTTTTGATCCTTGCCGAGTGCCGCTGCCGACTCCGGCAAATGCCCAACTGAGCTGCTCGTATTTGGATGGTATTTTAATGAAATGCGAAAGTCCTTTTTAAACAAGAGTTGCCATCGGTGTCCCGGAAATAATTTCTCTTCTCGAGGGGGGGGTGTGAATGGAGATTATTTCCCTACAGCGATGAGGTCATGCGGAATTATTCGACTGTGCCTACCCCACGCACTTACTTGTGACGGGGGTGGGTTTAATGAGTCATAAACCCCTTCCGCTATAGGTAAATGTAAACAATTCAGAAAGGGAAGTATGCGCCATAAGTCATCGTCAAGGTGCTCAAGGGTCATCCAATTGACAAAATTAAAGTACCCATCGAAGCGACAGCGAATACTTTTTTCTGCTTGGGGTGATGGCGAAAATAATGAGCATAATTTGAGTTTGTTAAAGCATCTGGAAATTTATTGTTTTTTTTTTTAATACCAATTCCAAGTGCGAGGACTTTCGTATGTAGGAACGCTCTCAATCATAGACAAGGAAATCCTTTTTATAGAACTTCAAGTTGGGGGTACTGACCTACAAGTGGTCGACACTTCATTGAAAATTAGTTTGAGGAGTTCCTTCAAGTTCAGATCTGCTCCTTCCAAAAGATTTTTTGATTGTGCGTATAGAAATTTCCAAAGCAAAAGTACAGGGCAACCGTTTTCATTTTCTGAAAAAGTATGTAACCCTGAGCTAACGAATTCCACTTTTATTCGCCTAGTAAAATAATACAGCAAAAGGTACCTCCATCTTTTGAATGCCTGCCTCGGTTAGGTTATTCAGCGAATCAGATAAAACTGCCCTATAAATGCACTGAAAATATGGAAATAGAGCTATTTTATTTTGCAAATGTCTGCGCAAATATTTCATTCACAGCACCATACAAATTCGCAGTAGGTTTCCACAAAATTGGCTGAAATTCCATGAATGTATGACGGGTTGGCTTCGATTTTGAGTTGAGCTAAATAACATCAATGGATGATAGCTGCATTTATTTTTTTTCAACAGAGGCGCTGAAATTTCGAGCGGAGCCACTGAAACATTTAATTACACAAGTACCTACCAGTTTATAATATAAAAAAAAAAAACAAGGAAAAGCAAAGGAATTTCTTTTTATTTTTTGCTTACCTTAATACTGCCCTGTACTGTAGGCAGTGTTGCCATAAAAATATTTGGACAATAATCTGCAATTATGACAAAACAAAAATTATGGAAAAATCTTACTTCAAAAATTTGTCTTTACTTTTTATTTAAGTAAAATAACAAAAAAAAAATATTTAAAAAACCAAAAAAACCCGACGGACTAAAAAAAAAGGAACTAAAAATTCAAGACTATACGTACACAGCCTAGCAAAAATATGAGTACCCTCCGATTGCCAAATAGGTAAACTTGAATTTTTAGGTTTTTTTTTTTTTTTAGTCAGTCGAGTCTTTTGTTTTTTTAAATAATTCTTATTTTTTTATTTTTAGCCTTTTAGCCTATGACACTCCGAGGAAGCATACGCATCTAATGACACCTCACTCTTTAAAATCGGTCAAGCCGTTTGGGCTACATGTCGTCACATAGGAACGCACATAGGATAAAAAAAAGAGCTGACCGCGAAAATGAAAGCATACAGCGAAAGCAAGTGTGCAAAAATTGTTGAAACAATTTTTTTTAAAAGAACAAACATTTCTGTATAGCTCGTTTCTATAAATACTGTACTATGCGGCTTAAAAATCTATAAACAGGTATGGCCCATCGATTTGGACTTCTGGGGGGTTTTTATTCAGGATCTTCCGTGGGCGGTTGTTGACTTAGTGCTTCATCTACTGGTGAATTATTATAACCTCATCACTGGAGGTAAGTGGATGCTTTGCTTTGTGGCGGGGTTGCCAGTGTAAAGATTGCCATGAACTTTCTGTCTCAATACAGGTTCGCTGTGAATTCAAGCAAAAACGCCCCAATAAACCCATTTATCTAAACAATATACCAAAGATAGCAGACTTTTCGGACTGAATTGCCCACGATTCACGTCAAAACACCCAAAAATGCCCTTTTGCGCTCTTTTAGCTCATTTTGAAAGGCAAAATGCCCACGAAATGGGTAATTACCCACAATCTGGTATCACTGCAATATACCCAGCCAGATCATACAACTTAGAGGTATGTAGCACCTCTAAGTACTTTCTTTGTATAAGTTGTCAATTGGGAAGATTTTTTTCAAGTGTGGAATACTACCTTTGGTAGATGTTGGGCAAAAGTTTAATTTTATGGACACCTTTGCGTATGAGGCGAGACCCTTCACAGGTTGATGTGCGAAGCTAATGCTAATCCCATGTAAACTCGTTTAGTCTCTTAAGCTTAACTTGACAAAGTGCCCAAATGTGTCGAATTAATTGGCAACGTCGTACTGATCCGTCGCAGCACAGCACTCGAACCGATTAAGTCTCACTAAATCGAAAAGTTGATGTTGTCAAAAAGACATTAAAAGAACCTTGTAAGCACTGTTTGTGTTGACACTTTATAGATCCCCAAAACTTTTCTTTCCTGCAGGTGATGTGGAATAAACCAATCGCCAAATTTGCTTGGCTTACTAAGATCCAATCTTCTCTCTATCTCGTTTCAGAATGTACCAGTCTAACTTGTGAAATTTCTGTGGAAATCCTTTGTACAGAGTGCAACTAAAGGTAATTAATCCTATTTCATATATAAGCGGGATAAGCTGGCTACCAAAATCCGCTTTGACTTGACTCCCTTTCAATGTAGGAATTGGACAAAATCGCAGTCCCAACTATTGTTTTTTTTTCGTCGCCTGCAAAAAAGGATAAATCGTTCTTTTTTACAAGCAAGACTTTTGTGGCCACTCCACATCCCATGCTGCTTTTCTCTGCTGCAATGTGACTTCTCACAAAAAAAAAAAATTAAGGAAAGGAGATAAAAATAGTTTTAAGAACACCTTTGCCATTATACGTGTCTGTCGGAAGGGACACAAGCAGAAAAAGGGGGGGAAAATAGAAGAAAGACAGCAACTAAGCGGGAAAATATCCGTGTCAAAGAGCGGGAAAAGCTTTTTTACTTCTATGCAATATGTTCAGCCCTACACCAAAGGGAAGACACAAAAGGATGTTTTTTGGGATAACGACGACAGGTAGGTGAATAGCTTGTGGAGAGCATCCTCACACCCATGAGGATGCTATGAAGCAATAGAATTTAGCTGAAGGACATGTGCGCAGCGAGGGATGTGTGTTTTGTGCTGATTTTAACTGAGGCTTAAAAAAACAAGAAGGGACACATTTTTAGCACAAGCGTGCAATATGAAGGGTTGCCCATAAATGGGGTTCTTGCTTGAGGTTGGTAAGAGGTTATTACTTCAGAGTTGTGCTGCTTTTTAGCATGGTTCACCTGAAAAGGCGGTTTTCGGTTATTATTCAGGTCTGTTGAGGTACGTTTTTTGTACGAGGGATTTTTTGTACTTCTCTGCTTAAGCGAATGAAAGTTTAAATGGGTGTAAAAATTGGCACTGCCAGCTGGCATTTTTCGACGGTTTTTTTCTGAAGCAGTTATGGTGTGCAATTTGCAAAGATAAAGTTTATTTTAAAGAGATTTTTTCAATTAATTTCTAATATTTGCAAGAAAATTCCTACAGGACAACCGACAGTTTAGTTGAAAACCATTTCTAAATTGTGTCTTAGTTCCCATTAGTTTCCAACTCTAATTTCGTACAATCAACTGTCAAGCCGTAATTCGTCCTTTTTCCAGTGTTTCACTGGGCGAAAAGCCTCCTCATTCCGCGGGGATTAACGTAACCACCCCTCGCATATTGACACAAGTAAATTCCAAAGCGCATTAGCATTTTCAATCAAATCACTCAAAAAATATCCTGAGCCACCTCTGGCAGTTATTACTACTTAGCATAAATTTGCCAAAAGACAGCGCACACAAAGTTTACACACAAATTAGGAACAAAGCATATTTCATAACACAACAACGCCCCCAAATGAGCAAAGCACCACCGCCCGGAAAGGGCATATAAACACTAAACAGCCAACCCGCCCGTTTCCTTTCAATGTCATTTCATTACGGATATGTGCAAACTTTAAGCCAGCACACGGTTGTATTTAATGCTTCCACCAAAGCATCTTCCCTCCATTGAATGCGAGGATGTATAGGTACCACCCCTCATACTTCAGAATTCAGAAAAATTCGTATGCAAAGCCACACGCATGTACGCACGCAGAGATTTGTTTTATTATTTTTTTGTCGATCAGTACGGTCCAAGGTAATAGTTGTTGGGTGTGTTTGTGTGTGTATCCTTTTAACGAAATGAGAAATAATATAAATTCATGGCGCATAATTCATAAAGAATTTCTTTTTGTCTCGAAATGGCGAAGCAACGGAATATAGCTGTTGGCGAAATAAAATGGAAATCGCTGATGAAAACGAGCAGGGAAATGGAAGTGATATCCTGGCGGTGTCACACACACACATACATACATAGTTGCCGTCTAAGAAGAATGGAACATTGAAACGAAATTCATATCATTATAATATACCTTGGAATATCTACTAAAAGGCAGGGCCGCACCAACCGTATGTGCAAGATGTGCAAATGCACAGGGCGCCAAATTCTGGGGGCCCATTTCTAGGAAAGAAAAATAAGTTTTATCTTGCCATATGAATTTGAATTTAAAGCAAAAAGCTTGTTCAAATAAGCCCAAAGTAACAACATCCGTCATACCTGTGCTGAATTATTTCTTTCACATTAACTCACATCACTTGCAATGTTGCAACTTCAAGGAGAATCTAACTCAAAATATCGCAAAATTAAAAATCCCACTAGACCTATGCAAGTTCACCTCTTACCTATATAATCTAAAAATATTCCACCCTGTTCGTGTAGGTATATTTCTTGCACATCCACTTATAAAGGGTGATTTTTTAAGAGGTTTACAACTTTTTTTAAAAAAAAAACACAAAAAATTCGAAAAAATGAATGAAATATTTATTTGAATCGATAGTTTGAACCTTGCAATTTAATGTTTAAAGATAATTTCATGCAAATGTTGACCGCGGCTGCGTCTCAGGTAGCCCATCCGCTGAGTCCAATTTTGGCATACTCTTTCACACATATCGGCCGGTATCTCACGAATGAATGCATGGATGTTGGCTTCCAGTGCGTCAATCGAAGCGGGCTTGTCCCTATACACATTAGCCTTGGCATACCCCCACAAAAAATAATCTAATGGTGTCAAATCGCACGATCTAGGCGGCCAATTGACCGGCCCGAAACGTGAAATTAACTGTTCACCAAACTCGCCTCGCAATTGCGCCATTGTTTCGCGTGCTGTGTGGCATGTGGCACCGTCTTGTTGAAACCACATATCATGCAAGTCAAGAACTTCCATTTCGGGCAAAAAAAAGTTTGTTATCATCGCTCGGTAGCGTTCACCATTGACAGTAACGCTGCGATTCGCATCATCTTTGAAGAAATATGGCCCAATAATGCCGCCGGCCCATAAACCGCACCAAACAGTGGCTTTTTCGGGATGCATTGGTAGCTGTTGCAATGCTTCTGGCTGATCTTCACTCCAAATGCGGCAATTTTGCTTATTTACGTACCCATTCAACCAAAAATGAGTCTCATCGCTGAACACAATTTTTCGATAAAAAAGCGGATCCTCGGCCAGCTTTCCAAGAGCCCATTCACCAAAAATTTGGCGTTGTGGTAGGTCGGCTGGCTTTAGTTCTTGCACCAGCTGTATCTTAAAAGGCTTTACGCCCAAATCCTTCCGCAAAATTTTCCACGTAGTGCTGTAACAAAGGCCTAACTGCTGGGAACGGCGCCGAATCGACATTTCGCGGTCTTCTGTCACACTACGCACAGTACGTAAACGTGTTGGTGGTTTAATGTCCAACAAAGTAAATTTGGTGCGAAATTTGGTCACAATCTTCCGAATAGACTGCTCAGAAGGTCGAGAATGCCGATCATAAAATGGAAGCAGCGCGCGATGAACATTTCGAACCGAGCACGAATTTTGATAGTAAAATTCAATAATTTGCAAGCGTTGTTCATTTGTAAGACGATCCATGGTTAAATTGCAAACCAAACTGAAGCTGTTTGACAGTGACACAAGGTACTAAACACACGTCAGCTGTCAAAACCAGTGTTGCCAAAACCAAACCAGCTAAAAAATCACCCTTTATTATACAAAAAAAAATTTGGTTCAAAAATCTCAAAACAAAAAATACCTCAATAAAAAAATAAACGCATTGAAAGTCTACCTCCTGGGTGACGTGGAAAAGTATTATGCAATTATGCATGTGTGCAAATATGAAAAAAGGACGCTTTCGGTAAATCTAGCACAGGGCGCTAGTTTGGCTTCATCCGGCACTGCTAGAAGGTAGACCTCGGCGCGGGTGTATGCGAGGTGAACTGTTTTACGGGAAAAGTTTGCCAAGTGGAGTGGCACAAGACTGACAGATGACAAATAGTCCCCAGTGACTTCTATCGTGGTCATATTTCACCGAGTAGGCTTTAATTCTTCGATTTGGGTAAGCACGGAACTTGAGTTCTCTTTAAATGAGCTGGGAGTTGATTTAGTATATTTCCTGAATGTGTTTATCCCTCACCTTAGGTCATACTGGTTGGATGATATATGACAAGCACGTGAACATGGGAGGTTTTAGTTTTTTGTAGTAATTGTTTATGATTCACAGTCACTTGCTTCACTAGAAAGTCGTATACACTCAGAGCAGTTACAAAAAAATATTATTTGGCGGAGTCTTTTCTAAAATAACTATCAAGAAAGACTTTGAAACTTTGTTAAAAGAAAAAGTAACCAGTCGGGTAAAAATGCAATATTTTCAGAAATAAAACAGAACTTCTCAAAATTTGTAACAAACTCTCATGGAGCTGTTCAGAACTGTAACAAAAATCGATATTTTCCAATTCTTGTGTGACGAGTTCACCCACTCCAGTTGCCTGACCCAAGAATATACCACAGCAAAAACCACGAAGCTTTTTAATACTTCCACCCAAGGTCGCTGAAGACAACTTAATCTAACCCCAGAAAAGTGCCAACTCGGCCAAGCCCATTTATTCACAAATCGATCTCAATCACATTAGGCTCCATTTCATCGATCCCTCCCTTAATATAGCACAAACCTCAGGGACATCTGCAATTCCCGCACAACTCCATAGTTTAGTGAGAATCAAATAAAACTTGGATCAGAAAAGCATGTTCCAACCCTCCAAGCTCCAACTACGATGAAGTGTTACAAATTGAAAAGAGGAAACGCTGGCCACCTGCTCTAATAAATCACACCATCATTTCTTTCGTTCGTTCGCCGTTTCTTTCGACGATTTTCGCATCCGTTTTCTATTTGCAAGCATCTGTACCACTGCGTCATCACAGAGTGGCTGTTGTTGTACATCCATCAAATCAAAAGACGAGAACTTTCTTGTACGCCTCATCCTCTTTCCGCACACAGCAACCATTTACACGAATCCACATTATTCCATGCTATGAATAATAAGGAAACGGGAGAAAAGGAAAAAGAGGACAAATCAAGTGATAAATGAAAAATCTGTTTTCATATTTGCTCCATCTGCACGGAGGACACGACTGTGTGGGTGTGTGTGTTTGTTTGGGACCAGCTATTTTGATGAGCATCCGAAGGAAGAGTTAATTTTCATTACTCCCAGCTCCCGGGGGAAGCCAGCAAATTTATGAAACATTAATTTTGATGTGTTGGATTAATTTGTGAACGGATGAACGCATGTATCACGTGTTTGTGTTGTTTTTTTGCGGAGAATTGCAGACATTCCCATCCCAATGTGAGTGCATGTGGATTTTAGATTGCGAACTCGCAATCCTAATCGAGATGAGACTGCTGCTGGTTGATCTCTTTGTGCAGAATTTCCAAAGGGAGTGCGCTGGTGCTTCAGAGTGCCACCAGTTTATCTGTGCTACAGATTCAAAGGAGTTCGAAAGTGCATCCATGCCGGCGGAAATGCATAAGGGAATCACGGTCCATTTGCTGTTGGAGTTTAGCTCTGGGAAAAAAATACCATCGACGATTTTAATCTTTGTATAGTTGAAGTCCCCCTGCGATTGATAATTGGAAACGACCCAATTTAAGCGAGTGAAATGAAATCGGGTTAACCCGGTCAGGTAATGAAGCAGTAGGGCGGTTATTGTGGTGTCAGCTGTTGTTTGAGGAGGGTTTGTATACAATCTGAAGGATGAGCTTTTGAATCAGTGTAAAAGGTTGTTGGGCTCTGAAAAGGGGAGAAGTTTGAAGTCGCAATTCGGAATTTTATTAAGCCTTTCACAATTCATAAGATAATTGTTACTATTTTTGTTTAAATAAATATGAAATATAAAATATGAAGTGAGGATGCAGAGCTCAGAAACGTGGTTGAAGATTTCTTTTTTGTGTAGGTGAGGCACATAGGTTAGGTATAAAGAAGCCGAGGTTTAATTTTCCTTTATATTGGGTGCGATTAGCAGGACAGGAACTTTTTCTAAATCGAGTTGAAGCTGTGCAGTTTGCAAGAGTTGCTCTAGAGCGATGGGACTCATTTTTGTAGTGACGGCGTTGTTAGTCGTTAAAATTGTAGAGGGTCAGAAAATCCATGTTGGGAGACAAATACATTCACAATGAAAACAATTTTTATTCACGAGGGGTCTTTCTTCCAAACAGTCTTGGGATAGACCTTCACTCAAATTTGTATCCACACCTTCAATCGACAAATATGAGTGCATGTGGATTTTAGATTGCGAACTCGCAATCCTAATCGAGATCTCTTTTGTGCAGAATTTTCAAAGGGAGTGCGTTGGTGCTTAAGAGTGCCACCAGTTTATCTCTGTTACAGATTCAAAGGAGTTTCAAAATTTAAACTTGTGATATTTAAAATATTTAAATTTGCCAAAATTTGATTTGATGTTGGCTTGGCTTGGCTTTGCATGTTTTAAATTTTCAGGTTGCGGGCGCTCCGACTGCCGTTTTCTCGAACTGCTAATTTCTGCTAAGAGGTTAAAAAAATGTGTAGAATAATTTGTAGAAAAATTTATAGAAGAAGAAGAAAATTTATAAGAAGGGAAATTTATAGATTGGCCAGCCAATGAGGTCCCCCTTATATTTAAGTTGTGTTTCCATCTGGTGGCGAGATTCAATTTTGCTCCTCTGTGTTGCCAGATCTGACTGATTGCGACAACCACTGTTTTTCGTCAACCATCTGCGCACTTCCTGAGCAAAATATCGCCTCTGTTGATTACATTTGCATTCATATCACATACGTTTCGCTCCAACAGAGAAAGCGATATAAAGCGCTTTCGATGTGCGCCCCTTACCCCAAAGCAGCGGTATGGCCACTTTAGGGAAATTACTCCTTTTCGAGAATCAAGACCCGTGTCCCCACTTTAGTAATCAAAATGGACCCTTTTCCAGTTTAAGTAAAGGTACGATTACACGGCCATTTTTTCGAGTCATTTAAATGACGCTGTGACGTCAGGAAAAAATGTCGGATAAGATTAATTTTCAAGCTACTATTCATCATTGGTCATTTGCGAAAAAATGGCGATCACACGAAATGACCATCATCGTCATTTGTGTCACAAAATAAAATGACGGACACTGCGCGTCATTTAGAATTTTCCGTTGAGATGCCATTAAATAACTAGCGAAAAAATGACGATCACATGGTAATGGCATGCCACATCAAAGTGACAAATGTCACCTTTCGTATTATTTCGATTTCGCGTCATTTATCTGTTTTTTTGTTTGTTTGGTAATGACCGATGAGAAAAATATAGCTACTGCCATTTAGTGTTTTTCTCTCGGCGAAGACGCATACGTGTGCTGCGACTATTTGAATTAAATTTTATAACAGTGAAATGTGGATATTTTACTTCATCTGCATCGGACTTTGTCTGCGCATGCTATTTCACTTCTTTCTGTCTTCGGTTACATCATGGCCAGCGCTACTACAACAATTTCCCAAGAATCCGTTTTGACATGCTGAAGTTTGTATTTTGGAACTGAGCTATCAGAAAGCGCCCGTTGCTTTTGCACCGCCACAATCATACGCGATTCCTCTTCGTCGCTCCATGAATGGTCAATTTTCCTGTACCGATTCACTCCTGCTTTCTGCGTTTTGCCAAATTTTCTCGACTTCCTTGTACTTTGTGTACTACTCAAATTCACAGCATAGTTGAGGGAATAGTCCAAATTGTCGGCACTTGACGGCGACGGTTCGCATTCCATTTCTCTCAACAGGTACTGAACAAAACAACCACAAAAAAAAAATTATGAATTTACACGTCCTTTCGCCACGAGAAAAACACCAAACACCAATCAGAGATATCGTATTAAATGCTGCGTCATTTGTCATTTGCGTAGTAAAATGGCATGCCATGAATTTCGTTTATAGTCATTTTTTGGAGGCTGGCATTTAAATGACGCAACAGCCAAAAATGTTGGTCATTTGCAGTGTTGCCAGATTGGGCGCTTTGTCGTATTTTGGGCTATCTTTTTGCTTAAAAAACAATGGAAATTTCTTCAATGAGCGCCCAACACAAATTTGGGCTATATATCGTTTAACAAGTTTTGTGTAAATTTTGTTTGTTTTATATCTTCGCAAAACTACAAAAAGGAAATATTTTCGAACAAGCCCGCAATTTTAAAACTTGTAGCACTTTTGCATTCAAGTGACATCGAACATTCGTTTAATTTGCAGGCACACCAATTTATTTTGCAGGCCCTTTGATTTGACACAAGCACACAACCACAAAGGCCAGTTGCAGAAGGTTGTGGGAAAAATACAAATAAAAAAGTACTTTAGGAATTGGGAAGATTTTCAACGATTTTTGGGCTTCTTCCTGGGCAACGACTTTGGGCTACATTTTTTTAAGGTTTGGGCGCTTAAAGCAAACAAAATTCTGGCAACCCTGGTCATTTGTCCTAGGCGTCATTAAAGAGCGATCACACAGTAATTTTATTTCGTCATTTTATGGCACAAAATTCATGTCATTTGTTCTGCTATTTTCCTAGTGATTTAAATGACGCCGAAAATGTTATCCCTTAAATGGCGATCAAACAAAACGACATTTAAATGACGGCTTTGTGGCGCGATTTTGACGTCAAAGCGCCATTTAAATGACGCAAAAAAATGGCCGTGTAATCGTAGCTTAAGACTTTATTTTTTATTGAATGAAAAAGAGTTAAAAAAAAATGTTTTCTAATAAATTAATACATTGTTTTCTTTTGTTATTAATAAATGTTTTTGCTTCTGATAATTACTTTTTTTTTGCTTTATTTGTATTTCATAGGTCGCCGCTTTTTGTGGCTCGAGCCCATTTTTTAAGACCGTTTTTGAAATATTCCAGATAGGAAATTGCCGCAAAGCAGAACTACGATTCAAGAACAATCGTTCGTTCTTTGCTTTAAATTTAATTTTTCAAAACATGAACTCGCTTAAGTTTTCAAGAATCAAGTATTCAGCGTGTGAATAATAAACTCCACATAAATATTTTCTTACATCATTGCCAACAATTTCGAACTTAAGTCAAAAATTTTTACATTGGTGTTCATTTCAGCCAACGAAAATTGTTGACATTTCAATTCCATTTTCTGAGTGTTGTTGCTGCCATTATTTTATGTAATGAAATAAATTTAACTCAGCTTAAATCAGGCAGGTCACTTACAGCTTGAAATATTTAGGGAAGTCTTATAAGTACTCTATTTTTCTATTCTCTAATCAATACACTCATGTGACTTAGAAATATTTGAGCAATGGCAAGTTAAAGGCAATAAAGTCAGAAAAATATCACTTTTTGCTTACAAGCGCCCGCCAAAACTAGGCGTGGCAATAACCCACTTCTCCAAACCTTTTGAAAGCACCCCAGTTGGTAATAGACTCAAACCTCCTATCAGTTCTCACTATATAAATACATACGTACAGATGCGGATGTCACATGCAAACGATACGACTGTTAATTTCATGCCTGATTGCAGGCTTCATGTGTCAAAATCCATTTTTCATATTTAAACGCCACTAACAAGTCATAATAAGAGCGGAAAAAATATTTTTTATTTATATTTTCACGCAACGAACCACCCAGTGTTTGTGGTCAAAGTCAATTATTGATATTGATTCCAATGGTGATTAATCACGTGCGGCAAAGGTCGAACAAATGATGAAAGAACACTCGTATAGCTTTCTAACAAATGAACTGGAAAATTAACCGCTTTTGTTCGAACAAATCAAAGGAGCTCACATCAAACAATGAACACATCGGCGGACTGTGACAAATGTTGAGTGGCATTGAAATGAGGTTTTGAGGTTATGTGGCATTTAGCCAAACAACCCACTACATCACAAAACACAGCCACCCCCTTGACTTGCCGTTCGATGAGGAGAGGACAGAGGACAGCCACTTTTTGTGTACGCGTTTCATATGGTAAACTTGGTATACCAACCACCACTATAAAAAAAGAAACCAAACATTCTGTTCTAGTGGAGGGAAATACAGACAAAAGCACAAGTCTGGTTAGTTAGTTCGTCTAGTTGAGTAGCTACCACACTAGTGTTGTTGGCTAATCAAGCAGTGGCCTGGCCTCATTGTCTGCCACTAAGAAGTTTCACTTTATGAGTTGTTTGCATGCATGTCGGGTTTATACTCAATTTTTTAATCGCATTATTAAAAAGTCTGCCGAAAGGTGGTGCTGCAGAGAATTTGCGATGAAGTGATATGAATTTAGTGGGCGATATTAAGGTTTCAGTTTACAGACACATTTCAGTCAGTGGGCGAGCGATTTTGTAAAATCAATGTTGGCCGTCGGCGGGAAATTAATACCTAAGTAGGTAGTTATATAGCTACTCACAAGCTGACAAGCTGTGTGAGATTTTTTTTCTTGGGAGGAGGATTGAAAGCCTTAAGGAAATATGTTCGCACTTACCGTGCCGTAAATACAAGGTGACGCAAAAGTCATCCCCCTATCGGAAGATGCTATATAATATAATTTTTGCAAATGGCGGCAAGTGCCAATTCATTCTTGACATTTGTGAAGTAAAATGATAAGAAATACACGAAAAGAAGAGATCCATCAGCTATACTCCCAAGGACGCGGAATAATTGCTTCGATTTTTTGCGGAATAATTCGTCGTTGGTGTTGACGCAGCGGGAATTTCAACGCAGATTTCCCGGTCGTCCTCCATACCAACTGGGAAAATGGTACGACATTAAGACACTCGCCTCGAAGGGTATGGGACGACCAGGTCTGGTTGGACCGGAGGCAGCCGATCTGCTGAAAATATCGAAGATGTCGCAGAGGACCTCTCAGTATCGACCAGACGACTGCTGTGGCGACGCGACGGCGACCGCTACAGAGACCAAAAAGAGTTCCAAAACTCGCAAAAAAAAAAACAAAAAAGAATAATGAAAAACTATAGTTTCACAAAAATCCTTCAAAAACTACTTATTTCTAATTCCTCAATTGCATGGAGATCAAGTGGTCAATGGAGACACGACGGAAATTCTGATTGTTGCATTTCCAGGTCGCCACATCTCTGGTTTTGGCGATTTGCACTGACCGACAAGATCGCCTGCTTTAATCGTTTCAGGCTTATTTTTTGGTGTTTTTTGTAAGTCACCCGTCTATATCAACAAGCCTCAGACTCTTGAGGCCCTCAAAGAGATAATCTGTCAAGAATGCCAGGACCTATCGGCGGAAGGTCTGCCAAGAGTGATGGAAAAGGCCCGGATGGTCATCAACTCAGGCGACGGCCACTTAGCCGATGTCATTTTCCGGACTTAATGGAACAACATTTTAGACATCAAATAAACATGCCACAAAGACAGGACCAAAGTGTAACATTCGTACAGTTTAAAAAAAAAATTACGGCCAAAAAACGTCGTGTGACAACTTTTGCGTCACCTTATATAAGGGCTCCGTAGACACAGTTTATACAGTCACTCATGCAAAACGTTAGGAAATTTGGACAAAATAATACGCAAGTTACTTAACCTACTGAACTACCTACATACTGCCTGCCTTCGTTAACTAATTTATGCTGTTTCACGTGTCTTGCGGCAGTCCTACAATGATAGTGAGCCTTATTGCTCCTTTGAAAGCATACATTTCTAGGATTCGGCTACCGATTCTCCGCAATTGATTTGAATTTTTAACCACAGATAAAGTCGCCATTCAATAACATATAGCCTACAAAAGGCACTGTAGAAAAAGCCGGTTTCTCGCCCATAAATATATTCGAATTTAAAGTTATCCAGGGGCTTTTAAAGACCTCTTAAAAAATTCAGCTGTAGGCGTTAAAATAAATTTGACTGCATCTAAAAGTTGAAATTCGTGGCTCATTTTGCACATATATCACTGAAAAAGGGACACATCTGCACGCAACTGAGGGATCCATTCCAGAAATCAATTTCTTCGAAATCCTCTAAACACGTTTCTACTTCTAAACGTAATAACAGCTAACCCACAAGCGATTCGTAGACTCGTTGCCAATTCATCACGTAAAAAAATTATATCCGATTTGTAGAGAATTCCATTTCCAACCGCGCACAAACTCCAAAACAGTGCACAGATCCTGGTACACCATCCCAGAGAAACCCTTTTTTTTAGCGTCAATCAGAAGCTACACATCCATGCTCGCGCTGAAAATTATGACTCAAGAGCAACATTTGTGCGCGCATCGTTTCTCCAGCAAATTGGTATCATTTTTAAAATTTGCTCATGTTTTTTTTTTTTTGTTTTTTTTTGCAAACACACACAGTCGCACGAGCATTTTCAATTTGAACGTCGTTTTCATCTTAAGACTTTGGATAGAATTTCTGACATATACTCGCGATGATGAACAAGGCAACATCTCGCTCGCTGTCAGAGCTGCCAGGGCCAAAGATGAAAAATTAGACACTACTTGAATGGGAACAAATCAACACTGACAGCGCGGCAGCCGGCACTACAAGCAGACACACCATCGGACATCGAATTGAAACCAGATTCCATTTTTTATATTTTTTTTTATTTTTTTGGTGAATGATTTGCTGACAGGTTGAGTTGGGCGAATATCAAAGGCGAAATGGAAGAGAAACTTTATAAATTAGACGATGAAATTGAGAACATGTGCATGGGGAATGGATTCAAAGTGGAGGACGGTTTCATTTGACGGACAATCAATTGCGCATCGTTGAAGTTGGATAGATGGTGGAAGCTTTTTTCGAGAATCTATTTATAAAAGAAAGTGCATCAAATGACTGGAGATGCATTTATTGGAAGACACTGACAGGCGCATTTATCTTCGACAAAAAGTGTCCGTAAATAAAATAAAATATAGTTCTGGGTTGCATTGGAACTATACGGAGAATGTGGAGTGGGATGTGTCAGTTATTAAGGCGACAGCCTTTAAGCAGAGACTTTGAAGCGACTTTCATTTGGAATTTTATCTGTCCAACAGTGTTGTCGGATTGATAAAAAAAATTGCCGGAGCTTTGTCGTATTTTGGGCTATCTTTTTAAAAAAAAAAAAACGATAGAAATGTCTTCCATGAGGACCCAAAACAATTTTGGGCTGTATTGGAGGCTAACCCCTGGCGGTAAATTTTCGCATCGGTAGGTTGCTATAGATTTTGTCAGCTGGTATGTATTTCTATGAAAAATCACAAGTTATTGTGAGAAATTAAAATATACATTTAATATAAGAAAAAAACTTATTTTATAACAGAAAAATAATATCTTAAAAGTGAGTGCGGTAAGTATTGATATAAAAGTCAATACTAAGGTTTTATTTTTGTATAGAAAATGCAGAAGACAATTCATATCGTAAAGAGGGAAATACATTGTACCATCTTCCAAAAGAAGTTCGCAACTCTAAAGTTATTTTCATTAAATGGGGTATTGTGCTTAGGATCGGGACAAGATTTCCCAATTTCCCGAATACACAGGATAGTTTTCAGTATAGAAAACTTGTGAAAGGAGCCTTTCCCAGCCTAAGCCTTCCGACTTCAGCAGACAATTTATTGAAATTGATGATGCAGCTACCACCAGCTCAGTAACTTCATCTACGGATGGAGGTGGGGAGAGGCCAATCTTATGTATACAGCCAGCTTTCACTATTTCTTCGCCTTCCCGTATAGACCTTTTAACACCACTGAAATAGTCAATTACTTCACAGAGCGATATTGTGGCAACCTAAGAAACTTCTAAGCTGACTTGATCCTCCATCATCAAAGCAAGCTAATCTCTAAAAATCATGATTAACACACTTGTTATAAGATAAAAAGCAACTAAAATATATACACAAAAGCAAATTTATTATTTGTTTAGATTACATTGAACACTACATACTTTGAACAGACTTGTGTGCTAGTTTTACCAGATGAATTGACTCACACTATACAAATTTCGGACAAGTAGTACTTAGACTTGCAGATTAAGTTTGTTTTAAATTGGTTGGTTAACTTTTTAATAGATAAATAATTAATTTTCTTTCACGAAACATACGTATTACTTATCCAAGCCCTTTGCAAAATAAACAGCTTCACTTAAGTAATATTTTCGAACAAACCCGTACTTTTAAAACTTGGCAGCACTCTTGCAATGAAGTCACATCGAAAAGTCGTTCAACTTGTATGCACACCGGTTTATTTTGCAGGCCTTTTGATTTGACACAGCAGCTGCGTACTGCAAAACGAAAAGGAGAGTGAAATTTTTCGTTCCGGAACAGCTGCGTACCAGCCTTTAAGCCCTGGATGACTTGCTGCTGTGTTGAGGCTTGAAAAAAAGGTTGGAAGACATTTTTCGTCTACTACAAGCTGCATTATTTCGTAGATCTAATAAATAAGTAAATAAATAAATAAATAGATAAATAAATAATTAAATAAATAAATAAAGAAACAAATAAATAAATAAATAAATAAATAAATAAATAAATAAATAAATAAATAAATAAATAAATAAATAAATAAATAAATAAATAAATAAATAAATAAATAAATAAATAAATAAATAAATAAATAAATAAATAAATAAATAAATAAATAAATAAATAAACAAAGAAATAAATAAATAAATAAACAAATAAATAAATAAATAAATAAATAGATAAATAAATAAAAAAATAAATAAATAAATAAATAAATAAATAAACAAATAAACAAAGAAATAAATAAATAAATAAACAAATAAATAAATAAATAAATAAATAAATAGATAAATAAATAAAAAAATAAATAAATAAATAAATAAATAAATAAATAAACAAATAAATAAATAAATAAATAAATAAATAAATAAATAAATAAATAGATAAATAAATAAATAAAAAAATAAATAAATAAATAAATAAATAAATAAATAAATAAATAAATAAATAAATAAATAAATAAATAAATAAATAAATAAATAAATAAATAAATAAATAAATAAATAAATAAACAAAGAAATAAATAAATAAATAAATAAATAAATAAATAAATAAATAAATAGATAAATAAATAAATAAAAAAATAAATAAATAAATAAATAAACAAATAAATAAATAAATAAATAAATAAATAAATAAATAAATAAATAGATAAATAAATAAATAAATAAATAAATAAATAAATAAATAAATAAACAAATAAATAAATAAATAAAGAAAGTAGAGTCCATTAAATATAATCTCACTTCAGACAATATTTTAATTGGAAATTTGAGCAGCAGCAGGCATAACCCACAACTTTTCTTTGGTTACAGTTTCTCATAAAGTAATTTAACCCATGAAATAGGCGACCCCCGACTTTCCAGCCGTTATCTATCATTGAAAACATCTTTTTTAAATGATCAATTCGTCAGCCTTATCACGTAATTTCCCTCATCATGGTTATGCAACCACCTTCACCACTGTAACCTCCGATAATAATGCAAAGGATACCGCGAAATTCTTTTATATTTTTCATTTGAAAGTATTCCCCATAATTCCCCAAATGGATCTACAACAACAGAAAACGGGTGCAAAAAAGTGCCTCGAAAATAAATCACTAAATTCCGATTAAAGAATTAGGTCCAACAGCACACTCATTGGAAAACGCGAACCGTCCGGATCACGTTCGCCCCGGATACAGAAATATCCCTTTGGCGGCAAAAAGGAAAATATTTTCCTTCCCTTTAAATACGAGTACACAAGGACATTTTCAGTTGTTGTGGGTTGTAAAATGTTTATTCCCATGAAAAGGATCTATTTTATGATGATTTTCTATTTAATTCCTTTAACAACAAACAGAAGCGGAAGCGTTTTCCTTCGCCCATTTAATGAGTTTAGAAGCCCTTGAAGCTAGAAATGAGATTGCTCCTTAAAGAATGCATACAATTTGTGTCTATTGGCAACGACAACTTTGAAATTACATTTAAGCGAAGCCAAATTATTGTCAATGGAATTCCTGTGGTTCGTGCTTAGTTGCTAAAAATACATTTTTATCGTGGCCAAGTGTGTAATGATATTCTTTAAAAGCTTTTCGCATGATTACGGATAGAGGGATGAACGGCAAAAAAACCAATTTGGCAATATGAATGCGGTGAGTTTGAATTGCCTTGTCTATTGTGGTTTGTATTCGCAGTGGGACATTCGGTCTTTTCATAAGACTGCTCCTACTCAGCTTCCCTGTTCTTTTTTTTATTACAAGAAGTGTTTGTTTCTGCATTTAATAAAATTAAAGTTCCACACCTAGCGGGAGGTTTCAACAGCAATTTGGCTGAAAGAAATTCTCGACAAATATCCCAGTTTTAGGGATAGATATAGAGTCCTTCTCTGGGAATATAAAATCGTCCTACAAGTCGGAGAGAGGATGCATTATATCAGAAATTCGCGGGCGGACCGGCTCCAGTTTGGTTCAATCAGTTACCGCATGCACAAACTTCAGTCCAAGTTAGTCACTAAAAATGACCCAAAACTATGCAGAGCCACGGGCTATTTGTCTTTTCTCCTTTAACCCGCCATTGGGTAAATATTGTGGTCAAATTTATACGAAATTTGCATACCACTAACAACTAAACAGGTCAAATATTCCTGCTCAGTCACAAAAAGTCTCTTACCGAAGTAGGGAAACTGGAATCTCCATGAAAACTCACAACTGACCAGCAAACGACTACGACATGTCTTTCACATACCAATGAACTCGGCGAAATTTCAATTTAATTCTAAATATATGAGAAATTGAGGTGACCCCGATCCGGAATTATTCGCCTCTCGTCAATTATAAATTCCACCCCAGTTATGACCCAAAAAGTCTATCACTTTGAAATTGATTAATCACACCCATCCGCGGAACTATTTCAGCTCATAATGAACTCTGTACGTGGAAAGCCTCGCCACGGGTTCCCATGAATGTACGTGTATGTGGCCTCGCTTTAAATAAAGCGAAAAGTTTGCCTTTTGTTTCGTTAGGTATAGGGGCCGGGGGTTTGGTTTGAGTACTACCATTCGAATGAGGTTTTGAGGTTTTGGAATTTGGCGAAGCACCACTCTCTCTGCCTTTCTGTTCGACGATTCTATGCAATAGGTCAGTCGTATTGTGAATATCCTGAATAGGGGTTCAGCATTTTGAATTGAGTGAGGTGTACTCGAAATTATGGAATTCCTGATGAAATGTTGTTTGAGGCGCAGCGGTTACCCGCTGGCGTATAATTTTAAAATGAATTCTGCCTCACCACTTTTATGATCCATTGTCCCGCATTATTCCAAGAGCTGATATGACGGCGATGCCTTTAGATATTGCAAAACCCTCTCCGCACCTCCATTTCAAAACTCCATCACATTCACCCTCAAGTCCTTGATTAACTGCTCATATTAACAACCGCCCGGCATCACTTGCGTCGTTCCCTCTCTCGTTCGAAAACCAATTAAAAGTCCCTAAACCGTTCGTATTACCATTCTTAACCCATTAACTACCGCACCGGCAGCCATTTTGCACAACAAAAACAGCATCGCCCCTGAGCGGTGGAAAAGGGTTGAAATCTATGCGCAACCGCTTGATTTAGTGGTGCCCCCGAAATGAGGCTATGGTCGTAAAATTTGCTACAAAATACCAAAAATTGGGATTACGCACGTGGCTCTTATTACCTTCCCCACACAGACATCTGTCTGACGAAAATTTATATATCCTCAACCTGAAATTGACAAATCGCATTTGTGACGAGCTGTGTTCTCAAAAGGGGGTGTCCATGCCCAAGCCCATAGAGAGATATGACTTGAACGCCCTTGAAAATTCGATTGAATATCTTTTGCCTTTCGCAAACACACTGATGGAATATCAATATAACATGTTGCCGATGCAGATACCCCGCGCCCAAGAGAGTTTGGCCAGTAGGTCGTAAAATGTTTAAAAAAAGAAAGAAAAAAAACGACACCCATAAAGGGTAATGGCTTTCGTAATGAAACAAAAAGTGTTGGCCATAAAAACTGAAGGAAATCAGAGTGAGCCTCATAAAAATTTCTGTTTTCGTTTCAAAGGGTGTATGGAATGGGAGTAACGGCTTGATACTTGCTATCGGATTCCAGTCGCTTGAAAGTGGTAATCGATAGTTTTTGGTTGTGAGTTGTTGACAGTATTAACTGGCGGCAATAAATCTGCATCCTGAAGATGACAAAGGGCAGGGACTTTGCACAAAAAATTACTTTCGTGAGTGTTTTTTCTCCTGACTTAGCTATGCGGAAAAATTAGAACCGGCTTCTGCATTCCCATTCAATTTGGATGTCATTTACTAGCTGACACGGCGAACTTCGTTCCGCCAAAATTCGTTAATGAAATGAAAATAATAATTCCGAGCACGCACAATGCACATGCTGCTTTAGTAATTTGTTCAAGACAAATCCTTTTTTCAAAAGTTATATTAAATACAATTAAAATAACTGAAGTAAGTATAGGAATGTCGATGTGTTTCAATCAAGCCGCAATGATTGCCGTATCGGCCAACCTTGCGCTTTTTCGATAAAGTGCTTTACGGTACACAACGTACAAGGCGGAAGATGTATGATGCCACAAATATTCAGCGATTGTCCCTGCGATATATTAATTGTCATAGCGAACGCGAGACGCTTCAATACGAATGGAAATTCGTTCTGAATAAGCGGAATCCGCGGAATGAGAATGTTTGCCTTGAATTTCCCCTCAAAATCCTCGCTTGTGTGACATTTGATTTGAGATTTTCACAATAAAATCAAACGCGTTCCGTGACAAAGTTTCAGTGCATTGAGTTGCGCAACAAAATTACAACTGAGCCGACTTTCAATTTCAAATTGTGCCTGGAACATCCACAGAATTAAAAAATTAAAAATTTCAAATACTTTTTTTTTTTGTATTGGAAGTGACACTACCCGTTTTTATAACCAGTCTATTTTTAACTTTTTCCATTATACGCAGTGAGAAAGATATTGTATTCGTACAAAATTTCGAACTCGAGATGTTAATAAATTCTGATATTACGATGATAGGCGAACTCAAAAAAGTGGGTCGCAAAATTTTGTCCTTCTGTCTGTCTGTCTGTCTGTATGTCCCAAGGCCTACAGCCTAAGCGGCTGAACGTATTTCGTTCAAACTTCGGATTTAAAGTTTGGGGGCTTACAGTTCGGGGACGTTTTTTTTTGCATGGTAACCTCATTATTAATGGTTTTTCCCATACAAAATGTTCATACCAGTTTGATTTGTTCGAAAACGGCTCTAACGATTTCAACAAAAATTGATATTTAAGCTTAAGTAGGCGAGGTAAACATAACTGCTTACTCAGTTTTCCGCTAAAAAATCGGGTAACGGTACTTTTGAAATTTGGACATATCTCGAAAATGGTCCATACGATTGTAACAAAAATTAATTTCTAAGGTTATGTGGTCATTTCGAACTTAATGGAAAACTCAGTTTTTCTCTGTATTATCGTAAAATGGATTTTTGAAAAAGGTCATTTTTGAAAAATATAGTTTTCCCTACTTTACCTCAAAACGGCATGATTTTGACCAAAATGCAAACTTAGAGTAAAATTTATGTTTCCAAAATTATTGCGTCCTTAATTTTCAATTCAAATCACTGGAAACGCTCACTTTAAAAACTGCTCATATCTCGAAAACCGAACAATAACTTGTACTCGGTTTGCAGCTAAATAGTCAAGCAATAGTATTTTTCAAACTAGACAATATTTTGTACTGTTTTGTCTGCCAAATTTTACAAAAACCACTTTAACGATTTTGACCAAAATACATATTAAAGGTAATATAAGTATTCTAAATAAGATCCATTTCTCAAAAAATTCGAAAAAATAATTTTTTTAATCTTTTATCAAAAATGACTACCCAAATTCCGATCTGTATTCACATATTTTCGGTATAATTTTGAAATAATAACTTCGAATAACAGCTACGTAAAACTTCTTTTTAGCAAATATTACCAACTTGAAATTCTTTTCAACCATATTGAATGTGCACCCTAAAAATATTTCCAACAACTTGGAGCTTACACAATCAGCAACTCCCACTTCATTTACATTAAAACTTTTGATGAACGAGAAAGTTACGTTCGACCCAGTCGTGCACTTTATTTTTTAAAGTGCGGTTCTCTATACAATTTTCTATTCCCAGTCTCGTCCCGTAAAAGTTTTGTCTTCACGACAAAAAGGAGCATTATGTCCTTCCTTGGGCCAATACGAATCTACCAAGCAAAAAATCGTAAAAATCGAACGATCCGTTCCCGAGTTATGAGTGAACATACGGACGTCAGTCTCTTTTATATAAAGCCCGGTTTTGCCTGTGCCTTTCAATGACAATGTCCATTAATAATTTGAATTACCTATACAACTGTAGAAATATGTAACGAATGAATTTTTTTTTAATGGGAGGTGCCACAACCCCCTTCCCTACACCGCTTATCGCTAGCTCCACCTATAGGGTCCGACTACCCGACTGGACACAGGGAGGGTTATGTGTTTCGCGCGTGTCCTATGTACGTTCCTACGGGACGCCCTGTAGCCTAAACATCTTGACCGATTTCGAAGAGTGAGGTATCATAATATTCGTATTCTTCCCCGGAGTGTCATAGGCTAAAAATATAAAAATAAATAAATAAAAGTCTAAAAACAGAAAAACCCGACTGACTGTAAAAAAAAGAATTAAAAATATATTAACAAGACCCACCTACCTATTTGGCAGTCGGAGGGTACTCAATACTCATACATATATCAAATTGGCAATTAGTCAGGTATAGCTACTCAAATGGGTCTTGTTAATATATTTTGAATTCTTTTTTTTACAGTCAGCCGGGTTTATTTGGTTTTTTAAATTAACTTTTTTTTTATGGATACGTTCAAAAGGTGTGTGGAATCTTTTAAGACACCAGTAGTCCGTAGCGGCCGTTTAGTAACTAAATATCTCCTTTTTGAGTCTAAAGACTCGTGGTCCCGACTTTTTTAACAAATTATCAAAATGGACACTTTTTCAGTTTAAGTAAGATTTTATTCCTTGTTTAACGAAAAAGAATGAAACATTTTTATTTGTTGTAATAAAAACATTATTTTTGTGTTGTTAATAAATGTTTATAAAATGTTTGTGCTGTTTTTTTTTTGTTCTTTTTAAGCCCTTTTGAAATCAGCATTAACTGGTAGTACGTACTAGCTGGCAGGCCACATCTTCACTTAGACCGTCTGTTGAGTCCATTGTAACCATTACAAAAGCGGGCGACGAAATGAAGCCCCTGCTTTTAACAGCACAGATGTCCACTTTTCGTAGACCTATTGTCAGCAAACTCCTTCTGGTATAGATTGTCGTATATCTCCGTCATTCCAAATATTTTACAGTCGAGGTCCAAAAAGGGAACCTTGTGGTACTCCGGCAGTAATGTAGTGCAATGTAGTACCTAAAACCGTCGATAGTATAGTAACTTATGTACCAGGGGCTCTAGTTGCGCAACTTTGTTGATGCCCCCTTCTAGAACCACGAACGGTCTGTAAAAAATGCTGCACGACGCCTAAGACGAGGAATGTCTGTTCCGGTGGCTCCCAAATGTAAAGTAGGGAAATGTGATAAACCCACAACTTCAGCAGTAGCTCTGAAGTGTACCGCAATATAATGCACTCCTCCAATTTATTTAAAAGCAAAGATACTCACAAATTGTATCCTATCCTTTCGACTTTTTTGCAAGTGTACCCCTGAAATCGGTCCTCCCATAGGTCCATTCCCTAATAAGCAAAAAAAAGCCCGTATCCACCGTCAAACCATCAAAGGCTTAATCTCCACGCTGTCTGCCTTTAGTTTAACTTCATAATAACATGTCAAATCAAAGGATTTTTTTTTGTTGCCCACCTCTGAAACCACTACCTACATACAACATACTACACATGCAAACACAGTTTAAATATTTATGATTAAATGGGAAATTCTCTCTCTCGTATTTTTTGCAGACAAACGAATATTCCAACCATAAAGAGCTGAACCGAGTGGAGATCCCCGAACGCGGCAACCAGAGGAATACAGCATCACAGCATCACATAGCACAGCAGAGATTCAATAAAAACCAAAGCATCCACATTAATTTCATCTGCATTGCGTCATCACATGTGCACACACACTGTCAGCAAGACCGGAAAACTTATACTGCACGCCTATTGTTCGTGTGGGTCGAAGCCTAAAAAACATTAACTGACGTTGTTATGATTTCCCAATGTACCTTATTAGACTGGTGAAAAACAGAAATTCCAAGCGGAGGGTACGAGAAAATCATGAAACTCAAGTGCAAGCACGACATGACACTCGACAGACCCAGGAAAAGGAATATTTCTGCAAATAATTTCGCAAAGAGAATCAAGAAGTCGCTCTGAGCAGACACAACCATTTCACCAGCGACTATGACAGGACATGGTGTCCACGCACTTGCAGCATACACTGTAGTCATTTTAAATGCTTTTTCCTCCGCTTAGTTTGCATTCAACTCCGCCCTGTTTGTTTAGTTGCTAATTGCGTTGCGCTTTTGATTTGGTTTCCCCCACCCCCAAAACCCCATTCTGCAACCAAAAGGACATCTCCACACTGTACAAGTGCCTGCGTTGCTCAGTATATATATAGAGAGAGAGGGAGAGAGAATACAAAAAAATAAACCACTAAAACTAAAGCTCTTTTGAAACTGCAAAGCAAATATACGACAAGTCAAAGAGAATAAAGGATATCGTGCAATTGAGTTCGGGACTTTCACAAAAGCTAAAAAAAAAACAAAGTCAACAGCATCATCATCGATGCCCCATTCAGATAGGAATAGGGGAAGACCTACAAACAATTCGATTCAGATACCGATAGCGATAGCAGCACAACGCCATTGCCAGCGAAGTCGAAGAACCGGGATCAATATAATGGATTCAGTTGCGATACACTCGAAGTGTTTATGGAGCGTTCTACTGATTATTTCGTTTATGTGCAATGGAACGTTTTCAGGTGAGCTATTCGAATTAACTTATTATGCGGATTGTTGGGGTAGGTACGAGTATATACGTGTTTGTTCTATAAATAACCGTGAACGGATGTAGGTCATGAGTGTGTGTTGCTTGGGTTTAAGTCCTTTAAAGTTTGACTTAAAGACGTAGTTATCTAAAGGGTGTCCCATAATTCACGCAAAAATTTGAATTTTGCGCCATTTAATAGCACGGAAAAAAATATAACAATGTGACAGCTGACAGTTCGGGGTTAGTAAAAATGGAGCGCTATACGAAAAAACAGCGCATTTTCATTGTTGAGCAATATTTTAAAAATAATTAAGTTTTTTTTTTCGAACAAAATCATCTTCAGTGATGAAAGTCATTTTCATCTTGATGGTTAATCGTCAAAATTGTCGCATTTGGGGTTCAGAAAACCCACGAGTAATAGCCACCTCTCGAAAATCCGACAAAAATCCGAAACGTCTGACAAAAATCCGAATTGTTGAGAAACAAATGCATCCACAACGCGTGACTGCTTGGTGTGCATTTTGGGCTGGAGGCATTATCTGACCATTCTTCTTCGAAAATGCGGCTGGTCAGGCAATAACAATGACATTATCGTGACATTATTATCCAGTTTTTAGTGCCTAAATCACGAGATTATGGATGTGAGCAACATGTGGTTTCAACAAGAGGGTGGCACATGCCATAGAGCCAGAGAAACAATTCAACTACTCCATGAGCCATTTCCTAATCGTGTAAGCGGCCATTTCTGCGATCAGAATTGTCCATCCAGGGTCGGCATTCTGTAAGGCGAAACGATCAAACGTTTTCGTGCGCACGAATGATTTGCCCTATGTTCCACAAGCAAATTTCTTCGTGCACACGAAAACGTTTGAACGTTTCGCCTTAGAGAATGCCGACCCAGATCTTGCGATCTAACGCCATTGGACTTTTTTCCTTAGGGTTCTTTGAAATCAAGTGTGCATGCAAGCAATCCACTACCACGAACGCCTTGAAAGACGAAATTGGGAGAACGGTTGCCACTTGCGAAAAAAAATTAGCTCCCAAAAGTGGAAAAAGAATAAGACGTTACTAATGTAATAGAAATATCTACTTTAAATACTTATTTTATTTGACCTTTAAAATTTCTGTTTTAAAAACAAAAATGTATAAAAACATAAGACTCAGTAAAGAGCGTAGTAGGAACTTTGTCAGTCTAAGCGATTAAACAATTATCAGCTGCTAGAAGGCATGGGATCATCTACCATTTCCGGGCCTTTTTTCTTATAACAAACCTTTAACAAATTAGAGTTTTATGTCTGCAAATAAATAATATGAATAACTAACCTATCCATATCTAATTGTAGTTATAAACAGAACCTTTTTCGAAGTTCACCATCATCTATCAAAAGAAGAAAATGAGTGCATTCAGTATTTTTTTGAACAAAATAGGTTTACGTGGGTGGTGCTGTCGCATATCCAAATGCAATGTTTACTCAGAAACAGTAAGGCAGCATTTAAATGAATTGATATCGAGTTCGTATTTTTGGTGCTCCTGCTCAAAAAGTTACCAAAGCCAGATAAATATTACCAAATTACCAAAACTCAAAAAGCAAATTTGGGAAAAAATTACCAAAGTGGCAACCGCGATTGCGAGGTGCAATCCACAGTACTGGCCTGCAAAGTCGTGGCGGCCATTTATGCGATGTGATATTCCATACATAACCCCGATCTGTATACTCAATGAATCAATAAAAAAGCTCCAAGTTGTTGGAAATATTTTTAGGGTGCACATTCAATATGGTTGAAAAGAATTTCAAGTTGGTAATATTTGCTAAAAAGAAGTTTTACGTAGCTGTTATTCGAAGTTATTATTTCAAAATTATACCGAAAATATGTGAATACAGATCGGAATTTGGGTAGTAATTTTTGATAAAAGATTAAGAAATTGATTTTTTCGAATTTTTTGAGAAATGGATCTTATTTAGAATACTTATATTATCTTTAATATGTATTTTGGTCAAAATCGTTAAAGTGGTTTTTGTAAAATTTGGCAGGCAAAACAGTACAAAATATTGTCTACTTTGAAAAATACTATTGCTTGACTATTTAGCGGCAAACCGAGTACAAGTTATTGTTCGGTTTTCGAGATATGAGCAGTTTTTAAAGTGAGCGTTTCCAGTGATTTGAATAGAAAATTAAGGACGCAATAATTTTGGAAAACTAGGGAAAACTATATTTTTCAAAAATGACCTTTTTCAAATATCCATTTTACGATAATACAGAGAAAAACTTGTAACTTTGTTACAATCGTATGGACCATTTTCGAGATATGTCCAAATTTCAAAAGTACCGTTACCCGATTTTTTAGCGGAAAACTGAGTAAGCAGTTATGTTTACCTCACCTACATAAGCTTAAATATCAATTTTTGTTGAAATCGTTAGAGCCGTTTTCGAACAAATCAAACTGGTATGAACATTTTGTATGGGAAGTTAATATTGAGGTTACCATGCAAAAAAAAACGTCCCCGAACTGTAAGCCCCCAAACTTTAAATCCGAAGTTTGAACGAAATACGTTCAGCCGCTTAGGCTGTAGGCCTCGGGACATACAGACAGACAGACAGAAGGACAGAATTTTGCGACCCACTTTTTTGGGTTCGCCTATCATCGTAATATCAGAATTGATTAACATCTCGCGTTCGAAATTTTGTACGAATACAATATCTTTCTCTTAATACGAAATGGAGAAAGTTAAAAATAGTGTATTTTGTTGTTGTTTAACGTCGGTATGGACAAAAAGGGCATTTTTGGGTGTTTTTGACGTGTATCGTGGGCAATTCAGTCCGAAAAGTCTGGCATCACTGCTTCCACTTATCCAGACCAAGAGCTATGGCATCCGCAATGGCTTGTCGACTGGGACTCGAAGAAGATTTTCGCATTATTGTCCATTTGGTGGATGTGGCCAATGTAGTCGAAGTATTTTTGCTTTTTGGACTACATCCAAATCTTGGTACAGCTCATAGGGTCCGCGATTATATCTTCCTCGCAAACGGGACCAAAAACAAAAATCGATTCGAAGGAGCTTTCCCTAATAAAATAAAATAAATCAGCACTGGCAGGATGAGGGTTTTGTTAAGGATAGTTTAATCCCTCGAGTAAGGAGTTTTGAACCCGATTGTTTTGCCAAACTGAAGTGGCAACGGCTTCTTAGGGTAATTTTTCGCCGGATCTCCACTGGACTGTAATTCGTGCAGTTGATGTTTACTCCAAGGGAGATGAACTCCTTAACTACCTCGAAATTCTTGCTATCGATAGTGACGCTTTGTCCCAGATAGTGGACAGTTGCTTGTTCATTTGTTGACAGCATGTGATCAGTCTTGTTCTAACTAACATTCAAGGTCAGCTTATTTCGACTGTTCTTCAATGGCGCCTTAACAGCTTCAATCACGGAACGCTGTGAACGACCGATGCTGTCAATTTCTATATATTTTATAATTTCTGCTATGCGTCGAGTCGGAGGATTGAGTTCATATTCTGTCGGATCTGCCTATTGCTATAGTACTGCAAACTAGTTTTTGAAGTCAAATTTGTTAAATCAATGAACTCAAAAAGGCAGCCGATTAACTAACTAATTTATTTATTTTTAACTACCATGCTTCTTGCACTTGTATGAGGTTTACATTTAAGTTCCCTCTCACACATCGTCTTTCCCAACTACATAGATCCATCGTTTGGTGTTTTTCTACGTCTTCGTCGGTGCCTTCGAGGAATTCAATCTCTTCCCGTTGAAAGGCTGTGTAACGCAACAAATGTGAAAAATATGTTCGCAATCTGCCTCATACCATACCAAATGAGGTTGGAAATGAAAGTTATAAAACAGTTTGAGCAGCCAACAACACAATTTACCACCCCAGTGACACGCAGTCAAACACTTAATCATCCCCCCATGTCGGCCGCCCCAGCTATTCGCTATAAGGGCTGAAATTGTGATGATTGTCTGGGTTATGCGAGTTTAATAGTTTTCCCATTGTTGTTTTGTTAATTTGTTTCGTTTACTATGAGCAGTTTTTTTGTTCTTTTTATTATTGAACGAAAAAGGGACGAATTAACGTATGTTGGCGATGTGGTGTAGGGTCGGCTAAGCGTGAATTGGTCATGTCCTCCAGGAAATTGGATGGTATTTTTTTGTTCACTCCGTGGAAATTGTTTGTCAAAGTTTCAGTATTGATTGGTTTGGAACGAGTTGGGCATGTGGTGTTGTTTTCATTAAAAATTGTGCAGGGTAGTTTAATTAAAAAGTTATGCTCTTGTTGTGGAATTCGATATAGCAAACCCGTTGAGAGGAAGTTGCACCCGTCAAACAATGTATACTTTTTCAATTAAAGCCGTATGGTTACTGCTTTTCAGCAGTCAGATTTATGGATACGGCAGGTGGACTGATTGGAGTAAAATAACTTTCTTTGTAACTGCGCAGTTTTGCAGTAAATCGCAGTGCATAGCTTAAGAAACACTTGTAGTCCATGCAGTTTGTTTTTATTTTACACAGCAAGGACTTGAATTAAACTAAAGTGCTTCCATTTTCTTTTAGTGTATTTCTTTGGTATTTTTTGTCGTTCTTCCATTTTTTTTTTTTGTTTGTGAATTTTATGTTAAAATAAAAGAACTAGTTCTATTCAAAAATGACCAAAATGTCTCCCTACAGAAGCACTACGAGCGTTGTACAAGTTTATTTTTTTTTTTTTAAACCTTAAAGCCGTCCATTTTTTTGTCGGTTTTTGTGAAAACCCGATAGATATGTTTTTAAGGCTCCCGGAAATTACGCCAGAGGAAATAACGCCAGATTAATTTTTTGGAAAAAACGCCACAAAATTTTCCGTACAAGTCTGGCTTTTTTTTACGCGCGGTGGCGGATGGGACGCCCGGTCGCGCCGCCCCCCTTTCCATTACGTTATTTTCTTCTTCACTTTCCATACTCAATTCATATCTTATTTCGAAATGAAAAACAAAATAAATTTGGAAATGAAACCAGAAAATTCAATTTTTCTGTTATTTTTTCAAAAACTAAGTCTGGAAATAATGCCAGAGTTTGTTTGTTTTCTGGTCTAATTCCCATTTCACTTTTTGGTGGTTTTTCCACATCTGTCTGGCCTAATATCCGTAATTTCTGGCATATTTTCCAAACAAAATTCTGCTATTTTTTCCAAATTTGAAAACAAAAACATTTTCTGGCATTTTTTCGACAAAATAATCAGGCGTTATTTCCTCTGGTGTAATTTCCGGGAACCTCTTTTTAAGGGGTGACCAGATAAGAACGACAGGGAAAAAAATAAAACAACAACGGTGTGTGATATGAAATTGATTCTGGCCTTAAGTAACCACCTCAGCTTCTCTGGCAGTGCTTAAAACGGTCGGTTCAATTTTTGTTGACTCCGTCTAATTTTTGTTGACTCGGTCCAAAATGTACGGCGGTACTCGGGTAATAGCGGCTCGAATTTTGGTCTCCAGCTTCCGGCGTCTAACTATCGAACTTTCGGCGTTATCTATGGTCGTCCGGCTTCAATTCCCGCGTCAGAACCATCTTATATAGATGTAGGTCCAAATCCAACCGCCAAATGAGCCGGGCTGACTCTCTGACGATGCCCAATTCAGCTGACCAGCGCCAAATCGACATTTCTGTGTCTTTCTCGATACTGACCACTATGGGGCTATGTTTTCATCATTCCGCACCAGTCTCTGCTTGGTTGGTGGCTTAAGGTCGAAAAGGGTGTACTCACGCTCGAACTTTTGCACTGTGCGACGAATTGCTTGCAAAACTGAAGCCATTATGACAATCGACCTCAAGACGAAATTAACGTTGCATTCTTACAAATAACAACTGATTCGGTATTTCGTTAGTACTTATTTTAAAAACTTCCGCACGTGAAAGCCTGAAACAATGCATGACGAAATGGCAAACTTTTCTGAATATTTTGACTGCTGCATGTCATTCGTAACTTTGACAGCTGCTGCAAAATGAAAAATAAGAAAAAGTATGATTGCTTTCTGTTCACCTTCTACAAGAAATATAACAAATTCCTCCCAAAAATGGTAGCAAACGAAAAATCTATTCACAATAAAATTAAAAAAAAAAACAAGAATTTTAAGTATTTCAGAAAATTCTAAGATAAAAGTTCTGGCTTTAGTTTTTATTTTTGAGAATCAAATATTCAATAATATAAAATAAATAGTTGGCGCAACAGGTCCGTAGGCCTAACTTCTCACAACCATTCGTCTTGTGTGAGTTTTTAAATTTAGGACGAATGGGTCTATAATTTTATGCCGGTCCAAACGGCCATCTGGGAAGCTTTTACATGACGGTTATAGGTATCTACTCTCGGATGTTTGTCAGACGTTCGCGAGAGGTGGCGCAGTGGAAAAAAAACCTTAAGTTGGGAAAAACCTTAAGTTAAGTGTAATTAACTCTCAATAAATGTTTTCTAACATCGTTGCCAACAAAAATCGCTAAAAAATCGGGTAACGGTACTTTGCAATTTTGTCATATCTCGAAAACAGTCCATACGATTGTAACAAAAATTCATTTCTAAGGTAATATGGTCATTTCTAACTTAATGGAAAACTCAGTTTTTCTCTGTATTATCGTAAATGGATTTTTGAAAAAAGTCATTTTTGAAAAATATAGTTTTCCTTAGTTTACCTCAAAACGGCATGATTTTGACCAAAATGCAAACCCAGAGTAAAATTGATGTTTTAAAAATTATTCCGTCCTTAATTTTCAATTCGAATCACTGGAAACGCTCACTTTAAAAACTGCTCATATCTCGAAAACCCCATTTTCGATTTCGATAAAACCCTGAAAACCAAGTAATGCTAACATCCCGAACAATAATTTGTTTTTTTTTTTCATTCATATTGAATATGCACCCTAAAAATAAATCTAACAATTCATTTGCACCAACAATTTTGTTGAACGAGAAAGTTACGTTCGACCCAGTCAGTCGTGCACTTTATTTTGTGAATGTTGGTGGTGATATTTGTCTTTGTAAAGAATTCGACCGATCGGAACTAGCTCCGAGTCGTCTCGCCCCTGAACGAGCTAGACGTTTGTTAACCAAGACTCGTGACATAAAGTTTTTGTATTTTGTCAGACTTTCTACCCTTTCCCTTTTGTTTGATGTGAACTGAAAAAACCGTACCTCGGAATTTTTTCTAAATACATTTTTGACCCAAAACCTTCGCTTAACAATTTACTCGGGGACTGAATGACCAAATTATTCGCTTTATCCTTCACCTACTGACTGTTTTCAACATTTTTTTCATGCATTTCAGTTGTCAAGTGAATGCTTTCAGGATGACATTTCATTTATTTGTCACTTTGCTGCTAATTAAATTTTTTTATGCATCCCAGGCAGGGAGGCAATTATTAAAAACTGCATTTTCCAAATGAATGTCTCTCTCCCATTGAGTGGATAATTAAAATAATTACATTTTAACATTTCTTTACAGATATGGGAAAAATGTCCTCGGCGAGTATACAAAATCACTTCAGCACATCAACACAGTCACATTTCACAACAAAAAATAACACACGCGTCATAGCACAAAAGGGTGGCCTAGCAATACTACCATGTGTGGTCAAATTAAATTCACCAGCAACTGTAAGTATATGTACATGTTCTTGATTGAAGTCAGCATATAGCTGACACAAAAGGTGCATGCCGTCGGGATATTTCTCATTTTAATTGTCATTGCATGCGTTGTGTTCGGTATCCCGGTGCGGTAGACATTTCGGTCGCATAAAGTCATCAAGGTGGCATCTGTTGGAGTAACTAGGTCCACCATATTAAAAATAAGTCAAATTTAATTTAAAAAAATGAACACGTGAGAAGACCGAAAAAATCCTTGAAAAGCGGCCACCTTCAAATAATGCCTAAAAATATTTCAATCTGTTTGACGCTTCAATGAGGGGAAAGGGATTCATTTGAAGTTATTTTTTTTTGTGTTTTCAGGTATCCTGGATACGTCGAAAGGATTTTCAATTGCTCACGGTAGGACTGTCGACCCACAGCAGTGATAAACGTTTTTTAGTCGAACACACACGCCATATGGGTCACTGGTCGTTACGCATCAAATCGGTCCGTGAGGAGGACCGAGGATTCTACGAGTGCCAATTATCTATATATCCAACACAATCGATATTCATCGAACTGAAAGTTGTGGGTAAGTATCGATGACAATTCGGTGGAGTATCCAATCTGCGTTCTCTGGCACTTGGTTCGGGTTTTTTGTTTTTGTTGCTGGGAGAGATTCCTGCGAGTGTGACTGTGTGTGGAGAGGATTGAGGAGGGTCATTCAAAGTAATGGATGTCTTGCTATATGCAAATTTTATTGCTTCAAAGCTAGATGTGTGTTTTTTTTTTGTTTGTTTAATTCTCTGATTTTATAGAGCGTTTAATGGGCGGGAGGTAATTCACAATTGATATAGGTCCTTGAGTGTTAATAACTGATATAGATATGGATAGAGAACAGCAAGCGATAGTTAAATGGAATCGCCGGGTTAAAGTGGAGTTTTTTTTTAAGTACTATCATGTGGTTAAGTACTATCATTGCAAAACAAACATTTCGCTAGTCCATTCAACAATTAAATGAGCTGATCAACTAGGGGCACGAGTCTGTTCAACAATTGAAGGCGTTATTCAACCAAATGTACGAGTCTATTCAGCAAGTCACGTCAAGAACACTCGTTGGTTGGTGTCTCTTTATTACCACCAGCCATAGCAATTGATCTGCTACTGAAAAAAGTTGAACCAAATCATGTTTCTGACAAGGAGGCTGATGAGTATTTCGAGACTCATTTTGCGAGGATTTCCATAAAGCGGAAAATACAATTACAATATTCGAGCAGGGCTGGTGAATATAGCACTACGAAAATCAATAGATTCGCATACAGCCACAGCTACATGAAAGGTTATTTATTTTTAGACCTGAATGGCATCGACGAACCACATGCGATGCGGCATTTTATCGTTCACTCTGAACAAAGCCACAATTTGCATGGGAAAATCTAAAAATAAAAATAAAAACCCTTTCAACATCCACACACTCCCACATGTCACCCCATCTAAAAGGATTTTTCTCATCATCACAGCAACATAGAGTTGCATTTAAATTTACATTCAAGGCTTTTGGGTTAAAAATTCAAAGTCCAAATTTAAGGAACTCATGCAAATAGACCGCTGTGAGGTGTACTTCGTCCACAAGCACAATTTCTTATTCACCTATTCGCCGCGCACAAATTCCAATCTAAAAATGGTCCTCTCGGAATTCCAGCTCCTCCTCGCTACCTTCAGCACACATTAATCGTAATTTAAATTGCTATATGTCCTGAGTCCAGGCCAGGGAATGCAAAGGGAAAACACATTTCTCATCTCCACCTCTGTCTTACACGTTTGGGTGTCTTTTTTTTTTATATTCCGCTGTGCTATAAACAGAGGCCGTTGCTGAAATCACTGGAGCACCCGATCTGCACATAGACGAGGGTTCAGCTTTACGTTTGGAATGTAAATTAAAACGTGCCACGGAAAACCCATCGTTTGTATTTTGGTAAGAATTAGACCTCGACCAAGGGGCAATGTTCTTTTTTCCGTTGTTTCATATTTGTATCCCTTTGCAGGTACCATGACAATAAAATGGTGAACTACGATTCACAGGATGGTTTCTCGGTGACTTCAACAACTGTAAATATGCCAGCTTCAGAGGGTCATCGAGATCGAAGTCATACGAGTACCAGCAGCAGCAGCAGCAGCAGCAGCAGCAGCAGTAGTAGTAGTAGCAGTACGAGTAGTAACAGTAATTTTAGCAGTAACAGCAGTCATGGTCATGGGAATAGTGGACACATGTCAGCGTTAGCGTCACAACAACAATCTTCCTTCATATTGACACCGTCAACTAGCGTGCTAACAATACAGGAGGTGCATTTCCATCATGCGGGCAATTATACGTGTGCGCCATCGAATGCACGACCCGCCAGTATAACAGTACATGTGCTCAGAGGTAAGTGTTTTTATTTCTTTACAAGTGCATTGACAATTTTTTCCACTACCCGAAACTGTTTGTTTGAATTTCGAATGAAGAACGAAAAATGAATCTAGATTTAGAAAAATGAATGTTTGTCTGTATGTCCTTTATAGAACGTAAACTATGCATTTGATCATGTAATGATCATTAGCAAAGTTGTTGTGCATGATCTCACAAAGATTTCTGAGTTGGTACGGCCAATTTTCGACAGATGGCGCCACTGTCATTCTAATGAATTTCATATATTGCCGTGATAGTTCATGCTTATTTGAATTGAAACGAAAACAGCGAACGAATGATGACGTTTCGAGTTGTGGGTGACATAAGAATTCATGTAAATTGTGACATTCATGTCCGGCTCACATTGAACAGACAATATTGTCGTTTTTCGAATAGTTTTGTGCATTTCATTGTGAGTTAAATTAAATTAAATTTATTTATATAAAAAAAAAATCAATTGCGGTGCGTTAGTCGGGTAAAAACTCAAGAACGACTCGACGGATTTGAAAGATTTTTTTTATTTTGTTTCTCTTGAATCAGGGATGGTTTAGGAAAAATGAAAATTCTGAAAATTCTCAAAAGGTGGCGCTGTAGGCACATTTCGTGTATATACAAAATATGTCAGATTGTGTTTGAAGTGATGTTCTCTAAATGCGTGAACCGATTTTGTTTCTGGAAACTTCAAATGAAAGGTGACGTCAATACCAAGGTTTGTATGTATATATGGTCTTTGTATGTGTATTGGATACAGGAGTTATAGCCATTTTATTAAACATACATGTGTTGTCGACCTCAGAAAGCCCTAAACCACTTTAAATGAAATTTTGTGGATATGTATGGTTGGTTGCAGCTTAAAGGACAAGATAGTTTTGGACAGGATAGGTGGCGCTGTTGTCCATCTCTGAAGTCACTACCTAAACTGATTTCAAGGAAATTTTGTGGATGTATATGTATACGATGGTTTTGGACCTGACTCAGATTGTCGATCTCCAAAACCGCTCAACCAATTTTAGTGAAATTTTGTGGTTGGGTATGGTTAACCTGATAGTTCCGTTCGTGCTTTGCTTTAGGGTGGTGGTTGCAAATCGCAAGCATTTAAGAATATGTGATGTGGCATGTGGCATATGTGGGCGTACGTCGTACACTCAAGTAGTCCAGGTTACTATTCACAAGTTGCAACTACTGATATTTATTGTTCTATAGCACCAATATCGAAAGTGAAGTTAAAAAAAATTATCCGAACGGTGATACTAACTTCCCGGGCTTCTTCGAGCGACCAACATGACATCAGCGCATGATTTTTCAAAGAAAAGCTAAAAGCGATCATGGCCTTCATCGTTAAGCACAATGTTTTTGGACAATCGCGTCGCGCGGAAAAAAACGATCAAGAAGCCGGCCCGGAAATCTATGAAGTCGTTTCTATGCATTGAACTCAATTTAATTCCAAAGGAGTTTCATTCGTTCAATAGAGAGGTTCAACTTTCAAAAGGGATTTCAATAAATTAATCAATTTTAGGCGGTACGAAGTTCGCCGGGTCAGCTAGTTGCGAATAAAAAATGATACGTAGACGGCACCGTGTCGAATGAACTTGAGGGAGAGTCCTCGCCAAAATGGTACTTTGAAGGGGAATCCTTTATTTCAGAATAGCTCGACTTGAAACGGCTGTTTTGAAAATTGTAAGGCTACATAAACCTGGGCAAGACTTATAAATCGGGTCATATTGACCATCACCGAACATCGGGTGATGCTGATGCTTTGTGGACGAAAAGAGCGACATACTTTTACAGAAATCAGTTCGTTTCAGAGGTCGTAGTATTTGAATTATGTTTGCGTGGGAATTTTGCAATAGAAATTCCGACTTAGCCGCATGACTCTGTTTTTCTTGAGATGGGAAAATCCATTTTGAGACTGAGCAATACCTCTGCCGCTCGAGCTATATCCTAAATGGCACATGGACACATACGCCGCCTACTAGTTTGATAGAATGTCAAAAGGGTTCTTCTGAAATGCTTTAATAGCGATCAACGGCTATTCCCACAACAGCCCACCTACTAAATAACAATTCGGCCCAACCTAACCAAAGGCCTACGCCTCTTGATTGCATTTCCAAAACAAAATCAAATCAACCTCCTCTAAAATGCTAACCTACATCAACCGAAAGACGATTGCGAAGCCTATATACAGCCTCACACGTGGGTGTTGTCTTCTACACGATTTTATGCCATCCACCCTTCTATTCTACCCTAATATTTATTTTCTCTCTTTATCATTATTTAATCAGCAAGCATCCGTATGTGTTGGCCTTACACAAAATATATCATGAAGGATTGCGAACAGAAAAAGGACGAATTTTTAAACACTCACTATCTGTTCGGATTCGGATCAACGCAGAAGATTCAGTAGGTTTGCTGTTTCTCTGATTTTTTCCGATATCTCGGAGCGGTCTTTAAAATTTGTGTCTGGATGACCAGCTTTTTCCACTCGAACGGAAAGTGTCGAAATACATTTTGTGATTGTCGAAAGATAAATAGTTGGATTTGCCTTTTTTTGGGAGTGGGCTATTATGTAACGTTGACCTGATTTCGAAGAGGTGTGCAAAGAATGGAACTCGTGTTGTGCCTGTTTTATTAATCGAAAGACACTGGGGCTGAATCAACAAACAAAATGGCTGCCTAGTCAGATATTTATAATTTATTTATTTCCGGTGAAGTGGCTGGCAAGGATTTTTTTCACATTTCAATGATTTCATCGTCAGGGGCAGACCTGGACATGTTTTATGGTTTCAATGAAATGCGGGTTGAGTGGAAATTCGACAACATTTTAAGGCACTGTAGTAAATGCATTATTTTTTCTTTTTTGTGAGAGATTTCTCTGTCACCGATCCAAATGAATTTGGCGAAGGCTTTCTTAGTGCATAGGTCACAATTGGTCCACATGGACCTAAGTGGGGTGTTGCAGGGCTTGCTCTGCCGCAGCCACCCGTAAACCTAGTGCATTCGGTCACGGAGCGAAATTGATTTGTGCAGCACTTAGGGAGGTTCTCACTCGGTAGAGAAGCGAATGCCTTACTCCAATTTGTAAGTGTTATTTGCTTTGAAATGCTGCTTAAAAAAGCAAGTTCCTCATGCAGTTTTAATGTCGCAAAGAAATTGTTTCGACTTTTGAATAATTCGTGGAACTTAGAAAGCGTACTGATAGAAACATTAGCTGTTTTTTATTATCAGCTATGATCCATATACATCATCGACTTACATGCACTTTCAACAACCGCACATGATCCTGCTTCTCATCGAGATCAAGAATCATGATCTGAAAATTATTTCTACTTTTTCCCACTAGGTAGCTTGTTTTATTTTTAAATGTTGGTGTGCCTGTAAACGATAGCCACACAATCACGTTGCCAGACTAAAAAATGGAACACAAAAAATCAATTGATTTTTTCGCATTCTAATGAACTTCCCGTCCGTATTCCGAGTTATTTTTAATTTAATTTATTTTTTCTCGTTCTATAAAGGTATGTCCGGACCAGCCATACATTTGATAAACAATTAAATACCTGCATGTTTTATAAATATTTTTAAAACATTTATTAAACAAAACAATTTTTATGAAATGTTTAAAAATGTTTTGCTGGTTTGGATCTAGACATTTATGAAATGTTTCACAGTTACCCGATCGTGATGGGAAATAATTTTTGTTTTCCTAGTTTTCCTGCAGAAAGTGACAGCTGTTTTTCGATTAATTTTTCCTTTTAAATAAAATAAAAAACGTCCAGAAAAGCTTGAAATACCTAATGAGAAAGTTATTCACTTAATACGATTATTTCAATTAAATCACGTGTCGCATGATTCCCGAGACCAAAATTACAAAAATAAAAACTCCACTCGCTGCTAATAATCCCACCACATTATTTTCTTCTGGTCCAAAAGAGGATAAAGTTGAAACATTTCATAAGCATTTAATAAATAAATTTCAGAAACATTTTATAAGTGTTTATGAAATGTGTCCGATTTGCTTCAGAAACATTTCATAAACATTTCTGAAATGTTTCGGTGGTCTGGACACACCTTAATATGCCAAGATAAACTCAAGCGGTAGCAGCAAAATATTCTTCATGTGTTGCATATTTGAACATAAAATACTAAATTTGTTTCACACAAATATATTTGAAAAGAAAAATTATGCAAATTTGATTCAAATATGGTAACACCCCCGACATTGCAAGTGCATTATCTGCCGACTGCTCTTTCCCATTGGGCACTTTGGGCAAGTGTCCAGGGCCCCGCGATCGATAGGGGCAAATACAAAGTCCCTAGTTCCTGTCAGATCACCAAACGATAACCAAAATTTATTACCAAAAAACGTATATAATTCGCAGAAATCGAACCCAAATTGCTGACAATACCAACTTACTAGCTTTTACATGCGCGACGCTATTCTACTCTCGCCCAAAAGTTAGCCGTTCCGACTTCAGCATGCTTGGATAAATTTAAATATGTAATGGTATACTAAGCACATGCACATTTTAAAGAAAAATCTGTTACTTTTGTGGACTATATTACATTTATCTATTCCTTTCATGTGATTGTTAATAGAAATAAATATTTAACCTTGTTTATGTACTTTCTTTGTCTATTCTAGTAAAATAGTGTTCTGTCAAAGTCATAGGGGCCCCATTATCCTAATATGCCCAGGATCTCCAATAGACGACCCTGATTATCTGTTTTGTTTTTGAAAGCAACTGTTTGCCACAATTCAAAAACTAAAGTTTTCAATGATTCGTCTTGTTTTATTTTTGTGATCTGACCCGAATCGGATCACGCTCATTATAAAAAACAGCTGTTGACAGGGGTTAGCTTCTTTTTAGATATAGAAGGTGCTTTCTGAAGGAAGGGCTATCCGCTTTTGAATTTTTATGACAGCTCTTCGGTGTTCAAAAAAAATACAGACGCAAAGTGTCATAGCCCTGAGCTGAGCATCCCTTCTCAATGGTCAGTGTTGTATTATAAAAACAGTTTAATAGACCTTCTAGGTCGACGTGCCTATTTTTCGCCTTGGGGAGTCAGAATTTGTTTTTTTTTTATAAAAACAGTGCGAAGTTCGGTTGAAAAGTACTCGGCTATAGAAAAAATTCTTGACTGTCAAAACTCAAATGTAGGGTTGCAGGTACTTACCTACTTGGTGCAATTTTTTTTTAATATTTGTCTTTTCCTCCCGAAACTTTCCAACCTGGCATCGTGCTTCCCTTCACTAGACATTTCTAAAAACGGTGGTTAATATCGAAGCTCTTTGGCAGTGTAGGGTAGGTAGGTATGTTAGGAACAAATCAGTTTCTGGGCACGCTTCGAACATGTTCAAGACTAGCTGCTCTGCATTTCTCGTATTTGAATAGCAATTCAATTGTTATTGCAACAGGCAACCTTTCGCAGGTTTTTTTTTCTCTTCTGTTTGTCAGAACCTGCCAGCACACTTTCCATTGTTGTTTACCACCTCTCCTCCAACTGTATTCAATTCCAAACAAGCCTTTAATTTACCTCACACAATTCATGTTTGGTTAAAAAAACAAAACCTATTCTAAAATTTCATTCTGCGCTGAGAAGAAATTTAAAAAAAAAACCGCAATTGTTCTAGGACTTCCATAATTTAAAACAACAATTCCCTATTTTCATTTCACATCTCCCTCTCGTCACTCATCGATTTATTTGCATTTAATTGAAAATGATGTGCTTCTCCTTTTGTATCCTTTCAGGCGAAAAACCCGCTGCAATGCAACACGCCAACCGTAGTATGGTCGACGGTGAGGCCACCAGTAACAGTGGTGTGAGTAGCAGCAGTAGCAGCATAAGCATCGCCCCCGGAGCAAGTACCAGCAAAGCCAATAGTCATCCTCTGCTCAATCGTATTTTCCGATTGAGTGCAATGGTTGAGTTCTTATGCCATCGAAAGGGATCACTGGCGTGGCTCCTAACGACGACGATGGTAAACTTAATGGGTGCCCTGCACAGCATCGATAGATGAAATTTTTCGAATGCCCGCAGATTGTTATATGAAATAAGGATTTGAACAAAGAATATAAAAAAAAAACTGATAATAATGATAACATTTGGATAAGGAAGGTTTTTTTTTTTGTAATTTAATTTTTTCTATTGTTTCCCAAAGAAGATATATACACATTTAAGACTTGAAAACAAATTGTAGCATTTAAGAGCGCATTGGGAATTAGGGTAGGTTGTTGAAAATCAAGAGATCGGTTTGGTTGGATTTAGTGAATATTTATTTTTTATTTAATTGAGTTTGAAAATTGACAGCTTGTTTGGTGGGGAATTGATTGTGACTGCATTCGGAATTTAGAACGTTTGTTCAGGTGAGTGTCGTTGGTAATTTGGTTGGAGTGTTTGTGCTATGAACTATAAGGGGAAACCAATGTCAAGTCAAGGGACGGTGCTGGTCGATTTTAGCGAAACGGGTGGTGCGTATTTGAGGTCGGACCATGTCATACCGGAATTGAATGAAGGAATCTAAAAAGAGGTTGCATTTTGGACTTGTCTAGGTTTTCTTGTAAGGTATATTTATGAATTGAAGAGGTAATCGGAAACTACTATAGTACAACGTCCTTACGATCTCATTCAAGAATATTTACACCCCCACCGCGTTCATTAGAAACATTACGGTGTTATGGCGGCTTAATAATAATAAATTTTAGTCTCGACTTAAGATTAACGGAGCTCACAATTGCGAAATTTGTATGGGAAAAATAGCCACTGTCAACTACTTTGTATGGAAAAAATAATAGACAATGTGAACTGCTTAAATTTAAAGTCGACACCAAAAGCGTTTGTTGGTAAGGCCCATAGTAAATGGTTCCAGAACTTTTGCTATGAAATTCGCATAAGCTGACTTAAACTGACCCAAATCAGTAGCGGAAAATCACAAATTCGCGCTGAAGGCATTCGATCTGATTACCAACTTCTGTTTTGGCTTTATTATTACAAACACCCATTTATTTTAAACACTTCATGACCACCCCATGTAACCTTCTTTTCAACTCTCTAACCAATGTATACTAAAATTTAAAAAAAAAAACTTATTTAATCGGAAGATAAAAAGTTGAATTCAAATAAGAAAATATATATTTATTTTTATATCGACTTTTGTTACTAAAATAATAATTAACATTTAACTCCTGTTTTACCATTCATGCATAGATTTAAATATTTTAAAGATCCATAAGTATATTTATAATCTTTTCGATTTCAATGACAAAAAATAACAAGACTTGTAAAAAAAAGTAGGGTTCAAAATAAAGCCCAATTGATTTTGTAAATAATTCTAAATTAAAAATCGTTTAAACAGAATATGAATCTTTTTTCTATGTAGAGGGGGATTTTGGGACTGACGGCTGCTGGAGATAGAGGGCTTTTCAAAACTGGTGCATTCAGAGAAAAAAATAGTATATAGCCTATACATATTTTGCCATTCAAATTTCCTATCTAATTCACTAAATTCACTACCAATCTTGGTTTAAAATATGTGATACTGATTTATTTGAATTAAATTAGCTATTTTCATCATTATTTTGGTTTTAAGCGAAAACGTCACGAAAAAAAAAGAAAAAGACGATCCTCCGTGCGAATACAAACACGTCTCAAATGGACCGCTCTAAATCCCCCTCCACATGGAATTATGTTACACTTTAAGTACCTATAAAAAGTAAAACAAACAAAAAATTAAGGAAAACATTTTACATGATAACATTACGTAATTATACCTGCAAAGAAAATTTTATTAAAAAAAACAAAGAAAACCATAACAATTTGTTAAACTAATGTTATCAAACAAAAGAAAAAATTATTAGAAACAGATATTTAATTTATTTTCACATAACAAGAACAGATTAAGTTTGGGAAAAGAAAACCAAAATTAAATAAAATCTATATATATATATATATGTATTTGTATAAAATGAACTAATGTATTATTCGTTAAAGAAAATCAATTTTAATGGTAATTAAAAGAATTTAAATATAAATAAAATATATATACATTTAATTATACATAAATAGGTTCTTTTTCTATTTTACCCCTTAAACGTGTAAGAATAGAATTATACAATAAAGAAACAGAAGAAAACAAAAACCATAAATAATAGTTCAATTAAAAATTTAAGTGAATAACAGTGTAAAATAAATTAAAGTTGAAAAATAAAATAAAAATAAAATCAAGAAAACACTACCTAAGCCACAGATAGAAATAAATTTATTGTACGAAGCGCCCTGAACTGGACTTAAATGCGCAAAAGAAAATAACAAACGTTAAAAAATAAATGTAAATATTTTATTTAATAAAAAACTGAAATGCATTTTTATTTTATTTTTATGCAGAGCAAAGTGATTTGTCTTGCTTTCAGAAGAGCTTTGTAGCAGTCGCCGAACGGGATAATATCTACTTTTCCTCCGAAAGATATCCTTTTTTTGGTGCTGATGATTGTTACAACCCCAAAGCGAGTGTGAATTGTACGAACGAGAAGAAGAATTATCTACTCAATCTGGCTGGCGGAACATGGTAGCTAAGTCTCAGGTCCGACACAAATTACAACCATATCCAAAATTAATATCCAAAATATAAAATAATATAAAGAATACCCTCGTGCCTTGCTTAAAATAAACGAAGCATAACGAAAAATGAAACACTATAGCTTCTCTACCGCTTAGTATGAGAAGTAAGGTAGTAAAAAATTCAAAATAAGGTCGGAAAAACATCCAGAATATCGGTTTTGAAGAAAAGCCTCTGCAACGACTCAAAAAACACGTAAAAAGCGCAAAAATAGTCTTATAAGACTTTTCAAAAAACGTCTGAAACTGTCCCATAAAACGTCCCGAAGAACGCGTAAAAATGTCATGAAAATCGTTTCATAAAACATTCAAAACATATTTCTGAACCGCACGGAGAAAGGCGTAAAAAAGCCACGAAAATCGCCTTATAAACGGTCCAAAAACTCTTTTAAAACTATCAAAAAAAAACGCGTGAAAAAACCACACAATGCCTCACAAACCGTTTCAAAAATACTAAATACGACCCCAAAAAGCGCCCGAAAAACGCGTTAAAAAGCCTCGTAAAACGTTTCAAAAACACTTCTGAAACGGACCCGTAGAACGCGTAAAAATGCCACTAAAGTCGCCCAATAAAATGTCTCAAAAACGCTTCTGAAACCGATCAAAAAAAACGCCCTGAACAACGCGTCAAAAAAAAACACAAAAATCACCTTAAACGTTTCAAAAATATTTCTGAAACGGGTCCAAAATATGCCCTCGTTTTTGCCTTGCTTAAAATAAACGAAGCACAACAAAAAATTAATCACTATAGCTTCTCTACCGCTTAGTATGAGAAGTAAGGTAGTAACAAATTCCGAACCTCGTTGAAGATTGAAATTTTTAAGTGTGTTTCACTTTTTGTAACGTGTTCCCAATTTATCGCTCAACTCACTTCGGTCTTGCGTCGTGGACTGTAGACTGCGGTGTTTAAGTCAGTTTCACACTTCGTTACAATTTCCCTTTATTGTTTTATTTATCGCTCAACTCACTACAATATTGCGTCGCGGAGCGGAAATTTTAGCATTTAAATGCGTTTCACTTCTCGTTACGTTTTTCCTAGTTATCGGTCGTAAGAGATATTTAAAAATATTTTTGTTGAGCTTCCATTGTTAAACAACTTTCGCATTTCAGGTCTTTGGTTTGAGTAATTATTCCTCCTTCAATTTATATTTTTTCTGACACTTTCCCTGATTGTGGGGCAACTTTCATTGTGTGTCTCTTTCCATTACGAATGCCAGTAAAGTATTAACCAAAAGCACAGTATTCGTGTTTAAATGGACACAGAATCACTTTGAACCGAAACTTTGAAAACCGCACGACATCGTATTCAGTTGGAGTATAAATTCGAAATTCAAATTTAAACCATTAGTCTCTTTCATTACTCCAGCCACCCCCTTTTACAAGTACATTACGTTAATAAAAATGCAAAACTCGATCCGTGTTTACACATCTCTTCGAAAGGACACATGTTCGGATTTCAAAATGAGCTTCATTGTTCTGACACGCCCTTTCAAATTAGAGAGTTTTTTTTCTTTTAATAAATTAAGCTCGGTAATACTTAAAAATTAAACGAAACGTATGACAGCCGGTTTTATTATACCCGCAAAATCATATTCAAGGGTTCTTTAAAGGGACCGGCGTAGCACTTTCTTATTTCATGTTGAGTGCAAATAATCTTTTACATGACACTTTTGTGCGAGCGCGTGCACAATGAACGCAAACCAACCCCCAATAGAACAAAGTAAAATATTTATTTTCATATTTTGTTGTCACAAATTGAAAGGACCTTCATTTTCTTATGCTGTTAAGCGAAATATGTTTTATCATTGGAAGGCGTTGCGTCGGTTGTAGCCTGAAAGGGAATGTCTTTCCTGGATTGTAAAGGACTTTCGTTCATTTGATCGGCTCTGTGTGTTTGTGTTAACCAATTCTGCAAATGTACAACGCAATAGGCAAATTCGATGGCTTTCAAAGTTGATTTAGTTTGGCTGTCTCACTGCTTTCGATATTTGTAATACAGGTCATTCTTGGATTCTTTTAAAATGAAGTAGTGATACGTGTGGACAAAAGTGCTGGTCAAGATGTGAGCTTTGAACCAGATCGCGGGCAAGAATTTTGTACTGAAGACTTAGGTCCCATTTTGAGCACTCTAAGCATCTTAAATAAAGTGATGTCAGTCCGATGGAGTCAATCAGAGGAGTGTCCTTTTCATAAGTTACTTTTTCTACAGATTGGATATCAAATTCTTTCTGAATGAACGCCTCCAAATATCGCTGCGTATCGAACTGGAACCGGAAAACGCCATTTCCGGCGAATCCTCCATCCAGCTATACCAATCTGAAAGGCAATTCCGCGAATCACTCTCCGCGCACTATCACAGTAATGTTCCTGAAAAAGTTGTTTTCCGAAAGATAATTTCCACAACAATGAGCCCACCGGTAAATTATACATCATTGTGATTCTTTATTAACGTCGTCGGCCACACGAACCTCAAAGCCATTTCCGTAGTCCAGACGGATACCTTGGCGCATGAAATTGTGTGTCCCTTATGACTTTAAAAGGTTAGGGGACATAATTTTTACGACAAAATTATGCAAAGATATCTCAGAGGAGTAGAAAAAGGACGAAGGCGAACAAGAAAATGGAATATTCCAACATTTATGTCGTTCTTATTAATGGTTATGTGATGAGTATAAGCAGAAAGGAAGAAAGGAAGGACCTTTTCGTATTTTCATTTCACAAAGAAAAAAATCAAAGTCTTCCGTAGGTATACTGCCTACCATAGAAGGGCTGAAATATTATGAGTAGGCAATTTCCGGTCTTTAATAGTTGTTATGCCCCTTTTCTTTTTTTGACTTTGTGGCAAACACATACGACGGCGTCATTGTAATATCCGAGCATTGATAATCCCGTTTGAAGAGGGTTGCTCCAAAGTTAGTCACAAATAGAATACGGCTTGGATATAGATAAACGTGACTAGCATCTGTAAGCTGATTAAATTGCAAATCATCAGAAACGGGCCGTCAGGTAATGGACATATTTTAAATAAAGAAGTCGTTTGTGCGATTTACCAAAGCAGTTACAATGAATCGATAAGGCTGCTCGAGACTCTTTGCTAGTTCAATGTTCAGGAACACAAGCAAAGTCGTCTCATTAATCTTGATAAAAGAGTAGAAGTACGTATATCCACTGGAATCAACCCCAATTAATCGCTTTCAGTGACCGTAATTAAGTGTCGGCAAAGCTGTTGCATCTACCACCATTCGTAGAGGTAGCAGTTTCATTTTCATTTTCATTTTCATTTAATGCTCCGCTCGGAAGTACCTTTCAAATGCTGTTTTTGCTAAGAGCTCTAGTGTGCTCTGATGTCTATGAAAAAGACACAAAAACTACTGCAACTTCTACAGTGCGGGGGGGTTTATGGTTAGGGTTAGCCTTAAACTCAAAGCTGTGCTGTTTATTGTGTATACAGCGAGTAGCAATGGCAAGTACCAAAAAACGAACATCATGGTCGTGGGTACTTGTGTTGATTTGTAAATTGTATAATTTGGTACAAGTTCGAAATTAACGAGTTCCCAAACAATGCAACCAAAACAAAGTGTACGTACTGTACTGACAGCAGTTGCACTAAAGTTTTAGGTGGTAATTTGTGAGCCAATTAATTTCTAAAGCAGCACATGTAGCTTTTTGTGGGGGTCGAAACTCAATGCTGAGTATGGAGGAGTTGGGAGCTCACAAAGGCATCAAGCGGAAGGTGGAATTAAAATTAAACTTGTAATTAAAAAAGATCATCTCTCCACAAGAGTCGAATGATTGCATCTACTCAAGTCTTTGGAAGTTAAAGTAGTCGATATTTTGTATAAGTATTTAAGGAAAGTTGTTGGTAAGCAACATTTGAGCGGAACGTCAAAACTATGTGTTTTTATTTCGAATCTTAACAAGCAGATTCAAAGGACGGTTCTAAATTTTTTTGAAAAAAATGCTCCAAACAACGCCCTTAAAAGCCCGAACTACGTGCGTTAAAAAGACTCACAAAACCCCCAGAAAAACAGTCCAAGAAATGTCCCGTAAAACGAAATAAAAGTTTCGTAGAAGGCCCATGGAAAACCGTTCCAAATAAGGTCGGAAAAATGTCCACAATATCGGTTTTCAAGAAACGCCTCTGCAACGACTCAAAAAACGGGTAAAAAAGACAAAAATCGTCTTATAAAACGTTTCAAAAAAACTTCCGAAACTGTCCGGTAAAACCTCCCGAAGAACTCGTAAAAATGTCATGAAAATCGTTTCATAAAACATTTCAAACACATTTTTGAAATAGAGAAAAAAAATGAGAAAGGCGTAAGAAGGCCACGAAAATCGCATTATAAACGGTCCAAAAACTCTTTTATAAGACTATCAAAAAAAAACGAGTGATAAAATCCAAAAAAAAAAAACGTTTTAAAAATACTAAATACGACCCCAAAAAAAAATCCCGAAATACGCGTAAAAAAGCCGCGTAAAATGTTTCAAAAAGACTTCTGAAACTGACACGTAGAACGCGTAAAAACGACACGAAAGTCACCTAATAAAACGTCTCAGAAACGCTTCTGAAACCGATAAAAAAAAACGGCCTGAAGAACGCGTAAAAAAACCACAAAAATCGTCTTAAAAAACGTTTCAAAAATATTTCTGAAACGGGCACAAAACGCCCCCCAAAAATGCGCGAAAAAAGCCACAAAAGTCACCTCATAAAACATTCCGAAAACGATTCTAATGTCCCCCGAAAAAATTCGTAAAGCTACAAAAATTGCCTCATAAAACATTTCAAAAACGCTTCTGAAACCGATAAAAAAACGCCCTGAAGAACACGTCAAAAAAACACAAAAATCGCCTTAAAAAACCGTTTCAAAAATATTTCTGAAACGGGCCCAAAAACGCCCAAAAAAAGCTACAAAGGTCACCGCATGAAACATCTCAAAAACGATTCTAAAACCGCCCCGAAAAGATTCGTAAAGCTTTAAAAATCGCTTCATAAAACATTTCAAAAACGCTCCAAAAAAAACACTATTTAAAATACGCAAAGAAAACTCTTCAAAAACAATCTGTCACCCATTCATTTTTTTAGGTACACGGGACGGGACTGCCAGTAGATTTTAAATTTTGGCAGTCACTTGGAACTTGCGTATAATTATTTCTGTTCCCTGACGATGTACCTCGTCAAATTTGTCAGTCAGTCAAATTTGGTTCAACTTCGTTCCCTTCTACCCAACTTTTGAACGAAGTTTGACTAAAGTGTTCGAGTGCATTTTCAATGGGGAACAGTCCTAATGTCATTTGAACTTTAGATGAGTGAACAAAATTTCTCTACTTAAACTAAGTACTCCTGGGCTTACTTCAAGAGGCAAAACATCTTTCAACCAGTCCCAAAATGTGCGCAACACGTTCCATTTCCAAGTCCTTGACAATGACTTCTCAGCTACGAACTTGTAACATTCCAGACTCTCTTCAGCTTACCATAGAATCCACCTTCAAATCAGCCGACAACTGTATCCCAGTGAATAACATTTTTCCATTAGTCCCAATGCAACCATTTGCTCGTCTATCATCTGCGCCATGATCGATGATTAAAATCTATAATCTGTCCTGTCATGTCGTGTGTGGCGTTTTTGTGGATAATCAAAAGTCTATTTTTCAAGGCTGGCAGATGATACAATATTTTCGTGTTTTTTTAACCTACTCAAACCAATCCGCAGTCTATGCAAGTAGCTGCGAGTACGGGGCAGTGCTTTTTCATGCACTATTTCAATTATGCGGTATGCGATGACAAACAGGACTAGGGGGGGTTAAAAAAAAACTGTATAAAAAATTGGAAAATTGTCAAACTGCGGGTTGTTACTTTGATTACATGTGTTATGCATGCAAATTGATTTTACGTGTTCAACGGGTTGAATTGAAAGCTGGTATGCTACACAAGCTATGTATGTCGCTCTGTTGACTGTATACCTCTGCGTTATTCCAAAATGTTGTCTTAAAGGTTGTGAGACTATTGATTGGTTTGGCAAAAGTGTGTGCAGATCTGGGGTTAGCTGTTCAAATAGTTTGTAAGTGGACGACATTGTCAATTCGCAGGTGACATTGTTTGACAGAAATGTAATGGGTTCTATGTATGAATCTCAAGTTTGAAAGCAATTGATTCTACGTCTGGTAAGGACTTTGAGGATTACTCGCAACAGCTCTCAGCAACATATATAGCGTCTAGCGTGTCTGGGTACTAAAGAAGTCCTACAACAACCCTCCACATCTGAATTAAAAAAGCAGCAATACGCAGCTCAGTGAATTTGATGCGAACCACAGAGATAGACAGACATCGGCGATGACACGGACCTGATCACAATACTTTCCAATACTTTCGGAGATCTCAGAACTTTATATGATCTTTGCAGTCACAAAAATAGCCTCGCAAAACCATTAGGTTTCAATGGAAGATCACTCAAAGTGAAGTGTGACTTAGCAATCACCTACTTAATTGCCAAAAAAACATAAAGTTGTTGGTATACGACGGCTCTAAAATGGACTCAGAGCCGACACACCCAGACCAAACCAAACTCTCTCGATGCCGATGGGAAAAAGCCCAAGCGTATTTAAGGCTGAGTTCCAAGCCATTCAAGAACGCGCAACCTCATCAGCTACTAAATCCGCAAAACTTCCATAACATTCAGGGACAGTCAAGCAGCTAAATGCCCTTAGCTCATACCCACCATTGACCCAAAATAAGTCTTGCACAGTTGCAATACTCTTCTAGCACTTGGTACTGAAAAAAAGGTACCGAAAACAAAACTTTTGGTTTATGGTGTGCTTCCGGCCTAACTAAAGAGCCGATAGGCCAGAAGAGGTTCGAAAACAGCCTTTACAAGACCTGCACCCTATTGTGCAATTTTCAAATCAGAGCCTAAATTTCCTATAGAGTTCTGGGAACACAACTATAGTAGGTCACATTGGGAGAGCATCCCAGTTGTGAGACAGCGGGCCAAAAGAGTTATTCAACCCTGTAACAATTTAAAGGATTTTAAATCTAATCAGGCACGATGTCAAAAACTTGGCTTCCTAACAGCGCACACGATTTGCGATATCGCCTAAAAAAATACACGTCGTCGACTCTTCGGAGTGCCGCCTTTGCCTTGAAGAAGACGGACCAACTGAGCATATCATATATGTGAATCAGGGTTGAAAAACGTGTTACAATCGTAACTTTTAAGTTACACTATACAATCGCCTCGAAAATGTTGCACTCAAAGAGTATTTTTTTATTTTTATATTACAGCAAAACATTTTAGATACAGCTGGCTAATGTCGTTTTTTTTATTTTTGATCCGGAGCATTTTCAGAAATCTAAATTTTTTTCTCAGATTTGCATGTTACACGATTTACTTTCACTAATACCAATGTTTGTGACACACGATGGACCTATACCAGTTCAAGTAATCAAAAGAAAAATATATTTTTTGCGGCCAACTCAATTCACACATTAACCAATAAAATTCGGATTTAATGTTCGATTTGGCAGCTGAAATCTGAAATCTCAATTCAAGATCATATAAATCAAAATCAATACCAAATCGAAATCCACACAAGTGAAATCTAAAGTGGCATCTGTCAAATCCAATTACAGTTGGGGCAAGTTTCAAGATGTTTATTGTTAAATAAGTAAGTAAAGTTAAGTAAGTTTTACTTCCGGAACTTAGGGCTTGCTTGCATTGATATGCATTTTTGCTGAATGTAGAAAGTGTGGAGCGTTCATTTATTAGGGCAGTCGAATATTGGTACGGTTGCAGGTACAGTCCAACACGGATATAAGAAACATATAAAAAACAACGAGATTTGTTTCTTATATCCGAGTTGTTCTTATATGAAAACGACGTTTAAAAGAAACAAAGTTTCTTATACGAAAAGTACTGATGTAAGAAACAAAATTTCTTATATAAAAACAACCGATATGAAATATGAACGAACAAAAGCCAATACGAAGAGAGTATGTAGGACGATTTGGCGGGCTTTTTCTACTGACAGTAGCACAGCTGTCATTATCATTGAAAGGTGTATTAGCATCATACCGTAATTCGTTTACATGCATAGTTGAGCTGTTTTTGCATTTAAATTGAAATCCAGCTTAACAAAGGAAAAAATTATGTTTCTTATATGTGTAATGATTTCAATAATATAACAAATTGTGTGAATAAAAATACGTTTCTTATATATCCGAGTGTTTCTTTTAAGCAAGTTTCTTATATGAAAACTTTTTTATATTTGCATATAGCAAATAGCGAGCTGTTCTTATACGAGTGTTTCTTATATCCGTGTTCGACTATATGCATTAACAACTAAAAGTTATACAAATTTCAAACGTTTTTACTTTTTAAATTTCTAACTGCTTTATAATAGCTGTTTTTTATTATGAACGTGATCCGATCCGGGTCAGATCACGAAAATAAAACAAGACGAATCATTGAATAGTTAAATTTTTGAATTGTGGCAAACAGTTGCTTTCAAAAACAAAACAGATAATCAGGGCCGTCTATTGGAGACCCTGGGCATATTATGATAATGGGGCCCCTATGACTTTGACAGAACACTATTTTACTAGAATAGACAAAGAAAGTAGATAAACAAGGTTAAATATTTATTTTTATTAACAATCACATGAAAGGAATAGATAAATGTAATATAGTCCACAAAAGTAACTGATTTTTCTTTAAAATGAGCATGTGCTTAGTATACTAATACTTTTGGGCGAGAGTGGAATAGCTTCGCGCATGTAAAAGCTAGTAAGTTGGTATTGTAGTCAGTAATTTGGGTTCGATTTTTGCGAATTATATACGTTTTTTGGTAATAAATTTTGGTTATTGTTTGGTGATCTGACAGGAACTGGGGACTTTGTATTTGCCCCTATCGATCGCGGGGCCCTGGACACTTGCCCAAAGTGCCCAATGGGAAAGAGCGGTCGGCAGATAATGCAGGGTATTACAAACTTCATATTGCCACCAGCCATATTGCAAATATTCTGCTCAACGTGACATCACACAAAGCACGTGTCATTTCACTTGCAATGTCGGGGGTGTTACCATATTTGAATCAAATTTGCATAATTTTTCTTTTCAAATATATTTGTGTGAAACAAATTTAGTATTTTATGTTCAAATATGCAACACATGAACAATATTTTGCTGCTACCGCTTGAGTTATGCCTTGGCATATTAAGGTGTGTCCAGACCACCGAAACATTTCAGAAATGTTTATGAAATGTTTCTGAAGCAAATCGGACACATTTCATAAACACTTATAAAATGTTTCTGAAATTTATTTATTAAATGCTTATGAAATGTTTCAACTTTATCCTCTTTTGGACTAGAAGAAAATAATGTGGTGGGATTATTAGCAGCGAGTGGAGTTTTTATTTTTGTAATTTTGGTCTCGGGAATCATGCGACACGTGATTTAATTGAAATAATCGTATTAAATGAATCACTTTGTCATTAGGTATTTCAAGCTTTTCTGGACGTTCTTATTTTATTTAAAAGAAAAAATTAATCGAAAAACAGCGGTCACTTGCTGCAGGAAAACTTGGAAAACAAAAATTATTTCCCATCACGATCGGGTAACTGTGAAACATTTCATAAATGTCTAGATCCAAACCAGCAAAACATTTTTAAACATTTCATAACAATTGTTTTGTTTAATAAATGTTTTAAGAATATTTATAAAACATGCAGGTATTTAATTGTTTATCAAATGTATGGCTGGTCCGGACATACCTTTATAGAACGAGAAAAAATTAATTAAATTAAAAATAACTCGGAATACGGACGGGGAAGTTCATTCGAATGCGAAAAAATCAATTGATTTTTTGTGTTCCATTTTTTAGTCTGGCAACGTGATTGTGTGGCTATCGTTTACAGGCACACCAACATTTAAAAATAAAACAAGCTACCTAGTGGGAAAAAGTAGGAATAATTTTCAGATCATGATTCTTGATCTCGATGAGAAGCAGGATCATGTGCGGTTGTTGAAAGTGCATGTAAGTCGATGATGTATATGGATCATAGCTGATAATAAAAAACTCAAATAGCCTAAGAATCTCTCTCTGACCCATAGGGACCCTAGGCCTAGTTTCTCCCAGCCATTCGTCTTGTGTGAGTTTTTCATTTTTAGGACGAATGGAAGGGATCTACAATCTCATTTCGAGTCCAATTGAGAAGTTCTCTCATGACAATTTTACTCTCGGATGTTTGTCGGACGTTCGCGAGAGGTAGCGCAGTGGAAAAAACCTTAAGTTGGAATTGGGTCTTTTCTGGATTCGAACTTGGGACCCCTCGCTTAGTAGTCCAACACATTAACCACTGCGCAGACCTTCTCTGACCTTCAGGTACAACTTCATCCATCATTCAGGTCGACGTCCCTCTGATCGCAACGGCGAGTCAGAATTTATAAGAAAAAACATTTTGTTTTGTTACCTCAGATTCATCTAATCATGAAAACATCAATCAGGCTGCTCTCGGATTTTCCCAAGCTAAACAAACAAACGTTCCGCACCGTCTGCGTTAAATTTTTAAGAACAGTGCTAACAAAATTTATGACCAAGGCACACCTAAAAAAAATGTGTCTGTCTGCGCCCGAACTCCAGCAAAGGCCTTGAACTTTTGCCCATTCCACAGAGGCAAATCCATTCAGTTTATTTTCATCCCATACACTTGCGACCGCCATAATACTTTCAAGCGATAACGAATGTGAAAGCGGGTGCCAAAAAACGCTTGCAGCACACCCCCGCAGAGCAAACAACAAAACACTCACTTGTGAGTGTCCTTTTTGTTTTCTTGATGTGAGCCAAACGAATAACCTTCGCTGGATGGGGCTTTTCTCACAAAAACTGTTTGTTATTTTTAAAGATGCTGAGGCGAATTTATATTTAACAAAAAATACCCCCCATTTAGCGGTCCTGTGCTCTCCCATTGTGCTCACCTAATTGCGGCGGCCTGTAATTACCTCATACTTCGCATTCGCACACAGGTACACACGGAATGTACAAAAGGATAACCCTGAGCCTCGGTATGATGTATAGAATCTAATGTCGTTTGTTCATGCAAAAGCAAATTCATTGTCGTCCGCAGTTTTTTCTTCAGCGCAAAGAAGCAGCGCGCCACTTCAAAGCGGCGCTTAATGACGCGCTTTGTACGCGGTAAATATTAATTAACTAGACACACGTGACAGCGCAGCGAAATTACGCCGTGTTTGCAATTAGTTTCGATTAGCGTGACACGATGACTTTGAAAAAATCAACCCCCTATCTATTTGCATGTTTCTCGAAGTGACGCGTCTGTCAGTGGGAGTGTTTCTGGGTGGCTGCCACGGAATGGGGTACGTGTTTTCCGGTTTGCATTGATAGTTTTTGCAAAATTCAAACTGGTTGGTGCCATAAGACTAGGTGTTTACAGCCAAGGCCTTTTGTTATCCACCCTTCTGTATGTAGCCACGTCTGACACATTTAAATGAAACACCGCCCTGAGCCGAAAGTAACTCGCATGTACAGGTACACGTACACGAACTGATGAAGGGTCCTGATAATGACTGCTATTTCCTGTTTGATTTGATTCACTGACCCCAAATTATATTTGTGGCGAGCGACACCTCGCGCGCAGTCAATATAATGATATAGAGAACTGGTCGGTCTATGAAGCCGGTTGATTGCGATATGACCGACTTAATGTGAAAGCTGACAGCCGAGTGTAAGATATGCGAATTGATGGCTTCTTGATTTTCAAAGGCTTCTTTACGTGGCCATTATGCTGTCTCTGGCCGCTGCCTGCATGGTTGTAATTTATCGTTGATTTTGCTATGTCATTAGGTTGATTGCATGGCGAATAGTGCTTACTCAATGGAAGACTTAAAAGGAAGCGATGACTAACGTTAACACATGTTCGAGGTATACCTACCGATACCACTCACCCAGTCATTATTTTGAGTAGAATTTATTGGCTCTGTGGCTAGATGTTTTTTGGACATTCAATGTGCAGAGATGTTCAGCCAGGGACACAACTGCCTGACCGAGGGCGCAGGTAGAACATCCTCTGAGCCCAGCTTACTAATCCATGTGGTGATCTCATTTTCCGCAATCGCAGTGTGACCTGAAACCCAAACAAGAGCCAGAGAATAACAGCTCTACAATCGAATTCATCAGAGAGATCCTGCAATAACGAGCGGCCTTAGGCGCAGTCTGACTGTCGCTTCAGATGCAAATACTCCTACCCCTAACAATATATTCGGCAGTCATTACAGTAGCATAAATATCCGCTTGAAAAACCGAGGCATGCCTGCCTACCGAATAGTGAAGTCGAGTGTTGTCTCTTGTCTATCATTTCATAGGAGCACATAGTCGTACTAAGACCTCTCATGTCCTTCAAGAAATAATTAACTTAACTCAGATGCCGTCTCATTCAGGGACTCGAATCAGTCACTGCTGAAGTCGGCTTTAAACGGCAGACATAATCCCCCTCGCCGTCTTAAGGGATTCAGTTAAACCAATTATTCCGCCATTCGTCCAACAATTGAGGCAAAATAAAAACTGCATCATTACTCATTCTTTGAAGAGGAAGAACAACATCCTTTCCGCCATCCTTGCTGTAAGTACAAATGTGAATCAACTTGTATAGTAAATTGCATCCCAATACCCAGATGGAAGTAATTCAACAACAAAAGCAGCGTCTTCTAAGCCCCCACATACATATATACAGCAGGATGAATGTTGTGTTCATTTGCTGTAAGATTATCGCAGCAATAGATCTTTGACGAATGAAGGATACACAATCGATGGGTGGATGCTTTCTGCTAGTTCTTGGGTTATTCTTCTTATATCTATACAAATTGCAGTTACAGCGAACTTGGCTATCCGACGCGAACGGGGGAAACCTTATCCAGCTTTCATGTAATGGGAAATGAATTACGGATTACAGGGTGTAACCTTTACAGCCCATCTATAAATTAGATTCATCCTAATGGATGTGCTTTCAAAGGACTTTGCCTTTACCTACAAATGGCTTGGGGAATGTACTTGCAGTCCACGGGCTAATTACCGCCGACATTTATTTATTAAAACTTCCAGCAATATGTACATAACGAGGGTATGGCTTTGTCACGCGTGTATACACATTTTAGACGCATTTGCGTGTCCCAAAAGATGCATCGCCGATTCGCTTCCAAACAACACAAAAAAAAGAAGAAAGAGACACTCGATGCGGTCCCACAGAGCCAACCATGCACGGATGTGCAATTGCTGGATAAATTACCAACAGTTTTCCGCCTTCGCACAGGGGCAACATTTTGCTTTTAGTTGCACTTGCAATACCCCGCAGAGCATGAGTGTGTGCAACAACCAACAACAGTCTGGTTTTCGTTGTCCTTGGCCATTGGAAAATACATAACTCACATACGCTCTGGCGTAGCGTAAAATTATGTTTTTCCTGTTTAGCGGAAAGACTTTGGCCATAAATTTATTACGGGCGTGTGTGAGTGTTTGCTCCGTTTGCGCACAGTCACATGTTTTGTTTGTGCTTAGTCGACTAGAAGTTACGAAATAATGGTCGGGTAATGGTTGGTCTCGCTAGAAATACATCATTTGAACGGAAAGTGCACCGGAAGGACATATAGGTGGTATATTTTGATTGCAACGTTTACTTAAGGAGGATTTTAAGCCAATTTGTGGCACCGCATGAGAGTAATTTTGATAATGATGACTGCGGGGTGGACGTGGAATGTATGTTGTATGTGTGTGGGAATTAATAAAGGCTTAAATTGAAGAAAATAAGACGGCTTCACGTCAGATAGCTTGAAGTACACCCAAATTGGATAAGATAGGGGAGAATAGTGGTTGAGCGGAATTGTCGCAGTTGTATTGTTTAAAGAACGAAGACCTTTGTTTCGAAACACTTGTTTGCAATTATATTTTTTTGCAAAATACCAAAAGCATCGATTTTTCATCGCCAGATTTCAGTTTATAATTTCCAAAAGAAATCCTCTCGTTTTTCTTTTCTTATAGAGCGACAACTTTGTTTCTAAACACTTGGGTTGCAATTATTTTTTTTGCCAAATGCCAAATACCGCACTTTTTATCACCAGACTTCAGTTGATTCATTTTAAAAGAAATAACAGTGGGTCTGCGGAATAATCATATTTTTATTTTTTTAATAGTGACAACTTTGTTTCTAAACACTTGGGTTGCAATTATATTTTTTTGCAAAATACCAAAAGCATCGATTTTTCATCACCAGATTTCAGTTTATAATTTCCAAAAGAAATAACTGTGGTTATGCGAAATCCTCTCGTTTTTCTTTTCTTATAGAGCGACAACTTTGTTTCTAAACACTTGGGTTGCAATTATATTTTTTGCCAAATGCCAAATACCGCACTTTTTATCACCAGACTTCAGTTGATCCTTTTTAAAAGAAATAACAGTGGGTCTGCGGAATAATCATATTTTTATTTTTTTAATAGTGACAACTTTGTTTCGAAACACTTGGGTTGCAATTATATTTTTTTGCAAAATACCAAAAGCATCGATTTTTCATCGCCAGATTTCAGTTTATAATTTCCAAAAGAAATCCTCTCGTTTTTCTTTTCTTATAGAGCGACAACTTTGTTTCGAAACACTTGGGTTGCAATTATATCTACTTTGAACCGCACAAAAAACTCCGAAAGTTTTGTGAGTGCACAAAAATCTGTAAAGTTATAGCAAATCTGTTCATAAAGTTTCAATCAATCCGCCTGCATAAAGCTCTTTCATCAAACAAAAGACAGCGAAATGCAAAGGACTATGCAAACTTGAAAAACATCAATTTTAAGGACACACCACACTCAATATAGAGAGATTGAACGGAAAATTAAGTCTAAAGCAGCACTTGCCTGCCTCCATAGCTCCATAGTTCCATAGTTCCATAGTTCATATATGTATACATTCGATTTCGGGCAGCCTTCTAAGCAGAATTAGATTGAAATTTAATTATTTTTGAATATCGTTCCGGAAAATACCAATTTCAGTGTGAATAACGGTATCCACTGTCGATAGTCCACACACCGTAGCCATGTCCGGCGAGCAGTTACCGGCGATTCCATTCTCTCTACTTTCAAACTCATTTCGAATTCAAATTTTCGGAAAATGTTTAATTTCTCCTTCAATTTTAGATATGGGAAGAGTAGTGCGGTCCGGACTGAGTGCGGTTAAGTTTGCCCTTTTAAAATCAGCATTCATATAGGATCATTATTTTGTGGGCTGAGGGATATATGACTGAGGCACATATGACTAAGGCAATTGTGGGTGGTTTGTATTAGGGTTTCGACGATTTTAGGGGACTTTTGTAGGATTTCAATCAAATCACCGTAGATTGAACAATGTTTCGAGATGTATTGAAAAATTCAAAGCACATAAAAATTTGTTGGCCACAAGGTCGCTGAAGGTGCAACAGATGAAAATATACGGTAGTTAATGGAAATCGTCATTGGGACTACGACTATTTTTAACAACAACAACAACAGCAACTATTTGTACAAAAAAAAAACACTTTGGTTGGTATTGTAGGTATATTTCGGCCAGAAAAACGTTTCCCTTTTTTTTGTAGACAAGTTTGACTTGGACATATCCTTTGTTGTTTCAGGACATTCAAATTTAAGAAAGTGGGACAGCTACCTGTCCATTTGATAAACTTCAAGGAAAATAGACAAGCGACATCCGAACAACGAACTCTTCCGCATGGCGACAAAATAAATCAAAAGCTCAAACGTGTAAATGTCTGAATGACAGGACACAGGACACATTTCATGAAAACGTGAAACCAAAACGAATTGCCAACTGAAATATTAGCACTCACCCACTCAACTTAACATCCGCATTAAGTCCAAACGCAATTAGCCAGCAATTATGACTAGCGGAATTCATCATTGGGAATATCGCCCCAACATTGCACTCGTAATAGCCAGCGAATAGTATCACTCCAACTGAATGGAGTTAACTGTTGTAGTACTATATCCATTTGGAACAATTTCAAAACTGCTCTTGGCAGATTTAAATTGGATAAGGGAATTCATGATTGCTAATATGCCTAATTGAGAAGGATTACCATAAAATTGTATTTCTGTTCTGTATCCATTTCCAGAATGAGAGAAGGCTGCCAGCAGCCACCAGCCAGAGTACCGCGATGATAATAACAATGATGATGATGATCAGCCAATGAATGCGGACAAAAAAAAATTTAAATGAATGCCTCGCAGTGAGTCCGTGATAATAAAAATATAATCCTTTTGAATTTTGTGTGCGTACAGTGGGGCTTACATGAAATGGTCGGCGCTCAAATAAAGTTGAAGATATAAGCCAAAAAATTCAAGGACACACATTTTTTTAGGGCAAGATGTCGCAGAAAGGGATGGACAATGTAAACAGCCATTGAGCTTTAGCATTTGTCAATGAGTTCTTTTTGAGGGAACAATATCGATCGTTGAAACACAAACCTTTGGTTACAGTTTTAGCTTTTTATAAAAAAAAAAAACAAAAATAGTTGGCGCAACAGGTCTACAGGACAGGGATGCCTAGCTTTGTGTGTGTGTTTTTTTCATTTTTGTTACGAATGGAAGGGATCTACAATTTCACGCCGAGTCAGTGGCGGATTTGCAGTCCTAGCCGCTCTAGGCCCCAGGCCATGTGCCGCCCCTTTCTCAGCACCCATCATTATAGACTAGATACATAATTCTTGAATTTACTTTATTCCCACTTTTACCTAATTGATTCAGAAAATTGTTTAACTAAAAGCTAACTTATAAAGATAATTCATAATATTTTCCGAAGTTTCAGAGCTGATTGGTTATTTAAATAAAACATTTAACGCTAAGGACGGATCGAACTCAGCGATAAGCTCTAAGGAATTCAAATAATTTCCATTGTGGATTGATCCAAATTTTTCGTCCTGTCCTCTGAAAGGCAAACCACGTGATGCCAGCGCTTTTACGCATGCATCTACTCTTTTCAGAATGTTTTTCCAGTAATTTCTTTGTTCATCTAATTGCATTTTTAATGCGCGGTCAATGCGACCTAACACGTTGCTTCGTTCTTTCATATGCAGAGCAGATAATTTGTGATTAGGCAAATTCTCATGAGTTAACACTCGATGATATGAATTTTTCCAGTCATTGAAACCTTCTTTTTTGTCGACTCTCCCCGCCATTAAAAAGCAGACAAGGACCTCAAAAAACACATTCAGTAGCCACTTTCGCGGAACTTTTTCACCATTTAGAAGCTGACGTTCGAATAAATGTCTCGACAACCGTCGCGCTTTAACTTTGTAAATGCGCGCACTCTTAGGAAAATCATTTTGGATGTATGGATTGGCTGCGTTCCTACAAATTTGATCACACGTGAACTCGTCGATTGTCCATTTAGCTGGATCGTCGCTGATTTCGTAGAGCTCCTGGTCCGGAGGATTGGGCTGCACTCCTACTCCTGCTACTCCTGCTACTCCTGGTACTAGTGGGACATCTTCGGCTTGTTCTTTTGATATACTTGCCACATCGATCAAAGTATTTTCACTTGAAGACACTGCAGAATCATCAGTTGACGGAGAGCCACTACTACTTGGAACGTAGAGTGTTGGGTCAATGATAGGATCTTTAATATCTGTAGACGGCTTTCCAAAGAAATCGTCTAATTTCCGCATTTCTTTAATCGTATCCTTTTGTTTATCATCTTTTTCTTTAGCTCGCTTGCGATACTCTGCCCCACTTAACCTCACCCTTTTCTTTCCGTCCATATTTAACTATGCAACACAAAGTTTTTACGTGTATTTATGTTAATAGGTATAATATAGCAGTACGTACAGTCGTACACGTCGCGTCGTGAAATTTTTGATACGCAAAAATAGTGATTTAGGAAGATTATAATCTTACGGTACGGTACGCGAGTCTTTAAAATATTAAGATACTTTGCATTTGAGTTATTTCTTGTTAATCTTGTTATCATCAGTGATTTTTTTTTGGCACGATTTGCCGCCCTTAATATCTGGCCGCCCTAGGCCCGGGCCTACTGGGCCTTACGGCAAATCCGCCACTGCGCCGAGTCCAAACGTCTAATTGAGAAGCTCTTTCATGACAGTTATACTGTCGGATGTTTGTCAGACTTTTTAGAAAGGTAACTATTAATCCATCCACAGTCTTCTTTAAATCGAAATAGTTTAAATTATCTGCAGACGAATGTAATAGAATAAAATCAGCAAGTGAGGTAATATTTTTCAACGTTTTCATTTTATGAACCGTAAATAGTTACTGGAAGTGCCTTGCCGCACACCCTGTACTCCACTGCAATCATTTCTCGAGCTTGATGAGGACATATACCCCCTGTATGAAGGTATAGTATTAACATCGTTGATTTCATCTGTGTATATCCTCGCATAACCTCTGGCAAATGGTCAATAACAATTGTGGCATCACCAGCGAACCGGCGCCGTTAAATTAGTCCGTCACGCTCCGTTTGTTTATAATTTATTGCGGAAACCACATAATTTTGATGAACCTATAACAGCAATATCAAAAACTACCCCTAACAAGCAGCGGAACATTTGATGCGCCTAATTGACGGCAACAAGTACCCTCAACAGCCCCATCGCTGCCATTGGCAATTGTTTTTGGGCCTGTTTATGAAATACGCTCAACTAATTGTCTTATATGCGATTTTGCACTTAGCGCCGGGCATAATTCGCGAAATGCAATGACGTTTGGAATTGCATCCACAATTAAGCTAAAATAATGTCCAGTGGAAATGATATGACTGTGAGCAGAAAATCAGGGACAGAGAATGGCTGTATCCTAAAAAGAATACCCCCCCCCCAAACCCCTATCATAACTTAAATCCGACAAATTCCGTTTCGATGTCCTGCGGACGCATTAATTCAAAGAACCTTGTGCAGACTTTCATTAGCCAAGAATCGGCACATTTATTACACACTTTGGTGAGGTGAAGATGCCTACCTACTGTCCTTGCACTCATATTCTCGCATATACGCATTGGAAAAATTCATAATTATGACCCCCTCATTGAAATGAACTTGGCCATTGTGTCGGCACCATTGTGCATTGTGTTCTTACGCAGATTGCTTCTAACGTTTGTACAGAGTTTCTAGAGCATAAACTTAACCTCAAAAAGGACATTAGTCTGCGCCTGCTGGTCGAGGGCAAGCGCACATACGAGTGTGCCCACACAGTAGCCAATGAAGCTTCGCGTATTATGTTCTGTTCATAAGGTGAGGTAGTGCTTCCAAGTGAAAATGCATTTTCCACAAGGAATTATGCAAATTGCGCAAATGGGGCAGATTGCCACAGGCTACGGGTCTAGGTGTCATCTGAGTGAAACAAATGAGCGGTGACAGAGATATGGGTTGACATGTGTGGATGCTCTTTTCTGGCATAGGCATAGGGTGTGCTGCGCTCAATGATTGTCAATGCAAAGAGATGCATGGCTTTTTATCATGTTTGGCCCTTAAGTACCTATAAGTGATGGGGAGAATAATGTTTTGAACTGAGGCCTAATAATAATTTTTCACCTTCACTCTAAATTTTTTGTAGGTCACAATGGGAAGTTCTATATGCAAAATGTCTCCATTGTGAGTTTGTCAAATCTAGGGAAGTGCTTTCGAAAAATCCTTACTAATAATAACTTTTCACCTTCACTCTAAATTTTTTGTAGGTCACAATGGGAAGTTCTATATGCAAAATGTCTCCATTGTGAGTTTGTCAAATCTAGGGAAGTGCTTTCGAAAAATCCTTACTAATAATAACTTTTCACCTTCACTCTAAATTTTTTGTAGGTCACAATGGGAAGTTCTATATGCAAAATGTCTCCATTGTGAGTTTGTCAAATCTAGGGAAGTGCTTTCAAAAAATCCTTACTAATAATAACTTTTCACCTTCACTCTAAATTTTTTGTAGGTCACAATGGAAAGTTCTATATGGAAAATTTCTCCATTGTGAGTTGGTCAAATCTAGGGAAGTGCTTTCGAAAAGTCCTTACTAATAATAACTTTTCACCTTCACTCTAAATTTTTTGTAGGTCACAATGGAAAGTTCTATATGGAAAATTTCTCCATTGTGAGTTTGTCAAATCTAGGGAAGTGCTTTCGAAAAATCCTTACTAATAATAACTTTTCACCTTCACTCTAAATTTTTTGTAGGTCACAATGGGAAGTTCTATATGCAAAATTTCTCCATTGTGAGTTTGTCAAATCTAGGGAAGTGCTTTCGAAAAATCCTTACTAATAATAACTTTTCGCCTTCACTCAAAATTTTTTGTAGGTCACAATGGAAAGTTCTATATGGAAAATTTCTCCATTGTGAGTTGGTCAAATCTAGGGAAGTGCTTTCGAAAAAATCCTTGCTAATAACAATTTTTCACCTTCACACTAAATTTGTTTGTAGGTCACAATGGGAGGTTTTATATGGAATATGTCTTCATTGGGAATTTGTCAAATCTAGGGACGTGTTTTCGAAAAAATACTTACTAATAATAATTTTTCGGCCTCACTCTCAATATTTTGTGTTCGTCAAATCTAGTGAAGAGCCATCCGAAAAAATCACAAAAAAAACGCGTCAAAAGCCCGTCCAAAAACTTCTCGATAAACGTTTTAAAAAACCTGTCAAAAAACGAGTCGAAAAAACTTCACATCACAGTGCAATGGCAACTACACTTACACCAAAGTCTCAAAAAACACGACCATTAGTCCTGTTTCATCCTAATCACTTATGTACACGTAATGGTTACCGTTTCGTATTACCTCCACCATTCTGAGTTAGGCGCATAAATATTCCTCATAGCCATCGCAACATTGTGACTCCTTAGTCCTTAGTCTTAATTCAAAGGAGAGACCTCCTCCATTCTGAAATTTATACGTGTAGGCATGTTGCCGTCCCTTGTACTACGGCGCGCTGTCTCAATGTCGCAATGTCGCGCTTTAAGTAGCAATAAAGAAAATTTCCCTTTAGCCTCACTTAAGTGGTGGGTTTTTATGTTTTCTTATTTACGCACGTGTTTCGTTTGGTTGTCTCTTCGCAGGAGCGTTTTCCGAAAATATTTATGTTTGACGATACATCCACGGATCTTGCCGACACAGTAAAGATTTATGCTCATTAAAATAAATTGCCCTTTATGTTCTTTTATCTGATGGCTTTTGTTTAGGGCTACATGTAGAAGACTGCTTTTTTTTTGAATTATTTTTGTTTGCTTTCAAAATAAAAGTTGACAGTTGGCTGTGGCTGCTCATAATTTACGGCGTATTGTTACCTGATGGCAGTTGCATGAATTTAATTTTAACTTGTAGACGGCGGGAGATCTACGGGTAAATCGATTGCAAACTCACGTGGTGATTGGATTTAATTGAATCGATTATCGTCCTCACAAGCGATATCCTGGTTTGTTAAGAAATATGTGAGCTCACAACAATTGAATATAAAAAAAAATTAGTGCATTCACTTTTACCTCGGGCAGTATGTTTTTATGTTGTTGAGTTGACAAATCAACTGTCAGCTGTCAAATTGGTCGAAAAGATTCGAAAAGCATACCACCAAGAAAGGCACCCTTTCAACTCAAGCTGTGACAAATTTATATATCAATTTTCGATCGTCTCCACTTTTGGAATATTAATTTCGGTAAAAAAAAAAAACATATTCCTCCAGGCCTCAACAGATGGCGCTGACACACTTTCACCCCAATCTGTCTTAAATATTATTCTCCCATCAATATCTCGAGTTGCGACAAAAATTCCTATACATTAACTTGTGATTAGATTCCACTTTGTCTGCCCATATCCTGGTACCAGTCATCAATCAAACTTCGCCCAGATAGAGCTAAAATTATTAATTTCACTTCATGTCGTTTGCCATCTCATCCTCGAGTTAATTATAATCCTAACTACAGATGGGAAAAAAACCTTCGGCCCCGCGAGAGTGGCGCTATTTTTTATTCGTCTTATTGTGACCTTAATTTTGTGCTAAATGAACAACTGTTTCCATTTAAGTTATCCTTTCTAAGCGCGCGCGTCTGCAAGGCATTTAACAACATTCAGCGTTTTCCTGCAATTTTCTTATTTGTCCTCATTTTCTTCTGTCGCGGCCGACATTCAGACAGATTCTTTTTAACTCAAGTGAAGGATATGGGAAAGAAAGAAATTAAAAAGGGACACTTGGAGAAAATAAATGAGACACTGTCAAAGTGGCAAGAAATGAGAATTTAATTGAATTTATTTGTCTTTCTGTCATGGATTGAGTTGCTCTTCCTATTCGTAACTGTGAAGACCTTTTTATTCTTTTTGATTGCATGGGTATATGCTTCGTATGCAAAGAAATTCGGTCAGGCAGCAGGGGTTGTTTTGGTTTTATTTATTCTAGCTGTGGAGTTCGTACGGGTGTAGGGCAAGTTTGAAAGGAATCTCTGTTTTGAATATCGCCCGTCCGGTATGGATTCATAGTCATTTAAATATGAGTCCTTCAAGTCGCTGTTCGACTTGTTTCGAGTCGCTTCAACGTGCAGTTGCAAGCTGTGACCAAAGTCGTGTTCGTCCTAGAGCCATTCTATTTATTTAATTCATTGCTTGAGAAGTCAATTGAGAAGTCAGCCGTTTGGACTCGGCATAAAATTGTCGATTCATTTCATTCGTTCCTAAAATTAGAAACTCGCCCGTGGTTGTAAGAAGCTAGGCCCAAGTCCTTGTGGAGCTTTCTTTTTCTGTGCTATCTCAACGATGTCCATAATCGATATCAGCTTAAGTAAGGACAAGATCTGAAATTTAAACTTCCAAACCGAAAGAGTATACCTAACCAATTCTATTTAACTTTTCTGATACACCGACACCGACACCGACGTATCCACTTTCCACTTGACCATTTTGACTCGCTCATTCTTAAATAGCACAACGAAACTTTCCCACAGAGACATGACCCACGTCCCGAAGGAAGCAATGACATCACAACATTTATACTCCAATGAAGCGCATGTTATCCGTTTCTAGTTCTCTCAAACGAGAAAGAAAATAAAAACAGCCTTATTTACCCACTGCATGGTTGGATTTCTTTTCTCCCCGGCTGATTATATCATATCAGCCCCTAAAACCCAATTATGGCCTTTTATTTGCTGACTTGCTATATGTTCTGGTTCCCAGAAAGTTCCTAAGCAAAACTGCAATCCTTCCAACGTTCATTCGTCATCGTCGTCCGTTGTCGTTGTCGTTGCCTCCGCCGCCGTCCCTTGCAGCAGTTGATATCATCTTCGTCTCTTGCAATATCCCATCTTCTTCAGGCCGGGCAGATGGAAACAATTTTCCATTGCATACCGAAGGGGGTGGTATGCTACCGCTTTTGGCGGATAGATGAGATAGAAATGATCTCATGAATTATTTATGAAAAATTAAAATAAGGTTTTGAAAGTTTTTGATTTGCCACCATTAAACCCCGTCGTGGCATGCCACCTTGGGTTGGCTGGCATCCGTCTTTGCTACATCTCTCTATCCCCATCAACAACAACGACAGCGACGACGAAGTCGTCGTCGTCTTGGAAGAAGAAGACGACAAAGTATTTGTCATTTTTGGAAGGATTCGCCCAAGTTTCAGATTCAGATTCATTTATGCAGTCTTATGCCTTTAGACATTTCGAGTCGACGAGGATGGATGGAAACGAGGTCAGACAACGAAGCTGCGCGATATACAACTGCACGCTGAGTTAATATCCCGGATTAGGAGGGATTAAGAATTTAAACTTTCAATTTTTGATAAACCAGAGACTAGAGGAGAATTTCGTTACACAACTGGTCCGTGTCCGTATTAAGAGCAAATGGAATGCTCCAAAGGATTTGCTCTGTGTGCATGGTGAATACGATGAGATAATCCCTTTGGGAATGGAGTTGCATGAGTGACATGCAGTTTTGTCATATCTTCCAGCAAGTGTGACCGCAAGACAGCATGTAGTACAGGTGCACGTGCAATTTCATTATGAACTTCCTCAGTAAAACACTTGAGCTAAATTGCAAAGGGAGGCCAAAGTTGTGGGGGATTCTTGCGACTCTCAAGATGACTTTGCTGGGAGAGTTGAATAAGAGTCAGGATCACGCTTGTAATCCAATTTGTTTTTGTCGTTGCAGGGGATCGGGATAACACTATGGCAGTTGTAAAGCAAACTCAAATGCAATTGAGAATTTATGGAATTTTAAATATGCCGTAGTAATCAGCTCTTTGATAGAGGAAGAATTTTTATTCTTTTTTTCAAACTCACCGCAAAACCCGATCTGCTTCGAGCTACAGCAATTCTTTGAATGGGATTGAGACTGTGCACGAGCCCACAAATTTTGAATTGCAACTGAGGGTTCTCCTAGTCCCCTGTAAGTGAATGGCACTGAAATCAGTGTTGTCCATGTTATAACAAACCAGACAGACTCCCTCTTAAATGAAAGAGAGTCAACTTTGACCACGCAAGGATGCAGTGGGTCGTATGAATAAAACGTAGCAATTGCTTGTACTCAAGAGAAATGTCAAAATCGAAGCATCTGCTACATTTCGTATGAATAAAAACCTATTTGAGTTAGTTGCAACTTTTGACATGCTCGAAAAGCGGCGGCACTGATCGGTATGAATAAAAATTATCAGACAAAGCAAATGCTATGCAAATTCGGAGTCTGCTATTTAGTTGACTCAGAACTTTTGTTAAATATTTTTTACATAAAACAATCAAAGCATTGTGAATTTTCGATGTTTTGTTTATAAATAGTTAAATTAAACAGGAAAACCAAACAAAACGTGGATGCGATAGGTTTTCACATTCCTATCTGTTTTACCTCTTGTTGTTAACGTGCGTGTTAATAAAAAACAGTATAAACAAAGCAGAATTGGTGACAATAACTTGACCTCACGGAAGGCGAAATTCTTGTCTCATTTGATGTCATTTCTCTGTTCACCAACGTGTTTTCCAACACATCTGGCAATAAAGACCATTATGAGACGTTGGGACACAATAAAAAACCACACAAAAATACCAAAACCACAATTTTTAAATATATCTATTTATTTTTTGCCTCAAAGACAACAATTATTTTAAATACGACAACAAATTCTACCACCAAACATAATGGTATGCCACTGGGGAATCCCCTCTCTCCTACAATAGCAGATATCATTCTGGACAATCTACTGGATAATGCTATAGAAAAACTCCAAAACACCGGAATAACAATAAAAGGCCTGACAAAATACGTTGACGATATTTGCCCGACAATAAAAAGTACAGATAAAGACGCAATTATGAAAACTCTGAACAAACAACACGACAAATTACAGTTTACAATAGAAATAGAGGAAAATAACTGCCCACCATACTTAGACGTCAAATTACATCGAACAAACCAAGAAATAATGTTCAACTGGTACGCAAAGAAAACTTCTTCAGGTAGAATGATGGATTTTCACACAACACAACCAATGAAACAGAAGATCAATACGGCAAATAATTTGATCAACAAAATCATGGACATAAGTGACACAGTCTTTTACGAACAAAACATACACAAAATAAGAAGAATATTACGTATGAACAATTATCCAAACAAAATAATCAACGAACTAATAAATGACAAGCTTAACAAAATCAAATATCAGCAAGATCCACAGAAACCTTTACCTGGCAACACCAAAACATATTTTAGTATAACATACATACCCAACTTAACAGACAACAGAAGCTTATATGGAACAGTAACTAAAGAAAACATATCGTTCGCACACCAACCAAATACCACCATTAGCGGCATGTTCGCCAACACGAAAGACAAAATAAACAAAGAGCAGCAACATAACGTGGTATACCAAATCGCCTGCATGGGAAAAGAAAATGAGACTTGCGAAAAAATATACATAGGGACTACAAAAAGAGCACTCTCTGTGAGATCAGCTGAGCACCAAGGGACTTTCACAGCACATCTTAGACACTAATCACACAGCTGATTTTGACAACATACAAATTTTGGACAGGGAACAAAATCAAAACAAAAGACTCACCTTAGAGAGCCTAAGAATCCAACAAAGGCTCACAAAAACTATGATCACCAAAGAGGACAAAGACAACATAAACACGAATTACAGTGGTGGCTCTGTGAAATCAGACCCAACTTGATCTGTGATATCTGCCGTAATATAAATTTTGAGTTCTGTTTAGTATATAGTGTATGCAATTGTTTAGTTATTTATTTATTTTTTGTTTATTTGTTCGCCTATTCTGGACCGTACAATTTTAAATGTAGTTGTAAACAAACAGTAAATGAAATTTAAAGCAATCATTTAAATACCAAACAACTTATGTACCCCCTCTCCGAAGAAGCTCAATAAAGAACGTTGCCCCTGAAGAAGTTGGAAAATACCAACGAAACGTAGGGTGGAAAATAATGGAATAGTTTTTTAATATTCGCATTTTTAGAAGAATCGACCAAAAAGCCAAAAAAAGACATACACAATAACTTCAATCATTTGTTTCATTTCACGCGTGAAAATGTGGACATTTTGGCTAATACTTTTTTAAATGATAATTTTGGTGCTTTTCCAAATATCCAGAAAATTAAATCTTTCGTAGGGTATTTAGGAGAACCGGGCTTTCAGGTAAACATTTCAAAATTCATAGCTTCACAAGTGGAAAATGTATGTGCTTAGGTTGGTGTTGGAGAAGATCTTGGTGTTCATCAGTCAACTGTTTCGTTAACTAATTGGTATGCGTGTCAAAAAATAGTTCAACTATCCGATGATTGGATACATTTTCTGAGACCTGAGGAAGAAATCAAACATCACCAAGCGATTTGGCAAATAAAATTTATGTTTCCAGGTGCGATTGGAGCTATAGATTGCTTTTGATAGCCTTCCCACAAAAATTTGAAAATAAATTTAAAATAAACAAACCACCGGACAGTTGTCACTTTGATAGAAATTGCAAGGCATGGACATGTACAGCGAAGTAAATGCTATCATAAACTAACTACTAAATAGGCTGACAGCTTCAGCTAAAAAAGAGAAATCGCCTACAAGCTGAATTTGACCTTGGATGTAGCCCAGTTTGAATTCATGATTTTAAAAATTATTAAACTATTTCGAAATGAGTTATTATAAATGTGTACAAATCAATTTGAATGGAAGTGGAAACAAATAATTTTTGCGGCCAACTCAATACACATAAGAACCAATAAAATTCGGATTTTATATTCGATTTGGCAGCAGACATCTGCTTTAAGTTTCGAAATCATACAGAAACAAAATTTTTTGACGCTGTTTAGGGAAAACATTTTTTTTTTTTATGTCATGGCGAAAAATATTTTTTAGTTTTAGCATAAATTACTTCTTTTTTTTTTAAATATGAATAGCATTCGCATTTTTACTGTTCCTAAGTAACATTATTCAACACTGTTCAGTGTTATTAAACTACAGAATTTCCAATCATATTTTAATTCTGTACAAATATGGTATTAAATAAACGAATTTGGAAACATTCACCATGCCTAATAGAAATTTATTCAACGTTCATGAAAATTTTCTAAAATTCATTTATGCCCTAGTGGAAGCTAGGGTTCAACTTGCATGTTGCTAACTCATTTTTTGAACAGCCCCCACGGATTTCTCTTATGCAGCTGCATGAATTTTGCAATTCAATTTTGAGAATTCATGCAAATAAAACTAAAAAACAACGGAAATGTGAATGGATGAACAGTTTTTGGTGCAGAATATGGATAGAGAACAAGTTATGCTACCTAAAAAAACCATAATCGACATGTACTTTTTTACATTTATTGTTATAAATCTATTTATAAATTGTTAGTCATTGAAAGAGTGCCACCCGACGGCCATTAATACACGTATTCACAGACAGGAAAAAGAAGAGAGCGCGAGAGAGGGCTCTCATTCGAAATTTGCGGGGAAAATCAGGTAGGGGCACGCAAGCTGTCAGTCTATTTAGTAGTTAGTTTATGATGCTGTGTTCGAATTTTCGAACTTACTTTAGCAAACTTGTTTTTTAATCATACAGATTCAAGGCATTTGCTAAGGGCTTTTACTTTGCTAAAACCTTTTACTCAAAGCAAATGCTAGTTTTTATCCATACGACCCAGTAGCTGCTTTGCTCGGAGGTAGTTCGACCCCAATTACAATGCGCGCATGGGTCTCCTATGGCCTCCTACAGTTTCAGTACCTCCTCAATCTAGTAATAAAACAAAATGTACTATTCGTTCCCTCTTTATCGACATACTTATATCCAACAACTAATGCAAAACGCTTCCCATTGTATTTGATTGCTTTTCCCAATTAAAGCGTTTTACCAATGACAACGCGCGCCATCATAACAACAGAAGAAATAAGTTACAAAAAAAAAAAAACATTATACCATAACCACCAAAACCAAGGACATAAAATCACAATGCCAACAATGACTTCACCCCCGCATTGCTGTGCTCGCAAACACAGCACGTTGCCTCTAATCAATTCGATCTATAATAACAGCCAACGAATAATACCGCTGAATTGATGTTTTGCACAATGGCGAGGTCGATGACAGTATCCACATAGTTTTTACGATAACCAAACGAAAAACATACTCCAAGGACTTGTGCGAGTAAAGGATAATCGGGTGGAAGTTATGAGCTTCGTAGGATTTAACCTAATGCCCTGTGCAGATATTTTCACAAGAAAACTGTGCACAGCACAAACAAAGGAACAGAACGATGGTTGTGTTTTGATCTAGGTTTTGATTGTCTGTCGTCAATTGATGGAATATTAATAGGAAAATAAAATTAATAGTAATCGAGCGAGTTTCGTGGGTAATAATAGTACTTGGTTAAGCAAATATTTGCGGTTACTAACGTAGGCCGATTAGAACTGAAGACAGAGACGAGTTTTTGCCTGGGCTGGCAAAATATTATTGACATGGAATTCCATGACAAATTGTGATGGCATTTGCTGCAAAGACATTAATAACTGAAAATGTTTTCAAATTGGGGTAATTGGAAGTAGCTGTCTGGTAAACGAAACTTTGTCCTGAACAACATAAAGGAGCGAGCAGTTTCTACACACACCCACTGGCTGGGGTATGACAGGAAGACAAGAACAAACATAGAGGCACTTTATATAATTCACACTCGATGGTTGTTTGCCAATTCAGGCGCTATTATAATGAAAAAGGGCAAAACCCGAGGGACAAGCTTAATAAAAAATGTTAATTTATAAAACCAAAAAACGCAACTGACTGTAAAAAAAATAATTAAAAATATATGAACTTTGCTGAAAAATAATGCCTTTGCTGATAAAAAATAAAGTGCACGACTGGGTCGCACGAAACTTTCTCGTTTAGTGCGAGTCTGACTGAAATTCGACGTCATTAAGCAAATCTATTTTCGGGATGTAAGCATTACTTGGTTTTTAGGGTTTTATCGAAAACGAAAATGGGGTTTTCGAGATATGAGCAGTTTTTAAAGTGAGCGTTTCCAGTGATTTGAATTGAAAATTAAGGACGCAATGATTTTGAAAACATCAATCTTACTGTAGGTTTGCATTTTGGTCAAAATCATGCCGTTTTGTACCTCAAAAACTAGGGAAAACTATATTTTTCAAAAATGACTTTTTTCAAAAATCTCATTTCACGATAATACAGAGTTTTCCATTAAGTTATAAATGACCATATTACCTTATAAATGAATTTTTGCTACAATCGTATGGAACGTTTTCGAAATATGTCCAAATTTCAAAAGTACCGTTACTCGATTTTTTTTTTTTTTTGCGGAAAACTGAGTATGCAGTTATGTTTACCTCACCTACTTAACCTTCACATGGACAGTATCTACCCGGGTAGATATTTCAATTTTCATCTCTAAAAATTTCTTTGATTCGTCAGTGGATTCTGGTATGGGTCCGACTCAGTGACTAACTTTTTGATTTATTTCAGATTATTAGCATGTTCATACTTTAAGTATATTTTTTTGTATATTTTTTGAAGTTTTGTGTTTTTTTTTGCTTACATGGACAGTATCTACCCAGGTAGATATTCACCGAATTTGTATGAAATATGCTGGTTGACTTGGATATAACATGTATCATTTACCTGTTACAGCTGAAAAGTCCACACTTTTGTGTATATGCAAATAGACATAGCAAATAATATAAAGAATAAAACAGTTTTTGTACCATTACTTAGGCAAATAATATAAGTTTATTCATTTTTTCAAGTGACACTTTTCACATTTTGTCTGGGTGAGACAATGTTCAGCGCATATAGGTTTTTTGCGGCTGACACAGGCTTGACGCGTAGCACGCTTTTTTTTATTTAGTTGATAGCACATAAAGCACCCACCTTTTTGCCGTAAGCGCCCACTGGCTCAACATTTTGTCCATAACGTCCACTCCCCCTTTAGTCTGATTGTAGTAGTGGATAATCTCAGGTTTCTGCTTGGGCCCGGAAACAGACTTGTCATGATGAAAAGTTGAAAGCAACACAACAGCCTTATCTTTCTTGGGTACATAGGAGCACAATACTACATTTTTACTGAACCCAAACTCAGAAGATAAAGGAACCCGGTCTTTCGATGGTTTGAACTCACGAGGTAAGAAGCGTTTGTTTTTTTTCACCGTTCCGACAATCGTCAATTTACAGGTAAGTAATTCATTTGCAAGTGGAAGAGTTGTGAAGAAATTGTCCATGGTCACATTTCGTCCACTATTTTTGTATGGTGCAACCAGTTCTTTCACAATTCGCTCACCTTGATTTACATCTCTGATGCCATTCACCTTCCCGGTATAAATTTGCCCGTTGAGAGGGTATCCTGTTGATGAATCACAAGCCCACCAAAATTTAATTCCATACTTTGCCGGTTTCGAAGGAATATATTGGGTAAACTTTGTGTGACCTCTATAGCGAAACAACTGCTCATCCACTGTAAGTGATTCGTACGGTCTAAAATTGAGCCTCAAATTTGAGTTGATCATATCGAAGATATCACGAATAGGAGCTGCTTTATCAGTGGCCATCCGAGCTGTTCGCGTGGCATCCGAATCAAACCGTATAAATCGCGAAATCGCCTTGAATCTTCTGACCGACATTGTTGCTCGATATAGAGGAAGCGCATTGCTTTTCCAAAGTTCAGCCACTGTCTCGTAATTAGATCGGTGGCAGCCCATGACCAACAAAATACCCAGGTAAGCACAAAATTCCTGTTCATTGATGGCTTTCCATTCAAGAGGAGCTTTTCACCTGATAAATCCTGATCTTCATCTTCCTCATCATCATCTTTTATCTCCACTTCTATTTGTTGACTGCTTCGTGGAACGTTTGCCTCTGCAAGCTCAGGCAGAAAGCTGTCTTCAGGATCACCATCTGCATCACCTTCACCTAGTTCTCCCTCTGAGTCGGAGCCGATTACTTCAAGAAGTCGCCTAAAATATATCTGCTGGTCATCATAAGCCAACCTGTCGACAGAATCGTTATATTCCTTTATTAAAATTCACTTATAAGCCCTGGTAAAACTTGATTACCTAGAAACAGCTGCTGCTGAAAGGTACTCAAAATCACTTTCGTTGTTATCCATTTTGCAAACTTTTTTTAGCACACAACTATTCACTGAAAAAATATTACGTGTAGTGTTTTACCACAATGAACTTTGTGCGCAAATTTTCAATAGGAGTGACTTTTCATTTGCGGTAAAAAAGTAGCTTCTTAATGAGTAACGCTTTCAAAACGAAGGGAAAGAGTGGCAATAAAGAAAAATAGAAGAAAAAAACAAGCAAATTGAGCGAAAAAGCTAACTTTTAAGGCCACAAAAAGAGAGATGCACTCAAAACCTTGGAAAAAAACCGTTATCTAGAGAAAAAATCATTATAGGTAGTAGTCAAATAAAGAGAACGTGTGAAAAATGAGCTGTCAAGCAGAAATAACTCATACGAAATGCATGAAATATTATTTTATCTACCACGGTAGATACTGTCCATGTAGGTACATAAAAATTTCTGTTCAAGTGAAGGTTAAGCTTAAATATCAATTTTTGTTGAAATCGTTAGAGCCGTTTTCGAACAAATCAAACTGGTATGAAAATTTTGTATGGGAAGTACCATTAATATAGGTTACCATGTAAAACAAAAAACGGCCCCGAACTGTAAGCCCCCAAACTTTAAATCCATAGTTTCAACGCAATCCGTTCAGCCGCTTAGGCTGTAGGCCTCGAGACATACAGATAGACAGACGGACAGACGGACAGAATTTTGCGACCACTTTTTTGAGTTCGCCTATCATCGTAATATCAGAATTGATTAACATCTCGCGTTCGAAATTTTGTACGAATAAAATATCTTTCTCTTACTACGTAATGGAGAAAGTTAAAAAGGGGGAAAACAGTTTTCAAAGTCTGGGCGCGCTGCTTCTACGACTTAAATAAGCAATGATAAAATTTATCCCTGGAACACTGCTCAAAACATTTTTTTAATTTAATTTAATTCTCAACTTGAATGAAAAAATACCAGCTTAATAATGACAGACTTCATAATAAAAATAATTTAGCATTAAGCAAAGTAACATACATATACAAAGTAAAGTGCACGGCTGAGTGGACCGGAACTTTCTCATTTTATAGTTTTGTGGGAGTTTTTACTTCTGATTTTATTAACTAAATACCTAAAAGTTTAGAAAAAGCACTTCCTGATAAAATAATTATCCTTAAAAATAGTGGAAAATAAAATATATAGGTCCCTTGCAATCGTCCTAGAGGAGAAAAACTCACACAAACCATTGATTGTGAGAAGCTAGACCTAGGGAACTCTTGCGCAAACTTTTAACTAATTTAACGCGTAAGCTGGCATTTAAAGCTGTGAAAACGAGTAGCAAAAACCACAAAAAACCGCCCTAACCTTCACCTTTACTTCAAAGCAGATCACGAAAACAAAAATCCCCCACAATTCATCATCATTCTCGGTTCTTCCACAATAAAATAATCTTCAAGGTATGAATAAAATAATAAACAAATTATGGCTCTCCCCCACCCGCTAACGTTCTTTACAAAGTAATACTCTTAACAAGCTAATTCTGACTGATTTTCCCTCCTCCATGAGAAAGACTTGGAATAACTCTCAAAAGTATTTTAGCCGGATGCAGAGTTCGAAACTTTAACCAGTAAAAAGTTGCGAACATAAAACCCGTCCAAGGTAAAGCATTCTCTTGCCACATACACAGACACACATCCACTGGCAACCAGCAGAGGGCGTCGGTAGGTACTCGCTCGCATTCAAAGAAGAAGAAAAACCTGCGAATAACATTTTGAGTTTCCTCTTGGAGATTTCTTGCGAATTTTCGTTTCCTTTTGTTAGGCTAGGTACTCCTTGGTCCTTAAGTTTGAGTTGCCACCGCCCGTGTAAGCAAGCAAGTATGCATTGCTTCAAGAGCGTCCTTGGATTGGATAGTACGAGTAGTTTCGTTGCCTAATGAAGATAGTTTTCCTTGGCAACGATGACGATATATAGATACTTGGAAGCTGATGCTGAGATGACAAAAACATGAATTTGGTTTTTCGTTAACCATTTTGGTGGGATGTCGTCTTGTTTTGTTGGGCGGTGGCGGCCGGCGGCGAATAAATTACTAGTCTGCCCTTTTTGACACTCGTTAGGGGTTTTCAAGGGTTTGGACTGTTTCAAAGTTAATGACTCCTTTGACTTGCAAACGATGTGGTAGGGCAAGAATATTGTGCAATCAAGAACCTTATGGATGGAAACGAATGAATGATGTCGTCGAGAAGTCAAGAACGAAACGATTGGCTTTGAGAATTTATTTTCATCCAGCAATGTCGCCTTTGATGGCAAAACATCTAATGCAGTAATTTGATAAACAAGTGAAGTGAGTCGACGAGAGTATGAATTTTCATCGGTACTGTGTGGGTTACTTTCGAAATACGGTATAAGGATGCAGGACAATTTTACTGGGAGATCACTCGAGAAATGCAATAGGAAAATTTTCAAGCGGTTTTGAATTTATATCAATGATGTTCGTACTGTATTACCGACAACATTCACCCAACGAACGCACCCTTCCACGTACTAGCAAGAAGAAGCGTAAAGACGTACGAACATCATTCTGGATCAAGTTCTGTCACTTACCTACATAGGTACATTATTTTTTGAGTGTTCGTACTGTATTACCGATAAAAACGCACGCTTCCAAGTACCAGCAACGAACAAACGCAATATTCTGTGAACGCACTCATTGGAATGACATTCCCCTTCCCTGTTTATCGAACGTCCGGATACCTAGTTCATGTAAAACGTCAGCTATGTTCGTCCGCGTTAGGTATATAAACGCGTTGACTAATCTACTGAAATTGTTTTTGTATTCTCGCAGTTTACTTTTAATTTTGACACTTCAAAACTTGAAATTTATTCAGGTGACCAATATGGGCCAGTAAAAGCTGAAATACATGAAGTCAATCAGCTGTCAGACTTACTGAACTAGAAATCCGAACGTCCCCAATATCAGCACGCACGTAACGTATCGATTTCGCGAACAATCGATAAATATACAATTGGCTGTTGCTGTTCGTCGTTCTGTGCACGGCATCTTAACGAAATGTCAAAATTAAATTGCTCGCTTTGCTCCCAGAAGCCATTCTGAACTCCAGTATTTAATTTTGAGGCATCATCCAGTACGTTTTAAGGCGAACTTATTCATATTTTTAGTGAAAATATAATTACGTTTCGTAGAATACGTAGCCGATTCGCGAAGCCCGACAAACGTCAGTCAGTTCAACAAAAAACCCCGGCGAATAGCCACTACGACTAAATTTGTTTGTACTTTTTTTCCTTGGTTTACATTTTCCTACTGTTCTGCTTTGAACTTTGTTTTAACATTGATTCGGGTTGATATTGGTTTCCCTATTTCTAATGGTCATTTTTGCTTGTTTTTCGCTTTTGAATTTTTCCGCTAGAGTGAGCTACAGGCAATGTCCGAAACCTTTATTTTTATTGCGGTGTGGCCTGTGGCTTTTCGCTTGTTGTTTGTTTGTTGATAAAACAAGAAAAACAAGAGAGAAGATTAGATAAGTAAGAAGTTGAGCTTTATATAAGATACTTCACAAAATGTGGGCGGTATTTGACAAAGAGGCGTGATGCCTCCAATAGAAGAAAAACTCAAATAACCAATATCAATTTTTCAACACTCATGGAAGCTAGTCATATACAATTTGAAACATTGACTTAACAAAGTACTTTTTAAATTGTGAATAGGTTTTGAGTTTGGGGCGTGGCACTTTTTATTTCTACAAAAACGAAGATAGCAGATGAGTGCTCTGACCCGCTTTCTAGGAAAGCCACGATTAAGGTGAAAAACTGTCGTAAAACTTTGCTTCTGTTTGCAGAATTATTAACATCTCTGGCTTTAGTTTAGAGCGACTGTACTATGCTCCATAAACAGCCTTTAATTCAGTGCTGCCAGGCCGCTTTAACCACTCGGAGTCAAAAAACTTAACACAAAGCGCTAGAATGGAAAACTAAGAGCTAAATTAAGCGCTAAATTTGAAATTCTTATAAGGAGAGTAAAACCACAACATATTCAGGATTTTGTTTTGTTTATTATTTTCATAAGCAGTCAAGTCTTTATTTTTCGTCGAGTTTTTGCACTATAAACGGGGATTGACATGAATTGTAGGGCGATCCATGTCAAGGAGAGCAGTTCTCCGATGCTCTTACAAATATTTCTAAATCTCCAAGATAGCTTTGTTGAGAGTAAACTTTCGCTCTTTACTAAGTTTCATCTAATTTAATATATTTTAGGTCATTTTCAATGACAAACAACGGAATGTTTTTAGCGTTCAAAGTCGGATCTCCGAAAACTCCTAACCATTCAATTCCTTGCGACAGCAACTTTCCAAGTGGCACTCACAATGCATAGGCGAGTCTCAGACGAATGTCTCAATATTTGGAGATGGGAAATTCTATTTTCACAAATTGACGTTGTGTAGCAAAAAGGTGAAGGCTTTCTCTGATGACCGGATATTCAGAAAATGATGCCAAAAGTATGCGATTCTGGTCGATTCCATAAGCCACCTAGGAACAATATTGTTTCCTCAACTCTTTTCATGCCCAAAAACCTTTAATTCATGGTGACATTTACATCGCGTCCTGTCGGACATTTTCAACACCACCAGCGGTCGCATCTACTCGACCAGGTAATTAAATTATTACCATTTCGTTGGCATTTTTTTTTCGATAGGTATTGAAATTGTAATCAACGGGGAGGATTAAGGTGCGGCAGCACCTGACAACATAACTCGCTATGAAAAGCGTATATACTGCCCCGTTGTGACTTAATTTTTTTTCCAGCTTGCTGTTGATTCAACAAGAAGGGGTGTTCAAAATGATAACACTCTGTTGACATTTATGCCGGAACAAAGTTTTCATTAACATAAACAGGTGTTGGCGGAAAAGATTCCGGATACACAATCGCAAAAAGAACTCTTCACCTAAATTACGTTTAAAATCGAGCCAGCTGTCATTTCCAGTATTTCACCATAACCATAAACAAAACTAACAGTCGTAGATCTCGGTTCACCCACAATTTGACAATCCATGAGGTTTTTGGTTGTATTCTTATAGCTACGCATCAACAACTGTGCCCATTTAGATCTCCATATTTACTAAACTAAATATCGCATCATTTGAAGAAATGTTTTTGACAGCGTGATAAGACAATGCATAAGTTAACGTAATGCAAGCAGTGTCAAACTTCTCAAATGCAATTAGGATCTACGTGCTAGACATTAGGTAAACTCGTTCTCATGATAATGCTGATGAGAGTTAGCTGTCAGACCCGTCACTTTCAAATCTATGTGCCTTTCAGTTGGGTGAGAGTGTTTGTGTTCAAACTGTAGCAATACACTCGCAGAAATTATTTATAGAAATTATAAAAATAAATAAATTTGCTTGCTCGGATTAAAAAAGTCACTTCTTATAGACAACTCCTACATGCCTTATAAACAGTAGTGAAATGGCTGTTAAAAAAACTCGATCTTTTCAAAGTGTGAAATATTTCACAATTAATGGGTGAAAAATATTTTTGTTTGCAAACTTATTGGAGAAGATCTCACTCAATATTGACAAATAAATTATCCTTTTCAGTTGCACTCCAGAAGTTTTATTTTGATGGTATTATTCCACTCATAGAGTAACAGCGACAACTTCCACATTAAAAAAAAAACCAAAAATGACTGGGGGAAATACTTTTTTTTGAAGAAAGCTCTCACTCGGAGCTTAAAAATTGTTTGAGTGCAAGCACATTCCTTTCAATATCCCACCAAGTGTGAAATATTTCACGTGTGATGAGGAAAAGCTGTCATCCAGCTTTTGTATTCTCCAAGTGTGAAATATTTCACGTTTGATGAAAAAAAGCTACAAACCAGCTTCTTTATACTCCTTCTCCAAAAAAAAAAATGTTTAGAAGTGAAATTGTATATCGCAAACAGTTAGATTTCACACGCATTTTTAGGTACTTATTTCTGTTTTGATTTTGTACTGTTTTAAATATTCAACTAGTAGTGAGATTTTTCACATTTGACTAGAGGGAATATTTCTTTCAAAGTACGCACATACTTTGCAAGAAAGCGTGCAAAAATATTCAATTTCATAAGTTGGACTAAGATTGATTTTCAATCGAAAAATATTTCATCTTTGTCATGTACATTTTTTTTACAGTGTACTGTGCTTGATTATTCAATGGTTGCACACGTTATTAAGAATCACAAAGGTTATGATTGGATAGCAATTTCCTACAAGAACAAGCAAGAAACTTGTCACTTTAGGTTTTCGGCATCCTCACAGCTGTAAGTGACGCATCATTTATAAATACAATAGATCTTTCAGGTCGCAGTGTCAGCCGACTGGGATGGGACTTTAAAAAAGGGTCATCAACGCCAAAGAAAATAAACAACAAGGGGCACAATAAAAAGACGTTCAGGTATTTAGTTTAGTAAGTCTGACAGCTGACTTGATGCGCATAAGTTTTGATTGGGCCAGATCTGTCATATCAATTTTTTTTTTTAATGTGTCTATGGATGGGTGGCCAAGAATCTAGCCAAGAATTTCGTGACTTGCTTGACAGTTCAACTATGTGATTGACATAAGTTTAGTAAGTCTGACAGCTGACATGATGAGTCTCAGTTTTGACTGTTCTAGATCTGTCACATCAACCTTTTTTTTTTTTTAATTTGACGTCTATGGTGGGCTGCCAATGAATCTAGCCAAGAATTTCGTGACTTGGTTGACAGTTCAAGTATGCGACCGACATGGGGAAAAGCGACGTTACCGACCAATCTAGTTCTTGCGTTCAGGGTACACCTAGTCCAGACAAATCCAGTCGACTTTTTATAACAAGGCTTTTGAATGTGCCCATTGCATAAAGTGAAAGAGATTAAAATACTAGTGGTGGAGTGTCTAGAAGCCAAACGCAGTATTTAAAAAACCTGAATAAAAAAGCAGTCCCCAATTTGTGTCTAAAAGAATGAGTTCTCCTTGAGCCTTTTGGACACTGCTACCCATCTTAACACAGTGGCAAAAATAGTCCAGCGCATTATTTATGCTAAATTCCATCGGAGCTGTTCAAGGCAGCGGGTGATAACCACCTCCAAACACCTCTTAAATCCAAATCCAGACTTGTCCCCACAATTTACAGCCCGATAGACTCAGATCTGTGCTCCACCAAAACATTTGCTAATCCCCCAAATTATAACCAATATTATCTCATACACCCCTTTTACACGCAACGTTCCCTTAAATTTTGCGCCAACTTATCGAATTCCTTGTTTTTTTCTTTAAGTTTATCCCATCCACCGCCATCCTAATCGGCATAATAAAATGCAAGGATTTCACTTCCACTGCGAATTGTTGTCACATCCTTTTTAGCTTTTACGATGGGTACCTTTGTAATCGGTATTGTACGAGTGTGTGTGTGTGAGCACCTACCCTTTGCGGCCGGGTGGTTTATCGCCGCGGAACACCTTTGAATCCCATTAAAAAGCACTTTAATGTTCTGATTGTAAGTATGGTATATACACATCGAAGGATGTTTGTACTTTGTAGGAGGAGGGCGCGACATACTCGAACCTTTTGCACCCCCAATTTTGTTTTCAAATCAACGCTCATCGGGATACCCAAACGTGACTTTCGTCGGCGAATGGAATTTTCTATAGGCGCTGGAATAATGTGATCCGAGGATATGTGCGATGTGCCGCGTTAAAAAATGTGAAATAAATTGTTACTGGTGTTGGGAACTCGTTAGTTGAATTATAGCACTTGCAGGATTGATGGCAGGACCTGATTATTACGTAATCTTACCGTGTGTATGCATAGGGAAATCACTTTAAGATGTGTTTAATAGATTTGCGGTAGAGTTCAAAGTGCTGAGAGGTGTTTTGTGAAGAAATTTGCCGGCACTTGATGTGTGGGGAATACGTTTGAAACGTACGTATGCACACATGATTTGGGAGCAATTAAGTTTAGTCCCTATTGCCGCAGGAATATAATAATGGTCGTTTGTATGAGTTTTAGCAACCGACTGCGGGAGAGGTAGCTCAGAGCAAAGTTGTTAGCACTCACTCTTTATTTATCCCACGAAGCGTGGTCATTTTTCCCTTTTCACCATAGGGTACATGGCACGCACACAGAATCTGTTGTTATGCAATAACGACCAAACCTGTTCAAACAAGTTTCAATCGTTCGCCAACTGTGTTATTGAGTGGTAGTGTTCTGTGTGCTCTGTCCAGAAAAAAATTACAAAAAATAATTTTGGCGCCAAAACATATTGCGACGAGTTCAGTAAAAATTTAATTTTTTCAGAAACTATGCACATTATATTAAAATGATATATGTAAATATATGTTTAGAAAGTAAATACATACATGGGTTGCTTTACTTTCGCTGGGGCGTTTTGCGCTCAGAAATTTACAAAACGCCCCAGTAATGTATTGACATAAAACACTCATCAGAAAACGAAAAAAAATTGTTGAACAGAAAAAAAAATAGAGAAAACGAATACGATAATTTTTTGCGTCAAAATCCAGTTTTTAAAAGTAAAATTTGTATTACACGGAAAGAAAATCACTTGAGTATAAAAACAGCAGTTTGTAACACTGCCATGATTATTTTTTGGTACTAGAAATTTTTGATAAAAGACGATTTACAGGAGCTGTTTTTTATGGGCATTCAGTGTTTTGATAGTCATGGTGAAATACAGGTTTTTACAAATGTTTTTTTTCCCTCGATTTGGTGCTTTTTCCCTCTACCCCACGGAAGGCTTTTCGGACATCGAGATTCCCACAAAAAGGTATAAATCCCACGATATAACAACACTGGCTCGGAGTTCTTTTGGACGAAAATTGATCGTTTAGTTATAGGCGATATGTGGTTTCAATTGGACCGTACAACATGTCACATTTCAGCTATGAAGGCCAAATTTTCTAGTGGGGTTATCTCATGAAATTCGGACCTCAAGTGGGCTCACTGAAAGACCCTTTACAAGGCAACTGAACAGCAGAACATCAACCGGACTGCGCACCTAATGTCAGTATAAATCGCATCAGTATATTTCCTTTTGACCATTTAGGGGCTGCCCGAATAGCACACTTGGGTTTTAATATGGTACCTACAACTCGTATATATCAAGTTATTTTTTAAGTATTGCAGTAACATTGTCACATCCCACATTGTAACCAAAATAGCCGCATTTCCCCTTATATTTTGCAACAACTTTGTAGTATTTGTGTTTTACTGAGGTTATTTTATGTTAAATGATAGTTTTTATTACGTTGTTTCAACGAAAACATGTTGTTTTTGACCTAACTAATGTTTTAGCAATGTAACCATTAAGTAACTGTTGAGTTGTCCTGTTGTTTATTCAAAACCAGTTTGAATAACATGTTGGATAAAATATAAGCATGATAAATGTTTCTGTGAACATTCCAGAAGTTTTAAATAAGTTATTATAAGAATGCTTTTTTAGTCTACATGTATAGACAAACAAATTATGAAGTATAAAAGGAAAGGTAAACATATTTGATCTGAAAGGTTTTAGTATCTAAAACAGTTCAAGTTTGCTGCGATTTCCGACCAAAATCTTCAAACGAATACTACTTTTGTCATGAACATTAATGTTTTGGGTCCGAAAAATTCACGCGCCTCCAAAAAAGGGTTAAATAGAAGAAAAGTTTGAAAACCAGAAAATATTAAAATTTGTATTTAAGCCTCAAAATCCCAAAAGACTTGTGGAAACAAATTTGAATATACCATATTCATCAGTTTCTATACAAATGAATTGTAGAAGCTATGTAATATATTGCGAAAATTGAAATGGATTTTTCACATCTTGAGAACTATGGTTAAACAGGTATATAAAATGGTGAACAATATGGCGGTTGTGGCATGAAACATCATTAAAACATGAACCAATATTATGGTTATAACTAAAATTTATATTTACAAACACTTTTGATAAATGTAAAATTTCAATTCTACAATGATTTTTTTGTCCTATAATTTGCACATTACAATATTTGTATCAACACCATTCCAATAAAACACTGCTCTGACCTTGCAAGTTTTCAGCTGCCATTTGGTTTTTTCCCCTTTTCTACTTTTTTCGTGATTCGATTTCGATTTCGATATTTTTCCCAAAATCCGAAATTACATTAAACTTTTTAACTTACATTTGATAGCTGACTTACATTTTGAGTTTTAAAATGATAAAACTACAAATCACTGCTTTTATTCCTTTTCGACGAAAAAAAAAACCTGATCTCACTTTTACAACATATTTTTGAATTGCGGATCGCCTGCGTAGAACAATATTACATTCGAGGTTATGTCTTCTTTTTATGCATTGAAGTAACATTTTCTGCAATACAGAATAATTGCGGAAAGCTGATTTGGCAACGCTGACTACAACTACTTGATTATGTGGAGGATGTTAAGTTATAATGAAGCTACAATAACGCCACGAAACTTGACGCTGACATTTTGATTATTATGATTTCACTAATCAGCAGTGATTGACGAAGACTGATGTTAGAATACTTGTCATATAATGAAACATGTTTATAATTGCATAAACTCAATTATAGCATTGCTTCACATTTTAATGTTTCTCTTATTTTTTTTTACTGAATTGCAAAAATATCCCAGATGACTTGTTAATATACGATTCGTTTTAAAAACATATAAAAAACTAAGCAATGACTTTCCATTTTTGTAAGTTTCTTTATTTATAAAGCATTCTGTAAACGTAATTTGTACATATTAGAAACTTAACCACTTTTGATTGTAATTAAGTTACTTCGTTGTTAAGTTGCTGCTATGCAAACGTTTCAATGTGTTTTAGTTAGAAGTATCCAAAATGAAAATTTACTAAACGTATCTGTAACTTATTACCAACCTTTTTAGAAATCGAACTTACGAACTCTTATAAAACTATTTTCAAACATCCCCCCCTTTTTGTGAACAAGTTTAAAACTTAAAAATACGTATTTACAACATTTCGAATGACAATGTAACAAATAGTCCTGCGTGAACATGAATACAACTGATATAGAACGGATTTTGTTACAGATTACTTAAATATAACAGAAATACAATCGAAGTTTTGTTGCAAATCACAATCTGTGCTATTCGGGTGGGAGGGTAGGTAGAAATGGCGGTTCGGCATGTCCCTTTTTGTTACCACCACTCGCGATGATTTTTGAGAACGCGATACGGTCGATGTCTCTATCCAGCCTGTAGAGTTGAGGAAACGGATAATGCCTAACATCCCTTTACTCTAGTTGTCCATGTCACTGAGGTCGTCAAAGTATGCTTATTAGAGTCCTTCACAAAGCATTTAAAGTGTCATTGAGTAACCCGAAATACATAATTCCAACTAAATCCAAAGTTGTCAACATGCGTCTCGTCGATGAGCATATATCCTTTTTTTCCGCCCACATTCCCATGTGATCCCGAACACGCGCTTCTACATCTTCGACACAATATTACCGATAATTGAGTACGAACAGAACTCAACTGTCGGTGCTTGGTTACGAAATGAAGCAAATGGAAATTTCACGCACAATAAAAGGAAATTGGAGAAAAACAATATCCGATTCCAGACGGGAGGGAGATCCTGACGAGTAATGTTGGCGTTGTAGATGCGCTCGTGGTGTAATTGTCTTTCTGGTTTGTTATATTTTCCGTGCCATCATCCCGAGGGCATTGAAATATGACCGCAACGCAAATGAGATTAATTCTCTGATGGAAAGGATGCAGGATTAGAAAAACTCATGGGACACATCGTCTCCAGAGACCATGGGTGTGGCAGCGTGTGTAAAGGTCTTCGGAAAAAGATTGAGCGATTGTCACATTGAATTTTAAGGCTCCTCTTAGAGTGTTTTTTTTATTGGAATTGACTTTCAAAACAGACAGTTCGGTCCCTAAAAAGCGACCAAGGCGTTTGACGACGCCTTACAATTATGCGCCACAGCTAAGGTGGTTTTTACCTTTGCTGCTTTGACCCCCATCCTTTGACTTAGAACGCAGTTTTATGTCAGCATTGGGATAAATTTACAATCTCCATAGACCCATCGAAATGTTGACTAAACAACTTGAAAACTGACTATGAAATCAGAGCCGACATCAATTTACTGTCAAGCAGAGTCAACGATTTGACCACTTGGTGGAAATTCCCAACGCCAGACAACACTTACAGCCAGTTTTTGTTCTTGGTCCGGCCAAAACTTTGTCCCATTTCTCTTCGGCAATATACAAATGGAATTCCTTTTCGATTTGTTTTCCCAATAAACACTCCAACTTCTCGGTCGTCTTGTGTTCTTCTGTTCAAGTACTTAATTCCATGAGTTTGCCATGGCAATGCCAATGACATTGAGCGAAAGCGTTTCGTTTCATCATCATGGAATTTCATCCGTCCAACAAAACCTGCAACGCAAACGTTCATCTTCCTCCCACGAGATTAGCAGACGAAGAGGTCTGATTTTGCCACAGAGATATGATAACAATTTGTAAGACAAACGATGCGAACAAATGCTGCTCATGGATCATACTTCTCCCGACTGATACCAGCTGCTTTTATCGATGGGGGGGGGGGGGGTTAGACGACTGTTTTGCTCTGTGATTGACAGCGACTGTTGGAAACATATTGCGTTATGATTTCCTGAGGGACTCTTTGTTTTTTCTGTCTGAGAAAATTATATTTGGCCGAAGATACAGCTTTTTGTCTGTCTATTTGGATCCACCTACACGCACATGTGCCCTGATTGATAACCCTGATACAGGAGAGGAGACTCATTCCATTTGATGCGAGTGTTAGTGACGAGCGATAAAACTGAAGTGAAATCCTTCAAACTCGGATAGCAAAAACAAAGAAACTTAACTAACATTGTGGGAATGGAACTTGTGCCAAGCCCTCGGTTGGCGACACGTTTCGCTAAAGTAATTCCGGCCAAGAGGCACACACTCTTGAATCCCATAAAAACGAGGAAGCAATTATCTAAAGTGGCCTTTTTGTGCCCATTATAGCTATCCCCATCTGTGTGGCTCTAAGGAACTCTACACCGTCGCAGGCCAACCAAAAGACTCTATCATTGCAACACACCGGTTGGCCGTTGGGTCGTTCGTTTTGTTTCTATTTTGTCATCACCTTTTTCTTCGGGGGGGGGGGGGGTATAATTAAGTTCTCGATTTCATTACGGTACAGGTGGAGCAGGGAGCCTTCCCCTTTCGCCCTCCTGTACTCACAATGACTTTCTGTCTGACATGGTTTGCTGTGGCTCGTGGTGGTAGTGCGAAAGACAGTCTGTTAAATGAAACAAAATCAAGGAAACAGAAAATGAAAACAAAAACTCCGCACACAAACAGTTGCATATATATGGTGTATCCTTAAAACTTGTGCTTCATTACCAGAGGGATAGCAATTAGGAAACATGTCAAGCTGTTTTCCTGCTTTTTGTACACCTTTTCTAAGCGGGACTTGCAAAAATAGAAAGTTTACATGGAAATACACTTTCGATTGTTTGCGGCTTGTGAGGTGTCCTCCACCCGCTCGTACTATGTGTCTGAAAATTGAATAGATGAGTGGTAAGTTCGCGTTAGAAGTAAGCACGTCCCCAAGGGCAGGTGCTGTTTGTAGTTACATGTGGAATTGCTGAAAGGGTGTAGCGGGCTGGATTGGATTTGGATTTGGATTCGCATTTTCAGGGGTAGTTGGGAGGTACACAAAGGTAGTAAGTTTTGGTATGAGTACCTCCTATTCAAATAGGAGGTTGTCACCAAAAGCGGCAAACATGAACGCTTCCTTGAAAGTATGTATCAAGTGTGCAGTGCGGTTGCTCAGGGGTTAGTGGGCTCAACTTCTACCAAATTGGCGTCGCTTTCTTTGTACAAATTCTGTTCTTTATCTGACATCTGCAAGCTGCAAAGTCTTGGAAGCATTATTCTAATAATAAGAAAACAGTACCAAGTCCTTTTGAAAAAAAATTTCGCAACTTTGTTCCCATTTATTTTAGTGTTGTTTTCTTTTATTTCATTCAAATCGCGTGCGTCAGTCAGAAGTCAGAGCATTAAAACGACTTTCAAAACGGAAATACACGGAATACAAGACAGGTGTCAATGACAGGCGATATTCTCCAACTGCTGATTGGGAAAGTTCGTAATTTTGACAGCGCGACGTCTCACAGAGCAACTAAATCCGTTTTTGACAGAAGCTACACCAGCGTTGCCATTTTGCTGCAGTAAATCTACAATTTTTTTTTTTTGGAAATTTTAATCAGCCTCAAAAAACGTTAAATCTCCTACATTTTTCAAGTACGCTTTTATATATTGAGAAAATATATCCATTTTACATTTTAAAGTTGGACAATTTTTTCAAAAAAATGTGACGAATCATGTATGCATGTTTTTTTGTCTTGTTAATAAATATTTATGAATTTCTCTGTTAAGATACTCGTTTTTATTAATTTTGTATTGTTTATGTCATTTTTCATTATTTACCTTGATTTTGTATGAAGAAACAAATTTACTGCAAAAAAATTCGAATTTTTTTAGAGAAGCTATTTCTTTTTTTAATGGAAAGAGGTGTAAGGGCTTGTGGTGTAAATGTCGAACCCATCAGACTAGCCAAAGAGATTCAACGACAGAGGTTCAAGGTCTCTTTTTGTTGATTTCCAGGTTTTTGCTGTTTTTTTTTTTTTGTGATTTTTGGACCTAACAAAATCAAATTAAAATCGCCACAAAATCCGCACAAAAACGAGCTGATCTCTTAAGCAATGAAAAAGCGGTTTTAAGCCTTTCGAAAGAAAAGAAAGAACAAAATTCCAACCATCATAAAAAATGATACACCCCAAATTTATAGACAAACCCATCCCCAGTCTGCAATAAAACGCAATTAAATGGCACTCCAAATAATCAGTAGCATTAAAGAAGTGCCTCCTGAAAATGTTAAGCCTATTTAGATCCATTACAAAAATAGCTCCTCACATCCCTCTACCCAAACCCAACTCTTTATTTATTTTTTTCCACCCAAATCACACACTTCAGTTGAGCGGAGGACACTCTTGTAGGCATAAAATTAAAAGCCGTTTCCGTCGGTTTTCACTTCTCATTTTACACTATAAAAAAAAAAGACACCGTACAAGGCCTCCAATCAAAATAGTCCTCACCAATGAAATTAAACACTCGTAAAAACCACACCCCGCTCCTTTTAGTATAGGGTTTACCATAATTTTGTGATGAAAGGATTCTTTGGAAATAGCCTTTGTATATGGAATTTAGTGGTTTCCTAGGGAATCGTAAAATCCTCTCTGCAAAGTCTTGAAAATGATTTCATGCTTCGCATGACACTCAGCGTTGTAATGTAATAAAATCTGTCAATAGGCATACAATAAAAAGAGATAAAAAAAAAAGATTTAATATCAACCTCTGATGTCGTCAATCAAAGTTTGATAAATTGGTTTCGTGTCAGTTTGTGGAGAAAATTACCACATAAACATGGACATGGCTTGGGTGTATCAAATTTCAGCCCCGCACTGTCATCGATAACATGTTCCTGGCTCTAGTTGGCTGTGACAAAATCAACTCTGAATAGTGGGTAATAAAGTCTAAATTGGAATGAAGAGGAAACTAATCTAATAGATAAGGGCCTTTGCCAAGGGCTATAAACTGTGGCAAACGGCACAATGAAGAATTGCTTCTAATGAAGCCCTATAGACAGATGTTTTATAAAGGACGGTGTAGAAGAAGCTCTAACCATTGCTGGGAGGCCAGGAAACTGTAAATTGGCAATGTCTTCTGTCTGAAGAGTGGAATTGTTCTACGAGCGAGTGGGTATGGTGTCCCTGAATGACGAGAGTGGATGTGACAAAAGAGGACTAGGGTTTAAAATGCTTTTTCTGTCACAAGTTTTTTTTTAATGAGAAAAAATTCCCCGCCATATGGTCAAGAAAACATGGCGTAATTTAACAAGTAGGTTCTTGAACTCAAAGAAACCTTATATGGTGTTAAGTGTTTTCCTGTGGTGAAGAATGCACGGTTGCCACTTGCAAAAAAAAATATCTACCAAAATTGGAAAAAAAAGTTACCAAACCAAGATAAAATTTACCAAAAATCTGGAGACGTTGATAAAACATTTTTAAAACGTAAAAAAAAACATATATCTTTTAAAATATTCAAATTGGTACATTAGGTTTGTAGGAACTTAGTCAGTCTTTAAGTAAAGGGTTTTCCAATAAGAGGTGTTATTGTGAATGACCCGCTATTTCGGTAGCTGTCACTTTTGAAGCTTTTATTCTTTGACATTTGACAAGTAGAAACTACGCCATTGCTAAAAATGGAACGATACACGCTTCAACAACGCATTGAAATTATTAAAATTCACTACAAAAATGGTGAAAATCTTGCAGTCACAGTTCGCGAAACTAAAGCATTTTTTGGTCATCGATGATTAATGATTTTTTATGGTCGGAGTTGGATGGTATTGATCTGGACAACGTTTACTTTCAACAAGACGGCGCTACGTGCCACACAAGCAACGAAACCATTGATCTTTTACGGGAAAAGTTTCCGGACCGAGTTATCTCTCGAAGTGGTGATCACAATTGGCCACCGAGATCTTGTGATTTAACACGTTGCGACTTCTTCCTTTGGGGCCACGTGAAAGATAACAGATAACAGCCCAGCGTCGATTCAAGAAAGATAAAATTCGTAAGGCTATCGAGGACATAGGGCAGCCACTTTGCGATTTGGTTATGGAAAATTTCATGAAAAGGATATGGTCCTGTATGCGTGCTCGTGGTGGCAATTTGGCTGATGTTCTTTTTTATTATTCCCGGCATACCTTCCTTAAACATCCGATCATTTATCTGAAAAAATTACATTTTTCTTTGAATACCGAAATAACACCTCTTATTGGAAAACCCTTCAGTTACACAACGACTACTTTATAAAATAAATAAGACTTAACATACTAATGTAATAGTAATATCTACTTTAAATACTTTTCTTGACCAAAAGCATGATTTTCTAAGCTTAAATTATTTTATTTGATTTTTAAAATTGCTTGTTTAAAAACAAACATTTATAAAACATAAGACTCTATAAGGAACGTAGTAGGAACTTTGTAAGTCCAAGCAATTAAACAACGTCAACAACGCTGTGCACAAAATTAGCAGCTGTTAGAAGGCATGGGATCATCTACCATTTCCGAGCCTTTTTTCTTATAATAAACCTTCAACAAATTAGAGTTGTATGTCTGTATATAAATAATATGATTAATTAACTTATCCATATCTCAAAGTAGTTATAAACAGAAACAGTAAATATTTATTTCGAAGTTTACCATCTGTCAAAAGAAGAAAATGAGTGCATTCAGTAATTTTTTCACTCAGAATCAGTAAGGCTGCATTTAAATGAATTGATATCGAGTTCGTATTTTTGGTGCTCCTGCTCAAAAAGTTACCAAAACCAGATAAAAATTACCAAATTACCAAAACTCAAAAAGGCAGGACTTTTCTTAGAGGAGAGGGCTGAGACTTATTTTGGTGATGAAATGTTGGCCAGGGGAATCCATCAAAGAGCTTTTCACAGCTCGTTAAGCCTTAATAAATAAATAAATAGTTGGCGCAACAGGTCTGTAGGGACCCTAGGCCTAGCTTCTCACAAACATTCGTTTCGTGTGAGTTTTTCATTTTTGGGACGAATGGAAGGGATCTACAATTTTATGCCGGGTCCAAACGGCTAATTGAGAAGCTCATTCATGACAGTGATACTCTCGGATGTTTGTCAGACGTTCGCGAGAGGTGGCGCTGCGGAATAAAACCATAAGTTGGAATTTGGGATTTATTCGGGACCCGGACCTGGGACCCCTCGCTTAGTAGTCCAACACACTAACCACTAAGCCACTGCGCCTACCTCTTTAAGCCTTAGGGCTAGGAAAAGAAGAAACGAAGGTTTGGTCTTACTTGTCGTCTCGAACCTGCAGGCTGGGATTCGAAGATCATCTTAGCTGGAGCATTATTGTCCATGCGCTCGATGTGGCCGAACCAATGTAGTCGACGTTTGGACTACATCCACATTTTGGTACAGCTCATAGAGTTCGCGTCTGTATCCACCTCCTCGCACACAGAACCAAAAATCCGTCAAAGAATTTTCCTTTCCAAGGAGCTCTCTCTTCCTGCTTATCGTCCACCACTCGGCGCCATAAAGCAGAACTGGCAGGAGGAGGGTTTTGAAAAACATACTTTCGTCCCTCGAATTAGGAGTTTTGAACCCAATTGAATAATGCATTTGTCAACGAAATGTAAGATTTATCTATGCTATATAATAAGTAACGTAACTCCAAACAAACAGATCATTCTGAAAGGATCTAAATATGTTTATGTTTTTCACTAATCACCTTTTGTCTTATGTATTTGCTTATGTGTCCGAACTAGAGGAACTAGAACAGTTTATTATCCTTTCGTATACTTTCAGCATTTTTTATGATGCTTGTAAAAGGATCTAGAATCATGCAGTTTGTAAAAGGATCTATAAAGGTTTATGAAAATCATACGGCGCCATATCGTCCGGAGCCAACGGGATTTGTCTGGGGTGGTTTTTCGGTATATGCTGAAATTTAAAATACAAACTAAATATTTAGATGAACTTGACATTGATACGAACCTTTACAATTCTTCTCGATTACATATTTTAGAATCCATTCCAATTTATACTTCCTTCCTAATTGCGAGATGTACATTCTGAAAAAAATACAGATTTATATGCATTCTTCGGCGTTTTTAGAATTATTCAATAGGTACTTACAATATATATTCCAGAATGCTTTATAATTAGAAGTACACAACCTATCAATACGAATTGGTTACAACTTTAACCCGACTGCTTTAAGCAAAGATTGAATACCGACTGCCTGTCTCTGCACTGCCACGCAATGTGCACAATGAAGATTTGGCTTCATGATAGCAGCTGTCTAGAAAATACCGCATACGTACATTCATCCATAAAAAAAAAGGATTTAAAAGGATTTCGATAGCTACATGGACTATGGACTGTGCATAAAAAAAATCCACACATTATGTAGTTGATTCCATGGAAATTACAAAAAATATTTTGCAATTTACGACTTCTCTACGTCAAAATACGTTGGCAGTTTCAAGTGTTAAATTATTACAAGATTTTATTGATTCATCATTCAGTTTTGGTAAATCAGCAAATATTTTTCGCAATTTCAGATTGTGAAGTGGTGTTTGAGAAATTGACCTTTTAGAGTGGTAAATTGCGCCAAGCAATCTCGCAAATCACTACAAATAAAAGAAGCTCGAACTGATACTTCTAATCGTAACTTTCAACAATCAGAATTTTGTATTCTCCGCCGTTTTCAATGTCAAATTGCGAGTTTTTGTATCAATCCACGAAGTTTTCTTTGTGATTTGCGAGAAATATATAATTCGTAAATTGCAACTCAAAATTTTGCAATTGCTGATTTTCAATTTTTTATTGCTTTCAAGCATACCTGCTATTCGCTTTTCAAATAGATGCATTAATGCGAAACGCGAGAAGTATAAAAGGAGGATCTGCGGTGAACGCCGGAAGAGTTGGAAAAGTGTTCTTGAGAAAATGTTTTTATAAACTAATTTCTTGAGTGTTTTCTGTTAGTTTTATTTTATGTTGTGTTATGCATCCTTAAGTAAAATTGAGTTAAAGTTTAAATAAGATTTTTATAAAACAAACGAAATACTATAAAAAAGTTTTAAATCAATTTTCAACAGGCAACGGTTTCTTCGGGTAATTCTCGCGGATCTTCACTAGCATGTCATTCGTTTAGTTCATTCTTACTCCAAGACAGATGAACTTCTTAACTGCCTCGAAATTATTGCAATCGATAGTGAATTTTTGTCCCATGCCGTCAGTTGCAGGTTGGTTGTGGAGGAGGGAATTCTAAAGTACACGATACAGTACGTGTCCAACAAATTTGTTTATTTGTTGCAACAGTTCTATAGGGGCTCTCTCGTATTTGGGACGAATTTGGTTCAACCTCTATTCGGCCACATAAAAATAATTTCCACAGCTTAAGGTAAAGGCTAATTCCATTACTGGCTCTATTGATCACATTCTACGGATATTCCTAACATCTTGAGTGGAGAAGGAATTTTTTTAACGGACCCCACAAGACATTCTGAGACTCCTTTCAAATTCTGGCGAGATGAAACCATAACCACTAATGCTATTCATTTTGCAGTTTTGTGATTTATTTACAGCTTCGCTTGAGTAAAAATTAATTTAGGTAATGGACTGCCACTCTGCCCAAAAAGTGGATAAGTTATACCAAAAGGGGTAATCGACTTTCTATTATAATTTTATTACCAAACCAGTTGTATGTTGGCGAGGTCTACCGAGTATCTATTGCACATTTCGCAGCCGTTTCAGTACACAAAACTGTCTAGTCACAGTGTCTACTGTCTAGACACATAGAGTGAATTATGGCACTCGCAAAGAAATTATAATTCGCAAACCGTTTATACGAGACTAAATGAATTGCACGTAATGGACGAAAGTCATTAGGAGATTAAGGATCCACTGGCAGGGCGAGTTATAATCAGAATGATTCATTTGTATCATGTCCTAGGCCTGGACCAACGATGGATCTGATGTGAACAAATTAAATAATGTCACCGGCTAAGAGGTTTACTCTTTGTCCCATTTTTTGCCCAAAGGCGTAGATTGATGAACGACTTTGTGTGTACACCACTCAATGGTCGTGGATTCAATTGCAATTTTCTCTCTCTCTCTCTCTCTCTAAATAAAGAAAAACCACCGACCCATATGGCATGCAGCGAAGAAAAAACCCCCCTCAGCATGCCTGTGATTTGCTTGTGTTATTTTTTAATTTGATTGCGTGCATAGCACGTTTGAAAATTGCCCTACCAATTAAATTGCCTCACAGAAGGGGTGTTTTATGAATTTGTTCTCGCCATTTAATTCCGTGGTAAAACATAGGAAAAAAAAAATATACAAGTATACACCGCATGCACTTCTTAATTGACCACAGCTCTGATTTGTCAAAGTGAAAAAATAGGGTGGCGGTGTTATTTGAGAATTTAAATTGGAATGCGCTCACACCCCCGAGTCACAATAAAACCAGCTGTCGCATTTCACTTCACATTTTTCCAATCCTAATGATTGTCGTGTTCACTTTGACATTTCGAAAAAGATAACAAACAAGAAATGCAATAAAAGGGGCTTTGCGACTCACAATCTCAGGCGTTATTGATAATACTTGTTTACACTTGTAAATCTGTGGGTAATCCATTAAAATGTAAATAAAAATAGGACCAGTGGCAGTGGTTAAAGAGCGCACCCTTAAACCGTGCTCGCACTTGGAGCTGCATGGCCCTGCACACACGACTACTGAGCGGCTGTCAGTTTTTATTTTTTTGACGTAGGCATTTTAAAAATACTCTTACAATTTTAATAAGGGGTGATGAACAACAGTGGGAGAAAGCATGTGCAATCGGGGTTGTAAAGGCGGATTGTGCTGCTGCTCGTATGTGTCAGAAATCATATTGGGAAAATGACATGACTTTCAAAATGAACCATCGATTCGAGGCTGTTTTGTGAAAGCTCCCATAAGGAGGCTTGTCAGTAGCAATCTGACCAAGTTTCTGTAGCATGTAGGTAACGAACTCACTGACAGAGGAAGTCAATTTTGACAGAGCTCTAGGCACTAATTTTGTTTGAAAGAAAATTCAAAACGAACGTCACTATACGAAAGGACCTTTTGAATAAATATGCACAGCTTCGGTCGAAATTAATCCTTTTTGCAATAGTCCTGGACCGAAAATCTCGGTAAAAATCGGGGAAACAGTGCGTCTAGACGGTTGTGGTGGTCTTCTACTGACGAGAGATGAGCCATCACATCAAATCGGGGCGAATCTCATTTGTGGAATATATGTTTAAACTTTTCATGCTATTTATTTGCTTTAGTTATTGACCTTTTATAATATGAACACATGAGCTCCTGGCCTTTGGTTAAATGTACTTTCAAAGTCAAAAGTTCAATTTAAACCGCGTACGCGAATGAACCTTGTTTTTACCTGTCAAACAACAACTATTGAGGGATGAAGGTGTCGGCGCAGGGACAGAAGTCCACGAGACATAAGTTCGTAATTTACTTTTTTCCCACTTCGGTGGGACATAAGTTCCAAATTTGATTGTGAAATTAAGTCCCGCCAAAGTGGGATCACGGAAAGAATTTTTAGATCAAATCAAAAAAAATAAGCGCAGAATCACGAAAAGTTCATCTAGTTTTAGAGCTTAGCTAAGGATTTACTAATTCACGACTTTTTATTCGCAATTCTAGAAATTGTACGAAGTGAAGATGACCCTCAAAAGTAGTGAATCAACAATTTTCATAATCAATAATGCGATCAAACGAGAAATACATATTGCCATAGCCGATCGCAATTTGACACAAACAGTTATCAATTTCATATTACATGGATTGTAAATTGCAAAAACAATTCGTAAATTACCACTTTTCTGTTGTAAATTACGATTTCCTCCCTGAGCAAATTACAACCATATAGTCTTGAATTGCAACTCAATAGTGCTGATTTGCGAACTAACAGGAGTAGATTTACTACTTCAGAAGTTGCAATTTACAAATTCTTAGTCGTAAATTGAAACTTCTTTTTATCAATTTGCAATTTATATTTTGCAATATACGTTTCTTGAGTAGTGATTTGAGGCGAAATTATAAAACTTTATTCTTAATTTACAACTCGTATCTTGTAATTTACAAATCAGAATTCATAGCTGTATTATTTTATAATTTGTTTACCTCCTGATATCCGTGAGAATCATACGACGAAGCCAATGGGATTTGTCTGGGGTAGTTTTTCTGTCTACGATGCAATTTAAAATACACACAAATTATTTAAAAGAACTTGCCAATAATTAAAACCTTACAAAACTTTTTCGATTACATATTTTAGTTTCTAATTATAGCGAGATTCTGAAAAAAAATATACAGATTTATATGGTACCTACTTCAGCTTTTTTTTTATTATTCAATAGGAATGCATTATATTCCGTTGGTTAGTATGCTGACTCTCTTATTAGTTATTCTAAAACCACTTAAACCCGACTATGTCTCTACACCGACACGCAATGTGCACAATGGAGATTTGGCTTCATAATTGCAGCTGTCTAGCAATACCTCATACACATATTCATCCATAAAAAGAAAGGACTATGGACTGTAGATAAAAGGATTCCACACTCATTAGGTAGTTGATTCCATGGAAATTACAAAAAATATTTTGCAATTTACGACTTCTCTACGTCAAAATACGTTGGCAGTTTCAAGTGTTAAATTATTACAAGATTTTATTGATTCATCATTCAGTTTTGGTAAATCAGCAAATATTTTTCGCAATTTCAGATTGTGAAGTGGTGTTTGAGAAATTGACCTTTTAGAGTGGTAAATTGCGCCAAACAATCTCGCAAATCACTTCAAATAAAAGAAGCTCGAATTGAGACTTCTAATCGTAAATTTCAACAAACAGAATTTTGTATTCTCCGCCGTTTTCAATCTCAAATTACCAATTTTTGTATCAATTCATGAAAACTTCGTTGTGATTTGCGAGAAATATGTAATTCTAAAATTGCAACTCAAAATTTTGCAATTGGTGATTTTCAATTCTTTCCGTGATATAAGTCCGTAATTTATTTTCCAAGGATGGGACATAATTTCAACATTTTGTAAGTAGAAGAATATGCTATCATAAAAAAAAGTACAAACCACACGTTTCAGACATTATTTTTACAAAGTAACCATAAAAACAACACCCAGATTCTCAACGCATTTTAGTGTCATGTATAAGGATTAAATGTTTATTTTAAGGAAAAGGAAAAAAGCAAAAATCTTAAGTCAATTGAAAGTCAATTTATTTTTTCAATCAACGTTTTCTTTTGGCTTCGCGCGAATTTTTTACTTTTATTTCCTCGAGTTTTCTGACGCTAAAAGTGAAATAGAAGATCACCCAAAATAATATTTTGCTTTCCATTTTAAAAAATTTTCGCGATTGTTCAATATGTAAATTCACAAAACAGTCCAAGCTTAAATGGACCATCGGCCAAACTTAGGACTCTTAAGACTCTGGCAAGACAGCTCTGCTATTAATTTCAATTAACTTAAGCAACAGGTACAGCATTTCTTTAAAATCAAAACATGTTAGAAGGGACATAACTCCATAAATGATTTTTAAGGGACTAATGTCTCACTTCGGTAGGACATAAGGCCATAATAAAATTTCGAACTAATGTCCCACTTCAGTCAGACATAAGTCCATAATGGATTTATGTCTCATGGTCTTATGTTCCTGCGCCGAAGGTGTCATTTGAATTAGTCTCGCTAAAGCCGCCTCATTTTTTTTGGACCTAGTTAGCAACGTCACTCAAACAAATGCCTCGCAAACGGGTATGAAATTTGTATAAAGCAACAACAAAAAAAAATCCCCACACTTATAAGGACAAAGTGAAACTGTCCAGTTAGCTTTTTCCAAAAGCCCAAGATAAATTTAGTTTTCTGTAATATTGCAAATTCCCCTGCGTTCGTTTCCTCACTGTTACGAAAAGGACACATTGACCCGATTTCTGAGAAGGATTCCATTAAAATACAATATGTATCCTTGCACATCTGCCAACCTCCTGCGGTGGAATATTATGAAACAAATAGAAGTCGACAAGGAAAACATAAAAAGAGGACATCGCTCAATTGATTTCGATGATCAATAAACAAGTTCACCGAACCAACGCAATAAAAATATCATCGATGTGCCGTACAGATAGATGCAGGACATGGATACTGCAACAAAAGTCGACAAGTATCAATGGAAGGTGGTATCCTGCATGTGATACCATCAAAATGTTTACAGAACGAAGTTGTACAGTGCAATATTGACAGGTGAGCTTTTTGCTCCTTAACTTCATCTTCCGGGTACCGCAAGTGCTTGCTCATGTCCTGAGTATACAGTTGCGGGAATCTTTTATGGATAATTTCCTTTTGTACATAAGTTATATCATCCTTCAGCTGTAGCTTCTATTTTTTTTTCGACGATCCGGATAAGAAGATGGGACGTGTTTGAGTTTTTTTTTTTTTTCTTGCGGTCTGCGGAGCTAACGAATCGAGGTTTTATTCTGTAGCAGGTTTCACTTTGATGTTTCGGGAATTGTCAGGGTGTATGGTGAAGAGAAGAAAATGTGGGCCACGTGCGCACATCGATGTAATTGAATATGAGCATAATGGAGTTTTTATCTGATTATGATTGTGGTGAGCTCTGGGATCGGTGTAGGAAATACTCCTACGTTCGAGGAGTGTTTGTCTCTGCAAATTGACAAAAACACTGACTTGGTTTGGATGGATCTCTATCCGTCAGTCTCTGGGTGACCTCAAGTGAAATTATGTGCATACTATAGGCAAACATTCGCGAAAATGTTGATGGCAATCGAGTTGAACTGGGCTTGCACTTGTCGGCTTCAGGTGGGAAGTGTTTCGGGACATTGCCAATCTCATAAAAAAAAAATTGCTTTGGTGGTTTACAGTAAGCGAGAACTTACTTACTCAACGGGGTCCCGATTAGTTTTTGAAACAGAGCGTCGGTCTTGTCTACAACCTGGGATCTGGCAGGGCTTTGGCATTCTAAGCTGGAAATCATTCAAATTCGCATTGTTAATAAATAAATGAAAGATAAGCGAGGTTGCATCTTTTTACCAGATTTTTTCGTTGTTTTTGAAACCACCTCCCTTCTACCACAACTACACAGGGGATGCAGGGGATGTAAAAAGAAATATTTCAACTCAAAAATAAAGAGGAAATGGCAGAAATGGAAAAGACGTCCTTGCATACATTAGAATTTCGCTTAATCTCTTTGCCAAGGGCTGTGTGTTTGTATTTTTTTTTTTTTTTGACGAAAAATAGCAAAAGCGTTTGCTCCATCACGGAAAAAGCAGTCGTTGCCATTACACATTGCGAACCCATTGTTCGTTGGTGGGTCTATTGTCGCGAGAAATGAAAGGGGATCACAATTCAACTCGTCCAACAAGGATATGCGACTAAAAGTATAACTGCAGTAGTGCAGTCAAACGGATATATTTATATATATTTTTATTTCGTCTCCCTCACACTGCCGCCAGTTGCTTTGCTTTGCTTTAAGTTTAAGTGAATGTCTCTTCCTTTTTTTTACCTATTAAAAGAATGCATTCACTGACAAACACCAAAAGGATAAACGAAGAATTCTCTAGGCAGCTGCGTTACTTTGGTAGCCGTTTCAAAATTCAGATTCTCCACCATGGAGACGGTGAAATGAGTGCCCATGATTCTCGTCAGAGGAATCAGTTGCTGTGATGGATGTCAGTGCTATGTATTTTAAACCACCGCTGCAACAGCAATTTAATGAGCACTAATGCAACACGGGTGTTCGCTGTATGACTGTACGTTCGATGTAGTCTTATTGAAATCCTTTCGAGTGTACAAGTCTTTTCGGCGATTATTTAATTTATTTCAGCTTTAAGGACTTTGTCATTTGTTTACACTTTTCCTAAATCCTTATGCAGTTGCTTAACAAATTGATGAAAGTTCTTGTAAAACATATGTGGGCATTAATTTTAGTGGAACATTTCTTATTTTGTTCAGCGAAGTGCTTTGAGGGCCGTTTGCTGCTAAGACTCATAGCGAATAAAGTGCCACATAAACTTTTATGTGACAGTTTATGCCCTGAAAAAAGTAGCCTATAAGTATTTAAGTAGAACTTAAATCGTTAAGAGTCGTATGAGCAAACGGCCCTGAATGGTGAAAATCGAATTACGGACTTTTTTGTAAGCAGGGTGGAGACATTCTTGGATTTTTGGCGAGACTTCCACAAATTGAGGTGAGTGCGATGGAAATGCCTGAGAATATGTTGGGGAAATAGGCATCAATGGCTCAAGGAGTCAATGGTGTAGAGGAAGGCGTTTGTCCAGGTTTGGCAGTTTGGGGGTTTTCCCTCAAGATTTAGAGGATTTTTTTGGTGACGGGGGGTGGGGGGGGGGGAATCTGGGGTTCTCTTTTTAAATTATATTTTATTTGTATTTCGGTATAATATCCTTTTTGTTAGGTACTAACCTTAAAATGCGTGTGCTATTTTAAAATGCTGCAATAATCGACGGGTCCTTCGAAGCTGTATTTGCCAATGAAATAAATTTTTTCTGATATCTTTGGACTATTTTTGTTTACAAATAAAGTGCGCGACTGGGTCGAACGTAACTTTCTCGTTTCATCAAAATTGTTGGTGCAAGTGAAGTGAGGCAAATCTAATTGTGTAAATTTCATGTTGTTGGATTTCTTTTTAGGGTGCATAGGTATTCAACATGATTGAAAAAAAAACCAAGTTGGTAATATTAGCTAAAAGAAGCCTTGGAAGTGGGCAATTGTAATTATTTCAAAAATATACCGTAAACATGTGAACACAGATCGAGATTTGGGTACTCATTTTTTAGAAATATTTATAACACGTCACTTTTAGAATTTTTTGATAAAAAATAAGTACGGGATCTTATTAAGAATACTTGTATTATCTTTAGTATATATTATGATCAAAATGGTTGAAGCGGTTTTTGTAAAATTTGACAGACAAAACCGTACCAAATATTGCTTAGTTTAGTTTGAAAAATACTATTGCTTAACTATTTAGCTGAAAACCGAGTACAAGTTATTGTTCGGTTTATTGCTTGGTTTTTAAAGGTTTATCGAAAATGCAGTTTTCGAGATATGAGCAGTTTTTAAAATTAGCGTTTCCGGTGAATTGAAACATTTTGATTTTGAAAGCATAAATTTTATTCTAAGCTTGCATTTTGGTCAAAATCGTATTGCTGTTTTCATTTAAACTAAAAAAAAAAAATTAAAAACAAACTACTTTCTTCAAAATATGGACAGTTCTGAAAATTTGCGTTTCCGGTGAATTGAAACATTTTGATTTCCAAAGCATCAATTCTACTCTAAGTTTGCATTTTGGTCAAAATCGTTATTGCCGTCTTCATTCAAACTAAAAAAAAAAATTTTTTTAAGAAACTACTTTTTTCAAAAATTCATTTTGCGATAATGCAGAGAAAAACATGCATATATACAATACAGAGCCATTAAGTTAGAAATGACCATATTACCTTAGAAATAAATTTTTGTTACAATCGTAAGGACCGTTTTCGAGATATGTCGAAATTTCAAAAGTACCATTATTCGATTTTTCAGCGAAATAGTGAGTATGCAGTCATGTTAACCTCACCAACCTTAAATATCAATTTTGGTTGAAATCGTTGCATCGTTTTCGAACAAATCAAACTGATATGATAATTTTGTATGGGAACTACCATTAATATTGAGGCTACCATGCAAAAAAAAAACGGCACCGAACTATAAGCCCCGAAACTCCAAATTCGAAGTTTGAACGAAATCTGTTCAGCCGCTTAGGCTGTAGGCCTCGGGACATACAGACAGACAGACGGACAGAATTTTGCGACCCACTTTTTTGAGTTCGCCTATCATCGTAATGTCAGAATTGATTAACATCTCGAGTTCGAAATTTTGTACGAATGCAAAAGGTCCGTTCGGGTACATTTTTGTAAACGTAAAATTGTTAAAAATTGGCTAAGAAACTGTCCGAATGCAACCACGTACTGAGAAAATTGAGAAAAATGAGAGACAAATCCATTTCCCCTCTTTTAATTTTTCCGTAATTTTCTACTTGCCGAATTTTGACTTCCTGAAAAATGAAAAATGAAAACTGACAACTAAGTGACAGCTCAAAAGTTTGACAAGCAAAACTCTATTTATTTTCGTCTTCAACGATGCCGGAGGAAGAAGTTGTAATCAAATATTCTCGTAGAACATATCAGTGCATTAAAAATGGTAAGTTTAATATGCATTTAGCTTATTAAAATTTCAATTCCGACTTATTTTGCAGTTGGTTTTGTTTTGCAGTCTTCAACGATAATGTCAAAATGACATTTCTTAAGCTTTTTGTAAAAAAACCGGTCAGGTACTTTACTCTTGAAATTGAGAGATTTCTCTCTCGATTTTTGATATTTGACGTTTTAATTTTTCTATGCTGAAAGTAAACGAACGAACCCTAAATCTTTCTCTTACTACGTAATCGGGAAAGTTGAAAACAATGGCAAAATGTTTTTTGGCTTTTTGGGGAAAAAAAAGCCAAATCTGGGGGTTTTTCAGATTTATCTGGGGTATAGTATTTTGACCGTCTGAGCAAAAATATAGACAAAGAGCCTACTCAACTTGAAGAGCACAACTAGGCCTCGTTTCAAAGTATTCCAATTATTTTCTTAATGAACGTAGGTATGCCTTGCTTTTTGCAGCGCCATTGGTCAATAATAAACTTTGCTACTTTCGCACAGGAACCTACTTCACATGAACGAGGCATTTTAATATCTGCCTACGTTTACCGAACCTACTACTTTGCGGGGGTGGTCTTGACTTCTATGACCCACTGTTGATGCCTCCTTCTGTGGTGGTTTTGCTGTCATTCTGCAGTCTGCTAATAGGTTTTCCAAATTTCCGACAATAATCACCTACGCAGTACATCCAAACGAAGCAACAGATCAAGCTGTTGGTCACAGTTCTCAGGCTATATTCACATCCACTCCCAGATCGTTAGGTCTCTCTTCAACTCCCTCTGATTCGCTCCAACACAGCACCACTTTGTCGTCAACTTAAAACGACACCCATATGGCGCAAACTTCACCTTAAGCTCCACTAAAACTATTATTAAACGTTATCATGTCGAACTTTGGCAACTTCTGCAAAAGTCACCAAACGATTTTCGTTTTATGTGCAACAATCAAATGAATGGTCCCAAACAGCAACGACCACTAATTGAACGTATTCCCTACCTCCCCGAATGAACTTGCTGTCAACATCTCCGTGAACTTTCCCAGCGACAGCAAACAATCCACTTTACTAGAGTTCGCTGGCAATGTACAGTTTCTGTGTCGTACCGCACCAGCCGTCATTGTCGCCGATACTTTACCAAAAACAATACACAAGTACGATGGAGAATTTTCGAAACGCTTTTGCCACCCGTTTATGCCAGAGTCATACTCCAGACCATACAAGCATCTGGGACACAATGAGATGAAATGTCCACCCGTGCCATTTGTAAGGATGTACCTAAGTCATCCCCATTTCCACACGAGCTAAAGGAATGCAGAGCGTCGTCGGCGTCGTTGCGCTCTGACGTCTCTAAAGTTTTGGCTACAATGTGTGTGAATGGCTTGAATGCTATCGAATATAATGGGGGCTCGTATAAAAAGCTTTCAGCCTGGGGGTCTGGATTAAAATGGAGTTCCTGGGTATATCCTTTCGTACACTACATATATAGGTGATAGGGAGAGAGAGAAATTCTCATATGTGAGCAGACACTTGGCAATTTATTAAGGCAAATGCCGTTCCCATTGTCATCATTGTTGTTGTCGTCGTATAGTTGTCGTCGGTAACCCTTGAGAAATGTCAACCTATTTTCGGAACTTGAACGCCATGAAGTATATATTATTAAATAAATCTACGGAACTGAGTGGATTTTACTAAATTCACCCCAGAGAGTGCGAAGCTGACTGTTTGATAGTTGTTGCAGTGAATTAAAGTTTTCCTCTTGCCAATGGTGGGCATGGGCTAGCAGCTGGGGGGTTATAAGCTTCAAAGTGTGGGATGGATGGTTCTTGAGTGTGTTCTAGTTGAAGAGTGCTGTTTATTAAGAGTGGAAGTGGCCTGTTCTATCAGGCTGAGTCCCAGTTGAAAATGGGCGCCTCAAATCCTTAGGCATGAGTGACTGTGGATGGCTGTTGACTGGGCTTTGATTTAGTTCACCTACCTCGGCTTAGGTGTTTGCTTTTGCGCAGACGACCAACACCAGCGGTACAGTTTATATCAAGGTTTCTATAGAACCCGATGTAAGTCAAGTTGACAACATGTCCAATTGTCCATTGCCTCGTAGAAGTGTTTTGGGTTGGGGGCCATCACTTTCTTAATACAACAGCTTTAATACAGACTCGCGTTCACGCTTAAGTCCAGTCTGGCGGAACCCATGTGTGACCAACATAACCTTAAGTCTTCCAATTCGAAACGTTCTTCAGCGTACGGCTACGCTGTGACATGCAGTCCATATAAATAATGAAATGGAAAGAAATCAAACCGAGCCCCGGAAGATGTTCAACACTTACAGTTGAAGCCAGGCTTGCCAGATTGTGCGATATATCGCAAAACGCGCGGTATTTTTTATATTTTGAAGTGTAAAATTAGAATTTGGGATATCTCTTATTTTTTGCGATATTTTGTTTTATTAATCATTAAAACAAAATAAAATGCCAGAAATGAATCAACCCCCGAAATGGTTCAAGCCTTCAATTTGAATATGTACGAACAAATATTCCATTGAAGATGAAGAAGACGTGAAGGCGTATATCGACAGCTTTTAAAATAACTGAGGTACATAAGGATTTCAAACAAAATTGCTATTTAAGCTTATGTAGGTGAGGTTAACATGACTGCATTCTCAATTTTCCGCTAAAAAATCGAATAACGGTGCTTTTGAAATTTGGTCATATCTCGAAAACGGTTCATACGATTGTAACAAAAATTCATTTCTAAGTTAATATGGTCATTTCTAACTTAATAGCTCTGTATTGTATGTATGCATGTTTTTCTCTGCAAAATCGTAAAATGAATTTTTGGAAAAAGTAGTTTTTAAAAAAAAAAAAAAATTTTTTCAGCTTAAATGAAAACAGCAATAGCGATTTTGACCAAAATGCGAACTTAGAATAAAATTTATGCTTTCAAAATCAAAATGTTTCAATTCACCGGAAACGCTAATTTTAAAAACTGCTCATTTCTCGAAAACCCCATTTTCGATTTCGATAAGCCTTTTAAAATCAAGCAATGCTTACATCCCGAACAATAGCTTGTATTCGGTTGTAAACGTTGCAATATTTGGTACTGTTTTGTCTGCCAAATTTTACACAAACCGCTCTAACGATTTTGATCAAAATACATAGATATTAAAGATAAAATCAGTATTCGAAATAAGACACGTACTTAGTTTTTCTCTAAAAATTCGAAAAAAATGTTTTTTTTTAAATTACTTATACTTCCCAATCTATTTTCACATATCTCCGATAAAAATGCAATAACAACCACCCAAAACTTCATTTTAGCAAATATTACCATCCTTTCAACCTTGTTGAATATGCACCTTAAAATAATTGCAGCCACTTCCTTTCAGAATTAAAAACTCCCACTTCATTTGCACCCATTTCTTTTATCGGTTCTCAGATCTTTACCTACCTACTTAAAAAAATAAGAAAACAACCAACCAAACTTTTGATGAACGAGAAAGTTACGTTCGACCCAGTCGTGTACTTTATTTCTATTAGCCAAGGCAATAATTTTCACCTAAATTCGGAAAAATCCCCTTTTTTCCCCCTAAGTGAATTTTGCCTTTATTTTTGTATGAAATTAGAATTTGAAATGATTTTCTTTTCTATTAGACAAAACGTGAAATCGAGTGTATTCAGATAGACAAAAAATTCTTACGTAAACGTTCGATGGGCTGTTTTCTTTCATATTTAGTCTGAACATTTCATTCTGAGTAAACTTTAAAATCTATTTGTAATGGAAATTCGTTTAAATTTTACTTGTAAGCAATTTAAGTTTCAAAGAGATTTTTTATTTTTTCCCCTTTTTAAGCTTTTTCCTCGTCTTCCCCTTTTTCATTGAAAAAGCGCCAAAATTGACACTTTTCTCCTCAATCTGGGACCACTGCTCCTGCATATTCCAGAGTCTGCCTCAACGATCTTCGTGGTCATTTGCCTTCTCGAAGATATTGGTTGAAAAATCTATATCACAAGCCCTCCCAAGTTCAATTCTGAGAGTGAATACCTGCGGTCAGTTATTGACCTCAACAGATTTGAATACAGCTGCATATAAGCGGATCTAGCCTTTTATCGTCTTCCTTGAAAAGAGCCACGGTCAGCAGAGTCTGCCAATAGCCTGGTGTTTCGCGATATCCCATGTTACTTCTATGAAATAAGGGATCTTTTGCAGTCTTTACCTAGGAGCTTCAGCATTTGCTTCTGGGTTTCATACACTCCAGCAGATTTGCCAAATTTTTTGTGATTTTATCCTAAAAGTGGCATCCTCAATCGTGGCGCTTTTTCCGTATTAAACCGCTCCTCCCTCTTTTGAATTGAGCAACTAAGAAAATGCTTTCTCCTTCTCATCAGAATAAGACGTGCAAAATTTTCGAATTTGACTTTTACAATTATATTCAACGACCTTTCTCTAAGACGAACGGATAATCTGCCGGAACACCTTGCTTGTAGATCTGTGCTAGAGGTATAGCCAGCGTTGCCAACCAATTTGAACGAAAAAATGACTTACTTGAGAATAAAAGATGCCTTTTTCAATAAAATAATGCCTAAAATAAATTTTTTTTAGGTAAACTGGAACAATAAATCAAAAATTAAACACAAATATAAAAATATCAACAAAACAATTTTTATTTCCAAAAAATACTAAAATTATGAATCGCAGCAGAAATTCTTAATTGGCAGGTACAAAGTATTGAACAAAACAAACATAGTTTTAGTCCAGCAGATAGGTCATTGAAATCATACATTAAAAAAAAAAGAAATCAGTATGTTGAATCAAAAAAAAAAATAATATTAGAAAAAAAAAAAAAAAAAGATGCCTTATTGAAAAAAAAACAAGCCTTAAAGCCTTAGCTATTGAAATAATGCCTAAAAGGCATGAAAAAGCCTTAGTTGGCATCACTGGGTATAGCTTACAGCCGAACAGATCCGAAGATTGTTCTTAGACTACTTTGGCAGTTTATGGACTGAAACTCTATACCGGTTTTCAGAAGATACCTTAAAAGCATTCGTCTTCCCTCTGATGGTTTCTTGAACTCCTGGTGATTTTCTCGTTTTGCTTTTCGACCTATGTAGGAGATTTTTAGTGGCACCCACCTTTACTTTTATAGGCTTTATAGACTTTACAGACAATTGCTACATAGAAATTCGTATTGACAAATGCCGTGTTGTGTAATGTCAAAAATTCACTCACAAAGGGAGAACGATGATTTGAAGCGCCCGGACTACAAGCAGCTCGTTGTAGTCTAACTCATCGTCTATCGATTGCCGGTTAGGCCCAATCCACATGTGTACTGTGTAGGGTGTTGCCAATCTCTAGGCAAAGTCTTAAGCATCCCAAATTAAGTCCAACTTGCAATGGACGTCTTTCTGAATAGCAGACAAATGGACAAATGTCGGATTTGTCACGTTGATACCTTCCGCAGCCATACCGAGAACATGTCATCCTCATTTCATTTACCTCTCAGGCTTTATTATTAGGGCCTACAGCTCCCCATTCCACCATTGCTCGCATACGCTCGAACACGGCGTAAAGCCGGCTTGCTATATTTTCTCCCTTTTGCAATATCTCACATGACATTCGCAATTTTGTTTTGTTTATAAAGTATATCCAGTTCAACCTTTAGCTCCTGCGAACATTTAAATACAGTCAGAGAAATCCTGATTGCGTCATATCAACGGATTGACTGCTTGGAACTCATTGATAAGCTCGTTCTAACCCTCCTTTCATTTAATTAAATAAGAGTCTTAAATACAAATGAAACTTGATTGTGTCACAGGGAAACCAACTTTCCGGAGTCATCTTGACATGATTGCAGATGAAAAGCTGAACTAAATATAAGCTGTTGAATTTTCCACTAAACTGGGATTGAAATGTTGACGAGTGTGTACTTCCTTTCCAACAAAGTGACACCGAAAGTATATCACACCCTCCGTCGTGCGGGTAGGTATAGGTATTCCTTTGAATATTGTGGATAGTGCCTCCTTTAAGAAAAGTGCGGTCGTACGACTTCTTTCCATGTTTGCACGCAGAATAGGATGAAAGGTTGAGCGGGGCACGAACAAAGTCATAGACGAAAGGTGAATTGACGCGAACGCAATTCAATCAGGAACACCCCAATGCAAACAAATCAGTTTTCATTTAATTCCATGCTTCTCCTTGAGGCGCTGTAGAAGGTGGGTAACCAGAAAGAGGTCAATCTCAGTCTCCTGGGTGCATGCGATACTTGTGGGTTGGTAATGAATAGTCAAGCAAACAGTCCGGGTCTTCATAATTTGTGTAAACTTGTCTACTCAACCGAAAAGAGTTCTTTCCCACGCATTTTGCAAAGACAACACAACCGCAAGATGGTTCAAAGCCTGTTGGGACATTTTCTCCCCCTTAGACCTTTTTCCGCAACCTGGGAGAAAACCATTTCATACCTTCCGACTTTCGTCGGAAAGTAAGTTCTGTTTGGCCTTTCCGCTGTCGAAAGAAAACCAAGTAAACATGTTGTGGGATTTTGTTTTATCCCCGTTTTCGTGGACGGGAGAAATTAATTTCACGCGCAAATCCTTAACATAATAAATCCGAAAATCTTGGATTACCACCTCTTGGAAATTGGTGGCAGATTTTCCAACAAACAAAAAATCCGCCAAGGGAACAAATATAAGTTGGGATTGGGAAAAGCAAACAATAACACCATGGGTGGGCTGCGGTGCATTGTTGGTGTCAGGAGTTACATTTTTCATATTTACGGGCGTAAGCCTAAGGCACAATTATGCCGGCGAGGGGTCCGCCTTAACTTATGTGGGTGTCTGTGCTTCCTTGCATAAGGGGCGCGAATTTTGGTACTGCAAGGACTGGGGGAATAGCCAAACTCTGTAAAACAGCTGTTTGTAAGTCCTACCAACGGTCCTCTTATCCACTGTCCTTTTTCCATTTCCTTGCCCACAATTAAATTTGATCTTCCAGAAGTAGCGAAGCAGCAGCAACACTTATAGGGAATTTCTTGGGGTCCTCTTTGAAAGTTTGTTCAAGCTGTCAGCTGAAAATCGTTCACACTGATACTAGGCTCAGTTTATTTGACTTTATAAAACAGAGGTCCGTGTTTCGTCGAACTACCGAGTCAAGACACTGACTCTGCGCTATGCCAGGCGTTTTTAAAACTGACCTTCCTGACCACAGTCGGAATGAAAATTGCCTTTGTCTACATATTTTTCTCTTTTATCAAAAAAGGACCTACCCCCACTCGGATCCAATTTTTAAATGCCAAAAAAATCTACATTTACATAAAAAGTGTAACTAAATTATAAATGTTATTTTGTGAACGAATTTAATTTTTATCCACCATGAAGATTGAAAATTTATTAATTTTCAAGTAAAAATCAAAAAACTAAGCTGCATCCTGACAATGTACTGCCCAGGGAAGCCATGAATTTAATATTCTTATGTATACCCGTATAACTTCCCAATTTATTTAAAATATTTTTTTTATTTTTCCAGCTGTGGAAAAAAATAATTTCAAGTAAAAAACTATCGCGTTGGGCATAATAAAATGTATTCGCAATTTGTACCTACTCCTGATTCAGGGGGGTGAGGGTTTTTTTTTTTTTTTTTAAATTTTAATATTCGCTGACGAGAATTGTGGGCGAGGTAGGAGAGAATCCCGCGCATATTGAGTAACATAACGGATAAACTAAATGAAAACTCGACACCATATACAGCGCATGAAATGTTTTTTTATTTTTATAAAATATGCAAATTTATGAGCTGCATTTAAAATGAATTTAAATTCGGCGCTGTTCGACTTTCCGATGGGGGAGTGGTGTGAAAGGTGCTTGTTATTGCGTCAAGTTTACATAAAAAAAATGCTGACTTTCGAACTGCTACAAAACTGAGGTGGCACTTAAATTGATTATAAAATTGTTAGTCAGAATCAGGGTGTGCCTATATTGGGGTTGTTTGTAGTTTTAAAATATTTTTGTGTTTACAACAAAATAGAGATTTAATTGGAAAGTGATTTAATCCCCATGTTTGTTTGAATAGTGGGTAATACTCGTATTTTCCGAGTAGCTTCACGAAAAAGAAAAAACTGCCGCCGAACGTATAAACAAAACACGTGTAAAACGCGTTAAATCTCCATTAAAAACACACAAAAATCAGGTCAAAAATACGTCAAAAAGGATATTGAAAAACCCCCCAACAAACCCGTCTTAAAAATATCGAAAACGGCCCAAAAATAGCACAAAATTCACATCAAAAAACAACTCAAAAACATGTCAAAAAAACGCCCAAGAAATCTAATCAAGGATGCCTCAAAAAAATTCACCAAAATCGTCTCAAAAAGTGTCAAGCTAAAGATATCAAAACACGCTCCAAATGCACTTTGAAAGCCCATCGAAGACGGCACAAAATTCGCATCTAAATCACCTCAAAAACGAGTATAAAAAACGTTAAAAACGCCTCAAAAGATCTCAAAAGTATCACCAAGAAATGCCTCCAAAAATTTCACCAAAAACTCACCAAATTCAGGTCAAAAACGTGTTGAAAAGGCCATTGAAAACTCACCAAAAACCCGTCTTAAAGATATCAAAACACGGCCATTGAAACTCATTAAAAGCGCATGGAAGACTGCACAAACATCACATAAAAATCACCTCAAGAACGTGTCAAAAATGCCCCAAAAATCTCATTAAGAAATTTCTAAAAAAAAAATCACCAAAATCATTTCAAAAACGTGACGAAAATGCTAATGAAAAAATCGCTAAAAACCCGTCTTAAAGACATCAAAACACTCAAAAATCAATAACGCGCCAAAAGCACGTTAAGTGTCCACAGAAGACGACACAAGAATCGCACAAAATTCGCATCAAAAAATACCACAAAAACGTGAAAGAAAAAACTTTAAAAACGCCCAAGAAATGTCTTCAAGAAGATTACCAAATTCATTCAAAAACGTTTCCAAACGGCCATTGAAAACTCAACAAACACCCGCCCTTAAGATTTTGAAAATAATCGCCAAGAACACATTAAAAGGGCATGGAAGACTGCACAAACATCACATCGAAACACCTCAAAAACGGGTCAAAAAATAATGTCAAAAATGCCCCAAAAATCTCATTAAGAAATGCCTAAAAAAAAATCACCAAAATCATTTCAAAAACGTGACGAAACTGCTAATGAAAAAATCGCTAAAAACCCATCTTAAAGACATCAAAACACTCAAAAATCAATAACGCGCCAAAAGCACGTTAAGTGTCCACAGAAGACGACACAAGAATCGCATCAAAAAATACCCCAAAAACGTGAAAGAAAAAACTTTAAAAACTCCCAAAAATGTCACCAAGAAATGCCTCCAAGAAATTGACCAAATTCATGTTAAAAGCGTTTTGAAAAGGCTGTTGAAAAACTCACCAACAACCCGTCTTAAAAAACACGTTTATAACCACAAAAAAATCTTATCAAAAAATAAGCCAAAAACTGTTCAAAACATCGTCGAAAATGCCCCGAAAATCGCGTCGAGAATGCCTTCAAAAAAATCTTCAAAAACTCATCGAAAATCGTGACAGAAATCGCAACTAGAACACATCAAAAGCCTATTATCGCCACAAACCCAGCAGTAATGCCTCGTTGCGTTTTACCGATCTCTGTTTGGGTCGCGTCCTGATGACAGGTTCTTTTATACCTCTAACCCGAAAAACGAATTAAACTTGATATTCGATAGACTTGTTGGAGATAAACCTGATCCATTGGATCACAGCGAGTTCCGAATAGATTCTCATTAAAGACTGTCCTCGTGACTGATAGTTCCAGCTGATTGATTACTAAATTCGAAGCAACCTGGCCCCTCCATAATAAGGATTAAACAGGTCTCCTCCTACTTGCTCACGTCATCAACACGCATTAACAACAACTAGGTTAAGTGCAACATATTTCACCACACCCACTTGACAGCAATTTTTGCCATCCCTCAAGGAGAGTCGACAACCCACATGCTGGACCGCCACCGGACAACAACGAACCTCATCAACGTCTACTAAACGCTCTCCACATAATCCATAACCCGACCTAAATCCGTGTTCGACATTCGACGCAAAAATGTCAACGGACCCTTAATACATTTTTCATTAACGTCAACTGATGGCACTTGGGTTAATTTAATCACACACACTAATCTATCTAATGCTCTCCAGGTTTTTCGTTTCCTCCAAAGACAGTTTGTATTTGTATACCTACCAACTACTCTCGGACGGATGGAGTGTTTTCCTGGAAAATAAACTTTCCTTCTTGTGGTCTCTTCTGCTTTGGATGGGAATAAATAGATTTTTCATATACTAAGTGGATGGGTATGCAACTCTGTGTGAATTCCGTAGGTAGGTTCCGTGTCCTAGATACAAAGATTAGATAGACAAATTCTGACAACGAATCCCCTAGTGAGTTTCAATTGACCATTTTCCGTCAGATATTGCTAACAAATCAGCATGACAAAAGGCCGTTATTAAAGATAATTAAGTCAAAGCCATCGATCGATTGTGCGGTAGCTAATAATTCATTAAGAGCCAATTAGGTTGAATTTGAAGTAATTAGCCTCGCCCATTAGGGCCTGTAATGTGCCATTCCAGCCGCCCTAGCTGCCTGCTTACATGCATTCAATTTACTATTCGACATAACCTCCGACACCATAAATCAGTTTTGCGGCACAGTAATTGATATTTGAAATTCATATGCAAATTGGCAAAGGCCCCCAGAACGTCAGTCATCCCTTGATATTGGCGTTGGCGACGTCTGGGGCACACTGGTTAATTACTTGAATTTATTGCCAAGTTACAATGTAGCTCGGTATCATCATTCATTTTAAGGCATGTCCTTGCGTGGAATTGGCTTCTTTTAAAAATAGTGGCGGACCAAGGGCGTCTAGCAAAAAATCGCCTTAACTGTGCAGATGTTGCTCCTTCAACTGGAGTCTTTTTATAGGTGTAACTTCAACTAACATGCTTTTTCTAAACCTTCTTAGATTCTTCCGGCGGCATTAATTCTGTTGCGGAGGTTGCCAATTTCTTCCACTTTGGGAGTACACAGATTCTGTGTGTTTTGCCAAAAGCGTTCCTCTTTTGGAAGGGTAGCGGAAACAATGGGCTACAGGGACAGGACTGTAACACCATCTAAGTAGCTGAAATGACCCACTTGGCACAGTTTCAGTTCTACGCGTTCAACTCTATTCAATCAACGCGTGAGAGATGGTTGGAGGTCCTAGCTCCTTTGTCCAACCAGAAGTTCATGAAGAGTAAGCTTAGGTACCAACTAATTTGAGCGAGAGTGTGGGCCGCATTTTCTTTGAACAATTTTACATTCGACTATGACCCTACTGCGAATAGCTGCTTGAATACGGTCTGCCTAACTCATCAAGGTAGCTTATGGCAATCGGCAAGTTTCCCTGTACCTACGAAAATGCCAAAAAATTAAACATTTTTCAATATCACTTCAGTGAGCGACCCTCGTAAATTTAATACAACAACGCTGAACCTTGACACGTACTCTCCAAACATTTCTTCGCTCCCTCTCTCTCTTTCAACCGACTTCCATTTGGAAACTTTCCGTCACGAAACAATTTCAAAACAATTTTCCAAATATCTAGTGCAGTTTTCTGACACTTCTAGTGAAACACCGAACCATTTCTATCACCCCAGAGGGATGATAATACTGCAGTAAATTTTCGCCTCCTTATTCATTAGGAACAGAAAAAAAAAAAAAAAACTTACTGCTGAAGGGACTGCTCGTACTGCTCGTAAAATTGCATTTAATTACAGCCAACAGGAAGTTCCTGCATTACTCTATTTAGATTTAACGCTTTGAGAACTAATTTATACCAAACTGAATTTGCAAGGATGCGCACAACCTGCCCCAGCCAAACAATGGCGAAAAATTTCATTAACCAAACCCAGCCAGCAGCATTTGTCACCCAGTGTCTAATCATGAAACTATTTTAGTTGCACCGAATGGAGAAATATTTTACTATATGCGGAGAGGCGTGCTCACCAAGAGTGACCTTGGTCGCCATTGTAACCGCTTATTCGGAGCAGCAGAGGGAACGGTTTCAACTTGACCGCTGCTATAGAGGGTGTCCGGGGGCCAAACTATACTTTGCATATGAATTTTCTCTACAGCGATGTTTAAGGCCCGTTTGGAATGTCCAGTTACCCCCTGCGAAGGGAGAATTCTCTTGTGCAGTTTAGTTTACCAAGGACCAATGTTTATTCTGAGAGGTAGGGACTTTTTCCATTGAATAACAAAAATAATCTTCGTATAGGTAGCCATGTCCTTCATTTGGCAAATGTATTCCGCATGGAATAAAGTGCAATTTGTTTGTACAATTAAATTTCAATTTCCCTCTGCAGGATCGTCCTTGTGAAGCCGTAGTTCTAACTGGTAACGGTTGTGACAAGTTCCCCACGAAACATGTCACCATTCAGAACATCTGAATGGTGACATGTTGAATCTGTCATGAACATGATAACACAAGTAAATCGTTGCTACCCGTTGGTATACACCCATCAGCCGCACCACCTTTGTACTATCTGATAAATTTTCCAACGTAACTGTGTTAAGGATCGACAGTGAGTACATGCTGAGAGTACTTATCCGAAGCGGGAAGACGGTATTGCGAATTCGTCGCCGTTATTGGGTGAAAATTCCAGTGAAAATCTAAGACAGAAGAGAAAACATCCTTTGTTCACTTGTTTTGGAGGATTTTCCGCAGCGTCGTATCCTTCCAATTAAGGTTTCGCAGAAAATTTCATAAAGGAAAGGAATGAGTAAATATCTGTAGACGAATTTACTTTGAAACAAAGTCCTGTAGTTGAGTACCTCTACACGAGGTTGGTCGAAGAATGTCGGTTAAGAACGGGAGCGATCTACCTGTGCACTGGATATCAGGATCAGAGCTGCTGAGATTGTGACCAGCACCCAGCAGGCTCTACCTTATGCGGATAGAGAAAAAAAAAACATTGATACCCACGAAAAGAATTTAAAATCACCAATTGCAAAATTTTGAGTTGCAATTTACGAATTATATATTTCTCGCAAATCACAACGAAGTTTTTATGAATTGATACAAAAATTGGTAATTTGAGATTAAAAACGGCGGAGAATACAAAATTCTGTTTGTCGAAATTTACGATTAGAAGTATCAATTCGAGCTTCTTTTATTTGAAGTGATTTGCGAGATTGTTTGGCGCAATTTACCACTCCAATAGGTAAATTTCTCAAACACCACTTTGGTGATTTACCAACACTGAATGAATGAATAGGCGTTTTTCTTCTTTAGTTCAGAGCTGAGCTCTGAACGGAGCTCGAGCATTATTGATTGTTCTGAGGTATTTATGAAACACACTTGAGCACATAGCTGTTATTTGTTGTAAATATATGTAGAAATTAAATATTTATTAAATTGGTTAATTTGCAGTCCCAGAACAACTATTTTGCTTATCCTGTTTTTTTTCTGTCAAATTCGACTGGATGTGTGTAATCAGCTTTTCACTCAGGATGCTCAGTCAATTTATCGTGAGCTCTTAGAGCGCGCTCTGATGGTGCTCTGAACGAAAAAAGAAACACAAATTCTGAGCTCTGATGTATCTGAGCTAAAAAAGAAACACGACCTTTTTGTATAACAGTTCAGGTTGTGCTCTGAACTAAAAAAGAAACACGCCTAATAAAACCTTATAATAATTTAACAAAAACGTAAATTGACGTAGAGAAATCGTAAATTGCAAAATAGTTTTTGTAATTTCCATGGAATCAACTACCTAATGAGTGTGGAACAATTTTATCTACAGTCCATAGTCCTTTCTTTTTATGGATGAATATGTGTATGAGGTATTGCTAGACAGCTGCAATCATGAAGCCAAATCTCCATTGTGCACATTGCGTGTCGGTGTAGAGACATAGTCGGGTTTAAGTGGTTTTAGAATAACTAATAAGAGAGTCAGCATACTAACCAAAGGAATATAATGCATTCCTATTGAATAATAAAAAAAAAGCTGAAGTAGGTACCATATAAATCTGTATATTTTTTTTCAGAATCTCGCTATAATTAGAAAAGAAGAATAAATTAAAATGGACTCTAAAATATCAAATGGGTTCTAAAATATGTAATCGAAAAAGTTTTGTAAGGTTTTAATTATTGGCAAGTTCTTTTAAATAATTTGTGTGTATTTTAAATTGCATCGTAGACAGAAAAACTACCCCAGACAAATCCCGTTGGCTTCGTCGTATGATTCTCACGGATATCAGGAGGTAAACAAATTATAAAATAATACAGCTATGAATTCTGATTTGTAAATTACAAGATACGAGTTGTAAATTAAGAATAAAGTTTTATAATTTCGCCTCAAATCACTACTCAAGAAACGTATATTGCAAAATATAAATTGCAAATTGATAAAAAGAAGTTTCAATTTACGACTAAGAATTTGTAAATTGCAACTTCTGAAGTAGTAAATCTACTCCTGTTAGTTCGCAAATCAGCACTATTGAGTTGCAATTCAAGACTATATGGTTGTAATTTGCTCAGGGAGGAAATCGTAATTTACAACAGAAAAGTGGTAATTTACGAATTGTTTTTGCAATTTACAATCCATGTAATATGAAATTGATAACTGTTTGTGTCAAATTGCGATCGGCTATGGCAATATGTATTTCTCGTTTGATCGCATTATTGATTATGAAAAGTGTTGATTCGCTACTTTTGAGGGTCATCTTCACTTCGTACAATTTCTAGAATTGCGAATAAAAAGTCGTGAATTAGTAAATCCTAAGCTAAGCTCTAAAACTAGATGAACTTTTCGCGATTCTGCGCTTATTTTTCTTGATTTGATCTTAAAATTCTTTCCGTGAGTGCAGTAACTACTGAGCTACAAATCAAAATAAAAGCTTCTCAATTCCGCTGTTCGGACACGCCTTAAGACTGAAGGTCCCTTCCGTTGGTCCCGTAAAATAAAGACTCACAAAAAACGAATGCTTTTGAGGAGCTATTCCTAAATGCATTGTTGCTCAAAATGTTTTATTTTTAGGCTGCTAGCTGACTGCGCTTTTTGTAGCAGAAGGGGATTGCTAAGGAGTATATAATAATTTGGTCGCATGGATCAATTTCTTTTTGAAATCGCTTGTCGGTATGGATGTGGTGGGGCGCCCTCATCACTCACTTCCAGCGATCGGGTACCAGGGATGTAAAAGTCGATACAATTGTATCGAATTCGATACAAATGAGTTTGCTCGAGTACAAAAGTACAATTTGCCTTAATTCGATACAATTTATCCATCTGTATCTTTCGAATTCTCTTGCAATTTGTAAAGTTTTTCCTAAGAAAACAATTAAAATAATCCAGATGATGATGTTTTTATGTCATTTTGAAAGACATAAACAAGAAAATTAATATTCAAAATCCCTTCCTTAATTTTTTGGAGTATTGTACATCAGAAGCAGTTGTATCAGGAAAATCGAATTCTATATTGAAATTTGTTTTTGAATTTGTTCCTAATGAAAAAAAGAATCTTCAACAAATTAACAATGCTAAAAAATTCAGCAATTTAAATATTATTCTATTTTAGAATTTTGGGCTGAAGTAAATTCAATTAAAAACGAGTCTAATGAGCTGATGTTTGAAAATATTTACAAAATTGCTCAAGCCGTTCTCGCTATTCAGCTACTCACTCATCAGCAAATGTCGAAAGGATTTTTTTCTTGCCAGACATTAATAAAGTCCAAGTGTCGAAACCGAATTCAAGTCGACACTTGCTGGGCTTTGATTGAAACAAAAAAATTTATTAGAAACTCATCCTGTTCTGAGTTTCAAGTTCAGGGCAATATTTTGAAGATGAATGTGCGAATTAAGTGTATAAAGCCTGAAGAGCTCATAGATTAAAAATGTAAGCTATTTTTTTGTAGGTTTGTATAGTTTTTCTAGGAAGTCATTAATGTTTTGTTAATTTATTTTTGTTTATGTTTTTGAAAACAAAATATTTTGAATTCACTTCTGTACCTATACGAAAAAATGTTTTCAATACAATCGAAAATGGCATTTTCCATCCCTGTCGGGTACTAGAAAGACGAACAGCGTGACAAAATTATAGATTCAAAATTACCTGCATACCTTTAGGCTTCTAGGCAACAAGGCACCTTAAACTGGTTTACTAACAATTGGTCCAGCTTCCTCCGCTCTGCCGAGATAGCTGGTCAACAAAACAAAACCAATTAGTCAAAAGAGTCCTCCTTCACCATCAAAATCCTCCCATTAAATCATCTTCCTTTAATCACTCTATTAGCATGCCTAATGTGGGTGTGTTTCCGAAATAAAACGTATTTTTTAACGACCACACAATTTCGAATGTACGAGTATTGTACCCACATGACCTGCCAGGCAAATAACCGTATAATTATTGTGGCACTGAAGTTGTAATGGGCATTGAATTAATGAACCCAGTCATTAAAAAAGAAATACAAAAAAACGACCATTTCATGTGTGTGCACTCGCAGTGTACTGCAGGACAATACAAATAATAACAAAACCCTGTCCTTCATCCAGTGACTGTTGGCCGCTTTATCTGTTGTTGGTTTAATGCTTTTTGGTGAATAAAACCTCTATAGAGCAATTGAATGCGATGCCGCCGACTAATTGCATATAAATCCTGCCTCATTAAGCATTTTCCCATTATCAATTTTTGAAAATTAAAATTACTATACACGCTAAAATGGTTTTTTTATTGCGACAAATTAAGTGCAATATTGGTGTGTCATTAATGCATTTATATGCGACCAAATAGCGGACAAAGGATACGATGCAATTAAATTAATATTTTTCTATTTAAACTTATGACGTAGGTGCATATAATCCAGTGTGCTAGGGAGATGTGTCAAATGTGTAGGGGGATGGCAAATTGTTGAGACTTATCTGTATACACCTTCTACAAAGTCTTGTGTCGAAAGGAAGTATCCAAGGCAACGACATTCGCATGATTCGTTGTTTTGCTCAGAATTTTAACACCTTTTCAGCTCCGAAATGCATAGGAAAATATATTGTGACGTAGTTTCTTGAGAGCTAGTGGCGGGAAGATCAGTAGGTACAAGCACACGTCACTCTAAAAAAAATATGCTAAAATATTGTTACGAGTTGTATACACTCCTGAACGCGAAGTTAAGAATAACAACACATTAAATAACATTTAACCTATGCTTTTGACAGCATTTGACATTTCGGAGGCTGACAGTTGGCAAGTAGAGACCAACGTGGAAAATAACTTTATTTGATTACCTTCTATTCGTTTAAAACAGTACATTTGACTAAAAATTTAATCCTAATAAAAGAAAACCATCGCCCCACAAATTCTTAACAATATAAACCAAATGTCGTAATCCTCCATATTTTTCCTTTAAGGCACTGCAACTGCGATATTTCATTCGACTTAATAGTCAGAAAATAATTCATTTCCAATAAGTAAAGTATAATAAACTCAACTCTTCACTTTAATTGTGACGTAGTTACTTCGTATTTTGTGACGTATCAGCGTTGATGAAGAACTAGTGGCGGGAAAGTCAATACAAACACACGTCACTCTAAAAAGTTATAAAATATAAACCAAATGTCGTAATCCTTTATATCCTTCCTCCGACTATGTCGTCAGAATATCAATCTTGAACTGAAGAAAAGAAAAGTCAGCCAACTTTTCATGGCAATAATGCTCATACTTCATACAACTACAGGTCTTTTTAACTGAACTCAGCAACAGTAACAGAGGAAAAGAGAGTAATTGCAGTTAATACCCGCTTATGTAAGTAATCATCGCTGTCTCATGACTTAATTCAACCCCCCACATTTATCCGACACCATTCGGATGTAACCAGCAGAAACCTGCCATTAATAGATCATTTTCTTCTGCAATGACGGGGCTTCAATGGCCTTTCTCCTCATCATCTGATTGCTGTTCTTTTCGTTCTTCGTTCGTCTTACGCTCGGTTGTGTCTATGTAGTCGTCCATTGTCACCACACTAACCCTATTTTTATATGAGACTGTGCTGGATTTTCTTATCGTCGCACATGCACAAAGAGGACACCATTGGGTTGGGGGGGGGGGAGGGGTTACGTTTGCTAGGGTTAGCTACACAACTGGGTATAGTGAAGTTTTCCATTTATTCCAAGTGGATTGGCTTGACGAAACCGTACAAGTGGAAAATTTCCAACCAAGAAACATACGCGACAACAGTTTGGACGGTTCAACTAAAGTATGTGAAATGTATATGGTGCTGTAGAGGGCGGGTGGTAAATTTAGTTCTTTCAACATTTCTGAGCAATTCTGAGTTTTATACCCCCCTCTATATGAAATTATGGAATGGGATGCTCTCGCCGGGTTAAATAAATTGTTTCTGTTCTTTGCACATGTGGCAGCTGAAAGTAAAAGTATCTACAGTTTGACAGTGTGTTTTTCGTATTTTCTTTTTTTTTAGTTTTCATTCGATTTCCTTCGAATCCAGCTTCCGGTTCAGTTAACTTTTTCAACTTTCCGGTGCGGTGGGTGGGGGAAAGGTGTACGGTTGTGGTTCGAAGCCAATGAACCGTGAAGTTACAAGAAAAAACTTCACTTTCAGCCCCAGATACTGTTGTTGTTGGTCTTTTGTGTGCGAGTTTTATGAACTCTGGGAATAGTTATAAGCGAAACGAAGGACGTACATATAGTTGCGATGGTTTTGCTATTTCATACTTCGAGTGTGCTTAAGATGTGTAACGAAACGAGTTAGATTGGGGGCTGTTGTGGGTTTGGTTATCCACCGAATGTAAGCCCAATCGTTAGTGCGTGCTATTTGGGGGGCACTCTCATAATCCGGGTTTAAATTCGATGAATTTCAAAGGTTGACTTCTGAAAACGTTATTGCTAATAAAGGGGCTGCCACAGATTTAAAAAAAATTGTAGTTTGCGCTGGAGCAGACAAAATTGCTCTCCTGTTGAAGTCACCCTCTCTGTTCTATTCAGTAATTGGTGGAATAGTCCTTGTCAATCAACCGACAGCGAGTTAAATCTTCTTCGAGAAGTGACAGTCATAAAGCGCTGAAAACCTCGTTCAACTCCGAGATTTTTCGTAGCTAGGTTACAAGATAAACCTTTTTTTTCAAGATTTTTGAGCTCCAAAATATGTACAAGACTTTTTATTCATCAAGATTTTTGATATCAAGAACTTGTTAAATCTAACAAATTAACAGAACCTTTTCTAGAGAAGAAAAGCGTTTTCTATTAATTCCATTCCTATGTATTCTGTGAGTCGAACAGAGCCCATACACAATTTGTGTTTCACTAACGTTTCCATCAACTCTAAAGAAACATGAATTTGAACGTATTTGATAAAATAACTGATGTAACGTGTTTTTGGAAAAATGTTTTAGGAGTAAGAACAGCGGATGAAAACTTCCGTCTTAAAAGATTTTATTTTCAATGTTTTATCTCTTTCACATTCCTCTGCAAATGTTGAAATAATATTTTCTGGTGTAAATTTAAATTGAACAAAAATTCGTAATCGTTTGAGAAGGTATTGAAACAGTTGCTGAAATTTTAATTCTTACAAAGGATTTGTTGCATTTTAATGAACCGAAATTCTATGAGCTTGATATAAGCAATGAAATTCTAAGTCAATTTAATTGAAATATGTTCCAAAATTTCAAAAAGCATTAACATTAATTTATGAACAATTTTTTTTTTATAGATATTTAGGTGATTTATGTTTTAGTAGTAAAGTACTGCAAATTTGTATTTAATATTTCGCTCTTTTTTATATTTTTAACAAAATCTTGAAAAAAAGGTTTTTCACTTGCGAAAAACAAGATTTTTAGATTTTGTGTCTGGGAACGTATAGTTGATTTGCGTCCATAATAGGATTGAATAAAGAGAGGGAGAGAGAGAGGAGGAAACGATTCGAGAATGAATTGGTAAAAGGCGAAAAAAAGAGGCATATGAGCGATTGAAGCTGATGTTGTTTCAGATGTTGCGAAACATTTTGGATAAGCCCTCCCCTATGTACCTGGTGAGTCGAGGTAGTTGTTATGATAGTCCCAGAAGATACCCTTGCTAAATATCTGCCATATCACAACCCTAAAGGCTTTGAATTAAACGCTTAATGACTTCATATCATACATTTTTTTTTTCTTTTTTTTTACGCTGAGAGGTGGTAATCTTCCAAAGACGAAACCGAGCCCGTACTCAGTAACAGTGTGGTGATTTCTACCCACTAACCCCTTCTCCCGTCTTCCCGTTTTCCCTGCGGTACAACCTTCTTGGTATTTCATTGTCGCAGGGCGGGGATTAGCCAGCTTTCCAATTATTGCACCTAGTATTCTAAGTATTTGTCCATAGAGGATTTAATACTTTTTTTGTTTTATTTTTCGAGCTATGTAGCTAGTTCAAAAGGTTTTATTCTTCTTAGCCTCCTAGTCATATTAGCTGTTTTTTATTATCAGCGTGATCTGATCCGAATCAGATCACGAAAATAAAACAGAACGGATCATTGAAAAGTTTAATTTTTGAATTGTGGCAACAGTTGCTTTCAAAAACAAAACAGATAATACAGGGTATTTCAAATTTCATGTTGCCACCAGCCATATTGCAAATATTCTTCTCAACGTGACGTCACACAAGGTACATGTCATTTCACTTGAAAAGTCGGGGGTGTTACCATGTTGAATCAAATTTGCATAATTTTTCTTTTCTAATATATTTTTGTGAAACAAATTTAGTATTTTATGTTCAAATATGCAACACATGAACAATATTTTGCTGCTAACGCTTGAATTATATCTTGGCATATTAAGGTGTGTCCAGACCACCGAAAAATTTCAGAAATGTTTATGAAATGTTTCTGAAGCAAATCGGACCGAATTTATAAACATTTATAAAAGATTTCTGAAATTAATTTATTAACCCCCGTATTAATAAGCACTGCGTAAAAGTTATCAACTCGTTACTCAGCAGTTACGTAAAATTTTTGTATGCTGACTGACGTTTACTAGCTAACTTACATTTGCATATTTGTTTATTAATGCGGGGGTAAATGTTTATGAGATGTTTCAACTTTATCCCGTTTTGGACTAGAAGAAAATAATGTGGTAGGATTATTGGCAGCGAGTAAAGTTTTTGTTTTTGTAATTTTGGTCTCGGGAATCATGCGACACGTGATTTAATTTAAATAATCGTATTAAATGAATCACTTTCTCATTAGGTATTTCAAGCTTTCCTGGACGTTCTTATTTTATTTAAAAGAAAAAATTAATCGAAAAACAGCGGTCACTTGCTGCAGGAAAACTTGGAAAATAAAAATTATTTCCCATCACGATCGGGTAACTGTGAAACATTTCATAAATGTCTAGATCCAAACCAGCAAAACATTTTTAAACATTTCATAAAAATTGTTTTGTTTAATAAATGTTTTAAAAATATTTATAAAACATGCAGGTATTTAATTGTTTATCAAATGTTTGGCTGGTCCGGACATACCTTTATAGAACGAGAAAAAATTAATTAAATTAAAAATAACTCGGAATACGGACGGGGAAGTTCATTCGAATGTGAAAAAATCAATTGATTTTTTGTGTTCCATTTTTTAGTCTGGCAACGTGATTGTGTGGCTATCGTTTACAGGCACACCAACATTTAAAAATAAAACAAGCCACCTAGTCGGAAATAGTAGAAATAATTTTCAGGTCATGATTCGTGATCTCGATGAGTAGCAGGATCATGTGCTGTTGTTGTAAATGCATGTAAATCGATGATCTATATGGATCATAGCTGATAATAAAAAACAGCTATTGCTAGTATTTAATAGTTGCTTCATTTCTGAGCTGACGTGATTGAGAAGCCTAAGTTTATGTCTATTAGCTACTTTTTTGACTTCATCTTCAATCATTTCTATTTCTAGATCTCTATGCAGATCAGCGTTTCAGAATGGTTTTAGAATTCTCTTATAAAGCAGTAATTTATTGTAATTTGACAAACAAGAGTATTTCCCTATAAGCCAATACATTTTACTGTAGCGCATATTTCTTTACATGTGCTTTCCAGCGCAGTTTTGCGTCTTGTGTCATGCCTAGATATTTGGCTGTGTTTGCGTAATCTACTTCTTTATCATTTATGAATACTGGTATATGCTGAACAGTTTTATTTGTAAAATTTATATGGACCGATTTTAGGTCATTTAGTTTAATTTGCCAGTTTTTTGTCCATTTTGTTATATTGTTCACTGCCTTCTGTAGTTTTTTTGTCGCTACTTCGACAATTTCTCCCACAGCAAGTACAGCAGTGTCATCTGCAAATGTTGCCACAGTTGTTTCATTACTGTTCGGCAAGTCGCTAGTAAATAAGAAATATAATACAGGACCTAGCACACTTCCTTTTATTTCTCTTAATGTGGAGTAGTCATTTCCTTTTTTAATTCTAAAGAATCTCTCTAATATATAGGACTCTAAAATTTCTGAAAATTGTTTTGGCAGATGCTTTTGCCTATTTATACATCAAATGACCAAAAAGGACAGAAAATAGGCTCACATTTTACTTATTAGAAAGTGAAATCCAAGTTTATTGATTCATTGTACTCGTATAGTGCTTTTTAGAGATCAAGTGTGTACGTGCAAATATTATTTAAGTGCGAATGTGTGAAACTAGATATTCAAATTTAGTTAATTTTATATTTAGGTATTTACTTCGCGTTTTATATATGCCTAGATTTAAGTATCTTAATAGGTAATTAATCGAACTAGAAAAATGTAATTTTACGAAAATGAATGTGTTTATGTATTATGTATGTGTAATAGTTATTTAGTTGTTTATGTAATGCCAAAGAAATTTATTAATGCAAATGAATGTTGTGCATGTACTTACAATTTGTCCATACGTCAAAAGTTTTGGCCACAAGTTTCCTTCGTTGGTGTGTGATGTTGAGTGTGTTTGTATGTTGTATGTTTTAGTTAATTTCAGAATTATAGGTACAATTGTAAAGCAATAGTTAGGGTTTTTACAAAATTGACACTTTTTCAAAGGGAAATGATATACAATTTTCGGTTAGGTTAGGGATCAAAGTTAAAATAATGGAAGTTTTAGGCAAATTATTTATAATTTAGGCACTTGTTCTGCGTCTGCATGGGGTCTGCAGGAGATTAACTAATCTTGCGCGCACGTGTGATGTCGGGATGATTTTTCCGCGCGTGTTCTGCCTTTTCACGTCCAAAACGAAACTGGTTGAGAGCACGGCGTTGAGTTACGATGCGGATGATCGACGTAACTTGTGACGCAGCGTTGCCACAATGATACAAGTGTAACAAAAGTGTTACTTTTTTTAATTATTTTACAATTTTTTTAAATTTTTTTACAATGTAATTTTTTTTTCGCTTTATTACACTTGTTCCCACTAAAATCTTTTTTTGTTTTTCTCTTAAAAAAATATTAAAATGTTGAACTGGCAGCACATTTTTCTTTCGAACAAACTTCTACCAATTTCTGTCAATGTCAAATTTGTTTGTTCACACAGAGCACAAATTGTGCAAAACGTCAAACTGCGAGTGGGAATGGGAATGGGAGGGAACGAGAAAATACATGAATATTTTTCTGTATCGCCGCGTCGCCGTTGACAATGTTCTACATCTCGTGGTAAATAAAGTTTGTGAAAGAGAAATTGAAATCTACGTCTATGGTCAATAATTTTGTTTTGTTAAACACAAAATAGACAGGTAGGTCAATAAAGAGCTTTTTTTGTAGAACTATAAAATTCGTTCAGTTTGTTACATTTTTTTTCCATTTGTAACACTTTTTGAAAAAAATTGTTGCACTTAAAAAAAAAACTGCGCAACATTGCTTGTGAGTGATTCTCGATCAATGCCCAGAGAATAGCAAAAATTAAATAAAGGTTGCGGACGCTCTCTTTTTGGCTGCTGCTATACATAAATATATGCCATTATATAGCAGATCTCGGAGCAGCCGAAGGTTATTTGGGCGTCCGCAAATTTCCGTGGACACCAAAGAAGAGAGTTGCCATTTGTACATTTTGAAAGTATATAATATATACGATTACGCACCTTTAATATTAAATACTCGCTGTATACATTTTAGGCTACTTGTGTGGGAATTTCAGGACAGCAAAATTTGGTGTATCCAATAGCCTCTGAAATTTTTGCGTCTCAGCTATGAATTTTGATAGCGTGGTTGGGCAACTATATATTATATTGTTGCGTAGGGGTATTTATTATCTATGTATAGTTGGATGGTAAACAAAAATTATGCAAGTAATGCACATAAAATTAGTTAGAAACTTATAAAGGGAAAGCGAAAGAAAAGACCACGCTTACCTCAGGTATATTTTTTCGAAAAAATATACGGAGTTTTGTAAAAATATCTGACTATTTCTTGGGGAGCTTAACACCCTACCACGACCACTATCAGCAAGCAAAAGAACAAATATGCAAATATGAACTGCAAGGTAAGTGTTTTCTGGGCGGGAGTTCCATAGTTCAGTGGTAACCAAGTTTGAACTGCGGTAATGGGAAATTTTAAGGGTATGTTCGTTAAATGTCCGGTTTGTGTCCATGCTATGGGAAGTCGGCAGTTTCTTTAGTTTAAGGTGAACGCTACAGACTGACGCGCAGATACAGACAAACGCCCTATGGAGACTTCGTTTAATACAAACTTGTAATGATCGCCTGCACTCGGACCGACACGATTTTATTTGAACAGCACAGAAAAAAAAATTTTTAAGAGCAGGTGGAAGATATCACACGAATTGAACTTTGGGTATAGTTTGAAAAGTGTTCACTTTAATTTGTCTGGCCTTCAATAAGTCAATGCGTACGCAGCTGTGCGGTATCACAGCCAATGTCCACCCTTTCTATTTTAATTGATTTATTCGAGTTTTTGGAAAAAACATATTAAACACGTGATGCGGATATTATTTGGCAACCCATTTGATTTTTCAGAGGCTAATTACTTCGAATTAAATGCTGAAAGTAAGCACGAACGTCCCTTGCGTATATAACTTAAGGCTCAGTCGCTGTCAACTAAGATAGCAGGTGGAAGGGTTGAGTTGCATATCTACACATCTTTGCCACTATTTTCAGTCAGATAAATTTCAGTTACCAGTAACCAGTGGTATAAGTTCTACCATTATAGTGTCCTGGTTTATACAAAACATATTGGAATACAAATTACACCCACCAATCTTCTCGACGACAAAAAAATCAAGCAAATAAGTTGTGTTTAAGGCAGAGAAGTTCTTAACTTTTTTCCTTCGCCTATTTATAGACACCACCTGGTACAGCTTTTTGGTATTTGCTCATGTGATTTACGCAACACTGTTCAGCCCAATTATTTGGTCGTGACGTAAAAGATACAGCAGGCAATTTGTGAGTGACGTAAATTTGTATTAAAACTGCGTCACTTCGCCTTTGGCGTGCACTCCACGTAATAATATGAAAAATTTGTCCAACTGTCCCTTTAAAAACGAAGATTTTACTACATAAATACTACCCCCAACCAATTCCAAACATTACCCGCCAATGGCGCAGAGCTACAGCTTGTCGAAAGCAGGTGAACACCTACTCATTTTATACGAAAAAAATCCAACAGAAAACCGTGCTGAGGACGCGGAATATAAATAATGGTTGACTCTTATGTAGTCCTTTCTCCACCTCCATCATAAATTTGATGATTTTTTTAATCTCATCACGGCATTTCATTCCAATTTACAGCGCCTAGTTGTTTCACGCGAGCCACGAGACGGAGATGAGTTCAGAGCGCTTAACTTCAAGGACTTTTTATTTTTTCTACGCGATTTCATTATTATGCTCGAGGGGCTGTGGGCAATCCAGATGAACATCAATCAAGGTGCGATTGTTAGAAAATGCTATCCAGGATATTCTGCCATTTCATTTGGTTTAGAACTTTTTTCCGCCTTCATTTGGTCGGTGCGAATAATTTCATTCATTTCATCTTGAATGTCCTTGAAAGGTATTCACTCTCATAGTTGAATTTTGTGCACGACTCCCAGCCAATGGATCAAAGGACGTTTTTAATTGCTTGGTGTCTCAGATGTCCTGATGCTGATCTTTTCAATTAAACTTGAATTACCCCAGCTGAACTGATTTTTACCAACCAAGACGGTGGGTATTGTTTGCAAATGAGTCAGTCAATTCTAGGTCAGCAGGTGTCGGCATATCGAAGCTTTTGTCTAGCGTCACAGTCGGAGTGGAAGTGTATTTTGGGGGTGGTGCTTCTTAGTATGTCCCATTATCGCATCACTCTGTTCCATTGATATTTTCTTGGTTATGCTCTCTCTTTTTTATGTTCAGCACATCAAGTTTCAATGGATTTAATTGAGTGTAAGAGATAGCATGCCGAAACGGAGGCGTGTTGCAGGTACTAACTCAGTGGAGGCTCAAAGTGAGTTTCCATTTGATTTTCATTGTGGTTCCAAAGTTGCCTGGCATAGTTTTTATTGAGTATTTGCTAGGAATGATGTGTACTAAGCTCAGGAAGGCCGGTAACAGCTACAGAATAGGTCATTGGAAGTCACAGCTAGAACTAGAACTGCACCGAAACTCCCAGTTAAAGGCAGACTTACCTCATCACCACGCTTGGCCTATTTCCGACGTTGAAAAATCGTTGTTTTTATTATGCAGGCATGCTCGACCGTAGGGCATCAATTTTTAAATCGACGCATAGTTTATTGGGAAGGCGTTCTTCTTTGAAGACCTTTTTGCAACGGATAACAAATCCGAGGTACATCGTCAATTCCATTCATGTTTTAAATTCCTCTCGTTTTCGCTGCCGCCTACGCAGATTTGTTCCCCTCTGCTTAGTCCTTCCAATCCACTTGTACACCTTTTGGCAAACCTTCATCAACATTCTGGACACCAACCACGATGGATAAACGCCACTTTTATGGCATCAATAAATTTCTAGTACCACCCGACTTTGTGACCTATTATCACCAATTTATCGCATCCGCCGCCACCACCTGTCGAAGGCGAGCCCAGAATACACTGCGCCTAGGTTTGATAAGGGTATTGCCAACTTTTAGCAGAGAGAGAGAACGACCAAGGACGCAGTTTAACATTCATTAGGATTCAATGTAAAGTGGAGGTGTTAGGCTCAACAGGATGGTTGCATAATAGTCTAAACAGATGTGCGGATAAGGTCATTGCGTGCTCAAAGGCGTGCGAGGTTAACGAACGCAAAAGTTCGCCTTGCTATAGACGGCGGATGAGTGAATTAAGATTCATTAAATCGTCTCGCCGCAGGACCAGTGTTTAATGAGAGGGATAAGAAGAGTTATCGACATTGTTGTGGCGGATAATGGTTTCATTTTGTTAAGTTGATTGGCTTGGCATTGACACAGTCTGTCTTAACGGGCCTTGAAGAAATTACAAATCCATGCGGTGTACTCATTTCAATATTCAAGATTGCTCGTCTGCATAGTAATTGGCCTTCCTCCTGTCTATCCTAGCAACGCGTTTATAGTTAAAAAAGAAAGAAAATCAAAAAATTAATCCACGCTGGTGAGCCATTTTTATGCTTGGAAATTAAAAGCCATCCGTGTTGGAAGAAGGTTTCATTAAGCAGAAAATGCAATGCTGAAGGCAGAGTACCTTTTCCCCGGATCTGCGTTATCCCTCTCGTAAAAGAGCGAGTAAGTGCTGGGGCGGGTATTATTTCGTTGTTCTCCTTCGCTGACACACAACAGTGGGTATATGTACCACATGTAAATGGATTAGCAGTAAACACATGGGGCGGGGGGGGGGGGGGGGACAATCAGTTCTGTGTTTCTCTGGAAACTCAGATTTTGTTCGCATGTGAATTTTTTATTCGAAAACTTTATGATTGAGGTCCTCTATTCATTTTACATGAGAAATAAAGGATTTCGCTTGATGGCAAATCAAGATTATGTTGAAAAAAAAAGAGATTTTGTTGCGTTGTCATCGTAAAAGTGGTTCTACCGAGTAACGAGCTACCAGCTAGTTTGAGCTGGGCAGTTTTACAAGTAGGCACTTGAAATGTATGAAGCAGTAAGCTTACGGTACAATAATTCCTCATTTTTCGAGTGGATTTTCAACTGTTGGTAGGATATAAGCTGCGAAGTTTTTACCGGGTAAAATTTGCTCCTTTAAATCTACCACCTACGCTTTCGGGATGAGCAGGAGAGATACGTTTTACGGGCTTAACTCGGAGCTTAATTTGCAACCTTGAAATCAGAATCCTTTTTAATAATTTTTGAATTTGTTATTACTCTCTTTGTCACACCGTTTATGGGGCTCGGCGAAATAAGTCGCCAATAACAAAAATGAAATGAGGGCCCAAAAAATTTTACAGGAAACAGCAGCAACGATTTTTAATAAATGTTGGGGTGTTATTTCCTTTTTTGGGGTCTTATTTCTTTATTTTTCAAGACCACGAATGAAGAAATGAAGTAAGACACCAAAACTCATTTCTGAACCCTTATTTCATTTTTGAAGACCAAAATCATGCTTTTTGTATATTTTCGTCTTTAAAAATAAGAAGCTAAATAAAGGAAAATATACCACCGCCGAATAGAAGATATTTAATGGACGGAACTTTTAAAATAGTTCCCAAAGGTTGCTTTAACCAGCTCCTAGTCATCTACATTCAATATTTTGACGAGATAATAACATTATGTATTTTAATGAAAAAAAAACTATTTCAATCTTAGCGCCACAGGCGAAAGTTACCAAATTTTTATTATTTCTTAATGTTATAGATAGTTTTTTGTACTAAAAATCCAAATTTAAAAATATTTACAAATTTGTTTTTATGTATTTTCGCTATTTTTCATTTTAATGAATAAAAAACGAGAAAATGTTACCAAGAAATGTTGCAATATTTAATTAGAAATACATAAATAGTAGATTGTAAATTGATTTCTAACAAGACAAATAAAAAAAACAATAAAAAAAAAAAAAAAAACAATATTTCATTATGAAAACATCCCAAAATTTGAGGCTTTCTTCATTTTCTCTTTTTGAGGCCTTTTTTCCTGCAGCGTCATTTATGGAGTTATTTTAAAAACGGCTTTTACGAAATAAATATAAATCAAATGGACGACTAATTTCCAGAGGCGAATGTTTTGTTTTGCTAAAACTTTTCCCTAAGAAATTGGTAAAAATTGGAACTGCAGGGTTTTCGTAGTTCATAAAAGTATTATAAGCCCGGTGGATAGTTAAGCAGAAGTCCTCTAGCAGAATTGGCTTATTTCTTTCGAAACCGGCATCGTACAGGCGATTATCGTAATAATGTGATCGGCTCCCTGGTGTTATATAGATGAGCCGTACGGGTGTTCCAAACATTCCCACTGGGTTTCTAATTTATTTTTGAACTGGTCAAGTTCTTGTGACGTCTTCATTTCCTCTGAGTTCGTATTCAGATTCCTTTCAATTCCATATTTTAGAGTGCTCCCGCCCTTCCTTTTATTCTAATATTGCTGTATCAATTTAGTTGTTAAGTTTCACTCCTGCGAGTCATTCTTCACTAGCTTTAAATAGTTACAGAATGATAACTATTATTATTTCCTAATTATTGAAATAATTTGTTGTATAAATATAGTTTTTAAGAATGATGAATAAAAAACAATACAATTGAACAAGCCACCTAGCGGTAGACGGCTGTAGCTGAAAAAAAAGTGTATCCACTTCTGTAGTTGCATTTATTTAATTTATAAAGCCGAAGTGGTAAAGCCCGGGAACTGCCCTAAATTTGATCACCAACTTGAGGTGTAAACACCTTCTTTGCCGCAATATCCAAATTTTGAAATTTAACACAACTTACTGAGTAACAACTTTTCCAATGCCAGAGATATTTCAACATCTCTTCGCCATAGATAATGTTTATAGACACAGACAAGCCCCCACCAGGTCAGCAGAAGATTCTGAAAATGATTCCCTCTAACCCTCTTGTGAAGAATTATATCCTTCCCTCTCTCCTTCTGTGCTTAATTCCGAAGGCAAACGCCAAACATATCGTTTTAACTTTGGGAACATGAAACTGTGATACCTTGTTGTAGAACACAACCACCCGCTGGGTATCGTTTAGAGATAATCATATCCTTCACCTGTTTTCTTGTTCTTCACTGATGGTGCTTTTTTTTACAGCTCGTCCTTTTTTTTACGTGCCCTGGCTAAGAGCATATCGTCGGTTTGTTTTCGTGTTTGATAGACAGCATAATAAACGAATTGTCTGTCCTCTTTTGCATAGGAAGTGCGCATACCCCTGGTGCCAGCGTTGCCGCTTGTCCTCTTTTTGAGCCTCAAGACCATGGGCCCCACTTTTTTTAAAAATGATCAAAATGGCCCCTTTTTTCAGTTTAAGGAAGATTTTATTCTTTATTGAACGGAAAAGAAATAAGTGTTTCGTAATGAATGCAATTAGTTTTGTTTTTTATTTTTTTTTTCTTATAAATAAAAGTTGTTGCTACTCTGTTTTTTTTTGTTTTTTATGATGAAGGCCCTTTTTTTGGCTCTATCCCCCTTTTTGGAAATTCTTCAGCGGCAACGCTGACTGGTAGGATCGACCTTCGTATGTCCAGGAGACTATATATATACAAGGTGGCGCAAAAGCAATCCTCCTATCAGAAAATGCTATAAATTTTGCGATTGGCCCCTAATGTCAGTTCTGTTTTGACATTTGTGCAGTAAACACATGTGAAATACACGTTAATAAACAATGTTACGCTACACTGCTCCAGAACGCGGAATATTGGTGACTATTTATTTGAGCAATAATCGGTCGGTTACTTTGGCACAACGTGAATTTCGTCGCAGATTTCCTAGCCGTCCAACGCCTACTGGTGAAACACTGCGACGTTTAGCTTTTGGGGCACTGAAAATCCGCGTGTAACCCACGAAGAGCCATTACACCCGCTCAAAGTCACTGTATGGTGTGCTGTTTTCGCTGGAGGAGTCATCGGACCTTTTGTCTTCGAAGACGTCGCGGGCCAAACGGTTACTGTGAATGGTGAGCGCTACAGAGCAATGATCAACGAGTTCTTTTTGCAGCAACTTGATGAATTGGGATTGGAAAACATGTGGTTCCAACAGGACGGTGCAACGGCACACACTGCACGTGCCACAACCGATATGCTGAAGGATACATTTCCCGGGCGCCTAATCTTTTGGCGATTTGCACTGGCCAGCAAGATCGCCTGATTTGACCGCTCCAGACTTCTTTTTGTGGGGCTTTTTGAAGTCGCGGGTTTATGTCAACAAGCCTCAGATTCTTGCAGCTCTTAAAGACAATATCCGCCAAGAATGTGAGGACCTATCGCCGGAAGTTTTGGCCAAAGTGATGGAAAATGCCATAAAAAGGGCTCAAATGACAATCAACTGTGGCGGCGGCCATTTACATGACATCATATTCTCGACTTGATGTAAAAAAAATTAAAAGTCCAAATAAAAATAATCCACAAAGAATCAAAGTTTTTCATTTTTTTTTTAAATTACAGCCAAAAAACATCGGAAGGTTATTTTTGCGCCACCTTGTACATATATAGTCAAAGAGTATTATTAAAAATTCCCTGATAACTCTTTAAAACCACGTGAGATGTAAGAAATTGGTCTCCTCAAAAGCTTTCAAGTTGCGATTGTTCAAAATGCGATTATCAACTCCCAATTTTTGGACCCCGCATTGGAAAATCTCTTAATTACATTTGCGAGAAGGACTTTTTTAGCAGAACTTTTGTAATAATTCAAATCGCAAACGCATGGTGTTGCACAGTGCGAGAGATGGAACAGAGTGTATAGCTGCGGGAAATGCCTACCACCTATACCCGGGTAGGGAACAAAAGTCGAATTATTCCAACAAGCTAAAGCTGTAACTTACTTAAGCCTGGAGTAATGTGGGGAAATGTTCCCGCACCCGCACGTTTACATTTACCCGCTGCCCCATCTGGGCGGTGATTGTGTGGGCAATCATTTGAAATACCTCTTTTAGCGTGCGAGTTTATTCTAGATGAACGTGTTCATCGTAATCAATGTTAGGACCGACTTCTGTGTGGCGATAGTGTTTCGAATGAGCTTCTGGCTAGGGACCCGAGTGTTTTAGTCCAAATTTGTTACTGCGACGATAGAGGGAATCGAAAAAGTAAAACGCCTTACGAAAAAAACCAAGTCCTTGATAAATCGAAACATCCTCGTTCATTGCAAGTACGATTTAAGATTATAACGACAGAATTTCGAGGCCCACCTTGCGAATTTATTGTTTTTAAAAGGCGAGGAAGACCTAGGAATGCGACTGTTTGTGGACAAAAAAGTAGTCTTGGGTGGTTCGTAAAAGATAACAGCAGAAAGACAGCTTCACTGTGGGCTTTGCATTCATTTTATCGCATCACTGGAATTATTGGGGAATATCTCCCAGATTTTCTTAAGTGCGCTGGTTTCAATTTTATAGAACTGAGCCATGTCAGAATGAAGCCCTGTTCATCACATAAAGTGTTGTAAATGTTTACTTAAATCTTTGACAATAGTTAGCTGCATCAGATTCTCGCTGTTGACAACATTCACATTCGCCTAGAATATTTCTCGTGCCTTACTAGTCAACAGAGAACACGACTTATAGTGTTTGTTCAAGTGATTGTAATTTCCATGTGTGCTCAAAACAGAACCAACCCTCGATCAAGAGCAACCCTTGCTTAAGATGTACTTGCAACTTATTTTTGTTTTTGGATTGCATTAAAAAATTAAAATTTTATTGTGCAAGATTTTGCTCAGCTTCTAGGCAAAGCAGAAAGCTGACTGAAGGCTTAAAATATTTTTGGAGTTATTGGCTCTCTCGGGGCTTCATATAAAGGAGCTTTCATTAAGGACTCGACAACTTCTTTCTTAAATAAAATGCAAACTAATTGAGCTATCTAAAAATAAAAATGCATTGGCTTGAATAACTATCAAAACATTTATGAACCGAATTCGACTTCGTTCATATGTCCACCACGGGAAGGTATGCAGCGGTCGGTATTTCTCGTTCAATATTGACTCTGAGATCCTCTAACGTCACCGGCTTGTTGACCAATAAAAAATAAAGTGCACGACTGGGTCGAACGTAACTTTCTCGTTCATCAAAATTTTCGGTTCAAATGAATTGGGAGTTGCCCGATTGTATTAATTTTAAGTTGTTGGATTTATTTTTAGGGTGCCTATTCAATACTATTAAATATTAGCTAAAAATAAGTTTTGCGTAGCTTTTATTTTACTTTCATTGCAAGTGGGCCATTGTAATTATTTCAAAAATATGCCGTAGAAATGTGAACACAGATCGAGATTTGGGTACACATTTTTGAGAAATATTTCAATATTAAAATTGTTTGGGAAAAACTAAGTACGGGATATTATTAAGAATACCTACTTTATCTATAATATGTATTTTGATCAAAATCGTTAGAGCGGTTTTGTAAAATTTGGCAGACAAAACAGTACCAAATATTGCAATGTTTAGTTTGAAAAATACTATTGCTTAACTATTTGGCTGAAAGCCGAGTACAAGTTAATGTTTGGGATGTAAGCATTACTTGGTTTTTAAAGTTTTATCGAAGTCGAAAATGGGTTTTTCGAGATATGAGCAGTTTTTAAAATGAATTGAAATTTAAGGACGTAATAACTTTGAAAGCTTTAATTTCACTCTAAGTTTGCATTTTGGTCAAAATCGTTTCTGAATTTTTCAAGATTATTTTGTGATGAAATTCTGCATTTTCTTCCTTTTAAAGTAGTAAATTTTAAGTCTTTGTATACGTTATTCCTTCGTGTACTTCACCATGATAAAAATGTTGATTTTACTGAATATTTTGACATTGACAGTTCGGTAATCGGTTAAAGGGTGCGTTCACACTGAAAGTTTGAAGTTGTCAAGTCGCTAATGACTGACCCTTCATTTTTATAGCGATTAAGAATTATTTAGGCTGTGACAAGTTAAAGGCAGTTGAGTGAAAAAAAAATGCATTTCAGTATAAAACGCCCCAAAGAAGTAGGCGCGTCAATGAATAACACGGCCTGTAGCCCTCTAAGACTGTTAAAAAATCTGTTTCAACAAAACTTTCATCGAAATCTGTCCATTAAAACTACTAACCCCATCTAGTAACAAATATAGTCAAAGTTGAAAACCCTGTTTATAGCAAACCCCGGCGACACTTTATACCATCGCCAGTAACAATAAGTGTTGTCGACAATTTGAAGCGGAAAGTATACAGGACCTCAATGGCACTCCTACTGTCGATGATGGACAAAAGTTCGTGGCAGAAACAGTCACTTTACATGAAGAATGCCGTAGCTCTGAAAAAATGTTTACCATACGTGACAGTTCTCATCTCGAGAGAGAGCGCTGACAATTTCCTACTTGTGCCAGCTTTCAAGTTATTTGGGTTACAGCGAGTCCCTTTCTCAATAACCAAAAAAAAGTTCGCCTTGGACGGGAAACCCTAAGAATGACAATTTTCCACCTCGAATTTCAGCAAACTATGCGAGCTTACATTGCCAGCAAGATTTTACAAGCCAAAACATACACACAACCACCTTTAGTGGTGTAACGCTACTTTCAACATGATTTTCAAATGTACAGTCAAAAGGAAAAATAAATCTCCTTGCGGGGAAACAAAAATCTGTCCTGGGGCGGGCTTCTGCAAGAGACAGAGAGACGGACAGACAATTCCCACGAATTGTATAAATTGGCAAATGTCCAGAAAAAGATTTCTATTTTCGCCACTGCTCATTCGTCCTTGTGATCATGGAAAGAATGTTCACACGAGTCGCTTCGCATCTCTGAACTTTTACGTTCAGTTTTTCTGATTTGTTTGTGTGTGCTTTTTTTTTTTAGTAACGTGATGCAAGACTGTAGGTGAGCAGGCAGGTGTCAGTCTTATTAAATGCTCCTGAGTGGCGTGCAAGGGACGCATTTTGCATTCCTTTGTTACTTTTGATGAACCGGAATGTCGCTTCAAGTCATTGCAAGGTACCCAGTTCTGCGAATGACCCTCGTTAACTAGTTTTCCACGACGACGGAAAGTATTACTTACCCAAAGCAATAAAAGACACAAAACCTTTTAAGGATAAGCTCCATCCGACGCGATACCGAGAGCGGAATGTTTCAACGGACAAAGGACTGACAAGATGGAATTTTCATATAAAAGGGATGCTCAGCGTGGAATGTCGCATTGTTCTCTCTCGATGGCGGGTGAGCAATGCTCTTTGATTATGATAATATATGTGACGGGGGGGGGGGGGGGCTATCGTCAAATTGAAAGCTGAAAGGGGGAATATGGAAGTAGATGGTTGGTGACAGCAAGCACAGACGGAGTTGTCTACACGAAGCGCCATGTGAACATCTTTCAGAGTGCTTTCTATGCAAATGCAGCAAGTGGAAGCAATCGAGTAAAGTATTCCCACTCATATATTACAGCAAATGGTTTTCTTCATTTCAGTGGGGTCAGTCGAAGAAGGCGGTTGCCGGGGGTGTGCTATTCAGGGGAATGAGCGATTCAGTGAAATGTGAGTTCAAACTGACCATCATAAAGGACATCTTTCATTGCCTCACGACGAGATGGAAATTGATTTGTAGGGTCAATGTCTGCGTATATGGGTCAGTGGTAAATTTAGTAACTTAAAACCCCTGTAGAGCGGGATACCAGGAGCATATTTTTTTAAAGGTCTGTGCAGCTACTTGCAAAAGTGCTTTCACATTGACAGAACATGTCGAGCCTTCTCTAGTCGTCTAAGATGGCTAGTGCTCAAGAGTACTCCAAGAGCAAAAGGTTTTTAATGATTTTGATGCCTACCTGGAGGGACTGCGCAGTCGACGAAGACCTCACCTCAGCGTCAACTTACAAGTGAAAGCGGACCTCAAGCCCTGGATTGCACATTGTGAGGCAGTCTTCCAAAGACTGCGTAAAATGTAAATTTTTCTAGCGGAGGCCCTGGTTCACTACAGCTATCTATGGAAAATGAGTCCGATAAGTAAAGGGTTTTCCAATAAGAGGTGTTATTTTGGTATTCAAAGAAAAATGTCATTTTTTGAGATAAATGATCGGATGTTTATTTCATAATAAAGAGGAAGGTATGCCGTTAATAATAAAAAACAACATTCGCCAAATGGCCACCACGAGCACGCATACAGGACCATATCCTTTTCATGAAATTTTCCATAACCAAATCGCAAAGTGGCTGCCCTATGTCCTCGATAGCCTCACGAATTTTATCTTTGAGGTCTTGAATCGACGCTGGGCTGTTGGCGTAGACCTTATCTTTCACGTAGCCCCAAAGGAAGAAGTCGCAAGGTGCTAAATCACAAGATCTCGGTGGCCAATGGTGATCACCTCTTCGAGAGATAACACGGTCCGGAAACTTTTCCCGTAAAAGAGCAATGGTTTCGTTGCTTGTGTGGCACGTAGCGCCGTCTTGTTGAAAGTAAACGTTGTCCAGATCAATACCATCCAACTCCGACCATAAAAAATCATTAATCATCGACGACCAATGCTTTAGTTTCGCGAACTCTGACTGCAAGATTTTCACCATTTTTGTAGTGAATTTTAATAATTTCAATGCGTGGTTTAAGCGTGTATCGTTCCATTTTTAGTAATGGCGTAGTTTCTGCTTGTCAAATGTCAAAGAATAAAAGCTTCAAAAGTGACAGCTACCGAAATAGCGGGTCATTCACAATAAAGGAAAACCTTAGATCACACAAAGAAGGCGACAACTTTGTGAAGGGCTATATGAAGCAGTGACAGCTTTGTCGTTTTCAGGGACACGGCGCATTTATAACTGATGCAACTAAACAGATTTTTCATCGCAGTTCCGTTCACTTAAAAGTCCCAGCCTCAGGTCGGGTCCTTCGCAGTTCATGTGCCTGTGCCTCTCAAATGTGCCATAGACTTCTCCGGCTTGTTGCGAGGATTTGTGTCACTTTTTCCCTTGTGTTCTTAACAAACCAACTTCTGAACCAATAAGCCCGTCAATTTCTTGAGGGATTCCTTTAGGTTCTTCTCAATTACTTGTCTATTCAGCACTAACCAGAGGTTATCTTCCACACCGCCCCTGGGGAAATTCTGCTCATCTGTCGAAACACTTATTCCAATCATATCCATCTGCGACAAACAATGTGCGATCTGTGAGATATTAAATTGCGAATAACTCAACACCTCAGAGGCAATACCAACATCTATACCACAACCACAGGAGAGAAATCGCAATGCAGCCTTCCCAACCGAAAAGCAATTAATATCGAATGATGATTCCTATTCCCTCCACCGTCAGTATATCTCACACATTCTGACAGCTAAGCTATTTCAATCAGCAACGCGGTATCGTGTTCAGACAGTTGCGAGCTAATCGATTTCGGATGTAGTAGGGTTGGTGGTTTTTCCTAGCCTTCCGATATCAATTCGCAGCCGTCCATTAGAGTGAGAGGGCCAATTGTGCGGATACCTTGACTGACTCCATCCATGGCTCCATCAAGTATCGCAATAGTCAGCGGGAGTCTATCACCATTAATTCTGATTGAGACCCCTCTTTGCCTGGATGCCATGAATTATTACGCCGCTTCGAGATGTGATATTTGCTGTCGTAACAAGTCCAGAAAATGCTGGAAAGCTGGCTTGGTTTTTGCACACAGCCGTGAATAAGTCATCTCCGGTCTTTCCCGCAATCCAATTCTATATTGAAATTAAATTAACATCCCCAAGGAATACACTCGGCATTGTTGGATGAAGAAGTTTACACGGACTTCCTAGGGATAACACAGCACACATTCAGCACCCACACACAAACACAAACGGCAAGCATGCCGCAGAGTAAACGTAGCAATTAAGTACATGGCATGCTTCCTAATCCATCTATTAGCAATCTCAAACCGCCTCGATAAACGTAAGGACGAGCTTAGAGAATTAACCATGTGGTCAACAGGTATTTTCGTGTCCTTCCAAAGGATGATGAGGGTGTATGTACCTGATACAGGCGAAGTAGATACTCCTGCAGATGACATCATTATCCATAGATGTCTGTTTAGCAGTACTGCAGGGTTTAGTGCTGCTTGTGTGTGGCTTATTCAAAGACCCATTATGAACGCAAATGTACTTAAACTATCTGGGAAGCTCGGGCATAGACATCGTCGCTGGTGGTTCTCGGAGACTGGTCCACGAACTTGAGTGGTATTAGTGCCATATCGGGGAGGTATTTGCTCGAATATCTCCTCTCACAGGATGCAGTGAAATGCTGGTTAATTGCATACGTAACCCGGTTTAATAGTGATTGCGTGATCTGTCAGTAGGTAGGCACTGCCAAAGTATCGTAAGTGGAATCGATGTTTATGTCATAGCGCATCGAAAATGTGCCAAGAAACGAGTTGGAAAACGCATTCAAAGACTCATGAAAAACATGGCAAAACTAGTCACAAAAGGCGTCCAAAAACTCGTGAAAAACATGTCAATAAGCAGATAACAAACGTATCAAAAGTGAGACGAAAAACCGTTTAAAAACTAATGGAAAAAATGTCAAAATTATTCGAAAAAACGCTCATGAAAATCATATCAAAAACTAGTCAAAAAACGCATAGTAAATTGGCCAAAAATAACATCCAAAAACATTTGAAAAACATGCCAAAACCTAGTCGATAAACGTGTGCAAAAAATCATAAAAAACAAGTCAAAAATCAGTTGGAAAACTTATTAAAAACGAGTCCAAAAACGCGTCCGAAAACTCAAGACAATCGTGCCAGCTAGTCGAAAATGGGTTGAGAAATGCGTCCTCTTAAAAAACATGTCAAAAATAGTAAAAAAAAACGCACCTAAAAACGCTTCAAAAATTATTCAAAAAACACGCCCAAAATCTCATGAAATACATGTCAAAAATTGTATCAAAAAATAATCAAAAACGCGTCCAAAACTAGTCGAAAAATCGAATCTTAACACATATCAAAAATGAATCAGAAAACAAGTCCGAAACCCACCAACATTTTTCAAAGAACTCATCAAAAATTAGTCGAAAAACGCGTCCAACAACTCATGAAGAAAGAACCTAAAAGACCCATAGAATGAATCAAAGAAATGAAAAACATTTTGGAAACTAGCTGGAAAACGTATCAAAATCGAGTAAAAACGCTAAAAAATCTGATGAAAACATGTCAAAGAGCAGTCAAAAAACGCGCCTAGAAACCCATAAAAAATAAGTCGAAAAACATGTCCAAAAACTATTAAAAACCACGCCAGAAATAATTTGGAAAACGTATCAAAAGCGAGTCCAAAAACGCGACCAAATTTGAGGAAAACATGTCAAAAACCAGTCTCATAAAAATGAGTGTCGAAAGACGCATCAAAAACGAGTCGAAAAACGCATCCAAAATCTCATGAAATACATGTCAAAAACTGTATGAAAAAAGAATCAAATCCGCGCCCAAAAACTAATGGAAAACATGTCAAAACTAGTCGAAAAATCGTATCTTAACACCTATCAAAAATGAATCAGAAAACAAGTCCGAATCCAACCAAAATTTGTCAAGAAACTCATCAAAAATGAGTCGAAAAAAGCGTCCAAAAACTATTAAAAACCATGGCAGAAATTATTTGGAAAACGTATCAAAAGCGAGTCCAAAAACGCGACCAAATCTGAGGAAAACATGTCAAAAACCAGTCTCATAAAAATGAGTGTCGAAAGACGCATCAAAAACGAGTCGAAAAACGCATCCAAAATCTCATGAAATACATGTCAAAAACTGTATGAAAAAAGAATCAAATCCGCGCCCAAAAACTAATGGAAAACATGTCAAAACTAGTCGAAAAATCACATCTTAACACCTATCAAAAATGAATCAGAAAACAAGTCCGAATCCAACTAAAATTTGTCAAAAAACTCATCAAAAATGAGTCGAAAAAAGCGTCCAAAAACTATTAAAAACCATGGCAGAAATTATTTGGAAAACGTATCAAAAGCGAGTCCAAAAACGCGACCAAATCTGAGGAAAACATGTCAAAAACTAGTCTCGTAAAAATGAGTGTCGAAAGACGCATCCAAAATCTCATGAAATCCATGTCAAAAACTGTATGAAAAAAGAATCAAATCCGCGCCCAAAAACTAATGGAAAACATGTCAAAACTAGTCGAAAAATCACATCTTAACACCTATCAAAAATGAATCAGAAAACAAGTCCGAATCCAACCAAAATTTGTCAAAAAACTCATCAAAAATGAGTCGAAAAAAGCGTCCAAAAACTATTTAAAACCATGGCAGAAATTATTTGGAAAACGTATCAAAAGCGAGTCCAAAAACGCGACCAAATCTGAGGAAAACATGTCAAAAACTAGTCTCGTAAAAATGAGTGTCGAAAGACGCATCAAAATCGAGTCGAAAAACGCATCCAAAATCTCATGAAATCCATGTCAAAAACTGTATGAAAAAAAGAATCAAATCCGCGCCCAAAAACTAATGGAAAACATGTCAAAACTAGTCGAAAAATCGTATCTTAACACCTATCAAAAATGAATCAGAAAACAAGTCCGAATCCAACCAAAATTTATCAAGAAACTCATCAAAAATGAGTCGAAAAAAGCGTCCAAAAACTATTTAAAACCATGGCAGAAATTATTTGGAAAACGTATCAAAAGCGAGTCCAAAAACGCGACCAAATCTGAGGAAAACATGTCAAAAACTAGTCTCGTAAAAATGAGTGTCGAAAGACGCATCAAAATCGAGTCGAAAAACGCATCCAAAATCTCATGAAATCCATGTCAAAAACTGTATGAAAAAAATAATCAAATCCGCGCCCAAAAACTAATGGAAAACATGTCAAAACTAGTCGAAAAATCGTATCTTAACACCTATCAAAAATGAATCAGAAAACAAGTCCGAATCCAACCAAAATTTATCAAGAAACTCATCAAAAATGAGTCGAAAAAAGCGTCCAAAAACTATTAAAAACCATGGCAGAAATTATTTGGAAAACGTATCAAAAGCGAGTCCAAAAACGCGACCAAATCTGAGGAAAACATGTCAAAAACCAGTCTCATAAAAATGAGTGTCGAAAGACGCATCAAAAACGAGTCGAAAAACGCATCCAAAATCTCATGAAATACATGTCAAAAACTGTATGAAAAAAGAATCAAATCCGCGCCCAAAAACTAATGGAAAACATGTCAAAACTAGTCGAAAAATCACATCTTAACACCTATCAAAAATGAATCAGAAAACAAGTCCGAATCCAACTAAAATTTGTCAAAAAACTCATCAAAAATGAGTCGAAAAAAGCGTCCAAAAACTATTAAAAACCACGCCGGAAATTATTTGGAAAACGTATCAAAAATGAGTGGAAAAACGTGTCCAAGTCTGAGGAAAACATGTCAAAAACAAATCAAAAATGAGTCGAAAAGCGAGTCCAGCCAAAGTAACACTCGACCGTCGCATTTTTGGCGTCCCTCACCAGCAAAAAAATTCGGTTCATTACTTTGCAATTATTCTCCGCCTTCCTCGCAACTGTCGACATAACACGAACACAAATCAGGGAAAATGTCGCTCATCATCGCGCACAATAAATGTTACGTATTCGCCACAGTGGCGCACAAAACCTTTATTTAGTTCCTCACCATCTCATATAAAAGGTCATTCTTCAACGTCTCTGTTTTGAGTTTGAGTTGCCAACAAAAGTCTCTCTCTCTCTCGCTTCTGAAAGTCTTGAAATATTTCTAAGCGATAAATTTTGAATTTTATGAATGCAGTAGCAGCAGCAGTCCTAGTTGTAGTACTCTCCTCTGCAGTGCTGTCCTGTCAGGTGGAACTCTTCTTTTTTTAGTAGCTCCTTTTAAAGGAATTCCATTTGAGGATTGCGCGCTGGGAATATGCGAAAAAAAATCCTTCAGACTTTCAGCGGCTTCTCATGTATCCTCTAAAGAAATCCTTTTCTCCTCTGCGCAAAAACATAAGCAAGGTTTTTCTGTTTATATTTTTTTTATAGCGGTAGGTAGTTGTCTTTCAGTTGGGCAATGTTCCATGGACGACTCATGGCAATGAATTTGCCCCAGCAAACGAACACAAAAAAAAAAAGAGGAAAACAAATAAACCAACTGCTCTCACCACGATGGAGACGAATTGTGTGTGTGTGTGTATTTTTTTTTTTCCTTTCGTCGTTTACGACTGACTACTTACAAGTGAGTTCCGTGGCATAAGGGTTCTTCCTAAAAAGAACAAAGATATCCACTAATATAAGGAGACGAAGGATACTGCGCCAGAATATACTATACACAACACCAACTGGAAATGTATCTAGGAGTTTTATTTTTACGACAAATGAAAAATTGTGTGGGTATCGTGTTTTTCTTTACTATTTCAACTGGTTGTTGTTGGTGGCTGTGAGTGGGGAGGAAATTAATGCAACAACAGGAATAGATAAATTGAAATAATAAAACCAGAGTACGGGTAGCTGTACACACACAGGGGAGGAAATAAAAGGAAGTCCCTAAGTAACAGAAAAAGAAGAAATATTGGAAAATAAGGAAGAATATTGAATGTGAATTGAGTTATGATTGCTTTGGAGCGCACCGAACTCCTGGTTTGCGGAAAAACGGGGGATACTTTTCCTATATATCGATGTATGTGTGTGTTAACGTTACGGAAGATAAATTCTTTGCGGTGAGCGATTTGGAGGGTGGATAGTGAATGTGCTGAGTTTAGTGAACGTGCGATCTGCTTCTCTGGGTTGTTCTGGGGGTAATAGCAGTATATATCAAAATTGCAACCAAAATGTGAAGTCCATTGGACAGACCTACTATTAGTGGCTTGTAATAGACGCACAATGAAGGCAAATTGGCGATCAGGTTGAGTGGTATTCAATACCGATCGTGTTTTTTCTCTTTTGCAGTACTCTACTTTGGGGTAACAAGCATTTCGAGCGCAGATTTAGATGGACTTCTTACTGAACTGCTTATCGTGTCTAAAAATAGTCGCATTCACAAATAATGAACTAGGTACCACGACGGTCATTTCATTGGCTTATTTGGAACTAGATTTGACCTCCAATTGTATTCCCAGCTCACTACCGCCCTCTTAATGCATTTGATTTATTAGCCTCACAGATTTATCACCAGCGCGATCGACATAATTATTTTCGGAAGCCGACAAATTGAGAAAGTGAAGGCAATACCCTGTTATCAAAACACGATCATCAGCGACCATCTGAAAATCATATTGATCATATTCTCTATAACGATCGCAATCTTCAGGTATTCGTTAAAATGTGTACCCCTTATAGGAACCGCAGCTAAACTCCACTCAATTTAATTTGTTCTTAGCTATTTGTAATTAGCACTGATCTGACTTTGATCGCTTTCTAAGCCGATCGCCTAAAGTTACCTTCTTACAGTTCTGTCGATTGATTATATGTGTATCCTTGGCATTTCTGCCTTCGTCGAGAATTTATTTTCTCAACTGTTCACTGCAAATAGTTCATCGTTTTCCCGACTGATCCTTTCCAAAACTGCTGGTTGTTTCAAGTTATTCCTCAGATCACTTTTCTAACCATTTTTTTCATCTGATCGTTATTTCAACTTACAATTTTCTCAACTGATCTTTTAACCAACTGATCCTTTCCAAAACTGATAGCTTTTCACAATGATCATTCAGATCACTTCGTTAACTATTTGTTTTCTGAGCTGATCGCTTACTCCATTGATCGTTTGCTTAACAGATCGCTCCCTGAAATGGAAGTTTCTTTAACTGATTGTCTTCTCAAGTTAAAATTTCCTCACCTGATCGCCTTCTTCACTGATGGTTCTCTCAATTTTCTTAGCTAACCACTTTCTCATCTGATCGTTACTCCAAGTTACAATTTTCTTAACTGATCGTCTGACCAACTGACCATTCCCATAAGTGAAAATTGCCTCAACTGATCGATCAACAGGTCCGTTTCCTCAAATGATCGTTTCTTCAACTGATCGTCTAATTTCCTCGATCATTTTCTCAACAGATCGTGTCCGAAGTTAATTGCCCTCTTGACTCTTATCTTGATTTGTTTAACTTGCAGTCTCTACGCCAGATCTTTTCGTCAACCAGCAAAGGTGTATTTAAGAGCCTTCAAACTAGAAACAGAGGTGGTAACTGGTAACATATTCATTTCTGGCTCAAATACTCCAGTTTTTTTGTTCCCATACATTCTCCCCATCAGCATTCTTTGCCTACCTTTTTAAAGCAGAAAATCGTTTAAATTCACTGCGGACTAGTTGACGGAAGATGTTCTCTTATTTATCCAATGTTCCAATTCCACACGGATGTAATATCAGTAGTCAGTTCCCTCTGCGCCGGATGCAGTATTTGCATCGCAATCTGTATAGAAATAGTAAACATACCAGACAAAAATCAATTTCGTAAAGAAACTTCCCAAAGGATTCTTCTTTGCTCTACTCTTCTTCTGCTCTTAAAAAAAAATATAAAAAACTCTCTGTGGAGTCAACAAAAAATCAGTCTTCGAATTCAAAAGAGGATATGAGCTTTTCAGCGAAAATTCATTGGACTCCTATTTTCCATCGGGGTTTCCTCTGACGGATGGTATATGCTACCCAACAGTGACGTTGATAAAAACATTTAATTGAAAAATTCATTTCGCCGTTAAAAAGGGAAATACCGAGCAAGCTATTCGAACTCGTTCGATGATGTGGCATCTTGAGTAGTTTAGTTAAATATTTGCGAAGAAGCAAAGTATTTCTTTTGCACATTGACAGACGTTTGACAAACTAGTCAAAGTGATTGAGGGCCGTCAACTAGTTAACACGACTAATAGTTGAGTGATTATTTTGAAAATGAACGCGTAGTTTGTTCCTACGTTCTTACGTACGTATGCAGTGACCAGTGAGAGAGAGCCGAAGTGGCGCAATATTTCATGTTAAATTACGCCATGTGTAGAATACTGTACACCGAAGGCCGAGCTTCTGTAAGTTTGCTTTGAATTTATAGATTTGGCTATTTTTTTACACGATGGCAGTATTCCCACTATACGAACCAGGTTTTGATCCCGATTGCTCCAGTCTTTGAAATCGCCTTAAAAAATAAAAAAACCTGCCATTCAGATTAACTACCAACACTCATGACCTCGTTGTCTCAATCAGACCTCCCTAGAGAGTGATATAGATTTCCATTTACTTCAGAACTCAGTAAGGAGCTCTTCTCCCCATCTATACATTCGCGCGCTTATTTATCCCGACGGACAATTTATTTCTCATTAAAAGCATTCGGTTAATTGCCCAACTGAATAGGGATCAGCACATTTGTTTGTATATTAATTAGCTTCAACGAAGTCCTTAAGAGCGCTCCCATTTGTGGAAGACGCAAACAGACATCGGTATGAAACTCCTCCTTTTACAGTAACCGGCAAGCGATGACCAAAGTATATTCAGACGATTAATAAATAATTAGAATGCCTGAAGAAGGATGGTTTAAGTGAGCACAGCTGTCCGTTTGTGCCGTGAATTAAGGTCACTCTGCTATTCTCGAAAGCCCAACGATGATGGAGAAATCGGAATCACTTCACTAAGGAAGCTATCCGTGGTGATGGTGATATAAGCACTCAGTGCCTGAATGCACTTTACTCTTCACTTCATCCCATCTGGAGGAAGTAATTAACTGAAATTAGGATAAAGCAATTATCCATGGTTTAGAGGAGAAAAGCTTAAAATGGATTTATCCGGAGTCCGAGCGCACCATTCTACCAATTGATTTCGAATGAAGTGCGATGAGGTGGAGCACTATGAACTTTGAAATGAAATATGGCGGAAAATTGCTAAGTTGCAGTTGAGGAGTTGAGTCCTTCCGTTTTCTCTGTTGTCAGGTGTGCGGGAATTAATTTTTCATTGAAGCCAATCAAGAGTGACGTTGAAGTGGAAAAATAATTCAGGAGAGTGTTGGTACGTTAGTCAGCACTACACCATTTATTTTGTGGTCTAAAAATATTGCAGCGCCCTACGGCTACAGCAATTGTGGTCAGAAGCTCTACCAGCACTGTAGTGTACGACTTTTCCAGTAGTACTTTGTTTGGCGAAATTAGTATTCGGCGGACCCAGCTTTACCCACGTCAGTAGAGCTCTTAGCTGTTTACATCCAGAGTTTAATTTTGCGAGATGGTCCCCAGGTTTTCCCAAGGACTTAACTACAGGGGCCCTATTATTAGACTCGATTCTAAAGTGAAACTGTTCGAATTCGCAAAATCGCAACTCTGTAATTGTTGAGAAATATTACATTTTTTCTTACTGATTTGTTGTTAATTTCAATTTATTTTTGTTATTCATTTATTGTTTATTAATTAGCTATTTGTTAAAATTTCTGTAAAAACTATCTTTTGCCTCACTGCACTTAGTACAACCAATGTCTGAGATTTTCTCTTGTCGCAACAACACTCTACGCACTACACGAACAATTCGCATGGCACACACAGTTGCTTTGCAAATTGTCTTTGTGTTCCCCTTTGTGCTGTTGTTCGTCGTTGTGCTGCCGCGTTTGAAATAAGAGGAAATTTTTCACTTGGATTTGAGTCGCAGCACGCACAATTTCGTCTAAAATCTGGTATCGTATAACTAAAATAAAGATTATAATTAATTTATTGAATTTGCCTTTGACTGCTAGAGGAAACTCTAAAGAAAATCGTTGAAATCATCGCTTAATGTTTCTTCTAAACCGATCCATTCGTCACCAGTAATTCTATAAGTAAGTTATGAAAGCGAAGTTCGAACAGCTCTAGTACTGCCAACTGTTTTTGTTTTCTTGGTACAAAATTGGTAGTTACCTTTTCCGAAAGTTGATGTCAAATTCGTTCGAATTCGCAAATAATCATTTTACATCAAATGTGCTTGCGGAGAAGGTCGATTTATGAAGTTTTTTTTCTCAGAATGTAAGTAAATTCATTTTATAAATTAATAATTCATGAATGTTTGTTTTTTTTTTGTCCCAGGGAATCATTTAAAAGTCAAAACACAAAAGTGTCACCGTTTGGAAAATGGGTATTTGGTATTTAAAAACAGCCTTTATAATGTTGGGAACAGAAGTTTGTTTTTTTCGAATACTTAGTTCTGTTGAAATGTTGTTCAAGAAGGAGTACATAAAGGCATCTTTCGAAAGGCGGTATCTAACAAAGCTGAAATAAAGTAATTTTATTGGAATAAAAATGCCTTTAAATAAACACTCAATAGAAAAACCTTTTCTCGCTGAGCTCCATTATATAAGATTTATCTCTAATCCGCCTTCGTTCAACTTGTTGAACTTGTTCCCGATTTCTTTCAGACTCCAACCAAATTGCGACACTGTCCATGTTTAAAAATTATTATTTGTTTCACGATACATTTTTTGGAATATCCCAATTATAATGCGAGACTCGTTTGGGTTATGTCAAACATAATGCGAGAATCGTTCGAAAATCGCAAATTTTTTGGCAAATAGTTTGGCATTTCCGGCATTCGATTCTATACTTTCATAGAGAGTACCATTTGAAAGTAGAATCGCAAATATCTTTCGAATAGAATCAATAGTAGAATCGAGTTTCATAGTAGGGCCCCAGGAGTAGAATTCTACTGTTTTCTTAATTTTTTCGTTTATGTTTATTTTCCGGTTTTGTTTCATGGCTAAGTATTTTGCATTCCCCGAGAATCTCAGTATCATCTTGTATACTGCCAACAGAAGCTGCTTTGCTTCAGATGACAGTCGAGGCGTCGTACGTAAGGTCTGCTCGTGCCAACATCTAGTTCGCATGGAATTTGATTTCGAGTAATAAGGACCCCAGCTTTTGTAAGCTACCTCTGAGGTAAAGAGTCGCTCTCACTGACCTACTTCAGTATAACCCCTCAGAGATAGCGATTTACAAGAGCAACTCCACATCGACTGTCCCCAATCCAAAGCTCTAAACGGCAACAAACCTAATTTTATTCAAAAATTCACAACCCTCCTGCCCCAGTTGATCGAACAATATACGAACAATTAGCAACCATGACAGAGTAGCTTCTAAAGGATGTACCATACCCACACGTCCCTCTAATTGAGTGCTTGTTTTCAAAGTATTATCCCATAATTAGGGTGAAATCAATGCGTGCATTGTCCCCGAATAGGGTATTGTTACAAAACAATGCGCGCCGTACATCGCTTCCATTTAAGCTAATGAAGCGGCCGCATTTACTAATTCAAATGCGAGTTGATGGTAATGGAACTCCCTTAAGGTACACATTTTTTAGTTACCATCTATACACAGGATGCCGGAGCCCATATTGACAATGGCTACTCATTGTCCCAGCCAACAATGGATGCTAAGTGATGAGGGTATTGGTAGTCCGTGTGGCTAATCTTTCTCGGAAAGTGAATTCCGAGACTTTTATCGATACCCCTGAAAGTTTAGAACAGCATGACAAGCATGTATTTTTCGTTTGAATGGCATGTTCTATGCAGATAAGATATTTGGCTCTGTATGTGTTTATAACATTGAAGTCGGAGAATTCCATCTTTGGCAACCCGTTTGATCACCCAAAGGCTTTTGCAGAGAGCGCTTGCAAACAGAGAGATTCAATTGAATTTCAAACCGACTGTGTACTGGATGGGGTCGGGGGATGAATCACAATTCGTAATCCGTATTGTTTACGGAGTCAGAACAAGACTTTTTGCTTACCAGCACTTTTTGGTTACCATCACCCACATGGTTTGGATAGAATTTTATGTGCAAGTTTGTTGGGCAAAGGCAGACAGGCGGTCGAGAAGGAGGAAGCTTCCGAGATGGTTATTAATCGTGGCTACAATTGGCATGATCGACTGCATGAGGCTATCATGCTTCCGTTGAATTTGCTAAAAATATTTCCAAGTGGAGTAGCATACGCCACTTGACTTGGAGGCTGTGGGTCTTACTTATGTGGCTCGGTCTTCTATAGCGTTGGATGTTCGCAATCGCTTGCATAATCAACAGATTAAGCAATAGATAAGGTAGCTAATACGGGTTCTTCTTTTGCTCGAAAATTTTGCTGATGCAAAGGGGGCATCCAGTTGCTTTTGACAGCTTTTATGCAGGACTGGAGATTTTTTGACAAAAAGTCGGTCATTATTCTCAGTACCTACTTGCGCAAACATCTCCTCGGTAAAATAAGATGCCGTCTTAATGTGGAGTTGCCAGGCACGTTAATTAAATGTTTTCCACCCCACATAAAAAAACCTGAATTTGTATTTATGAAGTGACATTTAACACCATTTTAATCACTAAATAAAGATGTCACTAACTATTCTTTTTATTATTACAATTTTGTAAAAATAGCTTAAGCTACAATTACATATTATTGTGATAAGAATAATGAAATAAATAAATAAATAACTTATTTGACGTTGAATTAAGAGCTCCAAGAATTTCATGCTTTCCAATCCAGAAACCTCTTCTTCTGAAGCCTATTTATTTTAGAATGTCTATACTAATTCCTTGCATACATTCATTAATAAAAAATCTTACGGCCAGATTCATGGTCAACGAAGACGTTCTACCATCGTTTCAAGCCCTTCTCCAAGGTTTTGCTGCAGTTGAGCGAGCGAACGAAATGGAGAAGCTAACATGTTACTTTGATAATGCAATTTAGTTTGAAAGCTGAGTACGTTCTTTGGTGCAAAAAAATGATGGTCGAGTACATGTATGTATGTGACAAGACACTTTGTAGGCATAAACTTCGTGCTTACGGCTTTGTCCACGCTTCCAGTGACCACAGCTAGTGTTGAAAGAACCTTTTCAACTATGAAATTGATTAAAACAGTGTCCCAAAGCGTTATGGGGAATGCAAGACTAAGCTCACTTGCAATGCCCTTTTAAAATCCCACGATACTTCTTTGCGTCAAAATTCAATTTTTAAAAGTTAAATTTGTATTACACGGAAAGAAAATCACGTTAAATTAACCTTTAGTATACAAATCGCAGCTCTGTTCAATGTATATTAATGTGGATCCAGAGAATGTGATTGATCTCATGTAAAAAAAAACCAGGACGTCTGCTTTTAAAAAAGGTGTGTAATTAAATAATTTAGGTATGTTCCTTTAAGTAGGTATATAAGATTTAAAAACTAATAAAAATCTGTGAATTGGAGTATATATACGGGGTATTCACGATCCGATGCAACTGGCTGCGAAGGTGCGAAGGTTTGCAACTCTTTTTCGCACTACAAAAACAAAATATACTCACTAAAATTTCGCTACACTTTTGCAACCGAAAAATGCAACCGAGTAAAGTGCAGCCTTGTAAAGTTGACAATTCGCTAATTCCTGTGTGTAGCTATCGGAAAAAAATAAAGAGAGTGCAATAAAACGTAAGCGCCACCGAAGGAAAAAACCAGTCAAAAAATGGACAGGAAAAAAAAATTCTTCGTCTTTACTCTCTCCATTATCTAAAATATTTTTTCTTTTTTGCTTTTTTCGACATACCTAATAAAGAATTAAAAGCAAATTTTTCAGTTTCAGAACATAATGTCAATTGTCAAACTGGATCTGTCATTTGTTTCAGTTTCGCAAGTGATGAGAAAAAGATCATCTGACAAAAAAAAAATGAAATTTCGCAATTTTACTACGCCTTTTACACCGAATCGCGATAGGCTTATATTTTTTTTGCTAAGGAAGCAAGCCCCCCCGTATACAAAATCCTGGCTACGGCACTGCAGTTGGCATATACTGTTTGAGTTTATATCGCTACTATTCTTTGCTTCATGCTGTAAGCGGAATTATTATGACTCGCCAATTTTAATAGAACATACCCAGTTCTTAAGTAGTTGGTAACTCTATAGCACTGTCATTTGGCAGCTCGGGCATACGAGTAGTGTGTTCGAGATTGTTTATATCAATATCGGCGCGCGGCCACGTAAGACGTATGTCCGAGTTCGCTCGTAAAGGAAGCTAGGTATTGTCGATAATATCAGTTTATAATGCTAAGAATGCGTAACCTGAAAGACCGCACACTGGCATTGATAACACAGTTTTGCCTTGTCTATAGTTTTTGATCACAATTCCCCTGCCAGTGAATAGTGTTGGACCCTGAAGTTTCAAAGCTATCTATACTGAGAATGAGATTTTTATTGGAAGACTCGCCAAATGGCGGGCTAAACCTGAAACTTCTGAGAATCTGAGAAGACTCCCAGTCAATCTCTACTGTCCGTCAAGAATCCATCTGTCACCTTTGAATGGAAGTGATCCGTCTTTATTTAGGGTTTTGTTTCATTCCATTTGTTGGCATATGAAGGTCGTTTATTTTGAGCTCCAACTATCACTTTTGGCACAAAACTCGTGATTGATAGTGTTTCTAAAATGAAAATAATCAACAAAACGAATATGACTGCTGTCTAGGAAGCACCTTCAAAATATAAAGGTCACCTTTCAATTACAATTTGGGAATCACTTGCCAACAATGTAGAACTATAACCCAAACTCAGTCTCAGTCACATACACCGGTAGACCCTTGCCACATAAAACAAAGTAAATACAATCAACAAAAAAAAAAAATACCAAGTTACATCAGATGTTTCCACACCATACGAGTACCTACCGCACAATCTGTCACATGTATCTCTGTCCCTTTGTATAAATAAATCTAAAACCCTCATCAATTGAACGAGACGTTTCAATTCACCATCTGCCAATATTAATGCCACATTTCCTTACATCTCTTTTACATGGCAACAAATGGCTCCAAAAAGGAGGCAATAGCATTACCAAAACTGAGTGAGAAAGTGAATCCTTTTTTCTTAGGAAGAACAACAACTTCAACAACTGTAAGGGCTATTACAAATTTGAAATTCAAAATGACAGCAGTCGAATGTCTATGGACCCATATATTCTAAAGCTGGAGCTAGTTGCCACACACTTTGTGTGGCCATGTTGCATATACTTTCGGAGAATTTAATCGGAAGAAGTCAACTATGTTGCCACGCGGGTCATTGCGGTGGTATTTGTGCCATCGACAGACTGAATTCAATTTGATTTCGAAGCGATATGACACTACAGAGGTGGCAGCTGGCACCTGGGTGAATGCGGAGTGACTGGGTGACTTGTGTGGGCCGTTAGATCCCTCCTCTGTGTGTATGTTTCTGTGTCGTTTTAATAAGTTCTGAATCCGGATGTAATATAAAAGCCCGTGAATGTGGATTGAAAATTGATGTAATGGCCCAGAGTGGGGTAACTGAATTATCAGTGAGGTGTAATTAACCAATCAGCGGGTGGATTTTTGTAGACAAATTTTAGCAATTCTGGAAAGATTTCATGCAACCAGTATGCACAGGGGTGGCTGTGGGTCGTTTTGGGCCTCTTCCTTGTCGGAAGGGGCGATTGCACTGACATTCAAGCAAATGACGTGCTAATTCTTTTTTTTTTAATATTTTTTTATGCGATATGTTTAGTGAGAACTGTGTGCTTATGATCCTAACAACCTTTCAAAGGAATAATTGGAATGCTTTGGTCTTAGCTATTATTTTTGTGTAGGAGTTTTAAGACTGCAATTGGTGGCAATTTTTCGCATAGGTTCCAATTGCCCGTTGAGTTTAAGTACTTTAAACTTTTAAACACTATTCACAGGCGAATTGTGAAAAAATCAATTTATCTGCATTTATGAATTAAAAATTGCTATTTGTTTTACCACAAAAACATTGAGCATTAGCAATAAACATTTTTAGTCTCGTCTCTAAATTTTCGTACTTCACTGTGGCTTTAGTTTTCATACAAATTTTGCAATTGTGAGCTTTTGTAAATTTAAAGTCGAGACTAAAAATTGGTTATTATTAGTAGGTACGGCACATTATATTTAATTATTCTAACATCTAATCTTAAAAAAAAAAATAGAGTTGTGATTGATTTAAATATCGAATAAACTGAAATTTCTTGCCACGAACTGTCAAACTTTATTCCCAATCCACATAATTACAGTCGCGGTCCACAAACCCACGAATGAAAAATTCGTTCGAACTTAACCTTTAAAAATTTAACTGAATCACGAGTACCTGCGACCAAAAAAAATGTTCATATGAATGAAATGTCAGAAACTACGAATATTCGCTTTTTCGGAATTCGCTCTCAGATGATTAGTCCCATAAACCTTCGTCGTAAAAATAAAAGTTACACAAGAAAACGGTTGATCCCTGGATACAGTGCGCCCTTATTTTATTTTTTATCCGCGATGCTAATAATCATTTTCAGTGTACAAGCAACATTTTTCGAACTCTAATTTTTCTATAAAAAATTTAAATTTGTAACCTAAAAAATATTTAGTGCGAAGTTTAAGACTGATTATTATTAAGGACCTTGTATCTTACATTCGACTTCCAGATCAGTGTGTGCAAGTAACCTATCCTTACAAATGAATAGGAATAGAAAGTGGTGAATATTTTGTCTCACGTTTGGAACGTCTTTCAAGCTCAACATTATTTGTTTTCTGTTCCCCACTGTCTATCGCACTTCGGTGTGCATGCGGCCTAAGACAAACAGAAAATTTGGTGTTCAGTTTCGTATTTATTAGTTACTTGGATATATGGGTCAAACCTCCTGGAAGTAACATTTTAATTGGTAGAGACTTAGGACAATACCACGCCGATTCGAAGGTCCTTTTCGAAATATGTTTTACGGAGACTAGATTTTTGTACGAGTATTTCCATAGAAAACCAATATGCGCACACACCAAGCGAAACAGAATGTAACAAAACAAAACGTTTTGTTTTCTTGTTTCGTTTGGTGTGCGTTAAAATAAAACAAAATGGAATTTTCGACTTGCTTTTAGTATTGTTCAACATGTGGTCGGACTCAGACGATGAAGTTGTGCCAATCTTATACACAATTTTTGAAGCAATTGAGGAAAAGGACGCAAATAGCAGAGAGTGGTGGGTGCATCCATATAATCTAAAACGAAATGCTGAGGATGTCTAATAAAATTAATAACTTATCCTGAAAAATTGAATAGACCATCACCAGAATGCGGATTGAAACTTTTGATTTTTGAATTTGAATAAAGCTGTAAAGTGCAACGAAAGATGAAAATAAAAACAGGTCAGCTAACGGCAACGAAACATGTTTTTCTGTTTTGCTTTGGTTTTTATGTTTCGTTTCATTTGGTGTGTGTTGCGCCATAAGAAAGTAGGCAATTATCGTCAACGACGCTGGTTCGAAACAGTTTTGTTGCATTCGGTGTGTGTTGCTCGTATACAATGGCATATATTTTCGACAACCACCACCATTGTTGATTCATAAGAAACAATGTTCTCTTGTTTCACGAAACAAAAAACCACGTTTTGCTTTATCCGGTGTGTTTTCAGCCTTATACTCATTTCCAAAGGATTTCCAAAGGATAGGCTGCGATTACAGGAATTAGATATTCATCAGCTCAATACTTCGCCCATTACACGGGTGGTTCGAAGAAAATCGAACTTGTTAATGGCCGGTTTAAAGAAGGTGGGACTCGTTATTAATCAATTTAAAGTTGGGACATTGTAGCAGGCAATCTACTCAAAAAGCATTCTCCTAACCGATAATTTAATTGGATTATGTTGAACTATATTGGGGTACCGAAAACTTGTTGAGTATATTGGTTCATAATGTCCTCCGGCGGACTCTATCATTGCACAAGACCCAACAACACAAAGTGGACTGGATGTAGATAAGAATTCAAATTGATTTTAGATCAAAGTTCTACTTAACATAAAGACACCCTGTCGCCCGTATGTACTGGCACGGCATGATGGCAGACGCTTTTAATACCCAAAGGGGGGGAACGAGAAAGAAACCTAAAACCGTAAAAAAAGGTTTTGCAATCGCTCGATCTAATAATGGCGTTGAAAATAATACCACTAGGCAAACGAAGAAGTTAGCAAGTCGAAAGACGGCTTTTTCCCTTTTGCAAAGCCAGCCGAATAGGGTATTAAAGTCAATGGAGGAAACAATACGAGAATGAGTAGTACTGCCCTGCCATGTTGAGTCTGTTGTCTAGAGAACATGGCGTGTCATAAAAGGGTTGATTCCAGTCGCAACGTGGTGATTGCTTAAATTATCTGAAAAAACTGTGATTACTGTTTTGCAGCGAGTTTCTTGTGTACAGTCCCTGAAAGTAGGGTGTATTTCGAATGAGGTCAATGGAGTTATGCTTCTTTTTTTTTGAGGGGTTTCATATTTCTATGACTGAATTTAATCGCCGAGTACGATGATGTCGTGCAAAAAGTTATAACACTTTCGCGATTCACTTGATAAGTATGGCGAATTCAGATGTGCGGTGCCACGTCACTGCCAAACCAGGTCGAATCTACCACTGGCCGGGATAGGGACTTTCGTGTGTGTAATCGGAAATTTCGTAAAATTTTCTCAAGGATTAGACGCCACAGAGACAACCTTTACTCAGTTTTGAGGAACACTATAGACTGGGGTTTTTGCGAAGAAACTGGAGATCGTGCAGGCTGGAGACCCTTGTTGGTTGGTGCCCAGGTCCACTCCGGACTGTAGCGCCACCTTAAGTAAGTATGGGTGAAATGTCAATTAATTGGCTTTAGCAGAAATGACAATAGGGGTCATCTCATCTCTTCGACAGTCAAGCGAATCCATGTACAGCTCATCTACGATGCATGGTGGATGAAATCACCTTACATTTTTGCACTGGATTGGCGAGATTTGGACCCTTAATACGCTGGATGATTTAAAAAATTATATGCTAAAACCCAGATAGTAATAGTGGACCGAATTTCCGATGGGACGAATTACGACAAACAAATGAAAGAGTGCAAGTGATGGAATTTGTTTTTATTTCGAACCTAAAGTCCACATGATTCCATGAAGTGATGCGGACTAGTTGTTAAACTAAAGTTGGTTTATTTCGTAGATGAGTCGCATTAATATGCGTCAGTTGTATGGTTTAGATCAACTGCATAAAGATGGCCGTGGATGAGTTGTCTTTTTTTTCAGATGAAATGTAATGCTATTTTTATTTAAATTTAAATAAAAGAAGAAATAAAAGAAGCCGCATAAATATAAATAAAGAAGTCTTGTGCTTGTAGAAAGAATTATCGATTCAGCGTGGCCTTGAAAACGTCCTTTTTTTTGCTTCAAAAGTAGGAAACTTTGCATTCGACAAAGTGATAAACAGGCAACTCTACTTAAGTCAGATTTCGAGAACAATTCTTTTGGAAATTTTTGTAAACCTCCGAGAAGCATTTTGGCTATTTATTTTTTTGCCACGCCTACTTTTCGAGGGCGTTTTCGACCAATATACAAATTGAAACAACAACGTACAAAAGAAGTCAAATTGCAGGGCAGATTGTACATATAAACGGGATATTCCGGGCGATTAAACCAGCGCTGCCGGAGTGAAATGTTATAAGGTAGTACTGCAGCCAAAAATGGGGATTTTTTTGAAAAAAATTGTAGTACAGACCTTTTTAAATCTTCAAAAATAAATGTGGGTACAAAATTGATTTTTTTAACTCTATTTTAAAAAAAAATAAAGCATAAGTAAATAAATTATTAATTCTAATTGTTTACAAAAGTATGTTAATAAATATCTTTCCAATTATAAAAAATCTGTATGGCAGATAAATTTTTGATTTTTTATGTCTTTCTGTATGCTGTTTGTTGTTTGTAAGTTTCATATTACAAGACGAACAGAATGGCTTTTTGTCTATTTCCTTAAGAAACGCCAAATCACTCAATGATCCTCCACGGAACATTTGCGTGCGATTTTTGCTTTTGTTTTGAAGATATGGTAGGTGTATCAACTCATCAGCATCAGAAATACCTACCACATTTTTACATTACTGAATGCCATTGGTTAGTTATTATATATTGTTAAAAGGCGAATAATTCGATATGTTTGGTCAATAGATATATCTACAGGAGATTTTTTAAATATAAGAAACATATAACCACAAACATGGTTATGTATTTACCTCTTTTCGATGTCATTGTACATTTTTCCTAAAGAACTTATAAAGCTTTGGTCAAAGTGTTTTTATTTTTAAACACCCATTCTGCATTGACAATTCGGCAAGTAACAGAAAATCGGCAGAAGTTGGGGGTCTCAGTATGATTTGTCTATGCACCAAACGACAATCTCAGATCACAATAAAATAATTACCGAACTTACAGATGAAAATTGCATGAAGCCAATGCAATGAAGATGAAAAACAAAAACAAGTTAGAAAGAGGTTAATTCTCTTTTTGACGACAGTTTGGAACACTTTTATCTTCCCGCCAAATTTGCACTAAATTTAAAGTGAATTAAAATTAAATTTATTAAGGTTGAAATAACACTTTGCTGCAAGTATAAAACATTTTAGGTATTTTAAGAAAATGGGAGTACGAATGTGTTGCAGGGAGTATGGAGGTGTGGAAAGTAGTACAATACTTCTATGGGAGTACTTTCGGCAACACTGGATTAAACTGCCTCTGCCTCTCTTATAAAGGCAGCAAATGTCGACTTTAGGAAAAGCTCTGCGACAAATACGTCGAAGCGATTTAAGTCTTCCACGCAGAACAGCCGCGCTTGGAAGCGCGTGGTTGGAACCACATTTTAAAATGTTCTGTAATTTCCTTTAATCAATACTCCGAACACGATTTTATTTCAAATTAGGACTTGATATAGCAAATGCAATTGCAAATAACCACAAACAAATAAATTTTCCAATCAAAGCCTCCCTTTGACTTAAAATCTCCATAGGCAGTAGGTGCAGGTTATGTAACAACAGAACGACTCAAACAATGTCTTGTATAGGGTAGCCATCTACAAAAGACCGACGGGCACATCCGTGGGGCATCCAATGGCAATTACATCAGCAGAATGCACACAAAATTGAAGCAATTTGTTCAAAATTACAAGACCAAAATGCCTTCATCACTGCTCAAAAATGTATACACTTATTCCCTTGTAACAGGGTAAGATACAACGCAAGGATTATGAAGGATGCACATAGCGGCAACTTCCCCCATTCAACTATTTGCATTTTAATATTTTATCACTCACCCCCTTTAAGGCGAAGACGATGAAAGACAGCAACACAAGAAGTTGCAAGCAGCCCTCCTGCAGGAAATGTCGACGCTGACGACGAAGACGAAAACGACGACAACGATGCGATGCTCGAATTTGTTGGCGAAATTTTCTTGAGGATTTACTCATTAGCGATGTCTGTCGTTGTAATTTCATGCTTTCAATTAAAAATGAAATAAAATAAAATACCCAAAGTTTTTATTGAAAGACAAAGTAGTACGGAGACTTTGGGACGTCCCCCTCATGCGGGTGGGCCGGATCCTTATGTTGTGCTATCTATCCTCTTGGTAGAATGAAAATTTAAATCGGTGTCGTTCGTCGCTCGTACTCCAGCTACAACTGAAATATTTTTCAATTAAAATAGTTTCAGATGTCTTTGATGTTCGGCAAAAGGAATAACTTAGACAATGTTGAGCAAAGAGATATTTGTATCCCGATTTGGGACATGTGCAAGCGCCTAATCAAAGCGTGAAGACTCATTTTGAAGTTTCCGTATTTTATTTGTATTTAATAGAGATGAGTTTTCAAACAGATGCGTGTTAGATGGGCTGGTGTTAGAAAGTCCCCCGACAGAGAGACAAAGCTGGGAAAAACCTCTGAGACGCCATATTAACTTCGAAGAAAAAGTATGGCTGAGTAAACGGAAACCTGTGGTACTCCACAGACAAATGGAATTAGACGACGCCTTCGTAAAATTGGAACGGCACTTACATTGGTAGAAGGTGCAGAGTGAATGGACATCAACGCTTAGGCTCGGGGAGTCTTCAATTTCAAGTCGCAGTCCTTTCGACTTGAAATTGCAGTAGAAGCAGAAGCAGTCACCTTAAGTTTAAGCGCAAGAATCGGAAGGCCAACTAGTCTGCTTTGGAAACATGGTAAAAAATGTAAGGGCGACTTGAAAATTGCATAATAAAACTAGGGCTCGAATTGCCTCTTCCGTGAACGAGAAATATGTGACGGAGTTTGTTTTTGTTGAATGATTCCGTGTAGCTCGTTCGCTGATGTGGCGATTCGACCCCAGGTTCACTAAACTCTGTATCCCAATTAATTTTCTTCTGTCGGAGAAATGTCAAAGATAAGTCCTTTGTGCGATTTTTGAGTCTTCATCCTTCAATGTCATCCGGTCATTTAGAACCAACAAACAATCTTCTTCCATTCAGAGAGTAATGTTCGTCAGAACTACCCTGTCAGCTATGGCCTATATCCGAATCCAGCTAATAAAATCTCCCAACAGAATTTGTCCGCATCCTAAAATATTCTTTTGTAGCTCAACAATGCCCATTGAATGTGCGGTGTCAATCCGAGTCTAAGAAATCCTTTTTCATATCAAAATCGAGCCATTCTCGCACCATGTCCGACAAGTACAAAGGAAGTCCATGCTGAGCGAGACAATTTTACAAAAGAAAAACGGTTCAGATGAATAATTCAAAATCCCCTTTCGTATTAGCATACCGCAACAAACAGGAAAAACCATCACTTCTTGCCGCATCCTTTTGACCAAGTTTATATACGTTTGAATGAGCAGAGAGTCAGTAAAACTAGGCCACAAAATGAAGATCATAAAATTGCGAACAGAAAGGATAGCATATTTCGCGTGGCATTACAGGATGAGAATGGAGGAGAGAAATTCACAATTGCGTGTGAAATAGGGACAGGAGCTCCGGCTAGCAATAAAAATGACTAAAGCAGAACTTCAGGAAATGCCAATGAAATTGCAAGATCTGTGGGTGACGTACAAATAAGGGAATTTTAAGGTGAAGGGGATGTGAATAATTTCCGAATTCTCGCAGCAATACAAAGCGAAATTAGCCATTGGATGGTTAAATGAAGGCGTTTGTGCTGACGGGGTCCTTGCTGTGGAATTACTTAAGTATTTATTTATAGGAAAAGTCAACAACAATTTGAATGCTGTTTCTCTGGCATAGTTAACAGAATATCGGATGATAACGAGATTAGGGGATACAACTTCGTGTTGCAACTCAAAAAATATTGCTGATATTGAAAGTCGAAAAATACTGCGTGGTGGATGAAGGATCAAAGAACTTACCTTCCACGACGGATATAAGAAAAAGGGGTTGGGGTCAAAATTCTGGATGGGACAAAATTGTTTTAACAAAATTCCGCTTTCAAAATTCTGTTTTTCAAAATTCTGCAAACAATAAAAAAAGGTTTGGAAAATGTTCAAAAGCGAGGGAACATTTATTTTCCTAATTTTAACTACTCTTTTCTTAATTTTTATTTGCAGCTTTTTATTTCCTCCTGGGAGGAAGATAAAAAATGTCGAGGGTATTTTTGAAAAATACGATTTTTCATTATTTTTATTATATAAATACGAAAGTAAACAAAAAAAACCAAACTGCTATTGATATTTTTTAGGAAGACTGAGGAAAAGTCTTTGTCTGTCCACTAAACCATCAATCGCAGCGTAACATTAATTGCAACGAACCTCCTAGGAAAATGGTCTTAGAGTATTCGAAGATCCTACCGAGTCGATTGTCGAAGAAATGTTGATTAAACATCATTTCGACTGTCCTTTTATACTGCCGATATGAAGTATAAAATGAAAACAAATGAAATTATAATAAATAAAGGTTTTAATTTCTGAGTGCTTCATATCTATTTTTTATTTAAATTTCGCATTATTTTTTTATTTTTATTTCAATAGATATTGTTTTTTCTTATTCAAATGTTTTGTCAATATTCAATCTATTTTTTCTTGTTTCTTTCTAATTTTAACTTTATTTTTATTTTAAAATTAAAAGTACCTAAATAATTTTTAATGTTTTATAAATAACATTTTTTTTTTATATCTGCTTTTTTTGTTAGTTGGAAAAAAACAGAATAAGCAGAATTTTATTGCTTTAAATTCGAAAATCACAATTTGTAAAGCATAGTTTCGCTAAGCAGAATTTTTGTGTGAGGAGACAGAATTTTTCAAAGCAGAATTTCGACCGGATCCCAAGAAAAAGTTATAGGAAACATTTTGTTTTTAGATTTTAGAGGTTTCTTATACCCGTCGTGGACTGTATTATGAGAGGGATGCGTTGCTTTTTTGTAATCCTTTCTGGCAGAGTCTCAAGACCCATGGCTCCAACTTTTTTTTAAAAATTATGAAATGGCACTATTTTCAATTAAAGTAAAACTTTATTCTTAATTGTAATTTTTTAACGCAAACAAAATTAAAAAAGAAAAACCTTTTCTGCAATGAATACATTTGTGTGTTTTTTTTTTAATACATAAATGATTTTTTTCTGGCATTTTTGTTTTGTGCTATAAAAGAGATTTATAAGTATTTGGCTTTTTTGAAATTTTCAACTGCAACGCTGCTTTCTGGTAATTTGCACGCAGTTTCAACTTGAGTTCACTGGTCTGTCTACGACTGCCTCAATCGAAAGTTGTGACGATAGCACAGCCGCTCGTTACTGTAGCCGAAGTAAATTCGCATCTCTCTCTTTCTTTCTACCAATCTTTCCCCGCCCTACGAGCACTCAAGCCACATCAGAAGTTCGTTGGTTTATGAAGCCCTACAATTTTTTAAAGGTTGCATAGGTCCTATCAAAAATCATCAAGTCGTCTTAATTCCAGCTCTTCCAGTGGTGCCCTCTTCCCCCCAAAACTTGTATCTCAAAGGCTCAAAAAGCTGTGAAAAACTCTTTTATTGATTCCATTGGCAAAGATTTCGTCACAAAATTAAGAAAGTCACATCCCCCCCAGGAAAATTTCGGCATACGCTACTGAACTCTTTTGTACCAACTACCTACCTAACAAAATTAAGAAAAAAACGGTCCAATGAAGTACGAAGTACGGTCCCGTTAGCAAAATCGATCTTCCCTCGTGTGAAATATGCTCACAATTTGAGCACCAATCTGTTTACTATGAACCTATCATGGCTCAAGCGTCCCTTTGACAGCCTCAATAAGGATGCCATAAACTATAAGATGTCACAAATTTTTGCACGAAATAAAAAAAGAAAAGTCAACTACAAACTAACCCCCCACCCCCCACACGACACTTCCATTTCGAACTGCTCCATCTCTTGCAACAGCAAATTACCCTAGATTTCATGCCTCAGCTACTGAATAGAAATCGTCCTTCCTTAATACTGAAGCTAAATAGCACACTCATCCCAAAAAAGAAACTCTCCATCTTTCCGTTCCTTCTAGTTGAAACATCCTACCTCTCGTCTCGCCCCAAGCAAATTACAGAGCAAGTTGGTTGAAAAACTCTTAGCCTTGACATCATACAGCGTTCACACACCGATGAAGCATGACATCCACACACACGCACACACGTACATCCCAAAACCTTATTTATCCACTTAACGGTCGGGCCAGAGTAGTTGATTTATGTATATCCTCCACCCGCCATCTACGGGTGTCGCCTCTGTCTCTTTGTACCACACATAGAACCCGCAAAAACCCAATTATGCTTCTCTATTTGCTGACTTGATATTTTCTCTTTCTCCCACCGAAAATGCAATCCTCCAGCTTTTGTGTCCTTCTTGAATGATGGTAGGTACTCCTGCAGTGTTCTGTATACTTCCATTCATGCCGAAAGTAGACAAATATTTTTTTTTTTTTTCTCTTGTTTTTCACTTTGAAAGGGAGACCACTCCTGAGCCGGAGATAGAAATAGATCTCATGAATTATTTATGAATAATTGAAATAAAGTTTTCGAGAAGTTTTGGGGGTTTTCAAACTGTAAACTATAAAAGCACCATCACTCACCGGTCCCGCATCAGAACAGGGACTGGAACAAAGTAGAGTATTGGACTCCGTCTGGCGAACGATTTCTCTGGGTTGTCAAGTAAGTTTATGTGTGTGTGCACCCTTGCTGGCTTTAATGATTGAAAGACACTTAATTAAGGCCTTGAGAAATAAACTTGTAAAGATGGAAGACCAACTAAACCAATTGTGTCCCGTTTATGTGGGTGTGGGATGATATTCTTTGATCAAAAGGTCTTCGAAGGCTTGTAAGTGGTTTGGGCAGAGGAGGCGATGTTCCTTGTGGTGCAGGTCAGAGCTCCGTCTTAGGGGAATGTAAGAGAGCAGGCACGAGCAGGGTAGGGGTAGGTACAAATTGGTCTCTTGCGATGACAGGTGGGTGGTCAGACTACTCTTTGTTTACGGAGCCCATTGGGTTTTCTGATTGCCAAGAGGTCCGAATTGTCAATGCAAGGACTACTGAGGTAACAGGGGGAAGGCCCGGTACCTAGATCGTGATCAACTACACCTCAGAGGTCGTTAGAGGGAAAGCTTAACCTCGTACTATGTGCAGTGCCGGCTCCAGCCAAATTAGCGCCCTGTGCAAGATTTACAGATAGCGCCCTTTTTTCATGTTTGCACACATACATAAGTCTTTTCCGGTGCAGGGAAACAACTCCACGGGCAATAACTTCACATGGGAAACAACTTCACATCGAGTGGGAGATAATTTCACTTATTTTATGTGAAGTTCTTACCCATTGAAAGTGAGCAATTACTTCACTTTTTTGCGGGAAATAATTTCTCTTAACACGCGACGACATTTTATGTAGGGGTAGGCTATTCATAATTTTAGCTTAATTGTACCAAAATCCTTATAAATAATTCGATTTGGTTTCTGTTTTCCAGTTAGAATCGAAAAATTCTCAAATCGTTGGTGGGAAATAAACTCACAAAATTTGGGGTGAAGTAATTGCCTATTTTTAGGGGGTAGTAACTTCACGTAAACAAGTGAAACTATTTCCTTCTCAAGGTGAAGTTATTTCCCATGTGAAGTTATTGCCCGTGGAGTTCTTCCCTGCACAGTCTTTTCCACATAACTCTGGAGGTAGACTTTCAATGGGTTTTTTTTTATTGAGCTATTTTTTGTGTTGAGACTTTTCAACTACATTCTTTTGTAAAATGTAAGCGAATGTGCTAGAAATATACCTACATGAACAGGGTGGAATATTTTGATATTATGTAGGTAAGAAATAAACTTGCATAGGTCTAGTGTAATTTTTTTATTTTGCGATATTTTGAGTTAGATTCTTCTTGAAGTTGCAACATTGCAAGTCTCACATCACTTACAAAGAAATAATTCAGCACAGGTGTGATGGGTGTTGTTATATTGGGCTTATTTGAACAAGCTTTTTGTTTAAAATTCATATGGCAGTATTTGTTCGCGCAAGATAAAACTTATTTTTCTTTCCTAGCAATGCGCCCCCAGAAGTTGGCGCCCTGCACATTTGCCCATCTTGCACATATGGTTGCTCCGGCCCTGACTATGTGTTGGGCTAGGAGCCATCTTCCAGTCATGACAGCAACCACATTATGTCGTGCGATCTGAGGAGCGAAAGCGAGTCTTTCGACCTTTTTAGATTAAAATTTGACAGTAAGACTTTCAACATTTTTAGATAAAAATTTGGCGCCTTCAGTCGATCCCCTCGAGACAGGCGAAGTCGTCCCTTTTAAAATTTGAATGGCCACCCAAAAACAAAACTATGACAACACCAGGGCCCTATTTAAGTATAAATGTGGAAGGCAGTTTTGAGACAGTTAAACGAAGGTTCAACACCAAATTGCCACCGCCACGATCTAGAGGCGGCGCTTTACTTCGCCGCCCGATGAAGCCTGTCCGATGAGCGCCTTTCACGGTTAGAACTGATTTTGACTATACCCAAAATGAAGTCAGGTTGTGAACTTGCCTCGGTTCTTGTCATTAGCTCTGAATGGATAAACTAAATGTCCTACTACTTTCGGTAATGACATTGAGAAGCTATTGCCTGACTCCAATCCCAAATCCGAGAGAGGTTTAGTTTGTATTCGCCCCTAATGATGATGACGTTTTCGTTAATGTACTAAACACAATGCGGTCTAGTTGTTCGCCCCAGAGCGGGGGTATACTCAATTTAACCACATTTTGTGGCAGAGGTACTTAGCCATACAAAAAGGGAGTGCTCTCTCATGAACAACTAGTTCAAGGAGTTAATTAAGACACGGAAGGGATAGAAGGCTTTGCGCAGCACATTCAGAGTGATTTTGTAATTGTCCTTACAAATTCAAACTGAAGTGATGTTAGCAAGGAGGCCGTGCCCGGGTAATCAACCTCTATACCCTAATATTTTAAAAGCAAACATCCCCCTAAGCAAAGACAAACTTTAACATTAATCCTTGAGAAAGTACATACACACACTACTTGATGTGTAAACACACGAAGCATTTACGATCCCCAGAAGATGCATTGCGCCAGCGGCAAAGACATCCTTCTTCAGCATTAACTCCTAATCTATCTTCAAAGCTGTACGTACATAGATGTTTGCGTTGGTGGTTTATTCGAGAGGAAAAAGGATCCAAGTGCCAGATTTACAACAGACAACTTGCCGAGCAGTTTTTCGTTTGCCAAAATTCACCATATGAGCATGTTGGAATTTTTACTGCAATTATTCACTAGTTCTTACCCGTTCTTGATGGTACGAGTATATGTATACTCATGTGGGAAGACATTGACCCGGAAAAAAGAAGAAGATAAAAAGGAATGCAAAATCGGGGGAGTTAATTGCATTTGGAGTGCACAAAATATGTGCGCGCACTTGTGTAATGTGAGTTATATCTAAAGGACCTCTTTTCGTGATGAGAATTAGGCAACGCTTGGATTGTAAGTGCTTTTGGTGACTGGTGGGATCATCTTGCACACTCTTGGGCTTGCGGTAAAATTGCATTAAAGTGAATATCGCTCAGGGCTCTGCGGAGATGGGGCTTGCAAACTTGTGGAAAGGTTTTTTGAGCGTGGAGAAATAAAATTAAAAACTACTGCAGATGACAGTTGAAGGAAGCTGAGAATGTTTAACTCACGCACATGGTACGGTCCTATAGAAAGACCTCCAAAAAGCATACATTAACCTTTTGGGGAGGCTTCCAAATTGTGCCTTAAAACAAATCGAAGGCTCTTTACAAATCACACCGGAAGTGTCTGATTCTGTTCTATTTACGAACTCGAATGAGTTGCAGTTTGACAAATTCGGAGAGAAACACTCAACAATGTCAGGAAGGTTGCCTTTCAAGATTGAACATTTTTTTGGGCGTAATAAAGAAAAAGGTCATTATTGCGGTTTAAAGCTTTAAAGACCTTTTTTCATTAGTGTCTCCCGTCTTTTCTCTCCCTAACGCCTGCGCTGCAAACACCGCATAATATAACCTAAAAACGCTCAGCAACCGGCGCCCCCTACTCCATTCAGCAGTTGTCTGTCAATAAACCAATGACAGACAAATAAAAACAGAGACAAAAAGTACCAGCTACATACTCTGGTGCAACGTTGATTGTATGGATCTTAAATCAATGCTAGTTTACGCAAAAAACTTGTATTTTTGTTCACTACCAACTCCGGTTCTAGGCAGCTCAGACCAATGATTGACATCTCAAACTTCTCAGCTATTCATGTACGCATTTTATAAGTAAATTTTATTTAAATTCGGTCAGCCGTTTTTTATCCACAAGCTGGTAAAGCAAGGAAAATGCGTTTTGAAAGGTAAGCACAACTTACTTACTTTCAGGAAACCTTTATCTGAGGACCAAAATCTACCGATTTGTACGAACGTCGGTGAGTTCTAAAAGACGCCGCAGAAAAACCCTCTGATTCATATCACACCAAGGAAGTAGCTTGTTAGAAATGAGTAGACGACTACAACTAACTAACAACTTGCGACAAATTTAACCATAAAAGCGACATTTTTCTATATGCATTTCGAAGGGCTTTATATTTTCGCCTTTCCCTATAGAGAACTATTTAAATAAAAAGAAAACGGTCCTCTCCATGAATCCATTCAGTACCATTTTAACCTAAAAGCCCCCCTTTTCATTTATCCGCTGTTGTTGATGACATCGATCCCATCAACAACAGCTACCTTGTCATAAACAGTGCCATCGAAAAAAATAGCCCACGTGAACGTACTGAATAATTTACTAGAACAGCAATTGACGCGTGTATACCTCGCTCCACGTCTAACTGCAGTTTGTCGTAATCGATCAATTTAGCCGGCAATACGAATAGGTCTGCCCAACCAATCGAATCGAAATCCAAAATGCATTTGAATTATTCAGAGGATAGCATTTCTTCAAATGACTTGAATGAATTTACTGCTTAAATTTACCAGAATCACAAACCGCACCCACATGGGGACAGGTACCTGCACAAGTGCACATGTCATTGCTGGGCGCATTGTCTCAGCCGAAAGACTGTCCAACAGCGAAGGTGGTGCATGTGTATAGGTTTCGCACAGCAAATCCCGGATGTGGAAAAGCCAAGCTCATGTTCCGTGTGCATGTCAATGGCATATTACGAATGATTATCCTTCGTCTGGGAGAGAGCACCGAACGTTGGTGTGCCGCAGTTGAGGCTATAACATGCACAATCTTCTGCTATTGCATGTCCCTTGAAGCAATCTATAAAAGGGTGTAATAGCGTAACATAATCACATGTGTACTGTGCATGCATACACATATACGGACATTATGGTGAGTTTGGATTTTACATTTTTAATGTGTGGTAATCTCCAGCGTTGACACAGTGCAGCAAATGTTTTCGTTTCCTTTAGGAGGGCGATAGGAGTTGCATGGATGCGACCGCACTTTGGATTAAGGTTCAGCATAGTCTTTGGGTGTTTTTGGGGGGGGAATCTAATTCGATTTGGATGGGCGCCTCTTTAACTGCGAAGTTCTATACTTTTGGTGTACTTTTGGTGTACATGTGCGTGGAAGTCAGTGCCGGATTAAGCCAGCGCGGGGCCTGTAGCAAATTCCATCAAGGGGCCCTTGGATTTCTTTAGGTTATCAAGTTTATGAACAATTTTTCACTGCCTACCAAAAGAGAACTTTAAATTCGATTTCTTATTTCTTTTCCTAAGGGCATATATGTATTATATTTAATACACTTTTTTTTTATATGTGTAAGTGTATCCTTTATTAGTGCTTTTATCCAATATTCGAAAGTTTCGGTTAGAATGTTTTACAGGTTCTGTGTATAATGATAACGAAAACGATATACGAGTAAATGTTTTTGTAACTTTTGCATCTTACAAGAATTTTTAGTGAAATTGTTGATCATTTCGGAAATGTGTTTAAAGTACATAATTGGAATTGAATGCTCATGATGATGAAAGTTCATTATTATGCAGATAAACAAGTTCAAAATCAAATTGAGGGCTTTTAGTGAACTTACAATTTGATTTCTTTAAAAATGAAAGCATTAATGATCGCAAATAAAGTTAGAGAACTTAATTGGTTTGACAAAGTACAGTTCTTCAATTGTTAAGCTAAGAATTGAGTAAGTGCAACAGAAAATTTGTTGTTCGAGAGTTTTTGAAGTACTTACCTATTGTTATTGTTAAATTCGTGTGGAAAACGAATGACGGTATCATTTTAAGAAATTGAATTGCTCATGTATTTTGGATAAAATTGTTTTACGCGTTTTTATGTACAAAACCAATTAAATTAAGTTGGCTATAATTACCTTTAAAATACAATTTTGTCCACATATCGGATACATCGTTTTCGAGAAAAATCAAAATTTTGAAATCGCCGTGCAAAATGAAAAATGGTTCCGAACTTTAAGCCCACAAAGTCTCAAAACGAAGTTTGAAACAAATGCGCCCAGCTGTAGGCCTCAGAAGTTGACGGAATTATGACGGAATTGCGTGATATTACACAAAATTCCTAAGCATCTCGAAATCATTCGAAATTTTGTACGAAAACGATATCTTTCTCCTATTCGTATACGAAAATAAAAAAAAAACAATTGAGCCCGAAAAAAAAACAATTGGAACTAAGATTTGCTTACAGTCTACACAATTCATTTTTCATCCCTGGGTGCAATGTATTTGAGGTGATGTCGTTCACATGGCTTGACTTGAGGTCGGCCATCATCTACCTCAACTATCAATTTCCTACGAAACAAACTCATCTTTCAAGGTCCGGCTCCCTAAGTTATGTTCTTGCAAGAGACGCGAAATTGAGAATTTTTGTTTCACGCGCACCGTCTGTGGCAAGGCGGTCATATTTTCTGTCGTCTCAGTATTTTATTGACCAACTAGGACTACTCAGAACCACTTTTATAGAACTTCTTTATAATCCACCGAGTTGGAAGCTACGAACTGAGACACTGCAACCATCATTTGAATTTTGCCCGTCATTTTGATTGAAACTCCCGATATCCGACTTCACATAAAGGGTTTTTCAATAAGAGCGCTACAAAAGTAAATTTTAAATAAACCAAAAACGGTTACGGATATCAATGAAATTCTTTATTCCTGTGAAAGTACGTTCGATGCCATTATGTATGGAACTCGATTTCTTTAGCACGGCCACCACGCGCACGCTTGCAGAACGCTGAACCAGACGCTGAACCCAATTTTCGACGGTTTTCAAACATAAATCGGCCGATACTGCTGCAATTTCACGTTCGATATTCGTACGAAGTTCATCAATCGTCGCTGGCTTGTTGGCATAGACCATAGACTTGACGTAGCCCCACAGGAAATAGTCTAACGGCGTCAAATCGCACGACCGAGGCGGCCAAGCGACTGGACCATTTCGTGAGATAACACGTTCTCCAAACTTGGTTTCCAATAAATTGATTGTTACATTCGCTGTGTGGCTTGTGGCTCCGTCCTGTTGGAACCACATGTCCTCCAAGTCCATATCATCCAATTGGGGCCAAAAATATTCGGTTATCATTGAACGGTAGCGATTCCCATTCACAGTAACGTGCCGGTCTTGATCATCACGGAAGAAGTACGGCCCAATGACGCCGCCGGCCCATAGACCACACCAAACCGTAATTTTTTCGGGATGCAATGATGGCACATGGAGTACGTGTGGATTGCTGCCTGACCAATACCGCATATTTTGTTTATTGACGAAGCCATTCAGCCAGAAATGAGCCTCATCGCTGAAGATGATTTTTCGATGAAAATCCGAATCATTTTCAAGTTTTTGCTCAGCCCAATTCACGAACATACGACGCTTCTGGTGGTCAAGCGGCTTCAGTTCTTGCGTCAATTTAATCTTGTAAGGATGTAGGCCAATATCTTTTCGCGAAATTCGCCACAACGACGTCACAGAGATGCCCAACGCTTGAGAACGACGTGTGAGAGACACATTTGGGCTTTCTTCAACTGAAGCCTCAGCGGCAGCAATATTCTCGACACTACGGGCACTTCTTTGTCTCGCTGGCACGGGAACATTTTGTACTGTGCCTGTGGATTCAAATTTTTCCACTAGACGCTCAATTGTTGATCTGCTAGGACGATTATGACGACCATAAAATGGACGTAGCGCTAACGTTGAGGCCACTGACTCCGAATTTCGGTAGTAAATTTTAATAATTTCGACTCGTTGTTGGCTCGTATATCTTTTCATCGTGAAATGGCAAACCTTACTGAAGAGAAATGTCGAAAGAGCGGCAAGAAATTCGGCGTCGTCTGCTGTCCCTGTCGTTCTACTTTTGTAGCGTCCCTGTTGAAAAACCCTTTACTTCATCGGTGAATGGATAAAATAGCGGCTGCGTATACCTTTTCCAGCTATTCGACTCTCAGATAAAACAAAAAAAAAAAAAACCGCCCTCACAACAATCCTTTGTAATCCTCTTCGACTGCCATTTAAATAGCTCTTTCTCCAAACCTGCGTTAGGTAAATTTCTTGGTAAAAATAAGTCAATACCAACTAATTGCCCAGCCAAGCAATATAGCAATACCAAACAACTTTTTGACATCATTCCAGTTTCGTTGCACTGATTGGTAAAATCCGGCACCGCAAGCCAACACGATTTCCCGACACTCCAGCTGCAGCTAAGGAGCAAGAAAAACTTCAAGAAAGAAAGAAATAAATACAGGAAGAGAGTGGAAAAGTTTTCACTGATTTCAGGGCGAATTGGCGTGAAGCCAGAGAAATTTCCCATTTCCTCAAAAATCCCGCCAGGGATAACGTACAAAAGATTGTTTCTTATCCTTTTTCTCATTTAAAGACTACTGCAATGGAATCCAATGTTTCTGAGTCGTACGGTGTGTGTTTTATTTTTCTCCTGCCTGCATGGAGTGGTTTGGCGTCGTCAGTAATCCGTTTGGATATCACACCTGGCGTCGATTTTTGTTGAGTTTTTCTTTCAGGGACTGCATGAAATATATAGAAGGGTGTAAGGCCGAAATAGTTGCTGGTAGATTTCCGTGTTTGATGTTTGAATACCCTCAGTCATTTTGGGTATCTGAAATTTTTAAAGCTCGTTTTATCGGGAAAAGGGAACTTCCATGTCTGTCAATAATACTGGGCTACTGGGAAAGGGAACCTGGGAACCAAAGCTGACCCGTATTTAGCGAGTGTCTGACACTTACCAAAAGCCCAGAGAAAGTTCTCAATTATGCCGCATAGAATTGTAGGTTAAAAAATTCAACAAGCGATTAGTTTTTAAATTAATTATTAATTTTCTAATTAATTTTAAAACACCTCATGAATTTTCAGTTTAAAAGAAGGTCCCATCAACAGTCTCTATAATTTTAAACTACTCCCAAAGCGGTTCGTGTCACACGTTGGGATTCCGTTCAATGAGCATTCGTTTCAATAAAATCCGGTTTTAAAGACAGCCTTACTCTGAACCCTTCGGAAGACCCTCTTAAAATATTTATGTAATTCGTATGCCCTCCCACATCAACCCTTTTTTTGCGAGCAAAATAAGACATGCGTCTCAGTCATTTCCGTGGGTTAATGGCTCCATTTCTGATGAGAGCGCCTATATTTCGTGATATTTGTATGTTGGCCATTCCTATTCAAGTCACGTTTCGCAATGCCAAACATACAATTTTGTCACGTGTCAATTTTTTTCTACAGCAAAGGAGGAAACAAATCCGGGTACCACAAAGTTTCGACTTTCAATAGAAGTTATAACCCTGAAGCAAGACGACAATAAATGAAAGCAATGTCCACACCTACATTTAATAGGAATGGCTACTCCAATTACATGACGTCGAGGAATGTAACTCTCTTCTACGGAATCTCTTTCCGAAGTTGTTGTGCATTTAATCGGTCCTTGTAAAAGTTGGGATATGGGAATTTTCTTTTTGCGATTTATCCACATTCTGCTGGATTTTTTTGTTGGCTTGCAGTGGATTTGAGCAGGCTGTCAATAAGGTTGTAACAATATATGGCCACGTGTGTGTGGGGGGGGTAAAAGCGGAGAGCTGGATGGCTTTTGAAAGTCCTGATTCATAATTTTGAGGTTATTCTCGGCGGAAGGTGTTGCTTTAGGTGTTGAGGGGGATATTCAATTGTTCGTTAATAGAAGTCTTCTCAAGGTTAGTGGTGATTGACTTCACAGTAAAATGGTAGCCGACTTTTTTTTTCTTCATATTTTTGGGTATTACATGGCATAACAAAATTTCCCATAAGCTGTCTGTCTATATCTGCGCTCTAATCTCGAGAGGTTTCAAAGTAGGAGGTATCAAAGGCTTCCACTTTTTTGATCAGTGTTTCCCTCGGAAGGGTTAAATGTTTTCAAAACTTCTAAGTACCTAGAACGAGCTGAGTATTACGGGTCTAAGTTGCAAGAAAGGTGCTAAGATCGAATGTCTTCCAATGAAAATGGCATTGTTCAGCCCTAAACTATCAACGATTCAGTGATTTAAAAGGAAATCATTAAAATAAATTTGTCCTTGCTCCATTTAAGCTAAAAGTTGTCCTTCAGTATAGTTCCGAAGCTGAGCGACGCTTAAAAGTATTCGTCAAATCAGGCACAGCCAACTGTCTAGAGGCATAGGTTAACATTGCCAAGGCATATGCGAACTTTTCGGTTGGGATTGTGCATCAGCAACTCAATTGAACAATGACAACCTTTGGTTACTTGTCAAATGACGTTTCTTCGGAGGTTTTTTTTTTTGCCTCATGGTCATGGAATTGCGGTGGCTAACCAAACCAGCTTTGCATAAAATCTTTAATTAAACTTAGGTATATTACTAAATTAAACCAGTATTTTAATTCAAACACTACAGGGATAATGGCTTCCGGTACATACAACTTGCACACTGGTCTGAGGTAGCTTCACGCTCCAAAAACTGGGCTAGATCAAGTAGCACCGGCGAAATATTTGACGACAACTGATGTACCTACATGGGATTTATTTGCTATTTAGTTGTTATTTAATTGCTCTATTCTTGATATTGTTGCTCTTCGGAGAGTGGGAGATTTTCTGGCAGACCTAGCTTACGCGGTAAATCCGGATCCGCCACATTGACTTTTGAAGGTTTTTTTTTTGCGCGTATCTATCATCGATTTAATTGCTCGTGGGATATGTAATTTTTTTTCAGTCGGACAAGCCGTTTGCTCACAATTTCAAATTGAAATTTTTTGTAACGGACAGTTCGTACTACAACTCTTTGGATGTTCAAGGAAAAACAAAATAAAATTAACGCGTTGGAATTTCACCACGCCAAAAATTTTAAAAGAACCGTTTATTTGTGGGAAACTACTCCATTGAAGTAAATATTTTGTCGCTCTTCTCTAAATAGGCCAAAAAAGGTCAGATACACCTACCAAGAACAAAAGTTTTCAAAAATTAAAACAAAACACATTTCCTTCGAATTCTACTAAGCCACGTAGCTCAAAAGAATCGCCTATTCATCAGCTGTTAACTCTTGGAATAATATAATTTGTTGCTCCACTCTAAATGTGTCAAAAAGTAAAAAGTTATTTTTACAACCAAAAAAGGAAGCTAAACCTACCAAAATAAAAATTTGTCAAAAATTAAAAATCAAATCAACAGTTCGAATCCTACTATGCCACATAGCTCAAGAGAAGCGTGAATTCATTACCTGTCAACTCATAAAATAAAATAATTTCTCGCTCTTCTCTAAATGTGTCAAAAAGTAAAAAGTTATTTTTACAACCAAAAAAGTAAGCTAAACCTACCAAAATAAAGATTTGGCAAAAATTAAAAATCAAATCTACAGTTCGAATCCTACTATGCCACATAGCTCAAGAGAAGCGTGTATTCATTACCTGTCAACTCATAAAATAAAATAATTTCTCACTCTTCTCTAAATGTGTCAAAAAGTAAAAAAGTTTATTTTTCCAAAAAAAAGTCAGAGATAGAAAAAAATTGGAAAATTTGAAAAAAGTCATTCGCATCTTATTATTTCACATTAGAAATTTTCTCTTGACCCCTGGACATCTTAACATCGTTACGCCTCATACCATAGCAGTGTCTTCGAACCGGAAGTCATTTCCGTGACAAGAGCAGTAAGTCAAATTCATGCGATAAGATGAGGTACATCACCTTCTTCATTGACAGAAAAGCAGCTATAAAAGCCTTAACTGACACAGTAATAAAATCGAAGCTTGTAAAGAGCTCAAGACTCTTGACACACAGCACACGATATTTCTCTGCTAGGTTCCTGGTCACGCAGACATTCTAGGCAATCAGAGGGCCGACGAATTGTGCGTATCCCGCTTTGAACACTAAAGAAGCGGGTCAAAAGGTCACAGAGGAGGCGAACGCCAGATGGACAGTCGTGGATACATGTGCTACCACAAGAAATCTATAGCCATGTTTCTCTGAAGTCAGAAGTCAGATTCTGTAAGTCGAAAACATTGAAACGTTTTCGTGCGCATGAATGGTTTTCTCTGCAGAAGTAAATCGTTCGTCCACACGAAAGCGTTTCGCCTTACAGAATGCCGACCCAGGACAGAGCGACAGAAAGTCCCTTTCTATTCTTGTAGGTATGCTGACGGGACACAACACCCTGCGGCACCACATTAAGAAAATGAGACTATCGCGAGAGGAACTTTGTAGAGGCTGCGGTGAGAGTTCTCAAAACCACAATCCGCTTCCTATGTCACTATTCAGGTCTCAGGAACAAATTTGTTTGGGATTCTTCTTCTCCTGTAGGTTGAACGAGCTATCTAGCACATCTACAGACAAAATCATGGATTTTATCAAATTCTCATGATGGTTTGTATGTAACAGCACAGTAAATAATTTAATTAAATTACTCCATAGAATAGGGTAGGGGATAAACTCCTTCCCCCGACGGGTATCACAATGGGTCATGAATGAGTATTGACCCGAGTTTTGCACGGATTACTTCCTGCCCACCTAACCCAGATTAGATTAGATAATGGGTGAAGCTGGTAAAGTGTATCCCTAACCTTAATCAAAGTAAGTTTGTTGGGAAAGTTGTTTGGCAACATTTTTTTTTTTTTTTTTCCCCTGACATTTCTTGTAATTGCGTCCTTCAAATCATTTAAACCGATTTAAAACTGCTGATGGTAAGACCTCCCTAAGTCCATTATGTAAATCCACCCTCCAGGCAGAAAGCAGAAATCGAGACCACCATCTTAACACCGCACAGCTGTTTAAATCTTCTCCCATCTACTTACGAGATAATTACAATCAAAATCGCTTTCGCCCCCCGAAGCCCATAATCTGGCATCTATCGGCTAGATGTAGATAACCACTTGTTTTTTCCACCACGACTTACCATTTTAATTACACTGTCTCTCTCTCTCTCTCTCTGGCAGAGCCCTATGGCCGATGGTCTCTTTGACACAGAAGTGACATGGCATAATTATCTCACTAACTTCCGTCTTACCTATAGAATGTCAACACGATGGACAGTCTGGCGAGTTCAAGTGGATATTTCACTTTTACCCGCCATCGATAGCCTTTAAGAAAAAAGTTAATATTGTCCTTCTCCAGGATATGCAATAAATCTCATTAAAAAGTTAAAATTGACTCTCAGCTCTCAGCGCAGAACAGCAACTAACTTTCAAAACAGAACGAGTCTGGGAAAAAAATTCAGTGGAGGGAATATTTTTGTTCTCCTTCGAAGGATTGCGGTCAAGATAGGGGGAGGGCCGGCTCGTGTTTGAAATTGAAAATAAAAATCTATTGCGGAACTATTAAGATGGATTGCGGCTGTGACTTGTGAGAGGGAATTACTTTCTGACTGTAATAAAACTCTCGGCAATCGGTCTCATTCTGAGGGCGAAAAAAAAAATGCAAATATGTCCATCCTCAGATGAAAGAGCCGAGGCAGAACACAAAGTGTGAAGGCACAACAATCGTAAAGTTATTCAGGCAGGATATGCCAGAAGGTATTGAAAATGGGAAAACTTTTCCACTATGGGATATTGTCGAGTGCTTTATTGTTTTCTTTATTTTCTTTATTCACACAGATCCGTCGCTGTATTTTGTATATATATAATTTGTTCCGGGTAGTTTTTTTTATCTCTGGTGGTCATTTGTCTGTAAAGGAGACTGCACTTTGTTGGGTAGAAATGTAGAGATGGCAAACTGTTTTCGAGGTTAGGTCGATGGGCTGGGGAGGGGTAGTCCGCGCCTCACTCAGGACAGTATTGGCCCAGTCTGTAGGAAGTTGCTACGATAAAAACAAAAAACTGTCGAGCTATGTGTTTTTGAAGTGGATTGTGGAACGAAACGTGGATCCTAAGTTGCTTTAAATGACAGACAACTTGTGCCCTTCTATTTGTTTGGAGTATAGCCAGTAGTGGTGACGAATTTTATGGGAAGACATAGTAACCAGGGTACAGATTCTTAGTGGTTAGTGTGTTGGACTACTAAGCGGGTGGTTCCAGGTTCTATCATTCCATCTATATTTTTTTGCTTCCACTGCGCCATCTCTCGCAAAGGTCTGACAAACATACTAACTGTCATGAAAGAGCTTCTCAATTGGCCGTTTGGACTCGGCACAAAATTTTAGATCCCTTCCATGTAACATGTTTGCAAAATTTTTCCATTCGAATTTTGTTAGTGAGCATATTAATTGCAGTTTCTCGGGTCAATCTGAGCATATAACTGACCTTGGTCATATTTCCTTAACAAATGATGAAATCCTCTCTGAATTGTCATTACTTGATTCGAGTGTCACTGTAGCACCCGATAACTATCCACCATTGTTATTTAAAAATTGCAAATTTAGCCTAGTTGATCCACTAAGGATTATATTTAATTTATCCTTATCCACTGGCGAGTTTCTTGATTGTTGGAAATTTTCGCTCATAACTCCAATTTTCAAATCGGGTTCAACGAGATGTATCGAGAATTATAGACCTATAGCAAAGCTGCAACTGTTTCCTAAAGTATTCGAGGCGGCTGTTAAAAAGAGGTTGTACACGGAAAGAATTTTAAAATCAAATCAAGAAAAATAAGCGCAGAATCACGAAAAGTTTGTCTAGTTTTAGAGCTTAGCTAAGGATTTACTGATTCACGACTTTTTTTTCGCAATTCTAGAAATTGTACGAAGTGAAGATATTGACCCTCAAAAGTCGTGAATCAACACTTTTCAGTATCAATAATGCGATCAAACGAGAAATACATATTGCCATAGCCGATCGCTATTTGACACAAACAGTTATCAATTTCATATTACATGGATTGTAAATTGCAAAAATAATTCGTAAATTACCACTTTTCTGTTGTGAATTACGATTTCCTCCCTTACCAAATTACAACCATTTAGTCTTGAATTGCAACTCAATAGTGTTGATTTGCGAACTAACAGGAGTAGATTTACTACTTCAGTAGTTGTAATTTACAAATTCTTAGTCGTAAATTGCAACTTATTTTTATCAATTTGCAATTCATATTTTGCAATTTTAGTTTCTTGAGTAGTGATTTGAGGCATCGCCGTATTAAATTGAAAATGTTTTTTCGTGAAATTAGAAAACTTTATTCTCAATTTGCAACTTATATCTTGTGATTTACAAATCAAAATTCATAGTTTTATTAATTAGGTTATTTTCGTATTCCTCCTGATATCCAAGAAAACCATGCGGCGCCATATCGTCCGGAGACAACGGGATTTGTCTGGGGTGGTTTTTCGGTCTATGCTGAAATTTAAAATACAAACAAAATATTTAGATGAACTTGACATTGATACGAACCTTTGCAATTCTTTTCGACTACATATTTTACAATCCATTCCAATTTACTTCTTTTCGAATAGCGAGATGTACATTCTGAAAAAAATACAGAATTATATATGCATTCTTCGGCGTTTTTGGAATTATTCAATAGGTACTTACAAAATATATTCCTGGATGCTTTATTATTAGTTGTACACTCACTATACATACGAACTTGTTAAATAACTTTAACCCGACTGCTTTAAGCAAAGATTGAATACCGACTGCCTGTCTCTGCACCGACGCGCAACGTGTACATTGAAGAATTGGCTTCATGAGCCCATAAAAAAAAAAGGATTTAAAAGGATTTAGGTACATAGACTATGGGCTGTGCATAAAAAAATTCCACACATCAGGTAGTTGATTCTATGGAAATTACAAAAAATATTTTGCTATTTACGACTTCTTTACGTCAATATACGTTTTCAGTTTCATATGTTAAATTATTACAAGATTTTATTGATTCATCATTCAGTGTTGGTTAATCACCAAATATTTTTCGCAATTTGAGTTTGTGAAGTGGTGTTTGAGAAATTGACCTTTTAGAGTGGCAAATTGCGCCAAACAATCTCGCAAATCAGTACAAATAAAAGAAGCTCGAATTGATACTTCTAATCGTAAATTACAACAAACAGAATTTGGTATTCTCCGCCGTTTTCAATGTCAAATTACCAATTTCTGTATCAATCCATGAAAACTTCGTTGTGATTTGCGACAATTATATAAATCGTAAATTGCAACTCAAAATTTTGCAATTGGTGATTTTCAATTCTTTCCGTGACTCAGTTGTTTGCAACTTTATTTCTGAACTTCAGCACGGGTTTGTAAGTGGTAGGTTAACCGCTACAAACTTGGTTATTCTTACCAAGTATTGTCTTGAAAATATTGAAAAACGTCTCCAAGTAGATTGCGTATATACTGATTTTTCAAAAGCCTTTGATCGTGTGCAGCACAATTTTCTTTTAAATAAACTTAAACTTTTTGGAATTCATTCTAGTATTTTAAAATGGATTGGCAATTATTTGACCAATCGCAAACAATTTGTTAAAATTGGTTCCGCGTTTTCGAATGAAATTCGAAATTTTTCGGCTGTTCCCCAAGGAGAACATATTGGTCCTCTTCTATTTCTGCTTTTTATCAATGATTTACCCTCTTTCGTATCAAGCTCAAAATGTCTTTTGTACGCAGATGATCTAAAAATTTACAAGACAATAAACTGTATGTCAGATGTCTTAGCGTTACAAAATGATTTAAGCCGTTTAAATAATTGGTGTATTCTTAATGGCCTTTTTTTTAATATTAAGAAATGTTCGGTTCTTACTTTTAGTAGAAAAAAGTTCCCTATATTTTTTAAATATAAAATACAAAATACAACAATGAGTAGAGTTTCAAAACAAAATGACTTGGGGGTCATTTTTGACACTCAACTAAACTTTTCTTTGCATATTGACTACATAGTTGGCAGAGCTAATCAAATGCTAGGTTTCATTTTTCGAAACTCTACAGATTTTAATGATCCATATACACTTAAAACTCTCAATAATACTTTGACTCGTTCGATATTGGAATACTGCTGTGTTGTTTGGAATGCTGAATCTCGCATAGAGAAAATTCACAGAAGGTTTACTAAGTATGCTCTAAGGAAGTTCGACTGGAATAATAATCTTCCAACCTAGGACGATAGATGTTCCTTATTAAATTTGAAACCTCTTTCTAAAAGAAGGATATATTATTCCGCAATGCTTGCCAATGACGTCTTAACTGGCCACATTGATTGTTCGTTTTTGCTGTCAATGCTCCTTCTCGTGTTCTGCGACCTAGGGAACATTTTTTTTCTTTATGCCACCTAGACACAGAACTAATTATGGTCTGAATGATCCTATCACTATGGCTTGCGTAAATTACAATAAATACAAAAACCTTATTGATTTCAATATGAGTAGAGAAATTGTAAATCTGTAGTTTTAAGTAAATTATAATTTGTAACAATGATCGCATTCTTTTATAAATTATTGCAAAGTAATCTAAAATAAGTTTTACTTATAAGATGCAATAAATAAATAAATAAATAAATTTGTACCAAAAATTATAAAAAAAAAACTCATACAAAACGAATGCTTGTTAGAGGCTACGGTCTCTACGGAACTGTCGCGCCATCTATTTATTTTTATTTTAGATTCCGTTATAACAATAACCGTCTGGACGATATCGTTCTTAAAACTTTGATGACCATAACAAGTTATATTCCGCCTGAATTTTGATGGCTACCTTCAGCTATCATTAAATTTTGTGGAAAATTAATTAGCCTCTCAAACACTCTTGGAGGTCCCTCCGACGATGATCGCCTGAAAAGTTAAGGAATGAGTGCCCACAAAGTGTCTGTAACAACCTACAAGCTTATGAGTAGGGTTCGGATTTGCATGCACTAAAGATCTCAAAATATGCGCTTAAAAATGCAAAATATGCATTTAAAATATGCACTTAAAATTAGTTAAACTTAATTTCGGTTCAATTTAAAAACACATTTTCTTCAGTCTATAAGAATACGTTAAATTTTTTATTTTTATTATTTAATAAAATAATAACTTAAAACGAGATCAACATTTAATAAAAAAAAAAAACAAAAACACAGTTAACGTAAACATAAACATCTTCCTTTGTTTAATAAAAATAAATAATTTAAAATAAATTCCTTAATTCATTTTGAAAAGTTTTATTTGCACAGATCATAAATTTTTTTTTTTTTAATTTTCGAGTTCAAGACGTTGGCGATTCGGTCTTAAGAATGCCTTATACAACGAAAAAGATTTCTAGACGTCAACTGAAGTTAGTGGAGCATTTTTGAAAGAATTTCAATGTTTTGCCGCCACAATCTAGTCAGGCTCATACATGCAGCTTTGTTTATATTTATAGTACATTATAATGTGGGGTTGGAATATCGTTCAAGATTGTGAAATGAACAAAAGAAAAAGATAATAGTTTTAAGCTTCGTTTGCACTGACATAGAGGGGATATATTTTTACTGTCTAGTTAAATTTTTGAACAATATGCTCCAAAAATATGAATTAATATTATAAAAAATATGCAAAATATGCACAAAAATTGCACTAACGGTTAAATGCCATTTTAAAGGAAATTTCATGATACGTATACTTATACATAATAAGTTGCCTTGCACCCAAGGTGTTCATAAAAAACATGCATTTGCATGGAAATCCGATCTCCGATATTAATTCTCGTGATCGCAGTTTGTTTTTTGAAAATATATCAATAGCTCTGATATTGGTGTGACCGCTCTTTGTGACAGCCACTACCAAGTGAAAGAGAAGGGAATTTTTGTGATCAATTTCTTTGTTTGATCTTTTGTTTCCCTCCAATCCTTCTGAAAAATAAAACCTCATACAACCGATTGGAAATATTGTTTTTGTTCAATAAATAAAATTTGCCACACTGTCCATTTTATTTTTAATTTCAACATGGAATTAGGCTGACAATTACCAACTTTTCCCGCCCTTCCACACCGATTAGGTAAAATTAAATTTAAGCCTACAACAGATTAGCTAGAACAAAGTTTAATATGTACGATATTTGGTTGGTTTAGCGGAACAAAATGCAATTAGTGTATAATGCACCAAGTTTTTGTCGCTTAGGTTCAATCGATTTCCATTATCCTTAATTTAATTCACTGCTTTTAGAATTTTAACGGTAATACCCGAACAAAAGCATGGCGTTGAAACATCACCTCACCGCTGACACTGTGTACATCCGCGATAGGTGCTATAAAACGGATTTAATCGAGAGCGATTTATTCCCAACCAACAGACATGGACACTAATTACGCCAAACAATGAATTATTTAATAGAAGTCCTAATTTGAATACAAATCCGATTTTGTTGACAAAAAATAAAAAAAATAATCAGGCTTCGGGCTCGCAAATCATATGTAAATAGATTATTTTTATTATATTGCTTTTATAAGGATTTATTTAAAATACACTACATATGTAAACCTAGTTTTTTTGGATTAAGCAAATGAATGAGAAATAAAGAAACAATTTCCATCCATCGAGAGTGCTTGCGAGCATTTATTTATTTTAATTTTTAGTATCAGTGCAGGTTGTTTTTTTTTTTTTTAAGTAATAATGCAAACAATCGCGTAATGATTTACATACTTGATGTCTGTCCATTAATACCGATTGATTGTAAAAATAACTGGCATATGTAACAGGCTGTGAGTGGGTGCTACATCGGATTTAAATGCAAACTTTATTGAAAACATTTAATGAATACTTTGTGTAGCTATTTCCTTTTTATTAGTTAAAAAATTGAAAAACCACACAAAGTTTTTTTATGCTCGTGTTTATTTGTTTTAGTGAGTAACTATGAACTTTTGTTTTATTGTTTTTGTGTCCAGGATAGCTATTAGCAAAAATGGAAATTCTATGAAATGTACCTTATAAATTTAATTTCACTAATTGCAGTAGTTAGTGAATTTTCCATTCAACACATTTAAAAGCGAGAAAATGGCGTACTGTATCAAGTGATGAGTGGGAATTTTGTTGGAAATATATTTATTCTGTACCCGCTTGGACAGCAGGCCCTTTGTGGAGTAATCTTTCCTGAAAAAGTTCTGTTTAATTTAATATGGTTGGGAAAGAAGCTCAATGTTGATAGAGGTATACCGAGGGGCAGTGCCGGCTCCAGCCAAACTAGCGCCCTTTTTTTATATTTGTTTTTTTTTATTGCGGTGTTTCTTGTTTTGAAATCTTTGAACTAGATTCTCTTGTAAAATGTAAGTGGATGTGCAAGGAATATACCTACATGTACTCGGACTGTTGCCAACTTAACAGCCACGGTAATTGCACCAGGGCTAGTAAATACTTGTACTGGCTCTGGGGCGTTTGGTCAACGTCTTTCTCAAGGACTCTGTTGTGGGTATTCCCATCGTGAAATTAAGGTAGGTGTTCACGTTAAGCAATACTTTTCGTTTCTTACCCTTGAACAGGGTGGAATATTTTGAGATTATAGTGAACTTGCAGACCTATACAATTTGGGATTTTTTATTTTGCTATATTTTGAGTTAGATTCTCCTTGAAGTTGCAACATTGCAAGTGATGTGAGTTAATGCGCAAGAAATAATTCAGTGTGATGGATGTTGTTATTTTGGGCTTATTTGAACAAGCTTTTTGTTGAAAATGCAAATGGCAGTATTTGTTTGCACAAGGTAAAATTAATTAATTCTTTCCAAGCAATGCGCCCCCAGAACTTGGCGCCCTGTGCATTTGCACATCTTGCACATATGGTTGATCCGGCCCTGCTGAGGGGGCAGGAAGTAAAGTCGTTATTTTCTCTGGGCCTTCCCAATAAAAAAATTTAGTTTCGACTTAAAATTTTAGAATTTCACAGTCCGCGATGCTAATAATCGATTTTAGTGTCCAGGCTAAATTTTTCGAACTCACAATGTCGAAATTTTCCATACAAAATTGCATATTGTAACTTACAAAATGTATAAGGCGAAGGTTAAAAATGATTATTAGCAAAGCCCAGTGGTTATATTTTCCATAGAAATTTCGCAATTGTGAGTTTCCGTAATTTTAAAGTCGAGAATTCAATTTATTATTAGTAGCGGTCTGTTTTTCAGCTCCAATTTTATTCCAAGTAAATAGCTATTGCACTTGAATTTCTTAAGTCCTACAAATCGCTCTTAACACCCTAAACAGGCGTAAGTCACCCAAGTCACAACCAAATTCTTTTCGATGAAGTACAATACTCCGTAAAATGACCCTTAATCGTAGAAGCTTGAGCTTTTATAATAAAGCTAAATGCTTCGGTCTGATTTTAAGCACAGTCTTATAGGCAAGACTCCAATAAAGCTTGGTCCATTTTCAAACAATTTTTCTAGAAGCTGTATCGACAAGGAGGGAGAGGGAGCTATACTCCTCTTTCTCTGTTTGAAAAATCCACCTGACAGACTTCTACTACACGATTAAATAAACTCAGCACCTCGAAGTCTATTACACTTCATAAGGGGCTCATTTTGTACAAGTAGGGGAAATAAACTTTATATTCATATGGTATATTGACAGCTACCCAAACCTAACTTAACGACTTAAAAAAAATTCTACGGAAACACAAAATCGGTGCTCAGTTTTAACAGTTTATAAATTAGTTTTCAATTTATCACCTTAAACAGTCTGACGATTTTTTTTCTCGAAGTGACAGCCTATTTTTGTAAACGTTGATAGGGCCCATCATAGTAGCATTATTTGTGTGGAGCAATTATTCCAAATTCAGAAACACCATTCACATTTTCGACGAATCGCCAGCGATTATTTCGCCGACATTCGCAACGATCTTGGCGATTCAACTTGATGTACGAATATGTATCGCCTGGGTTCCCGAGAAGAACTCGCCGGCGAACGAACTCTTCTTGAAGGGAATTTGAAGCAAATTAAATGGAAATTTACTGGGTGTTCGAAGGGTGGGAGTTGTTTTGTGGATGCTAATAAAATTCGACACACAAAAAAAATAATTTCAATAGTTTTATCAACGATTTATGAACACGACCCTCTCATAGGTGGACGTATATGGTACCTTCAATGCCCAATCATCCGGTGCTTTAAAATTGGCAAAAAGTCGACACAAACCCCAATCTTATTGGCACATTGCACCAAGATTTCATTGCAATTACAAGAGGTCCTTGGCCTCATTCTAAGCCGACGACTTCTTCTCACCCTGGCACGCTTTTCGATCCCCATTTTATTTCAAAACTCATAAATTCATATCTCTCGCCTTTTTCAATTAAAAAAACAAAAAAAAGTGTTCAAGGACTCTGGGTGTGTGCGAGCAATTTTTTTTTAACTCCACAATGCACTCAATCAAATTGTGAATTTCTGTTTTCATTATAAAAATTCATTTTCGCACATGATTCCTCTTTGTCGAGGACGAGCAACGAGAAACCAAAAAAAAAAAAAAAAATAGAAACCGAGAAAAAAATCATTCAAATCCTGCAAAGAAGCAAATTCATATTCCAGATGCGTTGCTTATTGCAGTGGCATGTGCTAAAGGGTACACACACACACCCCCCCTTACTATGTCTTTAGCCAACCCTCTAGGAAAGTATCGTTAAAAGGATCTATATACGAAGAGTGCTGCACCAGAGGAGAACACACAATTCATTGCTGTGTGTGCATGCATCGCAGATACATGTAGTCCATATATCATCTGTTGGCCCCAAGTTAAAGTTCATCTCCGGGGCCAGAGCTGCAGCTGTAATAGAAAAACGTGCTGAAATCAATCTTTTCGGTTGGACTTGCGACTGGGTTCGGTTTCTTTTTGCCTTGCCTCAGAAGTTCCTCTTGTTCTCGGTGATGATGCTGCTGGCTGCTGCTCTGACATGGCATTCGTATTAGATTATTTGCTGCTGCGCACACGGTCGTGTTATCTCGATTTTAATTTAATCCTTCTTTCCCATGCGAGTACTTGTGGAGGAATTTAATTTCGATTCGATGGTGGAACGCTCGAGAAATTGATTGCACAAAAATAATGGACACGCGATTTCACTCGTTGTAAAAAGGACCCACTGCCCATATAATTCTTCTTCTTTTTTAAGTGGACTTTCTTTGTACTCAAGTCAAGGACACCCCGCGTTCTCTCTATCAATAGTATTTGGCATAATGCTTCTGTCAATGGACACGGTTCTCTATGTTGGTAATTAAAGCCACCCCGATGCCACTAACAGTCCCTTACGTAATCTGAGTCCTTAGTCGATATTTAAATAGCGTTGCCCATAATCGCATGTCTCATTATTTTTGTTTGCGAAACTCGCTTCGCTGCCACAAGTCGTTTTAATAGGCACAAGTCACGACTGAGGATCCCATGCACTGATAGGCGAATATTTTAATTTTAGAAATAAATGGATGCCAAAGCAGCTGTTTGGCATACCTTCCCATAGTCAATACGTCTACCACCACAACAGATCGAAGAGTTCACTCCGTTGCTGACACGAGACACCATATTTGCACGGTGTCGTGATTTATATATGAGCAATATGCCAGAGCAGCTCGATCTATATTTACACGATTGGCAATGTTTATTTACAGATTTACAGGAGTTGCCTACACAACTTACACCGGGGAGTGGTAGTTTTGCAACGAGTCGGTTATGACAGCTGGCATGTTGTGATGTCGGCATTAGCTCCGATATCTAGGCCACCACTGATGCATGAATATGATTTCTTTTCTTGACTGTATTTCCTCGCCCAAGAACTACAGAGGGACACTTTGGTCAAGTCAAAAACACGACGAAATGGTCCTCGATCAGGTGCACTTAGAAGAAGGATGGGTTGGTCACACTCAACACTTTCGGAGGCAATTCATATTCCTTGTTAATTTGTGCACGGTCACTAGGAAGTCGAGATAAAGATCGTAGACCTGACACAGACTGACAGAAAGGTCAGTCAATCAGTTCGGTTGACCGTCATACAAGGTAAAGTGCTGCCTAGGAGGGATCAGAAGTTGTAAGCCCAACAACACCATCGCGTTGAAGACATTCCTTCGCTTATCATGTCTGAAACTAGTGGACCACGAAATGTAGGCTGTTCTAATAAGCAGCCGAAATTAAGTCAAACACTCTACCAAAGCACACATGCAGTCAGAAGCCGCACTTAAAAAATGATTGCTGCCAGAAAGGTCTCTCAAGTCTCAAGTCAAATTTCGAAGACGCAACTGACCACTTTGTAAATCGAAACAAAATGTTTATAAGCATGATTTGCAGGATCTCTAACCTCAGTTTCGGCCGATGAGTCCCATCTTCACCCTGCTGAAAAGTATTAAGATATAGGTAGAGCTGAACTTGCGCAAATTTTCCCTTCCAAGAAACGCTCTCTGAGGGAGCATTTTGCACTATAAAAGAGTCAAAAGTAGCCCGGAAATTTAAAAAAATGCAAAAAACCAGCTTAAGACTTGCAAAGTAAACTTTTAAAGCTGACCCACTACACCCACCGATTGAAAATTACTGCTGCAAACAGCTTTACAGACGTACGACGTACGTACATTGTATTCAGAAAGTATATGCCTCTGTTGTGTGCTGAATCTTCAGAGTGTTCAACAGAAATATGATCGCATTTTTGAAGTCTGTTGGGACACGAGCACTTGAATTCCAAAATAAGTGCACGAGTTTGTATTGGTACTCTCCTAGCGGCTAGAATCCTTTTTCTGTTTCGAAGGTACTTTCAGTTTCCTCTCGCATCGATAAATGAATTCATATTCCACAGATTAAAAAAAAATATTCTACACTCAAGCTCTACGAGGCAAAGAAGGGTCTAAATTGCATGTGGAGAAAATGGGCGTGTTTGGAGCTTTTCACCTGTCAAAGCCGGAGTAACATTCTGGCTGAAAAAATATCAACTGATTATTACAATGAAAGTATACCAATCATGTTCGGAGCAAAACCAAGAAATGTTTTCATGTTCGAGTCAATTTGAGAGTTTTTGTTCATATCCAGTCGAAGCGGAAAAACAGCCAGTCCGAGTCAAAACTGACCCTTTTTCCCATGATAGGGCTAAATTTTAAAATATCTTTTCACATTGTATGGAAATATTTTATGTTTGGATCGAGTTTAAACAACTTTTCCATGTCAAGACAGATTCGAACATCTTTTCCATTTTCGGGTCAAGTTGAAACAACTTTTTTTATGCTCATGACAGATCCGAAGGACTTATTCATACTCAGGTCAAATTGAAATTGAAATTCTATCTGAAGACAGTTGATTTAACTTGACCCGAGTTGTTCAATGTTCAAGTCAAGTTGAAAGAACTTTTGCATGTTCAAGACAGATCTGAATGACTTTTTCATTCTTGGTTCAAGTTCAAACAACTTTTTCGTGTTCAAGACAGATCTGAACAACTTTTCCATGCTCGACTTAATTTCAAACAACATTTTTATGTTCAAGACAGATTTGAACAACATTTTTCATGTTCAAGACAGATGTAACATATTTTTCATGCTCGGCTCAAGTTCAAACAACTTTTTCATGTTCAAGACAGATCTGAAAAACTTTTCCATGCTCGACTTAATTTTAGACAACATTTTTATGTTCAGGACAGATCTGAACAACTTTTTCATTCTTGGTTCAAGTTCAAAAAACTTTTTCATGTTCAGGACAGATCTGAACAACTTTTTCATTCTCGGCTCAAGTTCAAACAACTTTTTCATGTTCAAGACAGATTTGAACAACTTTTTCATGCTCGGCTCAAGTTCAAACAACATTTTTATGTTCAGGACAGATCTGAACGACTTTTTCATGCTCGGCTCAAGTTCAAACAACTTTTTCATGTTCAAGACAGATTTGAACAACTTTTTCATGCTCGGCTCAAGTTCAAACAACATTTTTATGTTCAGGACAGATCTGAACAACTTTTTCATTCTCGGTTCAAGTTCAAACAACTTTTTCATGTTCAAGACAGATCTGAACAACTTTTCCATGCTCGACATAAGTTCAAACAGCATTTTTATGTTCAAGACAGATTTGAACAACATTTTCATGTTCAAGACAGATTTGAACAAACAACATTTTTATGTTCAGGACAGATTCGAACACCTTTTTCATGTTAACATTCCATGGCTACCCCAGTGCAAACCGAGTTCGTCCATAAAATCGGCAAAAATTCTTCCAAACCACTTCCAAATGCTACCAAAGTAACCCAATCAAATATGCTCTCCTGCAACCCCCATATCCGCTGAAGGTCATCGATTGAGTTAGGACACCCCATGGCAACGTTAAACTTCCGGCCTTCACTTTTATTATATAACTGCAAATTCTCAGCAGTGCCACTCTATACATTCAATGGCAATTGGTATTCCTTTCAATATCCATCCACAGGTACACTAAGGATGTACAGCTGACATAAGATTTTATTAACTTGTAACAATTCCGACAGTCCTGTGCCATATAATTGCTACTTTATTTAACGAGCCCGCCATTGTCACTCTATTGGGAAATGTGTGGTGTATGTCCTTCAATAACAGAAAATTAGAGTAATATCAAGAAATTGTACAAACGGGAAGAAAATAACAGCCAGAGGCTGAAAGAAAGGGAATCCTCATATCGGAATATTTCGACAGCACACTGTTTATCTTCCTGCAGGAACGTTGCGTCATTGAATGTAATACGCTTGTCAGGATATCTAATTTCCTGCCCTTACCGCGGCTTTATTGACAGACAAGGACGATCAAATTTAACGATTGCTCTTCGCTCGGATAACAACGTGCGGTACTCCTTTTAAATGGGGATACACATATTGAATGTACAGACTATTGAACAGAAATTCCAGAAATAAGTTGATCCGAAAAAATATCCTTTTTCACATCACTCCCTCCAAAACAATGTAGCATTCGGTCGACTTCCTTGCATGTCATGTGACATTTTTTGCAACACGACGCCTTGCATAAGGGAATAAAATCCCAACTCCATTGCTCTAAAGTGAAAATCTGCCTGGATTCTGCCGAAACACGGGTTTGCAGAAGCCCAAAAATCATACGAGCACCAGATATGTGTCGTATGTCGAAAGAACAAGCCAGAAACATCACCGCAATTTCGTGGTAAAACCCTACACCTTGTTAGCTATCGTTTCCTGGATAGTCTTCCCCTTCTTGTGGATACCTAGGTGGAGATGCTATCGGGTCCGGTATGCGGAATCACAAAGTGAATTTCCAGCATTTTCCTCGAATTTACTCGATTTATCGGAGACTCCTTTGCATACAGATGCTCGAACGTGTGTGTATGGGTGAGACAGTGTCCCGCCGCAAAGCAGCAGCCGAGATAATAGCATGGGGAGTATTAATCAGAAAACTGGGAGCAGCATCATGACCAACGAATGGTTAAATAATGACTAAGGAAGGCATAATTTATCATAAAGAATAAAAACGACGAGATAGGATGTAGGAAGGATGCAGCATGGAATCTCGACGTTGGCAAAGAAGTGAACAGTGGTAACAGCTCCTACTTCCGATAGAAAGATTTATGGTTTGCCCCACTTTATCCAGGACCATATAATTAGCTCATGGGATATCTTAATCGCGAACAAAATTCCCGAACGAAGGCGAGGTATGCTTGATAGTTGGGACTAAAGCAATCGTTTGTTATGACGACTTTGAATTTGTGAAATGAATGCGAAAAGCGTTTATTTTAGGGACCTCAAAGGAAACACTTGCCGGTAGAAAGTCCGATAGCTGTTGTACAGAGTTGGAACGCCTTTCGGCAGAAGGCAAAAGTTGACAGGACGAAAAAAAGAAAACGGGACCACCCAAGGTTGGGTCAAAAATGGAGATATCCTATATTTGACACATCAGTGAGAGGGGCGGCCAAATGATTTCCCATCAACCAGGGGGCCTCTCATTTTTCACCTAAGAAGAGCTGTTTTACATTGAAGCGAAACGTCCTTCTTATACCTAAAGTCGTACACCAGCGGAAGCTTTCTGTAAGTATACCTATAGTTGAGTGCAGTATACTAGGCTCCAATCTGCCTTACCAATCCCCAAAACCCAACCCAAAGCTGGAGGGTAAATATCATCTGGTCTACAGAGCGCATTGATTCGAATTGAAACAAAAATTGTTGGCGCAACAGGTCCAAAAGGGACCTATGTCTAGGTTCTCACAGCTTTTCGTTTTTGTAAGTTTTTAATTTTAGGGACGATTGGAAAGACCTGAAGTTTTATGATGTTCTGAATCAAAAAAGGGTTGGGAAGCAACATATTTTGTGTTTTCTGGGGGCTTAACCTAGCACCTGTGAACCTCAGTAAAACTGTATAGTAAATAAAAAAATTGTTGGAGCAAAAGGTTCATTTACCCTAGACCTAGCTTCTCAAAACCATTCCTTTGATGTGAGCTTTTATTTCTGACACGAATTGAGGGGAGCTACAATTTGCGCCTAATGGCTAATTGAAAAATTGAAATACATTCTCAGATGCCTGTCAAAGTCGCATTTACTAAGAAGCCATTTGCAAAAAAAAAAAATAAAGAGCATATTTATGACAAAAAAAAAATACATTCACTTCAATCTTGCATTTTAAAATATGAAAAAACCATATGAAAGAAAGTTACTTCCAAAAAAAGGATCAGCACAAAGAAACCCAACCTCAGTTTCAGCCAAAGTTTACGACTTTCTTGTTTTACGACAAGATGTCCTTCAGGTCAATATAGTTGCGTCTATTCTTTTATTTTTGTGTACCCCAACTCTATCTCTACGTGGTTTGGTAAAAGTTCCATCTTTAAAAACTTACTTACGAACTTATAATCTAAAAAATTAGAGAACCCGTATTTAAATTGTAATACCTTCTCAAACGCAACTGAACGTTGAAAGTAAAATCATTTGTCGATCTTTCTTTGATTGGTCATGATTAAGGAGGTGTTTTTAGTGCGGTTAGAGTCCCACACTACTCTGGGTTTCTAGCCCCATTGTGTCTTTCGAGATTTCCACCTTCAATAACAAAAAAAAAAAAAAAATCTTTAAAAACGGCACATAAACTTCATCCGAGGGAGCGTAAAAGTTCCTACAAAGGTTTTTGTAATCATAAGGCGGCTGAACATATTCGCCGAGACAAATATGCGGATTCAGAAGTGATAAAACAGCCATAAAGACAACAGTTTTATTGTGAGTCATTGCGAGTCATATTTTTTGATGTCAGACTATTAACATTTTGTTTTGGGTAGTTGCAGACCGTCAACGTCAATAAGGTCTTTTGTCCCCCTGGCGCTAATAACAAAAGTCCCTTTTCCAGACGCCAAGAAGCAATCATTCGAATATTGAAATACATTTCTGTTTTTAACACCCGAAAATGTTTTCCAAAGTTTTAAGACGCGCCGCTTTAACAGCAGCGTATACCAGATAAATGGAATTTCTCATTGAAAGCATATCAAAAAGAAAATCCTCGATTAAGAGCTTAAGAAGTCTCACTCAGGGACAGATAAATGCTTATTGAATACTTTTGTAAAGGCGATAGGAAGTTTCTTGTTTTGAATGCCCCACACAGAATGAGAAGTAATATGAAAATGTTTTCTCCGAAAATCAAATAAAAGCTGTCATGGAATTCACTGTGTACCTGGGGATTGACAAGTTCAAGTTAGAAGAGGCGGAAGGAGGTATCTAAGAGGCTTGTCTGTAAGTTGATTGAGGGCAAAGCAACGAATCGAACAAATATTTAATTGAAACGACTAGACAGCTCCAATTTGTCAATTTTATATAAAAATTGTATCGGTGTGCGACGAAATTGTTATGTCGGTGACTCTTTAATTGAAATGCGGGAGTCTAGGTAGGTCAACATTTTAGTTATTTCAACTATAGTCTCAGCAAGTTGATTCCCCGTGTGCAACTATCCACAAAACTCAAATTTCTCAACTCTACATGATGGCTTAGAACTTCCATAAAAAACCTGTCCCTCTTTTATCTGCAGGTTCCGTTAGTTGTGGTTTCAAAACGGCGCTCAAGTGTTATTTGTGTTTCTCCCTCATCAGTTAACGGGGAATACAGAGACAGACACTTAAACCAACCAACCAATCCGCACATTTAAAAAGACTACAAAATTATTTGTGACAGCTGGAAATACTGTAGATTTTTAAGTAATACTGCATTTACAACGTCACACATTCCTAACATGGAAGATTAAAGGGATGCCGGAAACTAAATAGTAGTGCGACTGAAAGGGACAGCATTACCTAACACACAAATATACGTGACACCTATTTGACGTATTTTGGTCGGCCATCTTGCTTACGTGGTAGGAAATACGGGAAAGTTCAGCATGTTGAAATTTTTATAGCTTTCCTATAAAACAAAATGGCTTCCGGAAGTGATGAGCGGGCAATTATTTATTTATTTCATATAATTGATTGGCAAATTGCTGGTTAAATTTACTGACACTAATTGCCACTCTCATTTGACGTTTTAAATCAGAAATAGGAATGTTTTCCTTTGATAATCTCTTCGAGGAATTTAAAATTATCAAACACTGGTCAAAGAACTTCTGACATTTTCAGTTGTCAAGACTCAACACTCAACACTTAAAAGTCACTTTTTCATTGCCCTATAGGCAAGCATGCCACAAATCGTTGTGTTAATTCAAACTTAAATCAAAACTTAAACCACTTGATAGGATCGACTCTTTCAATGCACGATAAAAGCCCTGTAAGCTGAAGCTGCCTAATGCAGACGATTCCATAATCTTAATAAGCCCGACTACCCACCACTGAATTAGCATAAATTTCCCCTGTGAATATCCTCGCTGCATTGACACAGACTAAACCAGTCCCCAATGGCAGGTTTGTAATATTTTACTAATTGCACGGCAGTGCCAGTCAATTAGTCATACAAGCGCTTCTCATGTTATAGCTGGCTGAAGAATTAATTTTGCATTTTCAACTGGCAGCTGATTAAGCGTCATTGCAAATGGATGCTTCCCACTTACAATCGAATAAGTCACCAGCCACCGGGGCGGGAAGTGTAGTCAGGGCTGAAATTAACTCTTGAATTTGAGTTTTGCTACACCTCCGGCGGATAGTTTATAAAACACGCTTACGTGCTGTCATCCGTAAAGACAGAAATCGCGTGGCATTCATTATTAATATAACTGCATTTGGCGACGATGGGTAGTACTGAATGCGCGCGTGTTAATTGTGTCAAATGACTTATGAATGGAGATTGGGAAATTTAGTGAAATATTCAAAACTTGCAGTTAATTAAAATTGAAGCAATTAAATTGCTTGATTTTATCTATTAAAAGGGGGAGGTGTGTAAATGATTGCATATTTTAGGGATTATGTGGATAAATAAAAAAAAATGGCATAACTCAGTGATTCTAGACTTTTCGGACTGAATGACGATTATCAAAAATATCCAAAATTGTCCTTTTTGCCCATTTTGCTCAAAAATAACAAAATTCATTATTTATTTATTTTTGTGCTTAAAGAAACAAAAAATTCCCTTTTAGCTTCTTTTGAAAGGCAAAATGCCCACGAAATGAGAAATAACCCACGATCTGGCATCACTGGCGTAACTGGTCCGTAGCTTCTGACAGCCATTCGTTTTGGGTGAGTTTTTCATTTTTGGAACGAATGGAAGGCATCTAGTACAATTTTATGACGGGTCCAAGCGGATAATTGAGAAGCTCTTTCATAACAGTTATTGACGAGTGGACAAGTTTTCCTGCGACCTCTGGTGGATAAAAAAGGAATATGTAGAGGCCTATAGAACTTTGACGTCTCTTTGTTTTAGAAAGGACTTGGATAAGGAATACGCGTTAATTGTTTATTAAAAAGTTAAAAAACTAATTGAAAAGAAACTTAATTTGCAAGTCTAAGTACTACTTGTCCGAAAATTGTACAGTGTGAGGCAATTCATCTTGTAAAAATAGCACAAAAGTCTGTTCAAAGTAGTGTTGAATTTAATGTAAACAAATAATAAATTTACTTTTGTTTATATATTTTGGTTGCTTTTTTTCTTATGAAAAGCGTGCTAATTATGGTTTTTACAGATTTGCTTGATGTGATGATGGGGATCCAGCCAGATTAGAAGTTTTTAAGGTTGTCACAATATCGCTCTGTGAAATGAGTTACTATTTCAGTGGAACTATTATGGAACCCAGTCATGGTTTTTAATTTTTAGTCAGTAGCCCATACTGCAGTGAAGCTAGTGAACGGGCCTAAGCATGCCTGCACCCCTATGCTACGAACACTCTCAGTACAGTTGTTGGATGGTTCTTGGGTATCAGTAGGATTCTCCGCCAAACTTGTGGGTTGATTTGTCATATATTCTTGAGTAGATGTAGAGGATAAATTAAAAGTATGTCATTAAATAAAAGTGGAAACGAAATGTAGCAACTTGTAGTACCTTCTTCTCATTAAAGCAGCTGAACGTCAGAGTAACCGCCTTGAACGTATTCTTTGAAGGAATTGATGAATTCGGAAGGCTTAGGCTGGTAAAGGCTCCTTTCACAAGTTTGGTTCTATACTGAAAACCATCCCGTTTATTCGGTCGCAAAATGCCTTTATCTCTAAAGTGAAGACTGCAAATGGAAAAACATTTGGGAAATTCTTTCCCCATCTTAAGCACAATACCCCATTTAATCAAAAGATCTTTAGAGTTCCGAACTTCTTTTGGAAGATGGTACAATGTAATTCCCTCTTTACGATATGAATTGCATTGAGGAATGCCACAATGCTGAGCTTCGATTGTTTTCAGCATTTTCTACAAAAATAACAACTTAGTACACACTTTTATATCAACCCTTATCGCACTCACTTTCAAGATATTATTTTTCTGTCATAAAATGAGTTTTTTTCTTATATAAAGTGTATATTTTGAATAAGGTACACAATTTCTCACAATAACTTATCGATTTTTCATAGAAATACATACCAGCTGTCAAAATCTATAGCAACCTACCAATGCGAAAATTTAGCGCCAGGGGTTAGCCTCTATTCGTCAATACTCTCGGATATTTGTCAGAAGTTCGCGAGAGGTGGCGCAGTGGGAAAGAAAACATTAAAATGGAATTTGGGTTTTTTTTCGGAAATGGAACTTGGGACCCACTAAGCCACTGTTCCTACTCTTGTTTTAAATGTGAAAAATCGGTGACCTTATCATGGCTTCTATAGCATTGACTTTGCATAGGGCGGCAACTAATCTTTTCCATCTTGTAAGATCTGCAGCTGCATATTTTCTACAGAGCCTGTTGATAACCAGGGTCTTCGTGGTCTTTCCACCCATGTCGTACATGTTAATAATTGGAAGGACTATTACCAAATGGCGCCATCTAGCGACAAGCAATGCGTGACAAAAATTTTACTCAAAGTATCATGGATGCAGCAATACAGCCCCCGGGCTCGTGATTGTTTTCATATGACTTCCTCATGAGTGGTACATCCACAGCGTCATTTACATTCCCATTGACATTTTAGGGACCAACAGATATTGTAAATTTTTCGACTTCCCAAAGTCTGTAACTTTCTCGCGATGTTTGCCGAAGCTTTTCAGGTGTCAAAGACTTTTCAGATTTCACGGTGCGAATAGGGTCATCGTTTGCTCTCTGCAACTGTTGGATGCCTGCTGTCAACTTCGACTTAATTGTTTCACTGTGCTCGTCTCTAAGTAAGGGACACAAAAACATTGCTTCTTCCATCTGCGCGCTTGATTAACCTGTCCACTCTAATTAGAGGGACGCTCCTTCTTTCCCAAGACAATCATACGTATCCGGGTGTCCTCGTACGACCTAATTCCCATTAGTTGGATCCTTGGCCCGAATTTCCTTCGCACAGCTTGTAGTTTATAAAGCACTCTGTGCTCTGTGCACTCACAGACGAAGAGGAATTGTAGCAATTTTGGATTGAAGAAGTCAATTCCATGTGGTACGTGTCACCCCACCCAGATGCGACCGTTATGGATGAGTTATTACACTTCAGGTGGCCGTGACACCCTTGGCCACTGAAATGGGGGACTGTTGCCGCATCACCTGAGACCTGACATGTGTTTGGTCTGTATGGTCAGGTCGGGTCGGTCCCCGAACAGAGCAATGGCAGTAAATAATTTCATTTTGAGCGTTGAGTATAGTTCGTAGAGGATTGCGTTGAATAGCCGATGAGTAATGAGGCTGCGGTTATGTGAATCATACCGCTGACTGATGACATGCGATACAAATTAGATTTGTGGGTAATCATTGGCGAATTGTAATCGAAGCCACAAAACTTTGCTACAGGTATTGGATGACGGCGAGAATTGATTTAACCACGGACCTCAAGTTGCTTTCTGGGAATCGAAAAAGTTCTCATCCATGGGATGATGTCAAGGAGACTTGATAATGAAATGGAAAAAATTAAACTCAAAGTTCTGGAATTTTCCTGGCAACGTACGACTTGTCAGCTGGTTTGAGGAGGAACTTTAACTTTCCAGGTGAAGAAAGTGAAGAAAGTTTTAATGGACTCGTGGTACTTTAGTGAAAAAATGCTAAATAAATTATTTATTTTTATAAAATATTTAACGTTCAAAGGACCTCGTATTGCGACAGCCTTTTTTTTACCGAATTTCAAAGTAGATGCTTCCCATCTGCATGGAATCGCTTCCACGAGGAGGAGGTTCTCTTCAAAACTAGACCCAGGCGACTCGCATTTCGTTCGCTCTGAACCTCCCAGAGAAAGATTTCTGGCGAATGAAATATTCTTCGAGTTCATCAAAGACTCCCTGGTGATAAATGTATTAATTGGAATAGCTGCCGTGTGTCGCGGCGAATGTAAAGGGTTTTTCAACAGGGACGCTACAAAAGTAGAACGACAGGGACAGCAAACGACGCCGAATTTCTTGCCGCTCTTTTAACATTTCTCTTCAATAAGGTTTGCCATTTCATGATGAAATGAGCCAACAACGAGTCGAAATTATTAAAATTTACTACCGAAATTCGGAGTCAGTGGCCTCAACGTTAGCGCTACGTCCATTTTATGGTCGTCATAATCGTCCTAACAGATCAACAATTGAGCGTCTAGTGGAAAAATTTGAATCCACAGGCACAGTACAAAATGTTCCCGTGCCAGCGAGACAAAGAAGTGCCCGTAGTGTCGAGAATATTGCTGCCGCTGAGGCTTCAGTTGAAGAAAGCCCAAATGTGTCTCTCACACGTCGTTCTCAAGCGTTGGGCATCTCTGTGACGTCGTTGTGGCGAATTTCGCGAAAAGATCTTGGCCTACATCCTTACAAGATTAAATTGACGCAAGAACTGAAGCCGCTTGACCACCACCAGCGTCGTATGTCCGTGAATTGGGCTGAGCAACAACTTGAAAATGATTCGGATTTTCATCGAAAAATCATCTTCAGCGACGAGGCGCATTTCTGGCTGAATGGCTTGTCAATAAACAAAATATGCGGTATTGGTCAGGCAGCAATCCACACGTACTCCATGAGTCATCATTGCATCCCGAAAAAATTACGGTTTGGTGTTGTTTATGGGCCGGCGGCGTCATTGGGCCGTACTTCTTCCGTGATGATCAATACCGGCACGTTACTGTGAATGGGAATCACTACCGTTCAATTATAACCGAATATTTTTGGCCCCAATTGGATGATATGGACTTGGAGGACATGTGGTTCTAACACGACGGCGCCACAAGCCACACAGCGAATGTCACAATCAATTTATTGGAAACCAAGTTTGGAGAACGTGTTATCTCACGAAATGGTCCAGTCGCTTGGCCGCCTCGGTCGTGCGATTTGACGACGTTAGACTATTTCCTGTGGGGCTACGTCAAGTCTATGGTCTATGCCAACAAGCCAGCGACGATTGATGAACTTCGTACGAATATCGAACGCGAAATTGCAGCAATATCGGACGATTTATGCTTGAAAACCGTCGAAAATTGGGTTCAGCGTCTGGACTTCTGCAAGCGTGCCCGTGGTGGCCATGCAGAAGAAATCGAGTTCCATACATAATGGCATCGAACGTACTTTCAGAAGAATAAATAATTTCATTGATATCCAAAACCGTTTTTGTTTTAATTAAATAAACTTTTCTAGCGCTCTTATTGAAAAACCCTTTAGATAGAAAAGTCGCCGGCGATTTATCGAAACCCACGCGAAAGAACAAAATGCGAGCTTCTAGGAGAAGTTTATGCGAAAACTGCCAGCGAACTTGTGACGGTAGCTCTGCAGTTTTATGGTTTGCCTAAGAACGTTCAAAATTGTGACGTACTTCTCTGCAATAATCGCTCCTGTGTCGCACACATACATAGAGTTCAATATGGTCCTGTCGCACCTGTAGGTTTCTATTTCTGGTTCTATTTCTACAATTTAATGTCGAGTCCACATTCACATTCGCCAAGCCCCCCAAAGAGAATGCGCTAAAAAAAAAGTGATTGACTCTGCAAAAGAGGGCAGCACAAGTGACGTTTAAATCGCAACAAACCGAAGAAGCAATTTCGAACTGCAAAAGCAGTAACTCATCGCTGTTGCCCGACAGGAAACTCAACCTATCAACATGCACAACAGATCATGCATACACGCGAGTACATAAAACAAACAATCAACCAACTTGCCTACTAAGGATAAGCAAACAATACTCCAACACAAGCCACCCTCTGACAAAGTGCTCCCACTTACCAGCCATGTCAAGAATGAAAATTAAGGAAACACGTTTACTCTCTGACATCCAATTTTCGCCCAAATGAAGTTCTCAATCAAACTTGAACCCAAAATCGATGAAACAATAATTTCCTACCATGGTCATGGCAACAGGTAGAGCTGAACTGTCGGTTATTTTTTCCAGCATAAGTATGTACCTATGGGAAGGCAAAATTCGCAAAAAAAGATGACTCAGCACGACCAAGTTTTTATTCGGCTGCTGTATTAGAGGCAAATTTTAGCTTCATATTTGAAAACTTTTCCTTTGGAGAACAATAGAAAAAAATATCTACCTCCGGTAGGGAAAAATTGCAACAAAGTTTTCACTTTTGTTTGGATTTTGTGTGGGAACAAATTTTCGGTGCAAGCTTGGGTTAGTTTTTTTTTTTAAGTTAATTGCATAATAAAGGGCATGACTGTTTGCTTTTCTTGCGGAGGGGCATTAGGTGCCTCCTCACTTGACAAAGACTTAGCATCGATGGCAGGAGCGTTTTTGCTCGGCTTAGAACATTTTATTCGAAAGTTTGCAATTAATAGATGACCCCGCTTGAGGGCGGATCTCGAAAAGTTACGCCAAAATTCATTTCAGCTGGCAGTGAAACCAAATAGAAGAGGTCGAGCGGGGGTTTTATTGAAGTAAGTCTTCCAAACACATGGAACGAACGACTCTTTGATCGGAGTTGCAACGACACTTTGTTTCACGTTTTTTTCGAGAATCTTCTGTGGAAAAGCAAAGCCTAGGGTTAACACAAACATGGCTGTGACAACAGCACGCGGCCGTCGGTTTCATCCGCTTTTTCTTTCTTTCTATAAAAATGTGCTCTGGGCATTTTAATCAAATTATCTGCAGGCCATTCGTCAATCAAATTAAGCTTGGTTCGAAGTCCTTTTACACGATCAATATTGTAAATTCTAAGACGACTAAGTCCATAGACATACTAAATATGGACTGCTAGTGAAATGTAATTTTCATATACTTCTGCGAGAAAATATGTTCCAAAACAGCACAGGCGCTACTGTTTTACAGCGGACTAGCAAAGAAGCACATGCCGCCGCCATGTTTAAATTTCCATAATAAAACGTTCGTTTCCATAAAAACATGGGAACAAAAGAGCGACATCTTGTCCGAAGAGGTTCATTTCCATAGTTAAGGCACCAAGTGACAAAGAACAGAAACAGAAACAGAATCCCATACATTTGCAACAGAACATAATTTTTTCAACAACAGAATTTAGCGACAGAAAAATGGCTGTTTAACGACAGAACGTAAACAAGTCTACATTGATTGTTTGAAATGCCAATTTATACTGGGGGAGAGGTTTTTTTTGTTTGCATTTTTCTGCATCTGTCATCTGGCTGTTTGTTTCGCATCGTACTATTGTATATTGTGATCATTGACTTATTATATATGGACTGCTAGTAGACAACTTCGCGTTGGTTGTTTTTCGCATAGCGTCTTTTTCTGTGCAGAGATTGTATGGAAGTGACATTTCACTAGCAGTCCACATATAATAAGTCAATAATTGTGATGACCACGTGTGAATAGCAAACGAAAAATGGAAAAAAAACGTTTTTAGTAGACGAAAAGGAGAGTACAATAGATTTCGTGAGAAATCACCAAATAATGTATAATGACCGTCACCCAATATTTTGCGACGGCTACATGTTTTTATGGGTCTGTTTCTGTTTCAGTTTTGTGTAGCTGAGCGAGCAACGTAAACTGAACCAGAATTTACTACAGAACGAAAAAGCTTTCTGTTCTGTTTCAGTTTCTGTTCATGTTTCTTTTCTTTGTCACTTGGTAAACGAAAGAGCGCCATCTATTGAAAAGAAGCAAAGCTACAAAGAGTGATTTGAAATTAATTTTGTAATATTTTATTATTTTAGAAATGAAAACGAGATAACAATTTCTTTACTTATTGACCCATAAACTGAAATAAAAAAACGTACAGGTATCTTCCATGTATCGTTCAATCTCACTAATACTTATATCGCGGAAGGTAAGTCTTCGCTGAAGTTGAAATTAGTGCCGTAGTCAATCGACGTTTTCCTTTTTTACTTCATCCCACTGAATGTGCTTCCCTATAGCCATTTTATCCATCATGGGGATATGCGAATATTTTCTTATTTTTTCTTTTTAAGATGCAGTTTTAAGATCTAATACATCCAATGACTTTTTAGTGAATCCAGCCGTCACTTCTGCTTTGCAGGAACATAATCTAAGCATTTTTTTTTATTTCAATAAAAAAAGCGTGAACAACTAGCTAAACAAAGATACTAAATAAATAAATAAACAAATAAATAAATAAATAAATAAATAAATAAATAAATAAATAAATAAATAAACAAATAAATAAATAAATAAATAAATAAATAAATAAATACTTAGTGCAACAGATTCATGTAGGCCTAGCTTCTTGAAACCATTCGTTTCGTGTGTTTGTATTTTTAATTCTATAATAACAACTTTATGCAAATTATTTATTTAAGTCCGAACGGGTGAATTGCGAAACTCTCCCCGGACAGTTTATACCAGAGACAATACTGAGACCACCAACTCCGGCCGATTTCCCGTTACTTAGCCTACAAGCTATATTTTACGGAGTGGTCACGATTTGATGCGCTAGTATTATAGTAGAATATCGTATTGACAAATGTCACGAAACTTCAAAAATTCCGGCTCACCAACACACTCCCAGGAAATATGAGACACTTCCGCTGTGGGCAAAGTTGCTGGCAGAGCTCATAGAATTTTATCCGTTTAATTTGAAATTGTTCGTTACGTGTGAGTAATATTTTTTTTAGGAATAAGTGCACATTTGCTTAAAATGTTCATGAAAAATTAATAGTGTAGATTGGTTGAGGGAAAATGAAAACATTTTGAGCAAATTTTCTTCATTATTTAAGAAAAATTTACACACGAAATCGAAGTTAATGATAGCCAAAAGCGGAAAATACGCAACCATGTTTGTCCCAATATGTTTCTAGTATATAGAACAACAACTTTAGATAGTTTTACTAACCAAACAAATCAAATTATTCGCCTTTTAACAATTTATAATAACTAACCAATGGCGTTCAGTAATAAAAAAATGTGTTATTTCCGAACTCTTTTACATTTCCCCACGGCTGCCGAGGTTGGCAGCATTTATTTTTGCATTTTTTGTATGTTTTTGCATGTCACACTGATTCTTTTTTGACATAACACCGATAGGAAAACAAAATGGCGAATTTGAAAAAAAATTGAGGGGCATAGCGGAATGGGATGGGCATCTTTCGTACGTCTCCCCCCAAAACTCATATGTTTACACTGTTGTTTTATAATTTCAATCCCTGTCTGTAAATGCCAAATATTAATCCTCTTGCTTTTACGGGCATATAGGTAGCTGCTCACTTGTTTTGTGTATCGTATTGAATTCGTTTGGTTTGTGTTAAGGGTTTGATTAAATTCAGATAACAGTAGTAAAATATAAATCATGCATGCGAATTTGTAATGAAAGCAAATTTGGTCGTTTGAAGTTTATTTTGTTTTCCGCTGTAAAACAGTAGCGCTCTGTATTTTTGGAACATGTGTGAAGTTTGCTACTATAGCAGTCCATATAAGGCGTGTTTTTTTTTAGCTTCGATTTCAGCAAAGCAGGAGGATTTTCAGCACGTGATTACAACAGCTACAACCGAGTCTCGAAGTGTCAAGTAGAGCGTTGTTGTTGTAATTGCATGAAAAAATTCCTACTTTACTTTGCTGAGATCGAAGCTCAAAAAAACACGGCTATAATAAAAAGTCAATGCCTAAGTCATTCCTATATTGTCAACAGAAAATCGGCCTTTAAAAGCACCCGATAAAAAAAGTCCATCAAATGTCAAATTTTAAAGCCTGTCAGTGTCGGAAAAAGTACTTAAGCCAGCTGATAACCCACCATGGGCAATTCACTAAATCTGGAGCTGCTTAAATTTGAAGGGTTTAAAGGGGAAACCAGGTCAACGTCATCTGACGAAATTAAGTCCTGCAAATTTTGACAAATGCCGCCCCAAAAAAAAAACAGTAAGCGAAATTTTAAAAATCATTTTCCAATAGTCACTCGTCATTCGCCTGCTTTAAGATTAGGAACTTATTGAGTGAATATTCATAAATATTGGGGCATCAATCCACCCACTTACCCTCCAGGCCGACTTCAAAAGGTTCTAGTTTTCGGGGCAAGAACAAAGGCGTGTATTTTGTTACAAAGCATTCCGCTGATGCAGTTGAATTCATACACCCAAAAGGGACGCTCAGAGGATTAAGAAGAAGTTAAGGGAACTTATTAGCAGTGCGGGTTGGTGCAAACTTAAAAGTCGATGTCTGACAGCTTTCTAAGGAAATGTCCGCCTAAGTTCTTGCTTCTAAACTGGAATTGCTTGCAGTTTCCTAGACCTAGAGGAAATTTTCTTTTTCAATAGGACGATGTCCCAACAAACACCGAGTCGTCTGCAAACCTTGAAAACCAAGAGCAACATTACAATGGACACTGTTCTATTTTTGACACTATACGGTGTTAAAATCATTTCAAACCCATAAGCACTTGAATAAGCCGAGTCAGAAGTATTTCCTGGCAAGGATACGAATTAATCCAACTACTCCTCAATCGTACCTCAATAAATAAGAAAACACATCATTTGCACAAAAAAAAAACTACTACAAAGTCAAAGCGGGAACACAATGAACCCACCACTCTGTGTCGCCTTCACAAAATATAGCCAGTAACATAAATCCAGATACCCCATATAGGAGGATGCAAATGAAAGCGCCTTTTGTGTTGCTTTACGGTATTGATGGGCGAAAAGACATCCTGCTGATTCAGCGCGTGTTCTATTCGGAAAATATGATGTGGACGCATTTTAAGGCAGCGACAAGCGCATGTACTCGTACGCCACACAAACACAATCCGTGCGGATGTGCAAACAACAAATGGCTGGAATAGGTTATTGATTCCTTCCGGTATTTCGCCTTTCAGTGTGTGTGATGTAGTTGGGAGCCAAACTGAGCGCCTTTGTTGGAACACAGTGTCGGGACTTGGAATTATGTATAGTTTCCTTTGAATGCGAAAGGACTGTCTGCGGGTATGGCAAATTGAAAAAGAGAGAGAGGAAATGTCTGTGATTAGATAATATTTTGCAATCGAGCCGAGTATGGGTAAAATAAAATTCTGGCGACAAAGAACAATTTATTTTAATGATCATCCACTTTGGCAATGGTCCACCAGTCGCGAAAATCAAATCGTTCGTCATCCAATATTCGTCATAGGAAACTATTCTGGCACCAGGCTCAATTCAGAGTAAGAAAATTCCCTTTTCCTGCATCGAATTCTCCTCTGTTATGTGGATTACATATTAAATTGTTTCAACTCTTTGAAAAGAAAAACAAAATCCCTACGACACAAAGAAACACAATTTGACGAACAGCTCTTTTGCTATGCGAAAAGCCTCTGTTGTGGGGCATCCTTAAAATTTTGTTATTTATCAGTTGACTTCCGCCAGACATGGTCTATGGTCGACCACCAACGTTGAAGGATAACGAACTGTTTACTTTATTATTCTGACTTACGAACGCCCATCACAGAGGGGGATTCTTCTCGTTTTATTTTTTTTCTTGGCAAAAATATTTACAAAGAGAAAATTTCGCATCGTTAGCTGGAGGACATGTTGCTCAGTGGAGAAAGTTGTACGTGCACCTGTGCAAAAACTAGCCAAACATGATGTTGTGCCATTTGGTTAGAACAACAACAACAACAAGGATGGTAGAGAAACGGTTTTTCAAAGAGTCTTAGGTTAATTGAAACAACATCGAAGGCAACGCCGCAAAGAGCGAATGGTTCACCTTTGAAAAGTCCCAAGGCACTTGCCATGGTTTGCTACAAATAGCAGTAGGTTTTTGTTTTTGTTTGTAAACATTCAACGTCAGTTTGAAAAAAAAACAAGCTATCTTTGATGAATGCTTAGCAGTACTGCGTTCTTAAGTCGATGCGGAGCCATTTATTTCTAAATAAAGCAATTTGTTAAAAGATGAAGCTGCTATTCCGTCAAGCCCCTTTCGTTCTAATAGGAACTATAATTAGAATAAGCTTAGGTTAGGTTAGGTTGGGTGGGCTTGTGAGATCGTCACAAAAGACCAGGCACCAAAACGGACCCATCGCCAACCAAGAAGAATAGACTTTATTTTTATAACAAAAATTTGAGGTTCGCAACAAATTTTTGTTTGGCAAATTTGTTGCAAAACAAACAAATGTTGAGGTTTGCAACAAATTTGCCAAACAAAAATTTTTTTCGAACCTCAAATTTTTGTTTGGCAAGTCTTTTATGACATAGTTTAAGAAACCTTCGGTTAGTATTCTAGTAGGAGAAGGATTAACAACGTTTTTCAGAGCTTTTACAACAAATAAATTTTGTTTTCCGCTATTTGGGGGTGTTGAGAAATATTCAATTTGTTGTTACTGATTTGTTGTTAATTTCAGTTTCTTTTTGTTATTCATTTACAGCCTTATTTATAAACGTATTATAAAGAGTGTATAGAGTTATGCACGCTCTAAAATACCTCTAAACGCATAAACCTTATTTATAAAAAATTTTCAACGTTGTATAGAGCTTGTATAAGCTTAACGCGCTTGTATAGAGGTGGAATAGTATCGAAATGTCATTTTGACTTAAAAAATCTGTCACATTTTATTTGAAATGAAATCGAAAATAAATTGGATAGATTGTATCGACATTTTTATTTTTAATTTTCAAGATTCTACAAGTGTCCTCGATAAGAAATATGTGCAGAAATGAGATATTTGAAATTGTTTTAAAAACTCGTTTTAATTTGCATAAGACTACCGTTTCTTAGGAGTCCCAAATCATTCTTTTAAATTTTTTAATTCCTTTTTCTATTTGTATTTGAATTTTGCATTTCTCACAAGGTGCTTAGTTTTTTTTTATCTTTTCGGACAGATAAATGTAATAGATTTCTCCTTTTCAGTACCTTTTTTGACGCAAGCCCTGTATAACTAGTATGCATGGAAAAATGTTTTTTTAATAAGAATTTGTGGAAGGGTGTATAAAGGCTGTATAAATACTTAGACACTGCACCACTATACAGGTGTTTAGGCGCGTATAGGAAATTCTAATAAATAAAATTGTTTATTAATTTGCTATTTGTTAAAATTGCTGTAAAACCTATCTTTTGCCTCACTGTACTTGGTACAACCAAAACCAATGTCTGAGATTTTCTCTTGTCGCAACAACACCCTACACGAACAATTGGCATGGCACGCACAGTTGCTTTGCAAATTGTTTTTGTTTTCCGCTTTGTGCTGTTGTTCGTTATCGTGCTGCTGCGCTTGAAATAAGCGAAAATCTTTCACTTGGATTTGAGTCGCAGCACGCACAATTTCGTCTACAACATTGGTATCGTATAACTAAATATAATAAGGATTATAATTAATTTGTTGAATTTGCCCTTTGTCTGCTGTCTCCTCTCAATAAAAGCGGTGAAATCATCGCTTAAAGTTTCCTCTAAACCGATCCATTCGTCAACAGGGTTTTTTTTTTTTAAATCTCCTAAAATCGCCTCAAGATAGACTAATTGTTTACTTTTTGGTACAAATACCTACAAAGATTTAAGACTTTCTTGAACTTGCCTTAAAAATCGATCAAAACCTTCGAAAGAACACAGAGTCACGGCAATCGGAACTACAATCTGAAAAAAACTTGAAGTACCTCCTCCGACTAATACTGCATCCACTCGAAGGCACAAAAGCGCAAGCAACTCAAAATAACCCTACACCCAACCCATCACCAATCATAGCTTTGGTATAGAAAAATATTCCAAAAGCTTCTTGTCAGCCAATAATCCAGATGCCAGAAATCAAGCCAAAACCACCTAACATGACTAATTAACCGCTCTCCTGAGTTCAGAGTAGACTTACGGTTACCTCAAAATGTGCGAGAATGTGGCTAACAAATCCGACAATTTGCCAAAGACGATGGGCTCAAATACGCCAGCGTTAAGTTAACCTCAAACACTTCGGAGTACGTTGCACTTCTTTGCCTTTCAATTAAATCTCAATCCCGTGAATATCCTTTGACGTATACCTCTGAGCTTCCGCAAAAAGCATCCACTCATCCTACAAAGTGCATGCTTTGAGAGGAAATCGTATGTGCTTCTTGTTTTTTGGTTCACTGAACGATATTCTTTTAAATAACGACATGAACCCTTTGATTAATCCTCAGCCTTTTACCTCATTTAAGGAGCATAAACACCTTCAAAGGGGCCAAACAAAATTCTTTAGTATCATGTGGGTTCTCTGATATATAGAGAGCGCGAATTAAAACACTTGGTTCTTACTTTTAAAATTAAACAATATTTATTTGGAACTATGTCCTTTATTATTGAAATACTTTTTACTAATTCTAAAAGGAGCTTAAGGCTACTATGTAGTTACAATAAGACTATCGATAAATTCATCATACAGTCGTATTTATATACTTTTCTTATCTATCTACAAGGAGACCCAAGCGTACAATCGTCTTGCTTGATAATGAAGAAGAGATAATATTCCAACATTGTATACAAACGATATTATCTCTTTTACATATGTTATCATTGTAGCGTTGTGTGCAAGACTGTACTAGAGACTAAAGATATCATTGAATACAAATAATGTTATCTTTTTTCTCAATATGTTTTGCTATGGATACTTAACTCCCCCCCTTGTTAAACGAAATCGTCCCGATTTTTCGACGCTATTTTTAACATCTCTCTTTCATAAGTTTTGTTATATGCGTCAATCTTTTTTTGTTTTTGACGATCTGTTATACATTGTATAGTTTTTATCATTACGTACGTAAATGCTAAAATAACAATCAGTGTTACAATTGTGTATATAGTTGATAATATCGGTTTTTCTTCAAAAGGAATAATTAGTTTTTTTAAAGTATCTATGTTATCGAATTTGTATATTGTATCTTCTTTAATTATTTGGTCGATGTAAGACTCTGAATTATGATTTCTTAATATAACTTCTTTAATTTGCTTATGCATGTTTTTGTATATTTTATCATCTAGATTTATAGTATTTTCATAAGTAACTAAGTTTATACCATTAATTGTTTGATTATTTAGCTTATGCTTACCGCTTAATAACATAACACCGGATTCAATTTCTAAGTCGTAATCGTATTCTTGTTTAATGTTGCATTTTGAGGTTATATTCTTTAAAAGTGGAATAAGACAATTTTCTTCTTCAAAGTTAATTTCACAAATGTTTTTACTTAGATGATTTTGACAATTTCTTGTTCTTAAATAAGTTTGGTTACATAAGGCAATTGTTTTATCTGTAATGATTTTTCCATGTTTTGAATTTAAGGGTGTTACTTTATACAATTTACATGATTTAATTAGAACTGGATATTTATATATTGTGATGAAGAATTCATCAGTTCTAGCTAATAATATTTTAGAGTACTCAAGTATATTTATTATGGGTACTTGAATTATTTCATGTTGAATAATATTTTTAATGTCATCTAAGTCTAGGCTTTCTGATAAATATTCATTATTTTTTGCTGCATTAATTGTTCTGGTCAATAATAATAATTGTTCGTACACTTGTTCTATTACTAAATGTTCTTTAAGGCTCTGACCTTCGAATTGTTGCAAAATTTGTTCGAATCTAGAATTTATAGTTTTTTGTTTATTATTGTTTTCTATGAGATTATTTATACTCGTTTCTATGTTAACTAAGTCATAATGGTCAGGATTACCAAACACATATTTGAAAGCTGTTCCTAAAAAGTTAATTGATCTAGTATGCCTAGTATGTTCTTGTAATTGGTCTGCTAAATTCTTAATTTTACTTAACCAAATTTTTTCTTCTTGTGTAGGTTGATAGTTACTAGTTACGATATTTACGTAAGGTTGAAATATCGAAGTCAGGTTGGTGGCATGTAACAAATAAGTTTGTTCTTTGAATAAATACACGTCATCTGTTTGCGTAAGTATAAACTTCTTGTTTAGTAACTCAGTTATTTGAACGTTTCCTTGCCCTTCTTGACTCTGTACAATTCCTAGTAATGTTAGGAATATTAATATTTTCGTCATCTAAAAAATGATAATTCTTTATGTTATCCTTGTGAATTTTTATTCCCTCTTTAGAGATTACAGTGTCTCCTTTATCTTCTTCTACTATTCTTGTTATGTATCTGGCGTTAGATTTCTTTCTAAGACCTGTGATTCTTACCATTATCTTATCTCCTTTTTTATATTCTCTGTGTCGAGTTCCTTTATTTAGACGTTCGATCACTTTTTTGGATGCTGAGTTTAGTTTATTTATTATAATTTCACTATTGCTATATTTATTTTGATTAAAGAAAATGTCTCTAGGTTTCAAACCGGTAACTGAGTGTATGGAATTATTTAATTCACGCACTGTTCTAAATATTTCTTCGATAAGTCTTGTTTTATTCTGAATTGTGAATATTCTAGACAGTTCAGTTATTGTACCGTTTACACGTTCTACCTGACCGTTCGCTGTCGATCTGTATACTGGAGTTTCTACTTTAGTTATGTTGTATTTCAAACACATTTGGTTCACCATTTCTGTTTTGAATCCCTTCTCGTTATCTGTCATGAGTCGTTCACATTTTGGGAAATAATTAGATAAGACCTCTTCCATAACGTCGTACAGTCTGTTTCGAGTTTCGATTTCCCGAAGGATTGTATATTTAGAATACTTATCTACTGTTACAAGGAAAGTATACTTGTCGTTGAAGTATATGTCCATATGAATGTGTGTTCCCACATGTGTTGGTATTTCTGAATTATTCAGGGGTTCTCTGATAGGTTTTCTTTCATATTTTCCAAATAGACATGCTATGCATTTTTTGTTGAAACTCTTTGCTTGTTTATTTAGATCGGGCCAGTAATATTTCTCTGAGATTTCTTGTATATTGTTACGTAACCCTCGGTGTGCTCTTTCGTGAGTTACCCTTACAAGTTTTAGTTGTTCCTCCAAATTTGTCACGTCTTGAAGTTTTCTTGGTGTGAATATAAATCTTACTAGTGGGAATTCTTTTTTTATGTTTTCACCATATTTGTATATGTTTTCAAATTTCGTATGCAAAGCTACAATCTTTTGGGGTTGTATAACTTCTTTCATCTGCCTTAGTAAAGAGTCTTTGTCCTTAAACTTTATTATGAGTCTTATTTTGTTACCAAAATAGATTTGTGTTTCGATATTATTTGTTATATCTTCAATAAGTTCGAACTGTGCAGTGTATGCATTAAAAGGCTGATTCACAGTTTTTATTATATCATTAGAAGAACTTTCAGCTGAATGTGCTGTTTCTATGGTAGAAGTATTTATGCGTTGACGTGATAATGCGTCAGCTACAAGATTTAGGTTTCCTGGTTTATAAACTAATTTTGCTCCAAAGTCTTCAATGATTCCCTTCCAACGTTTCAGCTTTGTGTTGGGATTTTTTTCTGATACCGAATATATAAGGCTCTGGTGATCGGTATATATGGTTAAGTCTGCTATACCATATATGTAGTTTCTGAGTTTTTGTAAGGACCATATGATCGCTAATAGCTCTTTCTCGTTTGTGCTATAGTTCTCTTCTGTCTTACTCAGTGTTCTTGACAAGAAGTGTATAGGTTGCTTATTCTGACTTAGTACGGCTCCAATAGCTATGTTGGATGCATCTGTAGTAAGCTCGAATGGTTTACTATAATCCGGTTGAAAAAGTTCGACTTGTTCTTTCAAATAATTTTTTAAAATTCTAATCGCTTCTAATGCTGAATCATTCAGATTTAACTTAATATTTTTACTTTGTTTTTTGTTTACTTTACCGTTATCTCCTCGTAAATATAATGTCAGGGGCTTGGCTATGCTTGCGTATCCTTTTATAAACTTACGATAGTAACCTGTAAGACCTAAAAATCCTCTCAAATCCTTTATCGTTTGTGGGACTGGAAAATTTTCTATAGCTGCTATTTTCTCAGGGTTCGTAGTGATTCTACCATGTCTGATTATGTGACCTAAGTATTCTACTTCTTCTTGAAAAAACTTACTTTTCTCATCAGATATTTTTAATGTGGCTTTATTGAGTACGTCGAATACTTGACTTATGTGCTGTATATGTTCTTCCTCAGATGAAGAATATATCAATACGTCATCAATGTAAACGTGTACGAATTTACCTACAAAGTCTCTCAAAATGTCGTCCACGCATCTCTGAAATATGCTTGGTGCATTTTTGAGCCCGAAAGGCATTCGTTTAAAATGATATTTTGCGCCATTTATAGCAAAAGCTGTTTTTTCTTTATCATCTGTTTTGATTTTAATTTGGTGGAAACCTGACTCCAAATCTAACGTTGTAAAGTACTTGGCTTTACCTAAATTTTGAATTGTCATGTTGACATCCGGAATGGGGTATCTGTCTGTTACAGTGTGAGCGTTAAGTTTTTGGAAATCAACAACCATGCGCCGTTTTGGTTTTCCTTTTTCGTCCAAACCTTTTTTAGGTACTGTCCATATGGGACTGTTATAAGGACTATGGCTTTTTTCTATTATATTGTCATGTAAGAGTTTCTGTATTTCTTTGTTTACGAATTCGTTATCTGCTATGGGATATGGATATTGTTTAACATAAACCGGATTATCATTGGTCGTCCTAATGCTTGCTTCTATAGTATCTGTAAAGGGTAACGGTCCTATGCTGTTATTAATCTTCATCAGTCTATCTATGTCTGCTTTATAAATATTATTTTCCCCAATTATGTAATTAATTTTCTGAATAGATTCGACACTGCTTATGGTAGTTAGAGTCATATTACTGAAATTTATTTCCGCGTTTAGAACTTTAAGTCCTTCATATCCTAATATCATATCAAAAGACTGAATATCCTCTAATTCAAAAAATGTTAAATTTTTCTTTAATATCCTAACTACTTTCTTTGTATCTACCATAGAATAACCATGCATTGTTTTTATTTTTATAGGTTTAATTTTAATTTTTTCGCTAGAATCGCATTTTCTATTAATGTAATTATGGGTTGCACCAGTATCAATAAGAATTTTATAAATTTTCTTAGAAATAGTACTAGTTAAATTTAAGCAGGGCAACCCGTCTACTAGTTTAAATGATCTATTCTTATGTTATTATTTACCATACATTCCGTTTCATCTGCTTCTGCATATGTACTGCTGACATCGTCTCTGCGTTGTTGTCGGGAGTTATTTACTCTCTGCTGCTTGAAGTTCTGCTGATAAGATCGTTGCGGTCTGTTGTGTGTGTTGAAACTCCCGCTGTGTTCACGTTTCGCTGGTGGATTATATACATCGGGTTTGTATTGATTCCAATTTTGTCGCTGTGCATGTACAATTTGTCTCGAGTTTATCTCCATCGGCTGTGGTCCGTCATTTCTCTTGGAAGGGTTTAGGCGTGGTCCTTGATTGTGTTGCTGCATATTATCGTATTGCTTCTGGGGTTGATAATTCGTTGTTTGGCTCGAATAGTTTGGTCTTCTTTCGTTTCTGTGTTCATGTGGCATATTTTTGTGGTGCTTATCTTGAGTGAGATGTAAATGCCTGTGCACATTATCATGTTCTATTCTGCGAGCAATTGCGAATGCGTGTTCTAGATCATTTATTGTAGCTGAATATAATGATCCTCTTGTAAAGTTGTCACTCATACCATCAATGAATATACGAACTGCGTCGTCGTTAGCATTTTTAATTAGTCTGTCGATTATATTCGGCGGATCACCTGACATAGTGATTTTTGATATTATTAAATTGAGATTTTTATTTATCTCGTCGTGGTATTCAGACAGTGTGCTTCTTTTTTGCGTGATGGCTTTCATCATGTCTTGTAGCACGTATAGAGGTTCTTGATTAGAGTACGTATAATCTAATCTGTTACGTATCGCCTCAAAATTAAAAATTGTGTTATAATTAGTTAACACATTCGCGGCTGCTCCCTGTATTTTACTTTTCACTATAGTCAATGCTGCTGCGTACTTACTGTGTGTTTTGAGGTTTTTAATGCTGTCCATTAATCTGGATGCTTCTTCGCGCCACGACCGATAATTTGATTGATCGCCGTTGAAAATAGGTAGGCTTTTAAATGCGTCTAACTGTATTTCACTACCATCTGTATATGTGGTTCTTATTTCCTCTAGCACAGGTATGTTTGGTACTATGCCTAATCCAGATTTTACTTCATTTAGTTTTGTTTCTAAATTAGTGTTTATTTGGTTTTGGTTAGTTATTATTGCTGCTAACCTTGCATTCTCTGTGCGTGTGTGCTCTAGGGTTTGTGTTACTGTGTTGCACCTGGTTTCTAAAGCTTCTAATCTTGCCATTAATACTGCGAGTTGTTCCATTTTGAACTCGTGTCTGTTGTCGTCGAATTTGTGTGTTTTTTTTTTTTTTTTTTTTTTTCCACATATACACTTTCACTGAATTGCTTTGCTGCTTCGTACGAAGGAGCTATATTTGTACCTGCTATGCTAGGTAATTCTTGTAACCGGTAACGCGAGTGTTCTGTTTATACTAGATTTCACTACTTGTTCCCGAGGTCCGCTCGATTGAAGTTAAAAAGTATATTTAACCTCCTGGCAGGATCGCCAATTAAAACACTTGGTTCTTACTTTTAAAATTAAACAATATTTATTTGGAACTATGTCCTTTATTATTGAAATACTTTTTACTAATTCTAAAAGGAGCTTAAGGCTACTATGTAGTTACAATAAGACTATCGATAAATTCATCATACAGTCGTATTTATATACTTTTCTTATCTATCTACAAGGAGACCCAAGCGTACAATCGTCTTGCTTGATAATGAAGAAGAGATAATATTCCAACATTGTATACAAACGATATTATCTCTTTTACATATGTTATCATTGTAGCGTTGTGTGCAAGACTGTACTAGAGACTAAAGATATCATTGAATACAAATAATGTTATCTTTTTTCTCAATATGTTTTGCTATGGATACTTAACTCGCGTCCTTGCAGCGTGCCTGGAATTTTTGTAGTTAATTAAAGTAAACACTCACGTTTGTGGAAAGTTTTTTACTACCTCCAGGGCAATATTTATACGGTTCGATGCGTGTGTTGGCAGGTGAAAAAGGTGAAAAAAGTTCCTAATTGCTCAATGGGGAATTCCCGGATGGATATCAGTGAATGTGTATCATCCCAAGAGATGTGATAAGTGGACAAGTGTATTGGTTCTATTACCGGTGGCTACACGTCAATTAATTTCGAAATCGATACGTCGATCCTTGTTCATTCAAGGACCTTCGAAAGGTATATACGAATGTCTAGACACAGTTTGCATATACTATTTGCTAAAAGTAAGTTATCCCAAATCAGAGGTAAGCCAGCTGTTAATAAAGAGAAGTCATATTTTTTAAGACCGATACCTTCGTTAAATTTTATGTCCACGATAAGAAAGTTCTTAAGGCAGCTTGTTTTCCTTGTAATCGGTAAATCGGTAAACAGTGCTTGTTTATTCAATGTTTTTCGACACACTTCCCTTGGAGCGAAAAATAAGAGATATAAGCCCACACCCGCATGGCCCGACAGATAAAAAAAAATTAGAAGATTAGAGATAAAACCTTGTACCATATACCTACCCAAGTGATTCAAGGCAGAGTCCGGGCGACTTTGTGTGGGATGGTAATAATATCTCAAACGTCAGGTAGAAAAGGAAAGTAAAGAAACAAAATAAAGTACGTGTTTGAAGGTAAGTCGAGTCCCTAGGGCCATTGAATTAATCATGGATAGGGGCAGTTCTTTCTTGCTATACAGGGTGATGTCGTGATGATCTATCAAATAGGTATTTGATTCGGCTGAAAATGTTTTGTGAAGGACGCCCAAGAGAAGTCCAACGGGGAGCATGGCCCTGCTGTGTTTTTAAAAGAGTTCCTCACTTGCAATGGACACACAGTGGCACATGTGCTTTTCTGTAATTTCCTGGAACAAATGGGCACCAGAGATGTCAAAAAAAAAAAAATATAGTATAGAAACACATATTTTTAAAAGAAAGCAAAGCGAACTGTATCCCATATTCATTTGACATTGCAACAAACCAGCCACGACGACGTCTATGCTGGTCCTAAATTTAAGGTCATTGGCCCTCATGTAAGCAGCTAAAACAAATTTGCTATTAAATGACACTTCGTCGGACGTCAAAAAATATGTTTCCCACATGAACATCAACGTCGCTCGTTTTACTACTCACCAGATCCCCCAGAAGATTTTTTTTTTAGTTAACAAGAAATTTAACGTCGACGTCGCTTCGTCGCCAGCATCAAAAAATTATCGCTCGTTTTACCCGGCGCTCAGCCGAAATAGCATGTTCACTTGTCGCTGAAAGTTGTTCGAAAACGAAGCTTCTCAGAAGTCAGAACATGCTTTTAAAAGAGAGGTGGAAAAGAGGGAGGAGACAACGAAACTCTGACTCTGACTCTGAGGCTGAGTGCAATTTTTGTTATTTCACTTGTGTTGCATGTAGCTGCGTTCTACGTTGTGTAACATGTAAGGTGTAAGCCTAGCCCCATTCCAGGAAATGAATGGAAATCTAAATTATGGAGAAAACATGATGAGAATGAGATGATGATTGATGAATCGAGACTCGAGAGTATGGTTTTTGACGTGACTAATCTCCGACTCATCTCTTCTGTTCACCAAATGTTTTCAGCGGAATTTAAGCCCGACATCGTAATTTATTTTTTATTTTAGGTCTTTTTTCATGTCCGTTTTCCATTGGTTCGGGTCGGCTATCCACGATCCAATCATTCGGAAATCCAACAGAACAAACACTAGAAAACTGCTTCTGGTTTTGAACCCACAATTGAATTGGGAAAATGTCAAAAACTAATCTAGCGATCGATACTGCCTCCAATAAAATACGTACACGTTGCAACAGAGGTAAGGTAAAGTATGCCTCTGCGTTGCACTTAAGACGCAGCAGCAAAAAAATGTTCCTCAAAGTCAAAGTCGTTCAAATTTTCTATTTAACAACAATTTTAACGTTCACAGCAGACGTCGCTGCCAACATCAGAAAATTGTTTCATAAACGTTGAACGTCGACGTCGCTAGTTTTACCCAGGCGCTCAGCCGAAAGAGCAGGCTAGCCTTGCCGCTCGCGTTCGCCTATTAACGAAAGTTGTGAGAAAGCAAAGCTTCTCAAAAAAATGTTTCTACAAGAGTGCAGTCAGTGTGCAGTCTGTCAGTGCAGAACGCGGAAGAGGAGGTAGAAGGAGGAGCCAACTAAATATGTTCTGTGCTCTCTTGTTAGCTGATCTCTGCTCTGACTCTGACAGCGTTGCCACAATGATACAAGTGTAACAAGTGTTACACATTTTAAGTATTTTATAATTTTGGTACAATGTTACTTTTTTCGATTTGTTAGACTTCTTCCCATTAAAATCTTTTTTTATTTTTCTCGTTAAAAAAGACTGAAAAGTTGAACTGGCTGCACTTTTGTTTCGAAAAAACTTCTACCAATTTCTATCAATGGATTTGTTTACACAGAGCACAAGTTGTGCAAAACGTCAAACTGCGTGTGGGAATGGGAATGGGAGGGAACGAGAAAATACATCACAATTTTTCTGTCTCGCCGCGTAAATAAAGTTTGTGAAATAGAAATTAAAATCTACTTCGATGGTCAATAATTTTGTTTCTTTTTTTGTTTTTTTTATTTGTTAAACACAAAGTGGATTTTTTTTGAGTTGATGTTTTTATTATTAAAATATCAGTTTGTTACATTTTTCCATTTGTTACACTTTTTAAAAAAAATTGTTACACTTTTAAAAAAAACTACGGCAACATTGTCTGAGTGCAATTATTGCTATTTTATCTGCGCTTTGTGTTTTTGTAGTTTGTTTCAGTTATAGGTGTAGCTGTACTTACTGTAGTGTGTAGTGTAGCTGTAGTGAAGTGTGTGTCCCAAAAAGAATACCAAACGCCATGGATCATGGAATGAATGGAAATGGAGAATCGAATTCTTAGAGAGTGTAGTTTGTTGTTAGCGACTTAGCGTACCTGCTCATCTCTTCTGTTCGCCTGGTGTTTTTCGTAGAATTTAAGCCCGATTACCAAGCTGGTTATATTTTTTATTTTATGCTCTGATCTCATCTCGGTGCAGACTTTGCACTCGCGTTAGCCAGTCTTATGAATTTAATTGTTTCTTAGAATCACGGGGGCCAAATTCCAGTAAAAAAAACGCAGATGACTTCTGACTTTGTTCCCAAATTATTGCATGTCTTCACATAAATTGAGTAATTTTCGTATTGTTGACTTGGGCATTTCACTTCAGGGCCGTCACTGAGGTAGATTTTAAGATTTTAACTCATGTGCGTATATCCATTTTCGAAATGAGTTTATGCCCGGAAAGTTTGCCAACCAATTAGTCTTTTAATAAATTTTAGTTGCTTTTTGAATTTTAGTTGCCTTTCACTTTTATTTCCGGATGCTATTAACAGTATTTTTAGGAATCAATAAAAATAAAACGCAATTTTGGAGGTACCTATTTCAATAAATATTTATTATACGTGAATAATTGTTTTTTTTTTCCTTTTCGTTAGGAATCATTTAAAATAATATGTTACCTATCTCCCACAGAAGAATTAACTGTGATTTACCAAACACAGCGTCTAGAGGAAGCTCATACGGATGCATATCTACTGAAAGATTATGCAAACTTTATTGGGAAATATTTGTCAAAACTACGGAGTAGACATTAAGAAAAAATAAAGAATACATTATTCTCTCTATAGGGATTTTTATGATAAAACCGCACGCGTTTGTCAAATTGATCGATTATACTGGCGCCAAATGATGATGACAATTCAAATTAAATTTATTTTCAGCAAATAACCGTTGATCCCTAAAGCTCTCTTTAAAGAAATTAAATGTTAAATGCACGCACACCCTGTAAAACGTTTCCACCCCCGACCAACATCGAAAGGTTTATTTAAATAACCATGTCAATGGTACTAATCAGCACCCTGCAACTTAACCCCCCTCTACCTGCTCATAATTTTAGGCTTCCTTTTTTTTAAGTCATCTCTAAATAATTAAAAAAAAAACAACTCCTACCCATAAATGGCGCGGTATACAAAGTAGTGAAAATAAAAGCCTGAAGTTTATTTGTTCTATCCCATGACCTGTTTAAGTTATCCTCTGTAAACATTGAAATAAAAATAAGGGTGAAAGAGAAATAAAGAAAGTATTATAGGGGCGCCACGTTACCTGGGTGGTTCCCAGCTAGCTACCCTCTTGTCCTGTAGGCAGCCCATGTCTTTTTTTCGACCCGTAAGGAATGTCCTTTTCAATTATCCGTGGCATGAAACCCGCAGCTTTGAATGGCTTTATTGACTGCTCCTGAACAATGGCGTAGAGGGAATTCGTTTGGAGGTAACGCCGTGTTCAAGACGGAAGTCGATCCCGTGCTTGTACCGCAACGGATTATTCAAGACTTTTCAACACAGGGTATCTATTGGGAGGCGACTATTTAGTTCTCTAGCATTTAAAAAAAAGAAGTGAGCTTGGTTTGGGAACCGGCTTTTTGAGGGCGACTCTGTTTTTAGATTGTCGGAACAATTCACTGTGAGTTGTTTGATAATCTAGCTTTACGTCCTGGTGTGTGTGTATGTGTGTGATTATTTTAAACTCAATCGTTTTTGGGGCGTTTTACGTGGGTGTTTTAGCGCGTCTTTTCGGTGTTTTTCGTAAGTCCTCTTTCCTAAGTCTTTTTTCCTATTTTTGTTTCCACGAAAGAGCTTTTGAAAACAGATTTAAATTGTAACAAATTTAGTTGTCATAGTGCATTTTTCAGGCCGTTTTTTGATCCGTCTTTGAGGATATTTTTTAAAAGTTTTTCAGAGCGTTTTTTTGGGATTTTTTTTATGATTTTTGTGAAGATTCTTGCAGCGTTTTTCGAAGGGTTTTTGCGGCGGTCCTCGAGAATTTCTTTTGATTTTTTAAGTCCTCCTGTAGCCTTTTTTGAGGCCAGGCCCACCCCGGACTGTAGTAACCAAGTAAGTAGCGTTCTTTGTGTACATTTGCATTCCCGAGTTCTCAAAAACTGATTTTGGTTTTGCTATACCTCTGTCATGCGGTTACTTTTAAACTTTACCAGCTTGCCGAGCTTCGTACGCCTTTTGGGTAATTTTTTTCCGCGTTTCTTGTGGTGATTTTCGGGGGTTTTCTCCAGGCCTTATCGTAGGGGTTTTTGGAAAATGTTTCAAGACTTTTTTAAGACATTTTCGTGCATTTTGTTGAGGTGGTTTTGGTGGGTTTTTCGTTTTTTTTTTCTCGTTTGCTGTGGCATTTAACTTGGCTTTACTTTGTAGCTAAAACAAATCCGTGAAACTGGTTTTAATTTAGTGACTCCCGCTGAGCTGCAAGTCAATCACAAGTCCCTATGGAAGAACTGCCAGTCTAAAATGTATTTTGCCATAAGTCGACTAGTTGAAAATTACCTTCGGAACAACATGCTTATTCGATTTTTTTATGCCACTTCCTTCTTTGTTGACCTTTCGCAGCCATTGCGTAGACACCTGCTACTTAAGTCACATCTATCCCCGCCCGAAAGCAAAACAAAAACAAGTCCACAGTCCACATTCAACAGCTCGCTCCATCGTCCATCCATTAAACCGAGAAAGTCAACATTTTGTGTATTTTAATTTCCGCACGTAAACTTTTATGCTCGCTCCATATCTGTTGTCCTTGTTTGTTGTCGGAAGGAAAATGACGCCCATTCCGCGCATTATACACCTTTGCATTGGCCTTATTTTGTTTTCCCAATGTTTTCTTCCTTTTACTGCACACAAATAACCATGAAACTTGGCTTTACTGCTGCATGTCCTGCTTCCGCTTGGTGTTCATTATCAATTATTGACCTTGATAATCTTTCTCGGAGCACGTTAGATTTTATTTGTCAGGCATCGGACTACCGCCCCGAACATAAATACATCTTTGTTGTTGCGTATATATTATGTACGTGTACGCATGCAATGGTGTGGCAGATGAACACAAAAGGCACATCCTGTGCTTTTCAATTTCCGTTCATTGTTGACAAGCGGGCGATAACATCGAACGAAAATATTGCCGCCATAAAATTGTCGATTATGATGGACTGGGAATTTCATTAGTGTAGGGCGGAATATTTCCACAACTCGTATACCAAATGTCCCGGCATCATTCGCAAAGGTGCTCTAAAATGTACCCCACTCCGCAGCAAACGTGATCCCATTTATTTGCATTATTGATTGCATATTATACGAAAGAATAAAAGTCCTTCAAAGTTTACTGACAACACAATCAGACAGAAAAAAAAAATTCCCATGTCAAGGATAATGCGACATGAAATCAATCCGTCTCGTGTTCTATTCTCCGGTTTTGTTTTTGCAAATTTATCCCTGGGCTCTTTGATGGATTTCATGCACTCTTCCTTTCGTTTTTTGTTTTTTTTTTTGTTATGACACAATAGCCTTGTATTTGTCTTTTGTCCCAGATCCATTATTTTTGATGGATAGGTGTCTGTGGTGGTATTTGTCTAATCTTTTTCGGCTTGTAATATTCATAAGCGAATGGATTGTGTTTTTTAAGTTCGATGGGTGGGTGGTGGCGCCATCTGTTATTGATTTTTTTTTTCTCTTGTATTTAACATGTAGATTAAATTACAAATGCAGGATGGCAGGTGGAACGTATTTTACTATTGGATGTTATATATTTAATTAGATGGAGGGGATGATAGCCTTATTTGACAGCGCTTTTTGGTGTCAGTTGGGATCCCATCAGTTTTTTTTTCTGGCTGAAAGTTGGTTAAAGTTTGCTAAAACTACAGTGGAGACTATACATAGTCGAACTTAGATCAAGTTCTAAACCAGCTGTGCTGGTCAAATCTGCCCCCGCAGCTAGTTCTCATTCAGACATCATCAAAGTCCACAAATGGAAAGGAATATTCGCAAATTGGCCATATTTTGTCTAGCAGAATCCAAGTGTTGTCCAAGCCTTATCCGGATTATGTCCCAGTAACAACTTTTGTTTTTGGATCAGCGGCTGCTGGTTGTCAAATATTACTCGCTGCTGACAGCCCCTCGATCTTTTTGTCCAACCGGTACAGATGTTTCATTCTTGAAAACTCCTTAATGACCTTTTATTAGAACCTGCTCGGTTTTTACCTAAAAAAAGGCGAATGAATTATTATGAAGGATACGATAAATCTTGGATACTTACACCCAGAAAGAGTTAACAGCTTTATTTCGCTATTTGGGAGCCAACCACTGTTAGAGAATCCAGAAACTCTTTATCCTTCACTGCGAGTATTCCAATAACTGCAGAATTTATTGGTCGTTTAAATTTTATTTGTTGACCCTTTAAATGCAACTGGTCAACCAGTTTTTCAATAGCAACTTCAGAGCCAACTGTGAGTCGTCATGAAGGCAGTCCCACTACATGGCGAACGCAGGGCGGTAACCTTGGACATCTCACCGGCCTTTGATGGAGTCTGGCATAGCAGTTGAAGAGGTGAACAGTTGAATAGTTAACAACAACCCTGTGGATGGAAACAAAGCTTTTATTTGGGCAGATCAATGCAGGTTGCAGTAGATGGTGGATCAGAGCAGTGATGCCAACCAAGGCTTTTTCATACCTTTTAGGCATTATTTCATAAGTTAAGGCTTTAAGGCTTGTTTTTCTTCAAAAAGGCATCTTTTTTTATTTCAATTTAAAATTTTTTTCTAATTTTGTTTTTTGATTTAACATACCAATTTTATTTTTATTTATTTAATGTATGATTTCGAGGACCACAACGATCTGATGGACTAAAATTATGTTTGTTTTGCTCAATACTTTGTACCTAATTATGAAGCTAAAAAGTCATGAATTTTGTTTCTATTAAGAATTTGTTCTGTGATTTATAACTTATAAGTTTTTTTTTGGAAATAAAAATTGTTTTTGTTTATTTTTTTATATTTGTGTTCAATTTTTGATTTATTGTTCCAGTTTACGTAAAAAAATTTATTTAAGGCATTATTTTATTGAAAAAGGTATCTTTTTTTCTCAACTTAGGCATGCTTTCGTTAAAATTGGTTGGCAACGCTGAATCAGAGTCAATAACTTTTGTCCTAAGAGGGTTGCCCACAACAAATCCGCATTCAAATACAAGCATGAACACGCTCAAAAATCGCCTCCAACTGAGTGTGCTCGGTTAAAAATTGTTTCAAATTAACCAAGTCTCTGTTAAAAAAAAAAGAGTATTCGGTGAAAAAACTGCCGAAATAAGATAGTTAAATGCATATGTATTATTAAAAAACACACTTTATCAGTTGTTATCAACCAAGTTTCTAGTTTAATATCAACAAAGTAAGTTGGTTAAATATAACAGAGTTAGTTTGTTATTTACGACCGAGAAAGTTTGTAGGCGAAATTGATAAATCGGCTATTTTAACCAGAGTTTCCTTAAGTTGACTCTGTTATTTTTATTCCATTAACTCTGTAGAGCTTTATCAACAATATTAATTGGTTGTTTTTAATCGATATTTGGTTGGTTTTATATGAGTGATTTTTGTACGTGCAGTGTCTACCACCCCGGATAGGTGTGTATCGCAAAGCGGCCTCAAAAGAAGGTGTTTTTTAAATCCCTCACCCCAATAGTTGAAGTTCTAGTAGGTTTTACCAGGTTCCACTAGCAACCATTTTGTCAGTACGCCGATATCCTTGCAGCCCTTTCCTTTCATGCCTTTTATAGCTTCTGACAACAATCTTTATATCCATTATTTACCACTCAAAATCCATATCATTATATGCCTACCCAACTGTAAGTACAGTCGACAGTTGTGCAAAATTAATAACTGAATCACTTAATGCAACGGTCCTCCCGCCTCGACAGGCTTGCACTTAATGCGAACTTCGAAATGCATTTGCAAAAAATGAATAATTCACAATCCTTTACATCGTAAAAGATTATCCAACGTCGAGTATCCCTCATGTCTCACTCAGGCTCAAACACAGAGTGTATGTCGTACGTTACTTTCTTGTTTCACGACCATCCAATCCGTCCTTGTAACAATGAGTAATTACAGACATTCATCCGAAATCACGCCGCGTCAATTATCGCGCTTGTACTTATAAAAAAGTAAAGAAAATGGAACACATAAACCATAAGCACATGTTGCATGGGAGGAGGATTATTGTCAAAGAAGAAAGGATTCCGAATTGAAATCTTTCCTTTTAATGGATTTCTCTTTAAAAATATCACAATTGTTTGAATGCATTGACTTTTCGGGGGGAGTGGTAACACGTCAAAGGCACCAAGCTGCAAGACTCCTCCACTGCGAAATATTTTTTTTTTTTTTTTTGTAAATTTATGACAAAATTATTCAAAATTATTGAAACCAGAACCAAAATTACTTACAGTCTGAGAAATTACATTTGAAGTGTACTCCGAGGACGGTTTCACAATTAACCCCCACGGCAACCGACAAGCGACAACTGATACTAGAGAGACAGAGGACAGAGCCGCCAACGCCACCACCGCCGATTTTTTTTTTTCTTTTATGAATATGCTTGGAGAGAGATGTGTACAGCGTCATTGTTTTGCCTTTGTGTTTAGTCGTGTCGCATTGGTAGCGATAAATAAAATTTATTTTGTCGCCAGCACTTTAGATTTGGGTGTTTTTGCGATGTCATTTATTTTATTTCTGGTAATGGCGCACAATTTTTGGGAAAATAAAACACAAAAGACAAAATCAAACTCATATCCTTGGGAAGATTTATGCTCATTAAAATAAATTGTGCTTGTGTGGCTCGGTGTGGTCTGGTGTGTGGGAGTTGGCTTTTGATTATTATTATACAGATGGAGGTCTGTTACGGACGCTTCCCACGGGCTGTTCTCTGAAGGAGGCAGTCTGTTTTTGGCAGCACCGAATAGTAGCTATTCTAAGAAATTAATCTCAATGTACAGCGATCAAATACAAATAAATAAAATAAATAAAATAAGTAAAATAAATAAAACAAATAAGATAAGTAAGAGAAATAAAATAAGTAAAATAAATAAAACAATTAAAACAATTAAAACAAATAAGATAAATAAGAGAAATAAAACAAATTAAAAAAATAAAAAAAACGAGTGTGCTTTAGACCACACGACTGAAGTAAAACTTCTTTAGCTCCATCTATTACTATTATGCATGTACTCGCAAACGAACTACTGACTGAGATATATATATAGATTTCATGCACTGGCTATGAGAAGAAGAGAGAAAGAAAATGTGCCCGCGCAACTCTCGCTCTTGCTCCTACAGTGTGATACAGACAATATGCCTGCACTGCAGTGATAACAGACCTTAGAGGCAGGTTATCCAACGGTTATACCCAAAATATCCCTTTTATCCCTCGCCAAAATATAAAAAATCCTACATTTACTCCACGAAATATTAAATTAAAAAAAACATGTATTTTATTAATTTCTGTCTTTTTTATTAGTAACAAATACAAGTTACGTTATACATTAACTATGCAAGCTAACAAAAATATATACATATTAAGATACGTTTGTATATAATACAAAAATAGAAATATAGACGTTACAAATAGAAACAAAAAATTGCATTCGGCCTTAAAATGAAAATAGTATTCAACATAAAATGAATTATTTGAAAATGACTGGTATGCAAGAAACTTTATCTCGGTTTCAAGTTTCATTATTATTGATTTTTCGTACAAAAAAAACACAGAAATTTGAATTAAGAATGGGGTAAGGCTTTTTTACATACATTCCAATTTTTACAAAATAAATAAATTTATTATTTTAAAAAATACACGTGAATTCATTCACAGATATGTCATTTTATGAAACAGTTTAGGGAAATAAAAAAAAGAAAATGAAAGGATTCAGATATTTTGAATGACTTTTTTCTAAACATGAAAATATTTAATTTGATCGTAGGTTGACTAATTTTTTTTATTCTTAATGAAATGAGCAATTAGGAACAAAATTTGGCCAAAAAGTAAAATCCCTTTCTTTTTGTACTATGAGGTCTGAAAAATTTTAGCTTATTATAAGTGAGAAAATCCGCAAAAATGGATAAATCCCGCGATCTGGTATCACTGCTGCACTGTGTGCTGTCGCTGTGTCTTAGATATACGAAACGTAACTGGCTATGAGAGAAGAGAGAAAGAAAATGTTGGCTCACACCTCCCTCTCTTGCCCCCACAGTAATATACGAAACGAAACGTAACTCTCTCTCTTTCTTTCTTTCTTCACTACTTTATATCTCCCTCTCAACTCCCGTTCGCAATTTCCGTAACGCTTTCGTGACGCATTCACCAGCTTACCCCAAGTCAAGCGTGCCTAAAGAAGTTTTACTTATATAAAATAAATGAAATTAATAAAATAAAGAAAATAAATAATAAAATAACAAAAAACGAGTTCCACCTACGCAGTATGCGCTGATACATTAATTAACATACCAGACTTGATGAGGCTTAGACGGTTTTCTGATGCATTTTGTCTTTTAAATAAAAAAAATTAAATAATAAATAAATAAGACACGTCCCCGTTGAGTTGGGTAAGCGCTGTCTCGCTGTCCCGCGAGTTTTATATCAACCTAAGACGTAAAAACAGTCTAACTTGTTCCAGAAGAAGACTGTCTCTACGGTCTCTACGTGGAGGTGGTAATAAGACTTTTCCAAACCTATCTGAGAATGAGAAAAGAGCCTTCTTAATGCATAAGTGTATAGATGAAACTATATAAACAGCTTTACAGGGCAAAAATGATTTCCCACTACGATGCAGATGGATTGTGTTGCATTTGGTTCAAGCTACACAGCGCCACCTAGAAGCCGCCCGACTCACTAAACTTCACAGAACTATACTGACCTAAATGAACCGCATGAACGAACTAAAATGTTATTTTTAACAATTTTGACCAAAAACTCAGACCTACTATTTTTTACATCAACACCCGGTGTATAAATCACGCTCCCCATTGGGTTGGCATTTCAAAAATAACACCAACAGATAACGCTAAGCAAAGACTTTTCAATTGGATCCAACAAACACACGTACAAGATGTACACGCACCCTTTTGCGACTGTCCTTCAACGAATTGCAATCCCAGCCAGATAGATCTGGGAAACTTTTCTGCAAAACTTCATGCCATCTACACGAATTAATAGGAAACATTGCCGTAAAGTTTTCTGAGAAATTACAGATAGAACTGCCGACACGGGGCGGTTCATAGGTATGCAAACTCCTGCCAAGCGTCAGCGTTTTAATATTTCATTTCGCAGAACCACTGTGTGTTTCATTCGCGCATAAAAAAAATAATAAAAGAGAACTAAAAGCACGGATGAAGGATATGAAGAAAGTCTCAAAGATTTGTTTTGGGATTTATTCTCATTAGCAGTGCCTGAGTGTTGGGTTTCACAGTTTCCACTTTCAATTATAAATTTTCCCCCAGCATCGGGTGCGGGCAGCCCAGCTTGAGTTCCTGTCCACAATGTGTCATGCGAATGGATATATCCTGCTGCTGGTTTCAGCGTGAATAGGAAAGTGAAGGAAAATCTGTTTATGAAGCGATGCACTGCAGGATGTTTAATTCTGAATTGAAAAAGTCAATACCTGGAATATGCATAGCCAACTCTGTAGGTGCAGTTCGAGAATATTATCAAATGCCCACCCATCAGCAATTCCAATTTATCCGCCAATTGGGTTGCCTGTCCGGTTGCTGTGGATGGATCTATGCAATCGGTGCACTTTGTCTATTGCGGATATAAATTCGCTTCTTTCGATTGCGCCGTCAAGCAGCGATATTTTCAATTCAACGTCCTTGTTGTTGAAAAATGGTCCAAGGATGGCGAACCGATAGCAAGCAAACACAACCGGATGCAACACCAACAACTGCGCAGAGAAACACTGTGCTGCGGAAGGGATTGTTCTGATTGAATGCACGAGCGCACGGTGTGCGGCAAGAGATACTACACGTGTGCCGCATCCACGACATGACTAATTGATGTGATCATTGCGAATTTGCTGCCAGGGAAATTAAATTGATTGCAATGTGCATATGCAGCTGCGAGCTGAGGACGTGTGCGGTGGTGATGTTGCAGAGTCTATTGATACAAAATTGAATCAATAGTTCGGTGTTATCTTCGAAATGATGGGTCTTCTTCTTCTGATTTTTGCAAGTCGTAATTACCAACCATTTGCTGGGTGTAGTTACAACTGCGCGTTCAGTTGGAACAAGGTCGATTGTGTATGACATTAATGGCAAACATACGAATGCGACTGAAGAAAAAAAATGAGCACAACGCATTCAGATCCGAGGAGGAGCTTCAGCCGGCAACTATTGAACAGGGAAGCAAGGACCAATTTTTAAAAGAAATCTCGATTACATTTCATCCATTCATCGATTCTGCCGTGGAGTAGCTTTCAAGGATTCTGTGCAAACATCACTACCAACATGAACGCGTAGCTGCCCAAGGGGATAGTGTTGCCGTGAAGGGAGGTTTATAGTAAGTAAAATGTTAAAACTGAAAGCCCACACAGTCGCCGACCAAACTGGGAAAAGAATTTAAACAAAGTTTCTGTGTGTTTCATTCACATTCACCTTCAGCGAGCATTGTACGAGATATGGGTGCCAGGGCTGACATTTTAGCGCTTTCGGCGCTGGATCTGGCGCATTTTTAGTATGTTTAGCGCGCTTTAAAAAGTTTTAGCACCTAGCGGAATTTCTAGCGCTTTTTATTTGCAAATCCCCTCTATTATTTCTGTAGTTTTGCGCTTTTCACACTCAATCAATCTTAACAAATGAAGTGTCAAAAGAAAGAGAGTTCGGTTTACACATTTTTACTTTTTGAAAATATTAATATGTAATAAAAAAAAGTAAAATTTTACTACTATGTACATATAACATGCGAGAGTTCTCGCACTCGCACGGGTATCCTAGGTTATTATAATAACTTCTATGTGGAAACTCCACACGGAAAGATGTTGGTATTAAACTTTGACATGGCATCGCCCTACAATTCATGTGAATCCCCGTTAAGAGTGCAAAAACTTGATTTTTTAATTATTTTGTATGACTTTGGCAGCACTGACGGCTACACCAAAGTAATCAGTTTATAGCACTTTATAAGAAATGCTTGCGTACCTGTGGGCTCATTCGAAGCAAATTTCTTAATATTGGGAGTTTTTGTATTTTATTTTGATTTGCTGAGATCGATCTTTGATGAAACAATTCTTATAATAGACTGCCGAGTTCGTTTCAAACCTGTTTCAAGCTTTCATCAGCACAAATGTCAAATCGTTTTACTAGGCCATGTGACTTCTATGGGCGAATGAAAATTTTGAATGCCATTATTAGGGTGTAATAATACGGCGGTACTAATAACAAATTTTAGTCTCGACTTTAAGTTTACGGAAGTTCACAATTGCAAACTGTCGAAACTAAAAATGTTTATTGGTAAGGCCCAGTGACTTGTTGACTGTCATTTGCTTCGACCGTGAGTAGGCGTGAAAATTATTGTACTGCTTGGTTATAAAATGCTAAAAGAAAAACCGGAAAGAAATTGATTTTCTAAACGGGTCCCGTTCTGTCAACTAGCGGAGATTTGTTGTTGATTTTTCGAGAATCGCTTAGATATACCCAAAGTTTACCCCATTTAACAAAAAACTTCCAGGTGGACAGGAGGACAGATAGAGAAACTGACTGTTAGACAAGTAGACAGATAGAAAGACAGACAGAAAGATAGACAGATAGACTGACAGACAGACTGATTGGCAGACTGACAGACTGACAGACTGACAGACTGAAAGACAGACTGACTGAAAGACTGAAATACAGACTGACTGAAAGACTGACAGACTGAAAGACTGACAGACTGAAAGACTGAACGACTGAAAGACTAACATACTGACAGACTGACAGACTGAAAGACTGACTGACTGACAGACAAAGGACAAAACTGTGGCACGCACTTGTAACTCGACTATCATTGTAAAATCATAATAGATGTTTGAATACCTCCCCCTCTGGTGGGCAAACTCGCAAAACCCCAAACTTAACTTAACTGACGTCTTATTGGGCTGACAAAAAAAAAACCTCCAACAGCGATACAAAATCAAACCCACTTTCGTATAACTACCGACAACACTGCCGATAAGTTTTATCCACAACAGGGATACCGTGTAACTTCCTTCATTCATTACTTAGGTTTTGCGCACAGTTCCTTAGAACGAAAGGAGATGATTTATTTCCTCAACTGATTGGGGTTAATACCGTAAGACGGAATAGATGACTGACAGACGTGAAAGGAAATTCAATTTCATTTGCAAGTAATCTCTTTGGCGAATCCATTTGGCCATCGTTTCATTTTAATGATATTTAGGGCTTTTTGTAATCATCTCTTCGTCTGTGTATAGATGTGGCTTGGACAAAAACAAGCTCATAACTTTTTTATTGCTGTTTTACGAATATGCTAGTTAGAAGTGTAGTTCGGTATCAGTCTATCGGCACTAGACACTCGTTTGGTGTAATAATCGGGAAGTAAAAGACTGTCATGAAACTTACATAAGTGGCAGTTGGAAGGGCTTAATTGGAAGTCCGCGAGAGTCAGTAGAAAATAGGCGGCGGAATTTTGATAAAGGCACCAAATCGCATATGATTTATGTTGGATGAGGAGATCCATTGGCCATTTAAATATCTTTCGAATCAAGTACAAGAAGAGGTGTCAGTTCTGATGGAAGTAATCCGCCGATTATATAGGTGGGTACCAAACAGAGTTACAAGAAAGTGTAATACCCAGGCGACACAAATTTAATCAGAGCATCTTCATGGCTCTAGAGATCGCTGTCAAATGCCAAACAGTTCTACTTTTAACAGACGACCGACGTCATAGAGTAACTTTAGCACTTGTCTGCTTTCCACAGAATTTGCTGACGAAAAACTTATGTCCTACAAAGCATGTACTTGTACATTGTGCAAGATATATCAACGTTAAAGTTAACATCCTTGTTGGAACACGTGTAAAATGCTCCTCGGAGAGACGTTGTCACTGCTGAGACCGCGAAACTTTCCCTTTGACAGTGGTTGTTGTTCACACATTGTTGTGGAAGCGTACACATGGCGTAGCTGTGCGATGAAAAGTGTGTTATATTTGTACACCGCTTATCGGGCGGGTTTACTAAACCGGGAACGGTTCGCTCCACTGCAATCATTTTCGAAGTAAGTATACGAGAGTAGGAGTACCAACGAGCTAAGACGTTGACAATGTTGATGGAAACTGTTGCGAAACTTTGTTAATTGGCAAAGGAAGTGAACTTTTTAGCCAGAGAAGTTTTCAGTGAAACTATTGGAAAAGTTTCTCCTCATTTCCATAGCCGTGGAGGATTTTTTTTTGCGTTTCGTAGGAAAAATGATGCAGTGCAAGGGTTTTTTGAATTTTACAAGCTTGTGAGGGCTTATTAGAAAACCGGTCAAATGGGGTGAACGAATTTAACTCGCAAAGATAGAGAGAGAGGTCCAATGAATGTGAGCAACAAAATGGCCAGAAGAAGACGATTTAGCAAACCGTACAAAGAGCTAGAAAATCTGACCTACCAAAGATGACAACAACCAGTGGTCCCGTAGATCCCAGTACAGCGACATCATCAAAGGGGGAGCTGAAACTACACCGAAGGTTGCCATAGAGAAAGAAAGGTACGACGACGAATGCAGACATTTTAAGACGGTAACCAGCAAATAAAAGCAACGAGACAACGAGTTTGTATATATAGCCAGAAAAAGGAAGGATCCAGCCTAGAAATGCGATCAAGAACTCTAGTGACCGAAATGGTTTATAAAATAAAGTGCACGACTGGGTCGAACGTAACTTTCTCGTTCATCAAAAGTTTGGTTGCTTGTTTTCTTATTTTATTAAGTAGGTAGGTAAAGATCTGAGAACCGATGCTAGATAAAAGAAATGGGTGCAAATGAGGTGGGAGTTTCTAATTGTGAAAGGAAGTGGCTGCAATTATTTTAAGGTGCATATTCAACAAGGTTGAAAACAGGGTAATATTTGCTGAAATGAAGTTTTGCGTAGCTGTTATTGTATTTTTATCGGAAGTGGGGGATGTTATAACAAAAATAGATTGGGAAGTATAAGTATTTAAAAAAAATGATTTTTTTCGAATTTTTTGAGAGAAACTAAATACGGGATTTTATTTCGAATAATATATATTTTGATCAAAATCGTTAAAGCGGTTTTTGTAAAATTTCGCAGACAAAATAGTACCAAATATTGCAACGTTTAGTTTGAAAAATACTATTGCTTAACTATTTCGCTGAAAACCGAGTACAAGTTATTGTTCGGGATGTAAGCATTACTTCTTTTTTAGGGTTTTATCGAAATCGAAAATGGGGTTTTCGAGATATGAGCAGTTTGTAAAGTGAGAGTTTCCAGTGATTCAAATTGAAAATTAAGGACGCAATAATTTTGAAAACATCAATTTTACTCTGAGTTTGCATTTTGGTCAAAATTGTTATTGCTGTTTTAATTTAAATTAAAAAAAAAAAAATTTAAAAAAAAATACTTTTTTCAAAATACGAGCAGTGAAACATTTTGATTTCGAAAGCATACATTTTAACTCTAAGTTTGCATTTTGGTCAAAATCGTTATTTCTGTTTTCATTTAAACTAAAAAAACCGAAATTTTACGATAATGCAGAGAAAAACATGCATGCATTTAAGCCATTAAGTTAGAAATGATCATATTAACTTAGAAATGAATTTTTGTTACAATCGTATGGACCGTTTTATGTCCAAATTTCAAAATTACCGTTAATCGATTTTTCAGCGGAAAACAGAGTATGCAGTTATGTTTACCTCACCTATTTAAGCTTAATTATGAATTTTTGTTGAAATCGTTAGAGCCGTTTTCGAACAAATCAAACTGGTATGAAAATTTTGTATGGGAAGTACCATTAATATTGAGGTTACCATGCAAAAAAAAAAAAACGGCCCCGAACTGTAAGCCCCCAAACCTTAAATCCGAAGTTTCAACGAAATCCGTTCAGCCTCTTAGGCTGTAGGCCTCGGGACATACAGACAGACAGACGGACAGAATTTTGCGACCCACTTTTTTGAGTTCGCCTATCATCGTAATGTCAGAATTGATTAACACCTCGAGTTCGAAATCTTGTACGAATACAATATATGGAGAAAGTTAAAAATAAATTACTGACTGTTGGCTGTAAGTTTGTGACAGTCTTTTCAAGACAGCGAATGAAACAAGGATTTTATATGAAAGAAAGAATATTTTTGACAGGAACTACATGGCCCCACCAAATCCACTTTCAGAAAACCCCTCGCCTCATCTGATTCTGACGCGATTGGGTTTAATAAATTATAAGGTCCTGGCCATGTATCGACAGTTTTTACTCATGGGCGAAATGGCAGACCAAAATGAGCACAGAAATCACCTGTCAGTTGTCAAATTGGTTGTCGCTGGAGAAATGTGTTGCAATTTCAAAAAACTAACCTCTAAAAAGAGCACACCCTTTATAACTGCCCCCCGAACAATACAAATGGTAATCAGGTTTGGGAGATTAATTTATAACTGGGCCGATTCTCTTTTTCTTCAGTGAGAAAAGTCAATCATAACCCTTTCGGCTGTCAACCTATAAAATGCTTTAAACTCACTTTAAACCCATCGCACACTTGTCACTCAATTTTGGCCAGAGAAAAGACGCACAAGTTCAAGTTCCTCCCGACGGGAAGTATATCCTAACCCAGGCACTGTATAAAACAACCAAAGTTACGCCAGACGTCCACGAACTGAAATTCAGCGCGAACAAGGTCGAATGTCTGGCGAAACTCTAGCGAACAGTATTTTCTATCGTCGACTGCAAGACTTCACCCTGCGTATGCAGTGCAGGAATCAAAATTATCAGCCTATCATGTGCATGGCACTTTAGTAAAATATTTCGTAAGCGGTTGACCTGTACATTTTAAATGCCAGTCCAAAGAGTCATGGTCATCGCACCACAACAAGGACACTTTACGACTCACTGCGTTTCGGCAGAAATCATTTCCGAAAATCATTGCAAAATTGCAATGGTAATGACTGTACCGCGTTTTCCAAATACTCGTAATTGGAAAAAGTCACATGAAGAGCACCATCCACCTTTAAGTTGATCCCTCTGGCAACTGTAACACTTTAAAGTTGCCTCCATTAATCTTCGCTCCAGCTCAATTCATTCGTTTCCTCGTTCTAATCCCGAATACCGTACACTCCCAAGGACATTAATTTCGTCAAGCGACTTTGCGGAAAGTTTCTTGTTTCTTGTTCCCCCAATACAGCGTAATAGTGTCCTAATGCTTTTGTCTGCCAAAACTGCATCCTGTGGCGGAAATCAAAACCCAAAGATGCAACTTGAAACTTTTATACGTAGCAGTGTTTGTTGTTTGAGTGAATCCCTTGGCGGAGCGACGCAAACTTTTGACCGTAATTCCATGGCTTGCTGATGTTGTCTTATCATTTGGATGTGGCATCCGAATAAGGATGTGGTGGGTAGTGAGCGCGAAAAACCCCTATCACATTTGTTTTGGCTGCCGCGCTGTATAGTTGGGGGTTTTTCTTTTGAACTTTTCACAAGTTTTTTGGCCAAAAACCAAAAATTACTCGGGTAAGAACTTTGCACGATCGAAGTTTATTTGCGAACGGTTTTTCTTGAACTTAAGGCGGAAAATGTGAATTGTCTTGTGGATTTATGAGGTTAAAAAAAAAATTACAAATTTATAAACGGATTAGGGACTTTTCTACAGCCCTACAGTGGATTGTAGAGCCACCTACGGATGTCAGTCGTTTACGGTTGAGATGATTTGGGCCCGTATTTAAAAGGACACTATACCCGAATATATAATTAAAATATAAGACCACCACCAACAATCTGTGGACACCCCACACACAAAGGCAAATGCAAACACACATGCCAGCAATCCCAGCAATTATAGCAATTAATTTGGAAAATGCTACAGCATCCCTCTGCTTGATTCTTGCATGAATCAAGCCACAGCACATGTGTAAGCTGTGCAAACGTATAACACTCTCCTGCAGAAAGGACAAAACGCAAAATATTGGCAAATATTCCCTGCTAAGTAGAAAAGCTTACAAACAGTGTCTAGCTGCTGCATCACTTGTTCAAATAAAATACTCCACGCAATGTGACTGTGTGTGCAAACGTACACACGGAGGAACCCAAGAGATGTTTGAGTTCCAATTGAGGATATTAAATGTGTAACCCAATCGGACATCGTTTGAAATTTATTTTCAATTTCCCCAAACCGACTACGTTCGGATTTGCTCTCGACAAATTTACTGATGTCCGCTGGTAAGTCAGCAAATAGACCAACAGGACTTACACCGGAGAAAGAAGATCCCAGACAGAAGATGCCGTTTGCCAGCTCATCTGCCTGACCAATTAATTTACGTAACACCCAGCCCAACCAATGAGGAAGAGCAAAAGGACAAAGGAAAAGAAAAACACGTAATTCCACATAAGGACACGGTCGTTTTCCGTTTCGGTGCCCAATAAAGTCGCATTTCGGCCGCCACAAAATTAATGAAAACAATGGGGTCAGCTCCCCACACACATAAACAAAGCGGCAGCTACAGGCATAATTCCCGCAGTAACTGCAATTCGTGCAGAAACATTAATTGAAATTTCCTGTTGCGACAATTTAAGTGTCACTGCCACCGCCACATGAACAAAAGAAAAAAAAAACAAAAACAAAAATAATGGGGATGCATATATGCGTGTTAAGAAGAAGCCCTTTTATAGGTTATAGTCCTACAGCAATGCCAGCAGTTTCGCACATCAAATCCACTTAGCCACAGTGGGATACTTCAGTGTTACAAGGCGCGCACGGATGGAGTGCCATAGTCGAGTGGAGTGGAGCCTTATTTTACCTCAAATTCGTTGTAAACGTGGAATAAGGACGCATGTAAAGTTGGCTGGCAGCTTGGCAGGTTATTGCGGTCGACGGAATTAACATGCATTTATGTCTACGGTTTAACTTGGATCGGTGACGGCGCCGACAACGACAACGATGCAACATACTGGCGGTGAGGAGATACAGGGACGGCACTACAACAACTCTCAAGCTGTCGTTAACACTAAAGGATTGCTCTTGAAAAGCGCTGAAAAGCGGTTAGCGACGGTTCATTGTGGTGCGGTTATAAACATTTTAGTGAACGCCGAAGCTTTGTGGTTGGGGTGGATCCACTTGAGTGGGCAACAAGGATCATTATATCGCGGCGAAACCGACAAGTATCTGTGCATGACGGTGCGGAACATGTCCGTCACACACACGCACCAACCAAAGGGATACGGAGACGTTCTTCTATTTCAAGGGACAACTTTATTCTCCTGTCGGTCGATGGTTATTTGGGTTGAATCGTATTTCTTTGGTTGTACCCTCTTGCCGAATGACAGATGAGTGTGATTCAAAGGGGTATCTTGGCCGACATCAGAAAACGAAGGTCGTTCTTGAAGGAAAAAGTCTTCAGCAAGACTTGCCTCAAATTTGACACGTGAGAAAAAGGAGTGGCAGTAGCACTATGGACAAGTATTTAAACAAAAGAAACAAGACCCGAACAGATATACCTCTAGTGAATAAAAAATGTATTAATTTCAGTAGATTAAAAACAGTGGAGACGACCGCAATTCCGCTGTCACGTCAGGAAGAACGAAGCATTCAATTTTGAATGATGAATGTCAAGACTTTTGTCCAAAACTAGGTAAAGATTGCAATTGGCAAGCTCAATCTCATGAATTTAGAGCTGCGGAAAGAGCATACACCAAATATTCTCCAAGATTTGATCGGAATGGCCGATGGAACCTCGGCAACATTTACCCGATCTACAAGGAAGGAGGTCCTATAAGCAGAGCCAACTATATTAAGGCATAAACCTCCTTTACCTCGCACAAAAAATTGTGTCCGAACACCTGAAATCATTTTGACAATTTGATGTGATCTGGCACCACTGTCGCGTGGTGTTTTCGTTAAGCAGACTTAAGAGAGGCTGTCAAACGAACCTGTTTGATTCCAGCCACAACCTGATTGACTTCCCTCCTAAATTTCCATTTTTCTTCCCGAGAGCTCACAATTGTTTCATGTAGTTTATTTCATTTTAACAATTAACAAATATTTATATTGAAGTAGCGTATTATAATTGAGATAATAATCACAACACAATCGAGCCCATTAATCATCAGTTCAGTTTTTGCCCCGGCCAGTTTACAACCGAACAAAAATATTTAAAGTCAGTTTTCGATTTTAACGCCGCATGCGACAGCATTTATAGAGACGAGTTTCTTAGAGCCATGCCCAGCTTTGGCACAACTGGTAGAGAACACTCAATACTCCATTAGGCGTTTTTTTTTTTTTAGTTTAGAGCACAACCTGAACTGTTATACAAAAAGTTCGTGTTTCTTTTTTAGCTCAGATACATCAGAGCACAGAATTTGTGTTTCTTTTTTCGTTCAGAGCACCATCAGAGCGCGCTCTATGAGCTCAGGATAAATTGACTGAGCATCCTGAGTGAAAAGCTGATTACACACTTCCAGTCACATTTGACAGAAAAAAAAACAGGATAAGCAAAATAGTTCAAATGGCGGACGAACCTTGTTGTTCTGGGACTGCAAATTAACCAATTTAATAAATAACATATAATAAATATTCAATTTATGCATTTATGACAACTATGTACTCAAGTGTTTTTCATAAATACCTCAGAACAATCTGAGCACGCTCATAATGCTCGAGCTCAGCTCTGAACTAAAAAAGAAAATGCCTATTAGGGTCCGAAACAATATCGCCGAAACCTTTGTTATCTAAAACGGAATTTAAACAAGGCGATAAGCTTTCTTGTGACTCCGTCAACATGATAATTTTGCACCCAGAGAAAGGACTAGGTGAATGCGATCTTAGTGCTGAATTCATTCCAAACGTCATTGCATCTTATTTGAAAAAAGAAAGAGACATAAAGCGGACTTTCTTCGTATTTATCTTTCAAACTGACTTATCTCACTTAATTTTATTGAAATAAGCGCGACGCAAGGAAACATGACAAGTACACACGTCACCCGACTCTAACACACGCAATATTTGACAGGCGTGTTTGGAACGTCATTTTGTCATTTAGTGGATATTATTATAAGTCAAAGTTCGACAGTGAAAAACTATTTGAAATTCTATAGGAAAATGTGAAACTCTTTCGCATTCGTTTCCCCATTCGTATAAACTAACTCTGGAAGTTCGCATTTTGTTCTTCCGCGTGGGTTTTGATAAATCGCCGACGATTCTTCTATTTTTATTCTTAACAACAACAAGACCAACCGCTTTCGCATAATGCATAATGTCGCCGAAGATTCTCAAATTAACTCGCCGGCGATTGCCAAAATGATAAAGTCGCTCAAAAGGGTGGCGGGAAATTTAATAAACAAAAAACAAAAGCAAATAACAGATCATTAAAAGAATATCCGTGTGCATAATCAAAGACGGAAGGGCAATGGAATAACGAGGAAACGGAATATTCCGCATTGGAATGAAGTAAAAACATACAGAGAATATCTCCTTCAATGAAGGAACCTGAAGCAGAGGTATACCTACATTTTTCCACAGCAAGCTGGTGAGAAGCGTAAATGTGAAGTAAAATGTTGTTCACTTTGTATTGGCAATTTGACAGTTTTGAATACTTTTTATGGAAATAGTGACCCGAAATTAGAGTAGGTATTTCAAACAATGTTTTTTTTTTTTGTTTCTGAAGAATGTTCAATAAAAATAACATTCGTTGTTTCGAAAACATGTTTTTTATCCGTTATTATTTTCTGAGCTAGTTTCAGGCGCGCAATTCCTTACTAAAGAGTGTTTTATTTTATATTATACATACATACATATAATCAAGAAAAATACATTTAGATATTCATCTATTTTGTTAAACATAAAAAAAAAAAAAATGCCGCAACAGGTCCGTAGGTCCTAGGCCTAGCTTCTCACAAGCATTCGTTTTTTGTGAGTTTTTCATTTTTGGAAGGGATCTACAATAAGCCTTTTTTATTATGCTCATATGATCTATATAGATCACTGGAAAACAATGATCTATAAAGATCAAAAAAGTCCTGGGTCGGCATTCTGTAAGGCGAAACGTTTTCGTGTGCACGAAGAAATTTGCTTGTGTAACATAGGGCAAATCATTCGTGCGCACGAAAAACGTTTGATCGTTTCGCCTTACATAATCTGACCCCTGATTTTATGCCGAGTCCAAACGGCTAATTGAGGAGCTCTTGCATGACAGTTATACTATCGGACTTTTGTCAGACGGTCGCGAGAGGTATAAAAGTGTAAAAGACAAAATAAAATATAAAATCCCAACATATTTTGTTTTGCTTAGCATTTCTTTTTGGCTTTTTTTGTCAGTCTAGTATTTTCCTTTTTGAAATTCTGGCAACACCTCCACTCCACAATGTCCTACTAAATTTACGCCAATTCGGAATTACGCTTGGACGCTTGGTAACAATGCTCACTGAAGATCTCATTACTGTCAAATCTGAATAAATTTAAAACTAAGAAGTCGTTTCATCGCTTATACAGAGCGTTCATCGACGACATGCTGTTCGATGCACATGAAACGCCAAACATCAGTCAAAATCTCACGCTTTAATATTGCTCAAAAAGTAAATGAAGACTGACTGTCACTACAGAAATGATCCTGTGAAGTATAGTCTTACTTTTTCGATCGCGAAGCAGAGGTATACCTAAATTTTCCCACAGCAAGTTGGTGAGAAGCGTAAATGTGAAGTAAAATGTATTCCTTGTCGAATGTGGAAGTAGATAGAGACCAATAGAGATCATGAGAATGTTGTAAGACGAACGTTTTCAACGATCGAAATTTCGTATCGAGGATTTGTGTTATATTGATGTCACAAATGTATGCGTGAATTCATCTGATTCAATGATACAAAGTCACCTAGTCGCCTGGTTGGATGAGCAGGGTCACAATTTTTTTAAATGCCTGTACTATTGGCAGAACCTTGCGTTTGGAAATATTGTGAATGAAGCGACCAAGTATATGCTGCAAACGAGATCGGACACACTTGATCGACAAATTTGACAAAACATGAAAATAGTCAGCTATAAATTTAGAGACTTTATCGGCTCCACTATCGACTTCCAAAAGGAAATCAGCTCAGAATTACTCTTATCAATCGCCGTTGTTTTTTTTTGCCTAAGAATACAATTGTGTAGAAAGCTCTTGTCAAGAAATGCTAAAAAGACTCCAAAGAGGACCTCTTTTACTTGTAGAAGCATTGCAGAAGCAAAATTCAACCCAAAGGCGCATATGAACTCATAATTTATGAAGAATGGGAAGCTTTGTCGAACTATTACCATAAATCAAAATCGCTGTTACCTTCACCCTAATCGGCTTCTGGCAGCTACTTAACTCCCTTTAATCGCAATGAAACAAATTTTGCAAAAGGGTGACCAAAAGTGGGTCAATCGCACCCTCATTTCAGTGTAATTCTCTTCAATAGCATTCACAGCATTGTCGCTGAAGCTACACACACAAGTTGTATATAATATTCTACGAAAGTGATACATCAAGATGACAGCCGCAGTTTTAATTACCCGACACGTCCTCAATATCATCTGCGAATCACCCCTCAACCATCAGCACAGAGCACACATTCAATAAATTCCAAGCCGCAGTCTACCTTTAAAAGAACGTGCCACAAACAGGATTTATTCGCATGATCCTTATCGGTGTTACGCATTTCCTTGGATAAAATATATAGAACCCTCAACACGATTGCATAAACCGATAGCAAAGTCCAGAATATATCAGTGGAACGCACTTCAACGCCTTGGCAAACAAAAACCATGTTAACTCATTCAGTTGCCTTGCGGCGGCATCCAACTTCTCCTCTGCGCTGCCGTTAGAATCGCTAAAGGTATATACGTACAAGTACGAGCGTACACAGTACATGTGTCTGATAAGTCTATAAACAAACATGGCCGGGTGTGTATCGGTATATACCAAGAGAACAGCAAGTTAACCAAATGGAAAATAACTTATGCATGCAGTTCTGATTGGAAAACAATAAGCAGTGATAAGGATTGAAATTGCTTTTTGCAACGCTTCGCATCGGCCAGCCGGCCTGCGAGAGTGGATTTCGCAAACATTGTGGCATCCGGGAGTAGGTTCCGTGTATACAGACGACTTACTTACACCCACCTGAGCTCGGTTAACAGGAAGTTGTGTAGTTGCTATTCAAAGTCGTCCATCCGCAAGAGAACGAACTATACCACTTCTCTATGCATTGTCTTCGTTTGTATGCGGAGCGTTTACATATCCCTACGGAGGTGAAAACATTACACAAAAGGAGGCGAGCGGATGCGTCTACAAAATAAAAACAACAAGAGAATAAAAATCGAAGAGAATGTGGCTGGTTCTGGAAGTTTTTGACTCGCTGTACGTGTGTGTGTGTGAAGTTCTCCGGGGCATTAACATGGAAGGCAATGATTTCCTATTCTAATGGAACGAAGTAAGACCGAAGAGGGCTTGACGAGCTATATGCTGGCGGGGCTGTAACATTGTCTGGAATATTCACTTTGTGATGCATTTGGAATTACATGTAAAAGTTGACGCGAGTCCTTTTGCAAGTTTAGACTGTCGTTCGGTAATCAAACGAAGGGAAGGATGTTTATTTTATAGAAACATGAAACAAACCATGAAACAGTCGTGAAATTGTGATGAAGGAATATAGACATGTTTGACTTGAGAAGAATACTAGCGCCTTCTGTTGGTTGGGACCAGCGTTGCCACTTTGCTGCAATAGCAGTAGATCTACTGCACTTTTTGAAAAAATTAAATCTACTGCCACTAAATCCAATTTACTGCACTTTTTTTGTTTGATAAACATTCTCTTAAACAGCCGTACAAAAACCATGCATAAAAATAACCCCTGCACGCAGAAAAATCACTTATTTAAAATTAACCAATTGTCGGTTAAAAACTACGAAGTAATACTGTTAATATAGCTTCTACAGCGAAGTAATACTGTTAATATAGGTCCTACAGAGTTATTGGACTACAAATAACCGATTCAACTTGTTTAAGGAAACTGGGTTGAAAATAACCGATTTTTTAATTTCCTCCTAATTTTCTCGTTCGTTAATAACAAACTAGCTCTGTAGCTTTTAACCAACTGGTCGATATTAATCAAGAAACTTGATTGATAACAACTAATAAAGTGAGTTTTTTAACAGTATGCATTTAACCTTTTTATCTCGGTAGTTTTTAACAACGAATACTCGTTTTTTTCTCAACAGAGACTTAGTTAATTTTAATTAATTTTTTTTTAACCGAGCAAAAATTGTACTCGGTTAGAACCAATTTTTGAGCGTGTGTAAAGAACCTCTGAACGAAGCCAACTTACTGTGAACTTATTGTATAAAAAAACATTAAAGTGATGATTAATATAGTTTTAAGCAATTGTTAAACAAAAAATCTACTGCGGCAAAAATGGAATCTACTGTTTTTTTTTTTTATTAATTTCCAACGGTCGCTCCTCATTTATTGCAGTGGCAACGCTGGCTGGGACTCTGGCGGTCCAATTACTCAGTTCTTTATCATACAAATGTAATAACACTTCATACATAATCCGAAACGAAAAACACAATCTTATTCAATTCCTACAGCATGACAGGGCAAATAGGTTAACAGTGAGGTCCCAATTAAAGTCCCACCTACATTGCCTTAAACGTTCCGCTTTAAAAAAATATTATTCTATCGATTCTTTATCGTTCGTAAGAAAACTTTTTTTTACCGTTGTTCATACAATCCCATATATAGGGTCCCTTCAAGTACATTTCACTGTCATTGACAACAAACTGTATGGGCCGAGAGTTTTTGACAAATGTTTCTTAATTTCTCGCACCGCTGGCATCAGCAATTCTATTATTTGTGTCATAAGAGGATTTGCTCTTCTCCATCTGTTTGTAATATTCAAGCAAATCTTTCTCACTCATAGACTACGTAAGTATACAAATCGATTGCTGGCAGCTGTCAGAGTTCCACTCAAAAAAGAAAATCCCCACTCACCTGTCATCCGGCTCCTCAGAGATGGCCTATCTGCGTGATACGAAATCATCGTCAAATAGATATAGGAAAGTGAACACAAAAAAAAATATTATTACAATAACAAGGACATAAATCAATTTGTTTGTTGATTCCAAACCTCGAGGACTTTCATCGCATATGTGCCACAGCCGGTCTTCATCGGCTGTATATGGACGTCCTTCATTTTGAGTTGAAGGCAAACACAGAAAATTGCAAGGGCATCCGATTGAATTGTCGATACGGTTATATTTAGTTATGGGTGTTTCATTTGTAGGTGAGTTAAGGGTTTTATAATCTAAGAATCGCTTTAAAGAATTAATTTATTGAATTTGAACACCGATGTGGGTTGTTGGGTAGAAATAAAGTGTCCTTTAAACTGTGACTATTTGGAAAAGTTAAACCGCGAGCTCCCACTCATTTTGCGGAACTAGAATAAATGTGGAATTACACGACATGCCAGCAATGACAATCGGTGGCAGCACCAGAAACATCTCGTCTAGAATTTGTATAAAAAGACGGTGGAAGCGGAGATAGAAATTTGCACACAATGTCTTTAATTTTGTCTTTGACTTTACCTAAATCATGTGGGCTTGGGCTCCTGTCAAAAATAGACAGAAGGTGCACTTAAATGTGGCGAATCACTTGAAAAGTGCCACTAAACATATTGTGTTCACTTTAAACAATCTGTTTGCAATCGCTCATTGACTAAAGTTAGATTACTCGAATGTACCCTAAGGACACAGCAAAGTACTGAATACATTTCCCGTATTGTGTTCACTTAGAACATTCGTTGCATTGTTTGCATTCGCCAATTGGCTTAAGCTATATTACTCGACACAGGAAAATACTAAATTCGCTACTAGTATTGGCAATTACAACTGTCAAACTTAACTTAACGAAAAAAGATATCTCTATAAGATTCTCATCCAAGTCGTAGTGGGAGTCTGACCCTGAAAAATTTTAAATTCGCTACGAAATAGGAGTGGGCGTCTATTTAACAAAATTTAATACATCTGCCTCCGCAACTCATATAAAGGGTGTCCCATAATTCACGCAAAATGTAGTTTTGATGGAAGACACTGATTTTTAATTAGAAAACATAAATTTTTTATTGATTCATAGAGTATTGGGGTTATGTATGGAATAGCACATCGGATAAATGGCCGCCACGGCTTTGCTGGCAAGTACGTACTCTTTTATTGAAATTTTCTATGACCGTTTCGCATGGCTGAATTTCATTAATATACCTCCCAATCACGGTTGCCACTTTGGTAATTTTTTCCCAAATTTGCTTTTTGAGTTTTGGTAATTTGGTAATATTTATCTGGTGTTGGTAACTTTTTGAGCAGGAGCACCAAAAATACGAACTCGATATCAATTCATTTAAATGCTGCCTTACTGTTTCTGAGTAAACATTGCATTTGGGTATGCGTCTTCACCGTAAGCCTATTTTGTTCAAAAAATTACTGAATGCACTCATTTTCTTCTTTTGACAGATGTTGAACTTCGAAATATTTTCTGTTTATAACTATATGTAATTATAGATAGGTTAGTTAATCATATTATTTATTTGCAGACATAAAACTCTAATTTGTTAAAGGTTTGTTATAAGAAAAAAGGATCGAAAATGGTAGATGATCGCATGCCTTCTAGCAGCTGGTAATTATTTGCACAATGTTGTTGACGTTGTTTAATTGCTTAGACTGACAAAGTTCCTACTACGTTCCCTTCTGAGTCTTATGTTTTAAAAATGTTTGTTTTTAAACAAGCAATTTTAAAGATCAAATAAAATAATTTGAGTTTAGAAAATCACGCTTTTGGTCAGCAAAAGTATGTAAAGTACATATTACTATTACATTAGTAAGTTAAGTCTTATTTATTGTGTAACTACTTAAAGACTGACTAAGTTTCTACAAACTTAATGTACCAAATTGAATATTTTAAAAGACATTATGTTTTTTTTTTATGTTTTAAAAATGTTTTATCAACGTCTACAGAATTTTGGTAAACTTTATCTTGGTTTGGTAACTTTTTTTCCACTTTTGGTAGCTAAATTTGTTTGCAAGGGGCAACCGTGCTCCCAATTTCCTCTCTAAAGGCGTTGGTGGTAGTGGTTTGTTTGCATGAACCTTTGACTTCAAAAAACCCTAAAGAAAAAGTTCCAATGGCGTTAAATCGCAAGATCTGGATCCCAATTCTATCGTAAAAACGGCCAATTACACGATTAGGAAAAGACTCATGGAGTAGTTGAATTGTTTCTCTGGCTGTATGGCATGTGACACCGTCTTGTTGAAACAACATGTTGGTCACATCCATATCTTGTAATTTAGGCACTAAAAACTGGGTTATCATGCTACGATAATGACCACCATTAATTGTTAACGCCTGACCAGCCGCATTTTCGGAGAAGAATGGTCCGATAATGCATCCAGACCAAAATCCGCACCAAACAGTCACGCGTTGCGGATGCATTTGTTTCTCAACAATTCGGATTTTTGTCGGATTTGCGTGGGTTTTCTGAACCCCAAATGCGACAATTTTGACGATTAACGAAGCCATCAAGATGAAAATGAGCTTCATCATTGAAGATGATTTTGTTCGAAAAAAAACCTCATTATTTTTAAAATATTGCTCAACAATGAAAATGCGTTGTTCTTTCGTATAGCGCTTCATTTTTCCTAATCCCGAACTGTCAGCTGTCACATTGTTATCTCTTTCCCGTTGGCATCAATGTACTATTAAATGGCGCAAAATTCAAATTTTGCGACAATTACGGGACACCCTTTACATACAGCTGCATCAGTCGCAAATGTAGGTACAATGCCGCCATCTTCTTTTGGAGAATTCGAGTATTTTGAGTAAAAGTTATAAATAGAATCGGACTAATAACACTCACTTGTGGAACTCCTGATAAGATTTCTTTTAATTGGGACTATTAGCTTAGAGTTTGACACAAAGGTGTTTGTCCTCTTAATAGGAGCTTCGGTTCCTATGTAACAATCTCGAAAGTCAGAGGGTTAGGGCTCTTGCCTCGGTTTTAGCGCGTGTCTTTTTTGAATTTCATTGGTAGTTCTATAAACGTAACTTCAATATACTCTTTTACGTAAAATAGAAAAAATACCACCTCTTCACCACTACCCACCGAGAAGCTGCCTCCTTCGTCGACACAAACATGCACTTGAAAGAGCATTACATTTCCTCTGACTCTGACTCTGACTGTTGAATAAGAACTCTAACGGAAATCAATGCCTGGCGTCATGAATAATTCATTACGTTTTGTAAAAGACTCATAGGTAAATTTGTAACAGATGTACGAAAGTAAAGTTTGCACGGACACACAATTCCCTTAGATCAATTGGCTTAAATTGCAGATATTTTGCATAATGTCACAGGATATACTTCGAAAGAAGGAGACATAACGATTTTGTTGTTTTAACGTTTTAAGTTGTTTTCGGAAAGGCAAATGACAAGGGCAATTATCACTGACTTGTGGGGCAGGTGGCAAGGGTTCCCACTAAATGGATGCAACTGCAACCTTCTTCAGGGTTGGAATTGAGACAACAGAACAAGAAGAGCGTTCGATGATGAATTAGTGCATTTCTTTGTCAATACATAAGAGGATTGTTTCTGTATGAATCTCTAATCCAACGAAGTAACACGATACGTTTCCATTTATCGATTCTGTTGCCACTTTTAGAGGAGATTGTCCATTCGAAAAAAAAGGACACCACCCTGACATCTGACTGTGATAAATCTCTTTAGTTATTTTCGCTGGTTCGAACCTCTTAATTGGTATATTTTCGCTCGCTTTGTCCGTGATTAAAGGGATTGTCTGCAAAAGGACCATGCGTCGGAATTGGATTCCTTTTAACAATTTTACCTTATGAAAGAAGCTGAGAATATACTTGGTTCGTCATCCACATAAGAATAATTGGGATTTTCGGAGGATTACCGCAAAGTCTTTTCGGATTTCCCCAGCGTACGTTTACTCGTTCTTGACATAATAATGTTTTATGTAAGCCCTCGCTAAATATAATATGGAAATGTGGGTCTTTCGTGCCCAACATAATGTATGCCCGCACATACATGATGCTACGACTGGCAGTACATTTGCATTTACAAACCTAAAGTGCGTCAAGTTTATGGCGAAGAATATTGCGGAATCTTTTCTTTTTATTTCGCAAAAGGCCTTTTTTTTTTAATTAAAGATTCAAAAGGTTCTGCTCTTGCATGAAAATGCGAAAGTTCAAGGCAAAGTTGGGGCGTATATTCTGTTGACTTTTTATGACGTTTATGTTTTTTTTCTTATTTGTTGTTATTTCTGAGGCTGATATAACCTTACTCAGGTATCCTAATGATTTAAGGACGTTTGTGGGTTATTTTTCTCTCGTCGTTGTGGAGGTTTACAACTTCTTAACATCGACACGAAGCTATCAAGTTTCCTTTTATCGCTGATTGTTACTACTGCACTATCAGGTCAAAAAGGAAAGTAGTCCCAGTGAAGCAATCTCTCCGAGACCCTATACCAGAAGCCTGCTAAGTTAGTACATACATTTTTACTACGAAATTTCTAGTAAACAACTGTTTTCAGTGCTGCCGAATTCCGGTTAGTTTAGCGACTGAAACTGCTTTCATTTTGAGTGTTAAATTGTAATAATTCTGTTGGTGCACAGCTCCTTTAAGGAGGATGCTTTCTTCGGTATGCAAAGATTGTTTTTCTCGCAACCAATTTGACAGCTGACAACTGATTTGTGCTCTACCACAACCACCTGTTCCGATTTTGGTGGAAATAATGGAAATAAATCTCGTTTAGTAAGTCTGACAGCTGTCTGACTTGATTTTTCTCCCTTTTGATTGGCTTAGCTCGGTCACATGAACAGCTTTTCCAGTTGACGTTTATGGAGGGTTAGGCGACGAATCGAGTCAAGAATTTCCTGGCTGAGTTTTACGTTGACAGTTCGCATATGTGGCTGACGTAGAAAAAGTGACGTTACCGAAGAATTTAATTTTTGTGTCGCGGTTACATATAAGCCCAGACCAATCTAGTCGACTAGATTTTCCAATGTGCCCGATTTCTTTCCGTGATACTAATAATCATTTTTAGTGTCCAGGATACATTTTTCGAACTGAAAATGGCGAAATTTTCCATACAAAAATGCATATTGTGATCTAGAAAATATTTACAGTGATGGTTAAAAATGTTTATTAGTAAGACCCTTTGTCTATAAAATAATGTGGAAAAAGAAGATCCAACATATGAGTAACATGCAGCAAATGGAGGGAAATGATAAAATCATCAAGCTAGATGGAGCCACTTTCGCTTTTTGTTATAATAACCTATTTTACTCCAGAAAAACTGGAAAAGAAGACTGACCTTGTGAATAGAATCGAGATAGCCATTTTTAACTCATGAAAGCTACTCCTTTCTAATAATTTCACTCTTCTTAAGATATAAGGCCAGTGATGCCAGACTTTTCGGACTGAATTGCCCACGATACACGTCAAAAACACCCAAAAATGCCTTTTTTGCCCATGACGACGTTAAAAAACAACAAAATACACTATTTGTTCTTGTTCCAAGAGATAAAAATATGCCCTTTTTCGCCCTTTCAGCTTATTTTGAAAGGCAAAATGCCCACGAAATGGGTAATTACCCACGAGCTGGCATCACTGTATAAGGCCAACAAGGTAAAGAAGACAGAGGAAAGAGAGGTGGAGACCCCTCCAATTCTCAATTGTCCCAAATTTTTGTTGAAATTAATTTCACTGGGTTGACTACGACGTTTTCGGTAGCCTCTTTCTCCCTTGGGCTTATGCTACTAGTTGTTGGTGCCAAATGCACCTCTGAAGGCATAATTTATTTTATTTATTTATTTTTATTTATTTGGAGAACCCCCTAAATCGTGAAACAAAAATCCTGCGATATTTTGTAAGTCCAAACTATCCCTTAAAATTGCCAAAGTTCAATTTCCCTAGTAAAAATAAATCACACAGAATATTGGTTACGAAAGGTATGTCCCTTCGGTAGAAGGAAATAATTTCTGCATAATTTGCACTAACAAAGTTTCCATTTTCAACCGATTACACCGTTGGCAAATATTTCCCTTATGCTTCATCGCACTGGTGCATCTACGTCTGTATGTGTGTGTGTGATGGCAATGTTGTTTTTCTTACCCTTGTGGAATACCGAAGCCACGGGACGAGGGTTAGAAAGCAAAGTAAACAAAAAGTCTAATGTTGTATGCATAAATTTAAGGACACTTAAAATACTGTAGATGCACTCATAGATGTAGAGGTACTACACTGCAAGCAGCGTATAGTATATACCATCAGCTATGCAAAAATAAATATGTGAGTGGGTATTTCTAATGAGAGAAATTTTATAAAAAAAAAATTAAAAGTTGTCCACTCAGGCGATGCCTACGTAAAGCTTGAACTTGTTAAAGGGAATATCAAAGAGAACTACCCTCGTTAGTGCTGGCGGTTACAATATTGGTGGGGAATGTTTTTGGATAGAGCCAGAGCTATTGGTAGGTCCAGCGATCCCAGATTGAGGGGAAAAGCGCCAGTTTCGGCCCTTTTTGAATGAAAAGGGGGAAAACAAGGGACTAGCTGAAAAAAGGGTAAAAAATCAAAAATCTCCGTGAAACGTAGATTGTTTAAAAATTAAATTAAAACGTATTTTCATTACGAAAAAAAATCAAATAAAAGAAAACAGCCCATCGAACGTCTACGTAAGAATTTTTGTCTGAATGCATTCACTCGTTTTGATATTAGGTTCGTTCGTGTACTTTCAGCATAGAAAAATGAAAATCGAGAGAGAAATCTCTCAATTTCAAGAGAAGTACGTGACCGGTCTTCTTACAAAAAGTTTAATAAATGTCATTTTGACATTATCGTTAAATGCAGCATTTACAAAATAAGTTGGAATGGAATTTTTTTAAGGCCAAATACCTATTAAATTTACCATTTTGAATACGCTGATTATGTTCTAGGAGAACATTCAATTACAATTTATTCCTCCGATATCGTTGAAGACGAAAATAAATACAGTTTTACTTGTAAAACTTTTGAGCTGTCACTTAGTTGTCAGTTTTCATTTTTCATTTCAATGAAAAGAGGGGAATTGGATTTCTCTCTCTCATTTTTTTAAATTTTCTCAGTACTTCTTTCTCGTCGCATTTGCACAGTTTCTTAGCAAATTTTTAATAATTTTACGTTTGCAAAAAAGTACCCGAACGTACCTATTATGTCTAATAGAAAAGGAAATTATTGTATTATGTATATTTGTATGTTATATGCTTGTTTAAAGCTTCTTAATAAAAACGGTTAAATTTTTTTTTTATTTTTTTCTTATGAAAACAAGTGCAAACTTCACAGGGGAAAATTAATGCTTTTCGTAGATAAAAAATGGTGAACAGTCCTCAATTTCCTGCAAATTTCGACAGAGTGCGACCCATCAACAAACTTTTACAAACGGAATCAATGGACACATTCTAGAATTTAGTTATCTTAAGCCGACTTGATTGGTCTGGATGAGATGTAACCTGAACGCAAAAACTAGATTGGTCGGGAAGGTCACTTTTTCTACGTCAGCCGCACATGCGAAGTGTCAACTTAGTACTCAGTCACGAATTTCTTGACTAGATTCGTCGGCTACACCTCCATAAACGTCAATTAAAACAGCTGCTCTAGTGAGAGAGCTGTCAGACTTACTAAACTAGATACTTGAACGTCCCCAATAGGGTAGTCCGCGACAACGTCAGTGTCAAATATGTAGAAGAAGAAACCAAGTGACAGCTAAAAAACTTGTAGGAAAACAAAACAGAATTTATATGGCTGGAGCATATTTTTGTTAAAAAATTACTGAAAAGTTTATAATAAAGTCCAAAAAACAGAATAAAAACATATTAGAATTGTAAACTGATGTTTATCACAAGTATTAGGTAAAAGAAGAGAGGTTAAAGTAATGGGAATTGTGCGTTTTTTGGCACACGTTTTTTTGACGTTTGAACCAAAAAAATAGCCCATCTGTGAAAGGATGGGCTTCGCGAAACACTCTATTGATGCACTGTGAGAGCGGTGCCACCCTCGAAGACTCGCTGTACTGGCTCTAGTGAATGTGTGGGTCAGTTAGTACGGTAGGACCTCTGCTGAATGTCAATTCACTGTTCATCATTTCCCCAAACGCGTCTTTGTCAAATAACTATTTTCCTGCGAATCACAATTATCCTTGACGTTCTTCGTCAGATGAAAACGAGGTTGGAAGTGGGATATAGAGATGAAAGCCCTTGTGCAAAATGAATTAGCAAAAACATGAACCTCCCAACGTCAACAGAATGCCAAAGAGACCCGTGAATGCACACTCAAAGCTGTCCGAATATAGCAAGTTAACAGAAGGCCTGCAACAGCCCTGCTTTCAATTAAATTCCTCCTCTTAACGGTCAACATACATGCCAACGTTTATCTTGCTAGCCCATAATAGTCCTTGTACAGAGTCTTGTGATCGTTGGTCTTACCTAAACCGAAAGTTGTTTTCTGTGATGGAAATCTCAAACTATCGACCACATCAGCTCAATAAAGTGGAAGGGAGGCTTAAATTTTGAAATATCATGCGAACATGTTTGCTCAAGTGGAAACTTCAAGTCGTTGCAAATATATTGTAATAATTATTATTGTTGTTTCTGGTGTCCTTACTTTTCCCGTAGCACCCCTGATAACGAATAGAGGGAGCTGGTACTTGCTGTACGTTGCACCTGGACTGGACATACCTACATTATATACATGGCCAGCAATAAAGCTTCAAGTTTAGTGTACCGTGCCGCACTTGGATCTGGATGTTCTTCGAGAGTGCATCTCATCAGACAACTATTATGTATCGAACAACAGCCGAACCACAGTTGATCAACTGTTAACAGAGTAAATGGAGTACCCTTCGTCGGAAAAGTTATTCACAGTGGAGTGAGTCCTCTCTGGGTTCTGTTCGCTTCATAACCACAAACAAACTTTAATGCATGCAAAGGATGCTCAATCTTGCACACACACACACGAACGGTTGTTGGTAAAATATTCTAACTGAAGCTGGCCGGTTGTTATGTCAGATGGTACTTGAAAAATATTGCTGAGCTCATGAGTCAGTTGCCGTTGTGAAGAGGTTCTCTCCTCGACTCAACAACTCAAGCAACAATTCTCTGTGTTCCAGAGGTTCGCTCTGTGGTTAATTTAAATTATACCCAGGGAATAAGGTGTTGTGCGATTCGGTAGCAAAATTCGATGTTTAGCCTGAACCAGATGTACATAAGGATATCGAGTATTCTTTCAAGGTTCTGTGCTATGGGTACTGGTTGTTCGAATGTGCAAATGGGTGTTAAACCGAACCTTCGGTTTGACTTTGCTGGGGGCGACGAGGATGGGGATGAGTGAATTCAATCGGGATGAGATGATTTTATCGAAATCAAGAAAATAGTTGGAATGTGGGAATGTGAAGTCCCACATATTTCGTTAGAATTGCAGTTTCTTGAGCGGTTCTTCCAACTCGATATTGGGATTCCTTGGGAAAAGTCTTTATGTGAAAAGTGCCACAGATTTTTATCTAAATATCCTTCTTAAACGAGGCAAGTCAGCTTTTGCAGGACAGTAACACCCATTCTTGCATGTTTTTCGCGAGAGATGGCGCGGAGAATTTCGAGATTTTTAAAAAAATTTAAGTTAAAAGTTCTTGGTTCAAATATTACTTTTGGTACTACTGAAAACTCGTTTTTAAGTTTTCAAGAATCAGTTATTCAGCGTAAGAAAAATATACTCTCCATAAGTATTTTATTACCTCATTGCCAACAATTTCATTCTTAAATCAAAGATTTTGACATTTGGGCTCATTTTAACCAACGAAAATTGTATGCATTACAGTTTGAGTAAAAGGTTTTAGCGAAGTAAAAGCCCTTAGTAAATGCTTTGAACAAGTACTTGTTGTACATTTCTACCAGTGTGACAAGGTTACAAATCTGATGCTAGACACTTTTTAGGCTTCAGCTTTGAATAGAGTCGTTTCTCAGCTTTGCCACTTAGACGTAGTTTTAATGGGTCGTATGAATAAAACGTAGCAATTGCTTGTACTCAAGAGAAATGTCAAAATCGAAGCATTTGCTACATTTCGTATGAATAAAAACCAATTTGAGTTAGTTCCAACTTTTGACAATGTTAGAAAAGCGGCGGCACTGACCTTTTACTCAGATCGGTATGAATAAAACTTATCAGACAAAGCAAATGCTACGCAAATTCTGAGTCTGCTATTTGTAGTTGACTCAGACTTACCGCTAAATATTTTGTACGCACATTTTTCCATAAAACAGTCCAAGCATTGCGAATTTTCGGTGTTTTGTTTATAAATAGTTAAATTAAGTTTTTTTCGTGCAGGAAAACCAAACAAAACATGGATGCGATAAGTTTTCACATTCGTAGGAATGTTTTACCTCTTGTTGTTAACGTTCCTGATAATAAAAAACAGTATAAACAAAGAAGAATTGGTGACAATAACTTCAATCAATTGTTTCATTTCACGCGTGAAAATGTGGACATTTCGGCTAATACTTTTTTAAATAATAATTTTGAGACGCGTGGTGCTCTTTCAAATATCCAGAAAATTAAATCTTTCCTAAGGTTAATATTTCAAAATTCATGGCTTAACAAGTAAAAAATTTATGTGTTTAGGTTGCTGTTGGAGAAGATCTCGGTTTTCAGCAGTCAACCATTTCGTTAACTAATTGGTATGTGTGTCAAAAAATAGTTCAACCAATCCGATGATTGGATACATTTTCCGACAACTGAGGAAGAAATCAAAAATTATTAGGCGATTCGATAAATAAAATGTATGTTTCCAGGTGCAATTGGAGCTTTAGACTGCCTTTGATAGTTTTCCCACAAAAATTTGAAAATAAATTCAAAATAAACAAACCACCGGACAGTTGTCACTTGTCAAGTTTGACAGAAATTGCAAGGCAAGGACATGTACGCTCTGTACGCTCTAAACCGAGCGTGCTCAGAACGTTGTGATGTATTTATGAAACACACTTCAGCACATAGCTGTCATTTTTAATAAAGTATATGTATAAATAAAATATTTATTTATCGTTATTTATTGAACTGGTAAACATTCAGTTCCAGAACAACTGGGTTCGTCCGCCATTTCAACTATTTTGCTTATACAGTTGTTTTTCTGTCAAATGTGGTTGTAATGTGGTATTCGATTGGAAGCTGTCAGAGCACTTTTTATTTTCGTTTGGTACAAAAAAAAAACAATCTTTTTCAGATTTCAGAGTACTTTTGCAAATCTGGATTTTTTCTCAGATTTGCTTCAGATTTACCTATACACGTGCGGTTGAGTTTGGCAACTAGTGGAGTTTTTTTTTACGTTTTCGTAAACTTTGTCAACTGAAACGAAAGGAATTGCATCGGGTGGATCTATTTTTGTTAATTATTAGGCCTGTTCCTTTACTTTTGTAGTAAGAATGGAAAAGACTGTCAAAATAGCAGTGGTGGGGATAAATTCTCTCACAGAGAGAGACAATTACGAACAAGTTAGGGAACGCTTTTGTAGTAATCTATCAAAATGACAGATACATAATTCAAAAAATTCAAAAAAGGTGTACGAAAAGTCGTTAAAATATAGTATAAACTCGAAGAATTTGCTATTTTACAAACAAAATTAGTTGCTTCATCTACCTAGCGATGAAGGTGATTCGCAATTAATCGAACTTCTTCTTCATGATTACGTGGAGGAGATTGTCCTTTCTTACTACTTAGAGCGAGGAAGATTTTCGTCGCCACTTTCGAGAAGAATCTAAGGAGAACATTCAATTTTAATATACAAGGAATCAAAACAAATGTCAAATAGGACAACAAATTTCGAATCAGCTGTTACTTGTAAGGTGACTGACAGCTTTTTCAATTCTTACACCAAGAAATTTGTTGAGTAAAAATTCGTAAGATTCGCAGTGGAGGCGTAATTTCTTTCTTCTCTCGATGACGCTCTCTTTTACGAATTTTTCGAACGGCATTGAGTAAAAATTCGTAAGAATTTGTAAAAATTCGTAAGATTTAAAAGTAAAGGAACAGACCTATTGATCTACAAATGTTAAGAAACCAATCTGGGCGAGCATTTTGAATGTGATTATATAAAATTTAATCAGGGAATGCAAAACGCTTAGAAAAGTGTCAAAGGCTAGGCTACACACATTCCAATCGCACGAATATCAACAAAGAAAAGAGCATGTGAGGTTTTTATGCTCGATTAGACACACAAAATCTGAAATCTGAGAGCGAATCTTTTTACTCCTGCTCAGTCAATTTATTCTGAGCTCATCGGTTGTCAAAAAGTAAGTATTTCAATTTTAACAAAGTATTCAAAGCCTCCCGCGACAAAAAAAAAAGAAAAGCCTGTCCAATGAGAACTTCAAAAGCATAAAGAAAATCAATCAGAAATGCAGTCAGACGTATCTTGTTTGTGCACGCCACTTCGGTGGAAACTACGTCAAAAAACAAGTCTCTGTCGTGTCGCTGCCAGATCAGAGATCTCTTCACCTTTTACTGGGCTTTGCGCCTTAAGAGCTCTACATATGGAATCGAAAGCCACTCCAAGAGAATGTCCTCCCAACAAAATAAATTTACTCCTTCCAATTGTTTATTAACGAACATACCCTCTGTGCTGGGGACAAGCAAAAAACCACTTCCCATTCATTAAGCTACGATTATCCAACACTCTCATACTATTCATAACCTCCTATACCTATAACTCAGAACAAGGTATACACCACCCAACCCGCAAGGGCTTAGCAAAATGATGAATTACCCAACGATGAGTAGCAGTTGTACTATATGACGATGACCATGATGCAGTAGTAAAACATTCTCAGGATGTAGTTCAGGCCGTCTCTCCCTTGGAATTCACCAGGAAATATTTGCAATAAATCCTCCCGAGAGGTGCATTTCTTGACTTTGCTCCTGCAGATATACATGCTAACAGAGCCTGTCTCACACGCACCTGAATAATTAATACTTGAACTTGCATCTTGCCAGCTCTTGGGGTGTGCCCAGGAGTTGTTGTTTCCCTATTTGCCGTTGAATGGATTAGCCTATGGATCAATTAGATTAATTACGATATAGTGTAGAGATTTATCTCTCAGGTATTGATGAGCTCCGATATATCCTCTGCTGTCCTGGATGGATTCGCAGCGCAAGAGTGATTGGCCAGCATAGAGGTGATGTAGATGGATGGACATGGGGTTCCCTATGGGAGTGGAATCTTTAATTACGCTCATTCGGTGTGCGGTTGTTGTTCGAAGCGACGCTACGATTATGGAAACATTTTTTAATCCCGTGGTGAAATGTGATAATTATAGGATCGGCCATTTGTAGGTGTGGGTAGGTTCTTGGGTATTAGGGATGTCGTGAGATTTACATTAAAAAAAATGAATAGAATTGATCAGTCATTATAAATCTCTGCTGACGTTTAACAGTGACGTGGTAAGACTTTGTCAAGTCATTATCAGATTTATTGAAGTAGGTAGCTTAAGGATGACACCCCCGAAGGCAGTTTACACATTTTTAAATGGACAGTGAGGATATTCAAAAGTTTAGTTTACTTAGTTTTGCGGCAGGCAACCGACATAAATGTCCGTGTTTCTATTGCCCTAGATTGATCACGTGAATAGTATTTTTTTTTCAGTTGATGTTTATAGACATATCCGCTCTCCATGCTGATCTGAGATATCTATAGCCGTGTTTTTTTGAGCTTCGATCTCAGCAAAGCAAAGTAAAGTAGGATTTTCATCATGCAATTACAACAACTACGCTCTACTTGACACTTCGAGACTCAGTTGTAGTTGTTGTAATCGCTTGCTAAAAATCCTACTTTATTTTGCTTTGCTGAGATCGAAGCTCAAAAACACACGCCTATTATGTAATTTCTGTCAACTGAGTGCTGAATTGACATTTCGTGTGTTACTGTGAGACGTTACCGAACAATCTAAATTTTTTTCGTTCACAAGAAATCTATTCCAGAAAAATCAAAGACGACTAGAGTTTGGAACGTGTCCAATAACTTTATGTTTTAATGAGAACTTTCAATTATCTAGTTTAGTAAGTCTGACAGCTGCCTGACTTGATGTGTCTCAATTTTGATTGAAGATCCGCGAGAATTGCCCCGAAATTCAGAATTGCTCTTTTCAATGAAATTCGTTGGAGCACTTTTGTAATAGTGGTAGACACCTGAGAGATATTGTTTTCTGTTGCTTCTTTTTTTTTGTTTTCTGCAGTAATAAATACAGCCAAATCAATATATTTCAATTTAAGTTTACATAATTGTATATTTTCGGATCACCTAGCGAAAAATCTGTTTCTAATAACACAAGAAACACTTTAATCTGACATTTTGTTAGTATGTGTTGGTGAGTTCAGGGCAATTCTGTAAAAATATTCCGGACACTTCTGTCGTGTTAAGAATTGACCTGGAAATGCACTTTTGTTTTCAATGAAACATACAATACATCGAAAGAGCACTTCTGGATTTGCTCTTTTCATAGAAAGGGCAATTCTTTTCTTCAATCGAAAACGCCATAAGTTGACAGTTCGTATGGGTTGTGGCTGACGTTAGAAAAGTGGCCTCACCGACCAATAAAACTTTTGCTTTTTTTATCTAAGACGATTTGTGATGACTAGATTTTGGAATGTGCCTAATTTAAGAATGTTTTGGGAAGCTTTTGACGTCTATGAGTAAATACTGCACAGAATTATTGTACCAAGTCTCCTTCGACCCGTTTTTTCATTACTCAAATGACGTTGCACTCTTTGGCAAACTTAAATAGTAAAACATAAAACGAGCCTCGTTTTAAGTCCACGCATTGTATGGACTTAAGCGTCACTTTTAATTGGTATGACATGTGCTCGTGAAAATAAACATGGAATATATTAAAGAACGCATAAAGTAGGCACCTACACAGAAACAACGAAAGTTCTCCCCCGCCTCACACTGGCTTTGTATGGCTTCCTCGGAAATCCTTTTCGACTTCAAACTTTTCCTCATAAAAATGTCATAACATCACCTCAGGCATAATATACGTCTCCTTTGCAAGTTAATTGTTGTCTTACTTGTTACATGTGTGTAGCATCGCCTCATACGCATGCTATATATAATAAACTGTCAGTGTCAACAGCACACACTCACAAACGAGCTCTATAACATTTAAAACGAATGCTACCATTGTCTGCAAGCAAAAGTTTTCTTTTGGAATATCCATGTTTGGATGTGGCGTTGGCCTACATATCGAAAGATGCGTATAGCTAGAGGTTTCTCTACCACTTGTACAGGTGTAGGTACTTCATTCAACACCATCATGTAATACAAGTATTTAGTAATTTGACACGTTGATGGAGATTGGTTAAAACTTTCTTAATTGCAGAAAAGACAGGAGGCAAAATGTAGATTGTGCAGGAGCTCTTATGCAGAATGCAGATAGGCTACATCACATTGATGGCAAAGTTCCACCTTCCGAAAGCTAAGACGTATTTTCTTCTTTGTTGAGGAAGAAAGTTTTTTTTGTTCAAGAACACCTATATAAGCCAATAAAATATGCACGCTGAAGTTAACTTTTGACAACTGTAGGAAGTATACTACGAAACTTAAATAAGTTGAGTTCGAAATGCGTCAACGTCACGTTTGCCGTCACACGAGACGTACCAGGAGGAGGTTATGTCTTTTTAACGTCACAAACTAGGTACTTGTTTGAAGAATAAAAAAAGGAAGGCAACGATTTCTGATCTAGGCTAAGACTCAATTATGTGCGGGAAATATGGTTAGGAGTTGGTTTTGTTTTTAAGTTTCTTTGTGAACTTAGAAACGGTAACTGAAGTAGTTTTTTCTACCCTGAAAAGCTGCAACAAATCAGTAGTTCAACTACTTGCCGACTTTCTGTCAATTTCGCTGCGAAAATTTGCTTTGTTTGAGAGCCCAAAGACGACTAGAGTCGTGAATGTGCCCAACTGTCAGTTCCTAATGGTGTTTAAAAACACAAATTTTTTAAAGAAAAATTTCTCTAAAGATGGGATAGAGGGAGGCAGAAAGGTAAGAGGGCTGTCAGCAGATTTCAAAACTGCGAAATCGGATGCACGAGTATAATGTCGTTTCCCATTGGGCAAAAAGAAGCGTCCGGAAGAGTCCGGAATCGAAAAAATCACTCCTGAAACCGTTCCATTGGCACAAAAAATACTCTTCTGGTGATTCTGAGGAGAGAATTTCGTTTCTCGATTTGAAGTCAGAATCCACTCAAGAAGCACTCACACAAGTGTAATTTATGAATTTTATACAAGTCAGCTGACAGCAGCCGTAGATTATTTTTTGGCATTTCACCAATACTTTTGTGGATTCTTTCAGAAGCAGTTTTGTTGTTCCATTGGATTTCAGAATGAGTGGATCCCCGAGTGAAACCAATGGAAAACGACATAATTCAACCACCATCTAGTGTTAACAGACTATGTACATCCTTTTAGACAAATTAGAGGCATTCCAATGCGACATCCACCTGCCCAGTTTGAACAGAACAACGAAATACAAAACACATCTCCATAGCACAACGGGTATAATCGAATTAATCAGATGATTCGGCGAGCCTATTTATCCGCTCCATATTTCATAAGATGCTAATTGCCACGTCACACTTTCGACGGCTGAGTTTGTATTACATAAGGAAGTGGAATATTTTTTTACCCGTCGTTCAGTGCAGCCCAACCCCAAAAGCATCAAGCGAGATAAGATTCGATTTCCAAACGCTAATCTCACTTTATCTCTGACGATGCGATGTGTGCTTTGCTTTTTGAGACGAATAGCACCGATTAGCAGCGACGCTGATAACCTTGAGGCCTATTAGCTAAGATTCAGTCAACAAACTGAATTTGAAATTCAGTTCTTCGGTCCAAGTGGCTTGATCATGTCCAAATTGTGGGGCAGCCGTTTTAGTTGCGAAACTAGTGCGGTTCTCTCTGAACTGAACTGCAGTTTGAAGGTGGATGCACGTCTATACGCCGACGATATCGATGGCAGCAAAGCCTACGCAGAAGGTCTTTTAAAGGCCGGCATTCTTACCAGGGCGGAGTGTGATAAAATTCAAAAAGGACTAGAACTAGTGCGCTACGACTGGGTGGAGGGTCTGATTAAGTTTCAAGAAACCGATGAAGATGTCCATACGGTGAATGAACGACGGCTGACCGAGTTGATTGGTGACACAGCACTCAAGTTGCACACGGGACGGAGTAGAAATGATCAGGTGGTGACTGACATGAAACTGTGGATGAGGAAGGGTATACGCGAGACACTGGGCGGTTTGCGAAGGCTGATCGAAGCAGTCATGGCTTTAGCGCAAAGGTTTCCAGGGGTTATGATGCCGGGGTACACCCACCTGCAGAGGGCACAGTCTGTTTACTTCGGACACTGGATTCTCAGTCACGCATTTGCAGCTAGGGAGGATTGCCTGCGGTTGATGGAGTTGAAGCAGCGGAATAATATACTGCCACTGGGCAGTGGTGCAGTGGCGGGAACTCCCTTAAACATTGATCGAGTTTTTCTGCAAAAAAGCATGGCTTTCGATGGAGTCACTCAGAACAGCATGCATGCCGTTGGCGATCGCGATTTTGTCGGTATGGATGATGGGTGCAATCCGAACTTCTAACCAGCTTCCTTATTATAGTTGACTTCATCTACACTGCATCGCTGGCCAGTATGCATCTGTCCCGTTTATCAGAGGATCTAATCATCTATGCCAGTCGAGAATTCAATTTTGTTCGCATTTCGGACGGCTTTAGCACGGGCAGCAGTTTAATGCCACAAAAACGTAACCCCGACAGTTTGGAGTTGGTTCGTGGCATTTCGGGTGAAATTTTTAGCTGCTTAACAGGAATAATGATGACGATCAAGGGAACCCCGTCTACTTACAACAAGGATCTGCAATTTGATAAAAAATACTGCTTCACAGCATTCGATCAGTTGGACAAAGCGTTGAAAGTCTGTGCAGGAGTGCTGCTAACTCTAGACGTGAACATCGACCGAATGGAGTCATGTCTGAGTCCCGACATGTTGGCTGCAGATTGGGTAGGTATATTTTGAGGGGTCATACTTTCCGACTTATGCTCTTTGTTGTTTTAGTCTTACTACTTGGTGCGCAAGGGAATACCCTTTCGGAAGGCACATCATCTGCTTGGGAAAGTGGTTGCACTGGCGGAGGAGCGTGGCGTGGAACTAACTGAAATCCCTCTCGGAGACTTGCAGAATATCTGCCCAGAGTTTGATGTGGACATTGTTCAGGTGGCCAGTTGTCATCGGATTGCTGAGACATACAACGCCATCGGTGGAACTAGCTCTGAATCGATCGAGAAGCAAATGAAAGTACTGCGAGAACTTGTCGAGCAGATTAAGAAAATCGAATAAACTTGGTGGAAGAAACTGAAATACTAATTCAAAATAAATACAAAAACGCTGAAAGGAGGCTTTCTAATGTTGTTTTTGCGACAGGGAAGGTTTTTCTCGCCTTACTGACTTCTAACAAATGACACTTGGAGATGGGGCTATGCAGAAGAGCACAGATTAGTAGAATGCAAAACAATTCAAACAAGAAGGGAGCATTAGGTTCTGGTCAAGCGACTGTTTACTTTTGGCCTATTATCAAGAGGCTGCACGTAGGCATTCGACAACTTGGGCCGAATTACCGCATCAGTTTTCGAGTAGGTCGTGACTGAATTTGTTATTTGTTTTGCATGTAAAATCCATAAAATTCAGTGAGGTATTTGACCCCTGATCCAAGTATTATATATTATATAAGAACTTACCGTATTCCAACGAAAATTTGTTACTATTTCACATTTCAAATTCTTGAAGCTCGGCTGCTAGCGACTTCGTCATCCTGAAATGGTAGATTTCATAGAATCACTAGCCAAACCAACTTTATTCAGTGTTATTACATTTATCCGTAGAACCAGACCCTTGGCCAAATATCACACAAGAAATTATTATCCTATTCTATAATCAAACAGTTTGCACAATTCAACGGACAATCGATACAATGGCAGTCCCATTACGGTGTAGTAATCGCCGTCAATTTTCTCAATCATTGCGCCACCAAGCCCACTAATGCCATATGCCCCAGCTTTATCTCTAGAAATAGACAATAAAATAAAAGATTATTGAATTTTTTGTGAGAAATCAAAACAATTTACAAGGGCTCTCCACTATCCACATATCCCTGAATCTGTTCGCGTGTCATTCGGCCGAAGTACACTTTTGCAGCCTCGGTAAATCGTACTACACCCTTTGAGTGCTTTAGGACCACTCCAGTGTGCGATATGTTGCAGTTGCCCGCCAGCCTATAACAAACACAAATTAGTAAGTCAATTACAAGTAGCTTAGACATACCCATACCTGGTTAGAATTTGAACAGCATCCTCGGCATCATTGGGCTTTCCGTAGATCTCCTCACCCATGGTGACCATGGTGTCGGCAGCTATAACCAACAAATCTGCGTCGGGGGATTCAGCTTTTAACCGGTCGTACACTTCTTCGGCTTTTCCCAGTGCGGTGAGTTCGACAAAGTCCGAGAAGTTCTTGTAATCCGCCGGGTTGAGATTTTCTTCAAAGTTGGATGGACAAAGTTCGGCATTGAGACCCTGACGAAATCGAAATAACCGCAAATTGATAAGCATTCGCTGTGATGGTATAGTAAAAATGTGCTTACAATTTTCTGCACAAGTTCTTGCCGCCTTGGCGATGCACTGGCTAGTATTATTCGCTTGGTTGCTAGTAAATGCTTAATGGGTGCCAGCATGTTGGAAAGAGTTGTTTTAATTTTATTTTCTTGAATTTTATGAAGAAATAGATAAATATAAATAACGTTTGTTTTTTTATTGTTGATTGTCCATCATCAGCTGTTTTGTTTCTGAAAAAGAAAACTGTGTGTTCGAGAGTCGAATCAAAATGGGTGCATTCAGTCCTCTTTCACCTGACATGTAAATATTTCTTGCAATTTTCTCAATGCAGCTTAACATCTTTTATGGATTCGCCCTAATTCAAAATTGTGTTAATGCAGCTTGGCAACTTTTAAGGATTCGCCATACTTCAAAGTGAACTTCTAACCATAATGTCCTTGGCCGACTTTTGCATGTAGCTGTACCCATTTCTTTTAGTTTTGCTGTCTGCTACGGCACCTGACGAATGCTTTCTAAAATTGAGCATGTGAAATCGACTTCATTCACGGTCCAAGGTATCTGCGGAGAAGCACGCATATTGTCCGTAATTGATCAACAATACTAACAGAAGCGAGTGGTGGCGGCGAAGGAAACAATCTTTACAAAGATTCTCCCACCCTTTGATTCATATGTATAGAACAGTCCTACTTTTAAATAAAACAGCCCAATACTTGTTTTCTTGAAATATTTACAAAAAACTGATTCTCTTTCTATTCATTCTCGCATTATCAACTACAATTGTGTTATATGTATTATCCTTTTTTACAGAGTTTTTGTTAAACGAAATAATAAGGAAAAGAAACTAACTATAATAAGTCAACTCAAAGACGAACGAAATTAAATCAAAATGCACGACAATTAAGAAAATATAACATCGATTTTCTTATGCATAGACTAATAGTGTTACTTTACTCCAAACCGATCGTGCTCTCGTAGTTCGGTGTCTTTTCTTTTCTTTAATGACAAAGCATCTCATCTAATTCAACTACGGCTACAGGTCTTTTGTTTCAGCGTTCTGCTTTTGCAGTTGCCGCTTGAACTCGAGCATCTGCATTATGCGAACCTTGAGTCGGGGATTGTTGGCGATCGCGCTGGTTAGGGCTTTGTGTTCCACCGAGAACATAAACACCACTGGAATGGTGACGTCGTTATTGCCATCGCCAGACATTGCAAACATTGGTTGTGTTTCACCGGAAGAACCAGGAACATTATCACAGACTATTACCGCTTTGGCGCCTGCCTTCTGCGCTCGGCGTGCTTTGTCAACAAACGTGCAGTCACCACGTTCGACAATTAAGATTTTACCTTTTATATCGTCGGTGTCGTTTAGGTCGGAACATCCTCGAATTGGACTGGCGGCAAGCACTTCTGCTTCGACAAATTCCTCGGCAACTAGTTCGGGCGAAAAGTGGCTGGGTCCTGCCATGAGAGCTGTCCATTCGGAGCTGTCGTCCTCTTTGAATGAAACCGCCTTGTGATAGGGGAAATGCAAGTTGTTGAGGCACAAACTATTTACGAGAAAGGTGCAGACAAGACTTACCTGTAATTGCGCCAGTTGGTTGAGGGTTTGCATTTTCGTGAGCTCCAGCATCTCCTGCATAAAGAGCAGACCCATTTCACCATCCTCGGGACTCTTGGCCTACAGAAGCGGGTAAAAATATTAGAAAACACAACTTGAGATCGGCAATGCTGTGGGATTACGTTATAGAAACTGTGAAACAGCCGAACCTTTCCATCGCCTAGTGAAACCATTGTGATACCCATGTCGTAAACAGCTCGCAGATGATCCGCATTGCTTGCTTGAAAGTCGAGCGCCCGCAATCGCCTGCTGGTTGGTGTTCGTGGACAGGAGCCGGTTATGAAATCTCGCAGCGGCTTTCGCACTTTCTCGGGGAACAGCTTCGTCGAACTGGGGCATGTGCGCATAAAGTCCAAGACGTTGTGCTCGTCTGTATGACGGAAGCCTGCTAGGAGGGTAATGTCAGTTTTAATATTGTGAACTGTTCATAGAATGGGCTAAATAAAAAACTATGTGGGGGTGAGTAAGCGAGTTGCGAAGCTACGCGGATATTCGCTTACAAATGAAAGAGTCTGCACGACAGAATTTAGTGTGATGCTCTCGTTGCTTACATATTAACAGCAGACGATGAAGCCTTACTTACTGCCATTAGAAGCACGGAAAACGCTCGACGACAGCTGTAGTTTTGCACACATTAACATTCGCTGTGAATGGATTGCACCCGTAGTGTACGACGGTCACTGCGAGTCAAAACGACTCGTAGTTACCCCCAAATGCCAAACTACCGACCGCGGATTCCCATTAACGATTCGGTTTTAATCAACCGACTTCAACCCGACGAAACTCAAAACAAAAAACAAATCACGAGGCCAAACAAAAATTCGAATTCATTTTATTTACAAAAAAAAAAAAAAAAAACAGAAAAATTCCGAAACGACCACAACGGCTATTTGATTAAGCACCTGCGCATGCAAATTATTCTTAAAACAGAACCATACTAGAGCAGCGCAACTGGTCAAACAAGACCTCAATAAAGCCCACACTTATGCATACACAACAGTGAATACTTACTGAATGTGGTGTTGCCCAGCTGTGCAATCGATAGCGGCAGCAAGTGCGCCTCGGTTGTGAAAACAAACTCGTCCAGGTTGATAATAATGTCTGACGGATCGGAGAACAACAGATAGAGATACTTGAAGGTCTCCGACAGCACGTACGAGTCCATGCGATCTTCGTGTTTTCCCGTGCGCACATCGTTCACCGCAGCGTAGCCACAGCTCACTTTTGCGTGCTTTTGCAGTGTTTTCAGGGCCTTCTTGCCTACCTCCAGGTAGTGGTGGTCATTTGTGGCTTTGTACAGGAAGTACGTCGATTCGATGAACTCGGGTCGCAGGTGGTGTTGGCCCCAGTGAATCTGGAAATCAACAGTAAACGCCTCCGGAATGAACGTGTGCATCTGCATAACCTGGTACAGCATTTCGTGTGTCTGTACGGCGGGCTTTAGGTCACCGGACAGCACTTGCAGGCCTGGCCAAAACGCCAACAGTGAGTCCATGAAATTGCGCGACTTTGCATGCGGACGATGCATCAAAACATCGAGCAACATCGGACCCTCGCTCACGTACTTCATGACTGCATTGTAGTGCCGATTGAATCGCGCCAAGTATTTGTCATCACCGAGGAGTACGTACGACTTGAATAGGTACTCGTAGTAGGAATCGATTCCAGCTCCTACGCCGGAATCTCGTCGCACCCAATCGCCCGAGTGCACGTTCAGCACGGTGCCCATTAGGTCGGACCCTCTGTGTCTGAGTTTCCAGAGTGCGTCCATGGCCGCGTGTGCTCTCGCCTCGAAGATGGGCTCTCCCGTCAGACGGGACAGGGCAGCGAATTCAAGGAGGATCGTCCCCGCACATGCAGTGCACGTTTCACGGGATTTTTTCAGCTGCTCGTCTTTCATGCCCGTTCGCAGGTTTACTCTCGCGTGTGGAATGCCTGTGGAGGTGTTGAACGCTGGAAGCAGTCGATAGCCCAGATCTCTGGCCATCTCTAGTAGCTCACCCTTGTACCAGGACATTATTTTCAAATCCTTCTGAATGTACTCGGTGAGGATGTGCGCCGACAGCAAGCCACCCACCATGCGTATGTTCGTCTCGAACACGGAGACAATGATGTCGCTGTCGAACTGAACGTCTTTGATCACCAATTTGACGGCGCTTTCGAACTCGGCAAAATCACCGAGGATTACAAGCGTGTCCAGTGAGTCCACCAGGGTCATAGAGAAGCTGAAAGGAGACAAGGACTCAATGTTAGTTGTTTAAGGAAAATAAATATTGTAAAAAGAAAACTCATCAGTTTAGCGACAAGTGTCCGTCTATTTACAGACGTTATCTGCTCCCGCAAATGATAACAGAACCATGTCGGCCCAGATAAGAAACTTGTTATTGCACCAGGGCACGAACTCAATCAAACCATGGCCCTGTCACTGATTAAAACGCAACAGGAAACTGTTCAATTCACAATTGCCTCTTGCACAACGTTTACGAATGCAAATTTCGAAAGTCCAATCTCACCTCGCACTCACAGTTCAATAACATCATAAGAGCTCAATTGATATTCTCGCAAGCGGTTGACCTCGTAAATTACCCGCTTTCTGTCAGCGAAATTCACCTTTGAGCACGGTATTGCCTTCACAACGACGCTTACTCGCATTTTCTATACCAGGGTCAAGGTCGGTGCTAATTTACAGCGTAACGTTACTTACTTGCCCAAAATGTCGTCCATATCCCCGCGGGATGGTGTCACTCCTCGGTAGCGGCCTTTGCACGACAACGGCATCAGTTCGTCAGCTGGATAGGCGTTCTCCATATACGCGTAGTACGCATGATAAAACATTTCTCGTGCTTCCTCCCTATGGAAAAAAAAAGGATCGTAAGTAGTTGTAAACAAATCGAACTCAGTCGCAGGTTGCATACTTGAGTTCCTCGCGCTCCTTTTTCGACATATTCTGCGTTGGCATCGAGTCGGACAGAACCATCGTCACGCAAAAGATGAACACCAATATTGCTCCCAAGAGCGGTTCTGTTGTTTGACCCATTTTTTCGCGGTGCCTTTGTCGCTGTGTGTACCACACGACTCGTGATGCAAAAAAAAAAACCGAACAGAAGTTGGAATTAAAAACGAAAATTACAAGCAAAAAAAAATAAAGAACGCTTTGCAAAAGGCAACCGAAAAATGAAACACAAACACAACACACGATCGAGGGAGAACGAGAATCCTACTTAAATCCGACTACTAAAACTATGGATATGCGGGCTCGTGTCCAATTTCATATTTTTATCAGTTTATTAATACTTTCGTTGTTGGATCGGACATTTGTAATTTGGAAAATTAATAAAGTGAAATCAAAAACAAGCCAGCAGAAAAGTATTTTTCGATAAATTTTCGCGTCGACTTCTTTCAGAGGCAGAGGAGCAACTTTGCAGAATTACATTTGACATAACTTTTTGATGACAAGTCAAGTGCGTGCTGTTCAGGCGTTGAGTTGCAAACTGTCACTTGCGTGCAGCAGTTGCAGAAGTGGTTTCTTACTAGTGAATGGGTTGCCATCTAGAAGTGATTGTGGGATATGGCATGGATTTTGGAATTTATATATTATTTAGAAATAATTTTAAATTGGCGTGTTTTATTTAGCACATAATTTCAACAATCAGTTGAACTTTTGCGATGATTTAAACGGGTAATTCACAGATGTAGTTTTTGTGGAGAATGGACTACAATGGACCCTGGACTGGGATTAAAAACTAAATAATTAATGTTAAAAGTAAGTCGCTTTGACAATGACAATTCGGCGCCATGATTTTTACTGTCAATGCCAGGGTGTCTCTTTGGCTTTTAAAGCACACACATAGCTGCTAGAGGTCCTACGTTGTGCGGAGCGCGTTTTTCACGAAAGAAACTTTTCAAGCTTAGATTTTACGTCTGCGCTTTTACTCTCGCTCAAATGATGATGAAAAGATGATGGTTTATATGAAAATCCAGATCATCCTATCCTTTTTTATTCTTGCGAAGAATGGGACCGCAACTTGATGCCTTACCCGAATAGGTTTCTTTCAAAATACGCGACTTTAAATCGAAATCGAAGACTTAAATTTCGGGGGGCGTAGATCATCTCTCGTTTAAGAAAAAGTTTATAAATTAAAAATAAATGGAAATATTCAAATGATAATGAAATAACATTGACGAATCGATCAGAACGTCACGATAACCATCAGCTATAAATTTGAGGTAGTTAGGACTTTGTCTACCTCGGCTCCGCCATAAACTCCAAACATGACATCACAGCAGAAATCAAGCAAAGAGTTACATTAGCCAAAGGCGGATCTCCGTGTTCGCCTTGAAAGCAAAATTCTTCAAGTTTCGACCCCGTTTGCGGTGACGGGCTTTGGAGGAGAAGATTTAACAGCGAGCTGTATAGCAATATCTACCTTGTCATAAAAGACGGCTATGACACGTAGAGCGAATGGACACCAAGGCTTCGGCCCGAAGAATCTTCGATTCCAACCCGAAAGGACCTCAATGAACTTGGAGTGATCAACTCGAAGCAGTTAGCCTGAGATCGCGCTTACTGGAGAGGCGTTTGGGTTGAGGCCCATGTCCACCCCCGGCTGTAGCGCCACCTAAGTATGTGAAATAATAAAATAAAGTAAAAAATTAAAACAAAAGACGAATAAAATTGAACTCATTGGGGACGTTCAAGTATCTAGTTTAGTAAGTCTGACAGCTTTCTCACTAGATGTATCTCGGTTTTGATTGGTGAAAATCGGTCATGAGAGCAGCTGCTTCAGTTGACGTTTATGGAGGGGTAGCCGACGAATCCAGTCAAGAAATTTGTGACTGAGTACTAAGTTGACAGTTCTCATATGTGGCTGACGTAGAAAAAGTGACGTTCCCGACCAATCTAGTTTTTGCGTTCAGGTTACATCTCATCCAGACCACTCTAGTCGACTTAGGACAACTAGATTCTTGAATGTGGCCATTGGCTCGTCCTAAAAAGAATGACATTCAAAACACTGCAATTTTTTTTCATAATTAAACTTTATTAACATAATTTAATATCATTTATTTTTTATTCGTCAATGTGACGAAATTTTGTCTGTCAATAACGTATATCGACAACAGACTTTTATAGTTTTTCTTTTTTCTGTTTTTGTTTTATATTTAATATTCCTTCACTGTTAAATAATTTTTCTTTGCACATTATTTTCCATATTTAACTTTTAAATATATCATTTCCATCATCATTCATAATATTATTAACGAACTTATATAGTGTTTCTTTTGTTTTTTGTCTTATTTTTATTACATTTTTTTTTCTGCAACTTCATTATTTAATAGGTAATTGATTTGCCTTATCGTTAATATTTAATGTAAATCCTATCTTAGAACTTTATATTAATCTTACTCCTCTCTTGCATTTTCATTTTCGAAAATAATTGTTAAATTTTTAAAAGTTCCTATTTAAGTTTGTTTTTTGTTTTTAAATTTTGAAGAACTTAGGCGTTTTGTATCTTTAAAAGATCTCATTCTTGAATGGAAACGAAAATACAACACCAAACGAATTTCTCGATGTTGCTTGAGTGTAATATTAATTTATTTGCATTTTTGTTTTGTTTTTTTGTTTTACTTTAAATTTAATTTAAATTCGTATTAGTCTGCCTCCGGATGGCATTTCGGATTTAGGAAACATTTAGAGATGTTTTTTAGTCATTTTTAATGTTTTTTAATAGGAATATGTAAATTAAGTAGGAACAAAGGATAAACGTGGGATTCTCGTTAAGGAAATGCAATATGCATTTCGGTTTTGCTTTTAAAATAATATTGAGAACAATTTGTGTTGGGTTTTTGCTTTTTTTTTTATAAAAGTACAAATAATTACGTATATACCGACAAATAAGGTGCTTAGATAGAGTTTGAAAAGTTTTTTGTGTTAAGAACCGACAGCGAGTATTTCGTTTAACCTGCGTGTGGAAAAAAATGTATTTTTGGGGGACATGATTAAAACATGACGTCCAAAATGAGCGGCAGGAAGATAACTTTTACTACCAAACGCAGCAAACTATGGTTGAATTAAGGCGACGTCGGAAAACATGTCAGCGAGAGTTATCTGCTTTGTAACAGATGACTAATAACGAAAGAGAAATTTGCACGTACTCCGAAATTTACCTATATTCAGGCCCGATGTTAGATTTATTATCGAATGGATGGAGAGGGGCGAATTCTATTACATTTTAGTTGTGTGTGACATTGACATGCGGACGTCGTTATGACGTAAACAATTATCCTAAATTTGTCACTACGTGTGATCGCCTGTCAAGCGTACCTTCACGAAAGACACACGAGTGATCACCGAATGTCCGAATTATTGAGACGTCAGAATGTCAAAATCTGCCACGAAAAACGACACGTTTAATCGAAGCTTAATGGCGTTTTCGATTAAAGAAAAGAATTGCCCTTTCTATGAAAAGAGCAAATCTAGAAGTGTTCTTTCGATGTATTCAATGTAGTGTCCGGAATATTTTTAGAGAATTTCCCTGAACTCACCAACACATACAAACAAAATGTCAGATTGAAGTGTTTGTTGTGTTATTAGAAACAAATTTTTCGCTATGTGATCCGAAAATATACAATTATGCGTGCAAAATGTGAACTTAAATTGAAATGTATTGATTTGGCTGTATTTATTACTGCAGAAAACAAAAAAAAGTAGCAACAGAAAACCAAATATGGTGTCTACCATTATTACAAAAGAGCTCCAACGAATTTCATTGAAAAGAGCAATTCTGAATTTCGGGGCAATTCTCGCGGATCTTCAATCGAAAACGCCATAAGTCACGAATGTCTTGACTTGATTCATCGGCTACCCTTCCATAAACGTCAACTGAAAAAGCTGTCACCGATTTAGGCCAATTCAAATTGAGACATCCAAGCCAGCGAGGTGTCAGACTTACTAAACTAGAAACTTGAACGTTCCCAATCACTTTTTCATGAGCTGTTCCTTCAGTTGGGTTTCTCCATTTAGTCACAACAGTCCGGACTTGAAATGCAGCCGGAGTTTGATTTCTGACTTGGGGAGGAATGATTGAATTTCTAAGTTCGAATCGATTTCATAATCAAGTCTCAAATTTGATTGGTTGGGTGAGAGTGACTGTGACAAGCCAAATTGACAGTCCCGAATTCGAGTTCCACAACTGAAAATATATAGGCACTCTGGGAATGAGCGATTTTTTGATAAAACCAGATACGAATTGATAGCAAGTATTGTCACTTGAAGAGGTATCTAGGTCTAAGTCAATCAATGGATCAAAGCCATTCTCGGCAGATATGATGATCAGATTTTAAGTGCATGGTCCAAATTCTGTTGACGCTTTCGTAGAGGAGAAAGTGAACTGTACTAGGTGCACAGCTACATTCACCTGGTCAGAAAATGTCGAATCAGTCAGTGTAATGATCTTTCAATACTGTTGAGAATTCGTAAATGGGCACATTCAAGAATCTAGTTATCTTAAGTCGACTAGATTGGTCTGGAGGAGATGTAGCCTGAACGCAAAAACTAGATTGGTCAGGAACTTCACTTTTTCTACGTCAGACACATATGCGAACTGTCAACTTAGTACTCAGTCACGAATTTCTTGACTAGATTCGTCGACCCTTCCATAAACGTCAACTGAAACAGCTGCTCAAATGACCGATTTCAGCCAATCAAAACCGAGATACATCTAGTCAGACAGCTGTCAGACTTACGAAACTAGAACGTACCCAATGCACCCAGTATGTTGCATTGACTGTCATCTGTCACATTGTGTTAGGTGTACGATAGTCCAACGAACTGATATGTGAAAAGTAAGGTTAATAGACATTTTTCTTATCTATTGAAATTTGTTGTACAATTTAACTGGACATAACTACTCCGCACCCGGTACCTATATGCAAGAGGAAACCTGCGTTCCTACATAAATCTGTTGCGAATTAAAATGTAGCGAGAGGATATGATATATGAGAACTAACACAAAGTCTGAAATAATCGCTGCCAAACAATGGATGATTTGCCACTTAAGAGTAAGAATTTAGTTTGTTTGTTTAGAGCTAATGTTTAAATGTCTAGAAAGTCGAAAAAGTCTTATGGATGAGAAAAATTTCTTATAAAAAATGATTTTCCTAAACTTATTTCTAAATTACAAATAAGACTTAGATGATAACATTTTCAGTAAGAGTAGCGATATAGCCAAAGAATGTCTTTAGTTTTTTTTTTTTTAGTTTCCATTACACACAAAAAAGGACGAAGAAAACAGAAAAAAAAATAAAAACAATTTAATTTTAATAGTGAGTGAAAAGTAGAAAATTATACATTAGGATAGTCATTTAAGCAGTTTTTGTAAGTTTGTTTGAAACTGTGCGTTTAGTTTTGTTTGTCAGTTTTATCGAATTTTTGTTTACCATGTTTGTTTTAAATAATTTTTTGGTTTATCGTCTTTTCGTTAAGAAATGAAATCATTTTATTTGGCGTATATTTTAAACATATACGATTAATTTTGAAAAACAAAATATTTATCATACCCATCTACATATAGATGATTTAAGTTTTTTGTTTGTTTTTTTTTTTTTCTTTTTGTTACTTTTAATATCTTATTTAATTTTTATAGTTTAAATTTCAACTTAAAAAATTGAGTTCTTTATTTGTTGTCTTTAGTATATAGATTTGGTTAAATCTAATGTCACATTCCTTGGTTTACAAATAAATCGAGACGTAAACTGAAAAACAAATAAACGTATTTACCTAAACGTATATGGTCTTGTTGCCTATGTGTATGTATATAATATATTTTTAAGACTTAGTTGTTGGTTTCTTTGTTTCTCAATTAATTTAATTAATTTACTTTTGGTTTTGCTTTAGTTTTGATATACTTATTATGTTTGTTTTGCTTGTCGGTTGTTTTCTTTGCATTTCCTATTATTTGTTATTAATATTTGCTTATTGTGTTCCTAGTTTTCTATAATATATAATATATGCATATGTATAAAGTTTAAAGTTTACCATTGAAAATAAATCATTTGATCAGGAATGAAGAAAGACTAAAATAAATACAAAACGTAATAATATGTAACAAAAATATTTTGTCGTTATCTCTTTAGGCCCTGTCCTTTCGGCATGCGGTTCTGTCTATAGCAACATTTCAATATACAATAAATACATATATTTTGCTTCTTCTTATTTTTTTTTTTTTTTGTTTTATATTTTTATTTGTTTTGTGTGTTTCATAGGAACAATCTCTGTCTTTATAAAATCTGTCCTAAATAAAAAAATAAATAATATATATATTTTTTTCTTTATGTTTTATACTTAAATGTAAAAATTCATGGATGAAGGTCCAATGCATTTGGTTTAACTATTTGTTTGCTCTGTTTTTATTTTTTTGGTTTAACTATTATTATTTCGTGTTCATATATAAATTACGGCAGTTTTAATTATTTTTTTAATTTAGTTCTTTTTACCTACACTTTTCTTAATTTTGTTTTACTCTGGTAATTTACTGTTATTGTAGTTTTTTTTTTAGATGAGTGTGTGTATTGATGGCTTTTGTTTTGGGCTTATAATATTATTTAACAACGCTATAAATAATATCATTTAAATTTATTTGGTTTTATATTTGAAACTATTATTACTAAATAAATGTTATACTTATTTTATTGCACTATGATGTGGGGAGCTGATAGCAGTACGGTTACCGTCGCAATAATTGTAAAAAGTGTAAAAACAATCAAACAAAATCTGAAAAGAGAACGTTTTTGTAATGTTAGTTTTTTAGTAGAATGGTTTTCATCTGAAAGTCATCTTCAGGTATATCCAATTCGGTATATACTGGGTTGCCATATAGCATTCAGTTGACATCGTTTAATGGGTCTGGCTTTTGTCATTATTAAAATTCATTCGTCAATTCATTGAAAGCTATTTTCACTATGGGTGTTACATAGAACATGACAGTCCATCAAATAAATATGACATATGTTATGTTAAAACTAGAAATAATAACTTTGCTCCATCGTCATTAGATGTTGATAAAAAAAAGCATACATATACTTAATAATAATAGCAAACAACTTCTGCACAATGTAACCCTGACAAATACATTTCAAATTCGAAAAATCGATTGACCCCTCAATCTACTACGATTTAACTTGCCACCCCTGAACACGACCATTACAAAATGGCTGAATATAATAGGAAAATTCTTTTGTGGTTTTGTTCCCCATTTCTCTTTCGCTTTTCTGTCCTGCGCGCTGTGCGTCTGCCATAGACATTTTCTGACATTCGCCTCTGCTCTTCATGGAATGTACATAAATTTTAATCGTTATTAAACAAGAAAAGTGTCTGCAACTTCCCAGATTGAGTGAAATTTATCAAAAACTATTTGCAAAACATTTAGAATCCTGTTGGAAATATTTTCAAATCGCGTAAAAACTAAACACGTTTCAAACCAACGCCCTTTTGTGAAGTGTATTGTGAATTTATATGTTTCCACCGCAAAGATGACGGAAATCATCAACCAAATTTCAAACTACACGACAGAACTTTTCAAGTGCTTCCTTTGCGATCGAATATTCGCAGATGGCGACGAACCATGGCATTTGTTCGAGAAGAGGGTAATTCATTGTGTGGCCGTTGTCCACTACTCAAGATATATCTATGTTTTGTACTTGTTTCAGCTGCTTGAAAACGGTCAGCAAGACTGTCCGCTGGCTACAATTTTATCATCTGCATTGGGGAAGGAAATCGAACAGGAAAATGTCCACTCCAAGGTAGAATAAAAAACAATACACAGTGCTCGAGAAGTTGTTAATTTTTTACCTATTTAGTTGCTCTGCGACGAGTGCAATTTAATACTTGTAGAGTATGAGAGTGTAGAGAAGAGATTCTATCAGTTTCGTTTGAAAATTCTGTCCGACTATAATAACACGGCAAAAGAGAATGGACTCGATCCGGTTTGGTTCGAGATAGGCGATGTGGAGGATAGCACTCAAACTGATTCGCAACTAGTCGAAGGCGAGAGCACTTTGAATGTGGAAGAAGTCAAAATCGAACGCGATATGGACGAGAGTGTTGCCATTCCCATGTTGGTCCATCAAGAAATCGATAGTTTTGTGGTGGAGGAAGTTCAGGGGCAGTTCCAAGACGGTATAGTTCCAGAGTTTGTCACAGAAGGAGTAGCTGTGATTAATGAGGACGTTCAGGAATTGGAGGATGCTGCTAGTACCGCATATGCGGAGCGAAATATACAAGTTATGGGAGAAGGTGAGTTGGGCATTGCTTTGTTGGGGAAGTTGCTGACTACACTTGTGTACAAGTGGTGGAGTAAGAAGTGGTGGAGATGGTGGTTATGACACTATAGCTCAATTAGAAAGAATGGCACGAGACGCTTAAGCTGTGCCAATCAGTTCCTCTTGTCTCCATTGATAGCTTCTCTAAATTTACACTCATTTACTGTTCAAGTTCAAGTGCTTTGCATCAACAAACATTCTCCCTTTTCAGAAATAACCTACGAGCAGATAATAGAACAGAACTCCGTCATCAGCTACGACAACAGTGTGGATGCCGCCGAGTCCGTAATAGGGTACAACAGCAGCAATGACGGTAAGCTACATTGATTTGCCCTATCCGAACGCTCAATTGCATTGACAGTTTCAGATGAATCTCCAATACTCCCCGACGACATTCCGAAGCCGCAGAAGCAAAAACGCACATCACGTACAGTCAAACGGGAACCCGAAACAGAGCCGATTGACTTTGAACTGGCCGACAACATGTACGTCTGTATACTGTGTCCAGATAAAAGCGAACACGAGCCGATTGTGTTCCCGAATCACTTGAAAAACGTTCACAACTACAAGTTCTACGTGTGCGACATGTGTAACAAGGGGTTTAACAAACGAAACGAAATCAATGACCACATGGATGAGGCGCACGGTGGCGGAGCCGAGGAAGGCGAGTTTCAGTGTGAAACGTGTCTTCGGGTGTTTCTGAATCATCGCCTCTTTCGTAACCACAAACGACTGCACTATATTTCGACAAAGCATCATGAATGCTCCGAGTGCCATAAGAAGTACAGCTCGAAAAATCTGCTCGATGAGCACATGAATATGCACACCGGGAAGCGCCCCTACAAGTGTGCGTCGTGTGCCAAGGACTTTGCCTCGAAATATACCCTGCAAGCGCACTTGAAGATCCATACGAAGCGACCCAGACCGTATAGTTGCGATGAGTGTGACAAATCGTTCCTGAATCAACAGAACCTGGTGCAACACAAAAAGCTGCACTCGGGACTCAAGTCGTATGTCTGTGAAATTTGTCAGAAGGCGTTTGGTACTCAGCACAACCTGGAAGTGCATAAAATTGTTCACTCGGGCAACAAACCGTTCATTTGCCGGACGTGTGGGAAAGGCTTTGCACGTCGGGCTGAGATTCGAGATCACGAGCGTACGCACACCGGCGAGAGGCCGTTCAGGTGTGACATTTGCCCGATGGCGTTCGCCCAGAGGTCGAACCTAATGACGCACAAGAAAGCCACTCATCTGAACGACAAGAAGCACAAGTGCACGCTGTGCGAAAGGTCATTCAAGCGGCGGAGACTGCTGGAGTATCATACTCAGTCGGCGCACACCGGCGAACGACCCCACAAGTGCGAGGTGTGCAGCGCCACCTTCGTCTATCCGGAGCACTTCAAGAAGCACATGCGCATCCATAGCGGAGTTAAACCGTACGCATGCGAGGTCTGCGGCAAGCTGTTCAATAGCAGGGACAACCGAAACGCACACAGGTTCATCCACAGCGAGAAGAAGCCCTACGAGTGTTTGAAATGCGGAATGGGCTTCATGCGGAAGCCGCTGCTGCTGGCCCACATGAAACACACCAAGCATGTCAACGACACCATTATTGTGAATCAACCGCAAATCAGTCACAAAGGTGTTGAAGAAGTCGAAAACGAGCTGACAGACGAAGACCTGGAGTTGAATAGTCGACGTGTATCCATTGTAGACAGAGCATCATCGTTCGATGAGGCGGCTACCGCCGACACGATACTAGTTGAAGATGGCGACGGACAGTACATCAAGGACGAGGATGGCGAAGTGAAATACCTGCAGTTCACCGAGATGGACAAGGATGGACAGGCGACGTATTGGGTGGACATCGGCGACGACAAGGAAGACGATAATTAGTCAGCGAATGGGGGACAGAAATTATGAGACTGATACTTTTATTGGCGTGATGTAATGAGCCATCATGGAAACTGCTGCTACAGTTCCGCACGACAAATGAATTGTGTGCATTGAGTGAGAAACCAAAGAAATTTTGTCCAATCTTCTTTGATGGTACGTGGAACGATCGACAAAAGAGTATTAGGTTACCGAAGTTGTTCATTTAGATTTAAGAAACTGTTTTAAATTAAACAGATAATAAAGGTTTAACCTCAAGGTTTAATTTCAAAGAAATTTTGCGTTTCAATTTTAATGGGTGAATTTGAGGACTGCACAAAGGTTTTTACTTAGACGAACCGCAAGCCGACTAGGTGAAAGGTGAAAGGGCAACGCCCTTAATTGTCAGGTTCGCAAGAATATATAACGAGGTAAGATGATAACTGGTTGTAGGTCTGTTTTTGCACTACGAACAGAGTTGTTTAATCACCAGAGAGCAGAGGAAGTCACAAGCATAAAAAAAAGAAATCCTCAGCCTTTTTTCTTGTTACAGCTGAGGTTCTTCCGACGTAAATATGGGAAAAGATTAAAAGTGCACAGCCAGGTAATTGGAAATGTCCTTTCCGTCAATCACTTAGACCATACCCACCAGGGAAAACATGACCCCAACTTACATAATAAATCACACGACCCACACGTGCATGCCTTGTAGTTATAATATGCATTTGATGATAGACATCGTCAAATCTCTGTAACCCCATCTCTGTTTCACTTCGCCTCTGTATGTATTGATTATTTCACTAAGTAATTTGCAATTTACCCTCGAAAGGCAATAATTAAATGACTCAGCTCACTCTCCCCTCTCCTGTAACATAGTTTCTTAATTAAAATATTATCAAACATCAAACGAGTTCAAAAAGGTGGCTTATTTCCCAGTACTTCATTAGTTATACACAGTGGCACTGGCACATCCTCACCGTCGTCCATTGTGTCTGTCGCCTGTGCATTATTAAGTGTTAACATCTCTCCGATGAAGACCTGAGATTAGCTAATGAACATCATAAATAAATCTTCCATTCCATGACATGCTATCGCAATGTAAACGATAATTTTTCTAGGCGCACACAGGATCGTGTGCTGACTGCTTACATTAAAAGGACACACTGAACCCTGGGGTCAGATTCTATAAGAAACGAAACGATCAGACGTTTTCGTGCGCACGAATGATTTGCACTATGTTACACAAGCAAATTTCTTCGTGCACACGAAAACGTTTGAACGGTTCGCCTTACAGAATGCCGACCCTGGATAACGTGTATGCAATTTTGAACAATGCACACTTAAACATTATAACAGACGACGAGAAAAAATTATGGACTTACCTATCCACAACCATTGCAGCGAACTTCCAGTCGCTTATTAGTTCCGCTTCATCGTCTGCTTTCCTCATTCGCGCCGTAATAAATTGCAATTCTTTAAGAATTAAATGCAAATCCTTGTGATTGCATCCTATAGAATTGTGGTGTTCTTCCACCGTCGTCGGCCGGCCAAAGCTTCTGTAATTTTGAGAAAGTTTTACTTAAGTAAGAGCAACTGTATGAGTTATACGAAAAAGAGGAAAAAAAAAAACACTTACGCCGATGATCCTATTGCTGTTTGCGAGCCAGAGATTGTATGTCGAAAATCGTCATCGATATCTAGTACATTGGCCAGCAGGGATTTTGAAGAACGTTCTTTCAATTCTAGCTCTTTCATTCTATTGCTTAGCAATATTGTTTTTCTAGTTATTTTCCTGCCGGGACGACCCATTCGTAGAATCCATGGCAGCCATTGCAGGAAAACTGATTTTATCTGGAAACAGATTTGTGGTTTTATAAAGTTTCCACCATATGAAGGAGTTTAAGAAAAATAAATCTAGCCGACTCTGGCGAAAACGTTGTTTATGCTATCGAAAATTGGACCCCATTGGTTACCGCCATTGAGCAAGGCCGTGGAGGCCATATAAACTTTTTTTTTTAAAATCATTTCGTTCATTTCGTTAAATACAAAAAGGTCGGCATTTCTTTTTTGTCACATATATCGGGACCAGCTAAACTTCATTCAGCGCCATAAACTAGATATACATTTTAGGATATTGTTCAATTAGTGAGTTTCAAAATGTCCGGTTCGCGGCTCGTACCAGTTCCCAATTAGTTGGGACCTTAATCTTTCGTTAAGTTTTCGCTTTATTGCGCTCACTTGCGAAAGAGTAATACCTATCATTGCATTGCTTATTTGTTTATTTGTTTATTTATTTAAGTCTACCATTTTACATTGCCTACGATCCATTGAAGCTTAATTTGTTATTTAACCCTTTTACATTAAAAAAAAAGAAATTTACTATATTAGAGAAGAACAAACTTACCCACGGTGGCATTTCGTGAATATCCGCAGTGCGATGATGATAATTAAGTACCACAACAGTCAGCACAACAGATGACGCCACCATGAACATGATACAATTGAAGTATGTGCCTGTTAGTTGATTTGTTTAAAAGAATACGTTAGTACTAGATCGAGAGGCTTAGCAACAAAAAGATTATGTTTATCAAATGTATTTTGAATTTTATTCTTTTTTTTTTACTGAATTTTACAAAATATAATAATAATATTTGTTTTATTTTTTGTGTTTTGTTAATTACATTTAATTAAGCCAATTGGATTATTTTTTTTTTAAAGCAGTTGATAAAGATAGACGATAGGCTAATATCCTATTACATGCACATTACGTTCATTGAAAACAAAAAAAAAAGTATTAAAATTAAAATTTAAACAGTTAAAGAAATTAAAAGAAAAAGTAAATAAAAATAAAATGAAATATGAAGACCGTGCAAATGCTTTCTTAGGCTAATGACAGGCTGTCACCACTACCGGCTACTATACAGATTTTTAAAAACGCTAAATGACATGCGACACTAAATGATGAACACTAACAGCTCTGGCATACTGGCATAAAAATGCTAATTGCTTGAAAATTATGTTTTTACACTAGTTTAATTTATTTTTGCAGATTTTTTTTGAGTGATTTTCGCATTTGTTTTTAATGACGTAGACATACACAAAGAATGATGAAAAAGGTGATAAAATTAAGTTATTTTTGTTTCTTACTATAGTAATAAGCGATATTATTTTCATATTTATTTAATGGTCGCCGAATTTGTTGATATGTTTAAATTGTTTGCTTACTGAGAGGATTATTTTATTTTGTTTTTTGTAATGCTATGTGATTTTTTTGTTGACGACTAATCTATGGTAACTGCAGTGAGAAATAAATTTCGTCAAGTAAAATAATATATTTGTTAAATAATCAACTGATATCGTTAGAGCTTTGGTAAAACGTGGAAATATTTTCGTTGATCATTTAATGTACAAAATTTCCTTTAACTTGTTACAAATTTGTAGTCAAAAGTTGAATATTTATTCACAACTTTTTTTCTGCTGTTGGCCTCTTTGGTAACGTGTAGGAAACTTGTGACCCTAAAGCAAAGATTAACAAAAGAAAATTGTGGAAAATAAGGAGCCGAATTCATCAAGTATAAAAATAGTTGCTGAATAGCGTTTCGTTTATACTACAGATTTTTGAAACAACTAACGATCGTCTAAAAATGAAAACAGACACTGCCAGGGGCTATATATTCTCTAGGAGGTTTCGAGAAGGTTCCAAATGACAATTATTTGCTTTAATCGAAAACGACATAAGCACGCATACATGCGCTACGTTTTGCCAAACAATATCGCAACTTAAGATGCATTTACTTTTGTCGTTCAGCACATTTTTTTTAGTACAATTAGTGTCATATTCCAAACTTTATTTTGATTGCAACTTAGATTACAACTTAGTAGAAATCACCGGACTTTCAATTATGGCGTTTTCGATTATAGGTCCGAGAGAATTGCCCCGAAATTCAGAATTGCTCTTTTCAATGAAATTCGTTGGAGCACTTTTGTAATAGTGGTAGACACCTGTTTCCTGTTGCTTCCTTTTTTTGTTTTCTGCAGTAATAAATACAGCCAAATCAATATATTTCAATTTAAGTTTACATTTTGCACGCATAATTGTATATTTTCGGATCACATAGCGAAAAATTTGTTTCTAATAACACAACAAACACTTCAATCTGACATTTTGTTAGTATGTGTTGGTGAGTTCAGGGAAATTCTCTAAAAAATATTCGGGATACTTCTGTCGTTTTAAGAATTGACCTGGAAGTGCACTTTTGTTTTCAATGAAACATATAATACATCGAAAGAGCACTTCTAGATTTGCTCTTTTCATAGAAAGGGCGATTCTTTTCTTCAATCGAAAACGCCATAAGTATATGACTTCCATGACACATGACGTTTCCCTGGCGATTTGATGCTCAGAAACATAACCTTTATTTATGTTCCATTATGTTCCTTAAATGGGATGTACCTTATATTCAAAACTTTCTGATGACATCTCCCATGTCATTTAAGACAAGAGTGCGTTCAGTCAATCAGAGATGTAATTTTTGACAGGGGTCGTACGAGTAAGTCAAATGACTTTAATGTAAGGTAAAACTTATTTTCTTTAACCAATTTTTCTCTAAATTCATGTATTTTGCTTATTGTTTTACAAATATCAAAGTTGATTATTTAACTTGAAAAAAGAAAAAAACTCATTTAAATTCCTAAAATGTGTCTATGTATTCTCAATCTTGATTCAAATTCGTTTTCTACTTTCATTCAATCATTAGTTTTTGATATCTGATGGAAGATAAATAATGATTATATGTGAACAAAATTGGCAAAATATATTATAAAAGAGAATAAAACAATTGTTGATAAAGTAGAAAACATGAATAGAACTCAATGTGTAGTTGAAAGATTATATATATTATAAAGAAAAGAAAATAAGAAATAAAAGGAGAAAAAAAATAAAAAACCGAAAGTGAAAGAAATAAACCAAAAATAATTCACATTTACCAATACATTGAGAAGAGGCACATCCATATATCCAAAACTGGGAAGGCATTCAACATAACACATTCCAATATTAAGAAAGACGTATTTTCTGTTTAAATTTTCATGTTAGGTATTTAGTATTAGTTTTGTTTACATTCATGTTGTTTATTTATTGTATTAAAATAAGTATTAGTTAATATTTTAAATTAAATATAGATACATTACAATTTAAAGGTTAGGGTTTAGTTTCAGTTCAAGTTTATAGTTATTTATTTAAGCTCTTCATTATTTAATAAGAAAAAAAGTTTTTAAACTAAATTTTATTTAATCTAATTATTTATGGTTGGATTATATTTATATATTTTTTTGTTGATTGTTCTGTTTATATTATTGGTTTTGGAGGGAACATGTGTTCTTTAACAAATGGAATTAAACATATAACATACATGGCATACTCTACACAAATACACACGCAATTTAAAAGTAGAATACAAAAACTAAAAGATTATTTATATACTTTTTGTTTAATGAAAAACAAAATAAGTTGAATGAAATTAAAAAGTCTGCGATTTTTAATGCTGGAAAAGTGTTTTCTTGGCATTGTCACCTCATTTGAATTAAATTGGTTGAGTATTATTTTTTTTTTTTGCAAAAGATGGGTATATAAAGAAGCTTTTCAGGTATACTCTCGGACGTTTGTCAGATTTTTGGGTGAGGTGGCGCAAAAAAGAATTGAGTAAACGAAAACTAATGGAAAGGGAAAAACGTATTGCTGGCAACAGCGGCAAGAGGATATCGAGTTGAGGTTTTCTAGTTTTAACATTTTGTGCTTTTCACACAATATATTATAATGTGATGTGAACTTTATTTAAATGGAAGTTGGTGGACTAAATCGTTGCTTGCCACCGCGCTGTTACGCAACACGATGCAGCAATCGCCATTTTCTTCTATATACATGGTGCGTTGTGCCAACTCGCTCCCTTCTCTATTTTGACTTAAATTAGGCGAAGCACAGATTCAAACCAAGAGACACACTCAGGGCGGATAGTGAAAAGAAGAAAATATTTAGCGCAACAAGGCCGTAAGGGACCATAGGCTTTTCAAAACCATTCGTTTTGTGTGATCGTTTGTATGATTCGCTTGTAGGATCTACAATTTTATGTCAAGCCAAACGGTTAACTGAGAAGCTTCTTCATGACAGGTATACTCACGGATGTTTGTCAGGCGGAAGCGGGCAGTGGAAAAAACCTTAAGATGTAATTTATGTTAATCCGTGGACCGATCCTGCGACCCAGCAAACAATTTACCAATTAAGGGGGAATGTTTTTAGAAATGAGCACAACCGCCTTTGCATTTATTTCAAATTCGACTATTCTAAACAAATACTCTTCCTTCAACTACATTTATAACAAGTCTCCAGCATTATTTTCAAATTCCTTTGGCAATTTCGTTAGAATGGGTGAATTATATTTACAATTTGCGAGAAATTAAAAAAATTAATCATACCGTGTGGAAATGTCAAAGTTCGGTGAAGATTTTACTCTAAAAACGATTTCCTTTTCATTTTGTGTACATGACTGGTTCTAACGAAATATGTGCCATTAGAAAAAAAGAAATCAAAAAAATTAACAGAAAAATACTAAAATAAATTTTAAGGGTGAACTTTTAATGAGTAGGGTAGTGGGCATTTTTTTTTTCGTTTAACTGATTGTATATACATACAAAATGTATTTGAATTAACTTTTATTTTCGTTTCACACTCAATATGATTGATTCATTTTATTTAAAGTATTTTGTTTGAATTGTTTTCTTTTTGTCTGAAAAAAGTTTTAGTTTCTTTATTTTAAATATTTATGATTTAAACTTTAAACATTTGTTTCTATTTATTGAGAAATTAAATTTTTGTTTTGTTTTTAAAATATTTATTAGTTAGTCGCTTTTGATACTTGGAAAGAAGAGGAATTTGTTGGTATTAATATATATTTTTATTTTATAATAATATATAAAAGCAAACAGAACGCACTTGAAAATTATAGCTTTGGTTAGTTTTAGCCATCAACTCAACCTCATGTCTGAATGGAGTTTGGAAAATAAAAAAAATAAAAAAAAAACCAATAACATTTTAGTACAGATATGCTTTCGCAATGAACAGAATACTTGTGGGAAAAAAGGCCAACAAAGCTGCAACAAAATACACTTGTTGTGGTGGTGTCTGGGAATTATATAATAGCAATTGAAAAGTAATTTTAAAAAAGCTCTCACTTGGGTGGGGGTAGATAGTTTTTTTCAAAGCTTTAGTTTGGTTTTTATCTTTTTTCTACCTTTAGGTGTGGAGAAATATAAACAAAAAAAAACATTTAATTGTTTTTGGCTAGAAACGTCGTGTTGCAAAGCTGCTTCGTTGATTTAGAATGATGGTTTTATTGACTATTTTGAAGAAGGTGTGCAAAAACTAAATACAAGTTAGTTTGTTCTAGACTACGTCAAAGCGATAATATATTATGAGGACTATTAAATAAAGTTCGACAAACTTAGAGGGAAAACAAAATTTAATAAACAAGTAAACAATACTTTGGCGTCTTTATATTTTTACCCACCTATGTTCGAGTCATATATACAATAGCTTTTCTTAAAATAAGTTCAAAGATAGGTTTAAGAATATGTGCAAAGCTTTTAAAAAAAGTTTCGAAGATTGTCTTTTGTTTATATTACTTGAAAGAAGTTAAATATATATATATTTGTTTAATCAACGTTTTGACGAACCTAAAATATTGAGACAGTGTCCTAAATATCTTGCCTTTTGTTATTACAGAATTCCGATGAGTTAAATCATAGAGAGTATTAACGATAGTGCGCGACCGAACTCTAATAGCACATTCATATATTTTATACGTTTCGTTTTGAGTGTTAATTCACTCGATATTTTATTCCTACAATATTATTTCCATCTATCAACTTTCTGCATTTGACAAAGAAATATTCTGAGCTGTTTAAACCAAGTCGTAGTTAGTCGTATTTGATGACAAAATTTGACAATCGTTGTTAAAGTTCGGCTGACATATACTGCAATCCAATAGAATGCTTTATTTATGAGTAAATTGTAGCAGGTGAAATGGCATACACCAGGGAAAACCAAAGGTTTTAGATGACGTTTGCAAAGCTGTAAACTTCTGAGATTCAATTAATGCATTCCCCACATTTAATGTTTCGAGGGACAGGGGCTCATCATCTAGTGATTTTACTGAGCGATTTGAGCTGTGTTAATTTATTTTGTCAAAATTCGTTGGTTTTCCTTTTTTATTCGACTGCGAGTTTACTTTATTTTTGATGAAGAATCGATTAAATTGAATCGAATGTGAAAACCAGAAGCATCAAAACTGATATTCCACTTAATTTAAGCAAGTTCTATTTACTGAAATTCAGAAGCCCGAAACCAGTGTTTGACTTAAACTCAGCCCACATTTTTTTCGTTCATGCAACTGACTATAAAATTCAGAACTCGTGTTTGTTTTAAACGGAGCAAATTTGAAAACAAGTAGCAAATGCAGAAGGATACTGATGACCACCAAAGCCTCGGCATTTGTGTTTGTCTTTAGCAAGTCTGAAAATAGCAATTTTTCAAGCATTTTCATAAAATTCTACTGCATTCAGAAGCTTTATAACAACTGGTGTTTGTGTTGAACTCAGCAACTTAGGAAAGTTGCAGGTTTGTTTTTTCAATTATCTTTGCTTGATGAACTAAATATGAATATTAAATCGTTGGCAATCTATGTAGGATGTGCCATTAGAGTTGTTAATATTTTCCTAACCGAAAGCAATAAAAATAAACACAAAACATAAGTCACACGGATACTTAATTTGTACAGAATCTACAGCAAACTGCCTAATGACATGTTATTTACAATGCGATAAGACTATGCGTATTGCATTCAACAGGTTTTTTTTTTTAGCTAAAATCAAAAATTCAGTCATAATAATTTACAGAGATTTTTTTTTTAATTTTTTCCAATTGAACTTTCCCATTGTCAGAAAACATGTTATATCGTTCGATTACTTCTAATTCATACATTCGTGATGGTCACTCAACATGTTATATTAACATAGGCAAAAGTTCATATTTACGAAGAATTTCAAAGAGAAACAAAATCAAAATGGAAGGCTAAATAAAAATGAAAAGATTTTCTTCTTTCTTTTTTCGATTTGTCATCATGCGCAAGACCTACAAATTGGAAAACTGCAAAATATTATCTAAAGATTTTTGTTTTGTTTGGCTTGCTTTCTTGCTCATATGTTACAAGTAGTGGTAGAAGAATTTCACACGCTCTTGTTAAAAAATATTATTTAACCATAAAACTTTTATTTAAGTATTTTTGTTTTGTTTTTCTTTATTTTTTTAAGCACAATGCAAGGGTTTGTTTTTGATTTTATATCTTAGTTAGTCTTCTCATCGAGTTAATTTGCAATTAGACTTTTCTATTGAAAATAGAGAGCTATCTAAAAGAGAAAGAGTTTTTTTGTTTTGTAGGTTTAACTTTAAAATGTTTATTGTGTGTAGGGAGTGTTTGTTTTTAATTTTGTGTGTTTTTTTTTGCGGTAATACCTAACAATGGTACGGCTTCACTCGTCTTGGTGATAACATTACCAACCAATAGTGAGAAAACTGTTTGCGACAGAAGTATTGTAACACCTGCGAATTAGAATGTTAACAAGTCGGCATGAGTACAGTGGTTAAGAAGAAGCAAATAGGATCCTCGGTGGCGATGCGACGAGAAGGACAACCAACCCCCTGATTAGATTTTATCGAAAAACAAAATGGTAGACCAAAATGAAAACGAGACACAAAGAAAATAAATTGGAAATTAAGAACCTTTTCTCATTTTGGGTGATAATATTTTTTGTTTACATAGAACCTTCCTAGAATTAGAAGTAATCGCACGATTTTTATTTTTACATAAATAAATACATTTACATCGACGTTTTATATTCCCAAAACAGAAGAAAGCATCAAATACGAAAATCACTGAGTATACGTCTCAAAACAGAAGATCCTACTTTTTTAGAACAACAAAAACTGCAAATAAAAGTTAAACAAAAACAAACAAAATGTTAGTGCAAACATTTAAAATTAAAACAGGTTATATATATATATTGTTTCCACAAATTGGTGAGGTACTGTCAATTAACTAAATTACACAAAAATACTTTGAAAGTTTTACTCTTTTTTATGTATGAAAAAAAAAATAAACACTTATGATTTATATTTAGAACTTGTGTAGAACATTTTTAACGAACATCTAGTAGTAGTAATAATGGATGCTCCTAAGACCCATTCAAAATGAAATGATATTTTACTGGGATGAGTTATTAGCAATGTGAGAAGTAAATTCCATTGGACGGTTTTGTTTATCATTTTTAAGTTATCGTACGATTACATAGTTAGTTGCGGAGGTTCTGATCAAAAAATATCATTCCAAAATGGGTCAAAGTACATAGGATAGTGTAAGAAAAATCAAAACCACAGTACGAACCAAAAATTGTAATGAAAATAAACCAATTAAAAAAAAAAACATGAATATAGCGATATGACAGTTAAAGTGAAGATTAAATTGAATTAGATATAATTTATTTTATAAAGAAAAATGTGTGATTATACAATATATAAATGAAGAAGCGATTTTCAGGGCATTCGAGTTTATTTTTAATTTTTAAATATTTATTTACTTTATTCGAAGTTCGTTTCTCAGGAAAAAAAAACAACACTTAAAAAACTTGCAGAGAAGTCACCATTAAGAACAAGATTCTGTGTTATGTACTTTTATCGTTTTTTTTTTTTTTTTTTATTGAAAGAAAGATCCGCAACTGAAGTTCAACAAACTTAGAGAATATCGCATAAGAATAAAACAAAACATAAAACAGGACAGCATTATTAATTTAATTGTTATATAAATATTCATATACGAGTATATCAACACTGCAACTTTGAGCGAAAAAAAAAACAGAAGAAACAATTAGAAACAGAAACAGATAACAAAAGGAAGAGAGTACCAACCCATAAGGAAACCGAAAACAACGGACAAACGAAAGAGGATCAAAATGAAAAAACATCCTTGACATACACATATATTATTTATATTTAAGATATAATCATATTGTAATTGTTAACATAAAAACAAAAATATTATTCAAATCACGTATTAGTTTGTGTTTGTTTTGTTAAATAAAAGTTTTTTTTTTTTTTTGAAAAATTGCATTTTAATGCAATCACTACCTAACAAAGGGATTGCATCAGATACTTGGGGCAATGTCTCAGCTACAAGGTTGAGAAACACTGTGAGCGATAGAAGAATTGTAACTCCTGAAACAAAAATAAAATACCAAGAATAATGTCACAAATAGTAGTTGATGTTTTTTTTTCTTTAGAAGAAGTAATAGATTTTTGTTGATTCATTTTATTCATATATTATGTACTCTGTTTTTGCATTAACGAAAAAGAAGTTTGTGTAGGAATAAAACTATATAGTGAAATGTTTAAATTGAGGAAAATATTTTTTATTTATTTTATTTTACTAGGTTTTTATTTCAAATTTATTTTTGAAACGTTTTGTTTTAAATGCTAACTAAAATCACAGAAGGCCCAGATGTCATACTTTTATTGTTCTTTGCGAGAACTAGAAAACAAAATTGGTTAAAAAATAAAAAAGAAAAAAAAAAACTGAAAGAATTTTAAGGATAATCAGAATTAGTATCTGAGTTTAATGTTGAATATAGAAGAGGAAGTTTTGCTTTAATTTTTAGCTTTTATGTATTTTCGGTTGTAAGTAGCTTAGTGCTTCAGGAAAATGTGAGTCAGTAGAGAAAGAATTATGGAGCTTTTCAAGCCATTAGTGCTGCCCAGCTTTGACAAACTTGTTTAGTACTAAAGTTGAAGATGTAAAATGGTATCTCTCCCACAGACCCTACCATTCACATAGAAACAGCTGGTATAAGATTGTGGCTGGAGTAGAAGTCACAAAATATTGTAGGCCGCCTGTGCTGCCAGCTACTGTAAAAAGTATGTCAAACGTGGCTGAACAAATTTAGCTATCGTTAAAATAGAAGACGTTGAATTGTAGCTCATTTACAGAAACCGACATCCATGTAACAGAAACTGGTGTAAAATTAAATTGAGCGAAGTAAAAGTTAAAGAATACTATATCCCACAAGTGCTGCCATTAAGTATAAAGAGCCTCAAGGATGGCTGAACAAACTAGGAATGTGCCATTATGTTTACGACCGGCATTTCCAATCGCACATTCGCTCAAGCTGGATTGCTTCCACGCCATCAAATCTAATGGAAGTCCCCATTGACCGTAGTTATGACAGACTTCGGCGAGAATATAGACAATCGAATTGGGTACAAAAAGCACTGCCCAGCTGCAAGATTCCCAAATTTGCAATCGGTACTATTTACACAATTTGACAGCAGAATGGGCAATCATATGAGTACACCGCACAGAGTGTAGAGACATAACCTAAGAGAGGAGCCTTACATCATGTGAGGAGAAAGTGACTTCCCTCGAGAGAATTGTCCTAATCCTATATTTTTCCCTCTATAATCTAAAATAAATTATCACGTCAGTTACAGTCCTCTCGGGAATATTATTTGTGGAGAAAAAAAATTCTCCCACTTTCACATGAGAGAAATTCAAATTTGTATAGAAATCTCGCGGATTTGCGAATCTCTTTTCTGTCATTCGTGTCGCCTTAATAGACACATTAAGAAAATGAAAATAATTTAATAAGGACACATAGAGCTTACATTTAAAATTATGGTCACTTTTCTATTAACTATGCCGATTGAAAATAACAATTCAATGTCGCTTCTTCTATCCTTAGTGATATCATCATCATCATCATCATCATCGATTAAAATATTTTTTATGAAAATGGAGTTGCAACTCATCTATCTGATTGTTTACAGTAAAATTCAATTTTCATGATTAGAATTTTTTGTTTTTGTAATATTTATTTTATTTTAGTGAAATTAGCTGGTGGTGCTTGGTGCAAACAACGTAGTAATATTGTGCTTTCGGAGAGTTGAAGTTTATTGCTAATTGAATTTGAATGGGACGGTGTTTAATGCAAGGATATGTGTCTTTATTTATTTTGTTTTGTTACTAAAAAATTGTTTTAAGAATCGAAAAGTTATGTTAATACTTTTTTTCGTTGTGTTGTTTAGTGCACTGTTATAAGAAAGATGTTTTGCGAAAAATAGAATTGCAGGCATTTCATATAGGATATTGTGATACGAACGTTGTGACTCACGTCTAATACCATTGCATTTGATGTACTTACTCTTTGAAATATTTTAGCACAAAATACACTTTTTACCAAAAAATGTCACACTTGAGAGATGGACACTCTAAATAATACGGTCAAGGGTAGGGATAGCGAGTATAACAATTTTATCAGTCAAAAAAATTAATAAAATGAAGAGCGATAGAACAGAGGATGAAATTGGTTCCACCGGTTCTGACATTAAAACTTCCCAAATACGTCAATAGTCCACTTTTGCTTAATCGCTTCAGAAATATTAAGTCGCTTAAGACAATTGAACGAGTCCATTTTTACAACTAGCGAACATACCATGGGAATTAAAAATTACAAAGAAAAGCGAAAAATTGGTTCCAACTAAAAATGTTTGATTGCTAGTCTCGAAGTTTCTATGACATACAGAGTATGACAGCAGTCACACTTTGTCACTTTTGATTGGCCAAAATTAAAGAGATATACAATATTTTTTTTCACTCTTGATTGGGCAAGATTAAAGAGATTTACAGAATTTTTTTAAATTTTCTTCAACGTCTATGTCAAAAGACTAGAAATTGTCTTATTAATAGATCTTTTGGCAAGAAAATCTAGTTAGTCAAGTGAATTCGAAGTTCTTACAAAACTAATAGCTATTCGTTCCTACTATTCATTGCCAGCAGTAAAAAAAAAGAGTTCAAATTTAAAATTTATTCTTAGTTCTAAGCAGAATAAGCCAGCATCAACACTCATAATAGAGAAATCCTTTAAGCACGGTAATGTTAAGAAGACGAATGCTCGATTAAACAATTCGGAGTGAAATTTTGAAAATCAATTTAAAGTAAAACATTTTAAAACAATTTAATTTGCTTGTATTATTTTTTTTTTAACAGTAAACCTATGAAAACAGTGTCAAGGAACGTCGAAACAATTAAGAAAAAAAATTGCACGCCCTATCCAATTTAATTCATGTCCCCGAAGCCTAGCTTCTCAGAACGGCGCGTTTTGTGTGAGTTTTTACTTTTTGCGACGAATGGAATGGATCTACAAATTTATGCCGATTACAAACGGTTAATTGAGAAGCTCCTTGATGACCATTATACTATCGGAAGTTTGTCAGACGTTGGCGAGAGGTGGCGCAGTGGAAAAAAAAATGTAATTTGTGTTTTTCCGGGTGTCGGACCTGGGACCCCTCGCTCAGTAGTAAATCATCCTAGCCACTGAGCCCACACAAGTAAGCAAGTTAGTTCTTTTTTAGTGTTAAGCCTTTACATAACTTTTTAATAGGACAACAGAATCTATTGAACATTTAATTTGAACACACCTCTGCAAAACAATGGAACCTCTGATTTGCCGATAAATTCAAACAACCCCAAATATCATGAATGAATTAAATGTTACATAGCCCTGTGACACGTTTGTGGAATGACTTGTTAAATGTTTCGTTAAAAAAAATAAAATAAAATAAGAAAACAAAAAAATCACTGATGAGTTATGCTGTGCACTTCATGTCGTTCTCCTAAATATCTACTTAAAAAGATTCGATGTAGGTAGTAAATATATATATTATGATCATGGCTTCAAAATGTTCAAATCTATCAATGCAAGCTAAGAGGAAACAATAAATTACATGCAAATCTTGTTGAATCTGGTTGCCGTAAACAAATGATTTTATATACAAAATTGTTCCCTATTTCTGATAAAACAGCTTACAACACAATTCCAATTCAAGATTGTAAATATTGCGAGAGTTTGTAAACAAATTAAAAAAATATAGGTAAACATGTTGTAGTAATATTCCCTTCGAAGTAAATGTGTTAAATATTTTTATTCTACTTTTTATTCTGTCTCACTGTTGTATAGGTAGGTTTCCTCAAGTATACCAAGTATCAAATGACATTAGTCCTGAAAGTAATTTGCTTTCTTCGTTTTTTTTTCTATAAAAAAAAAACCATCGAAAAAAAAAACATATTTGTATAAATATAAAAATATCAAAATGAATTGTTAAACATCAAAAACACGTACATATAGAGATGTATCTGTGGCCACTGATGAGTTTAATGGTTGGTAAACGAATTTCGGACATTCGAATGCGGTTGGTTTTTTGTTTCTTTCTTTGTATATAAAGAGATTTATATATGAGTATATTTACACTTGAAAAATGTTGCGTCGATTGCGATAGTTATGCTGATTTTTGAAATGATAAAAAAAAAAATATAAACAAAATAACAAACAAAAAAAAAAGAATAAAATAAAAATTCTTCACTATCAAAACACACATATCCTTCGTTATATATATAGTTTGGTTTTCTTGTTTTTTTTTTTCGGTTTGGAAAGATACTTGCATTAAGCATCCAATTAAAATAGATTCATATATATATAGGTAGACATATGGAATTAGCACAACAAATTATACAAAAACAAAAAACAAATCATACACTGCTTTATTTAAATGAAAAAAAAAAAATATATTTTAAAAACTAAAGAACATAACATGTAAAAATTTCTCTAAGACGATTCGTTCGTTCGCATACACTTTTGGCAATCCGAAACAGAATTAAAATATATTTCTTTTCAATAACATTACACTTTACATGGTACCAATTCAAAAATAAAAAATAAAAAAATAAATCATCGCGGATAATAAAACAGAAAAAATAAAAAAATAAAACTAAGTATATTTTTTGTCGTTTGGGCAATTTTTCATATAACTCAACGTTGAATTGAAACTACAGGACACACAAAACCGCAACGGACTTATATGAAAAATTTTACGTTTTTCTTCGTCTAGTGATATTATTTTGTTACGAGTGGAAATTTTAATGCAAATTTGACCGTTATTTCTCTTTTTTTCTTATGAAATAGGAGGTGAAATAGTTTCATGTTTCTTACAACAAAAAAAACATATATATTTATGCAGATACATTGAATGTGTTTTGTTTTTTTTTCGGTTTCTTTAGCTAGTTTTATGATTTTTTTTTTTTTTAGGGAAAAATCCCTTTTGTGATTTTGTACCTATAAGAGGAACAGCATCCGACGTTGTCGGCATTGATTCGGCAACGAGATTAAGGAAAACTGTTAATGATAGAAGTATTGTAACGCCTGGAAAAAAAAAATTCGAAAAAATAGAAAAAAAACACAAATTTAAAAATATATATTTCGTTCTTCTTGTAAAGCTTTAAGAAATTATTGCAAATAAAAGAAAAAGAAATCAAACTATATAGAAAAAATATATTTTTTAAATAATTTAAGAGATAAATACTTTTTTAAATTCTGTCCGAAATTGTTTGTTTACCCCCATAAATTTAATAGAACAAAATCGACCCTAGCTGCAGGGAACCAGAGAAATAGCTAGGTAGTCACGAAAATCATAAACAAATGGATGGAAGAGACATCATTGGCTGGTTGTAATTATTTTTTTTTTTTAACATTCGCCTTAAAATTTTGCTAATAAAAACTAGTTCACCCAAAAGAGGTAAACTTCGATCGAGAAAATGTACGATGCCGCAGATAATAAAAGAAATGAGTCATGCATCAGACACAACTTCCAGCATTGTATATAAACATTAGTCTCTATATACAATGCTTCCAGTTATAATAAAAGACCACTTGAAGCAATTTTGTTGTGCGTCCTGTATTGTAGGAACTATGTTTTTAAACAATGAGATTGTTCCGGCTTAGTCGTCAAATTTAATACGAAATTCCAATCAAAATCACATCAAATGGGAAGAGGATACGTGACACAAAATTCTGGCGTGGTACTCTCTTTCTCGGATGCAATACTGGCACAGGTTGACGCAAGGGCAATAACCCAATTGAGCTATGAAATTTCATCTACGAACTATATTAAGTTGAATGCAACATGTCCCTTATACGTTTTTATTATATTATACCAAGCACAACACAAAATGTGGGCGACAACGGGGCGTGGGACCTACCATTCAAAAATAGAATAGCCGCATGCCCTGGCACTTTTGGCAGCAAGTTGCGATCCTTTGTATATCGATGTATATTCTATGTCATATTTGCAAAATGTTGACGGATTTGCGGAATAGGGCGTGGCAGCTTTAGCTTCGGAATTTTGTGGAAAGATGTGTTAAGACTTATGGATAGAATTTCAGGCAATTCACGGGACGGCAAACATTTATATAAGAACGAATATAATATGCCAAATACTGTCAATACGTCAACCTGTTTGTTAGACGGTTTGACAATTTTTTTCCGAATTTCTCGAAAACACCTTCTTTGCGTATTGCCCTAATTGCGACATCCAAAGTGATCTTCGGGACCTAATTCGAAACTACCTGAACTTAATAGCCAAAGAGAGAACTTAAAAAAAAAAAAGAATAGATAACCTATTTCAGGCATCTCATTTTGCTAACAAACAAACAGAAGTAAAAGTCACAGGGGCCATTAGACCGCTCCATGTCCGACTTTCAAAAGTGAGGTGTTTACAAAATTAAATATTAAAATAAACAAAACAAATGCTGCGCAAATGTCCGACGACGCGAAAATGATTTCACACAGAAAAAAAACACGACTCGTGATAGTCAAAATCAAAAATAATCATTCGAACCACTGATGTAAACCAAATTCCACAAAAAACAATTTCCAATAAAACACCGATGCGGGTAACCCAAAACCCCCAGAACATGTCATTGACAGTAGCATAAATTCACGCTCTCTGCATTACAAAGACCTCCTAATCGAATCCACACAAAAGTTTAAAACAATCAGCCAATGATGTGCCCCCATAGGGGTCGGAGGGCAGTTAGTTGTGCACATCTATGTAACAAAGACCAAAGCTGTGCATTTCGCTCTAAACAGAATTGCCCAACAGAAAAAAAATATCCCTGTAACACCAGATTTCACCCAGTTTGTGTTTTTGATTTTTTACATCGACTGTTTAATTAAAAACATTTACCATATATTTCCTTTCATCCGTTTGTTGATTTATACACATTTAATTTTTTTTTTTTTCTTTCAACTCTGAAAATCTAATCTAAATGAATTTATATATATTTTTTGTATGTTTTATAAATGTAAAATTTATTAGAAATAGCATTTTTCTTGTGTGTACATACCTAATGTTAGTTTCTCTCCGGAATCGGGTGGAAGAGTGAATCCTAATAAAGCCATCGATGAGATTAACACGCACGGTACGATTAAATTGAAAAAGTAATAAAGCGTTCGACGTCGAATTTGTATTGTAAACGTAACATCAACATAAGGTTCTGGGCAGCATGCATAGGTGATTGTGTTCTTTTTCCCCGGCATGGCTAGATTTTGTTGATTTTTTTTTTTAATATTTTGTAATATAAATATTTTATTAGTAAGATTTTGAAATATATTCATTTTTATTATATCAAGATTTTGGTTTTTTTTTCATCTACACAATAAAAATGTTTTCTAATTGAAAAAAAAAAAAATCGGCATTCGCTCAACTATTTTTTGGTTTACGGCATTCAAAATGATAAAATCAGAAAGGAAATGAATAAATTGAAAATCGAACTAATACTCGAAACAACTATATACATAGATAGAGGTTTTAGAGAAATTTCTTACTAACCAAGCAAATACCACTCGCCATTTGTTATGAAATCGGAAAGATCCCCTCCATCTTCGGAATTCAAAACCAAATCCAACTGTTTGTAATAATATGATTAAGTTTTTTTTTGCGGTGCATTAGCCAAAAAGTATTTTTGTTTTTTTGTTAAAAAAATATAGGTATATGTTTTTTTTTTTTCTACAAAAAGTTCAACTATACACAGATATAAAATCTGTTTGTAAAACTTAAGGACACAGAGAGATAGAAAGAGAGAAAGAGTTTAAGAAATACAAAATCATACATATTAGCGTGAAAATACATGGTTTACACGAAACGTAAAAACGAGAGAGGACAGGTATGTAAATAAAACGGAACGGATAATAAGAAAAAAGAAAATTTTTTTGTCATAAGAGTCTTTACTGACGGCAGTTTTTTTTTTGTTCTCTTTCGGCTTAACCATGCAAAATAGTCTGAAACTGTTTCAAACCACATTTTCTCACATGATTCCAATTAGGGATGGTTCAGTTTAAACAAGTTTTCTTTTGAAATTTAAATAGTAGTCAAAGGTGTGTTTGAAAGGCTAGGGCTATAAGTGTTGATCTCGGCGTCGCGTCGTTCAGTTTGGATAAAAGTATGAAGCCAGCGGTGAAATTACGGTGGCATTTCTACGTCTGTTCTGGCACGGAGTCGCATTAAAAGGGGCGGTCTATTATTTACATTTCTCTGTAAATTAACTCGCTTTTGAACTTTACTGCGGGCTATTTTGAAATTAAAAAACGACAGAGTGGACTGTTAGAATTGACGTTTTATTAGGAAAGTGCTTTGGACTGTCGCACGAATAAATAAATGACACTTTACACATGAAGTACGCGACCAGTCGGGAATCTGTGCCAGCTATTTATTTATTTATCCGACACAGTGTTCAGCTTTTATTTTTCAACGAAAAGCCACTGGCAATAGGAAATTCAATCGAAATTTTCTTTGCCAATGTTTGTCTAATACTTTGGCCAGCAACCTACGTTTAGCCACTGATTTTTGTACGGATAAAAAGAAAGTTTTCCCAAATCTGCATTCGAATTAAAAGCATTTATAAAAAAATTATTTATATTATTTATTAAAATTTTGAACAGGATGTAGCCAGTCACTGTTTTGCTAAGATCATGCTCGCTTGGGTGGGGCTAAAACAAATTAGCACACAAAATGTTGCGTATACGACACAGTGTGCATAACTACTTCTCCCGAATTTACAATAATTCGTTTCATGAGACACAATTTTAAGTGTTTTTATTTTTTAGCTGCCTGTTGTTAAACGTACAGCAGGGGACACGCGTTTTTAGCTACAAAAATCATCCGGTAGATGGATTTTTAACTGTTTAGTGATGTGCGACAGTTTTTCTTCTAAATTTGCTTACTTTTGAATCCAAACTATCAGCAACATACAGTTGTGTGTTCATTTAAGGTTTCTAAGGTCCGAAACAAGCGTTCTGAAATTTCGTTCGTTTTACACAACACCAGAGACCAGACCAAGTGCCACCAAAGCTCATTTCATTTCAAACACCCTCCCACACTTTATCAAACACAATAACTCTGATCTATAAATAAATACTTTTAAATAAAAGAACAGAAAAACAAACAAAATAATTCGCACCCTTAATACCACACAACAAAATGCTCATCTTTTGTCGATTGTCTATTACATATACTCGTATCTCCTGAATAGATTATCGTAGCTGTAGAGATCAAATGAACATTTTGATTGTGGTCTATTGATTGTGGAGCTTATTTATTTAAATAAATAATCTGGTTTTGCAATTCTCAAAAACGCAGTGAGGTGTTTTTGATATTATTTGTTGTTGTAGGAGATGTTTTTTGTTTTTTTTTAAAGCTTATAAAATGAATAAAATATTTTGCAATGAACTTTGATGGGTGAAATTTCGTTCGCTGTACTGATATTTTTAGATTTAAGTGAGATATAGTTAATTACACTAGGGGGAGTAATTAATTAAAATGCTGAGTAGATGAATTGAGTAAACAAAATATTTCACTTTTAATTATTATGTATGTAGAGGTAGGTTTGGGTTTTATTGTGCAAAGACGACATGTGTGTGGATAGCAATTTAATATGCAGTCAACTTGTGGATGAAGTCTGTCTTTTGTTGAGGGAGATTTGCAAAATATTTCTTAAAGAGATTTCTTCAAATTGTCTCGAGTCATTAGTTGAAATTTATGTCGTAAATTATATCAACTGACTTGGGCTTAATGAATACCCAGGGCGAACTTGAAAGATAAGACGAAACTATTGTAGACTCCTTGGGTGGGGCTAAAACAAATTAGCACACAAAATGTTGCGTATACGACACAGTGTCCAGAACTACTTCTCCCGAATTTACAATATTTCGTTTCATGGGACACATTTTTAAGTGTTTTTTTTAGCTGCCTGTTGTTAAACGTACAGCAGAAACAAGTGAAAAAATTGTAGAATGTCGCCTCTAGTTCAATGCTCTGTAAACGTTTTTTTTTTGTCCGATAAAGGTGGTAAACATTTTTTTTAGTTGGACCAAAGCAAAATCTGCATCGACGGTGGATCTAAAAAAAGTCAATTCTCCAAAGACTGCCTTATATTTTAACTGCCTTCCAATTAAAACAAAGTCAACAGATATTTGTTAGAAATGCACGGTATAATTCCAGCTTGTGCGGCAATTTCACGAGCACACTCGATTGTGAGTGGAGAATTTTTTTTGTCGCCTTCTGCTTTTTTCATTTTTAACACATCACATGACTGGACTCCGTAATTCGTCTTCACTCAAAATCAAGTTAAGCTGCAAACGCATTGCTTCCAACACATACCAATGCTAATTGTTACCAACAAACTAAAATGGACCAAGCAACTAAATCAGGTGGCACTAAAACAAATGAACTAAATAAAAATAAAAATAAAAAATTACCTACACGTTCATTTAGCACAATTTCTTGTCAAATGGAACAACGTTTTGCTCTCATTGTTCATACACGCATAGGTATGCACATAAACTTTGTTCTCTTTTTTTTTCTCGTCTTAGAAGTTTTTGAAATGTTTTTAATGTTCTTAATATTGTTTTGTTTTTTTATGTTTCTCTTGGTAATTTTTTTTGTTTTTGTTTTTTTCATACCTGATTTCCATCGTAAGTCCAACTACCGAATTTCATTTCGCAGTGTTGGTCATCAAATGGGAACCACGTGATGTCTATCTTGCATGTGCTCTTGAAGATACCAGGGGGCACGTACAGACAACTGCCGTTATGTTTGACCACAATGTTGGTGTGATACGTGCCATCGAATCCCTCATCCGCACTAATAAATATTACGATACGATACATAATACAGATACAAAAGATAATAATTATAGTTCCCTAGTTCAATATCGCGAATAAGCCAATTTTCGTTTTTAAAATGTAAATCGTTCAGTTTTTTTTTACTACTATCCTGTTGTTTTTTAAAAAACAAAAAACCTCTTCGAATATTATGCTGGTTAAATTTTTTAGCGAATGTATAGAGTATTGATCGATAAAATGCTAGTAAATTAGTGAAGCAAATTTGCAAATTTGATCGATAAATGGTAGTAAATTAGTGAAGCAAATTTGCAAAAAAAAATTTTAATAAAAATTAAAATAGTCACGAAAGCCTATTGGAGTGCCTAGCAATTGAGACAAGCAACAGTTACACAGTCATGAAGGAGAAAAGCTCTTTTTAAAAAAGGGCAAATTTCCAAAAAATTATAGGAACCTCGTTTTTGACATTTTTTTGGGACGAATCGAGAATTTTTACCATTTTCAGAAGAAATACCAAACTTTAATGTGAGCTATTTCTTATTTTTTGTTAATATCAACTTTTAAAGGAAAAGAGAAGAGCAGAGCTTCGTTCATGTCCGTGTCGCAAACGGAAGCGTTTTTGTGTTCGGTTCAAATTTGGGTACATTGCACGTCAGTCAAAGTACGTCTTAGCGACATATTTTTTCAAGATGCAAATGGAGACGAGTACTCGAGCGCAGAGTGATGCGCGATAACTTTTTACCTCCGCAGGTAGTTCAACTAAAGGTGTTTTTAGCAAGTCGACGCTGCGGGCGGATAATCTCCAAAATGGAGACTGAACTATTGGCAAGCTGATAAATTTGATACGTGTAACTACAGTTTGAGCACTGGACGTGACCTTCCTTATAAATTCAGGGAAAGTCGAATTCAGAAATTTGTTTTCGATCTATTAAAAGAGCATCAGAAGTGCCTATAAATTGGTCCAACCTGGCAACTAAATGCAGTCGAATCCATGAGAAAAATGTTTAAGAAAAAAGCATCGCCCTAAGCGGAGCTTCAGTAGTGAAAATTCACAAGATGGCAACGCGTAGTTGGAGTAAAAAAGATACCTCTCTACCAAGCTGTATAAAACTTAACATAACCTCAAATAATATCAGTTGCCGATAAAACAGCCCGCCTAACGAAACATTATTCAAAACAGGCCCCTATTGCAATTGTCAATTATCAATTGGTATTTGGTATTTATCAACCAATTTCTTAAATCGGTATTGTGATTGTCAATTGGTTGATTCATTGTCAATTTCTATTAATTTTTGATTGTGAATACAAAAATCGGTATTGCGAGTGTCAATTGTCATTGACTTTTCTGTCATTTCGTATCAATTTCTTTCAACTGGAAAAAACTGATTGATACAATTAAATTGTACAGGACGGCAATAAAATGTACGGTTTTTATGTAAAGTTTTTAGTTAATTTAACTGATTTGAACAATTTTACACAGGGCTAAGATAGTTAGCAACAAAATATAAGAAAAAGCATGAAGAATATTGAATATTATTCAAAGAAAAAATATGAAACAAAAAAAACGAAATAAAAGAAATCAAGAGGGACAAATTACAAGCCTAAAGGAAAACAAAACAAATAAAGACGACCGAATTTTATTTAATTCTGTTCTAATGTAAACAAAAAATATCCACAGCAAACTAATAATTGTCGATAGCAAATGTCAAAGAGCGTATTTTATTCACAACAGTCAATTTCAGTCACAATGATCACAACCTTTATCAACTGAGTTACACAATACAAAAGTATCAATTGATTGATACATTTTACCAACTATCAATCGGTTGTTAATTGACAACCGCAATAAGGGTAATAGCTTCAAGCTGATCATGCTATGTGTCCTTGCAGCCCAGATGGGACCTAGGACGGCGATCCTTTTCCAGCTGAACCTATACAGTTTTCCTTTCCAGTTTATTTCAGAAAGCATTTGCATTACGTCTAAAATAAAAAACAATTTTAGCTACAACTACCTACCCAAGGACGTACAAATCTGATGTACTCCACCATTTGAAGCTCAAATCACCTTGACTCACATATAGCCTACGATCTCCCTAACCAATGTCCTCCGAAGAAGACAATTTCTGAGCATCGCGCCATTCCCATATGACCAATGCTCCACAGCGCCCACTACAGCTCTCCTCCACCTCAAGAGTTCAACGTATTTTGCAGCCTCCACCATACTCAGAAAAAAAAAGGAACAAAAAACACACAAAACAACTAATTTAGGATATGACTTTTGGAACATGAAAAACTTCACAAAGTCATCGTGTTTCCATTTAATATGCAACCGCGTGCTCAAACTGCACACACAGTTCACATAACCCAAGCGTATGTGGCTGTCCTTATCGTTACAAGAGAACAGAGCACAAATAAAAAGAAAGGAAAACAACCCCGGCATCCGTTTTCACCTCTAAAGAAAAATGTAAAGCAAATCCGACTGTCTTCCCGTCCCGTCCAATTAATCTAAAAGCCTTTAAATTTTATAAAAAAAAAATAACAGAAGAATACTTGAGCAAGAAATAACTTGCATCCCAAAGAAGAACCGCAGGAACATACTGCAACGCTTTCAGTTCATTCATTCGTTGTTCTTGAACAACCACTACCTATACTTCTTAAGAGTTTTTTTTTTTTTTTTTTAATTTCCTCCCGTACAGGACGAAGGTGGTGCACTGGGAGCTTCTCAAAGGAATAACTTTATTTGTATTGTAGACCTACGCGCGAACGTACCTATTTGAAAGAAGTCTCCTTTGGAAAAGAGATTTCGAGGCCGCATTAGTTGGGTCAGGACCACTACAAGGCGGTGGAAGGTGGATTTCTGTGGCTTTCCTTCACTGCGGTGTCTCACTATTCTTTAAGGATTCGAGTCCGCACAAATGGGTACACATAGTTCTGTTTAATATCCTTGAAACTTGTTCGAATGGATCCCACAGGCGCAAGGGTTGTGTATACGTTTTCCAATTGAGAAATTTAAAATTGGATTTTTATTACATTTCGATGTGTTAATATGTTTGGCACGTTTTTTTCACCCAAAAACAAATAGACTCAGTCTGAAATCGAGTGGAAAAAGGACTCGTCTCAATCTCCCTATATCGATCCGGGTGAAAATGATGATGCGAGTCCATCTTTTGGAAAGGATACAAGGCTAATTGAAGATCCCGTAGCCTCACAAAGTGCCTAATTCCATTATCCGTTCTTTTCGTTCCTTCCCAGATCCCTGTTGCCCTCCTTTTGCACACATGCATTCGGAGGAGATACAGTTGGATAATATCATTTGCATCCAGCTCGATTCGATTTTTTTTTTCCTGCACACTACTGATAAATTAAAGCATCAACTGGATATACTAACTGGTGTTACGGAATCCTTCCTGGCATCCTGATGAATGCTACAAAAAAAAAATACGCCCCGTTCACTACATCAGACCCATCAGGTGGCAAATCTCAGCAATTATGTCGGACACTATACCATTCGGTTGCATCCTTTAAAGCTGAAAATTACCATCGCTCAGGTGTGGTTTGTTGGAAACGATTTTAGTGCTTACACAGATTACTGCTACAAATTCAGTACTAAAAGAACACACTATTCAAAGGTTTCGCTGTTGCATCCCCAACTGTGTTTTTGGATTGCGCCATCCCCCTGAGAACAGAGTTGAGAAAGGTTTCGTTGTTGCATCCACAACTGTGAGAACACCGGGATGGATAATCCATCCTGTGGGGGTGTGTTGAAAAACTGCAAAAGAACACAGAGGTGTTTGGAAACTTTAGACGAGTAGAATATGTTTTTTCCTTAATTCGGGATTTCATATTTTATGTATTCCATGGCATGGACCACGTAAGTAGCGGCAGAGTTATGGTCTGCCATGTCTCTGTTGTGGCTGGAGAGCTTCTATGCGGAAACTTTAATTTGAAATGGAATATGGTTTCCTTTGCTATGATTAAACAAAATGCTACAGCAACTAGAAAACAAGTGTGTTTTGTCAAGCAGCAGGTATTACATTGTAAAACTTACTGATTCGCTTGGTGGTGGCTTTTCCGTAGATGCACATGTGTTGGGTAAGTTTCCAACTTTGTTTTTGAATAGGGCAGAAACTAAAATGGGTTTTTCTGAATCGTACATTAACTGCTCGACATTAGTTGTGAAATAATGGGGGCATTTGCATACCTTGAGTTGCAATTATGACATTTAGGAAACTTGCTTGAACGTTACTCGTTATGACAGTGAAAGGGGTGGTTTGAAAAAAGAAACAGCGTAAGCCTGAGCGTTACCACTTCAAAAAAAAATATGCGAATTAGATTTGAACCAAAAGGTGTTTTTTTTTTTATTATTATTGGTTGTCTAGTTGCAAGATTACATCAGTTCATTTTATGACAACACAGTTTTTTTTATCAAATATTATTTGATTTTTATATTTAAATTATTACATAAAAGTCTTAAAATTCATAAGTGTAAGTTCATAGATCTACATCTACATCTTCATCTTCAATGTCTGCAGACAGATTTTTTGCAATTCTTGATTATTCAGAGCTTTTTGGAAAACAATATCATAAATGGTGCACAACCATATTTTTATTAAATTATAATTTTGCCTACCAAACATTTATTAACATTTTTGATTACTTCAAAATAACTTTTCTTCGCGTATTTGGCTAAACTTTTCATAACAGAGAGAACCAAAACCAAACCAAACGTATCACCCCTTTGACAGAAAACTCAAAAGAAAGCAATAATAAACGTCAGAAAATTGTAATAAATTTCTTGTTTAAAGAGGTTTGATGCAATTTAAATTTTTCAAATGTGAATCTGGGCTTCCATCAAAGAGATTTTTTTAAATAATTTTTTGTTTTTTGAAGCAGATTTAAGGTTTTTTTTATTAAAATTGAAGTGAATTAAATGAGGGATTTCTAAATTGAAGTAGTTATAAAGAATTTAACAAGTGCGAAGCAGGGAGCAGATTTTATTATTTTTTTTCCAAAATTGAAGTAGATGTACTTCAATTGAAGTAAAGTGGTATGCTGCGGCTGGCCCGTACTTCTTGCAAAAATAGGTTGTTTTCAACACAAGTTGGGAGCAAATTTATTGCCTTAAAATTCCAAAAGTTACACCTTAAATTTTAGAAAACAAAGCTGTAGCATCGTTTAATATCGAATTTAAAAAGAAAGTCTTAAATTGGACAGTGGCAAGCCGACCACTTTTAGATTTAAAACTCTCGCAAAAGATGGCGCTAGATGTTTTTGTTCTGAATTTGTTAATTAAAAATATTGTCATCTAAGGTTGATAAGCTAGTTAATTGATGGAAGAGATAGACACCTATGGCTGAAAACAGAGGCGTTTGTATGTAAACCGACAAATTGTCATACAAACTCTTTACCCTAGACACAAACCTCGAAAATCCCGCTCAAATTTGATCTTTATAAAATGCGGAGAGGGAGTACGAACTCCATTTCTCATAATAATTCGAGAAATTTACCATCAGTTAAAAACACAGCATTTAAACAACTCCTTTCCAGCAAAATTTGGCCCTGCTTATAAAGAAAGTAAAAGGATATATAATAAACACAGATTCGAGTATGAGCGAAAGTAAAAGAACCAATTCACTGAATCATTTCAATCAAAAACGAACGTTTGAGCTGAGAAAAAAAACCTGTCAACACATCCCCCAAAACCTCTTAAAATATTTGCAAATTTGCTTCAATAATAAATCGATACTCGTAAAATTTAATAAATCACTAATGCAACACAGTTAGAAATATTATATATTAATTCATTAAGAAAAACCTTACCATTATTAATTGTTCTTAAAAAAAAAACTAAACTAACAACGATCGTCGACTAATTTGCCCAAAATAGTGTAACAACAAAATGATTACGGTGATTAATTGAACAATATTAATATGTAACCATACATATATCAAAAACACAATTGTATAAGAAAACACAAAAAGCAGATATATAAATATATATCGCAATCGTAACCAAAATATAAATAAAATAATCCATTTAAAAAAGAAACTATTTTTAGCAATTGCAACAGTAATTGGCATTAATTGAGTATGTGTCAATATTTTTTTTTATTAAATTTAATTGAAAGTTTATATTTTATTAGCGGCTTTGTTTAAATATTCCCTAACTTTAGTCTATCGATTTTTTTTCTCATTTTATAATCAAATAACTATTTAAAAACTTCGGCTGATTTTCTATTTCGCTATTTTTTTGCCCGATTTGGATACTTTAATGCTTATCATGTTTAACATTTGTTTAGATTTAAAATTTATTTAACTACATTTATTTATTGAGGGATTTGATTTACGTGCAATACAATAATTTATTCTCGCAAATAAATTATAGTACCGACTGTTTAACGAGATATTACACCAGCATATTGTTTTGCTTCCTTAAATCTTTTATATTTTTTTTCTCAAAAGAATTTCTTTTATTCTTCCTACTGTTTGGGTTTTGTGTGTAACTATTGATTAAGTTTTCATTTAAAATGTGAATGGTGAGCTCACATATTGAATTGTGAAAACAAATCTCGTATAATATCTGGTTAAACAAATTTATATGTTAAACTTTAAATTAATTTTTTTTTTTATTTTAGTTTCATTTTTTGTTTAGATTTAATACTTTTTTGAAATTAATTTTAAAGTTTAGTTGATGCTTTTTTTTTTTCGTTTGTTTATTTGTTTTGGTGATTAAGGCATTTATTCGGTTTATTTTAGATATTTTGTAAGGCCCACATCAACGGCAAGCTGACAATGTACTTTCCCACTGACTAGACGACAGGCGTGTAAACTACTCTTATTTGAAAATAAACATATATAAATTGAATATATATATATATTTTTCGTTCTTATTTAAAGAAAAAGATAATTTAAATAAAAAAAATTTATCAACATGTACATTTAAGCAAGGAACTAAAAAAAATGGATAAATTCGTGATGAAAGGTTTTATTTTTATTATTTTTTTAGGAAATTATTCTATAAAAAGCTGGAACGTAAAACAAGAAATAAAAACAGGTTTGAAATAAAAAAGAGTGTTTTTACACAATAGCGAGTGGAAAATGCAAAAAACTTTTCAACTATGGTTAATATAATATCATACGTTTGAAAATTTCATAGAAAATGCAGAAAATATAATAGCAAACGTGGTGGTCACAAATTGTTGGGTTTCCTGTCAAATAGTTTCTGTCATGGAGTTTGAATTTAATGAATTGCGTAGTCACTTCCGAATGGTTGTGGCGTGAGCGGAGTTATTTTTGATTACTATACCACGCCTTATTGAATTGAATAACTGAATTTCCCCATATGCGAATATGTCATTAGACTAGTAAAGACATGAACCCAAATAAACCCAAATGCAAAGGAGATCCTTTAGAAGCCGAAAAAATAATCTCGGGTAGTAGAGGATCTTCCGAAGTACACGCACAGATCGGGGAAAATATTAAAAAATTCAGATTTTCGATCAAATAGCTCTCCAGTAAGCCCAAAGCGGTTTCAAATGCAAATGAGATCCTTTAGAAGCCAACAGAAAATCTTGGGTAGTAGAGGATCTTCCGAAGTACACGCACAGATCGGGGAAAATTTTAAAAAATTCAGATTTTCGATCAAATAGCTCTCCAGTAACCCCAAAGCGGTGTCAAATGCAAATAAGATCCTTTAGAAGTCGAACAAAAAATCTCGGGTAGTACACGCTCAAAATTGGCTCTAACCGAGTGCAATTTTTGCTCGGCTAAAAAAAAATGGATTAAAATTAAGTCTCTGTTGAGAAAAAACGAGTATTCGTTGTTAAAAACTACCGAGATGAAAAGGTTAAATGTATACTGTTAAAAAACTCACTTTATTAGTTGTTATCAATCAAGTTTCTTGATTAATATCAACCAGTTGGTTAAAAGCTACAGAGGTAGTTCGTTATTAACGAACGAGAAAATTTGTAGGAAATTGAAAAATCGGTTATTTGTAGTCCAATAACTCTGTAGGACCTATATTAACAGTATTACTTCGCTGTAGAAGCTATATTAACAGTATTACTTCGTAGTTTTTAACCGAAAGTTGGTTAATTTTAAATAAGCGATTTTTCTGCGTGAGTCGATTTTTAGAAGTTAACGCACAGAGTGGCAAAAATTAAGAAAAACATCAAGTGTCGTTCGCAGTCTATTTTCAATGCGGTTGCATTTTCTATTTCTATTTTACTAACAGCTTTGACGTCAAAAGTTCCAAATGCAAAATCAACGAATATTTGACAAAATTTCCAAAATCCTCGTTGAAAAGCAGACCAACGTTCACAGTTGCTGACCATTAATTGAGTTCAATATTACACAGCACGAGGCAGTCAGACGAAACTACATCGTAGCATATTTCATAAAAAAAAATGACAACAGCCACCAACTGAGCCAATTTGTTTGGCTTCGCCATTTACATCGAATCGAATGTCATAAGTGCGCCGAATAGTTTAGAGGATGCGACTAAATAACGGTATCCCTTTGACTGCGACTGTCAATTAAAAATGCAATCTCTCATGGCAACCAGCTCATGCCAGTCGTTGCTTTCCTAAAAGCAATAAGCCGATCCGAAATGACGAAGCACAATTCATTAAACTAAACTCGTTTCCAAAATGCCAACCAACGATTTGGGACCACTCTCTGTTTGCCTTAAGCTACCTTACCTTTAAAGCATTTATTTAAATTCCGCAGTAGAAAAATCTTATCTAACTAATTTTTTGATTAAAATAATTGTTAATGTTAGTTTTGGCTTTTATGTTTTTTTTTTTTGTTACATCTCTAAATCTGTATGGAAATTTTCCTAAAAACACACAAAAATTATTTTCTCTCTTCTTCATTGGCTTATTGTTGATGTGTGGCGTGGCGGTCACACACATATACAAACACACAAACACAGTTAGAGACAGAGGCACAAAACTGGATCGAAATCACTTACCTATTGTACATGAGGACATCCGGTTTCCACAGTTTGTTCGGTGTTATTCGAAGATCCTTGACTCCGCCGAATTCGGAATCATTCCACCGCAGGTTATAGTCGTTCCACTCCTACAGCCCGAAACGGCGCAGAAAATAAGAAAACATTTGTCGAATTAGTTAAAAACGAAACAGCAACACTGCAAAACAGAGCGAATTGGTTTTGTGAAGATGTTGTAATATATATCGCGAAAACTGTGTGAAACAAGCGCACATTGCATGCACATTAACGATTGCTAATTAAAATGAACAGGAAAGCGCATTCACTACAGGAAATGGCATGCAACTAAAAACCACACACATGTGAGGATGGCAGTGCAACAGATGCCCGACCCCATCAACTAAGCACATCGATCGCATTGGAAATCTTCAAAATCAAAACAGAGTTTAAGCACACAGCATCGAGTGCATACGGATGCTGTGCATAATTGCATTTCAAAGGACACACAAAGCGAGATGTAAATTCACCATGTACATAGAAGTACACTTGAGCGAGAGCGTAATTACATTCATACAATCGATTAATTCGAGAGATAAAAACTGAAAAAAAAAAATGAAAAAAATAAAAATAAAAATAAAACTATAGGAAGCACGGAGGACAGCAGCACATCAGCAAAATTACAATCAGTCTGGCGCACAGGGAGGAGGTATTTATTGGATTTTGAAGGAGTTTCCGGGACTGTGGATGGGATGAAGAGTTTGGCTTGTTCAGTAATTGAATTTTTTTTTATTTATCTTTTAAGGGAAAAGAACATTTAGTTTGCTTCTGAGAGTTTAATTGTTTTTCATTTAAATTCGTGTTGCAGGTAAGTGGAATGTCTGTTTGGTTGTGTGTGTCTGTAAGTGGATGTGGAGTAGCTAAACTGTTGGAATTAACTGCCATGTGATCCCAATAGCAGAGTTGGAATATTCCAATCCCAATTCGAATACGAACCCTCTTATTAATTCAAAAGGTAATATAGACAGAGTTGAGAGCAAAATTAAATTTGCATATGTCGGTGGAGATGGGTGTAGTAGGTGATTGCCTTGTAGGTGGAATTGCCGTCCAGAAAATGAGAATACATATCTCTGTTTGGAGAGAAGGGTTGTAGCAATAAACGCCAATCGCTGTCTGTCATTTGTTTATCGTTCAAGAGGCGTGCTGTGCTTGTTGGTTGGAGCAAGGTTTTTCGAATGCCCTACATCAAATGGTAAACCATTTTGAAAACAAAAACATCCATCAAATTAATGGCAAAGAAAGGATCTAATCTACGAATGGAAAGAAAAATGAAGATGTAACGTCGCTACAAGCGTTACTTAGGAAAAGGTTGCAGCTCAAAGACACTTCCCGAGAAAAATATGCATTTAAAAACACAGCACCTACCTCCCAGTTTGTCAAAAAACGGAAATCAGATTGACCTTACATCATTTTCTATTAAAAAACATTAATTTTTACGTCAATTTGTATAAGAAACGCCCCCAAAAAGTGGGCGTGGCAAAAAATTCTATTGATAAAAAGAAGTTAAATCTCTACAAGCGTGCGGAGCTTGAAACCACACTAACTAAAACCGTGCTGTGGTGTAATCCTTTTTGCCAATTTTATCAATTTCCATACCTCCATTGATTTGTCAACGACTGTCAAATTAATGAAGAACAGAGTTAGTTTGCCAGGAAGACCGAACATCCGCTTCAAAGACCAAGATATCGTGGATTCCAGAGTACTTGGTCTGGGTAATTGGAAGCAGCGCGCCCCGGATCGCAGGGAATGGAAGATTCAGGCAGAAACTCTTCACCCGTTCAGTAAAACTAAGTCAGAACTAGTTCCAGATAACCTTACTTTTACTCGTTGCATCATTTGACGACAGCCATAGTAACAAATGGATAAATAAATGCTTGTCTCGAACCGATATGCAAAATATTATTTAATTTTTTGCACAACACACAAACTGAGAAAGTTGGGTATATTTTTTTTCTCCATCTTGTGGGTTGGCAAAACTTTATATACGGGCCACCTTCTTAGACAATTTTAATGGGAACTATTTATAGACTTCATCCTCCATTCGCCATTCCATGAAGCCGTTCGTAATGCAGTTTTAAGAACACATTTAAAACTTCACCCTAGATGAGATTTAACAGTTTTATGAGTTTTGGTTGCTGCTGGAAATCGGATTAATCTTCTTAAATTGTTTTTCCCGAATTTTATTTAAAATTTGTGCCTTCACTAAATTATTATTATTTTTTTTTTACGACAGTCAATCTGTAGACATAATTGTTGTGGAATAATAAATAGTTTTGTGAAGAGGGCAACGTTTTTTTTTAAATGTCGTCGCTATTGATTTACACTTTTGTGAACTCAACAGTGAGTTTGGACTTTTGCGAGGGGTTGTTTTCTAAAGTTGAACGTGATGGGCATTCGGTAAGTGGGAGTGGAACTAGAGAAAGTTCGAAGGGCGAAGATGTTCTTAAGGGTAGTGTTTAAAATTTTTTTTTAAGTAGATGAGGTAACTTTGATGGCGGGCCATTGAAAGTAGCTGTGAACAATAGCCAATCAACTAATGTACTTGTCAGGTCATACAGTGCCATCTGTCCGTCACTAAACTGTTGATGTGAATCTCAGCTAATTTGCCTAGTGAATTTCAAAATAAATGAGATGCCATGTTCAGGGGTCAGATTCTGTGAGGTGAAAACGATGAAACGTTTTTGTGCGCACGAATGATTTGCAGAAGTAAATCTTTCGTGCACACGAAAATGTTTCAACGTTTCGTCTCGTAGAATGCCGACCCAGGACTTAGAAATGCCTTGCGTACATATTAAGCAATTTATTCGGCACACAAACCATTTAGAATTAGATTGAATGATTATTTTCCATGTCCATGTCCCAAATTTGGCTTAGCAATCAAACTCATAACTTCGTTCACACCACTCCACAGAACACAACTTTTAAGGTAGTTCCAACCGAAAAGACGAATTTCCATGTAATAGAAAGAAAAAGCACCACACACAATTGGAAAGTTTCGCTTCGAAGTAATTTGAAAACCACTTCCATCATACAGTTTGAGACACTGTTTGATGAATTCAAAATTGCATACATCAAGTCCAATAGACCTGCTGCAACTGTAAATGTCTGCATAGCCTTGGAAATATTCCAATGGTTGGTTAATTGCTTTCCAACCTTTACACAACTTTGACGAAAGTATATTATTTTCGGATAGTTGGTATGCGCTCTGTCACCTCCTAAAGGTTGCGGTGATTGCATGAATTTCAAGTGCACATCGCATCGTTACACCATGGTGCAGGTGCTCTTTGACACGCCTGCTCTTCTGTGCATAAATTCGTCAGAACCCATTGAAAGGAGAGCTCTTTTCGATTCTAATTAAATTTGCCACTTTGTAAAGTTTACGGTCGAGTGCGATTTCAATCAACAACTAACCATACATGCATTTCGAGTTCTGTTTCGAGTAGTGCGGCTCGTTTGAATGACAGTCATCAAATTAAACAGAAGGTGCTGCTGGAAATTTACCAAATATTCAGTGCGATTGACAAATTGGTTGCATTTTCAAGCGTAAGTGGTTTATTGTACTGGTCTATGACAAGTTGTGTTTGTAAATCTGTGCCAAAAGTGTAATGCTCTCCATTTGTAGTTCTTCGACACCAGTCATTGTCATAGGTGTTCCTTGCTCCACAACATTGCTGACGTTGCGTACATGTGCTGACGTTTGTCAGTGTCATTTGAATTAAATATTTCAGCCTGATGTACTGATGACAGCCGAATCTATTTTTTAGCGTGAATCAACAATTTCACGCGCAGTTTTCTCTGGTAAATACACCAAAGAGGCTGAAGGGCAATCCAAAATGGCGTCGTGTTACGCTGTCAAAATGAATTGACCGCAACATTTAAATGTTTTTCAACTTGCGTGAGTGTGACAACGATGAACGAAAGAGAAACTACCTAATTGGGTGTCGTTTTGGGTAAATTTAATTCTGACAGAAAGTCAGACTATTGTTGATCTGTCGTAGGTCCGTTTAGAAGACACTACTCTTTTTGTACTGTCAAAATCCGAATTTAATGCGTTACCATTCCGCCAAACAGTAAAAATATAAACAACAGAGGGTGCTATTAACAGCCATGGGGCGAATTCAATTCGAGTTAACAGACTGGAGATTAGAATTAATTATGTCCCTCTTAAAAATAAGTATGTAATTTTCTTACGTCACTGCATAAATCATAGCACCCCTCAGCGAAACACATTAACAAGAGGATCGCCTCCGCCCATTAACAATTGCATTTGCATATCGCAGTCGCAGACCCAAAATCATGTTTTAATATTTATTCAAATGTCACTTAGGCAAATGTTTACGCATGTACCTCTCTCTAAGGGCCCATAAATCTTTGCTACATCCTGCATGTGACTGCCCAATGACTTTCCTGCAGTTAATTCCAACAGAGACTTGAAAAAAAAAGGAATCAGCTACACCGCGCACAGGAGTGGTTTCCTTTCGTTCTATGTGAGAGAGTTTCATTGTGTCCGTTTATTTGTAACTTTTTTAACCACGTTCTTCATGTTAAAGCATTTAACTCAATTATATTTTGTTTAGTGAAAATTTGTATTTTATGTTAAAATTAAATTTAGCACACACGGCCAACAGAAATAAAGTGTAAGTGTGTTGTTTTAATTTAGAATTTCCGAAATTCCTATAAATAAAATCTCCGCAGATACGAAGCAACTATATATCTGAATTACAAGGCCCGACAAAAAGAGATAGACACGAGTATGTGTATAGTTGCAGAACCTATATATCGTGCATAGATAAACTTTCGTTGAATTTCTTACCGAAACATTCTTTTCGACTACAATTTACTCTCAAACTCAATTTCGGAAATCATAGTAGAACTGATTTCTACAAAAAGAAACAAAAAATAGTAGCAAATAATACGAGCCTCTCCTTACGGTAACTACGAGTACTCTATGGATACGATAATTATTTATACGCTGATGGAGAAAGTTTTCAAAATTACGTCTCAACTTGGTATCGATTAAATATATTATTTATGTTGAACTACATAAATGTGATGCGATTTTGTGAACAGGAAAATATTTTACATACGGATAAACAGTTTTTTTTTTTTTTTTTGTGATAAGATTGTCACTACTCCCGTTGTCGTTTGTCGTGAGGGAATAGCATTTTATTTCGAATTAAGGTCGATGTTAGTAGCAAACGATTTGAAATGGTAGTAAACACAAAGCAAACAAAATGAAATCGGTAATAAAAGTATAAAAAAAAATGTAATAGTCCTACGATAAACGACAACGGGGGTAAAATTGTATTTTTTTTTTTTCACGGATTAATTATATATAATGGATATAATATGTATAGAGAGAGATAAAGATATGTATATATAACAAATGCACAAAGAAAGATTCAAATGAAATTTTAAGATATACTATAATTTGACAAGAAGTGGACTAGTAGTAGTATTTATTTAGATTTAGATATTTTTCTTAATGAATGCCGTGTGTGTAAATGTGATTTATGTTTATTGAGAGGAAAGAAAAAAAACGAACATTTCTTTCGGTTTGGTATTGTTGTTAATATGGGTTTTAATTTGCATCGTTTTTTATTTAAAACTTACCAAAGAAAGCCAAAGATTGGTTATAAGAAGTTGATTCTTCTCGTCCTACAACATAATCATGACAAATAAATAAAAAAAAGAAAAACAGACCAATAACAAATATCAACAACGAGAAACAAAATTTTTGTTTAATTTAATTATTTATTTTATTTTTTTTTTTTATATATTTTATTTAATATATAGTTTTTTTTTTTTTTTTCTTGCATTTCAAAATTAAAAATTACTTAGGTTTTTGTTTGTTTCAAAGCAATTAGAACATATTGTTGGTTATTGAGTAGAATTAAATTTTTTTTTTTTTGGTTTCTTTTGCATTTATATGATTTTAGGGGAAATGATCAATTTCAGTGGCTATTTGGTCAGTCGTGCAAGTGGAAGAGGGTTCAAATCAAAATTACAAAATTCCATACGAGACAAAGATGATAGTTCTTCATATATCCAAGGATTTATCCGGCAGTCATTTCCTTTGGATATCAACAAAAAAGTCCTACACTTTTGAAGATCTATGCATGTTTCGTGAATTAAATATATTTTTCAAAAACATATTGAACGTATTGCTCGTTCACGGATAGCGCGATTCGCCCGCAGGTATATTGAAAAGAATACAGTTCACATATTGAAATAAAAGGAAATATAAATTTAGAACGAATGGTGGTCCCCAGCTGATTATGTAGGAACTGCATCCGACACTGCGAGATTTCGGTGATCATAACAGTTGCTAAGAGTTGTCTAAAGTTTTAAGAAATAGTACTTGATTTATGTCATCAATTTTCACACAGAAAACGTACAAAATCTTCGTTGAAAAAAGGACCCTACATGTAGGTGAAAACCGCTTCGAAAACTTGTTACGTTCCACCGTTTATCGCAATAAGACAGAGAGGCTTCATAAAAAATTCGTATTATTGAGAACTAAAAAGCTTTGTGTATATTGTGCACATATCTAGTACTAACGTACATACACAGATGGCGCCAGACAACTTTTCACAGCTTTTGTTTGGTGTTCAATCTTACAAATCGAAGAAACCTACAATCTTATGCCGAATTGAATGGAAACGGCCTCTTTAACCGCAAATACCTATATATAACTTTTTCAAATTTCCTTGAGCTGCAGGACAAGCAAAGAAATTTTTCCAAAAAGCGAGATCTTCCCTGCAGAAAGAAGTATCAATTATCTGCTACACTTTCGAAATCGGTGGGTTAGAATACAAATTAAACTATATTTGTATTTTATTGAGGGTTGAACCGGGAACAACTGTGGGTTAGAAAACAACTAAACTATTTGCATTTTATTGGGGGTTGAACCGGGAACAACTGTGCCTTTGGATAGCTCAAGTCCTTGTATTTAAGTAACAATTATAGCTCTTCTGGTGTTCTTCAAAAGTCCGCCAATTTGCATTTGTTTATTTTTGGGGGTTGAACCGATAACTTTGCTCGCTGGTATATTTACTTTTAAGCTATATGAGCTAGACCAAAAATTACCTATCATTTATAAACCATTTTAGTTTTTCTTCTTCTCTAAAGGTGGCCTGGGCACTCATCCCGTAATTTTTCAGACGATTATCGTCGAAACGATAGACCTCCAAAAGTAGGAACTTAGTGCCAAAATTACAAGTTTGAGACCTTAATCCAATTCATTTTCCACAAATGTAATGAAAACTGATGATAGTGAAACAAAGTCGGGCAGAATATAACTTCTTATGGTCATCAAAGGTTCAAAAACGATATCGCCCCGATGATTATTGTTATACGGAATCTGCCCCCTGGTTAGCTTGGTTTTGACAAAAAATAAAAAACAAAACTCAAGCTTCTAGTGGTTTAGTGATTAGCGTGCGAGGGATCTCACGTTCGATCTGCCACTAAAAATACTTCCACCAATTTAATGACAAAGAAGACCCCTATAACGCGTTCCTCCTTTTTGTAAGTAAATACAATAACGTCGGCTATCAGCAGCCTTGCTAAATTTGTGAAGAAAACTTCAGCCACTTTCCACCCATCAGAATATTTTCGATAATTATTTTTAAAACATCAGCTGATGGCAAACGATTAAAGGAAAATAAAGATTTCCAGCTGAACTTCTGTGGTTAAAAATCCAGCTCACAAATATAACGCGAGTTATGAACGCCATTTCCTACATATATGCAGTGTTGCCAAATTGGGCGCTTTGTCGTATTTTTGGCTATATTTTTTCTTAAAAAAACGATGGAAATCTCTTCAATGAGCGCCCAACACAAATTTGGGCTACATATCGTTTAACAAGTTTTTTGTAAATTTTGTTTGTTTTATTTCTTCACAAAACTAGAAAAAAGAAATATTTTCGAACAAACCCGCAATTTTAAAACTTGGCAGCACTTTTGCAGTCAAGTGACATCGAACATTCGTTTAACACCAATTTATTTTGCCGGCCTTTTGATTTGACACAAGCACACAAGCGACAAAGGCCAGTTGCAGAAGGTAGTGGAAAAAATGCAAATAAAAAAGTACTTTAGGAATTGGGAACATTTTCAACGATGTTTGGGCTTCTTCCTGGGCAACGAATTTGGGCTACATTTTTTTAAAGGTTTAGGCGCTTAAAGCAAACAAAATTCTGGCAACCCATAACACTCGCACAACAACGGACACAACTAATTTCGTGGAAAGCATTCCAACTTGTCAAACTATACTCATATACTGTCAAGCTTTACAACAACTTGTAGTTGACAACTCATATCCCCCCGCTGATTGTGGGGGATCGCGAAAGATCTCGAACTCCCCAAGCAATAAACTAATTTCGTTCCAGCGTATATCAAAACACATCGTTAACTTCTAAATAACCTCGTTAGCCTCCATAACCGAAACCATAAAAGTGCTGAAAGTTTCCCCATACAATCTTCCGCCAACTGACGTCGCCTTCACTCTGCTTTCACTCAGTTGAATATTATGGTTCCATCAACGAATTCGCCCAAAAAATTGAAGAAAAACTCCTTGGAAAAGTTATATCTCCGTTTAATTGCAATTTAATTATTTTTTATGATGCGATACCAAACGAGTGGAGTTTTGCCGCTACGTTTTCGCGGCGAAGCATAAAATCGGAGCACATTTTGTGTGCCAAAGGAAGTCCTTGAACTCTGCTTTTACAAAAAGAAAAAAAAAGTCCCTCGATGATGAGGACGAGGTGGAGTGTTCACATCACATTGTAGGAAATAACACAACAACAAACACTCAAGGGTACTTGAACGAACCTTCACTGTCGTCATGGTGGCTGTCACCGCTCCGCTGCTATCGGAGTAACGTTTACGAGCTTGTTTCCGAATTATAAGGTGAAAACACATTTTCCTTGGCGCACACATAAAAGTATCTAAATGCATTTTTAATCGTGAATTTATGGTTATGACATATTCTTGTGTGCATGTGTTACGCGTGTGCCACCCTGTGTGGCGTTATCCTTGACAAGACTTTCGTCATCAACTTTTCCACTTACCGAAGACTTGTCGATGTTGTTTGGTGTCGAGTCGGTCGCCGTCATCAGCGATGTCAGTTAAGGAGTGGCAGCATTAGTAGCAGGATTATTAAGGATCGAAGATTACTAATGCTGCTGCCGCTGCTGCAAATGAGTTTTTAACGGCAAAGTTTAAACGGATTAATGCGCGTTAATCAATCTGTTTGGTTGTGCTCATATTTTGTGCACAGATTGTGTAATCAGTGAGTGTGTGTGTGTGTGTGTGTGCTACATATGAGTCATTTGTATTGCGATGCCAAGATGCCCCCAAGGATGAATGGCCATCATAAAAGCAGCGCATGTTGCCAAGGGTAAAAAGGATCAATTCACGGCATGGAGCGATAAATCGAAGAAGCTCTCGGTTACTACGATTAGCCGTCGTCCTTCGCGTGCATCAGTTTGTTGAGAACGTTTATGGGCGATATGTTACAGCCTTCAGCGAAATAATCGTGCAACGATCCCAAAGGATGGATATTTTTGGCACGTGAAATGATAAAAAAATTTGCCCACAATGCAGTTGAATTCAGTTTGCTACTAACAGAGCTCTGAGGAGCGATTTCAGTACGATAATCGAATATTAGCAGGTCAAGGGAAATCCATTCCCATTAGCCGTGAGTGTTGGTTTCAATAAGTTACTCTCCATTCCATTCCAGGGCGTAATGCTCTCCACACATGCGGAGTGATTTACATGAACTCTAACAAATATGTGCGACGAGTGACGTGTTTCTGTGGTCGGTTTGTAAGGGTCGGGTGAGCTCTCAGTCGTTAGGAAATTTATTGAGGGGACACGCTGAGCCAGACGTGTGTGTAGAGTGGGAGAGTGACAGGGGTGCGGTAGGGTTTGAAACTCGTTAAGAGCACTTTCAGGTCGAAGTAAGTTTTTAATGAGTTAAGGACGTGGACTCATGTGCATTCAACATCTGTGCTTGTGAGCAACAAATCATTTGAGTCCTTGGCAGTTTAATAAGGGGCTAGTCTGCAATTTGGCATGCGAGTTTGGTTGAGTGTTACAAATATTGTAACCCATAAATCAAGACACTAATGGGACTAGCGAGATGTGGCGCCACCTATTGTCTTTAGAAAAAAATGCCTTCAATTCCTTGGACTCCGAAACAGCTAAGGAAAATATAGGCAACTATACCTTATTTAGTTGGAAAGTAAAACTCGTGAGCAAGAGGTTCTCGGTTCAACCCCTAAAAATAAATAAATATTCGAAAAACATATCTCGCGAGCTTATGAGGAGAACCAGAAGTGTTATATTATTTTTAGTTATAGTTATCATTGTAGCTTAAAAACAAGACAAGAGGTTCTCGGTTCAACCCCCAAAAATATACAACCACATATCTCGCGATCTTGTGAGAAACACCGGTAGCAAATAGCTGTAACTTAACTACAGGGGGTCGGAGGAAATATATGAGGAAGCGCCGTAATAAAAAGTTCCCGGTTGAACCCCCAAAAAATTAAAAATGGCACCTAAAGTTGTTTTTGCACTGGACCGCGAACTTCACTGGAACAGCAATTGTGGCTCGAAAACAAAGGTTTGGGTTACCTATCCGAAGCCACAGTGTGATAGAGAGCAAGGAGTTCCCGGTTCAGCACCCAAAGCAACGCTTTCAATTTATTGTTGTGACAAACTAAGCCTTGGACTCCATATTGATAATCGAAGTGTTTCAGGGAAGGGAAAAGGTATGTACGACGATCGCTGACGTTGTATGGCATGTGGAAAAATTATTTAGCGCTCTTAAAACAAAGTAGCAATTTTTTCTGCGGACAAAGTCAATAATTCTAAACAATATCCATGGTGTAGGGCTTCCTTGTAATCCGATTGGCTTCTATTCCATTCATGGATTCATTTGACCGCAAGCTGGAAGTATGTCGATTGAAGCCCAAGTCCTGTATCTAATTAAAATTTTTCGGTAGCTTCCAAGTATTTGATTTATTTGCTTAAACTGTCAAATTATTGTTTGCTAATGCGAAATGTGTCCCAAAAATGCAAACCAACAAATTATTACCCCGGAAAATCAATCTTACAGGCAGGATGAAAAGACATGACAAAACTCCAGTCATTTGGTTTCCTCGTTTCGAGGTACGTATTTTAAAATTGCGTATTTTCCGCGATTAACCACGTAAAAGAATGATGCCAGCAATTCGAACAAGCAAGCGTGTTGTTCTGTGGTTTTTCCTGGAGTTGACAATATTTTAATTGAACTCTCTTACATAGAACAAGTAGGATGAAGCTAGTCCAGATTTTTGTTCAAGCGGTTCATATGCGACGAAGGGTAGTACTTTGAAATTTACTGTGCGACAACCTTCAACAAATTTGAATTGCGATGACGTGGGCAGAATTGTTACGGTAACAGTTGGAAATTTAGTTTCCTGCAGTTCTGCATTAAACTTGAAGCTCTCGTCAGAACAAAAACGAAGTCGAAACTCACCCCAAAATCAAAATAAGACAGAATGTAAAACTCGCTCTGTTGCGTTAGTAGAGCAATTACAAGATGTTTCGTTGTTTTGTTTACGAGAAACTTCGTCGACTGTGTAAATCGTTTTGTTTTTCGCCCACTATCGCGTCTTTGCTTAGAGTTTTATCACATCCTAGCTTCGCATCCTGAACTTGCGAACACATAGCCATATCTGGCATATGGCGGCCTTCTACGATAAAATTGTAATAAAATCCTAAAACCCACATGGGCACAGTTATTTCAAACTTTTTCGTAGTGGGAGTTTTAGCACGTTCATCAACTTTGTACACATATTAAAAATAACAAAAATAAACACAAGATTTTGCATAATCATTTCGAATACCTAATCCGTTCAAAAATAAAGGAAAATGTCAATTTATCTTCACAAAAGCCTATTCAGTATCGGTTGAGGCCACCCACACACAGCCGCAATTAAGTTGCCACTTTTGTACGAACCACATGCAATATACTCCCATATCACAACAACAGTGAGGCATCTGGGCCTTTTGTTCTCACAGATGCTGCGACAATAGGGTTATTTGGGATTACATAGTTAAGCTAACACCAGAAGATACTGATTCAATGGATACACTGCCTAAACTGTACTCTTTCGCTGGTAATTGAATTTCCAGCAACTTTTAATACAATTGCCACAAATCTGAAATAGATTTTCCTTTTTTTTTCTGAGAGACGGCCTCAATGAAATTGATCATTTCTCTTTGTATGTATACATTTCTTTCAATTATTAGCTTAATTTATTTCATTTTTTATCATTTATCCCCATTCGGGTCGCCTTCGGTGGACCATCGCTTTTGTTTTATTGTTATATTTAATTTTCTATTTTTTGTGTTTAATTATCTACATATTTCTGTTCATTTGTTGGCGGTTATTTGTTAAGACACAAAATCAAAACAAATTAACACAAAAGAGATATTTAAGAAAGTAAATTTTGGAAAAAAGAAAAATATTCAAACTAAAAAAAAAAAAACTCAGTGCATGCAAATATCCCGTATGACATGTACCCAGCAATATTGGCGACACACACAAATTTATATATAATTATTTAATATGAATCAATGAGGCAGGCAAATTTTGTAAATTTGTATATTTATGTACTTTTTTTTTGACAGTGGGATCACAGGAAAACAGTCATGTTTACACAAACGAATATATTTTTGTTTGTTCATACGATAACAACGTGTATTTTGTATCATTAAAATATATATATATAGATATATGGAAAAAAACACGGACAAGTAAAATTGCTTATGTTGCAAGCTTAGCTATAATTTTGTTTTTTATTATTTTAGTAGGATTTCTTATTTAGTACGTTGAATGGAAATTATATAGCACAAAAGGAAATTTAAAATAAATATTAATAAATGAATTGTGGTTGTCCCTTAAATCCTCTTACATCTTTTCAAATCTTGCAGAGATTTTTGGGCTTACAAGTTAAGCATATAACGCTAATTTACCACTTGAAAAAACGAAAGAGATGTGGTAAATTTTGGTGACTTCGAAAATTCGACATTCTTCTATCTGGATCAATTTTGAATCGCAGCGACTTGTCGCCTTTTTTTAATCAGAAACTCATTTTATACTTAACGCTTGTAACTGAATGTATAGTGAATGACTTTATAAATAAAAATATCGATTTTAACGCGCCATTCGCAAAGTTCGAAAGTACTCACCATCTCATTCGAAGACAGTATATATAAAAACAAAGGGCAAACAGTAGAAAACATAACTTACTGGCCAAATTACGACTTGATAATGTGTATAGAGTGAATACTTAGCGATTACATATGGTTAAAGTTTGCTAAGTTCGAAAACACTCACCATTTTTTTATTTCCGTCGAAATGAATAAAAGACAACCAAATGTCACCACACTCTGCGTATTCCAGACACATAAGACCGTCATTCACCAGCGAATATAATAGACGGACATTTGGATAAGGAAGGCGATACATGAACTTTGTGTCAGTCACCAGTTTATGTAGCGACTTCGAAATTTATTCGATAATTTTACTGAGCTATGTGAATTGCAGTGGAATGGCGATTATTCGATGAGTGGAAGTCGCCAATTCAACAGTATGTAATCGACTTCGAAAATTGTCGGCCAATTTCATTTAGCAATATGGATTTGGTGAGTGTGAGTGGCAGTTAAAAAGTCACAAACGAGTATGAGAAACCGCGACTTCGAAAATTGTCACCAATTTCGTATAACTATATAGATTTGGTGAGTAAGTGACTGCTAGTCACCCAGTACGCAATTAAATGAGAGAGATCCTCGAAAATCCCCTTCAATATCATATGAATTGCATTAGAATTGTGATAATTCAAAAGGTGTGAGTGTCAGTCACCAATTCGCCACGAGATGATTATTCGAAATTTCTTAGTCAATTTCATGTAACGATACACTAATATGGCGATCGAATCAAGTAAGTTGACAGAACCTATCGAGCTCTAAAATGCTGTAGAGATATAGATGCAGTGAATAAGATCCACGACAAATAAAATGTTAAAGAATAGGAAATAAAAACAACCCCTGCAGCGACAACTTTCAATCGAAATTCGAGCCCAAACACTTTAGGTATTCAAATAGCAACCTCTATTGTTGCCGCCATCACCATCAACTTGGCGGTATCGTCGCTCTTTAGCAAGCGCCTAGAGGACATCTACATAAACCAATTTATTTAAGGCGGCTTTCATCACATTAGCTTCAATGAACAGGTAGACCCGTTGTCACCCAACAAATTGCGGATATTATTGGTATAAATGGATATGCCTTAAGCGATGTCAAAGGCTATTAAGGAAATAGTGTCATTCATGATAACTCGCAAGGTGGCACTTGAGAAGCGCCTTTATGGGAAGATTCTGTTGTATGGAATATGAGTGGGGCACGATATATATGTAGGTTGAATTCTTTTTGGCGATTCGTTGGACGTACCTGAATAAATGCGTTTGAATGGTGATTTTGTTGGGTAGATTGTCTAGGGGTTTGGTTGTGGTAGGACGACTTTAGTTGAATATTTTAAATCGTTTTCAAAAAGCGTCCAGTGAACTTCTATGAAGAATAAAAGTATTTGAGTTGTGAATGCACCACTCGGGTTCAAAAGTTTCCACATTCTCAACGAGCTAACATGGGAGTGGCGTATTTTCCTGTTGAAAAATGCGACACTTCGTCTTCTCATTTCTAGAGTGAAGAAAAAAAACAAGCTGCCAGCGAAGTAAAGTCAGCATTTGTTTTCAATAAGGTCTGCCTTTGGTTAAATTATGGACTTCCCAATTGCAGCAGCAATTCACAAAGATTACGGTAGCAGAACGAATCCAGTTATGGGCCTTTGGTAGCCCATATCTGTAGGACCCGTTGCACATTAAGGACAAAAAAAAAAAATAAAAAACATATTAAAAACAGAAATAAATGTTGGATCACACATAAATTATGCACACCCAGCAACTTGGAATATAAAACATAAAAGAACAACAAAGGTCGCATTTAAAACCGAAAACAAACAAAAAACACTATACAACGTATGAATCGTTTGTCTATTTAGTTAGTTGTATGCTTTTAGTTTCATTTCTTTGTTTAAAAACACACACAATGTATATATATTTAGTTGAAAATATATATATATAAGCGACAAAATACAAATACAAGTATATATTATGTAATGTGTATAGTAGGTAGTAGCTTTATGACACAAGAAAGGGTCGCTCTTCGGGTTTCGGGTACATGTCACTTACCAAATTTAACCACGCGTTCGTGGTAAGAATCTGATTCTTTTCGTCCTAAAAAAATACACAATGTTAACGAGAGTTGTTCAGTTCAGTTGAAAGGTTGTTCTATGACAACGCGATGATATAGTTATGACTGCTTAGGTTATTTTGTTTTGTTATTATTATTACCCAGTAGATATATATTTCTTTAATTTATTTAAATGATTATAAATCAGTTTGGTTTGCTATCCAATGATTGTTTTTTTTTTTTTTGCATTTGTTAGTTGTTCAAAATTATTGTTGAAATTATAAAAATTTTGCATTCATTTGATTTGATTGGGAGTGAAACTTACCACGTCAATTATTTGCTGCAGGGTTAAACCGAATTTTACCTCAAGTGGTTCTGATTCATTAGCTACGGGTCGCTCTAAGGTATTATAGTTCGATAGGAGGTGGTTTAGTAAGCGTTTTTCGTGTGGGCCTTGGCAGCTTTCTGAAAATAAAAACAAATGGCAGGCAGATTTAGAAGGGCTGTTTATTTGTATTCAAAGTGACACGTCAGCACATTAAATTCATGTTCAGAAATAGAGAGAGAAAATTCTAATTTGCTTGGCGAACCTCCCTCTGGGGACGCGCCATTAGCTCCATTCGGGGAGGGCATTGCCATTTGGTATAAGGAGGAGGGAAAACAAATCGAAACAACTTGGAAAATTACAACCATCAACAAAGGAGATGGTTCGGTGCTTAACTTTATCCCCAGTTCAATTAAAAAGTTCGCAAAGGAGTCAACAAACCAGCTATTGGCAATTTAATAAATAGGTTGTTACCACAAATGAGGTTATGGCTCACTGGGTTGGTTGGTCACAAAGAGGGTTGGCGTTTGGTCAACAAAACTTAACGCATTAAAAAAATTTCGATGGGGTATCAGCACTATTTGTGTATATATAAAAATTGAGGGTTAAAATTGTATTCGTTTGTCGCCGATTCACGCCTTAACGCATTTACCGATTTTAAAAAAACTTTCACACATCTTTGGTATTGGTCTATATATGGGTTTTGTGAAGTTCGGTTGAAATCGGAAAATGCATGTGTGTGCTGTGCGTGCGTAAAAAACACATGAATTTCCATACATTTTGTTCGACGGCTCGACGGATTTGAAAGATGTTTTTTTTAATTTGTTTGTCTTAAATCAGGGATGGTTTAGGAAAAATGAAAATTCGAAAAATTCTCAACAGGTGGCGCTGTAGGCTGTAGGTGTGAACCGATTATGTATCTGGAAAATTCAAACGAGTTATTGGCATTTTAGTGAACATACCTGTATTGTCGACCTATGGAACCATTCAATTAATTTCTATGGAATTTTTTGGGTGGGTATGTTTGGTTCCAGCTAGGAAGATATGATAGTTTTGGACCCGATAGGTGGCGCTGTTGTCGATCTCCGAAACCACTCTATTGATTTCAATGAAATTTTGTGGATGGTTATGGTTGACCCGATAGTTCTGGTCTTGCTCTACTTTGGGGTGGTGGGCGCAAATCGCAAGCATTTAAGAATTATGTGATGTGGCATGTGGCCTATGCGTGCGTAGCCCGTACGGCGCATATCGCTTGGTACCAAGAAGGGGGGGTATATTGTGTTGGTTATTCGTATCATCATTTTAACAAATTGAGCACTCGCCCAAGTAGTCCAGCATACCAGCCACTGGGCCACCGTGTTCACAAGTCGAAACTACCAAAATTTAATGTTCTATAGCTCCTCTATCCAATGTGAAGTAAAAAAAAAATATCTGAACGGTGATTCTTACTTCCTGCGCAAACTTCCCAAACTGCTCACATTCTGCTTTGGTTGATTTGGTTGATTTGGTTGATTGAGAAAATCTGCCCGGACCAACTCGATTCAATCATTAGCAAGGAAAAAACGATCAAGAAATCTATGAAGTCATTCAATAGAGAGGTTCGACTATCGAAAGGGATGTTAATTTAATCGATTTTAGGCGGTACGAAGTTCGCCGGGTCATCTAGTTTGTGTATACAATGTCTCTGCTCTATGAGGATTGTTGTGAAAACTGTAAGCTTTACAACTCTGTCTGTAAAGTCCAGTGAAGCCCATACAATCGGTGCAAAATAATGAAGAGAAGGGATTTTTGAATTTCTGTTGCGTCTCCTTAGCTTAAAAGTATTAAGGCTGCAAACGTCATAACAATGGCGTATTTGACTATTGAAATTTGCGACACTTGGGCTTATCAACGACGATTCGTAACTAGGTGCATTTAAGAAGCTCGAGATCGATTAGACGTCAAAAACTTGTGCGGCATAAGACCGCAGATCTTCAATAAAATTTTAGTCTGATAAAGAATACCATGCGACTTCTTTCAAATCAAGAAATAGTCTTCATTTTTAGTAGCAAATTCGTGAACACTTTGTTTAAAGTTCGCACTAGAAAAATGCGGTCAAATGCAGTGCTGAATGTGGCCCAGATGTCCCACATGTCCCATTGTACCCAAGTCAAGAAATTGGTAAAACATCGTATGATTGCGATTTTCTCTTGAAATACTTAAAAACACTCGTGAAAACTTAATGAAGATCCAGGAGAAGATGCGATGATATACTCGCTATAAGGTCGATATGAATGATCGAAATGGTGATCTGAGGAGATGATGTTGAGGTCTTGTAACAGTTGCTACTTGAAAAAAATATCCACTGCAAGAAATGAAGTTTGTAAGTGGAGCTCTAAAAATAAATAAAAAAGGTAGAGCTTTCCCAAACCCATAATGCAGCATAACAAGCAAGATTACTTTAAAGCCAGCAGAGTAATACTGCATTTACAACATCAAGCGGGCGCATTTGCACGAGTCGAGAGATCCGTTTGTCCGCAGTCAATGCTAGCAAAGGCGTAAGAATGAGATCATTACTCAGACGCTTACAGTTCTTCCCATCATCATTTTATTAATACGTAAACATCAAACGTCTCCTAACATATGAAGTGAAGTGAATGAAACTTAAACTGTGCCATAGATGTGCACAAGCAAAAAATTGCTATATGGCTATATGCCGCCGTCAAGGCTGATAAAATTGAGTTAACAATTCCCCATACAAAATGTTTATTATTTAAATGAAAGCATTTTGGCGACAATCAATTTGTCACCGCCATATTACCATAGTAACGTATTCGAATAAAAATCATCTTAGATTAGAACCTATTTTCGAAGGAATGCAATTTGCCTACCCCTAAAAGTAAGCAACTGTATAATTTTCTTTCAATGATGTTACTATGGAGGATAATTTTCGACATAAATTGTTTGCTCTAAATTTTCATAGTGACGTATTAAAGTCATGAGTAGAATGCCCAATTCACAATGTAGAAACAAAGCGTTCAAATGCTGCCACACAAAATACAACTTCAGGCGTTGAATCGACTTTAGGCCGTAAATATCGTATCGTGAGTAGACCTACTCTCTACTCTCACGCGAGTTTGACAACTTTAGAATTTTGAATTGTTCGATTTGATGTTATGGGGTGTGCCATTCTTAGTCGGAGTGGCACAGAACCACTAATGTTTATCACACACAAGTTTTAAAAAGCAATATGATGTTTTTTTTAATGCAAATTAATTAATTTATTGTGTGAAAATGACGAATACCTTTTTTTTATGGAGCTAATACTTATTTCTTTAGATTTTCTTAGATAAAAAAAAATATTAATCATCTTTGTTAAGGTTGTTCTTTGCATTACTGTTAGGAATGATTTTTTTTATCTATTTTGGGAATCGTTTCTTAAATTATGCACAAAAATTACAGCTACAAGAAAAAAGGGAATAGACTTGAAATCTGAATTCGGCTCTCTATTTGTGTATATAGTTAAAACCAAACCGAACTTTTCATCTGTCATGCTCTACTCTCTCAACGCGCATTCGCTTCAAAGCAGCTTTTCGTTTTACAAAATAGTTGCTCGCGCGCTTTGGCATTTAAAATCGTAAGGTTTCGGTAAATATCGAATATTGTAGTACGTTTTTTAGTACTACAGTAGAGTAGGTCGATCTTCGACCACAAGCGGGTAATTATAGATACAGAAACAATTCCCGGCGACCAACATTTCTGCAATCACTTGAAAATATTTTTATTTTTTTTTAATTTTAACATGTGAAATGAGTTAGTTTCAGTAAATTAAGCCAACAATTCATCAATCAGTTTTACGAAATAAAGAATAAATTGTGCGTTCATCACTTGTGGAAGCCATTTTGTTTTATAGGAAAGCGAAATTTCGTAAGTCATCGCCATAAAAATATCAACATGCTGAAGTTTTCCGTAATTCCTGCCACCTAAACGCAGTGGCTTAGTGGTTAGTGGGTTGGACTACTAAGCGAGGGGTCCCAGGTTGGAATCCCGAAAAAACCCAAATTCTAACTTATGGTTTTTTTCCGCTTCGCCACCTCTCGCGAACGTCTGACAAACATCTGAGAGTAAAACTGTCATGAAGGAGCTTCTCAATTAGCCGTTTGGACCTGGCATACAATTTTAGATCCCTTCCATTCGTCCCAAAAATGAAAAACTCACACCAAACGAAAGTTTGTGAGAAGCTAGGCCTAGACCTACAGACCTGTTGCGCCAACTATTTATTTATTTATTTATTTAAACAAGATGGCCGACCAAAATACATGTCAGGTGTTTTTACGTGTTGGATTATGCTGTCTCTTTCAGTCACACGGCTATTTAGTATTGGGCATCCCTTTAATCTTCCCTGTTGGGAATGTGTATGATGTTGTAAATGCAGCATAACAATCTCGATGGGAAATCAAATGTCACACGTCACGTATTTGAGAAGCTACCTGGCTGCGCTTACTCGGATAACAAGAATATGCGGAAATGAATTCAATACGGAAATTGGGAAACTGTGGATCTTGTCAAATAATATTTACAGTCATGGCAGTACCTCTCACTTTAGGAAGAATCAGTTCAGTTGTGCCCTGCACCAGACGGCCACCGGAAAGACAATAACAAAATCCATTTCGACGGAGCATCAGGGGAGAATAGTTGCCTGTTGTGGGGTTCCATCTTCCATGAAATGCAATGATTTTTATTGTCTGTCTTGGACAATAGAAATCCAACACAAAAAGCTTCGAAGAGAAGAAGACTTTGGAAAGGTATACATGGGCCCAGTGACTAGTGCGCTAAAGATTATTATTGTAATACACCTAATGATCGTCTAGACAAAATATTTGCGAATACACTCTTCAACACTCTTTAGCTCAAAGTGAATCTTATAGCGAAGACGACACACCATTAGCCTTCATTATTTCTCGACACAAACACTAAGGCATATTTCATTTTTAATATTGTTTAATGCCATTCTGCCTGAACAGGAAACACACAAACCGTACTCAAACCGTACTAACAAACACACATAATTACAGAAAATTTTGCACTACTCGTTGGCACTTAGAGCTACCCGGCAGGCTGTGATTTACGGCGTAATATTTGCGCTGACCTAGATTTTTTGCAAAAGAAAAAAAATTCTTTGCTTTCCCTCTTGAGCTCGTAGGCCGATCATCATCAACAACAGTCGCTGTTCTGCTAGCCAAAATTATATTACATTCGAGGAACTAGTTATTTTTTTTTTCCCATCCACCAGAGAAAAAATGTGTCCTCCATCCAAGTGTTGGAATCATCGCATATTCGCAAAAGCGTTGTTTAATTTCCACTAAAATTCGCCAAAGCAAACAGAAGATGGAGTCCCAGTTGACGAGGAGGTGGCGGCATGTCCTTCTGGAGCATGGGTGAGAAATTGCATGCCATTCGTATCTCTAGAAGATATTCACACAAACATACGCTGCCAGTGAGCGAGGGAGAATTCCCAAAACGGATGTGTTTGCCAACCACTTAGTAGCTCCCTCGGGGGAGTCAGAACGTTTTTTAATCATATGCAAACAGGCAAGTAATTGCACTATGCTAATAGAAATTAAAATCTAAACAAACCGTGTAATATTTGCCTATGCAGCGTCGCGTTGTGTGTCGCGCTTTTGGCGGGGTTCAAGGTGAGCACAAAGTATTTTCGAGATAATCTTGGAAGATTTCCAGAAGCGCAGTACCCCCCCAAGGGGTGAATGTTGCCTTCGGACTGTGTTTGATGTTTATCCGAGGGATATAGTTGTCAGTTAATATAGGAATTTTTTTTTGCAAATATGCCAAGCAAATCTGCAGCTAAAAGGAAACAAGATCCCATGAGAGAAGCATCTACAGTAAAGTAGTAGAAAATACTGTGGGGTTAAGGAGGAACACACGCCCAGACCTCAGGTCAACAAAAGCCGATAGACAGATTAGCTGCATCTTCTTCAAGTGGTCACAAAGCTGCGGTTATTTTCTATTGAGTCCTTAGCACTTCTTTAAACGCTATTTTCCACCCATAATTGGGATCAACGAACTAAGTGCCACAGGGAGAAAAAGAACATTAAAAAAAGGACGACACCCGAGGTAATCCACTCAGGTGGATTCGATCGAAATTGTTAATGGGGTGTCAGGTTAGGTGGCACTGAGTGTTAGCACGTGCTCATACACTTGGTTCAGTAAAAAACTTCAGCCGGACAGCGGACAGTGTTTTGTGAGAAAGAAATGGAATATGGAGCAGTTGAAAAGGAACGTATTTATGGTAAATAATTGCTACGGGCTGCTCTAAAAACTAAATCGACCTACTTCCGACGAATTGGACACGGAAGAATTCCTCTATTCCATATGACAACCTCTCCATTTAGACAGCTGACAGCTAATTTCTGCTTATTTCGGATAAACAAGACTTAAGTCTGCTGTGAGTATGATTACGATACACACATTGACTTATTATATATGGACTGCTAGTGAAATGTCACTTCCATACAATCTCTGCCCAGAAAATGACGCCAACATAACTAGAGCTCGTGGTTCTATGCGAAAAATAAGTGAAACAAAATGACAATCATCTTGGATTTCTCCATAGAATGCCAGAGCCACCTATTGGGCGTGAGTGGATTTGCCAAGTGAAACGGTTGAAATTCAAATTGTTGCGGCATTGTTTACAATAGATGTCATCTCGAAATTGTGCTAGTTTAAATAATTAATAATAGATGGAACCAACAAAATTTGAATAAAAAAAGTTTTTCATTGTCCCACAAATTGCACAATTTTCGTATATTTATTGCGAATTAGTTTTTTATGTTGTTTTTCATTATTCATTTTAGAAATACGATGTAATAACACTTTAGCGTCACATTTCTGATCAATAAATACTTATGATTGTCAAGAATATCACATTCAATTAAATGAGAATTTAATTCATCATATAAATTGCTGACATCTATATTTCTTAAAGTACTTATAACTGCAACGAAATGGAAACTTCAGATGTTAGTTTCCAATTTATTCCGCTCCGAACCACGAGAGCTAGCGCCTATGTTGGAACAAACGCGAAGTCGTCTACTAGCAGTCCATGTATAATAAGTCAACAGCCTTAGCTGCTGGAAAAACTTGTCGAAAATTGAATAAAATATCGCGTGTTTTTTCAAGTTTTCTTTTCGAATTGGCAGCACTTTTTCGAGCGACAACCAATTTGACAGCTGACAGCTGTATTTTGCATATTTTTCTTTGCCATTTCAAAATGAGTGCACAGGTATGATAAACGCCCCGACTGCTACTAGAAAAACTTGTCGAAAATTAAACTTTCAGATTGCGCTGAATTGCCTGAAATCATATTCACAAAATCGTAGTATATTCTTCCCAATACAGTGAAAATCATGGCCACTGCAATGATTTGCATGTGTTCTGTTTCATTTTAAAGTTTTCTGTCTCTAAATAGAACACTCTGTATAAAAAACACGGCTTGCAGGTTTGACAGAGATTTTATTCCAGCTGTGGCATCAGCAATAGTGACAGTTCAGACTCCGAATTGTTTATTGTGTGGCTGTAAACACAATGCGCCGCACTAATAATACATTTTAGTCTCGACTTTAAATTTACAGAAGCTCACAGGGGCGAAATTTTCAATATAAAATTGTCCATTGTGACTACAAATGAAAAACGGGACTTGCAGATTTAACAGAGATTCTATTCCAGCTGTCACATCAGTAATAATGACAGTTCAGACTTTTAATTGTTTATTATGTGGCTTTAAACACAATGGCCGCACTAATAACATATTTTAGTCTTAACTTTAAATTTACGGAAGATCACAATTGCGAAAATTGTCTGGAAAATATATCCACTGTGAACTATTCAAATTTAGAGTCGAAATTAAAAATGTTTATTGGTGGGGCCCAATAAGCCTTACTAATAATCATTTTCAACCTTCACACTCAATATTTTGTAGGTCACAATGGGTAATTTTATATCGACATTTTTTTAAATTGTGAGTTCGTAAAATGTAGCCTAGACACAAAAATGATTAAAGAAAATGGAACGCTAGTAACAAAAAATTATGTTACAACTCTTATGAAAAGAACTTTTAAATTACAGTTTTTCGTTTGAGTACCTTTTAACTCGATAAATGAATTCGGAAGAGTTGTTTTTTTTAAATATAAATCGACGGTCTTAGACTTTCGCGCGAATTTGTTAACTGACTTCCTCGGCATCATATGCGACGAAACTGAAAAGCAAGTTGTTCTAAATTGTTTAGCTTGAACACTGACTTGACTTCGCACTGAAAAGTTGTATTGAGCAACATCGATTGTTATGTACTTATATTTACAATAACAGCCTTTTTTATAAACGTATTGTAAAGAGTGTATAAAGTTATGCACCCTTTAAAATGCCTCTATACGCAAAAACCTTATTTATAAGAATTATTCAACGTTGTATAGAGCTTGTATAAACTAAACGCGCTTGGACGTTGTTTAGTGCCTGTATAGAGGTGATAGTATAGTATATAGTATCGAAATGTCATTTTGACTTAAAAAAAACTGTAACATTTTAATTTAAATGAAATTAAAAATAAATTGGATAGATTGTAGCGACATTTTTACTTTCAATTTTAAAGATTCTACAAGAGGTGTTTTTCTTTTTATGAGCGCGCTCTGAAGCGAGCGTGCTCAGTTTGTTCTGATGTATTTATGAAACACACTTGAGCACATAGCTGTCATTTGTAATAAATATATGTATAATAATTGAGTATTTGTTAATTGTTAACCAATTTAGGTTCATTTTCAATTTCAAAACAACAAGGTTCGTCTTCAATTTCAACTATTTTGTTTATCCTGTTTTTTTTTGCTGTCAAATGTGACTGGAAGTGTGTAATCAGCTTTTCACTCCGGATGGTCAGTCAATTTATTCTGAGCTCATAGACCGCGCTCTGATCGTGCTCTGAACGAAAATGAAACACAAATTCTGCGCTCTGATGTGTCTGAGCTAAAAAAGAAACACGAACTTTTTGTATAACAGTTCAGGGTGTGCTCTGAACTAAAAAAGAAAAACTCCTCAGTAGATATCGAGGATAAGAAATATGTGCAACTATGAGTTATTTTAAATTGTTTTAAAAATTTGTTTTAATTTGCATGAGACTACCGTTTCATAGGAGTCCCAAATCTCCCAACTTTTTCTTTTTATTTTCCCATTTTTTAATTCCTATTTGTATTTGAATTTGCATATCTCACCAGCTTTTGTTTTATCTTTTCGTAATAGATTTCTCCTTTTCAGTACCTTTTTTGACGCAAGCCCTGTACAACTAGTATGCATGGAAAAATGTTTTATAAATAAGAATTTTTGGAAGTATACATACACCCTTCCAAAAATTCTCTATAAAAGGCTGTATAAATACTTATTCACTAGATAACTTTACAGGTGTTTAGGCGTGTTTAGCAAATTCTAATAAATAAGGCTGTAAGTTTGTTTTATTTGAAAATCGTATCGCGTGTGGGTCGTTTACAGACAAAATGACAAAAGTGTGTTGCATTTTTTTTAGATTTGTGTTCGTTGTTAGCCCAGAAGATCTATTAAACCACAAGGGTCGTGGTCGTGTAAAGTCTCTACTCTCCATACATAGTTGACGATGTATGATGAAGCAAAGGACTTCTTTATCAATAACCACACTTAAGAGGTGCGCCTCCAGTTTTTATGTGCACTCCTCCATACGTCATACCGTTCTTGGTACCATTGAAAAACGCATAAGCGCGCCCAGCGTAACCCGACATATCGCACGCTTTAGAAAACTCCTCCGACTAACCTTCTTCACAACTGTACTTGTGATGGCAATTTCCAATTCAAATTCCCCCCGGTGACAGAATGCCACACAAAAGGACCAATTTCGTGGCAAGACAACATCCAACCACCCCCACCGCCGCGTGTAATTGAAGTACCCACTAAACACTACTCAGAATGCACACTTCTTATCTGGCCCGACACAGAAGAATGGTAGTACCGCACGTCTTGAGCACTCAATTCTCAAGTCTTGAACCGACAAAAAAAAAAAAAAAGCACCCGCTCTAAATGCCCCCATCCATTAGAATGTTTAGTGGCTCTTTATTATTCAGGAATAAATGTAGGCCACATGTCTGAAGCAGAGCCGTTTTTATTCGGCCACATATCTGCACAGGCACACCCCGCCCAGACGCCGACTGTTGGACGGAGTTGGTCGCTTGCACATGATACACCACCACAAACAATATATATAAAATAACATCTCGGCCGGTGATGGAGCTTGGGCTGCGCGGTGGAAATATATATATCAAAAGTGGAGAAGAAACATAATCGGAAATAATTGCGGAAGTTGCCGCAAAAGATGTCACAAGAAATTAAACTTGAAAGCGTGCAAGCACTTTAGCTGCCAACAGATTGTCACCACAGGCGTTATACCATGGCTCACACCACACAGATGGCGGTGAAGGTGCTGATGCTGATGCACGAACAAAAGGATGACTTGTGTCGTCAGGATATAGATACATATTTAGATATAGATACGAGTATCTATCTAATCTAACACACAAACGTGCATAATGCGAGACGGGTTCATCGGGAATGTTAAGTTGTATTTGCTATTTCTGCAGCCGGGGGGTGTACTAAGTTTATTCGCCACCTAGTGGTTGGCGTTTTTATTTTTTTTCGCTCTGTGCTTTGTTGCAGAAGGAGGCGGGGAAGAACGTATTCGGATGTGTGCCTCAGTAGAATGCGGAGCGATATTTAGCGAAAGTATTCTGGGTATGCGTTTGGAATAAATTTGCCCGCACACGCTCGGTAATATTTAATGAAGTTAGTTAAAGCGGAGCGCAGTGGGGGCGCTGCTGCTGTCGTTCGGTGTGTCTCTGTCTCTGCGACAGTGTGCACAAAGGAAGAGTTGAGATTTATTAAACGACTCGGCGGAACATGAGTCAGCCTATTACGGGCTAAATGTCACAATTATTCAGATTGGATTTTCCCTAATTGCATTCAGGTTGGGGTTGATGGCGCCGCGTTCTCTTCGTTGCTTAAAAAGACGCGCACTTTGAGGTAGTCAGCACTTTCCTGAATTTGATTTCAATTCGCCTGATGATAAGAGAATTACATACATACACTGAATAGTAACTGATTTATAATTATCCGTCGCGCAAGGAGCAAGCTGAGAAAGTGTCGCCTCTTCGAGGACAGGGGGTGTTGCTTTGCTTTTCTGTCGTTGATTAATACGACACAGGAAACGGAACGGCTTGGAAAATGTCCGTCGAATGAAAAATGACTCTCACTCACTGTTCTTTATTACCATTTGATTTGTGTGCACATTTTTTCATGACTGGTATACTCGTATTTCTGGCTGGATAGTTGGGGATAAGTTTGATCAAGTCCTTTGTCCTTAATCACTGTTTTGCTGCGGAGTATTGATTGCATAAGAGGCGTCGCTCCCAGCGAAAGGGAAAAACATTTCTGCTGATGGTGTGCGCTCGTGGTTTTGTTAATGTAAGCAATATCGCGTCATTAAGTGTGGCAATGTCAGGCAAAGTTTCAACGACCGATTAACTTCACAGGTACATACTCGCATGCGGTATGTGTGTAGCCAAAGTGAAAAGAAATTTTCACAGTTGTCGGTACTCATACCGATGACAGACGGATTTATTTTCCCCTTTGTCACGGGCGTGAATGTGAGTTGGCATTTGTTTGGCAGAATCATTCCCACAGGGAAATAATAATACCTTATGATTTGTTTGGAATTAAATTCTTGTTCACATTGCAGATTATTTGTGTAGGCGGTCGTACTGGGGTTGGTAGGATTAATGGGAATGGGTCTTTATTGTCTTTATTGGTCTTTATTATTGATCCGGATCAGATCACGAAAATTAAACAAAACGGATCATTGAAAAGTTTAATTTTGGAATTGTGGCAACAGTTGCTTTCAAAAACAAAACAGGGTATTTCAAACTTTATATTGCCACCAGCCACATTGCAAATATTCTACTCAACGTGACGTCACACAAGGCACATGTCATTTCACTTGCAAAGTCGGGGGTGTTACCATATTTGAATCAAATTTGCATAATTTTTCTTTTTAAAAATATTTTCGTGAAACAAATTTAGTATTTTATGTTCAAATATGCAACACATGAACAATAGATTGCTGCTAGCACTAGAGTCTGCCTTGGCATATTTAGGTGTGTCCAGACGAAACAGTTCAGAAATATTTCTGAAGCAAATCGGACAAATTTCGAAACACTTTAAAATTATTTCTGAAATTTATTTATAAAATGCTTACGAAATGTTTCAATTTTATCCTTTTCTGGACTAGAAGAAAATAATATGGTAGGATTATTAGCAGCGAGTAAAGTTTTTATTTTTGTAATTTTGGTCTCGGGAATCACGCGACACGTGATTTAATTCAAATAATCGTATTAAATGGATCACTTTCTCATTAGGTATTCCAAGCTTTTCTGGACATTTTTATTTTATTTAAAAACAAATAATAATCGAAAAAAGAGCTTACTTTCCGCAGGGAAACTAGGAAAACAAAAATTATTTCCCATCACGATTGGGAAACTGTGAAACATTTCATAAATGTTTTTTTTGGTGTCCCTATCCAAACCAACAAAACATTTCTAAACATTTCATAAAAATTGTTTTGTTTAATAAGTGTTTTAGAAATAAATATGGAACATGTATTTAATTGCTTATCAAATGTTTGGCTGGTCTGGACATACCTTTATAAAGGCTTTTCCAATAAGAGGTGTTATTGTGAATGACCCCCTATTTCAGTAGCTGTCACTTTTGAAGCTTTTATTCTGTGACATTTGACAAGTAGAAACTACGCCATTACTAAAAATGGAACGATACACGCTTCAACAACGCATTGAAATTATTAAAATTCACTACAAAAATGGTGAAAATCTTGCAGTCACAGTTCGCAAAACTAAACCATTTTTTGGTCGTCGATGATTAATGATTTTTTATGGTCGGAATTGGATGGTATTGATCTGGACAAGACGGCGCTACGTGCCACACAAGCAACGAAACCATTTATCTTTTACGGGAAAAGTTCCCGGACCGTGCTATCTCTCGAAGAGGTGATCACAATTGGCCACCGAGATCTTGTGATTTAACACTTTGCGACTTCTTCCTTTGGGGCCACGTGAAAGATAAGGTCTACGCCAACAGCCCAGCGTCGATTCAAGACCTCAAAGATAAAATTCGTGAGGCTATCGAGGACATAGGGAGCCACTTTGCAAAATAAGCTGCTTATAGCGGTTCATCGAAATGGATTGCATACCTGCGGGCTGAGTTGATGAAAATCACTCTAAATTGTTTTATTGAGCGTTTTTCAACTTTGCATTGCTTTGAGGTGGTAGATCTTCATTAAAAACACACCTCGTCAGTAGCTGCACTCTCAGTAGCAGGTTTTGCTGGTAATCGTAGCTCACATACGAAAAACTTGGTGCGAAACACTGTTCTATTTCTGTAGGTACTGGAATAAATTTCAAGTTTGAGAGTATTTGCGGCAAAAATGTTGTGTAAAGCGAATGCTCACCAAAAGAGGATCCTCACAGCAGAGGAAGACCTCGACAATGCAACTCAGTTCACATTAATTGACAGCTAAAATCAAGTCTTCTGTACTCAATTTTGTTGGTGTCAGGTCGAAATAAAACCTCCCAGTCGCTGCGGGAAAAAAAAAGTTTATTCTGTTACCGAGACAGGTCCAAATGTGACATGGCTTCAGAAGTAGATCCCCTGATGGCAGCCATTGCTCGTTTTTGACTGCAAAGCAATTGTCTGCATAAGAGAAACCATCGAATTGCGCACCAAAAAAGATAGAACGAAGCTTAATTTGATTCCGGGGAGTCCTCTTCATATAATCCGTCGAGCATGACAGAGATATACGTTGGTTAAAGCCCTGATCCGACCCCCCCGAACTGAAAAACAAAGTACACAGAATGAAAACCTGCGAGAGCCTTCAAACTTTGATTGCAAAGTTAATCTCTGAAACTGAAGTGAGTTTGCAACTACGTGTCTCAAGTTTATTATGGGTTTAACTTTTTTAACCCACAAACAATTTACCTATAAAATCAGAATTAAACCTCCTTTATGCTCCTAATAACACAATTAGAGCCACTTGCCAAAAAGCCAACAACGCTCACCGAGCCAACTGAATGGCCCCGTTAACACAATCAAATTTAATACCGTCCGAGGCTATAAATCCTTCAGCTTAATTAGCCCGCCGCACATTACAACACTCGAAGAGCAATGTACACTTTAGCTTTGTGTTGTATGTGCAAAAGTCCAATCACGCACCTCGGCTATGCAGTATAGCCCCCCGTTTTGTTTTTTCTGTTTTGCTCACTTTAATTACCCCAGCAGATTTTGACGGCCAGACGCGGCTCTCGGTCAGGGATAATAGGTAAATGTTGTGTACAGGTGTAGAGGAGCCGCACTATTACCTTGCCCCCATGCGAGTGCTCATGCTCACCTCATTGAAACACGAGGACGAACACACGAACGAATGAACGGCAATGGCAATAGCCGAAGCAAGGCCTCGCTGCCTCTTCTTTGCAGGCATTGAGGCAAAACCTGTTTGGGCATTTTTAATGACATCGTTCTTTCAACCGTTTGCATATGATTGCAGTTCCTTTTCACTGTGTGTGCAGTTAGTGTGCATGTGTTGCATGGTGCATTCAGGTGGGGTTCGGCACTCAGTTGAGTTTGTCTTGCTTTTGCACTTTGCGCTGCGCACACACAGCACAAGTGCAACGCGAGTGTCCTCAAAGTTTCCTTTCAAGTGCAGATGGAGTAATGTCAAGGATAGCTTAGAGCACACTGCTCCATTAGTGATAACCTGATTATGCTCATCAATTGACAAAGTGTCAAACCTATCAAAGATGCAGCGGTTATTCCATCAGAAATGCCAGCAAATACTCCACAGCGGATAAATCAATGCGACTTCGAATTTATCATTCAGGTCAGAGACGGTTGTAGGTATATAAATGCGGCTCCTGGCTATCTCTGACATTTAAATGCGCTTTGCTTACGATTCCATTAAAGTTTCATCGAATTGGACAGTTTTAAAAAATTCATCGAGCAAAAACAAAAACCAACGGCACCAGCAACTACAGTGTCCCTGATTTTGGGATATGTGTCACGTCTTCTAAAAGCACTCACTGGAACATATGCAAATTCACGGCCCGAAATCTTTTACGCTAGCATGATAAAGTTAATTTTATGAAAGGGACTCCTCCGTATGCTACATCCGAACAGTATACATGGTGTAGATACTCGAAGCTACTTCAGTGTAGCTATGAGTGGATGTCGTTTTATGTGTCGCTTTTATAATTATTGGCTACATAAGCTCCATAATGAATGAGTTAACAAGGGCGATGCGTAGGCCCACTTATTTACTTATTTACGACACAGACTGGTGGAGAGGACGACATAAACACAAAGGAGCCAGTTCCAGAGGAACAGGCACGCACACACAACTCGATTTTTATGCGAAGATAATGACTTTCGAGGCTTAAACGTGTCATGTTGCTTTGATGTTATGTGGTCTCTTTCTCTCTAGTCGCAATGCACAGTGTTGCCCCTTACAAGTTTAATAAGTAAAACGGGTTTCGGCATTATAAATGACTGGCGGTATTTGTATTATGTGTGATTTATTGCCTCGTCTACGATATGTAGAGTGGATGTGGCGCTGATGGCGAATTTGGTATTCAAATCGGGATGCGAATGGTAAGTTCTAAACGTTGGTTCAATTGGAGTCCTTTGGAATCATCCTCTAAATATGAATGAGGTAGCAACAAACTTAATTGATGCAGAGTAGCAGATCGTCTTTTAGAGTGTCTTGTCGCTAGGAGTGTCTTGTGAGTTTGACGATTGATCACATACCGAACTGAAGTTAGTGACGGTTGAAAAAAATTATAGAATGGGGGCGGGGGGACCCTAGATTTAGAACGACTTGTTAAGCCCAAGTGACATTTTGTAGAAGATTTTTGGATGAACGTGAAATTCTGGCGGTTGAAAATTGAAATATTTCTCCAGTTTGTCGGAGGAGTTTCGTCGTTCACTTCGTTTCGAACTGCACAATAATTTTATGCTGAAAAGCGAGCTCGCAACTGTTAAACTGCCAACAGAGGAACACCCGTTGGGAAGTTTTAAGATCCACTAAACGAATGGCTATGTATTTTTAAAGAGTGGTTCATTTTTCGCTAGGTAGTTGGACTTAAAGTGGAAAGCCTCACTCACATTTGAAAATATGTGACCATGAGGTCTTGTGATGTCCGGAGAAGTGCATTTGTTGTCCTGGTACCTGTCGGTGGACATAGCCGAGTATTCGAAGCTTGTACTAAGTATGAGCAAAAACAAGGGACTTGCTTGAATAAATAAATAAATTTGCAGTTGACAAGTAAATAAATAAATGAAATGAAATTAAATAAAATAAAATATAAACACTTAAAAAAATAAGAAAAAAATTTAAATATTGAGGGACGCGTCTCCGGTTGAGCCCCTGGAAAACCAAAAAGTACACTTTAAGGTTTTTTCCACTTCAACTTTGAACTTTTTTGGAGGTATAGAACTTTAAGTTGGCAGCACTATTTTAACTTGCGGCCATTTTGTCAGCTGTCCAGTGATTTATTTTCAATTTGGTTTGGTGTTTCAACATGAATAGACTGACACCTGAACAACGCTTCCAAATGGTGCAAATTTATTTTGAAGATCATGGGTCTGTTCGAAATACGTATACAATTTTCATAAGCGAATTTTGTTTATCGATGAAGCTCACTTTTGGTTGAATGGATACGTCAATAAACAAAACTGCCGTATTTGGAGTGATGATAATCCTCAAGTGTATGTTGAGACATCGTTACATCCACAAAAACTGACTATTTGGTGGAATAATTGGTCCGTACTTCTTTAAAAACGATGCTGGCCAGAACGTTACAGTCAATGGTGACCGCTGTAGAGCCATGATTACTGACTTTTTCGTTCATCAATTGAACAACCATGATGTGCAGGAGCTGTGGTTTCGACAAGACGGCGGAACATGTCACACAGCTCGTGCCACAATTGATTTATTGAAGGAAACGTTTGGTAACCGCATAGTTTCACGTTGCGGACCCGTGAATTGGCCTCGAAGATCGTGCGATTTAACGCCGCTTGACTATTTTCTGTGGGGATATGTGAAGTCGCTAGTCTACGCCGATAAGCCCGAAACGATCGACCATTTGGAGGACAACATTCGCCGCGTTATTACCGATATACGGCCACAAATGTTGGATAAAGTCGTCGAAAATTGGACCTCCAGATTAGACTACGTCCGAGCCAGCCGTGGCGGTCATATGCCAGAAATCATATTTAAATTATAATGGCAGAAGTTTATCTTTCAAATAAAGTAAATTTCATGTCAATTTAAAAAATCATCTTTGTTCTATTCAATTTCAAAGTTCTACACCTCTAAAAAAAAAAACACCCTTTACAGCTGCTTCAGCCGCTCGGACTCAGCTCAAAATTGTAGATGCCGTCTAATTGTGCACAAAAATCACACGAACATCTAGGTCTTCTCTAGGGATGTATTTATGGATATATATTATAAATAACAAATGGAGTCCTTGCTAGGTTAGGTAAGGTTAGGCGAAAAGTTCGAAGCACGTGGTGAGCTACCGCGGAGGTCTTTTTCACCATTTCGATCCCTTATTCTTTTCCTGCACCTGAACCTTGTTTTATTCAATGGCAAAAACACATGCGATTCGTCCCAAAAATGAAAAACTCACACAAACGAATGGTTGTGAGAAGCTAGGCCTAGGGTCCCTACAGACCTGTTGCGCCAACTATTTATTTATTTTTACAAGAATATAATGCCAATGAAAGATGACAGCAAACAAGCTTTAATTGAACATGTAAATCTTAATGTACAACAAATTCTGGCAAATTTGCAAATTTGCAAATTTTATATAACCAACCGAACCAACAAGGTAGAAGTATCATCAACAGTTATTTAGAAGCCGATGAATGTCAAACTTTAACTGTCTTTTTATGTGCTAAGGGACCGGGAAAAATTGATTTCGTGATGGAGATGGTATTTTTAGAAAGATATTTTCAGGGTCAGGGTACATGTGTCCTTTGATTGAAAGCCGTAAGTACAAATGATTTATTGCAGTTGAATATATTTTTTCCGACAGCCAATAAATTTGTCGTTTAATATCAGTCGCTGATAAAGATGTTACAGATATGGGGTTGGATTTAGCCGCTGCCTAACTATATTTTCCATTTTTTTTTTTTTGACTCAGGACACCCAAAAATATGTAACAGTTTCACCAGTCATCCCACCTATCAAGCAACAAAGACAAATTGAATCACCTCACCGAATACTCGTTCGCATGTAATTTTCCAATTAAACAGACGAAAAATAGACTGAAACAGAATACTACGAGGGAGCTATGCCCGCCTTAAAAATGCGGTAAAATACTATTGTTCCGCCTTAACAAAAGGCGAATGTCAGCAGGAAAATATTATTTAAAAATAAAGAAGAAACAAATTAAAATCAGTCACTGTGGCGTATACGTAACCTTTTTTTTTGTGAATAACACGAATTAAATTGATTTACGAAATACTTTGTTCGGACACATATTATGTGACGAAATGTTAAAAATTAAGTGTTAAAAATATTTTCACTGTAGGTATTCAAGTTGGACAATAGAGTTCGCCTTGTACTGTATTGTGTACATTTTATATACCTAACCAATTAACGAAATCACTGTAACAAAATTGGATTTTTTTTAATCTGTTACCTATGGCATATGGCACCCCTCAAATTCAATGTCAAAAACACAATCACTGGGTTAAACAATTCCACTATTGACAAGGTCATTTTTGAGAGTGTGTTTTTCTACAGATTTTTGACAAAAAAAAACCTTTAAAATCACTTAAAATTTAGGTCTTAAATGATCGATGTTGGTGACAAGAGGTCTGTTTGAAGCCATAGTCGGTAGGTCGGTCTTTTTATATGCGCATCGCACACTTCTTTTTCGATCCGGTCCAACAGAGAAAACGACACACAGTGCTTGCTACGTGCGCCAACGAACAGAACAAAGAACAATCGAAGCGTTAAGAATAAGAAGCGGTTAAGTGACATTTTTGAAACTTTTTGTGTTTTTTATCCGATAAATGTGTTATGTGACAACTTAAATTTTGGTCTATTCGCCGATGCTCTACTGTACTTAATATGGGAGTTGGATATGGTTAAAGGTGGTAAATACACAATTTTTTTCAGTTTTCGTAGCGTAAAAAAGTGCTAAAATATATGCGTTAGAGGCATTAATTTGTAGAAAAATACCACTTTATTATAACATTTAATAAATGGAGTCACGTTGTCTGAAATAATATTTTCTTTATTTACTTTTATTTCGTATTACCGAACTCAACTGCTTTTATAGGGAGATTTATGGGCAAACAACTTTAAACCTTTTTTACTCGAAACTTTAAATTTGTCACTTAACGCCTTCTCATTCTAAACGCTTCAATCCGTACTGATATTTCTCAATTCGATCGTTTTAGATTCTGGTGCGCAGCCCAGCTTCTGTATGAAGGAGAAAGTTGAATGGTAGCTCTAAATATTTAAGGAAAAGTTGAGGCCCTTAAAAATAGAGAGTATCTATTTATATTTATATTTTAGAAATGAGAAGTTGTTCAAAGCAGTAAAGTTAGAAAAAAATACATTTTGGTCCAAAACGAGCCCCAAAAAGTAGGCGTGGCAAGAAACGACATACCCGGAAGCCTTTTTGAAGTCTAAGGAAATATTTAAAAAATAAAGTGCACGACTGGGTCGAAATGTTTTAATGTAAATGAAGCGGGAGTTGCTGATTGTGTAAGCTCCAAGTTGTTGGAAATATTTATTCAATATGGTTGAAAAAAATTAGAAGTTGGCAATATTTGCTAAAAATAAGTTTTACGTAGCTGTTATTGGATTTCCATTGGAAGTTGGGGCATTGTTATTATTTCAAAATTATACCGAAAATATGTGAATACAGATCGGAATTTGGGTAGTCATATTTGAGAAATATTTAAGAAATTGATTTGTTCGAATTTTTTGAGAAAAATTAAGTACGTATCTTATTTAGAATACTTATATTATCTTTAATATGTGTTTTGGTCAAAATCGTTAGAGCGGTTTTTGTAAAAGTTCGCAGACAAAATAGTACCAAATATTGCAACGTTTAGTTTAAAAAATACTATTGCTTAACTATTTAGCTGAAAACCGAGTACAAGTTATTGTTCGGGATGTAAGCATTACTTGGTTTTTAGGGTTTTATCGAAATCGAAAATGGGGTTTTCGGGATAGGAGCAGTTTTTAAAGTGAGCGCAGTGATTCGAATTGAAAACTAAGGACGCAATAATTTTGAAGACATCAATTTTACTCTAAGTTTGCATTTTGGTCAAAATCTTTATTGCTGTTTTAATTTAAACTAAAAAAAAAAATTTAAAAAAATACTTTTTTCAAAATACGAGCAGTGAAACATTTTGATTTCGAAAGCATAAATTTTACTCTAAGTTTGCATTTTGTTTGTTATTTCTGTTTTCATTCCTAAACTAAAAAAAACTAATTTTTAAAAAACTACTTTTTTCAAAAATTTATTTTACTATAATGCAGAGAAAAACATGCATGCATACAATATAGAGCCATTAAGTTGGAAATGACCATATTACCTTAGAAATGAATTTCTGTTACAATCGTGTGGACCGTTTTCGACATATGTCCAAATTTCAAAAGTTACTCGATTTTTTAGCGGAAAAATGAGTATGCAGTTATGTTTACCTCACCTACTTAATCTTAAATATAAATTTTTGTTGAAATCGTTGGAGCCGTTTTCGAACAAATCAAACTGGTATGAACGTTTTCTATGGAAAGTACCATTAATATTGAGGTTACCATGCAAAAAGAAAAACGGCCCCGAACTGTAAGCCCCCAACAGACAGACAGACAGACAGACAGACAGACAGACAGAACGTAATGGAGAAAGTTAAAAAATAAGAACAGCTGGATATCAATCCGGAAAGAACAACGAAAGTGCAAAGTTTCAAAGACTAAAAGCAATCCAACAATCAGGTTTTTTAATTAAAATAAAATTAAAGTATTTAGGATTTCGCCTAGACATAAGGTTTGGCTTAACCAAACGGAAGAGTTCTCATGAAATCTAAGGGCCTAGTCCACCGCACCCACCGCCTTCCTTCAAATTTAGCTATAAATGAGTTGCTGACATATCTAAAAGCTGCTCGATGATTGCTTATGCGGATGTCGTTTGTATTGGCATCTCAAAATGTACTCTATCTTGAAGGACCTTCTGCAATGTGTGCTGTTAACTGTCTAACGAGAAGGTCAGATCGTGGTCTTTTTGACAGAAATCCCTTCACATTTGATCTTGTCCTCCTAAATACTAAACGGGCCTTACTAATAATCACAAATATTTTGTAGGTCACAATATGAAATTTAAAAAAAAAATAGTTGGCGCAACAGATCTGTAGGGACCCTACGCCTAGCTTCTCGCAACCATTCGTTTGTGTGAGTTTTTCATTTTTGGGACGAATGGAAATGAAATTTCGTATGGAAAATTTAGCCATTGTGAGTTCTTTGCCGGAGAATATTGGGTCTTCTTTTCGACAAAAAGTTATGGAGTTCTACGAGTAAAGTCAATCCGCTACACTAATAATCATTTTTAGTGTCCAGGCTAAATTTTTCGAACTCACAATAGCGAAATTTTCCATACAAAATTGCATATTGTGACCTAGAAAATATTTAGTGTGAAGGTTAAAAATGATTATTAGTAAGGCGCAATGGGCCTCATTTTTAACCTTAACACTAAAAATCCTGTCTACTTTCTAATGGAAAATTCCTCCATTGTGAGTTCGTAAAATATAACCTGGACACTCATTCCGTAACTTTTTAGCAACTAAGTGCTAAAATCACAAGTTTGAGAGCTGAATCCAGTTCATTTTCCAAAAATATAATGAAAGCTGACGTTTGGACACTAAATACGATTATTAGCACCGCTCAATTAAATCAACATACAAGTGGGCGTTACTAATGACATTCTTTCATCTTTCTTACGCATCTTTGGTAAGCGTATGGAAAGACAATCTTCCGAATTTCCGTGAAATTGTGTCCCCGTGTATGCAAATCACCTCGTAAACCCGCACTCGTCAGTCGACCTGAAGTTCAAATTTCGCATTCGTCCTCACGCGAATCAATATCTCCCGTAGCATACTCTTCTCAAGAGGCGATTTGTTTTCTCCTTTTTTCTTGGAAAACATTTTTTAGGGTCACATTGAATTGATATTCATCCAGCGTCTGCAAATTATCATGCGACAGCTTCACTTTCGCCAACCATCAGTATTATATTTTCAATTTAGAATTCCATGCTCTCTCGTCATCTGCAAAACTCCCCCAGTTGGATCGCCTACATAACTCCATGTTCACAGTTACTGTACAAATTCCCTTTTCGCTCAGGTGCTGGCGAAAATATTAACAAAATATTCTATCTGCTCGACGTGGAGGAGGAGGATGCGGGGAGATCTCGTGTCAGGTCCTGTGAGTGTGCTCATTCATGATTTTCTATCAAAATTTCAAGTGAAACATCTGTCAAAAATAAATCTCAGCATCTTCCGCCGTATATATACGTCAATATAGAAATAAGCTCAGCGCTCGTGTGTAATAAGATGCTTCTTGAATTTGTCCTTCGGCATGAGGAGTACACCTTTTGACATGGATCTCTGCGCAACGCATGTCTGTCCCTCCGTGCGTCGCATGACAGCCGAGTCTAGCCTGCAAACGCTCTGCCTGGTACACTATACCTACTGTTGCTCTCTGCTCGAGTTCGTGTAAATTCGGGTAGAGAGCTTTGCACAAAAAGTTACACACAACAATATGCTTTGTATAGGGCTACCTTTCCTCCACGAAAAAGGTTCCTTTTCTTTTTCTTTTTTCCTTGTTCCACTTCTTGTTGTCGCTAATGAAAGCTATAGAAAGGGAGAAAAAAAAACGTCCCTGCTAAAGTTCAAGAATGAAATTCTTCGACTTAATACATTCGACCCTCTCATCTCGGGGAACCTTGACATATTTTAAGGTAGCTCCTCGAGAAATAGGGTATCTAATTCATGCACACAGTGTACACACTCGAAATGGCAAGGGCACAAGGGTGCACTGCGTTCTTCAGCGGGAGGAACAACGGAAGCCCATGTCAGGGAGGGGTGGTTCTTTAAAAATTTATAAATTGCCAGTGTTGTTTTTCTGTAATTAGTTTTCGTCAGTTTCAACGACAAAATTAAATTTTCCAGTGGAGAGTACACAAACACACACACACACTGTACAAGTGTACAGTCTCCACCAAGCTGAAGACGAGTGTCAAGTGGGAGAGAGAGGGCCCATGAGTATTTGATCGCCCCCAAGTTCTGAACATTCTACAAGTGACTTTAAATAATTAATTTTGATCTATGTGCACCAGCACCAGTTGAGGTGGTCCTAGTTGAGAGTCCTTTTCCCGTATTTTTCCAAGCCGAGCGGAACATCATCAAGGATACGTAATACGTATATATATATGCTATTAATTTTTGCGTTGTCAAGTTTAAGTGTTGCTTATAGTTGGAAATGAGATGAGATTGGTTTGTTTCTCATTTGTCTCGGTAAGTCAATCTTCTTCAAGTTTCACTGCGTGGCTGTGTTAGTGTGTTTGTGGAGTGTTCTTCTTTGAACATTGGCTTTAGTTGCTTAGTTGTAGTTTCTTAACAAACGTCGAAGAAAGCAAAATAATTATTCAACTTACAATTCACTAATTGCATTTTTGTTTGCTGTAGGTGGCGTGAAGGACATGTAGTCCTATTGTTAGGGAGAAGGTTTTGGGATAGTTAGCACGCAGTTCTAGGAGCGAGGACATTCTTTTGTTAATTAAACACGTGTAAGTGTTGGTGTATTGTGTTTCACCTACGCTTCAGTTGAGCTGTTATCTCTTTGAGGGCGCGCACTTTGGGTTGGTGTCAGTGGGCTTCTTTATTCCAAGGAGAGGCTTTTTGGCTGAAAATCTAGCTGTCCTTTGGCTAAAAAATAGTTCATCAAATTTAATCGAAAATGTTAAGCAGACTTGCAATACTTGGATGGAAGGTAACTTAATTTTAGTGACAGCTTTCAGAAAGTTCGATCGACGTGAAAGAAGTTTGTAAGCATTCGCGCTCATGTCGAAAAGAGTGCGAATGTACTCTTCGAGCTGTCGGCTAAGTTGGCTCCGTCCCGTATAATCTTCAACTCTAGGTAACGCGGTAGAGGACGGCCTCATATAAGGTGGAGCCAGTGATGCCAACTAAGGCTTTTTCATGTCTTTTAGGCATTATTTCATTAACTAACACCCTTATTGCGGTTTTCAATTAACAACCGATTGATAGTTGGTAAAATGTATCAATCAATTGATACTTTTGTATTGTGTAACTCAGTTGATAAAGGTTGTGATCATTGTGACTGAAATTGACTGTTGTGAATAAAATACGCTCTTTGACATTTGCTATCGACAATTATTAGTTTGCTGTGGATATTTTTTGTTTAAATTAGAACAGAATTAAATAAAATTCGGTCGTCTTTATTTGTTTTGTTTTCCTTTAAGCTTGTAATTTGTCCCTCTTGATTTCTTTTATTTGGTTTTTTTTGTTTCATATTTTTTCTTTGAATAATATTCAAAATTCTTCATGCTTTTGCTTATATTTTGTTGCTAACTATCTTAGCCCTGTGTAAAATTGTTCAAATCAGTTAAATTAACTAAAAACTTTACATAAAAACCGTACATTTTATTGCAGTCCTGTACAATTTAATTGTATCAATCAGTTTTTTCCAGTTGAAAGAAATTGATACGAAATGACAGAAAAGTCAATGACAATTGACACTCGCAATACCGATTTTTGTATTCACAATCAAAAATTAATAGAAATTGACAATGAATCAACCAATTGACAATCACAATACCGATTTAAGAAATTGGTTGATAAATACCAAATAGCAATTGATAATTGCAATAGGGGTCTAAGGCTTGTTTTTTTCAAAAAGCCATCTTTTTTTTAATTTTTTTCTTTGATTCAACATATACTGATTTTTTTAATGTAGGATTACAAGGACCAAGACGGTCTGATGGACTAAAATTATGTTTGTTTTGTTCAATACTTTGTACCTACTTATGAAACTAAAAAGTCATGAATTTTGTTCCTATTAAGAATTTATTCTGTGATATATAATTTAAGTTATTTTTTGGAATTAAAAATGTTTTTTGTTTATTTCTTCTTGTATATAAAGGGTTTCCCAATAAGAGGTGTTATTGTGAATGACCCGCTATTTCGGTAGCTGTCACTTTTGAAGCTATTATTCTTTGACATTTGACAAGCAGAAACTACGCCATTACTAAAAATGGGTCGATTCAGGACCTCAAAGATAAAATTCGTGAGGCTATCGAGGACATAGGGCAGCAACTTTGCGATTTGGTTATGGAAAATTTCATGAAAAGGATATGGTCCTGAATGCGTGCTCGTGGTGGCCATTTGGCTGATGTTGTTTTGTCATTATTAACGGCATAAATTCCTCTTTATTATGAAATAAGCATCCGATCATTTATCTCAAAAAATTACATTTTTCTTTGAATACCAAAATAACACCTCTTATTGGAAAACCCTATGTTAAATTTTTCATTTATTGTTCCAGTTTACCTAAAAAAAGGTATTTTAGGCATTATTTTATTGAAAAATGCATCTTTTTTCTCAACTTAGGCATTTTTTTTGTCTAAACTTGTTGGCAACGCTGGGTGGAGGTAAGTTTTAAGTGAAAAATAAACAACTGGGGGCAGCTAGCCATAGATCGAGTGTCTGAAGAGGCTTCTTTATGTCCACAGCCTCTAGACAGTGGCGCCAGCTATAGTAAATTAAGGAAATTACTGGGCTCAATAACTCACTAGGTATATGCCCATCGACCTATCTTCTCTCAACCATTCCTTTAGGAGAGTTATATTTCTCCAACTCTTGGAAGGGACCTAAAATCGTATGCCAAACGTCAGAGTTCAAGAGCTTTATACTCTTGAAAGTTTGCAAGACGATTCCCAGAATTGGGACAGCGGCAAAAATTTTCAGGTTCAGTTTCTGCTTTTCCGTGGATTGAGCCTCGCTGTGACTAAGTGGGTAGTGAAAAAAAAATGTTCCCATTCAGCAATCTGACAAGGGAAACTTTCTACCCCCGATGGAACGCTGTCCAACCTTAGGGGGATCTCAAGACCTCCACCCGCTTGCACCATGACAAATATTGCCACTATTGCTATTGCGGGATAATAAAACCATCTGTTCAGCTTGCCACTTTGAAAGAACTGTTGACCAGAAATCCGCCCAGCTTCGAAAACATTTCCAAATAAAAAAAAACCCCACAAAAAAGGTGGTGGCGCCCCGCAAACAAATTCAGGGTCCTGCGGAATTGCGGTTGTAATGTATGCGGCTTCCGCTTTTTATGTTACACTACACCATTTCATGATCAGACTTAATCCATTTTGGCACTCGTTTAAAATTTATTTACACCAGCGGAAGGACGCGAAAGTACAACCGATTTAGCTCTTCTTTTTTTTTATTGATTTAGCAACCGCATCTGGCATGAAATTAAATGCAAATAAGTGGATTATGGCCCATGCCCACTATGGCCCGGGGGTGGTGAGCCTAAATGGTTTTTAAATAACTCCTAAACCACTTGACGACCAGAGTACGAAAATAAATAAATAAGCACGTGTTCGAGAGTGTTGCCGTATATTTAACAGCCTCCTCGTTAATACAGGACTATTAAGGCGCTTTTAATGTTGCCACATTTCCATTTGCAAATTCCACTTGGCGATATAATAATTTTAAACAAAATTCCCCAGCGGGACAATTCAAATATTTATTACTCCAGCCGTCGGTGTCGGCGTCGGTCGTCGTCTGCCTATGCGAAATGGAAATTATTTCTAATTTTTCATTGCGTTATCGCCATTAATTTGACGTGTGTTGCGTGTTTATTTTTATTTTTTTTCATCTTTCATTGTTCGTTGGGAATTTAATTGCATCAGGGGCCTTAGCATCTCCGCAAGAGCACATGTCAACTTACTTAATCGCCTGAGTGGTGGGTGTGGAACATCTCTCGCGTCTAGGGTTCACGTGTCACCACGAGAGACTTGACTGGATTCGTGTGTGTGTGTGTTTTTTTTTGCAGCTCTGGAGTCGCTCTTATTTTCAGGAAATTCAAAGAATAATTGTGTCCTTTTGTATATATATATTTTTCCCCCGTGCTCCGTCTGCGCCGGTTTATGAATGGAGCGGCGGTGGTGTGCGCCTTTTAGAAGTGGAACTATGCCCTGGGGCATGTCGGTGATGACAATTTCAACACAGATAGACCCAGAACAAGTGGAGTGAAATTGTTGTTTTCATCGTTACACAGCTGCTCAGAAGCGTTGGTATTACGAGTACATTTTGCGGCAGTGATTGTGCAGTTGCATCTGCATCCGGGCGAAACTGCTGCAACAAGGGCCTCGACTGTGCGGACACACAATACGGCACCACAAACAACGGTGCCGGTACTTGGTGCAGGGCGCTGACGCTGAGAGGCTTTGAAACGAATGAAGTGCCAGAAACTTAAGCGGGTCGTCACCACAGAATCAACATCCGCTCGCCAACTCGTACACACGCAATTTACATCTAGACAAGTCGACAACATAATTTGAGGATTCTTGTACATAGGTATGTGCAGAAAACACACAAAAAAAAAACAATGAAGCAGGAAAACAAGACCAAAAGGACACCAGCTGCTGTTGCTGGTTTTGTTCCGTAGACCAAGACTCCTTTGTGCTGGTGAATTATTTGTCAATGCTGGATGGGAGCCCTTTGAGAGGCATGTGCAAGATGCGCTGTGCCAAGAAGGACATGTAAGTTGGATGCATATCATATCCGAACATCTCTACCTTCATTGGGATCTTGTTGTATGTTTTTTCCTGTTTGCCTCATTTATTTAGACAGTGAGCATATATTTGTGTGGCGATTAGACACTGCTGCCTGGGTGTTCACACAAGAGATTTGTTTGGCACGTTGGGAAATCTACGTGTTTTGTGTTCTTCGCCAGAGGATGTGGGCGTTCGTTTCTCCAGTCCATCGTGAGGACTTAAACGGAGGAGATAAGAATATACAAGCTGTATTTAATCTGCCAGCCAACATGGCTGCCATCGAAATTGCTTTCGATAAAGTGAATCGAATTAGATGGGATTTGTTTAATTGATTTGCTCGGTGCAATCAAGTGAAGTGCAGTGTAGTTGACCAGAGGGCATGCATGGTTCCACATTTGCCAATTGGATTTGCATTTGATTAGAGTTTGATAAATGATCCGTATTGCTAAGTGAATATCGCTTTTGCAATTGGTGCGCTGCAGGGGGCGCAATTTCTTTGAAGCATGTCCGACGAACAGTGGGGTGCGGACAGTGGGGACTTTGCAAATGCATTTTCCTTGCATGCATCGCACTTGTATGTCGAAGTGACAGTGAGTTGAGTGAGCTTAGACCAAAGTGTTTGTTTGACGTCCTTGCTATGGCGAAGGTCCGAGAGAGTATTGTCACAAAGTTCGTTGTCAATGTTGGGGTTATTCGCACAAGTGTTGTGAAAACACTAGAAATGTCAGATTACAGCAAAAATGTCATATTTTTTAAGAGGAGGTCACAGGACATCTCTAAATAATGCAACACGCATTTTAGAGATATGACTCTGATTTTCTGTTAATTTTGATTTAAGCGCGAAAGAGCTGTCATTCACCCTTATTGCGAAGATCAACTATCAACCGATTGACGTTTGATAGAATTTATCAATTCAAATAAAAATCGGTATTGCGAAAATGAATTGATAAAATATTGTGCTATTGCGAATGCTTTCAAAATAATTCTATTATTGTGAATGGGAATGTGCGTCTGACAGATGTTTTTCTTTCTTTTTTTTTTTGAGGAACGTACAAAAAATTCAGGAAATCAATAAAAAACAAAATATAAAATGACTTTAACTGAACTATATTTTGATTGAGATGAGAAGTTGGATGATCCTGCTATCCTGATAAAATTTATCACTAACATTTATTTAATTCGAAACTCACATTTTGTAGTTATTTCTTTAGGTAGCACGAACTCATCAACTGCAAATTTACGATTGAAAGAAAAACTGACAGCTGACAAGAAAATGGATGAAAATTGTTGTTCGCAATTCCGATTTTTTTCATTCACAATCGATTGTTTTTTTAAATCACAATGTATTGACAGTTGACAGTCACAATACCATTTAATAAAATTGATTGATAAATTTAAATTATTAATTTATAGTTGATCTTCGCAATAAGGGTGAGTGTGTGAAGAAAAAACAGATGGCCCTGCCCGCGTAAAATTAATCGAGATGTAGTGTGGTTGTCGAACCGATTGTGGCGTTATTTCGAAACCGATTTTTATCAAATATGGACAAAAAGGAAGGTGAAGTTCCGTAGGTGAATTCCCGCATGTAGGGTTTCATGACCAGCATGTAGGGTTTCATGACCAGCGATCAAAATAACCAAAACACAGAGTTTGTTGATTTACAACTTTAGCTGACACAAAAGAAATAATACATTGCATATTTATAGGCTAAAGGGTATGTAATTCAATACGACTGTGTTGAAAGAGAATTTATTCCGCCTGGTTCGACTATTACCAGAATGCCAATCTTTGAGCTGTAGCCAAAAGCGATTGTTTTAAGTTCCTAGGTCTATGGCAGCTATACTCAACCTGCGGCCCACCAAGCTTTTTCAACTGACCTGCCTTACACAGTTAAATAATACTAATATACTTATAGAACTAAAGAATCGTTTGGCAAGATTTTTTTATAACAACAAATGAACCACGAAATTTAAATAGCGGTTCTTATGAATAGCTGAGTAAATATATTTATGCCGCGTTGCGGCCCGAGGCACCCCAGCTAAAACGCCATTGCGGCCCCTATTGAAAAAAGGTTGAGTATGGCTGGTCTATGGTCTATATGCATGGACCTACATAGACCGCAGACCTAGCTTCTCGCAATCATGCGTTAGGAGTGAGTTTTTGTTTTTGGGACGAATGAATGTGACCTAAAATCTTATGCCGAGTTCGAATAGCTTATGAGAAGCTTTTCCAAGACAGTTATTCCCTCGGATGTTTGTCAAACGTTCGCGGGAGGTATGACGGAGTTTAATATTTAAAACGTGACAACTTTAACAACGTAAGTGCCGAGATATGCAATTTGAGCTTGTTTTTGTGTACGGCGTGCTTATGTTACCAGTTGGCGTGGAGACTACCGAACACATTTAAATTCGGTCTTAAGACTTAGAAAAGGTCGTCGGCCTACTTTTAGGGGCGTTTCTTGACCGACATGTATTCAGTGATGCCAGATCGTGGGTAATTACCCATTTCGTGGGTATTTTGCCTTTCAAAATGAGCTAAAAGGGCGAATAAGGACGTTTTTTTATCTCTTGGAACAAAAAAAATTGTGTATTTTGTTGTTTTTTAACGTCGGCATGGGCAAAAAGGGGATTTTTGAGTGTTTTGACTTGTATCGTGGGCAATTCAGTCCGAAAAGTTTGGCATCACTGGATTATATATATATGGCCTTGACTGTCCTTAACTAGTTCTTAGTCAAAAGAGAGAAAATACCTTTGGGAGTCAGCAGGTCCTTAAATATTTTAATCAGATTCTTGAGCTGAAGACCAAAATCTAACCCGATCAAATTGATTCAAATAGAAAAGCGGCGCACACAGCTTTTCACGACAGAATGAGCCACCCTAAATGCAGATGAACCTGAATGAGCTTATCCCACTGCCACTGCTCTCAAACCGATTAAGTTTTTGGTCAAAGTTGCCCTTTTGTATAAACTGTATGTAGACCAACCATGCCCATAAGGTCGATTGCTCGATATAAATACAACCCGAATTTATTTACAAACGTATTTGCCCACGTTCCCATATTGGCAATCAATTCCAACGTGTCCTCATCGCTTAGTTCTTTTCTTTTTATATTGTGGCTCTGTATTTGCCTCGAATGCATTCGACGTGCCACAGTGCACCTAGCCCCGGCATTTCCATCTCAATATCCGATCTAATCCCATTTTATTGCAAATACCAGCGCACACAACATCCTTTGCTCCGTTTGAATTTTCAGTATTCCTCTCTTCTTTTTTTTATTTTGTGCACAAAACCTGCATCCTGAATCAATTCGCTGTAATATTTGCACGAAGTTTCATTTAAATGTGCGCATATATTTGCACTCTTCCTATCAGGCTTCGGCGTTGAGGTCTTAACCAGGCGGACATTTATATCCTTTATTCGGTTCTTAAATTTCTGGATTGATCGTGTGTAGATGGGGGTGGAAGAGCGAAGAACCCTTTCTGGTTGAGTTTTGTGCAACGGTGTGGTGTGCTTTTATTTCATCAATATTTACCCACGATCCTGGTACGTCGTTTTGAATTTATAGCCTCTCACACTGCGCCACCGCCTGTTTCGGTTGACAATAAACATAAAAATATAAAGAATCCCTACGACTTGTCTTCGATAACACACTGGCACCATTATGGGCTGTAGCCCTGCTCTAATATCAACCCCCCTCACGGGATGATGGAGGAGTTTTATTTTTCAATATCCTGTTCCGTGTTGCCTCTGGTTAAGACTGAACAAAAGGGAACACGATGCAAACAACAACCGCCCGAATAGACATGATGTATGGCGGCGACAACGACATCATATTCGTGCACTGTGTGTCGACCGCCGTGCGTCGGTCGTCGTCGTCAGTCCCACAGTAAAATAATCAGGACATACATTCAACAGGGCATAACTTACGGTTGCTGGTGAAGTAAATTTACGAAACTCTTCACGTTTTCCAATGTCGATAACACACTCTGTCGTTGTTTAGGTGGCGGCCGACTTCCACATTCCACACTGCTACTGCTGGGTACTGCCCTCCTTCCCTTTCAAGCACTATGTGGGAAAAACTGTGTCGCTGTCGCTGTCGTCGTTGACGTTGGTTCATCTTCACAGAACCAAAGTATATAGCGATGAGTATGGAAGGGTCCACCCACACGCAGCGCGGCTGTTGATATCGTTTTTTATCGATTTTCATTTTCATGTTGTTTGTTCGGTTGTTGTGTAGTCGAATACGAGTATGGAGTATGTGTCCTTTAGATATACTTCTCGCCCGTTCGTGTACACGCCGCCGTGAAGGACAATGAAGTGCGGTTCGGTTCACTTCGGTTATTTTGATGGCTTTTTGCACTGCAAAAAAGCAAAATTTATGGCCACTGTCAATGTGTAATGTGGACTTGATTTTGATTTTACGATTCAATTCGGAACAGATGCGAGTAGGAGCATGTCCTGGTACGGGGGTTGTAAAAGAACGTCAGGCACATGTTAAGAGTTGAACCATTAAATGATTGTCAACCTGATGGCGCGGAGCATTCACAGCACAATCCTAAAAGCGGGGCCTACACTTAAATAGATTGAAGTTTCTGCCATTAAAATCGTGTGGCTAAATTGCTTTTGTTCTGAAACGCCAGTGGATATTTTTGAATGACAGTTGTCGACAGATGGATTGACAACTTTAGAGTTCGTTGGACTTTTCCTTTTAAGCTTTTTACAGCTTTAAGCATCGTGTTCCGTTCTTTAGCGAAATCTTTATTTAGCTTCACTTGGGGGGGTCTTAGCCTGCAAGCATTTTCATCATCCGGAGGTTTGGCTGTCACTGTCAAAATTAAATGCAATTTCTGAGTTTCTAATTCGTAAAAAAACAAAACAAATTTGGTTGGCATATTCTTGTTAAGCAGCAAACACAAAGTGACACTTCCTCTTGTTCAAGGCGGCTAATTCTGTAGACGACATCAACGATGGGGTTCACAGACGGCCGAACTGATCTTCAACTCATCTGACAGACATTTCTCAATCGGCATCACTTTTCGGGTGAGTGATTTGTGACTTGTAATCGTTTGATACGGACATCAGTAGATCTTTCAAGTCTACGTGCATTATGTCGCTTTGACGAGTCAGAATTAAAAAAAGAACGATTCTCGCTGTCCTACAGTTTGTTTGTTTGACAGACGATCTTTGCGACTATGACCTTTTGGTTGCATCCACTCGAAACTGCGTCCTTTTGCAATACTTGCCACACAAGGAATAAAACATTTTTAAACCGTGCGTGACCTTTCAACGTCACTCCAAGTTCCGAAGTCGTGACGTAAATGAGTTCACACACCACCGGGCGGTTTCAAATTGCAAAACGTAGCAGGACATCATCGTGAAAAAGGATTCGCTAATAGACATCCCGCTGTGCACTCTCTTTGTCGATCGATAAAGCAATTAACGCAACAGATGTCCCATTAAAATTGAAATTCTGCCCCCAACCACTCGTAATTAGTTAAACTTATTTTTTAAGTACCTGGCCATGTTGCTGTCAATTTCAGCGCACATCAAAAGCGCGCCATCTGTTCGCTACCTATCCTCGACGTCAACGTCCTTCCCATTCTAGACTTATTAAGTTCTTTATTAAGACAAAGCACGAATTAAGTCTGGCAACACTCTTTTGTAATGTGAAAGAACAAACGAAGGACAACAACAAGTAAAAAAAAGTGGAAATTCCAATTGACAGTCGGTCCTTATATTCATCACCATCACCGCCACCGATGTGGATGGCATCTCCAGCTCCCGCCCAGGCCAATCATTCCCACCTCACCCCCAAGTCTCGAACCCAAGAATCGTGAGCGAAAACGTGAATACAAAGTGTTCCAGCAATATTTTCGAAATGCTGGTTAGAAGAGGATATCGGGAATACACAAACTCCCGCTCCCGCTCCCGCACCTGTGTGTGTGTGTGTGTGCGTACATATTTTATACTGGAAAAATTGGAAAGTTCCCTCCAGCTTCCATCCATTATATAGAACAGGGCCTTCACTTTCAATCTGGGTGTACGGGCACAGCACGGAGTGCTCGTTTACATATAGCTCAGAAACGATTGGGGAAACTTCTCCATATCACGCGAGAAGAGAAAACGCGCACCATCGTCGCTGTGCAAGTCATGCGCAGCCATATCCTTGAAACAGTGTTAATTAACACATTTATAGATTACATCCGAGAGGACCACGTACCACACACTATAACGATAACCAACACCAATGCAATCACCTGACAGCGCCAAATGGATGGAAACACAAGACAAAATGTGTGCAGCATTAAGCCTTAATTTTTCTTTTGCTAAGACTTCTCGCCATGAATATTTCACACCGAAACCAACGGTATGGATGCCTCGATGTTGAAAGATGGAATTCCTTCTCTGGGGCTCGTCAAAGCCGCATGCCATTGAGGTGTTAAGTCTGCCATAAGCCATGCAATTAATGTCGGATAAGGGAGGAGATGGTAGCTGTTTGTGTGTGTGTGTTTCTTTCTCGCTCTGACACTGCGAAGGCTGTTACATGTTACTGCTGCTGGCCTATATATAGGACAAGGCGACACACAATGGAAAAATGTCATCCTAGGTCATCGTCGCAGTTGACATGCTATGACATTGGCAGGGGAAATCTCACCATTTGAATGACAGCTGTGGACATTTTTATATTTAAAAATAATAAAACAAGCCTTTTTGATGACACATCGCCAGAACATGGATATCGGGTTTTGTCCAATTTTAATAGTCCATTGATAATTCATAGGGCTGCTGTGGAACTGACAGCTCAGTTGACAGGAATAGGTACTGCAAATGTCCGTTTGTGCAGAGGGTTGACGGCAAACGAGTGCATTTCACTGTGAAGCTGTGTCAAGTGGTTTCAGTTTACAGACCTTGGCCTAGTGTGGGCGAATAGAGCACTACGATTATGGATAAACTTCGATGGTGTGCCACCGACAGAGGAGAGAAATAAATAAATTTGTAGTACAAGTGACATTTGAAGGATAAAATTATGCTGCGAAGGGTTCACGTTGACCTAATCTGTTTGAGGGGATTTACACGGTAAATATAGCGTATCTGCGAACGCTTGAATATAGGTAAGCATTGTTGCCACAGCATCGTCGGAGTTTAACTTGTCAAATTTATGTAGAATGGTAATCTGACAGTAATACGGTATGAGTCGATCGGATTTGTATCAGAACGTGTTTGTAATGTGACTGAAGATTGATATATACGAAAGGCAATGGATCCTATTAAGCAGTCGCTTAGTGGTTCCAATTTGACAGCCCATCTCTGTGTCAAGGGAAAAGTTTGTTGTTTTAGCGCAGACTGTGTCTTTCGAAATGACAGCAATGCATAAATATTGTGTCAAATGAACAGTGAGCTGAACGCTTGAATCAGTGGGCAATCTTCAGAACGAATGGCCTTTAAGTCGCTTTAGTGCGTTTTGGATACTTCGAAAAAAATTAGATATCGACCAGAAACCAACAGAAAATGTCCCCGACAATCTTTCAAGCAGTTGATAAAAGTTTGACAAAGTGTAACACAAACAAAGTGACAGGCACGTAAAAACGGATAAAAGGATATTCAGAGAGACCGATATAGGAAGACTTTCGAGCATACATAGAAATTTGTTGACGTTAATTCTTAGGTTCGATCGAATCGACAGATTTTCGAATCATATTCTGAGTTTTACATCAAAATGTCATGAGCGCTTTGTTCCAGCGATTTAAGTTGTTCAATCAGCATAATGAACTTAAGCGCTGAAGCAAAATATTGAAGCGCTTCGGCCTACTAAACTTTGACAGGGCAATAAACGATTTTCTGCAAACTTCGGAGGGCGCTTTTCCTTGCATCAAAACATTGTGAGCCCTTTCATTTAATGACAAAGTAAACGCTTTAAGTCGTTCAGTAGAATTTATCAATTTTCAAGCTCTTAAGCGGAGCATTGAAGGGCTTTAATCCAATTTGTTCAATAGAGTCAGTTTCTATTCATAAAATTGTTGCAATCGCTTTTGTGTAATTAACATACAAACGATATATGTCGATCAGTTGAATCTAATTTACCGCCTTGAACTACTGATTTTTTTAACAAACGCAAGACGTCAAGTTGTCAGTAGACTGACATTTTCTAATGAATCAAAATATTGTTATCGCTTTTGTTTTTTTAATAGTAGTAAGCTGTCTGCAATTAATACTTAGACCCTTTTCTGGATTCGGGACCCAAATTTATGAGCGTCCGTACCTCTGGTTGTTTCGTTTATAATCAAACGAAACCTTATTTTGGCACGAAGTATAAAAACTTTATTAGAGATAAAAAATAATTATAATACATATTCACGCTAATTCGAGATTCGATCGAATCGAGTCTTCCTCGAATTTAAAACGCTCACTCGAATGAACTCCTCACATTCTAAGTTTCGAGGGAAAGGAGTTCATTATCGAATGATTTCACTGGATGAACTCGATTTTCGAAATCATCTGTTTAAAGTTTTAGCTGTCAGATTATAAATTTTTTCTCTTCCTTTTATTAAGTAAATATGGCTTTATATGTATTTTTGGAGGAGGAATCGGTCGAATTGAATCGAAAAATACTGCGAGACAAATCGAATTCATTTAATCTGCCGGGCGACATGTAAGTTTGTATTGTTTCGCTTAGAAATCATATAAATTCTTTTTCCAAAATGGATAAATAAATAAATAAATGTATTGCGACTTCCGATTATTATTACAATTAAATTATTTTTTTTTTTTTTTCATACACGAACAAATGTTGGTTCCTAGTTCATAATATGCGTTTTATATACATTTTGTGATAAAAGTAAGCAACATTTCTTTCGATTTATTTAAAAACAATTCAACTTACATTTTTAATACAGCTTTCGGCCACAAATTTCCACTCGAATGAAATTTGACATTTAACCTAATGCAATCGAAACTGAGAATGCGGGGAGAAATGAACAAAAAATGAATCTCTATCAAAATCGAAAGTAGGAATGTCAGTTGGAAGAAATCGAATAACTTGGGATTCGATTCGAATCTCAGAATAGAGGTGATTAGTTACAAAAAAAAAGGGAAGCAACTCACTTTTGGTTTCCCGCCTGGCTGTACCTCAAATGTCAATAAAAATAAAATCTTTTGCGTCTTATTACTTTAGGTACACTAAGAAAGGTGCTGCCAAAAACATTTAATAATTCAATTTGGATAATGAGTGCGTTCAGAAAGAACTTGACAAAAGAGTTTTGAGGCTGTGTTTTTAACAGGCCCTTTAAGTCGATTAGTAAAATCTACACTTGGCACTTGGATAAAATATTGAAGCGCTTTGAACCACTGAACTTGACCAAATAAAACAAGTTATTGAGTAGGCCCCAGGGGGCTTTTTTAAGTAATCAAATTATGACGATCGCTAAGTGCAGTCAGCATTTAAACCATTAAAATGATTCAAGTCATTCGATCAGTAAAATTTACGTAAGCGCTCAAGCGATATATTAAGTTTTACAAGTACTTTACTTGAAGCGCTTTGAACTACTGACCATTGCCAAGATAAGTTTTGTAAGCTGTCAAGCTTAAAATATTCTCTATATGGGGTTATTGGAATAAAAGATTTGTTGTTCGAAATTTGCAAGTCAATTTGTACATTGTATTTTGACGTATTGTTCTTTACAAGATGGACCTATAATTTTCGTACGAGTATAAGCGCCCCTTGCCTTTGCCAAGATGGCAACCTAAACTCTATGACTGGTGAAGGGTAATGTCAGAGATTGCGATAACACTTTTAACCGATCAAAAGTGAAACAAACCACAGACGTACCAAGGCATTTGGTAGACCTAATTCAGCAAAAGACCTAAAGCGTTGGATTACTTTTGTGGGTTTCTTTGATGGGATTACCCGGCTACTTTGATGTGCCACACAACGGTGAATCTTATGAGTCTTAGGTTGCTAAGCATTAAAAATACAACAGCGACAACCCTGTCTAAGGTATATTGGGTATATTGTATTTCAAAATGCAAACATCTCCCACCGCCCACACCTCTGGAAGCAAGTCCACGCCAGACAAAACGTCCCCTCAATGAATTTTTTACTGATTGTGCGTGTGTTTGTGTGTATCCCTTGGCTACCCTCTTCCCAGAGATAAGCTATGCGCAGCAGTCCAATATCTGTTCATTCAATTATTACTTTTCATTGAAATCCCAAAATATCCACACAGAGAGAGAGACAAAGATTTGCGAAAGAGCTTTCCACCGAGAGCTTTCAACCATTTGCCAGTTTCATTATTCAATGAACGAAGCGAAACGAAACAATCAACTCAGAAGGATACACAGCCTTGATGATGAGCAGATAAATAACCACAATACAGTCCCCGCCATCCATTACAGCCCAGCGGCTAAAAGTAGGCAGCACCAACAATGCCAAGCCCAGCCACACATGAATCCGCGTTGTTGATGATGGTGATGATGATCATCATCAAGATGACATGACGTGGATATCCTTTTGTATTGCCGTCATTGCTGCAGAGGAGGCTTACAAATTTCACTAAAAGAAACTATTCTGCTCACTCAATTTGAGTTGCTAAAGCCTTCATCATCTTCATTGTCGCCGGCGGCGACCATACATGGCTCGGGCATGTGTGTACCAATGGCTGTGAGTGTATCATTATTAATGGGATTTATGAAAAGCCGTCTCGTCCCTCGCACTTGCCGCACACTGCCCCACCATTACCCCATTTAACAATTGCAACAGCAACAGGACAGCGACGAAGTGGCACGGGAATGAAGCTGCGAAAAAAGGGAAACATGACTGCTCTTGTTGCTGCTCTTGGTGGTGCCCTTGCTAACTGGCAGCAGAGCAGTTGCATGCCTGAATGTTTTAAACCAGAGGCACGTTGTATAAATATCTCTCTCCAATGAAAGGACCCCTTTTGTACCACTGCTGCTGATGTTGGCTGAAGAGGAGATACGTGTTGCGCTCCTTAAATGAGGATGAGGCGTCGTCGTCGTCAACATCGGTCTGAGGATAAGACGACATAGCTGTGGGAAGGGACTTAAGGTGTATGCATGCACGTCGTCTGTGTGTGTTTGTATACTCTTTTCGAGGACATATCATTGCATCGGAGCAATTTTTCCCATTGAGAAACGGAAAATTGTGAAAAAATGTGATTTTGACGTCTTGAATGCGGAAGCACTTGAATGCCTCAACTGTGCCGAGACTGTGGATGGAGATTGTATCACGTAAATGTTTTGGGTCTCTAAGTGGAACGCTTGAGGGGTTGTTGTCGTCAGCAGTCAGCAGCATGGATACAAGTGTTCTAATATCATTTAAGTGCATTAATGAGATAAACTTTTGTAATATCAACGGAAGTCCTTTGGGTTTTCCAACGACAGAAACTTACAAGTGTAAGTACTTGTACCTTCTTTTGCGTTGCGGTACACTCAATTCGGCTATACAAAGAGCGAATAAATTTGTAAGAGTTTCTGAGTAGTCGTACTGAGTTGGTTTTGAGGAATGTTTGTTCTTTTATTTACGAGATAGATGATCAGTTTGACGTTTGCTGATAGATGAGTTTTTGTGGAGTGTTGCTGCGTAGAGCAATAACGAATTAGCAGTGCAGATAGTTAAGGAAAACTTTTTTCGAAACTCTTATAGAAATTGAAAAAAAAATTTACAATAATGCAAAGTTCGAAAATTTGACACATGTGTTCGAATTCAAAAGAAATCTTTGCTTGTTTCCTTGAGGAAAACCCCGGTAATGAAATTAAAACTGACAGTATTTTTAACAACTCTTACAGAAAGTTCGAAAATACTTCAGCAATGTTCGAAAATGCTGTCCAAAAAAAAATATAGTTCAAAAGAGATCATTGCGAGGGCATGTTGGAGGAAAATGTTTGTCAAAGTTAAAGAAGATTTTGCTTTTACGATTGATGTAACCATTTCAAAACTGATTTAACTATTTTCGAAAAAAAAAAAAAAAACAGCGAGCGGCTGTCACCAATTTAACTTTGAATGAATGCAAAACAGAATTGACTGTTTGTACAGTGCGGCCATTCGATGAATATGTCTGGCGGTCGCTAACTTCGTTTCGAATAAAGAATAATACATACAACCAGCTTTCCTATTAATGGCCACTTGCAGTGATTCAGTGAATGAGTGAGTGAGTTCGAAAATTGGAAATTTGATGACTGGCGATCGCTAATTTCGTTTCGAATAAATAATAATACATACAACCAGCTTTCCCATAAATGGAAACTTGCAGTGAGTCAGTGAATGAGTGAGGGAGTTCGAAAATTCGAAATTTGGTGACTGGCGATCGCTAATTTCGTTTCGAATAAACAATAATACATACAAGCAGCTTTCCTATTAATGGCCACTCGCAGTGAGTGATGGTGATAGTCATCAATTTTATAAGTGAGTTCGAAAATTCCAAATTTGATGAATCCTCCTACTGTTAGATATTGACGTTTTTACGTTTTTTTTTTAGAGGCTTTCGAAATCACCAATGTCTAAGGACAATTAATAAAATGATAAAAATGGGCTATTGGTCATTCCCTCCAGGATATCATTTTGTTCGATGGGTTTGAAATGTATTATAATTTCAAAGCGATTTAAAGTGTCGCGACTGCAAAATATATGCGCCATTGACAGTTTCTTGTCATTTCCATTGAACCCAAACAGCAAATAGCGCACCTCAATTGCAAAATGCTTCTTTTGTTCAAACTCCAAGTTTTGTGTTCACATGCGCATGACTTTTGTAGTAATCGTCAGAATGTCAGTAAGGCAATGACCGCATTCGCCTGTTTTAAAGTAACATTTCTACGCGTTAATGTGACATTAAAACAACCCAGTGTTTAAGGAAAATATTTATCTCACTCGTTGACGCCAATTGGCGGAAAAAGCAAACGAAAATCTGCCGCTTCTTCCGGTACGGACTCCCATGATGAATGCAAGCATTCCTTCCTGTACAAAAGTAATTGACAACTTTTTTTTTTGCAATTTTCACCCGCATGGATGCAGGTATAATAAATAAAAATTATAACGCCCGACAAAAGGAAATTTAACCCAATCACTTATGCACATACGTACAACAACTCGACCCTTAGCACATTAAGTGTACACTGTACACCTTGGTCGGCCGTTCGGCCGCTCCATTGCCCTACCATACGAAGAGGAAGAGCTTATTAATTACGAAAGTACTACCATGAATGTGTGTACACGTGCAATGTCCACTGAAATCACATCATCCATAAATAAGGAAAGCATACAACAACAAAAAAATATATCCAACGAAAAGAAGATCAATATTTATTTATAAATTAATATCTGGGCTTGATTTCTGGGCGGCAACTCTTTAGTATTTTTTATCCGCGAGAATTAATAAATTACAAGTACATATTAAGTGATGTCCTGACTGCAATTACCGAATTCAATTATGCATGTACATTCATGTATGAGTATAAACATCCAATTGACTCTGTCGAGTAGGTGCGCCAACTAGCGATAGTTCTGTGCCCGTGTTTTTGCGAGTGTAATTAATTATCCAGGATTGAACTTTATTTGCTTTCGGCAGAAATGCGTTACAATTTGCATCAACGACTGAATTGTTGTTAAGCAATTTTATCAAATGTAAATTATGTTGGTTTTCGGTTAATGTTTTGCAAGGATACAGTGTGTCGACCGACCGCTCAAATAAAATAATTAATCGTACAAGATTCCGTCGACCAGTTTGATGGAAGCTTTTAAATTCAAGTCAAATAAATGGAAATCTCAAATTAATAGTACATGCACAGGCACACGGAATCGAAATATGAAATTTCAGAAATTGGAATTCCATTTCACATTTCAAATGACAGTTCTTCAAATCTAATTTTAGTTTATCTAATTTGTTTGACAAAGAAACCGCACAAGACAATTTGAAATTTTGTTAAATAAATGATTTTATTTACGTCAAAAACAACTGATTTCGATTTCAGAGCAAAAAGTAATAGATTTCAGTGTTTTCTGCAATAGTTTATCGAAAGTCTTACCTATTTAAGATCAAACCTCGTTTAGTAAAGTTACCGCGAAAAAATGTTTATAAATAATAATTTCACGAAAGCCACGTAAAGGCGGCGCAAATCTTTACGCGATGTTTAACTAAACAACATCAGGCGTGTTTTTTGAGCTTCGATCTCAGCAAAGCAAAGTAAAGTAGAATTTGCAGCACGCGATTACAACAACTACAACTGAGTCTCGAAGTGTCAAGTAGAGCGTAGTTGTTGTAATGAAAATCCTACTTTACTTTACTTTGCTGGGATCGAAGCTCAAAAAAACACGCCTATCGTAAGGGAATCTAATAAACACGACTGACTATCTTTTATTATTTTACAAATTAACAATAACGTTCTTTTTCGTTTCCTGAACCACCACTGCCTTTCCGTTTGCTACTTTTGTTTGACAACTTTCAGTTGATCGTTCCTACTCACTATTAAAACAAATTAAAAAAACCCTTTTTTTTGTTACGTTTGAAAATGTGTTGACAGCTTTACATTTTTAATTTTTAGTAGTAAACACTCTTTCTAGTGAATTAATTCACCCGCTGAATTAGTTGAAAGGTTTGTTCGGTTTGACATGCTTTCAAATTTGGGATGGAAAATCCTCTAAAATCATAATTTCGAAAGTAATGTATGACAAAACTGGGAATATTTCAACTGACATTTTGAATTTTACAAAATTTCGACGAATTTCGTATTATAACACTAACCTTTCGAATTATTATGGATTCAGACAAATTACAAGATCACCACACTGGACATGGTCTCTCCTATAAAATTCCTTCGATGAAAAGTGCAACGTGGATGGGTTGCTTAATAGGTATGAGTTTAGTTTGAAGTGCAAGGCTACCCCGCACATGGAACAAAATTCGCTTATGAGCTAAAATCAAAGGATATGTGGACGAATATACATATATTTCGAATAAAGGACAGTCTTGAGAAATATTGAATATAATTTCGATTTGACGCAGCATTCGAACGTGCCTCATCATATTCGTAGTACGTTGGTGGAGAATTGAGCCGAAATATGGTCACATTGGGTAAAGACGTATAACAATACGTGCGATCAGAGTTTAGAGAGATAAGTTGCAGTAAGGCTGGGCTATCCATGTAGACAGCTACAATTTGACTACAATTTTAATTGAAGTGGAAAATGTGAGTCAAAGAGTAATAATTCGGAAATTTTATTACATGCATTGTAAGATTTGCTGAAACCATTTATAAAACGAAATCCCAAATCGCGTCATCCGTGAACGAGTCATAACACTATCGGAGCTCGGATTTTGAATCGAATGTAAAATAAACATCATTTTGAGAAGGTTTGGGTCCAAAAGTACAATCTGTCTATTGGACCGCAGAACTTGTAAAATAAATCTCACACGATTTCGTGAGCTGGATTTTCAAAAGTTAAAGTTAGAAAGGATATTTCATAAGATTAATAAAAAATAAATAAAACTCTCACTCACCTTCAATTATCACAAGAAAGATTAACGCAACAATCAGGAGAATATGCATTTCCATGTCCTTGGTTGTTTGTCCCGGCGATGTGATACGCCTCTCCCAGTTGATCTTAATAAGTTTTCCGTATGAACACTCGTCCTACCAATGGTATTTCACGTCCAGGATGTTATGTCCTCCACAGTTCGCTGCTGGAATTCATTCGTTTCGTCGTTTCTCAATGAATAATTTTTGATTTTAATTTTAATCTGTCTCTCGCCTGATTGCTTTCGAATACTTGTTGTCTTTTTTTCTTTTTTATTCTTTTTTAGGTACAGTGGTTATTTGCGTTATATATTTTGCGAATTTCAATTAAATATTGTCGAAGGTATAAGCATTTAATTTTAAAATTCTTGATTCCAATAAATTAATCTAATATTGGGCACAATTAAATTTAAATTATATAAAATTAAAACACTATAACAACGTCTTATGATTTTATGATTTATTTGACTAGGTTTAGTTTTTTTATTTGGCGTGGTTCATATGTACGAGCATATGTGCGTATTTCGTTAGCGATATATTGAAACAAAAAAAAAATCGAGACCACGAGTTAATATCAATTGGTATGTTGATTGTTTTTTTTTTTTTATTAAAAATTGTTCGCTATAACATCATCATTGAGACTTTGAATGGGTTTCACTTAAAAGCCAAATCTAAAATGAATGAGAAATATAGAAAAAGAAATGAAAACGAGAACATAGTGTTGAATAAATGAAGGGATTTATTTACATGATTATAAACAGAGTAGAGATACACCACCGCTTGCTTGGGATTTTTTTTTAATGGTAAAAACAGCGGTCAATCTTTATATAGAAATGTTTAAATGAGAATAAATAAACTTTTGACTTTGATGTAAAATGGTACGGCCTTACAACTTTTACTGTAAGGAATTGTGAAGAGGCGAGGAAAGCCCTACAACCCTGACCTAAAAAAAAGTATTAAGGAAACCATTTAAAACGCTGTTTTGCGTGGGTGAGGAAAATAATTTCCGTTGAGAAAATAGTTGCTGGAAAATGTATACTAACTAAAAGAAAAACTCTTTTAAATAGGGCGGGCTTTAAAAACGCAACCGCTTCACTAACTTGTTTTGCTTCGCCCGATTCGTTAAAATAACTACTTCGTTAAGTCGAAAAATGAGAAAATGGGCACATACAAAAATCTAGTTTAGATTGACGTATGCCCCACTTTTCCCACGTCAGTCACATATGCGAACTGTCAACGAGTACTCAGTCATAAAATTCTTGACTATTATGTCGGCTACCCCTCCATAAACGTCAACTGAAAGAGCTGTTCAGGTGAACGATCTAGGCCAACCAAAACTGAAACACATCAAGTCAGACAGCTGTCAGACTTACTAAACTAAATACTTGAACGTCCCAAACGTTTTGGTTGTCAGTTGTAACGTGTCCATTGGATTTTAATTTCACTAGCGTACTGTGGTTGAACTGTCACGCAATAGGAACATATCTTTCATTTGACACGTTACTTTATTTCTTGAGCTTGCATGGTTGGGTGTGAGCACCGCTAATGAATATATAAGAAAATAACCAATAGCAATACGAAAACTAAGTTTTCAAATAGAAGTTCCGACAGCTTTTGGAGACTGCTTTGAATGAAATCCGATAGGTGGCGTTGCTATTTTAAAAATCTTTATTGACCTAAATAAATTCTGGGAATAACAAATGCCAATACTAAGTTTTCAAATAGAAGTGCCGACAGTTTTTGGAGACTGCTTTGAATGAAATCCGATAGGTGGCGTTGCTATTTAAAAAATCTTTATTGAATTTAACACTTTTGACTTATTATTATTTTCTGCTGTTATCGAGACAAGTTATTTAACTAACTTGTTGGAAATATAAAAATATCTAGCATTTCAACATATTTTCCAAACAAACAATTTGGTTGGAACGATAACACTAACCACACTAATTCATAATGAGCTCCCTTCAGCGAGAAATGTTTTTCCAAAAGCGAATACATATGGAAAACTGACTGCAGGAATTCAAATGAATTCGAATTCGAACAGATTACAGATATTTAATGTTGTTCTGTCAATTATTAGAGTTTTGAAATTATAACCTACCAACGTTGTACGAAAAAGGTTGAAATAAAGCTGCCTTTTAAATTAAAAATACATTCCAAACAGCGGTGAAATGTCCTTAAAATAAATATCCAGATCAAAGGATTAATTCTGAGTTGTTATTTAAGCAATTTCAACTGAGTCACATAAATATTTCAAATAAATATTAGGCTCAATAGGTTTATAGCGCTTTTCACTGGGGTTTTTGTAAGATTCTTTTTTTTTGACGAATGAAAGGGATCTAAAATTTGTTTCCTTGAGAAGCTTTTTCCGGTCGTTAATCCCCTCGGATATTTGTTACGGAATGTGGTGAAGTGGGAAGAAACCTCAAGATGTAATTGAAACCTACCCCGAGCCACTGAGTAGGAGCTTCAAATAATGCGAGGCTATCCAAGCTGAATGCAAACATGCAAAGTTTTTGTTTATAAATAGTTGTTGCTGTTATCTCAACAACAAATTTAAACAACTTTTAGAGATTAAGCTGTGTATTTTTGTTGCATATTTCGATTTCAAGCTTATCGCTCGCTTTCTTTTTTCTTTTCCAACAGCGGTTTTCAAACCAACAACTGTGGACAAACGTCCATACACGGAGTTCCTATGGCCTGCACAATTTTTCCCTAAATGCTCTCAAAATTCTGAGCCAACTACAAAAGTCCTAAACATGATTACTGCACCAAAAGACGCAAACGCCTCTCCATTCGACCAACTTAACTCATCCAATTCACATACCCGCAGATGGTTAGGTCCATTTTCTTTTATGCGACAAGTCATTCCTACTGACAATATAATTCACAACCAGTTCCGATCAAATTGACCTATCAATAACAAAATACAGCAAAGAAATATCCCACAAATAAATCCACGCTCAAGCACATGTGGCTCACATTTAGTTACACTTTACCATAAGTTTACGACTCAAATAAAATTGGAGTAAAATCAAATCTCATTTCCCATGTACTCGTACTCGTAGTCGTAGTTCTAGTCGTACATGTGCGGCCTGCAGTAAAATAGAAACTATTCTCTAGGTCGATAAAAAGAATTTAATAACATCCCCGCAAAGTGGTGGTGTACTATTTTATTTTATATATTTTCCATCAATATTTATTTTTTGTTGTACAAGGACATTATAATTTCAATGCTTTCGCTCACTATTCAAAGAGAAGCGCTTTTCACTTTTCATTTTGGCTTTTTGTGCATTTTATGATTTATGGGAGGCATCTTTATAAATTGGTCGACCGATCATCATTGTGTGTGGCAGTTTCTGCTCTACTAAAGTTGCAATTTCAAAAGAAATGTTTCCGCGTATATTTTCGATCAAAAAGAAAAACCATCTCTATTGAAATTTGACCTTTTTTTGTGTGCCACAATATTGGCTATATACATGGTGAACAAGAAAACTTCTGCAATAATATAAGAGTCCCACCACCTACCCAATCGATATGTCGATGCATTCATCGCAAAACCATATTGGAGCAGGACGACAGAGTGTTCCATCAAATCGACGTCAAAACGATGAATTTTCCCCGGAAATAGCGTCGTCGTCGGATCAAATCAATTTTAATTAGATGTGCGCAAAATGCAAAAAATTTAATTAGTACCTATGTGAGTCGTGTGGAGCGGCGGGAAGGACTACATCGTGTAAAAGATGTGAGTGACATTTGTCTTTTGCTGTTGTCTTCCTAAAATCCGGGCACATCATTTAAATGGGTGAACCCTTTTCCGAATGACTGATTTTGCGATAAAAATCCTTTTGTACGCGTATTTCGTGGGGAATTTCTAATGCTCATTAGCGTCTGATTAAAAACAAATAGGGAACACCTTTCAAATGCACACCCACAACACAAGGGACGGCAAACAGCAGCCGTAAACTTTGGCTGGTGATTGTACATAAAAGAGATTGGGAGGTTAAAAAGCGAAACGCAATCCTTAGAGATGCCTGTCGGCAGGCGGTCCCTTTATTGCGAAATGCAGATGGAACTGGGTATAGAGGGGGCATGGTACACCCAATTGATTTGGCAAAAGTCACGCGTGTGGATAAACATCGTCAGACTGTCACAGCGGAGATGACATAAATGCCAACGCTTATAAACACCGCACGTTTAGTTACGAGTGGTGATTAATCACGTTGTAGAAAACGGATCAAATGGAGATTTTCTTAAGCAATCTGACAGCTGAAAGGATTTTTTTTTGTCGTTGGGGGGTTTTTGAGCTGATTTCAAGTGCTGGTTTGAAGTCGAAAAACTACTAATGTCAAAAAAAACGAAACCTAAACCGAGGGAGAACTAAAAATCCACTGCGCAAAACTTCTCTTTCTGCCTAGTTTGTGGATAAACCAATCAATGGGGAACAAATAAGTAGAATAACTACATAACAAACAAACACTTTTGGATATGATTTGCTCAGCAGATCCGCTTGTAAAAAGGGTTTAATGTTTTGAAAAGCTGTTTGAATTCTTTTGAATTTATTGGGAAATTTTAAAATTACTTGCAGTCTTTTATAAAACTTATAGACAAGCTTAAAAAAGTAGGACAACGTAATTCAATGATTCACGTAAAAATAAAGCTCCACTTTCGCGGAATTTTATTGATTCCACATTTGAAACAAAAGCAAATTATGTCACCTTCTGCACGTTCAGGTATGAAGCGATTCGGGAGCAGATTCTACGAAGATTATTTTTATTTAAAGACAGCTTTTCTTAATAGTTAAGTTCTAGTGCTTCTCTCGAATTTAAAAACTCACAATGGCGATATTTCCCATATTTTATGACCAATTGTGATCTATTTTAAACGAATACTAGTAGAGCCCAGTTTGTCTCAGAGAACCGGGAATAGTCAGCGGCAACTCTAGAGAACACATGACATACACTGACGCCGAAAGTTTAACTAAAACTGTCCGTCAGAACCTTTTCTTTTATTATCCCTGACAAACAGGACAACTCCCTTGAGAAATCTCCTCAACTCCCTTCCAATGCGAAAATCTATTCACAATTTTCCCCCCACATTCCTCCCATTGAATCTTACATTTGCTATGCATGGATACACTGGGAAAAAAAATCAGGAGGAAACTGTTTCCTATACACGACATAAATCTTTCATTATACCGCCTTGAACATCCGGCACCTTTTCACATTTTCACATTTTCACCTTATGGAGCCAAAAATTTGAAATGCTCCCCAGCAATCCCCGATGCTATCGACCCAAGGAACACGCCTGGCTTCCTGTGACGAAAAACAAAATACATCTACACAAAAACAAACTGTTCTAGATTTTATCAAGGGACTTCTTTTCCAAAAACAACAAAAAAAAAAAGAAAGAAAGCAAATCGCTCTGCACCATAACTATTCATTGGCTTCTCCGTGCCACTCATCTAAATAAGTAATTCTGGCTCACAACAAAGAGGATATTTCTCAAAAACTATCATAAAGTCCATCGATGCAGATGCAGTAGCACAATTCATCTGTGCCGAATCGCCAACCCGTTTAAGCGGCTCCTCTGATGCTTAACCGCCTGAATCTGGATATCTTTTGAAAATTTAATTAAATCCAATTGAAGAGGCGGCTGCTTCAAATCCATCCCAGTCTATGTATGCAAATGTCCCCTTTTCCTACTGTCATTTCAAAGTTGCAGTAACCTAACCTCATTCCTTCTGTTTCTAACGATCCAACTAACAGATATACCAGTTAGGAAAACAGAAGTTAAAAAAAAAACCAAAGCAATAACCTCCCGCAACAAAGGACAAGAAATTTCTCTCTTCTGTGCAACAGAAACAGCAGCACACACAAATCGTTCATTCCAAGCAAGAGCAATTATTTTTTCTTATCCCTACATCGTCGTCCTGCCCCAGATACAAGAGAACTTATTCCAAAATGATTCTGCTGCTGCTGCTGCTGGCTAAGAAAGCCTCATCATCCCTTATGCAGAAAAACAATCTGGAATAATAATAGAAAAAGTCCTTTTTTCTGATTTTCGATATATCCCTGTCCAACAAGAAGAGCCCCACAACGTGTGCACAGTGTACAGTGTACAGTGTACACAGCCAACCAGTGTTTAATAGCAGCAGTCTCCAGAACCAATACACACTCAATGATACGACCGACCATGTCCTTGCCCATATAAATTACCATGTTGTGGGCTTCTGCCCCCCATTTGCCACACAGTAAATTTGAGCGGATCTCTCTCTCCCTCTCTTTGAGAGCCATACATTGAAAATACTATGCCAATAGATGTAGCCACTGGAAAACGGGGTAGGGATAGAAGGAAAAAAAATATATCAACAACATAAACACACACAACAAGTCCTCGATGGAGTATGGATAATGGAAGGGAAAACAAAAAAGCACAGCAAAGGACACATAGTTTAACTATGCAAAAAAATGTAAACAAATGAAGGACCATTTTTAAATACAATGGACATTTTTTCTTATTTACAATCTATTGGGGAGATGGGGCTTGCATTTGTTTAAATTTTCTATTCGTTATTGTAAATTAGCACAATAGTGGCAAGCAGTTTAGTCAAAGTGATTTTCCTTTGTTTGTGTTTATTGCATGCTTCTTTCTTTGAGTGGTGTGTCATTACAGTGGTTGGAGAACTTATTCGTACGGGTAATTGAAAAGTCTCCCTTTATCCTATAGAATCAATTGGTATTTGCTTACGAAAATTGTGTGCCGTCGTGTAATTCAGGGGGGACAATGGAGATTTGGATTGAATGCCCTAGGCGAATGAACTTGGGTTACGACCTTTGTGATCTTATTTGAACGTCAGTTTTTAAACGATTGATGCTGACGTTTATAATGAGGTAAGAGGTGAGTATCAACTGAAGTCGTATCGCAGAGTGGGAAATGGGAATAGTCTGCGCAGACGAGATTGTTAAATTCGAGGTGGTTTAAGTGGAATGCGCACGTTTAAAAAAAATCAACACATTTAAAGTTTTACTGTCGTTTTGAGCCAATGATGACTTTCGCGTGCATTCATCAGAACCAAGCACTCGAAATATGTCAAACTCAACGAATTGAGGAAAAAAAACATTCAGAGAGCTGGGGGTCAATTCTCGTTCGGTGAAAGAGTGAATCGAATAAATCGTTTTCACATTCGCTTTCACACATTGCTTTCATTTTTTTTCGATTCACTTGGGTACTAAAAAGCGATTCTCGTTCAATAAGTGAAACTATTGTGGTGAGTTTAATATCGCACACTGTTGTAGGATATCAGGTTCTCAATTTGCAATCTTTCACTAAAAACATTCACTAACAAATGAGGATGTGAAAAAAATTATACAAGTTAACATTTTTTTAAATTTGATTTTACTAATTTCCTAGAACGAGAATCGAAATTGCGGTGAAAGAGTGAAAACATTTTCGTTTCACTTTTTCACAGAACGAGAATTGACCCCCTGAACTTAAAAGCAGGTATTTAGAGTCAGTTTTAGTAAAATTTCCTCATCAAATGTATTTTTTAAACTATGATTCGCAAAAATTAAAATATTGTCCGATCTGACGGATTTTTCAGTTAAAAAGGTCACTGGAATGTGAAAAGTGCAGTGGTTGTGTTTTCGACAGGAAAAGAAATTATGATTAAACATCAACAACTGGAAGACCTACGTCCGAACGTTCCCAAGACAAGGTTAGTCACTTTGAGGCAGTCTTCTTGCATTATTCTCCATCAAAAATTGAATCAAGTCAACAATTGACAGGGACCGAGGCTAAGAGCCCAAAAGACGGTTGTTATTAGCTTGGACATTGCTTTGGAAAAACAGCTTGGCGGTAAAACCTTTTTTTTTGGGCGATTGAATTTAACCAAGATGGTTAAAGTCAAGTGCTCCACGAAGTAGCAGTACGCTTGAGTTACTGAAAAACCGATTTTTTTGAAGATCACTCTTTTGTTAAATTCAGCTGTGTATTTAAGGATTTAAATAAATTTTTCCTCCGCTTTAAGGATTGATGTTTCTAACACAATTAAACAACTCAAGTTTAAATGCACTTGGGTAATATTTTTGACCCACCCTGTAGAGTCGAAATGGCCATAATTGCATGAAGTCAGTAACGAGTTGAAAGGCTCGCTAATAAAATGCAGTAAAACTCAGCGCACCCAAATAGTATATCCTGATATATATTTTAAACGTGGATAATAAAAAATAAAAAGAACTTTCCAACCCTTCCTGGCAACACTGTCCCCAAAAACCATTATCAAAGACAACAAAACACAGTTCACGTCAGCAAATACACCCCACCTGTGTTGCATGCATTTCGCCAACCACTGTAATTTCGTTTAAACACACATATTATTTACAACTATTTAATTTAATGAATTTTTTAGTTTCAATACCGTTATTTGTTTGAGGTTAACTTTTCCATTTGATGTGAAATGTTGATCATTTAATGTGCATTTGTTTTCCATAGCTTTTTCAAATGAGTATCGTTGACATGAATCTCTTTTTTGTTTAGTGAATATTATTTTGTTGTTTATTGTTTATTTACAAAAAGAAAACTTCTAACTACTTAGCTTAGAAAGGCAGTTATTTGAACAAAATGAACAAAAAATTGTGTAAACAAATAGAAATGAAACAGCATTACAAGGCCAACCAGAAGAATCCGATTTAACTGAGAAAATTTTACCAACTGTCATTGAAAGGTGGATTTTGTTAATTGCTTCAGCTTATTTGTCATTATATTTAAATCAGTTGTAGAAAGATTTTTAGTTTAAAGAAGAAACGTGCAATTTGCAAAGTAAAACAGAAAATGCAGGGTTGTTTCTTTTTCAATTGGAAAAAAAGAAATAATAATTAAAACTTTGAAATTGTTTAACTAAGTAGTTTGCTTGATGTTTTTATATTTTTTGTTATATATTTATTAGTTTGGTTGTTATTTTTTCTTCTTCGTATTTAGCATTTTGTTAAGTTTTTTTTTTTTTTTGTTTGTTTGTTTGTTTTTGTGCCTTCCGATGTGTGGAGATTAGGTTGGTTGATTATTTTATTTATTTATTTTTTAGGTTACATTTTGTACACTTTATTTATCAGCGCATTTTTGTTCAAGTTCGATTTTTCTTTGATTGACTCTTGGAGTTGGAATTCTCCTCTTTTTTAATTTGTGTTAGTGTGTGTGGTTATTTTTTAGAGCAGTTTAATTATTGAAGTTGCTAGATTTTACAAGAATAATATAGAAAGTTAAAAGATAAATTTCAAAGCATGATTCAAAATAACAATCAGTGAGAGAGCAACAAATTTAAAATTCTTCTGTTGAATAAAATCGATTACATTCCTTCTCTGTGTATATATCAAAGAGTGATGTATCTACGTACATTATGTATCTATATATACAGTGGCCTTATCATATTTTTTTATTTATTTAGTACATGAATTCGGAATTATGTTTGGTCTCTCTTGGAGTTGATTTAATTAGCGAAAAATATTTAAAAAAAAGAAATGATTACAATAAATTCGACATAATGTGTGTCTGTGTGAATAGGGCAACAAAATGATTTCCTTTCTTGTATTTGGCAGGTGAGTTAGGACTTTGTGTGGTTTTTTTTCCCGAACAAGATTGGAATGTGAAAATGTACATGAAGGAGATATACACACACGCAATGGAATTGAAATGGAAATTTGCCTTATCAGGAGGTTTTTCGTATTTTCTGCCTGAATCTGTGAATCTGTTCAAGAAAGTGATTTTCTTTGAATTTTCCCGTTGAAAACACTTTATAGTTTGAAAGCACACTCAGAAGATACACTTTTTTCAGTCGGAAACCATGGACCATCCGTCGATATCAACAATTGCCTTTAGTTCAAGGATTCACTTTACACTTTTGCAGAGAAGAACGTACGATACTCGATTTCAACGCATTTAAACACTCAATATGTTTTTGTCAGGGTATACCACCACCAAGTGGAATGTGTTTAATTTTGTTCAGCACTTGCATCGGGAACGCAAAATTCGAACGAAAAGATATGGGATACACTTTTTCTCCTCTCGATTGATAATGGGGTATCCTTTTTTGTGTGTTGCGAGTTTGTTTTTCGGACTGATTTAAACGGAAACAGAAGGAATATAATGTTCGTTTTGGAATAGAGTATAATTACTTCAAGGATAACGCGCAAACAGGGACACAGTTAGCTAAGAACAAAGAACACAGTATGCGAAGAACGAAGGGAAAACAGACGACTTTCGAAGGTGAATTTAATATTTTCTCATTTTGCGCAAAAGTTTTTAGTTTTTTTTTTTTTTTAATTCCTCTGGAGTGTTCTTTTTATGGTGAGGATTGTGTTTTTTGTTTTAATTAAAATAAATTTAATTTTAACCACTCCGAGCAACTCCGCGAACAAACGGTATGTGTGTCCTTTCTCTGCGTACCCTTGCAACTTATTGAGCAAAAACTTATTGCTGACAGCTTTTTGGCCATGGACCATCGGTATAGTGGGAATGGAAAATATCTCTTCGGTCGTCGGCTGTGGTGCTGGCTGCTGCTCCTGTTTACTGTGTGTGTAAAATTGAATTGGAAATGTGAGTATCCACGCAAAGCTTGCGCAGCAACTTCCTTTTTTGAATGGGAATCCCAGCCACCCCATTCGTATCGCATTTCGCATCCCATCCATCCGTTTAGTGGTACCTACTACAGATACTTCGTTAAAAACTTTTTTCGCTCTTTCTCGCTCTCTCGCTCGTTTTCCCTTCATATATGTAGGTGCCTACTTACACATGTACGATCTCTCATCTGCCTGTATGAGTGTGATTAGATGCCAAGGATGCTAAAGGATACTGCAAGTAAAGTTGGAGGAACTTTGCCATTTCTTCTTCTTCTGTTCGACATTGAAAAAAAGACGAGGAAAAAAAACAAGCAAAGCTCTCCACACTCCAAATTAAATTTTGTATTGTGTTCTGGTGGTGTTGTACTACATATACTTGGAGAAAGTTTAGCGCACAGTACCTTGGAAAAAGGATTCGCCATTCACCATGTTGGTGGATGGTATATCCTTTTTTAAATTTGTGTTTTTCTCACGTTCTCTGGGCCATGTGTGCGTGGGAATATTTAGTCCTTGTTCTTTCTTTTGTTCTGTTTTTGCTTCTCCTCTTGATATGTAAATAATAATTTCACTTTAGTACTTGTGAAGAATGTCCTCTCTGCTGGGTAATGAGTGTTGAAAGGCAGAACATTCATTATTGCTGGTTACTGATAATGACACAAAGCGTCTACAGAGAAAGTGTAAAGCACTTTAAGGACCTCTGTATTGCTGATTGAATAAATCGAACTTAAATTGCTTGCAAAGTCGTCCGATTCAGTGAAATGGGCGCCGATAGGGAAGGTGTTTTATTAGTTTGTGGTAGGATTTCCGTGCCGGAGATGTTAGCCTAGAGCAACAGGAAATTTTGTGGGGACGAAAGCGATTTACCCCAACATTTTCGCACTAAACACGACTATTATCCGAGGTGGTAGTAAAAAAAAAAAAACCAACAACAAAAAGAACTCCCACTGAAAGATAAACTAAAAAGAAGCTAACCAAAAAAAGAAAAAAAAAACAGTAGAAACAAAATAAAGTGACGCTTTTGTCTTCTCCAAAGCGGCGATACACGCCTTCAGGGATGGACTTTAATATAGCATCTATCAGAGTTAGTCCGGATGCCGCATACTGTTGAGTGTCAATGAATAACTTATGTGGTGAGGGTGATAGATGTTTACATTTTACACATTTTACAATGTCCCTTCACAGCGAACAAAGAAACAATAAACAGAACAGAAAAAAAAAGCTGAAAGGATGAGGACGACGAGGCGGAATAATTGCGTCGGGACGACTTTAAAAATAGTAATAAAAAAAAATATAACAAGTATACGTCTAGTGGCCCACACAGATGTTGTTTTTTTTTATAGCTCTGCTGCCATTTGCCCGTTAGTGTTGATATTGATTGGAAAATTTATTGGCTTTCGTAAAAAAGTGGCAATAAGATGAGAATCGGATGGAGGAGGACTACTACATTTGAATCGGCGAGTTAAAGGGCAATAACCTGGATCGTGTGACATGCATCGTGTCGGGGAGAAAATGCAATATGCACAGCCGATTGATTTGCATATCACACCTGGGGTGTATATAACACTTTGGGTGTGATATTCAAACAGTTAGTGTTACATTTAAACGCACTAAATTGAACGTGCTCTGCTTATTTGCCTTCTTCGGCGGCTATGCAGTTCGGGGTGAACTAAGGCCTCGACTAAGAAAAATCCCGGTCCCAAGTTAGCTACCTCCAGTTGCGCACTCTGAGTGGGTTGAACTGCCCTTCTAATTGTGGCGCACCACTTCAGTCGAACGGCCTTACTCTACTGCCTTGTCCGACTGGGTTAAACTTGGGCTGAATCATTTGTGTCCGCTCTACATGTCCGAGCCATCTTAGACGACCGATCGTCAAAACCAAGTCGATGTTGCTTTAGTACTTGTATAGTTCGATGCTAGATCTTTACTCCCAATGCCCGCCAACGTTCTCTGTGTCCTCTGGCTACTTCAGGTGTGTTAAGGGGCCCAACGTCGATTTTCTTTCTTTTAGAATTGTAGAAATGATCGACTCAAGTCCCTTTTGAACAATGTTTCCCAAACCTCGATCATCTCCAGTGTGGCTATGTTTACAACTTACAAAAAGAAAAACAGTCAATTGGACTCACCTAATGAAAATCTCTTCAAACTAAATTGATTGCATGTGTTTGTTTTGGTCGCACAAAATAATTAACCCAGGACATTAATCCTTTCCATTTGCTCCCCCCCTAACCATATGCTTGTATTATTGATTTTAGCTTCGAAATCGAATTTAGATAGTTTGGTGCTGCAAAACTGCATAATTCTGTTTAAACTAGGCCACAGATTTTGGTTATATCAAATTGAACAAACCGGGAGTATCATATTTTATTTGCAACCCGAATGCTGGATGCGGTAAATCTATTTATCGCTGCATGATGATTGATTGAAGGAGATTTCAAAAAATAATGCCGATTAATGTGCATGGATATAATTTCAGGGGATTAGATTGAATACAGATTACGTATTCAAAGACACGGGGTAGGAAAGAGCTCTGTAAATATTTAACGAGGTTGCAACTTTGAAAGTATGTTTCTTGTTATATCAACGAGTAATCCATGCGTTTCACATGTTTCACATCAACAATGACTTTGTTTCCCGTCCCGTGAATGTGTGATTGCCATTTCTTAGGAATCTTTTTTTAGGATTCTTTAATTTGGTTTGCCAAACACACAACGCAAAAACGTTCGGATTTTTGTCGAATGGCATGGGCATGATATACGATTGTGTACCCTTCAATGGCGGACCTAAAACATGTTTGGTTAAGGCTCAGGTTTGTCCAGAATGGAGAGGCATTAAAATGCAAGATAATGTACACATCCACCATTCTTCAATAGAGCTATCCAGTCTTTTGTTATTTTTGCATTGTTCTATCGAACTTGATTTACTTAAATGGCATTACAACTCGTATTGAACCAGGGCCCCAACAAAACAACTAAATTCGTTCTAGCTGTTGGCATATGAACCCTTAAACAGCTACCTGGCTGTCTGGTCGATTATAGACTTCTCTTCTACCGGGCTATAGTTGGGTAAGTGAGAAAAAATCGTCGCATCCGTACCTTCAGATACTTTAAATCCACCTATGCACACCTATATTCAACTGAGGATTGACCGTTCTCCCAAGTCGATCATACTCATTTCGCACTTTACCTTAGGTATGACTCTGGAAGACTTGTTTAAGCCGACAACAGAGTTTGCAGTCTTATCTAACCAGGAATACATTGGGGCATGTTTATGACTAAACAAATAACGCTCAATCTATCTTTGCATTCATATATGTAATATCAAATAAGAAATTTTAACAATGTGGGTACTCACGAATGATGTAGGTAAGCAAAGATGATGATTATACAACTTGATGAAGTGTTAAACTGAAAACATGACATAACCTTAGAAACTTGAGTACGTGATTTTTATTCTATCCTCTTCAAGCTTGCAAGGCAGCTGTAATCTGGAAGTAACAAAACACGGTAACACCTTAATTCATGATGTTTTCAAACAGCAACATTTTTAATTCACCTATTTATTTACGATTACACTAACAATTTGAAATAAAAAGTTATCTTACACTTTGGCGATTTCAACAAATCGCTCCCGTTTATACTGATCTTCGTATCCACTTAAATACTTTAATTTCCCTTCGTACTGTGTGTCGATAATTGTATGAACAAGGGGTGGATGTGAACTGCCCAATTCCATCCACAACTTGCCACCAGGTACCAAATGCTCACTAGCCACGTCACAAACACTTCTGGCGATTCTCAATCCATCATGGCCGCCAAGCAATGCATTCGCATTTTCATATCTGCATGGGGAAAAATTACCGTAAAAAAAGATAGGCTTTTCCTATTCGCCCGCCGTTCGGAACACGGCTACGTAACGAAATATCAAAGTTAAAATATAGTGTCACAAATAAAGTAGAGGAATGTGGCCCGCTTCGCTTGTGAAAACGATTCTAAACTTCATTATTTCATTTTGGGGCATTATCATGAACGTTTTATGGCAACAACTTATATATTTCTTAAAACATAATTTTTAATGAAAATGTTATTACGTTACGTAGATTACGTTGTCGTGTCCTAAAGCGAGTGAGAATTATTATGAGAACTTGTCCCAACTTACACTTTGACCTCCGGCTCGAGGAGAGAAAATTCTTTGTCCATCACATACGGTGGATTCGAGATGACAATATCAAATTTAGAATTCTTCAATGCTTCAGGTACTAGCGCTTCCTTCGTTGTAGTGTGATGGTACACTGTAAATCGATCATCAAGATTTAGTAACTTGGCGTTTTCCATTGCCAGTTTCGTGGCAATTCCGCTACGTTCGAGTGCAACACTGGTTGCATTTTTCATTCGATGTAGAATTGCCAAAGACATTGCACCACAACCACAACCAACTTCGAGCAAATTGAATGGCTTGTTAGGATCGAACTTCTCCAGCAGCAATCGAACAAATTCTTCCGTTTCTGGACGGGGAATGAAGACAGTTGGCTGCATTTTCAGTGTCAGATCCATAAAATCCCACTCGCCGAGTATATACTGTAATGGCATTCGGGCGATGCGACATTCTACTAAACGCTCATATTCTCTATATTCGTTTTCTGACAGTTGTACATTTTCGTAGTTCGTAACAGTGCTCTGTAAAAAAAAAAAAAACTTTTTTTAAATAAAAGTTACAGCATTATAATAGAGAAATGCAACGTGACTCTATGGAAACGTCGCCCACAGTTACATAAATACAAATTCGCCGCACTAACTTGTGTTTGATGGTTCGAATTTTTAACACCGCTACAAAAACAAACCCGTTCGTTTCATTTTGAAGACAATTTTAATACGATTCATTCTCGATTGATTTGTGTAAATGCAACTTACGAATTTCTTCTTCGTTACATGAGCAACAATGCACTTGAGGTTAAAGTCGATATCGCCAACTCCAGCGTCACGCAGCTTCGCCTTCCATGTTCCCAAGGTATCGCCAATGTCAACCAGTTTCGCTGTTGAAAACTTGCGAATATTCCTCAGTGTTTGCAAATTTACCAATTTGAACATTTTTATTCGTTATTTTTATGCAGAACACAAAATTTATCACAAAATCACTTGAGCAACAACACCGACAACGAGAATACACACAAAACAGCTGGGCTGTCAAAAAATCTGCACGTGCCTACTGCGACAAACGAGTCTGTAAAACGTACAGAAAACTGTACAGTGATGCACAGTTATCGATTTGGAGGTTGTTTTTCAAATGACTGTATGAGTTTGATTAATTTTTTTTTGTACTAAAAAAAACAATGCGCCATAACGATTAATTTTTTTAGCGTCCAAGCCGAATTTTACAAAATAGCAATTGCGAAGTGGTCCATAATAATCTATCTACTGTACATGATGTTCCAATAGAAGAGGCCTTGAACGGGTCTTATTTTAAGTCCTTTTCCCTTTCGTTTTAGTCTTTTGTTTGTAGAGATCTGAGTATGGTAGGTAGATCCCAAATAGTTTCAAAGTCTGCCAAGCGTCATTTTTTCATACCTCACATGGATTCTTATTTACATGACACGGATAGGAAAACAAAATGGCGGATTTCGAAAATTTCGAAACTGGCCAGCGACTAGACGATTGCGAGTCTCAGTATTCCTTGCCTCTGGTTTTCGTCAGTGTTTTGGAGTAATGACATTTTAAGAGAGATTGCGCCAGCACTTTCATTTTTATTTTTATTTTAAGCGTAGAATCGTGAAAGCGTTTTTATTTTAAGGCCGACTGTGAACGCGGTGTAGTCTGCCTTTCAGAATTTAAATATACACCCAAATTGTAGTTTAAATCATCCACTAGTGCCTGCTTAAAGTCCACGCGAATTTTTGAAGCAAAATGTGCTGCTAACATTCTCCAAGTCCCTTTGACTGATTAATGGAAAAAGGGTGAAATTATTCAATTCGCGCCAAAGTGCAAGTACATAGTTAGCCCCCAGTGAATCCACACTGACAACGCAATTCACTTTTAAAATATAAATTTTTATTTACGCTTTTCCATATTTACACAAAATCATTGCAATCAACATACGTTATAATTATAAACTGAAATTACAAAAAAGGAAACGAAATTTGTTTGTTTTTTTACTGATTCTCTTCTTTTAATATTGGAGTTGTTTCATTCCAAAGTGATAGTAATGCATAACTAATGTTTTCTGTTTATTTTAATCTATTTACAGACTTAACATATTTACCTACTTACAAATGTGGATTTTACTTATATAAGTTACATTTTTTTACATATACCTTAAAACTCATTATAGGCTGCTGGCGTTGCTGGCAAACAACGTTCGTATGTAATGCTATTATAATTTTTTTTTTTTTCTTTTTGTCTATTATGGAGATATTTGTTTAGTAATAAAAAACAAAACGACCTCATTGTCATCTCTTTTCGTCGATACGAATACATATTGGGATATTATCTAGATTGGTTTTAAGTTGCTATATTGAATACAAAAGGAAACTGTTAGGATTTCTCAAATGTCGTGAGTTCTACTATTCATAATCGTCGGCTTCGGTTCCTCGGAAGTATGTTTTGTTTTTTTGTTAAAGAAATGCGTATATACAAAGTTACTGTCGTTGGAAAAGAAAGGAAAACTGGGTAGTTACATACACGAATACGATAACAAAATGTAAATGAGATTTCAGAAATAATAATAAAATGTATTCTCTGTCGCGCATGAAACACAGGCATGTAATAATTTTGTTTAAAAGTATTAAAATATCAACACTACACGGCAATTAAAGCTAAATACATACTTTCAATTGTTTTTTTTTTTTTGTTTAGTTAGGTATATAAATAGTTATTGATACATTTTTTTTGTGTTTTTTTTTTTTCTGTTCTTTAGTGTACTCAGACTACCGTTAGTTTCACATATAAAACAGTATTTATATGCCAAGTTGATTGATGATGTTTTCATTTCCTTTTTACATAATCCTAAGATGGCTGCTCCCCATGGACAGACCCGATTTGAAGTTGTAGTTGTTGTTGTTAGTTAAAGAGACCCTTTGACTTAAAAACTAAATAATATTAAATCTAAATTAAATAAATGTAATTCCAATTTGGAATTATTTTCATTGTGTTTACACAAATTATTAAGTAGTAACTATGCAAAAGGTATATGTGTGTGTGATTGTTTGTTTTGTTAAGGAAGTGGGGATGGACTACGATGTGTGGTGTGTACGTGGGATGGGATTACGTGGGCGGCGGACGTCGATCATATTCTCCGCCGCCGCCACTGCGACGATAATCGGGCGGGTAATCCATTCGGCCGTCTCGCGGCCATTCGCCCGACTGCGGATACCTGTTGTCTCGGTAGGCGTGAGGCGGGGGTGTGGGCTGAGGAATGCCACCATTTGCCATGTAATAGTTTTGCGGCATGTAATGACCAGCATAGTTCATTTGCGGGGGCGGATGAGGCTGTTGATATCTTAAAAAAAAAAAAAAATATATATTTTTAAATTTATAGAAATGGCGTCATTCAAATAGATGATTTGTCGTTGCAGAGGTTAGCTAGAGGGCGATGCTGGCTGTCAAGTAATCATGCTGATATAACCCCTCCTGGAAGCACACCGTAATCAATCACAGGATTTCACTTGGTTTTCAATTAATCAGGCAGCTGAATGCCCTGTCTGCTACGACATTCACTTCAATCAGACAACAGCAGCGTTCTGACAGTGACAAGATGCATGGCAATGACAATGATTGTCTTTTCATCGACAGCCAAGCATCACTTAAAGCTACTTCGGCCAGAAAAGGCAGCAACTTATGTCAGATAAAGAACAAGCCAAACCAAGTCTTATTTTGTCTTTCGAGAAGCATTATGATGATGCAACTTACCTTCGTTTCTCGGGTCTTCTATCCCGATCTCTGTCACGATCTCGATGGTCCCTATGGTAGCCGTGCGAATGATTAGTTCTTCCACCGTAGCCATCGTAACGTTCGCTACCGCCGCCTCTTTTAAAATCACCCGGTCCATACCGGCTAATTAATAAATAAAAACAAATTCAAATGATTAGAGTTCACGGTAGGTTAGTTATAAAAAAAAAAAAAAAAACTCACCTATCTCTGTGACTCCATCGATCCGATTCGACAAACGGCGAACTCGTTCGACCATCTGGATAGCCGCCACCGCCGGGCATTCGCTGACTTGAACCTGGATGCGTGCGATTATTTGGCGTTGAAGGCGATGTTATTGAGTTTCTTCTATCACGGTTGGGCGTCTCGGGATTATTCGAGCCGGCAAAGTAGTCGTCGCGTTTCTTGCGTTCGTCTTTTTCACGACTTTCACGATTTCTTTAAGTAGAAGGTTTGGAAATATAGAATCGACCTTATTACAGGTTGAACAAGAGAACTATTACTGGTTTGTTGCAGTTTTAAAAACCACGCAGCTATAAAAAAGAACAACCACTCACCTCGCATCAGTGTTGGCTCGCTTGAAGGCCTTCGAATCACCCTCGCTTTCGTTTCGCTTCCGCTTTGACGGCGAGTCCGATGCGTTGAGGCCCGGCGTCGTAGGCGCCGATAAACGTTTCTTCTGCTTCGCACTGCCGTCGGCTGGTTTTTTAGTCGCACCTGACGCATCTTTGTCCTTGTCTTTCTTCTTTCGCTTGCCGGGACTTTTGCCAGTCTTTGAGGATGTCATTCCATTTTCCTGCTCCTTTGATGTGCCGCTAGCTGATTTTTTCTTCTTGCCGTCCTCCTCGCTCAACTTCAACGCATGCTTGTACAGTTTGAACAGCTTTTTGGCGTCGAACTCGGTGAATTTCGATACGAAATACCACAAGTTACTGCGCCACTCCTTGATTTTGTCGGCGTCCTTGTAATCATTCAGACAGACGTCAATCTGCTTGCCTATGCTGAGCAGGCACTCGCGGGTGTGATTCACTTGTTCCTGATTGGAGAGCGTCGAATCTGGACGATCTAGAGCTTTCAGAGCCTTCTTCACAGGTCGCATCTTCTCCTTGCACTCGTTGAAGATGTTCGGGTCCAAGTCGCCGAGTACTTCCAGGGCGCGCGGCTCATTGTTCGCCGTAAAGTGCATTGGCTTGTTCTCGGAGCCCTTCTTTTTCGACTTCTTCTGCTCCTTGTTGGAGCGTTTCGATTTACCCTTCTTCGGAGCGTCCTCCGAATTGGTGGCTGTTACTTTACCCGCTGAAGCATCTGCTGCATCCGCTGCGGCCCCCTCGACAGAGTCCTTTGCTTTTTGCTTCTTGTCCGCATCTGTAGCGCCCAGCGATACTTCATCGGCCGCATTTGACTCGGAGTTGGATTTCTTCACCTCCGCCTTGGGCTCTTTCGGTTTTCTCGTTCGTTTCTGTCGCTGCACGCCCTTCTTCAGCTCGACGTTCTTTTTGATTATCTTTAGCAGGTATTCGGCTCTCGACTGTAAATGCTTCGTCTGGGGCTTCTTAGTGTCGTTCGGCAAAATCTTCTCGGTGAGGTTCAACGACGGATCCATTTTCATGGCCTCCCACGAGCCAATGCCGTATTGGTAGATGCCACACAGCAGCTTGGAGTCCTCTTCGATGTTCCATTCCACGTCGAAGTTCGCCGGCCGCGTGTGCACCCCCAACTGCCACGTGAGACGTTCTTGCGCTGAGGCTGGAATAATCTCATTCAGTGGCTTCAGCTCCTCCTCACACGAGAGCAGGGTTTTCGCGTTGAACGACACGCCACCGAATTTCACCGAGTACGTAGCTCGACTTTTTCGCTTCGCTGCTTCCTCGCCATTGCCAGCTGCTGCAGCGGCTGTGGCCGCCACTGCTGCTTTCGGCATGTCGATGTCCTTGTGCTCCTCCAGAAACTGAACACAACGATCGTGCAACATCTGCCCTATTCGCTTCAGCTCGGCTAAGGGCTTCTCCTGCAGCTCCGCATCACATGCAATAGCCTCTAATCTAGTTAGCGGCGAGGGGAATTTCTTATAACTCTTAATAAAGCGCCGCAGTTCGGCGTCCGTGAAGCCCTGAATCTTCTCCTTAACTGGCGGCCGACCTCTTTTCTTGGGTCGGTCGTCACCGCTCGCATCGCTGGCGTCCTCCGATTCGGAATCGTCTTTCTTGCTGTTCTTCCGCTGGCGTGGCGTGTCGCCTGCGTTCATGTTCGCCGTCTTTCGACGCGGTGGCAGGTACAAGTCTTCCATTTCCTTGTTCCGCTCTTCACTCTCGATAACCTTTCGAAAGTCCACGGGGATTATGTCGTCCCAGTCTTTTGTGTCTTCGTTGTTTGCGTCTTGGTTTGCATCGATCGATGTCGGATCAGCCTCCTCCTCGAACGCCATAATACTGGCGACCTTAAACGCCGACAGCAAGTCATCGCCCGGCATCTCGGGATCTTCGTTGCGCGTTTCGGCGCGCCGCAAAATCTCGTCGATATCACATACCAGGTCGTCATCGTTTTCTTGCTCGTCCTTAAACAACTCTTCCGCACCGAACTTCAAGATCGCAGACAGATCGTCCTTGTTGAAGGGGGTGGTGTTCGAGGAGCTGTTCTTATCCAAGACCGTTCTACCCGTCGTATCCATACGCTGGATAACCAAGTGGTCCAGGACCATCTTCTGCTTCGCCCGCTCCACGATGTTCTCTTCCACGGATCGCGCCGTCACCAGCCGATAGATGTTTACCTGATTCTTCTGACCGATTCGATGGGCTCTAGCCTGAGCTTGCAGGTCATTCTGTGGATTCCAATCGGAATCAAAGATAATCACAGTGTCAGCAGTTGCCAAATTGATGCCCAACCCTCCCGCCCGGGTTGACAGCAGAAAACAAAAGTCACTACTGTTCTCGGCGTTGAAGTGGTCCAGAGCTTGGCGTCGCATTTCGCCCTTTATACTGCCGTCGAGACGTTGGAATGAAAAGTGCCTCTTCTGCAAGTAGTCGGCCAAAATGTCCAGCATCCGAACCATTTGTGAGAAGATCAGCACCCTGTGACCGGTCTCCTTCAGACGACACAGCAGCTTATCGAGTAATACCATTTTGCCAGAGCCCTTGAGCAGCGTTTGCAGCGCCTCGTCCTGCAACATGCCCGCCAGTTCAAACTCGGACGGACGTATGAGTGCCGCATGGTTGCAACATTTCTTCAACTCAATCACAATGTTAAGAAACGTACTCGTCGAACCTTTGACTCCCTTGCGCAGCGCGTTGAAGTTTTTCGTCAAAATCCACTTGTAGTATTGCTTCTGAACTGAGGTCATTTCCACACGCAAAATCTGCTCCACTTTTGCCGGAAGACTCTTCTCCACGTCCTTTTTCACGCGCCGAAGTATGAACGGCTCAAGTTGCTGATGCAGGCTCGTGTAACCCTTGTCTGCGGCGTTTCCATGCTCGATTTCGAAGTTCTCCCATGTGTCGAACTTCTCCGGCATGATGAAATGCAGCAGAGCCCACAATTCCTTGAGAGAATTCTGCAACGGAGTACCCGTGATCAACAGCCGGTGGTTGGTGTCAAACTCCTTGAGGCTCTTGTAAAGCAGCGAATCGTCATTCTTCAGGCGATGCGCTTCGTCGACCATTAGGGCCGCCCACTGCAGGCTGCCCAGAAATGCTTTATCCTTCAGGACTATCTCGTATGTGGTTAGGATTGTGTTAAACTTCAGCCTTTTCGATCCGTCAAACTGCCACTCGAACTGGCGAATCATCTCCCTCGACTTGACATCGCCCAGGTAAGTGACCACGTTCATGTCCGGCGCCCACAGTATGAACTCTCGCTGCCACGCCGTCATTGTACTTAGCGGCACGACACACAAATACGGGCCGTACAAATGGTGCGACTTGAACAGCGAGTACAGGAAGCAAATCGTTTGTATCGTCTTTCCCAGGCCCATCTCGTCCGCCAGGATCACCGAATTCTCCTTGCACCACGAGTGAATCAGCCAATTCAAGCCATCCATCTGATAGTCGCGCAGCACCAAACCCTCGCCCACGAAATCCGGTTGGTTCTTCATCTTGGAGAATTTCGGTCGACTTTTCAGCACCTTACAGTGCCGCGACGGAGAACACTTTGACAGTTCACGGTCGGTAAACTCTTTGGCAGTTTGTTGCCATTTTTTCATCACTAGACTAGCGTCTTCCCAGGTCGCTTCAGCATATGGCAGCGATTCCCATTTGCAGAGGTATTCACATGCTCCATCGGGCTTGTCGTTCTTCGCGATAATTCGATCGATGTTATTGTAACTCTTGAGGAGATCATTCTGCAGCTCTAGCTGGCATTCAAAGTAATCAATGTCCTCAGGACCGGCATACTTTCGCCAGTAGTCAATGTCCTGCTCGCGCTTTATGAAATTGTCCAGCTTCTTCATGCCTTTCACTTTCTGGTCGCGCAGCGAGTTCTCCGACTCCCAGGTATTGTGAATGTACGACCAGCCTTTCCATTTGATGTGATACTGCACCTCGGTGTTTTCGGTGTCGTCCTCGTTCACACCCTCGTTGGGATCACCGTTCTCTTCGACGGCATAGATGGTAGTTTGGTTGCCTGTGACGCCCTTCTTTCCGATTCTTCTCGCCACTATGCGTTCAATGGTTTCGCATTTCTCCTCTTCGACATCGGCAGCTGCTTGGATGGCTTCATCGCCAACGAAGTCGACCTCGACCAGATCCTCGGAATCGGTTTTCTCATCTTCACTAGCTTCTTTATAGCTGACGGCGGCTGCTGTTCTTCGCGTAGCAAATCTGAAATTGGCAACAAAAATTCCAAAACCAATTAGAAAGAGTGTGTGCGCGCAATTTGGCTGAACCATATTGACGAGTTTATGAGGAATCGTCGCAAGTTAATGGGAAGATCAGTTGGGAGTTGCAATTCCTAACACATAGATCAATACATATTGATGAGGCGCACAGCTGTGGTAAGCCTGTCTACTTCTGAAACTCCGTAGTTTAACCCAATCAATTGTTGAAAGTATTTAAAAAAAAATATATATATATATATACTAAACTTCTGCTTGAAAGAGATGTTCACCGTGAGGATACAGCCGTCAACCTTTAGCATCAGTTGACTTTCTGGTCGCATGTCTTTTTAACAACACTGTGCAATTTAATCGGACTTCCATTTTTAGAACAAACAAAAAACTGCATTTAGCAAAACCATTAAGCATGCTATATTTATGTATTTATTGTTTTAAAAGTCAGTGAGATGCAGCAGAAGCTGTGTGAAAAATGTTTTGACTTCGTTTCAAGATCGCAATGACGATATTGTTCATAATAAAAATTTACCATGACACATCGAAATTCCCATGTTCGTGAACACCAGATCTGAAAACTTTACACACATAAAACTTACCAGATGCAGATGACTCAGAAGAATCAGGTGACTTTTCTTGGACAAATTTGAAGTTTTTGTTAGATGCCCACGGATGGTATTCTTACTGACTTAGCTCTCCAACTTTATCATCCCGCACAAAGGGATACATTTGGCAGGGATTCGAAGTAAATATATATACATATATACAGACATAAACTAGACGCGCTATCACAGGCGGTGTCGTTTTGAAATACCTTCCAAGACTATGTGGCAGTGCACGACACTTGAGGAGAACAATTTTATTAAATTAACAAATATATTCTATACAGCCATGCAGCAACCATTGTAAAACCATTTAAACGCATCACTACAAGTTTCGCTCACCATATCCATGTCGTACGTTTCCTTTTAACCGCTTTCCTCTTTTCTTTCTTTGTTTCACCAGTGATGATCTTAAGAACGAAATCGTTACTAATCCGGTCGTTCATGACGTGATTCTCTCTGCCAAAAGTCTATTGCATATTTATGCGAATTGATAAATGGCCGCCATCACGTACTGAGTGATTCAATTCTGCCGAGTTCTGTTGATTAGCTCAGAGGTTATATTTTTTCTGTTTGCACACAAGGACTGTTCCACTTTTGCATAGCTCGTTGGCTGTTTTTTTTTTTTTATTAAACTTCTGACTCGCCAAGGCGAAAAATAGGCACGTCGACATAGAAGGTCTATTGTGCCAGATTGTCAGAAAATTGTCAGAAAATAGTATTTAGGTTAGCAGAGTTTCTACCTCCATAATTAAGCTGGTAATGTTTTCAGCAGAGGAGTTCTTCAATTCTTCTGGACTTAGTATTTCCCGGAAGAAGACTTTCCTTCTAATTCTAGATAGAGCTCTGTGGCTTTGTGTTACTAAAGGGAAATTGAAAACCTTCTTCCAGAATCGTAGACAATCGGACAAATAGACGTACACTTCTCCGTTTTATTGATTCGGTTATTTATAAATTTTTGTTTTTACTTCCAGTTGCCAAAACACCAGTATAGATTGCATCAGGTTCGTTGCGCAGTGCTTGACGCTTCCCGACCGTCTCGATAGTATTTTAAAATATAACCAGTCTGAGGTCAGTTGTGGATGATCAACCTTTACTAAGAAGACTTGGATGATCTAAAACTGGAACGTTAATGTAAACAAAGCCAAAGTACACTTTTGAACTAATAACTTCATTGTGCGAACTTAAAAAAAAATTAAACAAATTGATATGTCCAACTGTTGATGTTTTATTTAAAATTAAGTCACTTTTAATGAAAGACCCTGTAGTTTCTGCAGTAACATCCATACGAAGATCATCAGTCATCCCATAAAGCTATCACATATCCATCTCTTTGTAAATAATTTGTCATAAATGAGTTACGGAAATAAAAGTTACTTTAAAACATGATGAAAGAAATCAAAATTGAGTAAATGTATCAGTTAGTTTTAGCATAGCCACCTTTACTAAACTTTAATTTAAAATTTAGGCACAACCATGAATGAAAGTAAAAAACTGACTTGCTGAACTGAAGTATTCTTTCACATTACTGCGGTTAAAGACGATGCAAACTTAACGAATGAGAAATTTTTGTATCCACAACCTAAAATAAGTTCATTACAAAAATTGTTTAAATATTTGGTGAACTGTGCCTCATAGTCAAAGATGTACCCATTGTAAATAAAAAATAAATAAAAAAGAACGAAGATCAATAAGTTACAAGAGTGAACGAAGTTGATTTGCTTACCAAGTACGAATGTGTTCAAAAATGTTTTCAAACTACATACCTACCTCAACTTATTTGTAAAATTTGTAAAAACGATCACATAAATCAAGAAAAACAAAAGTAAGGTTAGAAACGCACAGGTGATCCATTTTGTCAAATGAAACTAAAGTTTTTACCCACATTTTGCTTAACAAATAATAAAAAATAAAACAGAAATGTTGAAAAGTTGCAAAATATTCGAGAATAAAGCCGAATATTCAACTATCAAAGTTGTAACAAATGACAGCTGACTTAACGAAGATATTCAACTAGTTATTCTTTAAAAAAAAAACACACTCAAATGTCAAACATTATATCAAAGTCTAAAATTAAAAAGTGCCAGTACAAAATAAAAAGAAATGTCATCGACTGTCACTAAATTTTAGTCAACTTCAGCTAACTATTATCCAGGTTAACTATTATAGAATTATGTGGCAAAACGGAAACTTGACGAAAATTCAATTGGCAAGATCAGCTGTCATTTATACCAACAAACTTAACGAGCGTATGTAAGGGATTCCTATAACCCCCCAACAGATCTTCCCCAAATAACATTTAAATGTAACCACTTACCTGCGAAAACTGTCAAATTTAACACAAAAGATCAAATTGTTCATAAACTATTCGAAGCTGTCAAAGAAAGACGACACAAAGACTGAACGAAACTCACCTTTTACTATCGTCATCGCTGTCATCGGTCGAATAGTGGGCCTTTTTTCGCTTCTGCTTTCTGTTATTTCTCTTGCCGGAACTGCGATCGCTATCATCATCACTATCACTGCTCTCCGATTCCCAACTGTAGAAATAAAAGAAAAAATACGTAATACACTTTCACAAAACCCTCTTCCGAAGAGTAGAATCCTTTACTTTTGATTCTTCTTTTTGACGTTCTTTTGTGGTGCCGGTGGCGGAGGCTTTCGAGCTATTCTAGCTGGCTTCCTCGGCCGATAGTCTTCATGATCGTCCTAAACCACGAACAAATCTTAATGAGGAAGTCGTTAAATCTCTTTGCAAGGAACTTACACTGCTCGACTGCGCCGAGGACGAGGACTTGTCTGACTTTTCCGAAGCAGACGAGTCGTTAACATTGTTATTGACACGTTGATCAGCATTGCGGCGATTCTCGTTGTCATCATCGCTTTCTTTGACCTCGTCATCGTCATCTTCGTCCGTGTCATTGGAATGCGATGTGTCCTTATCACCATTTACCGCTGTATTCTCCCCCTCGGAATCGTCGTCGTCCTCGTCTTCTTCCTCGGTGAATCCATTCGTCTTGATATCATCTTGTTGTGCTTCCACTTCGTGGTTAAAGTTATTCTGTTCGGGATTGACACCATCATTTCCCTGAGTGGCTTCGGTTGCCGGTATTGGAGATGCTGCCCCGCGTGAACTACGATCACTTGATCCTCCCGAACTGGACGATGAACTATCCGAATCACTGTGAACAAGACGAAGACCACATCACCGCCGTACAGATTAACCGAAATCTGGGGTAAAAATGGTCAAAATAACCCACCTTTCTGATCCGGACGAGCTGCTACTGCCCGATAAGTTGTTATTTTCGCGGGTATCTTTGTTTTCCTCCGATCCAACGCTATTGAAGCATTCATAGTTTTCCTTGAAATAAACAAAAACACCGGCCGCCGATCAAAACAATGTTCTAGGACCGTTTTCTTAACTAAAATCAGCGAAAATCCGACTACAAGTTGGACAATTCCAACCGAACTATGTACTGTGAAAAGCCTGTTACGCAATCAAAATCTTGGCCGAAAAACGTACAAAACCACCGAAAAGGACCTTGTTTTGGCGGGAATTAGCCAGAAAAGCAGATTTATTGTTAGATTTCAAGTTAAAATTGCGAAAATGGGTCCCCAATGGATTTTCAAAAATTCGACATCTCCGGACGGAGAAAATCCTGCAGATTATAAATCCACGAAGAAAACAATGAAACAATCAAGGATAGTTGGTAATTTAGCTTTATTTATAAAAATACTCTTAGATTCAGCGATAGAAGCAGGCATTTGCTAAGACGTAAAAATCTCAATTATCAACCACACCCAGTATTTTCTTGCAACACGAAAACACTCGACAAAACATGGGCAATCCGAAAAACGTATTTTTATTTAATTTAAGCTAGTTTTAGATTAGTTTTAATCATAAAATATCTTACCTGGCTCATGATATAATTGAAGAAAATCAATTTTCGTAGTCGCAGACATTAAACATCCAGAAAAAATCCAATCTAATTGATAAAACACAATTTTCGGAAGATTTTCCACTTAATTTCTTTGAGTTTTGTGCACTTTAGAGGTTTTTATTTTGAAAAATTCCAAAAATCTCCAACAAAGCAAATTTTCCAATGGCCTTTTCAACTTTTCATCTTCGACGCCATTTTGTGATTCGAATGGCAAAAAAAAAAAAATTTCGAAGCTACGCTGGGCTACTGGTACGCACACAAAAAGTCACATACAGATGGGGGAAAGAGAGAAATTTTTCACCAGAAAATCGGAGCAAATTAAAATTTTTTTTCTTTCTTTTTGATCGCAAAGTTTATGTTAATTGTTTATTTTTATTTGTATTATTGAGTGGAGTAGGTTTAGATGCACTTTGCGGGAACTGATTTGCTGTTGTTTTTCTTTTAGTTTTTAGTGTGGATTATTGCTTTGGCAGAACTTGAAAAGACACTTCCACCGATATCGACTTGTACGGCCATTTTGAAAAAGTTCATCAAAGAAATTTCTTTCGAAGTTGTCCGCGAGTGAGTGAGCGAGAGGAGAAATATAATGGTGGCTAATTTCGAAGAGGAAGATGTCGAGGATTTGCAGTTCAGTGGATTGTCCTATTGTGATTGTGAATGGTAGACAGGGAACAAAAATGTTGTATGAGTATGAGAATGAATACGAATGGTCGTCCTTTGCTGATCAACCTGACATTTACGTGGTATTAGGCTGGCAAAAGTATATTTAAACTTCAATGGAAACTGTTTTTGGGCTCTCAGTTGTGAATTTAAGAAGATGATTGCAAGTCTCTTCGTTATAAATGGTTTTAGCCTACTCAAAGTAGGATCCCTTTAGCTAGTTCAAGCCCTTAGCTGTAAAAAAAAAGCTGTAACACTTCTCTCGACAAATTCTCTTCCGTGAATGAAGGTCCATTTCACGAAAAGCGGAAATCTGGGCGAACATAAGGCGAATTGCTGGATACGTTTTAAATGCCCCGACTGTGTCGTTGAAAATTCGAACATCCCAGCGCTCAATTCACGATAGAGTTCATCAATTCGGTCTTCGGTGACACATCTTTGTTTTGAAAGTTCGCTTTTCAAATATGAACTTGAATTTCGCGGATTATAATAATGTTTAGTTTTGTTCCCTTCTAAAAAGAATGGTAAGCACACCTAATATGCACTTAATATTATGTAATAATTAAAATCATTTATCTAGCGTCGAAGTTTGGCACCAAGCCAGTCATCTGCGAAATGTGGAAGCAGCACATTTCTCACCCCGTTTCAAAACAAACGAAAAAGATCATGCAAGAACACCGAAAACGTTGTTCATCTTTCGCAAATGCCACAGTCTCAATCCCAATATGAAGAGGCCATTGCAAAGATACTCTCGCGTCCATTCAAAGTGCCAATTGCAGATTATGTCCCAGACTACAACAGCAATCGATGCTTGGGCATTCGTAGGACCACTGTCCGAAGAGCTCTTCATGACCCGTTCTCTTGCAATGCTCTGATCTTGTACGAACCACCAGAATATACCGAACATGATCGCTTAACAACGGACACCAGCAAAATTCTGGTCCACGTAGTTGTTGATCCGCTGCTTAGTAACATTTTGCGGCCACATCAGCGAGAGGGGGTGAAGTTTATGTACGACTGTGTTGCAGGAAATAAGGGCGACTTCAATGGGTGTATTATGGCCGATGAAATGGGGTAAGTTGTAAATATTGACAAATAAGATTTCTTTTCATTGGTATCCCAATTTCAGACTGGGAAAGACGCTGCAATGTGTTACCCTAGTCTGGTCACTACTGCGTCAAAGTCCGGACTGCAAGCCAACTATTTCGAAGGCGGTAATAGTGTCGCCCAGTTCGTTGGTGAAGAACTGGGAAAAAGAGTTCGCTAAATGGTTGCACGGGCGCTTGCACTGCCTCGCAATAGACAGTGGTTCCAAGGAGGAGACTACAAAAAGCCTCGAGCAATACATCACAAACACAAATCAGCGTTGCGGAACTCCGGTTCTACTAATAAGCTACGAAACGTTTCGCCTTTATTCGCATATACTCAATCGCTCTGAGGTGGGAATTGTTATCTGCGACGAAGGCCACCGCTTGAAAAACAGCGAAAACCAAACATATCAAGCGTTGATGGGGCTGAAGACGAAACGTCGCGTTCTCCTTTCGGGAACACCCATCCAAAACGATTTAACTGAATATTTCAGTTTGGTGAACTTCGTGAATCCGAACATGCTCGGTTCGGCCAACGATTTCAAAAGAGCCTACGAGAATCCAATCTTGCGCGGCCAAAACTCGGACTCATCTGACGCTGAGCGAGAGCGAGCTCTGACAAAGACACAGGAACTGATTGGCATCGTCAATCAGTGCATCATTCGCCGCACAAATCAGATACTGACCAAATATCTGCCGGTCAAGTTTGAAATGGTTATATGCTCCAAACTGACAGCAGTACAACTGCAATTGTATAACAACTTCTTGAAGTCTGACAAAATTCGCAGGAATCTGGCGGGTAAGTTGAACTCAGTCGAATGTGAAAGTGAGCTTGAAAACTGAATATTTTCAGACAACTCGGAGGAAAAAAGTGGCACAACGCTGACGGCTCTAGCTGATATTACAACGTTGAAGAAGCTATGCAATCATTCGGATTTGATCTACGAAAAGATCCTCGCCAGGGATCATGGCTTTGAAGACTCGCAAAATGTTCTGCCCAGCAATTATAATCCCAAGTAAGTACTTGAGGTTGTTTTTTATGATTTTATTGGTCGTTTGCACCACGTTAAAGATCCCCTAAGCGTCGTCCCCCTTTTATCTTGTTGCTTTTCTCCCTGCACGTTTTAATCACCCGGTAGCCGCTGTTTAATGGCGTTCTTAGATTAAGTGTTCTAAAAAAAAATTGTACCTTTCTCTCCAGAGAGCTAAATCCCGAGTTAAGTGGCAAATTTATGCTCTTGGACTTTATGTTGGCCTCCATCAAAGCAAATTCAGACGATAAAGTTGTCCTCATATCGAACTACACACAAACATTGGACTTATTTGAGAGACTGTCGAGGAAAAGGTATATTGCTTCGGACTATCTTTTGCGTTGATGCTTGTCATAGCAGTTTGTTGTTTGTGTAGAAAATATTCATATGTCCGTCTTGATGGCACGATGACAATCAAAAAACGGTCCAAAGTCGTTGATCTTTTCAATGATCCCACATCGGACTGCTTTATCTTCATGCTGAGCTCCAAAGCTGGCGGCTGTGGACTGAATTTGATCGGGGCCAATCGTTTGTTTATGTTCGACCCCGATTGGAATCCCGCCAATGACGAGCAGGCAATGGCTCGTATATGGCGTGATGGGCAAAAGAAGCCGTGTTTCATTTATCGTTTGGTTGCGGTGAGTTACATACATACAGGGAGACCTTTCAATGCTGAGTCTATTCAAATTCCAGACTGGATCGATTGAGGAGAAAATCCTACAGCGTCAAACGCACAAGAAGTCACTTTCGAGTGCGATCATTGACAACAATGAGAGTTCGGAGAAACACTTCTCGCGGGACGACCTGAAGGATTTGTTTCGCTTTGAGAAGGACACCATTTCGGATACACATAATAAGTAAGTTGAGGCAGTTCTCCGAGCATCTCTAGTACAACTTCTTTTTTTCTTACAGATTCAAGTGTAAACGTTGCATCAACAACATTCAGATAAGGCCGCCGCCAGAGGACAGCGACTGCACGTCGCATTTATCGCAATGGTATCACTGCTCGAATAACAAGGGACTGCCGGACAGCGTTCTCGCGCAGGCTTGGACGACAAGCAAATGTGTTTCGTTTGTGTTCCATCATAGGTCGCAGGGCGAGTCAAAGGCAGAGGTGAAGAAGACACGTCGGAAAAAGGGAGAGTCAGACGAGGATGACGAGGATGACAATGACAGTGATTATGAGTTGTAATTTGGAAGGTAGACTTTGTAAATAAAGATTATCATAACTAGTACTGCATTTTCATACTTGACAGTAGATTGGCGTAGTGAAAGTGCGTTTAAATTGTTCGCGTACTACAGTTGCTTGAAATAAAGTGAGAAGATGGACTCAAAAGACCTGTTGGAAATACTCAGACGCTCCACATGTTGCGTGAAGAAAATAAAAGATATAGACTGGTCTAAAAATAGATTTTATTTACTTGTGATCTCCTGTTTTGTTCCCTAATCTGTAGTTTAGTAATTTAATTTCAAATAGTTTGTCGCCAGACTCCTCACCGGTGGTACTTTCTATTCCAGATATTCTAGATAAGTAGCTGCATCGAACGGCTGTATGGTAATTTCTTCAGGTGCAGGCTCAGGTTCAGGTGCTGCCGGCTCCTCTTCCGGGGATTCTAGTTCTATGCACTCGGGCTCATCTTCGGATTCGCTATCTATCGCTTCAGTTTGACAGCATTTATCAAATTTTAAGCTCTCATCGAGTGCGCGGACAGTAGTAGTAGTAGTAGGAGTAGGGGTAGTAGTAGTAGTTGTGGAATTGTTATCTTCCTCGTCCAAGTTACAGCGCAAAAACTCAAGTTGTTTCGTGAACTTGAATTCTTTCGTTCTGTTGTACTTTCGGTTAGGATTTGCTTGTTGTAGTGCATGTCTCTTAAGAGATCTTTGATAGTTGGACCGTATGTCGGCCCATCTTTTTCTGCAATGTATTGCTGCAAATGAAAGCACAAGGAAATGAATAATGGGAAATTGTAGAAGCAGTAAGAAAATACTCACGGGTTAGTTGCATTTTTTCGGCAATCTCCGTCCAAAGTTTACCCCTGTTACGCCGGTCTTCATATTTACAATGATTGGTGTCGTAGAGAGGACTGTGTTGCCTTACAATTTCGATAAGTTTTTGGTCTTCCAATTCTACTTTCGTTTTCTCGTCAATGTCGGATAAATCTTCGTCATCTGACATTATTTTAAAATGTTAGATTCAATAAAACTGGCGTGCAAATCTGTGATAAATGTTTTGTTTTACAAAATCCTACGTAGCAGACGTAAAAGAGCAAACAATACGCGATAAAAAGCGCTCGTCCTGACAACGACAACTAGTATGTATATGGATGCAGAAATCGCATCCTTTGACAAGGATAATTGGTTTACTTTTCCACGGTCGCACTAGGTGACGGCAGGAGCTTTAGGCGATGTACGGGGCCCCTTTACTAGTCAGAACTAAAGTCGAATGTTTTCCAGTTTTGTTTTAGGTCACAATAGCTCATTTTAGTGAAAACTATTTCAGTTGCAAGGCCTTACTTATATTATAATCATTTTTAACCTTCACCTTATATATTGTGAGTGCGACACTCAAAATGATTATTAGTACCGCGAAATGGGACATACTAATAATAATTTTCGAACTTCACCGTAATTATTTAGGTCGTTTTCCATTGGGACCACCAAAAATCTTTTTCAGATCTCAGATTTAACGCGGCTCATGGAACATGCAATGAAATTGATCTGATTTTGTAAATGGATTAGTGCGTTATTTGACAGCAATGTCAGCTGTTCAAATTGCATTCGATTTTGGAAAAATCGACTATGGATATCGACTTGAAAAATGTTTCCCCTGTTGTAGATATAAATGGAGTAGTTTCGGTGATTCGTAGTTTCCACATGATGAGGAAGGCAATGAAGATAATAATTCCTATAAAAGTATATCCATTGCTATTTTTGTTTATCTTTATTTTACTTTTCACGAAACATTGCGCATTTGTTTTGAAAGCAAACTTCTTAAGATGACGTTAAACAGCTGTGTGTGACGTATTGGTATTTGTGGTAGTATGTGTAAATCTGAAAAAATATCGAGATCTGCAAAAAGTGATCCGAATCGAAAAAAAGATTCATTTTTTTCCCAATGGAACATGAAAAGTGATTTAGATCAAAAAAAGATTGATTTTTTGTCCCAATGGAAAAGTTGTTACCAGTTGTTTCTACAGGCGTGTTTTTTTATCACTTATCTCGCAAATCAATAAAGTAAAGTAGAATTTTCAGCACATTATTATAACAATTTACATCCTACTTCGCTTTTCTGAGATTCACACTACACATTTATCCGAAGTGAAAGTGACTTGGCATGCGCTCCTGGCAGCGCTTTTTCAACAAAATTGGCGGGTTATGGCAGCGTTCATAAATGCATTAAAGCTTTTAGTTGTTTGTTTGAAGTTCTTATCCACTCAACTAGTAGTTAGTACATAGTCATTCACGATAGCGTCCTTCACGAGTCCCTATCGCCGGCATCCTTCCATGTTGTAAAGTAATCAATTTGCCTTTTTTATGTGTTTTATCACTGACTGACCATTATTTGTCGACACTACCTACCACAATTCAATTTCGAATGGATTTGAATTCGTTTTCGGTCTATCTATTCATTTTGGATACGTCACTTTCACTCTCCGCCATTGTTTTTCGAACTCACAATGGCGAAATTTTCCATACAAAATTGCATATGTTTAGTGTGGAGGTTCAAAATGAATTTTAAGTAAGACTCTCTAGGTTTTAACCCTCGTATTAATACACACAGTTATACAAGTTAGTTAGCCAGCAGACGTCAATAAGCATAACACAATTTGGCGTAAATGACGTGTAACCAGTTGATGAATTTAGCTTAGCGTTTATTAATACTGGTATAAATATATAGTTCGAAACGTCAGATATCAAATGACAGTGAATAAGTGAATTCAAAATCCAGTCGGGATTGACGAGGGTATTGATTTTTCCCGCACTTTTCTTGATATGGACAATGGATATCAAGTTTTCTGTATTCTAGTATACCTTACAAAAAATATTGCAAATAGAAAGATACCTATGTGTCTCGTATTTTGAAAGTTGTTGGCTAATAATTGTTTATGAGTCTAATGACGTTTCTCATTTTTCTCGTCTTATGTGGTTTTCGATTGGGATTCTTCACATTCGCTGTCAGATTTCAGATTTCGTGTGTTTTATCGAACATAAAAACGTCAGTTGCTCTTTATTTTGATGATATTTGTGCGATTTAAATATGTGTAGCCTTTGGCACGTTTCTAAGTCTTTTCCATTCCCTGGTTAAATTTTATATTAATTCAAAATTTGCGCCCAGATTGATTTCTAAACTTTTTTTCTAAAATAATTAACGAAAATATTCACCCAATGTAATGCATTTCATTGCATTTGAAGAATTTCACGACAACGTAAGCAACCTCCACTAGTTGTCAAACCCAAACGCACTTGTATAGGTAAATCTGAAGCAACTATGAGAAAAAATTCAGATTCGCAAAAGATCGGAAAAAGATTGCTTTTCTTCGTCCCAAACGAACATAAAAAGTGATCTAGAGCAAAAAAATTGTTCTGAGAGTGCCCCATCGAATACCACATTACATTCAAACGTCAGATATTTTTTTTTAACGATTTATTGCTCTACGAAATGTATATAATGTATGACAGCAACAAGGAGAACGGCTTTGTAGTTGTGATGCATACGGACTCGATCAGTCTTCCCCGTTAAAATTTCTGTGAAAATTATTGGTTAGTTAGGGTACACCAAAAATTTTCTACGACTTACCTTCTATTAGAATGAGTTCGTTGTCCACTATGCTAGTTCGTTGAAGCTGGCGTGCATCTTTCTTTGATTTATCTGCAAAAATAAAACTGCCATAATCCATTATAGAAATCACCTTTCAAACTCACGATAAACATTGATAGTCCTTTCGGTTTCGCCCATCAAATTCTTGGCAATGCACTTGTATTCGCCAAAATCCTTCGGCTTCATCGGTCGCACTGTGAGTCGCATAACGATTTTAAAAACATTATCCAGAGTAAGCGATTCATAGGTTCCACCCTGAATAAACTCCTTGTCCTTGAGCCAAAAATTGATCGATGTCGGATGAGATTCAGAGATGCATTCCAAAACAACCTTCTGTCCAATGCCAGCGTAAATTGTATCGTATCGCGACCAAAGAGTTGGGGTAACTACGAATTTTGTCTGACAATTACTGACCTTCTACATGAAATTTAGGAAACAACTTACAATTGACGACAAGTAAGACCCTTTTACTGACTGTGGGCGGAACGCCATTCGATGCGATGCATAGATACGCTCCCATGTGATGACGATTTACGTGGTACAGCGTAAGATTCGGACCTTCGACACTGTAGACTTCCCTGACACCTGTCGATACCAGGGGAGTATCTTTTTCCCGTCGCCATGTTATAATTGGCGATGGTAGTCCGGAGGCCGTGCACGTCAAACTCGCATTGTTACCCTCTTGCACCGCTGTATCGTGACTCGTCTGATAGTCGATGATGTCGGGTGGTACGACAACGTCCAGATAGCCGACTTGACTCTTCATTGGGTCGGTGTTGATTTGGCACATGTACCATCCACGATCGGATTCACGTACTTCACGTATGCGCAGCTGCCATATTCTATGCTCCGTGTGACTTATGCCGATGCGGTGGTTCTTAGTGATGACGTGATTTTGAATGCTGAGGATCGTTTGGGTGTCGACTCGGAGCCACGCCACCTAGGGAGTATTAAGGGCAGTCAAATTGCTTAATATTTAAGAAGTACCACAACTTCGTTTGCTAAATAAAACAATTCCTAAACTATAACATCCGTTTAAATAAACAAGCCTGTTAGTCAGCAGACGTCAGTTTGCGTACAAAAATTTGACGTATAACTGCTCTGCAATCAGTCGATAACTTTTGCGCAGCTTTTATTTACGTGGGTGATAAAACAACTGGTTTTTATTGCAACTGCTCCCTAGATACTAGAGCAGAGGCTATCCTTTATTTGACAGGAACAAGAAATGTCACTGTCAGTTTAAGTCAAGTCAAATGCACAGTCCACTATATTGGTCTGGATGAGATGCAACCTAAACGCAACCGGAAACGTCACTTTTTCTACGTCAGCCACTTATGCGAAGTGTCAACTTATGGCGTTTTCGATTGAAGAAAAGAATGGCCCTTTCTATGAAAAGAGCAAATCTAGAAGTGCTCTTTCGATGTATTATATGTTTCATTGAAAAAAAGTGCACTCTTAACACCACAGAAGTGTCCGGAATATTTTTAGAGAATTTCCCTGAACTCACCAACCCATACTAACCAAATGTCAGATTGAAGTGTTTGTTGTGTTATTAGAAACAAATTTTTCGCGATCCGAAAATATACAATTATGCGTGCAAAATGTAACCTTAAATTGAAATATATTGATTCAGCTGTATTTATTACTGCAGAAAACAAAAAAAAGCAGCAACAGAAAACCAAATCTCTCATATGGTGTCTACCACTATTACAAAATTGCTCCAACGAATTTCATTGAAAAGAGCAATTCTGAATTTCGGGGCAACTCTCTCGGATCTTCAATCGAAAACGCCAGTCACGGCTTTCTTGACTAGATTCGTCGGCTACCCCTCCATAAACGTCAACTGAAACAGCTGCTCACATTACCGATTTCGACCAATCAAAACCGATATACATCTAGTCAGAGAGCTGTCAGACTTACTGAACTAGATACTTGAACGTCCCCATTGTATTGAAAGGCATTTTCAAGATTTTAAGGACCTAGCTGCTCGCAACAACTCTTTATTGACAGTTCAGGCGGTCCGACTTCCGAAGTTAAAGCGAAAAGTCTTTTCGACGAGTGACCCTTAATTGAGTGTCTTATCTTGAGGGATTAGTTGTAAAAAAATCAATTGTTATGTCAAGTGCTGATCGCCGTAGTCTTTTGCTTGAAAGTCGAGTTCATATGTATAGATATATGATGCGGGTTTGGGCACCTAAACGCTTCGTTCATTATGAGTATCGACTCATTTCGTCGCTCAGCGTTTTAATGATTGTCAACTGAGTTTGGCTTCCTTTGACTAAAACGTTTCAATGTTTTATCGAACGGTAACAGACCTTTGGCGAGTAAATCGTTCCATCAAACTACTCCGCATGCTTTTTTAAAACTACGCAACTTACCTTATACGACACCAGATCATGTACCAGACACGTAAGAATCGCATCCCTTCCAACTGGCACAGTTACATTCGTAATTGGTGCACTAAACTTCGGATCAGCTGAAAGTATAAAAAATCAAATTAGGGGGCGGCCATCACTTCAGATTTACATAACGCAAAAAAAAACCTATAAACATTAGACACAAGACATTTGTCCCATTACCGAGTTAAATGATCCGGTTAACCCAAAACAACGTATACGAAGAAAAAAACAGCAACCCCGTCCGCCGCATCATCATCCCCTTGTTTGCCGCTTAATTTGCAAACTTCTCGTCTCATTATTCGCGTGTGTGAACGTGTGCCACGTGTCCACAGGGAACCAGGGTAACACTTCCAGCAAATGCTACGACATGACATTCAAATCGAAGGAGCATGTTTTATGTGGCGTAAAGTCGTAGCGTTGCGATCCGCCACCACAGAGTTCTCTTTCGGGATCCAATTTGCCGTTCAGAACGGACCCAATTAGTAAATCATTACAGCACCACCCAAGAATGAGTCAATCACCAACTATACCTCTCGCCAAAAACGCGGTCTAATGAGCTGAATGCATGCATTCTTCAACTACCATATACGGTCGCTCTCTAAACGTTCTGGAACACGCCAGGATGTTGTAGGTAATATGTAAAAACAACCTGCTTCCTGGAAATTATCCGCCAACTAAACGCGGTACATTGAATATGAATTTAAACTCTGTCCGCGCTGTTTGAAAATGCAATTTTCATCCCAGACAAGGCTCCGGCCGCCCGCCTGCACCCATCCCCCACGCAGAGAGTGAAGTAGTAAATAAAATAAAATATATTTTGCAGACATTGCGTGTTTTTGGCGAATTCCAAGGAAAGGGAAAATCGACAGGACTTCACTCACGGTATCTGTCTTCGGTCTTCACACGCCAATGTCAGACTGCAGTGGGTACAGCCACAAATCAAATTTCCCCGGAAATCATATTAATTTTAAGGAAAAGCCACCGGGAGCTTCCTTTGCCGGGAGAGTCTATTTGGTGTTTTCGCTTTTTTCTATTTTCTTGGCTGAGTTTATGACTTGAAATTGGCGGGACATTTCGAAACAATGCGACGAGCGACGAGTGTTGTATGTAGGAACAGGACATGTGTTCGGCATTGCCGCCCATGGCGCCGCGCCACCACCCACCACGCCACCGCTCACCATCCATTTTTAGCCAGAAAATGCAGGCCATGCCGGCGAAGCAAACTAATATTCTAAGCCTGTCGGTTGATTGGATATCTGAAGGGGCTGTGGGGTACCTGTGCTTTGGCTCTATTATTTGGGATCATGTAATTTATTTATTGCATGATGAGGGTAAATTGAAAATTTCTGCTTTTCTGACGAATGGAATTTCAAATTTGAATCTTCCTGCCTTCCTGGGGAGGGACACGTTCTTTGTTTGAATTTCGTGTAATTGAAGGTTCGCATAGGTTTGTGAGTCATATAATGTTGCTTTTGTTTCTTATCGTGTGGAACTGAGTTGTGGGTTCTATCAAGTGAACCAATTGAAAGTCGATGGAAGTGAAAACCTTCGCACCTCTGGAGTCGAGCCATTTTAGCTCAGGCCCTCTCTGTACAGACTCTTGGGGCAGTTTCCTATTAGCTTGACACTTACTTGTCGTCCCTATTCTTTCACCACTTAACCTCCAATCGTATGTTGTACTTTTAGTGAAGACTCACTCATTGTTTAGTTAATTGTCAGCGGGGACTTCTCTCCGGAATTTAAAAAAAAAAAAAAAATACAAACGCCGGCAGTGCCTACGCACCACGGCCAATTATTGACTAAAATAACCGCACTCGGACTTAATTTCAATTAACATTGAAATATTTTATTAATTAAATTGTGTGTCACAAAGGAAACTCGAGGAAAGTAGCTTGGTGGATACGATCATGCAACCGGAACAGTTTATGATGCTAAACAAAAACTTCTCACCCCGTAATTGTTTAAAGAATCACTCTGCCAAGTGGATTCGGTGGGAGGGTGAGGTATAGATAAATGCCTAATCCTAAGGAAGTGTTTTTTTTTCTTTTTTGTTGCGTCCAAAGATTCTTTGCTGTTAATTCTTAGTAAGCATAATTTCACAAATTAAAAAGAAAAACAGATTATTTACTATAAACATCTGGTGGGTGTTTTAGGCTGATATTGACTCAATGCAATAAAATAAGATTAACCAGACTTTCGGGTCACGACCAGTTGGGGATAAAAGTGGATAATTTCAGCGCTGTCCTTACTCTTGCCGTCTTGCGTCGTATATTAAAGGACAATTATCAAAATAGCAAGTAAGTTTGAATTGAATTGCTCGTTTTAATCGGTTGAAAGGTAGGTATATGGTTATTAGGATTATCCTGTTAAAAATGGGTAAGAGTCAGTCTATTTTAAGGAATTTTATAGCATTTTACAGGAAAAAATTACAAAAAAACTACCAGTAATGCAGGAAATCTCGGGAACGAATTTAAATTAAGGCAACAAATTATACTTTTGTCATATGAAAGGGTTTTCCAATTGATACGGATCGATGCTGGTAGCCTGTGGCGGCCATTTCGTTTTGGTAGCATCTGTCTAATCCTGGTATTTATTATACAGTCCACGGCACTCTTTTAAGGGAATTGATAGCTCTTGCAGAAGTGACGTGCGGTGACCACCAAGATCGTCCGATTTGGCAATGCTAGACTTTTTCTTGTGGGGTTTCCTGGAAGTCGCTGGTCTATTCCAATAAGCCGACTGATTCCCTTAACGCCAACTTAATCAATGCCAACGCTCAAACTCAGCTGGATCCACATCGGATCGACTTTTTTGAAAAACCCTTTATAAATTAGAAGTACTTCAGACTTTAAATCGGCGTGATATTTGTGATGCTCTCACCTTAACTTTATTGTGGGTCACAATAGCTAATTTCAAATTTCAAATTTGGTAATTCTGAGCTTGCAAAACGAAAAAAAAAATACATAGAACATTCTGAAGCACGAACTTGCTAAAACGTTCATTTCTCTCAGGTGGAAGAAATAAAATATTAGCGAACCAATCTTTTGCATCCATTTTATCCCAAAACAACCACAAAAACAAAACAGCAGCTAATTTTATTGAAGGAAGGGTTTTGTTCTGTTTTTAAACGGTATTTTGTTCAACTTTTGCATACAAGAAGGAAAAGAAGAATATTGAGCAAATTGTGCTAAGCTGTTCGAATTCACTTTCGAACATTATGCATTACAGCTTTGTATGTCGTCGGTTGACAGGTAAAACTCACTCAGTACACATTTCAGATAAAATGACTATTATTTTCAATAATCTATCACAACTCAGTAAGTCCACTAAGCGATCCCAAATATCAGTTAAATATTATTAAATTTTTTAAATTTCATCAACCAAAATTCCAACTTATGGTTTTTTTCCACTGCGCCACCTCTCGCCAACGTCTGACACACATCCGAGAGTATAACTGTCATGAAAGAGCTTTCCAATTACCCGTTAAGACTCGGCATACAAATTGTAGATCCCTTACATTCGTCCCAAAAAAGAAAAACTCACACAAAAACAAAACAAGTGGTTATGAGAAGCTAGGCCTAGAGTCCCTAGGGACCTTTACCTTTACTTAACTGCGGTTTTTATTGGTTCAAACAGCAGGAAACAAATGATGAAAACCTCAAGTACCTGTCAACCGAGCCAGTATTTTAAATGTTAAATTGTTTTTTGATTTTTCCTTACCAACTTCTAGCTTATTGACCACACGATTAAAATTCTCTTAAAGAACTGGGCACATTTTGAAATGCCATCGACGAAAGGTGCTACAGTGCGGAACTATCCGAGCGTAAACAAACAAACAAACTTCATTTCCAGGAAACTATTTTCATCGTCGTCCACTTTTGTTTTGTTTTCCTTTCAGCATTTATTCAATATTAATCGAGTTGCATTGACGGTTCTGTTTTAATTTCTGAAGCTATCAGTTTGCAAATAGTTCCGCACAATATTGAGAAATTTAACTTTTTCAGAAATTGGCCGCATTCCACTGACCGCTGGCCAACAAGCGTTTAAAAGCCGTGTTTTTTTGGGCTTCGATCTCAGTATAGCAAAGTAAAGTATAAAGTAGGATTTCCATCATGTAATTACAACAACTACGCTCTACTTGACACTTCGAGACTCAGTTGTAGTTTTTGCAATCGCGTGCTGAAAATCCTACTTTACTTTGCTTTGCTGAGATCGAAGCTCAAAAAACACGCCTAATGTCATAAATGTCAGTTTTCGTTTCGAAAATATTGTAATGTTATTAGGTTCATTCGGGTACTTTTTTGCAAACGTAAAATTATTAAAAATTTGCTAAGAAACTGTGCGAATACGACCACGTACTGAGAAAATTTAAAAAAATTAGAGAGAAATCCATTTCTCCTCTTTTAATTTTTCGGTAATTTTCTACTCGCTCGACTTACTGAAAAATGAAAAATAAAAACTGACAACTAAGTGACAGCTCAGAAGTTTGGCCAGTGAAACTCTATTTATTTTCGTCTTCAACGATGTCGGAGGAAGAAGTTGTAATCGAATATTCCCCTAGAACATATCAGCGCATTCAAAATGGTAAGTTTTATAGGTATTTAGCTTATAAAAAATTCAATTGCAACTCATTTTGTAGATTCTGCATTTTACGATAATGTCAAAATGACATTTCTTAAACTTTTTGTAAGAAAACCGATCAGGTACTTCCCATGAAATTGAGAGATTTCTCTCTCGTTTTTTGATATTTGACGTTTTTCATTTTTCAATGTTGAAAGTACACGAACGAACCTATTTAAACCCTCAATTGTATTTATTTTTCTACTTCAAAATTGGTTAACATATTTCCAATTGCATTGACAGATTTTTTTACTTTTTTTTTTTTTCAATTTAGCGGGTAATTTGGGTTAAGTGTTGATTTTATTTGTCAGCTTGACATCGCGCTAGCTTTTTACCGGCCAATATGGAACTTGGTCAATACTGCTAGTGGTAATCCTCAGCTGTTATAAGCGAGGCTCTCTTAAGTAAAGATAAATATGACGGAATTTTGCCGTCGGCTAAACGACGTCATACGAAGATAAAAATTGAAGTAAATTTCTTAAGCATAAAAACTATTGACACTCTATGTTTTGCTATTTACCCCTTTAGTAATATTTTTATCTTAAAAAAAGAGCTTATAACACTTGGGTCTTAAATTATTGTACCACTTCATGAAATTATTTTCGAATAAAAACAGTGTAATAAAAGGGCGAGTGCATTCATTGTCATCTGTCATTAAACACTTATCGTAAAAACACAAAATGCCAAGCGATTTGAATCGATACCAATTTAAGTAAAATTGCTAGCAAAACTCACTTCATGCACTGTGGTGCATGTTTATTTCCCAATTGTTTAAATCGTCCTTTTTTATTATTGTAACACTCACAATTATTTAATTCGGCTGTACTCGATAATGACTGTTGCACACAGCTCAAGAGGCTAATAACAAAGCCTATCCAACTGTCCATTGTGTCTTCATTCCAGACAACACTTGTCACAGTACTGAACCAAATAAGTATTTGAACTTCTCAATCGCGATTCCCTGTAACGACTGAATGTTTCAAAAATATATTTCTACCGGTCGCCCTCCTCGCAAACAGGAAGATGGGTATATTCGAATCAAAATACTTCCCGGCACTTGTTCTACAATGCGCATGCTGATCTGACCGTGAATTCTTTCATTCATAAACAATCGTAAAATGATTTTCGCTTTTAGGTAATATTCTGAATAGAAGTAGCGTGGAAGGATGGTAGTTAGTGTAACATTCCCCCCATTCCATAGTCTTTCTTGTAGAGGTAAGTAAGTTCTCGTGGGGATTTAAGTCAATGAAAGGAAACTCCACATTTTCGCTGATGCGTTTGTTTAAGGACTAACTTTCGCGCAAATGTGTTAATTAGATGCGAGGATTTGGGGTTTTCTTTTCTCAGACATGCAGTATTTTTCGAAAGCGCTTACCTTTCAAAATTCACAATTCACATGCATGTGGGTACTAATTGAGCTGATTTATTGCCTTTTATTTGGAAAGGATTTTCCGGTTAAATTAGCCACCGTTGATGTGTGGTGGGAAGGCAGGGAGTTCGTAGCAGAGTTAGATGATACTTTAGGATACTGTGTAAAGCTGTTACACTGGCAATACTTACTAGAGCTTGTGGTCGCCCTCCTACATACAAAAAAAAAAAAAAGCCTCTCAGAGTGTGTTATCAATTGCGTAATTTATTTATCATTGTGTTACACCGAATAAAATATTATCATGCCCCAACATAACGACAAGCTTGGAATTTCTCTTCTAAAAATACTATCAACTTCATACAGCAGGTTCTGGGTCTTGCTTTTGAATATTCGATGCAACAGCATCTGCGGCAGCCACACTGCGTTGTGTTGGCGATGGCTTTGGTGTTGGAACACTTGTGTCAGCACCCAACGAAACATCTTCATAGTTGGCTTCGTCGTCTGCAACAGGCAATGGTGGAGGTGTAGTTGACACAGCTACAGCCGCAACGACAGCATCGTTAGATTCGAAGAGATTGGCCGCAACAGCAGCTGTTGCAGTGGTTGATGCGTTTGCGTCACTTGGTAGCTCTGTGCCAGAAGCAGCACCATCCGCTGTGCCACGCAACATATCAGCAGGCTCATTATCGGGAAGTTGTGCATATTCTAAAAAGTTTTCAGTTAATCAAGAGACAGATTTATGAAGACTACAGATCTTACCTTGCTGTGGGCTTTCCCTTGTAAAGAGACCCATTTTTGGATCAATTGCTGGACGATACTCTGAGTCGGGTTCACGATCTGATGTCGATGAAGCGCTTAAACCGGGCATATCATTTCTGCCGCCCACCAGATGAGTCGGTGCTCGGGGATTGCTCGTCTGAAGTTGTTGGTTGTGGGATGATTTTCGAGTTTTGTCCGCCTTGCGCCAGAGTATTATTTCCTGTGCGAAAAAATTGAATAGAGTTCCATTAGGCAGTGTGTCGATGGCACTTAAACTTTTACCCACCTGTTGCTTGAAATAACGACGATCCTCAGTGTCCATGAGAACCAGATTCAAGAAATATTTAACAGAGAACTTCTTGCTGATGTCCTTCATAGTGGGCGTCAAGCTGTAACCGCCCAAAAACACCCGAATTGGTATGCTCTCACCTGCAACAAAACCGATAACATAAAACATTCACCAGACTGTCCGAATCACAAACACGCTCACCCTTAACTGGAGCGCCATCCATGATCTCATACTTTGCGATATTTTCGTTCTCTGTAAAAATGTTCGGACCTGATCCAGTTGATTCCCGCTTGATGATGGTGATCTCCATGTGTTTGATTTTAATACGCACCAACAGGAAATAAATTTTACCAACAATCACATCCTTTAAATGATACCTGCGAACAGACTTGTTAGTTTCTGCGTGACAAACACACAAATGACTACCAACTTTGACTTGTTGTACTCGAACTCAATGTGCAGGCAATCTTCAATGCCAACTTCCATTTTAATGGGAGCATTAGTGTCCGGATAAGTACACAATGTGTGGACAGCTATGTCCACTTCCTTAGCTACGTCACTTAGTCGCCGAACTATGGTAGCTCGAAGGAAATACCTCAGGCGTACATTGGAACCCATGTACACTTCGAATGGTTTTTCTACATTTGGAAACTCGAACGGGTAGCTGGTGTTTTGGATCAGGTCCCCGGGGCGAGCTAACTCCTTGACAATCGTCTTGAACTCATGATGATTACCGCGATCGTAGAAGAGTTCGATTTGGCCGATGAACTCGATTTTGATGCCTTGGTGTTCGAGGCGACTGCCGGGCTTCTTAAGAGTGACATTTACCTACAAAAAAAAAAAAAAAAAAAACAGAAAAACATTTAAAGGTCAGATTGGGTGGAACTAAGAAAGTAAGAATTGACAACAAACCTTTCCAGAGACAGGCTCTCCGTCGTAGTAGAGAAGACACTTTTCCTTTTTGCCCTCTTCGGTTTTGATTTCAACGGTTTTGCGATTTTCCGATCCGTCAAAAACAATATCGAGCTCGGCTGATTGACCGAAACCAAGGAAATGCATGGTTCTTCTTTTTGATATTTAACCACAAATAGGCTTACAGGAGGAACTCTATGGAAACAAAGATATTTATAAATTAGTTAAGTCGCCTTGACTGATTTGACAACTAGGGGTCGACGATGGGTAAGGCCAATGGCCTGGAAATGCAATTTGTTTTAGCAAATTTGCTGAGAAACTTGTCACTGGTTTAGAGAGTATTCCAATTTTGTATACCCGTCAGTACAATCAGAGCTGTGCAAGTCCGGTCTTGACAACAGTTAAATGTATATTTTAAAATCGTTGACCTGGGGCTGAATTTTGTCATATTTTTCACGCAGTTAGGTATGTTAACTTCACGCAGAACGGGACCGAGCATTTATAAGAAAGTGTTGCTCACGTTAACAGATAGAAGTCACTTCCAATAAGAATCTGTAGACTCAAATCAATTTACATTCAATTTCGAGTAAATCGAACTGTAGGTCGCGCAATTTTTTCATTGTACGATCGAAATGTATTTCCATTCCTAGTTAACAAGCTATTGCAAACAATTTGCATAGGTATCGTAAATCGTACATATTTCCAGTTAATTCCAATTCGCTATCAATTTGCTTTTGGTGCAGCTTTCAATTGCATTTGACATAACTTCTGTATGCCACTCGTGTGTCGTTTTTTGTCCAATTACATGGCCAGACGGGTTGATTACGACGCAATGGTTTTCCATTGAATTCAATAAACTTTTCTTTTTTATTTGTTTTGAAAAGTGCATTTTCGCGATGGATGTATTGCTTCAAACAATTTTAACTTCTCAGATTTATCAAGAACAATTAATTTTTTTGCAGATTAGAAGCATTTCCGCAGCTACTGTCATCACAGATATTCATTAAAAATATGAACTTATACATACTTGTGGGTAGAAAGAAACTACAGCAACAAAACAGTGCACTTTAAGATTATTTATTAAGCCTAATTTGTTCGGAAAATGTGTAAAATTTAACACATTTACCGGAAGAGAAAACTTATCAAAACAAAAAAAAATCGGAATATAACTTTTTGGGGGTGTTCCTGTCAGTTGAAGATAGGAAAAAGTTTGTGAGATAGAAAAGGATAGATATAGGTCTGTTTGAAATATCAACCGTTTCGTCATTTGTTTCGATGTTATTTTAAGTGATGCCAAGTTTCATAGATTTTGGAGAAAATGAATTTATATTCTGCCCCAATTTTCCGCATTTCCCAGAAAAAATGTTACAACATCAATGGGGACGTTCAATAATCTAGTTTAGGAAGTTCGACAGCTGCCTGACTAGATATTTCTCGGTCTGTTAAAGTTGACGTTTATGGAGGGATAGCCGACGAATATAGTCAAGAAATTCGTGACAAGTTGACACAAAATCAGGAATTTCCACAATTTCTAAATACAAATTAAGCGCAATCACCGTTGTTAAAAGAACATCTTAGGTATCAAAGGATATTGAAGCTCTATGAATACCTATTCTGATTTTTTTAATATTGAATCTGACTCCTATATAATTCCTTCTGCAACGGATTATATTGTATGTATGGGGTATATAAAGGAAGACCCACAATTGAGTGCACAGAACATTATCTTAAGCTAATACACGATTAGAACCTTAGAATATGCGCTGTGCTGCAGTATTCAGTGGTTGGACTACTGAACCAATGGTTCCCGGCTTCAACCTCTTAAGAGAGGTGCGAGAGGCCGTCTTGCGCCAGCCCTAGAACTCGGGGTCGATTTCGCAACCAAAATGATGCCTCACACGTCATCAATTCCAGTTGCAGTACTCACTACTCAGCCCGAAGCCGAACAGACTTCTGAGCCAAAATAAAGTCCGGCATTATTTCCACAACCAAAATAATACCAGGCCTTCAGGATTTTCAGTTGGAATAGGGTATATGTATGTATGTGCGCACATTTTTACTGAACAAAATAAATACAAACTTATGACACATCCCGAACCCGATGTAGGGGTTATTTTCGCAACAAAAATTATGACAGGTCATCAGCAATTTTAGTTAGGGTGTCACTATCGCTGTACTACGCAGATATCCAGACACAATCGGTCCAGCAACACATATCCCGAACTTAATACAACGCCAGTACAAGGTTCGGCGTTATTTCTCCACAACGAAACAAATACCAGGTGTCCAGGTCAACAGCAGTTTCAGTTTATGTGTTAACGCACTACGGAGGTTCAATTCAATTTTCGATACCTACACAATCGTGCAGCCCATATCCTGAACCCAATAGTGTCTGCTCTACCAGCAACAAACAGTGTTATTTCCTCAACGGCAATGATACCAGGCTACCAGAAATTTCAGTTGGAATTTTTACTGTCCTATGCAGGTTCCAAAAACAATCAGTCGAGCAAAACATGTCCGGAACCTAAGAATGAAAAACAAACACAAGCTTGTGTAACATAGAAAATTTGTACATTGGTAACATCTATTATCTATAAACCGCAATGGTTATCCAAGGGATATTCCAGTGAAGATATTTTCTGTGAGATTTCATTGCAAGCTTTTCGGTGTATTATCATTTTTGTTTTCTTGTTTTTGTTTCTATTGCATACGCTTAGGTAGAGCTTTACTTTAAAGACAGTACTGAATGTATGCTAAAATTCCTGGGTGACTGGTATTCTTCCACACATTTTTGATTTATTTTTAAGATGACGTAAATTTGTATTTTTAAGTTGCGGGAAAACCAACTTCACTCAAACCAACAGGAATTAGGCAATAATGTCTCCTATTGCGATGCGATTGGTATATATATATATATATATATATATTTCGAGAGATAATCGAATCAGACCACCATTGTCGGGTCTCTTTTCGTCTCTCTACCACTGTAAATCTTACTCAGAGAGACTCTCTGGATTTCTCCACAGTTCTTCTCTGGGCTCAATTCCTAGTGTTAACGCTAGCATCTGTTTATGGGAGATCCGTTTCATCGACTGGGTCTCGACCCATTGATGTCCCAAGATCCTCATTCTTCTGCCAGCCAATGCCGGGCATTGACACAGTATATGTGCCGCTGTCTCAGATTCCTCCAGGCATAGTCTACAAGTATCATCCTCTATAAGGCCCATTTTCCTTAAGTGATACCTGAAATTACCATGTCCTGTAGACAAAGCCACCACCCATTTCAATGTTCCTCGACTCATGCTTAGAACTCTTCTTTGAGTGGAGCAGGTCGGCCACTTTATTGCCATTTTAGCTTGTCTACATTGTTCCACGGTTGACCACCTTCTCAGGTGTTCTGCCGTGATCCATTTGTGGACAAGCTGTTCAACCATTCCTCTGCCAATTGAAGAGAATGGTTCTGGTCCCAGCAACTTTTCAGTTGACCCCTGTTTTGCAAGGGAGTCCGCCTTTTCATTGCCTTCGATCCCAATGTGTCCTCGTACCCAAGTCAGTGTTACTTCATTTTTAGATGAACACTTATTGAGTTTAAGTACGCATTCCAGTGCCAGTGATGTTGTGATGTTTGTTTGTTCCATGCATCTGATCACCGCCTGATTGTCCAGTGCTATGAGGATATTTCTTCCTTCCACCTGACACTCAAACAAGTAGTCCAACGCATAAAGCAAGGCAATCATCTCAGCCTGGTATACTGAAGTGTATAGATGCGATTGGTAAATATATCGGATACTTTACTCGGAAATGTAGTGTTAAAAATAAAAAATAAAAATAAACAGTTGGCGCAACAGGTCCGTAAGAGACCATAGGCCTAGCTTCTCACAACCATTCGTTTTGTTTTTGTGTGAGTTTTTGTTTTTTGGGACGAATTTAAGAGATCTACAATTTTTATGACAGTTATGGTCTTGGATTTTTGTCAGACGTTCGCGAGAGGTGGCACAGTGGAAAAAAACCTTAACATGTTATTTGTGTTTTTTCCGGCGATCAAACTTGAGACCCCTCGCATAGTTAAAAATAAAACAGCATGAGAAAACAGCTGAACAATTTTCCTCTTTTGAAGCCAGCAAATGGTATATTATATATTTTTGACACCTGATTGCCAAATCTATCGCGACGCCATAAATAAAGATTCGAACTCCATTAAAGTGACAAAGTTTAACACATTATGTCTTTGACATTAGTTGACACTATTGACAGTCCAATTGCGCTAATAAAAATCCCTGTCACTGTCATGTCATATATGACAGTTGGGTTAGAGGTTGCATCAACTATCGAGCAAATAATGTTGTACCAACAAAAAATTTGGCGCCATTTCCACGATGAAAATAGTACCAGGCCATCAGAAATTTTAGTTTGGGATGATGATGTAAAAACACAAATTTGCGCTAAAGCAGCAGCATAACAATTGGAATTCTCGACGTTACTTCTATACTTCCACAACGAAGTAATTATTTTTTAATAAAGCAGGATACCAGAAATCTTAGTAGGGGTGCTTGTATCACTACGCAGATTCCCATTACACAACGTTCCAGCGAGGACATGCCGAACACAAATGGTATTTCGGCGTTATTTCCACAACGAACATACACAAAACCAGGCCACCAGAATTCGCAGTTGGGGTAGCTTTCAATGTTCACAAAATAAGTCCTGCACTCAGATAGAGATTAATACTGGACTATGCTAACTTCCTTCCATACACAACCCAAATGAATGTGGCAGCAACACTCACTCTCCACTCAGTTGATGTCATGCGCACCATTGCACTATCCAAACTTCCATACACGACTCAAATGATGTGCGACAACAAATTCGGCGTTATTTCCACAGTGAAAATAATACCAGGCCATCAGAAATTCCAGTTGTGCTGTATCGTATATCAATCACTGCGCAGATATCCTTACATAGTCGGTCCAGCCAAAAGCATCCCAAAGAAAGACAAAAGCAAATGCCATTATGTTTCACATTTTCTGAGGTTGTGGAAGGCAAATTGCACTGCAGAAATCCGTTGCGAAATGCCGTTAAAAACATCAACTGAATATAAATAAGGAAAACAGTTTCCAGGAGACTGGTATTTATAGAAAAAATATTATTATTGTATTTGTACACCTACTGTACTGACTCCAGTTCGGCACAATAAAACGAAGAGAGGTTATGTTTTGTCGCTCCTTTGCTGATAAGTCGAAAGTCATCGCCTTAAGACGGTCGCATATATTTAGGTCTTAGATAAGATCTTGTACATTAAGAAGACTGATGCCTTCCAGGGGCAACCCTTTCTTGTAGTGCTGAGGTTCTCCCCACAGGATTTTACGAGAATTAATCTAAATCACGGATGGAATGTCCGTAACATAGCCATAAATCTGATCATAGCTTACAAATATGTAAGTTGGTATGTTCCCTACAAAGGCGCTCTTAAAAAAGCTTTGCCAAGCAGCCATCCTAATCTTTAGCTTGGGAATTATTAGCCCATTTTTGTTTTCATCAGGTGGTCGCACTTTTTGTAGGTACCTATAACGTTGTTCAAAAGTAAGTAAGTAAGTCCATTACCGATCAAATATTCCCGGGTCCAGATCGATACTCGCCATTTTGTTTATCAGTTTTTATAAAAAATAGCTTTTAATATTTTAATTTAAGAAAAATTAACAATGCTGGGAAGTCATTCGAGCTGGCTTCATCAGCTGTCAAAGTTCTAATATAAAAAAAAAATATATTCATCATGGTCGAAGTTGCACGATGCGGTATTGTTCCAACGACGGGAAAAATGGCGTCATCCTCCAGTCCAGAAATACCAGTCGCCCAGTAACAATAGAAACCTGAGTGGATTTCTCTCACCTGATAGTATGCAACAACCAAACCCAACAAAAAGGCAAAATGCGATACCTACCACACCCAAGAGCTTGCAATGGAATTGAATAAAAAAATCTATCGAGTGAAATTTGCCTTGCATACCCATTTCTGTCAATATTGCAGATGTTACTCAAGAACCGATGCAAATTGTTTTTGTAGTACTTGGTTTTGTTTTGACATTTGTTCAGTGCGAGTGTGTATGGCAAACTGCACATGCAGTGAAAGTGAACGACACCCACACCGCCCATCAGCTGAGAGCAATACAAAATACAATACAAGCTGCTACTGCTATGTGTAGCAAAGTATGTATATAAATATATGCCATGTAAATGCGCAGTAGGTAGACACATATGCACTGCGGAAGATAGTTTGACAGTTTGTTGCAATGTTGTAAATACTATATAGTTTATGGAAGTGACGGGAACAGTGGCACCTGATACAAAATACACCCCAACTGAAATTTCTGGTTGCCTGGTTTGATTTTCATTGTGGAAATAAAGTCCGCACATTTGCGTTGTCGTATATGGAAGTTTGGTGATGATTACAATACACATGGACTGAGTAGTGTAGCTGTGGGTATTGGGGTTCGGCTGAAAATCTGAGCATTGATACTGCGAATTCTGGTGGCCTGGTTTTATGTTCGCTGTGGAAATAACGCCGAATTTTTCGGCACAAGTGCTCGGGGTATGTTCGCTGAAGCAATGTTATGTTTCGGTGAGAATCTGCACCTACTGAAATTGCTGGCAACCTTGTATTTAAAAAAATTATTATGTACTTCGTTGTTGCAAAACGTCGAGGAGAAATAATTTCGTTTGGACTTTTTTTATGCTGAATTAACACTTTAGGCAGCTTTGGATGTAGTATATGCAAACTTGATGCAATTTTAAACTCAACATTCATTCAATAAAAATGCATTTTCGGTATTAAATTAGAATATTTAACGTTACTGAGAAAATGTGCGGTCTTTTCTCTAGCTGCGTTGCGATTGCGACGTTACAAATTGTTTTAGCATGCATCAAATTTCCACGTGAGTTTTAAAAAACGCACCAAGGGTGAAGGCAAATTTAATGCGACCAAATCTTTCCGATGCTGATAAAAGGCCTCATATCAACCACTGAGGACTGCCATTCGTTGAGCTAAAGTGAGGACTTTCCCTAAAATCGTCTTCAAGCTTGTAAATAAAACGCATTCTTTTTTCTGTCATAAATAATATTTCATAATATATATTTTTTTTATTTCTTTTTGTGTTTTGTGTAAAATTTAAAAATACAATAAATAATTTCATATATTTATATATAATAATATATATGTGTGGTTACAATTTCGCTTTCATTTCATTCTCTCTGTACTGATAAAATAATTTTTTATAAGCTTTTACATTCGTCTTCTTTGAATCAATATTTACTTTTTTGTTGAATAGTGTTCCGTTTGTTTTTATTTATATTTATTATAATTACAGAAGAAAATACTAAGCGCTGTTTTATATTGTTTATATATTTAGCTTATTAGTTTGAGAGAAAGACAAATGACCAACTAAAGTTATATCAATAGATTTGTAAATATATAGATACACAGATTTTCAACAATTTTACTTTGATTTTCATTTTACCTATTGATCTTGTTTGTATACTTTTGATAGTTGATGTTGCTGATATTGTTATTGTTATATTTCATAAAATAGAAATGCAGCAGGTTTTTGTTTTGTTTTTTTTTTCAAAGAAGAGAAAATATCGTTTGGATTTTTGATGTCATTGTTATTTGATTAAAATTAAAATTTACTTAACCGGATCTCGTTGTCTTTTATTTTGCTGTCCTTAGATAGAAATGCATGTATGTATGTTATTTTGTTGTTATTTATATTGGAAGAAGTGTAAGAGAAACACAATCGCTTTCAAGAAGTCATACAAAGCGGATTAAAATTGTTTTACTTATGAAAACGAAGTTCTATCGATTTATAAGCTAAAGCCGAATCTCTCCATAAGTTTGCATAAACTGAAGCTACGTTTGCGGTAAAACTGGATGAGTTCTTGGAGGCGATCAGTGTGTTTTCTCAAGTGGTTTTCATATTATATAAAAATAAACTAATGGGTAAGAGTGGGTATTGAACAATGTTCTAAGTCAAATGATAGTAAATCTACGAAATACGACTACTTACCGATATGAATACATTTAAGACTAATAAATAACATTCTAAGTTGAAACAAAGAAAAAGGAATTACATCATGATAGTTTTCTTTACATCGAAGGTGTAGGGGTTGGACCGGCGGACAGTTTGCAACAGTCGACTTGCTGTACGAGACACACTCTGGCGTTTTCAAGCAATCTCATTTAAAGGGTTTACCATAATAGGATTAGCTTTAATACACGATTATAATGAAATTGCATGTCGCGACCGCCAGCTTCCTTGTACATTTTCATTTGTTTGTGGGACAGTGTTGTCCAGTAATAAACAGAAGGTTGTAAACTTGTCTGTTACTGAACTGACGTCTTTTTGTAAGAAAAACTTGCAATGCGACGTTGTATTCGCGAGTGATGAAGAAAGAGTGAAAATATTATTCACACTCCTTCATCTCGGAGATGTCAACAGACGTGAAAGGGAACGAAACAGATTCTTAAGGATGGTTCGAGAAGTCGGCCACCAATAAAAGAAAGAACTATATGTGAGGAATCCACCTTAACGCGCACAGCGATTACATAAAGGTTACGTGACTATTTTAGAGTGGATTTTTGTCGTCACTTGAAACATTTCACACGCGATTTATCATCAATAGTGCTGCAATCCAATTCACCTTCATCCCACCGCTACACCTTCGATATTTAAAAAAAAAAAACCCCAGATCAACGACGGAATATTTCTTAGATAAAATAAAATTACTATAAAATAAAACCAAACATTTACAAAACATAAACAAGTTACAAATAAATTCTTTATCAAAAATCAAAGTCCTTTTTAAGCGAATTTGGTGTTGCTCTCTTTTTTCAAAGGATATAATATACAGCAAACTATATCTCGTTACAGATATTTTATTTATTGAAACAAATAAAAGCTAAGAAAATCAAATAAAATAAAAAGAACATTAGGAAATTTAATTTAATTAAATTATTATTAATCTGTTTAGTTTATATTTATATTTATAAAGTAGAGTGATCTGTGAAGACATTCATCTGTAGTCGAAGCACTCGCCAAGGGTCCAGTAGTGGTCAAGTATATCCTCGCTGGTGAAGCGTACATCGGGATCGGATTGAAGCATATTGGCAATCAAGTCGCGCACTCCTTCCCCAATGTCCGACCAATAGGGTTCGGGGAATTCGTAAACACCTGAGATGATTGCATCGAAGAGAGGCTCTTGCTGATTGTCCGGCGATACGAATGGTGGAAAACCACACAAGAGAATGTATAGTATGATTCCAGCTGCCCAGACATCGATCTATTTTATGTTGAAAGCAGTAATGACTTGAGCGAGCTGCGCGAAATATTTTATTTTAGCTTTTAGGGTAACTTACCTTGAGTCCGTAACCAGTTTCCATGAGAATCTCTGGCGCTACATATGTGGGAGTGCCACAGACGGCGAAGAGAGGTTCGGTTACTTCGCAGGCCAAACCAAAGTCAGCTAGTTTTAGCTCGACAACGTTACCTTTGTCGTCTAGTTCAACCTTTAGAGGGATAGAGAATAGTCAGTGTAAGAAAATTTGTTCCTGAAAGTGTTGTGTAAGGAAAATATAAAATATTTGCACTCTGTGGTAATATTGAAATATATGTTGGAACAACTGACACGCTTAAACGTCTTTGTCACGTTTCGTTTTGTATATTTGAAGTAACCCCTAATGTCTGTCGGTACGTTTCTTCATCTGGAAATTAACTCTATATTTCAATTTATTGTTGTTAACCGCAAAAACGCACAGAACTCATACACAGACTTGTTTAGGGCTTGCGTTTTTGAAACGAAGATGGATGATCCACTACACCATCCCAATCACGGAAGTGAAAATCATGCAACAGTGCACACTCTCCCCCGACTATCCCTTTTTTCCAAACAACCTCCATTCCATAGATTTGAATCTCCATCAGAATATCAAAAAACAAATGATCTTACCAATAAATTCTCTGGTTTAATGTCTCTGTGTACTATGCTCATGGAATGTAGATAAGCCATTGCCGCGGCCAAATGCTTAATCATAACTCTCGATTGATCCTCCGAGAATCTAGTTACTCGTGTAATTGCATCAAAGAGATCACCGCCTACGAAAGAAACCGAACACATTAGATGAATCCATTTCAATTGCACTTAATCGAACCAAGTCCCTCCCTCGCACCCACTAAAAATTAACGATTCAACTTACCGCTTACATACTCCAGCACCAAGTACATGTTGCTCGGCTGATCAACGTCCAATATCAATGAGATTATATGCGGGTGATTCAGCTTCTTCATGACTCTCACCTCGGCGTCGATGTAGTGCTCCTTTCCCTTGCACTTGCTCTTATCAATAACCTTGAGAGCGTAAGCCTTAGCCGTTTGTCGGTCTTTGACTTTCAGTACAATCGCAAAGTTCCCATCGCCAATTACACTGCCCAGAGCGTAACGTTCTCGGATTTCTGTGGGGAGATCTTGTGCTTCAATGCCACTGTCGTTAAGGGTGTCTTCAATACAGTCGTATGTAACATTATGGATGTTTTTGCTTTTGACCGGCATCTTTGGCTTTGGGCCTTTGCACGCTGTCCCATTTCGAAGGGTCTTACGCGTTTGATTTATCGCTTTATTCTCGTCGGCTTCCAATTTAAAGTCATCCTGGCCCACACGTTCTGTTCCGTAGGCAAAGAATACTTCTTCCTGTGCAAAGAAATCGGCCAACTGAAGAACTGGAGTGCCAGAGATGGTGAACACTTTTCGCACACAACCAGTGTCTAGTTTGACCACTTGTGTTATGGCGGTCAGCACGTGATCGTAACTGGGACTGTTGCGTTTATTCAGCAAGAGTCGCATTATCTGTAATGGAAAAAAAATGAATATAAGACTCGGGGTATTGCAAAAGAGTGGGCGACATACCTTTCGCGGCTTCGTTCCATTGCGAATTAGGGTTACAATACGTGGATGGACCACCATATCACGTTCGCTAACTTTCAGCACTGGACTGCCGTTTGTACCATTTTTCAGTGGTGACGACGGCCGAAACACTTTCGATAGGCGATTGTTGGTCTTATTCTGAACGTTATTCCCGCTCTGTTGGGAATTGTATTCGACCTTTTTGAAACTTTCATTATTACAGGAACACACATAGCTTTGGCCATCTTCCAGTTCTTCAAGGTTGGAAATCTGAAAGAAATACAAAAAGAAATCCAATTAGTTTGACACACTGACTCTGTGTTTGCTTTGTGTATTAACTATATTCTGAGCTTGAAAAGCTTGTCCTCGAGACAGTTTGAAATTGTACAAATAAAAGTTGATTTTTGAGTCGAATTATAACATAATGACACTGGAACTAATTGTGTCCTCCCAGGGAGCTGTAACACAAAATAGCATCTGTTTTTCAAACGCTTAAACATCGAAAACTTGACCCTATGGACGCAGAACGGGAACAGAAATTCAGCAGAGCATTTAAAATCACAAGGCAAATACTATCGGCACTATGGATGCCAGGATGACGTTTCCGTCTAACAGATTTCAATTTTCGTGTAAACAAAATCGTTTCAACATCTGAAAGTCAGTCAGTTTGTTTGACAAATCGTCAAATATTTTTAACGTTTCATTTGGGAAACGTGTCAGTTAGAATGTCACAATTTCCTTGCCAAATCAGTGACAGCAGTCTAATTGAAAGCGTCTGTCAAGTGTCCACATTAAAGGCGCGTTATCTTTGAAAACAAATACAAAACAGATAAGTAGTGTTTACATTTTACTCGATGTTTGCACATACGTTTAAGTTCCTTAATTTCAGTATTTATAACGATGCAAGCATGCCAATTTCCAGCCTTAAGGTAGAACTGAAATGGGATTGCATGAAAGTAATTCAGCTTAAGCAAATGTGCGATTGAAACATTGAAATTGTATGCGAGATCCTAAGATTGGCGGCCAGTTTTAAGCGTCTTTCTTCAGTGGGTTTTAAACAATTTTTGAAACCAGCTTAAGCCAACATAATCCTGTTATGGACAAGCTTTTTTTATATTTTAATTACTATTTACTTGGCTACTATCTTGCATATCTCTATGATCGCTTTTGATCTCCTCACTTGCACTCAATGATTCTCATTAAAGTTCGTAAGGGGAACATATTAAGATTCCCGTAATCTAGCTTAAGCCAATTTACGCTTTTACTGAAATAGAGTCCACGGAAAGCGTAATTCTAAATTTTGGATGGTGTCGGCATTTACTGTCACAGTACATTTACTAACCTTCTTTCCGCCCAAAGTGTAAATAGTTCGTACTGCTCCAGGAATTTTCACATTATCTTCTAAAAGTCTTGTTAAGTCTTCGGCTAGGCTTTCAAATGATCTGCAACACGAAAAAGGTGCGAGTTAAAAAAATTCGCTTCAATTTTAATTGTTCCGCTTACCTGTATCGTTCATTTGACACTGGAATGGTTATGCCAGGATAAAAACGATCGCCATTCCGATAGAATTTTATCCTTCGCGCTTTTCTAGTCGGCGTACGACTGCTCGAGATGCGTTTCTTAATTCCCACCACATTCGAGATGGTACTGTTCGCTGTGCTGCCACCACTGGAGGTGCCATTGCTCTTGTTACTGGCAATGCCAGAACTGTTTAAGTCTAAATCTTGAAGCTCCTTTTCGATTTCTGAATTGGAGCTGGCCGGACTGTTACTGCGACTAAGGGATGTGACACTGGAATTGTTATTCTGTTGCTGCTGTATTATAGAGGTGTTGTGCAGGTGATTACTGCTGCTGACTTCCATTCTGAAACGAAACAAGCCATAGACATTTGAATATGTGAACAATAGTTAAAATATTTGATAATAAAAGTTGTTGTGCTACAGTAAGATAAGCAGCAGAGGTTGTTTTACTTTTGCAATGGTGGGGGAAGTGTGATAGGTCTTAGTTTTATCAATTGCGATAGGACTGCATATACTTATGGGGTATGAACGTTTCGCCGGAAGGAATGTGCTGACGCCATTCAGGGACGTCACGTCAATCGTAAGTAATCTCATTTTGTAATCAATTACGGGTTCCATCTCCCACTAACTTGCTTATGATTCAATCATAAGCCCTCGCCTTCCAGCGGCCATACCAACTACTTGTTGCTGAACGATGAAGTCTAAATATCATCTCACCACAACGATAATTATTCACTACAGATTGTAAACACTGGAGTGCAACAGTGCCAGACGTGCAGTGGCATTCCCCCGCACTGGCAGTTGGTGCGGTTCCCACTGGACCGAAACATCCACGCGCAAATTGTAAACAGCATTAAAATGATGATGAAGCATAAATAGCCGCAATAACAGAAAACGAAAAGAAAATGAAAATCTTAATGAGAGACAGATACGTATTATAATTCTCGACCCCGCATCGTGGAGTTCTTATTATTACTTTTCCCAAGCGAGCGTATTTTCCTAGAACCACACTCACAGTCGGGCTTATTAATTCCACAGTTGGCGGACCACGGTGCCACCTATAGGCCAATTACGACAATCAGAGCTTAAATTTCGTTGGTATCACCCCCTGATACTCCTTGCGACCGCGATCCAGTGGTTAAGTGTTAGGTGAAACGGTGAGATAGAGAGATGATGAGGCAGCTCAGAGAATAGGTCACGTAACGTAAACAACCGCTTCGAGTCAGTGGCATTAGCAGTTAGAGATCCATGATTCATGTTATTAATACGATTGGAAACAGAAAATATATTTAACAAATAAATGGGGTGGGCGCATCCGAAATCTGACTGCGTGATATCTGAGGGCTGTTGTTATTATTTGCCAAAAGAGCGTGGGTACGAACAAAACTTTGTCACACACATCGCCATTAGACACCCCATCCCACGATGAAACATTCGCAATCTATAATATGCCATATAATGCACAATAAAAAATATTTTATTGTAAACAACGTTCAATTAAAATGTTCAAAAGAAATATTGTTACAGAACAAATCCGCATGCGAGCGATTGCTGTGTTGCTTGTGGCGGTTGCCTTCTTTGATTTTTTTCAAATGCCTAAACACATCGGCACGTCATTTTAATAGCTTTATGCATTTGTCACCGGTGCAACAATGCCCGCTTGTCGCACAGATTGGGCGCTTTATCGTATAAAAGGACAAAATCGGACACTTCTATTACTTCGTTTGGCTTTTCCTCAATGGGTAGTGCTACTTTCGAAAGATTCTTGTTGTAAAATTGCGTTCTATGACTTCAGCTCAATCGTAAAATTGCGACTTATGACAGAACAAAATGCCCAGAACACAACAAGACAGAAGAGTGACACCAAAATATTTTCAAATATGGCCGCGATTGGGCTGTCAAAGTTGATGAGTATTGTAGCGAGCCATGGTAAAATTGTGACTGTGACAGAACACAACCACAGCAGAATGACAGCAAATCATTTGCGGGCACTCGCTGACATTTACATATTTCATATTTATTTTTGAAACAGATACTTATACACTGCAAAAGTTTAACATGTAATTTCCCACTAGAGACCTGGTACATTTAAAAAAAAACATTTGCCCACTTCTTGTTATATGTACTTCTTTCCCTATCCGCATTCCACCAGTTTCCATAGCCGACATGCAAAACCACTCTGTAGCAGGTTTTCCCTATTAATACTTAGGTTATGTCCACTCTTGGCTACTTAAAGTCCATTGTTGCCAGCTTATGACCTAAATCGGGACAAGTACGTTAGTAACATTGGTCTTGTTTCATTTTAACGACAAAACAAACAAACCGAGCTGCCCTTAACAAAATAAACATTCGACCGGGCCTAGTTAGAACCAAAGTTGTGCTGCCCAATTCAGTCCGAATGTTATCATGCTCATTGGGGTTGTTAGAACGTCATTTCCTTTTTATAGCTTGAACTTCTATTATAAACTTAATTTCCGGTTGAAAACTCCAAATGGCCAGCAACTCTTTCGCTTTGCCGCCTCCTCATTCGTTTCTTTAATTACTTTCCATGTTAGAACCTCGCCCAACGTTAATAACCTCAGGACACTCCCTCGTGCATGCTCGTTAGTCTTTTTGCGCCATGCCACCCTCCTAATGGCTGCTTAAGTAATTTTTGCAAAAATCGCAACTTGATACTTTCCAAGGAGAACACAAACTGCAAACGCCGGCGAAAATTATATATCCTCTGAGGATTTCAAATCGCCATGCGGATTTGTACCGCTATCGTCCGTTTAAGGGGTTTGGTCATACCCTTGGTAACCGAATTTCGATTCCCTCCAAACAAATGCAAAAACACCCACTATAGTAGTTAATAGTCGCACACAAACTACACCAATTTTTTGTTATTACATATAAACACGGTTCTTTTTTTACGTAAGAATGTTTCGGTTTCTACTTCCTGCTACTCCTGCTCTATTTGGGTCACGAATTTCGTTTGTTTTGCTTAGGTTTCCCTTGTTTTATAAACAAACGAATGAAAGAAAAACCGCACACGACAACGACTCAAATTTGCGATTGTGATTTATTTATTTTTGTCGAGAATAATCTTTCTTCAAGCGGATTTCCAGTTGCTGGAAGGCGAAATGGAAAATGATTTATTCGATTCTGTGTTCTGTTGCGCGGAGTTGCGAGTGTAAAACGCAATAAGACCGTTCTTTCATTGGTTTTAATTGGACTTTCTCTTTCGCTGAAGATCGTTAATAATTCATAGGTATACCTAGTACTTATTTCTTTTCGTGTCGTCATTAATGGGTTATTTATTTTACGAGACGAACGTGTGAATTAACAAAAAATTACCGATGATAACCAAACGATTATTATAAGATTTATTCTTCCGGACTTGGCGCATAATTATCGGTTCAAGTGTGTCATTATTAAACAAAAACACGTCACTTTAATTGGTCTACTTTTGAGCGTTGTTAACTTCATCTGACACTGACAGAAGCAACACATGTACTGTACGAATCTAGCAATGAATTGCCAACTGTCTTAAAAGAATTGTGAACAGTTTATACTATGACAGCAAACGATTTTACGTGCTCCGTGTATATAATTCGAGTTTAGTTGCTACAGTAATTTTTCTAATTAGACGAATTGTTTATTTGATTTTGATGGAAGCCATGTTTATGCTGCGAGCGGATAGCTTTTCAAAATTTATTTGGAACTAGTTGCTGGAAGGCGATTTTCGGAGCGAATGTTTCTATACAGCTATACGTTTATATTTTTTTTTCGGATTTAGAAAGTAATGTATAATGCTCGCCGTAGGCACACAACAAGGACAGGGTATTATATTTTTACAGCGACAGCCTTTTTAGAGCGTATAATGCGATCAACGTAGGCACACAACAAGGACAGGGTATTATCTTTCTAGCTAAGAAAGGCGACAGCCTTTTTAGAGCGGATCTGTCTTGCATTTAATACTAAAGGGCCCCGGAAAGGCGACCTGCATTACCAACGAAGGTGGTTAAAGAATAAAGCAATTTAAAGCCACATTTTGTAAGACTATTAGCCATTTCCCATCAGTTAAAGTTACAGCCTAGCAAGTCTCAAGTTCACAGCGGGTCTTACTAGTAATCATTTTTAACCTTCATACTAAATATTTTCTGGGTCACAATATCCAATTTTGTATTGCAAATTATGCCATTGCGAGTTCCAAAAATGTTGCCTGGACACTAAAAATGATTATTTGTATCGCTAGGCATGTTTATAGATTTCATTGAACGCTTGGTGTTAAATAGCAAACATCCCTGTCATGCGATGTTATTTTAACCGACGCCCAAGGCTGGATAAATTTTTCGTAACTAACTATCGGCGTTGCCAAGCTAAGAAAGGAGAAAATATTTGACAGAGGGTGCTATGTCTCCATGGGTGACGTTTTTGCCGAGAATTTGAGTTTGTTATAGACATAGCTAAATTATTTCGTGGAAATGGCTCGACTTGAAATACTCTCCATCATCAAGCGAACGTTACCACGATCACGCGCCCCCCATCAACCTCCGAATAGTTCTCGCTTGATATATTTTTCGCTTTCCAAACTTCCTATTTTGTGATGAAGAAGAAAAAGAAAACCTGGCGCCATATTTCTGTTGGCACCTTCCAAACTTAAATGTTTGCCTCGATGTGCGCTTCAAATGAAATATTGTAGAGAACTGTCAAAACTTGATTGCGTACACAGAGTTTTAAAGTTCCTCCGACATAACAATTTTGTTTATATCGATGGACAATATGTGTTCAGATGTTGTAAAAAAAAAAATAAGAATATTTTTAGATTTCCTTTCTGTTTCTTGGATCATGATTTAAAAATAACCTAAGTTTACATTTAAATGAAGAATAGACGCGGCATATTGTCATTCAAATGAGAAATGCAAATAGCAACACCAGTGATTGCATCTGTCACCGATGATTGCACCTCTTTCAATCAATGGGAACGTGAGTGTTTTTTTTTTTTGCCTTCAACAAAATGCATGTGTATTTATAAATATTTTGCACTGCAGTTTGTTATATTTATCTCCTGTCAAGTACAAATTGAGTAGAGTTTCCATAATAGCTTGTGATTGACGGACAGAGTCGGATTCGATGATAAATAGCATTTGACAAGGCCGCCGAAGAAACTTTCCCAACTCGAATTTACAGTTGAGCGCGAATTAAAACACTTGGTTCTTACTTTTAAAATTAAACAATATTTATTTGGAACTATGTCCTTTATTATTGAAATACTTTTTACTAATTCTAAAAGGAGCTTAAGGCTACTATGTAGTTACAATAAGACTATCGATAAATTCATCATACAGTCGTATTTATATACTTTTCTTATCTATCTACAAGGAGACCCAAGCGTACAATCGTCTTGCTTGATAATGAAGAAGAGATAATATTCCAACATTGTATACAAACGATATTATCTCTTTTACATATGTTATCATTGTAGCGTTGTGTGCAAGACTGTACTAGAGACTAAAGATATCATTGAATACAAATAATGTTATCTTTTTTCTCAATATGTTTTGCTATGGATACTTAACTCCCCCCCTTGTTAAACGAAATCGTCCCGATTTTTCGACGCTATTTTTAACATCTCTCTTTCATAAGTTTTGTTATATGCGTCAATCTTTTTTTGTTTTTGACGATCTGTTATACATTGTATAGTTTTTATCATTACGTACGTAAATGCTAAAATAACAATCAGTGTTACAATTGTGTATATAGTTGATAGTTACTAGTTACGATATTTACGTAAGGTTGAAATATCGAAGTCAGGTTGGTGGCATGTAACAAATAAGTTTGTTCTTTGAATAAATACACGTCATCTGTTTGCGTAAGTATAAACTTCTTGTTTAGTAACTCAGTTATTTGAACGTTTCCTTGCCCTTCTTGACTCTGTACAATTCCTAGTAATGTTAGGAATATTAATATTTTCGTCATCTAAAAAATGATAATTCTTTATGTTATCCTTGTGAATTTTTATTCCCTCTTTAGAGATTACAGTGTCTCCTTTATCTTCTTCTACTATTCTTGTTATGTATCTGGCGTTAGATTTCTTTCTAAGACCTGTGATTCTTACCATTATCTTATCTCCTTTTTTATATTCTCTGTGTCGAGTTCCTTTATTTAGACGTTCGATCACTTTTTTGGATGCTGAGTTTAGTTTATTTATTATAATTTCACTATTGCTATATTTATTTTGATTAAAGAAAATGTCTCTAGGTTTCAAACCGGTAACTGAGTGTATGGAATTATTTAATTCACGCACTGTTCTAAATATTTCTTCGATAAGTCTTGTTTTATTCTGAATTGTGAATATTCTAGACAGTTCAGTTATTGTACCGTTTACACGTTCTACCTGACCGTTCGCTGTCGATCTGTATACTGGAGTTTCTACTTTAGTTATGTTGTATTTCAAACACATTTGGTTCACCATTTCTGTTTTGAATCCCTTCTCGTTATCTGTCATGAGTCGTTCACATTTTGGGAAATAATTAGATAAGACCTCTTCCATAACGTCGTACAGTCTGTTTCGAGTTTCGATTTCCCGAAGGATTGTATATTTAGAATACTTATCTACTGTTACAAGGAAAGTATACTTGTCGTTGAAGTATATGTCCATATGAATGTGTGTTCCCACATGTGTTGGTATTTCTGAATTATTCAGGGGTTCTCTGATAGGTTTTCTTTCATATTTTCCAAATAGACATGCTATGCATTTTTTGTTGAAACTCTTTGCTTGTTTATTTAGATCGGGCCAGTAATATTTCTCTGAGATTTCTTGTATATTGTTACGTAACCCTCGGTGTGCTCTTTCGTGAGTTACCCTTACAAGTTTTAGTTGTTCCTCCAAATTTGTCACGTCTTGAAGTTTTCTTGGTGTGAATATAAATCTTACTAGTGGGAATTCTTTTTTTATGTTTTCACCATATTTGTATATGTTTTCAAATTTCGTATGCAAAGCTACAATCTTTTGGGGTTGTATAGCTTCTTTCATCTGCCTTAGTAAAGAGTCTTTGTCCTTAAACTTTATTATGAGTCTTATTTTGTTACCAAAATAGATTTGTGTTTCGATATTATTTGTTATATCTTCAATAAGTTCGAACTGTGCAGTGTATGCATTAAAAGGCTGATTCACAGTTTTTATTATATCATTAGAAGAACTTTCAGCTGAATGTGCTGTTTCTATGGTAGAAGTATTTATGCGTTGACGTGATAATGCGTCAGCTACAAGATTTAGGTTTCCTGGTTTATAAACTAATTTTGCTCCAAAGTCTTCAATGATTCCCTTCCAACGTTTCAGCTTTGTGTTGGGATTTTTTTCTGATACCGAATATATAAGGCTCTGGTGATCGGTATATATGGTTAAGTCTGCTATACCATATATGTAGTTTCTGAGTTTTTGTAAGGACCATATGATCGCTAATAGCTCTTTCTCGTTTGTGCTATAGTTCTCTTCTGTCTTACTCAGTGTTCTTGACAAGAAGTGTATAGGTTGCTTATTCTGACTTAGTACGGCTCCAATAGCTATGTTGGATGCATCTGTAGTAAGCTCGAATGGTTTACTATAATCCGGTTGAAAAAGTTCGACTTGTTCTTTCAAATAATTTTTTAAAATTCTAATCGCTTCTAATGCTGAATCATTCAGATTTAACTTAATATTTTTACTTTGTTTTTTGTTTACTTTACCGTTATCTCCTCGTAAATATAATGTCAGGGGCTTGGCTATGCTTGCGTATCCTTTTATAAACTTACGATAGTAACCTGTAAGACCTAAAAATCCTCTCAAATCCTTTACCGTTTGTGGGACTGGAAAATTTTCTATAGCTGCTATTTTCTCAGGGTTCGTAGTGATTCTACCATGTCTGATTATGTGACCTAAGTATTCTACTTCTTCTTGAAAAAACTTACTTTTCTCATCAGATATTTTTAATGTGGCTTTATTGAGTACGTCGAATACTTGACTTATGTGCTGTATATGTTCTTCCTCAGATGAAGAATATATCAATACGTCATCAATGTAAACGTGTACGAATTTACCTACAAAGTCTCTCAAAATGTCGTCCACGCATCTCTGAAATATGCTTGGTGCATTTTTGAGCCCGAAAGGCATTCGTTTAAAATGATATTTTGCGCCATTTATAGCAAAAGCTGTTTTTTCTTTATCATCTGTTTTGATTTTAATTTGGTGGAAACCTGACTCCAAATCTAACGTTGTAAAGTACTTGGCTTTACCTAAATTTTGAATTGTCATGTTGACATCCGGAATGGGGTATCTGTCTGTTACAGTGTGAGCGTTAAGTTTTTGGAAATCAACAACCATGCGCCGTTTTGGTTTTCCTTTTTCGTCCAAACCTTTTTTAGGTACTGTCCATATGGGACTGTTATAAGGACTATGGCTTTTTTCTATTATATTGTCATGTAAGAGTTTCTGTATTTCTTTGTTTACGAATTCGTTATCTGCTATGGGATATGGATATTGTTTAACATAAACCGGATTATCATTGGTCGTCCTAATGCTTGCTTCTATAGTATCTGTAAAGGGTAACGGTCCTATGCTGTTATTAATCTTCATCAGTCTATCTATGTCTGCTTTATAAATATTATTTTCCCCAATTATGTAATTAATTTTCTGAATAGATTCGACACTGCTTATGGTAGTTAGAGTCATATTACTGAAATTTATTTCCGCGTTTAGAACTTTAAGTCCTTCATATCCTAATATCATATCAAAAGACTGAATATCCTCTAATTCAAAAAATGTTATATTTTTCTTTAATATCCTAACTACTTTCTTTGTATCTACCATAGAATAACCATGCATTGTTTTTATTTTTATAGGTTTAATTTTAATTTTTTCGCTAGAATCGCATTTTCTATTAATGTAATTATGGGTTGCACCAGTATCAATAAGAATTTTATAAATTTTCTTAGAAATAGTACTAGTTAAATTTAAGCAGGGCAACCCGTCTACTAGTTTAAATGATCTATTCTTATGTTATTATTTACCATACATTCCGTTTCATCTGCTTCTGCATATGTACTGCTGACATCGTCTCTGCGTTGTTGTCGGGAGTTATTTACTCTCTGCTGCTTGAAGTTCTGCTGATAAGATCGTTGCGGTCTGTTGTGTGTGTTGAAACTCCCGCTGTGTTCACGTTTCGCTGGTGGATTATATACATCGGGTTTGTATTGATTCCAATTTTGTCGCTGTGCATGTACAATTTGTCTCGAGTTTATCTCCATCGGCTGTGGTCCGTCATTTCTCTTGGAAGGGTTTAGGCGTGGTCCTTGATTGTGTTGCTGCATATTATCGTATTGCTTCTGGGGTTGATAATTCGTTGTTTGGCTCGAATAGTTTGGTCTTCTTTCGTTTCTGTGTTCATGTGGCATATTTTTGTGGTGCTTATCTTGAGTGAGATGTAAATGCCTGTGCACATTATCATGTTCTATTCTGCGAGCAATTGCGAATGCGTGTTCTAGATCATTTATTGTAGCTGAATATAATGATCCTCTTGTAAAGTTGTCACTCATACCATCAATGAATATACGAACTGCGTCGTCGTTAGCATTTTTAATTAGTCTGTCGATTATATTCGGCGGATCACCTGACATAGTGATTTTTGATATTATTAAATTGAGATTTTTATTTATCTCGTCGTGGTATTCAGACAGTGTGCTTCTTTTTTGCGTGATGGCTTTCATCATGTCTTGTAGCACGTATAGAGGTTCTTGATTAGAGTACGTATAATCTAATCTGTTACGTATCGCCTCAAAATTAAAAATTGTGTTATAATTAGTTAACACATTCGCGGCTGCTCCCTGTATTTTACTTTTCACTATAGTCAATGCTGCTGCGTACTTACTGTGTGTTTTGAGGTTTTTAATGCTGTCCATTAATCTGGATGCTTCTTCGCGCCACGACCGATAATTTGATTGATCGCCGTTGAAAATAGGTAGGCTTTTAAATGCGTCTAACTGTATTTCACTACCATCTGTATATGTGGTTCTTATTTCCTCTAGCACAGGTATGTTTGGTACTATGCCTAATCCAGATTTTACTTCATTTAGTTTTGTTTCTAAATTAGTGTTTATTTGATTTTGGTTAGTTATTATTGCTGCTAACCTTGCATTCTCTGTGCGTGTGTGCTCTAGGGTTTGTGTTACTGTGTTGCACCTGGTTTCTAAAGCTTCTAATCTTGCCATTAATACTGCGAGTTGTTCCATTTTGAACTCGTGTCTGTTGTCGTCGAATTTGTGTGTTTTTTTTTTTTTTTTTCCACATATACACTTTCACTGAATTGCTTTGCTGCTTCGTACGAAGGAGCTATATTTGTACCTGCTATGCTAGGTAATTCTTGTAACCGGTAACGCGAGTGTTCTGTTTATACTAGATTTCACTACTTGTTCCCGAGGTCCGCTCGATTGAAGTTAAAAAGTATATTTAACCTCCTGGCAGGATCGCCAATTAAAACACTTGGTTCTTACTTTTAAAATTAAACAATATTTATTTGGAACTATGTCCTTTATTATTGAAATACTTTTTACTAATTCTAAAAGGAGCTTAAGGCTACTATGTAGTTACAATAAGACTATCGATAAATTCATCATACAGTCGTATTTATATACTTTTCTTATCTATCTACAAGGAGACCCAAGCGTACAATCGTCTTGCTTGATAATGAAGAAGAGATAATATTCCAACATTGTATACAAACGATATTATCTCTTTTACATATGTTATCATTGTAGCGTTGTGTGCAAGACTGTACTAGAGACTAAAGATATCATTGAATACAAATAATGTTATCTTTTTTCTCAATATGTTTTGCTATGGATACTTAACTCGCGCGTATTGTTCGTCTTGTACGAGGAGAAAGCAAAAATCATTTTTTAATGAATCGGATTGTTTGTGTTTAACTTATTAAGAGAATTCACGTTATGGCCGCAATCGTTATGCGCAGTTAAAGGGCAGTTCTTATTATGATTGATATACAAACTCTAAAAATAGTAAAGCTCAAGTTGTAATGTGAGGGGATTAGTTTTTTATTAATTACATTGATTTATTGTGCGGTGAAGCTTAAAAGTCGATATACTGCCGTCCGAAATATGATCCCACTGTGAACTATTGAGTGTCTACCCAGAATGGGCGTTTGTAACTGCGCAATAAATGCCCATAAGGAGACGGACAACTGTATGATGGAAACACCACCTTTTGTTTTGAAAAAGCCATAAAGGCGACTGTGTTAAAGTCAACGACTGGAAATCAATGCAAGGAATATTTGGACGGAATTTCATTTACAAACAAGGTCGCGTTAGAGTCAAGGCATATGGCGTTCATTGCGATCTCATACAACTCATCTATGAGACAAATTTAAGACACTCATCCGTAGACATTTCTTCCAACTCCGCAGTTATTGCACCGGGAAAGCTTTTAGGGATCTCCGATAGATGAGTTGATCATTGTCTTAAAAATGATCTGTATGGGTAAGCGATGGTGATAAAGAAGCTGCATCTTTAAAAAAAAAAAAACGCACCTTCTCATACTCGGGACATGTTAAATATCTCAAGATTTGTATCTTCATAATTTCGAAGAAAAATGTAAAAAGCCCAAGTGGCGCAATATTCAATACAAAACTACGCCACTCCATCTTCTATATAAATAATTCCGACATTTTATACCCTCCACAGGTAGGTATATTCACTTTGTCATTACATTTGTAACGCCAAGAAGGAGTCACCGGAGGATCACATTCTGAATCGATTTAGCCATGTCCGTCTGTCTGTTTGAAAGCACGATAGCGCCCAAAGGAATTGACATAAGCGAAAGGACTTATTTTTATTGTCGTTGGGTTGGTGTTAAAAATGGGCTATGTCGGTCAAGTAGTTCTGGTACCTCCCATACAAAATCAATATTAGACCCTTGTGTCTCTGTGTCTGTCTGAAAGCACGATAGCGTCCAAAGGAATCGACCTAGGCGAATCAAATTTGGTAAAACGATTTATTTTTATTGTCGTTGGGTTGGTGTTAAAAATGGGCTATGTCGGTCAAGTAGTTCTGGTACCTCCCATACAAAATCAATATTAGACCCTCGTGTCTCTGTGTCTGTCTAAAAGCACGATAGCGTGCAAAGGAATCGACCTAGGCGAATCAAATTTGGTGAAATGATTTATTTTTATTGTCGTTGGGTTGGTGTTAAAAATGGGCTATGTCGGTCAAGTAGTTCTGGTACCTCCCATACAAAATCAATATTAGACCCTTGTGTCTCTGTGTCTGTCTGAAAGCACGATAGCGTCCAAAGGAATCGACCTAGGCGAATCAAATTTGGTGAAATGATTTATTTTTATTGTCGTTAGGTTGGTGTTAAAAATGAGCTATGTCGGTCAAGTAGTTCTGGTACCTCCTATACAAAATCAATATTAGACCCTTGTGTCTCTGTGTCTGTCTGAAAGCACGATAGCGTCCAAAGGAATCGACCTAGGCGAATCAAATTTGGTGAAACGATTTATTTTTATTGTCGTTGGGTTGGTGTTAAAAATGGGCTATGTCGGTCAAGTAGTTCTGGTACCTCCCATACAAAATCAATATTAGACCCTTGTGTCTCTGTGTCTGTCTGAAAGCACGATAGCGTCCAAAGGAATCGACCTAGGCGAATCAAATTTGGTGAAACGATTTATTTTTATTGTCGTTGGGTTGGTGTTAAAAATGGGCTATGTCGGTCAAGTAGTTCTGGTACCTCCCATACAAAACCAATATTAGACCCATGTGTCTCTCTGTCTGTTGTTCAATGTAATTACGTACTACCTCACATGCCTAAAATTTTGCATGGCTTGTACGCAGTGGAGGGTATCAAAGCACCGGCCATGCCGATGATAACACTTTTACTTGTTTTGTTTTGTTCGTATTACTGTATCTCAAGTTTAGGCAGAAAGGAAATTCCGGAAAATCGATTTATTCGCATTTTACGATAGGTGGCGTTGCGGTTGTCAACAACTGACAGCTGATGTTGCGGGCAAAACGGAGCTATGCCGGGTCCCGCTAGTGTTTGATGAGATCTCTCTTCGGAAAGTCACACACATTTTGCCGCCTCATGAGTGAAATATAAAACGGAAAAAGTCAACAATCAATTTGCAAGTTATCCTTAAAGACAAATTCCACCACAAACATTTCCAAATATGGGGTTTTCTATTATCAAGCCGCTCACCCTAAAGTTTACTTATGGTCATGCATTATTTAACCGCAAATTACCCCCCAGTTGATTGACTTCACTCCTCCGTTAAAGACCGAAATGAATTCCTTTCTGACATGCGATGTACTTTCGGTTACCTCTGACATTTGGACACAAAAGGCCACATTTTTCAATGGCGTCAGCGCTTGTACTTAATTCATTTCTTTAGAAAAGAAATGCAAACGAAGTCTGGGAGTGACAGGACAGACATCAGAATCGAATCCGCCATTAACTTGCCTTTCATCCGAATACAATGGAAATGCAACGAGAGCTTCCACAAATAGACCCCAGAAAAAGAGACAGCAGCATCATGCAGTCAAAAACACGTCCAAGGATGCCTCAAGTCACCATTGCATACTTGTACACGTGATGCACTTGACAAAATCTACAAAACACGGTTGGCACACATCTCTAATGAAAATCGCATATCCTGCCTATGTACTCACAGGGCTCTTACATTCTTTTTTTTGTCCTGTGATGAAAAGTGACAAAAAGAAAGAAGAACACCACTCACCGTGTGGCATAGCTTCTTAAACATGTCCTTCATTGTACTTCAGAAAGAGGCAAAGTGAAACCAGAAAGTCGCTGAATTGGTTAAATTTACACATACACAAGTTCATTGTCGTCATTCGCACAAAGCTCAACTCAAATCTCAGCCATTGGGGAAGAGTCTATATATAGAAAAAGTTACTTTGGGTTTAATTTGCGATTATTCATTCCGTCGTACCCCCTCGGGGGGCTGTGCAGATGAAGTCGAGTTCAGTACCGTTCCTAGTTGTAAACTGAATAATAACTCTATTTGCCCGTAGTCAGTCATGTGCGCAGCAAAAATTTTCTATTGAGATACATTTCTATCTGTGCTCCGGAAATTTTCCTGCACACAGCGATGGGCTGCAGAGGTAACACATTTTCTGCTCCGCGCAAGCCGACTTCATCAACTTCATAAGGCTTCAGCACTCTTTCATGGGGTGTTGTGTGTTGCCACAACCACAACACCTTTCGCTGTCTTCTCAGAGTTCATCGCGTGTGTAAACTTTTCGTTCACCTCTCGTAATTAAATTCGATTTTAAGTAGGGGGAAAACAACTCCTCGCTTCTCGTCCGGTTGCCTTTCTGTATGGACTTACAAGGAGTATCTACCCGGAGTTAATTTAAAACACATTTATTTTTAAATTGGCACAGAAAAATGTTTCGCGCCATCTATCTGCACTTAGTTTGCTCTTTGAGTTGGGCGAAGTGTTACAGGCGAAATGTGGAACAGAGTAACCTCTGCACTTTGTTGACAGTGGGTACTGGGTATACCTACGTCAGAAGTGGCGTAAAGAAATTGCTGAAAGGAGAATGAGAGAAAAAAACAACTCTGCACAGTTCAGATTAATTTATTCAATTTAGTGCAAGCAAAGAGCAGCTCTGGGAATGCAAAACGGAGAGACGCGCAGAGCAGAATCTGCATAGGGAAATCTATTTAAAGGTTGCAACACAGAATCGCATTCTGTGCGCATTGTGGTAATCAGAATAGAGTTTCTTGCCTTAATAGATAATAAAACTCTGCTGGATGTGTGTGCGTTTGCATATTTTTTTCACAATATAGGACGATACAGTGCAATGCAACGGAGAGCTGGAAGAACAAGATAATAGAATAGGAAAGAGGAATCTTTTGTTTGGGAATAAGTTGTCTGCAAATGTACGCTATTGAGGGGACCTATGTAAACAGACTAAGTAACTGAATATGGGTTGAGCTTGGGTGGAGCACAGTGGCGTCTTTGCTGTAATGAAGGGGCAGTCTTCTTTAGACCGTTCTAACTTTTGCGACAGTCAAATGTAGATCACTTTTTTTACAATAAAATTGTATAGTTTCTTTGTATAACTATAGCACCATAAGCCAAGTATTAAATAGACTGCCAGCTCCCGCGTGCCTAGCCGAATCTTCCTGATAATTTTGAAAATAAAATTCCGCGGATTCTCTCTTAAATTTCCCATCTGTGAATGCAAAAACAAATTCCTAATGGCCTCCCGCCATTAATGTAATGAAAGAAACAAAAAAACAGAATGAACTGTCAGGTTACTATGTGCAAATGTGTGCGTGCGGCTATTTTACTTAGACATGCGCTTTCCCACAAAGCAACACGGAAAACAGCTTGTGGGCAGATTCTCTTAAGTTGTCTGAGTTTGCTCTTTGAGTTGGGCTTAATACTTAGTTTATGATTAGCACATCACAATGGGCCTACGCTGGCCTAAGTGGGGCTACACTTGTTGTGACCGCCACCTGAACCTATGATTAGCACGCGCTTAAGGTGTTATGAGTACACTTATATACTTGACAGTTCCGACATTCGCCCTTGAAGTGAATCCTGCCTTTCGAGCACCTAAATACTGAGCGCTATGACTCCTTTCTGGTAGGATGTCCTAGTAAACTGCTTTCAGCGCCATTCACTTTCAGCGAGTACTAGAAGAATTGACAGCTTTATCACAAAAGCTTCCATCCCTACGTTTATTCGCTCCAAACGTGAGTATTAAAAGCTCATTTGGTCTGGTGCGCCAAAGAAGACCCTACAACTGATGAACTGCATTAAAAAATCCTGCGGTAAAACTTTTCGGAGCTGGAAATATTGGGAATTTTATACATTCGCTTAAACGTCTTTATGTCGATTCGTTTTTAACAAACAATACTCAAACGGCATTGGCAGCTTGACTCCTCCACTTTACCAACTCCACCTAAGCCAATTTTTGGTCCTTTTACAAAACATAGAGTTTCACTAAAAAGCTTTATCATGTTCCGTTTTGGCGCTTTGTTACAATTTTCTGACATTTAAAACCAGTGTGACAGATGAGTACCCCATTTAGGCGCTGCTGTCAAACCAGAGATTCTCGAATTGTTAAACCGACCCTAAAAATATGCAAATAAATATATGTGACTAGACTTTTGTGAAGAAGAAAAATAAAACGAAAGTTACAAGCTGTTAGTTTTCGTTTGCGCAAGATTTCTTTCGTTTTTTGAAATGCGAAAGTCACCAAAATTGCAAGGAGTCGTGTTTGCTGCCTATTTCCCGATTTATGCAATGACAGATATTTTTCCAAGATATTTACAACTGATTATTATCGAGACAACAGGATTTAAAATTAAATACACTTCAAAATTAAATTAAACTGTCACTGAACTCACTCAGTATCTAGTCTAGTAGACAGACGAATTATTCAACAAACGTCAAATGAAGATAACTGACACAAACTGCGTGTCTCTGACTACGAAGAAGGGATTTACAATAGCCGCGTTTCACTGCCCGCTAGATGCGGCATGTCAAACTCCACATACAAAAATTTACATTTTACCAATTGCGCTAAACGTCTAGCACTTTTTGTGAAATATCCCTTTTAGGGAAATTTGTGAAATATCCCTTTCAGTGAAATTTCTCAATCTAGCGCAAAACTACCCGCTGCATTGAGAGAAAAAAAAACAAAAAAAAAAAACGACCTGTCAAAGGAAATCGTTCAAACGGTTACAAAATAAAAATAAATATCGAAGCCGAGCAAGTGGAATTGTGTTAAAATTGTTAATACGATGAGTACAATAGCAGTTCAGATATCGTTTTATAATATATTGTATCATTTCTTTAATTGTAGTGTGGAAATAGTCCCCACGAATAAAGTCCGTGTAACAAAAATAAGAAAAAGAAAAAACGAAATCTTGCGAACACAGCCCCAAACCAACTGGTGCAACTTAAAACACGTTCACAGGATTTTTTTAAGTATGCAAAGGATAGTTTATACGGGCGCAATACATGAACCAGAGATGGATGTCGTTCGTACGTCTATCCCCCCAAAACCCATTGTTGTAATTTGTTTTTGTAAGTTGAACCCCCGTCTGTGAATACATGAGAGGTACAAAAAATCATGTTGCTAATGGCCGGCCGCGAATCGTCTTGCTTTTATGGGCATCGCGGTGTTTAATTGTTTTGTTATTCGTATTGAACTTGTTTGGTTTTTGTGGAGGTTTTGAGTAAACCCAGATTGTAGGAAAATTCTGTTCTAAAAAGTCTTCGCCACAAACGACTGTCTGAAATTGTAGAACCCAACCCAGTGGGCTAAGCAGAGTATCACAGTCAAAGACGGATATAAGAAATACCCATATAAGAACAACTTGGACATAAGAAACAATTTTATTTTTTTTTTGACTTTACAGGTTTCTTCATTCAAACGTGAACTGTACTGCTCCATTTACGTACATCTCGTTCCTTGAATAACGCACTGCATCCAATTGCAAACTACCCGGCGACTAAAATCTGGGTTATCCTTAGTTCATTGCATAATTTCATAATCAGCTAACTAACTCACTCAAACATTTTTCCTTTATGCATTTTTCATTTCATTTGACGCTCGTGGGGTTAAAAACTGTTTTCCTCAAAAGTTCCAAGTATGCGCTTTGGATGGAGAAAACCAACGAAGACAACTCCTGAAATGCGCGGAATAAACTCCTACACAAAATCACATGTATATGTATATAAAATATAATTAATTTGAATACCATGTTGCACCGGATGGTTTTCCTGGTGCAGACTAAACAAATTGTGTCCATGAATTGTATACGCGCCCAAGAATGAGAAACATCACACAATGCAACTATATAGAGGCGGGCATCGGAGGAAATCTGTGACCCAGTTCTTGGAGCAGCAGCCAGCATAGCTCACAGTATGCGCTGCACAGCCTTCAGCTGAATTGAGGAAGAGCATTTTTTCTATTTATCGCACCAAACAGATTAAAGTGGGCAATTTGGCTGGACGAGTGCATGCGGTGGCACGAGTATTGAAATGGAATAAAAATACAAAAAACAAAATGAGAGCAAGACGAGCTACCACAGCCTACTCTACATTTTAGAGTATATTTTAATTGGTATTGTATGGTGTTCTATCTTCTTTGGGGACCCACAGATAGCACGGCCTATAATTGGGAAGCCTTGAAGGAATTTTAATTAAGAATTTTCCAATGTGTTGAGGGGGTTTTTGTACCTGGACTGATATTGGGTTTTAATAATTTAGAAGGTGCACCGAGGTTTTGGGTCCACAGAAACTAGTCCGTGACGAAAGCCTATTCTAAAGGTTATACCATGCATGATGTTCGGGGGCACTTGGCGAGGTTATTCCTCGAAATTTAAATGATGCTTTGGATCTTGTTAACACCGAGGTTAGAAGTCTACTTCGATACATTAGAAGCTCCAATTGGTTTTACAAGTGAGGGATTTTTGATTCAGATCACAATGGACCTATTATTGGGTTATGGGCTTTAAGCTGTCAGCCGATTTAATCTAACCTAACCTTTTCCTCTAAATGTGACGTAAAAGAGCGCGATTCGATTTCAGCAACCACAATTAACAGAAAGAAGAATACAACTCAGCCTTGCGGTGTTTCGCAGCTCCCGTACCTACTATCCGAGGTCACAACTTCGACAACACCCAAAGGAACTTATGTCCAGATCATTGCTGAGTTAAATTAGCTAACCCCGTGTGTAAACAACCGAAGACTCTGCACCCGATATTGACGGTCGTATGACATCACACTGGACTTGTTTCTTATCTCACTCCCTGAGTGAAGTATTTATTTTTAGAGCAAGAATAAATCAATAACAAAGTAAATTCGGTGAGGCTCCCTGATTAGCAGCAAAAATAAATGTGACCTCTACTCCAAATTCCAACAATGGCACGTTAAAGGCAGTGGTAAGATTAAAAAATAAACATTTCTCCGAAAAACGCTCCCAAAAAGTAGGCGTGGCAGTAAACAGAATGGTTAACTGCCTCCTCGGAGTCTTGGGAAACATTTCGAAAAAAATTTCATTAAACTCTGTCCAGTAATTCTCACGGCAACTGGTGTCAGACAAAAAACCCAGTGCATTTTGCATTTCAAAATAATTAGAAGGCGAAGAAAGGACATTTTTAATAAAACCCCCTATATTTTCATTATAATGTAAAAATTTGTATTTCTAAAGTCGTCTTTGCTGGCCCTGTGATCATTTTCAGAATGAAAACTTAGTTTGTGCGTTTATCATCTGAGCTGACTAAGAATGCAAATTTCTTCTCCTCCTTCGGTTGCCAAAATTGCATTCCGAAAGTGGAATACTCCACAGAAGGACAAAATGCCATTTGATGTAAATTTATGCAAGAAGATTCCGTGCTAAATTTACAAAAAAAAAAAAAAAAAACAACCTCAACCAACGAAAACCTTTTGGGGACACAAACAAAAGTGGCAAAAAGTGCTTAATATTCGGAAAACGTTTTCAAGTTTTCAAACAGCCAACCTCGAAGTTATGAGCTCATCCCATGGGATCTGGGACTGCACAAAGGGCTTTTATTTTTTCACAATAAACTGAATGCAAAGAATATTTATGTAGAGCAAAATATGTCGCCTTAAACTTTTTTTTCTGTAAATGGATGGGTGGGTGCATTCAGTTCGTTCTCGCAAAAACATCTCATTTTTATAGTTTTTTAGACAGTTAAAAAGTGGAGGAGTGTACTTATATGCTCTGGTGTTTCTCCATCATCGTTAAAGAGTTATTCGTGGCTTTTTTGCTTGACATAGTTGGAAATCCTTTGCAAAAGCGTTTTCTGCTGCAATGATGTCTGTTTTTCTCATGTTTAAAGCTGAAGAAAAGAGTAAGCGTACTTAAAGCCCCTCCCTATTTAAAACTGTTTTGAAAACAATATCAAAAACTAATAACTTTATAAATAATGAACATAACAAAATGTGTCAACAAGGTAATTTAAACAAAAACCCTAATAATGGAAAATTCCTTACTTCCGTAAATTTAATGGAGTCCAAAAAAAAAACTGCTGAGGCCAAATGTTAAACTGACACGAAAGTGATTCTATGTGGCGATGGGTATAATATTTCGCGTGAAAAATAATCATACATATCCGCTTTCTGTGTGCAGTTATACCACATGTATACCAAGTGAGATCATTACTAGACCATTAAGGCTAAAACTTACCATATTACCGTCAATGTTAACGTTTATTTTTTAATTTAACCGAACGGCTATCTTTTTTGATTGCCCCCGACAAACTTTGCGTTACGATTTATTGTGTGCACCAAGCTAGACACACACAGGTACTTTCCCTCTTAACGGTCGATGAATTCCTAATGAAATCGATTAATGAGCTGGGGAAAAATATTCGTAAAACAAGTCCGGTAAGGCAAAGAAAACCGAAAAATATTTACATTTGAAAGTAGTCCTACATTTTTGGCGGATTTGCTAACTTAAATTGCATCACCATGATTTTGTTAGCTTAAATTTGAATATATATTTTACACTTGCGTGTTACTGACTTTTTGAGCGGGTTTGGTAACGTACATGTTTGGGGTTGCTTTGCATAACCGCGAAAGATGAATTTCGTTCAAATGATGATTAGGAATAGTTTAGAAAAAAATTAATACCTTGCAGAGTACCTATGGAGACCGTAAAATTGTAAAGTTTGTCCATTTTTATTTGGGTTTGCACTGTTTTATAGTTAGACCCACTCTCCCAATGAATTAGCATAAGAACACAGGGCTGAACATGAAGCAGTATATATAAAGGGTGTCCCATAATTCACTCAAAATTTGTATTTTGCGCCAACGCAAAAAAAAATGCACGACTGGGTCGAACGTAACTTTCTCGTTCATCAAAAGTTTGGTTGGTTGTTTTTTTTATTTTATTAAGTAGGTAGGTAAAGATCTGAGAACCGATGCTAGATAACAGAAATGGGTGCAAATGAAGTGGGAGTTTCTAATTGTGAAAGGAAGTGGCTGCAATTATTTTAAGGTGCATATTCAACAAGTTTGAAAACAGGGTAATATTGGCTAAAATGAAGTTTTGCGTAGCTGTTATTGCATTTTTATCGGAAGTGGGGGAGATTATAGCAAAAATTTAGCAAAGATTTGTGGAAATAGATTGGGAAGTATAAGTAATTAAAAAAAAAAATATTTTTTTCGAATTTTTTGAGAAAAACTAAGTACGTATCTTATTTCGAATACGGATTTTATCTTTAATTTTTAATTTGGATCAAAATCGTTAGATTTCGTTTGAAATCGAAAATGGGTTTTTCGAGATATGAGCAGTTTGTAAAGTGAGCGTTTCCAGTGATTCGAATTGAAAACTAAGGACGCAATAATTTTGAAGACATCAATTTTACTCTAAGTTTGCATTTTGGTCAAAATCTTTATTGCTGTTTTAATTTAAACTAAAAAAAAAATTTAAAAAACTACTTTTTTCAAAATACGAGCAGTGAAACATTTTGATTTCGAAAGCATAAATTTTACTCTAAGTTTGCATTTTGTTTGTTATTTCTGAACTAAACTAAAAAAAAACAAATTTTTAAAAAACTACTTTTTTCAAAAATTTATTTTACTATAATGCAGAGAAAAACATGCATACATACAATATAGAGCCATTAAGTTAGAAATGACCATATTACCTTAGAAATGAATTTCTGTTACAATCGTGTGGACCGTTTTCGAGATATGTACAGATTTCAAAAGTACCGTTACTGGATTTTTTTTTTTTAGCGGAAAACTGAGTATGCAGTTATGTTTACCTCACCTACTTAAGCTTAGATATAAATTTTTGTTGAAATCTTTGGAGCCGTTTTCGAACAAATCAAACTGGTATGAAAATTTTGTATGGGAAGTACCATTAATATTGAGGTTACCATGCAAAAAGAAAAACGGCCCCGAACTGTAAGCCCCCAAACTTTAAATCTGAAGTTTGAACGAAATCCGTTCAGCCGCTTAGGCTTTAGGCCTCGGGACATACAGACAGACAGACGGACAGAATTTTGCGACCCACTTTTTTCAGTTCGCCTATCATCGTAATGTCAGAATTGATTAACATCTCGAGTTCGAAATTTTGTACAAATACAATATCTTTCTCTTACTACGTAAAGGAGAAAGTTAAAAAGATGACAGCTGACAGTTCGGGGTTAGTAAAATTGCAACGTTATACGAAAAATAATGAAAATGTCAGCTGCAGTCCGCAATTTTCGTACAAAATGTGGCCGTCATTTTCATCTTGGGGTTCAGAATTATGGGACACCCTTTATATAGATCTTTCATTCAGAAGATATAAGAATAAAAATAAGCTTTCTGACAGAAGGCAGATGTCATTGTCGGTACGAAGCTAAAAGTAACCAAACTTCTACCATAGTTCAAGCAAAGAATGTTACCAAAATCACTGAGATCGTTGAAGAAGTAATTTCCTAGACAAGACTTCCGAGCGGTCTAAGGTTCGACCCTCGGAAAAACACGAATTGCATCTTAAAATTTGTTTCCTCATGCCCCACTTCTCTCGAACGTCGAACGTCTGCCAAATATCGGAAAGTACAACTGTTCCGAATCTTCTTAATTCAGACGTTCGGACTCGGCATAAATTGTAGGCCCCTTCCATTGGTCGCAAAAAAATACAAACAACACGAATGGTTGTGAGAAGTTGGGCCTAGGGTACATCTAAGGACTACATTAACGCCAAAAGCACTGTGGCACTCAGTCGTAATTTGTTTGTGCTGTCCAGAAACCAACACAAGTCCAACTCCTGGAGGACTCTACGTTGTCTATGCAGCTACGTAGAGTGCTTATTCAAGATCAGAAGTCAATTTCAAAGATCTGTGGATAAAGCACCCCTACCTTTGAAGTACCATGGTCTACGACTTTTTTGGCAGAGCTCATGCCAAAGGAAGCCCTCACCTATCCACGTTTATAGAGGTGGCTGATGATGCGACAAATGGGTACACAAATTTTGAAAATGTGAAAGCTTTTGATAAGGTAGAAATAAAAACTTCCAAATTAACCTACCAAGGGTTGCACAGAAGTATAGGTTGAGCACATTATGACTTTTCATCGGGTCCTATGGCGTCTTGTGAAACTCAAAGCTGTTGAGAGCAAACTTCAGTTTCTCCGTACTGACAGTGGGTTCATTGAGGTCATAGGCAGCTCGATATTTTAGGGCGGCGAGCTCACTGCTTTTAAAACATTGAGGGCCGTTTGCTCATACGACTCTTAACGATTTAAGTTCTACTTAAATAGGCTACTTTTTTTAGGGCATAAACTGTCAAATAAGAGATTATGTGGCACTTAATTCGCTATGAGTCGTATTAGCAAACGGCCCTGAGTCCCCATTTTAAATAGCCCGTTGCGAGATTAAAATCAATATTCGTGCTTCGGATCGTCTGCTCCCCTTTGTCACATACTTCAACGCGGCTTAATTTCACTTGCAAACTTGTTATAAAAACAAAACCCTGAGTGAAATCTAATCCTTTTTTACCTTGCCTCGAATGCAATTTCATAAAATTTCAAACTACACACATGACTGCCATGAATACGAAGTAAAAACTCGCCGAGAACATATCGTCGAATGACACAATCTATTCACCTACGCCATTCACTTTTCAATTCAGTTGTAATAAACGTTTAACGCAGCACGAAACCAACCCAACCTGCAGAACAAGAGGCCCCAAGGGGTTCTTCCCATATTGTATCCGAGGGTAGCTTACATAATGATTTATGAATTCCGTCATTTTCTGGATTTACATGGGTGAATAAATAACCATCCTCATAATGACGGTGGATGTGTGGAGGACATTTCGTTGCCAGCATGTGTATACGACTTCACAATTATGCAGTATTCTTTGAGGAAACAGTAGCCGAGAGCACAAAATAGCGGCCTATTTTCTAACACAGACAACGCGGCACGGACAGGATATTCTCGTGAATATTGGCCAACAAGTGCAAGACTAAACTCCAACCAACTCAGACAATTCAAACCTTTGCGCAAACGTGGCAAATCTAATCCCTTCCATTGTCACACATTTTCACTTCACGAACAATGTCAAAACAATAGGCGGGCTGTTCTCACACACACTTCGATGTATTAGACATGAAAAGTTCAGGGATACAATTACGTCGTAGGTACATTTTCTTCAGGAAGGGAAAACGTGTCGTCATCAAATCGCCATGACACACAAGGACAAGCGAGAAGCGGTTTGGTAACAATTTTCGCACATCCTCACAGGTATTCGACTACACAATCGAATCAGTCTCTGGCAACGATTTCTTATTGTCCTTCGATTGGCAGAGAAGCATTGGAGGATGAGCTGCATATTTAACTAGAATGCCGGGGGGTTTGCTGGAATACCGCCACAACAACAACAGCTGTTGAAATTCTTAACCTTGTCGCATGAATCACTCCCAGAAGAAACAGCAATTAATAACAATGACGCAAGGAAGCAAAAGACAGGAAAAAAGTGTAAACAAGATGTTAAGGTCGCCATTGCAAATGGGGAGAGGGATTAAGTGCTACCAAAGGGAAAAGAAAAGTGTCGCCGGTAAGTTCTGTTCAATTTGGTTTTAATTGTGTTCGATTAATTTACCCAAATAAAGTTGGATGTTTTTGTAGCGCGTCCAATTTGATGCGAAAATGCCGCCTAGGGGAGAACGTATAAAGTCAGTATCATTTTTCTGTCATATCTTATCACCTGGGTGATAGTGTAGGTAACGTGAATTGATTTTTCGCATTAACAGATACTGAGTCAGATGTCTATTTGCTGGCGGATTTCTGTTTCCTCAACGTTATTGATTTATAATTATTTCATGCCGATATTTTTAGCCATTTTGTTGCTGCTGTCTGCAATTAACCGAACGAAACCTGATGACCTGAATAGCTGCGGCAAATATTTGCAAATCGTGCCTCGCTAACTAAAAATCAATTCGGTCTTTTAGTTTTTTTTTTTTGGGGACAGTGGAGTCTTACAAATAACTTCAAAAGAGAGACATTCCATATTAAAAATAAAAAAAACAGTCTTTAACTGTCAACCATAACAGGGCTATATATTGAATGACCTTCTGAACGAGAAAAAAAACGGAAACAATTGACAAAAAGATAAGCGCTGCGAAGAAGTGTCATTTTCCGGTGTAAATGATAAGCAGCATTGGGCGAAGTTGCGAACCTTGTGATACTTGATTTTTATGACGATTGTAAAGGTTCTATTGTTTTTTTTTTTTTTTACGGTTTGCTAGCTTAGTTAAGAACCATTCCTTGTGAGAGTTTTATTATTGAAACGAATGGAAGTGGCCGGGGCGAAATGAAAATTAAATTCGTTTGTTTCTTCTGCTCTGAGTACACCTCAGGCAGGGGCCCAAAAGACCGATCGCTTTGGGACTCTCTTTGGCTCATTTTGCACTCTGTATGTTTATGAGACAATGGGATAACATTTTGACAAGCTAAGAAATATAAAGGCATTGGGGACGTTCAAGTATCTAGTTTAGTGAGTCTGACAGCTCTCTCAGTAGATGTATCTCGGTTTTGATTGGTCGAATTCGGTCATGTGAGCAGCTGTTTCAGTTGACGTTTATGGAGGGGTAGCCGACGATTCTAGTCAAGAAATTCGTGACTGAGTACTAAGTTGACAGCTCTCATATGTGGCTGACGTAGAAAAAGTGACATTCCCGACCAATCTAGTTTTTGCGTTCAGGTTACACCTCATTCAGGCCAATCTAGTCGACTTAAGATAACTAGACTCTTGAATGTGCCCATTCATATCAAATTCATGTAAATAAATTTTGACAGAAGAACCACTTGACATATGCTATGATTTTTTGACCGCTGCCGCCCACTAAATATTTAAAAATAATCCACCGACAGCATTTGTTCCTATGTCCTACATAACCCTCAATCAAGTACTGTGTTTCCACTTAAGATCTCAATACTTTCTATACTCCTCAAAGAATCAATATCCATCACTAAATGCTATTTAAAGTTGCCCTCCACTTAACAAGTCATCACGTAATCGCTCTCAAAAGGATCAACAAATCACTTGAGCCATTACTCGAATAAACAATTTTGACACTTGTCAGATGACAATATTAACAAAAGTGAACGAAATTCTACAACATCAGTCTCCCAAGGTATGTTGACTCTGTCTACTTAATGTGCATATTTCTCTGTCTACCCGAGTCCCCCAATCTTTCTGTTTACTCAATGTCTGTCTGACTGTCTGACTGCGCCTTCCCTGTCCAGTTGATTGTACGTTGTACGAATATCTTTGTTGTTCACTTTTAGTTTGGGACTGAGTAATATAAAGCTCCCGAGAAATTCCACTGCATTCCAGCGGATTGTACAATAAACACATACCGTATACATTGTTTGACAACCCAAGAGAGAGAAGGCGAAATTTAAATTCCTTTCGAGTAACACTCGCGCTGCATGTCTAATTGAGTTTGCCCCAATCTAGCCACGGAGGGGGTAACATAGATTCTTTTATTTGCTTGTTGCAAAGTTAGAATTCCCATCTAATCAATCGGAATGAGATACACCGGCAATAATACTGTTTGCGGACCAATTTACTCGACTGCAACTAACGAATTCCAATCACATAAGCCACGCTGTGTACATGTGGTGTTGTGTACTTTTATGTGGTGTCTTTGGAAAAGTTTAGTGTTGGGCAATTTATGCAGGGTTCTGGAAGAAAGCAAACAATCAGCTAGTACAAATGAATTGTGGCCGCAAAGTGGGTCTAGAATTTGATGATTGTTCCTCTGTATATTTTTTTTTTCTTCTTCTTAATTGAATTTATCGAGGAGACAGAGTGACGCAAAACGTGCGCCGAAATTATTAGATTAAATTGGAATGATGAGTTTGTGTTGCTGGAATGATATTTTTAAGAATAAAAAGTCACTTGGCTCACTTGGAGCCATTTAAACCTTGAAAGACTCTTCATTTAAGTAGGCAATAAAATTGCGCGAACCCAATTTTAGAACGAGACAACAAGAGATATCACGACTGTAAGAGATAACCGTTTTTATTTCGGGTGGACATTTACAACATGCACCATTTTCAAATGGAATGTACTTGGCAGCATTGAATTGCATTGAATTGCATTGGGAACGTTCAATAATCTAGTTTAGGAAGTGTGACAGCTGGCTGACTTGATGTGTCTCAGTTTTGATTGTCCTAGATTGGTCACATGAATAGTGGTTTTAGTTAACTTTTAGGGAGGGGCAGCCGACGAATTTAGTCATGAAGAATTTCGTGACTAAGAACTAACAGCGTAACTAGATGTTAGGCCTAGCTATTGGCAAACGCATTCGTTAAAATCAAATTGCGATTAATAAACATTTTTAGAAGATAACTAACGCTTCGTAACTTTCACATTACTAACTTACGGTAGGAGGTCTGTTAGCGAGTCAATAACTCTTACAAAACATGGTTCCCGTCAAAATGACAAATGAATTAAATTTAAATTTGAAAAATTGTGGAACAAAATGGCTCACCGGTTTTCAGCGTTTTTAAATAATGTGAATATGTTAGGGGATATAATATGTTTTTCGTACAAAAAACGAAAAAAACCCTATGACAATGTTTACAAATAAAACATTCAAATATAAATATAAATTTTCAAAAAAATTAATTGAACTCCTTTATTTTCTTTTATTTTCTGTTGTTTTTTTGTTTTTCTTTTTCACTTGTCACAATTGAAATTTATTAGCCAGCCGTGATGACAGCCAATATGTAATAGTTTTTAGTGCATTTTGGTTAGGTGAAGCCAGCTCTGAGTAGCTATTTTAGAGAAAACATCAGTTAGTTATTATATGAGTTATTTTCATTTATTAATAAGAAAATTTAACTAGTGTGTTATTTATTTAACTAGGTGCTAGGTGACATACGAGTTGGAGAGTAGTTGCGGGTTTTTTTTATTAATACGGCTGTAAGTTAACAGTTCGTTTATGTGGCTGACGTACGAAAAAGTGACGTTACCGACCAATCTACTTTTTGCGTTCACGGTTCTCTAGTCCAGACCAATCTAGTTGACTTAAGATAAATGTTTAAATGTGTCCATTTTCTCTGAATATAAACGTCAAAATGAAATGTAAAAGAAGATCTAACGATTGGTGTGCTTTCTGCCGTCGCTGCAATTATTTAAGAAACACAATTGAGAAGTTTTTTTAAGTGCTTGGTTTAGATATAAGCTATATAAAATGTATTAGAAAGGTTCGTGGAGTTCCAGTACTTCTCTAAATCTTCAAAGAGCGCCTTGACTCTGATAAAGTGAAGGTTAAGAAGGTTAAGGATGCGACTTATCTGATTGCAAGTCAATATTTACCATAAAGTGATGTTTTTTGCGATTGACATACCTGTAAAGAAAAAGGAAAAGTTTTCATCAGTTTTTCAATCAATACTTAACTAAATCAAAATCTATTTAAACAATTTCATGACACCTTGAGACATGATAAGGTTATTCGTTCGCTACAAGAATTCTTATTTTTGTACATATGATTATCAATTTACTGCGCATATTGCAAGCAGCGGCATTCCAGTTGCCCATAGTTTGGTTTAGACACCAGATAAAGAAGCCACCATTAAAATTGTACAGAGGTTGGGGGAGTGGCTATTATCTAAACTGCGAACGAGAGGTCCTCTCTTATAATAGATTGCATCAAAAACTAATCTAATTTACAAAAAACCCCCCAGTAAAACGTATTTCTTCTTTTAAAAGCAGTCGAAATAACACTTAACAACGAAATAAAAATGGCAGCACATAGAAATAAAAATCGATTTTCTGCGAATACCCTCAGACATGTCTGGGTGCGTCTGGCACAAGGATAACCCCAATGCAAACAAAAGAATAAACCGCCTACAAGGGTGACTCGGAATTGTCTTCAATTCTTTTCGTTTTTGACTCCGGCCAACCCTCTGTCACAGATGTCGCTGGCGCGACACAAGTCGCACGCACTTAACTATGAACAACGAGGGGATTTATGCAACTGAAGAAAATCCCTCTCGACAATGATGCTCTGTCTGGCACCCTCTCACATATTTATGGAAATAACGCTCCGTTCTCGTCACTTATACCGCTTGTCCCTCAAATTTAAGAACAAAAACAAGTCCACAATGACATCAACGAGAAGCGATATGAGTATGACATTTCTGCACATTCAGGTGGAAACGATGAGGAAACTCAAACGAAACGGCCACCCACCCAAGCATTTCAATGCACTCGCAGCTATTAACTGAGGAGAGTGTGTCGCCTGTCATTCGCCGCCGCACTTCGCTGAATAAATGTCGCTCTCTGAAATGTGACTTTCATGGATTTTGCACATACTGAGCAGGGATTCGAAAATTACCTTCCGGGGTGGTTCGCTTTAATATTGCTGTGCTTTCGCGGTGCGGAACCGCGCGCCGTTGCGTTACGCAGAATATCTTTGTCATTTTAATCACGAACTTGCGTTTGATTCCGAAGAAAGATATAACGAAATGGAGAGACTAAGTCAAAGACAAAGGAGCATACGAGTAGAGAATCAAAGATTTTGAATTATGACCTGGGGCATGAAATTATTGAGAGGAGATGAAGGTAGCGGTACGTACTCTACCGTGGAGTATGGTAGTTAATTTGAATGTCACATTTAATGAGCTGATGCTAAGGGGGAGTGTGCAGTGGAATTATAGCAGTCAAACAACTGTTTAAGGTTCAATCAAGATTAGGTATGATCGTACTGTTGGGGGGAGCGGCTTTAATGAAATACGGCTATAAGTGACTGTCTGTCACTCTGGATGGCAATTGGATTTAAAAGGAACGTTAAATAACAACTCTGAGGTGAATAATCCCGATTGACTATATCGATTTCGACAGCCAGCGAGGTTTATAACGTTGTTGACAAGTCACTCAAATTTTTCAACTTTTCGGAGTTGCTGCAATTAACTTGGCACCACTGCCAAGGTTGGTTCGCCTCTTTCCAGGGATGTGCAAAAAACAAAAAAAAAACACCATTAACAGTCCGTAGTTGATACAAATCAATTAAGCAACTGAAATCATTTCGTTTAAATGTCTTGTTCGTTACTTGAACAAAAAAAGATAATTTCGGTACTTTGAACAAAGAATAGAATGAAAACTGTTTTTATTCCGCAAATAAAAGAGAAACACCGCTTCCAACGTGATAAAAAGTAATGTTTTTTAATGCTCATTTTCTGTACTTATATACATAAATTAATTGTTTTTGTTTACATTGGATGACAGATATGACACAATTTGACAGAAATTCGTCACTGATTGACGTTTTCGTCGTCAACATGTCTCCTAAAGCTGATCATCTTTATGAACCTGTTCCCCAAGTGTGGTTCCTCAGTCAGGGTGACAGAAGGCGGCTCAACGAGGGACCGGGTTCAAATAGGGCCCTACGACAAAGCGTGGCTCAGGTGTCAAAAAACGATCCAACGACTAAGTGTGGCTCCGAACGGAACATTCCACAAGCCGATCTCAAGGTTGCTGTTCTTTTTCCTCCTATAAGCGCATAATGCTGTACAGGAATGTAAACGATTCCATTGACAAGAGTTCTTGAAAACCTTTTTTTTGAATACCAATTATAATCTACGTATACTTATTAACAATTTTATTCAAGTGGAAGCAGATTACCTTGTTTGTGTTTAAAAAATTGGGTGTGGGTTGAAAGTATTCTCTACTTAAATATGCAAAAGTTGTTTTTGACTTCAGTGTGACGTATCTTTATTAATGTGGGACAATTTGATTTCGAGCCCACACGTGCTGTACGGCGAATTCGAATAGAATTGATTATTGAAATTGGGAATGGTTTGTTGTCACGTTTGAGTCACAATTTTAAAGTACTATCTGTTTTAAGTCAGCGGGTGGTATTACAGAATTCAGTTAAAAATGTGTCTTATATTTGACGATCGAAAGGTGGCTGACATTCAAAGTACAAGTGACAGATGAGTAGGATTCGAAACGTGCTTACTAAAGTTCCACACAAATATTTGTAAAATAAAGAGAAAAGCAACCCTGTATTAGGTAGGTATGATGTACATTTGTTTATTTGCTGATCTGCATGAGTCGCACTCATTTAAAGTTTATTACCCTGTGGATCGTTGCACAATGATTTACGATGACGATGATCATATTCATTCGGCTCGCAAAATGAAAATACAGCTCGTTGTCAACTTTCTTTAGGTTAAGTGAACTCAACATTACAACACGCATTCACACAGATGGAAAGTCTGAAATTGGAACACATTCGTAAATACATTTTCTCGGGAAAGAACAACAAAGTGATCAAAAGACGATGCCCCACGAGTGGGTGTCTGGATAAATTATATTTTTTTCTTCTCTTTTGTTTATTGAACAATTTTTTTTTGTGTTTTTTTTCTATAGACAGTCGAGTGTTTATTAATACAACAGCTTCATTTTAATGGTGTAATTAATAATTGAGTGCATTTTTGAATAGCTCATGAGGGCTTATGTGTATTTATGTTTGAAAATTTGTATAATGACGTCTTTGACATTTAACATTTGATTTGAAAATAAAAGTGTCAACTTTTAATAATGAGACATAGACAATATTTAATCATTTTGTGTGTCTCAAGTGTCTTTTTTCCGAATGACAGCAGATAGCACTTCATGACCAACGGAAACTGATGCAATAAATTTTTACAACTAGAAGTAGGACATAAAATGGAAATGCGTTAAATACAAATCTGTAGATAAATCAAATGAACGGGAAATTTTGTACATATTTGATAGGAGATAATGGAACAACGATTACTTTGACAGATACCATATGTACAGAGCCGGAATACGGTTTACAGATAAGGTTGAAAAAAAACGACTTCAAAAATAGACATTTGGTGAATTTTAAATAATAATAATAAAAAAAAAAAACAATTCACTTTTGGTGAATAATAATTATAATAATGGTAAAAAGAAAACTGCATGAAATATCTGAAAATCAAAATATTATGAATCTTTTGTCGTACCGATTACGGAGTCATTTCAAAACCGAATTTTATGAAAAAAAAAAAAAAAACAAATGAAAGCTAAGATTTGTATTTACAATGATTTTGACATAACCCTAATGTGAGTGGTGAATTGCGGATTGGTGAAATTCAAAACATCCTCAATGGACTCAAGCTGCATGGAGTACATTTGAGTTTTTTTATGCAATGTCCATGCAAAAGACTTATTCGACTTAAATGGATGTTTCCGAAATAGATCTATAAAAGTCAACACCCGGACTTGAACACCCTACACTGAACCAAATTTAGTAGTCATATCGATAAAAAAGCATGTAAATTTGAAGAAACGGTGATCAATATAAGGTCAACAACTCCTGTCCGTTGTTTTAATGAAAATCTTGTTCTATATAAGAAATATTGTCATTTTGATGAAATGCATAACATTTTTCATTGTGGTGTTAATTCCACAAAAATTTTTCACATTGAATAAGACTAATTATTCTTTTGTAAAATTCAGTGGATACTGATTTTTAAATTTAACTTAAAATTCTTCAATTCAACGTTTAGTTTAATTAACGCTTTTTCAATGTAAATAAATAAATAAAATAAATAAATATTCCTTTCAACTCGTTACTTTATTCAAGCGTGATAATGAAAAATTAATTCTACGTCTATTTCTTCAATATGATGCATCGTTTTCTTTAAATTAATGATTTTTCTTTGGTTTAATGCTTACTTTTTTTTTGTCAATCTGACAAATATTTTTTTATTCCACAAATAAGTTTTTGTTGAAATTGATGAAATATTCTTAAATTTCATGTTTTTTTTTGTTTCAAATAAAATCTTCAAGGCCCATTGAAACAAATAAATATGTTTAAGTTAAAAATATGTTTTTTTATTTGAATTTATGATGTAATAATATTATAGTATTTAATGGATTTATAAGAATAATAAGGTAATTGTAATAAAAATAAATATTTAATAAATTTAAAGTTTACAAACAACTTATAATAATTATAATAATAAAAGAGCAATTAAGATAATAATAAATAATTTATAGTTTAAAGTTTTCAATAGATTTATAATTATTAATTACACAGCAGCGACCATCTGAAATAAAAGAAAATCATTAGGTATTACATATTCGAATGTGTTTTTGCACAAACATTTTTTACTTACCTATTTATTTGTTTAGCTTGACACGAACACGATACTATTAATCCGCACTGCACCACTTCACTTACAAGAATAAAAGTTTTCACTTCGAACCCAACAATAAACATTTACATTTTAATGAAACTTCTTCAACTTCAAATTAATTAACTTTTTCAATTTGAAGAAAACGTTTTCCTCCATTTAAAGAAATTTATTTGATAAACAATATTGTTAATTTGAATAGCTGATCCTTCAAAAGTACCTAAAATATTTTTGCCTTAAAAATGTCGGTTTTTTCCTTTTGAAAATAAATTCATCCGCTTGAATAATATAATAAATAGAGCAGCATTTGAAGAAACATTACTGATTTTGAATATTTAATCTTCAATATGAAGACATATTTTATGGAAAAGTGTTAATTTGAGTAACTGATTCGTCTAAAAATTATCAACATATTTTCGTCAATATAACGTACAGGATACCGTTTTGTTAACTACTTCAGTTTGTTAATATGACAAAATTTCATTCATTTGAATACAATACGAAATCGGACAGCAGTTAAAGAAATTTTATTTAATTTGAATATTAAATCTTCAATAACACGAAAAATATTATGAAAAACTGTCGATCTGAATAATTGATTCTTCATACAAAATATTTCCGTCAATATGACAACGCGGGTTCAGTGTGCGGTAAACCCAGACAACGATGCATACTACGAGTATGAGTCCGAGAAGACAGCCACAATTTATGTTAAATAGGTCTAAGAAAACAAACATTGTATACCGTTGGGCACCTGTTGGTGAGCCAGCACATTTAAATATTAATTATTCACCATCATTTGTTACCTAGTTTAAGTCAAATTGTATATACAAAAAGTTCAATAAAAGCAAAAGCAAGAGCAAGCGGAAAAAAGATCTACAAAATCAGCAGTGGCTTATTCATTAATCGCGGCGTTTACATTATGAAAAAGTTTACCTAACGCTTTGCGAGTTAGGAGTTTAAGAATTTTACCCGTACTCAGGTCGTAAACTAGAGCTCGTTGAGGTTAAGTTTTATTTTTATCAGATGAACAAAAATTGCTCTTTAAGGTTTACTTCCACTGCGTCGCAAACGTCTGATAAACCATCCGAGAGTACAAACTGTCCCCGGGAAAGCTTCTCAGTTCACCCGTTCGGACTCGACATAAAAGTGTAGATCCCCCTCAATCGTGCCTCAAATAAAAACTCACACAAAACGAATGATTGTAAGAAGACACTAGGGTATACTATATAAGAAGTTGCTTCTGTCAAACGAATTAATGTTTATTTAAAGCTTGGACCATTAAAACCCTTAAAAGTGAGCTTCCTAACAAACCGCTTATGCTTGTTAAGAACTTGTCAGTTGGAAGCAGTGTTGTTGGCACTCTCTCTTCATTTATCCCACGAAGCGTGGTCATTTTTCCCTTTTAACCATACTCAAATTCCCTTTTAAAAGCCCACGATACTTTTTTGCGTCAAAATCCAGTTTTTAAAACTAAAATTTGGATTACACGGAAAGAAAATCACGTTAAATTAACCTTTAGTATAAAAACCGCAGTTTGTAACACTGCTGTGATTATTATTTTTTGGTACTAGAAAATTTTGATAAAAGACGATTTACATGAGCTGTTTTTTATGGACATTCAGTGCGTTGATAATCGTGGTGAAATACAGGTGTTTTGATAGAATTTCACCAAAAATTCATTGTTGGAATGTTTTTTGTCAGATTTCTGAAATTCCCACGATTTGGTGCTTTATGCCTTTATCCCACGGACATAGAAATTCCTATAAAAAGGGATAAATCCCACGATATAACCACACTGGTTGGAAGTAGTAACCCCAATTTGTGTCAACAAAGTCGTTCGTTTAGAATTACACACAGAAATAAAAAGAACGCACTTGAGAGTAGAAGATATTGCGCACAGCCTGTCACAAAGTTCTATAGTTGCTTACACAACTATAAACCAAGTTGACACTAGAACTGAATACATGAACTAAGCTTGAAAAGAAAAATCCACAAAGATGACCTTCACACGAGTAGTCAAGTCCCAACTTGGCTTGGCTCATCTATAAAAACCGAAAAACCAGTTTCAGCGGCTCTTTGGAATGTCTGTTCTCATATGTCAATTATATCGCAACATATACATCGCCCAACGATCTGCACTCCACATCGAATGGTATACCATCGTCGGTCGTCCGTCTGTTTGCCTTTAATAAATCTGTTTCCAACCACACAAATGCCATTGAAGTTGTTATTTGTTTCACCTGAGGTTTCGTCATCATCGACACACAATTTGCTGCCATAAATTACTCATCAATTATGGCCAAGAGGACTAGACTCGCCTGGCCGGCAGCAGCCCCTACATGAATGCAAAATATATACTCAATTGTTCCACTCGTCGCGGAGATTAATTCACCACACCACATACGAACAATTCAAGTGGTTCGGTGCCATGATAAATAGAATACTCTTTATCATGGTTCGGTGCTCCAAAGCCGGTTGGTGCGGTGCCGCCTCGTCCGTCCATCTGCCCTCTGCGCCTCTCTGGGGCTGTGCAAACTTATCGCACGCTAAAGTGCCAAGTGCCAACAGCCAAGCGTTATTTAGTTGCATTTAAAAGAGCAAGTAATGTGTGCACGAACGCTCTGGATGGGAACCGGTTAACGTAGGCAGGGTAACCCTATACGGGCATGGCGAATAAATTTATCCGATATTCGATTACACCCCGGACAGAGCAGCTGTGTGCGTTTGTATCATTAACGAGAGGAGTCGCATCTCCTCAAGCAGACTTATTGGCATTTCAATTACACACCGAACATATGTCACCTTAAGCTGCTACAAACTTCAAGACTGTGTACAGACGCTTTGTTGATAAATTGGAGAGAGAGAAAAAGCGGTGACTTTACAGCTGACGCAAGTGGCTGGGGTGCAGCATATGGATGACATTTAAGGAAGTGGGAAAAGAAAGTGTGGTGTGAGAGAAAGTTGCTATGGGGTGGGTAGATTTTCATTTTGCACGATTTATCGCACAGATATGAACGATTGCGGATATTTTTCATCTTCAGTGTTTGCTCAGTGCGGGGATTTGCGAAAAGGTCAACGGTTTCAACGGGTTTCTATATAAAATGGGTGGAAAGAGATGCATAGAAGAGTGGTGAACGATGAATACTTTTCAGTAGTTCAAAACCTTGTAGTCCTATGAACTAGACTTAAAATCACTAACTGACAGGTTTTTTCAAATAGCACCTTAGGTGCCAAACTGTCTTTTATTCCAATGACGCCCTGTTTTTCCATCGGAATAATTGTCGTACCCTTGATCGCGTAGCCAGGGCTGGAATCGGCTAAGTTGATAGTTGATTGTTGCTTTTTTGATTGTCGTTTTTGATTATCAACTCTTCTTTGCTCTGTGTAAAGCGATCACTAAAAAATGATTAATTATTGGCAACACTCAGAGTTTTTAACGTCACTTCCTTGCCGACGCTATAACTCCGGGCGGGTGATGTGTGCTTCTTTTTTATTGTGCAAAATGTAAGTGAATTTGAGTACAATGGGTCGTATGAATAAAAACGAGCAATTGCTTTGAGTAAAAGGCTTTAGCAAAGTAAAAGCTCTTGGCAAATGCCTTGAGTCGGTATGGATAAAAACTTAGTTTGCTAAAGTAAGTTCGAAAATTCGAACATAGCATTTACTTCGCTGTACATATCCCTGCCTTGCAATTTCTGTCAAACTTGACAAGTGACAACTGTCCGGTGGTATGTTTATTTTAAAATTATTTTCAATTTTTTGTGGGAAAATTATCAAAGGCAATAAATTGTATTTGCCAAATCACTTGGTGATGTTTGATTTCTTCCTCAGTTGTCGGAAAATGTATCCAATCATCGGTTTGTTGAACTATTTTTTGACACACATACCAATTAGTTAACGAAACGGTTGACTGATGACCACCACGATCTTCTCCAACACCAACCTAAACACATAAATTTTTCGCTTGTTAAGCCATGAATTTTGAAATGCTTACCTGAAAGCCCGGATCTCCTAAAAGCCTTAGGAAAGATTTAATTTTCTGGATATTTGAAAGAGCACCACCAGGCGTCTCAAAATTATCATTTAAAAAAGTATTAGCCAAAATGTCCACATTTTCACGAAACAATTGTTAGAAGTTATTCTTCTTTGTCTATACTGGTTTTTATTAACACGAACGTTAACAACAAGAGGTAAAACAGGTATATGATGTGAAAACTTATCACATCCACACGGAAAGAATTGAAAATCACCAATTGCAAAATTTTGAGTTGCAATTTACGATTTATATATTTCTCGCAAATCACAACGAAGTTTTCATGGATTGATACAGAAATTGGTAATTTGAAATTGAAAACGGCGGAAAATACCAAATTCTGTTTGTTGTAATTTACGATTAAAGTATCAATTCGAGCTTCTTTTATTTGTAGTGATTTGCGAGATTGTTTGGCGCAATTTACCACTCTAATAGGTCAATTTCTCAAACATCACTTCACAATCTCAAATTGCGAAAAATATTTGGTGATTTACCAAAACTGAATGATGAATCAATAAAATCTTGTAATAATTTAACACATGAAACTGAAAACGTATATTGACGTACAGAAGTCGTAAATTGCAAAATATTTTTTGTAATTTCCATGGAATCAACTACCTGATGTGTGGATTTTTTTCATGCACAGTTCATAGTCCATGTACCTATCGAAATCTTTTTAAGTCCTTTCTTTTTATGGATGAATGTATGAATGTGGTATTGCTAGACAGCTGCAATCATGAAGCCAAATCTTCATTGTGCACATTGCGTTGCGGTGCAGAGACAGGCAGTCGGTATTCAATCTTTGCTTACAGCAGTCGGGTTAAAGTTGTTTAAATTTAAATATAACTAATTCGTATGGATAGTGAGTGTCCTACTAATTATAAAGCATTCTGGAATACATTTTGTAAGTACATATTGAATTCCAAAAACCCTGAAATACCTATGCATATAAATCTGTATTTTTTCAGAAGTTACATCTTGCTATTAGAAAAGAAGTATCAATTGGAATGTATTCTAAAATATGTAATCGAAAAGAATAATTGTAAAGGTTCGTATTAATGTCAAGTTCATCTAAATATTTTGTATTTTAAATTTCATCATAGACCGAAAAACCACCCCAGACAAATCCCGTTGTCTCCGGACGATATGGCGCCGTATGATTTTCTTGGATATCAGGAGGAATACGAAAATAGCCTAATTAATAAAACGATGAATTTTGATTTGTAAATCACAAGATATAATTTGCAAATTGATAATAAAGTTTTATAATTTCACGATAAAACATTTTCAATTTAATACGGTGATACCTCAAATCACCACTCGAGAATCATAAATTGCAAAATATGAATTGCAAATTGATAAAAATAGGTTGCAATTTACGACTAAGAATTTGTAAATTGCAATCACTGAAGTAGTAAATCTCCCCTGTTAGTTTGCAAATCAACACTATTGAGTTGCAATTCAAGACTAAATGGTTGTAATTTGCTAAGGGACGAAATCGTAATTTGCAACAGAAAAGTGATAATTTACGAATTGTTTTTGCAATTTACAATCCGTGTAATATCAAATTGATAACTATTTGTGTCAAATTGCGATCGGTTATGGCAATATGTATTTCTCGTTTGATCGCATTATTGATACTGAAAAGTGTTGATTCATGACTTTTGAGGGTCAATATCTTCACTTCGTACAATTTCTAGAATTGCGAAAAAAAGTCGTGAATCAGTAAATCCTTAGCTAAGCTCTAAAACTAGACAAACTTTTCGTGATTCTGCGCTTATTTTTCTTGATTTGATCTTAAAATTCTTTCCGCATGTTTTGTTTGGTTTTCCTACACGAACAAAACTTAATTTATTTATAAACAAAACATCGAAAATTCACAATGCTTAGATTGTTTTATGTGAAAAAGGTGAGGACAAAATATTTTGCAAAAGGTCTGAGTCAACTAAATAGCAGACTCAGAATTTGCATAGCATTTGCTTTGTCTGATAAGTTTTATTCATACCGATCTGAGTAAAAGGTCAGTGCCGCCGCTTTTCGAACATGTCAAGGGTTGGAACTAACTCAAATTGGTTTTTATTCATACGAAATGTAGCAAATGCTCCGATTTTGACATTTATCTTGAGTAAAAGCAATTGCTACGTTTTATTCATACGACCCAATATGTCCACAAATAACAATAAAAAAAGTATACACACAATAAAAATTCTCCGAAAAAAAAACAGTCCCAAAACCAACACAAACACATCTTTTGATAAGCGAAAGTTTATAAAAAATCTAAAATAAATACGCAATAATAAATGCTACCAATCAAAAATGAATATTTATAATTATGCATTCCTACATCGCGTTTGGAAGTTCCGAGATATTTACTTTATTTCTCAGGTTTTTACTTGTGTAGAAAAGTTCCAAAAGTAAACATTGCACTTCACGAATTTTCAAATTTCACTTGAAGTTTTTTATTTTAATTTATTTAATATGAATATTCTTTTTTCTTCACTAAAGTATTTAATTTATTTGGAGTTGAAGCCGAAGTGCATACCTATGAAAATGACACAAATGTACGAAAGCGGAAAGCGACACCTAAATAGCTGTCACATGAAATTGATCGCAAAAAATTGTCAACTTGATAATCACCTTGGACGTAAAGCTATGATTTTGATTGTCAACTATCAACTATCAACATAGCCGATTCCACCCCAGAGTCAAAGGGACTTATAGTCTTTGTGGTAAATTTGAATTCGCCGCACACTTTTTGACTTAACCTTGAACTAGCTTCTTGGCAAATGCAGTTTAAATATTTAACTTATCAGTTAACAGCAATATTGGTGTCAATATCCCTCTCATCAATCCCCAAACTTGACAAAAGGTCAACCCAGCAACAATCAAAGCCGAGTCAACTTCAAACAAAAAACAATTTCGCAGCTGATTTTAAGATATGAACCTCCGGCTTTTAGTGAGAGCTTCGTTATAATGGAATTCGCACATCTAGCATATTCTTAATTGAAATAAAAAAGGTCTGTAGCTAATTAGCTACTTTTATGTTCTTGTGTAAGCACGTCGAGTCGTATACCAATTTTCTTCGAGCGTTTTACCCCCTCTCACAATTTTAATTGAATGCAAAATAAACGTATATACATGAACCGATAATTAAGCAGCAACAATCTCTTTCTACCGACAAGAGTTGTGTGTATTTGCGCTTGGCTTCGACCGTAACAATACTTCGAAGGTTTTCACTTATCAGTTGCACAGTTTCGAACTTTATCAGCCGAACACACGTTTATAAGAGCAGCTGATAAGAGTATTTGTGCAGGTTATAATAATTACAGTGTGTACCTACTAGTTATTTGCATATTTGTACCTGTGCAGAATTTCGTGGTATATATATATATAAACAAACGTTTGATAATTCGGCGAAAACACATTTGATTTTCGCACGATATTTATTTTTTTATTGTTGCTAACAAAAATACAAAGTAAATGCGTCACGACGCTGAGTTAGATTGCACGAGCACATGAATTTCGTAGAAATAATTTCTTTTTATTGACAGTAGTTCATTGGAAAGCCTAGTTAAGTCGAGAGAGAGAGAACGTTTTTATAAACCATTTAAGCATATAATTTTATTTATATACATATCGAAAGAAGTTAAAAATGTTGCCGACTGTCAAAAAGTCGAGATAAAGTCAAATTCCTAATAACTCAAGACAGCGGAGCGTGTGTCGGTGCATGTGTTCAACGCTTATGTGGTTTTGGAAAATATTTTATTAATGAATCGCAATATTTAAAAATAAAATTAACAAACATCGACTGAGGTTAAAGATTACAAAAGTCACCCGGCTTTTCCAAGTTGTTTTCAAGTTCTTATTATTATTATTAACATTTAATAACAATTAATACAGACTTATTACAATTTCACGTTAATTTTCTATTTTCACGTCATGTTTAATGGACGGTTGACATTCATTAAAATTTAAAGGGGTTTTTTCATGGGAATCGCTCGAAAATTATTACTAACGATAAGGAGGTTGGGCATATTCAATTTCACTGTGATCTGGACTTAATAAGCGACAGCCAAAGGAAGTTCTTTCGGAATAGATGAGTAACCGAAAATAAAAAAAACACCCCAATGACTGTCATCACATACAGATAACCTCAGTTGTTAGTGTCAACTCGTAAAACATGTCTAATAAACACGGACTAATTTCAGTTCAGTCATACAGCGAGCCAGAAAAAAAAGGTTGTCCCAAACTTTTGCGCTAAAATTTTGTAAAAGAGATTACCGTGGTATTGCGAAAAGGTAAGCAATCAATACTGAAATGCTTTGAGAAATCTTTAGCACAGGGCGCTTGTCACTTTCTGTACTAAAATTTGTAAAATTTGAAATTTGGTGCAAATCTTTCAGATCGAAAAAAAATTACGTAACTAAAGGGTGATTTTTTAGCTGGTTTGGTTTTGGCAACACTGGTTTTGACAGCTGACGTGTGTTTAGTACCTTGTGTCACTGTCAAACAGCTTCAGTTTCGTTTGCAATTTAACCATGGATCGTCTTACAAATGAACAACGCTTGCAAATTATTGAATTTTACTATCAAAATTCGTGCTCGGTTCGAAATGTTCATCGCGCGCTGCTTCCATTTTATGATCGGCATTCTCGACCTTCTGAGCAGTCTATTCGGAAGATTGTGACCAAATTTCGCACCAAATTTACTTTGTTGGACATTAAACCACCAACACGTTTACGTACTGTGCGTAGTGAAGAAAATATTGCGGCCGTATCAGCTAGTGTGACAGAAGACCGCGAAATGTCGATTCGGCGCCATTCCCAGCAGTTAGGCCTTTGTTACAGCACTACGTGGAAAATTTTGGGGAAGGATTTGGGCGTAAAGCCTTTTAAGATACAGCTGGTGCAAGAACTAAAGCCAGCCGACCTACCACAACGCCGAATTTTTGGTGAATGGGCTCTTGGAAAGCTGGCCGAGGATCCGCTTTTTTATCGAAAAATTGTGTTCAGCAATGAGGCTCATTTTTGGTTGAATGGGTACGTAAATAAGCAAAATTGCCGCATTTGGAGTGAAGATCAGCCAGAAGCATTGCAACAGCTACCAATGCATCCCGAAAAAGCCACTGTTTGGTGCGGTTTATGGGCCGGCGGCATTATTGGGCCATATTTCTTCAAAGATGATGCGAATCGCAGCGTTACTGTCAATGGTGAACGCTACCGAGCGATGATAACAAACTTTTTTTTGCCCGAAATGGAAGTTCTTGACTTGCATGATATGTGGTTTCAACAAGACGGTGCCACATGCCACACAGCACGCGAAACAATGGCGCAATTGCGAGGCGAGTTTGGTGAACAGTTAATTTCACGTTTCGGGCCGGTCAATTGGCCGCCTAGATCGTGCGATTTGACACCATTAGATTATTTTTTGTGGGGGTATGCCAAGGCTAATGTGTATAGGGACAAGCCCGCTTCGATTGACGCACTGGAAGCCAACATCCATGCATTCATTCGTGAGATACCGGCCGATATGTGTGAAAGAGTATGCCAAAATTGGACTCAGCGGATGGGCTACCTGAGACGCAGCCGCGGTCAACATTTGCATGAAATTATCTTTAAACATTAAATTGCAAGGTTCAAACTATCGATTCAAATAAATATTTCATTCATTTTTTCGAATTTTTTGTGTTTTTTTTTTTTTAAAAGTTCTAAACCTCTTAAAAAATCACCCTTTACCTTCACAACAGCTCTAAGTCCGGTTTTATTCACAACCGGTTTATTCAGTCCGGTTAGAACACACCTTGGGGATTTTTATTTTCAACTTGAGAATTTGCTTTTATTCACTCAAAGTTGATTAGCTCAACTTTGGATATTCCGGAGTTGAGAAAACCGAAAGTTGGTCAACTTTGGATTCGCTCAACTCCCCGAAGTAGTAGAAGTTAGGAGAGCAAACTTGGAATTTTATGTTTAAATTTATTTTTTTGGGGTTTTTGACTGATAGCTGTTCAAATCAAGTGACGAAAGTAATTATTATTAATTTCAATTTGAAATAATATATCGTTTAAATCATTGTTGCGAGAATTGGCCATAGTTTGATTCGAGCAGTTCGAGTAGAGAGGAGGAGAATTTGCTCTGTGAGAGATGGTTATAAAATATAATACCACGGTGACGGACTTGAAAAATGGGACGACCATGACTCTATCTCTTTTGTCCGTCTCTCAAAGCGGACGACAATGATGGTGCTCCATGTTATTATGAATTCGCTGCCGTGCATCTGGAGAAGGTATTGTGCATCGCGAAAGAGTTGGAATTTATTGTATATTTTATTAAGTTCGTAGTTCTAATTCGATAGATCGTGTAAATTAAACCAGTAACAAAGTTACAAAACAGCACATAACTTTTTCGCGAAAGCAAAATGCCCTCGAACCAATTTAATTTGTATATGGATATCTACTCTTTAAAGCGAAAACCATAGAAAGAAAATAAAATATAATCAAAGTATGTTTTGCCCGTAACGAAAATGACGGGCGAAATCCAAATCCAAAGTTGAAACTGCCATATTTTGTGTCATCTGCCACAAATATCCCAGGGATATTTCTGAAACAGCAAGCCAGCCAACTTTTGAATTTTAACTGAGGAGTTGAGAATTAAAGTAGTGAATAAAAGCAATTTTCAACTTGCCGCTCAACTCTCTCTTTCAAATCAACTCCGAAGTTGGTCAACCTCGGAGTTATCGGGAAGTTGAACAATAGTGAATAAAACGGCCCTAAAAGTGATGGGGATTACAAATCCGAGCCGGTTAATAAACCGGAAGATCTAAAAGATCTCGTATGCAACATTTTGTACTAACATTTTGAAAACGTCACATTTTAGTAAGTAAAGTTGGAAAAATGTTTTAGACGGGAAAAATATTGCGGAATGGCAAGCAAAAAATACAGCAATGCCTTAACTAGTGAGCACAAGGGTTTCGTTAATTTTTGTACTAAATTTTGTAACATATCAGATTAAATGGGCCGGCATTCTGTAGGGCGAAACGTTCAAACGTTTTCGTGTGCACGAAAAAATTTGCTTGTGGAACATAGGGCAAATCATTCGTGCGCACGAAAACGTTTGATCGTTTCGCCTTACAGAGTGCCGACCCTGTAAGAGTGGGCCCAAATTGACAAAAAGTTGAATAAAAAATACGGGAATACTTTTTAAATGAAGTCCCAGAGAAAGTTTGCTATCCAATTTTTTGTACTAAAATTTTTAAACTGTCAGATCATCACAAAAGTGCAACATTTATCTTATTCCAATTCAACAAAGCAAGTAAATCAAGTCATTGACTGTACATACATTTTATCGGCCTTAAATTCAAGAGAGTCTTTCATAGTTGGTCTTGTTTTTTTTTTGTTTCACAAACCATCATGCGGAATATACGGTTGAACAGAATTTGTAAATTTCAGAATTTTGCACCAAAACTACCGCTTTGACAAACTGAAAGTTGTCAAATTTATTGCTTATCAACTTACGAAGCAAACAAACTGTGCCGACAAATTTGACAGCCCAAGAGTGCACACCAGAGCGAAGTTTGCTACAGTTTGTGGTAGTTTAAAAAGTGATCGGAATTCGGCTGTTCGTTAAAGAGCTCAGCAAGTCCGGTTGGTACAGGAATTCGAGCCATTCGGTCGTCGTTATATATTCGGTTTATGGGCGTTCGGGAACTCCTAATCGAAAAACTTTCCCAAGCGATGAGGACCATGTTTGGCTTAGGGGGCAATGTAAGCAAGAACAAATTGACAAGACTCTGCAGGTGAAAATGCAATCGGCCTTATTTTTTTATTTAAAAAAAGGATGGTTCACATATTTCGTTGTAAATTTTGTAAATATTTGTTTCCAACACGTCGAGCTACTTACTATCATTCAATTTCCGTAACCAAATCGATGTGAGAAAGCGTATTTCGAAATAACAACAAGCCAATACAAATCGTTGTTATAGTGAATCTAAATTGACCTATAAAGTTACTCTTAAACCATCTCCATGGGTGAGCATTGCAGCAGCATTTCCAAGGCAGATATTTTCAGCCACCACCCCCAGATTGCAATTTTACAAATTTCAACGAATGCCACAACTTTTTCCATTTGCAACGAGGTACTACGTGACCTCGCAACTACAATGAGCACGAGTAAGGTCAAGCACAAGTGCGACTTCTTACAAGGTAGTATCGCTTCCCCGCGTTACGTAAAAGTTTGCCAGCATTAATCGTCACAAGCCACTCAACGTTGCGAAAACTTTTAATTCGAAATGGAAAGTTTCCTTTGCACTTTGTGGGTGGCGTGAACTTTTTTCAATTTCTGTAAATGTTACGTATACGCCGTAGTGGGTTCTCCTCTCTTTCGGCTGCCTAAAAGATGTTCAATTTCTCGGAAAGTCATCCAAAGATTTTGCAAAGCTGTCACTGCAGGCACCTACATACGTATTACTCCCTGTACTGCAATCAATTCCATTTCCGGTGGCAGTGTGATCGAATGAATCCCAAACCAGATATTGGCGGATGAGACTTTTATTATCGCCCGAGGGAAACCAAATAGCCATGAAGTGGGGGAAATAGAAAGCGCTCACCAATAATGTGCAGAAAAATTCTTCCGGCATACGAATATACCTATTAATATGGTTTAAGTTAGCCGCCACGGACGTGAATCGATTTATGCGGCTATAGCCCTAAAAGCGACTCAATACCAACACAGGCAGTGCATTAAAACGAAAAGTGGCAGCGAATTTCACCCGTAAGCACTTTTTCTTCGCCTGAGTGTTGGCGCGCGCGAAAAGTGTTTAGAGTGCTGGTGTTTTTTTTTTTTTTTTCTTGTTCGCCGCCTCTATTCATCATCATCGTAAGAAAGAAAAGAAAAAAAAGAAGAAGACCGAAACTGGAACAATGTACTTTCAATCCATCCATACGTCGGTCGGTCGGTCGGTCTTTCGTTCTTTCGTTCGTTCGCTGGTATATGGGACTTAGTTGTAGCAGTTTCAGTGTTTTATAACCGGTGCTGTAAACTTCAAAGGCTTTTATGTGCTTGATTTTGCAAACGCCGCACTGTGATTGTTGTTCTTTGCAGGCGAAATATTACGAAACTTTGGGTTCATTGTGATGTGGAGGACAAAACGAATCCGGGAGTGGGTAGTGCGTGTCACAAAAGACTTACCTGTTCTTTTAGAGTGCTTGCGCGTAATCCCATTGCAATGTGTTGTGCAGCCTGGTTTGTGACGTTTCTTTTTTTCCCCACCGTTTTTTCTGTTTCTACTTGTGCTGCACTATGAACTAAAGCGCGTTCAACTACAAGCAGGCTTAAGTAGAGTGTGATTTATGTTTAACGGGAATTTTATATTCTCAAATGTATTTTTTTGTGGAATCATGGAAAAGTCGTTAAAAAGCGGTTTGACGGTGCACTTTAAATTGGGAAAGTTGCAAACGGAATTAGTTTCTAAGAAAGTGTGCACGAGGTAAATAGTTTGTGAAATCATTCTTCTGTTTCTTAATCATTAGTTCTTAGCAACACTTTCGAAATGATATGTTATACTTTGGGCGTTTATTGAAAGACTGAACATAGGGCATGCTTTTCTTGGAGATTTGCTTTATGTCTCGAACGAAACGCGTTACCATTGAACGAAAATGGATTTCTTTGAACATTTCTAACAAAAATGACATTGACAGCTGTCACATTTTTGTCGGCTAATGCCACATTTACACGGGCACACTTTCCAAACACGTATAGGATTAAAGGAATGCAAAATACTAAATAGCCGTGTGACTGAAAGGGACAGCATTACGTAACATGCAAAAAAACGCGCCACGTTTTTTGGTCGGCCATCTTGTTTACGTGGTAGGAATTATGGGAAAGCTATGAATGTTGATGGCTTACGAAATTTCGCTTTCCGATAAAACAAAATTGCTTCCGGAAGTGATGAACGGACAATTATTTATTTATTTCGTATAACTGATTGATGAATTGTTGATTTAATTTACTGAAACTAATTACCACTCTTCACACGTTTTAAATCAGAAATAGAAATGTTTTCAAGTGATCGTAGAGATGTTGTTCGCCGGAACTTGTGTTGGTTTCCGTTTTACTTATCTATAATTATGGGTAGAGCATCCATGACACTTTAGGCATCTAATTTGTGATCGCATTCTTACGCCTTTATTAGCATTGACTGCGGACAAATGAATCTCTCTGTCTCGTGCAAAAATGCGCGTGCGGCATGAAAAGATGACAGTTCGCACAGTCTTGGACAGAGTGTTGTAAATGGGAAGCTTAGTTTGGTAATGGGTGCGTTCGAGAATATTTTCTCCCTAGTCTATGACAGATGACAGATGCGTTGATAATTATCCAGTTCTAGAAGACAATGGGGACGTTCAAGTATCTAGTTTAGTAAGTCTGACAGCTCTCTCAGTAGATGTATCTCGGTTTTGATTGGTGAAAATCGGTCATGGGAGCAGCTGCTTCAGTTGACGTTTATTGAATGGTTAGCCGACGAATCTAGTCGAGAAATTCGTGATTGAGTACTAAGTTGACAGTTCTCATATGTGGCTGACGTAGAAAACGTGACGTTCCCGCCCAATCTAGTTTTTGCGTTCAGGTTACATCTCATCCAGACCAATCTAGTCGACTTAAGATAACTAGATTCTTGAATGTGCCCAATTCTTTGATAAATATGTGAAATATGAACATATATGCCAACTTTAAGGGGAACAAATCTCTCCAACTACAACTCACCTTGACATCGGCCGCAATTTCGCATTACATATCACAAGGCTTCCAATACAACTGCCTGTCTGGCGCTATTTATACCCGTTGAAGGCCAAATGGCCAACGGAAACCAGTCTATTTTTATTGGAATCAGACTAACTAAAAGAGCCCATGTCCAAGGTAAAATTTATTGTGTGTCAATATCTCATTCGTATAATAATCTGTTCAGTCCGATAAGGGCGGTGTAAAACATCAAAACAGGTACTTACAAAGTATGTACTGTCAACTGTAACGACACATCGGGGTAACTGTCAAAATTCAGTTTGTGACAACTGTCAAGTGAGTTTATCTGGTTTTAAATGACCTTGAAAAGTCGTCAGAAAAACCCAGAACTACACTTTTAAGTTAACAACAATCCCCAACAGATAATGCATAGTCATCTGTCCCGTGCCAGTCATGCAAATAAATGTACACCCAATTTGCACTTTTCAACCAGTCGTAATGTTTGTTCACATCAAATGACCGGTAACGTATTAAAATAAGACACCCACCTTATTAGTCTAGATTGACTTGAAATATCGAGTGCGATCTTACAGTTCAAATCACAAACAAAGCCATTCCGAAGAGTGATCGTTAAAAAAAGCGTTCAAACATACTGTATACCTAGTTGTGCTGTTTCGTGTTAGGTAATCCCTATCGGGCCCACAAAACACGCTCTCTCTCACTTTTTGGCTGCGTATTTCCATTTGTTGTTTAACTGAAATCAAAAACCGGACGACAAAATTCCACCGATGCGCTACTAAGCGCAAAACACGCTACATAGCAGCAGCTATACAACGACGATGATGACGAAGACAGCAACAACCATAATGCTGATGATTCATCGTTTCATCGCGGCGAGCAGATAGATACTGCTGGAGCTGGAGTCATTGGAATTGTGGTGGCGTCAACAGAAAACGAAACAAAAGAGACAGAGCACAACCAGCCAGTTCTACTCGTTGTCGTTGTATAGCTTTCATCAGCAATATTTGAATTATTGCTGTAGTTTCGGAGAGTTTTATGTAATCGGTGTGTTAAAGTTTAAAACCCCGGTGACACTCGCTTCCCTCGGGTGTTTGTGCTTAAAGAGGTCAGTGCCTCTATGCACCTTCGATCTGGTTGTGCTCACCGCGAAGCTTCTGTCTGTGTAATCTTGGGAACTCCTCGGATGGGAATGTCAATTGACTTTCTAATCCACAAAAATGATGCCAAAAAAAAAATAAACACCGACGAATCTTAAATGAGCACTCAGGCGAAAGTAAAATCGATAAATATTCCAAAGCAAGGTTCAATGGAACACAGCAACAATGAATAGATAAAAAAACAGTTTTTTCTGCCATTCTTCTGCGGATGGGCGAGGTGGATGGATGGTGCAAAAGCAAAAAAGGGGTGGCAAATGGGTAGTCCGCTTTACAGTGTTGCCAGTTTGGCTGTTGTGAGTTGGATAAATTAATATTTTATGTAGAATGAAAAAGACGAATGCAAGTCTGTTGTAGAAGTTCGCTCGCTAATAATGTTGACGACCTCGAGATGAAAATTTACGTAAAACTCCGGATTTCATCACATGGAATGGGTAATTTGACCCGAGGCTGTCATGAATGATGATCAGTTTCTGGAGCTCTGTAATTACATCAAAGTCTGGGTTAATATTCATTTGTTAATTGAATACGATTACGTAACATTTCTGACGAAACCTGTGAAAACGGAAGGCCTCCATAGCTAGCAAGTTATTGCTAAAGTTAAAATATGGAAGTGCCTTTCAGTTAAGTCTTTACAAATCGAATGCAATCTGCGGACAACCGAAAATAAATCATTCAGAAAATGGCTTCTTTTGGGCGAAACTTTGCCACAGGCTTCAAAGCGTTTTAAACGTGCATATGCAAGTAAATACTTTCACAATGTCGAGCATCTAATTCTTGGAACGGAGCGGACCGCACATGTCTCTAACTGGGATTTCAAAACGTGTTATGGAAGTCGTTTCATCAATCAGGTTTCATCTAAGATCAGAGTGAGGTGTTTAGATTAAGTCAAAGCGTTTCTCTTCTACCCGTATGGGGAATTCCATTAATGATTTCTAGGCGAAAGATAAAAATCTGCGGCGTTCTTAAGAGATGCACGGACCATTTGAAAATGAATGAATGAAAAGGAAGTGATTAGAAACTATCTAGTGAGATGGTTTCCTAGGTCACTCAAATTTTGTGAAATGGGAAGCGTTAGAAATGCTGGAGGAAAACATCTACGTCTACCGAAATAGTTGCGCAGATCTAGTACCAAATCTGTTCTTTGAAGTTTGCGGGTTCCTTATCAGAAATCGGCCGATGTTCTGCAGCTTGCTATGGCGTTAACTAGTTCTGATCGCAACTGTTCCTGATTTGTTGCTGATGCTTTTTACGAAGATAATAGGAACTGGTACACAAACAAATAGATTTTAATGTTACTAAACAAATAAAAAAATGACTTGTCAAAGGTTATTAGCACTTAGTTTGCAATTTTGAACCAAGATTATGAACTCGAACCTCGAAACTCCTACCTTTTGGAAATTGTGAGAATTTTTGGGATGAGTAGAACAAGTTGATTCAGTAAAAAAATGCGAAATATGTACTTCGAAGCCTACGACACGGCGGCACTCAATATCCACGGTAAACAACAACAGCTGAGCTGAGATGGTAAGTGGCTACTCCCTATATAATTCCTAACCGACATCGACACTAAAATCGATAAAAAGGGGGTTGATGTCGATTTAAAACAAACTACCTGTGTCATACATATTTTAAAAGTATTTGATCGATATTTGCCGTCTTTCCCAAAACAACCCTTACCGTACCAAACACAGCTGCACTTGTTCAACTAACTTCCCTTCGGGGTCAAGCAATGCTGACTTCAGTATTTCAAAGGTCCGTGTTAAAGAAGTGCAAAAACTTTATTCTCAGTTTTAAAATCTAGCAATTGGCAACACCGACCATTTGTTTAAAGAGACAAAAAAGCTAACCCCAAAAATGGAAGCAGAATTCTATTTGAATGGGCGCTCCTTCTTCGCCCTGAAACCGGGTACAACGTACAACCAAAATCCAGCAGTACAAATATTGGAAAAATTATCAACTCACCTCATTGATTACACGAAATATATTCAACGCGGCTTGCACAGAAGACAATCGGGTTCGGCTGAATAAATAGTGATGTTTTTTCTTCGATTTTCGTCTTGACTTTTCCAGCAACACCACCAAACACGCCACGCGAATTTGATTCTCTTCGGTTAACTCCTTTGCCGTCTTGGAGGAAGGAATTTATTTTCTTTCTTTTTATTCGCACAGAGGAATATATAAGACACAAATCAAAAATATATATTACACACAAAAACGGAACACAATTGCACTCGATATATTGTATTTTATATTTTTACAATGAAAACAAACAAAACCACAGTAAATTTGATTTTTTTTATATGTATAAAAAATAAATCCGAAAAAACTACGACGGCAGCGACGACGATTATCGATGTTTTTTTTTTCTTTGCACTTTGTATATTTTTCTTCTCTGTTATCGCTTGAATGGGACCAATTTGAGAAATACTTTTTTTTTCTAGGAGGCTTAAGTGGAACTGCACAACGATTGTTGCATTATTGCAGGTGTTTTCCTTTTTTTGGTAATTTTCGAGCAAATATACAAATTAAAAATGATAAACACAACAAATCCACGCAAGGGGTTCACGAAATACGCCCTATCCGTATCATAACCTCGATAAATGTGCCGTATTCGAATTTTTTGCTTTGTGCTTCGACATGACTTCGCCGCGATGTGTGTGCATCGAATGTGAATTCGCCGGATGATATTCGAATTGGAAATGTACTGTCAGCTGTTTTGTGCAATTTCCGGTAAGGTAGTGTATAGTGGCTGGAAGTCATTGGTATGATAGGGCAGTATGACATACACTTGCTAGCTTAGTTTTGCATTATACAGAGCACAAATTGGGATTTGGGGAACCAAGGTTTTGAAGTATTATAAACGTATGACTAAACGAGCGCAATATGGGATGAAGGTTATCTGAAAGCGTAACAATGTCGGTTCAAGTGTAGTCAGCGCAGGAGTTGTGTTTCAAGCTTTTTGACTAATGTTCTTCGTTGAGTTATTGTCATGAACAGAACCCAAAGAATTTTTCTTTTCAGCTCTTGGTAAAGTGTTTTCAGTTTTCACCCACTTTCGACAAAGTACATAGACATGCTTCTGCGCGGAATAATAAGATAAAATTTTAGCCAGAAAACGAAACTTTCGACAAAAGTAATACTTCGCTGGGTCATATGTTTAAGTGGAGCCTCGCTAGACAAAGCTTGTTAAACTATTTCAAAGTTATGACTTTCCCACATGAGTCGCACGTATTAAGTCAACAGAGTTGAATCCTCATTATAAGCCAAATGAAGATTGCACACATTCAAAAATGTTGGCGTCAAAGTAGCCCAGAATGATATTAACGTCGTACCTAGGGCACTTGTCATACATCCTCTCGATAGAACCCGCCTTGCAAGATAAAAGAAGTCACTTATGGCTCTCCAGATTTACTAAATCAACTGACAGATGATACAAACAGTTTCCGCACAAGTTTTAAAATGGAATGGCCGCGTCGCCATTTAAGAGAAGTCTTCTGAACAGCCTTCTTTTATCGTGTCATGCATGCATGTTTAATATACTGGCAGATCCGCGCATAGTTTCCCTAAACTAGTACCATCAAATGTGAAATAAAAGAGTGCCCACTTTTTTCTGTAATATAATTTATTTTTATTCCGAATAATAATGAAAATAATAATAAAACTATATCAATATGCAATAATTATTAATAATTATAGACTGATTGTTTTCATTTCAAATGTTTTCCAGCGGTTTTTCATTTAATTTTTTCAACAAATTTTCTGTTTGGTTGGCGCGACTCCTTTCCAATTTTGGAAGAGGCTGCTCTGCTCTTATGTACAAGTACATCACTTAAATCATATAGACGTGTGTGTGGGCTTCATTATGCATGTACCTAGTTATCTATATATTATATAATTATTAAGGTGTGTGGATCAGTTTATTTGCAAAAAATTAACTACGACAAAAATACTTAATTAAAACAGAACTACGTATTATTAAACAAAATAAACTTAAAAAAAACAACAAACGAAATATGAAAATAAATCAATAAATTAAAGGTACACTTTTGCTTCATTAATAAATTTGCTTGCTATTTGATTTGAACGGTCTTCTGCTAAGTAATAGTAAACCCAATCGCATGCGAGAGTTTAAAATAAGAACTAAAAGCGTCACCTGAATGGGGGCTGCTCACTGAATAGGTACGTGCAAAATAGTCGGCGCGCTCTGCTGAGAAACCTACAGGCCGACAGCTTCCCCAACAAAACACGCCCAATATCGTGTTCACAAATAAAATATATATTAATTTGTTTTCTTTAACTCTACAGTTAGATTATATTTATCTCATACATTTTACTCTAGTTCCCTTGGTAGGGAGTTTTTCTTTTGTTTGTTTTCTCATTTACTTTTCATCGAGCGCAGGAATTGCATAGTGAGTGTAACTTTACATAAAATAATACGTTCCTATAAATGCAGATAACACATTTGACAGGTTTTTATAATGGTAGTAATTTTATTTATTATCCAATTGAATTTATTGCCTAAAAATTTTTCTTTGTATAAATTTCAGCTGCTACTTAATTTACAAAGTCGAGTTTTGTGGTATAATCTCGTAAATCTCGTTTAGATCTCATTCGCGCGCGCGTTATCTCCTCGACAAAACCCAAAAAAAAATAAACAAAAACAAATAAATTTAAATATAAAATACGTTACCCAAGACAATACAAGTTCGCATCCATATAGCTATGCGTGTGTAAAGTGAATAATATTAATTAGATAATAAGAAGAATAATATATTTTATATATAAATTGATAAATGGATGGTTTCGTGTAGAAAAAAAGGTTATGTTTCGGGTATTGTGGTGTGTGGGAAGGGGGTTTTCTGAATTCACTTAAAAATACGAAAATATAAAATATACAATGAGAGCAACAAACACAACACCGTAGGTGAGGGACTTCTTAAGAATCGCGTTGTAGAAATCGTCGGACTTGAGCTTGAGCTCGGCAATTTCGCGCTTCAGCCTGAGGTTCTCGGCTTGGGTCTTGCCGAAGCGGTCTTTGTAGAGAATCAATTCTTCTTCGTGTATGACGGCAGCATTGTTCATGGCAACTATGTCCTCCTCGATGAGTTTGTCAAATGATTCCTCTGTTGAACTGGTTGAGGAGGCGTTCGAGTCTCCAGAATCGATTATGGATTTCGCAGTATTTGATTTGTTTTCTGCAATCACCTTCTGCAGAGCGTCTTTCTCGTCGCGCAGACCGTCAATATCTTTCGTTAGATCGGTGATTTTGTCCTTGAGGGACGCACATTCGGTGTGCAGAGTGTCCATGGTGAATGCTGCTGTGGACTCTTTGTCTTCCAGTTGTATGTGCAGCTTGCGGATTTCGTTTTGATAGTCTGCTATGGCCTGGGCCTGTCGAATGCAGTCTTCGTCGTTCTTGAGGGTGTCCTGCGCTTGCAGTTGAGACGGAGATGATTGTACTGCCGATGATGATTTGTTTCCCTGTTTGGTGATTTCGTTGAGGGCTTCTCGCAATAGAGCCACGCTCTGCTGCAACAAATGGTGTGATCCATTTTCAAGCTGCTGATTGCCGTTCTCAACGGCAGTGGTTGCCACATTGCCGTTGGCCAGTTCGGATTCGAATTGTGCTAGGTTCCTGGCAACCAGCTCGAGTTTGTTGGTGAACTTCACCGACGATAGCGACGAGGAGGCCGTGGTAGTCGTGCATTTCGCCTCGAGATCGTTATTCTCGCTCTCGTCACTCGAATCGGATTCATTGCAGATAGCCTTCATGATGTCGAAGGAGCCTTCTTTCTGGTTTAGATCCGAGTTCTCAAGCCACTTCATGATGGTGGACTTCTTCGCCGCAAGGTTGGTGCTGTTGGTGTCGTGATTGTTTGCGTCATTGTCGACAGCATCGTTGTTTTCGTCGTCGTCGGGTTCGATGCCATCCGCCAGTGTTGTGGCGGTACTGCTGCTGTTTGTGTTTGTTGTTGTGTCGACTGAATTGGCCGTACTAAGGGCATCCACAACGTTTTCGTCGACGAATTTTTCCTAAAAATTAACAAACAAAATAAATGCAAGACTGAAAATGAATACAAATATAGATTTCGGAAGCAATTTGTGTGCGAAGGAAGCTTCCTTAGAACGAACACAAATTTAAGCACCAACTACCTTCCGAGTGAGGTACGAGTGGCGGCCAAAATACGACGCTGGTATCATCTTTTAAATATTAAAAGCATGGAATGACGCCTCTGAAATCCGGAAACAGATCAGCAAGGCTGTTTCGCTGCCGGATGGTTCTGTTACCTATATCTAAACTTGCATTAACCTAGAAATACGGCTTCGTGGCGTGTTCCTGAAAGACGAGAATCAACGGAATGAGAATTTCCTACTCAATTCTCCAGAAATACACGCCAAAACTTTGTGACCACCTGACTCGGTCTAAATGAATGCCATGAATGCGACCGCTTACTGCAAAAGGGCAATTTTTTGGAACAATGCCAAGAAATTAGTATTTCTTCGAACCAGTAGCACGTGCATGGACGTTTGCCAACTCTCAGTGCATCTGCTTACTGCTTGATTGAAGCACATTCGCGATTACCTAGTCTCATATTTTTCGAAACGAAAATTCCCAATAAATCCCGACAAAGTGCAATTATCTCATGTAACTGTCAAGTTAAAACAACTTGTACAGAGGAATTGTGCGTTCAATTAACAGTAGCAGCAGACAACAACGAGAACAACAGCAGCGAAAACAAGTTTCACTTATCTCGCTGTTTCAATTGATTGTTTACGACCACGTTGGCCTCATGAGTGATGACGCAACGGGGTCAATTGGTCAATTTTAGTTTCGCATCCGGGAAAAATGTTCGCTTACCTTTCTACTCTCCTCCTCCAGGTCCAATTGTTCGGCGCGGGTTAGCAATAGCTCGCCGATTTTCTTTTTGTACTCCTCGCATTCGGTCTCGCGCTCCTTTAGCTTGTCAGCCAAATCGGCAGCTGTAGCGTCGAAATTGCTCTGTTCTTCGTTCGTTTCGCGCTGGCACTTCTCCATCTGGTCCTTGTATTCACTGTACTCGGTCTCTAAGCGCAACAGCCGGCTATTTACATCTTGCAAGTTCTGTTTTGTATATCGTATCTGGTCCCGAAGCAGTGAACACTCGTTCTCACTGCTCGTGTATTCGCGCTCCATTTTAGACAGCTTTTGCATTGCATCCATGCGCTCCTGATAGACTTTGCGTAAGGCTTCTTTGGCTGAATTCTGATAGACAAACTTTTCGTCTTGCAACTTGAGGATCTCTTCCTTCAGCTGATCGGCGGGCGAGTTCTTTTGAAGGAATTGCAGCTTGTTCTCCAGCAAATCGATACGATTTAGTAAGCGATCTTCATCGATCATCGATTGCCAGCAGATTGTCGTATTCTTTCGAGTAGCGTCCAGGATGTTTTGTATGTTCTGCAGTTTTGCTTTCAGTAGCTTCTCGCGTTGCGATGTTTCCTGCATGTACAAGTTTAAGCGATGCAATTCCTCAAACGAGATGCGACTGTCACCGCGGAACGTTGACTGACCAAGCTGGCTAATTGATATCGCCTCTCTGCCATCAGGTAAATACGGTTTGACGGATGCAATTATGCAGCCATGAACCTCCTTGCGCGAGTTCTCCATTACTTCGACGCCGAACTTGACCACATCGCCAAAGTTCAGCTCAACTGGCTCCGAGGCGGGTATTTTGCGTTCGTTTATGAACGTCCCGTTGGAACTTTTCGTGTCCTTGACGTAAAATTTCCCATCACTGGAGTACCAAAGGACGGCATGGTTGCGCGAGAGTACCTTGCAATCGAAAATCGCATTGCTGTCGGATGCCTTACTTTTGGCAATGCAACGTCCCACTTTGCATTCGATATTTGGCGCAAGGAGAATCGTGCGGGTCTGGAAAGGATGCGAGTCGGGTTGGCATATTAGTACAATGCGAGCCAGAGAGTCAAGCGATTCACATTCGGCGGAATCACAGTTAATAATCGTGGTCGTTCCATTATATTCCACTGTAATTGTATTTATTACTGCATTGGGAGCTCCTGTTTCTTCTACTGCTGTTGCTGCTGCTGCTGCTGTTGCGGATACGACCGATCGTTGCACAGGGGAAGGTGCAGCCATCATTAGAACGTTCGTTTCAATCATTTGCGATTGCTTTTGATCATCATCATAATTTATCCATTCGTTGCTAGCAATTACCATAACTGCAAATGAAAACAATTTTTCACATCACAAGTGTTTTGATTAAATATTTTTTGGGCGGAATTTACCTTAATAAGAATTAGCACGAATTATTGGAATTCTCTGATTTTTTTTCGTACAAAGAAAATCATTAAAATAAAACGTCAAGCGAATTACTACATTTTCATTAATCGTCGGCAGAGTAGTTCAGAAACTGGTGTTTTATTTCCCGTCTTCGTGGGGACAATTTTGTTTTTGCCTATTCCTTTGTGGGGTTATTATTTGGCAGCGCCATTGTTGAGGAGTTGCCATTTATTTGTTTTTTTTTCTCAATGTAAAATATGTAAAAATGTCGCGCCAATATTTCCTAACTACGCCAAATTTTATTATTAAAAGTATCTCTTACTATCTCAATAGACATAGTTCATACGAACAAGTGTTTGTGTCGCAGTTGCAACGCGGAACACAGCGCTTACTTACGTGGTCATATATAAATTTTGTTAGATATTGCACGGCGGCTTGATTTGATGCGGACCAAGTGTACTTTACCTATTTTGTGAAATAGCGAAAAAGTCCTTTCAGGGGAATGAAAGAGAATAGACCATTCAGGGGCCAACCGCTTTGAAAACCAAAACTCGGCCTAAAATTAACGCACCAAAAATCCTCGAAAACAATATAAATTTCCCTAAATTCAGGCTAGTTGGTAACGCGTTTAAGTTAAATGACATTTCAGCACTGAATTCGCCGCAATAAAATATTTTGTTTTCTTTTTTTCATTTCTTGAACATTAAACTATTTGTAATTGTAATTAAGAAAATAGAAGAATAGTGGTGTATAAGAAAGACAGTAAGATGTCGGTTTTCATTAAGCTACGAAAAAGTAATACCATTAAAAATCTATCAGGGACAGCATGCAAGTCTAGATATTTCCCTTCATAAAAACAAAATCAGCTGATTGCTCTCAACACATTTTATTCGAAGGAGTTCGTTGGCAAAATAAGACAATGTTACGAAACAAGATCATGCAAAAATGCTTTGTAAGAATTCACAATCATACTCAAGTCAGTTGCCACCACTGTTATGTTTATTTTTCTTAGCGTGCCTTCGCTTCCAAGCCGACACCGCATCAAGAAGCACTCATGGCTAGGGGCTTGCCAAAGAAATTGTCAATTCCAGGAGTCGATCACATCGTAGTGGTTGCTTCCGGCAAAGGGGGTGTTGGAAAGTCAACAATCGCAGGTAACTTTCGTGTTCTGAACTCGAAAATATAATCATACCTTGAATATTTGCAGTTAACCTCGCGGTTAGTATCGCGGCGCTGGGAAAGCGGGTCGGGCTTCTTGACGGTGACATATTCGGGCCATCAATCCCACTCATGATGAACTTGAATGAAGAACCCTTGGTCAACGATCAGAATATTATGATACCACCGATAAATTACGGCGTCAAATGCCTATCCATGGGGTTGCTTACCCAATCTGGGGCGATGATTTGGAGAGGTCCCCTAGTTATGTCCGCTCTGCAGAGACTGCTAAAAGGTGCCGCTTGGGGTCCTCTGGACGTGCTAATCGTCGATACTCCTCCTGGTACTGGAGACGTTCATCTGTCGCTGGCACAAAATGTTCCTATTTCGGGGGTTCTTCTGGTTAGCACTCCACAGACGGCGGCACTTGAAGTCACAGCCCGTGGCGCCGAAATGTACAAGACGCTTAAAGTGCCGATATTGGGTTTGGTCGAGAATATGGGATATGCTATATGCAGTAACTGCGAGACCCGTATGGACATTTTCAAAAATGTTACAGAGCAATTTGCCAGCAAAATGGGAACAGGTGTGGTTGCTAGCATACCAATGGACTCTAAAATAACCGATTGCTGTGATACGGGCGTTCCAATGGTGGCCAAATTCCCCAACTCGGCATATGCGGAGAGTTTTCGCCAGTTAGGTGGGCGCATTCTAGAGAATTTGAAAGCAAAAACTGAAATAAAGACGTCGTAGAGCTAAATTGTTTTTCTTCTGACTTCAGACTGCCCGTCGTATCTTTTTTAGGGTCACCGGACATTTGGTAATGCATTTGACAATCGATGACGTGGAATAGATACCATAAGGGTGTCACTCGTATAGCTACCGACGTTATAACACATTTTGATTTAAAACTATAAACAGCATCATTTATTTTTCTTCAACTTCTTCATCTTCTTCATCGCTTTCTTGTGGGCATACCGATCATTGCGAGCGGTGACCTCTTTGAATTTTCGCTTGGTGTACTTCTGGAACTCGGCATCAGCCATTAGTTCATCCACGAGCGTCTTCTTCTTATTTCTACGTGTATCACGCTCTTTGTAGAAATCTAATGGTGAGTGCATGACTGTACCGACCTGAGGACAAACATAACCATTCAGAAACTAACCCGACTGATAATCGTTATTAGAAACCTTACCTGGAAGTATTTTGGAAGCACTTTCAAGTCGTTTTTCTTGTAGAAGTGCTTCGGATTTAGCACCGATCTCATTTGGAGGATTTTCAGATCGTTTTCAACTTCCTCCGTTACTTCGGTTGCGGGCATGTTAAACCATCCCTCACCCTTGTTCTTTCCCCGTTCGATCTGAAAGAATAAAACTTCGTTAAGTGTGCCTTAGACGTATACAAATTTATGAGGGTGCATTTTTGGATCAGATTACTAAAGAAGACATCAATGTGGACCAGAATTCATCTCAGAGACTACACCCTAATTGAACCGAATGCTGTTTAGCGTTTCATTGCGTGTGCGGTATGTTGGCAAGCTTATAAATCGCAAAAGGAAGCTCACCCCGTTGCGACAGTCTATAAAGTTTGCTCACTTGTGTCCCATCGGCCTGTTACGTCTCAGTCCGTGCTTTCTCGATAATCCGAGGGAAGAGTACTGAGCGGAGAGCCGAAATAAAATTTAAACAACTTTTTTATTTATTTATTGAATTGAACAACAGAGCCCGCTGTCTTAGGCAGGGCTGCGACTCTGAGTTTCTTTATTTATTTATTTAATTGTTCGGTATAACTAGGTCCGCTGTCTTGAGCTGGGCTGCAACCTGGTATCCTATAACTCTAAATTAGCTCTGTCTTTCCTTGTCACAACCTTTGCCTTTTATACAATTATTGTTCATGACCCATCTCCTATCTTCCCCCTCCACGCACCATTTGTTTCCTTACCAATTACCATATGTGCATACGCGCTATTTTTAGTTATTGCTTAATTGTTTTCCGTTCCCATTACAAGTACCCAAATGACATCTTGGGTGTCATTTGCCTTACGCTGGTGTCAAGTGTCATCCATTCATAAATTATTATTATTCCACTGATACCACAACGTAGTATTCCTCCGATATGCAACCTTTGCATTTTTGCCATGTGTCGGCGTGCCGCTGTGCAATCGGAGTTGGGTTACGTGTGTATCGTATTGGGTAGGTATGCACTTCATTCATTGCGCTTGGGTGGCGTTTGGGTAAATGAAAAAACTAATGAAAACAAAGCAAATGACCTATTAATAGCCGTATGCTCTGGTAATGTATGGAATGGATCGCTAGTGAGAAGGTGATGATTAGGGTAGGTCATGAGTATGGTTATGGTTGTGCGGATCACAACATCCCACCCCCCTTGGAAAAAGAAAATTCTTACCTGAAGGGTTAGAATTTTCTGCAAGTAGGCTTGGGTGTGACGAGGAAGGAAATTTATAATTATTTTAATGATTTTTTGTTTTTTGAGTTACAAAGATATTTTCTAAGTACCGTGTTAAACTAAATACAATGCTTGAATGCTTATAACGAAGTGCTTAGACTAAATATAATGTTTGGCTCCTACTACAAAGGAAGTACCTATAACAATATTCTTATTCTAGTATAAAAATTATTTTTAACAATTAATACAAGGAAATATTAAAACAAATATTTTTTTTTTTTTTTTGAAATACATAGTTTTATAGTAAAATAATTATAATATAGTATACATATACATATATAAAAATTTTTTTTTTTTTTTTTTAAACTCCTGTAGTTAATACAAATGTTGGTTTAGGAGATGGTGGTTCGATTTGATTATTACTTATTTCTAGTATGTGTTGGGTTGGAGGATTTATGTGTTCAGTTGGGATAGGATGGGATATTTGTGCTGTTAGTTCGTTGGTATCTTTCGTTATTTGTGTTTTTAAATGTCTTCTAAAGATGTATATAAAGGTAGCTACTATTGCCAGAATTACATAGATCGAGATATAGTGGTGGATATTGTGCGAATCTAACGGTGTCAGTAGTTCTTTTTCTGCAGCTTCCAATTGCTTTATCTGGTTTGATACTGATTTAAGTTCGTCTTGACTAGAGAACCTTATGTAGGCTACGTCGCTTGTTTGGTTGAACTTTATGTATGTGTTGTTTTTTAGAAAATGTGAAATATTGAGGGGTGATACATAAGAATTATGAATGGAGGAGGATTTTTCATTGTATGAGTGTATGATTAACTCCATCTTTTAAAAAACGAAGCATAGGGTGAGATTTACTTGCCGACTTTAATCGTGTTTGTGTGTATGTTGGTTTATGTAGTGAAATTTACGAGATTATTATTATGTACTACTTTCGATTTATTTCCTATTTTAATTCTTGTATTCTCATCGGATAAGATTTCCAAAACCTCGTAGGGGCCTTCCCAAAGGGATGAAAACTTATTTTTTCTTGCTTGGTTTTTTAGAAGAATCTTTTCACCTATATTAATTTTCTTGGTTCTTGTTGACAGATCATACAGTTCTTTGGAGATTACTTTCTTTTTATTTAAAATTTCTTTCGCTGCCTGGTATCCGTGCTGTAATCTAGCCTTTAACTCGTTGACGTAGTTTTCGTAGTTGTATAGTGTTTTTGGGATTTGTTGCAGGATACTGGGGATATTGGCAGGGAATCCGTAAAGGAGTTCGTATGGCGTAAAGCCTGTGCTGCTGTGTGGTGTCGTATTGTATACGAACATAGCATAAGGGGTCCACGTATCCCAAGTTAAGGGATCTCGCTGAACATAGTGTCGTAGGTATTCAGAAAGGGTTCTATGGCTACGCTCAAGCGCTCCATTTGTTTGCGGGTGGTAAGGTGATGTAGTGAGTTTCTTTATTTTCAGCAATGTGCATAATTCTTTAAACATAGAACTCAGAAAATTTGTACCTTGATCGGTAAGTAAGGAAATCGGAATACCATGTCGGCATATAATATTTTCGGAAAAAACTCGTGCTACCGTTGAGGCTTCAGCATTAAAAACTTCGGAAAATTTAGTCAGGTCGTCCTGAAATGTTAACAAATATTTTTGATCGTTGTGGCTTACAGGCAAAGGACCGACTATGTCCAAAGCAATTCTTTCGAATGGTCGTGAGCTGGTTGTTGTAATCCTCATAGGTACCGGAGGGTTCCTCCTACATTTGTTAAACTGGCATGATGTGCATTTTTGTATGTGTTCAACAATATCCTTCTTCATACCAGGCCAGTAGTACTTATTTTGGATTCTTTTAAGTGTTCGTGACACGCCTTGATGTCCTCCGAATGGTGAGTCATGAAAGTCAAAGAGGGCCTTTCTTATAAGTTCGGGTTCATTCAGAGTGATTCTTTCGTTAGTATAGAGCCGAATTTCCATATCGTCTTTGTCAAATAATTTTTCCAGTAGTATTTTTATAGTATTTTTTGCATTGTTGCCCAAGTTTGGTAATGAAAACCCGATCATTTTAAAAAGTCGGTTTTGAATTTTCTCTTTTATATTTTTCAAGCATTTTTCTGCAACTGATTCATCCTTCGTGCTTCTAAAGGGTATCGGTAAGGTAATCACAAAACAAAACTCTGTCTCAAAACATTTACCTACATCAGGTTTAATAAAGCTTGGTATGAGTTCTTTGAGTGCTTCCTCATCTGGTGAATTTATTAGAGGCAAAATTACGGTTTTTAACGATAAATTATAGTCTTTGTGGATATCACCGGTTTTTTCTGTCAGAATAAAGCTAGAAACCTGTAGCAACTCGTCTTCGCATGACCGAGTATTGGTATTGGTTTCATTTCGGTCTTCCAGACGATGTCTTTGATTTCGAGTTACTACCATTACCTTATTACTTTGTTCGGAATGGGGAGTTATGTTGTTTTGGCTCCTTTTCGTTGTAGTTGTCATGGCTACTGCCGGTATTCGACTTAAAGCGTCAGCGTTGGAGTTATGTTTGCCGGCTTTGTATTTGATTTCGTATTCGTATTCCTCTAGATCTATTCGCCAACGTGCTAATCTAGATGAAGGATCTTTCAGATTCAATAGCCATTGTAGTGGTCTGTGATCGGTTAGAATGGTGAATTTTCTTCCATAAATGTAAGGACGAAATTGTCGCACTGCAAATATTATTGCGAGTAGTTCCTTTTCAGTAGTTGTATACTTAGTTTCTGCTGAATTTAAATTACGACTAACGTAATAAACAGGCTTGTCTTCACCTATATTCCCTTGGGACAAAACAGCGCCTATTGCGAAATCGCTTGCGTCTGTGGTTATTAGAAAATGTTCCTTAAAGTCAGGATATATCAATATAGGGGAAGTGATTAATTTCTCTTTAAGTCTTGTGAAAGCCTCTTCGCAGAATGCGTCCCATTTGAAATTTATACCCTTTTTTAAAAGATTCGTTAGGGGTTTCGCTATGAGGGCAAAATTAGGAATAAACCGACGGTAATAGCCAACGAAACCTAGAAATGCCTTTATATCTTTAGCCTTTTTTGGTCTCGGGTATGTTTTTACTACTTCTATCTTCTCTGGATTTGGTTTAATACCGTTGTCACTTATGACATGCCCGAGGTACATAAGTTCCTTTCTGATAAAGTGACATTTGTCGGGTTGTAATTTTAAATTATGCTCTCGTAGTCTTGCTAATACGTTTCGCAATTTCTCATTGTGGTCTGTTAAATTGGAACCATATATAACGATGTCGTCGACATATACGAAACACTCAATGCCAATCATTCCCATAAGAACATTGTTCATTGTCCGTTGGAACGTAGCTGGAGCGTTTTTAAGCCCGAATGGCATCCTGTTATACTCATAGTGACCGAAAGCAGTGCTAAACGCGGTCTTTTCTCGATCTTCTTCTTCTACCAATATTTGGTGAAAACCGTTCGCAAGATCGAGCGTACTAAAATATTTAGCTTTGCCTAACTGATCTAATATGTCAGTTATATTTGGGAGAGGAAATGCATCACCTACAGTGGCATCGTTCAGGCGCCTATAGTCTACTACTACCCGCCATTTTTTATTTCCTTGTGCGTCTGGTTTCTTGGGGACGAGCAGCAAGGGTGAGTTCCACGGGCTGTAACTTGGTCTGATTATATTAGTGTCTAGCATCTCGTTTACTTGTTTATATATTTCATTTCTACTGGTTTCGGGCAGCCTATAAGGTCTTACGTATATGGGTGGTTTTCCTGCTTCCGTTATTATTTTGTGGGTACTTGCTTTAGTAAAAGACAATTTATCACCCGGTAAAAAGAATAGATCATTAAACTCACGGCATATCTGTATAATGGCAGTTTTTTCTTCATGGTTACAGTGATCTGTGTCTAAAGATTTTTCCAGATTTTCCAATCTTTTATATACTGGATCCTGTTCTAGACTTGGCTTAATGAAATCAAATTCTTCTAGCTTGTCCCATTCTAAACCCATATCTTTTGTGTTGATATTTACTTGTTTCTCATTAGTGTTGAGAAGTAATATTTTGGCTCGATTCTTGTTTGATTCTGCAATGGAAGAGGCCAAAAAGACCCCAGGAGAAACCTGTTTCTTCCTGAACACTACGTCTTGTTCTGAGTTAAATGCAATCTCTGTCACTAGCCTGCTTCTAGGGGGAATACAGATTTTATTGAAATGCTGTTCTACCCGACGTGATTCCGCAGTTGTGTTCTCGGGATGTGGATATGTAGCATTGTACTGTCCCCCGGAGTTATCTACTTCAGCGATTGAATCATCTTTTTCTTCCCGCTCCGTTTCTACGTTGGTGTACTTTGGATATGGAAGTTTATCTTCCCCATTTTTGTACGTTAGACCTGTAGAATTGTTCGAAACGTATGGACGAATGCCTAGAGTGCTAGTTTTATGACAAATGTAACAAGAGTATTTTTGCAGAAAATCATTGCCAATGATTCCGTCGAATTCTTGAATGTAGTCATTTTTTACCACGTGAAATACATGTTTTAGTTTAATTTTTTCTTGACCTGATTGAAAGACTAAAGTTTCTGTTGCGGTGAAAGGACTAATGATACTTTTACCTACTATGGAGGTTATTACCATTTCGTTATGGTTCAATGGTTTAAGGTTAGTATAGTTTTTAATTACGCTAATTTCTGCTCCTGTGTCTATCAGAAGAGTTTTGATTATACCATTTTCGAATGGGATGCGGATCATGCTTAAATTATTTTGAGGGATAAGGGAAATTTGAATCAAAATCGAGTTTAATTCCTCGCTTGGTGCACCTCGGCTTGAATGTTTACTCGGGAAGGATCGCCGGGGTTTTCCTCCCGAGACAGTTCGTTTCCCTGAAATTCGATTTCGTTGCTTTGATTGGACTGGTTTTGATGATCCGGTACGTGGTGGTAATTGATTTGCCGATTAGGGTTGGTACGCCGGTCTTGGTAATGATTTTGGTTCTGATTATGATTATTGTTATTACGGTTTTGATAATTATTTTGATTATGGTTATTATAATTGTTGATATTGCCTCTGTTTTGTTCGTTTTGAACATTTTGTCGAGCTTGCGCTAGACGAGTCCTACAGTTTTGGAACGAATGATTAGGTTTTTGGCAAAATGTACACGAGAGGAATTGCACTTCTCTTTTAACTGAGTTTGGAAATTGTGGGAGTCTGTTAGTATTTTGGTAACATGTTTCAGACGAATGCCCTACTTTGTTACATGTTCGGCAAATGGGTCTGGTTGCGTTTGATGTGCTACCGGTAGGTGAAGAAAAGTGATGAGGAGATTTGTCCAGTCGAAATGACTGTTCAACTGCGTAGGATACTGCGTTTTTGAGGTTATCTGCCTTATGAGCTTTAACCAAAATTTTTAGGGTGTGATTCCTGAGATTATCTTCGAATGTTTGCAGAGCCAATTTGCTGTTTTCTTTCGTTAAGAAATCCCTGACTGGTTTTTCACTAACAGTTCCTAACGTGGCTGAATTTAAAGCAGAGAGTAGTTGTGCAAGTCTGTCGCCGAATTCATAGACACTTTCCTTGGCCCCTTGTGTGGCTGACATTAGTTCGTTTTGGGCGGAAGATCGTGACTTCTCTTGCTTGAATTGGCTTTCGAGCTCTTTAACGAGTTCGTTCCATGTGGTAAAAGAATTGAACTGAATCAGTTCGAAAGCTGCCCCCTGTAGCCTGGTCTTGACGATCTCGAGGAAGGTTTTATGTTTGTCGGTATCGACAGAGGAAAACAATATGTTACCGCATGCGATAAATTTGTTAAGGTCGCCGGGACTTCCGTCGAAAGTTGGCACGATATTGAATATATCGTTTATGCTTACTTTGAATTCCATTTTGGGTTCTTCTACTATGGAATGGAGAGGAAGGAATTCGAATAATTCCACTATTCGCTTATTTCGACGCGTAAGAATTTTGCTCACAAAAAGATACCGAACTTAGCACGAAATAGTAATTTGGGGAGTGTGTTTAATTACAAAAATATTTGGTTGTGTTCTGTATGTATAAGAAAATAAAATATCTTAATAGAAATACCTTATTTAATCTTTACGCTGCTACTGGTGTTAATGATGCTGCTGCTGTTGTGGTTGATGCTGGTAGTGCTGGTCTTGCTGGTCCTTGGTCCACACTGTTTCGTTGTATACACTGTTTCTGGTGTAAGCCCCAGAGACGCTATCACTTTAACACAATATATATTATTATATTATTATTATTTTTTTTTTTGTTATATTGACGGTGTTTAGCCCCTGTCACGCATCAAGGTCTTTGCCTTGTTCTTGGTAGTTGGGACCTCTTTGGGTATCCCACCGCTGCCACCAATGTTACGTCTCAGTCCGTGCTTTCTCGATAATCCGAGGGAAGAGTACTGAGCGGAGAGCCGAAATAAAATTTAAACAACTTTTTTATTTATTTATTGAATTGAACAACAGAGCCCGCTGTCTTAGGCAGGGCTGCGACTCTGAGTTTCTTTATTTATTTATTTAATTGTTCGGTATAACTAGGTCCGCTGTCTTGAGCTGGGCTGCAACCTGGTATCCTATAACTCTAAATTAGCTCTGTCTTTCCTTGTCACAACCTTTGCCTTTTATACAATTATTGTTCATGACCCATCTCCTATCTTCCCCCTCCACGCACCATTTGTTTCCTTACCAATTACCATATGTGCATACGCGCTATTTTTAGTTATTGCTTAATTGTTTTCCGTTCCCATTACAAGTACCCAAATGACATCTTGGGTGTCATTTGCCTTACGCTGGTGTCAAGTGTCATCCATTCATAAATTATTATTATTCCACTGATACCACAACGTAGTATTCCTCCGATATGCAACCTTTGCATTTTTGCCATGTGTCGGCGTGCCGCTGTGCAATCGGAGTTGGGTTACGTGTGTATCGTATTGGGTAGGTATGCACTTCATTCATTGCGCTTGGGTGGCGTTTGGGTAAATGAAAAAACTAATGAAAACAAAGCAAATGACCTATTAATAGCCGTATGCTCTGGTAATGTATGGAATGGATCGCTAGTGAGAAGGTGATGATTAGGGTAGGTCATGAGTATGGTTATGGTTGTGCGGATCACAACAGGCCTTACAGGTGCTGTTAGAGGCTTTTCAACAGTTCCTAAGATTACAATGGATGAAACTATTTGCTTTCGGTTCGGAGTCTAGGCGGATGTTATGCCTCCTCAAGCAATGAATTCCAGTCACTATACTTGCGACAGCAAGCTTCAGCAGTCGAATATTTCATCATGTGTTGCAAAAATCAGTTTAAATGCCGGCATAATTCAACTTACCCTTCTCAGATCCCGCAGGGTTTTATCGCGAAGCTGTGGCAAGCCCTTTTTCAGCTCTAATCCTTCGTTATTGGGAATTTCCATGTCCAGAGGTGCACTTATTTCATCAACAAACTTGCCAGTACTTAGGTCGAGATGCGGGAACACAATATCTTTGTTTGCACGTTTCGTATATCGAAAATCTGTCGGTTTATTTTTCGCTTTCGCTTCCTGCGCTGACTCGACCATTTGTACTGCAAGCTCCAATCCCTTCTCGAACCGGGTCGGCTTTGTCTTGGCAATGGATTTGACGAGGATATGTGAAATGTCATGACTGGGTGGTGGTAGGCCTAAATTGAGAGGAATTAAAAAAATGCCACTGCAAAGCACAACTGGTTTTTTTGATTTACCTCCATAGTCACCATCATCTTCTTCCTCGGAGCCGGGGTCTACGAATTCTTCAATGCATGGTTTTGGAGCAAGGGGTCCATTACCACTGAAGGGATATTTCGACTTAACTGGTTTAGCTTCTTCTGTATTTAAAAGATCTTGATTTCCCGCCGTATCCCAAACAAATAGCGACATTTCGCGGTAATTTTGTTTCACAAACCAAAAAAAATGCTATGCGCTAGATTGCCATGTGGGACGGTGACAGCTAAACTACAAAAGCAATTTTTCGTCAGCTGGTGTTTTTTAACGAATGCGACGCCATCTGTGTGTTCAAGTTTTTCTATACGGCGCCGTTGTGGTAAGTACAGTGATGGTTAAATTATTGTGCAATATGCTAAAAATCAAACGCGAAGGCAATCTCTCATTTCCAAAATTAGCATCCGTGATGTTGGGGAATTGGAGAAACAGAAACGGGTCTGTTTCGAGAACGTAACGTAGGTATTCAACTAATTCATATAGGTTAACTTTTTTATATCGTGTCCGTTGAAATTGCTGAATTGCTGAAGATCGATGAATTTCGGACTAAAAAGAAGTGTAAACAAACCCGAATGTAACTTTTATAGCTTCAGCGGACTTTCCTTAAGCTATCTAGCGGTCATCGAAAGCGGCCAAGCAGATAAAATATTTTTAAACGAGTGGGTTTTTGTGTTCCCGTACTTTTCTCAGTAAGAGACAAAATTCTGCGGCAAGAAAAATCACTCTCGTGCTTTTGGGGATGAGTAGCCTTGGAATAAAGTATATTTCACTCTGAAAATGTTAACCAGCGAAGACAAGGATTGCATTGATTATTCTTTGAGGTTAACGTAAAGATAAAATCGTATTTTTTTGTCACCTTGAATACAAAGAAGAAAAATTACAACTGGCTCAGTTCTTAGCCTGTAACAAGGTAGCGTTATGACTTATATTGAGTAAATCACTTTTCAGAGCTCTTGAAAATAAGACACATTTATAATTTAAATTGTTTATTTTATATTTGTTTACAAGTGAAATTTTCTTTACAAATTACTAAAATAGTTCTCTCAAAGAAAGTTACCTACATTCGTTTTTTTTTTTTTGCTACTACTGCTGGCTGCTTTTCCGTAACTTGTATATTTGCGTAATACCCCCGTTAAGAAAAGTGGGTGCTTAAACTTAATTCGTATATGCATACAGTACTTCTAATGATAATAGTTTATTTATATAATATTTACACGTTTCTATAGTTGCTATTACAGTAGTTATTCAATTATCCTTTCGTAAAACTATAGAATCGAACTAATTAACAAAACAAAGAGAAAAAATAGTGCTGATTCCGCGCAGAACAACTGCGGTCCTGTCGATTTCCTGATCTGTTGGTACTTAACAAGTGCAATTGGAGATTAAGTCGAACGAATCACAATCCTTGGTACTGTCAAGTTGTTCTTCCTCCAGGGTGTGAGTGTGTGGTTGTTAATAAGAAGAAAACTTTAAGAATTCGTTTTGATTGATTGAATTTTATAATCCTGCTATAATAACTTCGTGCTGAGCTTCGTCATCCATCTCGGGCATTTCCTGCTTATGGATGACCACTGTCTGTCCCATTTGTACCTGGTCGTCGTGGTTCTGCTGCGATTGTCGTGGTGCTGTTTGACCTGCAAGTTTGAATCATAAAATGTTATGCTTATGACGGTGATTTTCAAGACAACTTACCATATTTCTCATGGATTCCTCTATGACGCTTCAGGGCAAATCGATCGGCAAATGCTGCTGAGCAGATATCACATTTGAATGGCTTCTCACCGGAATGCACCTTGGCGTGGTTCTTGAGATGAGCTGCCTGACTGAATGCTGATCCACAGATTTCACACTTATAGGGCTTTTCGCCGGTATGGATTCGACGGTGATTCCACAGGGTGGCGTGGCGGGCAAATCCTTTGTCGCATACTTCGCACACGTACGGTTTCTCGCCGCTGTGTGTCCGTTCGTGGTTCTTGAGATGCGGTGACTGGGAGAACTGCATGCCGCATGTTTGGCATCTAGCAAATCGGGATGTGGTTAGTGTTTTTTGGGGTTTTTTACATATACAAATTATACTCACTTGTAAGGTTTTTCGCCAGTGTGAATCCTGGCGTGGTTCTTCAAATACACCGCTTTAGCGAACGCCAGGCCGCAGATGGTACACTTGTAGTTCTTCTCGCCGCTATGCAGCTTCTTATGCGACCATAGACTCGAGTATCTCGAAAACGTTCCACCACAAATGTTGCACGTGAAAGGCTTAGGTGTTCTGCAAACGCATGGCATTAGTAAACTTTATAACACATTTGTGTCAACGCATCACACTTACTCTGACTTGACTTGTCGCTGGTTGCCGCCCACAAATATCACGCCTGAACCGTTGCACTTCTGGCACTTGGTGACTGTTGCTAGGTTTCGTTTCTTCACTGGATGGTGTCCCACAATGGTTTCGTTACATCCATTGTCTTGAATCATTCCGTGCTGCTGCTGCTGGTGTTGATTTTTTCGACCACCACCGCCGTTTCCATTATTTCCCTGCTGCATTGGAATGATATTTTGTGCGCTGAGCGAGTCCATCGAGGACTCGCTAGTACCGCTCGGCAGTTCATTCATTTCGAATTTGATCTCGCCATCGGGGGCGACAAAAATCTGCGTTGGGGTCGACTGCGTCGTTTGCGTTTGCATCACGTTGCCATTGCCGTTGTCGTTGTTCACACAGTTATCACAGCGAACAATCTTCGGGCCTTTTCGCTTTGTGGGCTGTAGGATTTGCCCGCCACATGATACGCATTTGGATTTCTCTAGGGTGAGCGTTTTCGCTGTGGTCACTGTCACTTCGTTGGCTGTTTGTTGCATTCCATGCGAGGTGGCAGGCTCCAACGACTCTGTGGCAACAATTTGGATTTGCCCAAGCGGTTGTCCATTCTCTGTGATGATGTTTTGCGTTTGCACTAGGCCCTGTGCGTTCACGACTGCGATTGAATCCTGATTCGCGTCTCCACCCTCTTGAGCGTGGATGCGCTTGTGGTGATTCAGCAATGTCAGGTGGGAGAACATAAGGCCGCAAACATCGCATTTAAAGCTGATATTGGATATTGTGTTCTATGAGGAAAGGCGTTTAGTTTTAGCGCTAAATCGCTATGACAGACTTACTGTTGCAATGGGTTTATTTATTACTTGCAAACGTCCCTGATTATCAACTGTGGCGATACCGACCGTCCCTCCTTGGTTGAGTTGCATTTGATTGACCAGTGCATAGTTGTAACCACTTATCGGCTGTGCAATGTAACATGTCTTGTTGTCGTCTGTGGTAAGTTGAGCCAAATTAACTGTCGTCGCGTTACCCTAAACGGAAATTACAAAAAAAAATCTTTATATAGAGAGTGAAAATGTTTGGGGATTTTATTATAAACCAGAAGATGTGCGGTCGAAATTTTGTTATTGCTGGCGCTCAGATTTCAGTGAGTCAATTGCTGTTGGTCGCTTTGATGACGCAGAGAAATTGCGTTTCTAAATGCCAAGGGAAATTGTTGTTTTTAAAGAATTCTCAAGAAAAGAACTTAATCTTCATATGGCACCCATTTGAAAAAGCTGCTGCAGGGATTATTGCGTTTGACTTTCTGTTTTTACTTCGTAGTTAGCTTCATAAGTTGTCGGACTTTGCTTGAGTTATAAAGCGGTACTTTAATAGCAATTGTGCGTGTGGTTAGTGGCTAGAGCTTATACATAACCTCGTTTTTCGGTTACAACGACTGATTGACGATCATTAGACAGTGGTGTGCGTTTAACTGTCATTAAAGTTAATTGAGCGAATAGTGCTTTTTGTGTGATAGAGTATAAAAATAGTTTCTATTACAGAAGTAAGTACATTGTTCAAATATAATTCCTTAGAAAAGCCCTAAAATCCTCGCTGTCTTATTCAAATGAACGGTTTTCACGCAGTCATACACCACGTCAAAGGAATCAAAGGATGTCACTAGAATTATAGGTGTCAGCTGATTTATTGATAATAAAACTCCAGAAAAACATTGTTCCTGTTGCACATGTATTTTACAATTCAGAGACATAACCTTATTGTTGTTGTGTGGTTATGATTCATTTAAAATGCGTACAACTTTATCTAATCCTATCATTCATGTAGTAATTTGAGAATTCCAGTCAACAACTTCGTTGTTATCTTCACACTTGATAATTTCTTATCGACAGGAATTTAAAATACGCGAAATCTGTTTGTAAACTACAATTTAATTAAATGACATATAATCGTCTTGTCATATTATTCGATTGGCCAAACAAATGAGCTGTCACTTGTTTATTTATTTTTTGATTTTGTTTCTCTCGTGACACTGATAGCGAATTTCTCTTTTCTATATAGTAGGTATACACATGAACGCAGGGTAATCATTCTTTTATTCATAAAATGGAAGGGATACAATAAAATACTATTAAAATATACTTACATTTGTTGTTGTGTAACAAAATGTGGGATAATCTTGCTGATTTTTCTGGCCCTCTATTTTTGGCTGCTTTAGGATTGTGCCATCCGCCGTTTGATATTGAATCGTTGGCTGTCCGTTTTGTATTGTATTTGTAGTGAACATAATGGTTTTGGTAATATCTTCCATTGCACTGTAAGAATATGAGTAGTTATCGATATGAATTTCTTGCTATAGTATGGTAAATGCATGATAGAGGATAATCTTTAACCAACTTAAGCCGCAGAATCCAACAATTTGGTCATTTTTAGGACCTAGATCACTAAATCATGCCGCAGTCACAAGTTCAAGTTCTTGACAGGTGACAAGGGGAACCTCTATATTTTAACAGAAATTCGTAAGTGTTAACATGGTGGAGTAACATCTCGCTAAAAATATTGAGTACTTATGTATACCTAGCTCTGTTCCTGTACACTAACAGATGTGTATTCCCAAATATTTAATTAAATGTATTCAAAGTAAATTGAGTTCCACATTTCAGTCAAAGACAAATCATACTGGCGATACCGACCGTCCCCCTTGGTTGAGTTGCATTATTATTATTATTAAAAAAACGTTTATCCCGAGGTGGTTCTCTTGCATTGAGAGATGTATCTATGACATTAAGGTAATATTACCGCAAAAAATACAACTATTAAAATATTCAAAACTTTGCCATTTTACCGAGTACTAGTGAATAGTTTGTGCAGCTCATTGGAATGCCCCCCAAAACAGTCGGTTTGGGGGGCGGTATTACCTACATTTATTTGTATGTTTATTTGTATTAAAATATAATGAAATTACCTTGTTTGGTAGTTTTCGACGTGCATTAAAAAGGATTCTTGATAGTACGCTTTATTTCAATAAATTATTCAATGATCTCCTGTAATGATAAAATAAAAAAATGTTATTGGAATTTTAGGAGAATGAAAAAGAATGTATATTTAGCGTTAATAAAAAAAAAAGGCATAATTATAAAACAGGTTTATATGTCGACAAAATCCACAATGTCTACGAATTTAACCTAAAAAAATGATAATTATTTTGCTGACCACTTGCGAGGGACTGTATTGGGCACATTCAAAAACTAATTATCTTAAGCAGACAGGATTCGTTTGGACTAGATGTACCTTGAACGCAAAGATTAGATTGGCCGAAAACGTCACTTTTGCTAAGTCAGACGAACTGTGAACTAGTTCGACTAGATTCGTCGGTTACCCCTACCCCTCCATAGGCGTCAACTGTTCATGTGACCGATCTAGGTCAATCAAATAAGAGACACATCAAGTCAGCCAGCTTACTACAAAAAAAAAAAATACTTGAGCGTCCCCATTATCGTAGCTTTAAGTTTGAATAAGAACAAAGCAATTCGAAAGTTACTTGCATAGACAAACTCTCTGGTTACTTGTCCTTCAGTACGAAGTAGTTTTGTTTTGTCCGAGATGAAAACGTCTAAACAATGTGCCTCATTCGCTTTGGTCAGTGAAACCAATGCACTCATATTTATACTGCGATTTTTGCTATAAATATTTTACCCGCACTTGAGACATGGATATGCAAATCTGTCATTAAATATGAATGCATAAACCTTTAAATGCAAACGACCAAAAGTGCCTATTCCGCTCTGCTCTATTTACACGAGAAACAAATTCCGACAGCTTAAATTCAGTAGGTAGCTATACCTACATTGATTCTGAAGTCATACAAACCAATCATCGACAAAAAGAAGAAAGTCTTTTTAATATAATTGGCACCTACTTGTACCTATTAAGAAATGAATAATTATTAAAACGAAGTAGATATCAACATATTCCCATTACCTACGTACATTTCAATGCAGTGCCAGCCAAGCCAATAGTTCAGTATACTGTGTTCACCCGCTGGCACGCAGGGGTAGTACCATCGACTTGCAACGGAGTTCCTATTAAAATGCTTTTAATAGTACAATCAGTTAATTTCCATGTTATCGCGACATCATGGCATACACAACACGTTTATGCATTAAAAATTATTGATTTTAATTTCTCGTTTAAATACTCTTGTCCATGCATGTGTTGACATTTTATGCACGAATCGAATCTGTACTTCCATTCTCATGTGTACTACAATCTATTTATAGAGTTGCGATTTCGTGTTTGTTGTATGGTTTGTTTGTTGATGAGCATATTGGGACCAATTAACATAAATAGGTAGCCTTATTGTTTGAACTAAATCATATTAGAGGTGGAATTTAATTGTGTTCGAGGGATGCGACGTTTAGAATTATCAAAAGGCAATATTATCAGTACACTTGTCATAATCTGAGCACAGGCGTCACGTCGGAGATGTTAGGTTCGTTCGGGTACTTTTCTGCAAACGTAAAATAATTAAAAATTTGCTAAGAAACTGTGCGAATGCGACCACGTAGTGAGAAAATTGAAAAAAAATGAGAGAGAAACCCATTTCCCCTCTTTTCATTATTTCTACCCGCCGAATTTCGACTTACTGAAAAATGAAAAATGAAAACTGACAACTGAGTGACAGCTCAAAAGTTTGACAAGTAAAACTTTATTTATTTTCGTCTTCAACGATGTCAGAGGAAGAAGTTGTAATTGAATGTTATCCTAGAATATATAAGCGTATTCAAAATGCTAAGTTTAATAGCTATTTAGCTTATAGAAAATGCAATTCCAACTTATTTTGTAGATGCTGCATTTAACGATAATGTCCAAATGACATTTCTTAAACTTTTTGTAAGAAAACCGGTCACGTACCTACTTCTCTTGAAATTGAGACATTTCTCTCTCGATTTTTGATATTTGACGTTTTTCATTTTTCTATGCTGAAAGTACACGAACGAACCTGTTATTGATGATTAAATTATGTCGTTTTCCATTGGGCAAAAAAATCAATTTTTTTTTCGATTCGGATCACTTTTTGCAGATCTCGATATTTTTTCAGATTTACACATACTACCACAAATACCAATATACTTTGCACAGCTGTTTTACGTCACCTTAAGAAGTTTGCTTTCAAAACAAATGCGCAATGTTTCGTGAAAAGTAAAATAAAGATAAACAAAAATAGCAATGGATATAATTTTGTAGGAATTATTATCTTCATTGCCTTCCTCATCATGTGGAAACTACGAATCACCGAAAACACTCCATTTATATCTACAACAGGGGAAACATTTTTCAAGTCGATATCCATAGTCGATTTTTCCAAAATCGAATGCAATTTGAACAGCTGACATTGCTGTCAAATAACGCACTAATCTATTTACAAAATCAGATCAATTTCGTTGCATGTTCCATGAGCCGCGTTAAATCTGAGATCTGAAAAAGATTTTTGGTGGTCCCAATGGAAAACGACATTAGTCTCTTTAGTTTAATTTTTTGGCTACTGTATTGTGGGCGATTGGTGATTATGTTGTGTCTTATTTGAGTAATATTAACAAAACAACAAAAAACGTAATCACACACATTTCAGTTGTCGTAGACTAATATTTCGTGCCATAGGCATCTGCAAAGCTTTTGAAACCATTAGCCCCCTCGGGAATAATATTTCCCCCGGAATGTTTTAATTCAACCTCTTTAATTTATATTGCTGACAAGGAAAACATTTCCGTCTGAATTTATTCACATACCTACCCCTGAATCGATTTGAAAGTTGAAATTACGGTAAAAAGAAATTAAAAAAGAATTAAAATAGTTAACAGAAGTAGGTACGAAATGTCATTTTTACACCGAAACGGGGAAATGAGTCGTATATGAGAAACGCCAGCGGTAATAGCTTTCCTTATTTAATTCTTTCGAAAAAAGTAAGGAAAGACCTTTCATTTTGTATTTGAAGCTGTGACAAATGTTTGAGAATCATATTTAATACAAATGTATCATCCTTTTCTGAGTATGCGACAACACTGACAATATGAATGTGTATATGTGGTGTGTCAGTCGAAAATTCAAATTCAAAGATTATGATTTATGAATGACCTTCTCAGAGTGCGTGGTTTGTTCTACGTTGATTTGTAAAGCTCAGTGCGTTTATGTTTTCGTTAAATATTCGTGAAAAACCCCATACCGAAGCAAGTGTTCACATTCACTTGACTGACCTAGTTATTACAATGCAACATGCAATGGTTTTACATTTTACGGTCCCTTCCAAAGCACTAGAGACTTGACGCCAGACTTCGCAAGAAAACTCGATTGAATGTATTAATATGGAACGTCCTACATAGCAACTCCTATTAGCTTGCTATACCATACAACACATGCCCCAATATCATGGGAATCTCTTGGCCTCGGCGGCCGGAATGCAATTTAGCACCTGCAGCAGCAGACAGAAAAAATGTCAAGGGCAAGGACCTCTGGCCTAGCACGTTGTCTGTTTTTTAATTTTTTTTTTGTTTTATTACCAGACAAAGACAATTTCATACCATAGATAAGGATGCAACCAAAACAAACATTTTTGTTTCATCCAACGCAAATTGTAATAAAAGAGAGAAGAAACCATAATAAGACGCACCAACCAGCGCCACCTCCAGTCAGTGTGTCTCTTTGGCAAAAGCCATCCGACAAAATAGCGCTAGCAAGAGCAAGAAACCCAAACGCCACACGGAGACTTGAAAAAAGAGAAACCTTTAATGAAGAAGTGACGCAACATCATTGACCCAACGATATGATAAAATGAGAAGGGGGATAGATACATCCATCGCTGCATCCAAAATCAAAAATCAATCAAACAACTGCACTATAAAGATTTATCGACAAGACTTTCAGATAAATTGGTCCCCAAATGCAAATCGGAAACATTAGTATGCAATCAATTTAGAAAAAGCCTATCTAACGTCTACGTATATCCATCCCCCTTTTACTCCAACTCCATGGCAACATTTTTTTCCACCACTGTAATCGGTTCACTGGGCATAGTGTACGCGCGCCATCTTCTCTTCCTCTCTGCCCTGTGTGTGTGGTGCACAGCTTGTGTAACCGACCCTCCTTCACACACCAGTGAAAAACGCCATTGTGTCGTCGTCGCCCAGAGAAAACGAATCACTGTAGAAAGAAGATGACGAAAAAAGTCCCGACTACAAAAATTATATACGTGTTCTTTTTCGCACACAAAATTTTCAGCTTTTTTTTTTTCTTTTCATTTTCTCATTCGAAAAGTTATTTTCCATTTCACATCCACCTATCGTCCCAGAATTGTCAACAAAAACACTCGACAATACCCTGGATTTGCGTCGAAAATTTTCGACAGAAACTAATTAAAATGCCCCCAAAAAATAATGGTGATATAACGCGATTGAGTGGAAAATTTTTCCCGATGACGCCATCGCGGGCACGTATCTCTACACACGCACATTTTCACTGAAGACTGTACAAGGCTGGGAAATAAATTCGATTTACCTTTGGGCTCGGTTTGCAAATACAGTTTTCTATTTATTGTTTTCGAAATCTTTACAACAACGGTGAAAAAAAAGAAACGAAAAACTTCACTTTTTTTGGATAGAAAATAATTCACTTGTAAATCTTTTGTCTCATTTTTCACAATATGGCGGTCGTCTGTGGGCAAATGCGTTGTACTATCTTTCTGCTCTTCGGCGGATGAGAAAAAGTGATTTTTTTTCTTTTCGACTTGGAGTATACCGTGCTCCTCTTCGGCGAGCGTTTGCGAAAGAACTAAACGGGCGACTGTAATTGTGAGAAAGGGATGTGCTACGAATTTCTCGCTCGTTTATTACGTTGTTCGCTTTGTTGAATGTTGTCTGTCTTCTTTTGTGGAGATTTTTGTTCGTTGCTTTGCCTTTTCGCTGCGCTGATTGTGGCGACATCTGTGTTCTTAATAGCCCCGCAGCGCCATCTACAATCTCAACCATGCAATTGACAGCCAATCTTCGCATCACTTGCTTTGTTTAGTGGATGGTGTTAAGTCAAACGATATAAGTGTTCGATTCACCAGGAAATCCACCACTTTCCAGGTGAACTTTTTGAAACTTACAATCCGCAGTTTTTCATTTAATTTTTTTATTTATCGGATTTTTTCCTCTTTGGTTAATGTAAAAATTAAGATTCCATCCGCTTAACCGACAAAAATATCAAATTTTAAAGATTGTTCCATTTTTGTTTGTTTTTGTTTTACGAGTTAAAACAAACATCCTATCCACAGCCGAAGTAAGGTTTCAACAATCAATCTAACCTCCTCGGACCCCTCGGAATCTGAAACTATGCAAGCGGTCAGATTTGGCAACTTCTTTTTATTTATTTCTAGCAGGTTATGCTCAATTTTTACAGGTTATGTTGAAAAAGTTTGCCAATCTAGGGTACAGCCTTTTTTCATTGTTTGATACAAAGTGCGGACGTCCTAATCATTGTCGGTGTCTAACTTGTATGTTTGATGCTTTTTAACACAATTTTGACATTTAACTATTGCGTATTATGCCAAGTAGTCAAGTAGAATTGAAGTTTGTCAAAAGGGTTAATAATGGCTGCATTCTTTGAATTTTTGAGGTTAATGCCACTAAAAATATAAAAATGGCTGCCATTTTTTGTGTAAGACCTTTTTTCTGAAATGTTGGTTCTGGCATTTAAACTGACAGTTTATCATTATACGCGTATAGCGGCAATCTGACAAATTCCAGTAGGAACAAATTAACAACGTGCAATTAATTTGCATGCACTGTCTCACCAAACGTCAAATTTTAATCGCTATTACCAGCGGTATACTTAAAACACCAATTTGAACTAGCACAAGCACATCCTCCCAACGCCGGCTGTTTCAATATCAATCAATCAATAGCGTAGATAGAATAATACTAATTTTCTCATCATCTTTTCCGATTAACTGCCAATTGCCAAATTGAGGTTGTGTTCTCATAGAGCATCCGTATCGCGGCTTCTTGTAACCAATACCTCTTTCTATAAAATACACATCACAACATTTTTGTAGGTTAAACTTTGATCAAAGAAAATCGCAACAAAGCTACACAAACAAACAAATAATTGACATTCGAATAAAAAAAGAAGAGTCAAACAATTATACCAACCCAGATGTAGTGTTGTATCGCGAATCACCAAAGAACATTACCGGTCCCACTTCTGTGTTCCTTTTCGCATTGTACTCGCCGCCGACATTCCCTCTCAAATCTTACATGAAATCAGCAATTATGTTCTACTTAGGAATCGATTTCTTGTGCCACTAAGATGTGATGATGCCACTTGGCCGAGTACACATGAAGTGGAAGTCACATCACCATCATTTAAACGCAACAGACGCACCAGCCAACAGATTCTCGTTGCGCATGTGCGCGCGCAATAATTAATCTCTGGCTTTGATTGCGCTTGCTCTTAGATATAAGAATAGTAGATATTGGCAGCGCATCTTCGCGTATAGGCAGCCATTTAGGGACCGCAATGAGCTGCATTGCAATTGAGTTGGCCAATTTCAATGGAAAGTAATTAATTGTTCTTAAAGGGCTCGGTGCGATGGGAATTATGCGAGCTAGTGTAGAGGACTGACAAACGGGTAAGCGGGATTACTAATGGCATACTAAGCTATGCCCACTGATGGCTTCTTTTTGAGTAATTTTTCTTATTAGCCGATGGTTAATTAGGGCTGATTAAATTAAAATTGGCGATGATTACTTTCGCTTTGAGTAATTAAAAAAATATTTCCTCCGATATAGAAGGATATCTTCCTTCTGGCGTTATTGGCAGCATGAAAGAATGTTAGATTATTGAATTACTCGCAAGTGATTAAAAGTGCACGTTCCGGCTCCGGCATACACACCTCCGTCGGCAAGGTAGTACAAATTCTTCATTTATGGACACTTCTGTCGTGTTAAGAATCAACCTGGAAGTGGACTTTCTTTTTCAATGAAACATAGAAAGAGCACTTCTAGATTTGCTCTTTTCTTGAATAGAAAACGCCATTGAAGCGGCGGCAATCGCCATATTGCAACCACAAAGCTAGCACGCTTTATGTCCCATGCTTTCTTCTATCACTTTGTTGTTTTTTTACTTGGTCCAGTAGAGCCTTGAGCTCTGTAGAAACAGGGAACGGGCAGCTGATTTTTTCACGACATCCTCCGGGACTGATAAAGTTTTTTCTCTAGTTTTTCTACTGTTCATTGTCGTTCACTCAGAAAAAAAAAATTGTGTAATGCCAACAATTTTCTTTGGTTAAAATGAATCCAAATATGCAAATCGTTGATTTAAGAATGGAATTGTTGGCAATGATGTAATAAAAACCTAATTCTTGAAAACATAAAAGCGAGTTCTTGTTAACAAAAAAAAAATATTTGAACCAAAAACTTGTAACTTAAATTTTTTTAAGAATCTCAAAATTCTTCGCTTAACAATTTTTTTTTCTGAGTGTTGTCATAAAACAGAATTGTGACGAATTTGTTCAAAAGCATTTAAGCTTTTAGGCTCATGGGCTGTGGTTATTATTAAAGCCCATCGGCTTTACATAGGTACTCGTTTTTCAATAGCAAATCCAACAACAAACCCTCAATTAGCTCACGAAATAAACAAACTTGTCATATACCCACAAGCCTGGTTATCGCAGAATCATACGTCACATCACGCGCCAATCAATCAATCAAGTCACCATTGTCGTTGGTGTACATCTCAAAGTCGGAAACCTCTTGAACCTTAAACTTGACTGACTTAATGACTGGACTTACGACGACGACAACGACGACGACGATAATGAAGAAGAAAGTTGTCAAGCCTCTTCCGTGAAGGTAAACAATTTGGCACAACGTACATTTCTCCTCGCACAGCGAGTGATGTGGTGGTCCCCTTTTTTCGGGCCTCAAATAACCAATGTATAGAATTATTGTGCGACAGTAAACCGACACGGTCCAATACGAGTACTTGATGAACTGGCTTTCGAAATAGGCTTCCGAACTTGTGTAGGGCACGGAAACTAGGTCTTCTGTGGTCATGGAACCGCCAAACAGATGCAGCAGCATTTCGATTTAATTTGCTCGAAAGCCCACAAAAGAAAGAAAGTCCAACACAATCGGTGATGCGAACGCTCAAAGCCAATCTGCCAATCACCTCGAAGATGAACAAGAACTTATTGCGGCTCACCGGGTACGCGTGCGCAGCAAGTAGTTCATCTTAATTGAAGCGGAGTGAAATGCATTCCATGTCGGTGCGGTGTGTGTTGTGTGTATTCATGCAGTCACTGGATAGCCTCTGACTAGTTTGGCTTGGACCTTGATTTTCATTTTCTGTTCAGACATTTGCTATCGTTGCCATCAAATGTTTCGGTGCAGCAGTCTCATGAGTCTTGTTCTCCTAACCGCGATCGTTACTTGTTTTTCGCTTCTCTGGAAGGTTTTTGTTCTCTATTTGTGAGTGCTGACTGCGGCTCTTCCTACTCCAATAAACCTGTGGTCAAGTCAAAGTCGCTGCTCGTCGGACTGTGTGAGAGAAGTCTTGGTTCTAGACTACATTTGTTTAAAGTATATCTTTCTCGTTCTCAGTCGATGTGGGCTGTGGGCATTTGTAGGCAGACTTTATCGGTTAACTAAACAGAGCAACAAGAGAGCATGCAAGAGCCCATGTACTGTAGTCGATGTTGGTGTAGTTTGACTTGGTCCAGAAATAGTAATCTGTGTGGGGGTAAATGTCGATGGCATTGCAGTTGTTAGTTGGAAAGCAATCAATACCAGCAGACTTGTAATATTTCTTTTCTATTTGTTCAAAGATGTTGATATGTTTTATTGCCATATGGGATACTTTGACGTCTTGCGATACGTTTGACATTTGGAGGGAATTATTTAGCAAACTGAAACAAAAGGGGGAGGTTCATTGGTAGTTAAAAGGGGTTCAAATGTGTAGCACTCTTAAATTCAGAGTCTTAAAGTTAAGTGGTGACACTCTTTTGACAATATACTTTTCAAATTTTAAAGAAAAAGTGACAGAAGTTCGAAAGCGTTCTGGAAATTAAAAGTCCCGACAAGTTCAGCTGAACTTACCAAGGAAATTAAATCCCTCAGTCAAATGAAGTTTAAAAACACATGCGACTCGAGTTCGTGTCAAAATATTTCCATCAAATAACTTACAATATGCGTTTTTCTTTTTTAGTTTAGAACTGAGCTCGAGCATTATGAGCGCGCTCTGAAGCGAGCTTGCTCAGATTGATCTGAGGTATTTATGAAACACACTTGAGCACATAGCTGTCATTTCTTGTAAATATATGTATAAATTGAATATTTACTAATTGATATTTATTAAATTGGTTAATATTCAGTTCCAGAACAACAATTTTTTTTCTGTCAAATGTGACTGGAAGTGTGTAATCAACTTTTCACTCAGGATACTCAGTCAATTTATTCTGAGCTCATAGAGCGCGCTCTGATGGCAAAAAAAGATACACGGACGTTTTGTATAACAGTTCGTGCTCTGAACTAAAAAAGAAAATTGCCTAATGGGGACGTTCAAAACTCCGTCGTATGTCTGCTTTTTGGTTGGTCTAGATTGATCACGTCGAAACTTTTTTTTAGTTGACGTTTGACGGTAGATCAGCGTTGTCAGACGGTTGAAATATTTCCCCCCAGACAAATCAGAAAAACCCCCAGATTTAGCTACTTTCTAAAAAAAACCCAAATTTTTTTTTTCAAAATATGTACATATTTAAAAGCAAAAAAGGAAATTTGAGACTAAATGCATTGACACGATTAAAAAAAGATTGTTTTAATCTATATATGTATATGTATTTAAAAAAAAAAAAGGAAGTGAATTCAGATTTCAAGATTTAAGAACAAAAACTTAGCTAATAAGTAAAAATAGTCGACTTTCATAAAAAAGTCCTAAAATATAGTTCTCGTTGTCTTCATTTTTGTTTTTGTACATCTGCTCGTTAACATTTTGATCATTTCATCAGAATGGGTAAAATTGATATACATCCCGATCCAGGAACAATCACAAATTGGTTTTGGTAAGAAACGAAATACAAAGAAAGTCTCGGTCTATTTATTGCTTCGTTTCACCCATATGATTGTGAACTTTTCGGAAATGCAATAGCGTGTGATGCAGTAGCTTTAGATATGGGCTTATACACATGGCACCAATAAATATTGAAATGCTTTGGAATTGGCATAAATGGAACATACATTGATTTGGTTTGTTGGTGTTGCGTTGCTTTATAGCTTTTAATGTTCACTTACTATACTTTTTAGTGAGAAGAAAAAAATAATTGAACGAAAAAAAACCCCAGATTTCCCCCCGTCGGTCAAAAAAACCCCTAGATCTCGGGGGAAAACCACCAAACTGGCAATGCTGCGGTAGATAGATGTCAAACACTTTTAGAAAAATCCCTAATCACACCCTATTTTCCTTGTGAAAGGAACAATAATCTACATATCTTTATAATTAATACATTCAAGATAGTTGCAAAGAACAATATTATCGTGTTGCTAACTGGAATCGTATCCATTCACCCGCCAACTTGAATTTAGCACAGCGTAACAGCGAACAGCGAACAGCAAATTATAAACTCAAGCCAAACAAATTACAATTACACTAGATATGCAAACCGAAGCAGAGAGAACTTGAATTATTCATACGAAGTGTTAAATTTGTTTAATGCACTGTTTCTGTTTGTTGTTATAGGTATTGTTGCTATACCTTAAGCTGTTCGCTTGGCTGGATTTTCGGTTCATCCAAGCCGAGACACTCAAGTTATGCGCGCGCTACTTCTAATTGACTTCGTCCGATGCACAGGGTCGAAGCAAACCTATAAAAGTGTAAGTGAGTATGCGTTCCAGTGAATTAGAATATATATGTGAATGTGACTCCATTTCGCTGTGAAAGAAAATAAAGAAAACAAAAACTATCTTCCATGTTGCAATAATGTTTGTACTTACCAAAGCTACGCGCTGTTGATTCCAGTGACGACAGTGACGACCTGGAGAAGTATGCCCTGTCTATCAAACCAAACAGAGCTTGATATGGGCTTGGAAGAATGGAAGACCGTTAAAGCAGTAATTGTTTTGTTTATATGTTGATTTAACATTTCTCTTCTGCTTACACTTTCAACACTTTAAAGAAATGGTTTTGTTTTGGTTTATGCGCGCACATTCTTCTTAACTGACAGCTTTTACTTTCATCTTGCAAGTGTTGATGGAATTTTTGTGTACATGACTTCGAGGCATTATGGATAATTTGATAGCGGTTAAGAACTAAACGCGTCAGAGTGTTTCACGTTTAATAGCTTAATGGGTGCGGGCGAAGTTACTTTCACACTGGGAGTTGGATGGCGGATAGGTAGGTATGCACTGTCAGATTGTTTATTTTGTACTTAATTTTTTGGTGGACTGGAATTTGCAGGTCGAATAAATGCAAAGATCAAAAGATCAGTCCGTAACTCTGCTGTATAAATAAAATCAATTCAAAATCAAAATTTTATTTCGAGTATCATACAACGGAGAATCAAAAACTCTTGTTTTTCTCCCTACAAGCACATTAAAAGTTCTAGTCTACAGTTAACCTAACCAGATTTGTCTGGACTAGATTTTTCCTGAAGACAAAAACTAGATTTGTCGGTAACGTCACTTTTCCTACGTCAACCGAACTGTCAACTTAGTACCCAGTAATGAATTTCTTGACTAGATTCGTTCATATGACTGATCTAGGCCAGTCAAAACTGAGACACATCAAGTCGGTCAACTGTCAGACTTACTAAACTAGGAACGTCCACATTTTTATTTACAAATTGAGCGCGTTTCATTGAGACTTCTAGCACATAACATTCACGTTTTTTGAAAAATGCAGGGTCTGCTCCCTGCAGAGATTTCTATATTTTGAAGAAGCAAGAAAATTCGCTTTTAAATAAAGAGAAAGGCGACAAAACAAATTGACAATTCAATTATAAACTTTATTATGCAAAAAGGATTTCAATGATAATTTTAGATTAGGTATATCGAAAACGTGACTTATCTTTTAAAAGTGCTGAACAAGAAGGAAAGTTTACAGAATGGACAGATCCAAATAGTTTGACGTTTTAGCTGGAAAGCGTTTAGGACATAATGATGACGTTCAGCAGATTATTGTAATAAGAATGTCGCATCGATGAAAGCGATATTTTTAACACTGTACCTAGTGTGATTTCATTTTCAAAGCAGTGCTGCCAACTCCAAAAGAAGAAGCCTAGAAGGAACAGGCAACTGTTTGAGCACAAAAATGTTAGCACTTTTCAAATTGTAAATTTCTTTTGATTTTGCTTCTTTTACTGTTCGTGCCGCTAAAAAGAACCGCTTCCTCTGACTGTCAATAAAACATTTGTATCATTACCATCAGATTGTATTTAGTTGGCCAAAGGTATTCACGAGTATGTCACACAAACCGATTCTCAAATTCAGTCACTGTGTGCCAATTTCATATCAAAATAGCAGTCTTGGTAGCTCCTGAAGGGAATGGTGCTACAGATCGAATTTTAAAAGTTGACTTTTGCTATTTTTGCCTACAAGGACTTTTGTTGCATTTATTCGCCGCAGCCGTAAATAAAGCATGCAATCCGACAGACATATTGCGAGCCCACGGGACTTTTGCTTTCTACTAAAAACTTATACGGATATATCGTTCGGCGAGAATTACTGCAACGACGCACTTTCTAATGGCATCACACTTGTTTCTAACGGTCACGCTATACAGTAAGCAGGTTCCGTCCAAATGCCTGGCGGTCTCAAAAGGCACCTCTCATCGGAAGTATACGTTCTCAGTTGTCAGTGCCTACACGAGTTGTTCTCCACTGTATACAATGTTCGCGCAAGCCCACTTCCACAGTCCATTACTCTCTGAACGCCATCATTATGCCAGCCAAATCGTTATCCCAGATCCACGCTTTTCCAGAACACTGCAAACATAACACATCCCGGCAACAGCTTTCACACGTATCCCACAGACTGAGGCTCTTAGCGTCTATGCGGGCACCCAATTTCAACCAGTTTCGCCAATTTGCCTGTCACTGCAGCCAGCGAGTATATGAGATATGAATTTGAGGGAAACCGATATACCCACCAACCCACTCAAACAAAAGCAGAGATGCACACCGATGAATGTTGCGAATTCCTGCGGAGGAGTGACTGTAGTCGTTGGCCGGCTATCGATTTCATCGAAAAGACGGGAAACTTTTGATTTTCCTCACTTTTCCTCTCTGACAGACGAGACGATCGCGACGTCTGCTATCGTTCTGCATTTGCATCGATCGTGTGTGTCTTGCTTGGCGAATTGGTTTTAGGACACGCGGAAAAGTTTAGAAAGCGATCTTCGATTTAAATCTCAAAGTGCGCTGCACGGGGGTTAGTGCAGAGTATCTGCATCTATGCACACGTATTGCATATATTTAATTATAACCCAGCATCGATAGTTTTTCGCTTTTCCCATGAAATGTGGACACCAGCAAGCGGGATGGTTACATGCTCCATGTGTGATGGGTGATAAAGAGTCTTCTTGTGTGCGCGCGCATTAGAAAGTTGGGAAAAGATTCTTCTTTTACTTTTGCGCGCATCAATTTGGCGCTTATAGGATTAGCGGCAATGTTGGAGGTGACGTTAGGTGTCTCATCTTCTTCTGGTAGGTGATGGGGTGGCTGCGCGGCGGTTTTCTTGATTTTCTTGTTTTACTGGAACATCGTGGACGACGAGCGGACTAATTAAAATAGAATTACACGTTAGGATTCGAAAGAGAAATCTTTTTTTCGCTTTTATTTGCAAATTACTGAGGGCGCGCGATGCTCTGATGCGCTCCGGAGTGCGCAGTTTTCCTCATTCCTTGTCGTGAATGTGTAACAAATGATCGAGCAATTTTCTTTTCAGGATATAGCTAAAGCCGGTTGGCTGGTCGTTCGTAAAGTGTGGGAAATGTTTCGCAAAATACTGTTTTCCAGTCATCATTAGAGGTGATGGGTGATTTTATATTTTTTTTTTATTGAGCTATTTGGAGACTTTATTGCTAGATGGGTGGATGTGTACGTACACCGCACGCGCTGTAATCTAAGGTTACAACATTTGAGTAATAGTGGAGTGGACTTTGCGGCTGTAGAAAGAGAGAGGCTGTATAGGCATTCATTTTATATTAAATGCTGGAAATTTCAATGTAAACATTCAATCAAGCCGAAGGGCTAAAAATTGTTGTGGAGATTCGGATTCGAACTGATTTGAAGGTCGAAAGGACTACACACATCAGCGCGAATTGGGAACAAATCACTTTAACTGCATTTATAAATAGAAAATTCGTATGTGTTCTACAACAAAAGCTATATTTAATGAATCTAACATCTCCTCTAAAAAAAAACAGAGTCTCATTTGATTTAAATAGCGAAATTTACAATCACTGCAATTTTTCCGCGATTGAAAAATTCTTGTCGCGAACTGTCACACTTTATTCACAATCAACAAAATACGGTCGCGATCCACAAACACAAAGTGAAACTGATTCGCGGGTATCGGCGACTAAAAAAAGTTTTAATGTGTGAATGAAATGTCAGAAACTACGAATATTCGCTTGTTCACAGTTTGCAATTCGCTCCCATATGTGATAAGTCCTTGTCTGTCGCTTATACCTCACTGCTCACTGAACTTCAAAAACTGAATCAGTCCAGCTCAGTTGTGCCCCCCGTGAAAATGGCACAAACATTACCTAACTTTGTCGTATTGACATAGGTATAAACCTAAAGAGCTTATGCAGACGTGTCAGCATCTCTTTCTTTTTTTATTACGTCTGAGTCTAAGCCATAAATATTTCAATAAAAACCGTGACAAATCACGTCACTCACACTAAGTAAACTGTTTTAAAAGTACACCCAATAAAACCAAAATGACAGCTAAATAATGTACAAACAGAAAGCACTGCGCCATCTATCGCCAAAGTCCGACAAAGATACAACAATTATCCGGAAAAACTCCTTAATTCGGCCGTTAGTACTCAGCATAAAATGGTAGTGCCCTTTCCATTCTCAATTTTGTTTTATCTAGGAGCACGGCCTTGGGTTCTAAATGCGCCTTTATTTTAATTTAAATTAAGGCCCAAACACTGCATTACCTCAAATTTGACAATTGTCCCTTTTCAGACAATTGCAACACGTCGCAGATTTATTTTCGATACACACCAAGATGGAAATGATTCACCTTCTGTTTCGTAAGTGCAGTCGACTTTAAAACTCTCCACGGTTTCTGTAAAGTTGCCACAGTCGCAAAGTCACGGACGGTGTTTCCCCAGGTTATTCCATTAATCATGGTTACCAACTACCGCTGAACAGAAACGCCCATCTAAGGCAGCAAATGAACACGTAATGCAATCAAAGTGTAACAATTTAAAAGTTGCGAAAATATCCCACTAAAACAATGTACATCATGTCGTTTGCTGAGCGTAACAACAATACCACTCATTGAACTTTTATTTTGTGGTTTCGGCTTTGCATGCGTATGCGCGATTGTGTTTGCCAGCCGTTGCGACCCGTCCCGGGGGCTCTATGTTTACCGTTCTGCACATTGTCATTGAGCGCTCGTTTCGTCAGACATCGAAGTGAAGTGTGCAATTTTTCCGTTGCCAAAGTACCTACGCTGCTACACAACTTCCATTTTTCACATGGAATTCAGTTCAGATGCAGTAATTAATTCCGCATATGGCCGCCGCCACCAGTCGAAGTTGGAAACACTTCAATTAATTAATTTGCCAAACGAAATCCGCAAGACGGTGAATAGAGTTGTTGCTGGCGCAAACGGTGCGGTTAAGAAATCGCTGATTGTTCAATGTTTCTCTCCCCTTGTAGGCCCGAATGTGGGTAATTAATGCTGCAATTAATTGATTGCAATTGAACGTGGATAGGCACACGCGAAAGAATATGTCTGCCGATTAATCAGAGAAATGAAAGTTTCGCGTTGAGAAATTATTCTCAGTTGACTGAGTGAGCTGGAATGATGGATGCGTGCGCTGTCTATGACAGTTGCCCAGTTGCCTCTGGAGACAGTAACAGAGTTGCGGATCCCTTTCTCGCTTTCTCTGCAGGAGCATTTTCTTTTGGCTATTGGAAAATGTTTCCCATTATGATCGGAAGGGTTACCCAATGCAAACACAATTATTGATCACACGTCACTTCCGCATGTTTGCCTTTGGTTCAAACACAGCCGCAGTATGAAACTTTCCAAAAATCTGTTAAAATTTCGAACTAATCTAGAGATCTGTGGGAATTATAACATTTTGATTGCAGCTCACTTCCAAGTCCAGAGATGCATGCAACCGCGAGTGCCTATGAACATCTTTCCATTTTGACAGGTGACAGGCAAAGTCATCAAATTTAGGAGTGAACTTCTCTGATGGCGGATTTCGTTTCTGTTTCGGCCAAATTTACTGAATATGCATCGGCGCAATAATTAATCAAAAGATTAATTTCTTGGCGTTTGTTTTACAGCCTCTCGTATAGAAAATTATAAAATGTTGATTATTTTTTGTTTGTTTATCTTCTAATTCATTTCGACAGCTTTCGTTGTCGCATTGGAATTGGAATGGAGCCGCAGCAGCGTATACACGAAGACAATGGTTGATGTTGTTATTTATGTTTTTGTTTTGTTTTCTTAATTTTGTTGATTGTTTTTTTTTTTTTTTTGCGAAATTCATCGTTGTGGGAGTGGTTGTTTTTGTATTCAATTGGTAATATTGTTTCGTAAATTTTGTTGCAAATCTTGATTATCACATTTGAATGGATTTTCTATGGGAAATTTTGCAATCGATCAAAAGAGCTAGTAAAGTTGGCAAAACCAAATATCAGACGGACGCAATAGTTAAGAATTGAACTGGTTATCTTTTGTAATGTCTCTTCAAAATGTCATTGTTTAGCGCGCCATCTAGACACAGGTAAGGATGTAGGACATTATACCGCAACCAACTTAAGAATAAATAATTGGTGGCAGCTGATCCGACTCGAAACACTGGGCACATTCAAAAAACTAGCTGTCTTTAGTCGACTGGATTCGTCTAGACTAGAGTATCATGAACTAGATTGGTCTGTAATGTCACTTCTCCAACGTCAGTCACTTATACGAATAGTCAACTTAGTACTCAATAGGTCTGTTCCTTTACTTTTAAATCTTACGAATTTTTAATAGTTCTTACGAATTTTTACGAATTTTTACTCAATGCCGTTCCTTAACTCGAAAAATTCGTAAAAGAGAGCGTCATCGAGAGAGCAAGAGATTTCCCCTCCACTGAGAATCTTACGAATTTTTACTCAACAAATTTCTTGGTGTAAGAATTGAAAAAGCTGTCAATTAACAGCTGACCCGAAATTTGTTGTCCTATTTGACATTTGTTTTGATTTCTTGTATATTAAAATGGTATCAACAGGGGGAAATTCTTCCCCGCTGTAAGGAGTAAGAAAGGACAACCTCCTCCACGTAATTTTTAATGCTTTGCCGCTTTTACCTCTTCCCGAATGCTTCTAGAATAATCAGTACAAGCTCTTCAATGTACTCGGATTCATGAATTCGATTAATTCCGAATCACTTTCATCGCTAGGTAGATAAACAACTAATGTTGTTCGTAAATTAGCAAATTCTTCGAGTTTATCAGAATTTTAAAATTATGTATCTGTCATTTTCATAAGATTACTACAAAAGCGTTCCCTAACTTTTTCGTAAGTGTCTCTCTCTGTGAGAGAATTTATCCTCAACACTGCCATTTTGACAGTCTTTTCCATTCTTACTACAAAAGTAAAGGAACAGACCTAGTAGGTCACGAAATTCTTAACTAGATTATTTGTCGGCTACCCCTCCATAAACGTCAACTGAAAAAGCTGTTCATGTGACAGATCTAGGCCAATCGAGTCTGAGACATATCAAGCCAGCCAGTTGTCAGACTTACTAAACTAGATTTGTGAACTTCCCCACTCAGTTTTTTTTTTCTCATTTTTCGCATTTATCAAAAAATCATGCTTTCTGTAGAGAGAGAGAGAGGTCACAATGGGTGGCCATCATTTTAACGCCAACACGGAGCAAAATCGCCTAGAGAATTTTGCTTTCAAATGATAAGTTCACACGGCATCTTCTGGGATGCTGAGATCTTATATGGAGTCTTTTAAAAAAAATTACACAAAAATGTTGCATTCCCAAATTGTACCTCTATTCTTATACGACTTTTACGTTAATTTTATTCAGTTGTACGACTATTTCTCAATCTCGGTTAGAAAGCATTGCAATAGTTATCTTTCGACAATAAAGTGTCTTTCGAAAACTAAAACATTTGGCAGCCCTATTGACCCTTCACCCAATGCAATCGACGAAGAGAATACGTCAAGTTGTGTCTGCGAATACACAGAGACAGAGTAAACCTTGTAGGAATGCGGGCCAGGCCAGAAGACGTAAACGCCACCTCGTATTCGACTTCCCAAAAAGCGAACCATAATCCACTCCACAGCGAACGTGGAACGTGGTTTCTTTTAGAGTTGCATTCTCTGATTCTCATTTGGCTGCATTTCATTATTTTGCATTGAGCGCAAGTGTGTGGTTCTTTCTCTTAAAAATATCGCTGCAGGTATTTTTATTTTACCTGTGATTTTCTCTTCAAATCTGTCTAGACGACGATTTTCCAACATTTGGACATTTTCTTTCTTAACAAAGCAATAAAAAGTGGAAAAAAAGATGCTTATCGAGTATACGAGTGGATATTATTGCAGGGGTCCTATGGCAATATTTTGATATCTGACTTGTTGGACAAGTGTTTTCGTATAAGGGAACCGGCCAAAATGCCGTGCTATGTTTACAAAATGATTCAAATTGTGAAGAGTAGTATTTGGTTGGGGTGTCAATGAAGTGTCCTGCCACCGATGACATAATGTCCACTTGACACATGACAATAAATAAAAAAATGATTTATTTACCTATCTGTCTGGTTTGTTAAGTCAGGGATGGTAAATTGGTCATAGCTTGAGGGGATTATAAATCAAAATAAAAATTAACTCCCGCTTGCTCCTACATCAGACGGAGAGTGTTAAAAAGTAATTTGCTTTGTTACAGACAATTTATTAACGTTGCGCGTTGGATAACGCTAGGTAAATGTTAGCTTATAATAAATCAGCTGTAACTTGGGATTTCACCATATGGCATAATGGATGAAGTGATCTTTAAGGCTTAGTGTCATTGGGATGGTTTTAGAAATTGAGCGGGGTAAGTCACATATTTTGCGGGTCTTTATTTATTGCGCAGGTTTGTGATGTGTGGTCGAGGCGTCGGACTGCTGAGCCCATTACTAGGTCAATGAGTTAAGAATGAACGTTATCATCAACAGTGTTGCGTCCCAACTACAAGTGTTAACGCACCCTCAAGAATTAATCGATAACAAACATCTTCACATGGAAACCTGTCAAATTCGAAGATCGAGCGCACTTCCGATTTCTACGTTTTGACGTGACAGCCGTCGTGTGGGTTATCTTGCTAACATGTTTTTCCTCATTTAATTAAGGAATATTTAAATGTACAAAAATAATAATAATCCGTGGACTGAAGCTTTTTATATAATGAAATAAATTGTATTGACACTATTGACACTTTAAACACAAAAAACAGGATGAGTTGTTTGCCAAAAATTAAGCTGTCGCATAATATTTTTCATGTCCGTAACCTCACTTTCGTTAAGTATACATATTTGGCCGATTTTTGATACTTCCAGTTTATATTTTAACTTAACACTAAATCCAACTAATTGTTGACTGACTTTTCATATTCTCTGACAGTTGGTATCCGAACGTTCACTCCTTCCTGACAATGATCAGCAGAAAGTAACGCGACATTTGCAAAAGGCCCAACCCTATTTTGACATAACTTTCAAACCTAAAAACAAAACGCCACGACAAAAGTAAACACCACCAATGATTGAAGCAGTTTATTACTTTATACTCATAAGTATTACAAATCGATCTGGAAAATCGGATAAGCCTTTATTATTACAGTCGCTACATGCAGATGCATCACCACTACCAGTGGTGTACGTGATGATTAAAATCAGTACTTAAGCGAGTTATTGTTCGACAACCTCAATAGGTTTTTAAACGAGCTGCAGTGCTGCAATGTTTACGTTCTCGATCTCAGTTTTTCGATAACACCGAAGAACTATATAATTTGATCATTTGTTATCGTTTACAGATTGGGTAAATATGACTTTGGCATTGAAAGCTGCAGACTGAACTGCTCAAAACTTGAGAGTTGAGATTGTACATTTGATTTATAAGTGGACCTAACTTTAAGGTCATGGGTTAGTAAATTATTTGAATGATGCAATGAGGGGTAGTAATGTTTGTTACAAATAGTTGTAGATCAACTTATGTTAGAAGTGTATGGTTATAGTGGCTGGAGGGACAGTGATCTTGTCGTTTTCTATACCGAACTGATTTTGCTAAATGTTGACAATCATTTGGTGTTGACGTGACAATAAATTTTTCAAGCAAAAGCTTGTGGGTTGGAGATTTTAGGCGGTGTGCACTTAGCAGCGAACTCTATACGAGCCGACAGCGGCGACTTCGACCTGTTCAGAAAAGTACTCATCCGTCGTCTAAGCTAGGCTATGAAATAAAGAGCGAATGGACACCAACGCTCCGGTCAGAAAAGAGCCTTAGATTCCAACCCGGATTCCAATCCGCATTAGAGAAAGATCTCCTCGCCTTAGGTGGCGTTCGCAAGGATGGAAGGGGACCTTAACCAACTTGGAGTGGACAATTGATCGGATGTGCAATAGATCGCGTTAACTGGAGAGGCGTATTGGTAGAGGTCGAGGTCCATCCCGGACTGTAGCCCCTAAGAAAGTAAGTAAGTGCACTTCACCGACTTCGGTTTAAAAGCAAGTTCAACCTTGGTCTACGTTCCAAGACTTAGATCTCTCTAATATTATAAGCGCTACAAAAGGTATCATCAAAGACAACGTCTTAACCATAGACAAATCATACTGAGCCATTTTGTTTTCCTATCGGTGTCAAAAAAGAATCCGTGTGACATGCAAAAACATACAAAAAATGCAAAAATAAATGCTGCCGACCTCGGCAACCATGGGGAAATGTGAAAGAGTTCGGGAATACCACATTTTTTCATTACTGAACGCCATTGGTTAGTTATAATAAATTGTTAAAAGGCGAATAATTTGATTTGTTTGGTTAGTAAAACTATCTAAAGTTGATGTTCTATATACTAGAAACATATTAGGACAAACATGGTTGTGTATTTTCCGCTTTTGGGGTATCATTAACTTCGATTTCGTGTGCAAATTTTTCTTAAATAATGAAGAAAATTTGCTCAAAATGTTTTTATTTTTCCTCAACTAATCTAGATTGTTAACTTTTCATGAATATTTTAAGCAAATGTACACTTATTCCAAAAAAAAAAAAAATATTATTCACACGTAACGAACAATTTCAAATTAAACGGATGAAATTCTATGAACTCTGCCAGCAACTTTGCCCACAGCGGAAGTGTCTCATATTTCCTGGGAGTGTGTTGGTGAGCCGGAATTTTTGAAGTTTCGTGACATTTGTCAATACGAATTTCAATACAACAATTCGAGCGCACCAAATCGTGACCACTCCGTAAAAATATAGCTTGTAGGCTAAGTAACCGGAAATCGGCAACAAGGTTTGTTGTATTTTTAAATGATGTTTGTAGAAACTATGTGGACGAAGAGGAAGGGTAGACTTTCTCTGTAAGTACTTGCCCGTCCCCAAAAACGAAAACTCCTTCTATTACAACGATGTAAACGATCTATCAAACATAAGGAACTCAAACAGCGATATTTGTAATCATTTGGCTAAATTTTGCAAACTTACAATGCGAAAGTTTCCATACAAAATTGCATATTGTGACCTACAAAATATAAAAGCTGAAGGATTACAATCATTACCTATTAGTAAGGCCCAAAGCCTATAACACTTCATTTGAAGCAGAAGTTGTTTCAACCTCCCATCTAGGTGTCGGCTTTTTGTCGATAGCTTCTTCAACCTAACCTAACCAACTAAAGCCAATCTGAGTCTATTTGTGAAATTTCAAACACAAATGGTCAAACATAAGCTGCCATCTGTCGAATTGGTTGTCGCTGAAGAATTTTTTGCCAACTCCATAAGCAAATTTCTAAAAAGCAACAATTGTTGGCCCAATCTTGCAACTACCTAAGCATTGAAAGTCGGCAGTCAAATTGTTGCGCACCTATGCACCCAAATTCTATTTGAAATTATGGCCTAAGATGCTCAAAAGGATCCTATAATCGGTGCGGTCTTCTTGCTAACAAATCCCAACACAAATATAAAATCGCTTTTCCGGAAGATAAACAAATTTCAAGATCAACGATAAAACATCAAACAATAGTAAACAAAACAGGCCGACGTCCCTTAAATTTTGCAACAGATACCTTTTGGAACGAATATCTTAAGCCAACCGCTTTAACTCTCTTACATTCGCCACAAAAAAGACTGTGAGAGTGAGACTTCTTTCCGATTGATTGTATTCGGGAGAGCCATTATAAAACAAAAGAGAAACTACTACTACATCCGCATATTCTTACACCTATTTGAGAAATAAGTTTAAACTCAAAAGGTAACGACAACAAAACAGAAGACAGAACACAGACCACAGCACACAGGTAGTAAGAATTAAGAAAGTGTTGCCCCGCTCTCAGCTGACGGGCGATCCAAACGCATTGTCTTTGTCTGTATTCAGTTATCAGTTCAGAGATTCAGAGAAACAAACACTACTGCATCGTTGTCGTGTAATTGTAATACTGCTGCTGCTTTTCTAGTGTGGAACGAAGCCTGTTTACCTCTACTGTCTTCTCGCTATCCGCTTAGCCGACACGACGAAGACCAAACCAAACCGACCCGACATTTAGTAAGTGCGAGACGAGTCTGAGAGCAACAACTGTATTTCACCTGCCGGACAACCTTAAATCGATTTTCTTCTCTCTGTAGTTAGTAGTTTCCTAATTGAAATTCTACCTAGTGTTACTCGAGTCTTTCGGTGGTTTTCCTCACGGTGCGTTACCAATAAATCGGCATTTTCCATTTTTTATCGACCAAAAATCAGATACACGTTTACAAAAGGTGTTGTCAAGTGATAAGTTCAAGAATTTCATCCCAACAAAAAGTGCTTGGCAAAAAATTTTAATCAAAAGAATACGCTTAAATGGCCAAAGCAAATAAGTGAAGTTTTGCATTCGTTACCAATAAAAAGAAACGTCCCGGCGTGTGTCCCCATTTGTGGTAAAATCAGCTGAATACATCTAACAAATCCTGCGGATTTACAATTGATTTTCCAAATTTTACGAGTACGTTCTGCAAAAACCAGTTTTTTGTGTACGAAAAATTCATATATACAGCGATACAAAAATAAAACACAGAAGGAGGCAGAGCAGGAGACGGGCAATAGGTTCAGAGGTTCATTCATCTGTGTGCTCTGGGCTGAGTGTGGAAGTTTTGTTTTATCTATACAGATACTCTCTGCGGTGCTCCTTCTTTGCTTTGAACTTTTAACGGCTGTGTGCTGATCATTCGGACTGATCAAAGTGAACCGTGGTCGCTGAGAAATCGTTATTTTTTTTCGGTCGTCTTTTTAATCATTTGCCTAATTGGAAGGAAGGATATTTTTGAAAAAAAAAAGAAAAAGAAAAGAAGATAAGAAACTCTCCAGTTCTCAGTTCTCAGATAATTGTCTGTCGTGAAAGTGACACACATTTTGTTTGCCTTTTAGAAATTGTGGAATAAAAAATAAAACCAGTGCCGTCTTGTCGAATGGGAATAGCTAATTGTCGAAATCTTTAGAATCACAAGAATACAAAACAGAAGACGAATACACGTGAGTACACAATTTATTTGAGTGCTGTTGCTAATAGGTGTGTGCCAATTGGTGATGTCTTCATGTGTTGGGTTGTTCGTATCGGCTTACATAATTTTTTAATAAATTCACTTATCACTGGGCCTATATTAATCAGCATTTTTAAATAAATAAATAAATTAAAATAGACGCAGAAAAAGTTAGATATGCCTTGCGCAAGAGAGGCGGTTTATTTTCGCTAGTGACGAATACTCTTGATTGCGTTGGGGTTTATTTTTATTTCACGCGTAACGGCGTAACTGGCTCGGGAACCTACATTTGCCAATCTAGTAACAAGATCTTGCTAAGGATTTAGTTTGAAACTAGTTTTCGGCTTCTTTTTTTTTTTCAAGTTTGTGGTAATTAAGCGACCAAGGCCGGCGTATTTTTAGAGGGCTTGGTAGGTTCTTTGCGAGACTAGGCATCTGTCTGTCTTTACAACTTCGGAAGTGACTGTCTGAATGGAGCGATCCTCTGGCAAAGTGTAAATCCACCCATAAATTACGTTGTAAACAAGAAACTGAACCGAGCTGTCAACACAATTTGTAGTCCTTGCATTTTATTGCAAACTACAGGAAACTTGATCTTCGATCAAGCTTGGAGGGCATCTGCTAAAGCTGCGATTACACGAGTCATTTGTCTTTTGATTTGGCACCACAAATAGTGGAGTAGAATAGTGTAGTAGAGAGGTCCATCTATGTAGAGACCAGAGATAGTATTGCTAATCCGGAGGACGGCGGGTATCGGACTACGTTCTTCAGAACCTCAAAATGATTCAATACGTAGGGGGAATAAGGATCCAGAATAAAACAAGTCTCTCTGTCATCAAAGCCGAAAAGAACATTTAGTCGCTTACATACTATTTACACACATGCAGTAAAGCGCGCTTTAAATATATAACGTAGGCATGCATAGTGTGAGTGTTTGACATTTTTGTCGTTGATTGCACTTTCTTTCAGTCGTTTGTCAGTTTCTTTTAATAGATTCAGTAAGGTAGGTCTTTCTGCGCATTTTCCCCAACACAACAGTCATCATAACAGTTACCAAATTTTCAAACTGAAGAATGTCACGTATTGCACGATAACTGAAAGTATAATTCTTAACGAATACCAGCAGTCTATATTTTTATTGTTTAAATTTGAATGGAGTAACCAAAATATGAAACAACACTCTCCGAGGTTAAGCAAACAGCGATCAACAATATTATTTGACTTAATTGTGTTTTCAGCTGGAATATTATGACAGATGTGTTCAAAGGCAGAGGGTGAGATGGTGAATGACAGTTCTTTGCCTTTAAGCTGAAATTTTTTTTTTTTTTTTGAAATTATTATGTACGCTAGTACTGGGTACGTTCAAAACATTAGTTTAGGAAAGTCTGACAGTTGGCTGACGTTATGTGTCTGAGTTCTTATATGTAGGTCACGTAAGCAGTTTCTTCAGTGGACGTGTACGAAGGAGGAACTGAAATAATGCACTAAAACATTGGGACGTTCAAGTATCTAGTTTAGTAAGTCTGACAGCTGGCTGACTTGACGTGTCTCAGTTTCGTTTGGCCTAGATCAGTCACATGAACAGCTTTTTGACAGTTGTATTGTGTCCAATTTTGACTGCGAATTCAGCTGCTATTTTGATTTGCATGGCTTTGAGGCAGTGATGCCAGATCGGGGGTAATTACCCATTTCGTGGGCATTTTGCCGAAAAAGGGCATTTTTTATCCCTCAGAACAAGAAAAAATAGTTTATATAGTTGTTTTTAACGTCAGAATGGGCAAAAAGGGCATTTTTGTGTGTTTTTGACGTGTATTGTGGACAATTCAGTACGAAAAGTCTGGCATCACTGCTTTGAGGTGTGAAAAATGTGACGTTAACTAAAGTGCTGTCCGGAAAGGTGAGCGTCAGAAATTTAAAAGTGCTCAACTTGCAACAACTATAAACGAAACAAAAACAACTCCCACTGTTGGTTTTACGTATACTCATTTTGACAGCGCCACTCGACACAACGCAAAGTATACTCCATTCAGTTAATGTCAACAGCGATTGTCTTTCAATACTGAATTTTTCTTTTAAAAGGACCAGCAAATCTGCTGACAGTCAAAGAGAAACTGATATCTACTGTCCAAATTTGACACCCCAGGCGTTTGTAAAATTTAAAGAGATTATATAAGCGCGGTCTTACTTTCTCAGGCATGTTTTTCTCCAAAATCTATTAACGAAAAATCAATCAGTCAGCCAACTAACATATCGCTTTAGCAATGCCAGTTGGAAATTGATACTTTATGTCAAAGTTTAACGACTTTGCGGATCTCTGTTAACAATCCGTCAAAATATGTAAAAATATGTAAATGCTCACCGCAATTAATTGATTTTGATATGAATTCAATTTGGGCAGCGCGAGGTAACAAGTAACAAACTAAACTCAAGAATCAAAGTCCAATCACTACCAATTGGGTATTTAATTAAATTTGACAGATGGCTTCTTCGCCTCGTGTGCATCTGCGCTGGAAGCGTTTTCTTCGACTATAATTATTTGTTCTTCCTATAAATTATACCCATACAGCATACAATCTAACTCTGCCGGTTGGGCACTTGGGTGCACTTAATTTCTGAAATTGGATTTGCCTACTGCGTTTGCAGCCGTTGGCAAAAGAGATACCGCTGAGTCAGCACGCAGCGAACGTTCCCAGGGTCAGCCAGAACATTGCAAGCGGAAACCGAAAAGCCTGCTACACCGCACATGGTTATCACGTACGAAAATGAAAAGCACTCCACACGACCGCACCTTCGGCGAGATTAGTGTCGATTTTACTAGAGCTGTGTGTCGGTTTTGTCTTATCTTAAATCGATTTAACGAGAACTTAATGTGTAACAATCGGCAAACTGTTTTGCAGCGGGCTATCGAAAATTGGGTTCGACTCTATCTATTGTCTCTATTACATGAGACTGTGTGTACCTCTTTTTGAGCTGCGAAATCGGTACCTGGCGCCTAGGAGCCAATATAATTTGCTTTGTCTTGTTTTATGGTCTGCTTTTGTGTATTTTTGAGCGATTTGATTTTATGGCCGCTGCCGTATGTTGCCGCTCCTCAGAATGAAAGGGAATTTTGTGGGAATTTTTTCCAACCAGACCAGAACCATGGTCGTGAGTTGTTTCGACCAATTTCCCTGTGGGTATTTTTCGCTATGAAAAACCAAAATAGGTGACACTGCTGTCAATGTACACAGAAGTGACGGTCACTTTTGAATGTTACAACTTAATTGTTTGCCATTTGAGAAGTGGCTCTTTAAACTCGAGCGCAAATTGTTTTATTACTCGAAGAGAGGTTGAAAACCGCCGCCCACGTAGTGATTGAAAGTCTGCTGTTGACCTGGTCATCGCCACGAATGTATGCAAATTTTCAATGTTTTTAATCAATTACGATAGGTAAGTGATTACTGCGGTAGATGGAAATCAAAGGCCATAGCTACTTTAGTAATTTCGAACAGTTGAGTCGAGTAGAGTGCTTTTTGAGTGTTTGAAAGCAAACATTAAATCGATATAGATTTTGCTGTAAAAAAAAAAACAGATTCAGAGTACGATACGTGTAGAGTTGTGGGGAGTGCAACTTTCAATGGAAGGGTGGGTGTGGTGCTTACATTGAGTCTCAATGATAGCCTTGGCAGCTCCAAGTGAATGGACAATTTGGGAAATGTGGGACTTTTACAAGAAAGGCGTTTTTATTTGAGTCTAGCTGTTGGTCTTATCCCTCAAAATCACCTATAGAAGGAGCGACTTGAAAGTGGACTTCTTCGGAGACTCCTTCGCTCATGTCAGCTTCCCAATTCAGCCGTTCCTGTACGCCATCGATTTGAAGGTCGATTGCTATAAAAGGCAACCCAGGTATTGAGTGTCGATTTAGAATTCCTGGATCTTTCAGAGTCTTTACGGAATAGGACAATGAATCTATGGGGACATTTTCGGCCTCAAGGTGCCTCTCCATTTGAGAGTACTTTCGCTAGTAAACTCTCGAAGGTTGCTCTCGGGTGGCTGTCAATTTGAGAGTAATAATTTCGAGATTTTAATCTCGTGAGTTCTTTGATAACATTTTGAGAGTAGATTCCCTGAGAGTACTCTCATAACCGTGTCCACTTGATATATTTCATCTGCTAGTTACCAGCGGGGCGGGGGCCGGTATCTATTCAGAAGAGCTGGAACTTGCCCGTCACATTAGCCTCGGGAAATACACTTCAGTATACCAGGCTGAGATGATTGCCTTGCTTTATGCGTTGGACTACTTGCTTGAGTGTCAGGTGGAAGGAAGAAATATCCTCATAGCACTGGACAATCAGGCGGTGATCAGATGCATGGAACAAACAAACATCACAACATCACTGGCACTGGAATGCGTACTTAAACTCAATAAGTGTTCATCTAAAAATGAAGTAACACTGACTTGGGTACGAGGACACATAGGGATCGAAGGCAATGAAAAGGCGGACTCCCTTGCAAAACAGGGGTCAACTGAAAAGTTGCTGGGACCAGAACCATTCTCTTCAATTGGCAGAGGAATGGTTGAACAGCTTGTCCACAAATGGATCACGGCAGAACACCTGAGAAGGTGGTCAGCCGTGGAACAATGTAGACAAGCTAAAATGGCAATAAAATGGCCGACCTGCTCCGCTCAAAGAAGAGTTCTAAGCATGAGTCGAGGAACATTGAAATGGGTGGTGGCTTTGTCTACAGGACATGGTAATTTCAGGTATCACTTAAGGAAAATGGGCCTTATAGAGGATGATACTTGTAGACTATGCCTGGAGGAATCTGAGACAGCGGCACATATACTGTGTCAATGCCCGGCATTGGCTGGCAGAAGAATGAGGATCTTGGGACATCAATGGGTCGAGACCCAGTCGATGAAACGGATCTCCCATAAACAGATGTTAGCGTTAACACTAGGAATTGAGCCCAGAGAAGAACTGTGGAGAAATCCAGAGAGTCTCTCTGAGTAAGATTTACAGTGGTAGAGAGACGAAAAGAGACCCGACAATGGTGGTCTGATTCGATTATCTCTCGAAATATATATATATATATACCAGTTAAAATGTATTCTTACAAGCAAAAGGTTGCCGCTGCCTTAATAATTATTAGCACTGTTCTTAAAAAAAAGAATAAAGCAAAAAATAAATGCTGGATCAAACCATGGGTAGATCGTCGTCGTCAGCTCAGTGCAGGGTCTGCTCTTACAAGAGAGCTTCAAATTGAAGATGGTCAACAGTTCAGGGATTTGTGACAACAAGTGAAATAGAATATAAGTATAATTCAATCCGTTGGGCCTACTATTTTTAAAATGGATACCAAATTTCGTATCCCTGTCTGTACGATTGAAAGAATTGTGAGAGAAGTCTGTGCAGCAATTTTCAACAGTTTAAAAGATAAATATTTGAAGGTAAAAACAAAAACAAAAAAAAAACTTTATTTTTAAACGTAAATAAAAAAAATGGGAGCGTATCGGAATCCCGCTTTTTGAAATCCCGCTTTTCAAAAATCCCGAAAAAAAAGTTTTAAAATCCCGTCTGCTAAAATACTGTTTTTTTAAAGTCCCGTCTTCTAAATTCCCGCTTGTTAAAAATCCCGATCTATTATAATCCCGCTTTTTAAAATCCCGCCAAATCCCGCCAATCTCGTGTTTTTACAAAACATTGTTATCAAGAAAATAGATGTTGGTTATATGCGCTTTGTTATTATATCATTACATATTATATATTTAAAAATATTAAAAATACTAGACCAAAAAGAAAATGCATCCGAATGTTTTAAGTTTTTACTGTAAGCTTCCTTCTTCCTTCTAAAAATGATAAATGTTAAAATAAGCTACATTTCGAAAAAACACACATTGCTTAATTTATTTTAATTTTCTTATCATCCTGCTTTTACAATCAAAAGTAGTTGCTTTATTTTAAAAAATCGCGGCGATTTATTGCCTAATTTATTTCAATTTACTTATTACCCCTTTTGCACAATATCATATAACATTACTTTCTTTTTTTTTTAAATTATTGAAGATTGTCATATTTATTACTTAAAAATTTGTTTTGATATTACTTATTTCTTATTTTGTTACTTCCTCTAAAAATGATAAATGTTAAAATAAACTGCATTTCAAAAAAACACTCATTGCTTGATTTATTTAAATTTTCTCATCAAAATTTTAGAATCAAAAGTAGTTGTTTTATTTTAAAAAATCGCGCGATTTTTTAAAATAAAACAACTACTTTTGATTCTAAAAGCGGGATAATAACAAACGGGATTATAAAAAACGGGATTATAAGAGGCGGGATTTTAAAAAGCGGGATTTTAAAAAAGCGGGATTATAAAAAGCGAGATTATAAAAAGCGGGATTTTAATAACGGGATTTTAAGAATCGGTATTATAAAAAGCGGGATATCGAACCCAACCCAAAAAAAATACTTCCAGGAACATAAATTAAGTTACTTTTTACTGTTTTTCCATGTCAACTCTCGACAGCTGCTCGCAAAATACGAAGCATGTTGGAATTTTGCGAGCTAATCTCCGATAGTGATCAGAACATGTGTCCACTTGCGAGTGACTTTCAAACGGCTCGAAACTCGAGAGTTAAAAGTTAACTATCCGCGAACTACTCTCAAGACTATGTCCACTTGCTGCTTGAGAGCTGCTCGCAGCATTTTTACTCTCAAATGGACAGGCACCTTCAGATCGCACCTATACCTATTGGTTGTTGCCGATCGTACAATGTCATCAAGGAAATATGTAAAAGGCTCTTTTTTTTTAGAGGTCTGTCCTTTAAATTGGCAACACTTTATCCAGCTCTAATCAATTTGACAGGATACAGCTGATTTTTACCCATTTTTGCATGCCATTTCACCAGCTGCCTTCACATCACTTGCTTCTCGGTTGCAATGTGCTTGGACTCTGAATTAAATTATTCAAAACGTTTACTCAACTACAAGAAGACTCCAATTGGTCGAAATTGCTTCGCTCTACACGAACTTCTGTTACCTGAAGTGTGTAGTGTGCGGGCCGCTTAACCTACGAAAATTCACCTACGGAAATCCACCTTCCTTTTGGTTCATATTTCATAAAATTCGGTTGTGAAAAACCGCCATAAACCGTACGACAAAAAATAAGTCTTAAGTAGGTTTTTTAAGTCTTCACAAAATCCAATGGTACAATCACAATCACTTCTTTGTTCAGTAGAAACGCTTCTCTCCCAGGACAAACACTCATTAACTCGAAGCAAATATCAACATGAAACCAAATTCAGGTCAAATAAACAAATACCACGAATGCATCTGTCACCAAAAACAAGTAATTGACTGTCACCTCCTCCGTCTGAAATATGTTCACCGTTCAAAAGTGTATATGACACGATCTCCTTGTTTTTCTTCTTCTTCGAGAACTGTTAACGTTTACCCTTTTCTTTTTCTTTTTGGTTGCGTTGTTGTGCTATTTGTTAGATCTCATTATACCGGTATTTGTCTCATATATAAACAAGACGCAAGCCTGCGTGCATAAATTACGAAATTCTATTTCATTGAGTCATGCTATGGGGCGCGGGGACAACAAACTTTGAATGCACTTCGGTTGCGGAGTATCGAACCTATCGATCGATAAACATACACACAGGCACATTCTCGTGTCCGATCCTTTTAAAGACTTGGCTCACGATATGGGGGCACGAACAACAAAAAAAAAGAAAAGAGTTCGCTTAAGAGCTGACTGACAACGTCTACGGTCTACCATGGGACAATTAAGCAGCGTTGTATGACTCATTGACCAAAAGTGTTTCTTTCTTCGTTGTAATGTGGTGATAGAGATGTTTTACCAAACATTCCTGGATTGGTATAGACAGCAGAAAAATCTTTTATTCATGAATTAATTAAAGGCTTTGATCGAAGAAGCTTTATGGCGGTTGTGTCGGGTTTGAATGTCTTGCTCGCATAGATTTTCCTTCCTGCGGGTCAGTTGACACTTTGGGACAAAAAATAGACAAATTTTAGATTTTTTTTTTCTTCTCCTTGGCGACCACCCAGTGACCACTAACCACTCGAACTCAACTCAGGTATATACACTGAAAGGAAGACACCTGGACTCACAATTATTGCATTGTTACAGCCCTCGCTGGTGTGAGATAACAAATGAGGCGGTTGCTTTTGTTTTAAGTTGATGGGTCATATTTCTCTTGCTCAGCTTGATCCTAATCAGTATTCCTTTCTAGATCTTGCAGGTGTTACTAACCAGGGCGACATTCTGCGAAACTGTGCCACAAGTTGACAATGATCATGACGACTTTTAATAAAATTGTGAAGCTTGTCTGTTTGTATGTGGATTTGAGCTCGTTAAACTCGTGGAACTCTTTTTGAAAGACTCCTACAAGCTTTAGGCTGTGTTGTTTATTGCCACGCCTACTTTATGGGGGCGTTTTTGACCAAAATACATTTTTTTCCGTCTGCAATTATTACACAAGCAAATATTAATAAATACAAGAATCTAGCGATCGCTTTTGGCAGCCCGAAGTATTTTAATCAGCTTTCTACCTCGTCTAGAAGATGAGCTAAAAACCAAAATCTGTCATGATCACAGTAAATTTATTTTACAAAACTTTGTTTGGTAATTTATTTCATGTAAGCAAAAGACAATTTCCTTGGGAGCATGACGATCTAGTTGTAGTCTTCATAAAACGCTGTTTTGTCATTTAATCATTTGGAGCAGTTTTTTAATATTTTTAGCGCCTCTGACAGAATATTGCCCCAAGTTATTTAGAAAATTCTTGCCCTGTTGTAAATTCGCTGTACTCCGTCTAAATATTTCCACTTCCTTAGTTCTCCATTCCATATGACAGACCAGGAATGGAACGAAAATGCAAGAGCATCCATCTTGTTTACAGTTCATGACATTCCAGTGACATTTCACACATCAGCAACACAAAATCTTCTGTCAATCTGTTTGCTCAACCCAAATGATCCAATCGGATTTTATTGGTATTACTTTCAACGTCATAAAAAAACTATAATAAAACTTACTCCCAAACTCAAAATGAAACACATCTTGTGGGAGATAGAAGATCACCGGTTTCACACAAGTTCGTAGTTCGACCTACTCGAATCTCACCGCCTTATCTCGGAAGTTTTCACTTTCTACCGCAGAAAGAGTTTGTCAACTTTATTCGGACACAAAGGGCGTCCGTGCTTGGCCTCCATCAGCTGCAGAATGTTCAACTTTTATTCGAATAAAAGAGAAGAAAAAAAATCGACGCGAATAACTGATGAATAATATTAAATCACGTGCTGCTGTAGTATATTTATTCAAAATGCGCCACATAAACTTTAAAAAGTCAGCAGCGTCGTAACGCAGCGGTTTTTTTTTTTTTTTCTGTTTCTTACTCTTTCATTTATGCTAATTGGGAGAATAAAATTAAAAATTGGAGAACGGTCGAAAAGGGAAAACTTTGCGTCTGATTGAGGAACACATTTTGAGGCGTCTTAATTTAGTGAGAGGTGGGGAAACGGAGGCAGGCCTATTTGCATATATGGATAGCATATCTAACAAATTGAATGAAGTCGGAGTCACCTGCAGCAGTGATTTACATTCGTCGCGTGCAAGAACGGAAGGGGCAGAACTGAATGATGTATGAATTTCCGTTTTGATATTAATGCGAATAAATGCCAACAAAATGTATGTATTGCCAGCGTCCGGTGTATGGACATAGTGTTTACAGTGGCGGTGTGTTGCATTTTATAAACTCCTCCCAGGAGACTAACGAAATTTATGACCGCGGACAGGTAGGCAGGACTTGGAGAACAACGAATTTACAAAATGCCGTTTCCTGTGATCATGTGCATGGAATTCCAAGCTGTCGCTGATCTGGTATATTTTGAATTTAGCGCCGCGTTTGCAGTTTGACGTCGGTGCGTCGCGTTTTTTGAATGAATGCCGGGTTTACAGTTTGCAGTTCGACGTTAGTGCGACGCTTTTTTTGAATGAATGCAATTACTGCTGAACTGCTAAACTTGTTGTTGATATGGCCCAGTTAATATATTTTTTTTGCTCGTGTCAGTGAGAGAGATGTACGAATGAGTTGAACTTTAAACTTTCATTGGATATTGGTATTCGCCTGCGGTTTTGCTGATTGTTGTTTAACCCCATTCGCATGCGGGCTTTCAGCGGTGTTAACAATCAGCGGGGCTTGTGCCTTGGGCATGTCATTTTTTTTGTTTACGTTCTATGAAAGTGAAATTCGCTTGTCAAATTAGTCAGAGAGGGAGTGGATTTTATTGTGAAAGATCATCAGTCGGATTTTTTTTTCTGTTAACTTGTTAATAGGTCTGTTTTTTTGAGGTTTCGATCTCAGCAAAGCAAAGTTAAGTAGGATTTTACAACAACTACGCTCTATTTGACACTTCGAGGACTCACAGTAGTTGTTGTTATTGCGTGCTAAAAAAATCTACTTCACTTTGCTTTACTGAGATCGAAGCTCAAAAAAACAAGCCTAATATCAAATCGAAAAGTAGATCACTAATCCTTCGATGTTTCTCTTTCTTTTGATACCTCATTTGTGGAGATTGGTTGACATTGAGGGCAGAAGGAAAGCCTTGCTATGATTAGAAGAAGTATAGGCCCTGTAATTGACTCTTGGGGTATACCAAAACGCCAGTCGAATGTGGCATATTTTAAAGGAAGGGACGAACTTTAATATGTCCTTCAGAAAGTCGTTGGAAAATTTATTAGACTTGGTCTTTGCATCTGCGGCACGTTTTCTACATCACCAACAGATTTGAATCTCTCACTAGAACCACACACAGAAAAAAAAAACATTTAAAATCAAAAAAAATAAACATAATTCAACATTTTTTACCTATGATTTTGCTTCTTGTCATTTTAAAAGGGTTTTCCTGTATCTCGGGCGTAAGGATAACAAAATAACAAGAAATGTATTTGAATTAAATATATCCTGATTTTAAAACAACATGGTGATTCCCGTTAAATCATTTCGATCTTCATGTTGAAACAGCATGACGAATCCTGTTGAATCAAAATGATTCTCATCTTAAAAGAGCACACGGTTCCTGTAAATCATTATGATGCACATGTTGATATATCATGAAAATCTATTTTAATAAAAACTTCAGGTTTGTTTTACAAAATTTTATTTTATTTTTCATGTAGCTTCTTTTATTAAATAATAAACTATACTATATATAGTGATTCAATTACTATAAAAAAGAATACTATACAAATATTAAGTGAGTTACAAACATTTCTTAAATACCTATAGTTTTCCATTCTTATTTGGGAAAAGATGCAAAGGTGGGCTTGTAAATTCTTGGAGTTCTTTCCATTCAATTTGCTTATTAAATTTACCAACTTAATACGATTAAAAATGATTTTCAAAATAAAGAAGTTCAATTTCACAACATAAAACATATATTTTAGCACATACTTTAGAAAAATAGCAAATCTTATACAATTTTAAGATTTCGTTATCCATGGTTATATAATTGTCTGTTTTATATAATTTTCCACAAAAATTGATTTCGTCATAAAATACAATGCTATCAAAATCTATTTTTAAGTGAGCAAGCATTTTATTAAACTCATTGTTTGGTGTTATAATATTTTTAGTGTTAATTTCAAGAGCATCCGAAATTCCATTTTTATAATCTACTAAAAATTTTGCAAACCTCAATTCTGGCTTTTGTACAAAGCGTTAATGGCACATTTACTCTAAAGTTAATATTACTACAGTCTTTTTTTGTATCTTTATGTTTCGCTTCAAATCTTAAACTGCATAAGTATTTAGGTGGGCCACATTTTTTTATGAAATTGGCATAATGCAGTAAAATATGAGCCTTAGGTTTAAGTGATCCTTAAAGCTGGTATGTTGAATATGATGTTTCCATGTTCGTCACTTTCAAAGTTTATACAAAAATCAGCGTTGTTATTGTTTCGCTCTGCCATTGTTTCGAAATATAATTTAAAACGCACTTCTTTTTCACTTTGCACTTTTAATTTGTTCGACTTTGTTCTACTCGTACCTACCGATCGATGCGACGAAATGAATAAATAAAAGTATTGGAGGAGTAATACCTACCCGCTTACAAGTATTTTACAGGAATCAATGTTATTTTAACTCCAAATAAATGTAAACACACAAACGCTTAAAATGGGAATTTGGAAAATAACGATAGAACGAAAAATAGTTTTATTGAATTTACAATGTCCAATTTCATTTTAACACGTTTCGATGTTGAATTTAAAGGAGACAGTTTTGTTTTCAACCTATGCCACTTTGGTAAGATTTGACAAAATTTGGAATTTTTTTTATTTGCTTGGTAGGATTTTTGGTAATTTAGTAATTTATATCTGGCTTAGGTAACTTTTTGAGCGGAAACGCCAAAAATACGAAGTCAATATTACATAAAAAATAAGATTACAAACATTAGTTCTTGGGCAGAATTTAAATAATAGGAGAAAACCCACCCATACCCGGTGTGGTGTATGGATCTTGGTCATTACATACGGCTGTCGTCTGGGTATGGATGATAAATTTATAGATTACACCAAACAAAAAAAATCTGGCGTCAATACTCAATACATGAAAAATGAATTCGTACAGAGGGATGATGCATACGATTTAGTGTTGATTTTACAATGGCCAATTTTATTTTAAATCAATTCAATGTTAATTACACGCCAAAAACTGTTGTTATAAAAATCAATGTTATTTCAAAATTATTGAATGTTAAATTGAAGGTGTCGAATTTTATTTTAACAAGAACTTAATTGTGACTTTAAAGCCAACGTTTTAAAATATTAATTCAAAACGAAAAACATTTGAAATTATAGTGAAATGAATGAACTAAGATGAAATCGCATTATTTAGAATCAGCAAATTTTCATATCAATTTTACATTGGTAAATTTTTCTGTGTGCACTTGCGTGCTCATTCCGCAACCTTCTGCAAGTAAAACCGCAAATTCCCTACACACCAGTCATTTGGAATTGGGAAATTGCGTTTAGCTAGCTTTATCTAATACCCTTTGGTCTGTAGTATCAGATTAGCCAAATGATTTCGTAAACTCTGATTGATTGATGGTAAATAATTTGAGCTGCATAAATGTGGTTTCAGTGGTAAGCAGTAGCCCACATTAAAGAGGAAAAAAAATACGAAAACCTCGACTATCACTTTACCAACTAAGCCCGAGAACAATGGCAAACACGCAGTAACAATAAGCAGTCTCGCAATGCCTATCTAAAGCAATACAACTTGTTACCACAATTATCTGATACCCCGAATTGATCCGCAGCTTGAAGGTTGTAATTCCCTAAATCACGATCGCGGTGAGATCATCTAATTCGCCTGACGGTGCTGGGTTCAATGGTCTATAAGTTGGCCCAGCATCGCTTAAATTCGTTCATCGGCCATAGGCTAAGGTTACTGTGCCAACATATAGTGTCCCCCCACACAAGATGCCCGGCAAGCATTCACTTTTAATTTGTTAGACATGAAAACAATTAGAGAGAACCATCTGCGCGTTCCGTCGTCGTGCGCCACAAGAAGGTCAACGTCACCCCGGTTAATTAAGTAGTATCTTTGGATCTGCGCCTTCAATTGCTATAGGCTGAAGGTTTATAATATGCTCAGATCAATCTTTGTGCGAGTAATTGGATTTGGTTTGTGGTTTGTACACCAGAACAGGCTTTAAGCGGGCCAAACATTTTACAGCACCAATCACATACAGAGCAGGTATATCTGAAAGACTGACAAATCCAATCGTCGTCGTGTGATTTTGATTAATTGCTGGCATTGCAATGCAATATAACAGGAAACGCCTAGGTCGTGCTGGGACGTGGTGCAAAGAAAGCGTGAGAGGTATGTGGGTTTGTCAAGGCCGCGTACGCGTTGATCCCATTTTGTGCACCGCTTGCATATAAAGTATCGGCGAGGGGGAAAATCAATGAAATTGTACCCAAAGTGTTTCTGTTTCGCAAAAATTACCCTAAAAGGTTTCCTTCGCAGCCAAGGAAGGCATTAATTACCTATTCGAGAGGTATCGATTTGTTTTCGAAACACGATACCGGTGTAGTCCGGATTTATTTAATTGGATTTTAAAGGTGAGACGGGGTTCGTTTTTCTATCGAATTTGACGATTTTCGGACATAGTCTAGATGTCATTGGATGGATTTGTCTTTAGTGTCCTTTTTGCCTAATGCAGTGGTTTTAATTCTCAAGAGTTGCGGGCAATACTTGGTTAGCAAGGGAGATATCTAATTATTGTTCCGTTGCCAGGCGCCGAGCATTCTAAGACTTTCTGTAGTTAAGTGTTCCAACTATCAGCCGACAACAAAAAGTTTGCAGCTCTTCTTTAAAATAATTCTCGTGGTCAGTACAAGCCGATCAATTTGAGCGCCATCTAAGGGCAGACATTCGAAGGAAACTTGAGCAAAGTTTCAAACCACTGCTCCGCTACTTGACCGTCACGAGAGTAGTCACAAACATTTTCTGAAATACTTACCCATAACCAAGGTACTGCTCAAATTATGCACTTTAAAAGATTAATTTATCAATTTATTTATTTTCATTTTTACCCACTATGACATTGAGACATGACATTCTCTGCGCTACCCGAACAATGTGCTGCAATTAATTACAGTTTTTGTATCGACTGATGATGATGATGGACGGCTATAACCGAAAGCTTTGTATGACCAAATCACTTCTTAAACATGAGCTAAGAGCACATTTATTTATTTTCCTTGACAGTGTTGTTTTTTTATTTTATTTTCTTAAAAGAAGCAATTACTCGCCGATGGGCGATCATTAAATATTGTTGCCTCATAGTCAAGCATTAACATAGTTGCAATAGCATTTCGGAAGGACAAATTATGGCGTCAACAAAAAAAACATCGCATAAATATTTGTCTACCCAAAAAAAATGCCAACCCGCATTATTTGGCCTAAATAAACGACGAGGTGGAACCCCGACAAAGTGTAGACGTACAGCATGACTTTGACGTTATGCAAATGGCCGCAAAACAATCAAAATAGATAAATTGTGATCAAGTGTTGCATGTGCCGTTGTCGCACAAAGCTGTTCGAGTGTTCGTGCCGTGCACAGATAATGGGCAACATGGAGTTTTGTGTAATAACTATTTGTTGAGTGTCAGTAAAAGTGCTTAAATTTAGATAAAGGGTATAATGGAGTCACATACAATTCGAAATGTCGTACTGGTATCAAGGATATCTAAATGGGACTTTGCCCAAAGGTACGAGTATGTAAATATATGAACCGCAAGGCGGACCTAAGATCCGGTAGAGAATGTGGGTATTGCGAAAACAATCGTAACGAAAAGTCAAACTTCTTACAGTCAAATCCTGATCCGTTCTCTTTTAGAGGAGAAAACTTTACCGGGTACTTTCTATTTTACTGATATTTTAGAGATCTTGTTAACACCGACGTTAGAAGTTCACTTTGCTTCATTAGAAGATCCAGTTTGGGAATCAAATGGGATTTTTTATACAGAGGGCATCACAATGGACCTGGTCTTAGTGTGCTGGGCTTTAGCTGGCAGCCGATTCAACCTAACCTATAAACTTAAGTCAAATCAGTGTTGGTAAATAGGAGCGTAACGAAAAGTGAAACGCGATTATAGCTGAAGTAAGCCCAGAAAGACCTCGATGTTTCGGCGCAAAACTTATATAGAGGACCATCGGCCTAGCTTTGGTGTGAGTTCTAGGTTCAAGCTTGCATATTGACAGAAGAGGAGCGTAACGAAAAGAGAAACGCGATTATAGCTCGGGTAAGCCTGGAAAGACAACGATGCTTGGGAGCAAAACATATATAGAGGACCCTCGGCTTAGGTTTCGTGTGAGTTCTGGGTTGTAGCTGGCACATTGGCAGAAGAGGAGCGTAACGAAAAGTGAAACGCGATTATTGCTGAAGAAAGCCCAGAAAGACCACGATGTTTCGGCGCAAAACTTATATAGAGGACCCTCGACCTAGCTTTGGTGTGAGTTCTAGGTTCAAGCTTGCATATTGGCAGAAGAGGAGCGTAACGAAAAGTGAAACGCGATTATAGCTCGGGTAAGCCTGGAAAGACAACGATGCTTGGGAGCAAAACATATATAGAGGACCCTCGGCTTAGGTTTCGTGTGAGTTCTGGGCTGTAGCTGGCACATTGGCAGAAGGGGAGAGTAACGAAAAGTGAAACGCTATTATAGCTGAACTAAGCCCAGAAAGACCACGATGTTTCGGCGCAAAACTTATATAGAGGACCCTCGATCTAGCTTTGGTGTGAATTCTAGGTTCTAGCTGGCATATTGGCAGAAGAGGAGAGTAACGAAAAGTGAAACGCGATTATAGCTCGGGTAAGCCTGGAAAGACAACGATGCTTGGGAGCAAAACATATATAGAGGACCCTCGGCTTAGGTTTCGTGTGAGTTCTGGGTTGTAGCTGGCACATTGGCAGAAGAGGAGCGTAACGAAAAGTGAAACGCGATTATTGCTGAAGAAAGCCCAGAAAGACCACGATGTTTCGGCGCAAAACTTATATAGAGGACCCTCGACCTAGCTTTGGTGTGAGTTCTAGGTTCTAGCTTGCATATTGGCAGAAGAGGAGCGTAACGAAAAGTGAAACGCGATTATAGCTCGGGTAAGCCTGGAAAGACAACGATGCTTGGGAGCAAAACATATATAGAGGACCCTCGGCTTAGGTTTCGTGTGAGCTCTGGGCTGTAGCTGGCACATTGGCAGAAGAGGAGCGTAACGAAAAGAGAAACGCGATTATAGCTCGAGTAAGCCTGGAAAGACAACGATGCTTGGGCGCAAAACGTATATAGAGGACCCTCGGCTTAGGTTTCGTGTGAGTTCTGGGTTGTAGCTGGCACATTGGCAGAAGAGGAGCGTAACGAAAAGTGAAACGCGATTATTGCTGAAGAAAGCCCAGAAAGACCACGATGTTTCGGCGCAAAACTTATATAGAGGACCCTCGATCTAACTTTGGTGTGAATTCTAGGTTCTAGCTTGCACATTGGCAGAAGAGGAGAGTAACGAAAAGTGAAACGCGATTATAAGCCTAGAAAGACAACGATGTTTGGGCGCAGAACGTATATATAAGACCTTGGGCCTAGTTTCTGTGTAAGTTTTATAGGTTGGCAGTCTTGGACCTTGAAATCTTATGCCGTATTCGGCTGAATTGTGAAGCTTTCTCTGGTCTTTTATAGGCTCAGTTTTTTGTCAGTCGTTCGCTGTTTTTGTATTTCTCTGTGCGTTGAACATGGAATTCCTGTTCTGGGCTGCTGATCCGACTCTACTTTTCTGTTACTTTTCAAACTCTAAGTGTGTGGGTGACTGTTTACCACCGTTTCGTTTGTAGATATAAACCTTAACCCAACACTGCCCAGCTAGCTTATAAATAGTTTCCGAACTCACTTGAATCTGCGAACGAAATTTTCAAGGCCATGACGAAAGTATACTTTTGTTGTGGCCCCATTTTATAGTACCACCAGAAATGTTATTTAAACGACTCACCTCCGTATTGAAAAAGAAAAACCTTCAAGCGGCGAACGAAAAAAACTCACCAAGATACCAGCGAATTCGTCTCAAGTGAAATTTTGCATTAGGTAGCCTCGACTTGTTGGCTTTTAAATTTAAATAAACAATAAACGACGACAAACAAAAGAGCGAACCGCGATAAGATTAACAACAAAAATTTTTACAATCTAATGAGTTGCCATTCAAATCAGAAAGCAAAGCAAATATCTTCGTAGTTGACACACACTTGTACTTTTGTTTTTGTTGCGATTTTTGCTCTGTTCTTTTTTTTTTTTTTTTTTTTCAATTTAACTTTTAATTAATTGATGTGTATCTGAATGTGTTTACAAAAAATATTGACGCCATGTTCTTGAAAAACACTCAGTGACGATACCATCAGTCTCATTATAGACATAGTGATTGTTAGCGGTTTTTGGTATTTTTTTTTCTGTTTGTCGAACTACAACAGCACTTTGCAAGAGAGCGGGTGCTCGTACTTATTGTGTGTGTGTGTCCATGAGTGCCTGTGAGTGGGAGTGCAAAAGTGAATATCCCCGCGGATACGCAGGTAGCAAAGTTAATTAAATTGTTAAACATTTTGCACGCACATCAGTCCCGGTCGTCTGTACGGGTTCGTATATTTTAATTGGAAAAATAAATCTTATCAGCTTTGGTGTAAATTACCTACCAGTGAAGTTCGCGGTTAGGTGGGTGTAGCAATTATGCAGGTAACACATGGGCACATGGGTGTGGGTAGAATATTGGCTAATTGGGGAAGTTTGGTCATAAGTTGAGTTTGGCGTAAAAAATACTTCTCGCTATTTCCACCGAATGAGCTTTAATCGGAGTAATCACAATATGAGGACCGGAATCAAGCACTTTGGCAGGTTTCCTGTTGTATTATTCTTAATCAGTTTGATTTACAACTTGGAATGACGTGACTACGTGTAGTACCTGATAAATGTCGAGTGATTTGTCGGTCTTTTGGCTAGCCATTCGACTGGCTGAATGTGTGTTTCAGAGGTCAAATATGGCTTTGCCTAGTAACACAGAAGAAAACTCTTAGAACCTTGTTATCTCAATCCTGCTTTGTGACGAAAAAGTACAGGCGTTAGCGGAGGCGGATGTAGACGGTCTTGGTAGTTTTGATTGTCAAATTCTTCGATTCAATTCTGTTTACTCTGCTGAGCTTTAGCGGAATATATTTGCTAACGATCTTTAGGAGCTGTTCAGCGACATCTGTGGTCAAAAGAGTGTTGATCTGTCGGCTAAATCATGTAGAGTAAGTTGACACTAGCTTACTGATTCAATGTTGGTGTGGGTGTTTGCCTAAAAACTGCTTAACCGGTTAACCTGCAATCTAACACTTTATCAGATGTTTTTAGAGAATGGTATGAATCAAATCAAATAGATGGCGCTGTCGTTTCTACAGTATAGCGATGCTTGCCGTTGCTCACTATGAAGTTTTTTGTTTAATAAAAATACCAAGTTCACTAAACAAAATATAATTTATTTACATCACTTATACTCCATAAAACTCGCGTACTGTTCCTTTCTACACTTCCTGTCCTGGTATTTATAGCTGCCCGTCTGTATGGTGATTGACGCAGGTAGCTAACCTTTCTTAATTACCAAACAATGCTGCCAAATTCCAAGTAGGTACCTTAAAGAGTTTTAGCATTGCCTACATTACCCTTCTGACGTTAGTGGCGCCCACTCCTTAGCTGCGGAATTTAGGAGTATTACACAATGGCTTGTAATCGCCACAACAGTATTATTTATTAGTCTGTGGGTTATAGAGTGTTAAATCCGTGTTTCGTAGTTTGTACAATTCTTTATATGAATTCTACAATTTTCTGTTTTGTTGCCTATGAGTTGCTTTTCATTGTCGTTTGAAATCTAACAATTGTGGTCTGAAATATCCCATGGAAAATCAGCCGAACTGCAGTTTTGTAGAGTTCAAATAAAATAAGTTTTGCTTCATTTTCATTAGTGCTGTCACTCTATCTGTTTAGTTAATATTTCTATTTTATTTTGTAGTTTTGTAGTCTTTGATATGTTGCTCTATGTAGTATTTAACTGAAATCTAAAGAAACTAATCTAGAATTTAGTACGTAGTTACTAAGGCAGTCTTGAGCTTTATGTTTAGTTTGGAATACTTGAATTAACATTTTGCTTTGTAGATTGTATAGTCTGTTATATGTAGCCCGAATTTTGTAGAAAACAGTTGAGGCAGTGGTTCGTAGGAGCCTCAAGTTTGTGTATTTTGTTTTTAAATTCCCTGTCCAATGGCTGAGGCAGACACTGCCACCTAAAAGATCTATTTTTTAATATCGCTAGTGGACTTATTTTTTATTCTGAAGAATGTAGTACGCAATACAGTCAGCAGGTGTAGCGGACAGTTTCTCATGGTGTGTTCCGAAGTTTTGAGTTTTAGTTTTGTAGTCCGTGATTCGTTCTTCATTGTATAGCCGTTGTCCAAAATCGGTTGAGTCTAATCTACGTCAGTATTCAGCGGTTGTGGTCTGTAGTTTGTAGTAAATGTGTTGTCTTTTGTGGTTTGTAGTCTTTCTTATACAATTTGTAGTGAGCTGTTTGTCGCATGATTTCTATACTTCTCAGCATTTGTATTCTGAAGTATGGTCCATTCAGTCTTATGTATTTTGTCGTTCGAGTTTGTAGTTCATTGTTGTACTACATAAATAGTAGCTAAACCTCTCCGTTCTCTAAATGGCCCTGCAATTTTTTGTGGCCTTTAGATTGTAGCGAGCTCAATTTATGCTAAGATCTCAGTTTCCAACTTTTTTTTTGCAGTTTCTAAGTCGAGTTTTGTAGCCAGCTTCATTTCGTCTCCCATTTGTAGTCAATGGAATGTAATTTTTATGCAACTTTGCTAGAAGCTTCATGTGATATTAAAAGTAGTATTACGAATGAGAATTGCTCTATACCTCATAGGAGCGGAGCATTAAAGGTTTAAATGGTTTAAAGGGGTTTAAAATCCGTCATTAAAAGGTGATTATTGGTGGCGACAAAAATTAGACCTAACTTCTCTTGTTTCCATACTTGCGTGACCTTGCAAACATCAATTTTCAACAAGCAGTACGGGACAATATCATAATATCTCGAATTGACTTGAAATTGCCCTAATTGCTTAGAAGAATATCTCACTTTATGAAATATGTCCATCGTGCGCATGTGCAAATCCATTTTTAGTAGAAAGCAAAAATGTGTCGCACGTAAATTGGCCATTTATAAGGTGGGTTTTTATTTTTGTGATACAAAACTTTAAAGCTAAATAAAATATACACAAATCATGTTATAAACCATCAAATTCACTCTTTTAGAAAGACAGTTGTATGCCATTGCTGCCTATGTATGATTTAGCATTTTGGACGTACAGGGTCGCTACCGAAATAAATTGCGAGATGGAACTGTTCGACTTGTTTTTCGAACAGCTGTATTTTTGTATCGTGAAATATAAATACCCACGCTGATGCAGCAAACAAGTCTACTCATGAGGTCTGTTCCTTTTCTTTTAAATCTTACGAATTTTTACTAATTCTTACGATTTTTACTCAATGCCGTTCCTTAACTCGAAAATTTCGTTAAAGAGAGCGTCATCGAGAGAGCAAGAAATTACCCCTCCACTGAGAATCTTACGAATTTTTACTCAACAAATTTCTTGGTGTAAGAATTGAAAAAGCTGTCAAATAGGACAGCTGATTCGAAATTCGCTGTGCTATTTGACATTTGTTTTGATTTCTTGTGTATTAAAATGGAATCAACAGGCGGAAAAATAAAATTGAATGTTCTCCTTAGATTCTTTTGGTGGCGACGAAATTCTTCCTCGCCGTAAGCCGCTTTTTCCTCTTCTCGAATGCTTGTAGTTCAATCAGTACAAGGTCTTCCATATACTTAGGATTCATGAATTCCATTAATTCCGAATCACTTTCATCGCTAGGTAGATAAATCAATGAATGTTGTTCGTAAATTAGCAAATTCTTCGAGTTTATCAGATATTTAACGACTTTTCGTACCAATTTTTTGAATTTTTGAATTACATATCTGTCGTTTTTCATAGATTACTACAAAAGCGTTCCCTAACTTTTTCGTAAGTGTCTCTCTCTGTGAGAGAAATTATCCCCAACACTGCCATTTTGACAGTCTTTTCCATTCTTACTACAAAAGTAAAGGAACAGACCTACGGTGAAATGAACGGCAGACCAAGAAGAGCACAAATCCGTTGTCAGCTGTCAAAATGAGGAGGCCAAAAAGTGTTGCCAATTCGAAAAAAGAAACCACTAAAAATTAAATCGTTTTGACATATCCGTTTTTTTGACAAAAACTGCTAAAAAAATATATCGTCCAGAAACGAAGTTCATTACAAATCGTGCTTTACTGCCAGATCCCAGTTTTTGGGCCTCCTCATGTCATTTCTGATTAAAACCTCGAGACCCAACCTCGACGTGTCAAAGTTCCATTGGACTATTTCGAAAATTCGAACCCCATAACTACCGACTGCGAAATCCACTACTCTCCATAACCATGTAGTAACACATTCGATCTTACCCAACTCTCGCTGGCGCATCTAACGCACGTATTCCACACCAGCGGCGATTTATCACTCCGTGCGCCATCAAACGTTGTGCGTTGTTGCAAAATGTCAACCAAAATCAACCCTCTCGATCTGGGTCAATACAGTATCAATGCACTGGCATCAAATGTTTACAGTTAAAGACGCCATTTGCCCCCTCCCCCCTACGACAAACAAATAATTTCCTTGTTGCTGTGATCATCTGGCGATTTCGTATTCAATCAGCGTGCATAACCTCGATTCGATTTCGTCCGAAACCAAATGTAATTTAATTCATTTTGGTGCGTGCTTCTGGTCAAATGACAGTAAATCTATCCGTCAGACGGTTTTACGTTCTTTTTTATGTTGCTTCGAACCCGATTTCAGTACATTTATCACTCCCAAAGCGGGTCGATGGCGAAACCGTCTCATTGTGATTATTTCCCTCGACTCTATTTGTCGGAAGAGCCTAAAAAGTGCCATCAGTTTCTCTAGAGCTATTTTTTCGGTTATACGATCAAGGGACCGCGACTCCGCGGCATTTACAAAAAGAAAAAGATACTCCTACCTGACGATTATGATGACATGTCGTCGGTGGTGCTCCTTCTGTTTGTTTCTCGTCCAGAGCGAGATGTATAGATAATCAGTTATCAGTGTGACAATGACACAGAAATCTGATCGAACGGTACTTTTTCTGAGCTTGCACGCAGACCTCTCTCCACAGTGTCAGAGGTAGGCAATAATGCTTGTAATTAACACCAACCCGATGACAATCAGATTTTCTCCCCTCCCCCTCTCAGTACTCGTATATGGCGTGTTGGCAGAACGATGATGAGAGGCAGTCGTTGTCTTGAATGTTGTATCTAAGTAAGATAAACTAGAAAAGAACATTCTCATTCCGGGCACGGTAGTTGCGTGTGTTTTGGTTGGGGCTTTCGTTGATTCTCGAGCCCCAGAAAACGGTGTTAGCCAAACATGGATATAAAGTGATAAGTCTGTTGCATGCGGTGCTTATTAGTATGCAGTACTTGAGGATGGGATTGCGCTGAACAATGCAGCCAACTCATTCCCATGGACTGGAATGGAATTCTTGTTATTTTTTTTTTGCCTCTGATTTCTAACTATTGCGGTTAGTAGATGAAATTTCGGTTTCACAACGTGCACACAATGGTTTTATGGGGGGTTTTTTTTTCTTTTTTTGGGTAATTTCAACATTGGTATTGGTATAACCACAGAGATACCGGAATTTTGGGGTTCTCGAGTGAATATTTGAGCTTTAATTACGGCAATTTGTGCGGTTAAGTGGGTCATTTAAGACAGTGGAGGTTTGACTGAATGCTTAATTTGTCAGAAGCAGTAGCTTCTGTCGGTTGTGTCACTAAATATGTTTTATGGTAATTAAATAGTTGGCGCAACAGGTGTCTAGGCCTAACTTCTCACAAACATTCGATTGTGTGAGTTTTTCATTTTTGAGACGAATGGAAGGGATCTTCAATTTTATGCCGGGTCCAAACGGCTAATTGAGAAGCTCCTTCATGACAGTTATACTCTCGGATATTTGTTAGACGTCCGCGAGACGTCCTACATGCGATGGATATATCTCCCCCTTACTCTCAAAAATTTACCACGACGTCGACTCGATGTCTGAAATGTCTTTTGGAGGGTATTTTTTGAGCCTGAAGGTATACAGAACATTATTGACCTTTGGGTAGATAATTTTGTGGCTCAGTTTTGTCTATCCGGTGATGTTGAAGGTTGTTATATTTCAACAAGACTTATTGGTTGTTTTTAACAGAGAGTTTGTTAGATTTAAACAAACATTGAATGGGTTAAAAAATTGATAAGAAGAACGGTTATTAATAACCAATCGGTGTGTTAAACCTTCAAATTGGCTATGTTGTTTTCAACTAATTTACTTATTAGATTTTAACAAAAACTGTTTGGTTGATATTAATCTACTAACTTGGTTGATAAAAACTTATTAAGAGTGATATATTTAACCTTCTTAACTCGGTAATTTTTAACAACAAATACTCGTTTATTTTCTACAGAGACTAAGGGCCGGTTTGTTCAATCTTGGTTATCTTTAATCATCGGTTATTCCAGCTGGTAATCATCGAATGTGTTTCTTCAGCAAAATATTAACCAGAGAATCTACGGTTTGGTTAGTTAACCCAAGAAATCGATAACCAGCCAATTTTACGCGGTTAACGAGATTTAACCAATGATTTTCTAGAATTTCGTTTATTGAAGATTTTTTGAGGACTTTGTTCGTTTGTTCGTTCTGACGTATCTGCTAAACAAAAACAAGAATAAATAAACTTATAACGCAAGATGGAGCAAGGGCCCTGACCAATGAATTCTGTTCGGTTAAATTAACGTTTTTAACTGACAGATGTATACAATAAATTGCATGCTTCTATTCTATTGAAGGTGAGGGGACAGACTGGTTCCCAACTTCAGCCAGATGAATTAAGATTACTTTCAATTTCAACAGTTTTGTACTTTGACAGTTCTCATAAATTGAGGAAATATTGAGAGAATGAGAAAATTATTGCGACGGTCGTTGAATAAATTGAGATGAGGCCCAATAATGAGTTAACAATTTTTATTGGTTCTTGTTCTGATTCAGTTTTGTTCTCAATTACTAGCTTATTGTCTCACAAGATTTTATTCCTCTGTTTTCAAAAAATTCCTGTATCATTTGATTTTGACTTAACAGTGTCAACAACAGATTTATTTACCCAACAGTGAAAATATATTCATTAAAAAATTACCTAGACAAAAACACACGGAGCCAGAAATACAAACAATTTAACCATAGATTCAGCTAATCACTGAATTGGCAAATGAGCTGAGAAAAAAGATTTTTGTTAAGTTGACACTTTTAAGATTGTTTTAAGTATTCTGTCAACAGTAATCAAGAATGCTGTCTTACCTGGGTTCCTTGTTCGAATAACTGACTGGTGAATAAACTTTGTCGCCAAAAATGCTTAGCACTCCTTTCCCCATCAGCACCTAGGCAGTCAGTCTTGTAGACAGCACATTGGGCCCTCAAATTTGTCTAGGTTTTGGTTTTAGCCGTGTGAATGGAAGATGTAGGTTTTTATTTCACAAAAAGCTTAGCTAAAGTAGACGATAGTTAGGTAAGAATATAGTTCCGAATTAAGGAAGAAGACAATCCTTTTTGCGGACCCTCTTCGTAGCTTCTGCATCTGCATCTTTGGTAAGAAGATCCTCATTATTTCGGCGTGTTTCAAGCTTCTTATCATTTGCATATGGGAAAGATCCTATTTTTAAGGATCTTTTTGCTTATTCAGACAGTCATTCTGCTCAAAAATAAATGCAGATTAGAAATGAGGCTGCAGGCCAAGTGTGCTGACATTCACCTTGACGATATACACCCAGGTGTAGATCCCAGTTTTCGCCTTTAAATATCTCAGTTATTTTTTTAACAATTCTAAAATCGTTTTTTCTCAGTGACTAAATTGATCTGTACTCTCGGAAAGAGATAGTAAGAACATTTTTTGATATCTTATTTTGCGAAAATTGCGAAATTTTTAGTATATTTCGACCACATTGACTGTATACACCTGGGTATAGATTTACATTTATCCGAAGATGAATGTGGAATTCGTCTTCAAAGATTGTTTAATCCAAGGATAATATTGACAATATGCACGCACAAGTAGAAGCTTGTGTTTGTTTCTATTGGAATCACTTGTTTCTGTAGTAAATAATGCTAAATGTTATAAAACAATAAATAATATATATATAATAATAATCGTATTTTTATTTTATGAATTTGTATTTATTTACATTATAATTAAATGGAAAATGCTATTAGTAAGGAATTAGGTAGGTACTCAAATACTAATATGTTGCAAAACACAAAACAAAAATATCATTTTGTATGAAAATCTTCACATTTTGTTTGCGGAAGACTGGTGAACTTGGGAATTTGTTTTTTTTGCACTGTACGCAAACTTTCCTAGAGTGGCGCTTCCTTTTCTCCTCACAAACAAAGTTGTCCTTTTTGCGTTGGGCGACCAGATCCATCCCGATACGTCAGATCATCTGGTATGAAGGGTTCTTGTAGCTCTTGACCTGGAACACCCAAAATACATTCTATTGCAATTCTAGTAGAAAAATTACCCATAACTCTTGAAACCAGAGCTCTTTTCTTTATCACTGGAATGCAAAGATCTTCACCCAACTCTTGCATGAACTTACTTACTTTTTACTTAATAAAATCTAAAACTAATAAATAAATAACTAATGAAATGGAAAACAAATATTGGAAATACGATGAAATTCTCGATGAATATTCGATGAATAACTGATGGCTGGTTCACAACGTTTTAATCGATTTTTTTTTATTGTCACCCGCTATTGTAGGTGAATTTCAACTACAAATCAACAGTATACAAAAATTAAATATTGCAAAACTTAGTAGATAGGCGCTAGATTCAAAAAAGATATATTTTGTATGTGCATTACAAGGCTTACACATTTTTCAAATAGTTCAATTAATGAAAGATAATCTCTACACCGGGGTGTTCGCCATCAGGATAAGTAGTTTTTATTTAGCGACAAAGTGAAGGTTAACGCCATTTATGAACGTGCAGCACAACTAGTCTAAAAATCTGGTATATCTAGTACGTTTATCATACTCGTTCATACACTCAGAGAAAAACAGCATCGTAAATTTGAATAGAATCGCACTAATATCTACGTAGCTCCATTTTTGATAAAACGTATTGGAATTTAATTAGAATCACTTTGATTTAAGTAGAAAAATGAGTAAAGCGGTCACATTAATGCGGAAGTTATTTGAATCAATACTTAAAAAATGTATAAAATCAAATGAGCTAAAAACAGCCTTACTTTAAATACGAAACCATTTTAATAAAAAGCTGCTATTTTTGATTTATGTTTCAAGGTGAATCATTTAAAATCGAACGAACAATCTTGCTAATTCAAATCATGAAAACACTAAATACTCTTTTAAATCAAAGTGGAAAGCGTTTTCAATTCAACTCATGAGATCATTTTGAATTAAGGTAGACACTTCATTTGCCATCAAAGTTAAAACAGCTGAAATCAAGGTATTCAATATAAACTGTGGTTTTAGTTGAAATAATGCTGATAACTGTTTACTTTAAACATTAAGCTCGTTTTAAGTAACGTTGGAATATAATGAAAAGTTAATGAAAAACATTTTTAACTTTATTTCAAAGTTGACTTGAATTAAAATTAAAGTTTAAAGATGAGCTGCTTTATTTAAAGTGACATGAATTTGATTTGACGATTTTCGACATTAAAGCCAAATCGTATTGATTTTACTTAGATTTAAAGTTGTTTTCAATGATTTTCTGTGCTTTTTTCTCTCTGAGTGATAGCTGGCAAACCCCAACCAACTTCAATTGGTAGAACCGGGGAGTTACCGGCATCTCCGTTTTTCTTCTTTCTTTTTTTACCGACCATTGTGGCGACATTTTTCTCTTGTCCCAATAAAAGTGAAAAGTCAATTAAAACGAACTGAGTTACCGTCTTTAATTTGTGTGACTTTTTGCTCTTAATTTGGTCATTTTGGTCCCGCAGTCTAATTTTACAATCTTTTCTACGCTGATCGTTTGATCCTTTACAGATTATTCAGTCATTTGCCTGCGGTTATTCGAATCCATAATTAAGTTATGTTCATAATACCTTCATCAAATTTTGCTTCTCATGGACATATTTCTGAATGAAGAGAGTCCTTTAGTAGAGCAGCCTCATACGTACCCATTCTGGTAACTCTGATAGATTTCTTCCAGCATCAGTGAGCACCGTCTGATTGCAGTTCCAACTTAGGGTCTTCGTTATCTTTTCAAACGACCTTACTGTGGGGCCATTTTATTGCTGAAGTGACACAGCGTTACGTTTATTGTGCCTTCAACTTCTGTGCCGATGACGGCTGCAATTTCAAGGCAACTCAGTTTGTCTTCAACTGTAAACAGATTCCACGTATAACTTCACCCATTGCAGTCGTGAAAACATTTCTTTTTTTTCCAGAAAACTACGAAATGTCTCCGCTGCTGGGTGACCCACTTTTCATCCTCCAAAAAAGCGCAGCTGCATTTAACAATACAAAAAGCCTACCCCTGGTCGACGACCTTCATTTGGTATTTATACCTAGTCCATTTCATGAACTTCATTCAAATGAATTTCTGTTGAAATCAGCTCAACTTCAACGGAACCAGCATCTAGAATGTAGAAACCTTAAAAATCCGACACGTTCTCCAAACTAGAAACGAACTTAATACCAAGTAGCATTTATACGTGGAACATAAGTATATATTTCCCCACGTACTTTAGGTGATCGTGTCGCGTCCACAAACAGCCACAAAAAGTGTCTAATGGCCGTACGAAAATATCGAAGAGAAGAAAAACAAAGTGAAAACCATTAGAGGGAAAACCTCATCTATACCCGGTGGTGCTGAAGATACGATCGTGGAGAGAGACCCGCATCCAACTTGTTTTTCTGCTGACTTTAGTATTTCTTTTTTTTTTTGTGGTTTAAACAGAAAATGTATCTTTGTTTGTTTCGTGTGCCGTTCTACCTTCATCGTCAGCACGAAAAGTTTGGTTTTATTTTACAAATTTTCCCGCTTGGTGTGTGTTTTCTTTTTGATATTTTTTATACGAAAATAGTTGGCTGGGTAACGTTCACATTGGTATAGAACAAAGTCAGTGAGTATCAGCAAACAAAACGAGGAAGACTTACATTGTTTCGGTTTTGTTTTTGCTGCCACACAATACTTGAAACATCTGGCAGAGAATATGGGCGTCTTGTCGATGTCGTGTGGAGTTACTCGAAAGCTATACGAGTACGGTGTCATTAGAAACTTTGGAATAGTCTAGTTTTGCTTTCACAGAAATCGGTCTAATGAATGGAATTGTGTGTTTTTTTTTGTAACTCGATTGATGGTCGTATATCATATTCAAGTTCAGTTGCGTTTTTATGCGGGTTACGAATTGATTTTCGTAGAAGATCTACTTTGGGTAAGGAGTTGGTTGGAGTACTTATTCTTTTGGTCAATGTCATTCAAACTAGAGGTAGGGTGATCGAGTTTTATTTGTATTTGAATTAGGCATAGCTGGCAATTATCGAGAGATATTTGAGGATTTGAAGGCATTTGAGAAGTCGTGAGAACAAATTCGAAGGCAAATAGAGTCAGGTGGGGGGTTTTGTTAAACAGTTATAACTAATTGTGGCCCCCAAAGGGGAGTTGGTCAATAAGACAATAAGAAACGACCTCAACGAAGGGTGTTGACTTTTTTTTCGCTGCGAACTATAAAAAACTAAGCTAACCTTCATCTCCTTCCTAAAAAGAGCAGAGGACCGGACTTGAAGACCGCTTTCACTCGAGAATTGGTTTCGGAGCAAGTGCTGTAAGGGGTTTTTGTGTAGACGGGTTTTCGGGATAAGCAAAATCGATTTGTCATAGCAAGGCATTTGAAAAAAATCCAAAGGTCTTACAGCGTAGACCTCTCGAGGTCTTGTAAAGCGAATTTGATTGTTAAAGTTATCCAATCACAAGAATATTTTGAATTCAGGCGGAAGCATTCTTCATTATTCACTAACTACTTCGATTTCATCAGCATTGATCCTTATTGTGAAAGAAAACACATCAAAAACTCCATCAATAGAAATCGAAAAAGTGTATAGGACCAAAGATGCAACCTTATGGTACACACAGTGGCGGCTCCAGCCAAACTAGCGCCCTGTGCAAGATTTACAGAAAGCGCCCTTTTTTCATGTTTGCACACATGCATAAGTCTTTTCCGGTGCATGGAAACAACTCCACGGGCAATAACTTCACATGGGAAACAACTTCACATCGAGTGGGAGATAATTTCACTTATTTTATGTGAAATTATTACCCATTGAAAGTGAGCAATAACTTCACTTTTTTGTGGGAAATAATTTCTCTTTTTTTCTCTTTTCCCTAATTTTATGTAGGGGTAGGGAGTAGGTGCAAGGGTGGGTGTATGCCAAGTTGTTATTCATAATTTCAGCTTAATTATACTAAAATCCTTATAAATAATTCGATTTGGTTTCTGTTTTCCAGTTAGAATCGAAAAATTCTCAAATCGTTGGTGGGAAATAATTTCACAAAATTTGTGGTGAAGTAATTGCCCATTTTTAGGGGGTAATAACTTCACATAAAACAAGTGAAATTATTTCCCTCTCAAGGTGAAGTTATTTCCCTGCACCGTCTTTTCCACATAACTCTGGAGGTAGACTTTCAATCAGTTTTTTTTTTAATGCGGTATTTTTTGTTTTGAGATCTTTGAACTAGATTCTCTTGTAACAAGTAAGTGGATGTGCAAAGAATATACCTACATGAACAGGCTGCAACATTTTGAGTTTATGTAGTTAAGAAGTAAACTTGCATAGGTCTAGTGCGATATTTTATTTTGCGATATTTTGAGTTAGATTCTCCTTGAAGTTGCAACATTGCAAGTGATGGATGTTGTTATTTTGGGCTTATTTGAACAAGCTTTTTGTTTAAAATGCAAACGGCAGTATTTGCTAAAGGTAAAATAATTTTTTCTTTCCAAGAAATGCGCCCCCAGAACTTGGCGCCCTGTGCATTTGCACATCTTACACATATGGTTGGTCCGGCCCTGGGTACACCAGTCGTTTCAAAGTATCTATGCATCGATCCGTCCCGACTGTAGATGTTGCCAGTGCATGAATAGAGATGGCGAGAGATTTATAAGAGACTTTAATTGGTCTCCAGTTAACGCGATCTTGGGCTAACTGCACCACCTATTTCAATTGCAAAGCTTAAAAACGTTTATGTGCAGAAAGTGAGGCGTTCTCTGCGTAAGCCATCAATTTCCCTTTCAGACCTGCAGACATAGATCAAATAAAGCTGACCCCGTTGTTCAGCAAAATCCTGACTTGAAACTTCACAACTTCTCATATACCTCTATACCTATACCCACCACGGTCAGCAATAAATTCTGCACCAATTTGCAAGGTCCAAATGTATCAATGCAGCTTTTCCATATGCACAAAAAATAAAGTCTCTTCTGACCACTCTGCGCCGATTCGATTCGTCGTAACCCGTAGGCTATTTATAACTCACAAATGCCATTCAACTGACAGTCATTGACCACTTTCCGGGCGAATTTCACTTCAACAATCTAAAATTAGCCCACAAGATTCACTCGCCAGTATTGAACTAAAAATATCCATAAATCCACAGAAACCGGCTTAGGAATTGCATCTTCGAACTGCAAAGAGCACATTACCATCTCTCCGTTTGACATGTACGATGACGATGTTGATGCTGTGCGAAAGAAGAGATACGAAAGCGCAGCAGCGCAACTCTAGCTGACTGACCTCTTCTTTTTGTTTTATAAATATTTTTGAAAATCGAACGATAAAGTGTTTCTTCCGCAACCAGGCACTCCAAACAGACCAAGAGCAGCACATAATCTTGTAAAGTGTCATTCCGGGTGATAAAGTTTCGCTTTCAGTTCGATGATCGGCAGCGAGTAGCCGAAAACATTCGCGGTTTGGCTGTTGGGTAATATGCTGGTGCCGTCTGTCTGTCGGCTGGCAGGGTTTTCCCCACAAAACCATATCAATTCGAGCTCAAGATTAATGCATCTGCGCCGCTGAGAGGTGAAAAATGAAAACTGAAAACACAGCTCTGTCTGGAGATGACCTTAAAGTGGGCGAATACTGCTGCTGTTGCGCTGCTCAGTATTGATTAAGGCTGCAGTCCACCGAATGAACTTGGACGAGGGTATATAGCCGCACACAGATAACTTTCACTTCCCGAAGTTGTTTGTGGAATTTTTCCCGCATTAAGTTGGTGCGTTTAGATTAAGGCGCATTCCGTAAGCGTTTTGAGTGAAGGCGAGATAAGGTGCAAGAATGAGCCCATCGAAATGGTGCCCAATTCCAAATGAAAAGTCGGACAAATGTCTGTTTTCACTGAATCACGTGAAAGTGAATTTTATAACTTTCTGGATTCTGTCTACGAATTGCTGCCGGACAACAACTTCTGTGCGGGTTTTGAGACAGCGAGTTTCGATCTTTAATCTTCGATGTGCGGATCGTGCTCGCGCGTGGGCTGATCATTTCCAGGTTCATTATGCGGCCGATTTTGTTGCCTTGGGTTGAGTTCTTCAGACATAATATTCATCAATATTTCGCAATAATTAGGGTTAAGTTGAAGGCGCGTGGGTCGTTAATTCCTTGGTGGAATGTGAGATTTATTTTCAAGGATGTTTGTTGGTTTCTTTTACTCGTATAAATACGGCCTCGCTTTTATTTCCTCTTGTTTCTATCGGAATTCTTAAGTGTGAACGAAAGTGAGGTTATGCGGTTAACTTAAGTTCTGTCGAATGTTTGTCCCGTGTCGAACTGTTCCTAGTAAACAAACAGACAAAATACTATTCCGATGCACGTTGACTTAAGCTGGCTAACTTTCATGTAATCGAATTAAACTTCACACTTGGCAGCGTCGTTTAAGTGCATCTGTCAAATTGCCTGCAAAGACCTTTTGTCCAATGCGTGTAATTAGTAAACTCGCGATGGATTCTATGTCTTACCATAGGGTTGCCATAATTTTGTTTGCTTTAAGCGCCAAAATATTGAAAAAATGTAGCCCAAAGTCGTTGCCCAGGAAGAAGCCCAAAAAATCGTTGAAAATGTTCCCAATTCCTTAAGTACTTTTTATTTTTTTATTTTTCCCACTACCTTCTGCAACTGGCCTTTGTGGCTTGAGTGCTTGTGTCAAATCAAAGGGCCGGCAAAATAAATTGGTGTGTCTGCAAGTTAAACGAATGTTCGATGTCATTTGACTGCAAAAGTGCTGCCAAGTTTTAAAATTGCGGGTTTGTTCGAAAATATTTATTTTTTGTAGTTTTGTGAAGAAATAAAACAAACAAAATGTACACAAAACTTGTTAACCGATATATAGGAGCCCAAATTTGTGTTGGGCGCTCATTGAAGAAATTTCTAGCGTTTTTTAAGAAAAAATATAGCCGAAAATACGAAAAAGCGCCCAATATGGCAACACTGGGTCTTACTATTATCAGTGAGTCTTAATAATTGTCCTATAAATGAATTATGTAATAAAATACTAAACCGAACTAATAAGTAAATTCCAGCTGTTACTAAAGTTGAAGAACGCAGGAAACGTCATTTCCATTTTAATCAGTTTAACCCCACTTTTCAGTCGTGTACTTCAAAATAAAAATAATTCAACCGCAAAGTGCGCAACAAAATCGTCTTAAAACTATCGTCACGCGTGATATTGCTGCTTAGCCCTTGCTAAACATGCTTTGAGTGAACCTTATTAGAAAGACCTGATTTAGTTCGATTTCATATCATGTAGTCCTCCAGAGAATGCTGTTGAAATCCCATTCATCTCGCACGTGACCTTTTTACATAATTTACGAGGGCAGATTACGTCTACAGACCTAGATCAACAGCGTGATCTTTCTGCCTAAACTATGGGACAAGTATCTACCCCAATAAAAGGCGGAACAAGCCATAAAAGTTGCACAAGAGGGTCATTGTAACTCGGTGATAAAAGAACAATAAACCAACCTGTCAGGTAAAGTCGCCCGCAGCTTGTTAAGTACCGGCACACAGAAATCCCTTTACATATCGTGCTCCTTCCTGGAACTTGTAAACAATTTCCATCCAATTGACAACAATACGCATTCCCATAAACGTGAAACTTATACCTACGTTATTTAGAGCAAATTCTATGTAGGTACAAGTGCAGCGCGTACAAAATGTCAAAACAATTTCCTTACACACTTCGTGACCCACTCCGAGGCATTCGATTACTGTATGCAAACGAACTGTTCTTTTGGGAACGAAGTATTTTTTCTTTAGTCCTCCCGCTTCGAAAGTCACATAGATGAATCGCGCCGCCTTTGATATCCCTTTGCAACGTCCGTGTGTGTTTGTTTTGTTATTGGATTCGCCGTTGAAATTTGAATATATGAATATGACATTTGTCAATCACTTGGTGAATGAATGTCGTCTTGTTTCATGTTTCTTGATAAGTGGGAGTCAGAGTCGAAGTTGACGTCCCTCTGGATGAATGCGCTATTTTCTGATACATGAGACTGCTTTTGTTCGTCGTAGTTGTAACTGTATCGCGTTCACTCCATCATATCGATAAATCATCATTTCGAACGGTGTAAGACAGCAACGCCGATGACGAGCGCAGTTCATTCAAATGATCTCCCCAAGGGGAGCAGACGACAGCTGCTGGGCTGCCACCTCTCTCTCCCTCACTCTCTTGTAGTGCATCAGGCACGGGCATGGGCATCACATGACAGAACAGACACTGCTTCAAGTACATTCACTACAAAGTGTATTCCATATCTGCTTTGTATTTGTGTTGGGATTTTCCCGAACGAACACACAGATTACAGGTGAGATACACTTATTGTTGTTAAATGCAAACAAACAGTTAGTCACCCATAGACCCTACTCATTTCTGGCCTATTTTTCGGCCCACATTATAATTCGAAAGGTTTGCTTTGGGACAATTTGGCCTTGTTCTTGCAGCATATGCATGCGACCTGCCTTAGAAAGTGTGAGGTTAGGTTATTTTTCCAGTTTCGGTGTTAATTACTTTCTCTGTTGTTCTTGTTGTATATTTCAAAGATTGTGTAATTTAGAGCAACGGACAAACAGACACCAACACCCGGGGCGGGAATATACGGATGATTCACAGAGAGCTAAAAGTGCAGTAGGTCATTTTTGTTGCGGCGCGCGTCAAAAAGCTGACCTGAATAAGTTGTCAGTTTCGGTTGAATTCGAGTGCATTTCAAAGAAGAGGAGGACTGCTGAATCACGTTTCCAATTTATCAAAACGAAGACAGTCCTAGCTGTTTACCCAGTGACGGCCTTTGTTCAAGTCTGACAGATGACGATCGTCTTAAGAATTCTTAATCAGAGCGTGCGTTACATTCTGCGCGTTGGCTACATACGTGGCTGAAGCTCATTTTGGATTTACTTTAGTAAGTGCGTGCGTTTGGTTTATTTCTTCTGAGAATTTGTCTAAATTTTTGTCGATTAACAGATTTTTATAGGTTTTAGGGAGATGGAGAGGGAGCTTGAAAACTTAATTTCTATTTTTGTGTAAAGCTGAACCTTTGTTTCTTGTTTTAAGTCAAAGCGCCGTACTCATAACAAATTTTAGCTTAGACCCACGGTTGCCACTTGCAAAAAAAAATAAGCTTCCAAAATTGGAAAAAAAAGTTACCAAACCAAAATAAAATTTACCAAAAATCTGGAGACGTTGATAAAACACTTTTAAAACACAGAAAAAAACATATGTCTTTTAAAATATTCAATTTGGTACATTAGGTTTGTAGGAATTTTGTCAGTCTAAGCAATAAAACAACTTCAACAACGTTGTGCACAAAATTACTAGCTGTTAGAACTTTAACCAATTAGAGTTTTATGTCTGCAAATAAACAAACCTATCCATATCTAGATGTAGTTATAAACAGAAAATATTTCGAAGTTCACCATCTGTCAAAAGAAGAAAATGAATGCATTCAGTAAATTTTTTAACAAAATAGTTTTACATGGATGGTGCAAATGAAATGCTTTCACTCAGAAACAGTAAGGTAGCATTTTAATGAATTGATATCGAGTTCGTATTTTTGGTGCTCCTGCCCAAAAAGTTACCAAAACCAGATAAAAATTACCAAAACTCATAAGCAAAAAAAAAAAAAATTACCAGATTTTGTAAGAAATTACCAAAGTGGCAACCGTGCTTAGACCTTCAATTTACGGATGCTCACAATGCGAAATTTGTAAAATATAAAAATATAGCCACTGTGAACTATACTTAAATTTAGAATCGAACCTAAAAATGTTTATTGGTAAGGCGCAAAGACTCCATGCAATGTATATCCTTTCGTCGGTTATTTATTCTGGTTATGCAAACAAATTCTGAACATTTGTTTTTGGACCAAAGAGTAAATAAAAAAGCGCGATACTAATAATCATGCAGTAGATTTTACGAAATCCCAATTTTTGAAATTTTCCATATAAAACTACCCATTGTGACCTAGAAAATAATAAGTGTCAAGACTAAAAATTATTATGAATTTAACCCCCAGCCACTGGCTTTTATTTTTAAATCCGATTTATATAACACCCCTGCACAGTTTGACATCACTGTCAGTCAACGACAAATCGAAATCATGAAGAAAAGTATGAAATATAAATGTCTATAACACTTTCTTTTGTTATTTGATTTTCAGGACCAGCATCTACCTTCATGAATGAAATAACTTGATCAGAAGCGACGACGTGATACTTGTGGTACACTCATAATCCCAACTAACAGGTATGTTATCCACACGCATTAAAATCAATTTTAATTGAAAAACACCCTGTCGGACTTGTAGTCGTTTCTTTTTAACAGATATTTCTATGCGTTATGCTCTATCTCACATTGGGATCTATTGCGGCGTCTTTTTGTTTTTTCGATCCGATGCTGAATTGCTGATCCTTTCCCTTTCATTTGGAAACGACCTCCTCTGTGATGAACCACAAAAAAAATCACTTTTTTCTTGAAACCACTTTAAAAAAAAACACCTGAGATTGTTATCAAAAACCTTGAGAAAATATCTAATTTCCTTTCCATTCCCGTGGACTATTTATTTCTTTTGTATTATTCCATTCATAGCGAGGAAAATCGTGCTGATGACCGCCTACAGTTTTCCCAATTTTGGCTTCGCTTCAAATGTATACCTCCAATTGTCCAGAACTCATTCGGACAGTAGGCGGTAGTGTGGGTAGTATCATACTTGATAGAAAAGAAACTGCACCAGAAACGATATTGATTTTGTGTTTCTTGAATCCTTTCACTTTCTGCACGCCCTCTCCCTGGTATGGGTGCTAAACTGTTGGCAGATTTGTTTCCCTTCGTTCTGTATCAAATCCATTCATTACGGGCGAACTATTGTTTCAAAACTGGTACGGTTGGAATAGACGTCTGCCAAATTGAGGAATACCAAGAGGAGGATAATCCCCATTTGTCACTTCCTTCGTTTAAGCAATCCATGTACGTTGGTGGAAGAGACATTTCTTTTTGTTCTCTCTTTCGATTCAATCTGTCCACAAACTACGTCGTTGATATTGGAGAAGGGCGGTTGTAAAAATGTAACTCTTTCACGTTTAGAATGTTGAAATTAAAATTGGATTGTAAGCAGCAACGAAAATTAAATTAATTTTTTTACCCTCCACAGGAAGGTATATTCACTTTGTCATTACATATATATTCTGAATCAGGATCACATTCTGAATCGATTTAGCCATGTCCGTCTGTTAAAAATGGGCTACGTCGGTCAAGTAGTTCTGGTACCTCCCATACAAAGTCAATATTAGGCCCATGTGTCCCTCTGTCTGTTGTTCAAAAAACAAAACTTTGCATGAGTTGTATGCAGTGGAGGGTATCAAAGCATCGGCCAGGCCGATGATAGCACTTTTACTTGTTCTCGTTCGAATTGATTTTCCTTTGCAAACTGAGTGCAATAGTGAGATAGTATTTTGGGTTACTTTTGGCTATAAACAAGGTAATTTTTCAAACAGAGTTGAGAATTAGAAACAAAATTCCAACCGCATTCCGAAGACTGACACGACGCGGTAGAATAAATAAATACCTTGCAAGCAACACCTAGGCATACTTAACCTCGGTTAAAGTAATCATCTCGATAGAAATCACTCAGTTAAATCGTAAAACGCTTGCAATCTTTTACTTCTCTGTAAGCTTAATCAAGAAGGCAATTGTTTCTCTTACAGTCATCCCATAAATTCTTTACTGTTTGTGGTCTTTTCGGTTGTCCCAGTGACTTCATTTCGTGCTGTTTTCAAAGGTCTGACTTAAAAGGGTACACTGGGAAAAATGGCGTAAACTCATTTCTTGTCTAAAACTGAGCTGGCGGCGCAATCTTGTGGTATTTTTATCTCAAAACTCAGCAACTTTATTTTATATTTGCAAGAACGGTCCTCCGGAGGAAAATCTAGTTCCCATCTAACCTTCCCCAACTGATCTCGAACAAGACTTATCGTCCACCCTTTCCTTAATAATCCCCCACCTACAAATAGCTGCCAGCAGAGACCCCCCTCACTAAACAAATATTCACATTGCGCAGTAAATAATAAAAAGAACAGCACCGCACATAAACCCAAAAACAATTTCTAAGTTCAAGCTTACATTGCCCCCATTAAGAGCTCTGGGCTTCAAATTAGTCTAAAACAGTTCACAGAAATAACCACTCTGAGGTGTATACCTCTGACACTTTCTTACCGAGCCAAGAAGCCGTACTAAACCGACTCGTCTTATACCTCTGTGCGACTCATGTCCAATTGAGCTGCAAGTTTCCGGTATATCTATATCTATGCGCAAAAATCTGCATCTTTTGTTATGCAAACGAAGAAAAATGAGAACTGGTTGTACGGTTCCGTTGGTGGGTCTGGGTAGATATGAAATTTGTTACTCGCTTCACAGCGACTCATTTATAAATGACATCTGCCCCGAACCGGCGATTTGCATATGAATACCGCCAGGCATGCGGCTGGTGGTTGACCCTAATTCGTTTGCAATATTTCTTCCATTTCTTGCGAGGAGCGGGTGGTGGAATTCCTCTAGCCGCGCAATCAAATCCAATTAATATCTGTACACCAGTCTGAAAAATTGGCAAACATACAGAAACGCATCTGTCAGTTGTACGGCGCGCGGCTTAGATAATCTTCATCCATGCTCTAGTGGCACTGGGAAACTTTCACCAGAGATGGCATAGGTATATAGCATAAACTAAGTATTAAATAGACCGTCAGCTCTTGCAACTTAAGAGAATTTGCCTACAAGCTGTTTTCCGTGTTTCTATGTGGCAAAGTATGTGTGCCATGTTAAAGTAGATTAGCCGCACACATACTCTCGCACATAGGAACCTGACAGTTGCCTGACAGTTCATTTTGTGGTAACATTGAAATAAATTCAAATAATTCAAATAACTGCCCGTTATCGGGACGTGTTAAGAAAACGGTGGGTATGGTGTGGTGAATTTAGTACCAAATTCTATTAAAACGCATAGGTTAGGTAGGTATACGTATTAAGATTTCTTTCATTTTACCTAGATAATCTATATAGTACGGGATGTTTTCATCTTTGTTGTAAAAAATCGAAATCGATAAACTATATGAATCATTGACAAAAAAAAAAAAAAAAAACGCTTATTAATATAAGAAAATATTTGATTACTAATGATTATGAATCGTATATATTAAAAGCAAATAAATTGTAAGCAGCAAAACTTAAATGCGTGAGACATATCAAGGTACAAATCAGTAAACATGTTTATTTCCAATTTTGCTTAAATACATTTTGAGTTTCGTTCTTTCCCGTAAATTTTAAAGAAAATAAATTTTCGTTGATTGTGTCTACTAGACTTTTTATTTTTATTATAAATGAACATTATTCATATTCTCGGCTGACGCAATTGATTTCAAATGTAATTTTATTAATTGTTCAATTGTTCCAAATTTTCTAATAATTTTTTTTTTTTTTTTAATAAACGGAATCTTCATGAAAAGATTATAACTAAAAACTCATACTATTTCAAATCTTAATAGTCGTAATCAATTCTTCTCTTTAAATTCTTTGCCGTTTTTCTGTGGACATTCACGGTGAAATAATTTTTCGCCAAAAACAGCAAACGAAAACAGACACAATAATTATAGAAACAAAAATATCTTATTTTATTTCACACATCATTCATTTGTTTATTTATGTTGATTACATTCGCTATTATACATTTTGTAGAACATCTACATGTTTTCGTGGTGAAATAAAACAACGAACTTAAACTCTCACAACGCATCCACCAGCTGACAGAAACTCACCAAATACACAAACTCTCAGACAGTGTTCTCAGCACTCTCTCTTTATTTTTCACACGAAGCATGTTAATTTTTCCCTTTTCACTAAACTCAAATTCCCTTAGTTTTGCTTATGGAAAAAACATACTTTTAAAAGTAAAATTTGTATTGTTCGGAGAGAAAATCATATTAAATTAATCTTCAGCATAAAAATCGCAGTTTGCTAACATTATAATGATAATTTTTTATAATAGAAATTTTTGCTTAAGGTAAATCTCTTTTTTATGTACATTTAGTGCGTTGATATTCATAGTGAAATGTAGTTCGACTGTTTTTCTGCCAGATTACTGATAGTCCAACAATTAAGACATTTTTTCCTTTTACGCAGGAAAGTTTTTCAAAAATTTAAATTCCCACAAAAAGGTAGAGATACCACAATGCAGGAACACTGCTGAGTGTCAGTATTTTATTACTCCGCCCACCTTTTAGAAATTATTTTTATTGCTGCTTCACACGTATTCACAGATAGGAAATTTAAGAGAGAATTTTATTTTAAAAATTTGCGGGGGGAATCGGGTAGGTGCGCGGGAGCTGACGGTCTATTTAATACTTAGTTTATGGTATATAGTTTAATTAGCCAAATCGGTGAAGTTTGCGCTACGGCGATTTAAAAACTTGCCACCGTTCAGTCAGATGGAGAGAAAAAGTGAAAACCCAAGATGGCCAGATAGGAGTCTTGTTAGCGCACGCGGCACGCCCCCTGAAGATAGACGGGTTCATTCAATTTGGCAGTAATTAGGTGTTCGTTGAGTTTGAGAATGTTGTATATACCGTTCCTTTTGCATCATCGAGTGGATTGTTCCGCAACAGTTTGCACAAGACCGGCATAAGCGAATGAAATTCCCCGCTTTGACCCAATTAAAAAAAAAATGAAATGTCTGAACATAAAAACTGTCGTTCCCATGATGATGATGATGATGAGGAGTAGATGACGATGACTTTGGGGGAATTGTTGCGAAAATGTGTGTTTGCCATTAAGATGAAAACGAAAACGACAATGGTACCACACACAGGCACCGCGGAACACCGTAGAACGTGAGACCGGCAATGTAACGAGTACCTGGAATCGGAGTGAAGAACTCGAAGTGGTATTCTCAGAAGTGTTGGTCATGGATTTCGACTTTACTTCGACTCTGGCAGGGAGGTTACACATTTTAATTACGTGACGTGGGCGGTGTGTGTGGTTGCTCCACTATGTCCGTTTGAGTTGTAGTTCATAAACTGTTTCGCAATAATTATGCGGTCATTCTAAAGTGGTTTGAAGATACTCAAAGATTTTCGTCAATTTTTATCCAGCGTTGGGTGCTGGTTGCGCAATTCGGGAAGTTCGTAATGACCTTCTGATCTAGAAAATGGGGACGTTCAAGTATCTAGTTTAGTAAGTCTGACAGCTCTGTCACTAGCTGTATCTCGGATTTGATTGGCTGAAATCGGTCATATGAGCAGCTGTTTCAGTTGACGTTTATGGAGGGGTAGCCGACGAATCTAGTCAAGAATTTCGTGACTGAGTACTAAGTTAACAGTTCTCATATGTGACTGACGTAGAAAAAGTGACGTTCCCGTACAATCTAGTTTTTGCGTTCAGGTTACATGTTATCCAGTCGACTTCAGATAACTAGATTCTTGAATGTGGCCAATGTTTGCCGAAGTCCAAGACGTCAAAAAAATGCGCATTGTGAATGCACACTGCTTTTCTAATGCCAGATTGTGAATGCTTTTGCGCTTTTGTTATGTTTTGCAATTTTTGACTTTGGTTTGTCCATTTTTTATTACTGCAAATCAAAGTAAAATTGAAATTATTATTACAAAAAATATTATTTTACTTACGAAATGTCAAATGTCATTTGAATCATAATAGGTTCGTTCGCATACGCGGTATGAATCGAACGCAATCGATATAAATCAATCACAATCGCACAAAGTCTATAAACGTACTCATAAAAAATGACAGAAAAAGAGAAAATTAGCAAAATAACGAGTAACGAGCAGTTCCTCTCTTGGCTCGACAATTTCAGTCGGCAAGTACTGATAAAAATGCCAAATGCGCAAAATTGACAGGGAACAAATTCAAAATCCGTTTAAAAAATCAATGGTATAAAAAAATAAAATAGCTGAAAATAAAGAAAATTCGGCGGCGGTCGAATGTTCTCCTAGAACGTCTCATATGTTGCAAAAAGGTAAGTTATAAATTTATTCGTGATATGGATTCGATTTCAAGGATGTAAGTGGCTCAAAGTAGCTCGAAGTGTATCCACGTACTTTGGAGTATATTTTCAGCTTTCTGAGAGAGTTTCGCTCAATTTTTCAAGTTTGACAGATTTTTAGTGCTTGGCTCGTGAAAGTACGCGAATGGACCTAATAATTCACGATGCTCTGTTTCGTTTTGTTTGCGCAGTTGATGCGTTCACAATGCGTTTTGGAACATTTTTAATTGCATCATAGTAGTCCGGTTGCGTTTTGGAACGCTTGATTAATGTCGTTTTCGTTTTGGCAAAAAGATCAATTTTTTTGATTGAGTTTGCTTTTCATGTTCGATTTTCCAAAAAAAAAAAATTTTTTTCTTGATCTGACTCTCTTTAGAGAAATCTAGACTTTTTCTCAGATTTCACACATACTTTCACTAATACCAATGTGTATGACACACAGCTGGCGGCTATGAATTGTTTATCGTTGGAAGGATTGCATGGAAACGATTCTTTATATTAAATTATTTCGAAATGCTTTCTTAGAAATGCGTAAAAACTGAATACACACAAGAACCAATAAAATTCGGATTTTATGTTCGATTTGGCAGCAGAAATCTGAAATCTTAGATCAAAATCTGAAAAGCCAAATCGAAAACGACATAAGCAGTAATGCAGAAGTACTGCGCGTTCTGAAGTTCAGCCGTTCATTGATGCACCAAGTTCTGAAACAATAACTACGGTGACCATATTTTGGAATTCCAAACAATGAATTATTGAAAAAGAAACAAATTTCAACACAATTTTCAATTATTCAATCCTTTATTGCATTTATAAAACAAACTTAAATAAAGCACATTTTCTAGTAATAGATTACTTGCTTGCTCGTTCAGCAAATAAGGTCTGGTTAACATTATCACTTTTTTGATAGAATTTTTGTTTTTCCTAATTTTTACATTAGGCCTGTTTATTTGAGCTTCGATTTCAGCAAAGAAAAGTAAAGTACGATTTTCTGCACGCAGTTACCACATCTACGCTCTACTTGACACTTCGAGACTCACAATAGTTGTTGTAATCGTGCTGAAAATCTTACTTTACTTTGCTTTGCTGAGATCGAAGCTAAAAAAAACACGCCAATTATTGTTTTTAAGAAATTAAGGGAAATATAGAAAAAATAATGAGCAACTTATGAAACACAGAACATTATGTCTTTGTGAACCAAATAATTCATAATGAACTAATACAGAAGAGGACGGTCATCATACCTACAACTGCAATAGATGCAGATGCAATGCAACATTCGGCTTTAACGAACATTCGAGCCCGGTTCCTTCACCGTCGTTATATCCGGAGTTCATTGTAAAGGGTTTTTATTTTTGTTGTATTTGTACCAAGAATAGCGTCTTTTTGTTGTATAGGAGCTGTCATGCGCAGTGTTGTTATATCCTGGGATTTATCCATTTTTGTGGGAATTTCGATGTCTGAAAAGCCTTCCGTGGGATAAAGGGAAAGTGTGATTTTCAGAAATCTGACAAAAAACATTCAAACTATGAATTCTTGGTGAAATTCTATCAAAACACCTGTATTTCACCACGATTATCAACACACTGAATGTCCAAAAAAAACAGCTCATGTAAATCGACTTTTATCAAAATTTTCTAGTACCAAAAAATAATCATAGCAGTGTTACAAACTGCGGTTTTTGTACTAAAGTTTAATTTAACGCGATTTCTTTTCCGTTTAATGCAAATTTTACTTTAAAAAACTGGATTTTGACGAAAAAAAAATCGTGCGATTTTAAAGGGGAATTTGAGTACGGTGAAAAGGGAAAAAAGGGAAAAATGACCACGCTTCGTGGGATAAATGAAGAGAGACTGCTAACAACACTGGTCATGCGCCCTACACTTTCAGAATAGTAAAGACCCACGGCGATATCATACTTGTCCGTCGAACCGGATCTCTCGGCGCTCATTGATCGGGCCATTTTTTTTTTGTAAAAATGTCATTTCCAATTAAATATTTGCAACAAATGGTTTCCCGCACAATAAACTCATATTGGTCCGCTACTGCTTGAATGTTGTCATTAAGTTTACCTCAATACAAAAATATTAGTGGCTACTATTGTAAATACAAAGACATAAATGTCATAAATTCTTGTCGCCATTACAGCTAATATACTCAACAACAACATCGCACTCACTCCGCAGAGTGTTATGTAGCAGCAGATTTTTTTTTTCCAAATAGCGTGTCACTTTTCTCCGTTTCGTTTCGTGTTTCGGATGGAACGTGTTTTGTTGACATACTACCGTATACTGCTGCACGAAGGAACTAAGCCAGATTGAATCAACCCCATTATCTAACGATATTGATAATTTGATACCCTTCCACGAGATATTACACCACCTGTCTGCATTCCACAGAGAGAATGCGAGAGATACTCGTATACGTCGTTCGTACCTAACCTATACAGAAAGGTATGACAGAAGAAAATGAAACTACGATTACGCGAAATTGCATAACTCGAAACTATCTTACGCCAACAAATAAAATGTATGCACGTCTTTAAAATAATTCTGCTGTTTCCACTTATTTAGTGTTTTATTTTATTTCCGTTTTGTTGTTGCCCTTTATTATGTCAACATGCTGTCATGTCTCGAGTTGGTTTTTTTTTTCTTTCAGTTTATTAACACTGCTTTTGCGGTATTTATTTATTGTTACGGAAAATGTTTCTTGTAACTTTATACCTTATGTTGCGTGGTAGGTTGTAAGCAATCCGTGCTGTTCCGTGGACTAGTACATTTTCGAGTTAATGAGTTAATAGAGTGGATTACGGCAAGTGGATCATAATCAGTGAGATCACCGATTTATGAAGGGACTCCCCCTCAAAGTTGGTTTCTCAGTCCGATAAACATTCATTGGCAAGACTTATTTTTTTGTAGTAGTATGGGGGAAAGAAGGCAGCCACTTTAAAATTTTCCTAACAGCTTTCCTCTACTACTGTTTGAACTATCTATGCTTTTCTAAATCGATGGATAGCTAAATTAGAAGGTTCCAAAAAAGCTTGAACAAGCCTCTGCCCTTTTGTTGCGTCCCATTGATATCACACTGCATAAGCTACCATTACTTTGCACACTCCCTTACCGATTTCAACATCCGGAACAGCGACACCTTCAGGTGAAAGTATAAGAACTTCTTGAAAATCTAACTCACCTATTGTGACCTCTTACTATAACCTGATCGGGTCGCATATAGATCATCTTTGTACAACTCGCCCACGGACCTTTCGTCCAACTTTTGGTTCGTAAAGAACAAGTGCTACTGCGGTAGGGATTTTCTCCTCATGATAGATTGTGAAGCGGGCATTTGTGACTTAGAGCAGTTCAGTTTTTTGTATAAATGTCACTGATGGGGTTCTCTCATAAGCAATAGTTGTTGTTTCAGTAAGAACACGCGCTCGACAGCTGCAGTCAAGCCATATAGTAGCGAAATCTCAATGTTATCACCCTTTCACTTTTTTTTTGGTGCAAAATGAAGTAAATTCTTGACAGCCGAGTCAATGACTGGCCTTCAAACCATTTTGCATGTACAGTACCCTCCACAAGCCGCAACTTGGCAGTAGCCTTATCTCTGACGTTCTTTTCAAGAATTCCTTAGTAAATTAGCTCACAAAAAAAAAGCAAAACAAAAAAACAAAAAGAATCGTGCTAACGTCAGCTCCGCTTAACAAAGCACCTCAACTCAAATGTCAGCCGCCGCATTACGAGCACTGAACAGTGAGCTAAACAACAATCATTACTGCGACTATCGATCAGGTTCAAGTTCACGTTTACCTGAAATGTATTTTCCAACCCGTCTGTCCATTTATGACAAGCCGTGGCAACTATTGTCCCATTTGATCCAATTACACACAATTACAATTCGATTTTAATACTCAGTTAATCTCCCCACGGTTTTATTCAACGTATATGTGTATATCAAATATGGGCGCCAATTTAAAACCACATATCCGGCCGCAGCGAAAGAAAGAGAGAATTGATTGGAAAAATCGCGCGCTCCGGACACTGGACAACATTCGATTCACGTATTGTTTGCGCCCTCGCTTAATTTCAACCTTCTCGCTAGATTACAATTTATTTCCATTTTTTTAACGTAATTAAATATTTGCTTGTTCTTGTTTTTTTTTCGTTCGCCCCGACACGAGTCCGTCCTCTGTCCGTGCATTTGTGTGTATTGTGTCCTTAAGGAGTGTTTTGTTGTTTGCTTGCAGTGTGCAACCTTGAGTGCAGTCGCTTAACCTTTTGGCTGCCAATTATTTAAAAAAAGGCCAACAATTGTTGCGTCGGTTACAATATTTTTAATTTTTCAACTCATGATGTAAACGGCTTGGTGAACGACTTTGTGCGGTTAAGTAGTAGGTCTACGCAATAATTGCACATAATAATAATCAAGTTCAGATTTTTTCTTGAAACGGATACCAAAAATGGGTTTGTTTCTGTAAATAGAACAGGCTGAGGATTAGTTCCACTGAATGCTTCCGTTTGGGTGCGGCGCCACATTCTTTTTTGAATTATACCTAATAACCCAAAAAAGAATGTTCTTGCAATGACAGTCGACTTCTCGTTTAGTTCCGTGTTGCTTGTGGTTTTTCCCTGTTGTGTTCGTATTCACATGGTTTTTTGTTAAGATAGCGATAAACAATCAAACAAGTTCCATGTTTCTCTGTGCCAGAGCAACACTGACATTGACATCTACATGTCATTAAGTGTTCGGAAATAGGTGTGCGTAAGATAAGGAAAGCTCTCTCGAAAAAAAAAACAGTTTCATACTCGTTTTCTCCTTTGCTATTGCCAGGCCGGAAATGTTAATGAATCGAAATACACTTTTAAACAATTTTGTTTTTGCTTTTCTTCTTTTTTGTGTGTGTCAATTGCAGTTCTGCTAATGTACCCTCAAGCTCAAGCAATCATTATAATTCATAAGTTCCGCCTACTCTCTGCATGGCTACCATACGAGTACGTTTACGGCAACAACCAACAACACTGCTGCAGTCGTCAGTCGTCATTGCCAGGCCATATTCTGAAGAGGAAATCGTATCCAATGTCCGCAACACTTGTTGTTTGTGGTTTCTTTTGTGTTGGCTTTCCTCCTTTCGATTTTTTTCGCGGCATCGGAATTGTTATTGATTTTTTTTTTTGTATTTTGTCACTTTGCGGTTCGTCACCATCACCAGAGAGCTATTAGTATGCTAATCTGAGAGCGAACAGCGGACATGTCCAAACAAATCGAAGCGAGCCTATTTCTATCAAAAGACACAGAGAGAGAGAGAGATTCATTCTTGAAAGTGTGTTGACCCATTGGCCAATATATTCCCCACATGGAGGTGGAGAGTAGGCCGACTAGAACGAATTTGTTTTGATAGGTTATGTCGACGAATTGTTTTTTGAAAAAGCCCTTGAGACATGTGATTGTCAACTAAAATGGATAAAGTAAAATAAATAGTTGTCGCATTAGGTACCCTAGTCCTAACTTCTCAAAAAAAAATCGTTTTGTATAAGTTTTTTTCTTTCTCTTGTGACGTTTGTAAGGGATTTACCATTTTATTCCGAGTTTGAACGACTGAATTCAGAAGCTCTTTCTTGACAGTTACACGCTAGGGTTCGCTAGAGGTTTGCTCAGTGAAAAAAAAAGTCTATCCATTTGTCTACTTTAATTGTCTGTTGGATGCATAAGTGCTCTCGGTCTCGGCGATCGCCACACTGGTACAGGGCTTGACCTTGATCTACATTCAAAGCAATTCGCTTAAAAGTATTTTTAAAGACGTTAGCTACATGTGGTATTGGTTGGGGCTCTGGTTCCTTTGAACTAAAGTATCCTTCGGCATTTGACAAGCTACATCATTTTTTGTTTTTTCAACTTACAAGTAAACATTTTTTATAATAAAAACAACAGCAACTAATATGTTATAAATCTGTCCTTCTATACGATCGACCTTGCTGAAAGCCCCTTTGTTAAGTTCCTCTTGATTCTCACCGCTAAATTGCTGCTTTATCTCGGTGTTAGCTGCGGGAACAATTGGTCCGGGACGCACCTAGTATAATATAATATGCCATTAAATTAAATGTCCATCGAATTCACATGCCACTATCGTGTCTGAAGTGAATCATCTGCAAAATGCAATTACTTCTAGCCGAACGTATGGAGGAATTTTCCAACCTTTTCCGCACCGTGGTCCAGTAATTTTTCCCTTTTTCCCCTTTTCACCATACTCAAATTCCCTTTTAAAAACCCACGATACTTTTTTGCGTCAATATCCAGTTTTAAAAAGTAAAATTTGTATTACACGGAAAGAAAATCACGTTAAATTAACCTTTAGTATAAAAACCGCAGTTTGTAAGACTGCTGAGATTATTATTTTTTGGTACTAGAAAATGTTGATAAAAGTCGATTTACATGAGCTGTTTTTTATGGACATTCAGTGTGTTGATAATCATGATGAAATACAGGTATTTTGATAGAATTTCACCAAAAATTCATTGTTTGCATGTTTTTTGTCAGATTTCTGAAATTCCCACGATTTGGTGCTTTATACCTTTATCCCACGGAAGGCTTTTCGGACATCGAAATAAAGGGATAAATCCCAGGATATAACAACACTGCCGTGGTCCCTTTAATTGATGGAGGGATGGAACTTATGAGCTATTTTTCATTGACAAACTTTTGAAACCCTTAACAAAATTAGTTCCGGACGATTAGTTGACCCTGTTTCGAAGGATACCAGTCTTACCTCTCTCCCTTCCTTTCAATTCTCCAGCACTTGGCGCCATTAATTGTTGAAGAAAGCAATATTTAAAAGCAATATTTAAACACAAACTTTCAATTACGTGCGTATGCACGCTACTTGTAAGAAATCCATTTATTTAGATCTTTCGTCATTGTTTTAAATGGCGCCAACCACATTAAGGTGCAGATCGCTTAATTCGAAATTTGAATTTGATTAATAAATCATAAATTTAACTAAGTTCCAAACAATAAACAATATTTATTTAAAGAAAATTATTCATATTCATCAAAAAAAAAAACCGTCGGTTCTTTTCAAGGCCGTTTGTTTAAACGTTCCAGCCTACTTGAAATACCATCAATAGTTATGAACAAAAATGAATTGTCATTAGTTAGAGGTCGTAACAATTAAAAACACCATGCGGTGTATGCTTGGAATATTTCAAATAAAAATTAATTAAGAACAATATATGATTTTCTTTTGTACCGCAAGAAATGTTTAAACATCGCTAATGGTCTACGTGTATTATTAACACGCTATTTCCGATTTTGCAGTATTTTTTTCATCTATTTTCTGCATAATTTTATAAGAATTGTTAATCATCAAAACGTTTAGCGAATTTCGCAACATTTAGCAATGAAGCATTAAACGCTTTTACTGGTGCGCTCATTTTTTTCTGTTGAATAAATTTGAATAAAAAAAAATATAAACTCGTGCTGTTAGATTTATTGTTATAAGATATAATATAGTTGTTGCAAGAGGTAGATTTATTTTCTAGATGCAAATGCTCACTGGCTAGAAGAATATCAAATTGTCTATTGTAAGTGATTTGAAATTCAAATTAGGGTTTGAGTATATATTTTGGAAAGACAAATTTAAATTGAAATATTACTGCGCGAAGGAGTAATAAAAAAAATTAAAATATCTTAATTTAGTTAAACATGCGGTTTATTCGTTTTGTATTCACAAAAGAGAATCTGGGCAGAACGACTTTTGATTCACTGAAAGGTATAGTGCTGATGAAATTACTATCTGCTTTCTCTATATGCGGTTGGCTGGCTTTGGGCTTCCCAAAACTGTGACGATCATTTCGATGAAAATAGGGGTTGCGGAAAATTCACGGGACATATAATTCATCCATATCATATATTTTTGGCTTACTCGAAAATGATTGAAGTGCCCTTTGTTTTAACGCCAACTACTTGGACTATCCAGTTCAATCAGACTCCTTGCCTACAGCAGCGTGTTCCAGGGTGAGGTTCTGTCAGTGAAAAACAGGTTCCAATGATGGCTATATTAGCTGTTTTTTTTTACCAGCGTGATCTGCTCCGAATCCGATCCCGAAAATAAAACAGGACGGATCATTGAAAAGTTTAATTTTTGAATTGTGGCAACAGTTGCTTTCAAAAATAAAACAGATAATACAGGGTATTTCAAACTTCATATTGCCACCAGCCACATTACAAATATTCTTCTCAAAGTGACGTCACACAAGGCCCATGTCATTTCACTTGCAACTTCGGGGGGTGTTACCATATTTGAATCAAATTTGCATAGTTTTTTTTTTAAAAAATATTTTCGTGAAACAAATTTAGTATTTTATGTTCAAATTTATGCAACACATGAACAATATTTTGCTGCTAGCACTTGAGTTTATCTTGGCATATTAAGGTGTGTCCAGACCAGCGAAACATTTCAGAAATGTCTATGAAATATTTCTGAAGCAAATCGGACACATTTCATAAAGACTTGTAAAAGATTTCTGAAATTTATTTTTTAAATACTTATGAAAGGTTTCAATTTTTGGACTAGAAGAAAATAATGTGGTAGGATTATTAGCAGCGAGAAAAGTTTTTATTTTTGTAATTTTGGTCTCGGGAATCACGCGACACGCGATTTAATTCAAATAATCGTATTCAATGAATCACTTTCTCATTAGGAATACCTAATTAATACCAAGCTTTTTTGGGCATTTTTATTTTATTTAAAAAAAAATAATCGAAGAAAAACAGCGCTTTCTGCAGGGATACTTGTAAAACAAAAATTATTTCCCATCACGATTGGGTAACTGTGAAACATTTCATAAATGTTTTTTTGGTGTCCAGATCCAAACCAACAAAATAAATATGGAACATTTATATGTATTTAATTGTTTATCAAATGTTTGGCTGGTCTGGCCCTACCTTTATAGAACGAGAAAAAACAAAATAACTCGGAATACGGACAGGGAGTTTATTCGAATGCGAAGAAAATCAATCGATTTTTTGTGTTCCATTTTTTAGTCTGGCAACGTAATTGGGTGGCTATCGTTTACAGGCACACCAACATTTAAAAACAAAACAAGCCACATAGTCGAAAATAGTAGAAATAATTTTCAGATCATGATCTCGATGAGAATGAGGGATTTCTCCGCCGTTGCGTTTAAATCCAAGCTTTGTAAATGTCGCGCAGAGCTACAAGTCTTGGCACTCAGCACAATGTAAGAATCTGCTAGGTCCCCGGTCACGAAGGAGTGTCCGTCTATGAAAGAGCTGATGAGCAGGCAAGAAATCGTGTTAAAATTGAACTTAACAAGAGGACTATTCCACAGTATTAAGCCCTTGTAACTTCAGACAGTCAATTGAGAAAGAAATACTGGCACTGACAGATGTTGGATGGACCAACCTCGATTCCTGTGTCATAACCAGGAAAATGTGGCCAATGTATGACAAACAGAGGACAAATAGAATCTTACAAATGAGCGAATAATCGTTAGGTACCGTCTCTTGTAAATATTATGGCGGTACTTGTGAAATAAAAATACACTTTGCCACGGGAACAGGTCTTAATAAAAGTATTTAAGACTTCCTAAAATGCTTTGGGTACGGCCTAAATATCTTCTGCAGCAGTCCTATTTTCCTGAGCTTTCATCTACGGGTTTCCTACGCATGAAAGTGCGTACATGAATAATGCACCGACCTGAGCTGATATTTTCCGTTCAGTCTTGAAAATTATCAAAATTCAAAATTCCAGTTTCGAAAATGTTTCCCCACCAACCATAACTCACCATTATCTTTTTGTTTCCTTCCAGATCACCCCACAAGTAAATGCAATCAACAAGAATAATGCAACCAACGACTCCCTTTCGATCCGTGACCGCATTGTCGAACAAAAACTTTGTCACGCATCACTAAGGCAGCTGCCGTACACCAGAAAACTCAAAATTACATCATAGAAAGAGAGAGAGAGAGAGCGACAAAGGTGAAGTAGGAAGTGATACGCACTTCCATCTTCCTACACCACCTCCACAGATCGCACATTCAAATTAACATTCCAAGCGTCAAATCGAAAAGTCAAAAACCCCAAAAACCAAGATTTCTCCTTCACAAGTCAAGGAGGCTCCACATCCACAGTGGATAGGATGTTTGGCTTATTGAATGCATCCCAAATTTATGGATTGCAACAAACCGAAACCACAACAATAAATAATAACTCTCCGACAACCACGACCATAGCCAACAGCACGGCCACCAACAACAGCAACAAAAACAATCAACAATTAAGCAAATTAGCCCGTAACGGCAGTAGTGGCGGCTTTGGCGGAGGAGGAGGAGGAGGCGGTGTTGGAGTTGGCGCAACTCTAGCTCACCATCTTCAAGGAATGAAAGTGCCAGCGAACTTTATCGAGAAACTCATCAAAAGCGAACTGCTAACCGGCTATGAGGCGGTGAAACAATTCAAGAACTTTCATCAGTCGACGCGTCATCATCATCATCATCAACCGCTCCACCAGCACCACCACCTCGGAAGCAATCTGAAGAGCATCGATTGCGATAATTTGCATGGTAATTATCGCAGCGGTAATTTCGCAGACGAAGACGTCAATAGCCCGCAAGAAATGACCGTCATCAAGTATCCAAATGATATACAGCAACATCAACACCAACACCATCATCATCATCACACGCCGGGCACAGATATGGAGGTAATCGATAGTAGTGCCATCGGTGGTGGCTCCATTCTCCGGACAATTGACGGCAGCACACTGCAGCGGGAAGACTCACTGAACGGGAACTCAAACGAAATGGTAAGTTGCGTTGCAGAATACTACGGTTGCATAACGCGTGCATGGTGTTGAGCGTGTATGTGATCTGTTATCACAAACTGGCAGACCAAGGCACCGAGGGCAGGAAGGTAGTAGATGAATGTTCCAGCGATGTTTGCCCCAGGGATTAGATAAGGTAAAGTCGTTCGATTTGCTTTGATAGTTGCTGGGGAACAACACAACACTTGAGCTGCCAAAGGGAACCGCGCTCAGCTTAATTGGATTCCGGATAGTACTTCTGTTTATAAATAGAAGTCACTGAAGAGTACCTACACTTGAGTCCAATGTGTGCACAATAACGGCAAAAGATATTGATGTGTGTTTGCAATCGGCTCCGATGAAAGTGCGATGTTTTATGGCCAGTCACAGTCAATCTGTCGTCTGTCTGGTCAGCCACTTGTTCGTCAGAACGCATTTCCTGGGTCGGCGTTTAATTGGGTAGACGGTTGGTGGTTAAATGTAGGTCGAAATGCAGATGTCGCTTTACGGGGGAACATGTAGCAATTGTCCCTACTCTTGTACTCATGTAGATTGGAAATTTTGTTAAAAAAGCGTCTTTTCTGGCATTTTCATTATGAACTTTTAAAAACGATGAACGATTTGTAATTTTGGGGTGGCCCTCATTTTGAGTAACACCACTAAAACAGAAAGAACTGTGATCTCCTGTGAGGCTGTTTTAATTAAGCTTTCTCGGTGAAGATGAGTCCAGTCTTGAACAGTCCGGTTGAACAAAATAGGCAGCCAATTGTTGTGAAGTCGTTGCTTAACGCGATGCGCAACTTTATCCAATGGGCGACATAAATTCGACCACAACGCGTACCCTTGTTAAGCTGCCAATAATTATATCCATCAATCTACTTCGCGTTGAGGGCCTCTTAATGCCGAATTCACAATGTCGCGTTGAACGCGTGCGTGCGTCGGCGCGCTTTGACACGCTTTATCGAAACTTTACGATTTGAAATGCCAAAGCGCGCGAGCAACAATTTTGTAAAACGAAATGCTGCTTTGAAGCGAAGTCGCGTTGAGAGAGTAAAGTATGACAAATTAAAAGTTCGGTTTGGCTAAAACTAATGTACACAAATAGAGAGCAGAAGTCAAATTTCAAGTCTACTCTCTTTTTTCTTGTAGCTGTCATTTTTGTGCAAGAACTAGAAAGGGATTCTCCAAAATAGATAAAAAATCATTCATAACAGTAATACAAAGAACAACCTCAACAAAGATACAATACCAATGATTAATATTTTTTTTTATCCAATAAAATCTAAGGAAATAAGTATTAGATCCACAAAAAAAAAGCATTCGCCATTTTTACACACTCAATTAATTAATTTGCATTTCAAAAACATCATATTGCTTTTTAAAACTTGTGTGTGATAAACATTTGCGGTTCTGTGCAACTCCAACTAAGAACGGCACACCCCATGATATCAAATCGAACAATTCAAAATTCTAAAGTTGTCAAACGCGAGTGAGAGTAGAGAGTAGGTCTACTCAGGCGTCGCGTTGAACTTTACGATATTTACGACCTAAAGTCGATTCAACGCCTGAAGTTGTATTTTATGTGGCAGCATTTGCACGCTTTGTTTCTACATAATCTGTCAACGCACGCGCGCGTCAACGCGACATTGTGAATTCGGCATAAGTTAGACTGATATTCGAAAATTGATGCGTTGCGCGTGTAGTAGATGACAGCTTTAGGTAGACGGCATTCAGACTTTGGTTAAGCTAGTACACATCTGTTCCGGAACGAAAAGTCCCATACAAAAATGACACAACGAAATCATCAACAAAAAATTTCGTTCTCCTTTTCGTTTTGCAGTACGCAGCTGCTGTGAGATGATGACGGAAAAGTGGGTAACTGTAGTAGATTGCTTGGTACAATTCTCCACTCTATTTTCGCACACATTTATTGTCCGGAAAATTGTTTTCTTGCGCAAATTTGACATTTGTACTGCAGTGTTACCAGCTGTTATAAGAAATTTCAAAAAACTTTGACCCAAATATAACCAAACTTAACTGTTGTGTGTAGTGGGTTTTTTTAAAAAGGCAAACACCAATATTAAGTAAGCGTTATAATTTATTTAATTCAATGAGATATTTAATATAAGTAAGGCAATTAATGGTAAGCTTACAAAAACGTGTGGTTGCGAGGATCAAAAGTGCACATTTTTTAAAATTCTTTACTTGTTCTGATAACATTGTTTTTTAAGACGACAAAATTAAACTAAAATAAAACAACACAACACAAACACTCATAATCAAGAGACTTTTCTAGTTTCCATTTTTCAATGTTAAAAATGATAAAGAAAAAGAAACGCGTATGGAAACGAGTTTTTATATTACATTTTTTCGAAATTGGTTGGTATAAATGTGTGAAAATCTATTGCAATAGACTACCAGTGCAAGTGAAAAACAAATGTTATTTCAATATACAAAAGAACTAGTAAAATTCGGACTTAATGTTCGATTTGGTAGCAGAAATCTGAAATCTCAGATCAAAATCTGAAATTCCCAATCGAAACCGACCTTATTGTTCAGAAAGTTTCAGTTATACGAAAGTACGTTCGCAAAAGACGTATGAACTTAATAAATTCCCACGGAGCCTAAAAATCGCCAAACCTTAAAGTGCATAGCGAAAATTAGGAAAAATCTCAAATGACAATTTTAAGGAGCCAGTGAAAAGTTCGAGTAGCCAAATCAGACATAAATAGCCAGTGCTGGTAAAACTGCTACTTGGGTATCAGTTGATGGACCTCTCCACAAATTATTTTCCACTGCCTCTTCGCAGACGTTTCGCTGTCCATTTGGAGACCACCGGAAAGTTCCGTTCCGGAACAGGTACGCACTAGGCTTTGTGACAACGATCTGTCACAATTTAGCTTGAGAAAATGTGCAGAAGCAGTACGCTGCTAAACTAAATTTTATCTGGTCTCCAACTTTTCTCTCCAAACATCAACTAAAGTCCTAGCTAAATTTTGACATAGAGTATGCCGTGGATAAGTGCCACAGAAAACAGCTGTTTTTTGAAAAAAAAACTTCCTTCAAAAATTTAATTCTCTCTTATTTCAACTATTTCTGATTCTAGGTCTTCTTCTTCTCGTCAATGTAATAATTAAAAGAGCTCATCCTTGAATACTTTTCCGTAACAGAGAAACAAATACACAACGATCTGTCACAATTGAGCTTGAGAAAATGTGCAGACCCATTAAATGGCCACGCTAAATTTTGACAGACACATGAAGTAAACCAACATTTTGATTATTTAGCTCGACCTGCGTTACGCTCAGCTGAATGGGTTCGCTTAAATTTAGCTCAGCTAAATTTTGGAGACAATTTTGTATGGGAGCGAAAATTTAGCTCGAGCAGCGTACTAAGTTTTAATCTGAAACGATTTTGAGATCAAACTTCACCACTAAAGACAAGGTTACATTGGCGCCAGCTCAGCGCGCTGCTTTTTTTTTGACAGTATCTTAAAGTTATGAAGGACTATTTTTTAGATTTGTTAGAAATGACAGCGCCGATCTCTATATGCCAAGCTCTATTAAACAAAATTTATTTCCTGGTCGTTTTGTCAAACAGCTCTGTTTAAGTTTAGATATTGCTATGCTCACTTCGTTTTAATCGGCTGGACGGGGAAGTCTTCGTTTTCATTGGCCAAGCTTTGTACGACAGTTGTGCTGCATGATGTATAGTTCCCTCCATTGATTAAGAGAACTTTATGCATGAACCACGTGCATGATTCCCACCTACAGAGATCAGCCATTGCAGCTTAATCTCATGAAAGGTTGATTACGATCAAATATGACTCTGCCTACGTAACTGTAGTTGGTTTTACCACAATCATGTAATAGAATTGCGTTTCACAATATAAACCGTACACCGAATCCGAGGTACATTGTAAAAAACAGCACGATAAAAGGTAAAACCCTTGAGCTCTTGTTATCGCACGGATATAGCTTTGCTCTCATGAAATCATTTAATTACCTCTCAACTTGCCCTTCCGACCTGATGGATTACATCGGTAACCTTTCGTTTTGTAAAAGCCAACCATATGGATCCCTGATACCGATTATGCCCACATCTGTTGGCTGACGGTGACTCATTTATCTGATGCAACTTCAACAACAGATAATGAGACTTTGCGTTGAGATTATGCGGATATACACTTGTGTCTCTGCATGTGTGCCGTAGATAAGAGCGCATTGGCTAAAAGCGATATCAAGTATACCGCTGCGAGGGGTTTGGGCCACCCCAATCTACTGCCACCAGCTTGATAATGAATTTCGCTAAAAAACAATTCAATTTCTATAACTGTTTAGTACTGCACACGCATCGTGCAGGTAAATGTGTTTATAGCTTTCGCGCTAGTAAATCGCACGGGACGATATGGGAATTTTCAACTTATTGCTACGACAAGTACTGCCATTTATCATGTTCGTAAATTTTGAACTTATCACTTTATTTACTTCCAGATATCCGATCAGTCATCATCGACGAAATCGAACGAACCGTCATCGTCGGCCGACAGTCCCGAAACGGAACGCAAGAGCTCGCCAACTACAGCGGTAGGCAGTCCGGAGCGCGTCCAGCGGCGTAAACTGATGCAGATGATCACGTTCCTAGATCAGCAGAATCAGCGCATGCAAAAGGAGTTGGCCAAGGAGAAGCGACGTCGCACCGAGGAGCTGTCGCGAATTATCAAGTCACTCATTTGCATGGAATCAAAGTTGAAAATCGATAAGAAGCAAATTAATCAGCGACTACTGGATAAGGATACTGAAATCTGCCGATTGGTTAGTCTTAATCGGGCCTTGCGCAAGCAATTCAACGAAAACAAAGAAAACTGTGAGGCGACGACGGCGCAGCCAGAGGCTGAGTGTTTGGTGCTAGAGGCTTTGCAATGTACCAGTTGCAAGCAAAAGTTCTATGCCATCGATACGAAGGAGAGCTGGACACAGACCTCGAAGGATGGCAGAAAATCTAATGGTGAGTTCAGTTTTGTGTTGCGCGGGGGCAAGTGGTTAACACTTGAATCGACCCAGTGAATGTACTGAAATTTGAAATATATTCGCAGAAAATCATTGATTAACACGTTTTTGTCTTGCAGATGACCCCACAACAGAGCACGGCTCATCGAGTGATGATACAGTCTCATCGTCGTTTTATGGAGCCCGCCGCAGTGTACGCTATACCAGTAAACGCACCTTCGGCACATTTCGTGACTATATGCGCTCGCGTGCGATGAACATCGACGATCCGAACCTTGACAACTCGGAGGAGAACGCCAGCACTATCAGCCGCGACGACAGCCACAACAGCTACGAGAAGATGAACATCTATTCGCGGGCCATTGACCGGCTGCATGGAGTGCGGCGAGTCTCATCGACCGAAGGCGATCTAGACAGTGAATACGACAATAGTTCCTCGCGAAAGAATCCAAGTCACTCCTCGGGCATTGAGGAAGATGATTTGCTGTCTCCGCCCGAAGATGATAGGGCGTTCTCACCCAAGTCGGATAAAATGGAACTGTCGCCGTGCAACAGCAAGAGCAATTCTTTGAGCAGATCGATTGATTTCTCGGAGGCCTCGCCGAAGCAAGAGTTCGAAACGTCCACCGATGATTGGTATGCCAGCGCCAGTGATGGCGAAGAGGAATCCGAAAGTGTTCGCACCAAGTCGTACGGCTATAATGTTGCAGTGAATCCGGTTCTGGAGTGTGTCAATCAGATTCTGCTGCAACAGTCGATGGAGGAGTCGATGAACGACAGCCAGCCAACGTCACTCGAGGGAAATGACACTCCGAATCTAAGTAGCAGTCAGCGTGGTGGCCGCCAGAGTCGCAGCAGCAGCAATGGCAGCACCAAGGACCAAGGAAATACAGGAACAATATCGCGCAAGCGAGTGCACTTCTCGACGAAGAACAGCATGGTTCATGTACCTAGGGACGATGATGATCATGATCATGACATTCATCTGATCGCATCGCCAATGTCGTCACCGTCTGCGTCTGTGATAGCTGATCAAATCAAGGACAACATCCTTAACTATGAGAGCATCTATAGCAACGAGTATGAGCCGATTGGCAGTGAAAACAACTCGTCCAATTTGTATGTCGATATGGAGTCCAAGCTGAGTCCCGAAGAGCGAACGAACTTTGAGAACAAGCCTCCGAAGCAGCCGCCAGCATTGCCGCCAAAGCCAGCCAATCTGATCAAGTTCAAAAAGGCTCTCAAAATCACCGTACCTCAGTTGCACTTCGATGAATCCGAAGAGCAAGGCGCTGCTGATGATGGGTCTGTGATGTCCGAGCCGGATTACTGCTCGATTTCCGAGGTTAACGTGGCCATAACCAATGTTCAGGTCATTGCCGATGTGCACAAGGAGCCCGAGCTGGACTCTTCCACCGAAATGGATAGCCTCAGGAGCGATACACAATCCATGAAGACTGATGAGATCGAGGAGATCTTCGCCGACATTCCTAAATTGCCCAATGTTGCCGCGATTATTGCACCGAAGACCCCACCAACGAATACGATAAACTATTTAGCACAGTCGCGCGATGTGGAGGTGGTTTCGAAATTGCAACGGTCTCCGCGTCAATTCAAACGCAAACATGTTCCTAACATCTTGGCCGAGATCAACAAGCGCATGAACAACTCGAATCCCACCACACCGACCAAGATCCCCAATGGAATTCTGACAATGTCCACCACTCCAAAGAAGGCGCCCACGCCGATCATAAAATTACCACTGGCTTCCAGTCCTATTGTCGAGGACAAACAGCTGCCATTGCAGGCCGAGTTCGATTGGTACAACTTGGATGCTGAGTACGGCAAGTCCTCATCGAACCAACCGGATATAATCAGAGCATCCGACGTGTTAAGCATCGATGAGAACGAAGACGGTCCGATGGGACTTCATGGAGTCGAGTATAATCTGGATGAAGAGTTCTCCCTAGCCGGTGGCAATCAGCCAGACATAATCAAAGAAAACCATAGCGAGTCACCAAAGACGATCAACGGTATCAGCACTTCACCGAAAACCGTAAGCGAAGACTTTCCTATCATAACCGAGGTTACGCCGTGCCTGAAGAAGATCAAGAAAACAGCAAATTTTGACACATTCATCGATAGCTCGGGCCTGAGTACGAAACCATTGCCCAGGCAACGGAAGATATACTTTGCCGGGCCGTTTGTGTGACAGGAGGAGCTGATTTTGTAAATAGGTGAGACTGTTGTTTTTGTCTGCGCTTTTGAATGACTGATGAAATATCTACAAAACGTATCTGTTTGTAACAAGTCATGCCACTTGCACTAAATAATGTATTGGCTATTCATCCAACATTCAGTGTCAATAAATAATTTGATCTTGGAGTGTGAAGCATTTCCATGAATGTAGAATGACATTTCCCAAAAATTTTTAGTTTAAAACATGACATTAAGAATGACATTTCCCAAAATTGACACGGGTTATGTTTAAATTTGACATTAATTGTCAGATTCTACCATAAAACAAACAATACTATACTAGCCTTCATTTAAATCAAAAGGGACGTACAGCTTTCTAGTTTATTAAGTATGACAGCTGCAGTCTGACAGCATTTGCCTTTCTTTTGGTTGCTCTATAGATTTTTCACATGACCATTTTTTTCAATTGACGTTGACCAAATGTGGTCAAGAAAGTTCGTCCGCAGTACTCAGTTAACATTTCGAATATCAAATAGACCAGTTTCAAATCCTCGTTGTAAGTCTTATGAACAAAAGTTCCTAGAATTTGACAGTTCGGACAAGTCCAGACAAATCTAGTTGATGTACTCCCTCAGCTAATTATCCGAACGTCCCCAACCTTATTGAATATTAACATTCTCATTGTAAAATAGTAATTATCAAATTGTATTACTAAAGTTACATCATTTTCTTTTTTTTTTATTTTTATGCAGATCCAGTGATGATTGTTCCCGTGTTTTCTTGATTGGGATTGGAACATTATACTATCAGCAACATACGCTGCAGCCGAGTGTAGAAAGAAACCCTAAATTCTATATAGAAGACAGATGCGAAAGAAGATAATTTAAATCCTAATTTAACAATTAAATTTGTATGCAATTTTATAATCTATTATTTAAAAAAGAAAGAATGGTAAATAAATGTTAATAAAACTTAGTTGAAATGTATTCCAAGTGGATTTGTTTCCATTATTATATTGTATGACAATTTTAGACACGATTTTATTGTATTGGCGAGTGAAAAAATAAAAATAAAAATGAAAACAACGACTTAAGGATATAGTGGAAAATGTATTTTGTTTATATTTATGTCAGAAGGAGCTGTAGCTGAAGTACCAGAACCAGTTGGCAGATTCCTATCCTTAAGGACTATTCATACGAGACCGAATACGAACTGCGAACAAGCGAATATTCGTAATTTCTGACATTTCATTCACATGAACATTCTAAGTCGCAGTTATCTCGGTTCAGTATCATTTTTAAAGGCTAAAGCGTAGTACGCTGCTCGAGCTAAACTACATTTTATCTGGTCTCCAACTTTTCTCTCCAAACATCAGCTAAATTTTGACACAGAGTATGCCGTGGATAAATGTCACAGAAAACAGCTGTTCTTTGAAAAAACTTCCTTCAAAAATTTAATTCTCTCTTATTTGAACTATGTCTGATTCTAGGTGCTTCTCGTCCATGTAATAATTAAAAAAGCTCATCCTTGCATACTTTTCCGCAACAGAACAACCAAAACACAACGATCTGTCACAATTTAGCTTGCGAAAATGTGCCGACATTAAATAGGCACGCTTAATTTTGACAGACACATGAAGTACATTCTGAAAGAAAAGTTTGATTATTAAGCTCGAGCTGCGTACCACTCAGCTAAATGGGTTCGCTTAAATATAGCTCTGCTAAATTTTGGAGAGAATTTTGTATGGGAGTGCAAATTTAGCTCGAACAACTTACTTAGCTTTAAGCTCAAAGAATTTTTCACTTTATTTTTATTTCATATAAACGTGAAACGTGCGTGAGTTTTTTGGCAAATCGCAGTCGAGTTATGCACTCACATTCGCCGCGACGCTATGAATCTAATTCACATAAGTCCGTCTTAAAGTCACATCAAAAGAGTCTTACTCAGAAGGTGCTACCAAAACCCTTAAACAAACACCCTACACATGGAGAAAGTTTTCCAATAAACAGCTATCTATATGTGGTGTGTTTTCAACTTTAAGTGAACAACACTTTAACTTTTTGCAGTCTCTTTTATTTTTTAAAGAAGAACAACAATCCCCCAATTCTGTATTTTAACGAGGTGAGTAAGTACCCATAGTTTTAAAGTGATTTTCTTTCTCTCTCTCCAGTTGTTTTCAGTTTCACTTTATTCATGAACTCTCCACCGATGATCATATTTTATGAATCCAGCAAGTGACATTGAAAAGTTTGTGCAAATTCAATTCCCAAATCGGTAGTGTGCTTGTGCGAAAAGTTTGTCCTTTTTTATTGAAAAGATAAAAGGTGTTTAAATATAAGTCTTTAGTCACTTGTTGTCTTTTGTTTAGGTGTTTTAAAACGAAATGTTTTTGGAACAACCTAATTGACAGATCAATTAGGTAGACATAGAACGTGATGTAGAAAAAATAAATAAATTGGGAAAAATCGAAATCACCGAAATGAAGCCGGCTTTGTCTGTTTTTCTGCTGACCTTTAAACTGTCAAAATTTAGCGAGCATATAACAAGGTGGTGTAGAGGAACACTGGAGGGGCGATTAGTCTTAGCCTTCCTGGAACATCGTACCTGGTCAACAAAACTATCATTTTAGTGCTCAGTAAATGGGGCTCATTGATGTGTCTCAGTTTTGACGGGCACAGATCCATCACATGAACAGATTTTGCACATGACGTCTATGGAGGGGTAGCAGCCGACGAATCTAGTCAAAAATTTCGTGACTGAGTACCTATACTAAGTTGGCAATGGGCCTTACCAATAATCATTTCTAACCTTCAGCTTATATACTTTGTAAGTCACAAGTCCGATTTTGTATAGAAATCTTCGCAATTGTGAGCTCGAAATATTTAGCTTGGACACTAAAAATGAGTATTAGTATCGCGGAATAAGTATATTTTGCTGACTTAAAAAAATGGCGTTACCCACCAATTTTTAACTTATCTACAGTTTTAACCAGAGACAATTTGGTGCGCTAGTATTGTTACATAGAAAATCGTATTGACAAATGGCACGAAACTTCAAAAATTCCGGCTCACCAACACACGCCCAGCAAATATGAGACACTTCTGCTTTGGGCAAAGTTGCTGCCAGCGTTCATAGAATTTCCGTTTAATTTAAAATTGTTCGTTACGTGTGGATAATATGTTTTTTTAGGAATAAGTGCACATTTGCTTAAAATGTTCATGAAAAATTAACAATGTAGATTGGTGGAGGGAAAATGAAAACATTTTGGGCAAATTTTCTTCATTATTTAAGAAAAATTTACACACGAAATCGAAGTTAAGGATTTCCAAAAGCGGTAAATACACAACCATGTTTGTCCCAATATGTTTCTAATAATTATATAGAACATCTATTTTAGGTAGTTTAATTAACCAAAACCAAACAAATCAAATTATTTGCCTTTCAACAATTTATTATAACTAACCAATGGCATTCAGTAATAAAAAAATGTGTTATTCCGGAACTCTTTCACATTTCCCCACGGTTGCCGCGGTTGGCAGCATTTATTTTTGCATTTTTTGTATGTTTTTGCATGTCACACGTATTCTTTTTTGACATAACACCGATAGGAAAACAAATTGGCCAATTTGAAAAAAAACTGAGGGGGCCAGCGGCAAGAGGATTGTGAGTTGGGGGTCTCAATATAATTTGTCTATGATTTAAACGTTAAGGGAACATCTAGTCAGACCAATCTAGTCCACGTAAGAAAATTAGATTAATGTCCATTGTCTCTGTGCTTGGACTACCGTTGAAACAATTTGCCTTCATATATTAATTAACAAACAATGTTTTCAAAAACAAAACTCCGGACCAACGTTACTTTTCGTGAAATCGTGAAAGTCCTGGCGAATCGGCATTTTATTTGCAATTTTTCCACTCCCTTTACGCAATGAATAATTTAGAAAATGGTAGCACTAACGAATAGTAAATGCTATCAAGTCAACTTGCATTTTGCAGAGAGTGGTTGCATACTTTTAGAATTAAATAAAGTGTGTGGGGAAATTCTGGTTAGCTCGAAAGAACACCACAAAATGTCTGCCGAAAGGGATAGTCTTTTAATGTTGACCGACCGACTTTGACATTTACCCAAAAATTGACATTTACCACCTTTGGTGGGTGCCTCAAACTGAAGATCTAACCTTTCTAAACTATGTACGAGTTTGTTTGAACCGCTGTTTCAACGGACTTGTCACATTTATACAAACGTGTTTTCGTTTACTCAAATGGTTTCTAAACAAATCAAACAAGTTGTTCAGAATTTATGGAGCAAAATGCCAGTAAATGCGTTCAATCGTCTGCCTGTAAGGCATCCCATATAAGCTTCTCTGGACAACTTTGCACTACTGTACTATACTTGTTGCCTCTAACAAACCATAAAAACCCAGCTACAAATACGTTCGAATCAAACAGCAGGAATCCTGCAGGAATGTATCACATTTTCCAGGATGCATAGCCACCTCCCCAGCCAACGAGAGAGACTTCTGCACGAAAACAGCTTCCCCTAAAGCTTTTATTCCATATTTCTGCACAAGGTAAATCTCAAATGTGTCTCTTGGAAATCTCCCAGACAAGGATGCCTGGAAAATGTTTCCAATACACTCCATGGACCACTTTACTACTTGTTGAAGAAGTTTGTGGCTGAACCCTTAGAAAATGTTGACAAATGTTAAGCTGCAACGCTCTTTCATCAACATCTAAGTTAAAGTTTGCATTCAGAATTTGTTAACATCTGCTTAAGAGGAGCAATCACAAAATTTGCATAAAAAATAAATACAAATTAAGATGAGTCTTCAAACTCTAAGTGAAAGTTTTATAACACAATCGGTACTTAAAAGTTTTTTCATTTGATGGATGGTACCCCGAGGATGGTTGCCAATTACATTGTGCGGGGAAATGCAAATTGCATTTGAATGCACAAAACTAGCTTGCCCGGGAACTTTGTTGGATTTTCCCCCATCATCCCCCTTGGGACTTGACACTTGATGTCTGCACCAGGTCTGCACTAGAGGCGATGAATATTGCTGCAAATTTGTGTGCATTGAATAATTTTTGAGCATTCATGGAGATAAAGAAGTTTGAATTGAATAGTGGTAAATTTTGGTCGATGCATTAATTTGATTTTGACATTTGATGTAAGCTGGTCTATCTAAGTTTTAAATTTAAATTCCACCTAATTGCAAAATGTAGGCAATAGCTGTTTCCTTTAACCAAATATTTGACACAGTTCCTAAAAGCATGCAACGGTCTTTAGTGATGATCAGCGACACAAAGTAGGCTTTGAATGAGCAGCAATAACAATTGGGTCTTTTCAAGCAGGAAACAGCTTTTGCATTTCATACCTCAAATCAATTAACTGAGTTGAAAAAATGTCTTCTAAATTTGTTTCCATGTAAAGAAGGGGAGCGTATCGGAATCCCGCTTTTTGAAATCCCGCTTTTCAAAAATCCCGAAAAAAAAGTTTTAAGATCCCGTCTGCTAAAATACTGTTTTTTTAAAATCCCGCCTTCTAAAATCCCGATCTATTACAATCCCGCTTTTTAAAATCCCGCCAAATCCCGCCAATCCCGTTTTTTACAAAACATTGTTATCAAAAAAATAGATGTTGGTTATAAGCGCTTTTTTATTCTATTATTATTATATATTTAAAAATATTAAAAATACTAGACCAAAAAGAAAGTGCATCCGAATGTTTTTAGTTTTTACTGTAAGCACACATTTGTTTTTGCTTACATATTCTACATTGTTTTTACGCATTTTTACTTTATTTTGATATTATTTATTTCTTATTTTGTTACTTCCTCTAAAAATGATAAATGTTAAAATAAACTGCATTTCAAAAAAACACTCATTGCTTGCTTTATTTAAATTTTCTCATCAAAATTTTAGAATCAAAAGTAGTTGTTTTATTTTAAAAAATCGCGCGATTTTTTAAAATAAAACAACTACTTTTGATTCTAAAAGCGGGATAATAACAAACGGGATTATAAAAAACGGGATTATAAGAGGCGGGATTTTAAAAAGCGGGATTTTAAAAAAGCGGGATTATAAAAAGCGAGATTATAAAAGGCGGGATTTTAATAACGGGATTTTAAGAATCGGTATTATAAAAAGCGGGATATCGAACCCAACCCGTAAAGAAGATATGCTTGCTTCTAAAAAATGTTGTTTATTGTCTTGGGTGCTACATTTGTGCTGATTCGATTGTTCGAATTTGACATATACGTAAAATTGTTGGATCCGATCTCGAATTTTTCTACTTATTGGCAGTCGATGAAATAGTCCAACTGCTTACCGAGAATGGTGCGCTTTCGCGATGTCACAATAATATATGTACACTCAAAACCAACAGTGGTATCGAATTGTATAATTTCACGTTCGTTGATTATCGACCGTCTTTTATCTATCCCGTATGACAGAGAGCTTAATAAGTTACATTGACACTGCGAGAGCGAATCCACTGTGAATTGCCCTTAAAAACAAAACACTTTCATTCCAAATCATCTGTCGCTTGTTGTTGTTGATATCACTGGCCCGATCAATTGCTATCAGAAACAAGCTGTCAGTTGCTCGTTGTGTTGTACATCAGTTAAAAGAAAGGCACCAAGTGACAAAGAACAGAAACATAATCCCATACATTTGCAACAGAAACAGAATTAGGAACAGAACATAATTTTATCAGCAACAGAATTTAGCGACAGAAAAATGGCTGTTTGACGACAGAACGTAAACAAATGGGGTAGAGGTTTTTTTGGTTTGCATTTTTCTGCATCTGTCATCTGGCTGTTTGTTTCGCATCGTACTATTGTATATTGTGATGACCACAAAGTAAAAATGGAAAAAAAAGTTTTACGAGAGTATAAGATTTCGTGAGAAATCACCAAATAATGTATAATGACCGTCACCCAATATTTTGCGACAGCGACATGTTTTTATGGTGCTGTTTCTGTTTCAGTTTTGTGTAGATGAGCGAGCAACGCAAACAGAACCAGAATTTACTACAGAAATTCAGTTTCTGTTCCTGTTTCTGTTCTTTGTCACTTGGTGCCTTAAGTATTTTTATTTTGTAAATTAATAAAGTAAGTGTTAAAAATGTTCTCTAGTTTGCTAAAAATTAAAAATGTCCGTCAAATTTGTGAAATTTTATTTGATTCGGCTTATTCACATAGGAAAATAGAGAAGACTTTCTCGGCAAAATTATTATACGTGCAAAGTTCAGGAAATGCTTCTGTTTTTTAGAACACTAAAACGTCAGTTCAATTCTCCATTTACCGGATTCCGAAAACTTACCATATTTCATTGGGGCACACAAGTTTTCGGTCTCTTGATCGAATTCCTCTTAACAAACAGTCGAGACACAATGGTCGCGTTCCATTTAAGAGCTAGATGGCAAAACCAAATGATATTTCTGTTGCGGACATTACGCGCTAGCCATATAGCGGTTACTGAAACGCAATCTTTAAGAAAATAATCTTGAAAACAGTTTTGCGCAATAAAACAAGCACACACAAAGACAAAACACAAAGAACACATAAAGATTAAAAAATGCAAATGTATTTGGCACATTTAAAGCCGAACAAAAATCAAATGAAATTAAAGAGAATCGTTTTTTTTTTTTTAAATTAAGCAAACTTACAACAATTGGACAATGAGGACATACAACTAATATGAGAAATGTAGGACGTACCAGGTACGAACAAATATCCTTAGAAAGGACACAAACTAAACAGAAAACATAGAGTCTACCTTACTTACTTTTCTCTTAAACTAAGGCTGTCTTTAGAAGCTTCTAATTTATTTACAAAGAGATTAATTCACTCAAAAACTTCCAAAGACACAGATACTATCATACGAATTGGACGGATTGTTCTGATATTCGAGGTCTCCAGCGCGGTGAAGAGAGAACCTAAACTAAGTCTTAAAGAATAATAAAATGCTTAGCATTTGTGGGCGATGTCTCTAAGGATAAATTAAAATTTATTAAATATACATAAATTAAAGTCTAAAGAAAAATAAAAGAATATTGAACAATGTTTTGTTAAGTTTTCTATTGCCTAAGAATGGTTTTTAAATAATGCGAAGGCACTTTTCCACTTCGAATTTAAATGTGCTCGTTGAACTTGATCCGCATCTCAAACTAGTAGTTATTTACAATTTGAGCGGAGAACTTGTTTGTGGGCCATCGTGAGCAAGGCATCGAGTCTTGTGTTATGTACAGAGGTTTGAGTCCGGTAACTCTAAACTGACGTTTGGGGAACGCCCTCGATAAGTTGTGTCCGACTGGCGGCGGGTTTCAAAGCAACAACAGCGGGAGCCGTGTTTGCTGATCTAGCACTTGGCACGGGAGTATTACTTCGACTGTTCGGCATTGGAGTACTAGAAACCGGGTCCCTATGTAACAGTCTTTTTTCCTCAACGGGTTTGTTGCCATTGGCAATAACACTCGCGATACTACGAGCTGGCCTGGGCTCTGTTTCGATTTTCTGCAGCTTGCTACTCGGATAGTTGCCCTCCTTCACTGAATACGGTCCAATTGACTCCTTAAGGGAGATCCCGCTCTTTAGGGAGGACTGACTGCCGGTCTTGGCAAGGGAACTTGGGGCTCGTACGGAAGTGGTGTCGGTTTGAGACTTTGTCGCCAGCGTCTTGGTGGACGGCGAGTCTCGGAATTCATAAATGTTGTCCCGTGATCGCACAGCATGATGGTTCGTCACCATGTGAGCGTTGTCAATGCCACCTGTCGCCCCACTGATGACCGACCGACCGTCACGGTCTAGTTCGACGCCGTCGTTGAGGAACACGTCCTCGTCGTAGAAACGATCGGCTTGTCTGCAAACAGAAAGACTCAAATAAGCACTCACTCTCGCTTGGCGCGGGGGGTAGAACTCACCTCTTGGCATTTCGCCACATAATACAGCAAATTACGACCAGCACTATAAGCAGGAGGCACGCCACGGACATGCTCCAGAAGGCGATCTGCAAGGGCTCCTTGGGCTCCCACCAGAACTCTGTGGTGGGTGGGTATGTCGGCACCAGCACACCGACCACTGTGGGCAGGTATTGGGTCCAAAAGGCGCACTCAGTGTGCCTGTAGTTCATCAGAATCGACGAGTTGTAAGTCGTGTTGATGTTGAGGTACCGCAGCTCATGCTGGTACGCCCGTTCGTAGTGAATACCCAGGACTTGCTCCGGAGTTGGATTTCTGAAAGAAGGCAGGTCATAGCGCGATGAAGCTGAAAGGACTTTCCAAAAACTTACCCAAATCTCGCAAAGTTTGAGAATGTCTTGAGAAACAGGTGGCTCATATTTCGATCGTTGTCGGTCCACATATTGCGCTGCAGGTGGGCCTTCTTGGGAAAGAACTCCACATCCATGAACGGGGCGCCAGTTAGGAAGTAGTTTTCGATCTCGTGCGGGTACTTTCGCCACTCTTGAAACTTCAATGCCTCCACCGTTGTATTCAGCACGTACATAAAGACAGGCACTTTCTTTTCCAGCAAAAGCTTTGCCATCTTATCCACTGGAGCCCGGTACAGCAAGTCGGACATCATGTGCACATACTGATCCCGTATGATGGTCGTATTGTCAGGATCCGGCCAATAGGTGTACATGTACTTGATGGCCTCGTACACTCCGTTCGGGTTGAGCGTGTAGTTGTACCGGAAGACGTGCTCACGAATCTTCTGATCAAAGAACTTCTCGTCGATCTGGTAGTACGGCGAAAGGCTGTCGTTTTGGTATAAGAAAAAGGCAGCCTCTTGGGTGGTCACCCCTGTCATGTACTGCAAGCCTTTGTAGTACTTGCCTTGTCGTATCAGACTCTCTGGCATTTCCGAGATAAACTTCCAGTCCTTCGTGCGCCAACCCTCGTACCAGTCGTCTCCCGGCAGAGTGAGGTTGTAGTCCAACACCGGCCCCCATGGGAACGAGCCGACCTGAGGGGGAAACTCCGCGTTTCCAAGTTCATAGAAACTGCGACCAGTTCGTAGGCAATTCACCAGCTTCCACGATGACTCTATGGAGCACCCCAGCAGCTGTCCCAGCACTCTGCTAGTATTCTGCGCCCGGTATCTGTCCTCGATGAACGCCCAATCAGCTAGAGCCGATCCCGACTGAGCTATCACCTTCTTAACGATATTCCGCGTTTGCGGCGCCACCATCAACAGTCCAGCTGAAGCGGCGCCTGCGCCAGGACCGAACAGCGTGATGGCCTCGCGATCGCCGTTAAAGAACTCGATATTGTCGTAGATCCATTTGAGGGCCATAGCTTGGTCGAGAATTCCGTAGTTTCCGGGAGAGTTCTCGTCGCCAGTCGAGAGGAATCCCAACGCACCCAAACGATAGTTCAGCGTTACCACCACAACGTCGTAGAAAGACGCAAGGATGTGACCTTGAAACAGGTTTGAAGCGCCTCGAATGAATTCGCCACCGTGAATGTGCACCATTACGGGGTATTTCTGAGCCACTCCCGCTCCAGTCTTGGGCGAAAAGATATTCAGATACAGGCAGTCCTCGTCCATGTCGTTTATGCCTTTGGTCGCTCCAGTGTATCGGACCGGCTGCGGACACGCTGGACCGAAGTCTACTGCTTGCAACAGCTGCCATCCTCTGTGGATACGGGGAGGCTTGAAGCGGCCTTCGAAGGTCGGTGGAATTGCGTAGGGAATTCCCAAAAATGTCGAACATTCACCCATCACTCGGTCCACGGGGCTCTGGTATGGACGATAGAACGATTTCGGATCCGGATTGTCATAGCTGTACACTTTGAAGCCCTGCACTTGGCCGTAGTTTGTCGTCACGAAGACATCGCGCTCGAGGGCTAATGAGTCGCGTCGCTGTTTGCCCTGGAGATCTTCGCGCCAGCCCGCGAGCACGCCGGGGAATGGTGTGTGCTGGGCATTGGGATTGTTCTGGAAAAGAAAGGTCTATGTTAGTAACGGGTTCTTCTTCTAAGATTCATCTAATGTAAGGCACACTTTGCGAGGCAGTGCAGCGTTTTCAGCACTCTCTGCTTTTTCAATGGCGACACAAAGCCCGCTTCACGCCTAAAGCTATGCATCACCACTTGACTGAAATCAATCTAATTTCATCCACAGTCATGTGTCATGCACTTATTTCCATTTATAGTAGACAAAGATCGGTCATTAAGGTCAGAACACGCAACAACGGAGCCTGATTGTTTTTCCAAGTATAGACTTGTGTGCATAGATCAAGCGCCAGAGCCTCCAACGACCATGTGCTCGGCGTATGGCAAAGATAAGTTCATGAATCATGCGGCGATACACCAGAGAATTGAGAACCTGATTTCTATTAGACTATGTGCCCATATGGCAGCTCCAAAGCGAAAACTGATTCGGACAGATTGAAAACGGGTGACGGAGCAAAGCGAATGACGATATCCAGTGATTTATTCACAAATCTACACAAGTACGTAAATTCGTAAATTAAGACGATTGTTCTCTACAAAATGGGATTGATTAGTGTGGGAATTTGTATCGTGGCAGATGGAAGATAGACCTGCGACAACCAAAACAGGTAAAAGCACTGTGGGACCTTTACTGTGCTAGCAGAATGGAGCCCGTCGGTTAAATTCGGTTAACATATCCGCGTAAGTTCATGAACTTTTTTATGTCTATGGATTTATTTGTGACACAGGACACACCGATTCTGTATGTCCCTTCAAAAGTGTCAACTTTCAGTAACTTATGGCGTTTTCGATTGAAGAAAAGAATTGCCCTTGCGCTCTTTCGATGTATTCTATGTTTCATTGAAAAAAAGTGCACTTCCAGGTCAATTCTTAACACGACAGAAGTGTCCGGAATATTTTTACAGAATTGCTCTGCACTCACCAACACATACTAACAAAATGTCAGATTGAAGTGTTTGTTGTGTTATTAGAAACAAATTTATGCGTGCAAAATGTAAACTTAAATTGAAATAGGTTCGTTCGCGCACGCGGTTTGAATCGAGCGCAATCGATTGCAATTGCACAAAGTCTATACACGTACTCATCAAAAATGACATAAAAAGAGAAAATTAATAGAAAATAACGAGTAACGAGCAGTTCCTCTCTTGGCTCGAAACAGCTCAGATAATAATAGATCCATTCGCGTACTTTCACGAGCCAAGCACTAAAAATCTGTCAAACTCGAAAAATTGAGCGAAACACTCTCAGAGAGCTGAAAAAGTACGTGGATACACTTCGACCTACTTTGAGCCACTTACATCTTTCAAATCTAATCCATATCACGAAAAAATGTATAACTTACCTTTTCGCGACATATGAAACGTTCTAGGAGAACATTCGACCACCGCCGAATTTTCTTTATTTTCAGATATTTTAGTTTTGTGTACAATTGATTTTTTAAACGGATTTTGAATTTGTTTCCTGTCAATTTTGCGCATTTGACATTTTTATCAGTACTTGCCGACTGAAATTCTCTGAGCTGTTTCGAGCAAAGAGAGGAACTGCTCGTTACTCGTTATTTTGATAATTTTCTCTTTTTCTGTCATTTTTGATGGGTACGTGTATAGACTTTGTGCGATTGGAATCGATTTATATCGACTGCGTTCGATTCAAACCGCGTATGCGAACGAACCTAATTTCAACCGGCAAGTACTGATAAAAATGTCAAATGCGCAAAATTGACAGGAAACAAATTCAAAATCCGTTTAAAAAATCAATTGTACACACAAATAAAATATAGCTGAAAATAAAGAAAATTCGGCGGTGGTCGAATCATATGAAAACATATCGTTTCATATGTTGCAAAAAGGTAAGTAATAAATTTATTCGTGATATGGATTCGATTTCAAGGATGTAAGTGGCTCAAAGTAGCTCGAAGTGTATCCACGTACTTTGGAGTATATTTTCAGCTTCCTCAAGCTTAATTTTCCGAGTTTGACAGATTTTTAGTACTTGGCTCGTGAAAGTACGCGTATGGACCTAATATATTGATTTGGCTGTATTTATTACTGCAGAAAACAAAACAAAAGTAGCAACAGAGAACCAAATCTCTCATATGGTGTCTACCACTATTACAAAAGTGCTCCAACGAATTTCATTGAAAAGAGCAATTCTGAATTTCGGGGCAATTCTCTCGGATCTTCAATCGAAAACGCCATAAGCAGAATTATGCGAACTTAAGCATGTGTCAAAATCGAACTTAAGTTATGTTAGGTTGTGAGATCGTCACAAAGGACCAGGCAGTGGAATGATAAATCCTTTTATGATCACCGCGTACAGTATACTATTGCAGCTGTATTTATTAGATTCCCTTACGACGCCTCTACGATGTTGTTTAGTTAAACATCGCGTACAAATTTACGCAGCCTGTATGTGGCTTTGTTGAAATTGTTATTTATAAAAAAAATTTCCACTGACTGTTTACTACGCAAGGTTGGTGTCTAAATAAGTAAGAAACTATTACAAAAACACCGAAATCTCTTACTTTTTCCCCGCGGAATGATATCAGCTGTTTCTGTGAAATAAAACTGACATCTCTCTTGTGAGATTTATTTTGTTTGTAAACAAAAATGGAGCAGCAAAAAATAAAAAGAAAACGGTCGGAAAATTGGATTTCCTCTGACAAGGTGATGAATTGAATATTAAATTAAGTCGATCGTATCAATGTCGTTAGCAAAATTCACGAAGCTGAATGACATTTTTAATTGAATTTTTAGTTTCGTTTTCAATTTTCAAATCTACTTCGAAAAAATGTAAGCAAAGTGACATTTCAAAAACGAAAAAAAAAAAATGCAAGCTTTATGCAGCCTCTAAACGCAAATTTTGTGTTTAACGTTACGCAGGCTTAATGCCGAATTCACAATGTCGCGTTGACGCGCACGTGCGTTGACAGATTATGTAGAAACAAAGCGTTCAAATGCTGCCACACAAAATACAACTTCAGGCGTTGAATCGACTTTAGGTCGTAAATATCGTAAAGTTCAACGCGACGCCTGAGTAGACCTACTCTCTACTCTCACGCGCGTTTGACAACTTTAGAATTTTGAATTGTTCGATTTGATGTCATGGGGTGTGCCGTTCTTAGTTGGAGTTGCAATGTTTATCACACACAAGTTTTAAAAAGCAATATGATGTTTTTTAAATGCAAATTAATTAATTGAGTGTGTAAAAATGGCGAATGCTTTTTTTTTGTGGAGCTAATACTTATTTCCTTAGATTTTATTGGATAAAAAAAAATATTAATCATTGGTATTGTATCTTTGTTGAGGTTGTTCTTTGTATTACTGTTATGAATGATTTTTTATCTATTTTGGAGAATCCCTTTCTAGTTCTTGCACAAAAATGACAGCTACAAGAAAAAAGAGAGTAGACTTGAAATTTGACTTCTGCTCTCTATTTGTGTACATTAGTTTTAACCAAACCGAACTTTTAATTTGTCATACTTTACTCTCTCAACGCGACTTCGCTTCAAAGCAGCATTTCGTTTTACAAAATTGTTGCTCGCGCGCTTTGGCATTTCAAATCGTAAAGTTTCGATAAAGCGTGTCAAAACGCGCCGACGCACGCACGCGTTCAACGCGACATTGTGAATTCGGCATAAAGCAAAGTGCTTTTTGTTTATAAATCACGTTTTCCTGCGTAAGGATGCATAAAAATAAGCAGACTCTACGGTGAGTTTATAAATAAGGCTGTTGGTCATTCTACAGTCTTAAGTCAGACTACTGACTATCTTAACTTACCGGATCGAAACGGAATCCTTGTTCATTTGGCATTCCCTGCGGATATTGTCCCGGTGAGTTGCGTCCGGGGTAATTGGCGCCATACCCATTTGGCGGATAGTGACCATACCGACGGTCATTAAATAGGTAGGTCCTGAAAAATATTACAAAATTAGCTTAGTAATAGAAAATAATATAAGACTATTGCTCTTACCTATAATCTGGATCTCCTGGATTGGGATATGGATACGGATATGGTGGATCGACACCGGGCCTCGAGTAGAATCGTGGATCTCTCGTCTGGGCATCGACCGCAATTAAATTACCAGATAAAAATATGAAACTAACTAGGACTAATGGCAGCCACGATTTTAGTTTATCGCGATATTTGAAATTTCTTTTTAGTCTCCTGTCCACCTCGCAGGAGACGGGATTTGAGGAGGATTTCAAATGTAAGTGCATTTCTGTTGTGGGTTAGTAAGTTTTGCTTATTCAATGGTGGAGAGCATTGAAATTCTCATATCGAGTTCTTAGAAGTGACTCGGCTTTATTAGGCGCGTGTTAATTGAAGGCATTCCCTATATGGCGTTGATTGGTTTCGGTTGTAAGTCTGAAATGATTTCGAATCGATTACAAATGTGGAAGTACTTAAAATTGGTTTGGAATCAAAATGTGGGTAAAAAAATGTTTGCTTCAACAATCTACCGATTGCCAGTAGGTTTCGAGGAGGTTTCTATACATTTCTGACAGCAAAATGTCTGGGAAAAAGTTTGATAATAGTTTTCCGTATATTTTCGCGAAAACTTCCACTTTATGTTTTACCTACTTTTCACCACACACGTTGTTGACAGTGTTGGCTTTCATTTTCCGATAACTCTCTCAGTCATTAATTAAATAGAGTTCATGTATTCCCTACAAACCTCATAATTTTTTTTTCTTTTCTATTCTCTATTTCCACAATGAAACAACTGCTTTTGTTGCTGTCCCAGTTTCTGCTTTGCATTCAGTGCGGTTTGATTCTCTTTGCATTTTCCTTTTTAATGACTCGATTCACTTGAAGGAAAAAAAAGCGCAACCATAGTTACTATCGCAAGGAAAATAAAGAAAATCAGTGAAATAGATTCAACAATGCAATTACCATAAATTTATATATATAGTTTCACGGTGCACGCGGATTTTATTGGGAAGCCTCTACCGCACTCTCACTTTGCGTGATAAAAGTCATCGTAAATTTGACGACAGGGAGATCGTGGAATGTGTTCTTATTTGCTATGTTTTCCGTGAAATCTGGGTGGCGGCGTTGCGGTTTGCTAATTGATCACATTTGTGTATAGGTATTTTGTGCAGAAACCAGAAAACGTCTGGTCTCGTTTCTGAATGGGGTTTTAATTGGTTTTGGTCGATTTTCTTACCACTATTCACATACATACAATTTGAAGCTGTATTCTATAATGATGCATTCGTAAATTTTAACAATTCATTATAATGAACAACGTTTGGGTCGCAGATATTTTGCTAATTTCAGTTTCTATGAACCCATATTGAGGTTATGTATGAACGAATTATATACTCGCAGATTTGTGAATTGCAACTATATTTTGTTGATTGTAAATAAAATCTGACAGTAAATTCTTTGTTGAGAATTGTAAATTTTAGTACCTACCTAAAGAACTTAAGACCAAGATTTAGCTTTCTTTACATAGGTGGCGCTACAGCCTCGGACGTGGCTCTTTTTGTTTGCATGAGCTGTTAGATTAATTAATGCTGTGGGCACATTCAAAAACCTAGCCATATTAAGTCGACTATAGATTGGTTTAGATTAGATGTACCCTGAACGCAAAGACTAGATTCGTCGGTAACGTCACTTTTCTTACGTCAGTCACAAATAATAATTTATTAACTTTATTAAAGTACTCAGTCACAAAATTCTGGACTAGATTCGTCGGCGCTACCCCTCCATAGAAGTCAAATGAAAAATCTGTTCTGAAAAAAAACTGAGACGCACATCAAGCCAGCCAGCTGTCAGACTTACTAAACCACACACTTGAACGTCCCCTGTATTGCAGGCACTGTGACAGAAACAATTTGATGTTCTTAGCTCATTGGCGTCATCTAGGTTATTTTTGACATACTTATTAAGAAAAGTATATATATATATATAGTTGGCGCAACAGGTCTGTAGAGACCCAAGGCCTAGCTTCTCACAACCATTCGTTTGTGTGCGTTTTTCATTTTTGGGACGAATGGAAGGGATCTACAATTTTATGCCGGGTCCAAGCGGCTAATTGAGAAGCTCCTTCATGACAGTTATACTCTCGCATGTTTGTCAGACGTTCGCGAGAGGTGGCGCAGCGGAAAAAACCATTAGTTGGAATTTTGGTTTTTTCGGGATTAAGAAAAGTACAGTCTATATAAATGGAGCCTTTGCATTCAGTTATCACTGACAAATCGATGACTATTTCCCTTCAAATCAATCTGTTACATTTGTGATTTGATACACTACCCTCTCGTCATAACCGCAAATCCACACAATCACTCTACCCACTTTGATTTCTCAACTGTTTGTAATAGATCTAGCTTTCGATTTATAAAACCAATAAATCTTGCAAAATGTTATAACTTCATCACGGATCATCATTAAATTCACTTTTTATACCCAAAGTAAGCCGTGAATAGGTACTTTTATGGTTTCCTGCGTTTACGTTACATCTTACATCTATTACTTTCATCATCAGCGCAAAGGAGGGACAATATGTACTCGTTTGCGTCTACTGACAGTAAAACTATCATTAGGTAGATGTCTGGAAGAGAGTGTGTGTGCTGGCGAACAATGAATACATTTTGCTAATTTTCATGGGAATATCAAGAGATTAACGCAAACGGTAATCGGTCATTGTGTTGTTTTATTATTTACTTACTTCGTTTCGAGGAAAGGAAGTGAGAAGTCTTCATGAATATTCCCATCAAATCCGAGTGAAATTGTTACGGAAGAGAGATATTTGTCAATCTGACAGCCAACTGATAAAAACCAAACTGGGAACATGCAAGTATCTAGTTAAGTAAGTCTGACAGCTGGCTGACTTGATGTGTCTCAGTTTTGTTCGGCCTATAGCGATCGCATGAGCAGCTTTTACTGACTTTTATAGAGGGGTAGCCCACGAATTTAATCAAGAAATTTGTCACTGAGTAATAAGTTGACAGTTCGCATATGTGGCTGTCGTAAAAAAGGTGACGTTATCGACGAATCTAGTTCTTTCGTCCAGGTTACATCAAGTCCAGACCAACATTCGATTACTAGATTGTTGAATGTTTCCACTGTGATAACTAAATATATAATAAATTGACACCTTTACAAATATTCAAGAGCTTAGTAATAATACCAATTGTCAGCCGACGCACTATCATGCGCTCAAGTGTTCTTCTTCAAGTTTGCCATAAACATGACGAATGCGATCGAATAAAACACGGTTTTTCTTTTAACAGCAATCACCGAAGTAATTGTGTCAGTTACCTACTCAATTGGCATAAAGTTCAAATAAAGCCTTCCGCAAAATGAATCTCAATGCCAATGCCAAATTCAACTGTCAACTCGAATTTTCTCACGAAATCTCCAAATGTCTTTTCTGAAACCTGTGTCGCTCACCTCAAAGTTTAAAATTAATCTATTTTCATAAAGAATCAACCAGAATCTCCTCTTTAGCAGTGTGCGTGTATAACAAACTAATCTGTATTCCTCAACGTCATCGACAAATCACTCAAGTACTGCCTAACAAGCTTAACAACTCACGCACTGTCAATAAGAGTGCTCTACACAGTCTGTATCAACATCAATTCATCTGGTTAAACAGCAAGGAAAATAAATAAAGAAAATAATGCATCCACGAAAACCAGTTAGACATCCGAACGTTGTCAACATCACTCTAAGGTGGCGCTCACATCCTGTAAATAACAAATTTCATCCGCGAACATTTTTACCCACTAGTTCAGCAACCAACGCTAAACTTGTTCACTTTGGCCAATGAATAAATTTTATTTATTTCTTTTTCAATGGCATAGGTATTGCAAAAAGGATGCATCCAATGGCTGCTGACATTCCACGCACGTTTCCGGTCAAACGTCAGTTTGCGTACGCACTTTGAATTTTAATTGAAGAGAAATCTTCCCATTCCTCTGTGGTTTTTCTACCGCCGTTGCAAAAGCCATTAAGAATTTTTCAATGTTCATGTAGGTATACAGCGTAGAAGACTACGTGTGAACATTTAACGGCTGACAGAAGTTTTTTTTCGGGCTTCTTTCTATCTTTGTAATTTTCTTCTTGTTTACCAAATGTTGCAACATGCCAACGTCAACAGGAAAAAAAAAACGAAACGAACAAAAACAAGAAGACAAATCCCAGGTAAATACCTAGTAACTGGTTTTCTCGCACGTAACCGTGCTGCTGCCGGACTCGGTAAGTTGGTAATGCCGCTTATGCTCTACTCTAACCTGACGTCATTTGTAAAACGTTCACTCTTTCGAATTAGTTTCTGTTTCGGAATTGCTAGCTCTATATAAGGCGCTCCGAAAGAAACCTGTCTATACAAAAATAAACCAAACAATGAAACAAAATACCAAAACGAATATCGGTATCGGTAGGCGATTGAAGAAGTCAGAGTCAGATAGTCGTACACGGTACACGATACCTTTGTGGAAAGAGGGTTAAGACGAGGGTGTTGCCAGGCTTCGCAAGTGCTAATTGAAGAGAACATTGTACGTGTGGCATTTAAGCATACCTTTGTTGAAAATTATTTAACAAATGTCTTGGACAAATGTTTTTTTTTTTAAAGTTTGTAATACATCGGTGTTAAATTTGATTTCTTAATCAATTCTGTCCTTTCTGAAACCAGATCCTTAGTAGACTTGCTTGTTGAAGCTTAACATGAATAATTCAGAGACACAATCAGTTTTTGTGACGTTAGGGTCTAGGAATTGACAGTCATTCCTTTCGAAACTCTAGTTTACTCCTCCTTCCTGCCAGCTTTCGGGCCTGTCTGCTCTTCATACTGCCTTATTGTGGAAGACAAGTATGCCTGAGCCTGGTCAATGCCTATGTTTCTGCTTTTATGGATGTGTAAAACTTTAGAACTTAAAACATAACCCTTCGTCTCTTTACGACAGCTAGCTCATGCGCTTGGCATTTGATTGAATATTTATCGAAAGGGAACAATATGTGAAGTGCTGTCCTTAACAGAATCGCTTGCTGAAAGTGCATATTAACACAAGGAGAAGCATATTCCAGTTCGCCTACAAAAGTCCCATTTATTTGAATTCGAATCTACAAACTTCGCGTTGATGCATGAATACACTTTAGTTTGTTTAATACCTCTGTCTAAAAAGTCGGACTTAATTTAGTATGAGGGCGAATTGCGAACAAGCGAATATTTGTAGTTTCTGACATTTAATTCACATGAAAACTTTTTTTTTATTGCAGATAGGTACCCGCGTATCAGTTTCCTACGAATATTCGCTTGCTCGCAGTTCACTCTCATATTAATACTTCTTAATGTCGAATGAATTTTTCATTCGTGAGTTTGTGGATTGTGAATAAAGAGTGACAGTTCACGGCAAGAATTTATTCGTGTGAAAATTGTTTTAATTGTTAATTTTGCTACTTAAATCAATTAGGACTTAGGATTTTTTCAAGATTAGTTGTTAGATTAATTAAATATAATGCTGTTGTGGTAGAACGAATAGAAATTTTCAATTCATAAATACAGTAAAATTAATTTGTTCGCAATTCGCCTATTTAATCGCAATTCACTCTCATGTGAATAGTCCTTTACAACGCTTTAAGAGCGCCCGAGATGCCTGCCGGGAGATCTAGTTCCGCATTTGAATTGCTTTAAGGTGTAGTTCTCTAAAAGACGACTCCAAGAAGCGCGGTTGCTTTTCGCAATAGGTGTTTCTAAAATGCCATTACCTTGTGGGTTGGCTATACTTGTGGAGCACTCAAATGTCAAATTAAAAGGAATCACCTCGTTAAGCTACTTGGAACATGAACTATAGAATTACCGACGATCTCATTTATTTTAATCAATTATTTCTTGACACTTCCCAGAATTGGTTGTTACTGAGAAGCTAAAAATATAGATACGAGTGGTTCTATCAGCAACCACTTATGTACACAAAGCTTATTTATGGGGAACAAAACAAAAAATGCCGTTCATTATTTTGGTAAATGAATTTCAAGCTTTCTTCGAATGTTTATAGCCTCAAAAACATTCGTAAAAATGCAACCAATATTCTCAAGCGGCAGGGTATTGGTTTTAAAATTACATAACCTTGCAAAAATCTAAACAAACACATCGCCGTCACCCCCGGAATTAGTCACGTTCGTTATTATCGGAAACAATTAAATCCATACTGCGTCTGATAGCCTTTGCATGATTCTGTGTCAACGAAAAAAGTCGCACTCTACTCTACTACTCGATATGAATCACTCAGCTGCATCAAAACGATTCCGTCTGGCAACACCTGTTCCTCCATACCTGTGTGTGGTAATAACAACAAACAAAAGACAGGTAAGAATAATATTCCACCTCCCCCATTCCACAGTCAACTAGATGTAAGAGTGTGTGTTGCAGTTGGTAGTACGTATACGAGTATGGGTGTGCTTAAAATATTTAGCCAGAGAGAGTAACAGACAATTTGGTGGACATGGAAATAATGCATTTTTTCGAAATGTAGAACAAGGACTTGCCAGCCATTTAACAGCGGTTGCAGTTATACCCAGTTCACTGACCTTTTTCGCCTACTTCCTCCTGTCCGATTGTGGGTGCAGCACAGGTACAAATGCGAAATAGAATCCACTACCTTTGTGTTGTATAGAACAACACTTTCACTAGCCAATTTTGAATTCGTCACTGAATCACACTATAGCACTTGAAAAGAACACACAGGTGTATTGGCTTATTTATTATCTAGATACCTTTTTCCTTCACGCACTACTAAGATAAGCGAATCTAATCTAATCACTGCGAAATGTTGATAGTGTAACCGTACAGGGTGCGAAATTTCGAAATCCGTTGAAGGTATAACCGCACTGTTTCGAGGAAGGCGCGACAACGCCCAAGTTGGCTGCGTTGTATATTCCACAAGTTGGAAGAGTATTTTCCGAGCACCGAACCGAACGCGACGGGTAACTACGATAGACTGGTGCTAGCAAGCAGAGTGGTTGCTTTCCAGCAAGCGGCAGGCCTGGCAGACAATTCATTAAGCTTAGACGAAGCCGGAGCGTCGTCGTCGTCCGTGTGCTCTCGTACTAACACCAATATTATGAGAAGACGTTAAGGTGCCTGTTGGGTGTTGAGTTGGAAGTGAGGGTGAATTGGTTGACCGGAGAGATTCGCGAGATTGAGATCGGTGATCGTGATGGAATTGGTAGGAGCTGGAAGGGCTTAGTGGGTCTCTGTTCTCATACACATACCTATACTGGAAAGGTATGGAGCAAGATATACAGAATACAAGTAAAAGACACGATCATGATCAAGAGCTAAGCACAGTGGGGTCAGCATTTTTCAGTAGAATTAAATTGAATTTCTGTAAGGCGAAACGTTAAAACGTCTTCGTGTGGACGAGGAAATTTGCTTGTGTAACATAGGGCAAATCATTCGTGCGCACGAAAACGTTTGATCGTGTCGCCTTATAGAATCTGACCCTTGACGTTGGCGGAAGTGAAGTTGCCTGTGAGGGCACTTGTCAATCTTCTAATGTATAGTCCTCCCCACTGACGAAGAAAGGGAAAATGTAAGATTTTTTTTAAATAATTGTTGTAATATCGACGGCTGTGTTCAGAATTAACCCCAGCGTAGTTAAGGGGCCCCAAAAACCTCCCCGAAATTCTCTTCTGCAATTTTATTCGCCTTGGCGACCAAATTTAGGAAGTACAGGGTGTCCGCCGGGAAGGTATACTACTTTGTTTTGCCGCCATTTTGGTAAACATTAGTCTTGACAGTTCATATTTGGCAGTCGTGAAGTAGACACGTGGCAAATTTGTTATGGAAAAATATTCGATAAACCAAGGTGTTTTAATCGTTAAAACATTTTATCAAAATCAATCATCGATTACTGTGACGATGACAAAGTTACGTGAAATTTTTGGGAGAACACATTTTCATTTGAATGGATATGTGAATAAACAGAATAATCGGTTCTGGGCAATGGGAAACCCTCAAATTATTCATCAGTCACCTTTGCATCCATTTAAAGTTACAGTCTGGTGTGCAATTTGGTCAGGAGGAATCATTGGACATACTTCTTTGAAAATGAAAACGGCGTAACGGTAACTGTGAATGGGGAGCGATATCGAGATATGATTGAAAACTTTTTAACGCAACAACTTCATGCTTTGGGCTTGATTAACATGTGGTATCAACAAGACGGTGCCACATCGCATACAGCCAGGATTACAATGGAATTACTGTGAGACCTCTTTCCACAACAAGTTATTTCAATAAATGGTGATGTTTGACTGCTCCGGACTTCTTTTTGTGGGGATATCTGAAAAGCAAGGTTTATGCAAACAAACCAGAAACGCTTGAGCAACTCAAACAAAATATTCGTGATGAAAATAATGAAATACCGCGTGAAATGTGTGAGAATGTAATGAAAAACGTGCTCAAAAGGGCTCGCATTTGTGAGACTAACAGAGGCGGACATTTACCTGATATTGTATTCCATACATAATTGCCGACATTAAATAAAACATTTGTCAATATAAGATCCATTCTCTTTCATTTAATCAAAAATTATAAACAAACAAATTAGTATACCTTCCCGGCGGACACTCTGTACTTAAGTTTCAAAGAAGCTGAGACTTCAAGCAGCGCCTTAGATGCAGCTCTACCCCAAATAAAAAAAGAAAAAAAAAACGTGCACTCGCCCAATTTATATCGACAACTCCACTGTTCATCAACTGCACCACAACACAAGTGCGGGTGACTCCACTCCAAAACACGATCAACTATCTTCCGAAGTGGCCAAGGAATACGAAACTGCCGCCAGCAGAAAATCTCCTCCGCAATGCAAATGTTTGACGTTCACCGTGGTGCCGTCGATGCCGTTATAAGAGAATGTATATCTCGGCATCTTTCAGATACCCCTACACCATATGGCGGTGAGTTTTCGGTGAATGTCAGGAACTGGATACATTAGCCAGATCATTAGGGGTAGAGTAGGTGTTATATGGTTCGAAATCGTGATTGGGAAATTATGTTTTCCTCCGTCGTACACCTGGAGTCCTTGCGAAGCTATGTCATTGCTTGATTGCCCCAGGGATGCATTTACCGGTTGGATAAAGCACTCTTATGTTCGGCATAGGTACACTTTGCCGGTGCACTGGGCACAGGCGCACCATGCGCCGGCATATTACAGAAATATAGTGAAGACGTTCTCTTCTTGTTTTCGCTATCATCACGAGTATCTAGTTTTTAATCCTGAAACAAGTTTATCCTCAAACTGCAAGTATGAATTCTATTTTTTAGCCAGAAAAATAAACCAAAGACTCTTTTTCTTTGGCAAGAGAGAAATCTAAATGCGAATTGATTTGGAAGGTTCTCGTGGAGGTGTTATCGGCCGAAGCCGAAGGAACTGACGGAGTTTGTTAGCTCAGATATTTTTTATGATTTATGTATCATTGCGGATCGTAATGATGTCAGTGTTAATGGCGTTTGCCGGGTAATTGCCCAGCTGTCGCTGGCCGCGATTAAATATCGTTATAGCAGAGGATTTCCATGCACAGATTGTGCGGTTATGAGAGCTATAATTATTTTGATGGCGCACCAGCAGTCGCCCAGTGTGGCGCTTAAGACCGCGCGCTAGAAAGTTCTTCGCGATTGGGAATCTTTATTGCGGTTTTGCATGTCAAAGTTTTCTTTCGCATATTGGTGATTTTTTTGAAACCAGAACGCAGTAATTGCAATTTTTATGACAATTTATCTGGCAACTTATCAATGGGGGACAAATTGAATGATTAAACTTTCCATTAGCAGGACGTGGATAGGTATTTGGTTACCGTAATTGGAGTCAAATTTATCACGTTCCAACTTTGGTGTCACACTTGTTAGTTTTTTGTATTTTATTGATCATGTGTGGTGAATAAAAAAGTGTGAACCAAGACGAGTTACGTGGAGGCCTTTAACCTACTGAATTTGATTTTCGGCAAGCTGGGTCTATATTCGAATCGAGGTGAGACTACCAACTTATAAATAAAATAATAAAAAAATCACCGGAAGATAGGCACCTCCAGCGTTCCCCTTGTCGTTAGCCAGAGTTCTCATTGCGGTCGAAAATTGTACCCAAATGGGTCTGACGGTAGTACGCAATAATATACCTACCTTAAACGGCCTTATGATATTTTTCAATTAGAATCGGAAATTTGTTTATACAAAACTTACATTTAGGTAGATATAACAAATTTTCAAAATTTTTGTTTTATTTGAACATACATTTTTTATTCATTAAAAAATATAACAAACAAAAGCTTATTTTAATTCAACATAAATTATTTCACTTCAGTTATATATCGAAATTTAAAAATAAATTATAAGTTATGTAGTTGAATATTTATATATAAAAATAAACGAGGTGTATCCCGCGTGAAAATTTGAATTGGAACATGTAGGTATCTTGTAGTTTAAGGGCCGTTCTTAGATTAACCCATGATTTTAAATCTGTGAAAGCCAATGAGTGTTTGTTCAGCGTTTAACACTCATCGTTTGTTGAACGATTTTTGACTGCAAATCGTTCCACTTTTTCAGCTTATTTGTCAATTCAGTGATTGACCGAATCTATAGGTAATTTTTTTTTGTTTTCCGGGTTCGTTTGTTTTTGATAAGTAATTTGTAGAGGTATTTTATTAACGCTTATATTTTCAGTAATCATTTATTAAGATTAAAAAATTTGTTCAGCACAAGAATGTCATAATCAAAAAAAAAAAAAAAAAACTGGAGAATAAAATGTTGTTAGTGTGAGACAATAAGCAATTTTTTAAAAACAAAACCTAATTAATGCCACAACCAATCAGATTTTACAAATGGATCATCTCAATTTATTCAACGACCGTCGCAATTTTCCCATTCCTTCAATATTTGCTCCAATGAGTGCGTTTTATTTCATAATATTTGAGAGCCGTTATCGGCTAAAAATGTTGAAAATAATCTTACTTCATCTTTCGCATCCATTATTGTGTTGGGACCGTTAATCTTACATTCAATGCGTCAGTTTAAAACGTATACGAAACTGACGAGACAGATTTTATTAGTTCAGTTTACTACATCTTAAAGCTGCTCGCGCTTAAAATAAACCCTCATACAAAAATGTCTCCAAAGATAAAATTAAGCAAAGCAGTACACAGTTCAAGCTAAATTTGTTAACCGCTGTACGAAAAATCTCTACAGAATTTAAGTAGGCGTATTAATGCAAAATACACTTTTCCACAGCTAAATTTTGACAGATCAGGGAAAATATCGGTATTTCAAACGAAAGCAAAAAAAAACAGTATGGAGAATGGTAAGTTGAACACAAAAGTTCGTTGTTGCTGATTTAATTTCTTTTAGAAATGGAATATTTTAACGAGGAGTACCTGGAAGAGGTTTTTGAGGAAGTACAAATAAAAAAACAAAACAAAAAAATACCAAGAAAACTATTTTTACTTTCGAAGAAAAAAGACTGTTGGCGGACCTAATTAAAGAACTGCACTGTCAAAACTAAGCGAACACTAAGCGAAGTGATGGAGAGAAACATTGGAGAAGCGCTTAATTTTAGCTTTCCTGGAGCAGCATACCAGGCATAAGTTGAATATACTTATACGTTTAGGGCCGGTCTGTTCACAGCTGGTCAAATCATTGGTTGGGTTACCATCGATTTAGTTTAACCGATGATTACAAATCAGTGATAACCAATAAGTGTTTGTTCACCGTTTTTTCACTTCGTTTACCAAACTATAGATTTGCGACAAATCGTTCCATTTTTCCAGTTCATTTGTCAATTCAGTGATTAGCTGCATCTAGGTTACATTTTTTGTATTTCTGGCTCCGTGTGTTTTTGTCTAGGTAGTTTATTAATGAACATATTTTCACTGTTGAGTACATAAATGTCAAAATCAAAAGATACAGGAATTTTTTGAAAACAGAGAAATAAAATCTTGTGAGATTGAGAACAAAACTGAATCAGTACAACAACCAATAAAAATTTGTTAGCCCATTATTGGGCCTATCTCAATTTCGTCTACGAACGTCGCAAAAATTTTCTCATTCTCTCAATATTTCCTCAATTTCTGAGAACTGTCAAAGGACAAAAATGTTGAAATTGAAAGTAATCTTAATTCATCTGGCTGAAGTTGGGAACCAGTCTGTCCCCTCACCTTCCATAGAATGGCGTGCAATTTATTGTATACATCTGTCAGTTGAAAACGTTAATTTAACCGAACAGATTTCATTGGTCAAGGCCTTCGCTCCATCTTGCGCTATATATGAGTTTATTTATTTTATTATTTGTATATTTTTTCGCACAAGATTGCTCGCGATATTCTAAAAAAAAGTTGTTGTTTAGCAGATACGTCAAAACTAATACGTACGAAATCTTGAATAAACGAAACTCTAGAAAATCATTGGTTAAATCTCATTAACCGCGCAAAATCGGTTATCGATTTCTCTTGTTAACTAACCAAACCGTAGATTCTCTGGTTAATATTTTGCTGAAGAAACACATTCGATGATTACCCGCTGAAATAACCGAAGATTAAGTATAAGGATAATCAAGATTGAACAAACCGGGCCTTAGTCTGTCGTTACAAACAATTTTGGAAAAATAAGAAATGAGTTATTGATAATATGAATTAACAATAAGAATCCGTTTTTTTCCTTTGGGTACGGAACCTTAAAAAGTAGTACGCGGTGGATTTACTCAAAGAATAGAAAACACCTATTGTAGCACTTGTTCCCGCCCGTGGCGCACCTCTCTTAAAAACCACGTCAACCCGCTCATTCCTTCAGCAAGTAAGCGATTAAGTTGCTGAATTCAGTATTTAGTTGCGCCTTTTTTTTTGTTTCATTCTGGAAAGTCCTTATCACACATAAGTTCAAACAATCAAACAGATATTCTTCCTACATCCGATGTCAATTGCGATTGATAATGTCAACAAATTTAACGCAAACTGCAGACTATGACTTTTTGTTTCTCCAGTCACTTTAATTGTTTAATTGCACTTTGCTCCCGCACACGACACTGCGACACTCGGCCGTGTTTTCCATGCGCTCACCCGAACTTGGTCATCAAAATCGAAATTTGATTAATCGATTGAAATAAAAGCCAGCCCCTATAGAAGGTGCAACGATTTTATGCATAGGCATACTTTTCATCCGTAAAACACACTTGTGGATAACACTTACGCTAGAAAAGAAAACAGAACATTCCCATCCGAGTCACCCCTATCCCACCGTTTGTCATCCACATACAAAGCATCGTTTGGATGGGTCAAGAACTTTTATGACCCGCTTTCTGTCTTAATTCATTAACATCACTTAAGAACGGATTAAAAGACAAAAAATAGATCACCCGCCCATCCGCCTGTCATCTAGGAACAATAGGTCGCAATTAGCTCCGCGTTTGTGTAATGTTCATGTTCATTCACAAGATTGGAACTTCGATGCACAAATATACCTACCCGTACCCATCGGACGACTGTCTTCCTCATGGGGTTACACTTAATTAATCGAAGATCAGGCCAAACGAGTAAACGAGTAGGTGATGACTTGTCATCTCCCTGACTGCGGAACAACAACCAGCGATGACTTCGTGTTTGTCTTCGACGACATTATTTGGTGGTGTTGTTGGCGGCGGGCGGCTTTGCCTTTTCATTGGACTGACCTGAAGGGGTCACCGAATTAGTCTACACAAGCTGTTACTCTGTGCCTGTGCTTGATGTCGGGCGCAGTAATTGATGGTGATTAAAACGAATTACCAGATGAGTTTGTTATTCATTTTGTGAATGTGAATCGGAATTGACTAGACCTATACCAGGTTCTGGTTATTCCAGAGTTTTGCATAATTTTTAATTTACGTGCCAAAGATTTGTTTGTTTGGCTGCAGGCAGATTATTCATGAAAGCAAATCTTGCACTCAGAATGAAGGGAAGGCCTTTTTTTCTATTTGTATTGCGCGATTGTGTGTTATTTTCAACCCCTATTTCTGTGAAAATTCTTTACACTGCCGAAAGGGAAGAATTTTCTATTTGCTTTCACTGGCACTGGGATAACTCAATTTTTCTTGTTTTCTACTTAGTTTAACAGTTCACACTTGCTTTCCGTTTTGCGATCTACTAGAGCACATGTATTTGAGTGGGAAAGCATACTTACCTGGCGTAGGGGCTACCGTGATCATTAAGGCGGTTCCCCCGGAGTGAGGTCTGGCCATTGCACTACGGTTGGATTGACCTTCGCGATTGTTCCTAATGCGAATAACTCGTTCGTGTAATTTTTGGTAGCCGGGAATGGCGTTCGCGCCGTCCCGACATAAATAATAATGAAAAAAAAAATGAATTCAGTAGTAGTTATTGATTTTTTTGTGATGTTGTCATCTGTCTGTCAGGTTTTTGGACTTTGAAATTGTAATTTGAAAATTCAATCTATATTTAGTATTTACTTCAGTTTAGGCGGTGGGGGGAGTGGACTACTTTACAAACTATCAAAATAGCACAACAGCTAACCGCAATGGCCACATTGTGGAGGACGTTCAAGTATCAAGTTTAGTAGTTCTGATGACATCTGGGATTCTCTGGGATGTTGCTGACTTGATGTGTCTCATCTGTCATCTCATGTCATGTGCTTTTCGATTGGGCTTCTTCAGATTCGCTCTCAGATTTCAGATTTCGTGTGTCTAATCGAACATAAAAACGACACTTTCTCTTTTTTGTGTTGATATTTGTGCGATTGGAATATGTGTAGCCTTCGACACTTTTCTTAGCGTTTTCCATTCACTGGTCAAATTTTATATGAAAACATTCAAAATGCTCGCTCAGATTGATTTCTAAACATTTGTACATAAATAATTAACCAAAAATAGATCAACCCGATGCAATTCGTTTCTTTTAAGTTGAAAAATTTCACGAAAACGTAGACAAACTCCACTAGTTGTCAAACTCAAACATACTTGTATTGGTAAATCTGAAGCAAATCTGAGAAAAAATCCAGATTCGCAAAAGTGCTCTGAAATCTGAAAAAGATTGCTTTTTTTGTACCAAAAGAACATAAAAAGTGCTCTGAGAGCAAAAAAAGTGTTATGAGATCGCCCAATCGAAAGCCACATCAGTGTGCAGGTCAGTCTTAATTACACTTGACCAGTCTTCCGTCACATGAACAGCTTTTTCACTTGATGTTTTTAAACTGGGTAACCGACGAATCTAGGCAAGAAATTCGTGACTGGACTAAGTTTGCCGTTCGCAGATGTTGCTGACGTTGAAAAGTGACGTGAACTACCAATCTATAGTACCTATAAGCTTTAAGAGTACATCTAGTCCAGACCAATTTAGACGACTTAAGATAACTAAATATTGAATGGGCACATGGGATGTCAGTTACCCAGACATTTTAATTCTCTATTTTCATTTTAAATACATTTTATAAGTAGTGAAGCCTTAAACTTATATACCTATCTAAACATATCTTTATTTTTTGATATCCTGCAAACAAAGATTGACAAAGTTAGTTAGCAAACGTGACCTTTGCATACAAAGATTTTGCATAACAGTGATGTGTAAAATTTACACTGTAAATCTGCATTCGGTACATATCCGCCTAAAATTATGCAGTGCTTTTACATTATACGGAAAATTAAGATCGACAACTGGGAAACAAGCAATCTAGTACTGGAGTTGGAGTTTAACATGCTTGATGGTGGATGGGCAATCATTTTTATTTCAAAGCTGCCTCGAAACTTTTTCGACGAATTTAAAGTTTCATATGTCGTTTTTAAGCTGATGAATTGAGTATTTGTGTTCTACCAAATAAAAACCTCGTACATTCAACCGCTATTCGACTCAATCCTAGCCCCAAAAACAATTACCAAATAAGAAAAGTAAAAAAACACTCAAATATATCATTTTGCTGACAACAAGTTTGGAATTGGTTGTTCTTTCCGCAACGCAACAAAATTGTTTCTGATTCGGATATCTGTTTACCTACTATTTGCACAGAAGTGACAGTGAAATTGTTGCACAATTTCCAAGCAAAGTCATTTCATGGCATGTGACGTAATTTTCTCTCTTCCCCTTAGGTTTTTGGACGAAATGGGCAACGCTAACTTAAAACTTTAAGTAAATGGAACGCAAATCGTCTGATCTACAACATGGACACATTTGCAACTGGATATCCTTAAAGGATCACCCAGAAGGACATGACTGAAAATAAAATGAGGCATTTTCGTCCTTTCGTCGACCACTTTAGTCCTTGATGGGTAAATTTTATTTTCAACGCAAGCCTTCTCCGCAACAAATCGATCGGCGTTTGTTTTAAGATGATCGGAGCCCTATATCCTGAGTTATGAAACTTTTAAGCCGTCGTCCTGGAAGATTTTCCATTCAACAAAAGAGAAATCTTGATCTGACAGTACTAAATCTAGCACCTTTACTCTCTCTATCGTTGCGTAGCATAAGGCTCAGCGCCTATGAGTATGCCAAAACGTATGGAATATTAACAAAAGTCCGCTCCGGTTTTTAACGAAGACACCGATCCGAGTGGCCAATTTTTAACGACTCTGTGACGTTGGCTTCAAACTCAAAGGCACATTCGATTGTGACAATTCACATCACCCCTGTGAGAGATAAGCATACCGTCAAATCGTACATGCGGAATGTCCATAGTGGCGTCTGCTGTGTAGTACGTAGCCCCGTCAACCCCCCTATCGTTCCAAAAGAAATCGTTTAGCATCGTTCTGTACCGCTCGCCGCTGATGGTGATCAGTGACGCCGCCGGCCCAGATTTCGAACCAAACAGAAACATTTTGGGAATGCATTTTCACCTGGCAATGGGTTGGCGTTGTCCCATATTCGACAATTTTGCTTCTTAAAGTAGCCATTCCTCCAAAAACTGTTACAAAATTTGTGTCCTCTTCCAAACGCTCAGAAGTCCAGTCTTTGCGAAAGGCCAACAAGGACAAGGTTCTCCCGTACTCTTTCCCGTCTTAAGGTAAGGCCCACGAGAATATTTATGGTAAAATCAAGTGTGATAACTTTGGTCTCCCGAATGGAGATTGCCTTTCATGGTTTAGAATCGGGTGGGGGGAGATAAGAGTTACAGAGCGTCCACAAAGTACATGTTTCGAGTGGTGTCCGCTTACACACATTAAAAAAAGAATGAATATAATCTTACCCTTGACTGAACCTGCCTCCTTTTAATAAAATAACCAATCCGAATTATAATTAAATATAATATTTATTACAGAATTTTGTTTAAGTCTGTTTTTGTTTCCAAACATTTATAATTTATGTAAAGTATACAATTATTACACATTAAATTCATATCTATTTTATTTGTAATTATTTAGATTTTATATTAGGAATACATATTAAAATATATTTTGGGCTCTTTTAGCCATTTTGACGTAAACATTTATTTGTGTAACATAATAGCAACATCCATATTATTACATTCATGACAAAAAGAAATAAATATACAACAATTTGTTGGTTTCAAACAGTTAGTGATGGGAGTTCTAATTTGAATAGTGCTGCGTACAAGTTTTGGTTTTGAATCAATTCAATTTACGTATTTTAATAATAAGGCTAAGGATGGGGACTTTAAGAACAATTCGGTTGTTTGTGGGTTGCAATTGCAATTGATACAATTCTACAAATTTGAAAATAAAACCAAGATAGCTAACAAATAAGTTTGAATGGGCATGACTGAAGTGAGAAACACTCAACAAGCGCTACCGATGCTTGAATGACATGACGACTTCAACGAGGATGGGTCTTCTGGGTGAGGCCTATAATAAGGCTCAGTATGCATGCACTATCAGATAAATAAACTGAGATGCTAGACCTCTGGCGGAAATCGGGAAACTTTAAAAGATCTCGTAGCGGATTCAACTAGATGCTCTTATTCGGGTATCTCCCATTTCAAAATTTAATTGGAAAACGGTAGCCCACAAACATAAAAGTGCACCAGAAAATGCTAATAAATTACAGAATCAATAAAACAAAACATTTTAAGTAACCGTGTGATATTATTTCTAGTACATAAAATTACATTTAAAGCGACATTGTATTCTTCATAAGACACAAGACATTGATTGGTAGGTAAATATTTTCTTTTTTAGTTCAATACTTCTCTCGACAGTTTGGGAAGTATTTCCCGGTTTCCAAGACAATTTATGAGGCGCAAATAAATCGATTAAGCAAGTGTATTTTCTTAAAAATACAAAACACAACAAATACACACTCCATTTACTCAATTAAGGGCCAACATCTTTACCAAACAATAAGCAGTCGATATTGTGTAAAAGAAAGAAAGAACCATGTTAGGAACCTGCTCAGAAACAAAATTAATATAAAGGACGAGGTGGAGGAAAGCTGTTCTACGGCTAAGCCATGACCGGATGGTTCTTCATTTTAAAAACAAATTAAATACGGAATTTTCGAATCCACTTTTTCCCTTTTCTCTTTCTCTCTCTCTCCCTCTCTTATATGAAAATATTTGCAAGTTTCTGTAAAATAGAAAACTGTCTGCACGACCGTGTTGGACACACCTGCCGCCTAGTCGATATTCAAAGTGGACATTCGTTTTTCAACTCTGTTGGGTGGGAAGAGATTTGACACAATTGAAATGATTTATGTTTTATTTTGGAAATGGAAAATCATGGCACTAACTTACGTTATTTCGATATCCTGGAAGAGTTCTCCAATCCAGCCCACCACAAGGCAGTAGTGTTGGAAGAGTTGCACCAGCAACTCACACTCGTCCAACATTTCGAGTCGCTCGATTCGTTGTCTTTCACTGGGCGATATACTTTGGTAGACTTGTATCATGTCCCAGGCACGGCTACCAGTCCAGCCACAGTCTTTGAAACGAGATGTTTGTGTGTCCAATGAGAGGCACGATTCAACGCCGGCAAGACTACAGCCACGAGCGCGGAGGTTACTTAGCATCACATCACTGAATCTGTCGTTCATGTTGACCTGGAAAGAATAATTGAAGATGAAAATTAAAGAGGTTGAGTTTCTTTTTAATGGAAGCTACTGGATCGATAGCGATTAAGTGTCATCTATGTCCGCCAACGTGTTAAGGGGCAATTTGAAGATCTGTGCTAATGCCATTTGGTACTGAGAAAAATGCATGGGCACTAAGTTTTAATAAACAGCAGTGTGAAGTGTAATACGAGAAACTTGACATGCAACTTCTCTCTCACAGATGGCTGGACATGGACAGAGCCAGCTCTCTGTATTTAACTAAATTGTTCTTCACCCATGCAGGTTCGCTAATCAATTAACCACAGAAACGTGTGAATAACTCGCTTGTGTGGAGATGTACATTGTAATTATATTTCCCGTTTGCTAACCTGACATTTGTAGAAAGGCTGACTACTTCTGGGGATCATACAGGGGGTTATCTTACTAAAGGTGGCAGAAAACTAAATATTTCCTCTAATCTCTATCGCCATACGAAGAGGAAAACATTTTGTAATCCGTATTTCGCATGAAACCACCAACTTTTGTTCACTCTGGAAGTGAAGTACAACTCACAAAGGACACAGAAATATTTTACCCTCCTTCTCCCAACGAAGTTACTGCCAAGGCGCTTGCAATTCCCTTGAATTTGCATCTATTTATATTGTTGCATTTGCCTACGGCACTACGACTTCCATCCTTCATGCCGAACTCTAAACAAACGCAGTTATGAAAGAATAAAAAATGGTTTACCAACCACACCGCACACACTGCTTGTGTGTAACCGCGTAACTGCATTCAGGAAGCGAACGCTATCTCTATTCCTAACCGACCTTCGCGTGCACAGTAACACATTTCACTAGGTATACCCAGAGAAATGCTTGAACGTAAGCAACCTACACCCTTACCTGTTCATAATTGACTAACACCGCCGTCTGGAATTTACTGGCAATCCACTTGAGCAAATTTCTGCAGTTCTGTGCCTCAATGTATACGAGTACACACTCGGCAAGGAAAATTGTCGGAAGCGTATAGTCGACCTCGGCCTGTTGCAGCTTATTATCGACTTCGTCTACATTTCTTAGGTCCACACCCATCAGATGATAGCTCGGTCCATGTAAATCCGTGGGACTCAGCTTCACTTCTCCATCCTCGTCGTGTATCTTCGACAGGAGTACTTTGTTTCGCTTGATCATGTAGCACTTCCTGGCAGTAACTGTTGGAAAGTCGAGCTCAATGAAGTTCTTCACCTTGTGTGTGGTGTCCCTTAGACGCCAGTACATCGTGTCAAAGCCACATCCGAGATTAATTATCTGGCAATTTCCATTTGTCTTCTGCAAAGAAAAATTTATATAAGCTTATGGCCAGGTGTGCAATCAAATGCAACAGCTGCAACTGACCTTCAGGAACTTCTCTACACACATTTCAACGCCCTTGACCCGTGCAAAGTATCCTCGATTTATCTCCGGGGCCTTGCGCTCTTGGTTGCGTACAAAAAAACCAATGTAATCGTCCTTCCAGTAGCCCAAGCGGACAGCGCTCCTCTTGCAGTCGCTGGCATCGTCGTTGGTTGCGATAACCGCCTCATCGCAGGGGTGAAATGAGCTTGGCGGATCCATTGACAAAGAACAATCGAATTTCCTATTCGGATTTAATGCGATACAATTCGTGTGCAACCTTGAAAAATGAGATCTCCTTAGATGTAATGAAAATGATATTTGCACTATGTTATGTCTTTGCACTTTGATTTCACTGATTGTCGGTGAAAACTTATCGCTGGTTGGATTTTCGAAAAGTTTTCTTGACGGATTTTTGTTTGCTTTTCGATTTTATTCGATTTTTTTCTCCGACGGTTGATGGTTTTTGCCTTTTGGCGACTTTAGAGGAATAATTTGACAGCTGACTGAAGTGGTGTTTCGTATGATTTTGTTGTTGGTAATTTTTGTGTTCATTTTGTTTCTGTTGCTGAATGTTTTGACCGGCGCAATGCAAATTTCAGAAAACGTAGTAGTTCGGGGGAATTTTGTAGTAAAAGAGCACCGACAAGACTTAGTTTGAGAAGTGCTGGGCTATTAGGAACAACGATGAATTTGGTTCGTGAATTGAATAGGCATTTGGTGAATACTTTCATAGAGTGGGAAAGAAATATGGAAAACAAGGCTAAAAATGAGATGGTTGAAATTAGCTGAAATTAAAAAAGGAAGGAATTGAGATGGGTATGTCGCACACAATCCCATTACAATGGGATTCAGTGACGACAGCTTACTTTTCGCACAGCAGTCAAATAGAAAATGCAAACTTTCGTTTTAAGGTCAATCTTTTCTTTTTATTCATATACTTCCTTTATATAATATGTTCTATTCGATTTGCTTAAATACCTAATTAAAATATTAACCATATTTTTTTGTTAGCATTTTTCACTAAGACTCTACTTATCTTCTATTCTATTTGTTTCTAATATATTTTCTTTAGAGGATCCTACACATAAAAAATCTTGCAAAAAAATACCTATAAAATACAAAACAAACAAAATACTATATACATTATTGAAATAAAATTAAAGCAGTAAAAGCAACCGAGCAGAATGTGACAGCTTTTAATCTATTTTACTTATTTTACATGAACTAAACCATTTCATTTTATTTGTTATAAAAAAACTAAAGGGATCGTTTAATTTATATAAAAAATTAATTACACAAAACACTCTATATAAATAATGAGATAATATACATTTGTTAATTGGTTACACAGTTGAATACAATTTTTTATTCATTGCTTCGATTTTAATATCAGTTAACTTTTTTTTTTCTCTTACTCTGTAAAATGTTGTGTATATATTTTGTTAGTTTTAATTATAAAATCAGTCAAGGGTTGGTTATTATCATAATTAGTTTAAATGAGTCTCCTTATTGTTTTGAGGGAAAATGCTGTTGTACCGAGAAACAAGAGTTGAGGTGTAAAAGTGACTGTGGGGGTAGAAATAGTTAAGTTGAGCTATGGAAGGAAGATGACCACTTTAAGAAGGAAGCACGAGGGTATTTAGTGCGGTTTTTCAGCGCCCAATGTGGGGTTGAAAACAGCAGTTCGAGCCCACTGCCAGGTGACTTTTTGTCAGCATCTCCTCGAAGCCTACTATAAAATGCAATACGTTTTGGCAAAAGGTCTTAAACTAAACTTATGAACTTAAAAATAAATCGGAAGAGTTATGGGCGCTTATTTTTAGTTTTGTCTCATGGGTAGCATTCCGTAGTGCTGTGAGACCATTTGCTGAGGTGGTGGCACCTGACCCGACTGCGAATACGTGACCGATTGTTGTCGACCATCGACAACACTCTGCTGCGATGGCAGTTGAGCTGCAGCGCTAACCACCGGGGCAGAGACTTTTCTTTCTGATTGGGTTCGCATTAGTTGCTGTTGTTGTTGTTGCTGTTGTTGTTGCTGTTGTTGTTGTTGTAGTTGTTGATGTTGCTGTTGTTGTTGCTGTGTCGGCTGTGGTGGTGGAACATACATCATAACCTCACCATTTGGATTTCTGGCTGGCGGTGTAACAGCCGATCCATGGTATGACCCATAGGAACTGTCATCGGATTGCGCAGACTGCCCACGACCGCGAGGGTGAGTGAGCCCATAAACCGATTCAGGGCGACGATCAAACTTGAGACCACCATCGTTCGGAGTAGGGTTGTGCCGAGTTCCATAGACGGGCTGAAAGCCTTGAGACTCCTGAGGCCGTTCACCGGGCTGTTGCATTTGTTGCTGCTGCTGTTGTTGTTGTTGGTGTTGCTGTTGGTGCTGTTGCTGTTGTTGAGACTGACGTGTGGAGCTGCGAACCCCATAGATACTCTCCGACCTTTGTTGCAGCTGATTTTGCACGTTCTGATTTTGTAGATGAGCACTTTGTACCTGCGACACGCGCAGCGGGTAGAGACTTTGTGCTGGCACCAGTGGCCCTGGTCGGGGTACAACTTCACCACGGTTGATGGCTGTGTTACTCTTGGCGTAGACCGACTGCGAGCGGTTCAGGTTGGTGCGGGTCAGAGGTGGCGAACGGCAGTACATTGAACGAGTTCCTCCGTAAAGCGGTTCGGGTTGTTCGAACTTAGTCAACGGAGTGGCAGTGTACAGATTTTGACAGTAGCCTGCTTGTTGGGTGAGCGTTCCTGTTGGAGCACGGTACGTGGAACCATGAAATTTGGGATTTTGCATTTGTTGTTTCTCCACATCGATGTCGTAGTTGAGTTCATCTTCGGAGTGTATGCTCGACGAGTCGTTGTCCATGCTCTCCTTGGATTTGCGTTGACTGCGACGTGAATTGAAGATGTACTCGAAGACTAGACCGGCTACAACTCCGCCAACCATTGGTCCAAACCAGTACACCCAGTGGTTGTCCCACTTGTTCAGCACAAATGAGGGTCCGAGTGAACGTGCCGGGTTTAGGTAGGGCATCTGAAATGAAAAGAAGACCGGGTGGTTAGACGGTTTCTGTTTGCACCAAATTTTAAGTCGGGGTTAGATCAAAATAAAAAACAGCAACACCGTCCCGCAAAATTCCTTCCTTACAGACATAATTTACAAAACTGTCCCACCACAAACACTTTCCCAATTAACACCCGCAACTGGCACAATCCCACACTGCCCTTCCTTAAGCCCTTCTGCATAGGTGTCGCATAACCTGACCCGCCTAAAGTCACAATTCACAAATGTTTACTCTGTCCCCACAAACAACTCACTTATATTAGCGGCTTCGTAATAAATACAGCATATTTATGTTTCCCAGTTAAAAGACGACAAACAAAAACAGCCAACAAAACACAAAAAAAAAGAAGAAAAGTCAGTCCTGCTGCGCTAAACACCTGCCTCTGAGGAATGTATTCCTTAATTCTCCTTTCGGTTGAGATTCGTTTCGGATGCGTTTTTTTTTTTAACTAAATCACCGTTGTACGACGACCGAGACCCAACATTCATCGGAATATCTCAAAGGAATACCTCTGCCGACAGTTGTGTCGAACAGACGAGGCCCGGAATAAGTTAATGAGAGAGATTGAATGTAGGGCCAGATTTTCACAACCTGATACGATGAACGATTAATAATTATACAATTTCAACTCTACAACGTTGGCATTTCTCTCTGGGAATTGTTTACAACTTTGTTGCAAAACCACAACTACCGCCCAATTACTTAACCTCAACAAAACATGGCACATCACATGACCACATTAATCACGTGAATTGCGGCCAAAAACAACAGCTCAAAACTCATGTGCAGTATTTAAACTGTCCTTATAATTGTTCCCAATAATAAGAACAGTCTTTTACGTGTCATTCAATTAACTGTTAACACATTTACCAGGCCGACCTCGCTATATAGAGTTGAGGAGTCTTCGGAAATTGATAATTCCTTTCGTTTGTTCTGTCGTTAAAAAAAAATCGTCTGCTATACATAAAAGGAAAAACCGGGTGTGTGAAAAGAATCTCATCCGATGCAGGTCGATAGGTAATTTTATCCTGACAATGCAGGTGCTACTCCACTACAGAGTGCTGCACTGCAGGATACACCAAATTTACCTACATACGAATTGAAATTTTCAGGATAAGCGAAAAGGAAGGCGGAAATTTCTATTCTATTTTATTATGTCTCTGCAGGATTTTTGATTTATGATACATTTCTGGTATTTCGTTATGGTACGGTAGTTTCAGGAGTTTCATTTTCCTATTGCTTTTTTTTTATGATGTCTTCCATATCAGGCTCAAGCGAAATATGAGAGTCATTTGTAGGAGAGAAAGCAAATTTTCTATGGCCAGATTTGTTTTGAGATAAAAATCAATTGGAAAGGTAAGAATATTGTTTCGACTCAAAAAACGTAGTAGAGCTACGTATAGAGCGTGTCGCTTATGAAGGACAACCAAGCAATTTAACAACCAGGGACGGACTACACATATCGTTATGTGCATAAGTTTCGAAGAAAATGCATCTTTGTGAGTAATTGCTCAATGGGAATGCGGAAACAATTCCTCTTTCTTCCATCACTGGATACAATTTTCCTTAGTTTTTTTTTTACATTTCATTTTTTTGTAAAAATATCTGTCTATAAATTTACCGAAGTACAGGGTTGTTAAAATGTGTACCTACTGTAAGTGTAAAGTTATCTTTAACGCACAGCGGGATTTATCAATAATAATGGAGAGTTCGTAAGTGGATTGACAGCTTCTAGAAATGAAATGGCGTTATCACCATTTGGCCCTAAATGAATGCTTTGCTTTGCAATGCTTTGACAGCATAAACCCTCAAGTTTTATTCGTCGCTTATGCAGTTGTAAGTATTCGTCTTTTGAAACCAGCAAGATCAGGACAATAGCTCCATCTATCCGTGGAACAATCGATTGCTCTTTTAAATGTGAATCAAAGTTATTAAAAATTATCGGTAATTTCTCTTATTCCTATCATTAATTTAACCAAAACCATAGCTCAAAGCTTTGTCAAAGCGTGATAAAAGTCTTTACCAAGAAAAGTATTACTATAAAACGGAACTAGAAATTTATGTTCGAAAAAGTTCTAGTGTATGGAAATCCCACATCAATTCAATTCAACTTACCGACACAAAACTGCACGCACTATAAGCAGCTCCAATTGACAGGGCGGCATTTCCCAGAAATTTCTTATACGAATCCATTGAAACAAAGTACGCGAGAACGACAACAAACGTCAGTATGAATTCCACACCGAAACGTTCCCATGCAGCTAGCGAGGCGCTATGTGAGATTGCAGCTTGTAAATTGCCTTGATAACCGGGCACTGTTACTCTGAAAGGAAAAGAAGAAAATTTCATGTTGGTTTTGTTGTCACTTCCAGGAAGATTTTCGATTTATATTGTCATAATGTTTGCAACTGAAATTGGTGCTGCAAAAATAGCAAGAAATTGGTCGTTTTTTCCTACTTTCCATTCCAAGAAGTTCGTATTAGTGAAACAAACCAAAGTAGGGAACAATTTTAACCAAGAACATGTTCGTATTTCGTAATCTGTCAAAAATTTACTGTCGCCGCCATAATATTTTTAGTTTATATTTAGTAGTTATACTTCTCACAGAGAACATTTTTACCCCAATTCGATATTCAGCGCATTTTACTGAAGAGTATGGGAGGGAACAGACCCAAATGTATTTGGGGTATTTGGTTCGCTGTCAGGCACTGACAAGCAGCCTACTTGTCAATGGAAATACGATGATACAATTAGGTCGGTTCCTTCACTTTTGTAGTAAGAATGGAAAATACTGTCAAAATGGCAGTGGTGGGGATAAATTCCCTCACAGAGAGAGACACTTACGAAAAAATTAGGGAACGCTTTTGTAGTAATCTACGAAAAACAGATATATAATTCAAAAATTCAAAAATATGGTGCGAAAAGTCGTTAAAATATCTGATAAACTCAGAGAATTTGCTAATTTACGAACAACATTAATTGATTTATCTACTCAGCGATGAAAGTGATTCGGAATTAATTGAATTCAGGAATCCTAAGTATATGGAAGACCTTATACTGATTGAACTACAAGCATTCGAGAAGAGGAAAAAGCGGCACAGCACTAAAAATTACGTGGAGGAGGTTGTCCTTTCTTACTCCTTACAGCGAGGAAGAATTTCGTCGCCACCAAAAGAATCTAAGCAGAACATTAAATTTTATTTTTCCGCCTGTTGATTCCATTTTAGTATATACAAGAAATCAAAACAAATGTCAAATAGGACAACATATTTCGAATCAGCTGTTAATTGACAGCTTTTTCAATTCTTACACCAAGAAATTTGTTGAGTAAAAATTCGTAAGATTCTCAGTGGAGGGGTAATTTCTTGCTCTCTCGATGACGCTCTCTTTTAGGAATTTTTCGAGCTAAGGAACGGCATTGAGTAAAAATTCGTAAGAATGAGTAAAAACTCGTAAGATTTAAAAGTAAAGGAACAGACCTAAAATGTCACATGTATTTGGTTCGCTGTCAGGCACTGTCAAACAGCCTACTTGTCAATGGAAATATGATGATACAATTGTCTTACATCATTTGAGAATAAAGTGTCAACTATATGACGATTTCTGAAACAATTTCATCGCAGTTTAAGAAGCGACATCTGTCAAATTTCAGGTTTCACCATTTTTTCGGCAACTTCATTTTATAAAATGCGTAGAAACAAACAACCATGCGATTGGTTGACTATATTTATTAGATCGAGTGACGCTTCAAAACCCTAACCTCAAAATTTGGTTGTGTGGTTTTCTAGAAAAGAGCTGAGCGCCACCTAGAACCAAAGTGTAGATATACAACAACCGCTTCAATTGCCTCCAGTTTCTCAGGCACTGTTTGCTCTTGAAATTTACAGCTAATGTGTGCTCGTCATCGCCCAAAGCCTCGACTCAAATTACCTCAATGAATATCATTGTGTTATGCCCCCTCCGTGGGAATCCGATCAATTTATCAAACGTGCAACATCGATACCCAAATTCACCAAATTCAGCCGAGATTCCCTTCCCGCAGGCAAAGTCATTTGATATGCCGACCAAGTGCCAATTACATGTTCGGCGTTCAGACCCAATAATAATCAAGTCGGCCAAAGATTAGCCCAAGACCGTGTGTGAGTGTGTGCAGATTTAATCAGGACCCGAACCTCAAAGTGTATTGAATTTCCCTTAACCGAGCGGATCAGTGTTTGGCAGGGCGCCGCCCTCCCTATCGACCGTCGCGTCGTCGCGTCGTCGCCTATGACTGATTGAATAACATTACCCAGCACATTGTTTCGCCAAAGTGTCCAAAATTGAAAAATTAATGGCGAACATGAAGAAAAAAACAAAAAGAAACGAACCGGTGGTGATTACCTTCAACATCACAGGAGGAGCAGTCTCGACTCAACTCCGTGCGAATTATCATCATCATCAACGATGAGCAGGCAGCAACAGAAAGATGGTGCTGATGATGATGCAATCACTGCCCCCAAAAGTGAATTATGGGAAGCCAGCGACTACGGAGGTTCCTTACGTGGGAACTTTTTTGTCTCCTCAAAGACCAAAAACGAGCAACGATCACCTTCGATTTCAGGGTGCTTTTTCGTTCCCTTTGTCCCCCCCCCCCCCCCCCCCCCCCCCCCCCCCTGTCTATGCATTTTGTCTGTACTGTAATGGCAGCGGCGGCGGCGGTGGCCTCCTCATCTATCTCAATCAAAACACCTCTGCTAGAGATACTTTAACTATATAGTCCTGGGAAAATGTTTTTTTGTGCGCCTTGCAGTGCTGTGTGTTGTTTATCCTTGGCTATGGATATGTATATTCTCCTTTTGGGTTCCTTTATTAATAAGGATAGACACACAAATAAAATGGAAAATAATAAAACGAAGAAGGAGAATCCCACATCGTGTCGTGTCTAGCAAATGGAAGGAGGCTGACCCATGAGCATGCAATCTGTCGACGGTGCCATATCGCATATCCAATAAAATTCCGCACATCCTTCGTTTTGGGACAGCACACACAGAGTCGTATACAAAATTCGTAACAAGAGGGAAACAAACAAGTTTAGAAGATGTGGGAACTGAACTTTTTTTTGTTTGTGTCCTGTGCAAAAGACACGGTGGGAGATATATGCGGATGGATACATGTTAGGTGATGCCGGTGATTCCCATCAGGCGGAGGAAGACCTGATGAGTGTTATGTTGTTGTTGATGCTCTTTGATTTTGACAAGGAAAAGCAGAAATGTTTTCATGTAAAAAAAAAACTTCACATATGGTGGCATTTGGATTTACTTTGCCAGTTAGAGTCAGAGTAGCTGTTGTTAAAAAAAGAATCAACCCATCCGTGAGTTACAGCGAAAATAGAGTAACTGCGAACTTGAGTACAAATCATGATGCGAAAAAAATGCACACGATTCTTAGTAGCAAGCGCAACTAACTTCGGACACAACTCGAAATGTACCTATAATTTGAAAGAACAGTAAAAAAAATCACGGGTGAATGAAGTTGAACTAGAGAATACAAAATACAAAATAATATAAATAATCTCCAATTAATTGGTACACCAACCACTGGTAGCGAAGTTTTAAACCGATAAACAGAAAATGGTCTCCGGCAGGCATAGATGCGCATAATAAGTCGTATGAATAAAACGTAGCAATTGCTTTTACTCAAGAGAAATGTCAAAATCGAAGCATTTGCTACATTTCGTATGAATAAATTTGAGTTAGTTCCAACTTATGACATGTTCGAAAAGCGCCGGCACTGACCTTTTACTCAGATCGGTATGAATAAAACTTATCAGACAAAGCAAATGCTATGCAAATTCTGAGTCTACTATTTAGTTGACTCAGACCTTTTGCAAAATATTTTGTCCTCACCTTTTTCACATAAAACAATCTAAGCATTGTGAATTTTCGATGTTTTGTTTATAAATAAATTAAGTTTTGTTCGTGTAGGAAAGCCAAACAAAACATGGATGTGATAAGTTTTCACATCATATATACCTGTTTTACCTCTTGTTGTTAACGTTCGTGTTAATAAAAAACAGTATAGACAAAGAAGAATAACTTCTAACAATTGTTTCGTGAAAATGTGGACATTTTGGCTAATACTTTTTTAAATGATAATTTTGAGACGCGTGGTGGTGCTCTTTCAAATATCCAGAAAATTAAATCTTTCCTAAGGCTTTTAGGAGATCCGGGCTTTCAGGTAAACATTTCAAAATTCATGGCTTAATAAGTGAAAAATTTATGTGTTTAGGTTGGTGTTGGAGAAGATCTTGGTGGTCATCAGTCAACCGTTTCGTTAACTAATTGGTATGTGTGTCAAGAAATAGTTCAACGAGCCTATGATTGGATACATTTTCCGACAACTGAGGAAGAAATCAAACATCACCAAGTGATTTGGCAAATACAATTTATTGCCTTTGATAATTTTCCCACAAAAAATTGAAAATAATTTTAAAATAAACATACCACCGGACAGTTGTCACTTGTCAAGTTTGACAGAAATTGCAAGGCAAGGATATGTACAGCGAAGTAAATGCTATGTTCGAATTTTCGAACTAGGTTTTTATTCATACCGAATTAGAGCATTTGCTAAAGGCTTTTACTTTGCTAAAACCTTTTTCTCAAAGCAAATGCTAGTTCTTATTCATACGACCCAATGCGTGTGGAGGTATGGGTCTTTGAGGACAGCTGACCGCTTTGGTGGAGTACGGACTTGATGAAGAGATTTGACAAAGGCAAATCCACAGAATTATATAGAAGAGAAGTGAGCAGTGAGCAGAGACTATGAAGTCAGAAAGAGTACAAAGGCAATTGACAAAGTGCCATGCGATCTTCTTGAAAATGGGGACTAAAAAAAAGTATTTCGCCAGACTAATAGAAACACAAATGGCGACTCTTTAGTGACAATAAGACAATACACTTCAGGAGAATAGTGAATCGAAGAAGACGATAAAACGTATGCAGTTTTAAAGCTAATTTGGCCAGCTAAGAATTGACAAGTGGCTGGCTGTTTACAATGTACGCTGGTCACAGGTTTAAAAGTAGCAAATCAGTACCTATTTATAGTACATGCCACAACAAGTTGTTGTTTTTGAAGTAAAACTTCTTTAGGCACGCTTGACTTGGGGGTTAAGCTGGTGAATGCGTCACGAAAGTGTTACGGAAATTGCGAACGGGAGTTGAGAGGGAGATATAAGTTAGATAAGATAGAAAGAGAGAGAGTTACGTTTCGTTTCGTATATTACGGTGTGAGCACACATTTTCTTTCTCTCTTCCTCTCATAGCCAGTGCATGAAATATATATAGGTATATCTCAGTCAGTAGTTCGTTTGGGAGTACATACATATAGATGGAGCTAAAGAAGTTTTACTTCAGTCGTGTGGTCTAAAGCATAGACAAACCATATACTGAGACCCCCAACTCACAATCCTCTTGCCGCTGGCCCCCTCAATTTTTTTTTCAAATTCGCCATTTTGTTTTCCTATAGGTGTTATGTCAAAAGAGAATCCGTGTGACATGCAAAAACATACACAAAATGTAAAAATAAGTGCTGCCAACCTCGGCAACCGTGGGAAAATGTGAAAGAGTTCGGGAATTCCACTTTTTTTATTACTGAATGCCATTGGTTAGTTATTATAAATTGTTAAAAGGCGAATAATTTGATTTGTTTGGTTAGTAAAACTATCTAAAGTTGATGTTCTAAACTAGAAACATATTAGGACAAACATGGTTGTGTATTGTCCGCTTTTGGATATCATTAACTTCGATTTCGTGTGTAAATTTTTCTTAAATAATGAAGAAAATTTGCTCAAAATGTTTTCATTTTCCCTCAACCAATCTACATTGTTAATTTTTCATGAACATTTTAAGCAAATGTGCACTTATTCCTAAAAAAAAATATTATTCACAAGTAACGAACAATTTCAAATTAAACGGATAAAATTCTATGAACTCTGCCAGCAACTTTGCCCACAGCGGAAATGTCTCATATCTGCTGGGAGTGTGTTGGTGAGCCGGAATTTTTGAAGTTTCGTGACATTTGTCAATACGATTTTCTATGTAACAATACTAGCGCACCAGATGTGTACACTCCATACAAAGTATAGCTTGTAGGCTAAGTAACGGGAAATCGGCCGGAGTTGGTGGTCTCAGTATTGTCTCTGGTCTAAAGCACACTCGTTTTTTTTCTTATTGTCAGACACACCAAAATCGGTCTCTTATTAAGTCACTTCTGCCTGAAGTTCTTTCTGAAGTTCCACTCACCCAACACACCTCAACCGCAAAAGACAAAAATATATATCAGATTGCTCCTTCCATACGCACCAGTTCTCCCTAACCCATAACAACGTCCCACTTGCAATGCATGTTTGTGACATAGTTTCCAATTCTCAGCACGGCGTCGTCGACCTAGTAACTTATCAAGTGCACAAAAATCAGAACTAAACAAACTTCTTGAGACACCAACCTCAAAACCTTAGTACAAATTTGTGTGGCTTTTCCCATCTCGGTGGGTGTTATCAGTGTGATGATCTGAGAGTTGTTTGCAGTTTCACTATACCATCTTCGGAGAGGGGCACCAATACAAGTTGCACCGCATCTCTGTGCCACATCGCGCCAAGTGGGCAAACACACTTTCCAATGCAAATGCTCAGATAAGAGCTGAAGGAAAAAGTCCACAGAATCCAGGGCAATTCGAATGCTCCAGGAAATTCATGTTTTCACAAACACCCTTCAAAAAGAAAGAAAAAGATAACCACAGACAAGGGCTATCAATTGAGTGACGAGCAAGGATCAATTCAGTATCCGTTTCTAAACAAAAAAATGAAAAGTGTAGTTTGCCCGCATTTGAATTGATTGTATGTAATTGAAACCGAATCGTCGGCTCTTGCGCTGAGGGGTGAAATGAATTATTTTCGAATACAACCCCTAATTTTTCAATTGTCCGGAAAAACGGTCGCCTCTGTGCGATACGAACGCAATTAATCAAATTTAAACAAAAACTCAAATTGAATTGGGATGAATAAAAAAATCCAGAACAGAGACAATGATTGTATAGATGCGATTGCGGTATCCGGTTCCGCGTCCACTTGTTCATTGCAACATGTGTCAACAACGTGGGGTGGTGGTGGCGAGGTAGTTTTTTTTTTTTTCATTTTTTAATTGACTATCAGTTTCTGATTCATGCCTCTGGCTTAGGGGATGATGTAAAGTAGCACTTTAAAAATCGAATTTAAATAATTTAACAATGCGATGGGTAATTTTTTGAACACTTGTTAAAGTGCCCTCGGATAAGGGTCAGTTGAGGCTTGAAGTGGGGGACACGTGAACAGGTTGCTTGGAGAGGGGATTCCTTGCATTGTTCGGCGGTGTGCATAGTTTCCCATGACATAGATTTGCAGCTTGCGGTGGGAACGGATGTCGTCGAAAGGATTTACGCTAAGCGATTGTGAATCGATGAGGATTTGCGCGATTGGGCAAATTTGTTGCCGTTCAGAGAGTAGGTATATAGGTAGTTAAAATATTTTCTTACGGATTTCCGTGTCTAAAATACTATTTTAAAAGTTACGTTTCTACTTTGGCTCGAAAATCAAACCTACTCTAATCGAATTTGAGTGCAAAAGTTATTACAAACCTTGAAAAAGGTGGAAATGGCGCCCTCTTTTGTCTTGGGCTTTATTTCGATTTAACAAGTGAATTGCTAGGATAGTAGTGTTATAACCAAACGAGGTTATGGTAAATTAACTTTTGTTTGTGATATTTATATCACTTGTAAATAAGAGGAACAAAAATGTCCAACAAACAATTTAATTTTTTGTTTGTTTACGCAGTTTAATAGGACTTCTCTCTCATCATTTGTTTACCGCTAAGAGTAAGGGTTCTATTTTGCCCACAATTAAGGAATGTCACCCTTGCCGATATATGTCTTTGTGTAGTCTAAATGGGGTGATAGAACGTCCGCTTTTTATCCAGGCGTGTTGCGATCTTCGGCTGTTTTGTGCATTTTAAAGAGTAGTTGTATTCTTTTCCAGTAGTATTTTGTGGTATTTTGCCTACTAAATGCTTTTGCAAATCCTTCATCGTTGCTAACAAGTTACACGATTCAAATTTTAAAAAATTCTAATATTCTTTCGCAGAGAAAAAATATGTGCACGACGATTGGCCCGTGTAAAGGTCGCTTAAAGTGCTGCCAATTCACAAGTTTCTCTTGACAACTGATGTGCACGGTTGCCACTTTTACCAAATTTGGTTTTTTTTTTTTTGCTTTTTGAGTTTTGGTAATTTGGTAATTTTTATCCGGTTTTGGTAACTTTTTGAGCAGGAGCACCAAAAATACGAACCCGATATCAATTCATTTAAATGCTGCCTTACTGTTTCTGAGTAATAAATTGCATTTGTATATGCGTCATCACCACCCATGTAAGCCTATTTTGTTAAAAAAAAATTACTGAATGCACTCATTTTCTTCTTTTGACAGATGATGGTGAACTTCGAAAAATGTTCTGCTTATAACTACATTTAGATATGGATAGGTTAGTTAATCATATTATTTCTGTGGTGATAAGTTAAAGTAGCTTATGTCGACATAAGCGAAAATCGTTTTTTTTTGCCCTAGAATGTTCCCTGATTTTACAGCTTTATTTTGGTCTGGGTCTCATAATTCTTTGTCACTTAAAAACCGTTGAATTAAAAAAAAAAACGTAATAGATTAAGTTTATTTGGACACTATTTGCATTAACATAAAAGCTTAAGTCTATATTGAATAGAAATCATTTAAATCTTTAAGAAAAAATATTATTTTAAAAACACTTAAGTTATGGCATAAGCTATTTAGACTTTTTAAAATTCAAGAAGTTCGTATCTTAAGTCGACATAAGCTGTTTTGAACTAAATTTATATATAATCAAATCATTCTTGCTATTATGTTGACATAATAAATAAATAAATAGTTGGCGCAACAGGTCTGTAAGGACCCTAGGCCTAGCTGTTGACATAAGCCCTAAAAATATAGAATTCAAATTTATTTAATTATCTTATGTCACTTAAGTTACTCAATTGACTTAAAACAATTTTTTGAAAAAGCTTAAGTTCTAAATTATGCTATTAGCCACTCTATTATGTATTTTTTTTTTAAAGAACAATACATTTTGTACATTGTCAATATCACTATTCTGAAAATAAATTTCAATTTCCTAGCACCAGTACTTTTTCTGAAAAAAAAAATTAAATACACTTTAAAAACCAAATGCTAATTTTCTTTTTCTAGTACTGAAAAATGTAAAAAAAAAAGACAGAAGCTACTTCAACTTATCACCACAGATTTATTTGCAGACATAAAACTCTAATTTGTTAAAGTTATAAGAAAAAAGGGTCGGAAATGGTCTGATCCCATGCCTTCTAGCAGGTGGTAATTTTGTGCACAACGTTGTTGACGTTGTTTAATTGCTAGACTGACAAAGTTTCTACTACGTTCCTTACTGAGTCTTATGTTTTAAAGTTTGTTTGTTTATAAACAAGCAATTTTAAAGGTCAAATAAAATAATTTTAGTTTAGAAAATAGCGCTTTTGGTCAGCAAAAGTATTTGAAGATATTTCTATTACATTAGTAAGTTAAGTTTTATTTATTTTATTTTATAAAGTAGTCTTTTTGTAATTTTATTATACATGTGTTTTTTTTTTATGTTTTAAAATTTTTTTATCAACGTCTCCAGATTTCAGATAAATTTAATCTTGGTTTCCAGATTCGCAAAAGTGCTCTGAAATCTGAAAAAGATTGTTTTTTTTGTACATAAAAAGTGCTCTGAGAGCAAAAAAAAGTGTTTTGAGAGCGCCCAATTGAATAAGTATATGAAACATAGCCCCAAAATGTTGTCCACCCAACCTCATGCATGCAGAGTTTCCATGACCCAACCAAGTGTAGTAGTCAAACTTCTGACATGTGTCGCCTTCCCAACCAATCTAATCAAATAATCCATCAAATCCTTGCTTGCCACTTATCTAGCTACAACAATCGCAGCCAAATTACCCATTCGTATGCCACCAACTGGCCCAAGCATATGCAAACAAACTAATGGTAATGATACCCCCATCCAATTTACCGAAATAAATCAGCTTACTTATTCACTTTTTTATTAATCATTTGATCCTATTACTTATGCAAAATTACTCATAAACCGACAAGGAATACCCCCGAAAAAAACCCACAGACAACCCCTAAAAAACTATATCCTACAATCAATAGAAGGCCGACGTAAAAAAATTGGGAAAAACCTCCTATTAAAAGCAAATAAAGTCCTTGCTGTCGAACAAACGAGCAAAGTGCCTTTTTTCGCACACACCATAATTGAATTCGAATTGAGGCAATCGATCAAATTCATCGCCAGTTGTGTTCACGCTGAATAATAATTAATAAAAAACGCATAAAAACGGGGAAAATTGTCAACCACAACCACAAAGGGATACACTCCACGTGTTATGCACGTTCTAAGCATCTGAGAAGAGTGCGAACATATTTGCATACTTGGTTGATTAACACTATGCAACGCGAGAAGAGCGGGAGTACCACTTTAGTAGAGATGACCCGGAGACTCAGAAGCAGATCCTGTTAGGATTTGCATAAAATATGCACAGAATTTATGTTTTTTTGTTGTATATGTTTTAGGGTGCAACAACCCCGAAGGATGTGTAACACATCCCCGGACGATGCAGCTACTGGATTTGTCAACTCGATTAACACACAATGCGACTAACAAATTCATTCAACCTCCACGAGTTGACCTTTTTCTCAGGTCTATTCGGTTGGCGTTTGTGTGTGCTTCCTGAACTTATGTCCAGCACACTACTGGTGGTTGTGGTTACGAATTTCCTGTGCGATTTGCGGAGCCGTGCGGGAAGTACATCGTACATTGTAGCAAGAGTTAAATGATTCGATTGCGGCGAGGTTTGCCAGAAATTTGCTTTAATTTCTTGGCCTGGGATTGTGGGCTGTGTGTGTGTGTGTGTGTCGTATGGAGGAAGAAGTTTCGTTTCGTCCATCTGGCTCTGTGTTTGATTGTCGGCAGCATCATGGTGATAATTGCGAAAATTTATGTGTGTGGGGAGTTTCTTTGTTTTTGTTCTGGTGGGACGAATATTCGTCTGGCTTCTGGGAACTGAAGAAATGAGAAAATCAACCGACTTGGATTATTTCCGAAAGGTTAGCCGACTCGTTAGTTCTTGACCGCATCCAATTTATTGCTTGGCCTCGTTTTTTTCCCTGTGCGAAGCAACCACACCGCAAAACAGTTTGAGAAGTTTGCTTTAATTTTCATATTTTTTTGCCATTCCCAGAGGCTGTCATAATTAATGTCATCTTGGAGAGTTTTGCAAATTTAATTGAGTTTTGTTTTATTTTTTATTTTTTTTCTCTCAAAATTGTATTTGTTTAAAACTTTAGTTCGAATGCGAGTAGTGGTTAGTTGAATTAATGATCATGGAAATCATAGTTAAGTTCGTTGCAGTTGGCCCAGTTGGAAAAAGCCATCGTTTGAGATTTTTGAAAGGAGTTCAGACGTCGAACGTTTGACTTATTTCTAAAATTCAAATTTTGTTTGTAAATTTAAATGATTTCATGAGTCCTTAAGCGGAGTAATAATGCAAATACTTTGAGAAGTTTGAAAACTTTAAAATTTGTTGACTGTATTTATGATTTGACATATTTCTGACATTTATCGGTTTTGATATTGAGGAGCTTACAAAATGGTGCGTTCAATATTACAATATGTACAAAAGTGCTTATGATTACGTCATTTTATGAAATACTTTCTATTTATGCCCCAAACCTTCTTCCTAATTAATGGCAACGCCCTCTATCAAACCTCAATGATCCATTCCACCCATTCCTCATTATACCATTCAATCACATCCATATTCACCTCACCTAAGTACCTATTGTTATGCATTCCTATCTTGAACTGCGTCGCGATCGGTCGATTAAACAATAAAACAATAATTGTAACCAAAAAATATTTAAATATCCTTTTTTCTTTCTTTTTTTATATATTTTTTCGTGCTATCGAACATAATGAACATTTAAGAAGTTTCAAATCTTTAAAACTTGTTGACTGCATTTATGATTTGACATATTCCTGACATTTATCGGTTTTGATATTGAGGACGCTCGAAACTGTGGTTTAGTGAGTCTGACAGCTAAATTTATGTTTCACACTCTTGTTTGGCCTAGATTTGTAACATGAACAATTTGTTTCAGTTGACGTTTATGGAGGAAGCCTATTCGACAATTTCTTGCCTGAATATGAATACTAAGTTGATTGTATGACTGACGGTGGAAAGGTGACATTTATGACCAATCTAGTTTTTACTTCCAGGTAACATTTTGTTCAGCCAAATCTGTCGGCTTGAAGTTAAAGACTCATTTGGCCGTAAAATTGAAACACTCTACTTTTTATAGAAATATAAATTTCTATCTATAAAAACAGGAACTCAAGTTCTAGTTTCCTAGTTCGAATGGAATGCAGCTCTTTTCATTTAAATGCGAAATCCAATGTATATAAAACTGAATAAACTTAAACTTCAAAAGACACATATATCTCGAATTGAATAACAGAGGAGAACCCTTCTCGCCTCCAACATTCCTCAACGATTTTCCCCTCGATTTAAATTTACTCCACTACTTAATTTAATAGGGAAACACATTTCTCTCTGGGAAATTTCTCGCTTTCATTATCATTCATCCAGCAGAAGCGCGAATATTTTCTTTGTCTCCCCGCAATACCATCGCATTTTTTCATTAGTCTACTGAATTCAAATTCAATTATAAATTACGCCAATCAAGCACATAAACAAAAACTAATCCATTTCAGATCCACTATTAAATCGTTTCAAATTGCAATAATTAAAACGGATTTTCCAAGCCATAAACCTCTGTTTGCATTATTGCTTGCACCACATTTTATGCACACACGAAAGTAGTAGAACCGAATCTAATTATTTGAATGGCTTTTGAAATTTTTTTGGTTAAAACAATTTTATTGCGCCTCATGCAGACTCTACTGACAGGTGACACTTTCGCATCATTTATGCATTAACGCACGTATGACACTACATTTGTGGTGCATACGTCAACATTTTATTCACTTTCGGTGTCGGGAAATGACATTATCCGCCGCCATCCTTCTCTTGAGTTAAAGCAAACGAAATATAGGTGATAACTCTATGCGGGAATTTAATTAAATTTTCGGTATCGCACAACAGTACGCCCCACCATCTTTGCCTGTGAACAGAGAATTCCTAACTCAATTTGTTTGTTGAGCTAACTTATTTAAAATTGACAGCAGTTCCATAAAAAAGGGGGAGGGCTTCTATAACCAAAGTTTATAATTGAATTAATTGTTTACACTTGTGTCGGATTTATGATAAGCTCAATTTTTTCCCCCCTTCTACTGCTCAGAGGGACTTTTTTTGAGAATTTGTTTATGAAGTTTATCGATTTATGTGTTAAGAACATGTGTTCCCACCCTTAGATAAACATTTGACGCCATTTCATCTCGCATTTGTCATTAGGTTTTATTTTGGAAATGACAATTTATTGTATAATTTTCGTTTTTTGTTACAATTGAAACCTAATTGAAGGACTCTGTCATTTGGTGAATTGAATGACACTTGATAGAGGCAGTTGCGAGTCAACTCTTTTTTACTGTGGAGGGTTGAACATCGAGTTCGTATATAATCAAGTAAATCACCATCTCTGAGGGTGAGTTTACATGGGTGATATGGTTTTTTTTGAAAGTTTAAAATTACGATGCGTGATTTTTTCACTCAAGTGCCAACTGATACATCATCATTGACAGTTGTTGTGGTTGATTTTTTAAAATTCTCAATGACACTTGACGGTCTGTGGGGATTTTGGTTTTCTGTTTATATAAAAGAGGGTGGCACTTTTTATAGTTTAAAGTCGAACGTGCATACATATGTCCAGAATTTGGGTACCTGCTGTCGCTTTAGTGACGTTTATTAAAAGGAAAGGGATACCTTTGTAGCACATTCAAAATTAACTATAGATTTGGCATCGATTATCCAGGCTACGTAGATTTTAAGTAATCAGAAAAATGTTCTGCAGGAAGTTGTCTATCATAATGACGTTCAAGTGGAGAGTATAATGCCGGTGAGGAACGCATAAATATCTAATTGTTCCCATTTAACCCTAAGTGGCTGTTAAACCGGTGGTGACGTTTTCAAGTTGCCTTTCAAGTGTCAATACCGCTTTCTCATCGGAAGCCACACAATGGGGACGTTCAGGTATCTAGTTTAGTAAGTCTGAAAGCTCTCTCACTAGATGAAACTCGGCTCTGATTGGGGGAAATCGGTCGTGAGAGCAGATGTTTCAGTTGACGTTTATAGAGGGGTAGCCGACGAATCTAGTCGAGAAATTCGTGACTGAGTACTAAGTTGACAGTTCTCATATGTGGCTGACGTAGAAATAGTGACGTTCCCGACCAATCTGGTTTTTGCGTTCAGGTTACATCTCATCCAGACCAATCTAGTCGACTTAAGACAACTAGATTCTTGAATGTGCCCAATCTCTGTTAGAATCTGTCAAAAAGGAATGCTCTGGAATTAGAACGTTTTATGTTCTATTCCGAGTGGAATTTTGATGACGAAAGTTGTTCTGTTTTCCACTTGGTATTTCTACCTTCCTTTAATCAAAGTAGACAATTTCTGCGCCTATGCAAATAGACACTAATGTACTAAACTCTCAACTGATAACAAATTGCATTGAATCGAACTTTGCCTCTTCTAGGCCTAGGTAAATTACCCACGACATAGCATCTGTTTGTTGTTGCTGCTTTTATTATTGCCGATGTGCTTGTGAACGCTTCTGGAAACCAACAACAAACAACATTTCAAGAAAATAAAAGTATACAACCACTGCAGTGAATATTTCCAATTCCAAATCAAAAACGACACTCAGCTATTGACAGTTGTACTGGGTGACACAAAAGTCGCGTATTTCTTTTTTCGTACTGTTATTTATAATTTTCTCAGTACCGACAAGCACACCGGACGTCATTGATGAAAGTCCCAATACATCAACTTAGCGACGTCTAAGATGCTCTACAAAATAAACCTGCCAAAAATGGCGATCCTCTGATGGACATAACGTCAGCAACTAATGCAAGATAATTTCCAAATTAAATGTACCATTTTTAAGTAGGAAAATAAAGTACCAAACAACTTTTCCATTACTTTTGGATTTCTTTCCAATTTGTAGACCGTCCTCCCTACACCCTTTCGTTGCCACTTTGAAACAGTCATCACTTTCGACACTTCCCCTGCTGGCTGTCATAAAACAGTCATCGAACTGTCATTTGCCATCGAAACAAATCCATGAATGCAAATTTTCCTTCGAATTAATTTGTGAAACTTTTTTCGCAACAAAGTTGTTGCAAAATTTACTCCTCTCCAACTATAGCGCACCGACGCGTATAATAAAATTCCAATCGAGACATGTTACATCAAAATTGATATGCAAATAGAGAAGAAAAACGAATTTTACACCACCCCGAGTCAGACGGGGATTATATAGCCGCACCCGAGGGTTAAGTGCGCTGTAATTGTATTCAAAACTTAATGATCCGTTGAAAAACGGATTTAACCTCAAACATAATTCTCCGGGCGACTGTGTGTTATAACCTGCAAGATATTTACACCCTACGGTACTAGATTCATACATACATGCAGGGGATTTCTTCGAGATAAACATTGATTTAGTGTGTAAACTCTGCCAACCCCTATTTGAATAAACACAATCCACCCATTCCGCGACTGCACAGAAGGACTTGAATCGTTTTAAGACCGCGCAAATTATATGATTGTTTTCAAAATCAATTTTCTTTTTCGATGACACCGTGCAACCCTATACTACATGTTTATTATATGCTGCAGCTTTAAATAAGGCAGATTAAAAACTTACGCAACGCTGAAGCTTAATTAGACCACTTGGGTCTATATCTTATGTGTCATCGCGTATTTATATCTTGTGGAAATGGAATTCCTTTTCCTGTACTTCCCGATAAGAAAAATGCGATTTTCTGGTTTCCCGCACACACAAACACGATGCTGCCAAGGAACTCAGCGTTGTTCAACTCCTTGAAGCAAGGCCCGGGGATATTTAACAAAAGGAAATAAATGCGGCGACTGTGGCGCTGGCGACTCCTTCTTGTGCGGAGTATTGGAGAAGAGAAACCACCGAAACCAAGCAGAAATGCCGTTCGTCGTTGTCGCCTTCACAAGTGCGGCATTGTTATTCTCTGCAATTGAGATACTTCTTGTACTCGTATCTTTATACAGTATATGATGTTAGTTTTGCCATTTTGTGTGACGTGTATTTCTAGAATTAGCCTCCGAAGTGGATCCCTCTGAAGGAGCTCAGGCACTTGGAATGACAATTGTTTTTGAGGCTTTCCTGCTAATGGATGTCTTTTATTATCTATACTCTTGTTGGGTGGACAATAAATAAGATTCATCGCCTGTCTGTTAGGAGGATTGGCAAATCTTCGTGCTCCTTTATGATCTGTTTGTAGGTTTTGGCATTTTGGGTTGAACGAAAACCAATCAGAGTAAGCCCTTGATGAGTTTTGATGCTGAGTGATTTATTTTGCATAGCTTTCGGGAATTATGTCGACGCATTTGTTTGCCAAATGTTCGTCAATATTGCGAGTGTTTTAATGACAGTGTGTTTGTGTAGTAGACATCAGAGGTAGCAAAAGTTCGTTCACACGATTTACTTCCACAGCTTAGAGCAAATCACTCGTGCGTAGGAAATAGATTTAACGTTTTCGCCTTTACAGAATCTGACCCCTGATTTTGTTGAGTGGTTTGAAACTCAGTTAATGTTGGTCCGTAATTCACTAACAGATGGCAGAAGAGCGCACAAACATTTTTCTAATATCTGTAACTAGTTTCTTACACAAAATGTTTCTGTTTCCTACAAATATTTCATTTGTTTTACGTAGATTGGGTAAATTTTTGTTGACAGTTTAAGTAAGCAACGGAGCGCCAGTTTTTTAGTGCTGAAAAATACCCCAACCAAACAACATTGGCATTCTAAAAAAAAATGCCCTTCAGTGGTGCTGCCGTGGGCCAAAAAGGAGCGTCGCCCGAGCATCTTAACCAAATGGCGCCGAAAGTGGTAACAAAAAAACTTATAAATCACAAAGAAAATGCCTCGCTAAATGTCAACACAGACCTTTAAAAGGAAACTCCTTAATTAACTCCCCTTCCTGTTTGTAGGCGAGTGTATACAGTACTAAATTGAACCCATTTCCCCGTTTATTTACAGGAAAATCCATAATTGAAAAGGAAACCACCAACACTACGGAGAGCAGTACAACTTTTGGCCACTTGCTGCTCGGCGGCTGTTAAATGTTTATGTGTTTCATTCGAAAGGACCCATTTACATGTGCTCCAATTAAATCGCGTAAAAGAAACTCTAATTGTACAGTGCAGGCCTGAACAAAAAAGCAGCCACTTGTGCGACGCATATGTTACACTGTGCTTCGTTAAACTCTGGCAGGTCGCAACACCGCCAACGCCAACCCCTCTCACACACTCCGTATATACGTGCCAATTAAGTAACCTTTTGTCTACCATGACCTCTTCTCACTCTTTCGTCTTCTTCGATTGTGTGCCGCCATTACTTCCTCCTTTTTGTGTAATACAAAAAAAAAAAAAATGATAATAAAAGAGAAAACAATTAACAAGGTAGTAACAGGAACCACCACAACCAGAAACCGAGAAGGAAGCGACCCAACAAAACGATGAACTCCATATACCAATATCTCTCTCGAAAAAAAAAATAAACGGAAATAAAATAGTGAAAAGGACCACGAGGGGGAATAAAAATTGTCATAAATATCCGCTGGAAATCCTATCAGATGGATAGAAATTCTAATTCAGAGCTATTTTCTATGATTCTGACCCCGAAAAGAGCAGAGCATCCTCGCGGAAGGATATTATGAGGGCATATGCAAACGTGAAATTGAATTTAATGTGCGTCGTGGTTAACGAGAGATGACACTCATAATACATTTTTCCCACTAACAATACGATTTATTTTGCTTTTTATTAATGTTTGTCGGTTGAGTGTTTTTCGTATTATTTAAGATGCCGTTTTTTTCCCCCTTATGAATGAGGGGTGTCAAATGTAATGTACCTACTGAATATGCATTTTCGGTGAGATTCGTGAACTAGATGTGGTAACGAGATGTCAAATGTGGGCAAACAAGTGGCATTTTTTGGTGTGTGGCTTAGATTAGAGGGAGGTCATTAAGAGTGAGGTTAAGCGGGATTTTTGTTGCCATAAGGGAAATGTGTCCTCAGATTTGATAATCACATGCCATTACTTGACAGTTGACAATCTCTTAACACTTTCCGCGATACTAATAGTTTTTTTTCAGTGTCGAGAAGCAATTTTTCGAACTCACAATGGGGAAATTTACATACAAAATTGGATATTGTGACCTACAAAATTGGATTTTAGCTGTTTTTTATTATCAGCTATGATCCATATAGATCATCGATTTGCATGACCTTACAACAACAGCACATGAACCTGCTTCAGATCGAGATCACGAATCATGATCTGAAAATTATTTCTACTATTTCCGACTATGTGGCTTGTTTTGTTTTAAAATGTTGGTGTGCCTGTAAGCGATAGCCACACAATCACGTTGCCAGACTAAAAAATGGAACACAAAAAATCGATTGATTTTCTTCGCATTCGAATAAACTCCCTGTCCGTATTCCGAGTTATTTAGCTTTTTCTCGTTCTACATATAAAGGTATGTCCAAACCAGCCAAACATTTGATAAACAATTAAATACCTACATGTTTCATAAATATTTCTAAAACACTTATTTAAACAAAACAATTTTTATGAAATGCTTAAAAATGTTTTGCTTGTTTGGATCTGGACACAAAAAAAAACATTTATGAAATGTTTCTCAGTTACCCAATCGTTATGGGAAATAATTTTTGTTTTACAAGTATCCCTGCAGAAAGTGAGCGCTGTTTTTCGATTATTATTTGTTTTTAAATAAAATAAAAATGTCCAGAAAGCTTTGAATACGATAATAATACGATTATTTCAATTAAATCGCGAGTCGCGTGATTGCCGAGACCAAAATTACAAAAATAAAAACTTTAATCGCTGCTAATAATCCTACCACATTATTTTCTTCTAGTCCAAAAATTGAAACCTTTCATAAGTATTTAAAAAATAAATTTCAGAAATCTTTAACAAGTGTTTATGAAATGTGTCCGATTTGCTTCAGAAACATTTCATAGACATTTCTGAAATGTTTCGCTGGCCTGGCCACACCTTAATATGCCAAGATAAACTCAAGTGCTAGCAGCAAAATATTGTTCATGTGTTGCATATTTGAACGTAAAATACTAAATTTGTTTCACAAAAATATATTTGAAAAGAAAAATTAAGCAAATTTGATTCAAATATGGTAACACCCCCGACTTTGCAAGTGAGATAACATTTGCCTTATGTGACGTCACGTTGAGAAGAATATTTGCAATATGGCTGGTGGCAATATGAAGTTTGAAATACCCTGTATTATCTGTTTTGTTTTTGAAAGCAACTGTTGCCACAATTCCAAAATTAAACTTTTCAATGATCCGTTTTGTTTTATTTTCGTGATCTGATCCGGATCAGACCACGCTGATAATAAAAAAACAGCTATTGTGACTTACAAAATATTTAGTGTGAACGTTAAAAATGATTATTACTAAGGCCCTTTTTATATTTAAAAAAATTCACAATAATTTTAAGTTTCATACAAAATTTCACAATTGTGAGCTTCCGTAAATTGAAAGTTGAAACTAGAATTCGATTTTAAGGCGAATTTAACTGATTACCCTTAAATAATAAAAATAAACATCAATAACCATTTTTAAATCGCAACTTTCAATTATTGTAGGTCACAATAGCTGATTTTGTATGAAAAATACTGACATTGTGATTGTGAGTTTGGAATTTGCTCGACAAGAAACGTTAAAACAAAATCAAATTGAAGCCAAAAATGCTCATTCTGACCGCTCAATGGGCTCTACTTAAGATCACAATAGGTTGAAAACTTCATATAAAAAATTTCGCCACTTTCTTAACCTCGAAATGTGATTGCAAGTACAGGAGAGCGACGTTTAAAAAATGAATGACTTAAGGCTTTTATAAACATCGCATTAAATTTATTGCAGATCACAATAGAGAACTCTACCTAAATATAAACAGCTTCACCAATGTGAGTTGGGAAAATTGAATCTAAACACAAAGGGCCTCACCAATAAACATTTAAAGTTTCAACTTTAAATTTGAGTAGTTCACAGTGGCTATATTTTCAATGCAAATTTCGCAATTTTCAGCTTCCATAAATTTGAAGTCGAGACTTAAATTTATTATTAATACGGCGCAAAGTGGCCGAAGCACGTTTAAATGAAATCAATGCTAAGGTGCCCCATAAAAAAAAAAAAATTCGTATTTGAACTTCTGCAAATGACAAGCCGCCAGATGTCACATTGTGAATTGGTTTTCCTTGCAGAGATACTCAAAACTCAATACAATTAGCACAATGTCACCCGAAAATAAGGATGTTCAGGTTCACCACTTAATCCCGTCTCTGTTTAAGTACTTTTCTCAGTACGCATGTGCTCGGCGTGCGCAGCTGAAAAAACTCTGCCCAAAAGTCAGTAACAAAACCGACAAAAAAAAAAAAAAAAAACCACTGAAGAGAAATACCCAGTGAAATGTAAGATGCCTCTACAGATGACTTTTTAAGGACGTGGACACACATTCCGACGTCTGTTTAAAAAGAAAAAAAAGGAAACATCCCAAAAAAAAAGGAATTAAAAATGCAGCTGCTTATGGGTGTTGAATTTCATTGTAGTTATTTTTTTAAGGAAAAAACTGCACGTGCATCGTCTACAAATAAACACAGGAAGCCCACGTTCCTACACGCCTGTCAGGAACGTTTCAACAAAAATGAATGTTTATGGTCAAACAAATTTATTCGAAATGCATTATGGGGTTCGAAGTTGTTCCCTTTCCGAATTTTTATTGCCTACAACCCACAACCTACAACCAATAAACGTTTCGTTTCTGTATGGCTACAGCCTTTTCCGACACATCCTTGGAATCCGAATCGCTCAATTAAAGTATGAAATTCGATTTAAAATTAAATTGTTACAGTTTTCATGGTGCTGTGTGTTTTTATGAGTGGCGAAACGAATAATTGATCGAATGCAATTAGAGTGCATTTCGAGGGTGCAGACATGTTTAATGTGCGCGCACCCTCTTAAAGAATACTCTATACACACGGAGCGACTAACATGTGTGCTGCGCGCCTTTTGACGGGAACGTTTTAACAGTTTCCATATGGGAGTCATGTGTGCCGCGCCGTGTTCCGGCCTCCCTTTATTGGTTTGATTTTGGTCGAACTAGTAGGGGGGGAATGTGTCAGGTTTGAAGTGAAATGGGTTTTTCCCTTTTTAATGAGTGGGAGACGGAGGGTGGGGTCACAGCGAAAAGTATAGTTTTTAATGCAGCCACTTATTAGGTGGATACGACAGTCTGCCCCTACGAATGTGAAACATTTTAATGAGTTGTCATAATGACAGTCGTGGGAAATGTCATTTACCCCCACGGAGTTTTTAAATACATAGGTGTATTTTATATTGTAAGGGAGATTTCTTGAACGGTCATTTTACCGCTGCCGAAGGATTTACAGCTTACACGTGGTGGGGCATAAATTAGTTCCAGCTCGATTGTGCAGACAGTTTTCCTATGACAGCAACAAAATGCACGTCGATCAAAGTACACAAATGTGGTACCTACTCGTAGTTCGTTCCCAACCTTCAAACAAATGGCGTTGCCAACTGTTCACCACAAGGGCATCGCGAAGGCAACTAAAAATCTGTCACACAACTAAGGTCAACAACTCTTGTCATTGGAAATTCCGCGAAAACAACGCCCGAAAAAAAAAGGCAAACCCAGCGAAAAAAAAGACTGACCTCACTTTTTATGCCAGCAAATGTAACAGCCACTTGTGTTTGTGTCTCCAAGGGGTATTCATTCATCTCCCTTCATCTGTCAATCAGACCCCGAAAAGCATTAAAACCAGCGTCAGCATCAGCTCTCTACACACAGCATCTCTCCTCTATGCTATGCTGATTTGTGATGATTGGAGCGACATACAAGTTGAACATCGCGACCACCTGTCTTTGGGAACACCATACCACCGCTATCCACATGCGAATGACATTGCGAAATCCACTCCGTCTCCCAATCGCAACTGGTTCACTGAATTTACTTATCCGGTTGAATGGATAACCATCTCCCCATCTCCTCTCCTCTTGCACTTTGAATGCAAAGGTGGACGCGAAGTAGCTTTTGGATACAAAAAAAAACAAACACTGCTGCACATGTCAAGTGATTTCCTTCGCCAGTTAAAACCTCATCATTTATGCGTCATGTCATTCGCACATCCTTCTGGTGAACTATCCAAATTGCCCGAGCCTAGATAGAGGGAATACAAAATGTTCCTATTGCGAGTCGCTGCAGGGACTGATTATTTTATCTTCTGCATTTCATCAGAAATAATGATGATGACGACGAGTCGGGTAATCAAAAAGGATTATTTCCATTTTTTCGTGGCATCGCTGGGACTAGGGATAAGAAAGACAACCGGCCGGCGGGTCGGCGTCGACGTCGGTCATACCAAGCGCAGGTGTGCTGCACATTTCAACTCGTTCGCTTTTCGGGTCTCGAATTAAATTTCAGACACGTGTTTCGGGCAATGCAATATCGCTGAAGACACCGGTTCCAAAGAAGAAGAAAGAAACAAAGCGAAACGAAACCGAGAAAGGCTTTAATGATTAGAGAGTCGAAAAGGCGGCGCGAGGCCAACAGGATATCGACGAAATTGCGTATATACGCTTTTGGCAACCGCCGCTGGCACGCCACGAGATAATTACAGGACGGGGACTGCTATGCGCATTTGAAGTGTGCTATAGGATATGGAAACCGTTTTATGGAGGCAGATGTGCTGACAGAAAGTATTGAGATATTTCCCCAAATGCCAATGTCTGGTGTGAGTGTTGATTCTTGAAAATTGTTGGCCTTGCAATCGCACACTCTAAAGAGAGAACTCCAATCTAACTTAAGCCAACGTGCGACTGCATTGAAATTGGAATTGTATCTCACGACGACAGAATAGGATTTGTTGTCTATACCAAGCGTTCGACCCAATTTATGTGGATTTTAGTTTCGCTTAAGCCCACATTATTCTATTACTTTCGGCCTTAGTTGACACAGTTAATCCTGCTTTAAATGACATGTTATTGTCTTTGTCACTTCACAAAGAGATGGCAGTAGTTTCACGTCTTTAAAAGTCAATCCCTGGCTTAGTTTCTTAGATTTACCAAAAAGAAGGAGCTTTTTGTACCTCAAAAGTCTATTTCTGTCTTATTTGGGGATTCATTGCTTTCTAAACTTCAACAAAGCTTTCTGGAAAAAGGTTCAGAGGTTAATAAGTTTCTCAACTGTGACAACCACATTTTCTTTTAGTGCTGTCTAAGAAAGACTGTCAGTGATACCAGACTTTTCGGACTGAATTGCCCACGATACACGTCAAAAAAACCCAAAAATGCCCTTTTTGCCCATACCGACGTTAAAAAACAACAAAATACACTATTTTTTCTTGTTCCAATAATAAAAAAATTACCTTTTTCGCCCTTTTAGCTTTTTTTGTAAGGCAAAATGGCCAAGAAATGGGTAATTACCCACGATCTGGCATCACTGAGACTGACAAACATTCGAGAGTATAATTCTCGATTAAGAAGTTCGAACACGGCCTATAAGAGCCCCACAGTTGTGCCAAAAATAAAACAAAAAGCACTGAAACGATTGGTAAAGTCAAAGGAAATATATTAATGATTGGGTTATCTGGCAGATAAAGTCCCGAATAAGTCGAAAACTGATTGTTTTCCCCTCAAATTTATTCGATAGATAACTTCGTTCTCTGTAAATTGGAATTGTAAAGTCTAAGGAAATATATTAATGATTGAGTTATCTGGCAGATAAAGTCCCGAATAAGTCGAAAACTGATTGTTTTCCCCTCCAACAAAATTTATTCGATAGATAACTTCGTTCTCTGTAAATTGGAATTGTAAAGTCTAAGGAAATATATTAATGATTGAGTTATCTGGCAGATAAAGTCCCGAATAAGTCGAAAACTGATTGTTTTCCCCTCCAACAAAATTTATTCGATAGATAACTTCGTTCTCTGTAAATTGGAATTGTAAAGTCTAAGGAAATATATTAATGATTGAGTTATCTGGCAGATAAAGTCCCGAATAAGTCGAAAACTGATTGTTTTCCCCTCCAACAAAATTTATTCGATAGATAACTTCGGTCTGTGTAAATTTTAATTGTAAAGTCTAAGGAAATATATTAATCATTGAGTTATCTGGCAGATAAAGTGCCGAATAAGTCGAAAAGTGACTGTTTCCCCTCAAAAAAAAAAACCTTTCCGATAGATAACTTCGGTCTGTGTAAATTGGGTGGCCAACAATTTTATTTCGGACGCAGGACACACAGAACAGTCTCAAAACAAACTGGTTTTATCTGTCAGGTAATGAAAGGACAGGCCTGGCTGGCTTTATCTATCAGGCAATGAAATGTCCACTTCATTTCCATTTTCCCAAGCAGACGACGACCCAAGGACATTCGATATTATCTACTATTTTCTGTCTCAAAGGACCACCCTAATGGGTTTTGAGAACTCAATCTATTGTCAATGCTGCTGATGGCTGTCGCCAAGGAGCAATGTGTACAAGCTTCCGCATGACTGCGTGGTTATCGCATTTCAATCTCCCGTTCTCAAATCCCATCAGATCATTGGGCTTAGCGACGACTTAATAGAGACAATTAATACCTCGTTAATCGGACGTTGAATAGCAGATGAAATTCGTAGTTCTGATTATCCTGTCCGCATACATCTTCTCTTGTTTGTGTTTAACTATGCATGTTCAGACAATGCCTACCTGTATCTATAGACCAAGGTGCAACATGTGTCCAATCATCCGTCCCCCTATAATCTTTATTTTTTTCAATCACGGTAGAACCACATTTACATTTGCTATGCAATACATCTACCTGCCGATCCTTGCAATCAGATTTTTGTACGTTTCCCTTCTTTTTGTTTTATTCCAGATATATTTTTGTATGCATGCACACTTCCCCCGTACATTTCTGTAAGGTCTGCAATTCAGTGCATTTAAATTTGTGTTTACATGCAGCACCCAACCACCTGCCCTTTATTTTTTTTTTACAATCAACAGTTTGGCAGTTTTTCTGTGTGTAATGTCAGGGTAACTCTCTCTCTGCCTCTGCCGCGGCATGCTAAAAATCATAACAACAAGAAAGGTGCAAACCGAACCAGAATTTCACTGTGAATTCACAAAGCAGCATGCGCCTGACTGGTTCTGTAAAGCGGTGCAAATGCCTGACCTGTGGATGGATGATATCACAGGTACAAAAATGTTTAATTTGGTCAACAATTAAAATTTATGATTTTGACATTGCTTTCGATATAAGGGGTTGAGAAGAGTTGGCTTTGGTTTAATCAATTTTCTCTCTCTCACGACTGGACATGGAATTTTTGATTGCCAATTAAGAGATGTTTTACAACACGATGTTTTCTGCTTTTGTTGATTAATTTTTTGTTGTGGTTTGTATCATAAAAAAAAAATATCAAAGGGATTTAAAAATGCATGTTGGATCGCTTATGTAAGGAGAGTTCCTGGCGCTTATGGGAAAGGTAGGTTTACGGCGACGGAATTAGTAAAAAGTCGTTTGATTTATAATTAACAAGTCTGATGGGTCGTCCCGTCTTATGAACTTTAATGGAAATACCATGGTTCATGGATGCTCCGGCGATCTTAAACTCATATTTTAAGTGGCAGTGAGTATTTGATTTTTGCCTAAATTGATCACATTCTCAAATTTGACAAAATCAAGTATTAACTTATTTTTAGAGGACTTGTTTGGTTAAAAGTTGTTGAAACCTTACCTTAGTGCCATTAAAATGAAGAAGATCAACGAGATCAATGATTGACAAACAAACAGATGGGAGTGCCTTAGTTTGATCAATTCGATCGGAATCTAACATTTTGGCTCACTGGAAACTAAATGGGGAATTCATTGACCAAATTGATCACGTGTCTTTCTCAGTAAGATCAATTGATCATATCAAGTATTTAGGCAGAGTCCAAAACGGTTTTTGATTAGAAATCTTCCCTCATGACCTCAAATAAAATTGTTCAAAATCGTCTTACTTCATGTAGCTTCTATGAAGCCTTAGCTCGAAATTCCCATGATCAACGAAATGATCATTTGAGCCGAAATGACGTTTGGAACTCTTTGATATTTGAGTATTACGTTTCGTCAACAATTTGCGAATGATAATGCAGGTCGACTTAAGAATCGGTAATAATCGGAATATAGTCCTTCAATTTGCGATTGATAATGCAGTTCGATTTAAAAATCAAACCGATCACTGTAAGATCACTGACCAAATTCATATGCGCATTTTGATCTGTTTCGTCCAAATAAAATCCAATTTCCTACATTAAGCAGATACCACCCTCGTGCTTATTTTTATATCAACTCCTCAGAAAGAAAGAAAAAAAAAATCACCGCATCCTGTGTACCTTGCTTTGATCAATCTTTCTTTCCTACAAATCTATTCAATTGCAACGAAAACATCTGTCACCGCGGCAAATAGATTTCAGATTCCTTCTCTCAACCATACTCTCACTGTTCCATCGTCTCTTTCTTAATTTCTACCGAAACGAATCCTAGACAAAGGAATTATTCAAGTCCTTTCCCCTCTATATAAAAAAAGCCACTTAATACCTACGCACTGTGATTCATTTCGAAACGTCATAGATTACAACCGGTGCCTAGAATATAAGTATACGAGGATCAAAATAGGGATAGATTCTTTATCTAAGGATATCACTGTATGTAGGCTCATTTTTAGGTAGAAGATGTTTTCTTTTCATTTTTCCTATATACACAAACACACGATATTTTGGGAATTGTCTGTACACCTCCATTGTCTGTCCAACATCTGTTCCAACATCCAGCTACAACGCCACTGACACTGGATTTATAAAAAAAAAAAGTTTTTTTTTGCGTTTTTTTTTTTTAATGAGCACAGATGGATGCGTGGAGGAAGATCTTGGAAGCGCGCAAAGATTTAATGTTTGTGCCGTGTCTGACTTTTTTTTTTTGTTAGCCCTTGTATGCCCTTTTGGAAAAAAAAGAAGCAACAGTTTGAACCAAAATAGGTTATAGACGCACACAGGGAACGAGAAGTCGTTTTCTTCGTCTTGTGCAATACGAATTGAAAAAAAATTAAAGACTGATCGTTGAGATTTATGGTGGCAGATATTCCTTACTTTTTACCAGACATTCATGCCAGATGTTACTAAATGTGTTGGAGCAGTGAAGGATGTATTAAAGTGCGTTACGCGCAGTGACCTTTAAGTGTTGATGAATTTATGGGATGTGCTGTATGCATTTTTTATTTCAATGGCAATGGAGGACTTTCTTTAATTTAAACCAGAGTTCCTGATGTAGGTAGGACGTTTGCATGGCATTTATAGGAAAATCATTCCACAACTTCAATAGATTCCAGTTAAGCACAAGTTGAACGTTGCATCGATATATGGAGTCTTGGAATTCCGTTTTTTTTGGGCTGCTACTTTTTACTCAATGGATAGGAATGTGAACTGTTCTCAACTGCGAATGAGCTCTTTGTTATCAAATTGCGAATGTATTTCAGTTACAAAAAAATGTATACCAGGTACAGGTACCCACTGCGATTAGTTGATTGATCGATGAGTACTGCGCGTTAAAGTTTCCTGAGTCCAAAGAGCTCGATATGCAAATCACTGACATTTGAAAGCATAGACAAACCAACTCACAATCCTCTTGCCGCTGGCCCCCTCAATTTTTATTCAAATTCGCCATTTTGTATTCCTATCGGTGTTATGTCAAAAAAGAATCCGTGTGACATGCAAAAACATACAAGGTAAGTGCAACAAAAACAATTTGAGAGTAAAAAATGCAACAATTTGTGTGCAACGTTAACCAAACTTCTGTCACAAACTAATTCGCCGACCTTATTCAACCAGATGCTCCTCATAACTCAATCGTATTACCATTAGAACGCAATTTCCCTATAAATGCTGGTCCAATGAAACCACCACCTCCATAACTCTTTCCCTTAAGTATGCGAGCGCACATAATAAATAAACTAAGGGCTAACCGAAAAATTACAACCAGCATCCGGTTACGGTTCAACTATCCCAACTATCTCCCATTGAATCACTTAACCCTTAGACCTATTTTCTGTACGTATCCGTTGTTATTCTCCAATCCTTTCGATAAATACACTCCTCTTGTGCAATCCTCAACCTTATTGTCAAGTACTTATGTATACATTGTGAGAGTGTGACCCTAAACAAATTTCTCCATGAAAACCACACGAAAATGAGGAAAAAAAATCGCATTAAGTGCATGCAACATGACCTCAATCCTCGGTGTGCAATATTTATGACATTTGTATATGTTTTTTATTAGTTTGACAAAATCTGGGGTCATGCCAATGAATTGCCACTTTAGTTCTCTTTTTTGTGGCAAAAAATAATAATTCCAGGGTTGGTATTGAATATTTGCCGAAGGGGTTGGTTCACTTTTTAACCCCTTTGACATAACTTCTGTTGAAGAGGAACAACACTGCTAAATCCTTCCTGTTCAATCAGACGAGGAAAAGGATTCACAGCTTAGAAAGAAAGAAATTCAAAAAAAAAAATATACTTGAGTGACTAGCACTAGTTGTTTGGGCTGTCAATAGTTTGCCTTGCACACAATATATCCTTCATCTTCTTTAAGCTATGAAAAGGATTTTCCTTCAATATCTGCATGTGGTGCTAAAAAAATATATGCGAGTTCGAATATTTATTCAGGACTGGTGTTTGTTCAAAGGACGACTCGGTGTGATAAAAACGTGCGTCGTCGTCGTCGTTGTCGTCATCTTTAGCCTTTTATTGATACGTCAGATAAAATTTTGAAATGTGCATAATGGCAAGGAAAAGAAGTCGGAATGTTATTGCTCCTTTTAATAGGTGAGGGTATTTACCTAAGAGCTGGTGGAAGGATAGGGATATCTGAGTATTTTTTAAGAGATCAACCCAAGTGATTGCTATATGTCAAGTGAGCAATTGATGTTTGCACAGAGTGATGATGAAATCGTTTCAACACTTCTGTCGTATAAATTGCGATTGTATAGTGTGTTTGAGATTGCTTCTTAAGGACTTTTTAAATGCACTCCTTTTGCATTTTAAATTAAGAAGAGATTTCTATAAAACATGGGTTTTTTTTCTGGCTCAAGTTTGAGAGTCAAGAAGCGTTTGACAGTCAAAAAGCGGACGTTTATTTAAGATATTTTTCCATTTGCTTGTGTGATGGATTTCTGGGTATTTTTCAAAAGATCCACACAAGTATTTGCTGCAATTGCTGTTACCCAACTTTTTGTGGTAAAATTTGAAAAATGTCAGATCTCAGTTGGACAAATCTGTCAAAGTGAGACTAAATAACCGAAAGGCAAACAAAGAATACGGGAAAACCTTCACAACAGCTCTTTTAGCGTACATATTTAAAAAGCGAAATTTAAGAAGCGAATCAGCAAACTCTGTTGTTATGCAAGATGTCAGATCTCGTAAGTGGGACAAATCTGTCAGATGGAGACAAAGGGCAAGCAGATACGATTGAAAAAGCTAAAGAACATCCCTGCATCAGGAAGTAAACGCAACCATAATTACGTCCAAACCACACACATACCATTCGATTGTGAAATTAAAAATCACTTTGATCGAAACTGCCTCTCACCAAATCTCCGAACAGAAATAATCACAGATTGGGACAATAATAATTACCTACCACAAAAGTCCATGAATCCAAGTATTTTATTTGCGTGTGAACTCGAAAAAAAAACAAAAACTTTCGAATTCTCGGAAATTATTAGGCCCCCGTCACATTTACAAATCGTTCGCAACATTGACAAACAAAAAAAGGGCACACTCCATTCCATTGAAGAGCAAAAACCTCCTCGTTGCTGCTCCTGTCAAAAGAATCGTTTCCTCGCTCGTCGTTCGCTGGCTTTTTTCCGCACAACTAAAGTTAAAATTGAGGCCAAAATAACCCTCGACACTTACTCAAAGAGTGGCTAAAGCACACCAATAAAAGGTGGAGTGTATATGAACGAAAAGACAAAGAATAAAAATAAAAAATAAAAAACGATCAATAAGTAAAAAAGTGGTAATGTCTTGCCATTTACTTCTTTTATTTCGTGTTTCTCTTTTCTTGCACCACACCGTGTGAAACAGAGAGTAAAAGCGAGTCCTTTCAGTGTTTGTCAATACTTCAGAGAAGTTGATTTTTCGGTCCGTGCACTTGATGGGCCTTCTTGCTCCACTTGCTCCAATCAAACACAGAGTGTGAAGGCAACGTTGGACTTTGTTCTGTTTTTGGCAAAGTCACAATTCAGTTTGGACACTTTGTGTCAAGAGAACCAATATTTTGGCAGATTGAAAAGTGTAAGCATCATTACGGTGCGATGACATTTAATATGTCGTGTTGTCATAGTTAAGTATCATAAACATCAAGGACATAATGTTTGCAGTGAACTCTCACCAGTCAGGTGGATACAAGCAAAGTAGAAAGGCAATGCACAACAGATAGAATTACACCGCGTGACAGATATATGGGAATAGAAAAGCGAAGAAGGGCTGCACACACCTGGTACGTTTGCAAGCCTGTTTCCTGTTCGTTATTTTCCTTACACTACACACAAGGTAGACATTGCTAAAAACCTGATACATGACCTTTTGAAAAATTTAGAGAACTGTCAACACAGAAGGAGAAGGATGAAAAAGCGGCGTAGACGACTGTGAAATTGGAGGAGACTGCATGCAAGTTCACAACCCAACCAAGGGACATGTGCAGCCTGGAGTGGCTTTGCTGAGAATTAAAAAAACTGTCAATGAACTACTGACACTAGGGCTAATACGGTCTTAGTAATTCAATTCTCGCCAAAGGGACTTTGTGAATGCTTTCATTTGAACAGAAACAGCATTTAAAGTAAAAACAACTTACCCGTAGAGTAGCGCTGCGCCAGCTATCCCTCCGCCGCATTGGGCAGTGATGTACATAGCAGCACGCAGTGGTGAAATTATCCGGATAACACATGATGCCAACGTCACAGCAGGATTAATGTGCGCACCTGTGTAGGTATTGAGAGAAGATATATTATTAAATGCGAAAACAATTAGTCGAGGTAGAGGGAATAAATAAATACATAAATAAATACATAACGTAACGTCAAAAAGGTGACATAATTGAGTGAATTTATGGATGAATCAGAAATTCGTGTGTCTGTCAATTTGTTTAATGTTTTTTAGTCATGATATTGGGGATGTTCAAATGTAATTTAGTAAGTCTGACAGCAGGTGGCAGTCGTGTACCCGAGTTTTGAACAGTTTTTCGAATAATATAAAATTGACATTTCGATGAAACAAAAGTGACACAAGTGAAGTAATATTGTGTTTACGTTCAGCAGAAATCTAGTCCGCACAACTTTAGGCTTTAAATAAAGTAGACACTGAGTAAGGACACGCTCAAAACCGAGTACAATTTTTGCTCGGTTAAAAAAAAAATGGATTAAAATTAACTAAGTCTCGTTGTTAAAAACTACCGGGATGAAAAGGTTAAATGCATACTCTTAAAAAACTCACTTTATTAGTTGCTATCAATCAAGTTGGTTAAAAGCTACAGAGCTTGTTTGTTATTAACGAACGAGAAAATTTGGAGGAAATTTAAAAATCGGTTATTTTCAACCCAGTTTCATTAATTAAGTTAAATCGGTTATCTGTAATCCAAAAACTCTGTAGGAGCTTTATTAACAGTATTACTTCGTAGTTTTTAACCGAAAGTTGGTTAAATTTAAATAATTGATTTTTCTGCGTGGACAGTTGTACGTCGTTTTGTATTCCCATTCCATTTTAATTCTTTTGACATTTGATATGTCAACCTCATGAGTTTATTTTACTTTTCAAATATTTTTTTACCCAATGAGTAGAATACAAATTAAAAATCGGTACAAACAAGATAAAATCAAAATGTGCTGCTGTTGTGAAAATATTAGTTTACATAAATGTCACGTGTTGAAATAAAAGATGTCATACAGTTATCCCTTTGACGTTTTGTTCTTTCATTAAAGATATTGCGAAATTTGTATGGAAAATGTTGCCATTATGAACTGATAAAATTTAGAGTCGAAACTAAAAATGTTTATTGGTAAATGGTAAGGCCCTGAGTTGAAAACAACAATTGAAACTGATTAAAAAACAGATATGGCAAACAACATCTTGCAGCTGTAGGTGTTATAATTGGAATTGTGGCTGAATAACACAACTGTCAAGTTCCACACGTGTCACTGTCAGCGCTATTTAAGAAATGGTAGGTAGGAGAAGATTTTAATGAGTGCTTTTTCGGCCCGAATATATTTGAAAGCATGTGAACTGTCAAAAAGAAGTATCAGCGTTTTGCCCACAATTCACAAGTGACACAATCACAAACGTCAAAAATGGTTCAGACATTTTTAACAAATCTAAGAATCCTTCTCAAAGTCACATGACACCATCTCACTACTTCTCTCGAGTGTATTAGCAAATGTTAAATTCGACAATTCGATGACAACACCATTGGCAGAAACATTGCCAGATATACGAAGTCATTGTCACTTCTATCCTTTTTCTTAACAACAAAAAAAATCGGAGATATGCTTGAAAGCGATGGAACTCCAAAAGAAATACAAAAACCCCAACCATGTGTGAGATAAAGACACAACTGTCACAATCACTTCAAACTTCCAAGTGACATTTGCTGCTAAACCCCACTTATCCACTGGAGTTGGTATAGAAAACCACAAAAACCGCACACATCCAACAACCATATCGGTTGGGTTGCGCGCGTTGCGCTGTTGATTTAACACGCGCACTTGTTGCGCCACAGAAAAACCTCAAAGACCGCGATGTTGAAATGGAAGTAAATTGACGTCATGCTCGAAGGACTGCACCGACGAAGGACAGCCGCATGAAGAAATACGATAAAGGGTTTGTGTTTTGTGTGGCTTTAATGTCAGAGGGCATTGACTGGAAATTATATTCAAAAAATTATTCAGTTTCTACATGTGGATGGGTACCGACTACCAACGTTAAATTTGTTTATAAAGTATTTAGAGATGCACTCGACGTTTGAGTTGATAATAAACTTTGTGATTTTATTACGTAAATTTTGTAAATTCTCGTACTCACCAGAGATATTCATAAAACATTGGGTTAATGTTGCCATAGCCAATCCAGATGCCAGAGCTGTGGCCAAAAGTACGGACGACACACTGGCTCCCACGCCCGCACCCGCTGCTGCTCCACAAACAATGAAAACGTACAGGAACGATGCCAAGCATTCCGAGATTATCGACCTGTAATTGAAGATGAAGGGAGATTTGTTTTTGTTTTAGTTAAATGTGTTTATGTGTGTGGTTTGTATATGGAGAAATTAGGGGAATGTAAATAATTAGGTTAATGTTTTAAATATGGAATCGTTTTTATGAAGTTTGATTTAAATTTTAAAAAAAAAATGGTGGAGTGGTCGGTGATTGGTGGGGGAAATTTTGTTTGAAAAAAACCTTCATTTCTATGAAAAAGGACAACTTATCTAACCGATATAGTTCGTCCACTGCTTTGCTCGTGAAAGAGACTTAAAACTCATTCCCAGAGACCATCCTGCTCGACTTAAGCCCAACTTTCCATAAAAACCTACCCGCGCGCCACAATCAAACTTCCATGGACGAGTTATCTTGTTTTTCAGGTGCTTCGTTGACAAGCTCAAGGACTGTGCATGCACCTTGCACAATGTGGTTGAAAACGCAATGCGGTTTCTGTCTAAAATATATACCTTATCCTTATAGGATTTGCTGCGAAATTCGGAGTTCAATGCGACTTCCTTCCAATTACTAAAAGGCTCAAAATTATCCGATTAACCCTACTTGTTGACCCAGTTTCCAATTGAATCGCATGAGTCCACCCAGTCACCGCTTTTTTATGTAAATTACTAGATTACTATCTGCACGCAATTAGCTACCCTTCCTCCTGTCATGTCAGCGCAACCATTCATCCTATTCCATAAAATATATACACCCCAACCATCATCGATGTTCAATATCTCAATTATATCTAAACATACACTAGTGACGATAGCGCATAATTTGCTCTCCCTCTCTCGGATTCTTCTCCTTCTTCGATGTCATTTGATTTAATTGAACGCGATTTATGTATAAAAAAAAGAAGGTCAACACGATAAGGTTATTGTTCCTGCAAAAATAAAACTCTTTACAGCTCTCGATGTGTGTGTGTGTGGCTTTGATCTGAATAGCATTTCCTCTCAATAAAAGCGATTGATGATAAGTGTGACATCATTGTCTATAAATTATAATCTGACTCTACTTTCTACTACTACCCCCGTATCAGTTCAAATAACCCATATCGAACTACAAATATTTAATCAAGAAATATCGACGTAGCAGGAGTAAGAAATGAAGATAGTCTTCGCCGGAGGCAAGGAACAGATGTACAGACTGAAGGTAGATAGGACAAACAGACACATGAGGAAAGCAGCTGCAATATAACCGAAGAGCAGGGAAACACTTTGCCAATCCCGAACGTGGTCATTTATCACGTGAAGGTTTTTGTTGTTTTCCTTTTGTACACTGAAAAGTCAGTAAGCAGTAAATGTGTTGCATGGTTCAGTTATTAAGTAAAAAAGGAATCAACCGAAGAAGGACAGAGGGAAGACACGAAACGTTTTATGCCTGGCTGCGTGAGGTGAACAAGAAACCAAAGATCTATAGAAGTGCGAGTAGAAGTCGTTGCAATGCCAAACAATTGACACTAAGATTTGATGTCACCCTCGTCCATCGCAATAAAAGTACCTTCGCTTTGTCAATACTTTATGCGCGCTTTTTGGGGTATATCCCTTCAAAGCGACAGAGGTTTTCCTTACTGTTTGTATTTGTTATCCTATTGGCCAGATGATGTAAGTTATGTTGTGCTGAACTGACAAAACTATTGTTTCGGTTGTCAAAGCATAGATTTTATTTTTACCTTTACCCAGTAGGAGAAATTCGCGCGCACGCGCAAACCACCCGTGAAATACGCTTTCTTCATCGATTGGAGATTTGAGACGTTCAAAAGTAGGTATCTAGTTTAGTAAATCTGACAGCTGACAGCCTTGATGTGTCTCAGTTTTGATTGTTCTAGATCGGTCACATGAACAGCGTTTTCAGTCGACGTTTATAGAGGGGTATCCAAAAAATTCGTGACTGACTACCAAGTTGACAGTTCACATAAGTGACTGACGTAGGAAAAGTGACGTAACCCAACAATCTAGTTTTTGCTGTCTGGGTACATCTAGTCCAGATCAATCTAATCGACTTAGGATAACTAGATTTTTGAATCAACCATTTTACTTATACCTTCTTGATCACCAATGACAGTGAACAGTTCAGCTGTCAAACTGAAAATCAATTAATTTGATGTCCACAAATAAAATAGCTACATATATGAGGAATGTGCCTGTATCTTTGAAAACAAAGTTCAACTACACTCGTCTGAATTAGTTAGTTGATTTATTTTGACGCCTTAGAAATGGCGCCATTTCACCGAATGTCGGACACGTCAAACTATACAGAAACTATTTAAACCAATTAGACATTTACCTATTGCACTCTAAACAACTCGAACCTTTTGTGATAATTCAATTTATTCTATGGAGTTGGACGAGTCGCGAACAATGGTGTCAGCTGTCAAACTAACAAAACAATTAAATTGCCGTCCTTAAATATTCAAAGAAATAACTCGAATTGGTTTGCTGATCTTGAAGTACGAGTTCTTTCTGAAATAGAGACATCTACTCTTAAAACACAAAACACAAATTTTCCCCATGACGATCAATTTCGGTCGAATTTTCGGTTTACCTATACTCAATTTGAATTTGCGTCAATTTTTCGGCAAATCTACTTCTGTTTCTTGATTCAATCCTATGTACCTAGGTAGGTACTTTAGTGACAAAAAGCAATATCAGGTAAAAGCAAAACGAAAGTAAACTGAATTGAGCACATATCGAAAATTCGAAATCTGCATGAGTCCAAATTCGAACGAATCTGTTTTCTGTTAAGTCTTTTCGTAAGCAAATTTAAAAGGAAAATGCTCTTACCACAACTACTCTGATTTTAAATTCTATTAAAAAAAGATTGTATGGAAAATCAAACAATTGGCAACTACAATCTAAAAATTTTCTAAAAATGGTTTAAAACGCACCTCCAAAACTCCAGTGTTCTTATTTCCGCATGCATACTCCGTTTCGGTGTCAAAGTACTGGACAGTCTTGCACTGATGGACGGATGTCCATTTGTATCCTTGCGCATTGCTTCCAATCTCTCGAACAGTGTCACAATGTGATAGTCAATATTTTGATCGAGCGGCGAGTGTAAACTTTCGTCAGCCATTGCGGATTTTTTAACTTTAGATTTTTAACTTAGTAAGCAAATTAGGTATCACAAAAGACCAAGTCACAATAGGAGGTATGACTTTTATTTTATTTTCGAACAACAAACAAAATCACTGAACACACCAAGTTCTCATAGTTTTTGATTAATATTCGGCACAGATAGGAAAATCTGAACAAGATCAGACGACAACCCGATAAACAAGAGTATACCGTTGGACGTGGGTAAATTGAGTTAAATTGGATTTAATTGATGACAAGTTGATTTCGCCTGGCGTTGCGTTTTGTGTGCACCCCTTACAAGGCTGATTGCTCACTTTGTGTTTGATTGAAGTTATTTGCAAAAACAAAATTATACTGTGACAAGGCCGCCTACAATATTGGAACCGATACCACGCTCAGACGTCCTGTCATCAACGATAAAAGAAACCGAATGTTCAACCGAAGCAAGTATGAAGAAGATACAACCACGACCGAGGCCAACAGATACAAGATACAGAACAGAACAGATGCAGAACAGTAACAGACGTGGGGGATTGATGAAATCCACCACCGACAAGAGGAAGACTCATCATAGATCCACCACCGCACTATGCAGGGCAAAGTGTACTCGGTTTCGATTTCAATTCACCATGGGTATTATGGGGGAGAAAACGAGACGGCAAGCAGGTGCTGCGAAACGCAATGGCAATGGAGAACCAAAACAAGAACGAGAGGTACAGGCACAGAATACAGTAAATACACCAGCTGTTAAAAGACCGTTGCACTCTCCCGAAGGGTGGATGGGAATGGAAAATCATATGCAGTGGTGAATTGTATAACTGAGGTTTTTTCCTGGTGCTGTTCTGATTCCGATTGAAATTTGATTTTTAGTAGGAAAGGAAGGGACAACATGTGCCCTAGGGGTAGGCATAGGGGTATTGTATGGATTTTTGACGCACTTGATTACGGACTGGATATCTAGGGAACAAGTGTTCTAAGAGTTCTTTGCTTTCTTCCCTGTTAAGTTTTGATTTGATTTTAGTATTTTCGACTCTGATTGGTGGATGTTGGTAGTGGCGCGCGGTGGTGGGTTATAAAGAGTTGGCAGCCCTTGTTAATGTTCGATGTTTCATTTCCGTTAGAATCCTTGTGACAGAAGGAGAATAGTTAGTGTTAGACATTAAAAACGCCATAGGTCGACTAGATTTTTCTAAACTAGAAAAAAATAGACATCTGTCATACAATCAAAATGTCAAATTGGTAGGTATCCAATCAGTCAAGAAATTCGTGACTAGATTTGTCGGCTTCTCCTCCATAAATATAAATATTATAAATAAATACGAAAGCTGCTTGCTTTTAGACTTAGCAAACTGGAGTTTTGAAGTTTGAGTTTTGAGACACTTTGGAGTTAAAAATATATGGCATAACTTTAATAAATTTAAAATGAAAATCGCTGGGAAGACATGTTCCTTCTTTTTCAAAGACAGCCTTATCGCTTTGACTAAAAAAGTTGCAGACAAATAGGCCAGTCAGAGACGGCTAACTTTGAACGCGCCCATTAATTCCACAACTTTTATTTTAACGAATGCCCTCATTTGACGTAGTTTAAAACTCGGATCATAATTATTATAGTAACATAATATATAGCCCTGTGGAACCCAATTGACTGCTGAGCTAAAAAATCAAACAATTTAAAGTCGCAAACATTAATGACTGCACGTGAACGTAAAAAGAGTTTTTCATAGGATTCCACTAGGATTTCCAAACATTGCGAAGGTTATCGTAAATCAATTTTGTGTCGGTAGATAGGTAGTATCATATTCCATTCTCGACAACCTTCCAGATGCCGTTGATTCAAGTTCAATTAAATACTTAATTGATGGACGAGGTTGTACATTAGTGCTATGTGCAGGTAAATGCCATATTAGACAAAAGAATAATTAGGTATGACAACCGAAATGAAAATCGATGAGATGACGAAAGCTTCGATTACACATGTAATTTTCCGTGGGAAATTTTGACATGAAAATTCGGCCATTCGGTGGTCACTCGTGTGTCTTTCGTGCGAGCGCGCTGCGACAGGCCACTTGACCAGACCCTTGACAGGCGATCACACGCAGTGACAAATTTAGAACAAATGTTTACGTCATACTGACGTCGGCCTGTCAAAATTTGACATGAAAAATGGCATGCATATTGTGTAAACGTAGCTTAATGCCGAACTCACGAGAGCAGTATCTACTTATACTAGATATGCGCTCAGCCAGATGCTCTAGTCTCTATGAATTGTATAAAATCAGCAATCACCTTACTTTCTACGATGCACCTGTCAGTTCTCCGCAAGGATATTAAAACTAGTTCGTGTTACAAACCTGTTCCAGCGTAACGCCTCTCGCACTATTTCAAATGACAATTATGCAGATCAAGCGGTCCCACATTTAAAAATCACAAAACAAAAACGAAAAGCACACAAATTAAACAACATGTCCACGTTAACCCCTTCGCAAACAAAAGAAACACGAGAAAAAATGTAGCATCATTTACAATCCGGTTGAGATTTACCCTCTTCCGGCAGGACACATGTACTCGGAGACATGCGAATGTCAACCCTTTCGGTGGTTTTGATTAAGTCGAGTATAATTGTGGTCATACGGTTGTTAGTTCGTGGATTCATTAACGGCTTTGTCAACCCTTTACCCAGTGACACCAAAAACCATATGCATAGTGGTACAAAAAAATTGGATTAAAAAATGAAATTAAAAAAAAAAACAGAAAATTTGTCAGTAATGCACATTTGAGGGAAACCGTAAATGTGCTTCAGCTATTTGTTTGCTTTGCGTGGCTTTGCATCTATGAGCTGAAAATAAGTCATCAATTTAGCTATAAGAGTCTTTGGAAAATTGTAATCTTTCAGAGTACACGTCGTTTAACAATAAAAGGTCAGAGACAATTTTAGAAATGACTATTAAAATTGAAAATTATAATCTTTACTATTTTATAAGACTCTTTTGTCTTACAGTGTACGTTTTTTCAAGGACTATACGGCGCTTATTTATTGAAGAAGAATTTACCGGCGGTGTTGTTACACAAAGCTGAGATAAAACTCGTACGACAGGTCTGCCACAAAGTCAAAAAGTCCGCGTCACTATGACTTTAACTAAAAATCTACTCCACATCTTGAATTATAGCACAATTAATAGAGATACCTACGCTTACTATGAAACAAAATCAAAACTGCCCATTAGGGCTTTCTTCGAAAATTTCCAAACACATTTAGTTGTCTCTCTCTGTTCTAGCAATATCATTATAAACTATTGCCCCTTATAAACTAATCATTCAAAAGCGACCATACCAGATCAACATCTTTTTGCAATGTGCTGCAACTCGATCACCATCATCCGTATCAACCCCTATCACTTGTTCACATCAGGCTGGCATCTTTCATTAACCCCTTTCTCATTCACTTGTGTGGTTCATGCAAATTAATAGCATTATCATCCCACGATTATGTTATAGAAGGTGTACAACAAACAATATCATGTGAAGTTGTGAAATTGAATGAACAATTTTACAAAAAAAAAAATCACGTTGATACAATACAGCACAATATGATGGCTTTCGCAGAGCGATGACGGGATATTCCACAAATGCAAGGCCATGCATATATTTGGAATTTCTACACGGGAAATATGGAAAGTTTCCGGCTAATGAAACTATACATTTTATTGCGGGTCATTGTTGGGAATATTCTTCTGACACATGTGTGCTATGTGTAGAGTTTTTCCCCGGTAAAAGATTGTCAGCGTTGGGTAGCGCCTTAACTTGAGAATAAGGAAAGGTTAATAAGAAATTTGTATGCAATATCATCTAGTACTTTGGGTTCACCATACTTGAGGCCATGTGCGCTGTACATTTGTTAGCGCGATCATTTATGGAAAGGGTGAGTGGTACCATTGAATAGAAATATACAAACATCTTTAAATACAATGGTGGTGCATACGAAAGTTGGAAGCGATGGAAAAGTACGAAAAAGTAAATGACAGTAGCATTTGGAAATAACGCTTAAAGAATTTATGATCTTCTGTACTAGTTGTGCACTATTTACTCTCTCTCCTATACTTCATTGCACCAACGATTAAATAAAGTCGGAGATACATAAAAGATAGAGCGCATTCAAAAATCTATTTAGCTGAAGTCGACTAGATTGATCTGGACTAGATGTATAGAGTTGTTGAAGATGCCGCGGTAAAAAAGAACGCGGAGTTAAGTGCTCTGAACGAATAAAACTAGATTGAACAGTAAAGTCACTTTTCCTACGTCAGTCACATATTCGAACTGGCAACTTAGTACTCCTACTCTGTCACGAATTTCTTGGCTAGATTCGTCGGCTACCCCTCCATAAACGTCAACTGAAACAGCTGCTCATATGACCGATTTCGCCCAATCAAAACTGAGTACATCTAGTGAGAGAGCTGTCAGACTTACTAAACTTTAAACTTGAACGTCCCCATTCAAGTGACCGATCTAGGGCAATCAAAACTGAGACACATCAAGTCAGCTAGCTGTAAGACTTAAACTAGACACTTGAGCGTCCCCACATAGTTCGCAATAGGGTTACAATACACGTGCTTTGTTCATTGGATATCGGACAAGTTCGTCAAAACAGGTCGATCGCAAAAACAGTGGTCGAATTACCACTTCCGTGAACGAGCTGTACGTTCACGGAATTAAGTTGATTTTACATGTGAAACAAAAACAAATTCTGTCACGTAATGCTCGTTCAAGACGCCATTCGAACCCACGATTTGATTTCTTCGTTATCGAGTGTTTATAATAGATGTCCTAATAGACTTCTATATTACTTTTGGGTAGAAAGGGGCTTTATCTACCTTGGCTTTGTTGGAATGATGAGGCAACTTTGTAGTCTTCTCTTGAAAAATGAAGGACACTATCTATTATAAAATATTTGTGATAGCAATTTTGATCTATACGGATCTGACACAGGGACTCTTTCAATTGGCGGACGCTGCCGCTAATATTCTTTGAATGTTCGAGAGAGAGGATAATTTATTATCGTGCTACCAGAGCTGAATCATTTTTTTACGTAGTTTCTGACACTTCATTCACACGAAAACGTTTTTAGTCGCAAATACCCGCGATTCAGTTTCATTTTTAAAAGTTATGTTCGCACAATTCTTTAATTTGTGGGTTTGTGGATCGCGACTATATTTTATAGATTGTGAATAAAGTTTGACAGTTCGCAGCAAGAATTTTCAATTCGCGGGAAAATTGCTGTAATTTCAAATTTTTTTTAATCATTTTTAGTCTCCAGGCTAAAATTTTCGAACACACAATTGCGAAATTTTCTATACAAAATTGCATACCTTAAAAATATTAAAAATGATTATTAGTAAGGCCGGCTATGTTTAAATAAATAAGACTAATACCATGTTCCCACCAACGTGATTTAGCTAAATCATCTAAAAAATTACGTGATTTATCAAACATTTTCGTGATTAATATTTACGTGATTTATACGTGCTTAAATTTGAATTACGTATGTGTCATAGCAAATACAAAAAAAATAAAAACAAACATACCTGTTATTAACTTTAACACTTTATTCGGCAAACAAAAAAAAAAAAACTGTCAAACAAATTATTTCAAATTCAGTTTTCTAATTTTGTTCGTGTTTCGGTGAGTTTTTGATATATTAGCCGTGTTTTTTTGAGCTTCGATCTCAGCAAAGCAAAGTAAAGTAGGATTTTCATCACGCAATTACAACAACTACGCTCTACTTGACACTTCGAGACTCGGTTGTAGTTGTTGTAATCGCGGACTGAAAATCCTACTTTACTTTGCTTTGCTGAGATTGAAGCTCAAAAAAACACGGCTATCTATAAATTACATACAATCAAAAATTGTTTTATTCTTGGCAAGTATGACAAGGAAACAGAAACCACAAAAAAAAGAACTATCTTACAAAATTGAAAGTTGGACACCCAATGTCAAAGTTGACAAAAATGTCACACTAAAACACGTGAAGTTCGGTGGAGATGCCTTTCGTAATTTATAAATCACTTTGGCTAATTACGTTGGTGGGAACATAAGGCGTGTTTTTTTTTAGCTTCGATCTCAGCAAAGCAAAGTAAAGTAGGATTTTCAGCACGCGATTACAACAACTGCAACTGAGTCTCGAAGTGTCAAGTAGAGCGTAGTTGTTGTAATTGCGTGATAAAAATCCTCCTTTACTTTGCTTTGCTGAGATCGTTCATTTTAGATTACATGTTAGATGAATTAAATGTAATGGTTTTTTGGTACTAATACAACTAAATTGATTTGTTCGCAATTCGCCGCGCTCATGTGACTAGTGAATAATTCTTTAGATACTCCGCCGCCCAACTGAAATGATTTTATATTTCCTACTATTTTAAATCCATCCAACCCCACAATCCCCTATTTCAACGCACAGCGTCGCATGTGGCAATTTTTCTTGACACTTTCTCGCAACTAAAAAGAGACAACCCCAGCTATACATCAGCAACACCAAGGGAAAGTAGAAAAGAGTCGCGACGCACTGCAACTTCTGCATTCGTCATTTATCACTCATCGTATTTGGAATAATTTTTAATTTCTGCTGCTCCTCAAGAGGAATTCAATAAGAAGAATATTTTATACAGTTTAATTTGTGCTTTCGCAATTCAATACGTGTCATCAAGTGGTGTTATTTGTTATTTAAATTAGTTTTCAAGTTTATTTTGATAAGCGAAATGTTCCGTTTGGGTACTACACTGGTAAAATCGACGAGAAACCTCTCTCAAAACGAACTACGAAGGTAAAGTGATAATTTTTGTTGTTTGTTGTTTAAAAATACACCTACGTGATTTAAACGGGTTGATAGCATATTTATCTAAAAAAATGTCCTTGAACAGTAAAAATAGACAACGAATTAGTTTTCTTCGACCTTTGGACCTTCTTGTTCAGATGTTTCGCCACAAATTCCAAGGCAAAATAGGTTTGCGTTGGTGTATGATTATTATAATCATAAATCAAAAAATAGCTACATTCTGTAGTTAGTTAGTGTTGTTCAAGTCTGAGAAAAAAGAAGCAGCAAGAGATTAGAATTGCATAGTTGTATGGGGCACTGCTGGGTAGAGGAACGACCGGCCAAATTTTAATGGAATAGACACAAGTTATCTGTGGGTCCAAAGTCCGCACCGTCTAGAGATGCTGGTGATATCAACAGTAGGTATTAATTTAAAAAAAAAAAAAAAACAACAGCAAGATCAACTTGCGCACGTCCGCAGTCGGTAGTGAGTCCAAGGAGACCTATTTTAGGCTCGCCAGGCAACTTTTATAATCAAGTCTTTCGATTACAGTTGGTGCAATTAGGCGGCAGCTGCGTTTTGGGGGTGTGTTACACACTAGCGGATAAGACACTGTAGGCGACTTTGACAACCACCTTGACAGTATGTTCCACTTTTTTCCTCTATGTACTAGTTGGCATAAACATTTGAATCTTGTTTACATTTAAGAGGAAAATTGTCTGTGTCACTGGCGGGATTTTCCATTTCCCTTTAATTAAATCGGAAAATACTCTGCAGATAAGTGGACATAGTGAATGCAACGTTGGTTTGAACGACGGAAATCGTCAACGATTTCATATGTGAACCTGTTTTCAGTAGTTTCCAAGTGACGATGACGGCAGTCCAAAGTCCAACTTGGTCGACTGTTCCTTTCTGAGCATTTCAACGGCGCGGCAATTATCGCGTTACGTCATCAGTTGTGCAAATTGAAAACAATTTATTTACATTGTTTCATTTAAGTTATTTTTTCCCTAGAACTGCAAAATATGTATTGTCATGTCAGTCATGTCTTTATGGGTTTATCGCATTTACTGCAGCGTAAGTGTTGTTTGCTTACATTTACAAAAATCGTTTGATTTATTGGTGCTATGCACCTATACCTACACTTTCAATTTTCTGTGACAGTTTCGCTGAATCATGCACCTAAAAATATTATAAGCTCAATCCTTATCGGCCATCAAACTTATATTTTTGTCAGTTCAATGTTTAAAAACAATTTGATAAGATTACACTTTTTAGTTCATTTATTTAGAATGTCTAGTCTACGTATATGTTGTGGCGGGCTTGGTAAAATGTAACTTGAAAGCGAGCTGCAATACGTAAGGGGAAAAGCAGAATGCAGTAGCTGTTGCTGTGTCGCGCTGTCAAATTTAAATATGAACAGTCAAAATCGTCTACGCGAAAGAGTTTGTTTTGTGCATTTGATTTGATATGTTGGCCTCTTTCGAATAAATAAGCGGACGAGATGGTTTTATGAGCGTGGCCATCTTCAAATTCGGATTGGAAATTCTAAGGCTTGACGGAAGTTACATTTATGTTATGTCCATAGCGGAACTTCCTTTTTAGACAAGAAACCTTGTACTTTAGTCAAAATTTGTGGTACACACCATTCCCAACGATAAAGAAAAAAAAAAAAAACGATTAACCGGTACGAAAATAGTTCACAAACATAGATAAGAATTTTGCGAAAATAATTACGTTCGGACGCGTACACAAGCAGAAACTCTATCGGCTCCTCATGTGGGGTTATCAACTAATTTTCGCAACAACACAAACTAATATAACTTTTTGTACTCCCTATCTACAGGTGCCTGTCATCGGCGGCTCAAGCTCAGCCAAAGCAAAAGCCCGAGCAGAGCAATGACAAGAATCGCCCAAATATGTCCTTCATGGCGAACATCTTCCGCGGAGAGGTTGAATCCTCGCAGGTGTTTCCGTATCCCGATGTTTTGAGCGCCGAACAGAAGGATTTCACCAACAGCCTGATTGATCCGTTCGAGAGGTTTTTCTCCGTAAGTTTTACATAATTCTAGCCGCTGATGCCACTTCTTAAACAAATTCGTGTCTATAGGATGTTAATGACGCCACCAAAAGCGACATCAACTCAAAGACAGATGATGCAACTCTGGAGAAACTGTGGGAGCTAGGAGCCTTTGGCATCCAAGTGCCCGAGGAATACGGTGGCCTGGGACTGGGCAACACGCAATACGGCCGTTTGTGCGAAATTATCGGCGCCAACGACCTGGGACTAGGCATCACATTGGGCGCTCACCAGAGTATCGGGTTTAAGGGCATTCTCTTGTTTGGCACCAAGGAACAAAAGGAAAAGTACCTGCCCCAGGTGACTGATAAGGTATTTTCTGCATTCGCGCTTACAGAACCCAGCTCGGGATCTGATGCTGGTTCTATCAGAACTAGGGCTGTGAAGAGTTCCGATGGCAAGCATTTCGTTCTGAATGGATCGAAATTGTGGATCTCGAACGGAGGAATCGCTGAAATCTTCACCGTCTTCGCACAGACCGAGATAGTGGATCCCAAAACAGGCGGTAAGAAAGATAAGGTAAGCTTTGAAGCGGTGTGGGTGTTATGTGTTGAAACTAACCATCCTTTTGCTAGGTAACTGCATTCATTGTGGAACGCAGCTTCGCCGGAGTTACCAGCGGTCCACCAGAGAAGAAAATGGGCATCAAGTGCTCGAACACAGCTGAGGTGTATTTCGAAGACGTAAAGGTCCCGGTTGAAAACGTACTCGGCCAGGAGGGGGAGGGCTTCAAAGTAGCCATGAACATCCTGAACAACGGTCGCTTTGGAATGGGTGCCACCTTGTCGGGCACAATGAAGCACTGCATCACCAAAGCCACCGAACATGCCAACAATCGCCTGCAATTCGGAAAGAAAATCAAGGACTTTGGAAGCATCCAGGAGAAGCTGGCCCGTATGACAATGTACCAGTACGCCACTGAATCGATGGCCTATACAATCTCCCAGAACATGGACGCCGGAAGCCAGGACTATCACCTGGAGGCTGCCATTTCCAAGGTGTTCGGTTCGGAGTCCGCATGGTTTGTGTGCGATGAGGCGATACAAATTCTCGGCGGCATGGGCTACATGAGGGAGACTGGACTAGAACGCGTGCTGCGTGATTTGAGAATTTTCCGCATCTTTGAGGGTACCAATGACATTTTGAGGTTGTTTGTCGCTCTGACTGGCATTCAGTACGCCGGCTCGCATCTGAAGGAGCTGCAGAGGGCGTTTAAGAATCCAACAGCTAATTTGGGTTTGATCTTCAAGGAATCATCGAAGCGGGCGGCTCGCACTGTTGGCTTGGGCGGCACCGATCTTAGCCAGTTCGTGTACCCAGAGTTGCAGCCATATGCCAAGCAGACTGCCGAGTGCATTGATCTGTTCGGGCAGACTGTAGAAGCTTTGCTCATCAAGTACGGAAAGAATATTGTTCATGAGCAGTTCCTACTGACTCGTCTGGCTGATTCGGCGATCGATATCTACGCGAGTGTGGTGACGCAGTCGAGGTCTACACGAGCTGCCAATTTGAATCTACCTACAGCGGAGCATGAGTTGATGCTGACTAAGGCGTGGGCCTTGGAGGTGAGTTCCCTTTAAATTTTTACTAATAATAGGGGAAAGTTAAGTAGTAAAAGGTTCCCAAGCAACCCTATCGATTCAACCGTTGTGGACGAGTGATATTTCTACGCAAATGTACTCTACAAAATTGTAAAAGTGACTCACATTCAAATATTCCTTGAAAGCGCCGAGGATCGCCCAACCATTTGACTAGTCTGAAACACTGAAAATATGATTAGTTTACGGAAACTTGAATCCAACTAAGAATAACCCACTTTTTCGCATTTGTTACATTAATTTTTTCTGTCATTTCAGGCTTCTGACCGCTGCCGCAAGAACCTGAGCAAGGCTACCAGCAGCCATCACTTGGAGCTGTACCGCAAGATGAGCGCTATTGCCAAGACGGTGTGTGATAACGACTCGGTGCACACCACACACGTTATAATGAATCAGTAAATCTTTTAACGAACATCACCCGCGATTGTAACGCATTAGGCGAATTTTTTTTTTTTTTAGATATATGTACTACTTTTAAGGACTGAAGCGTATTTTATATTTTAAAATAAATGTTAGTTATTTTTTAGTTGGTTGCGTAGTTTTTCTTTAATTTCGGGTGTCACTTTGAATGGTTCCCCGTGGCCTGGCACAATCAAATCAGCAGTCTTGCTGATTTCAGCACGGTTTATGCGCTGTGCAGCGGCATCTTCACTGCCAGCATCAATCCAAATAGATGGATCATCGACATCTTGTTTTTCAAAGAGATCTCCACATATTGCAACTTTTCTGCCGAGATTTGTGTTGTGGACAATGACAGAGACGCAGGAGAGCGTATGGCCTGGGGTGGCTATCACAGATATATCTCGCGTCAGCTCAAATGGAGCTGAAGGGTTAAGCTTTAATACAAATTGTGAATAACAGCGAATATTTTACTTACTCCAAGGATAGTGCATCAGATATTGATCTTTGTTCGAGGCACATTGGCCGACTATGTGCCAGTCGGCGTTGAGGAAGAGATTGTTGTTGCCAGTGTGGTCGGAATGACCATGGGTGGATACTACCGCGTTAATGTCTTCTGGTTTTATGGAGTTCTGCTTTAATGCTAAAATAGGTACTAGTTTGGTTATATAATTAGGAAAGAGGAAACCGTTTGCTAACCATCGAGAATTTTTGGTCCGTCCCAAGGAGTCATGGTGTCAACGATTACGTTATAGCCATCACAGCCCTTTATAAGAGTGCATGTGCAATTTGCTTGCATATATTTGGCGTCTCGGTCGTTCTTATTGGAATATCCGTTGAAAAGGATTACTACGTCGTTTAATGTCGGCATTTCGAATGCCGGTATTAGGTGGAATACGGAAACTTTGTGAACGAAATGGTAAGCTACTGACAATAATTAATAGATTGTGTTATGTTGAACTATTTTTGGTTTTGCTTAATCTTTAGTTTAAATTACATTCGGCTAAATGGTAAACGGTTAAATGCTCCTTTTTAATAGAAGAAATAAACAAAAGTTAATCCGCGCACACTTTTCCACCTGCACCAATTCGACTTCCACAGCTGTTTCGTTGCAAAAAGTAATGCCAAGTTTCGAAAAAAAATTGGGAATGTAGTAGATTGTAATCGAACAAATTTGAATACACACAAGGAAATCAAACTAGAATTATCTGCTGACCATTGTGTGTTTTACATTATCTTTCGTGAAACTTAAGATGAGTTTGAGAGAGAGGCGCCCTCATTAAAAACCAACAACATTCAGTTGAAATACACACTTTAATGTAGCTTGAAACGTCATCGTTCATTTTGCATTCGGTTTTTTTTTTGTAGGAAGCCACTGCATCAATCAAAAGCTTACTAGGAGACCTTCGTCTGGAAGTAGTACAAGTTGTTGACGAACTCCATAAACTAAGTATGAAGTACTTAGTTTATGACGAACTCCCTTTGAGATCGGTTAAATAGAGCTCAACCAGTCACATATTTAGTGATCGCTTAATTTTTTATCAAAATCGTGCTTCTTTTGACTACAGCCACTTGCAGTCATTTACTATTGACGCTGAAATCTTTTCAGGGAGTAATCTCCAAATGGGAATATTGATTTGCTCCAGATTTTTCCAATTGGACTATCTAAAACGATGGCCGGTCTACGAAAATAGTCGCCAGCTCTCACTAACCTTAAAAGGTTAATCAAAACGGCTGTAAGTTTTTTTTGCAAGCTATTATTTTTGTATAAACTTCAAAATTGCGGAAGCAATTGCAATTGCGTAAGCCCTGTAAAGTCTCGGTGCAATATATCTTGAAGGCATTTGCACATTTGAAATTTTTTAATTTTGACGTAGTAGCAGAAAAATAAATTGCTCTTAGTAAAATACGGCTCATTAGACAGTTAGTGCTATTGAGCATCTGTTGCTTCTAGATCAATCTTCACAAGCTATAACAATTTTGCGCAATAAATTCATCAAAAGGAACAAGTGCGAAACGAAATGTTTTCTCTTATTTATACCGGCATACATAAACACGTATTTTTTTTTTTCCTTTTTTTCGGCTTTACGAAATCGAGTACCTATTCCTTTGATTCCGAATAGACAATACACGAGATTTGAAAATTCCCCAACATACACATTTCTATCAATTTGCTTGCCGCTCTTTGTAAAAATAACTCTGGGAACACTAGCATATCAAAGTGCTATTAAAACGCTGGGAGTAGGTAATGTAATTAAAAATTGTTGTTACTGCTCTTGATGTGTGGAATTTGGCTAAGGTCCAAAATTTCATAGAATCGCTCTATCAATGTAAATTCTGTAAGACAGTCTATCGCGCAGATCGGGCAGTCGAAACTTTCGATATTATTATTAAAAAAAGAATAAAGCTGTTTTTTTTTTTGTTCGTATTTTTAAATTCTATTGTGTACTTTTTGCCGGGTGTAGTCAAGATATTATAATTTTTATTTGCGCTGTTTTATTAGGGAATTTGCATACACTTTTTATGAGATAGACTATATATTTGTTTTAAGCAAAGTGATGATTGTTCTGATCGTGTTCGAGGTGCTGGAAAAATATGTTTTGAAATATTGCTAACAGGGACATTATTCGATACATACATACACATATTTTTTTAGCCGATCGTTGGTAAAAGACAGGTAGAAAAAGTCTTTAACTTGAAGTTTAAGCTGTCCATTATGTCCGATGTTATATGAGTCCTACCTTGATGACAGAATATTCTTCGTTTTGTAATCATTTACAGAACCACTTCAACTTCAAAGTCTTCAATTCAACAATTCTCGCAAGCCCACCGCTTTTCCTTTAAGAGCAGAGCCTGAACCTGCAAAAATAGTTCGTGTGTCTTTTTCAGTGCAGACGCATTAAAAGTTTGAGTTGTGTTTTATTTTTCGTTCGGAGCATAATCAGAATGCACTCTTAGAGCCTACAATAAACTGACTCATCAGTCTGGGTATACATTTTATAAATTTGGGCATAGAAATGCGAATACTGGTACAGAAAAGGAAAGAAGATTGTAAAAAGGTGTAGTAGATCGACAAAAAGCGTAACAGACTAAAGAAATCCTCCTTGTATCCTTGAGTGGATTGAGTTCTACTGCAAACACGTTGTTAGTACCAAGCTCAAATGAAACTCTTAAGCATTCCTCCGAATATAGCTCATGCAGGAATCAATCTTTAATGTCCATCAAATAATATTACGTATACGCCACAGCTGCCAGTGGTATTTTCAAAATCGCGTCACTAATAATTGTCTTAGCGAAATTCCATTCATGAATACATTTCTCCTGCTATGTGGGCAGTTGAAAAATGTATTCCATTTCCATCACACGCCGCTGTCCGAAAACGAATAAACATTTTCCAAGTTTGGCAGTTCTCCGCCACCGAACAGTGTCTATATGGAATGAACGTTCCCATAAACATGTCCGACGCAGTTTCAAATTTACCGTCCAATTGTAAACACCCATTACAAAAAATTTGACTTCCAAAAGACCACTTTAATAACAAAAATTGACTTCTTTTGTTTGTTTTACATGTTCCCTACCCAAAATATACGAGAAAACCGCACAAAATTGTCTACTTCACGCTTCTCTCCCGAGAGAGCAGCATATTCGCTTTTGAGTTCCCGTCCCGATCATTTTATTCTAAATTCGAAAAATCGATCCTCGTTCAACTTTCAGTTGAATCTAAAATGTGGAAGTGTTCGGTTCGGTTTTTTCACAATACCAGTCGTGTACTAAATAAATAGGGAGCAGGGGGTTTATGCGCAGAAGGAAGTGCAAATGTTTAAAATTAGCCATCCGGAGGAAATTCTCACCCGAAGAAGAAGACATTTTTTCAACGATCGTTTCTGACGTCTAAAATCGATTTTCAGCAAATTTCGCTAAACAAAAATTTAGTTCTTTTGCATTTAATTATAAGTTATAGTTAAATTTAATCAAGCTGTTTCAATAAAATCCCTTTAATTCAATTTGGGGTAAAAATCTTTGGAAAGAAAAAGAAAAATTTACCCAGTGGTGTTCTATTTTTAAATTATCTACGGCGAAAAATATTCTTTCTTCTTTTTAAATAAAAATACACAAGCAGTGGCTGGTGCACAGTTTTCTTTTTCTAATAAATAAATAAGTGAAAAGCAATTATTCATACAAAAAAAAAGAAGAGGAAAATCTTCCAGTTTAAACAGAAAAAGTGTTCAAATTCCAAAAATAAGTGAAGTGAGTGACTTTTCGCTAAAGTGATCTACACGTAAATGTTACGCAACACTATTCCCCGACTGTGGATTACCAGATTAAGATCATTTATACCCTGATATTTCGAGGCAACGTCGTCGTCGTCTGGCTCGTCGACGATATTTCGAACGCACAATTTGCAATTGTAAGTACCCACAGAAAACATGTTACAGATGTCAAACAAAAATAAAAAGTAAAATAAATATGGGAACAGGGATTTGGCCACAAATTAGGTTATTCGAACAATTTTGGCAGACAGCTAAAATCATCTGTACGGTTTTATTGCATTCATTTACAAATAGATACTTGCTCGAATTTGAGAATAGTTTTCGAAGGAAATGGTTGTTGTTTTCGAAATGCTCTCGGAGAAGACTCGGTTGGAAACACCTATGGTAGGGAAAAACATGCGCATAATTTTTAGACTCAATGCGCAAAGCTCTTTAAAAGAAGAATAATCGTTGACAACTGTTTGAAGAGAATGTTTTCGAACATCGCAAATATGGCTGTCAAACAGTGGCTGTCCAGTGGTAAATTTGTTTTTGTCGGTGGCGCCAATGAAGACATTTGTTTATTATCATTAATGTGAACAATTGAAATTGTAACAATTATGAACAGGTGCAGACGATTCCCAATGCTTGGGGAACACTGATTTTGCAAATACAAAAATTTGCCTGGAGATGAATTTTGAATTATTTTAAGAAATGTTCTTTGAAAACCACTGCCACTATAGCGAGCTAAGTTTGAGTATGTTTAATTAGAAAAAGTGCGGAAACGTGCTGAACCACAAAGCAAAACGAGAATTTTTCTTCCCCTTCAAAGTTCAAATATCAGCGAAATAAAGCACATGTTCATACTGAGGACGTATGACACTACATTTTTTCCTCATTTTTATCATGTTGAAAAACCAGCGCAGCGGTGTGTAAAAGTGACTGAAATTGTACTACGAAAGGGGCAGCAATTGTTTGCAAAGCAACCACAAATTTTCAAACGAATTTGTTATCAAAAAAAAAAGCTGCCAGCAGCTGAAAAATGTAATTTTAATTCATTTTTAATACATTTTTTTTGATGTGTCTACATTAATAAATGTTGGTGTGTACGCACTCACTCTTAACGGGAATTTTCGTTCAATTTTTTTGCACTGCTAGTTTCATTCTAAAAGAAAAAATGCAAAAAAATGTAGTATCATACGGGCTTTAACACCTTTTGTATTGTATTTTTTTTTTTACAATATTAAGTTTGTTTGACGTGGCTCGCATTAGTGCCCACTAGTGCGCACTGAGAAGTGTCAGCTAATTTTCAAACCTGTCAAAAATCCTGCACAGCCCTGAAAACTCGTCTAACATATCGAACGTAAAATCTTGCTCTGAAGTGTGTCAGTTTTTGTCAAATGTCGGTTTAACCATTCAAGCAGAGGTCAGATGTTTTACTCTTTCAAAGATTGTGTATGAAAACGGAGTTTGACTATATTTGAATTTATGAGACTATCTATTTCGGAAAATTAAAAACACGATTGGGAAAAATATTTGCTCCACTGACAATCTTATGACGTTTCACCAATTGTAGATGAATTAAGAACTCGTTCCAATTAGAAGGGGGAGAACATTGAAGACTCTGTAGAGCTCATTTTGAAACGACTTCATTTCTGGTATGTTTAAAGTCAGTTAAAATGCGAATACACCTTTTTGGGGCGCCTATCAATATGTAGTAGCTTCACCAATCTTTTAAACGTGCTATAGTGCTATACTCTTAAGATAAGACTCGGAAGTCGGAAATTTAAAAAAATAAAATAAAAGCATATTTCCTTACGGCACAGCAACCCAAAGCTTCCTTGAGGCTTATCGATTCTGAAACTGGCGAGTTCATATTAGATCAATTAAAAGAGCACTCGAATTAGTTCACATTTTCGAACTATACTTTTGATCTTTGATGCATTAATAAATTAAAATAAACAAGAAATATAGAATAGTTCTTCTACGAGCTAATTCATTTGTATATTCGTTTTAGGTCGAATAGATTTGTCTGGGGCCCTACTTTGTATCTCGTTCCGAAAGTAAAATTGTTCGAAAACGAACCTTTTCTACTCTCTATTTCGAAAGTGAAATGAAATGTACTTATGTCGCATTTAGAATTCCGAAATTTTTACAGAGTACCTACTCGAAAGCGGAAGGGGAAAGCTATTTGGAATGGGACGAAATAGAGAGTAGGGTCCCTGGACTAGATTTCCACAAATAAACTTGATTGTTCGTTAACGTCACTTTTGCAACGCTTACTAACTTCACTCATACTGTCGAAATATCAACTGATTAGGCACACCAGTTAAGAAATTCGTGACTAGATTTGTCGGTTACTCCTCCGTAGACGTCAACTTAGATTAAACTAAAAATTCAGAAATACGCTGCGGATTTGATTGGGTTTCTCAGATTCTCTTCGCAGACTTCAGGTTTAGTGTGTCTAATCGAACATAAAACATCACAAAATGCTCTTGTTTTGGATGATAATCGAGCGTTTGGAGAGCCTTCCACACTTTTCTATGCGTTTTCCATTCACTGGTTAAACTTTTTATTTAATGATTCGAAATTTGCGACCATTATGTCTTTTAAACATTTCTATAGGTATTAACAAATTAACAAAAATAGATCCACCCGATGCAATGTATTTCGTTGCAGTTGCAGAAAACGAAAACAAAGCACTGAAGCTCTGGAAAAAACTCCAGATTCACAAAAGTAATCTGAAATCGGAAAAGATGGTTTCTTATATTGTACCAATCGAACATTAAAAGTGACCTAAAAAAAAAGTGCTCTGAGAAGCCCATAGAATACCACATTAGTAAAATATAGTTATAAACGTTCCAGTGGTAAAATGACAAACCAAAATCAGCACAGATCAGCTGTCAGCTGCGGAATTGGTTGTTGCTGAAAAAAGTGCTGCCAATTCAGAAAAAAAAACCCTCTAAAAATGCAACCCATACAGTGCTGTGTTAATCGTGGCCATCTACGATTATTTTAGATAAAAGAGTTTGTGCTTTTAAACTTTTTGAATGTGAACGTTATAAAACATGGGTGCAAATAGAAAACCAATTTCGATCTTAGCCTTTTTTTAACGTCTCAGCTGTTCAAAACTCAATCTGAATCGCGAGCAAATACTTCCAAACCGCATGCCCATGCGAACAAATATTCTTCTGGGCACTCGCAAAGCCGGGTGGATGTTCTCGCAATAAATATTTTACTGAGCTACAAATAAGGTAAACGTTTCCTCAAAATATTAAATAGACAACGAAAAATTTCTATTTATATCCCTGCGGCTATATAAATGTACGAGCTGTGTGATTACTCATGGTCCCTCGATTCGTTTCCGACAGATTTAGGGCCATTCGTCATGAGCTTCAGTCGAAATGATGCACGTCCGACATCACTCATCATCGGTCCGGCTATTCTCATTGTTTCGCAGTAAAATATCTCCCGACCAGAATAATGTTAAAAATAATATTCTGCACACAAATGTCTGAATCATGTAAGTGTGCTCCATTGACCGCACTACTATCGAAATAAAGTGTCGGAATTTGTTCAATTAACCCAATTCCTAATCGATTGGCATTCGAAAAATGTCCACTTCTACAAAGCGCTACAAACTACGAGTATCTGCGACAGAAAACAAGAATTCAGGTTCTAGAGTTCATTGGTGCGCTGTTGTGCACTTTTCTTTATCACAACGTTGCGCGCATCTGATTCTGATATTATTTATCACGAAAACTCAAAAATCTGAATTCACTTGCCAATTTCCGACTACAGTACGAGGATATACGTATATACTTCTGGCTAAGTGCCCAGAAAGCACTGACGACTGTAGTAGGTGGTTGTTTTATTATAAATTGGATGAGTTCGGAAATCAACAGCAAAAAAAAAGAATCGAGATGAAAAACCATTTCAGATAGAACTCAAAATTTAAGGTCAGAAATGTTGATTTTTGAAGGAAAATATTTTGAAATATTTTCGCTGCTCCGAGAGCGAGAGTAGAGTTCTGTGCTGACGCAAACCAGATGAAAAAGAAAAACACTTCTACTTCATCGTATAAACAAACAAAATATTAAAAACATTCTTTTTTTTTGGCTATTTTTAGATTCATTCATCCAGCGAGGCTATATTCCGTTGTTGGTGGAGGCAATTTACGCGATATCTTCGACAAACTGTAAAGGGTGCGCGGGAGGGATAGCCACAACAGGGTTGTGCTTCTACGGTTCGATTCGCAGGGTACTCGGTTTGAGCTGCTGTACCTATGCATCATTTGTATCCATCATCGAAAGGCGATCAACTCTGCCCACTAGGATTCCACCCACAGGTTCGATGGCCGACCAGATGTAAGCGATGCTTTCGCGACTACAAGGAGCACGGTGGGAAGAGGGGAGGTGATGATATTGCTATATCGTCGCCGAATCTATCCGATGGATCCAATGCAAAGTGAGTACATATTTCAAGTGGAGCAACAATATACTCGCGCCGGTGCAGTGGTGATTCATGTGGCTTTTGGAAAGCATTTATTTTTTTTTGAAAATGTTTATTGAAAATATACCATTTCGAGTGGTTGCACAATGAATGTTTATTGATGTTCCACTATGCGGAGTGAAGGTGAGGAAATATTAATGCACGAAGAGTCGAGTTTAGATCTACACATCGGGTGTCTATAGTTCATCTGTCGTTTGGCGTGTGTCGGCACTCAGCAATTAAGTATTATGAACAAGTCTACAAGATCTTAGGTGTATTCGGAAAGAGTTAGAGAAGTTTTTTTCATTTGTTTCCTGGCATTTTCTTCTATTCCCATCTAAATTTGAGAAAACGTGCGCATTCCTAACCTAACTTAATCAGCGATCCTTCTGTTTTGTCCGAAGTGGCTAAAAGTTTTTTATTGCGCATTCGTCTACCTTACTTTTAACTGCTTTTTTAATTGGCTGAGGTTTCAATAAAACGCGACTTTAATTCCTTTAGCAGACTTATGTCGTTTTCCATTGGTTTCACACGAGGATCCACTCATTCTGAAATCCAATGGAACAACAAAACTGCTTCTGAAAGAATCCACAAATGTATTGGTGAAATGCCAAAAAATAATCTACGGCTGCTGTCAGCTGACTTGTTCAAAATACATAAATTACACTTGTGTGAGTGCTTCTTGAGTGGATTCTGACTTCAAATCGAGAAGCGAAATTCTCTCCTCAGAATCACCAGAAGAGTATTTTTTGTGCCAATGGAACGGTCTCAGAAGTGATTTTTCGATTCCGGACTCTTCCGGACGCTTCTTTTTGCCCAATGGAAAACGACATAAGTATGTACTATAGGTGGGTAACGCGCCGCGATCTATTACAATTTTTTTTTTTGATGTTCCCATGCCCAGTTGGCAGACTCTGCGACCTGAAAGATCTATTGTATCAATGGGGAGGGGTTAATCTATTACAATAGTACTTTAGTGTTTTAATGAAGATTTTTCTAAGTAAAGCAAAGTGAATTAGAGCTTCTAGCACACAATTACAACTAAAGTCTACTTGAAACTTGCGAGATTCACACTAGGTTGTACTTTTGTATTTCGTGGGTAGGTATTAAACACACGTACAATTTACAAAATATTCAATATTTGAGTTTAAACGACACTCGGCTTTAGTCCCCCACTTCTTGATCGTTTTCTTGAGTCAACGTCGTTGAAATAAGTATACCTACGCATAAAGTACTTTAAGTCAGCCATTTTGTGAAAAGTGTGCGTCGACACTTTGGTTGACTTTTTTCACTCCATATGATTGCGATGGACACTTTGACCTAAATAAATAAAATATATTTGAGCACATTTGTTTATCACATATATATTTCTGTTTCATATTATATACAACTACATTTGTTTGTGTGCTTTTTTTTAGACCATCCTCTCGATCATGGACATCCACACAAAATTTGTCCAGCAATGGAAATGGCAACGATGTCGGTAAGTTTGACGTTCCACTTTTTAGTTTAATGAAATAATGACTCTTAAAAAGTGCATCTTCTTTTCTTAACTGATATTTTTCAACAAATAATACGTTTTCACTTGTAATACATTATGACTGTGATTTGTTGTGTGTGTTCATTTCCAAATGTGACACAAATAACCGGCTGGAACAACATATATTGGATGGAAACGGATGGAACCCTCGATCATATTCAATCGCACCCACACGCAATCACAGTCACCTATTCGTTTGTTTTTTTATTACTAAAAAGGAAGTGTCTTGTTGGAAAATATACAAAGTGACAGTTGAAGTCTTAGAAACAGACACATTTAACTCAAACGCAAGACAGAAACAACATCATTTAATTTTGTTTGTGCTTTCCGTGTGAAAAAGGTGTGTTCGTTTAAAAAATTTCAACCGTCGATGTCTCCACAAAACGCGTTCTAAGGTTCATAAATTTGTTATATTTAAATGAAAATAGATAAAAAAATAAACACAAATAATAACTCATCACAGTAATTGTGTTATTTTATTCTTTTTCTAATTTATCGATTGTACTCATCAATAAATACAACTAAATAATTATAAAAAAAATATGGCCGACTAATCAAACTACATAAACGCACGCTCGCTCGCTCGCTTTCTTCTCGTTGTCGTTGTGTTCGCTCACTCGTTTGGCGTCGGATATATATCACACCTAACCTCAAATCATGAAATCCAAAAAATTTGAATTTGAAAAATTCTCACCACGAAGTTGTTCACTATAATATAGAGCTTAAGAAACGCCCACAATCATGGACCTCTACACCAGATTTGGATGAAGCTGACCCAAAATCCATACCTAGCATAACTGTACGGCCAGTCGAAAATAATATTGATGTCTCGCTGAGTCTACAAATACCACCGAGGAGGCATACGACGACGTTGGACTTGAAGGAGGTGAGTGAATGTCTAACTAATAAGCAATTCTAGTGCCGATTTTACGGAAGCTCACAATTGCAAAGATTGTAACGAAAAATAAAGCAAACCTTAGATTTAAATTCGAAACTAAAATGCTTATTGGTGAGGACCGGAGTTTTCAAAGGATTTGGTCCAAGGGTGTGCTAAGAGCTTTTGTAAATCTTTTTGCGGAACTAATAATCACTTTTATTGTCCAGGGTTCGCTTTATAGCCCCGAACACATTTTGAACACTGTTTAGAATATAGTGCTAGCTGAATTTCTTTGATTTTCTTGACAGCTTGAGGAAACATTCACAATGCGTCGGCCATCATCGTCATCATCTTCTAAGGATATTCCAGATGAGTTAGTCATCCTGTACAACGACAGCCTCGCTGAACGAGTGCGCAAGATGAATTTGTTGAAAAAGCAAAGGAGTCAGAATTCGCGCGAAGCCAGTCGAGAACGATCCGTTCCAAGGAAGGAGGAGTAAGTACAAATAAATTGATCGAAAGTGCTTCAATTTTCAATAATAAAAACTGGATCGATATGGCGTATAACATCCCTTTTCGAATTTTGGAGTCAAAAACTCTTCATTTTGAATCGTAATATACAGATCGTGTTCCTCTACTGATCTTGTCGAAACGAATCTACTCCGATTCGCTTAAAAGAAAGCGGATCAGTGATCGCCATCAATTAAAATTAAACCTTTGACCATCTTTTCAAGAATGATCGTGTCACTAATTGAGCTTTTTTTGGCGATGGTCAGCATGTACGATCACTGATCCAAGAAAAAAACGATCACCTATCCGACAGTGATCCTGATGTGATATGCAGTCTCTCATAACACCTGTTGCCGTTCCTCGTGCAGATAATTGACTCCAGATGACTGTCATTCCAAGATCAATTCCAAGTGATCACGCCCAAGCACTTTTTTTCAAAGCTTCCGAAATTTCTTACATTCCTTTTTACAACCATTTCTTTTTAGAAATAACCACCACTCAAACTCCACCGAGAACGGTAATCCTCCGGACCGGCCAGAGCGTCGCCAGTCAAGCTCCAGCTCGAGCTCCTCAGCTACGGACTCACCTAAGAAACCTCCTGCTATGCCAAAGAAAGTTCCAAGTTCCACTTCAGCAACATTACAGAAGAGTTCATCATCCTCGTCGATTAGCACCACGACAGCAAAAGCATCCACATCCAGTACAACAACGTCTAGCAGTTCCACTTCAAGTCTTTCCTCCAGATCATCCAGCAGTTCAGCGAGGAAAAAGGAGTCCGACAAACAGAAGGCCACGCAAGACGTCGAATTCATGTTAAAAATTAAGGACAATCAAAAAGCCACCTCTGACAGGTACAACGACAATGCGTCCCTCACCACCGAGACGACAGACACTACTCTCGTCGGTGGACATGACCGCGAGCTGCACGATGAGGTTAAGAACCTTCGAACAGAGCTCGATGCGATGCGTACTCGCGCCGAACGAGCTGAAAGGGACAAGAGTGACATCTTGCTAAGGCGGTTAGCTTCCATAGACACGGGGCCTAATAGGACCGCTGCCTCTGAGGCTCTGAATCTGCAGCAAAAGGTCAACGAGCTAAAGTCGCAGCTCGAGAAGGTCACCGATGAGAAGCGATTACTAACTTCCCGGGTGAAAGAGTTGCAGAGTGGTCCGAAAAGTGCTGAATACGAGATGAAGCGCAAGCTTCAAGCCGCCGAACAGCTCTGCGAGGAACTCATGGAGGAAAATACAGAGGTTAGGCGCGAGCTCAGGGGTCTCGAGCAGGAGATGGACGAGATGCACGATAGTTTTCGAGATACGCAGGCAGAGGTGAACACCACGCTACAGAAACAACTTGAATCGACGACGAAGAACTGCAGGATTTTGAGCTTTAAGCTGAAGAAGTGCGAGCGGAAGATCGACACTCTGGAGCAGGAGAAGCAGGCTAATTGCAACGAAGATATGGCTAATAAGATCAAGAAGTTGGAGGAGGAATTGAGGTTCGCCAATGAATTGTCGAGGAAGTTGCAGGTAAAACCTTATCTTGGAAAAGTGTGTGAAAGCTTATGTTTGAATTTTTCAAGGCTGAAGCTGAGGATCTTCGAAATCCAGGGAAAAAGAAGGCTCCGACGCTTGGGGTTATAGGGAAGTCAACCTCGGCTGATGGGAAATTCACCAGGGAGTCTCTAACTCGAGGTGGTTCGCATGAGGACCCCCAGCAGTTGATGCGGGATCTTCAAGACTCCATCGAAAGGGAGTCAGATCTCAAAGACCAGTTGAAGTTCTCTGAACAAGAGGTAAGTCTTAGAGCACTGTTTAGAATCATTTTTTTCATAATTTAGAGAATACAGAGCGAGAGACTGCGCCAACGTCGTGGCGTCTTCGGCGATGCTCTGTCGCGCGAAGGTAGCCCATGTGGGAACTTCCTATCACACTCATCGTCGCGCCATGGATTGCTCTTTCCATCTGTGATGTCGCGTTGGCTTTTCGGCGCAGGTACAGAGGTTTCAGAGACTCGCATAAGTCTTTATTAACGTCCACAAAGTAGTTAGAGCATTGTTGTGTTTCGTGCAGTGTTAGTCTTGTAATAAAACCTTAACACGAGACTAACAATTACGACTAACTACGAAGAAATTACGTCACCGTTTACGACTATGGAAACATTTCCTAAAAAAGATGCCTTCTGCGAAGGCTGTTACATCCAATCTGATAGACGTCTGTTGTAGTTTGGCATTTCGTTCCAATGATTTCTCCATGACCAACGCGTCAAACTGATGTCAAAATAACAAAAATTAACGTCTAACTACTTGCGCTAACCAAAATGTACTAGATGTCAGTTTGTTCTGTAATTATTTTGACGTAAGTTTGACGTTACAGCTAGTTATCTATCGTTTAATGGAATACGTTTATTGCAAATTGTACTTTTTGCATTGTCCGCCAGATGGCCTCATATACATAAAAAAAAAATGTCATAAAAATGATATCTCGCAATTTGACATCTCTCTGGGAAATGGATCGGCGGCATTCGTATAACTGAATACCGATTACCGAAATCGATGGATTTCAAAATTTGAAACTCTTTTCAATAATTAGAAATCCATCCCCGTTTTAGATGAGGAACAAAGTGACAGGTCTGCCACTTCCTATGCATTGTGTTTTTCGATATCGTCTGTTTTGTCGTTCTGATAATAACTTTATTTTTTGGAAACTATTTGACGAAACGTCGGGCATTACATTGCTGCTATTTTGATTCAGTAAAAGTAATAGACTCAGGTTTTACCTCGATACGCTTGGCTCTTCTATCGGGTCTAGTGACAAGTGGAGTGCCGACATTATCGGATTAGTGTGGAATAATTCCCGGGCGTGACAGCTTATTTGACTTTCAAAATTTACACAGGACACCATCAGTAATTTGTGTTCTCTTGCAGGCTGAAAATTTGAGGAAGAAACTTGTACGTTTTGAGGATGAGAATGATTCCATGATGATGCAGTTGAAAAAAATGGCATCACGGTCGAGAAGTACGAATAAAGTTTTACAGATTGTAATTGTTTTCGTTTATGATTTGGCTTACAAGAATTAGTTGCTTAATTTTCCAAACTAATACGCACACAAAAAATGTCAAAATACTTCTTGCTTTCTGTCACTTTCCCCATATAATTGCCATTTTTTTGCAGCTGCACATTAAGTACTAAAATGATTTTATTTTGCCTACTAATTCTATACCCCAAACTGATTGTAGTAGAATAATCGCACGCGAGACTTTACGTGTCGAAATGATAGCTTGTGTGTCATCTGTCAAATTAAATGTACAACTTAAACTAAATGAACTCTATTGGTCTATCCAGGTCGAAAGTTGAGCCCAACGCCAAATCGCCTAACGCCAGAGCCCTTAGCCGACCGAGATGAAGGAATTTCAGACGAAGACGATCCGGCTGAGCTGAGAATACTTCTTGAGCTGAATGAACAAGAGGCGTCGATTCTTCGACTTAAGGTTGAAGACCTAGAGAAGGAAAATAGCGAGTCCAAAAGGCAGGTTAAGGAGCTTCAAGAAAAGCTACAAAGCAACGAAGGTAGTCGAAAACTTCCAAGCCTCTTTGGTTCGAGTTCATCCGCCTCCGATAAAAAGCTTAAGGTTCTGAACGACGAGTTGATAACGCTTCGAAAATCGATAGTAGCGAAGGACAGCGCCATCGAACGACTTCAAGCTGAAGTAAGTGCTAAGTCGAAGAGCAATGGTGGACCAATGAGCCAAGATGTCAACTCCAAGAAGCAGTTAGAAAAGGTCGAACAGGAAGCCTCGATTCTTCGCTCGAAAATCACCACACTGGAAAGTGAGAACGAACAACTCTTAAAGGATAACAAACGTATGCAGCTGCAGGCACTGCGTAAGACGTCGATAAATGGAGCCGATAAGGGTGTGTCCAGTGTTGAACTGGCGAAGCTTAAGGAGACCCTCACCTCGACGGAAAACGAGCGCGACGAATTGGATAAGAAATTGAAGCGCATTCTTCAGGAAGCCGAGGAGAAACTGCCACAACGCACTCCGCGAAGGGTGACAGATTTGACGCCCAAGAATCATCTCAAGAGATGGGTTGACGAGCTGGAAGAGGAGATTAGGGAAATGAGAGCAATAGTACTGAATAGTGGTGGCGATAAGCTGCAGAAGCTTGAGACTGAGAAGACAACGCTTGAAAAGGATCTTAAGGCGACCAAGGAGCTGCTGCAATCTGCCGATGCGGACTTAAGTAAGTTTCAACAGATCTTAGCTCGAACTTGAGCCTCAACATTTTTTGCTTGTCTTAGAAAAACTCAAGGGCGCATCGAAACTGTCAGACCTAGAGCAAAAGTCGAAGAAGTCGGATGAGGAAACCAAGAAATTGAACTCCAAAATCAAGGACCTCGAGGACAAGATCAAAAAACAGGATTCACTGGTAAGACTCGTGCTTGTTATATAATTTGTATGGAATTTTAATTTTTCGCTTAGATCAAACAGTCCGAAGCAGCTAAGGCCACCTTAGAGGCTCAGTCCAAGAAAGACAAAGAAAAACTCTCCAATATCGAAAAGGACTTTGAGAAAGAGCGAAAAGAGCGCGAAAAATGGGAAGCCAAAGTTTCACAAATCGACGATGAACTCAGTGCTGCAAAGAAATCTGCCGACAAAACAAAGGCAGCACTGGAGAAGGAGATTAAGGAGCTCAAATCAAAGTCGAGCAGCTCTAAGTCTGAGCAAGCTTCTGCCAAGCAAATTCAAGACCTCAAAAAGCAACTAGAAGATCTTCAGACTCAGGTAAGCTACGAACAAAAGCGCTACACAGATCTCAATGCCCACTGGGAAAAGCTGTCTGAGGAAACAATTCTTATGCGGGCTCAGCTGACCACAGAGAAGGAGAACCTTCAGGCTGAGCTGACGTCTGCCAAGCAGAGACTCGTCGAAATGGAGCCAATCAGATCTGAAAAGTCTGCAATCGCTAAGCGATTGAAAGATGCCCAGAAGAAGATTCAAGACCTCGAAGCGAAACAAATAAAGTCAGGCGCCGCTGACTACGAAAAGACAATGCTGAAGAACACAATCACACAGAAGGAACTGGAATACGATCGTTTGAGGCGGGAGAATGAGATGAATATCGATTTGGTCTTCCAGCTGCGGAAGGATAATGATGATCTCAGTCAGAAGTTGAATGACTTTAGTCGGATCGAACAGGCTCAGCTGTCGATCAATGGACACAACGCTGGACTGCAGAATGAGATTAAGTCGATGAAGATGCGGTTTGAATGTTATTTCTGTTTCTCTTTTCTTTTATGAGCGTTCTTTTTTTTAATAGGTTGGAAAATGCAGAGCTCAGTGCAAAATCGGAAGTGGCCTCGACCAGGCTTCGTTACGAGCAACAAGTGAAGAATTTGAGTGCTGAGATGAACTCGTTGCAGGTGAGTGAAGATCAGCGATCCGGAGTAGCTTATCGTGTATAAGTTATCGAAGATTACGTCCCTGTAGAAAAAACTGGGTAAATTTGGGACCTATAGACAGAAGGCTTTTCGTTTTATCGGTGGAAATTTATTGGCAAAATCAGTGATTAAGCGAGAAGCTTTTTAAATCGAAGATCATCCTGTAGAAACTTTTGTACACCTCAAACTGACTTTCTCTCCTGATATCACTAATTTCGAGGCAGCTTATTTCAACCTTTCATGAGACAAAATCAGAAACCTTTCTAACCAATTTGTTATTTTTTCAGCGACAATGCGAACGATTCAAAAAAGATCGGGACACATTCAAGCAGCTTCTAGAGTCAGCTCAAAAGAAGATCGGCGATCTGAAAGCGAATACAGGCCGGCAAAGCCGCGGATCGATGCACAGCAGTGACGATGACGACAAAAGCAAGATCGCATATCTTGAGCAACAGGTGTGTTACATCATCCCATTTTCTGCCCTATAACATAAGTCAAATAAACATTTCCCCTCAGATTGGATGCCTTGAAGATCAGCTCTGCGAATCCCGCTTGGACGTGAGCAAGTTCAAAACGGAGCTCGTTTCGGAACGCAGCGCCAATGAAATTAAAATCTCCGAGATGCAATCGAAGCTGAACGAGTTCGAAGAGGAACGCGTGATCGGTACCGGTCGCACCAAGATCCCCGGCATGAAGACGAAGCTAGAGCTCTCATGGCAAAAGGAACGCGAAGACCAGCAGCGCCTTTTGCAGGAAACCTCCACATTGGCACGAGACTTGCGACAAACCCTCTTCGAAGTCGAACGTGAGAGGGACAAGGAACGCTTGGAATCCAAGCGCCGCCACGACCAGCTCAAACGCAACACTGAAGAGGAGCTCGAAGAGGGTCGAAAGAAGATCGCTGAGCTGCAATGCGATCTGCTGGAGCTGCGTGATGTTCACGCCAAATTGAGAACTTCTAACGAGAAGCTTCGACGCGAACGGGAGCGCTATGAAAAGGAATTGATCAAGCGACGAATGGAGCAAGATGGCGGAGAGCGCAAAGTTGGGGCGCTTCTTCAGACTGTCGATGAGTTGGTGAAAATCGCACCCGACCTTAAGATGGTCGCCGTATCGAAGGAGAGTGGCACATCGTCTGGCAGTAGGCAATCGCTCAAGCCGGATACACCGTCACGACAGCGCAGTAGAAGCCCATCGCCTACGCTAAGTAGAAGCCAAATAACGAGCGTTCTAGCTCGACTGGCAGAGGCTTCTGAAGAACTGAGGAAATTCCAACGCATTAGTGAGGAGGAAAACGAACGCACTAGGTTAAGAAGGGGTAATTTAAGAAGGGCGGCATCACAGGAAACTGAAGGGGCAGGCAGTGGGCATGTGACGCCGAGTCGGTCCGGTGGTACTAAGCTGTCAAGGTCAACCAATGGCAGTTTGTACAGGAAGAGCTTGTCTTTGGACCATTCGATTCAGCAGGATCAGGTAAGGTTTGTTGTAGACTGAACAGAGTTTTATAGTGAAACTGTCGTCTCTGTAGCAAATTTGGCGACAGGACGACGGCAGTGTGTCATCGATTCAATCGATGGACTCGGAAATGGGTGGTATGGTACGCGATTCAAGTATGGATTCGAGATTAGATTCACGGTTGTCTGGCGGTTCGACGCAGAGTGACATACCTCGCGGACCACGCAAGAAGAAGAAGGGCCTAATGGGCAAACTACGGAGTCTCACAAAGAGTGGTCGCAACTCTGAAAGTGAAGTATCAGTGAGTATGGATGTGCATTTTCATGCTGTCAATTCTAAAACTGTTCATTCCTCTCCCAGATTCAGGGATCAGATTCTGACATAAGCGTGGCCAGTGATTTGCGATCCAGCAAACGCGATCTTCGTGGTCGTTTGTCTGGCATGTTCAGACGATCAGGATCAGCAACTCGCAGTGCAAGTACTGAAAGGTCTGACACAAGTACTCAGTCACGACCAGTAGCAGTGACGGTAGTAGGCGATGCCAATGGTCCAGGACCTCACAATCCACCACCTCCGAATGCAACTTCGCCTAGGCCCATTAGATCGGTAGGTTTTATTGACATCTGCAGCTGAACCATTCTTAATTGTGATTTCCCATTTAAGATATCGAAGCCTCCCACGCCCACAACGCCTATAACAAAGAGACGAGCTGCTAAATGAGGTTCGACGAAGCGAAATGGCGACTTACATTAAGCATAGTTCACACTTATTCTTGTATTATTCCTTCATTTCATTATTTTACTTGTTTTAATTTAATAATCACATATTTATTAACATGAGTTATACCTATATTGAGATAATTTATTTAAATTATGTAATTTCATAAAAGTTACTCTTCAATTTGTATTACAGAAACAATAAACTATAGTAAAACAAGTGTTTTTATGGGGTGATTCCTTTTTTCTTTCGAGTTGGAATATACAGAGAGTGGATTTCCAAACGTAGCACAGAAGTAACAATTCTACGGAACTCACTTTTTTTGACAGATGGCTCGGAGAAAAAATCGAGATTTCTCAAAAGTGCCTCAGATCAAAAATGATAAATTTTTTTAGCACATCGAATATTTTTTGTTAAATTATTTCGAAATGAGAGAAATAAATGTATAAAAATCAATTAAAATGGATTTTCAGTGCAAGTGAAAAAAATATTTTTTGCGGCCAACTCAATAAAATTCGGATCTTATGTTCGATTTGGCAGCAGAAATCTGAAATCTCACATCAAAATCTGAAAAGCCAAATTGAAAACGACGAATTTAAACGCAAACAATAATCTAGTACAAAATAATGGTTTTGGCACTACTAAAAGCGAATATTTTTATTTTCTCTTTCCATGTCTTTCTTCAAAATGCAAACCATAATCGTCTTCTTTGCTCTTCATTTGTGTAGAATGCACTTAAAAAGCACAAGAACAAAAACACAAGAGCAAACTACACAAAATCGCTCTCAATTCGCTCCTCAGTCTTTGTTATTCTTCTGCGGTTTATCAATTTGACACCAATTACTGATTCTTGATCACGAATCTACTCCTAAAACAAACGTCACAAGAACTGTTGTGCAAGAGACAACAGCCAAGGCGAAACGAAAAAATTTAAAATTTAATTCTTCGTTCTACCCCATCAGTCAGTCGGTCGATGAGAAAAAAACACTGAACAACGAAAAGTGAATATTCGCGAAATTCACAACCTCTTTGTCCACAAAAATGAAGTGAAAATTAATTGAAAAGAAAAGTAGCTAGTGTCTGTGGAAATAGAATGAATTGTGAAATTGTATGGCTATGTAGCCATTCGAAATAGAAAATAATAAGAATAAAAAAAAATCTATCGAAGGAAAAATATTAAAAGAATCTTCCCAGTATCACCCCCGACAAATTGCAGAATTTTTGTCGCCGCGGTCATTCTTTTTCGTTTGGGTATTACGTGTTCGTGTGTCTGACATCGGCTTCCGGATAAATCGATTGAAAATTAGGGATAACTCGGAAAATCGGTTTTCATTTTCTTTGTGCGTGTGTGATTTTGTTTTCTCAGCGCCGCAATGAGAATCATGTCGCCAAAAATTCGTCGTCATGGTGTTTCACTGATTTTCAGTGTGTTACTGTGCCTGGTTGGTTTCACGGCCAAGTGCAATGCCACGGCCACCGATATCGCGTTGGACGCCAAGGCGACTCTGACGCACCGGATCGACAGCCTCAACCTGCTGGTCTACACGTTCCTGCTAACGCTGACTGTTCTTACAATCTGGCTATTCAAACATCACCGGGTGTCGTGGTTGCACGAGACTGGATTGGCGGTGATCTATGGTGAGTTGGTGGAAAGTCCTCTGGCAACTACGCTGGGGACACACGTAACATACATATGTTTAATCAATACCTAAACTATAAGTTGGCCGACAATAATTACGCGACAAATGAATCGAGAATAGCTGATTATTTTGGCCTGAAAGTTCAGAGGTCGTAGCTCGTCGATCTTGTCAGTCACATGGAACGTGTTTCTTTGTTTTTCCCAAGACAAATCTGTCTCGGTGTTTCTGTTTAGAATTATGGGTGGTCGTCACATGATGCGAGTCAATGCCTGACGCATAGCGCGACTGGTACGAAAATGTTTACTTAAACTTTTAACAAGTAAAATGTTTTAGTGAATGACATGGTGCGGGTGATACCTGTTTTGCGTTGGCACTGCGAATTAATTAATTAAGGCACTGATCAAATACAGCATGCTTTCGCTACTTTGCAAGTCTAAGTTAATTTCTCCGTCCGTTTGTCTGCTACTATTGATAGTGCGGTGTAGTTTAGTAAGTTTCTGTGCTACATCATTGCTCCGAGAGTTTTTGGACGATCCACTTGAGCTTGAGCATCTAACACTCGTGACCCTGGACATTGGAAACGATATTCCTCTTTCGGTTTCCGTTTACACTTAGGTATTACTTTGCGTTATCGGTTCATGCTAAGTAGTTAGTAGATTCCTAAGGGAAGGCCTTCGGTTCAACCGCCGAAAAAGTACAAATTACACCTTTTTTCACCTTTGGTAAACGTCAGAATTCAACCGATCAGAATTGGAACGAGTGGGACCTATGGGGACCTGCAACTTCATATATTTACTACTAACAACTTGAGAGGCGGAGATTATATGCACACTCAGAACGAGTGATACATATACCTAGGTATAAAATGCAAAGAATTCGAGACCAGTCGTGTGTACTATAAATGTAATTGATTCCAATACCCTTTCTTTAAAAATCATTTCGGCCCATTGCGATGTGAGACTAGCAGATGGCATTTTGTGCGGCGCCGAGACAATATTAATACGAAATAAAAATTAATATGTATGCCAACGGGGAATCTTCTCAAACAAAACCCTGTCTACAGGAGGCATCAACACCCTTGAGAGTAATACACATACTGCATGATGAACAAACAAAATTTAAGACTTATGACCGTACTGATACCAGGGAACATTTTTTCATTAAACTTGTATTGTCCTTAAGACAACGCCTTTTTGTGTTATGGGTTGAAAGCCCCAAGTGCCAAAAAACAATAACCGAACCGTCTTTCTCTCCCGGCCCATACGCTGAATATCAGCTAACAAATTGAGTTACCTTCGGAATGATGTGTGTTTGCTTTCTAATCATGAAATGCAATCTCCCCCACAGAGTCCCTGTGTAAAATTACACTTAATTACTATCAATGTTACCACGTCAACACAGATAGCCCAAAACAATTTGTCGATTAGTGTGGACACAGTTAGTCAGCCCTTCCATTACTGCATTGAAATTATTTATTAATGGGATGAGGAACTCAATGTTGTCGAGGCCCATAATTGAATTAACGGCAGTTACAGAGGTTTCTCCGATTGATTGTTACGATGAATTTGTATTCAATTCCCAATTTCATTATTTTGACTACTTCTTGTCAGTAAATGGATTGTGAATGATTTATTTTTTATTAATTTATCGGTCGCAAAGTCATCAAATAATAAAACTTTGTCGAACCAGCGCAAGAAATGTCAGGTTGCAATCGAAACGGTTCTCTTTGTGACTCACTTGTGTTAGATTACGGCAAATATTTGGATTACCTACGTTTTCGGTTGATGTTTCTTTTCTTCTTTTTTTTTCGCAGACTACAGAACAAACATTATTATCAGTTAAGGAAAATGATTGCTTTCGTAGATAACAATATTTCTTTAAACGCTATTTGATTAGGTATTCTGAATGTAGCATGAGATGTATATAGAAAAATGTACACACACTTTGATTAAGTGATCAACATGAGATTGATGGTTACGATTGCGTACACTCGAGATAAGGTATGCATCTAAAAATATGATTTCAGCTCCAGCCGACAGCGGTTCAGGCATTTGAGGCTTTCTACCTTGCATAGGGTGACCATATAGCAATGAAACTTTTTTCATTTGCTATAGGTTCGTTCGTGTACTTTCGGCATAGAAAAATGAAAAATGTCAAATCTCTAAAATCGAGAGAGAAGTAATCTCTCAATTTCAAGAGAAGTACCTGACCGGTTTTCTTACAAAAAGTTTAAGAAATGCCATTTTGACATTACGGTAAAATAAAATGTGTAATAATAATTTGCAAGCAGTTATCGAACTTTTCAGTGAAAGTGAAGACGAATACTAAATGCTATTCGACTCTAGTGATGAAGAAGACATTCTCAGTGCTGCAGTAAACATGTGACCATATAGCAATGAAACTTTTTTCATTTGCTATGTTTCAGCAGCTGTCAAATATTCAGAACGGTTTGCTATTTTATCATGCATTGTTTCACGCTTGCCGAACGTGCGGAAATTGTTAAAAAATCCATATTGTCGAAATACTGGCTCAATTGTAAATATACGCAACGTGAATTTCATCGTGAGGTGTTGTTCGTCATTTTGTCTTCAGTGTGCAGGCAATTCGTTGCACCGTGGAAACGTTTTAGTGTGAGTACAGTCTTTTGGAGCTTAAGCCAGCAACGGGACAGAGATTGGTGCGAAATGAAGGAAACAGACGCCGTAGGGGCCTTTGTCGAAGAAGAACAATTGGGCATCGCCAGAGAGTCAACCCGGCTAATTTTGAGGTTGGATTTGGGCCTACATCCATACAAGACTGTGCTGACGCAAGAACTGAAGCCGGGTGACTATAGACAACGCCGTGAGGCCCCTAATTGGAAGCTGGAAATGTTCGCCGACGATTCAGATTTTGGCCAAAAAATCAAAACCATTCAGCGGCTTTGTCAATTGGCAAAATTGACGTGACTGCAGCGAGCACAATCCACAAGTATTCAACCAAGCATCAATGCATCCACAAAGACTGACTGTTAGGTTCCGTTTATGGCATGGCGACATCATCGGACCTACCGAGTCATCAACAATTGGACTGAAGCACGAAGCCAGGCTGCCATTTAAATGATGTGCTATACCACACATAATGGCATGAGTGTAGCTTCAAAATAAAGCCAGAATTAATTTTATATCTTACTAGTTAGACCCGACATAACTCCGTTTTGCCCGCAACTTTAACTGTCAGATGTAGACACCCCCAACGCCAACTATTATAATGCGAATAAATCAATTTTCCGGAATTTTATTTCTACCTAAACCTGAAATGCAGCAATACGAACAAAACAAAAAAAAAGAATCATGAAAATCGGCCCAGTGGTTATCGAGCTATAACGTCATCGAGTTTCACCCCAATGGAATTAAAGATACAGTAAACCAACTAAATTCAAACGCTCCGTTCTCTTTCAGATCTATATTGAAACTGAACTCAATACTTAAATCTAATGCGAAATTCAGTTTCTCTTATCTCGATCTTCCCACAAAGATCAAGACGAGAAAAAGAATTCGCGTGGGCAATTCTTGGAAAACTCCGAGTAAACATGCAGGAATGTGCCCAGTATGCATTACGGGGGTGTCGCTTGCAATAGGATATGAATGTGACAATATGGATTGACAGAAGGAGTAGATTTTATTTAAAATTAGGTCTGTTCCCTTACTTTTGTAGTAAGAGTTGAAAAGACTGTCAAAATGGCAGTGGTGGGGATAAATTCTCTCACAGAGAGAGACGCTTACGAAAAAGTTAGGGAACGCTTTTGTAGTAACTATGAAAAACGACAGATATATTATAATTCAAAAATTCAAAAGAGTGGTACGAAAAGTCGTTAAAATATCTGATAAACTAGAAGAATTTGCTAATGTATTGTACTGATTGAACTACAAGCATTCGTGAAGAGGAAAAAGCGGCACAGCATTAAAAATTACGTGGAGGAGATTGTCCTTTCTTACTCCTTACAGCGAGGAAGAATCTCGTCGCCAAAATAATCTAAGGAGAACATTCATTTTATTTTTCCGCCTGTTGATACCATTTTAATATACAAGAAATCTAAACAAATGTCAAATAGGACAACCATTGACTATATATGGACTGCTAGTGAAATGTCACTTCCATACAATCTCTGCCCAGAAAATGACACCAACATAACTAGCGCTCGTGGTTCTATGCGAAAAATAAGTGAAACAAAATGACAACCATCTTGGATTTCTCCATAGAATGCTAGAGCCACCTATTGGGCGTGAGTGGATTTGCTAAGTGAAAAGGTTGAAATTCAAATTGTGAATGTCAAATTGTTGAAAATCAAATATTGTTAACAATAGATGTCATCTCGAAACTGTGCTAGTTTAAATAATTAATAATAGATGGAACCAACAAAATTTGAATAAAAAATCCTTTTTCATTGTCCCATAAATTGCACAATTTTCGTATATTTATTGCGAATTAGTTTTTTATATTGTTTTTCATTATTCATTTTAGAATTATGATGTAATAACACTTTAGCGTATATTTCAATCACATTTCTGATCAATAAATACTTAGGATTGTCAAGAAGATCACATTCAAGTACATGAGAATTTAATTCATCATATAAATTGCTTACATCTATATTTCTTAAAGTAAAGGGTGATTTTTTAGCTGGTTTGGTTTTGGCAACACTGGTTTTGACAGCTGACGTGTGTTTAGTACCTTGTGTCACTGTCAAACAGCTTCAGTTTGGTTTGCAATTTAACCATGGATCGTCTTACAAATGAACAACGCTTGCAAATTATTGAATTTTACTATCAAAATTCGTGCTCGGTTCGAAATGTTCATCGCGCGCTGCTTCCATTTTATGATCGGCATTCTCGACCTTCTGAGCAGTCTATTCGGAAGATTGTGACCAAATTTCGCACCAAATTTACTTTCTTGGACATTAAACCACCAACACGTTTACGTACTGTGCGTAGTGAAGAAAATATTGCGGCCGTATCAGCTAGTGTGACAGAAGACCGCGAAATGTCGATTCGGCGCCGTTCCCAGCAGTTAGGCCTTTGTTACAGCACTACGTGGAAAATTTTGCGGAAGGATTTGGGCGTAAAGCCTTTTAAGATACAGCTGGTGCAAGAACTAAAGCCAGCCGACCTACCACAACGCCGAATTTTTGGTGAATGGGCTCTTGGAAAGCTGGCCGAGGATCCGCTTTTTTATCGAAAAACTGTGTTCAGCGATGAGGCTCATTTTTGGTTGAATGGGTACGTAAATAAGCAAAATTGCCGCATTTGGAGTGAAGATCAGCCAGAAGCATTGCAACAGCTACCAATGCATCCCGAAAAAGCCACTGTTTGGTGCGGTTTATGGGCCGGCGGCATTATTGGGCCATATTTCTTCAAAGATGATGCGAATCGCAGCGTTACTGTCAATGGTGAACGCTACCGAGCGATGATAACAAACTTTTTTTTGCCCGAAGTGGAAGTTCTTGACTTGCATGATATGTGGTTTCAACAAGACGGTGCCACATGCCACACAGCACGCGAAACAATGGCGCAATTGCGAGGCGAGTTTGGTGAACAGTTAATTTCACGTTTCGGGCCGGTCAATTGGCCGCCTAGATCGTGCGATTTGACACCATTAGATTATTTTTTGTGGGGGTATGCCAAGGCTAATGTGTATAGGGACAAGCCCGCTTCGATTGACGCACTGGAAGCCAACATCCATGCATTCATTCGTGAGATACCGGCCGATATGTGTGAAACAGTATGCCAAAATTGGACTCAGCGGATGGGCTACCTGAGACGCAGCCGCGGTCAACATTTGCATGAAATTATCTTTAAACATTAAATTGCAAGGTTCAAACTATCGATTCAAATAAATATTTCATTCATTTTTTCGAATTTTTTGTGTTTTTTTTTTAAAAAAAGTTCTAAACCTCTTAAAAAATCACCCTTTACTTATATCTGCAACGAAATGGAAACGTCAGATGTGAGTTTCCAATTTATTCCGCTCCGAACCACGAGAGCTAGCGCTTATGTTGGAACCAACCCGAAGTTGTCTACTAGCAGTCCATATATAATAAGTCAATGAGGACAACAAATTTCGGGTCAGCTGTTAATTGACAGCTTTTTCAATTCTTACACCAAGAAATTTGTTGAGTAAAAATTCGTAAGATTCTCAGTGGAGGGGAAATCTCTTGCTCTCTCGATGACGCTCTCTTTTACGAATTTTTCGAGTTAGGGAACGGCATTGAGTAAAAATTCGTAAGATTTAAAAGTAAAGGAACAGACCTATTGTTTCCCTATCGTTCTTATCTGGTCACCCTATATACAAGGTGGGCCAATACAAGTATCTTTTTAAAAATGCAATAAAATGAACAATTTTTTTTTTTTTTATGTATTATGGCTTTATTAGTAAGAGAAAACATTCGCATTAATTATGGAACACAACCACGTTCAAGTGACTGCCTCGCAGTAGCGCATTCTGTCACTCCAATTTTCCAATTGATGGTTTCGGGCTGTAGCTCACGGATTGCTTGGATTTGCCTTTCAAACCGCAGCTCCGAGGCGGCCAATTGACATCGCCAAGACGACTGATAACACGATTTGGGAATTTGGTGCGCAAAAGTTCGATTATGGCATGGGCTGTGTGGCATGGCGCGCCATCCCATCCTGCATGAACCAGAGGTCGTCGAAATCCATGACTTCAATTTCAGTAAAAAAAAAAATTCAGTTAACATGGCTCTGTAACGCCCACCGTTGACCGAAACGTTGTTCCCAGCCTCATTTTCGAAGAAAAATGTTCCAAAGATGCCACCACTCCACAATCACCACCAAACTAACACTCTCTGTGGTAATTTTCGTCTGTACGCACCGTACGACGACGGCAACCATGAGTGTTGTCCACCAGCATACCAGTCTCATGAACTTTTTGCACTTTTTTTTGGTGCTTCATTTCGGCCAAAACTTGTTTTCAAAAAAAAGCACTGTTTGGGCTACACAGCACTCACTTTGGAAAATGGTTTTCAATATTTCCCAACGTTGCTCAAGTGTAAAGAGACTCATTTCGTTTCGCGGATGTATAATACAGACTTTTCGTCAAGATTTTCATCGGGAAACAGCTGTCAGTGTCAAAATAACCTATGATTCTAAAAGAAATCACTAGATGGCCCACCCTTATGCATGTATCCAGAATCAGAGAACACTATCGAAAGTAAGTTTTGAATTCTGGCCCTCGTTCTAGGGATGAACAAACTAAAATAGGATTGCGCGATGTATTCGTAAATATCGGTTACTTAAGCTGGGCAACATCGCCTCCGAAGAAATCAGGGACTGTTGCACAATGCTTAGAGGCATCTGCAACGACCTAGAAGCTGATGAACATATCACGCGCGCATACTTTGTGCATATGTGAAGCAATATCTCGCAACCGAAGGAAGTTTCTGTGCAGGTGCTTCTTCCAATTTCTAGAGAAGGAGTTATACCACACAAAGTACAAAGGGCTACTAGGTTTCTGTAAGGAGATTCAGTGTTTATCAAGGGAAAATGTTTAGGACTGTTTTTGATGAAAATTATCTTCGTTTTTGGATCTCTGTTGGTATACCTAGTTGAAGACCCCTCTTAACCTAAAGGGTGTCCCATAATTCACGCAAAATTTAATTTTGATAGAAAATACTGATTTTTAATTAGAAAGCTTAAATTTTTTATTGATTCATAGAGCATACAGATTGGGGTTATGTATGGAATAGCACATCGGATAAATGGCCGCCACTGCTTTGCTGGCAGGAACGTACTCTCTTATTGAAATTTTCTATGACCGCTTCGCAAAAATGTGGCTGAATTTCATTAAAACACCTCCCCATCTCCTCTTTGAATGCGTTGATGGTTATGGGCTTGTTTGCACTTCAAAAAACCCCTAAAAGAAAAAGGCCTAATGGCGTTAAATTGCAAGATCTGGATGGCCAATTCTGATCGCAAAAACGGCGATTATTAAATGGCTCATGTAGTAATTGAATTGTTCCTCTGGCTGTATGGCATGTGGCACCGTCTTGTTGAAACCACGTGTTGGTCACATCCATCTTGTAATTTAGGCTTAAAAACTGGTTTATCATGTCACGATAACGAACACCATTAATTGTTACTGCCTGACAAGCCGAACTGATGTTCCTGGACAGTCAGCAATACTCTCGCGAACTGCTTCGATGTTTTCTGTTGAACGACTTGTGACAGAACACCCAGAGTGCTTAAGATCACTCATTGATACAGTCTCCCTGAATTTTTCTATTATTCTCTTCACAGTTGATGGTTTTAAAGCCATATTTTGTACAAAAATTGCGGACTGTAGTTGACAAACCTCCATTATTTTTTAAATATTTCTCAACAAAGAAAATGAGCTGTTGTTCCGTATAGCGCTCTATTTTTACTAACCCCGAAATATCAGCTGTCATATTTTTATTTTTTTACATTGGCATCACTGTATCTACAATTAAATGACGCAAAATTCAAATTTTATGGGACATCCTTTATTTGAAGCTGATCATTATGCGTCAATTTTCAGGAACGTTCGTCATTATCACCTGCTATCTTTTGAAAATTCATAGATCTTTCGACCATTTGTCCGTAAGATTAATCTTTACATTATCAGAACTCGGAAGAACCCTAAAAAGTTCCTGACTAAGAACTAGTAGGCGAGTTAGTTTCAGTGTTTTAGCAATCTCTCTTTATTTATCCCACGAAGCTTGGTCATTTTTCCCTTTTCACCATACTCAAATTCCCTTTTAAAATACCACGATACTTTTTTGCGTCAAAATCCAGTTTTAAATATAAAATTTGTATCACACAGAAGGAAAATCACGTTAAATTAACCTTTAGTATAAAAACCGCAGTTTTTAATACTGCTATGATTATTATTTTTTGGTTCTAGAACATTTTGATAAAAGACGACTTACATGAGCTGTTTCTTATGGACATTCAGAGTGTCGAAAATCGTGGTGAAATACAGGTGTTTTGATAGAATTTCACCAAAAATTTGTAGTTTCAATGTTTTTTGTCAGATTTCTGAAATTCCTACGATTCCCTTCCCTTTATCTCACGGAAGGCTTTTCGGACATCGAAATTCCCACAAAAAGGGATAAATCCCACGATATTAAAACACTGGTTAGTTTTGTTGCTGCTCTACTTTGCAGCAGCCTTCCCATTCCAAATTTGATATTATTTCACATATTTTACTGAAAGGAAAAGAAAGTACAGGAACAGAACCATTTTAAGCCCTTTCAATGAGTATAGTCGCTTCATACAAGCATTAACCACAACGTTCGTAGGTACATTTCTGTAAAATATAAGTGACGCAGTTTATCAATCGAACTATTTCGGGTTATTCGCCTGCAAACACTTCACAGACGTGATTCTTGCATTTATTTTTATATTCTTTTCATACTTTTTCCAAGTAATCATCCACAACAAGTTAAGCGAAAACTTTTGTGTTCTCGGTAACTATCAGCGCATTATTAGAATGCGGACTGCAGCCAAACACACACACAAAAAAAATTAAAACTGTCTGTATTATTTTGCTCCCACCATCCCAGCTCGTGCTCTTTTCAATCAAGTTGAGCTTTTCCGCTTTTTGCATTCTTATTAACTATTAATTCAACGAACAAAATAAGAAAACAAATCTCATGACTCAACCGCACCGGCAACAACAACGAGTTGCATAAGCAAATGCAATAGTTTTCAATAGAGCTGACGTGTTTTCGTTGTGAAGAAAAATTCAATTAACTCTCCAATGTATTCGAGAGATAACAACGGGTACGTAATTTGCTCGTCTTTTTCGAGGCATAATTTGATTTGACTTATTTTGAAAATGCAGTGATACCGAATCGGGCAAAAGTATGTCAAACTCTGGCAAAGGGCAGTTGTATCAGTGACAGCGAAGGAACACGGGGTTAAGAAGATAACAGTTGTGAAAGATGAATGGTTTGATTGTGTTACTGAGCCACTGAGCACACAGCACTCGTCGTCTTCTAACGGTGATGTTTATGGCGACATAGCTGCGAGCTCACCCAAAGAGTTAGCCGACTTTTTAACAAACTGCGGCATCATGGACGAGCTCTGATAGTATCACGACACGATAGGCCCACGTATGGCCGCAGTGATCCGGGATAAAATATTCCATCTCCCCCTACAATCTAAACTAATTAAATGGTGACGGCGAATCAGAAAAAAAGATCAGAGAAAGTTGTCTCAAGCCAAATGTTGTTGACAAGACTTTCAAAGAGAACGTGTATCAAAGAGCCTGTGCTGTTACTCCCACCTATTGAATTTGAATCTGAAAGTGCTTCCAAGCGCAACTATCTGGCATCAGAGACAAAATACGAGCAACCCGTAATTTCCACAAAGCATGAGAGGTGAACTATTTGCTCGTCAAAGTGGAGCTCATTTTGGTAATGTCGTGTTTACAGAAGGGGCCCTACAAACCTGGACAGACAGCATATAACTTAGCTTACTCTGCATCAAGAAGCTGGCTATTGCTATTGGCCATTGCGTACGTTCGGAATCTCTTCAATTCGAACAAACGTAGTGCCCGGCTGTCGACCCCACCAATTGCAAACTCTGATAATCTACTTCCACCACAAACAATAACAACTCTAGTCCAATTCCGCTTGGACTAGTAGAACCTTCCAAACAGCTATCAATCCCGCCTCGACCCGGACTCAGATGTATGCAGTAACAGCGGCCCAATTAATTTTTAAGATCTCTTAAACTGCGCGGCCAAACCAATTGAATTAGACCCAGAAACTGAGCACCACTGAAGAATTGACGAATGACGACGAAGATTCTACAAAAAACAAAAGCAAGCGGGCCGCTTTCATTCCAAAAAAAAAAAAACTGTGTCATAGCTCTTAGCAAATGTAGTTATAGGAGAATGTATGTTTTTATTTATTTGGCATCAACAGTAAAGCTGACATGAACCTATGCTGCAGCCAAGGGTAGACCTCGCTGTTAACGAATAGCCCGGTCCTTGGCTATCCCTCCTCTTACCACAAGCTTAACACATTTGAATGAATTGTGTGTTAAGCTGATGCCCATGCCTTTGATGTTTGCACAAGTGCTTTAAAATTTCAATTCTGTGTCAACATTGGGTTGTACAGTTGGATGATTCGTATTTGTATTCACAAAAATGCTCGCATCTGGTACTTTCAGTTGGAAGAAATACACAATACAAAAACCAAAGCTTATGTCTGTTACCTATATTTACCCTAAAGCCACACCACATTCATCGTCCGTCCCACTCATCATGTGGGATATGATTAATTTTAGCCCGAAAATAGTAACAAATCAATGACACGCAGTAAAACGAACATTTTCAGAAAACCATTAAAGAACTTCGTAACAAAGTTATCGATAACATCCACTTAAAACCAATTATTTCAGCCATCATCGTTATCTACCGACTTTATTTAGTGCACACGACAAAGGTAGCTCGGGTTTTGCAAGTCAAATGAGAAATCACCTTTAAATGTCATTAAACTTCCATCACCCTTTTGGTAACTCACGAGCCAGCTCCAACTTTTGTTTTACTGGAACTATAAACTTCACACACGAATGCACTCAGCCAGATAATATAATTAATTAATGTTTATATTACAGGTCTTATCGTTGGCGCTGTAATACGCTATGCCGGCTCATCAACCCCACTTATCCATCTCGCCGTCGAACCAGAGGGTGACCTAAAATTCAACCAATCTTTGCCGCCCGACACCTTATGGTTAAAGGTAAATGTGCCCCAAAAACGGTTTTACTCAAATTGTACTAATTACTTTGTGTGTGTACAGTTCCCAGGTAAACTGTCACAGAACACCACCGATAAAGAGCCCATTCCCAACAAGACATACGCGTATGTTTTCCGTGGGCAAGTCTACGATGTGGACGAGAATGAGATCGATCTCAAGGCGACATTTGATCCGGAGATATTCTTCAATATCATCCTGCCGCCGATTATCTTTCACGCCGGTTACAGCCTAAAGAAGGTAAGTAATAGAGACCCTTAGTTGCATGAAACAATGAGCGCACTGTGCGCCTAATTGCACGCAACATAATATAAGTCACAGGATGTAACATAGGTACTAATGAATACGGTTTCTGTTTATAGAAATATTTCTTTCGAAATTTGGGAGCGATATTGACGTATGCTATTCTGGGAACAGCATTATCAGCGTTCCTAATCGGCGCCATTATGTACGGTTGTGTGAAGCTGATGCCAGAATATCTGAGCAGCAGCTTTACATTCCTGGACACGCTGTATTTTGGAGCGCTGATATCACCCACAGATCCGTTGACGATTCTTGCTATCTTCCACGACCTGCATGTGGATGTGAATTTGTATGCGCTGGTGTTTGGTGAGTCGGTGTTGAATGATGCTGTTGCTATTGTGCTAAGCGGGTATGTATGGAATGATGTTGACTAAGGAAATAGAACTTATCTGGATTTCAATTTACAGGGCGATTCAGAACTATGGCGAGCATTACTCGAGCACTGGAGAGTTTGAGACGAACGCCTTCTTCAAGTCGTTGAGCGACTTCTTTTGTATTTTTATGCTGTCGCTGTTAATTGGAGCCAGTATGGGATGCTTCACGGCATTGATATCCTTTTGAAACTTATTTTTAGTTAGTCTGCTTTGCATTTGTTTTACTTTTGATAGATGTCGTTTTGCAATTGTTGCAAACCGCCTAAGGTGGAAGTCTCATTGGCAAGCTTGTACCAATCGTGTCGATTCTGCGCCAGCTATACCGCCACCGACATCTTACTTGCTTTACTGTTTTCCATGGTAATTGCTTAATCGATTCTCTTTGGTGTCCACTTGCTAAATTATAAAGCGCGCTTCGATGTTTTCTCATGCAAAATCGAAATAGAGTCCAAAAAATACTGCGTCGTTGTTTCCACTTGCTAAATCAAAATGAGGCCCAACGCAAAATGCGGCGCTATAAGCAATTTTAGTTTTAATCTCAACCTCTTATTAAATACTTTCCTTAACCACCTAAACACTTGACCAAGTTCACCAGAGTTCGAGACTTCCCCCTACTGGAATCGGCACTATTTGTCCTGATGTCATACAGCACGTTCCTCATTGCAGAGGCATCGGAATTAACAGGCGTTGTAGCAGTACTTTTCTGTGGTATATGTCAAGCGCATTACACGTACAACAACCTGTCCGAGGATTCACGAACCCGAACGAAGGAGATCTTTGAATTGCTGAACTTTTTGGCGGAAAACTTCATCTTCTCCTACATTGGAGTGTCGATGTTTACTTTCCCCAAGCATCATTTCGATGCGGTGTTTATTATCACTGGATTTGTAAGTTGAAACGTGTGGGTGGAGGGCGGAAGTCACTCCAGTGATGAGTGTTGTTTATCGTGCTTTTGAAAAGGATCTTTCCGACTCTCCAACTAAGGTTGACGCATACGATAAACGACAACGCTAATCGGAGTGACTATCCGTTTCAAGGTTGATCTATTGTCTTGGGTGAGCTAAATTTCTTTGTTTTTGCTTCTTCCGTATTTTTAGGTCTGTGCTGCAATTGGACGTGCCGTCAACATTTACCCCCTGTCATGGTTGTTGAACTTAAACCGTAGACCAAAGATCTCATCGAACTTCCAACATATGCTGTTCTTTGCCGGTAGGACAAACTTAATAACTTTGCACAGGGGAGTACTTTAGATTTATTTGTTTGTCACTTTTAAGGACTCCGCGGTGCAATGTCATTTGCCTTAGCCATAAGAAACACAGTGTCAGAGGCACGACAAACAATGTTAACAGCAACGTCACTTATCGTTATATTCACGGTGATAATCCAGGGCGGTGCATCCAATTTCCTGCTCAATTGGCTTAAAATACCGTGAGTATAATATTTTTTAGCAGATATTTCTGGCACTCATACAAACTGAACTTGGGTATAGTAAGTAGCATTTTTTTTGCATTCAAAGTCGAAATTGTGTCTCGGAATGTGAGCAGTTTATATTCCACTTCTGTTGGAATTATAGCTATTTGGAGCACCACTAATCATTCGTGTTCATCGAACTCCTCAAGTCAAACTTTAGCTTTTACACGCTTGTATTGAGCAAATTAAATTAAATTAAAGTCATTGTTGAATTCGGGGCGTTTATTTTCCGTTTAGAGTTCCCCTTTCATGCAAACCGTAGAATCATAAGACTAGACTTCTAAAAACTCGGTCGATGTCAAATTTTAAACAGCTTTAGCCTCTAAATCTAAACTCAGCAACCCTAAATCTAAACTCAAGAACCTTATGTCTCTCTTCCAGAGTTGGCGTCGATGAAGAGACTGAACAATTGAACAACTACCAAGTCCGCAGTGTGAGTATCCAAAATTTACTCCATTTATTGCAAACTATTTCCTTTGTTGTGTAAAAAAATGTTTAACCTATTCTTTCATATTTGTAATAAATAAAATAACAAATACGTTAAGCTCGGCACCATGGCTACAAAAATTGTAGAAATGATCATGTTGTGCTTTCAAGTTTATTTATAAACTTGGAACTATATATCCTGCGACACCATGTTTATTTCTACACGCTTTCCTACCTCTCTCTATCTGCATGCAAAATAACTTTCCAATTAATTCCATTTTATTAACAATTTTCAATTAAAACATTATTTTCTCAAATCTTGTTCAAAAATCCAAAAATTTATTCAAAATAAAAAACAAAAAAACAAAATAAATGGTCAAAACCAATCTTGAATGCACAAAAAAGGTTTACAACTCAATGGAGAATACAGCAGCAGCGGTATGTTTGATCATTTACCAGTACATGTCAATTTTATTTTCAGTTATCCATGTTTTCCTTTCCTTTATACAATTTTTGTTTCCGATTCTGCTATATCTTTTCGGTTCTTTAAAACGTATGATTTGTTTTATGTTGCGCAAAATTCTTATATCATAGATTTATCGTTGATTTACCATTAACAAAACAAAAAAAAAAAAAACAAACACAAACATCAATCTAGTTGTGATTGAAAATCTCATATTTTCAAGCAGTCAATCGATACGGGACTTAATTTGGGACAATTGCCAATGTCCAGAAGACGAAGTTCTTTGGTGAGAGTTTTTAAGCTCCCAATTTAGAAAAACAAAAAAAAAAATTACATTTTTCAGTTCGTTTGTTTTTTGCATAACCGAGAAAAAGAAAATTTCCCAATTTAATTCTGAACAAAAAAAAATAAAAATAAAAGTGTTCCAAATTCAAAATTCCAATTTTGGCCCTCATTGTTGCAAAAAGAAAAGGATGCTATATAATTTTGTTATTTAGTTTCTTTGTTTGGTAAATTTGTTATAACGGCGCTAAATGCTAGAGAAATTCTTAAGTTTCGTTATTTTGATTTTCTGTTTTTGAATTTTGTATATTGTTTATGTTTTTGTATAATAATACTCTCTGCTTTGAAGTACACATAATCTAAAAAAAAAAGAAAAACCTTTTATGGAGCGAAGAATAGGCTTGGGAATTTAAGTCAGTCTGATGGTTACTTGCAGGATGTGGACGCCGACATGGACGGAGGGGCGACTACGCCCGGCGGCAGCAGACGAACCAACGAGAAGGCGATACTGGCGCGCATTTGGGGCAATTTTGACACCAAGTAAGTACTTTATTCATGTGGTATCTAAAGGGACCTTATAATGGTCTAAGTGTGTCGGCAAGCCGACAGCCACTTTAACCTCACCTAACCTAACCTAAGTATTTTATTTGAAGTGAGTAAAATAAATAAGGTGTGTGATAGAAGGACTACAGAAATCGTGTAGATTTTAGCCTAGTATCCTGCTCGCGCTAAATTGTATCTCCCATACAAAAATGTCAAAGTTAAAATAAAGCAGTATCCTGTCCGCACGCAAAATTCCTTACTTCATAAAGATGGGCCGACGAAAAGTCTCCACTCATTTAGCTCGCTACATAAATGTCCGGTACATTAAATCGAAGATAAATTTGGATACGGAAACCACAGAACAGAAAACTTGCGTGATAATTAAAAGAAAAAATTCCTTTTCATTGGATGTAAAAATAAAAAAATAAATGGGGGGCTTGTGGAGGAACGATCAGCAATATGGAAATTGCAGAAAAATTCCACTGCAAATTTATTTTATTTACTCGACACGAAGGAACGTGTCGTCTTCTTCTTGCCACTACAAAAATTATTTAAGCTGCCGCAAGGTTGATAATACTTCGTCGCCTGAGAATTGTTTTGTTCCATACGCCACTTTTGCTGTTTTTAAGTTAGCAACGCATTCTATGGTAATTGTGTATGCTCTTTTTAAATCTGTGATTCGATTTGCTCTATGTCTTTCCAATCCTGAGATATCGAACATCGATTTTGTCCCACATCCACCAAAATCAACAGTTTGTAGAATTGCTTTGTGCTATAAACCAGAGACAATACTGAGACCACCAACTTCGGCCGATTTCCCGCTACTTGCCTACAAGCTATATTTTCATGGGGTGGCAAACGCTAAGTGCGTTAGTATTGTTACATAGAAATTCGTATTGACAAATGTCACGTAACTTCAAAAATTCCGGCTCACCACCACACTCGCACCTTGCATATGCCACTTCCGCTTTGGGCAAAGCTGCTGACAGCGTTCATAAAATTTTGTCCGTTAAATTTCAAATTATTTATATACGTGTGGATAGGATTTTTTTTAGGAATAAGTGTACATTTGCTTAAAATATTTATGAGAAATTGTCAATCCAAAATGGTTGCATGAAAATAAAAACATTTTGAGCAAGTTTTCTTCAGTTATTAAAGAAAAATTCACACAATAAATCGATCTTAATGATATCGAAAAGAGGTAAATACACAACTATGTTTGTCCAAATATCTTCTAGTATATAAAACATATATTTTAGATAATTTTACTAACCAACCAAATCAAATTATTCGCCTTTTAACAATTTATAATAACTAACCAATGGCTTTCAGTAATATTTATAAAAATGTGGAATTCCCGAACTCTTTCACATTTCCCCACGGTTGCCGCGGTTGGCAGCATTTATGTTTGTAGTTTTTGTGTGTTTTTGCATGTCACACTGATTCTTTTTTGACATAACACCGATAGGAATACAAAATGGCGAATTTGAAAAAAAATTGAGGGGCCCAGCGGCAAGAGGATTGTGAGTTGGGGGTCTCAGTATGGTTTGTCTATGATCGGAACAATCTAGCTAGGGCTGGTTTAGAATTTGCACTGAATCTCCCTGGATCAGAAACCTACTGCAGAGTCAATTGGGCAAGGCCCATCACAAATGGGAACAACAACATTCGTCTTAACCACTGGGAAAATGTCCCTGATCTGAGCCAATCCAAAAGATTATTATTCCTCTTAGAGTTCTCCCTTTCGCTTCGGAGGTTGGAAATCATAATTTTTTAAAGTTTGTTACTTTTTTTTTACTTCTTTTATTATTTCTGTAGTTGAAAGGTTGAGCCAAAAATTGATCCAAACGATTTATTAAAACTTACTCAACCAAGGAAATCCGTAGACTCGATAAGGAAGCTGGTGGGCTTCCTAACAGGTCATTGTGGCTTGAGGTACCATCTGCATCCGGAGACAGAATGTGGGTCCCGCCTGGAAGATGTTGAATAGTGAATACTCTGAACACATTCTCACATGTGACTGTCACTTTATTGGTCAAATAAACGCGTCTCTAACAGAGAGACACCAACAGATTTAATGAACTCTGTATTGGCTTTCATTAGGGAGCAATGTTGCCGCAGTTTTTTTTTTAAAGTGTAACAATTTTTTTCAAAAAGTGTAACAAATGGAAAAAAAAATGTAACAAACTGAAAAACAATTTTAATAACTCAAAAAATCTTTATTAGCAACTCTTTATCACATTTCGAAGTAGGTTTCAATTTCTATTTCACAAACTTTATTTACCACGAGATGTAGAACATTGTCAACGGCGACGCGGCGAGACAGAAAATTATAGTTGTACAAAAAAGTGCTACCAGTTCAACTTTTCAATATTTTTTAACGAGAAAAACAAAAAAAGATTTTAATGGGAAGAAGTGCAACAAAGCGAAAAAAAGTAAAATTGTAACAAAATTATAAATAATTAAAATGTGTAACACTTTTGTTACACTTGTATCATTATGGCAACGCTGTTAGGGAAGTCACTCGGCCATTAAACTGACTTAAAAGATCTTTGTGTCCCCCCATTATACAATAGATTTTTTAGATCGCAGTGTCAGCTAGGGCATATGGGCTAAAAAAATAGGTAAAAAAATATTTTCAATGTTTGCTCGTTCCAGATATATGAAGCCACTCCTAACGCATTCGCGGCCAACTCTCCTGGAGACCCTGCCGGTCTGCTGCAATCCCGTGGCCCGCCTTCTGACGACAACAGAGCAGCTTACACAGGTACAACAATTCTGAAATACCCTTTTCAAAATAAATTCGCATGCCATGACTGTTTACATTCGGGCAAAATACCACTCCCACATCTTCACGCAATTTCAATTGTACAGCAACTAACACATTTTTGTTTTCAATACCATTCAAAACCCATCTTCAGGATGGCGGTACACGCAGATCTGACTCCGATTCCGACATTTGTATAGACGACGATGATTTCAGTCGAAACGGACCGAGTAATGGTGGCGGACCGGGCGGTGCCAGCGGTCCGCGAAGAAACTCGATCAATCGTGTAAGTATCCGAATTGTGTCCGACGATCGAACTAATCTTTTTGCTAGTTACAAAAACCGTGATTAAAGAAAAAATCCCCCAAGAAAATATATTTTTTGTACATAGAAAAAAGAAAATATATCAAATTTTTGTACAACCGATCGGATAAACGAACAAAAAAAAAAAAATACACGCGTTTTTATAAAATTGAATCCATAGATAAATTTCTGACATATAGATATTCCTCTTCTAAACTCTTTTGCAATATATATATATATATATTATATTTCTATTTCCAAAAAGAAACTAACTACTACAAAATTAATTTGTTTCCTTAAATTTTTGTCTCTAATTTCAATTCTTATGTTATTTTGCATGCTGGCAAATTAAAAAAAAAAAACCGAAATATTTTATAATTATTTTAAACAAACAAATACTACTACCTACGAACATGGATTTCTTTGAATTAAAAAAAAAAATCAACCTATTTAACTATAACAAAATTAACAAACAAACTTGTTGTAAAACTTTCCTTGTGTGTATATTTATATTTAACAACTTGAATTACCTATCGCTAAATTGTTATTTATTCTTTTGTTGGTTGTATTTATTTTATTTATTTTTTACGACACGATTTAATTATTTTCCATTTACTCTTTGTGATTGTTGCGAAAACACTTTTAATTTTTGTTGTTGAATTATTAAAGACAAGTGCTGTTTTGAACGAAACTAACCAAATTATCGCTGATCTCAGTGTTGTTACAAATAATTTTATGTAAAATAAGAATTAGGAATATGAAAGCTCACCGTACACACGTTTATCAAAAAAAAAAAATATATATCTTACATATATTCAAATAAAGAAAACGTATATTTACTAAACCCCACATAGCCATTAACACGTTGCATTGTATTGGTTTTGAATTTTGGTTTTTAGTTGTTTACTTAGTTGGCGGGTAGTTTTCTTTTGTAGTTGGTTTTACTATTATGATAGGTTGTAAATAATGTTGCTTTTATTTATATTATATTTGAGTTTTTGTTTTTTTGTATAAAGATGTTGAGTTGAATTTTATAAATAAGTTATTTGCCCCCTGTGTTTGATTTACCCCACCCCCCGCGTCCCAATGTCAACGGCCGGCGGCGCGTGTAGTTTTAAAAAATCGTTGTAGACTATAGAATAGAAATTAGTGTCTGCAGTAGTTGGATGCTGAATTATGGTGGTTTAGCTAATAGCACTGGTTGGAAGAGGATTACTGTTATATCCTTAGTATTTTTAGTCTTACTCTGTGGGTCTGTCCAGGTTGGTATCAATCATTGTGTTTCTGCCAGGGGCAAGTTTAATCGATTGTCCATCCTGAGTGACTTCTTACATATCCATTTCTCTATTGTTACCGTCGCGCTATTCTTAGAGCTGTCTTGCCATTCTGTTTGCCACTTGCCTAAATTAATATGCACGAATTTACTAACCCGATTGTGTTTAGTTCCTTCAGTATACCTTTCTAGAATGTAGCCTTCGGCACAAAGCCCCAGAAAGAAATGACAGACACTTGAGAATCGCATAGAAATTTCTGTAACGACGCTTTCTTCAAAACGCCCTCAGTCGTTTACAGACATAACAGATACTAAAGGAAAGTTGTATGTTTTAAAGAGAGCTGATTTGCTTCGTTTGTTGTCGAATTGACGGCTTTGTTCATGGAAAACTCACTCTTTAAGGGAACTCGTAGTCACGAGAACCGCTGCCAAAGCTAGGAAGTTTATCGGGGAGCTCGATTTTTTTGAGACCGGTGTCAAGTGGACCTCAACATGTTTGTGATCTTCAAATCATACTTTCTACTTACTTAAGGCTCCCGACCCTTGAAGAGTCTCTGTCTGAAACACTGCAGCCTTCTTTCCTCTGCGATCCCAGGCAGACTGCTTTCAGTTACACAAACCAAGCTCATACATCGGGTTCAAAATGGTTAAGAGTTTAACAAAAATGTTTGACATAAGAACGTCACATTTGTACCTGAAGGACAAATGCATATTTCCTTTGCTAGAAGAGTAATCCTTTATCGATCGGGTGAAAGGGTTGTCCATCGACAGTCTACTTAACCTTATTTGATCTGTGGAACACTGTCAGCTATGAACAGCAACATAATGTATGCAACTTTCTCAAACACTTTCGTTTTGCTACCAACATCAGTCCAGTCGTAATTCATTGTCCAACTACCGCGTCTATTTATATACGAGGATACCAGATAGTATAAATTAAATTTCTTTTCCTTTTCCATTAGCTCCTTATCTCCCAACTCTCTTAAGCAAATAAGGTAACAGTGGAGTTCTTATAAGAAACAAAATCTAGCAACTAAGTTACGTTTGGGATAAGCTCTAGAAAAAAAAATGTTAACTCCTCTACCTAAATTAGAAGTTGTGTTTGTGAAACTTCTTGCACCTTTAGAATGATTAATAAAATTTATTTAATATCAAATAACTCTAAACATTCAATTGTTTTGTTTGTAAAACTAATAAGAATATTTCTGGATCAAAATATTGTTGGTAAGCCTTAAAAATCAAAACAATTTAAAAAGCGCCATCTAACAACCAAATCCCATACAACTTCATCCTTCATCCGATTGCATTTGTTTTAGTTGTCTGTTTTGTTTGCATTTCATTTTAACAGTTCATTACTTTCTTAGCTTTTACTTTCGCATTTGTTTTCTCTTTTGTTTTAATCTACATTTATTGTTTTGTTTTACTTATGTTTACTTTCAGGATCACCCAAACTCGCAAAATATTCGCTATTAAGTTTCAGTTCTGTTTGTGTTAATTTATAAGTTCTTTATTTTTTTTTATTGTGATTCATATTTGTTTTGTTGATTTTGTTTTATTTTTTAATGAAAAAAAAATATTCACTAGTTATTACCGTTAAGTGTGGGCAATACATGTTTGCTATTATAATATGTTGTTATTGTTTGTCCCACTGGAAGCACTATTAGAACTATTATAACTCTAATTCACTTTATTTTCCTTTATGTGCTTTAAATTAAATTAAATTGAATAACTGTTTACTATAGTATAACGGGTTTGAATTTATTGCTTCATTTGTAGTGGTGGCTTTTGCGTCAATGATTTCTTGCAAGACCAAGGATTAAGGGTTTGTTTTATTTATTTTTTTCTAATTATACTCTGAAGTGGTGCAGATGAGATAGAGTGATTAGAAAAGGTACCACAATTGCAGATTTTGAGCAAAATATTCCTAGTTACGAATGAAACTGGGGTCAAGATGGGGAGGGTATTTTTATTCATTGGCAACTGGTAACAGTGAATTTACATGTCGAGTCGGTACCTGCACTGATATTTCAATGCAGCTCGCTCTGAGACTGGAGAACTAAATTTGGATTATGTATGTACTCCGCTTTTTCTTCGGTTTTCGTCGCTGATTTTTTAAAAACTTGTCTGACTGAACCATCGAAGAAATCCTTTCAAAAAAAACGTAAACAAAACGGTGCAATCTAGAACTGGCAGCAAGCTGATGCACGACTTGTTTCTTTTTTCCACTAGCCGGATCGAACATTTGGGGCCAAATCACTTCATCCGTAAATGCATACACAGTCTACATAGCTCCGTGACGGAACAATCATTGTTAAATACGTTAAAACAGTTTAACTTGGAATGCACCCTTGATATCAATTTGTTTCTACCTATCTCATCTGTCGACACTTTTCTACTTTTATTTGTTTGTTTGTGTTCTACCGCTACTACTTTAACTTATTTCAAAACTCACAGACGTGTTTTAATTTTTATTTTCCAAAATCGGAAACTGCCAACCTTTTGTTGCGTCCGCTTTCATTTGATTTTTCTTTATTTCGTTTCAATTTGTTATATCATTTCAATTAAGTTTCTACGATTTCAACTTATTCTGTTAGTTTCAAACAAAAAACTCAAACACTACTTAAATTGGATTCACATTCTTTTCAAAAAAAAAATCGCATCTCCTAACTACAAAAGACAAAATTCGAAAGACGACACACGCACACAAAATTTCAAACAATTTCACACAAAAATTTCAAAACATTACTTCCACTTACCATTATATAGTATATCAAAGTCATTAAATGTTAACAAACTAAATTCAAATTAATGTCGTCCATTAATGGTTTCTTCTCTTTTTTTCTTTCTCTCTTTGGTTGGTTTACGAACAAAAAAAAAAATGTGTTTAACTATGTAAATTCATAAAACTTTTTATTTGTTCAATTTTATTCATCTTGATAAACATTAATAAATAATATGCAATTCTATGAACGAAAAGATGGAAATTTTGGAGCATGTCCAAAGTCCTGTATCGACGCGTATTAGACTTTTAGGCTTTTACGGCAAGAACTTATAGAACAATTTTTATTAATTAAACGAGAAAATAAAACTTATCTTCATACAAAAATAGGTATTTTATATGAAACTTAAATATACATGCATATGTGTTAAAATACAAATTTTAAAAAGAATACAAGATTGTTAATTTTAATTGTACGCGTTCACTTCTGTATTGAATTCAATATAATGTATTTTCTTATTTATATTTTGTTCATAGACTTTGCGTTAACTTTAGTTTGATTTAGCTGTAATAGGTAGAAAGATTTTTTTCGTTTTTTTAACGGCTGTGATGTTGAAGAAAAAGCCACGTAAAATATTTGTAAAACCAAGTTCTAAAATGTAGTCGTTCAATAAAAAATATAAAATCCAATTACAGAGTGCTTAACACATTTATAACTTTTTGTTTTATAGTTTGCAGATTGAAAACCGTGTGTTGAACAATTTTAATGCACATTTGTTTGTACAAAAGATAATCAATTATATGCATATAATTATAGATGTTTCTTTAACTCTTTAATTATTAATTCTTATTTAATTTCACCCGTAATAAAGTCATACAAGAGTATAATATTTAAATAAGAAAATGTATTTCATGGTGATAAATTTAGTACATACATTATAAATAAAAAAAGAAAAAACAGAATAACATCCGTCATAGTTGTTTTATTTATCATGTGGAGTTGCTCGCCCTGGGTTAACCTGTGCTTTATATGTTGTACAAAAAGTTCGTGTTTCTTTTTTAGTTCAGATACATCAAAGCTCAGAATTGGTGTTTCTTTTTTCGTTCAGAGCATGATCAGAGCGCGCTCTATTAGCTCAGAATAAATTGAAAAGCTGATTACACACTTCCAGTCACATTTGACAGAAAGAAAAAACAGGATAAACAAAACAGTTGAAATGGCGGACAAACCTTGTAGTTCACTAACTGAAAATTATCCAATTTAATAAGTAACAATTAATAAATATTCAATTGTTATTTATCAAGGCATCTATATTTATAAAGTTTCATAAAGACCTCAGAACAATCTGAGCTCGAGCTCAGTTCAGTGATCAGCTCTGAACTAAAAAAGAAAAACGCCTTTAGAGAAAATGGATTTACATAGGGTTAACCTCTAAACTGCATGAAAGTTTCCAGATGCGAAAGAAAATTGCAGCGAGCCCCAGCACAACCTTCTGCGCATAACATTCCAAACTGCACTTTAGTGAAATAGGCTAAATAATTCTAAAACGTCAAAAACTGGTTTTCTGATCCAAGGTTGTGCAATGTGCATATTGCAAATTCAGCGTAGTTGATTATAAATGTCATAATTAGATATTCCCCAAGCCTCAAAGCAGTCTCGTTTGTTTTTGCGGTTTTAGCTCTCAAAATTCAAAACCCAACGGAAATTCACCTTCTTAAAATGTAGTAGAGGAACAGCAAAAAAAAAAAATCTTCTGTGAAGGTAACCCTTTCCCGATCATATGTTTTCTGACAGTAATCATATTTACCGACATAATTATGTACGTCGATCAAGATTTGCAGTTCTGTGTTGTGCTATAAAATCTTTTCGTCCATGAACATCATGATTTCGAGCAAAATTAACTCTTGTCTGCCAAAAATCCTCACCAGAACATATATAGTTGTAAGTGAAAAAGTCCATCCTACAATTTTCCACCCGTAACCCAAAACCTTTCACTATTTAAGCGCGCGGCAGCATCAATTCCCACAGAAATTCGAATCGTTGAAGTAGGACCCCGCGATGGCCTCCAAAACGAACCGACTTTACTCCCAGCGTCGACAAAAATCAACCTCATCGATCGGCTGTCGGAAACAGGACTACAAACCATAGAAGCAACCAGCTTCGTCAGTGCCAAGTGGGTGCCACAAATGGGTGACAACACTGAAGTATTGAAAGGAATCAAGCGAAGGCCAGGCATCTCCTATCCAGTATTAACACCAAATTTGAAAGGATTCGAAAGTGCGCTTGCGGCTGGAGCTGAAGAAGTTGCCGTCTTTGGTGCTGTGTCCGATTCGTTTTGTCGGAAAAATGTCAACTGCACTGCTGCTGAGAGTATTGAACGATTTCGACCAGTTTTAGAGGCGGCAAAGAAGGCCAATGTGAAGGTGAGGGGATATGTGTCCACTGTGATTGGGTGTCCCTACGAGGGAGCCATCAGTCCAGTAGCAGTCGCAAAGGTTGTGGAAGCCATTTACAGTTTGGGTTGTTACGAAATCTCGCTGGGCGATACGATCGGTGTTGGCACTCCAGGCACTATGCGGAAGATGCTCGATGAGGTGGTGAAAGTTGTACCAACCAACCAGTTGGCTGTTCACTGTCACGATACATATGGCCAGGCGTTGTCGAATATCCTGACATCCTTGGACTTTGGTGAGTTTTTTTGTGTTTCTTAATTAAATGAAGGGACTCTTATGATATGTTTTGGAATTGAAGGTATCTCTGTAGTAGACTCTTCAGTCTCTGGTTTGGGTGGTTGTCCTTATGCAAGGGGAGCGTCCGGTAATGCAGCTACAGAGGACGTGGTTTACATGCTCCATGGAATGGGTATCAAAACTGGGATCGATTTGGAAAAGCTCATCGATGTCGGCAAATTTATTTGCGTGGAATTGGGAAGGCAATCAGAGTCGAAAGTGAATCGAGCATCGAGGAAGTCCTATCCGAACTAAGATGCAAAGGAATGCTTTGAATGCGATTTGTCGATATAAAGAAAACGGTGGCATTTATTAAGTTTTAACGTTGTTTACGAATATTTTTGGATGAATACATTTTTTGTTTGTTAAATAATTATGTTCTGCGGTTTAACTTGGAATCTTAAGTGAATTTTTAGTCATTGGAAAGATGATAAACATGGTATAGTTTTACGGAACATATCCTGAGTGAAGTCTCCATAGATCTTACTTAAAAAAAAGCTACCTGTGGTACCAGTGAATTTGTAGATAATTTGATTCATTCATCCCTATCGCAGATAGCGCAGTCAACGTCGAACCCATAACAAAAAAAAAAAAACATCCTATTTGTGTAGGCACAATAGGCTCCTTTTAAAGAGGTCACAGATCCAGAACCCCAGGTAGGCTCACCTACTTCAAGATCTATCTTGTGTAGCATCATGGATCGCAACGGCTTTATCAATTTTGTAAAGTACCTACAAAAGAAATTTAGAAAACCAATTACCTGCGAATGTATAGTATTTGCTTCAAAAATGTTTCCTTAAGCAAGTCTGATTGATATTTTATTTATTATCGCATCAGTTTATGAAATTTTGGAATTTTCACCCCAAGGGCACGATTCTACAGTGAAAATCCGCGATTCCTGGCGTTTCTGGACTTAGGATTTTGCGGTGGATGTATCGGCTATAAGCGCCCGAAAACACAAAAACTAGTTCGTTTGTTAATAATATTTGAAGCACTAGAAAAGAGCAGAAAGACCTGAGGTACAGCCCAAATTGTTTTAACGGTAGTTTCCAAAACAAACACACGTAGTAAACATGAAAAAGGCTTTTCCAATTTCATAAAGTACCAAACCCAAAAGAACAACATACTTCTATTTCGGAACAAAATGGCAACTCAACCTCACCTTACCAATCTGCTAAAATCATCCCCACCATTTCCCGACTCACAACCACGACCCATACCTGTTCAATTTGACATCTCCCCAGCTGTCAAAGAAAAGTGAGAAATTTTATCTGGCCACAATTTTGTTCGAATAAAACGCATTTTTTCTTTAATATAACTCCAGAAAATCATAAAAAAGATGTCGGGTCCGTCATCGCCAACGGGTGGCGTACAGCCTATGGCCATCGCTGGTCGTATGGTCCGCGAACGCGAACGTCTGATTGGTATGACAGATGAGGAGCGTGCCTGGCGTAGACAATGGGTAAAAGATCAGGAACTCAGCCACCATGAACCACGTCGTGTGCCCGCACTAGATGCAGAGTTTCAAAATCCGATTCGACGATTCTATCGTGCCCCGCTAGACAAGCTCTGCGATGCACTAACACCAACTTTGGTAAATATGAAAGTGCATTATGTAAGTGGCCGTACCTAACCTCTTTCATTTGGTGTATAGGGCTTCAACAAAGCTTGGGGTCTACGCTTCTGGATTGGAAAGGGTCTACTGATTGCGACTGGCATCTACGCCGGTGCTTATTATTTCAAATACAATCAAAATGTGAGTACTTATATATACAGAAATGAGCGAGCAAGCCGGACAATATTTTTTATGTGCTAGGATTGGACCAAAAAAGGTGGCTGGAGAGTAATTCGCAATCGCAGCGTGTGCCACCCAGGAGATGCAGAATTCCCTAAACTATCGGACCGTTCCGTGCCACAAGATTACGCTGCTCGTGGTTTCAAACAGTCGCCAATCTAAATAACAACCAAATAGAGGAGTGCTCCAGTATAAATGTTTTTGTTTTCTGGAAATTCTCGTTGCATTCAGGTGAAATAAACAGAGAACGTTGCCATTCGCCGCTAGTAGACATAAGGAAAGGTGATATTTTGTCTTTATTTTGCCAGCAATTCGCGGGCGATTGCAACATCAATTGCTGCACAATTTCGTTATGTTTTTGTGCTGTCGCCAGTAATATTGATATAGTTCGAGTGCATTGGCAGTTCCACTAGCTATTTCAGTTGTATTCAATGCATTTGGTGCTTCGCGCGGATAGCCGAGAATTTCATAGTCACATATTTACCCGCACAGTGACCCAAAAACCAGTTATTCTAGAGGTTTTCTCGTTCTTTTTGGCTTGCTTTCGAGAGTCATTCTTGTTCGCGTGTTCGGTTTTTCGCTTATTGTTTTTTTTTTTTGCATTTGATTCCTCATGCATACAGCAGGTAGGTAACTATTAATATCAACAACGTCGTCATCATAAAACAGGTAACCAGAGGAACGAGAGAAATTCTTGCACTTGCCATTCATGGAGAACTTATACAGCTGTGTGTGAAGGGGCTCTCCTAGTTGTATTCGTTCGTCTTCGTGGTCCCCTACTACCCCCCACAAAGAACCGACAACCTACAACAACAACTGTTTCTTTAAATCAGCTGACGGAGATGCGGCGCGAGAGACAGCTGTCTCACCGCTGGTGTTTCATTTGGAACGAATTCCATATTCATCGCGGTCCGGTTTTTGTTGATTTTGTTTTTTTTTATCTTTCTATTTGAACAGCAGTGACAGCAAACTCACACAGCCATGGTGTTTTTCGAAATGTCAAATTTTGGCGGCTCCCCTTTAGGCGAGAGAAATAGTGGGTTGGTAGTGGTAAATGTGGTGGTGTTGAAAATGTTCGAACATCGACAGGGGAAGTATGGTGGATTTTGCAGAGGAAATGGTAGTTTGAATTTATGCACAGATTCGAAGATTCAGTTGGCGCGTAATGTTTTCGTGTTGAGAAAGGTAAGGGTGTGATGGCATTTGGCAGTAGATTTGGGGTAACGTAACACTAGAAATGACTGTTACATGCAGGAAGACAATGGAAACGGTTGAGACTGAAGTTCTTTTGGTTTTAAAATATTAAATAGACTGCTGTAAAGGGTTTTAGAATTGGAGCCACAAAAACCTTTTATAAAAATTTGACCAACACAACAGAAATCTTAACAATATGGCGACAAGTTTGAAGGTTTGAAGTTTTTTACATTCAAACTGCCGCAACTATACCGGCCATATTATTCACTCCCTTTAATCCGGGTTAAAGGTTACACCCTGGCTTAAGTGAGCTTAACCCAAAAATTTAAACCCAAGTCCATAATATTCAGTCGTTTAACCCGAGAATAAACCCAGTTTTGTAAACTTGACAGCGTTTAATTCCATTGGATTTAAACTGCGCTCCGGAGACCAGTTTAAGTTCTGTAACACGGGCTAAAATATTATAATTATATTTATATAATTATTATTGACATCATAATATTGGCATTTCTTTGCTCGCAGGGCGCGAGAAATAAGAAAAGTGAAATAGAAAATAAAAAGGAGCAAAGAGTTACAAAAAAAAAATGGATTTCATTTGTAAAATGGATGAAATGTTGACGTCTTCGTCATCAGAAGACGAACTTGTAGGAGAGCTGACGGTAAATCAACGTCGTCCTCGTCGCCGAATATATTGAATGAATAAGCGGGATTGCGTCGACGATTACGATGTGGTGGATTTTCGGAAATATTGCCGACTGAAGAAAGAGGAATTTTGGAGGCTACATTTCACTAATCGACTAAAAACTAAAATCGCCACATTAAAAATCAAATTAATTTCCAAGTGACAAACAACATAATACAAATGTCATTATTTGTGAAATTTGACATTGCGTAGGTTTAAGACGTTTTAAAAACGGTTTAAAGTGCTTTAAATCCGCATTTACATCCATCATTAGTCCAGCGGGCTTAATGCATATTTTTCAGTGAATAATATCGACACAGGTTTAAATTGCATATTTTTGAATGAAATATGTATAGCGAATTCCCAAAGTACATTAAAAACGCGACCTTTAAAAGTAAATAAAAAAATATACATATATGTGAATTTTGAAATGAATTTTGAAACTAGTGCGCTGCTCGACCTAAATCAAATTTTAAATGCTCTCCAACTGTTATCTTGAAACATTAGCTAAAATCCTAGCCGAATTTTGACATAGAATGCGGGTATGTGTCACATACAGCTGTTCTGTAAAAATAACTTCGGAAGTCAGCAAAACTGTAAAATAAATCATTAACAAATATGGACACAAATCAAAATGAAGAAGACGTAATTATTTGTGCAGCTCATTAAAAAAACTAATTCTTGCTTACTTTTCCGCAACGCAAGAACAAAAAATAACAAAACGATCAGTCAAAATTTATCTTGAGAAAATGCGAAAACCAATGAGCCAACATTTTGACAGATTTATGAAATATATACATACAAAATATTGATATATTTAGCTAAAGCTCTTCAATTTTGCTCGGCTAAATTTTGCAGAATCTTGATTCTGATCTAAGATATAGCTTTTGTTACCCGACTGGACACAGGGAGGGTTTTGTGTTTCGCGCGTATCCTATGTACGTTCCATCGGGACTCTCTGTAGCCTAAACGGCTTGACCGATTTGGAAGAGTGAGGTGTCATAATATTCGTATTCTTCCCCGGAGTGTCATAGGCTAAAAAATTTAAAAATAAAAAAAAATTAATTAAAAAAAACAAAAAACCCGACTGACTGTAAAAAAAAAGAATTAAAAAGATGTGAACAAGACGCATTTAAATACCTACAACTAACTATTTGGCAGTCATAGGGTACTCAGTACACATACATATATTTGTTAGACTGTGTAGATATATAGTCTCCGATTGTCAATTTCAATTAAGATTTCTCAAAATAGTCAGAACAAAAAAAAAGATAGATTTTTTTTGGCCAATCAAACATAAAAAGCAATCTCGATAAAAAAAAACGATTTTTTTTCTCAGAAAAATTTATCTTTACGCCAAATCGAAAACGACATAAGTCATCGAGTGTATCGAGGACATTTCAAAAATCCAAATTTGTAATAAAGAGTAAAAAAAATTATCGCAAACTTGATGTCGGTAATAGAAATTGCGCCGTCTATCTACGACTTTATTTATTTTAATTAATAGGAGTTCACAAAGCTTTTAACACAAAAAACTCGCGATTGACTTTCACGCCATTAGACAATTTATTATATTCTACGAGACTACTTTATCTGCAAAAATTTCAACCATAAGCATTTGTTTTGGAAATAGAGCATACCTGCATTTTGATTCCAACACGGTTATATTTCTGTTACCATTAGTTGTCAAATCTAAAGTGACAGCAAAGCTTTATAAGAAAAACATGGAAGCCAATCTACCGATAAATTTGTACCATATGTCCAGTTCGTCCCAAAAATAGAAAACTCCACAAGCCCAGAGTCCGTATGGACCTGTTGCGGCAAATATTAACTGCATAATGACGTTCGAAGATGTTAAATTTAACCTATTTTATAACTCACAACGTCGTTGCCAGTCCCAGGAGACAATATTGTGATAATTTCGTTAAATGATGTTACTTTTTAAGCCGCTTCATAATTGCATCTCCTAATTGTTGGCATATTGTAGGCTCAACCTAAGCTCGATGTATTACCGAACACTGTCCCAAATTGCAATTGCAATAAAATCCAATTCGAAACACATGCCCCACAACATAATCCAATCCAATGGCAAGAAAATGTAAAAATCCCTCTCGCATTCAAAAATCCCTATTCCCAACCCCTAGCTATCGAAAATAACGTCAATCCCGACAAAAAAATTCAAATCCAAATACGTTTTCACCACACCCGCATGTTGAGAGGGTTGCATCAAAACTCGAATTTGTAGGGGAATTTAGATTTCGAAATCATATGTCCGTATCGGTGTGAACGAATAACTGGCGCGCACAAGCTGACATGTCAACAAATTACCCGCCGAAAACCTCTGTGTGCGTGTTCACTTCGAAATTCTCGTCGCCAATTCACTTTTTTATTCGGCGCGAGTCAGCCGGTTTACACTAAATACCTTGCCTTGCTGCTTGCTCTCTCCAGCCATCAAGCTCGCCTTTGAACAAAACCCACATCCTTTGATGAGCCTCATTTGGTGAATAGCTGTGCTGGGGAGTAAATAATAGCCAAGAGGACGTTCGAAGTGTAATAGGATACGATAAGCCTCATTTTCCAATTCGGTGGTGTGGATCTCCCACGCAGTGCAATTTGTTCATGACCACAAAAACTGTATTTCTGAGTTTTTAAGCGGGCTTTTCATAAACTTTTTGGACATGTTTCAGTGCTAACGTAGTGAACGATTAAAAGACAATAAAAGAAGACCCTAAAAAGTGCTCTAAAAATAGTGGAAAGTGTGCCCAAGCGCGTTTTTTGTTCGCCCCTCCATTCAGATCGTTAAAGGTGAGTTTTTTCCTTATTCCCACTTCCTGGGAGTCCCCAGGGAAGGATAATAGCAAATTTTCTTGCCTGCATTTAGTATTTGCCTCATTTTTGGCAAAAAATGAAAAATCTCGACCGTGTGTGTAGTTGTGATGCCCCCTATAGCCTGACGACAGACATTTCTGTTAATCGAAAAAAAAGTTTTCGCGCGCTCGAAACTCGCCCAAATCAAGTTGTCATAACTTGACTATTTGGCAAAGAATTTTTGTCGAAAATATCTAGTTTTCAAGAGGATATCGCGAACTTTCATTCCATATCGAACATTTGTGAAGTTTCATTCAGAAAAGGATTGATTTTCCTGCACGAATTTTGATGTTCGAATGTTGCATGCATATTTTGTCACTGGCCACGACGACATGTCTTCGAACTGGGGATGAAGCATATGAGAATGTGGAGAATTTTTTTTGGCGCGATCATAACAAAATTTTCACATGGAAATTTGCACCCCTTGCTGGTGGAAATTGTGCAATTTTTTCACATATCCTAAAAGGGTAGATATTTGGCTATCGTGTGGTTTTGGAATTTTTTGGCTATCGTGATTTTTAGCGGGGATTTTTAAGCCCGCCAAAAAGATTACCGCCCTTTTCTGTGAAACGTCGTCTGGCCTGAGTATTTCGTTTTCTCTCGGTAATTTTTTTTTTGGGCTGTTGCTCTCCTCATTCATACGGTGTTGGCATATTTCTTCTTTTTTTTTAGTGTGTTTTTTTCGCGCCCGCCGGATTCTATTGCACACACTAATACGACTACAACTATAATGAAAATCTATACTCTGCGGTGTCATAAAAATTATATTCACCGAATAGAAAAGTAAAATTTTCGGTACTTTGTGGCGAATTGAGCGCCAAATTGTTTATCTGGGTCGAAGAGATTGTGATTGTGAGGTTGGAATGTTTTTGGAAGCTAGAAAAGGTCAAGTCCTAGTCGAGTCCGTGTGGAGTGTGCGGCAAGGATTGCTTCCAATCTGCATAGTGTTTGTCTATTTGTTGTGACATTGATAAATGCATTTATGAATGCCCTTTCCAGGGATTTGAAGGGGTATCAAAGATCTTTATGCAGCCGAGTCCTTCCTTCGATTGGCATCATTTGACTTTGTCGCATTTCAACTGCCGCTGGGTTCTATTTCTATGTACATAACACACGTATGTGCGGTTCTTAGGTCACTATGTAGGACCCCGACCCTGGGTCTACCTAACGCATCCTCCTAATCCTAAGTACATTTTCATACACAGCCACATATCTGTGTGTCTTTATGCACTCTCTCGGCGGAGTTCAAAAATTCCTTTTTCTGATCGAATTCTAAGAAATTTCACATTTCAAGGGCGGCGTGCCGGGTTTTCTATTTTTTTTTTTCGCTTCGCATTCCATTTTCTTCATATACTCCACCGTCTTCGTCACATTGTATGCGTGTAAGGAGATGCATGTTCCTTTCAGGTACCCTATGCTGTTCAAATTTTTGTAAGGCTTCTGTTTTTGTTGTTGGGGTTTTTGGTTTGCTTTGCGCGTTTTTCCTGTTTTCCTTTGTTTAGGCTGGGTCTCTTGAAATCTTCGCTGTAGATTTTTCACTGGAATTGCAGCCTGATGCGCATGTATGCGCAATAGAGTCGCCCTTGTGCATATCCACACAGAAAGTGTTATATCTAAAAAGGGACCTGTTTGCCTAAAAAAATACATGCTCTTCCATATATACCCACATCGAGATATTTGTTAAGTACTTGAATGGAATGTGGAGTCGACATATTGATGCAGGGAAAACAAATTCATTCATAAAAATTTATCTGTTTTTCGATAAGACCTCAACAGAGATTATTAATACAAATTAAAGTGTGAGAACGGACCTCTTCTTAACTTGGTTTGTTTGTATCCCTATTTCACAATCAGTCATCAAGATAAAGAAATGCGCGGCATACCACTGGGTAGCCACGTTGGACCAGTTTTGGTTTTATTTCCAAGAATGGGTCTTAATCGGTTCGTAACGACGGCGAAGAGATTAAAGATGTCAGGATCTATTTAGATGGTAATTCTAATATTTATTTTTTTGTGAAGGACATCATTTTCTAATGGAGGCGGTGTCCTTCAGAAACCCTGTTGAAGCGATATGAAATTCTAATCGATTTGAGCGTGACAATAGTTTGGAAAACAATCACTTGAGCGCACAACTCTTGGATGGTTTTCGAAGTCACTATCGCCCTCAACTGAACCATGGAATTCCTTAAATGATCATATTTCGTTGTCAGTTCTCTTGGTACTAATGACCCAGAACTAAGTGTTAATGATCCTTTTCAATTTATGGATTCACTTGGTTAAGCTAAACACTCTCCCGAACTTTGTCCTAAGCATGGTGAGCTCGAAAATTCGAATTCATTTTCACAGCAAGTCTGCTTTAAAAAGATTTAAAAAGGTTGATTAGGGTTGAGAAGAGGGATGAAAATCCGCATTTCGCAACAGAATTTCAACGGTACAACTGCAATCATTTAATTTCAAATATATGGGTGAATTTGGTTTCGAGATATGCAGTTAACGAACAATTTAATTTGCAAATCAAATAGACAGTTCTGGATTTGCGAAAATTAGGAAAGTAGGTATGTAGCCAAAATTATTATGAGTTAATAGCCCTTTTTTTTTAGCTTCGATCTTAGCAAAGCAAATTTAAGTAGGATTTTCAGCACACAATTACAACAACTACGCTCTACTTGACACTTCGAGACTCACAGTAGTTGTTGTAAACGCGTGCTGAAAATCCTACTTTACTTTGCTTTGCTGAGATCGAAGCCCAAAAAACACGCCTAATATTGAAATCAACCAGGCGCTTATAGTTTTTTTTTATTTTTGGTGCAGACAGCTGACACATAAACGTCAGTTCGCTTGTTGGATTTGATAAATTCAGAAGACTTGCCAGGGGGTTGGTTAAAATTCAAACACAACGTTGGACTTTCAGAGTTGCAGAGTTGTTTTTGACAACTTTCAAGTAAATGAGTCGTAAATATGGCTGAATTCCGAAACGTCAAAAAAATGCGCGTAGATAATGCACAATGCTTTGCTGATGCTGTGTTATGAATGCTTTCCATTTGTTATACATTTGTTACTGCTAATCAAAGCAAAATTTATTATTTATTTCATTTTATTTGGCGGTTCAAACTGAAATGTCAAATGTCATTTGCATCATAATCATTCACGATGCTCTGCTTGCTTTTGTTTGAAAATCCGCTTGCGTTTTTTAAGCAGTAATACAGAAGTACTACGTTTTGGAATTCAGTATATATTCAATTTGTTTATTAATTTTGAAGGTACATCCGTGTTGCCCAGTTCGGGAAGTGCATTTGGTGAGGACACAGCCGAAAAGTGGCAGCGCGATGGGGCCCGTCTTAAAAGCTATTCCCATTTTTTGACGTCTTGTTTTCTGTACGATAAACGAAGTTTTGGAATTGATGTATTTAACATCTACGCAAATCGTGGTGGAACTCTGAACAATGCAGGCTTTGAAAACATACCAAAAAGATTTAAAATAGACCATGAAACAGCCCAAACCTTATAATGTTGCTCACTTTCCGTTTTGCAATATAAAGCTCAACAAGTATAAGTACATGGAATCATCACACAGTTACCTGCTTGGTGCAGCAACTGTAGTTGAAAGGGATTACCCTACCCAGGCCTCGGTTATTTTTAGCAAGCCACAGGTAGAATCTATACGGATATTATAACCAATTTCTTCATTCAGGATTAACTCCGGACAAATCACATGACCACAGAAGTTATTCTCTCACCAAAAAGGATTCCAAACCAAATACAATGTTCGTTTTGAATACACCTGATAGATGTTAGGATCCTAATTTCTCAAGGTTTTTTTTTCTATTTAACTCTTGCCCCACATATCGAATCTCCGTCATCTCACAAAAGGATCGAAGGCAATATTTTAAATTTTTTCGTTTACCCTCTTCAATGCCTAATAAATTTCAATTTATGAACTCCCAGTCTAGAATGGAATTTCAAAATTGTCTGAGAAAAAAAAAAATCCTCCAGCCTAATGAAGCCACCAAAATTGTCGAGTCCTTCTAGAAGTAGACAATTTCGTATCTAACCAGAGACAAGGATCATATAACCGAGTAAATAGGAAAACAAACCGAAAGGAAAACATAAATAAATACGTTTCACATGTTGTCCTCTTTCAAGTGGTCATACGGTTATGGGAAGAAATTCTGTTTCTCTCGCAAGGACATTTTCACTGATCGTAAGGAATTTGTTTACAGGGCAATTTTCAAAAATGAAGTGTTCACAATTGAACCAGATATTGGCCGAGGTGATGATGTATTGATGATGCAACTCAAATTGAAACATGATACCAAGTAAACAATTTATTCGATTAGGCAGGGTTCAAGTTAAACCCGTTACCAGAGAGTCATATTTTTTTTTTTTTTTTATAGTGGGGCTTGCTCGAGTAATGCGGTTGATGGGGCTATTTCTTTATCTTGTTTCAGGGCGATGTGCGGCACTTATATTTTTTTTTGTAAATACAAGACGGCACTGCGATCGACTCTGTATGTGGTAACACGTTGGTGGTCTGTGGTTCATGTGTAAACATTGAAAGTGTGTGCATAGTGCAGGTCTTACATATCTTTAGATATAACACATGGAAGTTGAAAACTCTAATTTACTAAGTCTGACGTGATCGTGTCTGAGTTAGAATCGGCTAAGATCATATATTTAAAACCAACGAATGAACGACCATAGCACATCCCTGTTTTTCGAAGCTGTAACAGTTTTTTTTTTGTAAGTCAGAAAACATGTCCAATTATTTGAATTGTTCTATCGCTCTATTGGTGTTCCGGATTTTCTGTGACCAGAACAGCCCAGTGACATTATTTTGTTGTCAAGAAAAATGGTTTCTATCAAGGAAGCAGGCATGTAATAATTATTTACATTAAATTTGTGCCACGATTCGTGCCACGATTGATAGTTAAACTTAAATCTTTAATATTGAGGGTCAGACGTAGCCGTCTTTTCAGGTGTTAGAAAATGCCTACTTCTGAAATAATTTTCTCGTACAATACTTAGCTTAGTCATTAAATAGTACGGGAACAGATCTCTTGCAAAATTCGACAAAACCATGATTAGCATATGTCAAAAAATTTAAATTCACACGAGATGTTGATGTTTCTCAACCCACTTTAAATGCCGTCCACACAACGAACGAATTATGCTTAACGTTGATTCTGAATGACTGTCATTTCGATTTGATTTTCTTTTGGATTTCGGCTGTCATTTGTCAGATCAAGTCTTTACTTAGCATGATTGCTGTGCTTAACAAATGGTTTTTATTATTTATGTACATAGCAAAGTGTTGGCGACAATGTAACCAACGTTTGTCTGTCAGAAAATAATTGGGTTTGAATAAAACCCAATTTAAAATAAAATGTCAAATCTAAAAAATTGGGGCAATATATAAATTTTAACAAAGTGCGAGTTCATATTTGTAAATAATGTACAAATGCAACAAATAATGAATACGAAAATGAACGCAAACTACAGTTGCCTGAATGCGACCGCCATGCATTGATTAAAATGAGTTCATGAGTCTTAATCCGAATATTTTTTTTGCTCTTGTCCATTTCTAAATAGTACAAATTTATTAAATAATTAAATAATTTGCAAAAAATTTACTCCATTTTCTCTACTGACATTTTTCTGCAGAGCGGCAACCAAACAAAAACACATGCACTATTGACAGCATGCTGACTGTACATTTTCTTTTATGAACGCAAGTACTGCAAAACTTCTGCGATGATAATGCAGTTCGTTTACAATAATGAACGCGAAATATGCAGGAATGCAGCATTTTTACATTTATGAACTCGACCTAAGGTACGCGTGCACAGATAAACATCTTACGGAAAGTGAGAAAGATTGGTTTGACGGATAATCTCAGAAAAAAAAGAAACAGAACATCTGAACTCGATTTGGAGCTTAAAGTAATTAAAAGCCAGCGGTCGTAAACAGGACAAACACAACAGTACATGAGGAAAATTAATCTGTCATTTGTTTCATAATTCATAGAAATCGATTTTAAAAAAGCGCTGCAATCGGTACGACAAACAACCGTGTAGCCTATAACTCAAAAGAACGCCTACATTGAATAGCTAACTGCAGTGTTTCTTTGATGTGAAGCCAAGAGGGGGTATATTTCGAATGTCAAAATTCAGTTCAATGAATGCATGAAAATTCCACCGAGCTGAAATATATATAAATAAGTTTTACGTCTATAGTTCTCAAAGCTGCAAAGTGTTTGTTAAAGTTTATTACACTCTACAAAATATGCAAACTGTTTGAACTGTCACTAATTTGGAAGATTTTATCGTTTCGTAAGTAAAAAATTCCGCGTGAGGAAAATAACGACAACAAAAAATGGGGCCCAGATCGGATTTTTTATCATTTCATTCAATTTTTTTTTTTCGTACTGTTTCGTAGCAAAGCTTTAATAATTTAAACGTTTGAAATCGGTATGGCAGAGGTACTTACCAGCGTTGCCACTTCAAGAAAAGAGGAAAGCGGTAGATCATTAAAAAAAAAAATGCAGTAGATTGGATCTTTCCGCAGTATATTTTTTATTACACAAAAAACAAAGATCAATGTTTCATGTTTTTTTATCCAATAAGTTCACAGTAAGTTGGCTTCGTTCAGACGTTCTTTACAGCGGTTATTTTTATGCATGGTTTGTGTACGGCTGTCAATAGATTGGATTTAGTGGCATCCGATTTTTTTTTGCGAAAAGTTCAGTAGATCTACAGTTATTGGAGCAAAGTGGCACCGCTGTTACTTACTAATGAATACAGGGATGTATTTAAATTTTGACTGTGATTTAAAGTGCCGCTGCCTTTTGCACATTTCAATTTAAGAATTTGTCGAACTTTGACGAATTTCGAATTTCGTGAAATGGAATTGTAACGCGTAAGTAATACATAGAAATGTGTATCTTAAATCATGACGCGCCATTTTCAATTTCTATGAAGCACCTTCAATCATTTTAAGTCAAAAATAATGCCAAGGTTGTTATTCGCGCAGTTAAGTCGGGGGGATGGTCGACTGACAGAGGTGGCCATGATTTATGTAGTGGTTAAACTGATTGGGAGAATTTTTAGGAGTTTTCTATTGATATCGATATCAATGTGTTAGCTTCACTGATGCCGTTCATATTCGTTGCATGCACTTCCAACGGGTACAAACTGATGTTTCAAATGCATTTAAGTCGGTTCTCTGCCACATCACATTCGAGTTCCAGTTCATATACACAAGTCACAACCTCTGAATGTAATTGTCCTCAATACGATTCATTTGTTCGTTATCCTCTGTTAACCCCCCACAAATGACACTTTAATAATGCGCGCTCAATCGACCATTTGTCCTGTTTTTTTTTGCATTCCCTTCGAAAAGAAAAATATGTCCTGTAACACGACTAATTGCCCTCTGGTGCCATATGTGAGTGAGTGGGTTGTTGTTCGGTATTTTAGATAAGAATACAAAAAAACTCCTCTACCCATAAACACTCTTCGAAAGGTCCTGTTGCGTGACAGCAGGGAAATATTCTGCATATGCCCAACAAATGTCAACTTTTTGAATGTTTCAACACCTCCGGTTGTTTGAAATTCCGTTGCATGTTGGTCACATACCAGAACACAAACCACACAACGTGATAGACCTATATATTATTTTTTATGGCGTAGGAGTTGTAATGTCCCGAACTATAATTTTCACCGCAATTTTATTGATTCCTTACATTTTTTTCTTATACATTTTCGTTTTATTTTATTTGTTTTTAATTTATTTTGCTTTGTTTCTTTTTCAGTTTTTGTTTTTTAAATACATTTCTTAGAGTTTGATTTTACGTAGTTCATTAGTCGGTCTTCGAGAGAAAAAATACTTGCAGGACGACTAAACGGCTATAAAGCCGGTCAATTATGGACTATTTTCAGAGGTAAGTTTTTTTTTATTTTATTTTGTCCTTTACACTTTTATTTATTCCCGTGAGTGGGCATCAGTCGAATCCTTGCTGTTATTTTCGTTTTTTCCAAGATTCTAATCACATTTAATTGTCCTAACGTTCTGGGTGAGTTGTGTTCAACTTGCTCTGATGCAATTGAGAGATAATCCTTGTTTGCCTGCGATGATGTTTGCTGTGTTTGTGTGTGTGCTCCAAAAGAGGAGCGCGCGTCATCAACAGGAAGTCAAAAAGTCACAGATGGCAGCGTGTATGGTGTTATTTTTGCGGTCACCAATTGTCTTGGAATGGGAACGTCCTTTTTGTTGTTCTAATTCTCGATAGTCATGTCCTAGTTTAATTTCGTGACCATTCAGTTGCAGTTTTCCGCTGGGTTTGTCGAGTGGAACGAGTGTCATTAAGTTGCGAGTTTAATTAAATTGCCCACGTAATGAAGGGGGAAGGGGACATTGTGCCGATTTCAAGCATGGAAGGATGAGAATTAGGACTAGCAGGGTTTCTCTTTTCTCTGTTTTCATTATCCCTTGTAACATTATTGCGCCTAACTAATTAAGAAGTCAGTCACAATTTCCTAGTCTCGACTAGATTTGCGAAAGCCCCGAAGCTATTTTGAAAGCCTTAGTTTGAGGGGACCACAACAGTGTTTAAGACGAATATTTGTCTTATTGCATTGTCTTTTGTGACCCATAGTCAATTTTGAGTAAAGTTTTAAAATGATTATTAGTATAAGGTCCGTTTTCAGGAAGTTACATCTTTTTAGATAGTTAATGATCCGCTGTTTGCTTTTTTCACAACGGATTGATCGAAACAGTCTGAACTGTATCACAGTGATCTATTTATGTTTTAAAACTCTAGACGCTTCAGTAGTGTGTTTTGAAATTTTACCTCTATTTCATGAAAACCAAACTAGGTACATTAGAAGAACAAATTAAATGGAGGATCAAGACTACGAATTAGGTAATTAACAGTAAGAGGATCGTGCCTTGGTGTCTCTATGTAGGTACCCTGCTTCGGATTCAAAGCATTCTTGCACATGTATTCATTTCAAGTCGAATTGATATGTACCCCTAATTGCATTCCCTCACTCCTTTCCCATCGCAATTTGTTTCCCGAGAAACTGCATCCTCGCTTTCCTCACCCGATTTTCGCATTCTTTACTTCTGCATTCATCAAAGATAAATGCATTTCAATGTGTTTCTATTAGCATACGCATCGCATTCGAAAAAAATAAGGGAAAATCTTCTCCGTCTAATATTACACATTTGCAAATTAGGTTATTTGATACTTCCTCCGTATTCTTCCCACCCTTGTCTAAACATTTTTTTTTTTTTTTGTTAACATTTCAGTAAATCACATATCAATAATGACAACAGTAGCAATGATTCAACCAACAACAACAACAGCAATAGGAAGAGAAGCTCGGATTATAAGGAACCATCAACATCCGGTAAAAGACCGAAAACAAAAATCAATGTAGGTCTCAATGCGAATAGTGATGATGATGTGGCAATACAGTGGTTCTCGTCGTCATCCTGTTCGTCGGTATCTAGTCATCAGTCGGCGAAAAGGAAGCGACGTTCGTCCACATGCTTTGATGAGAAGGTAAGTTCAATTTGTAGTACACTTGTAACAAATTTTAGTCTCAAATTGAAATAGCGAAATTTGTATGGAAAATGATATCAACTGTGAACTACTAAAATTTAGACCCGAACCTAGAAAATGTTTATTGGTAATTTGGCATTTTTTCCAAATTTGAAAAGGGAACACTTTGCGATACAAAAATGAAAGTTACGGTTGTACCTCAGTTTTAGTATCGTCCTCGTATTCTAGTATCTATTGTGAGTTGCTCTTTCTCGTTCACAAAGTTTGAAATGCCAAATGATACAGCTTTTGGTTGAAAAATGAGTACAAATGTGGATTTCCGGCACTTTTCGTTAAGAGCTCATTAGCTCCGTCCTCAACAATCTAGGCGCCCCGGGCAGTCATACAATTGGCGCCACTATATTATATTTTATTATAATTAAAAAAAAATATATTTTCAAATGCTTACCATATTTGTTATTGAATTAATAGAAAGGTTCCTATATTGTGTTTTTGTTAGTCTTTATATCGATAGAGATAGGTTTTTAAAAATCAGTTAAGTTAAGCTGGCGGGCGCAGTGCCCTGTAAACCTCAGCGCCCTGGGCGGTCGACCACCTGTAAAACCAGCACTGATCCGGAGGGCTTCACTTTGCTTTCCCACAACTGTTTTTCTATAACTTTTAAATGGATCGCTAAAAAATATCCAACAGGACGTAGTAACAACTCAAATTTCCGGAACTGACTTGAGTCTCAGCTTAGAAATGGGGATATACAAGTATTAAGTCCGCGAAAACGAGTGAGTGAGTTCGATTTTCGCCGTACGACATTTATTTCAAAATTTTTTAGTGATGTATGCCACATAAAATGTTAGACACCACATCAACTTAATCAGGAAACTGTTCAAGACGCCCTTTTTTTCCGCAGAAGGTTTGAAAATCTTTCGATGGCGCCCACGAAGCGATCTTCACGATCGCCAAATTAGCGATCGATTATGTAGATAATGACCCAATAGGTCGTAAATTCAACTTTGTCGATGATTTCAACTTTTAAGAGCAAAAACTATACACGGCAACAGATCTCTAGTTGATCACTGATCGCCGAACTACTTAGCCAAGTGTTTAACCCTGTTTAACCTACCGATCGTCAGCAGATCGATAACACGCTCCAAATGAAGCCTAAAAATGATCAATGACCTCTAAGGTATCCGCTTTGTTCAATGCTGCTACGCGACCGCCTTAAGCGTTACAAATTTATGTATACACATGTCCTGATCCACATTCAACGGTTTCCTATTTCCGTCTTGTTTAAAAAAATATTTATGAAACGGTACCAACTGAACATGATTTCCATATCCATCCTTGCGAACAGCTACTCGGGCCAAATGTTGTTTCGATGAATATTTAATGAGATAGGAACAGGATATCAACGAACCAAATGGGATGCACATCGCAACTATTCTTCTGAATCTGTAATTTATCATTCAAAGGATACACTTCTCCTGTATTCCTATTCTAATTAGTGTCCCACCAACAAAAGAAACTTTAACGACAATTCTTTTGTGCTATCATGATGGAGTATCAATGTATTTGGGTAGAAAAAGTTCAACAAATTCACTAAGCAATCCCCTTTGTGGAAAACCCTGCTGCTGTCCCGTTAAGGAGAAAACGGCCAAACCGTAGACCAACCCTTAAGGTGTTCAGGCATGCGCAACAGCCATCGCGATGCACATTCCTTCACCATCGGTTTCTTTAATTTTTCACCTTTAAGGACATAGACTACAAGTACCACGTAACGTACCTATGCCTATAGAGGAAGAAGACGAAGAAGCAGAAGCACACACGAACCCCCTTCAATTCGGAAAAGACATCTGCGTTGCCACCACCACGATGAAAAAGAAAAAAGGTTCCGACTTGCTGTTGGGGTTGCCTTATTTGTCGTTTGGATATGAACGTTTTTTTTTTTCCTCTTTTGGACACATGCCTCTTTCGCACTGCCCTTCGCCTGGGCTTACTGCAACGACATCTATTTTTTTCTTTAACAATAATCAATGGTTGTTGGTTGAATAAATTCAAACACGTCTTGGGTGGATTTTTATTTTTCTTTTCCCGAAGAAATTAGGGGAAGAATTTACTTAGGGGTGCGTGCCACCACTGAGCGTCGCGTCGTCGGCAGATGATACTTTTTCTTATGCAATTGTGCGAGGGGCGATTTTCAATGTGTACATGTATGCAATTGTATAGTTTTCCAGGTGATGTTATTTAATTTTGAATTATTTCACGATTACGACTACCTGATCCTTTTCTACGATGATGTCTTACCAATCACGACGATCATCGCGCGTACCTTTTCTGTGATCGACGGTGCGATCTATTTTTGCGAATATATCTTGCGATCCTTTCGTGTTATTGCAATTTAATCAGGCGTCGGAATTTATTGCACAAAACATATAAAAAAGGCGAAGGGGATCGATGAATGTAGTTCACGGACAAAAGGGTTAATCATATTGCGTTGCGTTGGTATTTTTCTTTGCTGTAGGATTTATGTGTAAGATTTATGGGAACACGGATTTACGAGTATGGTATTTTTGTGTGGGAACTTTTTTAAGGATCATCTTTAACTGACTTTTCAGGGTTTTTTTGAAAAGTTTTTCTTTGTCATGGGAGGCAGTTAAAATTTGGCCGCAATTGCAGCTTTGTGTTGGCAATTATCAGGCAGTAAAAATTAACAAATTGAGTTGTAAAATGTTGGCTGTTAACGAGGATGTTTCTGTGGAATTGAAAGGATAAATTAACTACTGGTAAAGCCTGTTTGTTGGAGGTAATGCGTAATAAAGTGATTGAAATTGGGGTTTAAACGGTTTTTAAGTCACTGGCATTGTATTGCGTTATTTTTATGATGCGATCGGTGGGTTTATTCTGTAAACTCATAAAACGAAATCAATGATCAACGGAGGCATTGTGAAGACGCGTGGCTTTATTCTTTAAAAATGCCTATGACTTGTGGCTATCACATCCATTTAATAGGCGTTTTTCTTTTTTAGTTCAGAGCTGAGCTCTGAACGGAGCATGCTCAGATTGTTCTGTACCTCACATGAAACACACTTGAGCACATAGCTGTCATTTGGTGTAAATATATGGATACATTGAATATTCATTGATTGTTATTTATTAAATTGGTTAATATTCAGTTCCAGAACAACAAGGTTCGTCCGCCATTTCAACTTTTTTGCTTATCCTGTTTTTTTTTTTTTTTCTGTCAAATGTGACTGGAAGTGTGTAATCAGCTTTTCACTCATGATGCTCAGTCAATTTATTCTGAGCTCGTAGAAAGGTAGAATCTCTACCTTACATTTTTTCGATCTTGTGACAAGTTTTGGAAAAAAATCTATTGATCAATAGAGAATGGGTAAAGTGAATGTGCAATGCTTGGTTTTGAAAGCAAAGAAAGGATCATCGATCTAACAAAAATGCTTGCGAATTGATCAAAACAAATCTCCGAAATGATTTTTATTGACAAACTTAACCTAACATTTATTTCAGGTATTTTACGTCGATCAGCCGTTGGATTCGTGAGATATTTTGATAGTAAAACGACAAATGAAATATGCTGGTTGATAAATTGATCTTCTTGTTGTCAATTATCAAAAGATCTTCAAGCTAAAATTACCACTAAAATGGGTTTTCTCATCAATCAGTGATCTGTGCGAATTTTCATGTTTTTATTGATCAGTCAGTGATATTTTTGAATGTTGAAATCAATAAACGTTTGTTTGACGAGATGAACTGTCCGTTTAACAACTAAGTATAGTTTTAAGATTAATCCCGATCGCTGACGTAATTTTGAATTGATTTCGTCAAAAAGTGATGATCGTTTTGATTAATTTAGTGTAGCTCTTCGGATAAAGGCTCATAAAAATGATCAATCAGTGATTTTCGATTTTGATCAACGGATATTTAAAAAGGCAACATATTTACACGTGCCCTTGTAATCGTATAAATTGGAAGATGTCTAAACTTATAAATCCATCAGGTTATGAGTTTAAATTCTATCGCCACAACTAAATTGAAGAGATATTTGTTTAAGAAAAATAACTTTAATTTTTGTATTGCAACTGTTACAGTCGACCTCTTCTAACCTGCGTGGCTGGCAACACAGTTTTTGTTAAAATTTCCTGTCAATTGTTTCATTTTCTAAGGACGAAAATGATTTTCAAGCTCCGAGTCCCTCTTAATTCACCAAGAAATTGCAATTACCTGGACATAAATCCATACAGACTCCGAAAACTGCCATCTGCCACCCGTAAAGTCACAGAGGGAGTTCCCTTTTCATGGCATTTGCACTGATTTAGAAACGCAACAAATAAAAGAATCGTATGCGCATTTAAGATTTTTTGATCGCGACGACATCCTTCAATACAAGAAAGGATCTCAAGCAACAATAACCGTGCACATTACGCAATGGCTATCGACAGTCCAGTCGTACACACAACATCCTTGATTACCTACAATTATTATTATTGCTGCTGATATAAAAATTGGGCAACAACAGTTTCCAGGCCCAACAATACTCCTCAGTGGTAATAAAACTAAAAATGGGACTATTATTATATGGGACTATTGCAAACTTCTTCAAACGCACAAACGAATTACAGACCCTTGGGTCGATCTTTTCAGTAGGTAATTTTGTGATTTATTGCAGATTTACCGTTTTAACTACCTGAAGCGAAAGAGGTTTCTCTTGTTCTCCGTCTCACTCTTACGCTCACTGGAACTTAAATCTAGGTAAACGAAAAATAAGGATAACCCTCGTCTGGAGGGGTAGTAAGCTGAGCGAAGAAAAGGAAAACAAAAATCCAAGAAAAGAATCCCTGCTGATCCAGATTTTCACAGATCTTGTGCTAGTGTCAGACAAGTCAGACGTCATTTCAGTTTCAACTGGGGAATATATTTTTTTTGTTCGAAAAGGATACCGATGAATCCTTGGCGGTTATTAGTGTGAACTCAAGTTTCTACTGTGTGTGTTTGTTAATCGGCAAGAAAGAAATAACTCGGTTTCAAGTGAAATAAACTAAATTTAGACCGAAAACGGATATCGACGTGTTACGGTTATTTTTTGAAAAACTGGTTTCCCACAGTGTGTGTTTGTGGCTGACATGAAATACATTCTTAAAAGGAAATTCACCGAAATGGTACGGAACTACATTGAGTATATTGTGATCATTTTGGGAATAAGTGAAATGACTTGTTTTCGCGAGGGTGTTTAAGTCTTAAATCAGCTTTCAATTTTGTTTTCGTTCAATACGTAAGGGTACCCCGGGATTTGAAAACCACTGGTGAAAAACGTGCTTAAACTAGTTTGTCCGTTAAATTTGTGTAACTTACCGGTACTCACCTCGCTCTTACTTGATATATGCAGTCCCTACCTTTCGAAAACGAAAACGTGATCACGCTAAACGTGTTTCTCCTTGGATTAACATAAACCATGGGACCTAGAGTATAACCTTGTGGAACCCCCCTTAGCTTCGGTCCAAAATAAGTCGTTCAAATCGAGTTTAGTTGAAGGGGACGTTTAAAAAGCGCTGGTGGGAAATTTGCAAAAACACTGCGCTTAGACTGAAGGTTACATGGAATATTTTTTAACCTGACATAAATTCCATAATTTATACAGAGATTACCTTTGAGGATAACGATATTTCACTCAACGTGTTTTCACTGGAAGTACCTAACCAGCGAACCTAAAATATAACCTTTCGGCATCGTAATTTACCAAGAACCCAATTCTTCGTTTCAAGGAGGCACTCTGCCTGTACTAAGTATCTTCTTTGGTTACTCATAGTTTTGTACGCGGAGTGGTTTTAACATTCTACCTGAATTTCCCTGTATTTCCGAGTTTTACAATCGTTTTCCTTCTTCAGAACCGAGAAGAAACATCAAAAACAAACCACAGGTAAAGAAAACCGTTGCAATTTGGACGGAAAAATTGTGAAAGTATTATAAACGATCGCTTAAATCAATTTCCATTCCCCTGTATTGATTACGACGCCCTCTGTGATGCAGAAATGACCGCTATTCTGTCTTTCATTAGCTTGTATCTAAACCAGCCAATAAACAATATACCTTGATGCGCAATTAAAATGTTCGCGCAACGTTGTGCACGCCAGAAACTGGTCCACAAATATAAGTAGCCAAGGCACCAACCGCGCCTAGTGTTCCATATTCACTTTTGATCAGAAGTCTATTTGAAAAATACTTTCGAGCTGGCTAGATCCAAACTGTTCAACTATGAATTTAAAAAAAAACGTCACCCCCTATTTTTAAACAACAACAATCTCCGAACTTCCCCCCACAAAAGCCAGAGTTCCGAACCTCTTTAGTTTAAAATTCTTCAACCGAAAATTTTTCCTAATTTTTCTTCACCGAATTTATGTATAAAAAAAAACATTTCCGCGCAGATTTACAATTTCGTTTTCCTCTCTTTTTAGGACCCCGAACTGGGTCTTGAGGGCCCGTCCGCAAAACGCCAATTTATATCCTCCTGCTATCCACAAAACAGTGACCCTTCAAGTTCCATCGCATCGTCAGTGTACCCGTCACCGGTCGATGAGCTCGTCAATGAAATCGATACCCACAGTTCTGACTGTGCACCGCCAAGCTACAATCTACCCATCCCAGACAGTCCAAACAGCATCGATGATGTTATTGTTCCAGAATCCGCATCGTTCACATCATTCGAATCGGTTTCCGAATCATCGTCAATTCATTCGGACAGTGAATGCAATCAAACGCTTACGGAGAAGTCGCAGCCCAAAATCAAATCCTTCGACGATTACGTGACGATGTACGACTGCATGACACCCGTGGAACCACCCGAGCCGCGAATGTGTCCACTGCCCGCTCTATCATGGGCCAATGCAATCGATGTGTGGAATCTCATGTGCAAAAAAGACGAGCAAGCGTCATTTCTCCGTGATTCAACAATGCTAGACAATCATCCGGGCTTGCAACCGCGCATGCGGGCGATCCTTCTCGATTGGCTGATCGAAGTGTGCGAAGTGTATAAATTACACCGTGAAACGTATTACCTAGCTGTCGACTATTTGGATCGGTATTTGAGCACACAGAAGAGAGTACAAAAGACTCATCTCCAGCTGATCGGGATAACATGCCTGTTTATCGCGGCAAAAGTCGAAGAAATCTATCCGCCAAAAATTGCTGAATTCGCCTACGTGACCGATGGCGCTTGCCAAGAAGAGGACATTCTTCAGCATGAGATTATATTGCTGCAGGCTTTAGACTGGAGCATTAGTCCTGTGACTGCGATGGGATGGCTGGGTGTCTATATGCAATTGAATACAAGCAATCGCACGCCAGCGTCACTAGCGACTAGGGAAGCCGACGCCAACAAGAAGGAAGATGTTGATGATGCGTTTATCTACCCGCAATTCTCTGGACTGCAATTCGTTCAGACGGCACAGCTTTTGGATTTGTGTTCGCTGGATGTGTGCATTGGAAATTATCCGTATTCGGTAATAGCAGCTGCTGCAATTAGTCACACATTCAACAGGTAGGTTCAAAGCTTAGGATGGCTGTCGAGTTGAAAGTCTTACATACGATTTTGTTTGTTGCTTATTGTAGGGAAACAGCTCTGAGAGTATCGGGTCTGGATTGGGGAACGATACAGCCCTGCGCCCGTTGGATGGAGTCATTTTTCCAGGTTATCAGCGAAGAGTCGGAGCATTTGTATTTACTGGAGCAACGGGAACAGGTGTCGTCGAAATGCGGAATGTCCCATTGGTGTCCGAACATTGTCACAGACGACTCGCACATCATTCAAACGCACACCACCTCAATGGCGATGTTTGTAAGTATTTTCGAAATTAAATTTAAGTGTCTTTTCCGTAGCGCATACAGGGAAAATTATAAATAATTCGTTGCGCACAACTCGTTAGCATCCAAGCAATAAACGCACATATCAATTTATAGATGAACACTATGAATGCAAATAATTTTGCCAATGCTAACGCCATGTCGCTACAGCAAAGTCCAGCCAAAGTGTGCACTAGACCATGTCCTGGATTAATTCTTCTCAATATTTGCACGTTTCTAACCAAATTCTTTACCCATTTCTCCCATCTAGGATCGTGCCTACCTGATAAGCGAACAACAATCAGTGATTGAAAAAACAATTAAAACTGAAGCCTCACCTGCCACGGGCCTTAAGTGCCCCGACGGTCTCCTAACGCCACCAGCGTCAAGTCGAAAACCACTCGACGACGAAGATGACCGGCATCGGGTCCAGATTACATCGTTAAAATCGGCGCAAAAAGAGAATATAGAAAATGTGCCCAACATAAACCTACAAAAGACTTAATACTTCATAAACATACAACAAAAACACAACTGTTAAGTATATAAATATTTATTCTTAGTCACTAAATTACTTTTAGCTAAATAATATTGTTTTTACAAAATCTAAAAAAACACAAAAAAAAAATAAATTCATCAATAATCTGTAAATTTAATTAATCTAATTTTAACAGAAAAACACAACTATTTTCCAAGAAATAATATTTATGTTGTTTTTTTTTTTACATACACATAGATGTACTATACATACTACTGAAAGAAATTCCACTTTGTTTTTTTCTAAAACACTAATACTTAGTTTTCATTTTCGTTATTAAGTTTTTCGCAATATATATTGACTTAGTATTTAAATTATTTATATATTATATAAAAAAAAACAACAAGAAACATTATGAACAAACGTGTTATAAAGAAAATCTATCAATAGTCTGTATAATGTGAAGTGATATTGCTAATTGTGGAGGAAAGTCGTGCTGGGTAATAAAGTGAATTTAGAGTCAATCGTAGTCTGGGTTTTTGTATTCTCCAGATCGCAAAATGTATGAAAGTTGTCTGTCGCATGTAATCTATTGTTTACAACGAGTATTTAGATTTTTGAAAGGATTTGTCACCTTTAATTTAATTAGCAATATCGCTTCATGGACATTATGGTCTAAACAACTTAAACATGTATGAAACAACTTTAAAGAACTGTACAGACAAGCCTAGCAAACATTAGAAAAATTGACTCAATACATTTAAACACATATTCCTAAGCTTATTTTATTATTTTTATGGGTTCGAAAGGACATTCAATGGTCCAAGGTGCAAACTGCAAACAATGCTGTTCTTTTCTTTTAACGAAGCTTCCCAAGTTTTCAAAAGTGGTTACTAATGCATAAATGAATTTTAGGTTTACAGCCGCACGCTTTCTGTAAATCGTAGTCTGGTGTACATCAAGCAAGTGTTTCCACAGTTATTAATACGCATCATTTTCATAAACGTGAAAGTGGACTTCATCGTGCATAGGTGATTGGGGACTTTGCTATACCTGCTGCTTCTAAAAACAACTGAATCTGCTGACATTTTTTAAACATTGATCGGTATTTCGTCGCATGCGAATATGTGCCTTCTCATTCTTTATTAATCTGCTTTGCATGGTTTTCTACGCTTTGTTTCACTAACAGTTTTAATCTTGAACTCGTGGTTAATTAATATGATCAACTGTCTAAGAATTACAACATTACGAACAAAATGAAGTATTTGGCTAACTTTTTCTTAATAAAACCCACCTCTGTGTAATAATTAAATGGATGACATGTCCTTTATCGAAATAAACTGTATTCTAAATGAGCTATTTGCATAGAAAATGGGCAAATGTCTCGACATATTGACACTCATTGAATCGGTTTTCGTTGGTTTTCACTTTCGGGGCAGATCATGTGTGACTTAACTTAACTAAGTTGGTCCTTGGGCTGTCTATGCACGGATTACACTATTAGAGTTTAATGATTGTACTTCTTAAAGAAGTGAACCATTTTGAGAAAATTGAGTGATGATTTCCAACTTGCATAACCCTTTTAGTTTGACAAGCAAACGGCAAATAAGTCGTCATATTTTATTGAATACTATTAGAACAACGAGTTCTTCACAATGAAATCCATCGATCTCGCCAACATTCACATGCATATTCCATTTTAAATAACGACTCTGGAAACTTTTTGTCATCATGGCACTCATTGCTCAGCCTGTCAATTAGAAAGCGCATCAAACTTGTGAAATTCAGTCTCTAAAAAAGTTTTTTTAAATCGGTCGAACTTTACAAATTCATAGGTATATTCTAGATCCTCTATCCCACTAACCGAAACTAAACTCTACAGTGAATAGGGACAACTAACGTATTAATATCAAGTACATGTGAATGTTGTAAAGAAGGAACCAAACAAACAAAACTACTTGAACTAGGACATGGATTGAGTCTAAGCATTTTTGACTTGTTTTGATTATAGGAAGTTGAGCGTTTTCATTAAGGCATCTGAACTGCAAGGGCCTGTGACACGAAACTGTAGGTAAGATCACCATCGGTCTTGGAAATGCTTTGCATTTGTGCTACAAGTGCTTGGAGTGTGGTGTTCTAGGATCCATGCTTTCTTACCCATGGACATTTCCATCCACATTGAAATTGTGCATAATCATTTAAGGAAGAAGTTAGAGTCATACTGTATAATGTCCGAAAACGAGATACTAGAGTATAAACGATGGACGACTGTGTGAAAGATGAGTTGGCCTAGATTTCTTTCCTTTTTTTCGCAGATGAGTTGTATGAGTATAAAGTTGGTCATGACGGTTTGTTAGTTAGTAATATTTTTTCCTAATAATTAGTGGATGCGCACTAACATACTAAAAGCACCACCAGCAGCAAAAACTGGTTTCTTCTTTGAAGCCATTAGCCTCAGTGGCTTTTCAAGTTTTCTAAATTCGATATCGATATTTTTTCACATTTCCCACTAACAACTCTAACTCCGATCTGAACTATCTAAGCGTACTAATCTTCAACTAATGCGCAGGTATGCATGGCATCTGTTTATTTATTAGTGGCATGATTTTCAGCTCTATTACATAAAACTATATCACTTGCATTTGTAATTAACAACCACTGTAGTACTGCATGGCATGCTCTTAAAAATTCCGTAAAACTCATAAACAAAAAAATTGAGCACATTAGTAAAAATTTCAGGACATAGTCACAAATCGACAAATTTGTCCTATCATTTCTATATAAGTTGTATATTTTTTTATGCTACAGCAAAAAAAATAAAACTGCCATTATTTTCGTCGAGTAATACTTTTAGTTATATTACACAATTTATTCAGAATTGTAAAATATTTAATAATATGTAGCAATCATTTGTAAAAAATAAAAACGCTAACTAAAAATTCTTTGAATTTGTAACGTTTGCAAAACGAACACAAACAAAATGTATTATATAAATATGTAAGCCCAGTTTGACAGTAAATACAGACAATATTATTGATAATATCGCAACCGATCACCCGATTTGTAATATTTCTGTTTAAAATCTTGGAAAAGTTCTTTAAAATAAAATTTCCACAATTACGCTTAGCACTAATATAGATATATATAAAAATGCATATATTTATTTATAAGGACACAAATTTATAGATCCCCTTTAATTTGAATGGGAAAATAATAATTTTAATCTAAGACCATCCTAGTTGTAGCTAGATTGGTAAGTTTTTCGTTCCAACGATTAAACAAAACAATAAATTGTTTAAAAAAAAAAGGTCTGTTCTAAGGCTGCTACCAACAAACGCATTTATAATCAAATTTAGAGTTTGTCGGTTAAACCAACACACGCATCGGTGGGTGTTGATGAAAATACATATTTAAAAGAGATACTGTGTTTAAAATAACAGGCAAGGGATGTTTATATATATTTTTTAATATTTGGGTTTTACAATATTTTAAGTTTTCCTTTCATTTCTCTTTTGTTTAAACTAATGAAAATAATATGTACTATAGAAAATCTAAATATAAATAAATTGAATAATATTCTTTATGTTTTAAATGTATGGTAGACCTTAACCCACATTAATAGTAAATTAGATAATTACCTTTTTGTAATAAAAATTATAGTATATTAAAAATCGGACATTTGTCGTTTTTTCTAATATCAGTTTAAATCTGGGGGAAGCTCAAACGTATGTAGTGAAGAAAATAAATTGATTGCAACAAAAACCAAGGGTTGTATGCAAAACTATGAGCTCGATCTCAAAGTCAGAGCTGACGTTCTTCAACTGCTACATGTGAGATCGATTGTGCAAAGCAAAACTACGACTCAGTTTGAAAATGAGGTCGATCTCAAAGCTCTTGCGTGGATGACGAAATAGGTGACATGCGGGCACTTAACTGTAAGATATGGGCAGAAGTAATTGTTGCTATTCTTAGCTTGATGACTGCGGGTGGGTGGTAATAAGAAACTGTCGCCCAGAAGATTATACGAAGCACAACAAATGTGCAGTGCAAAGTTATGATAAGGATAGGAAATGCTTCATTATTTAGTACAGATTCTTGTGCGGCGTAGCTGGTATATTGTTGTTCATGTGGACTTTTGTAATTATCATATTGCAAGAATACGTGCTCCCGAAAGCACGTACCATTAGTCACCCCATGTCGATTCTCTATCAGCAACAGCAACCTTCAACTTTAAGAATATATAAACAACAGACTGCTATTCCCTAATCAAGCACCAACTTATTTTTTAAGATGTGGTTTGACACAATCCGCGATACTAATAATCATTTTTAGTGTCCAGGCTGAATACTCACAATGGCGAAATTTTCCATACAAAATTGCATATTGAGAACTACAAAATATTTAGTGTGAAGGTTAAAAATGATTATTAGTAAGGCTGAATGATTGTGCCTGTAGAGACACAAGCGAGAAGTGATTTGTTTGGTTTTGGTTTAAATCAATCCATTTTAGCGGCTCAATTTAGGCCCGAGCAACCACCTAAGCACACGATTCTGAACCTAAAAGGAATTTCCACTAATCACGTTCACAGTTTTACCTTTTACTGTACCTGGGAAAAGCAAATTTTCGTAGCTCATGCTCGAACCAGAATTGAAGACAGATAGCACCTTCCGACTTCCAGCTATCCAACAGGGCAGCAGGCCTTCCAATCGGAGAGCTCCTGAGCTCAATTACCATAAACACCGCGCTGCTCAGTTCTCACTTCTCAGCTCAACTCAACTTAGTTCAGTCATCCTCATCGCGCACCGCATTGTGCAAAACGCCAAGAGAGCCAACATTAATTCCCTCATTTCAAGGCCTTCTCTACAACTGCCGAGGCTGACCCATCGCCACACACCGCGCCAAAATAGGAGGTTTCCACCCCACAAACTTGTATGGACTTTGAAACGCCAACAAAAGCTTCTTTACACATAGCAAAGTTTTGCTTGCATCGAACGCCTCAGTTCGGTGTGTAACCCTCTCGCGATTAGACGTTTTTTCCGAGTGTTTACCGTTAGCAGTGAAAAATTCTTATACTGCTTTATAGAAACGCGTTTTGCAGAGTTGCTCAATAATTACAGTTCATAGATTTTGTCGAAAGTTCCAACAGAAAAAAAATAAAACACCAACTGAAGGATAATGCGATCAGTTTCGTGGTGTGAATTAAATTCAGAAATAGTAATGATGAAGAAAAGAATTTAGTGAAATAGCGAGAAATAAAAAAAAAGAAAGTTGAAAAAAAAAAAAAATCTCTATACACTACACCACCAGTACCACCCTTAATTTGCTCTCTTCGATTTGGCTGAAGGACGATGAAAAAGGGTGTCCCTGTCCGTGTCTGTTTCTCTCGCTCGCGCGTTTTGTGCAGAAAATAATAAAAGTCTCCAAGAATTTTTGGGGTAAGTGCAATAATTCCGCATGTGTGCGTTTTGTGTCTGTGTGAGTGGAATTGTGAGAGAGAAAGCTTTGCAACCTTCTGGCGAGAGAGCGCGCGTGAGTGAGAAAATTTTCATTTTCGGATTACGTGGTGCATACTTTTTGCTGCTGGCAAATTGTTTTTTTTTCTTGTTCTGTCCTCGTCCAGATGAGAATTAAAAAGGAGTAAGAAAATAAAGGACTTGTAAAAAATCGCCGCCTTGAGTTAGTAGGTTCGGACACTTTTTTTTTTTTTTTTTTTCAAGAAAGGAAACAGAGACTTGATGTGCAGGAGAGCAGCGAGATTTGGTATTGTCTTTTGGCGAATTGCCAAGTTTTGAAAGGATTTTCAACCCCTTAAACATAAGTAAAGATGGGAAAAAAGTGAATACACTCATACAAGGACATTAGCCGGCCGTCTTATCCTTCTGCTCCCCTCGGGCGCCCATCTGAATCCTGCCGCAAAATGCATGTAACATACTTTAGAGTACAACGAATGCCAATTGAATCGGCCTTTTTTTTTTTTGTTTTAATGAGCGTCCTGAGCATGTGTGTGTGCGATCGGATGTGTTTGAGTGTGTGTATGGGGGAAAGGTTAAGAACATTTTGATTCATTAGGAATGATGATGAAACTTGTTCGTCCTTTGAAGGATGTTAATCCTCTTGCTGGAAGACGACTACGACTATGAGCAAGAAGAAGAAGAAGGGTGTTTCAACTTGTAATGTTTTTCCTACTCATTTCGGAGAGTGAAGAAAAATACGAATTAAGGAGGATGTTGGAATTTTCTTCCGTTTTTTTTGTTTAATCCCCCCGAGGAGCACTACAGCTATTGCAGTTTCAATTGGGGGGGATTTTAGCTAAGATTCGAGTGTGTTTAAATCTGTCAAAAGTCGTGTTCATGTGGGGATTGCTGAGATTTTATACAATACTGAATGGGTTTTCTTAGAAGACAAATGAACAGATGGAATCGTCTTTACTTAAGGAGATATAAGTTTAATTATTGAAGGATGTCATCGAGTCGAGGGGTTTAGAGAAAATGCGTGTTGGAGTGTTTTTACCATGGAATGAATGTTAACTGTTTAACTGAAGTTGGTCCTTCGAACTGGATATTTATACAAAACTAGGGCAGAAAATGCTGCATCAGAACGGGCTATATCGAAATTCTGTTTAGCAAATTTTGGATATCAATTTAGTGTAAAATTTAGAGTGATTAAGCCTGGAATAAGAGCATCGTAGCTTTTTCAAAAGAATTGTACCTTTGAGGAATGAAAAGTATTTCTCTTGAACGCGTAAATTGCAAAACACAAATTAGTGGATTTGAGGCGAAGTGGTATTATAAAACGGAATATTGGTCCTTCGAGTCGAAGTGAAATAAAAAATCAGTTAATGCGACCTCCTTTCTAACATAAATGCCTATTGTTAGTGGTAATTTTGGATATGTATAATAGAACCGACTGATTCCAGGAAGATTTAGAAAGACTTCTGAGACACTTTTGTCGTGGAGTTGTAGAAAAGTCTTTAGGCGCAAATTCGTGGAATGTATCTAGAATCTGGTTTGGTTGTATCTTGCGTTCAAAATTAGTTAAGCTCTCTCGATAACTTCACTTGTTGTAAGCCAAAGGTTAGGTTAGGCTAGGTTAGAGCATTGTGGTTAGCACTCTCTCTTCATTTATCCCACGAAGCGTGGTCATTTTTCCCTTTTCACCGTACTCAAATGCCCTTTTAAAATCCCACGATACTTTTTTTCGTCAAAATCCAGTTTTTTAAAGTAAAATTTGTATTACACGGAAAGAAAATCACGTTAAATTAAACTTTAGTATAAAAACTGCTATGAATTTTTTTGGTACTAGAAAATTTTGATAAAAGACGACTTACATGAGCTGTAAGAAAGAGAAAGAGAAAGAGAAAGAGTGTCGAAAATCGTGGTGAAATACAGGTGTTTTGATAGAATTTCACCAAAAATGTATAGTTTGAATCATTTTTTGCTAGATTTCTGAAAATCCCACGATTAGGTGCTTTTTCCCTTTATCCCACGGAAGGCTTTTCGGTTATCGAAACTCCCACAAAAAGGGATAAATCCCACGATATAACAACACTGGGTTAGAGGGCCAGTTTGCTTTATATGGAATTTCAACCAGAAGGTATTGAGGCCCATTGTGATATACCCAAATCGATTGCGCTTTGAACGCGGTATCTTTATAAAAAGCAATGGTAGTAATTTGCTTTTGCTATTAAAAAACCCGAAGGTTCTTTTCCGGTCTCAAAATTCTTCCATTGGTCAGCAGCTAACACTCCAACCACTGCCTCATGGCCACAGCTATAGTAGTAGATAATTGAAAAACCCTAAATTTGACGAAATATGTGTAACAACTCATTTCAAAAACGAACCGCTTGACCAAAAAATGTTGATGCAGTACATATTTAAAAAAAAATATATTTGCATCTAACAGTGCTAGTAAAAGACTAGTTCAATGAATTAAATATCAATACTGGGTGTCATCATTGACACCTCGACGAAACAAAACTGGTTGTCAACACCTAGCTAAATAATTGGGGACGTTCAAGTATCTAGTTTGGTAAGTCTGACTGACAGCTGTCTGTCTCAGTTTTAATTGGCTCAGATCGGTCATATGAACAACTGTTTCAGTTAATGTTTGTGGAGGGGTACTTTGTGCCCTACAAAATGTTTAGTGGGAAGGTTAAAAATGGCCTTCCACTTAAAGCCCAGTCTGTGGAATAAAGTCGGTCTCGACAATTTTGACGCTCGGTTAGTTGTTTATACCACCATGAATGTGTCAATTACATTCAATCTCTAGCAAATACTGACACATTTCTCAAATTTTGTATCGATAGATCTATAACACCATATCCGGGAAGCATATTTGCCTAGTCTTAGGCGGCTTCATGGACATACCAGATGGCCGTATTCAAATTTGACTCAAAAGTCTCAGTTTGGGTGATTTCCTATAAAAATTGACTTTCCTCAAAATCAAAAAAAAAAAAATCTAATGTAATATTAAGATAGGTATGAACTCAAGTCCAGAGCAATTAATTGCATACCACAAAATAAAATGTCGCCAAAAAAATTCGTAGTTTCCAAATACTTGGTGGACGAAATTGTGCACGACTGCGTCACACGAAACATTCTCATTCATTGCGAGTTTGATTAAACAGCACAGTCCTTCCTCTGAGTTGATAATAAAAACCTTTGAATGCTAATCTTTTATGCTCGAAATTCCCTAGATCCCTACTCCGAGAGTAACATATTAAATGGCACAAAATTCCGGGCTTGAAAACTCTTTTCCTTAACCTTATTAAATTAAGAAAATGACTATCGCACGATCCATTTTCTGGCAAACCTCTCGTATATATTTTACGCTTTTAGGAACCTAATTCCATTTGGAAAGCCAAATACAGAAGCGGTTCCTTTAAGCTTTTGTCGAAACATCACCAAAATAAAAAATGATTCCCCTACCAACGTAAAAGGTTTCAAATTAACTTAGATTAGGCCGAGTAGGGTTACTTTCTATAAGTTTAATGTTCAAGAAAAGACTTTAGAAGGTAAGAATGATTTTGGGAAAGGCAGAGTTACACATTTTATCATTAAAATTTTTATCTAGTTTTGGTAACTTTTTGAGCAGGAGCATCAAAAATACCAACTCGATATCAATTCATTTAAATGCTGCCTTACTGTTTTTGAGTGAAAGCATTGCATTTGCATATGCGTCAGCACTACACATGTCAACCTATTTTGTTCAAAAAATTACTGAATGCACGTATTTTTTTCTTTTGACAGAAGGTGTACATCGAAATATTTTCTGTTTCTAACTACATTTAGATATAGATAGGTTAGTTAATCATATTATTTACTTGCAGACGTAAAACTCTAATTTGTTAAAGCTATATGAAAAAAAAAGACTCGGAAATGGTGCCTTCTAACAGCTGGTAATTTAGTGCACAACGTTGTTGACGTTGTTTAATTGCTTAGATTGATAAAGTTCCTACTACGTTCCTTGAGTCTTATGTTTTATAAATGTTTGTTTTTAAACAACCAATTTTAAAAATCAAATAAAATAATTTGAGCTTAGAAAATCATGCTTTTGGTCAGCAAAAGTATTAAGTAGATATTACTATTACATTAGTAAGTTAAGTCTTATTTTTCTATTTTATAAAGTAGTCGTTGTTTGACTACTTAAAGACTGACTAAGTTCCTACAAACCTAATGTACCAAATTGAATATTTTAAAAGACATATTTTTTTTATGTTTTAAAAGTGTTTTATCAACGTCTCCAGATTTTTGGTAAATTTTATCTGGGTTTGGTAGCTTTTTTTTCCAATTTTGGTAGCTAATTTTTTATGCAAGTGGCAACCGTGAGTAGATATTGTAGAGCTACCTTGGTTTCTAGTTAATCTGACCAAAACTTATTTATATTCGAAAGGGATGCCTCCCCAAAAAGAACATTTTTGGCTATAATCAAAAGCCCCCCTTGACCTGCAACTCGCTTTCGCAAAGTGTGCTGATATAATGTGATCCCTATTGACTTTCTTTCACAAATGGTTTCAACCCTTAGTTTATGGTTTTGCTTCTTACTAATCGGTTGGTGTCCGAACTATTCAATGTTGAATTTTCGTTTATCAATAATTAGTTCTTGGGCCACGATTAAAATGAAATTTCCATACAGAAAGAAACAATAATACGGATATAATCCTAATTGTACCGAAAACTAAAATCCAGGACGAAACGCACCCATTTTCGAATCAATTTGAGATATTTCCCTCGAGTCTATTTGACATCAAAGGCCAGAGATCTAACAAAATCTGTCTTAACCCATTTCGAAATAAATTCCACAAAGTGCATCCACCTTCGGGCGGCAATTGGTTTGGCAAAATTTCATTATCCTGGTCATCAGAATCCATCAATTCCCAGTTAGTCGAAACTTTCAAAAACATTCTCATTATACCCTGCCCCTTGCCCCAAAGCCAATCGACACAATTATTATTTTTATTCTCTCTATACACTATACAGTTGTACTTCTAATGCTTATTTTACTGGGAAGACACCATCAAATAAATGTCCTTGTGTCGGTGTATAAGTTTCAGTGAGAGAACAGCTCATTTTTGGAGAGTATATCTGAAGAAACGACTACGACGACGACGACGAGGATGTGCGCGCGCTTCGTTTGGTATCCTGCAAAAAAGGCAAGCGGATGATGGCGTATTGTATATGCGATGAGAGATTGGGTGATTTACGATTAAGGATATACTTTTCCCTCTGTACATTAGCTTCAATTTATCCTTGATAGTCTTGCATTATTTCTGGTATAGTTGTTGTTTTTTCTTCTTCCACATTTCGTTTCTTTGTCCCATTGATGAGCTATTAGGGATAAAATCTGAAGAATTTTGAAACATTTTTGCGTTCCATACAGAAAGGATATCCTAAAATATTTTCCATTGACCTAGAAAGAGGATACATAGGCCACCACTCGTATACAGGATATTGTACTCGCAGAACTTTATGTGTACACATCTACAAATGCACAAAATGCAATTTTATGCCTTTCTACGATTGCACGAGAGGAGGTATATATTTTATATGCGCGCCTTGCGGAACAGTAAACGGGAAATGTTATTATGTGTGTACGGCACTATTGTATAATAGCAGTCCATCACTCACAGGAAATCATCCTTGCATGGCGTCAAAAGTTTTTTTTCTTCTGTTTTCCTTAGTTGCCTTTTGTTTGTGCCTGTTTTTCGTCAGGTTTGTGGGTGGCCTGGCGGGGAAAGGGGTTCATTTGGAGTTGAACAGACGTGTAAGTGGGTTCGAATTTTCACACATTGGTGGGGGAGCAGAATAGGGCTCTGAAGAAGACAGTGTCAAAGGTGAGACTTGTCACTTATAACTGCTAACGGACTTGAGTTGGAAAGATTGACACAATGGAAGTTGGGATAATATTCCAGATATGGTGGAAGGATTTTTCCTTTTTTAAGTAGAAGGCTACCACGAAACAATTTCCTGATTAAAATAAGTTAAAAGTCCGGCGACCGATTAGTAACGTTGACTTTGCGGAAAGAAATCAGCAAACTTCAGTTTCAAACTCAATGACAGTTCTTCCCGTGAAGACAAATATCCAATGCAAAAACCTTTAGCATTCCTATGGAGTATTCTCTCTAGCCTTATGCCTGAAGCTTAGTACGCAGCTCGAGTTAAACTACATTTTAGCTGCTTTACAAATATTAGCTAAAACCCAAGTTACATTTTGACATTAAGTTCGCTGTGGATAAGTGTCACAGAAAACAGCTGTTCTTTGAAAAACTTCCTTCGAAAATGTAATTCTCTCTTATTTCAACTATTTCCGATTCTAGGTACTTCTCGTCCAGGTAATACTTGAAAAAAGCTCATCCTTGCATACTTTTATACTTTTCCGCAACAGAACACAATAATCTGTCAAAATTTAGCTTGAGAAAATGTGCCTGCCGACCCAATAAATGAGCACGCTAAATTTTGACAGATACATGCAGTACATTCTGAAATAAAAGTTTGAGTTTTTAGCTCGGCTAAATTGATTCGCTTAAATTTAGCTGTATTTTTTATGGGAGCTAAAACTTACCTCGAGCAGCGTACTAAGTTTAATCTAATAACAGTTGCGGACAAATTGAGCCTACCATTAGGCGCAAACTTGTACTGCTTAATGCAACACTTTATATGAATACCCTCACAACTAGCGGGCGCAAAAGTAGGTTCGTTCGTGTACTTTTAGCATAGAAAAATTAAAAACGTCGAATATCAAAAATCGAGAGAGAAATCTCTCAATTTCAAGAGAAGTACCTGATCGGTTTTCTTACAACAAGTTTAAAAAATGTCATTTTGACATCATGGTTAAATGCAGCATCTACAAAATAAGTTGGAATTGCATTTTTTATAAGCTAAATACCTATTAAACTTACCATTTTGAATGCGCTGATATGTTCTAGGCGAACATTCAATCACAACTCCTTCCTCCGACATCGTTGAAGACGAAAATAAATAGAGTTTTGCTTGTCAAACATTTGAGCTGTCACTTAGTTGTCAGGACACTCATTCCGTAATTTTTCAGACGATTATCGCCGAAACGATAGACCTCCAAAAGTAGCAACTGAGTGCCAAAATTACGAGTTTGAGACCTTAATCCAGTTCATTTTCGACAAATGTTATGAAAGGTGAGGATAGTGAAAATACATTTTGGCAAAATATAACTTTTTACGGTCATCAAAGTTTCAAAAACGATATCGTCCCGACGACTATTGTTGTACGGAATGGGCCCCCAGTTTTAATTTTTCATTTTTCAGTCGGAAAATTCGAAATTCGGCGAGTAGAAAATTACGAAAAAATTAAAAGAGGGGAAATGGATTTCTCTCTCATTTTGCTCAATTTTTCTCAGTACGTGGAAAGTTTCTTATAAAATTTGTAGTAATTTTACGTTTGCAAAAAAGTACGAACCTAGTATAAAACTGGACAAGTATGAAACCCTTGATCACCCGGATCACCCTTGATCAATCTTCGCAATGAATTTTCGACAGCCTTTGCAAACGAAAAGTCTGAAAATAAGTCAGCTCAGCTTTACTCCAACAATCTTATCCCGGCTTCAGAAAAATATCCTGCGACGACAAATGGAAGAACTTCGTCAGCCTCCTTCAGGCTTACAGCTGCCCTAAGACATAAACGCGTGAATAAATTAAATTTCTGTTTAAAATAAATAAAAACCACCCCCTCCTGTTAATAATTATTTCCACAATACAGTTCCATTAAATTAAAATTAAGCCCTGCAATGTGTTTGTCAGCACACAACGCTTACCCTATCGGATCGGTTAAATGGCCGCGCTATCAATTTCAGATGCACTCGCATCTACTGCGCGCCAGGACAAACAGCCATGTTACATCGATTGTGTAACGCTGGTCAGCCAAAAACATAAACTCCAGGCAACACAACAACGCCCGCCGAGTGCAAATTAAATAATTAATGCGAACTGAGCGTATCTCGGTGCGATTTTTGAATTTTAAGTCATAGCTGTTAAAAAAATATTGTCATTACGATTGGGTTTAAATTTTTTTTTATAAATTTGACTTCAAATGATGATGGTAATGTTGACATACACGAGAATATCATCCATTTTGTGGGTGACACACGTATACAACGGGCGTAAAAAAATTACCCAATATAAATTCACAGTCAGTTGGTTGGTTTTCAGTTCACTGGCGACGGTAATTTGCATACTCAATTCATGGGATTTGCACATCTCCTCATGGGTACCTATGGCGTTATCAACGGTACTTTACTTTAAATTAAGAGATTACACCTACAATGGTGTGTTGTGTATGTACAATTCACCTCTAGCATTGTTGAACAGTTTTGGTGGGTAAACTGATTACAAATGGGCGGTTTTTGTTTTTTTTTTTAAATTAATTTAAATTGCTAAATAAATATAACAGGTAATTTAATTAATGCTGTTGAATTGAAATAAATGCAGAAAATCGATTTAGCTTTTGTGGCTAGTGGGAATGGGTGAAGTGGGATACCAAGTTTTAACTCTCCATAAAGTGACTTGTAGGAGAGGAATCATTTTTCTTTTAGATTGGCAAATTAGTGCGGCCAAGGGAAGTTCTTAATGAACTCGTGTTTAAATTACCGGGTGTCGAATATGTATGCCAATACAAACATTGGCAATCAAACAAGAAATTCGTTTACCTTGCAGGCACACCAATTTATTTTGCAGGCCTTTTGATTTGACGCAAGCACTCAAGCCACAAAGGCTAGTTGCAGAAGGTAGTGGAAAAAATACAAAGAAAAAAGTACTTTAGGAATTGGAAACATTTTTAACGATTTTTGGGCTTCTTTCTGGGCAACGACTTTGGGCTAATTTTTTTTAAGGTTTGGGCGCTTAAAGCAAACTAAATTCTGGCAACCCTGGGCAGTAATGGGTTACATGACTTTTATTCGTCAAAACACGTCCATTAAGCCAAGAAAGGCTCGCATTTAAGGGCAGACCTTTATTTGGGAAGGAGTGTGATGATCGCCTTCAAAGTCGGCTCCACATTTCAGACATCCCTTGCTAAATTTCTACTTCACTATAGAAGACGCTTTCAGGCTGGCTTACAGTCTGGCTTAAAGTCGATCGCATCAGTATACCACAGTTCAGCTGTCATGGAGCTCTTTACCGCAATGCTCTATCTGTGTTTTTAAAAACGGGTTTCTAAAGTTGACTCCCAGGAAGCTTGATACTGCATAGTATTGGTCGTGTTACTCAGTGGTTGAGCTCCTCTGATTGTAATTATTTTTGCACTTATTAGTTTGCCACATGCTGAAAACTACGGCCCCGGACATTCTTGAACGTTTCGTAACCACCAGCTTGGTCGATGTATGTTAAATATGACAAATAAAACTCGAATATTAAAATGTGAGGAATATCTTATTACGAATTTTAACTCTAATATAAAATTGTCACGAATATCTTATTACCGACGAAATTTGTAAGTCACTGTTTGAATAATTTTTTCTTAACTCAGCTGATTTTCTTCAAAATTTCGAGTCACTGCTCTTTTGAAACTACACTTGACCAGTTCTTTTTGGATTCCACTTGTGCAAACGCAAATTAATTAACTTTTTCAGCCACTGTTCAGTATCTCTTTGTTTTTTCAACTGACTTCATGAGTTGTTTACATTTTTTGAGTCGATGTTCTACTGTTTTTTGAACGGCTTGGCCTTATAGTCTGTTAGTCACTTTTCGGTTAGTTGCTTTGCGCTGAATAGAATAACTTAAAAAGGGGGACAGAATATTTTTGTTTATTTATTAAAGATTGCAAAGTAAGACAAATGACGTTCTAAAACAAGAAGAAGAATAAACGCTAGGTACTAGGACTTTTGGCTATATTTATTGTATTATCAAAGCTCTGTCATCAATAAGTGCGTTTGTCAAATGGATGCAACTAGTACAAAATTTAAACCAAACAGATCTAATTCAATGAAATGCTGGATTTATTTAATAGCTAACCAATTTAATAGTGAACCAAGGTTGGCCGCCATTTTGAATATTACTTAAGGTCGTATTTTTCTCAAGCTTAAAAAATGTGAACGTATGTTTATTAAATAAATGCTTAGCACTACCTCAAGCATATAAGAAAATATTTTATGTTTGCACTTTTAAAGACTTTAAATACTTAAATAAGCACTAAAGGCTTGCAAACTTCTTAAATATGCTTATTGTCTTCAGTTGTAAGCGATATTGATTTAAACAAGTTGAAAAATTGAACAGAATTGAGGGAAGTTAAGAGAGGTACTTGATTTAATAAATAAGATGGTGGTTGGTTTCTTTTCACAATTGATAGATCTTTTTGGATAGGATAAAAATTTTTACAACCAATTTTTTAATGAATTTTTACCTGGAACGTTTCTTAAGTCAAAATTTTGTCCGGGAAATTGCATGAATTTTTAAAACTAAACTCAGAAAAAAAAATTGTTATTAGTAGGTACGGCGCAAATAAAAAATGCGGTTTGATTCATCACTCAAACTACCCCTAACTCCGAAAAAAGTTAAAATCCATTAAAAAATACTAAAATGTAATTCTTTTAAAAATATTTCTTAAAATAAATCACAGCCTAGAAAAATAACTAACCACATCCTCTACTGCATTTCTAATTCCGGAAACAGAATAGGTATAGAGTATAAATGACTTTTCAAGGATACACGATTCCAGTTTCTCTATCTCTCATCCCCTTGAGATTCAATTTCAATGCTGTATGCACTCCTTGCGCGCGCCGCGCCTCACCTCAAAAACTAATGAATTGTGGCCACCAGAACCGCACACAGTACAACTATAGGAGTCGTCGCCATAGCACCATATAAAGAGTACCAGTAGTTGTGGCACAATACTCATAATAACTCTCCATACATTATATTCGTGTGTACCTTTTGTTTTTGATGAAAATTTATATCTAGCGAATGTGAACTTTCCGCCAAATGGGTTTTCATACCATTTTCTGCTCCCCCGCCCTAGAGTATGTTTTTTTTTTCCTTTTGAATGCAAATCAAACCAGAACCGGGACACAATACAGTGCGAGATGGTCATGCTGATAATGACTATGATATTCTACAGGTTCTCCATTCCCTGGAGCGGTACATTTCTATTTTATTTCATTTCCTTTGGCATAGGACCTTATTCGATGTGTGCGAGTGTGTGTTTTTGTGTGGTGCCTACTTTTATTTTAGCATTTTTTTATTTAACTAGTGCAATTTAACTCTCTGCCTTTTCAACTCTCGCACACAGGAAGGACGAACAGAAAAATAAACGATCCAAAAAAAAAAAAAAAAATACTAAAAGCAGATGGAAAAATAAAAACGACGACTTCACACTCAAAACTGGTTCAAGGAGAGGATGTGCCAGTGCCATATATCAATAGCACCACTACGAAACCACCACAACCACATATCCAACACAGCATGAGGAAATGAATTCCAAACATCCTACGAATATATCCTTGAGTACGAGTATCTATAACAAAATAAGCAGCAACAAATTACACCAACAAAATAACAATAATAATTGCGTGCGTGTATGTACGCGCATATCACTGTATCCTTCGAGTAGATAAATAAAATAAAAAACAACAAAAAGTACATAATATCCCCCCAAAGACTCCACTCTAGATCCTTTCGCGTGTTCGGTCGGTCGGCTCTAGAAAATGACTGCAATTTTAGAGGAATCTATTTTTTAAATTCATAACAGCACAGTCGGGCAGATTATCCCTTTTCTCAGCGTGTGTAATCGGGCAATACACACAAGCATCCATCCACCCATCCCGCCCTCATATGTACACAAAGTCATCGCGCATCTGAGTGGATTTATAAGAAAAATCTTGCGGCACTTTCACATCGCAAATCTAAAAAAAAAAAAAAGTAAAATAAAAAATTGTGCTACCTACAAGTGTTTTATATTCCTTTCGCTCCTCTGTCGTCTGTTTAGTGTTGAGATCCGGGCTTAAATTAAATATTAAAGTTTAAATAAAAATTTGAAAATATGTGTTAATGCTGTGTGTATACGCGCGGTGTGTCATGCGTGTGCAAATGCACATTCGTTTGGCCTGTTAAAAATCTACTCACGAGTGTGTAATTGAAATTATTCAGTGAAAATTTATAAATTTAAAATAAAAATCAGATAAATAATATTTTCTTTGTTTGGTGTGTCCTTTTGCATCGTAATTTCCATCCATCAGCGAGCATCAGAACCACCTCCAACATCACATCGGCAGCAGCAGCATTGGAGAGCAGCAACAATGGAGCAACACAAATTGCTTGGAGTTTTGACATTGTGCGTGGTGTTGTTTGCAATTAAAATGAATATGATATTAGTCCTTGGCGAACAGGATGAGGATATTCCACATAATGAGTAAGTGCGGCATGTGTATCATATTTGCTTTTGAAATGTTCTTCCTTTTTCGATTGTGTTTTTGATTTATAAAAAAATTTTCGGATTACGAAAAGGATATTGTTCAAAGAACAATATCTGTGCCTAAAAGGCAAAACATCTTATGTCAATTTTGTCCACTTTTCAGGAGAGCAATTTTAAACTTATGCAAGGCACTACTGTTGATGACTTAATCCATTTTAAAACAGTTATAACTTCCTCATTATTTGACATTTTTTCAACTGCTTTGCTTAAGAAATAGAGTAAGGAGAACACAATTCAAATAACGTTAAACAGCTAAAACAACTTAAGTCGACTTAAGATGTTTTAACTTTTAGGCACAGATATAATGAGTGTGAATTTAGGCGCGGACAAGTGAGAATTAACAAAAATGTAAAAATAAACACTGGTTCTTTTAGAAAAAGGTGTGGGTCTTGGATGGGTCCCCTGCGGTTCACCAAGTGGTTACTTGTTTAGGCACAAGGTTTTGTTGCTTAAACAGTCTTCTATACTTTATTGTATTTAATTTCGCCCTGACAGGGGTAGGCAATCTCTTTGATGAACCATAACCCCATCAAATCTATACATCTAAGGCAAATCTTCTCAAAAATCAACACCAACATAAATGCCCCATAAAACTATTTCCTTTATAAACAAACTTAATTGGCACACCAAAAATAAAACCGTAAATAATAATGCAATGACCCAACATCGTTCCAATGATTTTTCATTAGCGTGAGCCCATAAAATGAGAGTGCCAACAAAGGGGAGTAATTTTCCAGTTCCCCTCGCCCAATCCACAAAACACCTTCTTTACAACGATTACAACGATAAACTTTCAAACGAAAGAAAAACACAAAAAAAAAGAAGAACCATCAAAAGAAATGACTCATCAAAATCATTTAGGTTTTTTTTTGCTTTCTTTTCTTTTCGTCATTGTCTCCATGGTCATAGTCGCAATTTTCAACAAAAGCAAACCACCATTAGAACAGTTAATCTATTTTCTAGTTTTTTTTTTTTTTTATACATTTCCCTCTTTTCGTACCTTTTGAGGAGTTTTGTCGTCGGTGGTGTTCTTCTTCTACTGCAATCATCTATTCCTAATGTGCAAAAAAAAAGAAACGCCTCATCGTAATCTTGATGAGTGTTGGCCAATTTTGAGAACTGGTAGACGTCAAAAGTGAAATGACAATAAAGCGAAATTATGTCAGAGATGTTTTCGTTGTACCAAGTTAAGTTTGACATAACTCTGTGACATTACACACTGTTTAAATAGGACTCACTGCATACTTTACTTACTCACTTATTTTTTGTCTAAATGTACTGTTTGCATTACTTCCTAAAGCGTAGTACGCTGCTCGAGCTAAACTAAATTTTATCAGGTCTCCAAATTTTCTCTTCAAACATCAGCTAAATTTTGACATAGAGTACGCCCTGGATGTGTCACAGAAAACAGCTGCTCTTTGAAAAAACTTCCTTCAAAAATTGAATTCTCTCTTATTTCAACTATTTCTGATTCTAGGTCTTCTTCTTCTCGTCCATGTAATAATTAAAAAAGCTCATCCTTGCATACTTTTCCGCAACAGAACAACAAATTCACAACGTTCTGTTAGAATTTAGCTTGAGAAAATGTGCCGGCCCATTAAATGGGCACGCTAAATTTTGACAAAAACATGAAGTACATTCTGAAACAAAAGTTTGAATATACATATAGCTCGAGCTGCATACCACTCAGCTAAATGGGTTCGCTTAGACTTAACTCAGCTAAATTTTGGAGAGAATTTTGTATAGCAGCGAAAATTTAGCTCGAGCGGCGTACTAAGCTTTACGCTCTACATTATTGAATTTCACAGAAACTTAATAAATTAACTATTTCACTTATTAGGAAATGTCAAAGTGACATATTTGCGTCTTACGTACATGCCGCAAAATTAATGTACATGAACGCTGAAGATCATTTCTTCTATACAACTTTCCTGTGCATGATTCTAGAAAGATACATTTAATTGCCCAATTTGTAAGTGACATATTTAGAAACGCCAAAGTGACATATTATTGTGTGCCCACTTTGCATTAAAATTGATGCTGGCAAGAATGCGTTACAAAAAAGAATGCCTACTTGTTCTACCGCAAGTTATTTAAAAAAAAAAAAAATACAGTCAATTGCCAAATTAACAAGTGAAACACTCGTAAACGTCAAAGTGACATTATGTGTACCCCAACTTCATCACTTAGAACTAGTATTCCAGCTAGACGACCAGCAGACACATATTTCTTATAAAACGTCTGGCTCTCCACAAATTCAAAAGTGACATACACAGAAACGTCAAAATGGGCTCCTCAGATTTTGGCAAATCGAAAAATTAATCGTTATGTTTACCGACACTGCAATTGTGCACATTCAAAAATCTAGTTATTCTATGTCGAATAGATTGGCCTGGTGTAGATGCAACCTGAACCCGAAAACAAGGTTGGTCGGAACGTCGCTTTTCCTACATCAGCCACATAATTATGCGAACTGTCAACTTAGTTCTTAGTTGCGAATTTCTTGGCTATATTCGTCGACTACCCCTCCATAAACGTCAACTGAAACAGCTGTTCATATGACTGATCTAAGACAGACAGCTGTCAGATTTACTGAACTAAATACTTGAACGTCCCCATTGACAATAGGTATATAAAACTGATAGAAAACAACTTCACAAGGGGTAAACGTCGAACATATGCACTAGCTCTTTTGGTTCAATTGACGAATGGAGGCTAACCCCTGGCGGAGAAATTGTGTACTCAATTCAAAATATACATTTAATATAAGAAATAAACTCATTTTATAATAGAAAAATAATGTCTTAAAAGTGAGTGCGATAAGTGCTGATATAAAAGTGATATTTTTTGTAGAAAATGCAGAAAACAATAGGAGCTCAGCATTGTGGCGTTCTATGTGCTTGCATTTTCTGCCATTTCCAACTTCACAGGAGCAAGTCAGTATCTACAGCTGGTCTAATTTTTATACTTTTTATAAGATAAAAGCAACCAAAATAATAAACAAAAGCAAATTTATGACTTGTTTACATTACATTCAACACTACTTTGAACAGACTTTTGTGCTAGTTTTACCAGATGAATTGACTCACGCAATACAAATTTCGGACAAGTAGTACCCGAATAGCACAGATTGTGATTTGCAACAAAACTTCGATTGTATTGCTGTTATATTTAAGTAATCTGTAACAAAATCTTTTCTATATCAGTTGTATTCATGTTCACGCGGGACTATTTGTAACATTGTCATTCGAAATGTTGTAAATACGTTTTTTTAAGTTTTAAACTTGTTCACAAAAAGGGGGGGATGTTTGAAAATAGTTTTATAAGAGTTCGTAAGTTAGAGTTCTAAAAAGGTTGGTAATAAGTTACAGATACGTTTAGTAAATCCTCATTTTGGATACTTCTAATTTTAGTTATAATATTATGGTTCATGTTTTAATGATGTTTCATGTAACAACCGCCATATTGTTCACCATTTTATATACCTGTTTAACCATAGGTCTTAAGATGTGAAAAATACATTTCAATTTTTCCAATATATTACATAGCTTCTACAATCCATTTGTATAGAAACTGATGAATATGGTATATTAAAATTTGTTTCTACAAGTCTTTTGGGATTTTGAAGCTTTAATACAAATTTTAATATTTTCTGATTTTCAAACTTTTCTTCTATTTAACCCTTTTTTGGAGGCGCGTGAATTTTCCGGACCCAAAACATTAATGTTCATGACAAAAGTAGTATTCGTTTAAGGATTTTGGTCTGAAATCGCAGCAAACTTGAACTGTTTTAGATACTAGTACCTTTCAGATCAAATATATTTACCTTTCCTTTTATACTTCATAATTTGTTTGTCTATACATGTAGACTCAAAAAGCATTCTAATAATAACTTATTTAAAACTTCTGGAATGTTTACAGAAACATTTCTCGTACTTATTTTATATCCAACATGTTATTTAAACTGATTTGCATAAGCAACATGTTTTCGTTGAAACAACGTAATAAGAACTATCATTTAACAAAAAATAACCTCAGTAAAACACAAATACTACAAAGTTGTTGCAAAATATAAGGGGAAATGCGGCTAATTTGGTTACAATGTGGGATGTGACAATGTTACTGCAATACCTAGGAAATAACTTGATAGTTATATTAGAGTTGTATGTACCATATTAAAACCCAAGTGTGCTATTCGGGTAGTTAGACTTGCAAATTATGTTTGTTTTCAATTAGTTGGTTAGCTTTTTAATAGATAAATAATTCATTTTCTTACACGAAAACACACGTATTCCTTATCCAAGTCCTTTGCAAAACAAACAGACGTCAAAATTCTATAGGTCTCTACATATTCCTTTTTTATCCACCAGGTGTCGCAGGAAAACTTTTCCACTCGTCAATAAGAACCACTTTAATGTCGTCTACCGTTTCGTAAATTAACATTAAAAATAAGAATAGTTTTGTGTTAGGAATACTTAAAACCAAGACCAGTTAAATGAGGTTATGTCAATACTTACATTTTTCTGCAGCTTCGTGGATTCGGCATGAGATGGCATTGTGTTCTTTACAAGAGTGCCTGATGTGGGTGTACCCGAAAATGGATAGCAAAGTTTCGGCGTTAAAACAAAAGAGCTAGTGCTTGAAGTAAAAAGGACCTACTCCTTGCTAAAAGTCGATAGTAGATATCAATTTGACTAAGAACACAGCGCCACAAGGTAACTCCTGCCATCCGAAATATTTCCACTTCATCTGCCGCTCAGATCCAATTACAATCCATATCTGTCATCCTGTCTACAAACTGTTACAGACTCCCTATCCGTCCCTCAAAAAGCCTATTATTTTCCCCGCGTTACCTTGGCTGCTTTGTTTTTTTAGCGCAGCACCATTGTTTCATTTCCGTTTTATTTAGCTCTCTCTCTCTCTCTTTCGGCTTTTCTGTGCCTGCTGCCTGCGTTTGGGTTTTATTTTTTCGTGTTAATGCATTTAATGAAAATGAAAGTAATTCTCACAATGGGGACACACAGTAATGAGTCCTTTCTTCTATCCCAGCAGCGATATTATTCCATTCTCCCTGCGGGCCGAAATCTCATTTTCATTTCACCATTTTTCATTGTTAAATGCAAGAAGAAACAGCAAAAATAATGAAAACCAAGCGAAATGACAAAATGAGAGCAGTACAGTGACACGTTTCACGAATATTCATCAATACCCGACGACGAAGACGACTCCTACTCCTTGTGCAATACAAAACATGCACAGGAACAAAAAAAAAAAAACAAGATATCTGACTCCTTCTACACCATTAGCAGGGCAACGAAATATACTCGTAATACAACGGGAATTCAAGTCGCTCTGCGATATTAAAAAAAAAGAAGTCGTTACTTTCCCGTATTTTACACAACTTTAAGCATTCGCCTTTGTCGTGTTGTCCTCCAAGATGCGCTCCACTTTTCTTACCAACACCAAAATCATTTACCACGAGTAGAGGAGAACAAAAAAAACAAAAACAAAAAAACCTTCAACAACAAGAAAGAAAAATATCGAACTTCCAAGGAGAAAATAAGAGTTGCCTTATTTTTTACGATTCCAGCCACCTGCACCTGCAGAGAACGATCGACATATCCTCGTCACAGCCTTGCCACCAAGGCCCATCGCCGTCACCCTCACCCACACCATCAGCAACCCCAGGCCGGTATACTTTGTTGCGCTGTTGTTCGACATTCTGCAATTTTTTTTTTGTGTTCGCTTTCAGCTTGAATGGTTTCTCGGGAGGGTTTTCATTTGCATTACGTGATTTTTGGTGAAATGAAAAACGCCAAACTTCTGTGTGACCTACTCCCGTTAGGCGATGGAAAGAGATGCTGACAAAAATACGGCCGAATAAAAACACGAAAATTGCATACAAAAATATTGTTGCGGCAGTTGGGCAGGGTGCGCTGGGGGATGATGTAATAATGGGAACAAAGTTTGTTGCCTTAAAAAAAAAAATAAAAAAAATTAATCTCTTAACAAAACTGTAGCGGAAAGTGTGTTGAGCTAATAGTGAATAGCTGTGGAATGGAAGTGGCGGGGAGGGTTTGAGAAAATGGTTAACCAATGGACTGCAAGTTTGAGGTTAGGTGTAGTTTTAGGCAGGTGTCTCTGGTAACTCATGGGGTTCAGTTGGAATTACCAACCTAAAGTGGTCCTTTTATTCGAAATAGTTCGATTAGACCAAGGCAGGTCCGATACCACAAGCAGAATCGGTTGAGTTGGCTACTCTTTGAGTACTGAATAAATTTCAGTATATTGCTGATATCCGTTTGGGCAATATCTGCAAGTTCCTCGAAAAAGTACTCCTCGAGAGTTTGCTTTCTAATGGAGGATAGCGCCGGGCGGCTTGCAACAGCTTTATAAAAAAAATTCGACAGACTGTGTTTTATGGAGCTGCGTGATATTATATTGAAACTATAATTGAAGGTATCTTTATGTTTGTTGTCGGTTGACGTTAAGACCGCTGGACAGATTTTGCTGAAACTTTTTCGAAATGTTCCATGAGAATCCGAGAAGGTTATACGCTTATCGTCCATAGCCACGCCCACTTGTTGGTAGCGTTTTCGACCAAATTTATGTATTTTTTCTGACTTTTTTTTTTAACTTGCCATTAGCCAACAAATAATGTTTATTTAATACGAAAATAGGGTACCTAACGAAACCAACACTTAACAGGAAGACTTCTTAAAGATTTCAAGTTAGCTCAGCTTTTTTTTCAGAAACTGAGCGACAGACCAAAAGAATTTTATCAAATGAAAAAATGCAAGCAACAATTTCCATTGATTGTTTTCCTTCTTCGTTCCGCTGTGCTCTGTCGTTATCTCTTTTGGAACGGAACGAAAAAGAAGAATGTAATGTGCTGTGCATGTGTAATTTTTATCAACAACGACAAATCCTAAAATCTCCCTTTTCCGAAAAAAATAATTTTTTATTGAAGATTTTGTTCAAAATAAAGAGCGAAACATAAAATACACTTCTTTACTAATACATAAACCACCTAAATATCTTTAAAAAAAACGTTTGTCATAAAAATTAGTGTCAGTGTTTTTTTTTTTAAAATTAGGAACATATTTGAATTAAATTAGAATTAGAATTTCATTGCTTATATCAAGATCATAGAATTTCGGTTCATTAAAGCGCAACAAATCCTTTGTAAAGCATACAATTTCGACAACTGTTTCGGTGCCTACTCAAACGGTTACGAATTTTTGTTTTATTTAAATTTACACCAGAAAATATTATTTCAACATTTTTTGCAGAGTGGAAGAGATGATTATCAGGAACTATTATTATTTTTTTAGTAATAGCAATTGCCTTTATAGGATATGTTCTACCTTGAGGTCAAATATATCTTTTTGTATTTAAAAATAAAACTTTTAAGACTTCTTCCTAAAACATTTTTCCAAAAACATTTTACATTAGTTATTTTATAAAATTTGTTAAGATTCAAGTTTCTTTAAAAGTTGACGGAAAAGTTAGTGAAACAAAAATTGTACATGGGCTCTGTTCGACTAATTATACATAATAATGGAATTAATAGGCAACATTTTTCATCAATAGAAAAGGTTCTTTTAATTTGTTGGATTTAAAGAGTTTGTGATATCAAAAATCTTGAAATTTGATGAATTTGAGGTCAAAAGTCTAAGTACATATTTCGGAGCTCAAAAACCTTGAAAAAAAAGATAGATCTTGTAATCTGGCATCACTGACGACAATATGTTTTCTGAGGAACTGTGCAAATGGGACGATTTGGACCACACACCCATCCCAGGTGTCTCGGTGTGTGGTCCAAAGGGTATGCGATTCAAATGGCACAACAGAAGTTCCATGTGCATTAACACATAACTCTCCATTTCATAGTCTGAGTTATAAAGAAATTTGCTCCTCAAGTGTCATTGCTCTTCACTTCAGCCCCGAAAAACAATGATCGATCCGGTATATTGACATTTCCTGAACCGTACCTTCATTTCGAGAAAAATCGTCTTAGAAAATAACCCAAATCGCTCCAATCACCATTCAGATGACTTACCATCTACCGCCTGTCTCTCGCACATCCATTTCAAGGATAATCCAATTGCCCAATCAACACCCTCAGAATCCAATCACCTAGAATGGTACACACTCAAATTTAACCCCAATTTGGAATGCATCATCAAGTGCTCGTCGAAAACATGGCCTCCAGATGAGCATCAATTTGTTGGTTGTTCATTTTCTAGACACCCAGAGCCAAAGGCAATTCGCATATATGTATGTCCTGCTCAAAATTCTCTGATATCCTAAAGACATTAAGAAGCGTTAAAATAATAGGCCCGCCATTATAACATACCGAATACAAGACAGCCAAACAACACTCCGGCTGCTGGGTGTTGTGCCTGCCTGTCTGTTTGTCTGTCTGTCTGTCGGCCAGCCTGTCAGTGTTAATTTCCATTTTTATTAAAAACAATTCACCCCTAATGCGTGTTGTATTTCACGAATCCAACGAAATAAGAGGAAAAAAAAACGCGAAACAGGAACTGGCAAACGTAGAAATAATAAAACTTAATGCATTTTTATTGTCTACTTATGTTTGGTAACCCTCAGAGAGAGAGAGCAAAGGACTCCAACGGATTCATTTCGGTTGATGGTCGGATTAAAAAGAAACGCAGGCGGATGAGACGGACTAGAGAACAAGATGGGAAACTGCTGCTTCTCAAGGTGGTGGCGAAAATCCAAATCCAAAGTGACAAAATTCTTGGGATCCCCCCGGCACAGCGGTTAAGAGGAAATCTCTGCATCGTTGTCGGTGGCCTTTAGGAGAAATCATGGTTGCTCTCGGTGGCAAGCAGTCATGTGGAAAATTCCGCTGTTAATACCCGAAGGGGTACCTTCTCAGAAATACGATATACATAACAGATGATGACACTTTGGATGGAATAGAAATTGCAATCTAAAAAAAAATAAATGAACCAAGGAAGCGGAATCAAGTCCTGTTCACACAGTGATCTAGTTATTTCTTACTCCAAGGACTTGAATGTTGGTCGAGGAGAGGGCTTTTTTGTATTGTAAAGGGTTTTCCAATAAGAGGTGTTATTGTGAATGACCCGCTATTTCGGTAGCTGTCACTTTTGAAGCTTTTATTCTTTGACATTTGACAAGTAGAAACTACGCGATTACTAGAAATGGCAACGATACACGCTTTAACAACGCATTGAAATTATTAAAATTCACTAAAAAAATGGTGAAAATATTGCAGTCACAGTTCGCAAAACTAAAGCATTTTTTGGTTGTCGTGAAGCACCGTGGCGGACCGCAATACAGAAATTGGTGGAAAAATTCGAGCTGTTGGGACAAGTTAGTGATGTGAAGAATAAAACCCATGCACGTCGCTCAAGAACAACTGAGAATATTGCTGCTGTATCCCAAAGTGTTGAAGAAAACCCAGGTTTGTCCATTCCTCGCCGTTCTTTGGAATTGGGCATTCCACAAACGTCATAACACCGTATTTTGCATAAAGACTTGGGTTGGGTCTTAAGGCTTATAAAGTTCAGTTAACACAAGAACTCAAGCCGGCCGATCATCAACAACGTCGTGTCTTTGCTGATTTTTTGATTTGATTTTGCTGAGTTTCCGGACCGTGTTATCTCTCGAAGAGGTGATCACAATTGGCCACCGAGATCTTGTGATTTAACACCTTGCGACTTCTTCCTTTGGGGCCACGTGAAAGATAAGGTCTACGCCAACAGCCCAGCGTCGATTCAACACCTCAAAGATAAAATTCTTGAGGCTATCGAGGACATAGGGCAGCCACTTTGCGATTTGGGGATTAAATAAGGAATTTCTAAAGTGAAGTAAATATGTATAAGGATTTTAGCAATAGTGCGAAGTAGGGAGCAGATTTTAATTTTTTTTCCAAAATTGAAGTAAATCTACTTCAATTGAAGTAAAGTGGTACCGCTGCTTCTGACTCTCTTCTTTTCTTGACGAAGCAGGGACCTTCTTTAAACTTCCAAATAAACCCGCCGTTTTTATCGAGTTTAAGATCACTTGAGGCTTTTAGAAATATGAAAGGTGAGAGAATGCCGTTCCTCTTGTCTTCAAAATCGTCTGACTTCCTTATAACCGATGCAGTGACCTCCTGACGTTTTAATTGATGTTGTTCCTATCTTCTGTCACTGCTTTTGTCTTGCGAGATCTGTGATAGTATTTGTTTCGAACACGCAGAGGTTAAACATTTCAGTTCTAATACCTATTTAATTTTTTCCTTGCCCGCTACTAAATGCACATTCAAAGTCAGAATTTTTTAGCCACCCTGTACCTGTAGAAATTAATTTTTGTTCCTATTTTAGAGTAGTACTGCCATGTAGAGTTTGACGCCACCAGGCTCACGATTGCCTTTAAAATATCGTGTTGACATAAATCAACTTTTTTTTTGGTGTCACCCTATATGTTCAATCCTATGCACATTTAACAAGTAATTATAACAAGTGCATATGGATATCGTAGGTCAAATTTGTGAGCAGTTGCTCCTGGAAAGTGTTTTCTATTGAAAGGATTTCAATCTTGCTACACCCTGTAAATAAAGTTGAAAGTCATCTTTAAGAAGACATTTGCTTATGTTCAGCTGAATCTGATTATGTCTTAGGTTTTAGCAGTCTGCAAAAACATACGAGAGAAGCAGCAACTTGCTAAATTTCAGATAAAAAAATAATTTAGCAAATATTATTAATTTCAGCAAAGCATTTAGAAAAGCATTAAATTTTAAAAATTCAACTGCAGCGGATATCATGGGAAGATCTGCAGGCCATAACAAAAAACTGCCAGTGATTTGTGGTTCCTACCAGCGAATTTGTACAAGTGGAAACAAATTTTGTAACAGAGAGTTACAAGTTGCGTTCAATCAGGCGCTTTTAGTGTTTGTCGTTCCAATGTTCTGCAAGGTATTCGTATCACTAGTGAATTTCTTCAAATGAAGCACATTTCAGTAACAAAGGGACTTTTTTTAACAAACACATCTCAGTAGGGCTCACGGCTCACCCTATGCAACCGATGCTAAGTGTTACAATTCGTGGCTAAAAGTGGCAATAGTCGACTTCCAGATGCATTTCCAGCAAAACCACCTGTATGCCTCAATTCCTTTCAGGACTCCTCCGTATGAAATCCAGCAAATAGTTCCTATTTAATGAAATTTGAGTGTAACGCAACGAAACTACCAACTCGAGCATGTAACTCTCTTGGAGCTGTTTTCGCAAACTAAAGACACTGAGAACACAAATTAAATCCCACGTGGGTTAGCCCCTTTTGCTGCGAATAAAAAGGAAGACACGTTTCGACAGAGCAAAGTAATTGCAACGAAAATACAATGCACCTCAAAAGGATTCATTAATTAATTTAATTACAAATTCCAGAGCATCCGGTTTTTCTCGAGTTTTCCCCACAGGATACACCAGTAAACCCCGCACAAAGCACTAAAGTCCCTCAATTGAATAAATGCATTACGGCTGATTGCAGCCACAGGATATGTTTGTTGTCCTAAATGTATCTGCTCGATGTGTTAGTGTTGGCTTAAGTCTCTTAGCAAAATTCATTAAACAATTATGAAAATGTCATTTGAAATAGTCTTCCTACACAAAGCCATCAACTTTTAAGCCACACAGACTTGTGTTGTGTGCGATGCACGGCAGGCAGCAGCGTGATTACGCCCTACATCGCAGGTAGTACAAAAGCAAAACGTTACACAACACGCAATTCCGTACGATATCCTTTTGTGTGTGCGACTGACTTTAAAAGACGAATTCCAGCCGTATGTATAGTGCTGACTGCGAAAGGCTGTCACATAATAATTTGTATTTTCGCTTAATGGCGTTTTGCTTTTACCATTAATCACATTCCGTGTGTCCTAAAAATATACACAAAAGCCCACCCGTTTCAATAGTTGTGCTTATGATGATGATGGCGGTAGCAGCAGCAGCAGCAGCAGCAGCAGCGGGTGGTGGTGGCGACAAAAATATGTGGACGCTTATTCCGTGTGAATGGAAATGTTTGTAATTTTCATTTTTGTCGAATAGAAAGGACTTTTCGTTGTTTGCCTCTCCTGGGGTTGGTTCTATTCTTCTGTATTTCGCCCGTTTCGTGTCATTGCACGGAGTTGACTTGTATTTGTATAGAGAGCGACTCGGAGTCCGCAAAGTGTGAACAGGTGTAACAAGAACTAGTCGCTGATGAGGTGGGAGTTTTCGTTGAGCGTAGGGGCAGTTTCTGTAGTTAGAAATCGGCGTGGAGGCTAGGGTACATCTAAATAAACACTAGAATGGGATCGGGCTAATAACCTCGAGAGAAAGGTATGCCACAAAAGCCGATACAATGGGAAATTGATGCAAAGTGCGTAGGCACGCGGAATAGGTATTGGATTAAGGCATTAAGTATACACTGAGTACGGTCTTGGACCGGTTATATGTATCATTTAAGTAGGCATCGTTTACATTCCCGAAGGGTAACCAAACAGAATTATTAATAGAAGTAGATGAGAGGATGAAAACTAGTTGAACACCCCTGACAGACAGCTACAGATATTTAATACTAGAAAATAGCTCGTCACTTTTTTCAGATGTAAGCCCCATGTTTAATTATCATCAATAATTGTTCTCTCTTTTGGCCCAAATGCTAGGTAAAACAAAAACTACTGGCAAAGCTGTGAATTGTGATATACATTTTGTGATTTATTAAAGAATAGTTAAGATATCAGATGCCATCTGTCTGATACAGAAAGTATACTCTGTTCCAGTTGGGTCTAGAAAGCTTTTATAAATGAACAATCTATAAAGAAGAAAGGTGCAGAAAGATTTTTATTGTGGGTTCAAAATATATATGCCAAGGTCAAAGTGCCTATCGAGCTCTTTGAGTTCCTCTCTACTCATAACAAATCTGCTTGGGATTGCAGCTAAGAATGTCAAAGTACTCTTAATATTCGGTCCTACATAATAGAAGCTATTTGTTTTATTTCTTAAACAGTGTTACATATTTCCATTAATTTTCAAACATGTTTAGATATTTTTGTAAGTTTCTTAAACATTTTTAAATATGTTCTAAGCACGTTTGACACCTTACCACGCTTCAAACATTTAGAAACAAGATTTGAAACATCACTTCGACACCCCTTTTTAGATGGACCACTTGTATACATTTTGGACACAGTTTTAGCCTTTCAATCGTATGGAGCACTCTTAAACATTAATAAAATAAAGTGCACGACTGTGTCGAACGTAACTTTCTCGTTCATCAAAAGTTTTAATGTAAATGAAGTGGGAGTTGCTGATTGTGTAAGCTGCAAGCTGTTGGAAAAAATTTTAGGGTGCATATTCAATGTGGTTGACAAAAATTAGAAGTTGGTAATATTTGCTAAAAAGAAGTTTAACGTAGCAGCTGTTATTTCATTGGAAGTTGGGGCGTTGTTATTGTTTCAAAGTTATACCGAAAATATGTGAATACAGATCGGAATTTGGGTAGTCATTTTGAGAAATATTTACTTATTAAATATTCGAATTCTTTCAGAAAAACTAAGTACGGGATCTTATTAAGAATACTTATATTTTCTTGAATATGTATTTTGGTCAAAATTGTTAGAGCGGTTTTTGTAAAATTAGGCACACAAAACAGTACCAAATATTGCAATGTTTAGTTTGAAAAATACTATTGCTTAACTATTTAGCTGAAAACCGAGTACAAGTTATTGTTCGGGATGTAAGCATTACTTGGTTTTTAAAGTTTTATCGAAATCGAAAATGGGGTTTTCGAAATATGAGCAGTTTTTATTAGCGTTTTTGGTGATTCGAATTGAAAATTAAGGACGCAATCATTTTGAAAACATCAATTTTACTCTTAGTTTGCATTTTGGTCAAAATCGTTATTGCCGTTTTCAGGTAAACTAAAGAAAACTACATTTTTAAAAAATGACTTTTTTCAAAAATCTATTTTGCGATAATATAGAGAAAAACTGAGTTCTCCATTAAGCTAGAAATGACGATATTATCTTAGAAATTAATTTTTGTTACAATCGTATGGACCGTTTTCGAGATATGTCCAAATTTCAAAAGTACCGTTACTCGATTTTTTTGCGAAAAACTGAGTATGCAGTTATGTTAACCTCACCTAATTAAGCTTGAAGATCAATTTTGGTTTAAATCGTTAGAGCTGTCTTCGAACAAATCAAACTGGTATGAATATTTTGTATGGGAAGTACCATTAATATTGAGGTTACCGTGCAAAAAAAAAAACAGCCCCGAACTGTAAGCCCCCAAACTCCGAATCCGAAGTTTGAACGAAATCCGGGCAGCCGCTTAGGCTGTAGGCCTCGGGACATACAGACAGACAGACGGACAGAATTTTGCGACCCACTTTCTTGAGTTCCTCCATCATCGTAATGTCAGAATTGATTAACATCTCGAGTTCGAAATTTTGTACGAATACAATATATTTCTCTTACTACGTAATGGAGAAAGTTAAAAATATCAACTTAAAAAAAAATTATTCAAAACATCATTCAAACATCTCTTTGTAAAAACTTTCAAACACTTGCAGCTCAGCACAGCACCTTTTTTAAATTTCAACCACTTTAAAAAAGGACTTTCTTACAAAATTTTCAAAAACAACTCCGAAACAGTTTTGTGGACACGCAAATATTTGTAAGCACTTGTATTTTATGCGTTAAGCATTTCTAAGCCCGAAATAAGCTTTCAAACACAATGACGCAATTATAAGCAATATTTTAGGGATTTTTACTTCTACATTGCTATACTTTTTGACACAAATGGTCTGTTTGCTTTTTAATCATTTTTCATATTCATAGTCCTTATAAGGCTTCTGCCAGTCGACCGTCGCCAACCGTGAACTCCGTCTTGCGGGTCTATAACCTAAAGACAGTGAATTTGTTAAATTAAAAGCGAAGATGAAAACGCTCAACAATTGTTTATAGTCCTTCAAAACCCCTAACGAAGCCTAGTCAAAGACGGAACACAAAAATTTCAATACTCCCGCAACAGATTTTATCGAAAAGACATGATACCAAAGTCAAGAAGACTAGTTTCTATGCCAGCTGAAATTTGTTCTAAAAATCAACTCGTTTCTCACTAAAGGCTACAGTTTTTTGAGACCGTAAAAGGCTGGCTTGGCTATCAAACTTTCCAAATTGGGGAAAAGATGACCGGCTATTGAATCGAGTAGGCTTTTTCAAAGCTTTTAAAACATTTCGTTTTTAATCGGTTGCTAAACGAGCTTATCTAGTGTATATAAATATTCGAGAGTTATAAGGTCGTCAGCTGCATAGTTCACTACTCTGCTTCAGCCGATGGCTCTGTCTGAACGAAGGTCGATTATCTAAATATGCGTTTAGGCCCAAACAAAACACGACGGGGAATAAAGTGAAAAGCCACAAAACCTGTTCAAAATTAGTTTTATAATCTTAAAAAAAAAATGTTTGACCCCGCTGTGATTTTTAAATAAAGACTTGGTGCAATGTCGATTATAAAAGTCGATTCACAATTATTTACCTCCCACCACCATTTCATATTTGAGTACACTCCCATATTTTCCACATTTTGACAGAAGATTCTTCACCACCATTACATTGACTGTATTTCATACTTGTTGAGAATCACGGCAACATTGGCGCTATTGAGAAGTAGATGGCGCATACTTATCTTTTGTATATGCATTCAAATGTCAAAAAAAATTCCTTCTTTTCTATTAAATCAGCAAAAGCGTATAAGACTTAAAATTTACAATTAATTTGAGTATTAATTGACATTGTTTAATCGAAAGATCCAAACTAAACGTAAGAATTAACTACAATTAAAACATACCTAACTAGATATTGAAATTGTGCTTATTTAGGAAATTTAAGCATCGAATAAACCTGCCGAAAATTCGGAAACTGATCTATCATTTTACTTGGACTTAGCAATACTTTTGAACACTTTGTAACCTTTTAAGTCAAATTTTGACACTTCAGTTTCCCACTTCCGCAAGTCCATTGCACCTGCAGACACTTAACAAACACTTACACACTTGTACCCGCGTTGCAATGATTTAACGCACCTCTGGCAATAATTTTGAAACACTTTCACTGGAATTGCCAAAAAATTGACTATCTATTTGACGTTTGGTGAGACGTTTGGTCTAGACCTATCTTGCCACAAAATCGCATGGGACTATTCAATAATTCATTTTCGAACAGCAAAACTTTGCAACGCATCACAAAATAGGCCATCCCCCTCAGCCTCAACCCACTTGTTGGTCTAATTGAAAACGTCAAGGGATGTGTTCACACATATACTCTTTTGATTTTTGGAGCAAACCAAAATCACAAAAGCATATGACAGGTGAGTTGTTGTCCATTAAAAGTCTAAGCTCAACATTACTTTACTAGTGAAGTTGGTACACTGTGTACGTACTTGTACAAGTACAAGAAGGTACGCAGAGTGATATTAAAAGGAATTTCGTATAATTTGTCACATAATCCGATTAGGAACTTTGCCGCTGTTCACTTTCACTTAAAAATAGAGAGAAAAAAAGAAGAAAGAAATCCCACTCGACTGTACCTGCACAAGCATAAAGACAATGGAAAGCAGGGGGCGGGGGAGATAAGCGTGACAAGAAAAAAGGGGATAATTAGGTAAAATACAATTCCTTTGCTTGCTTATACCACGTCATTCTTGCATAGAAAAGGGAAAAGAAGAAGCGAAAAAAGTACCGTGGTAAATTGATGAGCTGGGATTTTTAATTTGCGTTGTTAAATTGTGTTGCTGTACACTTGAAGATAATCCTGCTCCTACGTGCGGAAAAGTAGGGTTTCGTGGCTGGGAACTGCGTTCAAGGTTCTACCTGCGGTGGGGGAAATGTATAACCACAGTTTGTAACACAAAAAAAAACTGCATTTTTGTAAGAAAATATCCCAAATACGCACGAGTGGCTGTCAATGATTTTGGGACATAAAGACGACGGTCAGAATTTATAGAACGAACACCGCCGCTATTGCGGTGAATCTGTGACAGAAATTGTAATCGTCGACAAAATAATTTGGAATCGACTTGCTTAAAGAAATTGAGCGAGTAGTAGTTGGCAGAACAGGGGGTAATGTTTTCACCCTTTCACCGCAATTTCGATTCTCGTTCTACGAAAATGTGAAACCAAACATCAAAAATTTTCATATGAATAATTTTTTTTTTCACGTATACTCATTTTCAATTGAATGTTTTTAGTGAGAGATTAAAAATTGAGAACCTGATCTCGTACAAAACATGGTTCGATATAAAATTCACCACGATATTTTCACTTATTGAACGAGAATCGCTTTTTAGAACTGATTGTGTTTAGAGATTATTATTAAGTGTTTTTTTTTATAGAAACAATATATATTTTGAAATTCGCTCAAATACAATAATCAATATGAGTATCTTTGTTCAACGTTATATGTTAACGCTTTCTTAGTCTTAAGTCACAAATGTCAAACGTCATGTCAAGTTTTGTTGCTGTATATAAGAAGCAGAGTCAATCAAAAATTTAAATCATAATTGTTTAACACGAATGCCAATAAAATCGAACCTTTTTATAACGTTGTGGAAAAGTCGTCTTTTTCCTGAAATAGGAAAGTTTTTCTAGTGTTTTAAAATTCAACACATAACAGATTGAATCGAAAAAATTAAAACAGTTTATGAAAGCGAATGTGAAAACGATTTATTCGATTCACTCTTTCACAGAAATAGAATTGACCCCCAGGCCTGCCTACGATAAATTTCAAAACACAATTCTGGCCGTTTAAGCGAACGCGATCATGTTGATTTTACGTACAAAATAAAAATGTTCATACCACACAACGACACTACAACCAAACTAATTCGCACTGAGATGTTTTTATTTATTAATTTGTCATTCTCTTGCTCCTCCATCTCTCTCTAATGGTCGTACAACAAAATGTTTCACTAGGCAATCAAAAAAAAAAAAAACAACTTCTGTCAATTGCTTTGCAATTCTTACAAGAAAACATTTAGCAATTTGTGAACATTGCAATTCATCATTACTAATAAAAATCTATTACTTTTTCTGTTTATTTTCGATATTCACTCAGCCTTATTTATTAGAATTTGCTAAATGCCCTTAAAAACCTGTATAGTTATGCAGTGTATAAGAATCTATACAGCCTTCATACACCTTCCCAAAACTTCTTATTTATAAAACATTTTCCCATGCATACTCGTTATACAGGGCTTGCGTCAGAAAAGGTACTGAAAAGAGGAAATCTATTACCTTTATCTGTCCGAAAAGATAAAAAAAAAAAACTAAGTAGTCTTTGAGAAATGCAAATTCAAATAAAAATAGAAGTTCAAAAATGGAAAAGTTAAAATAAAAAATTGGGATATTTGGGACTCTTATAAAACGGTCAGTCTCATGCAAATTAAAACAATTTAAAATAACTCATATCTCCAGATATTTCGAAGCCTTATCGACAATAGGTACTTGTAAAATCTATCCAATTTATTTTTGATTTCATTTAAAATAAAATGTGACAAATTCCTGAAGTCAAAACGACATTTCGGTACTATTACACCTCTAGACAGGCACTAAACAAAACAACAAAAATTATACAAGCTCTATACACAGTTGTAAAATTTGTATAAATATGTTTTTTGCATTTAGAGGTAAAATGCCATAGCGAGCATAACTTTATACACTCCCTAGAATACGTTTATAAATAAGGCTGATTATGTTTTCAAATTAATCCGACTTGGCATCACTTTTCCCTGTGCACCTCCATCAGAAATGAATGAATAAAAGAGATGGATATCTTTCGTACGTCTATCCCCCCAAAACCCATTTGTTTACATTGTTGTTTTTGTAATTCCAACTCCCGTCTGTGAATACGTTCGAGCTTCAAAAAACATGTTGCTAATGGCCGGCCGCCAATCGTCTTGCCTTGATGGGCATCGCGGTGTTTAATTGTTTTGTGTTTCGTATTGAACTTGTTTGGTTTTTTGTGGAGGCTTTGAATAAATTGAAAAAAAAAAAATAATGAAACACACATTAGAAAATATCGAATTCTTACATTAAAGTCCAATTCATGAACTCACATATCCTAGAAAAGAAATGAGCATATGTGCGTGACTTCATGAACTTTTCGGGAAAACAGCTTGTAGGCAGCCGCCTTTCCACTGGAAAGTTATATATCTCTGTAATTATCTTTGACCTCCATCTTGCGTTCCACATATCTCAGCGTTTCATTTTCAGTCAGTCTCTAGCTCTGACGATCGATCTGCGTTCCCCTTTCCACACCTTTTTTGTGGAGCATCCTTATGTCAGCGGAATCTCAAACATTATCAATTTACTGTCACTGCCATCGAGAAAAGTAGCAGTTTGTTTATTTTTCGTTATAAACTCGAATATTCAAACCGAGAGGTGATATTTTTTCAAGTTATTCGTCGATATTCATGAGTTTTTCATTCAAAATTGTTTCAGTAAAGATTCACTGCACTGTTGCTCTGTGTTTCAGTTTCTATTTTTTATTTCTAAGCAATTTGTGACGAACCTACGTCAAAATGTTTCTGTCAATTGTACATCGGATATAAATATAAGTCCCATCCTTTTTAATAGGGCCTTATATCAAATGCCATCCCGTCCCGGAGCCTTTTTTCGCGTACCTTCCCACAAACTTCGAATAATTATTCGCTCACTAGCAAAGCGAACTTGACATCGAAGACCGTGTGTCAACCGACACAATTAAACTTCAAGAAAACCATCTAATTCCCTCGTAAGACATAAACCAATCCAATAAAAAACAATTCAACGACCATGGACGCATAACAAACAAAAGCATCTAATCAATTGCCGTAGTCAAATGAAACCATCAAACTGCATCTCACCCAATGACTTAAATTTTCTGTCAAATTGACATGTAGCTGTGTCAATCATGAGCACGGTGAGCAAATCCATACAAATACCCACTTCCTTCTTCAGACGAGAGGGTGATTCTGATTATGCCCGTGTGACTGTCAAGCATTATGCATACACACGGTCAACATCTTGACCTCGCTCCGCTGTCATTTCTGCCAACCCTTTGTCAGTTGAGAGCGACAGAGAGAGAGAAAAGAGAGAAGGATAAATTCCTGAAGTGCGTCTCAAGACTCGATGAGTCTTATTTGCCTTCATTTGTCCTTTCGTTAAGGACCTGCAACATCTATGGAACAAATTAAGTGCACACCCATGGCGCGCTCAAGTGGACTACAACCCATACAACCCACAACCCACAACCCATGTGTTGTTTGTTGTTTGCATTGTGCAGTGCACTCGGCCTGTCTATTTCCTAGGTCCCACTTGAGGGCAAAAGACTTCCACAGAGACAGACTGATTACCTTGGCGAATCCCAAGAGGGTTATGCAAGAGGATTTGTTATCTTTTCTCTATCAAATAAAAGGGCCACATAAAGGTTGCCACTAATTGTGGACCTATAAGGCCTAAGTAGGTCGCCTTGCTCTCTGCGCTCAGCAGTACCATGCAAGTGGGATTGAGTACAGTAAAAGGGCTATTCTATCGAGCATCCTCGTGTTTGTTGCAAGGAGAACTTGCCTTCCTATTGTCCATCTAAGGTTAAGTGGCACTGTGCGCGTATCGTGCTAGTGTGAGTGTGCTGTAAGAAGTAATCCATCATGTGAAGGATTTTTTTTCTATTTTATTCCAAACGGGTAAAGTTGCCGTTTTTGAAGTGTATCCATGGGATCGGTTGTTAGGGCGTATTTAATAACAGCCAAGGAGTTCCTTTCTCGGCCAATTGAAGGATGCTTTCTTAACTACCTTGTAGCCTCATACAACGTCAAGATATCGAACATAGAGTCCTTTTGTGGGGCGGGGGTACTCCTTGCTGTTGTACCCTTTCGGCGAGGTAGGCTGCGACGAAACAATTTCCCATTTAACTGTTTTCCCTCGTTATTCTTCGACAGTTATTTGAAACCCATTAAACAATTTCCGACAACAATTGCCGAAGGTGATTATGATGTGCGCGAAATAACTTTAACAATTTCCATCATGTTCGCTGAGAAAAAGACGAGCAGAAGGAGCAGGATAATTAAAGTGTACCAGGGGATGATTAAAAAAAAACAAAAAAATTGTGAATGCGTTTTTAGGAAGCTACAACTTTTGACAGCAGTTTCTGGATACCTTCAGATGAACTGCGGGAAGGAAGTTACCACTTCAAGACGTTCGGTTCTAGCCTACAGAAGGACTATTTGATCTCGCCATAGGAAGTACGCTTTACATCTTGAGAAACGTAAGAAATGTTGAAATTTGCAACAACAGTAGGAAGGTTGATGGGTGCCTGTAGACCAGCACTCCATTTGGACACCTGGGGAGCTAGGATTTAAAAAAAAGCAGCGTTAAGCCCTCGCAGATCTATTACAATATATTTTTCTCTGCCAGAAGAACACTCCACTCGTCCCAGCAATATCAGTTTCTACTACTTCTAGCGAACGCATTTCCCCAACACTCTGGCGTATACGTAACAAAAAAAAAAAAACTTTGCTCCAAATACCTCGAAGCCTCTCCATTACTATCACAAATGTCATTCGGTTCCGTACCCACATATCTCCCGAACTCAATACTGCCCTTCCAGCCCACTTTCTCGTGCTTCTGCTGAAAACTACCATTTCAAATGACACAAAATTGAAGTAACTGTTCTTGTTTTACAAAAAGTAAAGAAAAAAAAACTCACGGGTAGATACACATGCTCCAACAACACACTGAAGTGCAACACAAGAACCAAATCCAACAAAAAGAGTATCAGCTTTTCACATAGCCGATTATCGTGTCTTTCCTCGTTTCTATATAAATGTTTCCTTCGTCCTTTTTTTTGTAGTTCTTTCATTAATAGGGTAACCCAATGCCGAAGGCAGTTTTATTTCTGTTTGTGCACTTCTCTCCCTACGAGATTTCTATCAACCATGAGCAAAAAGCAAACCTACAACCAAAACGTTCTCTCTTACTTTGTACTCATATTCTGTAGTTGTGTGGAGTAGATGTTCCAAATATTGTTCTTGTTCGTTGTGCAAGAGTGAACAAAAATAAATAAATACATAATCGAGTGGTTGAAAATTTTCGGGGCCGATAAGAAAATGCCAACAAACGAAGGTTGTTCCCATAATGACCAAAGTGCATTCTCAATCACTACTTAGCTGGTGGAATGTGGAAAGATATATATATAATTTTCACGGGGACAAACTAACGACTCATGGTCGTTAAATTGATCTGTTTCTACTTGACCGGCGGGGGGCTAATGACGGACTTTTGTCAAGAGCAGTCAAGAAGGGCTGGAGGGTATGAAAATGAGGGTTTAAAAAAATATGTATTTTTTTTAATGACTAGTCGTGAGCGGTCAAGAAGGAGTTATTGGACGTATTAATTTGGATTCGGTACTGTGGAAGTTGTGTGAAGACATCCGTAATAGTCTTTTGCTCAAATAGTAAGCAAAAGTTGTAGTCAAGTAGCAGGTCGTCAGTATTCTAGTCGCGGTCGTGAAAACGCTGTAACGTAGAGAATTGCTCCACCAAGTTGTGCAAGCTTTGGTGGTCGTTTTTAAGAATATTTTTGTATTAAGTAATCTAGCGAGAACAGTAGATGTACTCATTTGATTGAAAAAATAAAATAAAATTAAAATTAAAATTACATATATGTTGTTAGTACATTTAAAGACTTGGTTAATTCTGCGAGAAAACCAAGCATAGTTCATACCTAAAGCTAAGTTAAGTAAGAGGTTCAGTTGAAAGCCTTTGAAAGTCGTGTAGTGGTCGTTAAAATGCAGTAAAATGCAATAAAAATTAAAAAAATGCTTGAAATCGCCAATCGGGTTATTGACTTAGCAAGTAAAAAATTGTCAAGTCTTGAGAGGTCAAAAAGTGAAATTAGTCAAGTAGTGGTCTTTATGACTCAAATAAGTAATCATTACATCAAGTTGCGCAAAATTAGTAACACTTACTTTTTTCTACTATGCATTTAGTCGCCTGTACATTTTTTTGAGTTCCTGGGGACTTCCACGAACACGTTGGTACTCTTTGGCTTAAATTATAGACAAATATGCAATGGAAACCAAGCAATAAGCTATTTACAGTCGACTTTATAGGAGCGTATCCATTTTGGTTGCACTTAAAGTCGAGTCGTCTACAGTTTACTGTGAGTTTGTTTGCTTTCTATACTGATCTAACCATATTTTCACAAATCCTGAAGCTTGTCTTCAAGTTTCCATTATAAAATTCACTCGTGCTTACGAGGGTTTTGCTCCGCTATTAATTTATAGGACCGCATCCATTTCGGTCCAAGGTAAAGTCGAGTAGTCTGCAGTTTACTGCGAGTTTGTTTACTTTCTATACTGATCCAAACATATTTTCACAAATCCTGAAGCTTGTCTTCAAGTTTCCATTATAAAATTCACTCGTGCTTACGAGGGTTTTGCTCCGCTATTAATTTATGGGACCGTATCCATTTCGGTTGCATGTAAAGTCGAGTCGTCTACAGTTTACTGCGAGTTTGTTTGCTTTCTGTACTGATCCAAACATATTTTCTCAAATCGACCTGCGACACTGCTTGTCATGAAATTTTCATTATAAAACTCACTAGTGCTTACTAGGGTTTTGTTTCCGTGTTAAATAGAAATGTGGCCCGTACATGCAGCGCCCCCTTGTGAGCAGTTTATATGCTATGTCGCAGCAATCGACTTCAGAATTGAATGTGAAAATTTGAATCATTCAAGCACCAACAGACTTCTGTTTGACTTGAATATGAGCAAGATAGAAGTTGTTACGCCTACAAAGGAGGCGTGGCTCCTGAAGCCAAACGAAAAATGTAGGTTTAACTAGGTCGAGTGGGGTATCAAACGAAAGGCAATTCTGTGCTGATTATGAAAATGTTTGCAATACTTCCAGAGAAGAGGTGCGCTAGTTTCTGACATAAACTGAAGATGCAACATCATCTTGCCGTTGATGAAAAAAGCGTCTGTAATGAATTATTTTTGCCCCCAAATATCATCAGAATTAACCTACTTCTCCGTTTAACTTGAAGCACAACCTTGCTATGACAGTTGGACTGCTATACAGCATGTGGGCTCGCATCACTTTCATACTTGCATTTGTTTGATTGATTTGTTTGCCTATTAACCCTTCTGTAGTAGCTCATTGCCATGATGAAAGGCCCGAATTGTTGGAAAACAAATACAAGAGAAACACAATCAAATTCAAAGAAGAATCCAATCAACTCGTACAAATCCAAGAAACATGTTAGAACTGTTCGGAAATCCACCGCCTTCACCCTAACCCCAGTCCGTTTTGTTAATCAAAAGCAACGAAAGCGTCTGATAGTCGGGGCTAATTGTACAAACTTATACATAGTCAGAGTCACATGTTCAAGGTACACACTGATGTACGTATGTTCGCTAACTTAACTACAAGCGGTGTGGAGTTTGCATTCATAGCACTCACCGGTTAAAGTCGAAAAAAAGGAGAAAAAAAATACGTCAAAAGCCCTTTTCGTGTGGAGGATAGGTATGGCTCAAAAATAAATAGTAATCCAAGCAACCAGAACCTAGGAGGCTTCGTTTTTCATCACTTCACGTTGGCAGTTAGTTGTGTAGTGGTGGTGGACTGCACGCGGCGCGGCGAGTAGAATAACAGCAGGAAGAAGGGTATCGCAGGTTGACTTGTAGTAGTTGGAGTATGAAATGTTGTTATTCACCTAAACTTCGCCTCGCCTGGACATTACGTACTCAAGGACTTTTGTGTGTTTTCTCGATTGTGTAATCGAAAAATGCTGAGCGGCGAAGAGAGGGCACCAGGCACTTGCGGGTATGTGAGTGCCGAATAGTGGTGAGTGGTGGTGGTGGTGGGGTTGTTTTTGGACGTTAGTGCTGCCGTTGTTGACTTAAGCTTTGCGGTAACATTGGAATATTTATTTGGATGGCAGGTATAGCGCTTAATATTTTCCAGAAGATTACTTCAGTTGAAACTCGCTTTAATTGAAATTGTAGTGGAATTAGTTGACTCTGTTGAGTTGGTTCTGAGAGGGAGGGACGCGATATCATCAAACAGACCTGAAAGTGACTGAAATCTTCTTTTCGAAATCGAGTTTAAATTTAAAACCTTCCTGACTGGGTTCGGAGTAAAGCGGACCACCAAACAGGCTTAAAAAGCATACGCTTTAATTCGAATTGTAGGGAGTTAGAAAGCACTCATAGCTGAAACAAGCCCGACGCGAGGAGAAAATTACGAATAAGTCGAACATCATTTTTAAGAACACAAGTCTCTAGAGGGCACCACTTTCTGTAAGCCACACAGAAATTGGCATCGGTGATGCCAGATCATGGGTAATTCAAGAAGAAATAGTGTATTTTGTTGTTTTTTAACGTCGGCATGAGCAAAAAGTGCATTTTTGGGTATTTTTGACATGTATCGTGGGCAATTCAGTCCGAAAAGTCTGGCATCACTGATTGGTATAAGAAGAAAGAGCTGACGCGACAAAAAGTGATAACGAGCATCATTCGAGGACGAACATTGGTTGCGAACAGTCCCTCACTAGCTTGTGATTAATTCAAAAAAATATGTGAGATATTCAAGGATAATAAGTTTGGTTATTCTTTTGCAATTTGAACGTTACATTTTATACTTGGATACTTTATTTCCATTTCGTTTGCTTCATTCGATTTGTTTAATTTCTCTCCGTGTTTTTTTGCAGCTTGCCTGGAAATTTCTTGTGTAACTTAAATACGACTGTCGAAAGCAATTTTGTCTAAGCCCATCACAGAGTTTTAAGCCTTAAAATCATGTCCTCCGTGTGCTAAAGAGGGCAACTTAACAACTTACTTTTAAAATATTTCCGAGCCAAACATTGAATGCCCAAAAATGTCAAATCAAGGAGTAGGACAACAATGGACTTCTCATGGTTTACTACCACCACATCTATCTAGGAGTTTTGAAATATTTTTAACGATTGGCCATTTTCGCACGACCTATTTTTCTTACTTCTGGTCCGGTCAGACATAGTCCCCAACTTACACGCACTAAAATTGTTTTTTTTTAACTTCATCAGACAAAATATGCCACCCACATCAGAGGCAACATTTCGCTTGTCACGGCAACACTCTCCACTACGCTCTACAATAATCGAAAGCTCAGAAAAGTAAAAACAACAAAAAAAAAAACCCCGCGCGCCATTTTCCAATTTGCTCAAGTATTTGTAAATGCGGATGTTTTGCTCCTTTCCAAGTGTTAGTACTTTATATCCCTGCACTCGTGGCAAAATATCAAGCCGCTTCATATCCACAGCATCAGTCCGCCGCCCCATCCCACCAATTCGGCAAACGTATACCCTACCCAGACCCGGACCGTACACCCAGAATTGTTAGTTGCCGATTGTGTGTACATATTACATAACAGTCCTCCTCAGTATCTGCTGCTGCTGGCTTTCTGCTTCTCCTCTCTCATCCCTCTCTCATACTCAGTTTTACTATAGCGGCAAACTCTCTTGAAAGACTGAACGTGTGGTGGTGTATGGACCGTATAATATACACATTTAGCATAGCATCACACCCAACAACAATGCCAAAGCAACTGCTGATGTCCTTCTGCCATTTCTGCTGGGGGACAAAAACAACAGCAAAAGAAAAAAAAAAAACACTTTTCGGACTCCTTTATAGTGGTCCACTACGATGTGTGTACACTTTAGTGTTGAGCTCAAGGATAACGTTCCATGCACACACCCGAACCTACATTTTATAATTCAGTCAGAATACGAATCCGAAACCATAAATGCGCGTACTCCATCCCCATCCTCTTACATAAACGACAGTGGGAATGAGAAAAAAGGACACCATCCCCAAGGGAGCGAGCGAGTGAGGGCGACTGTACAGAGAGAACAAACGAGAATGGACGATTAAAGCAACGACACCAGTCGGGGTTGAAAGTTCCGAATAGTCAAAACAGAAAAAAAAAAATGCCTTCACAAATGGGGCGATATAAACATTTTTAGGGACATGGCGTTCTGGTGAAAAGTTTCCCAACTTCTGGTGACTCTACACTGCTGCTGTTGCATTCATTTTCATTCCAATTCCAACCACTAGAGCGCAGCCCTCGGGCAGGAGCAGGAAGAAATTTCGAAGAAATTCATTTCTCTCTCGCTTCAACTGGTTTTGATTCAGGTCCTTTTACGAAGTTTGAGGGGTGAAATGGAATCCCTACATTCACATTGATTACCAAGGAAATCGTTCGCCGAGAGGGAGGGAGGGGAACCGACAATAGAAAAAAAAAAACCAGTGGAATTGTTGTTCGGTCAAATTTCTGTTGATTTACCTATTCCTACCATTTGTGAGTGTTTTGTTTGTTTGTTTTGGATTATCCTTTTTTTTGCTTTTTTGACTGAGGTGAAAATATTTCCTTATTGTCAAGGGAGAGGTTTGTATATTTTTTGTGGTGCGAGTAGGTGGAAAATGTTTTCAAACGAGTGGCGAGTGCTTTTCAAACAACTGTCAATGGGCTTTGCTGACGTTTCCAGTGGAATTGAAAAAAGGTGGTCTTTTCATTTGGATGGCAAGATCCGAGAGCTGCACTGAACGAAGTTGCTGTTGGTTGATGAATTTGTACATTTTTTTGTAAATTCTGTAATTAAACAGGTCAACTGTTGGGAGACTCTAATCGTGTTGTGGGTGAGTCTTCACCTCCTATGCTTCTGCTCAACTTTCTCCACTCGGAAAAGACTGTATATAGGAGAATATCTCTCCGGCATTCTCGGCCGCCTAAAGCCCTTTTTGTATAACACCCTGTTGGTTCAACGAACCCTTTTTAGAGTTCTCTGATACATATCCTTGTCCAAAGTCAATCAATGCAAACGGGACTGAATTTCTGTGTACCCACGTTTTTGGATATAACCCTCAACGTCTTAGAATACAGTTCCCTGATATCTCCCCTTCTTCAAGCGTTTTTAGAATTTTCCACAAGACCGTCGAAGTCCTTCCTCCTTAAACAAAACCGATCGCTTGTTTACAAATGCGGACATTCGGCTCGATCTTCCAAGAAGCCACCAAACCAACGTTGGAACGAACCTGGGGCCAGATTCTGTAAGGCGAAACGATCAAACGTTTTCGTGCGCACGAATGATTTGCCTTACGTTATACAAGCGAATTTCTTCGTGCACACGAAAACGTTTGAACGTTTCGCCTTACAGAATGCCGACGCTGACTTTCCAATCAAACGCAAAAGCGAAAGAAGCAATGCAGTATAAAAAATGCTCGCGTTCACATGATATGAGCGTGAAAATCTGATCGCGTTCAGATGGTTAAAGCTAAGAGCTCACTCTACCACATCACTCTCTGTCTTTTGTCAGTTCATTATATTATAAACTTCTAGAGGCGGAAAATAATCTTCCGATTTGCGTAATTTCAACTGGGGACACAATGTTGCTAGGCTTCGCAAAATGGCAGCATTTGGAATGCTGAACGCGACACCTCACATGACATATGTCACTTTTTGGTTGCCATTATCTACTTCGCTAGTCATACGACAGAAGTATGAAGCCCGTAAGTACATAAACATAAAAGCACTAAAATCTGAAAACGCTATACTGGCTTCCCAATCAAGGATAAGGGCTTGCGGAGAAATGCGCAGGAAATGTGCCCTCGTTCAGATAGCTTCAGCGTAGTTCTTAGAATATGAATACCAGTATTGGAAGACTTACGCTTATATTTGGGCACAGCAGAAGAGAAGAGGGAGATTTTTTTACCTTTTTGGGTGGTCAGCACCACCTACGTCATATGTCCACCGGAAATACGCGAGTGACGGTAAATTGTATGACTTTTGTGGCCAATTGACTGGTTTTATTTTGTTCTCTAATGGTATCGCTAGCCGCAATGTGTTGCCTGAACTGGGTATAAAACGCTTCGTCGATTTTTGCAGATGCTAATGCAGTTCACCCTTACTTCCTTCTACTCCCCTCATCGTCATACAACAGTTGACAGCCGAGTTCCTATAAATGTTGCACTTACTGATAGGCACTATTACCGCCTTCCCCCATTTCTGACAGTTGCCTTGTTAATTCCTTTTCGGTCCTGCACTTAATGGCGGAAAGCATAAATAATCTTAAGCAGTTTTTCATTTAAACAAAAGTTTTCATTAAAAGCAAAAACAAAACAACAAAAAAAAGCAAACACCCCAAACCTGAACCGCCTGAACTTCAAGATCAAGCGTCGGAACGATAAATCTCTTTTTTTGTCGTAGCAACCCTCGCGCTATTGGAGTTGAAAAAAAAAAATATCAACTCTGTTACCTAATTTATAATTTTGTTTTCCAACAGCAACATTTGTCCTGGTTGGTCGTCCTTATTCAGTGCAGAGGAAACCAAAAAAAGCTAACCAACTCATAATATTTCACAAAAAAAAGAAAAAGAAAAAAAGTAGTGTGCTTCACTGCTGCTGCTGCTTCATGTAATATTTTATGAAAGTGGTAGCAAGGACACCCCTGAGTTGCTTAAAATCACAAGTGAAGTCCATCTTTTTTTTTTTTTTGTTTGGCTTTCAAAATTTTGTCGTTGACATCGGTAGAAGGGCGTTTTTTCCGTGGGACCAATTCGACGCCTTAAAGGAGAATTTAATACCTGTGTTGAAGATTTTGAGACTTCCTACAGATCTATTCTATACATGATTTAATCAAGTGGTAGTTTGTCTCTTTGTATGTGGATTTCTGTACGCATCTTGTTAAGGCCACGGACCCAGTCCATATGAATTTGAAGGAGAAGATAGGACTTAAGATGGAGCAACTTTTGGTTTCTATTTCGTCGCAATCGGCGGAGTCGTTTCGAATCTGGCAGCCTTTTCAGTTTCAAATGTCAGCTCACAGGTGGCTCTGACTGGGAAATGTCTGCACTGGGAGTGGTGGCAATCGCAGCTGCAGCAGAGTCCTGCTTACTATTACCGATTATTCGTCACTTCAGCAGTTTTTTCCAAGCCGAACTCAACACTGCTGCGCCGGCGGGACTCTTTGTCAAAAACATTGATACAACTTTTCCGCGTCCTTACGTTTTCTGAAGCCCACTGTACCTACTATTGAAAGAAGAAGCTCTATCTGCAAGGTGGATATTGTCTGTCCCTTTGTACAAATGTGACGCCATTATCTTTCACAGATAAAGAGGAATAACTCCATCTTTAAATGGAAGCGCAAATCTCCTCTGAAGGACTAAATTTACAATGAAAAACTATTTCGCCTTAGATATAGTCGGTCGGTAGCTCCTTTCATTCATTTTTCTAATCAAGGGATTAGCAAAAGGCTCTCGAAATCAAATCAAAAAGAAAGTCCTTTGTGGCTCCAGGACCGCCTTTCAATGCATTTTTAATACACTGTCTAAAAGCCGAATGAAATATATTGGTATAGCAAAGGACACAAGGACCACCACAGCCATATATACTCACATTCGGTAAAAGCACGGTTTACATAATAACTCGACGGCGGGGCCAGCGAAAGAGATCACAAACATAAATTACACATTTTCTGTTCGCTCCTTATCGCACAGAGAAAATCGCATATCCCTTTTGATTTTTCATATAATATCGCCGACCCCCGCCGCCATACGAATGCACTTTCTTCTCTATCTCAACTGTAATATTTCAACTAATATCCTTTGGTTTCGGTTCGCCCTTTCGACTGCCATGCGAATGTGTAACCAAGCGAGGCGATTCATCCGCAGCATGGAGGCTAACAAAAAATAGTTTTCTTCAGTTTTCTAAGGACTACAGCACACACACACACATACAATTTCGCCGTCATCTTATCACAAAAACTAAATAGAAGAAAAAGGAATTTCTTGAGTCTACTCCTTCAGCGAATGTGGCGACTAAAGATTGGCTTGGCAAAAAGGATATTTTATTGGCATCAACACACGAGTGTAAAAAGTGTGATGTGCTATGCACTGTGACGCCGAACACGTACCCCCAACCGCCGCACTTACTCTGCGTAGAATGTATATATATTTGATAAAGGATATTTTGTTGACATACATGTACTGTACGTACATAGCCCAAGTGTACATACCGTTGGAAAAACCAACATGGATTTCAAATTGGCAATTTTAATGCATTCCCATACAGTTTGGATTTGTGTTGCAGGAGAGTGGAAATCGAACGGGATGTGAGAAAGGAAATGAAAATCGCTCTTTTGATTTTTTAGTTTTTCTGTTTTTGAGGATTTTACTAGCAGGACTCGTATGTGTGTGAGATATGTATGCATTTGGGTCGGGAATTTCGCCAGTTGTTGGCGAGGCTTATATTGAACGAAAAATAAAGCGACTTATGGTGTACAGTTACGCGACGAGTATTAACTGAGGAGGGTAGTGATGCAACTGGCAAAAGTCGATAGAGCGGGGGTTCGGTTTCGCCTTTCATTATTTAGGTAGGTAATACGCAAGCAAATAGTTTCCATATCTTTGTGGTCACTGAGGATGCACGGTAGATGTCACAGAGGTTGGGATCGAACAATCAAACAGAAAAGCGGTAATTGGCGGCAACTGAGAGCAATTTGAGTGATTTGTGAGGCACCAGCACTAGGTACGAGTATATCTCTGGTAGGCTACCCACCTTTTGTCGTGCCGATTGTGGCGGTATTCCAAAACCGAATTACACGAAATAGGGACCAAAAGAAAGGTGAACTTTGAATTTGATTTTTGTTTTATAATCTTTGTCACATTGCGCTTGAGCAACTCTTTCAGTTGCGCTTAGCACAGTAATGCGATGTCACAGCGTCCATGCTGTTTGTTTCCGGTAGTCCGGTGTCATTTTTAAAGCCTGCCACTCAGAGACAATACAAAAGTATGATTTGTCTATGCTGCCACTCATCGGGAGGATTCCATTACCATCAGTGCTGCCAGATATTTTCACCAGAAATCGTAATGGAAAAAAAATAACAAAACAAAAACACAGAAGAACGTTATTACCCTTCAATTTATTACAACATAAATTATTTGGGAAAAGCTTAGTACTTAATTTTCGCTCCCCTACAAAATTCTCTACAAAATTTAGCTGAGCTAAATTTAAGCGAACCCATTCAGCTGAGTAGTACGCAGCTCGAGCTATAAATAATCAAACTTTTGTTTCAGAATGTACTGCATGTGTCTGTCAAAATTTAGCGTGCCCATTTAATGGGTCGGCACATTTTCTCAAGCTAAATTGTGACAGATCGTTGTGTATTTATTTGTTGTTTTGTTGCGGAAAAGTGTGCAAGGATGAGCTGTTTTAATTATTACATGGACGAGAAGAAGAAGACCTAGAATCAGAAATAGTTGAAAAAAGAGAGAATTCAATTTATGAAGGAAGTTTTTTCACAGCTGTTTTCTGTGACGCTTATCCAAGGCGTACTCGATGTCAAAATTTAGCTAGGACTTAAGCTGATGTTTGGAGAGAAAAGTTGGTGACCAGATAAAATTTAGTTTAGCTGGAGCAGCGTACTACGGTTTAACATAAACATTTTTCGAAACAGTTTGTTCCATGACTGTACACTAACACATACATTTACAAAAAAAAGCAGTATGCACAAGCATTAAGCAGAACTACAGATGAGCGGGTTTTACTTCACCTTCACATTTTTATAATTTATTTGGAAAATTGCAAATGAATTTTTGTATTCGATTAATTTGAAAAATCTTGGAATTTTATGCTTTCTAAATCGTAAAAATACGATAAATCGTGGAATCTGGCACCGCTGATTACCATAGAAAACTTTCGTGTAGAAAAACAAATGCGTCAAGCAATTTTTTTAAATCAAACTTTTGATCAATGCCAGATATTATTTGTTGGAAAGTTAAACTCGCAAGCTAAGTACAACGCAAATGAATCGTATTGTTCTATTCTATCAACCATCTATTTGACTTTATTCTTCTTATATACACATTATGTCATTATTAACTTGACCTAATTATATCAAATACTTATTACTTAGTTTTAGTTTTGAATAAACCAACTGATTCGAACTTGCTGCCTTTACTCTTTTTTTGGTTTCATTCCTCAAACAATATTTTATGACAACTTGTTTCAGCGAAGATCCTTTGAAAAGTGCATAAAATAATTCATTCCAAACGTGGATTTATTTTTTCCCATCGATGTGAATAAGACGCCTGTGTAGGGATGTGTATTGTATTTTTGAAGATAAGACATTCATTGATGACTTGATCAGTACTCAGTAGCCCAACTCGAAGTAGACGCCATTTGTGACGTATTCAGTCGCCCCCTTATTATTTTTTTAAATACCTATTGAATTGGCTTCGGACTCTGAAGGAACTGCCACTAAAGTCGTACCTTCGTTATATGCCAAAGGTAGACCAATTCCCATATCTTCGAGAATATGTTTGAAAAATTTGCGAAAAATAGGCGTGGCCGGTTCTATTTTCGGTCCACTGTAAGAAAAAGACGACTTAACCTAAATAATCCTTCCTTGAGATATTAAGAAGTCCAAAAGGTCTCCGAATTCTCTTTCAAACTAAAATAAAATTACAAAAACCTGTTAGCCTTTGATCACTTCACATTATCCCGCTTCCAATCTCTCCCTCACCTGAATGGTTTTACCTCATTTTAAATTAATATTAGCATTTGCCTGCTAGGATAACTGTGCTAACAACAATATCTACCGCAAATCCATTAAGCAAATATCTATCGAGTATCAAATCGATTTTGCTCCAGCAAAATGCAGTTTATACGCAATTTCGTTGCTCCCCAAGAGATTCATGACATGGAAAGCAGAGCGTGTAGTCATACGTAGCGGGATTTGAACACTGACAGGGAACGAGTAGAATGCAAAGTTTACCGCACGCAGGAAATGCATATCTTGTGCGGTGGGTATGTGCAAATGAAATCATGGCATAGAAGTATTTGACTTGGTTAATCCTGATTATGTTGGTAGACTGATTCTAAAAGGGAAGGGAGGTGCGTTTTTCGTTCCCATTTTCTTGAGAAAAATAATAAAAAAATAAAAATTCAATTGATGTGAACGGGGAAAAGTTTCCCGACTCAAAGGACCAATCGCTTGACATAGAAATAATGTCATCAAAACTGCGAAAGGCTTAGTGATAGGAACTCCAAATGTCTGCTAACGTGGTGGAGCTAATAAGCCTAGAAAGCGAGTGTTTATCCGGCTCGAAGGACCAACTTTGTTCAAACTGGGCACACCCACATCGCTCGCTTTTAAAAATCTCTTCCATTTCATTCATTCAACTTGTTCGTTTATTCTTCCTAAATAAAGTAGCACATTTTACTGCCTGAAATTATTATTAAATTAACATATTTAATGTTAATTTAATGTTATGTCGGAAATAATTTTTTTAAAGCCTCCGGAAAGTAAGTCCTGACTTAATCCCTAAGAACTTCCTCCAAAAAAGCTTAATTTTCAGGTGAAGAGACCACATTCCTGCCTGAAACTATTTTTTTTATAGCCTCTGGAAAGTAAGTCCTGACCTAAGACCTAAGACCTTCTTCAAACAAAGCTCAATTTTCAGGTGAAGAGACCGCATATTTAGTTCAATCATACAGAAAAAAAATGTCTGCCTTATAAAACGGAGTAGCTGCCCAACTGATTTATTACTTATGAAATCAGTCTTTAAAAAATAAAAATATTTATATGGCGCATAACAGGTTAGTGGGGACCCTGGGCCTAGCCTAGCAATCATTTCTGTTGTGTGCGTTTTTCATTTTTGGAAAAATTGCTAATTGCTAATTGAGAAGTTCTTTCATGACAGTAATACTCTCGGTCTCGGATGTTTGTCAGAAGTTCACGAGAGGTGGCGTTCGCGAGAGGAGGAAATCAGTCTTTGGTTTCACAAATTTCAAATTCGTACATCTTCTAAATCAGTTGACCGATTTAGTTAAAATAAAAACTAAATGTTGCTCCATTGAGTCCTTTGTTATGCCTGAGAAATCTTTATGGATAGGATGGAGCAGTATAAACGTTATGCCGTAACAAATCCACATATAACCAGCAAAAAATTTGACAGTTTGACGTTTTACGGAATATTGCTCCAGTTGTGCGAGCTGAGAAAAGAGCCCTCAGGGATCGAAATTGCACAACAAAATTGGGGCCTACTGTCAGACAGTTGAACGAAACTTGATGCCATATTTAATCGGACTTTGAAATAAACTAAAGGATTTTTTAATTCCAGCAATTTGGAAAAGAAACCACTTGTCACTTGAAAGTTCGTTCGACAGAAGTGTTGCACCACTTTTAACCCCCGCAACTGTTACCTCGTAAGCCACTTAAAGTCAATACAAAGGAAAAGAAAGCGATGTGTCATACCGCTTTTAGAATGAGAGATGAGCAGGAATAAAATGAAAGCCGAGGCCGGCAAGTGAATGCGTATCCTCATTCAACTAAAACGTACTAGTTGTTGCTGGAATATGAAAAAAAAAACATTCGATTCCCTCAAGAATTCCTCTATAAACTCGTTACTCGCGCAAATGCATTCCATATACTATAAGCATGCATCTCAGTTGTGTGTGTGGATAAACCTCCTCCTGCCACTTTTGCTACTCCTACTGCCGACCGACGATGACGACGACGACGACGTGGTTCCTGGTTTTGGTGTTATTGCTGGCTGCTCCCATACCCGTACTAAACCACGAATGCAACGGAGATTTATGGTGAAATATTTTGCATAGTACAATTTTGATCCTGTTTAGTGTGTTGTGTGTGATGTTTCGGGCTTTGGATTTGCCTCAGCCACACTCTCCCAATAAAGCAGCCTGCCTACAGCACTCTGCACAGCATATAGGTACCTGCATAATATTATATTATTCTCTCAAGGATGCGCCGCGATGTGCATAAAATATCTGCACAAAACAAGCATACACACATGCACACGCACAGAACCATCCATTATATTGGACAAAACGACAGAGCGAGAGAGGGAGAGGGACACAGAAAGGAAACGGTTGAAGCACGATGGCGAATTGTGTGTAAAACGCATGAACAGCTTCGGGGTGCTAGTCGGAATCGGAACTATTTTCTGTGCATCCTGTGTGTGTGCCAGCACAGCACCCTTTCTTCTCCGTTTTCTCGTGCGGGTAACTATACATTTTTTAACCAAAAAAAACTTTCATGCTGTGTGCTGTTGAGTTTGAGGATATTTATTTTGTTTTCTTAAATTTTCCATCCCATTTTCGGTGGTATCTGTTCTAAGGGTGCATCCTTGAAGGCTCTGCGAGATGACCAGCAATCTCGACTTTCCAAATATGCTTGGTGGTGAATTCTTTTGTTGCAGGATAGAATTTGAATTTCAGAAACTCTTTACAAACGGGTATAGGTGTGTGTTGACAACAGCTTCCTATTTGGTATTCATAAAGGATGTGTGTTTTTTTTTTTTTTTTTCTGTCCAAACCAACTATAGAAACTTATGCGAACAATTTTCTTTCTTTCTTTCAGAGTTCGAAACTGGGCGCTGAAATTCGGTGTGGACCTGTGGGAGTTTGGCAGGCAATTCACCAAAATGAATGACATTAAAAATGTAAGTCAAGTAGAATTAGTTTTTAGTCCTTGAAAAAATGTGATCAAATAATAAAATCTGTCTTAGTTATGTAACTTTGTCGCTCTATTTATTTTTTTTTAAACTATTTTTTTATCACCTGATATATGCCACGCACTTGTTAGTGCTGTGTATTTTGATCTCCTTTGACAGATAATTTGACAGATAGTCAATGGTTTTAAGCAAAAAATGGCGTTCGACTTAATGGGCTGTTCATAGACTTACTATGAAGGGTGTCCCATAATTCAGGCAAAATTTGAATTTTGCGCCATTTAGTAGTACAGTGATGCCAACGAAAAAAAAGATATAAATATGACAGCTGCCAGTTCGGGGTTAGTAAAAATGGCCGCATTCAAGAAACTAGTCATCTTAAGTCGACTAGATTGGCCTGGATGAGATGTCGCCTGAACGCAAAAACTAGATTGGTCGGGAACGTCACTTTTTCTACGTCAGCCACATATGAGAACTGTCAACTTAGTACTCAGTAACGAATTTCTCGACTTCCCCTGCATAAACGTCAACTAAAACATCTGCTCTCACGACCGATTTCCCCCAATCAGAGCCGAGTTTCATCTAGTGAGAGAGCTGTCAGACTTACTAAACTAGATACTTGAACGCTCCCAATGGAGCGTTATACGAAAAAACAGCGCATTTTCATTGTTGAGCAATATAATAAAAATATTTTATGTTTGACGAAATTCATCTTCAGTGATGAAGCTCATTTTCATCTCGACGGGGTTCAAAAAACCCACGAGTAATTGTTGAGAAAGAAATGCATCCACAAAGCGTGACTGTTTGGTGCGAATTTTGGGCTGGATTATCGGAACATTCTTCTTCGAAAATGCGGCTGGTCAGGCAGTAACAATTTTGACAGTTTTTAGTGCCTTAATTACAAGATATGGATGTCACCAACATGTGGTTTCAGCAAGACGGTGCCACATGCCATACAGCCAGAGAAACAATTCAACTACTGCATGAGTCATTTCCTAATTGTGTAATCGGCCGAACAAATTGGAAACAAAGTACAGGATGGTTTCATGGACTTCATTATTAGTATGAGGCATTTAAAAATAACTTTTTTTTTTAATAATTGAAGACAAAAAAACGTTCGTTTTATAAGTTGAGCAAGGAAGTAATTTTATTCAATAGCTCTCCTGTCCTATATTTGTAAAATTCTAAGGCAATTCCATCCGACCGTGCAGCCTTTCCATCGTTCAGATGATTTGGCGGCTCCCTTACATCTTCCAGAGCTATGAATCTATTCAAAATATCATTTGTAAAATTTTAAAACTGTCCAGAAAATGTTTTTGATTGAAATATATGCAAAAGTTGTATTCAACAATATTTCTAAAAACAAAAAAAAAAATGGAAAACAACAGAAAAAACTCATTCGGCATAAATATGCAATTTATTGGCAATAAAAGCATTAAATATAATACGATTTTTTATTAATTTTTGTTTGGTTAACTCTATTATTAACAATTTTAGCTACCACATTTTCAATGCGACATCTATTGTAAAACACTCCGCAACAATTTGAATTTTAACTGTTTTACCTAGCAAATCTACTAACACCCAACAGGTGTCTCTAGCATTCTATGGAGAGGTCCAAGATGGTTGGCATTTTGTTGCACTTTTTATTCGCTTTGAACCATGAGCGCTAGTTACATAATTTTTGGCGTAATTTTGTTGCGTAGAGCTTGTATGGAACTGACGTTTCACTAGCCGTCCATACATAATATGTCAATGGGTTTGTTTTGTTTGTTGCCAGATGACGTGAAAATTACTGAATAGATTTTGATGGAACTTTTTTTAAATGTTTCAAATGACTCAGAGAGGGATAACGGTTATGCTAATCTTTGCAACACTCAGATTAATATTTAAGGTTAGCAACAAAATTTAACAAGTCAAAAAGTATCAGCAACGATTGTTCTTGATCGTGATCTTCCGTAGCAAACGAGGTTAAGGGCTGTTCAGTGATGCCAAATCGTGGGTAATTACCCATGTCGTGGGCATTTTGCCTTTCTAAATGGGCTAAAAGGGCGAAAAAGGGCATTTTTTATCTCTGAGAACAAAAAAAAACCGTGTATTTTGTTGTTTTTAACATCGGTATGGGAAAAAAGGGCATTTTTGGGTGTTTTTGACGTGAATCGTGGGCAATTCAGTCCGAAAAGTCTGGCATCACTGGCACTAAAGGAAATAAAAACCTTTGGTGCGTTACGCGCACGGAAGATCGTCAATCCTCAATTCCTGTTAGCGTATCCGATCACGTTTTTCAGTATACTTATCGAAGATCCATCCAGACCCGGAGCTCCGTGATCTTGTCGCTCGGAGGGGATTTATTTCTTCTTAGTCGGCTTCTTGGGGAGGATTTTTCAAACGATTGAGAGAGAGTTGAAGATTTGACTTTGCCTTTCCCATGATAAGATCGTTTGCTATGGACAAAGTCCTCTGTATTTGTTTATCAAAAACTTGTCAGAACTCTGCAGCGATGTCTTTCGAACCAAATTGTTTTCATTCTTACAAAAGGTCGCAGCTGTCATTGAAATTCGTCCACAACTAGGTACCCAACACAAACTGTCACTGACAGATCCACAATCAGCGAGAAAGGTGGTTAAAATTTGACTGCACAATTTTACAGTAAACTGACAGCAAAGGCAGAAAATAAACACGTGGAGAGATTGAAATCAATTCGTTCAAATGGACATTGGGAACAAGAAACAAGAAACATCCCCCTCCCCCACCACTTTCATTCATTCCTTTGTTGGTCAATTAACAATCACAATCTATCATCTAAAAGGCCATAAAAGACTTACCTGCCTCAAGAAGACCAACTTACGACGACTTTTACACAATAATCGATTTGAAATATCACATAATAGTTATGCTACCCCAACCATGGCTGTCATTGAATTGGAACTCGTATTCTCTAACCTCTTTCTCAAGACAATGCCAACAGCACGTTGAGCACCGAACAATGCCCACCTTGACATCCTTTCACAGAGCTCCTTCTGTCTCCGCCGCTATCCGGCCGCCCCCGAAAATGCTCCATCCCTGCACCGCATCCACTTTCAATATTCGAAAATAATGTATTTAAGAATTATGCTATAGACTGAGAGAGGGAGAGAGAGAGAGAGAGGTGGGTATGGGATTGATTGGGTTGGGATGCCCTTCGCTAGTAAGTTCTCCAATTGAATTGCACAATTCACAGTCACACAGATGTGCTCCGCGTCGTAGTCGCCAACAACTACTGTCATCCATACGAAGGAGCGGTGTGGTGCGCTTTTGCTTCCTGTCTCCTCCCTGCCAGAGATAGTCGAAATGATGACAATGTACGACCTGAATGCTTCACACAGAAGGCGCCTATAATTGCTGATAGCTGCGCGCAAGGAACTTACCCAATGTGAAACAAGGAGAACGGCAAAAGGAAACGTGTCGGTTGGGAAAAATCCTTGAAACTCCTCATAATTAATCCTTTATAATGTTTTGCCGAGAGCTCAGCAGAGTCTCAAGGATACCTTAAAAAAAAAAAACAAAAAACGGGAGCAACAGCTACCAGGAAATCAAGGAGGTATAATAGGATTTTCTTCCCCCCCCCTCGAACACACACATTCACTCACGCGCACACTTTTCGGGGATAGCCCTCCATTGGTGTGTGTATTGGGGCACGAATTTCCGGGAAACGCCGTTTCATAAAATATAATTGAATCATAAAAGCAGTCCTCGCCTCAGTGTGTTTGAATGCAATACAACAGTCGCATAAGACCCACACTCTGACGATTTTTGTTAAAGAACACGCGTTTTTGTTTTCAATAGAAAATGTAGGTTAAATTTGAATTTCTCTCTCTCTCTCTCTCCGGTCCCTGGGTATAGTAGAAAGTTCTCTTGCTGTTCTCATAAATAAACGAACACAAGTCGGGGCGCTAGTCCAAGTCCACCTCGGCTGACATAAGTCAAAGGATGCCTGCACAATTGTCCTTCTTTTTTGACTGGAAAATCAATGCGTGCGTGTGTGCCTGTTGTTTTTAGTTTATTTTGCGCGAAAACTCCTTCGATGCTGAATTTCTTAAAAAAAAAAAAAAAACACACAGTCACACACAGGATGTTGAAAGGGAATCTATGCGTCCAGGAAGAGGTGTGTATGTTGTGTATACATCCTCACCGACACATGCTCAGTTCGAGTTGTGTCTGTAAAGTACTACGCCGTACATACGGTAGAGTAAGCTTTCGCTATGAGTAAGGAGCGTGATGCTGGTTGGAGTAAGTGGTCGGCGGAGTGCGATAGTAGTGTAAAGTACTAGTAGTGTCAAGTGAGCAGCGGCATGCAGTGAAGCGGGAAATCGCTTTGATGTTGTTTACTCTAATGGAAATCGTCGGCAGTCAGTCATGAGTCCATTCATCGTGCTCCCTGAAGGCCTGTGATTTTCTCCCTGACCATTGACCAGATGGATCTTTTGACGCACATCGGTTTCGAAGGAAGGTCTGCGGGACGACTGGTGCTATGAAGGAGCTTGGATGGAACTCGACTTATTCCCGGGTGCCCAATAGTCTTCGAGAAAGTCACTTGGCAGCATTTCTGTCGAACTTTTTAGGAGAGAGGTTTCAAACGAAAGCTAAGCAACTGGCCACTGACCCTTGAGACCGAATCGAAGGCTTTTCGAAAAGAAACAGAAGATGTGGTTACATTTCTAACAGCTGCTAGTCATAGCTGACATCACAAGCGGAGTCTGATGGGACAAGAAAAGGGTATACGTTCAGTCAATGAAGCAAAAGTTCCACTACCCAATGTAGAAGAGGTTGACTGAGCTTTAGGATACCAAGGTCGTCGGGTGTTGATAGCTGCAACTCCGAGCTGCCTTACCTTTGAGTAAACGTCCACTTCACGCATGAAACTCTGGTGGAGTTCCGTCCCTAAATAGCCATAGTAAGCCGCAGTCTGCCTAAATAGATGGGTGCAAAGCTACTAAGTCGAGGAACGAACAAAATAAGCTCGGAACCCGTAGTCTGGCAGTTCTGGTTAGTGCAAAGTATGACAAGCAGGAAGGGTCAAGGAGTAAGGAGGAAAGACCGAACTCCTGTTTAAAAAACAAGCCACAGAAGGGTGTGAAAAGCTAGATTTACATATGATAAGGTATGGAACGAAGGCCTCAAGTGTAAATTTAGAAAAGCTACGCCCGAGCGATTGACAGAACTTTCTTATGTTGGCAACTTTTTTTTTCAAGACTGAGGTGCATCAATTAATAAAAAAAGTTAATTTAAAAAACAACAAAAACCCGACTGACTGTAAAAAAAAGAATTCAAAATATATGAACAAGACGCATTTAAGTACCTATACCTAGCTAATTGACAGCGGGTACTATATACCTACACAGTCTAACAAATATATGTATGAGTATTGAGTATACCCTCCGACTGCCAAATAGGCAGTTATAGGTACTTAAATGCGTCTTGTTTTGAATTCTTTTTTTTTTTTTAAAGTCAGTCAGGTTTTTTTGTTTTTTAAATTAACTTTTTTTATTTTGATCTTTTCAGCCTATGAAACTCCGGGGAAGAATACGAATATTATGACACCTCACTCTTCAAAATCGGTCAAGCCGTTTCGGCTACAGGGCGTCCTGTAGGAACGTACATAGGATACGCGCGAAACACATAACCCTCCCTGTGTCCAGTCGGGTAAAAATAGATTCCTTAGCCAGTTCTAAGTTAGAAACACAAAATTGAGCTTCCACTTTACCTTTCTAAAGCGAGCATATTTTCGTCATTCGAAAAGGAGCAACCTATCCCTCGTGAAACTGGGCTTTCCCATGAATTTCCCCAGCTTAATTCGCAGAATACGATTTTTTATCTTTTTTTAAAAATAGTCTCATAAGTGCTTAATATTAAAAATGTCAGTTAAATTATTTATTTGCTGTCATAAAAGTGAATTAAATTTTTCGTTAAATCGGCCCAAAACTCCGCACGGCAACACTGCAAACCACTACCACCGAACTGTCACGATTCGAAACCAAACATAATTTAACAAAAGCTTTCGAGAGTTTACCATGAGGCGGAGTTTTTTTTTTTTTTTTGTATAATTAGCATCACCAACATGAGGACGCTTTGCGTTAGACTGGATTCGGATGCGAACAAAAAAGCGAAAGCTTTGCCGTTTCAACTAACCACCAGATTAAAGTGACGCTTGATTTGGTCCTTGTCGTTGTTGGATTGTTTTTAGCATTTCTTTAATTTATTTTACATACCTACTTTATCTAGCGCCCGACTCCTTTCTGTCCCGCTCCTGTCACATGAGGGGCATAAATCGGAGGCGAAAAAAAGGTCACAAACCTTTTCGTTTTTAAACGGCATGGAAAAAAGGACACCCCAAATGACACTCGAACGAAGAGAATTAAATTATTTTTTAATCAAAATAGCTGTCGTAACGTAGGTACTTTAGAATTCCGTGCGCGTGTGTGTGTGGGGTGTTTTTATTTTATTTTTTGTTTCTCTGTCGTTCTGTCCATTTTTAGCATTTCCGCTTGGAGTTGTCGGTTTTTATTTTGACGAGGAGAGCGGCTCGAAAATCCACAAAAGAACAGTCAATTGTTGAAAGCTTTCTGAATAAAACACAATCCCAGAAGTTGGAGTAGTAGGGGGGGGTTGCTGATTGAAGGTGGTAACGCGCCAGCATGTCGTATGAGCAGAACAAAAAAAAAATCGAAAAATACATCAATGGGAAGAATGAAATTAAAGGAACAGCAAGTGGGAGAGGAAGGCTAATGGGAGAACAGAACAGAACAGAAGGTAAAATCAATAATGCAGAATCGAATTTCGTACAAAAAAAAAAAAATAACGTTTTCGATTTTAGTTTTGCTCGTCCTCTACTGGTGTAGGTGGGTTTTATTATTTTCGATTCAATCCAACCCTAACTCGCTGTGCTCAGTTTAATTTATTACCGAGTAGATATATTCGCTGCGAGCTATTAAAGTTGTAAAACGGCGCATTACAGGGGCTTAAATATTTTGTTAACACGAAACAAAACTGTTTACTGGGTGGTAGTTGTTTTTTATTCCCTTTCAGGAAGAGAGGATGGATAGGGATTTGAATTCGATTTGTGGTGACGCCCCTCGTGTATGGCCGTAGAGGGCTGGGGCGTTATTGAAGTTAAAAGGGAATTTATCAAAAGGTCGTCGGCGGGTTTTTTGGGCGTTTTTCTTTTGCTTTAAATGGTTGGTCTACTTTTATGAAAGGTTTTGTCCCGAGCAGGTTGCTTTGGCGTCTGCGATGGACTGGTCTTTGACATGGAGGCTCGGTTAAGTCTGGAACTATCTTCAAAATAAAACCAGCTTAACAATTTTTTTGTGGCATAAAGACTGTCGAATGTGTCAAATGAGATCTGGATTTCTATCTGGCAATATTAAAGCAGCTTTTAAAAGTCTTAACAATTTGTTTTGTATCAGAAAGACTGTCGAATGTGTCAAATGAGATCTGGATTTCTATCTGGCAATATTAAAGCAGCTTTTAAAAGTCTTAACAATTTGTTTTGTATCAGAAAGACTGTCGAATGTGTCAAATGAGATGTGGATTTATATCTGGCAATATTAAATCAGCATTTAAAAGACTTAACAATTTGGTTTTGTGGCAGAGGGACTGTCGAAGGTGCCAATGAGATCTTGATCTTCTTTTCATTTTCTTTTTTTAAAGGCCAAGTAGTAAAAAGAACCATTATCGAGTTTCCCCACATAAAATTCGATTTTGCGTTCCGAATAGTTATCTGGAAGATATCTTTAAGCACCAATTTTATTCGACAATCTCGGCCCTGAGTCATCAGAATAAAGTCTCATTGAGAGTTTCTTTACGAAACAGATTGTGACTTGTAAGCCCTGCTACACTTTAAGCAAAAGCCAGTCGAAATCCAAGCGCCTTTGAATGAGTTATCTAACAGATAAGTGACAGATAACGCCGTCACTATAAGTGCATAGACAAAAACTTAGTTCGAGTACCACTGGCGATTGAGGAATCTTTCAAAATGTCTCTACTGTTTTGCGAAGCTTGAAGTAGTGAATTTTATTTTGAATCTATAAGTCTGGATTTTGAGGTCCTTTCGGTTACGGGCCGTTTCTTAAATTAATTGAACTCGACAACTTCAGCATTGGACAGGTTTATGTAAATTTTAAAAATGTCCAAGCCTTTATTTTCTGTTAACTTAAAGGTTCTTCTACTGGCTCTGTCGAAAGAAAAACTTTGAGCTGTCGCTTGGAACCTGGAGTTACTTCAACACTAAAGCGGTCAACTGCCAAATTTGTACCTCCAGTAGTGCTGTAGTAGATCTTCTTTATCTTTGCGGATTTCTTTGGAAAAGTTGTGCTGCAGAGATCTATGCACATTTTTTGGAGGTATATTTCACAAAAATCCTCCTCTGTGGATATATTATCCACAGCTGCCAACCTGCCAATGGCCCCAAAAAATGTTTATTCTTCAATCGAAACGAGTTGCTTTAAAGCAGGCAGAATCATGCGTTCAAGTCGAACCCTTCGAATATGCAACAAAAGCGATTATCATGTAAATGGTTGGTGTACCCACTAATTGATTTAGTTTCAATTTTGTACCTACTTTGAGGGAATTTCACTTCACTAATGGATGCGAATATTTGTTTTTCTGCAAAAGCGAATTATAATTACGACCGACAGTCGAAGTAATACTTCAAGACCTTCAGATGGTAGATTCCTTTTTGGGGTTGAAGTAAATTTTCCCAGTTGAACCTTTTCCCTAGAGAAGATTACTATACCCTCGCAGTATCAGCACTGCCAGCATACAGCTTCAGCCCCCTCATCATTTAAGCCTGTTTTCCCTCCTCGTGTCTTGCTGTGAGTGGGTACAAGTAGGTTTCATTTGGGAATAGTAATGTGGGTTAGAGATATCATTATGATTATGTTCCATCTGAATGTTAATTCCGCGAGATTTTGTTTTTTTTTTTTTGTTTTTTGCTTCGCATCCCCTTGTGGTGTGTGTTTTGCTTTACTCGCAACTCCAACAGAAACAAGAAACAGGACTTCATCTCATAGACATCTCTTGCTCATGCTCCGGCTCTCCAAAGACATGCAGCAATTTCTAAGAAAAATAATTACGCAAAGGGGCGAGCATCGCATTATATGTATAAGGACTAAGGGCACAAGTTTTAGGGATGAATATGGTTGAAGAGTTGAGATTCAGAAACGACACAGAGAATGAAGAAAATGTTCCATCTTGAAAGTAATTGGAAAAGTTCGTCGTGAAGCTTGTGCATGATTATGCACAGTTTTCATTTGTTTCGTATACGCGTTCCTTCTTCTACAGCGATGTGTGTGTGTGCCGCTGTGTTGGTGCGTTTATGTGATGTAGGTGTAAATGAAAATTCATATTTTAATTGGTTGGCATTTAGGGTGTGGAAAATTTAACGCGGGTACAAGGAACCTACCGATAGGGATCAATGGACTTCATGACGACTGGTGTTCCACAGGGTTCTGTTCTCGGACCGCTGCTTGAAATTTTAGTCATGACGGACGTCACTTCATGCTGCGATTGTTGTGGCAGCTAGAGTGGTTAGCAAAGTCGTTCTAAAAGCGACTCCGCGATACCAATAATCCAACTCACAATGGGCCTTACCAATAATCATTTTTAACCTCCTCACTAAATATTTTGTAGGTCACAATATGCAATTTTGTATGGAAAATGTCGCCATTGTGAGTTCGAAATATTTAGCCTGGACACTAAAAATGATTATTGGTATCGCGGAATGGCGAAATTTTCCATACAAAGTTGCATATTGTGACCTACAAAATATATAAGGTGAAGGTTAAAAATAATTAATAGTAAACCTACGGTTACACCTGTCATTTTCGTGGCAAAATTGACATGCTAACATCACAAAAATTCGGCCACTCGTTCGTGAGAGCGCGCTGCGACAGCCCGCGCAATCAGTCGCTTGACAGGCGGTCACACGTAGTGACAAATTAAGGGCAAATGTTTACGTCATAATGACGTCGGCATGTCAAAATTTGACATAAAAAGTATAAAAGTAGCTCTATCTGTCAAACAATATTCGGGGAGACGTGGAACGGAACCCGAAACTGGGGCGATGATTAGGGCGGCAGGGTTAGCTGTTAGTTTTTTTGGTAGCTTTAAGAGCCCTCTAGAGCTAAGATTGGATACAACTTGTTGTGGGTTGAAAAAAAAAGACCTGTGAGTGCTACTTTCGATGATGTGAAACCTCATACCGAGTGGAGCTACTACCAATTACACGGACACACTTCAATCTCATCCAGAACATCTGAATTCAATTTCAAAAGGATGCCCCTCAATAAGCCCAACACGTGCAGTTGTCAGATCCTCTTTGTCTGTGTCAATCTTTCAGCACTTTTCCGTACTAAGAACATCCCATTGCCTTGCTGCAATCAACTTATGCATGTAGGCGGAAAATAAAGGACACATCAAGAGCACATACTTACATCTCGTACTGTCAGAGAACAGAGAAAACAAATACACAAACGATGTCATTCCTAATTAAATGCGAATCAGAGAAAGAAAACAACTTCTCCGGGAAGGATGTCTCCTCCTTCTTCTTTTTTGTTGCTATAACAAAGAACAGATATAAAATGAAAAAAAAAAGTAGATATATAAAAATATCTTCTTCGTGTTCTCCTAGTTGACTATAAGTGGATTAAAATTGTCGAATCGCTATTGTCAGGCAAATTAACCAAAATCCAAAATAACATGGGACAAAAATTACCAAACCTGTGGGAGGACTCGGTCTTTGTTTAAACTGCGCGGCGGTAGATAATCGAAAGTGTGTATACAGCTCACACATGTGTTGGAGGGAATACTTCCGGCTAATGTTTGCCAGTAAATTGATGAACCTACATTCTTATGTGGGTGTGTTTTTCTTGCGGGGGAGCTTATCAACTCCTTTTTGTCCTCCGATGTTGCGATGGAAGAATATGAATGTTTGAGGTGGAGTGGTTTGGGAATTTTGACAGTGAGATGAGTTCTTTTTGCAAATTAACTGTCGAAAGGAGGGTGGCATAAGTCGTGAGGTAAATATCTGCGGAAGCAATTTAATTTGGTAACATCGTCCATGGAGCTATGGGAACGGGAAGGCAGACAACTTTTTATAAGACGTTGTGACCTGCTGAGCCCTTACGGCAGAAGGCAGTGTGAATTGTATTGCAAGGGAAATATCTCCAGCCACTAAAAGTATGCAATGGATTTGGAAATCAGTCATAATGAAAGTTTGAAACAGGATTGTGGGGTATAGCTTACGGCGCTATGTGGTTAGTACTGAACTAGGGGTCCAGTTTCAGTTTTCTGTGTGCCCCCCCTCTCGAATCGCTGAGAAATGTTCAGGAGTGTAAGGGCAACTAAGAAATCTTCTCAAAATGTTGAAAAACAACAGGGACGCTACAAAAGTAGAGCGACAGGGACAGCAAACGACGCCGAATTTCTTGCCGCTCTTTTGACATTTCTCTTCAGTAAGATTTGCCATTTCATGATGGAAAGATATACGAGCCAACAACGATTCGAAATTATTAAGGGGTATTGGTAAGGCAGCAATCCACACGTACTCCATGAGTCATCATTGCATCCCGAAAAAATTACGGTTTGGTGTGGTTTATGGGCCGGCGGCGTCATTGGGCCGTACTTCTTCCGTGATGATCAAGACCGGCACGTTACTGTGAATGGGAATCGCTACCGTTCAATGATAACCGAATATTTTTGGCCCCAATTGGATGATATGGACTTGGAGGACATGTGGTTCCAACAAGACGGCGCCACAAGCCACACAGCGAATGTAACAATCAATTTATTGGAAACCAAGTTTGGAGAACGTGTTATCTCACGAAATGGTCCAGTCGCTTGGCCGCCTCGGTCGTGCGATTTGACGCCGTTAGACTATTTCCTGTGGGGCTATGGTCTATGCCAACAAGCCAGCGACGATGATGAACTGCGTACGAATATCGAACGTGAAATTGCAGCAGTATCGGCCGATTTAAGCTTGAAAACCGTCGAAAATTGGGTTCAGCGTCTGCACTTCTGCAAGCGTGCCCGTGGTGGCCATGCAAAAGATCAAGTTCCATACATAATGGCATCGAACGTACTTTCACAGGAATAAAGAATTTCATTCATTTCATTTTGTAGCGCTCTTATTGAAAAACCCTTTAGATATAACCATTCTAAAATTGTAGACTCCTTCCATTCGTGGCATAAAATGGTCACTTTCGAATGGTGAAATCGAGAAGCCAGAGAGAGTCAACTATGGACCTGTTGCCACTAGTTGCCCCATTAAAAAGGCACTTTCGACACATAAATGAATATTATTCTGCTCTTGCTAGATCCTGCCTTCGATTTTCGCAACTATTTCCCTCTGCAATGTACAATCCAAACCAAGCCTAAACCAGCAACAACGTTCCAACGTTAAAAGTCCTTAAAAAGGAAAATATTCCCACAAACTTCCGCAACATCCTTCCTGAGCGCGAAATTTTTACGTTCTTACCGACAACTTTCAGAGAGCGAGACTCAGAGGGTTCCCCAGTTAACCGTGGGAGAAAGAAAAATCTAAAAACCACCTGGAAACTGTATAAAAAAAATAAAAGCAAATACTACCTCCTGGTGAATGTGCAGTAGCAACCATCAACATTCCATAACCTAATCCTTCTGCTTCATTGGTTATTCATGCAACGAAACATCACCTACCGCACTATCGCCCACCACGAACCGCACATACCGCATCTCAGCACGTTCGTCCTTGAGGGTAAGTTTCTAATTCCACATGATCCACTCGCTGTACTTTCTTGAGGTGAGAATGCAACCATAAACTCGTTATAGTAATAGTTTGAACAACATTTTGTGTGGGTGTGAGTGAAAAGTCCTCATTACAACATTGAATTACATTGAGAGAGACGAAGGTGGCTTCTTTTTTTCTTGCTTCCTCACACACAATTTCGAAATGAAGGACTACCACTGAGGTGGAGGTCGAACTATTTACAGGGAAGACGACGACGACGACGACGACGACGACGACAACATCAGGCAACGAAGGAGCACAGCTTATGCAAGTGAGAACGTGTCAAGAATGTTATTAATACACAAGTTTGGATGAAGAGATTGTGCATAGAGGCGGAGGAGCACGACTCAACTCCTTGGCTTTAATATTATAAGGATTTTGGTGAAGTGACCTATTTATTTTGTTACGAGCGTTGGTGCGGGCGTCATTATTGGGTCCTTGGGACCTTTTTTCCTTTCCCAACGTCTCTGTTTTGATATTGAGAGAAATTTGCTGCAGGTGGAATTTTAAGAGCTTATTTCGGGGTTACACCCAGACTGAAGGGGCCATATCACTTAATTTTGATGTGAGTCGGTGGGTAATTAGCTTCGTCTTGTTGGTTGGGCGCGGAAATGGAAACTGAAGATCTGGAACTTTGTCGAGTAAGTAGCTGCGTTTGGATGCATTTGCGGGTGGTACTAGGTTAAGTGACTCTTCGCTAGATGTCGCTCAAGAGTGGTACGTTTTTATTTTCAGACAATCGGATTTGGAGGTAGATCGCAGTCTTGATACCTCCTTAGACACATAAGAAAGTCGGCTTCTATGGGACATTTCATCCAAGGGCATTCAGTAAGTGGGGAATGGCTTGTTTCACTTTCGGAAAAGTATCATACTTCTGATATATAACTAACGGGAGCATCAGAATTCATATTTAGGGTTCGATCTGTTATTTAAAAAAAAAAAAAAGCGCTCTCTGCAAAGATCTTCAGTGGATCAGTTGTCTTTCGTTTGAAACTATTCCGGTCCAACTCTGTTCTATTAAACCAAAAAAACAAGTAAAAGTGTTATCATCGGCCTGGCTTTGATACCCTCCACTGCGTACAAGTCATGCAAAATTGAATGGATATTTAAATAAAATAAATAGTTGGCGCAACAGGTCAGTTGATCCTAGGCCTGGCTTCTCACAACCATTCGTTTCGTGTGAGTTTTTAATTTTCGGGACGAATGGAAGGGATCTACAATTTTATGCCGGGTCCAAACGGCTAATTGAGAAGCTCCTTCATGACAGATATACTCTCGGATGTTTGTCAGACGTTTTATTGATTCGAACCTCGGACCCCTCGCTTAGTAGTCCAACGAACTGGATATTTATCAGAATAAAAAACAGCGTATTCCACTTTTACTAGTTTTGAAATACTCAAAGAAAACGTTTCTTAAGCCGTGGAATACTAATATTTTGATTTTTACATAAGCAAACATTTGAATTTAATACTGGAATAGAGTTATTTTGATTTTAACAAGGAAGTGAAATAAGGAATAAATATCTTTTGATTCTAACCCAAGTAGTCAACTTAAAATGTCTCTGGAATTAGTTGGCTTTGGAAACTAACGAAAACAGTAATAGAAAGATCTCAAGAAAGAGAACTAAAATGCATCGTCAACTCGACTTTTTAAAGAGTGGAATATTTTGAATTCTTTTGATTTTCATAAACAGGTATAGGTACAGGTCCACAAATAATAAAAATTAGCTTTTGAGTAATCTAATTACAATTCTACCTGTTCAAGGTAAATTTTTTTATTATTTATTTACTATTATAACTTTTCTGTAAATTTTTTAGGTTTTCTTAAAATTTTATAACCCCTACCTCCAGGTAATCATTTATATTGCGCAAAATTGTACAAAGTACTAATGGTTTTTTATTTTTAATTAATTTAATTTTTTGCGATAAGGCCGAATTCATAGAAAAAAAGGTGATAGAAAAAACATTGGTTGGCTAATAACATATGCATTGTCTCTGGAGATGTTTTCATTGAAAATATGAGAGAGACTAAGCTAATAAAATTGCAATTAAAGAGATAATTTATTGTAATGTTTTATTTTTTATAGTAAAATATATTGTAATATATATAACTTATACGCAAAATAATGCCTTCATGATAGCTATGAGCAGTTTCGTATGTAGTAGCTTTCACATTATCAATGGGTATGTTTGTGAAAGCCCAGTCGATAGCACAGGTCAACTAGGATACATTTTCTTAACTGGATTCTTCACATTGAATTTTAAAACGCAATGAAATTTCTAGAAAGTGCTTCTTTTTGAAAAATAGAATAGGTGTGACATACTTAATAACAAAGTGGTTTAATCGTCTGTGGAGAAGTACCTGAAATACTTGACCGACATAGCCCGTTTTCAATACCAACAAAAAGAACTCCTTTTACCAAACTTCATTCGCCTAGGTTAATTCCCTTGGATGCTATCGTGTTTTAAACAAACAGAGAGACACATGGGTCTAATATTAATTTTGTATGGGAGGTACCAGAGCTACTTGACCGACATAACCCATTTTTAACACCAACCTAACGACCATAAAAAGAAGTTCTATCATCAAATTTCATTCTCCTATATCAATTCCTTTGGGCGCTATCGTGCTTTCAACAGGCTAATGGCTAAATCGATTCAGAATGTGATCCTGATTCAGAATATACAACTTTAAGAGGTCTCCGGTGACTCCTTGGCGTTACAAATGTAATGACAAAGTGAATATACCTTCCTGTGGAGGGTTTAAAAAAAAACGATTAAGTGGAAGGCAGTCAGTTTATTTTGCGAAAGCCCATGATAGGCGTTACTGGAAATAGGCCAAAACGACAGTAGCGAAGCCAAGAACCATCCCAATGTTTGTACATACAATCAAATTGTTAAGTTTGACTGTTTGAATGTGATTTAAGCACGCATCACTCACCCACTACAGATTGTAGGCATTTTTCGGCAAAAAATACAGGACCTCACATGGAGCAACATTAAGTTATTGTTCCCCCACCTTCGGCAAACTCTAACAAACAAATCTAACAGTTTGAGGTGTCGGGGTCAGCTCACAGGTGTCTCTCACTGGGAAATTTTTGCGCATGTACTGGTGGTAAATAACCTTTTAGAAGGCCATAAATATCCGCTTTCAATTTATTCCTTCGTGAATCCTTTAAACTGGCGCATGCCAAAGGTCGCACAGTTGCTAATGTCGAACCATTTGTAATGTCGTAGTGACATGTACCATAGTAACTCAATTTTGGGTTGGAAAATCAACAAATACTTGCAGGGTTACCCACTTAATGCCACATATAGCCACCCACAGAATGCAGTAAACTGTAAGGTTGATGATTTTTCCGCCTCTTGTAGGTACTGACCTATTTCAAAAAGGCAACCGCACAGTGAAAGTCCCAACTGACGTTCATATTCCTGTTGTAAATTTGCTAAAAAAAAAAAAACCATGCCAACCGCACACTCCAACCAGCTGGTATCCAACTCTGCCGGTTGTTCGAAAAAAAATGTAGTTTTCCAAAATTGAAAAGTCTCTCGAGAAGGGCTCTAGGTACTATACAACTACAAATGTAAACACAACTCGCCTGAATTCCATGTAAGGCTACCGCCCGTAGCTGTGTGTATTCCCTTGTCTACTCTTTGTTTCTTTAATATAAGGAAAACATTTATTACATTCGGGGGGCGAAAAAAATTGCTGTTTGCAAGTTTCTGTCGACTGTTTCTCTTTGCCATCCTTGGAGAGGGGGCGCACAAAACCAACCGAACAGCGCCGAGAAGGGTGCGGATGAAATGAAAAATGATCTTTCGCAGTAAAGTCGAATTATTGCGTTTCAATTGGAAAACAAGATGTTCTCCTCGCAGAAGAGCGAAGCAACAACAAAATATAAAAAGTCAAAGGATATATGCCGAAGGAGACAAATGTTGGCTTGTTTTTTTTCCATGTCGGGTATAGGTACCTATACCCAGAGGAAGAAAGTCCCACTGTGAATTTTTCAAGTGAAATGTTGAGTACTTAAGATTATTGTTAAACGAGAAGGAAATGAATTTTCTTTTAAAAATTGGCGGTTGAAGGACGGCAAAAAAAAAATGGTTTGCACAAACATCTCGAAAATGTTTTTCGATCTTTTGGTGGCTGTACTTATGCTTTAGTGGGTACTAGACGTTTGTTTTTTTTTTTTTTGTAACGACGACACGACGCACTTTAGTGAATTAAATTTGGGACTTCAAAGATAGTTTCGTTCTCAAAGGTGCAGTTCATTTGAGAATGGGGCAATTGGTACAACATACTGCGAGCTGTCAGTATAGAAATGGAAGCGACAGAAATGTGTTAGGCATTTAACGAGAGAGGGGCCGAGATAGCTGGTGTTGCTTGTTGGGTGAGGCCGTGGTCCACGTCGGACTGTAAACGCCGCCAAAAGTAAGGATAACGAGAGAAAATCTCAGTGTTTGTCCTGTGAAATCAAGGGGAACCTACCTTCGACACAACCTCTCAATGTAGTCAGCTATAACTCTACCCCCCCAATAGGGAGTAGTTCCGTGACACGTCGCAATCGTGAAACCAGACCTCCACGTCCACATGCAAGCTCCTTCGATATTCGAATGAAAATCTCTCAATTCGAACTAGTCCTCTTCCCATCAGGTTCCTGGTAATTACGTGCGGTAACTTTTTGTCCAAACTATGGCCGTAAAGTGGATATACACAAAATCATGTGACCACCACTTCACCTTGCTCTCCGAACTGTCATAAATGACATCCAGCAAATGCATTGGCTTTGTCGAGTACAAAAACATTGCTTCTACTCCCATTTAAAGCACACATACAAACGCACGCTCAAACACACAGAACCACGTTGCTCCTATAAAGGACGGCAAATTTAAATAATAAAATAATTTATGTTCTCCATGTACCGCTACTGGTTAAATGACAGGGCCAGACATAAATATTTGCATAGACAAGGATTATCACCAACACTGCAGCACGTACCCCATACCCAACCGCCTGGACCATTTCAATTTCCATACATGTGTGAGTGGATTGTACAATGCAAGAGCTATGAGTGCCTAGTAATTAAATTGTGCAAGGATAACACGGGAAGATGGGTGTATACTGTATAACCGCACCTAAGGTGGTTAGATTCTCCTATCCACCATACACACCGCCCAAGAGATAGAGAAATTAGAGATAGCAAACGAGGGTATACCTACGAACCAGAAAAAGGAAACAACAAGAAGAAGAATAAGAAGAAGATTCAAATCCAGTCCCGTTCCTGCCCCAACGAAGACGACACGATTCGAAGTAAAAATGGTGGAGACTCTGCTGCAACCAAAAAGGATTTCACTGCGACACCGATGAGTTGTAGCTTGTAGCTCACCCCAGTCCCCCTGTACAGTGGTTATGGGAATGTCACACAGAAGACTTCCTTAAACTATTCAATTTGTTCCTTTTAGTTGGGCAGAATGGGGATACGGATAGTACCCTCATCGTTGTCGTTGTCTTTTTTGCCACATGCTGTGCCGGAAGGATAATTTGCGTCCCTTCACAAAAACAACGAAACGATTGTGAATTGAGCTAGTTTTAGGATTTCGTCCTTTTTTTGTATCAAAAGCCTCACATAATTTGGGCGTTTGGAATGTATGCGACTTATCCTTTCGCCTCTGCTTCTGATATTATGCCGCAGTTGAAAGTCGTTTCATTCGCGAAAAGGGAGACGCCACTTGTCCGTGCGAATGAAGACAATGCGGGACGCTAATTAAAGGACACAGACACAGAACGGGCAATAAAACAAGTGTAGCACACAAACGTGTCCTTTGTGTCTTATGGCCCGCAAAAGTTTTTGCCTAACCAGTCTAAAAGGTGTGCTTTAAATTTGTTACTGCGGTACACCTAATTTAACTAGATGGCGCTGTCAGACACTTAGCTCAATATGGCCGCCAAGTATGGAACTTTTCAAGTAAAATCTGCAAAATATGAAGGGTACCTTAAGAAGAGCCTCTGGATAAAGCAGAGATGTGATTTATGGCTAAAATTATTTAACGAGGTATATTGGCTTCTTTGATCTTTTTTTGTAATCATTCATTCATTTGAGCAAGTTGAGGGAAGCGTGGTCAAAAAAAAAAAAAAACATTTTGGTCAGAAACCCTTCAAAAAAGTAGGCGTGGCAATTAACGACATAGCCTATAACCATCTTGGAGTTTTAGGCGACTTTTCAACAACATTTCGCAAGACCAATGTTGTTTCATTGCGGTTCATTTGAGCCCACAAACCGACCGCCATTTTGTACCGTGCAACATTGCGTTTCTTTCTGGTCCGGAGCAAGTTTCTTTGGGACCGATAAATATATTCTAGAGTAGGAAGTTCTGCCTGAGACGTGTTGCTTTAAATGGGGGGCAATGGAACTAATTCACAGTCAGGTCGTCCGTGACCATTTTTTCCTTTAAGGCCAGTACTGCCTTAAAGCTTGAGGACAACTCATCCATAGCCATTTCATCAAAATCGAATTACTGCATAGAAATGGGTTCATAAATTTTGAGAAATTCGTGTCCCAATCGTCCAGGGTGATGTCCGAAAATTATGTCAATCTTCACAAGCTTAATGGTGGTTTAAAATGTCCGTAGATGAGTTGGTCAGAGGTTCAGTTGTCTCGTAGATGAAATGGCTAAATAAATGAGGTTTTTATGCCTCGTTGGGGAGATAGAGCCGGTAAAAGTCCGTTAAGTGACGAAATGGGCTGACGAAGGCAGAGAAGGTATATTTGGATAGACCTCAGGTTACTTGACGAGTTTGACGGAGATTGACGTGCAGTTTTTGGAATCGTCTTAAACGGTCATTGAGTGGAACCTACGCAAAAAGCGGAGTAAGTTGTAGAGGCTTAGTTACAGGAACTGGGAACGAAACAAGAACTCCACTACGAAATCAAAGACGCAATCCAATTCGTCTTATTCGACGGCTTTTGAAGAGTGATCCGACTTCCTTCGTGGACAAGAAAATAGCGGCTTTGGATAGAGTCCGCAAGACGTTAAAGCTTGAAAGGTGCACTAGGGAAGACGTTGACAAATGAGGACAAAAAGAGAGATGACCTCTCTCAATGAGGGCGGGAAGCCGCTTGCTCCACACGTCAGTCGATGGTAGACTTCGGCCACCAACCTACTGGAAATCACTAGATTCCGAGCCGGCTGCAAGCTGTTCCAAAAATGTCCCGCGATTGACACACGCAAGGTACACACGATAACCTCAAGGTAAAGCCTGTAAACCTTGATCAATATTTATACGGAAAATATCTAAATTTTTAAATGTAGTTTTTCTGGAAGTCCCGACAAACCTATTCGTGTCAAGCTTGTACAATAAAATCACTGACTGTCAAAAATGGGAGCGAAACCAAGCCTACTCCTTAAAGTCTCTCAGCAAGTGCGCCACTCAACTGTAGTAGGAAATAAAAGCTGAAAGCAGATTTTATTTCCTAAGCAGAACCTTAAAAATAATAAAATCCGAAGCGACAATAGAGAAATAAAGACATCATTCCAACTATTATGATTGTAATATTTCCTGACTAAGGAAAGGACCTACAGCGAATTTTAATTGAATACGAAACGAGTTGCCCTTGATGTGTATAAATCCAGTTGGAAATAATCCCATTTCATAATGGTGTGATGGGCACTATAGGTACGTACACAGTTTATATTTATATCACCAAAGGAAGAGGACTCCACCCGGCACACATCTCCAGACACCATTCAGTCGCTTTAACCGCAAAGAGAAAGAGAGAGAGAGAGGTGTAGCCATTGTAGACGAAACCCATAAAACATTTAAACAAAACGTTATACAACGCGGCGAAATATGCCAGCACACCATGATAGTGCTGTACTCGCCTCAAAAGGGGGGGGCGATCTCATTGAGACAGAGATGGCGGTGTGTTTTGTATGTGCAATAAGCAAACACACAAAGAGCAGTCTCGCGCAACAACAACGAAGACGAGATTGGAGGGGTTTTTTATTTTGGAAGAGCAAAATATGCAAATCATAAGTTCCGGCTTATCTCCATGATCGAGGTTCGTTTTGTCCTTCAACTTGCCACCACCATTTTGGGAGTCACCCATTGCTCTCGTGTCGTTGACGGCAAAAACGATAAAGCCGCGCGACATCCCAGCCGAGAGTCTTTTATATGCGAGTGCGTTCTGTTTGCTGTTTTGTGAAATTGTGACCATGAAATTGGGGTTAATGTTGCTCTCTTGCTCTCTACAGCTATCTGGGTCTGGCTCTGGGTTTTTTTTTCCACCATTTTCTCTACATATTGGATTTGTTGTTGTTGTTCTTCACGATGGCATTCAGTACTTCTGTTGGTCTGTGTCGTTCGTATTTGGTTTTAATTTTATATTTTTATACCCAAGGTCCTTGACTCTAAATATTCTTAAAAGCTCCTGATGGTCGAATGTACCGGAATACGTCCCAGTTGATAAATCGCTGATTTGTTTTATATAAAATTAAGTGCAACAGCTTTTTCTGTTTGTCCAGGATACGTTTCCAAGTTCTCTAACCGATTTAATGCCAATAGACCCTGATAGATCTGTGGGCATCCTGAGAAGGTCATAAACGCTAATAGAAGGATTGCAACATTGAGCTATCGACAGATAGCGACCTCTATTTGACAGCTAGATTCCCTGAATTCAGTACGTTGATACAGAAAAGGTCTACAAGCCAAGTACTCACAAAAATACCCCACAGATTGCTAGGGTGCGGACTTCATATCAAACTTAAGGGTTCTAGGATAAAAAAATAAAGTGCACGACTGGGTCGAACGTAACTTTCTCGTTCGTCAAAAGTTTTAATGTAAATGAAGTGGGAGTTGCTGATTGTGTAAGCTCCAAGGTGTTGGAAATATTTTTAGGGTTGACAAAAATTAGAAGTTGGTAATATTTGCTAAAAATAAGTTTAACGTAGCAGCTGTTGTTTCATTGGAAGTTGGGTCATTGTTATTATTTCAAAATAATACAGAAAATGTGTGAACACAGATGGGAATTTGGGTAGTCATTTTGAGAAATATTTATTTATTAAATATTCGAATTTTATCAGAAAAAACTAAGTACGGGATCTCATTAAGAATACTTATATTTTCTTGAATATGTATTTTGGTCAAAATTGTTAGAGCGGTTTTTGTAAAATTAGGCAGACAAAACAGTACCAAATATTGCAATGTTTAGTTTGAAAAATACTATTGCTTAACTATTTAGCTGAAAACCGAGTACAAGTTATTGTTCGGGATGTAAGCATTACTTGGTTTTTAAAGTTTTATCGAAATCGAAAATGGGGTTTTCGAAATATGAGCAGTTTTTATTAGCGTTTTTGGTGATTCGAATTGAAAATTAAGGACGCAATCATTTTGAAAACATCAATTTTACTCTTAGTTTGCATTTTGGTCAAAATCGTTATTGCCGTTTTCAGGTAAACTAAAGAAAACAACATTTTTCAAAAATGCCTTTTTTCAAAAATCTATTTTACGGTAATACAGAGAAAAACTGCATTTTCCATTAAGCTAGAAATGACGATATTATCTTCGAAATACATTTTTGTTACAATCGTATGGACCGTTTTCGAGATATGTCCAAATTTCAAAAGTACCGTTACTCGATTTTAGCGGAAAACTGAGTATGCAGTTGTGTTAACCTCACCTACATAAGCTTAAAGATCAATTTTGGTTGAAATCGTTAGAGCTATTTTCGAACAAATCAAAGTGGTATGAAAATTTTGTATGGGAAGTACCATTAATATTGAGGTTACCCGGCAAAAAAAAAATGGCCCCGAACTGTAAGCCCCCGAACTCCAAATCCGAAGTTTGAACAAAATCCGGGCAGCCGCTTAGGCAGTAGGCCTCGGTACATACAGACAGACAGACGGACAGAATTTTGCGACCCACTTTTTTGAGTTCCTCTATCATCGTAATGTCAGATTTTGATTAATATCTCGAGTTCGAAATTTTGTACGAATACAATATCTTTCTCTTAATACGTAATGGAGAAAGTTCAAAAATGAATTTACGAGAAGGATTTTTGAGCGGCCCTCGATTATAATTTTTGACATTTCTCTATATCAACTCCCCGTATAAATGAATCCGCATAAAAATGCTGCCTCAGCACGTTAAGGTGAAGATTACTGCTACAGCAGTTGGCGAGGCGATGGACAAGGGGCGCACGTTGGGCGCCAAACATAATGACCTGAATGGACCAATCAGTGTGAACAGTGAACAATGACAATTTCGCAAAGTCGCCTAAAAATACCACAACCAAATGCACACTCGTACTGTCCTTTAGCTCACCCAGTACGCCATCCTTATAATTTGTCTTCCATTTCCATGGACACTCTAGATAAACCCCTCGGTTTATGCGAAAACTACTTTTACAAATTATTTGGCTAATCCCTTCTTCAAAAAACCAAAAAAACTGATGAATATTTATGTGTACATCCTTCCAGTCGCTGTAATTAAGCTCTCTCGCTGTATATATTTGCAATTACCTTCTCGTTGTCCTCGTCGTCGTCGTCGTCGTCGTCGTGAAAACACAGTCGCTTCTATTTATTTGAATTTTTAATTCGCATTTAAATCAGTTTAAGGATCATGACCCGTCACTATTGCTGCTGCAAAATTTATGACAGTAAATATTTTACAAATCCCCTTAGAACCTCCCTCACCCCACAAGTCACACTAAAAAATTAATCAACGTAAAGTTTAATAACCCAAAGTTGTAATGTAAATTTTTTTTTCTCTTCTTTTCCAGAGATACAAGGACAATGATATCGAAGTGAAACGCAAGGACGGTATTATCCTTTTGCGTGAACTCGCCGCCGAGGTGAAGAATTTTATGGATTTCAAGAAGAACGCTGTAATGGTGAGTGTTAGTCGGAAAAAAAAGGAATCTAAGAGAAAAATCCTTTTACATAAATCGATCCTTAAATACAAAACACTTGGAGGGGGCCGCGAGGGCGCTGATGGCTCGGGGCCATGTGCTCGATTAATTGAGATTCCAATTTATTTATTTTCCCATTTTCCCTTGCCCTGCCGTAAAACAAAGAAAGAAATGGAAAAGAAGAACGCGCGCGCAAAAAAAAGAAGAGAAAAACCTGAATTGAACGGATATCGAAATTATCCTTTCTGTCGACGATGGATGGATGTTGTACTTTTAATAATTCCCGCGCAATGGTAGTGTGAGAAAGTAATGCGCCTTTCTCATTGATTGAATCGAAGGATGAGGATGGGGGTTGGTTTTTTATTTTTTTGTTTGTGTTTGTCTGTTCCTTTGGTTATGCCTCATTGACTGGCTTGAATTGATAAATTACACGGAGATAGTTGGTTGATTGCTCGGCGGTAAATAAATGAAGTGTCAGAGAGGGAGTGCGGAAGTTGAACGACCTGTTGGAGGGTAGAAGCAAGTCAATCGCAACAGGTCCGCATAGGGAACCAACACCTAGCTTCCTACAACCATTCGTTTTGTGTGAGTTCTTACTTTTGGGTCGAAGGAAAGGGACCCACGATTTAATGCCGCGACCGAACGGCTCAATTTAGAATCTCTTTATGACAGTAATATACTCTCGAATGCATGTCAGATCTTAGTGAGAGGTGGCGCAGTCTTCGAAACCTGAAAATTATATTTGAGATTTTCTGGGGATCGAACCTGAGTCCTCTCGCTCAGAAGTTCAGCACATTAATCACTAAAATGCAGAGCATGCGTCAAAGTGTGCACGGTTTTGTTTTTATCTCTCCAGGGATTGAACTTAGACGCCCCCGATCAGCAGGCCAACGCTACACCCACCCCGGAGCCACTGCGTTGGCAATCCCCATCAACGCTACAACAACGAAAATGACGATATTTTAAATCAACTTCAAGTTCGACTTCCCCCGATCCAGGAGGACCCCTATATCCAAGGAAAAGCATCCCTTTCCCATAACTCATTTGACATCCCAACTGCCAATGGCTTTGCAAGGGCATCCCATTCCTTTTTTCAATGATAAATAGCCACTACGTGAGTTCGATTGAACTGTTCCCTACGCACACGCATATTGCCACCACTAACACACACATCGATGATGGTGAAACAACAGACGCCCTACCCCAAAAGCGAAAAGAAAAGACGAAATGAAACTCTATTAAGGAACCCCTTAGAGCGATGCTTCCTTTGCTACCTGACGCGCGCGTTGACTTCTCATAAGTTGCGTAAGATATGGAGAAAACAAAAATGGTGGAAGAGGTATATTTTATAGTGAGAAAGGCAAAGCCCGACAGGGAAAAGAGCTGATTCAAAATTGATAGCCAAATTGCTTTGGGAGGCAATTTCCTATTTTTTTGTTTGCCAAGAATTTTTCCATCCCCTCTTTGTAACTGAAAATCTTTATTCTATTTCGCCACCCATTCAGGTTATAAATGAGGTCAACTATTGGGTATATAGTGGCTTCCCCTGTACCCTTGTTCGTAACGAGTTTCATGAGATCATCAGGATGCCAATGGCATATCAAATATTTTTTCCATCCCTCTTCTACTGGTTGTGTTGCCTTGGTATTGACGTGTATTCCTTGTATATGGGTGGCTCGATGGAGGAGAGCTTTGGTGATTAAAAAGATAATCAAAAGGATGTCATGTCCTTTTTTCCATAGTTGTGCTTGTTTTTTTTTTTTTCTTGAGAAGAGAGAGTCCCTGTTTTAGTTTCTGTATTATTTAGTTGGAACTTGTTTTGAATTTGCAATGCGGAGTTTAGTAAGCATATTTTGTAGGAGCCATATTGGCGTCTCCGCATTATGGCAAACTGATTTCGGTAGAGAGATCGAGGACGAGCTTGTGGTTCTGTTGTTTGCCCGCGTCAGTCAGGGGGATGACACTAATTGGCAGGGATGTGTCTTTCATAGTAAGGGCGGGCGATGTAATCAAAGATGAGAGGAGGTTTCCTATAAAAAAAATGCAAGTGGTCCTATAACGCGGTAAGCCACGCACAGGGAGGACTTCCAAACTTCATCTCGCCTTCTCTATTTGTGGCGGTTTGACTCTTGCGAAGCTGTGAGAGTTTCCGAAGGACATCAAAATCTCTGAGAACTTGCTATAATTTTGATATTGCGCTGATAATTTTTTTCAAATACTGTATCAATCTTTCGAAAGGAGCTTTAAAGCGAGACCTTTTTCATCGTAAGATGGGCGGACAGCACTCAAAGATGAGAGGAGGTTTCCTATAAAAAAAATGCAGGTGGTCCTATAACGCGGTAAGCCACGCACACGGTGGTGAATGGCACGAGACGGAAATAAGTAGGACTTCCAAACTTCATCTCGGAGTCTCTTTCTGTGGCAGTTTGACTCTTGGGTAGCTGTAAGAGTTTGCTATAATTTTGATATTGCGCTGATAAATTTTATCAAATACAGCTTCGATCTTTCGATAGGAGTTTTAAAGCGAGTTTTTCCTAGTACTGTTCTATGAAACACTTTCTTCATTTTCGTCCTAATTGCATAGTCCCAGAGGACTCTAAGGAGCTGATGGTTGCCGAGGCATAAATTCTTTCTATACTAGATATCTACAGACGAGCAGCCAATCCGTTTTGCAGCTTTTTCTTTGCCATTTCTGAAGCCTATTCGACTCTTCATTTAAACTCGGTCAAGTTAAGCCTGTGTCTGTCTGGATTCGAAAAAAAAACCGACCCAGGTGAGGACTGGTATTCTTTCAAAAGCCACTCAGCTGGCACAATATATGGCAAACCTTCGATTGTTCTTCACAAAAGCGCACCAAGGAAACGAGTTCCAACTCAATTGGTACCGCAAAGCTTGCAATTCCAACTGACTGCAGAGCATTCCCTGATATTATCGGAACCCGTTTGATGAGTGTCCTTGCTCCACCGCCGTCTTACACGACCGTTTAAAAGGTCTCGCAAAACATTCCAATCAAATTTTATATGGCACATCACCTTCCATCCGAAAATCCTTAAATTCTATCCGAAAAGCTTTCTCAAAAAAGGCGATAAAACATGCCCCCACACAAAATACACAACCTATAAAAATACAAGGCCGTTACAGCGAGTTACCGTTCATCCATTCATCTTTAAATGTTTTGGCAATAAAGTCCTTTCTTCTGGTGATGGGTGAGTTCTCTTTTTTGTTAGTATTTACATTCTAATAGCCAAATAGAACATTTCACGCACAAAGGGAACGAGAGAAAAAAAAGAACGAAAACATTCTTGTTAGGCTAACTCCACTTTTAGTAACCATTATCCTTTCGCATACAATATGCTGCCGGAAAAGAAGGACGAGCGACACCTCACCAAGCAACACCCAATCAAATGCCCTCCCCACACGATATGCATGAGCGACAAGTGTGTGAGGCAGAGAAAGGAAAAAGAAAAAGAAAAAAAAAAAGGAAAAATCACTTAGTGTTTAATATCGCATCGAACAGGACATCACAATCACAGTCACCCATCACATTAAACAAGTCAACAACAAACACATTTCTCTGCTGCTGGTTGACATTTTGTCCGGGCTAAGGAATATTTTCGGTGCGACTATCAACATTTTTATGAGAGATTTCCTATTCGAGTTAAGTATACTTCGAAGGACGACAATGGAAATGCGAATGTGCACGTAAGTGTAAGTGCGAACGATTACACACAGTGCGGACCTGCCATCAGTGTCTCTGTCTGTTAGCTTTATCGAATCAAAAATTGACCCCACTATAGGAGCAGCAGATGGTTAGGGTCGATGGGTAGTCAAAGCGAGGGCGTGGTGCTACACAACGATGCATTAAGGACAACGATATGGACAGTCCATCATCATCGACCCACTCTAAATTTCACTTAGTTCCAAGGGGGAAACTCCTACTCCCACCAAAACGTCGAAGAAGGGGTAGGGCCAGGATGAAATCAAGTTTCACTCCAACTAAAGTGATGTCCTGTCGTGTCCTTGTGTGCTGTATTTTGTGTCCTTCACTGAATTTACTATGTCAGTGACAAGTGAAAAACTCTCTAGAGATCAATGAGAGGAAGGAACTCTGCAAGTTTAAATTGACTTTGGGCGGTGCGATGCAAACGAGAAGAACGGGTCACAAAGGTGGACAATTAAAGTTTACTTCCTTCCGGAATGGAACAGATGACACTCATCAATGGCAGAGGACGGACCAGTGTAGATATATTTGTGCTCTCAAAGGTATTCAGATTTTTGATTGTAATGACGATGGAAGTGGAAGTCATATCGCTTCCGTTCACTTGGCTTCTCCGGGGAACTTCGAAATTAACTTTCAGAGACACTGAAGCCAAACGAAAGTGTCGTGTTGAACAAAATGGAAATACAAAATGGAGGGAGAGTATATCCATAACGAATAGCTTCATCTAATTGAGTGCGGAGCTCTGCTCTGCTGAATTTCTGTAAATAAGCTGCTTGCTCTGATCTGTGCTGTAAATAAATACACCCCTTAAACATTTTTATGGCAGAAGACGTGCATGCAGATCCCGCCAACAGATGGCGTTGGAATCGATAAAATTGAGCCAGAAGAATTATTTATTTTTAAGACAGAACAAAACTATACAACTAAAACTACCACCCCCCGATTGACGACCTCTATTTAAGGCAACCACCAACAGATGGCGTTCGGGTAATGGAACTCCAAATGGACGCTCACTCCTTCCTCTATCAATTTGAAAGTTAAATTCTCAACATCAAAACCGAAATCCATTTAAACTCTAATCCATCAGCCATTGCTCTACACACCAGAGTTATGCATTCGCACGCCCACTAACCATGCACTCTGGAATTATCCTGGCACATGCTTCCGCATTATACATGCTCTGAAATGCCATAGGATATTCCTGTCCAGGAAACTCATGATTAATTACTGACACAACCCAAGGTCCATCTAATGGTCTAGAGGAACAATAAATCCCGCCCATCCCATATCCTTGCCATTTTCCGGCCGCCCCCCCCCCCCTTGTGCAGTGCTAATTCGAAAATCATCTCGCAAAATTTATGAATTTATTTATCCAAAAGCGGCGCCACACAGATTTTCCATATCACTATCCTTTACGGTCCATTAAATTGTGGCCATCATCTTGAAAACCGCACAAGGATAAGGCGACTCGATGCTTTCTTGGAAATTAACAGACTGGAGGTATTCCTTTCGATCACCTCTAGAGCGAAACAACAATAGCAATCCTTTGTAAGTGGATTAGAATAGGATTACGGACCACATACTCTGTCAGAGATAAAACAAAAAAAAAACAGCATTCCTTCGTCCTTCATCCAATCGCAAAAGTGTTTTGTCGAATCCACTTGAATGCGTTGTGTTACGAGAGATAGTTCCAGTTGTCCGGTTTCAGTAGTTGTAAATCTGTATTTTCATCTTCTTCTACATGTGTTTATGTGTAAGGAAGCAGAAAAAAAGCCCACAGAAAAACAAAGGCAAAAGAGAAGGGAGCAAGCAACTGTCTTAAGACTTGGAAATTACAAAACATCTCACATCCTTGTAATCAGAGAGAAAACTTCTGTACAACATCAGCGAGAAGGCAGCTACCCCGAATGAGAAAAAGAAGAAGATATCCTTGTGCGGATAAAAATAAAGGACATCTACTAGGTATACCCCCAGCTTTCATTCTTTTTTATATTGGAAAAAAAAAAAAAACAAACGACGGCGTGTCAGGAGAGAAAATAACACACAAAAAAGGACCGCCGCATCTCCACCTTTTTTCAACAGCCAGTGCACGCAATGGACAACAACTGCTACTAGGCCACACAAAGGATACACCACGCTGAAAACAGTTTTACTCATGTTCGCCGCGATGCACTGGGTGGACCAGACCGAAGAAGAAGGAGGTGAACTCCATTTATTTATATATAACAACAGCACTTAGTCAGAAAACGAAGAAAGACGAAGACTAGGGGACAGCAGCGTCCATTGCATTCACAGATCTTATCAACTCAGAGGAGGTTGCATTAGGAGAGCTTGAGTGCTGCAGCTTCACCGTATAGACTTGCACTCATGCAGTCCCTAAAGTGCAACGATGCACGTTGTTTGGATATCCGCGATTTGTGTGTTTTTGTGTGTCCTTTTCGTATTTTAAGGCTCATTGTTGGAAATCAATTATGGCGGAGGCAAGGATATCTGTTCTGTGATTTATTGCGGTAATAACTCAGATTTGGTACTGAATTTTTATTCACAGACTGACAGAGACAACTGCTTGATCGGCAGAGTGAGGAGGGGGGCGTATGAGTTGATTTATATATTGCAAGGCATGGTGGGGGACTTCCTCCACCGATAAATGGGGGCGTGGCGGAAGTTTGAATAGGAACTCAACCAACTCAACGCAAATCATTGAATCAGGTTTTTATACTCTTTAAAGATGAAGGAAATAAAAGGCTTTCCCAACAGAGGGCAGCACTTTCCGTGTGGTATTTCAATGCAGCAGTGGGCTCGTTTTGTTTACCACAAAGGAACCAATATCCAAGAACCTTATCTTTTGACCAGTTTGATGTGCTTCTGCTGACGCTTACTTGAAATTGAATCAGCGAATCCATTGTCACTCACTTACAGTAAAAACTGAACACGGACCTACTTGAGGCTGTTTTTTCTTCGCTGTCGGTTATCCTTAATTTGTTTCTTATGTTTAACCAAAGGGATTCGCTTGGTTCGCTTTGTGGGCACAGGTCTTTTGAAGCTTAGTTTGTTAATGCAAATGTTAAACAGGTCTTTGTTAATAACAATAACGACATCGGACTCTGTATAGTGACAGTTGCAGATTCATTTTTGCCCTTCACACATTTTGTAGGTCACAATATGCAATTTTATATCGAACTTTCGCCATTGTGAGTTCGAAAATTAAGCCTGGACACTAAAAATGATTATTCGTGTCACGGACTGTCAATTTACAACGATAGAGTGGTTTTACTCTAAAGTCCTGCAATAACAGGCGGGGGTTTTTAGCACTTAAACCCGATGAACTGGCTTAAAATTTTGAATATTCAATGTTCTACCTGAGAACCGCACTGCGGTCTTTCGAAAACGCCTTCAAAAACGGTTCAGGCAAGCAACATATAAGTTAAGCCAAAGCTTGCAATCAAGTATAGCTGCAACTAAAATAACTCAACTGCAAGCTTAACGAAACTTATTAATATGTCTTTGGAACAAGGAATTTTTCCAAAATGCTGGAAGGAAGCTGTCGTGGTGCCTGTTCCAAAGGTAGCTAGGAAAATAAAATGTGAACAGTTTAGACCAATAAATATGTTAACAATGCTTGAGAAGATCCTGGAGAAAGTGGTGAACCATCAGTTGGTAAATTACATGGAGAACAATAAGCTACTGAGTGAGGAACAGTCTGGGCTCAGAAGAGATCATTCATGTGAGACTGCAATAAGCTAGTTGGTATTGAAATGGAAGGGCGAGTTGGAAAAAAAGTTCCCGTCAAACTACTCACTGCCATAAAGCCTGTACCTGTAGCTCCTGCACGAACAGGAGTACAAGCAAATGCACCTTGCGTCCCAAGACGAAGGACTACAGCAGAGAAAAATATAAGGAACAACAAGTAAAAGACGTCGTATGGCAGGGAAATTAACCCTCAAGGGGATTTACTCTCACAGACTTTTATGCTCCCTTTGACATGGCCTCTGATGAGCCGTCACATGAGTGGTGCATGCTTCTATGTGTGCACGCTTCCCTCTGCAACTACAAAATTCACGCAAATCCACATACATCCTTACCGAAGAAATATTTTCCGTGTCTTTGACAATTGAAAAGTTTCTCGCAGTCAGGACTTTGGTTACAAATTGAATAAAAAAACCCGAGGATCCCCAGTCTTTTCCGAATCGAATCCCCAAAAACAAAGCCAACTACTTGAAAACTTCGCCACCAACAAGAGAAAGGGAAATAATTCCCCGAGAGGAGACCTCATACTTCCCATCTTTTTATACGTCAGTTAATAGGACTGTGCTACTGAAGGTAGTCACCCTCCCTCCTTCGAAATGTGTCCCTTTAAACAGAGCCGCCCTTAGGCAAAAAAGCCTTTCGGTTGTTCACCATTTTTGTCCTTTTGTTCCCTTTTGCTAGCTGCGTCTGTGTGTGTAGATATAGATCTGTGTTTGGAGCAAGTAAATGCGATTTGGTGGTTACAGGTACCAAAAGACGGGGAAGTAGCTCAGCAAAAAATTCGCTCCCCTCGGGAGGAAGCAAAGTTTATGTCTTACTCTTGAAACTTTGTCTCTCTGTCGGTCGGTTCGGTACTGGTGCTGGTGCTGGTTTCTCCGTGTTTCTTTGTCGTTTTTGGTTCCCTTTTGTGTCTTAAAGAGTTTATTGGTTGGTTTTGCTTTTATGTTTCAATGCGGTAAATTGGGCGGTGGGGTCGGTAGAGCTCTCGAATTTATAATAAGCAAATTTAGATTGCCAATGCGGCGTAGAGAGAGATAACTTTTGCCACTGTCACAATGTAAATTGTAAAATTTCCAACGATAATGACTTGGAAAGTGAAAAAGCCTTCAAAAGGAATTAGAAATTTGCAGCAGTTCTCATTAATCGGTTGCCAAGTTTTAAACGTAGCTTAAATCACAACAGGCAAGTAGTGGGCCTTTTGTGATTTTAGCAAGGTTTTTGATGTTTTGTCTCTTTTACTTGGACTTTTATGCCTTTGAAATGGAATAAGCGCTATACTCGGAAGTACAGTGGGTCTATTAAGCTCCATTGGCAAAACTTCACTTAGTAGAAAATCTTTTTCGACGCCTAGATGGAAGCTTGATGTATTTTTGACAACTCTTTCCAAGGGAGTTCGAAAATATTCATTTTGCGTCTCAGTTTGTAGGTATGGTTTAGCAAAACGACAAAAAGGTTTTAACTAGGTTTGGCTTACATTTCGAAAAAGAAAGGCCGACCAATAGCTCCTCAACAGTGCCCGAAATTCTGTCAAATAACGATGGTCTTGCTTGAAGACGCTTGATAGTTGAGGCCTCGATTCATCCCAAAACTATAGAGCTGCCTAGATAAGTAAGTATCAGAGCAGGCTTTTAAATAAATTTTATATCTAAAGCGGTGTCCCACAAGGTTGTATACCTTTACCTTTACTGTTTCCTTATGTGGGTTTGTTGGACTCCTACCCAGGACTTGCGTACTCAATTAAGTTTGAAACTCCTTACAGAACTGACGCTGTTCGTTGCTGGTGCACGACTCAGTTAGCTGTGTCAACATCAGCAAGAACTTGTTAGCTCTATTCACTAAAACATTGCGTGCCTTAGACCAGTTCTTATTTAGGTAGCTCACTTGTCAGAATGTAGGCAAACTTTGTAGAAAGTGAGATGGTAGTACCGAGCTATAAGTAGAAAAGTCGGCTTAGCAGCAAGTTCCCTCAAAATCGGCGCTGTAATGAATAAAACCATTCTCGACATACGGCAGATGGTTTACCTCAACAGATGGCAGCACTTTCTATGGGGAGTGGATGGTTTAGTAATATTTTGTCGTAAAAAAGTTGCAAGCCTTTGCCAAAAATAACTACTACGAGTGGCGCCAAATAAGGAAAACAGCACGACATCATTATTTCCAAAGAAAATACTTTCAACACCGAGATTCGCCCTAACAGGGTTGGACCAGTGTTGTTATATCGTGGGATATATTCCCTTCTTGTGGGAATTTCGATGTCCGGAAAGCCTTCCGTGGGATAAAGGGATAAAGCAACAAATCGTGGGAATTTCAGAAATCTGACAAAAAAACATTCAAAAAATCAAAATACCTGTATTTCACCACGATTATCAACACACTGAATGTCCATAAAAAAACAGCTCATGTTTTCGTCTTTTATCAAAATTTTCTAGTACCAAAAAATAGTCATAGCAGTGTTACAAACTGCGGTTTTAATACTAAAGGTTTATTTAACGTGATTTTCCCTCCGTGTAATACAAATTTTACTTTAAAAACTGGATTTTGACGCATAAAAGTATCGTGGGATTTTAAAAGGGAATTTGAGTATGGTGAAAAGGGAAAAATTACCACGCTTCGTGGGATAAATCGGACGTATGCTTTCGTTCTTGCAGGTAGGAAATGTGTTGCTGGAAAAAAAAGGGGAACCCTTCGCAAATGTCTGAATCAGCATCGTGATTAATGAGCTCTCTGTAACGAGGGAGAAAGTCGATCTACGCACCCCTCCTTGCGAAAAAGGACCCAATACCATTCAGTCGCCCAGAGAGTAGGCTGTGTATGTTTGCTACAGTCTTGTCTCACAACAATTAGCTTCTCTCTCCCTCCATTGATTTCTAATACCCATTAGTAGGAGCAGCCATTTAAAGGCACATCTCCAACCCATCCACTTAAAGACCTCAGCATACTATAAAAAAAAAAGTCCTTTGCATTTCAATGCCACACCCTTCGTTATCATCATCATCAGTCTTCAGTCAGCTAATGTCAATGCACGAGTTTCACATGAACAGTCGTGAACTTAAGTTCGTCATCAGAGTCCTCTTCTTTTTTTTAAAGAAACAATATGAAACGATGTTAAGTCCGTGTCGTCGTCATTTTAGATATAACTTCAAGGAGTTACTTCAAACAACACAGAAAAATACATTCTTTTGTGTCACAGACAGATAGATGGCGCATGTATCCCTTTTTTTTTGCTCTGCCCCCACCTTGTGGAGGGTATTTTCTAGGAAGTCAAAGTGTTCGCCGTCATCGTGTCTTGCATGCACACCATTAGGGAAGCAACAAGGGAGTGTGAGGACTCATATATGAATATCCAGACACTGACGAGACATCGGACGCTGACGACGGCCGTTGAAAACAATATATAGGTACACCAGAAGCACAACAACCAAAGGACGAGGAACAAATTACACTTTGATGGCATGATGATCTGTTTGCTGTTTCTTCCGGTGGCACTGTGCCACACCCACCCGCCGCCGCCGTGTCGTTTAAAATGTGTAAAAATAGGGACAACGCAAAAAAAAGAAGAGAAGAGAGAAATAAACGAAGTCGCGTCACCAACGGCTGAGTGCATTCTGGTGTAGAGCCCTGTCATACAGCTGATGACGACAACGACGACGATGATGGTGATGATGATGGTGATGATGATGGGGATGGCGATGGCGATGGTGATGCAAAGGAAACAGCACCCTAAACCTCGCCAACTTTATGATTGCACTCTATGGGAACAGCAATCGGAAAGAACTTCCTTTTTGCAGAATCCAGCTCATGTTTCGAAAGCACTTTCCTCGCATTTGACAAGCGATGCAGATCTTTCGACCGACGGCAACGGGTGCGGTGCTCTAGTTTGGTATTTTTTTTCTGTTCCTCCTCCTTGAGGTGAGGATGGGGTTGTAGACATGTTTCTTTGTGTTGCATTTAGTAGCGCAATCAAGGGTTTGTTACTTTGTTGCTCCTCTTGGGTATATATGTTGCGAAAATTTACTGCGAAAGGAAAAGGAATGTGCAAAGCTGGTCGATTTGCTGTGTGAGCGTGGGGGGTACCTTTGTGTACGTAACACAAGCGATGCGTTGCGTAATTACCTAAAGTTCATATGAAATGACGCATTTCCTGTGCGAGTGGGGGAGTTGTGCGGTGGAGCAAGGATGTGGTTAAGGCAGTGGGGATTGGAATGGATTGTGTTGAAATGTTGACTGAAAAGTTGTTTCTTCTTATTGGATCTGAGTGTGTGTCTGAGGTATGGGCCTGGGTACCACAAGTGTATAAATAGCTTTTCGCTCGCTTAACAAGGGACATGGAGAAAAAATAACTAACTCGTCTGTAATGAGGCTTAAAGCTTCCAGAAACAACATTGGTTGGTCAATAAGTTTATGAAAATTAAGACAATCTCGTCTGTAAAGGGGGCTTAAACTTGCAGAAACAACTTCAGACGATCGTCGGCGTGGCGACGAACATTTGTGGGTCAGTTAGTTTATAACAGATGGCGCTGTCACCTTAGATCGAACCTTTTGCTTGTCAAAAAGCAACCTTCGAAAGAACGGACCCACATTTTCAGACAGATCTGCCAAATAGTTTGGTTGTGACAGAGGAATAATTGCGAGGCGGTGGAATTCTGAAATCGGGGTCGAAGAAGGTCAGAAAGTGAGGGTCTGTCAGAGGTTCAAGATTGTTTAAAGTTTCTGCCTCTTTACTGTCGTAAGTAGACATCAAATGAATAATTGAAATCACCTGATTCACCGGTTTACCCAAGTGCTGTCAACTTGTTAGGCCTGCAACGGTTGTTCTTATGCAAAATGTTTGACATTTCGCGGATGTCAAGTCGAAGTGAATATTTTAACATTTTGTCGACGATGTAAGCATCTGAAATAATTTGACAAATCAACTCGACAATGGTACCAAGCTTGTTTTAATTTTATTTTATTTTAAAAAGGGCTTTCTGTTCTAAAATTTGGACACCGATTTAAGAGCCATTGCGTCTTTTACACTTTTTCACCCTGTTTATAGGAATTACACGAGGAAGCCCCTAGCACGTAGGTACCTTTCTTAGTTCTGTACAAAGTTGCATCTTATTCTAAGCTTTCATCTGTAATTTTTATAGACTTTTCTGTCGAACCCATAACGGCGTTTTTTTAGAATCGATTTTTACAAAATGAGCATCAGGTGAAAGATGAATTTCCGGAGAAAATAAAAATGCAATTTGCAAATTTTTGTAAATTGTGTCGCATTTTATAAAAATTAACAGAGTTGTCAAAAAAAAGCTGCAATAGGCTGGAGATTTTTTTTTTTTTGTAGTGCCGATAGCTGTTCATAGCAGGCAACAGTTCGACGTGATCTTCACTGGCTTCAACGTCAAAATGTGTAAGTTGCCAATCCGCCGAAAAAAATTAAGTAGTGTCCTAGTTCGAATAGAATAGAAGTGGCCAAGCCGCCCATGAATGACTTTTGTGCTCTGAAATGCAAGTGGAAGGGAATAAAAAGATAACAAAGACGGATAAAGTAGTTTCTTGATTGTTGTCTCACCAAAAGACTGGGGAGGTTTGGAAATATGTTTCTCTCTTCCATAGAAAGTGATAGAAATTATCGCCGCAGGGTTTTCCTAGCTTAAATAAAAAGCCAATATTCAGAAATATGTGTGGCCTATAGAGATTCAAAAACTAATCAACAGATTTCGCTGAAAATTCAACAGTTTGTTCCTATTTATGCCGGCAGTGTCTACAGAGTGATTTGAATAAAATCCGATAGGTGGCGCTGACGGATTTTACAGTGTTTTCCATTCATCGCGTCTACCTGTGTGACTGCGCTAGTCCGGAGAGCAACTGAACGGATTTAGATGATGTTTTCTGTCAGATGATCTGCATCGGGATCTCGGGAACAAATGTGCGTGTGCTATACGACCTCATCATTGAAGTTCTAAATGACAGAAAGAGGTTAAAATCGATAAAATCAACAATGGTTTTTCGCTTTTAGAGGGTGTCCCATAATTCACGCAAAATTTATATTTTTTTGAGATGCCAACGAAAAAAAAAAAAAATAGCTATGTGACAGCTGACAGTTCGGGGCTAGAAAAAATAGAGCGTTTTACAGAAGAACAATGCATTTTCATTGTTGAGCAATATCTTAAAAATATCTTTTTTTGGAAAAAAATCATCTTCAGTGATGAAGCTCATTTTCATCTTGATGGCTTCGTTAATCGCCAAAATTGTCGCATTTGGGGTTCAGAAAACGCACGAGTAATTTTTGAGAAAGAAATGCAATCACAACGCGTGACTCTTTGGTGCGGATTTTGGGCTGGCGGCATTATCGGAACATTCTTCTTCGAAATTGCAACTGGTCAGGCAGTATGTTATGTTATGTTATGTTAAAGTGGCTCTCGCTGAGAGAAACACTTAGGCCGTTGATCGGCCCACTGTGCATACCACTGGTGTTTAGGGGTTCCTTTACTGGTTACTCATTGGGAACCATTTGCTACCGTTAATAAAGCCAAGAATGCTGGCAGCGCTGATGTTGCAAAGATCACTAAGATCATTGAGGAAATAGTTTCCTAAGTGCGCCATCCTTAGGTTGGATAGAGCAGGGCAGCTACAGATGAGATGGGTGACGGATTCGTCCTCCTCCTCATCCCTACAGCTTCTGCAGAAGTCATTATGTGGCAGTCCAAGTCTTTGCGCGTGTCTGCCCAGAACACAATGACCGGTCATGACGTTAGTGACCAGTGAAATGCTACGTCTATTGAGACGTAGAAGCTCTTTGGATCTTTTATTATCCAGTGTCGGCCAAGTAAGCCTGGCAACATCACAGTATCCTAGATGTTTCCATCTGTGACTTGCTGTCCCTGTTGCGTTCGCATTGACGATATGTTTAGCGTAAGACAGCGGTGCCTGCACGTTGTGCAGTCTAACACTATCCACGCCGGAGGAGCCTAATCTCGCAAGTTCGTCAGCTGCACAGTTCCCTGGGATATCACAGTGTCCCGGAACCCAGCAAAGGGTAAGGTTGTACTGTCCAGCTATCTCGTTAAGAGATACGCGGCAATCTTCCACCGCTTTAGATCTTATTTCGCTGGATATTAAGGATCTGATGGCAGCCTGACTGTCAGGCAGTAACACTTTTGACAGTTTTTAGTGCCTAAATTACAAGATATGGATGTGACAAACATGTGGTTTCAGCAAGACGGTGCCACATGCCATACAGCCAGAGAAACAATTCAACTACTGCATGAGCCAATTAATAATGGCCCTTTTTGCGGTCAGAATTGGCCATCCAGATCTTGCGATTTCACGCCATTGGGCTTTTTTCTTTTGGGGTTTTTTGAAGTCAAAGGTCTATGCAAACAAGCCCACGACCACCAATGCCTTGAAAGGGGAGATCGTGAGGTGTTTTAATGAATTTCAGGCACATTTTTGCGAAGCGGTCATAGAAAATTTCAATAAGAGAGTACGTTCCTGCCAGCAAAGCAGTGGCGGCCATTTATCCGATCTTCTATTCCATACATAACCCCAATCTTTCTCATTAAAAATCTGTCTATTTTTCTATCAAATTTACATTTTGCGTGAATTCTGGGACACCCTTTAGTTAGGCGCTTCTTCGTTTGCCTTACAAATTTCAAATGGGTTTCATATATCGTCGGCTTACAAGCAAAACTGACTAAATGCCAAAAATTCTATCTTGTATTATTGATGGTAAGTTTAACAGAAAAGCATGTAGAAAATTCTGCCAAAACTGCCTATCTGATATTTTAACAAGAAATATGCAAAGCATTTAAAAGTGTTGGTTGACTATCTGCATTTATGCACAAGAAATTCAGGAAACAAAAAACTTGTTTTGCGGTTTCCCACGAACTACGTTTTTTAGTCAGTTTTTCTTGTAAGCCGACGATATGTACATTATTATGCTGTACAAGGACAATCATACTCCGTTTAACCTAAACTAACCTATAACCTTAAATCGAAAAGACATTTTCATTGCATTTAGTTCAAAGTGAATTTGTAAAATTGATGTATTTCCATCACTTACCTCCTGGTGTACCTACCAGATATTTCCTCGCTGGAAGCAAAGGTTTAGAAAAGAAAAAAAATCAACAAACCCAGTAAAAATGTTGACACAACCACTCATAAGTACCCGAAATACTTCTGTTTAATACCAAATCGAATCAACATTGGCCAATAAAAGTTCGGACCCGTCATTTGATAGTGAAATTCAACGAATCAGTTGTAAACGGTGATAACCCAAGCCCCACCGTTTCAGTCGCTTTCACCATCCATCGCTATTTGAAATTTGAAAATCAATAAATCTAAGGTTCCTGCTGAAAGTTCGCCCTCATCAACAGTGATGGGGTTGTAAAATAATGGACATAAAAAAAAGTAGAACTGCCATCGCCCTACCATCAACGATCAACCCTTGGAACAGTTCGCACCGAACTATACAGGCCACTACTCCCACTACTCCGTTGGCAGATTGATTATCTCAGGACCAAAAGGGAGAAACACATCAAAATTTGCTTCCTTGGTTTTATTTAATTTTTTTTTTTTTTTTTCTTGATGGGTTTTGCTTTTTTTTCCACCATCACATTTTCTCGGATAGCCCTCGGCTAAAGGGTTGTATATGTTGATGGTGTGACGACGAAGACGACGATGCCGACGAGAGGATAACACAGAACCTAACACCAAAAATCAGGGCGAATCTCGTGAGAGTGGGCAAAATTGAAAACTTTCAGTTCGGGTTCAGTTTTTTTTTTGTTCTTATTTCACATGAAATGGGAATGCGTGCCCTTCGGCTTTTCCCGAAATCAGTTTAGCGATGGAAACTTTCAATTTACCATGAGATTATATCGTTCTTGAGCTTTTTTTTTCTTCTTTCGATTTTAATGTCAGAGGATACATATTCCAACACCACCAGAGGGAGCGACAGAACGCCGCTGATAATGTAGTCGATATTGGTCCGGTCGCTCTTTTGACTCCAAAATAAACAAAAACATTTCCGACAGCGGGCAGGAGGAGGAAGGTGTCCTTAATTCAAATCGATTTGTGTGTCTTATTTTCCTATTTCACGGAAGTAGGAAACGGCTCTTTATTGAGTGGGACTCTATTTAATTTTTTTAATAGGTATAGTTCGCCCAAGGACTACGTCTGATATTAACGATAATTTTGCGGTGTTTTGAAGGAAAATTAAAAAGTTTCAAGTGATTGGGAATGGCAAATGGAGGATGCTCGCGAGGATAAACAAATTACAATAAATACTACGGAAGAAAGGACAACGAAATTAGTTCATGAATCAAGGGATGTGGATGATTGACTTTGAAATTGTTTAATAATCGACAAGGAAACGAAACTTTTGGTTGCTTATTTTGGGTGTCCACCTTTTCAGAGAGAGATATACGTGATCTAAGTGTTAAACCAGACTACACTCGCAGTTTCATTGCTTCAATTTTGGTATAATTATCGCTGTCAGTCAGCCCTGATGTGTGAGCCATCAAAACCAGGCCAGCCGGAAAATAACTCACCGATTGACAGTGATTAAAATCCAATTATCGCCATTTTTTTGTTTGAAACTGAATTAGAGGATACACTGACAAATTGGTTTCGCCTCTTGCACAAGTAAATTCTGTTGTCCGCTTTCGAATTGCCAATTGCAATTTTTTTTTGTGCACTACACCGCAGCTAATTTAACACATTTCGACGGTTCATACGCACACATCCTACCCCAATGTGATTGCCTACCTTTGTCATGCTGTTTAGGAGTGCACAAAACCAAAGGATTTCGTCCGTTTTGTAACATTCTATATCAATTTGCGAGCGGTTTTACTATTGAATTGCACGTGCACCAAACCCAAAACAACAGTGCTGAATTAGCTTGATGAGTACTTTGAAAACCAGCCGCTATTTTGGCGGTTTTTTGCATGCGATTAATGATGGCGCCGACTAAAGAGCAAACAAAATTTTGTTAAAGCACAGAAAGCGTTCTCGACCTTTGACTTTTGCTATATTCCGCACACAGGATGTGTGTACTGTGCCCACGCATCCGCTAATCTGGTGAATAATTAATCGCAGCTCCTACACGATGCTATTGTCTGTCGCACACAGCGGCGTACACATATCCCACCCACACACTGAGAGAAAGGTCTGAGGGAAACACGTATAACGTGGAGTCCTTCCTCGTGGAGGCGAACAACTTGATTTTTTTCGGACATTTGAGCAAAATCAATAGAAGGGATATATCAGCCGCTTTAATCTGCTATGCAGACGGACGGGCACACATCAGACAAATGGAGCTGGAGGTAGCCGCCACTTCCAGCCTAATTGTTAAAACGTGTCGATGCAAATTGCACACTCGCAGTCTGCGATCTTTTATTGTTTCGAAAACTAAATAGGACATTCACTTGGCAGCACTCTACAGATACGAGTGCAGTATTTTCCCCGTTCGTATGTGTTTCACATGAGTGGAAATTGTCTAGTTGAAAGGATAAACGGTGTTAGATAGATATCCGTGTGGCGTATGCCTGTGCCCATATCAATTGCTCCAGCGACGAAGGCAGTGATATATTTCAGGACTTCTTACTATACGCCTGTGTATCTGTGGAGCGTGTATGAAAAACTGCTGGAATAACTAATTAATCCTATGTAAGTCTATCGGATTAACTGTACTCGCCAGACAAAATGGGAAGAATTTGGAATTTCGATGCGCCACCACAGCCATTTGTAATGCAAGGTACCCATAGAGATGGACAGAGGAACGGTGGGACAGGAAGCCCGTATATGCTGGGCAGGGAAGGATGTGCACAAGAGCTTGTAGCAATAGCTGCATTGAGGCGGGACCTGGACTCGGGATGAACTATTTTGCTTGCTTGATTCCTTGGAGAACCATGAATTAATCATACGGCTTAGGCGGTCGCATGTGGAAGTACATGTAAGGGTGCATCCCGGGCATAAAGTTTTGCTTTTTGGTGCGTTTTAATTAGGAGTTGGAACTTGTAGTCTGCAGAAGCTTGCTGGTGGGGCTTTCGATTTAAGGCGACTTAATGAAATTTATTTCATTTCGTTATCGAAAGTACAGCAGCGAGTCCTTTATGCAACGAGTTAAATTTGTCGTCTTTGAATATGTTCATATGTCGAGTAGATAACTACATCTCTCCGGACTTCTCAAGCGCAGACCACTGAAATATGAATCGAGACTTATTTCCATTTTACTCCTTGTCGAACGTTGACGAAAGGAGAAGGTAATTGGGGTTTTTACCGGGACTCTAACCTCAGAATTACCCCATCCGTGATCGAGTACTTCCTGACTGGGTGAATTTGTTACTATTTTGCTTGTAAAATCCACAAAATTCAGTAAAGTATTACGCGCTCACGGATGCGGTAATTCGACACCAGAACGATTACAAATCGAGCCACGGAAGGGACGTTCACGTTGGTCTTCGACATTAGTATTCAATTTTCGGTCATCCCGATCGGACCTTGCTCTTTGAGACTACTGTTTAAAATTCGGTTATGCCAGAGTCCTAACCTCTTTCGTGACATTGTCAATTTGATTGACGTTTTGTTAATCCAGAGGCGGTCTCTCTTGCCTTTTCGAAATATTTCAAATAAAGGGTTTTCCAATAAGAGGTGTTATTTTGGTATTCAAAGAAAAATGCCATTATTTGAGATAAATGATCTATGTCCTCGATAGCCTCACGAATTTTATCTTTGAGGTCTTGAATCGACGCTGGGCTGTTGGCGTAGACCTTATCTTTCACGTGGCCCCAAAGGAAGAAGTCGCAAGGTGTTAAATCACAAGATCTCGGTGGCCAATTGTGATCACCTCTTCGAGAGATAACACGGTCCGGAAACTTTTCCCGTAAAATATCAATGGTTTCGTTGCTTGTGTGGCACGTAGCGCCGTCTTGTTGAAAGTAAACGTTGTCCAGATCAATACCACCCAACTCCGACCATAAAAAATCGACGACCAAAAAATGCTTTAGTTTTGCGAACTGTGACTGCAAGATTTTCACCATTTTTGTAGTGAATTTTAATAATTTCAAAGCGTTGTTGAAGCGTGTATCGTTCCATTTTTAGTAATGGCGTAGTTTCTACTTGTCAAATGTCAAAGAATAAAAGCTTCAAAAGTGACAGCTACCGGAATAGCGGGTCATTCACAATAACCCCTCTTATTGGAAAACCCTTAAGATGAAACATTAGGTCTGTTCCTTTACTTTTGTAGTAAGAATGGAAAAGACTGTCTAAATGGCAGTGGTGGGGATAAATTCTCTCTCAGAGAAGACACTTGCGAAAAAGTTAGGGAACGCTTTTGTAGTAATCTATGAAAAACGACAGATATATAATTCAAAAATTCAAAAAAGTTGTACGAAAAGTCGTTAAAATATCTGATAAACTCGAAGAATTTGCTAATTTACGAACAACATTAGTTGTCCTTTCTTACTCCTTCCAGCGAGGAAGAATTTCGTCGAAACCAAAAGAATGTACGGAGAAGATTCAATTTTATTTTTCCATTTTAATTTTTTAATATACTACAAGAAATCAAAACAAATGTCAAATAGGACAACACATTTCGAATCAGCTGTTAATTGACAGCTTTTCCAATTCATACACCAAGAAATTTGTTCGATTCGAAATTCGTAAGATTCTCAGTGGAGGTGTAATTTCTTGCTCTCTTTTACGAATTTTTCGAGTTAAGGAACGGCATTGAGTAAAAATTCGTAAAAATTCGTAAGAATTTGTAAAAATTCGTAAGTTTTAAAAGTAAAGGAACAGACTTATTTTGTCGGAATACTGCATTTAGGTAACAAACATTTTTTATTATAGACAAACAGATGTCCCAACTTTTTACCAACTTCTTAGGGCTTTCAAAATGGATGCAAGTCAGGAAAAATAACTTGCAATGACAGCACAGATGGCGCTCACAAGTGTTCTGAATGAGGGATGTTTTCTAAAGCACTTTTGTCTTTTATGAACTGCCGCGATTACTTCCACTCAACTTAACCCCACCCATGGCAATCAAAGGATCGCCGTCAAAGCCATCAATCAGTTCTCAGATCCCAAAACCAGCTAGCAACACTTCAGTGTTCGAACAAAAGAAGTGTAAATCGTTCAGAAAAGACAATTGATAGATTGTTGCGCAGTAAAAGCGAAAAAAAACAAACATGAATGAATCCTTTCAATTTCGGTTTTACATTACCACCTTTGAATCCTTGCTGTTTTTTTTTTTTTTTTTTTGTTGCCTTGTTTCTTTTGAGCTTTTCCTTTTTTTTTTTAGTAAAACTTTCTCCTCTGACCATGGAACTCTCGGACTGCATCAACAAAAACCGAAGCAAAAATGTTCATCGTAGCGTATAGGTAACTTAAGTGGAGTCAGTTCCACATTGGCGTGCTTTTTTGTGCAAAAGATTAGTGTACACCTTTTGCTGCGCTCTAGTGAAACATTGAAACAGGTTGGGGGTAACTAACTTCTGATATGGTAATGTGATTACGAACTACGTTGCGCTCATTGAAGTGGTAAGACGGGGCCACGGCGGTCCTGGAAGTGTACTCGTAGTCGTAGTCGTATAAATGTGGAGTCAATTTATGGAGTTTGCAGTTGTTTCTTCGGTTCTTTCTTTATTTTGAACGACGTGTCCTTTGGAGAAGCTAAAGTTTTTGGTATCTTACTCTGGACGTGGTTTTTGATGGCATAGGAGGGGTGATTCTTGTGGACTGCCAGTATGGATGCTTGGCTTTGAGGAGATTTGGAACTTAAGTTTTCAGAACTTTGAAGCGGCGTTTTTTTTTTCTTGTATGCGGAATGCAAACTTTTCAAAGGATCACGTAACAGATATGGAATTGAAAATTCACACAGACTGATGGGGGGGAATTGAGTCGTAATTGGGAACACCATGACTTTTATGCAAAGGTGCAGATTAAGCTAAGAATTTGTCCCAGCTTGGGTTGTGTTTGGTGGGAGGTTATGTATTCCGGTGTTTTGATATGTAGGGCGAATGTTTTTTTTTTGGCCGGGTTACGTTGAAAATGCAGTCTTTTAGGATGCCTTTACCTATCAGGAATCACAGTTGATTGCAGCCTTCGTTCGGCCATTTTCTACGAGCGAGAAATCACCCTTCGTCATGGCTTCGCTGGGTTAGCAACCAGAAGCTGCGGTTTCTTGAAGGACCTCTGGCAACTACGCCTCGTTGTAAGGCATCGCTAACATTTTTAAGGATGTCTAAGCGTAGGTCGGTAGTTATAACTACTCGCTAAAATATACTTTGATAGCACATTTTCCACTGTCCAACAATTCACTGTTTAAAAGGACAACGGATTTGACAGATGCACCTTTTAAATGGAAATTTAAGCTCAGCTTTGACACAGTAAACTTGCAGCTCACAATGTGTTGTGATGTGGTCGAATAACTCGGGCAAAGACCCAATTTGAATATAGTTTAATTTTGTACTGTTCGAAAACTAGCGTTTTCGAGCTTTAAAAAACAAGTCGAACATAGATTCTGAATACTCGCACTCAGACGAACACCTTATGTGAAATGTCGGCTCACTCCTTGACTAATTTCAAGGAAAAGAGAACCACCTTTTGGGCTGTAACGTTAAAGTTGTCTATATAGGCTTCGAAAATTGTAGATTGTTTGTTTCGAAGAGGAAGTGCATTGTACGCAGTCGAAGAGATGGCTTTCGCTTCCAAGTTAATAGCACTCTCATCATCGGAAACATCTTAATTCTTCATCTTCAGACAAAGATGACAAGCTTGCTGGAGCGTTTGAGGTTATTTTTTTTGTAGGTTTAGTTGTGGAGCCATTAACATCTTTCGGTCTTATCTTTAGCATTTCTTTAGTTAAGTTCCGAAAGTGTGGACTTGAGTCTCAATCAAGGACCGGATTATGGTGAATAATTTTTCACTCTTGGGCCTTAATATATTTTCCAGAGCAAATTGGCGATCAATTAAGGTGTGAAACGGTGCTGGTCTATATATATTTGACAGCACGATGATCTTCCTTGCAACTATCTGCAACCCTTGTTGAAACATAAGACGTTGAATGAAAAAGTGTCTCGCTGTTCCCTAACAAAAAGAATCCTTTCGTCGAAAATTTGTGAACCCTGTAATCGGAATCCAAATCCAACCTAAAGCTACATCCCTCCGAAGGAAAGCACGTTTTTTTTAACCGCCCTCCGTCTCGCAACAATTAATTTAAAATTCCAAACACTCAGAATAATGACTCTCGCAAGTAAACGCAACCAGAAAAGAAAATCAGCTACCGTATACAAACACGATATACCCAATCGTAAACTATCTGCTTACGAGACTTGCATCGGTACAGAATTCCACGGCCACTGCATTTGCCTGGCCTACATTCGCACGAGGAAGGACTGCCGCACAAAATACCAAACAGAAAGGATCACCAAATTGGAAGAATATTCGTAAAACTCATTACGAAAAGAAAGCACGCAGCGTGCAAAGGACCTTTTATCAATAGCGCGACCTAATTTCTCTTTTCTATTATATATCGGTCTCCTTATTCGTTCGGCTGTTACACACATTTTTAGTTTTTCCTTGCTCAGCACAGATTGAACGAGAAAATAGTAAAAAAAAAAAGAAACTACCCAGCTCAGCCTGAGCCTAGGACTAGGACATAGAGAAAACAGTTTCAATATTCTGGTCATTTATTCCCAACAATGCGACGACGAGAGGAAAACTTTCTGTTTGGTCCTTCGGTTTTCTCTCTCGAATTTGTTCGCTGTTGCTGAAAGCAACTTATCGCTCTGTTATATAATGACCCGGTTGCAATATCCTGAGGGCCGATGTATGGCTGTATGCTTGAGTGTGTGTGTGTGGATGTGTCCTGTCCAGAAATTAATTTCATTCGGAATATTGTTGATGATAATCTATTTGCCAAGATGTTACAACGTCGACGAGGATGGATCAGATTTGGTTAGGTCCTTCATACATATGGATGTATGTATGAGGGCGCTGTGTGCACCAGATGAGATACAAGAACTTTTTCCATTGATTGATTTTCTTCATTTTTATTCCTTCTACAGTTGGCCCCCGTGTCCCATAGGGGTAGTTAGGCGGAAGTTTTCTTTCTTTCTTATTTTGTTTGTGTCCTTCAATTGGGAAGAATGTCCTCAATTAGGTCGTATAATGCGAATGGGAAATAGTATATGGCGAGACTCATCAGTTGGTTGAGTTTGCCATCATCGTCGCCAACATTACCAACCCGTATTCACAGCCATTATCGGCGACGACCAGGTTTTGGTTAGCTCGATGCTAGGAAGGGTGGCAACGTTTGAGGGTTGTCCTGCGGTTTTATTAGATAAGTGTCATTACATTTAACTATTGATTTCCCTCAAGTGAGCTGTCAGTGCGGAAAGTATGGAAGTGAAATAATTGTTAGGTGTGGTGTCCTATTTACCGCAGCATTTACCGAGTTGTCGGTTGCGTCACAGATTTGAAGAGTTTTTCTCTTGTCTTTGGTTGATTGTGTACGAAAGGGATTTCACCGAAACAATATTTTGACGTAAATATACGGTTGGTTTTGACCGTGCTGAGATTTTACAAAACTTGCGGTCGAAATTGGTGAGAATCCCGAAACGAAAACAGGCTAAAAGAAGCTGTCAAAGCTTTAGGGGCTTCGGAACAGATCTCAATAAGCAATGTGAGGCAAGGAAGGGCATTACACATCTCACCACAGAGGTATTTGTCTTTAAACAACTGCGCCTGACTTTAAGGTAAGAAGCTTTAAGTTTCTGACACCCGAATGTACGCCTTCTGACAGTTCGCATTGATTGCAAGGGTGAAAGGGAGAAGTGAAAATGTTTCTCACTTATGTTTGGGCGAATTACAAATTCTGTCAAAGACATTGACATAACTGTCAGTGCCATAAACATGACTTAAAAATCGTATTTGACAATTTAGGGCGATAGAGAACTCGTACATCTCTGTTAGGATAGTTTTTAACCCCATCAGCCTATACACGACGCCGCGTCCTGCAACAAACCGAAGGACTGAATTGTGCTGCGTGGGATAGTAATCCAGCGACAACAATTCTTTTCTCGTGACCACAATAGGACGGGTGTCCCATTTTCAAGGGTTTCACTAAATTTCGGCGGATTTTCGACAATCCGATTTAAGCCAACTTAATCCTGTCATAGTTGCGATTCCATAGATCAATTGAGTTTGCAGCAGGACCGAAAAATCCGTCCTCAACACAGCTCGATTATAGTTTCCATTTCTATTGTTAAATATGTAAGTACAGAGTGCAGAAATAGCGCAGGCTGTCATTTGTCTGTCAAAATTGACAGCTAGAAGTGGGCAAGATTTCTGAAATGCGTTGCATACGAGTATTTCGCTCTTTAGATGTGGCTCAGGATGTAAAAGGGTCCATTCGAAGACTGAATTAAACACCCGAAAGAAAGATTCAGCGTCAGATATTTTGAAACCAGGAGGTAATCATTTTTGACGTCTTACTTTAGTTTACACATTCTGCACAGGGTGGGTGAGCCTTTTTTAAATCAAAAGGATTTCTACTTTTTTTTTTTGATATACATATCGTGTCACTGACAGTAAAGATTAGTGAAACCCTTCCAAGATCGTTTTGGTGCTGGAAATAAAAATCGCGATCTTCGGAAAGTAAGTAGACATAGAAGAGGACATGCTATTCCTATCGCAACTGATACCCTCAACGACAGAGGCAGATGAGGCTCTGGGACTCTAGGTACATTTGTCAGTTGACTTCAGGCTTTCGGTGAAGCTTGACCTTAGTTTTAGATATATTAACCACGTCCCACTTTCTAATTTGAGTTTCTTTCCTCTTGCAGCGGATAATGGACTCTGCCGAGCAGGCGGCACTCTCCGAGCTCGAGTCGCAGGGTCACAGTTCGTCCTCGACGCCGACGCAGCACTACGACGCCCGCCGCATTAACGAGTACAACTCCGATGGCAAGTTGGCCGACGGCGCTCGTCACATGGACATTCGATTTATGCGACGTTTTGAGCGACTTCCGGTCAACTTGAGTCTCAGTTCAATCCTTGTACCGAATGGCGTCAACTTGGACGACAACGATGTGAAGGCCGCCCTCCAATGGAGCTCCCACCTGGACCCACTCTTCCAGAATAATCTCGAACGAGACCCCGCCCTATCGTGGCAGTACTTTGGATCCTCGACTGGATTCCTTCGGAGGTTTCCCGGCACAGCTTGGCCACCGGAAGGCTCCAGGGGTAGCAAGCTGATCCATGACTTTCGAGCGCACAATTGGTTTGTGCAGGCGGCTTCGTCTCCCAAGGATATTGTAAGTATGCAGGGTTTTGGGTTCATAATGTGTTTTTCTAACGATTGCCTTTGGATAGATGATCCTGCTTGACTCGTCATCGGGAGTGTCGGAAAAGTCCTTTGAACTGGCCACCGAAACAGCGTTCAACATACTCGATACCCTCGGCGAGGATGACTACGTGAATCTGATCACCTTCACGGAAACCGTAAAGACTCCGGTGCCGTGCTTCAAGGACAGAATGGTTCGGGCCACACCCGACAACCTGCAGGAGATTAAGTCCGCCGTTAAGGCTATCAAGTTGCAGGACACGGCCAACTTCACCGCAGGACTGGAGTATGCGTTCAGCCTGCTGCACAAGTACAACCAATCGGGCGAGGGCAGTCAGTGTAACCAGGCTATCATGCTCATCACCGAGGGCACGTCCGAAAACCACAAGGACATCATCAAACAGTACAACTGGCCGCATATGCCCGTCCGAATTTTCACCTACCTCATCGGCAAGGACTCCAGCAGCAGGAGCTATCTGCACGAGATGGCCTGCTCCAATAAGGGCTTCTTCGTCCAAATCAACTCTCTCGAGGAGGCACGGGAGAAGGTCATTGACTACGCTTTGGTGATGGCCCGGCCAATGATTATGTACCAAGCCGATCATCCGGTCCATTGGAGCCCTGTCTTTATGGCCGGCAAGTCGGGAGGTCTAGGCCGCGACAGCGAGTTCCAGCGACGCCTGGTGACGACAGTTTCAACTCCGGTCTTCGATAGACGTAACCATACGGTTAGAGTGGCAAACCTGCTGGGTGTTGTCGGCACCGATGTGCCCGTTGAGGAGATTCGCAAGATGATACCTCAACACAAGTTGGGACCGAATGGTTATTCGTTTATCGTCGATAATAATGGAAGGGTGCTGTATCACCCGGACTTGAGGCCGCTCAGTGACGTCAATCAGTATATCGACCATCTGAGGCCGAAGTACACGTCGGTGGACATTACGGAGTTGGAGCTGCCGGAAACTGAAATGGGCAATGAGCATGAGGTCGTCGAGATGAACAAGAACCTGCTCTACGATGTAAGTTGCGGCACAGTGCGCCACTCCACTCAGTTCCCTAATGCGCGTACCCCTCTTTCAGATGCGGAGCGACATGGTCATGCCCAAGGAAGGTGAAACAGAGTTCACTATTCTCAACCACTTCGACGGAATGAAGAGGGTATCATCGCGGACTCACAGGTGAGCTTTCATTTATATACTCCTAGTCCTGTGACAGCAACTGAATCGATTCGCAGATACTTCTATGGTCCGATCGATGACACTCCATTCACGTTGGCTGTTGTACTCCCCGAGAAATATGGCAGCCACGAGCTGGTCTCCCAGCAAGAGATACGGCATTCACGCAAAAACGGTAAGCTCTGTTGACTTTTGCACCTTCGAACCGGCCTTGACTCGTTCCCCTTTCAGTGACTGAATACTTCAAGGGAGACAATTGGCGCGTCCACCCCGACTGGGTGTACTGCGAGTACAACAGCGTCAGTGACTTGGAAAAGGAACGCGAGAGTTCCGGTGAGATAACCTCATCGCGTGAGCAAGAGCCCAGCTTTGCCACGCCCGAGGAACAGGTGTTGCACTTTTTGGCACGTGCCGGTAGGCCTGGTTGGAAGTGGATGTCCGTAAGTTGGCTCATGAATTCTGTCTTTAACAAATGATAAGATGGCTTGTCTTGCGTAGGTTCGTCCAAAGTCCCCGCAACCGCACCACGCGATGCACGGTGCCACACCTGTTAGTAGCCACTTTGGTCAGCACTTGAATGGACAGGGTTCTCGCAAGGCGGAACCGTACTTTTGCGATCGAACCCTGATTCAGAGTTTGGTAAGAGATGCTATGGTTACAGACGGCTTGGAGCGGAACACAACAGCGCCATCCAACGGCAAGGAGGACAAACAGTAAGTGGGCGCCACAGCGCTGCGGAGTGTAGTCGTTTCTAGTGGCGCTGATTTCTGTCGAACTTTGGTAATAGATGGCTTGACAAAACAGAGACCGAACTCTGAGATAAAAGGATCGACCAATCAGAGGTTTTCAGTCGTACAGCAAACAAATGTCTGAAATAACTTTAAGACTAGGACGACTGGCCATTCGTTTTGAGTTTCCATTGAGGAATTTTTAGAGTTCTTCTAGTTTTGAAGGATAATCGGCTTAGAAACGGATTTATAGAACTCTAAGCTACAAAATACGAGTTACAGCTCAAGCTGTATTCCCTAACCACTGAACACGGTAGCACACTTGCTTTATAGCAGTTATGTATGTCAATGTTGGCAACAGTAGGGTGTTCTTTGTTTCTGCTAAGCAGCGCAACTAAAAGTATACACAGCCTAGACTCAAGCTCACAGCTTGACCGTCAACCTATGATGAGCCAAATGCTGCCAACAATCATTTATAAATCTCAGCACTAAGTCTGTCCATGTTACAAAATCTGGTCATTTTTATGAATTGCATGATTTTCCTTCAATTTATGCACTCAGCCTTATAAAATGCAACGCATTCCTTCTCTCTTTTAATTCTATTCTATTGTGTAGAAGCAACGCAATTGTTTTTTGTTTTAATTGTTTTTAACAATTCATGCCGAAATCCACCTACGGAGTGCCACCTTTCGCTTGGTCCGAATTTTATAAATACCGGTTTCGAAACAACGACGAAATCGATACAAGAAAAAAAGCGTGCCTTATAATAAAAAAAATTATTAACTAAAGTTTGCTCAAGTAAACAAATTCATTTCATACAGCCAACACTAACTCTTGTATACTGAGCACAAGAAAATGGATTTTTAATAGGTCCATCCACTCTTTTCACGCAGACTGTAATTCAAAAGCAAAGCTCATTGATGCTGAAAAATATGCAGACTTATCTGTCTCCACTTTAGCAACGCTTGTTCAATTATTATTACTCCCAAAATGCCGTTAGAAACTCATTACAATCAAAAGAAATTCAAAAACTAGTGAACAGTCTCCATTGAAAGTAGAGAAATACCAAAAGTTCGATAGAGTCCAAATCAGCCACGATTATATGCACCCACTGGACATAATTACTTGTTTTGTTTTGTTACGAATTTTCGCAATGCACTACAGCACATTATTTTCTCGTTTGTTTTTCTTTTTTTCACCACCGCAATCACAAAAAAAAAAATTGTTTTTAATAATTGTTAACTTTCTCCCTGCTAACAAAATATTATATTTCTTTACAAAATGCACTCACTTTGTATATGTTTTTAAAATTTATATTTTTAAATAAATAAATTACAGTCCCATTGCCACTTTAATGGCGATTTTGAAAAGGTAAACTATATAATACAATTTTTAAGAATTAATATAGCTAAAGCTGCGCTGGATATCATTTTTAGTTCTCATGGTAATGGTATTTATTGAATTCATCAGATAGAGTCAAATCGGTCATTCCTTTGCAAACTGTCAGCTACATTTCTAGTATCCTAAAGCTAAGAAAATGTCCTTTGGGTCTGCTACATTTCAAGTATCCTAAAGCTAAGAGTCTGCCGAATGTACTTAAGAAAAAACAATCGGCAAATCCTGTAAACTTGCTTATTTTGTCAAGAAGAAAACACTTACCCCAATCTTCATATAGAAAACATAAAACAACATTTTGACAAAGATAGTCTTTTTTAATATAACGCAACTCTAAAAAGATTCGCCTTTCATTCGTTTCGAGTTCCCCTCAAAAACCTTTCATTCTTCGGCGTATTCATCTTAGAATCCCGGGCGATACATGTTTCGTGTTAAATGGATTCCGTCGCTGCGAATATCGATGGAAGAATCGCGATTCGCTCAAGAACAAAGTACGAACATCCATAGTCTGCATTTCTTCCGAAACACTTTGCAAGCGAGTAATTTTCCACCAGATGCCTCTAGCGGTTCACGTAAAATTTGTCATGTAAATCTAGTACAAATGGTTAAAATGATCAGCTGTTATAGTGACACTAATCAGTGAAGATCAATCTGACCAAAATTAAGGCCAGTTGAAGGCGTTTTTCTGTTTTTTAAATCAAGATCGATAACTTCCTTGAAAGGCATGTTGTATAAACAGGAGATTCAACAGTTAACTGCCGATTTAAGAACAAAGTAGTTGATGGCCAAACGGCAGACCTCCTTTAGAGTTTGCTACAAACACTGAACTGATTTGTGGGAAACACAAGTTTTGTTGGTTGCCACTTGGCTTTTGTAACATCGCTCCCCATGTAAATAGCTTGACTGAAGAAGGTACTGGTATATTCATTTGCAGCTTGTACCCACTACCCAAAAGGATGCCCATCTATCACTTCCACACACTAATCGCATACTTAACCTCCTTTTTCCAGACAAGGATACCAGAAGTTCAGTGTTGCTACTTCGTTTGTCGCCACCCGATCGGGACTTTTGCGATGGATAGACCACATTAAACGTCCCGAGGACTCCCCTGAACCGTAGGATTTTCTCAAAACTCAGTATCCCTGCCCCTTACTGACAGATTTTTTTTTCTGCAGCCACTTTAGCGAAGACAACACCCGAGCAATGGACTCATCGTGGTACAAACGAGCCGTGGACCAGCACACCGTGGAACAAGACAGCTTTGTCTACAGTGTACCCTTCGACTCGGGCTACTCTGGCAAGATGAACATAACCCTGGTAACAGCTACGCATGCGGTCTTCGTTGAGCACCGTGGCCACAAAGCACCCGCAGCAGTGGTCGGCTTGCAGTTTCTACACGAATCACTGGCGAAGCACTTTATCAACATCACCTCAGCGGTAAGAACTAAATACCTAAGCCTTGTGAAATTTATTAAAAAATCGATGTCCCTTTCAGTGTACTGGAATGACAGGATGCAAGCGAACCTGCGCCTCAGACAACCTCGACTGTTATGTCCTCGACAACAGTGGTTTCGTCATAATCTCCGAGGAGAACGAACACACTGGCAAGTTCTTCGGCCAAATCGATGGAACAATTATGGACTCTTTGGTCCAGGATCGCATCTACAAGCGTGTGACCATAAACGATTACCAAGGCATCTGTTCCGATGCTGACAATCCCTATACAGCGGCCGGCGAAATCGCTCGACCACATCGCTTGGCGTCGTGTCTTATGAACTATATTGTGTCGCTTAGCAGCGCGTGGATAACTTTGCTTCCGAATCAAGTTCGTGCATGGCCACAGGAGGACTACGTGTATAAGGATGAGAGTTTCGAGGGACAGGGCTATCCAGACGACTATGAACCATTTGATGATGAATACTCACCGATCGATGAGGAGATGGAGGAATTCCAGCCCACTCCTGATGTTGTTAGTTGTTGTTGTTGCATATATGTAAGGAGCAACCTTAACTGACCTATTTTTCTAGGAACAAGTAACACCGCCGCCGAAACAACAGAAACAGCATACGGGTCCGAGGACGTCACCCGACGCTCAGCATGCCAGGAGGTGTGACCTGAAGACCGATCTGTATGTCCTACAGCCGGAGAGGCTGAATCAGGGTGGTCAGAATAACCCGCTCAAGGTTTGATAAGCTACAGCTGATTTTCAGAGTGAATTTGACTGACTTTGAACCTTTTAGGGTAAATTGACAAATTGCCATGTGTCCGGATGTGAACGTCCGTTTAGCGTGCAGAAGATTCCACACAGCAATCTGATTCTTCTTGTCGTGGACACACTGTGTCCGTGTGGATCCAAGCAGCTCGACATCGAACCACTGGAGGAGGGTGGTATTATCGGTAAGTTGTTGAACGGAGAGGGATCTCCTGTTTTGCTCGAGAAAATAAACGTCAATGTGATTGAAGCTTTAAGTGCTACATGAGTTTGAAAAGAACAGAAAGTCAACTTAGAAAAGAGAACCGTGATAGGTTTTTGTGGAAGTTATCCGACTTAAGCCAATTGGTGCATGTCTTGTCGATTGGTGGCGTATTTGAAGTGTTTGTCAGAGCCAAAGCTGGCTTAAGCCTCTCATAATCCTACTACGGTTGTCTTTATCAATATCGAGTCAGAACTAAAGGGAGATCAACAATGGGACTAAGACTTTGTGGGAGTAATCCAGCTAACGCTACTACTTTTGTAGTGCCCATCGTGGCACTAAGGAAATAAGTGGATCAATTCGAACTTAATCGGACTTTTACCAACATTTGACGTTGATTTAAGTCTGCGTAAGATAACTGTGAGATAATTGTGTTCGGATTCTGTGGCTGTAATCCAGCTAAAACCACTCTGCGACCACATTTGTGTTGCATGGTGTAACCATAAGAGGTTAAATGATAGAACCTAACTGAGTTTTCATCCATATATGACATAAGCTTAAGCCCACCTAATCATATTGTGGTTGACCCTTAAGATTCTGTTCTGTATCCACTTTTAGGAGCTTGCAGTACCCGTCGCCAAACCCAGGAGACACAAAAACGTCGACGACCTAAAAAATGCATAAACTACCATCCCGAAGAAATTGAAATTCAACAATGTGGACGTGGTGCAGTATTATTCTTCACACCCTCGTCCATCGTCTTCTCACATTTGATCATGCTCCTGATGACCTATATTCTAACCCATGCGTGATATTAAAGTGTTCATCTAAATCAAATTTAAAAACAAAAATGGAAAACTATTTTTTTTTTCTCATAAACTTAGTTAACTTTAAGACTAATTGAAATATTTAAATTTAATTTGTACTTCTCTGTTTGATTATAAATGATTTTTCTCGATTGAAAGAAAGTAATGAGATCGCAACGCTCTCACTGAAGTGTACCTACGAATTTCAAGAAAATATAGCAATTTTCTTTTTGTTTTAGTGCAATAATTTAAATAATTTTTTACTTAAAAATAATTTATATTCACTTTTTGTGTATAAAGTTAGTAAAATAAATTGTACGAAAAACAACAACAATTGTTAAGTTGCTAGACAATAATTACAATTAATTTCTTTAAATTAAATTAGTAGAAAATAAATTTCAAAAAATGAAAAAAAAACAGCATTTAAAATGAATTAGTTACATTCCGTTTTCGGTTTTTTGTTGCTAAGTTTAGTGTATAAATGTTTTCTTTCGATACTCACGATTAAAAAAAAGAAAAACAAAAACCATGAACATATGTAAGTGAATATTTAATGAGCAAATAGTTAAAAGTGTGTATTAAAAACAATTATGTAAATATACTTATAATTACCATTGAAATCTATTAAGTTTAAATTTAATATGAAAAATTATAGATTCTAAGAACTAAATTTATTTAGAAAAAGAAATGAAATTGAAAAAAAAAAACGATGAAATTACATTTTGAAAATGTTTTTTATACTTGCAAACTGGTAAGGATTTTATTAGGAAGAAGAAGAAAAACAAGAAAAAAATGATTAATGCTATCTCAAAAGAAAAAGAAAATTTTAAACAAATTTTTGTAGGCATATTTGCACTCTTTATGTCATGTTATGTATTTAAATGTTGAATTATTTCCAGATGCTATTATTTTTAGTTAGAAATTTGCATGTTCAATGCCTGACACTTTTCGGGAGACGTGATTTTAAAGAGCTTGTTTTTGGCGAGGATTTAAAGGGAAACTTACTGCAATTGGTAGGGCTTCAGATGTAATTGTTTGTGGTTTTGTAGTAAATATCGTCGTTGTCAGTTAGAGGGGATTGTCTCTGTAGGAAGATGGGGGTTTATGGATTTATTGAATAATTAGACGGAACATTGGTAAATGTTTGGCAACGCCTCTCAAATTCATTTGTACGAGAGTTCATCTTATTTTAAAAAGAAATGGGTAATTCTTTTAACAATTGGACATGATTAAATCAATTCTAAATTTTGATACGAAGATAATACGGAGGAGCGCCTAGACACGATTTTTGAAACACTGCGCAACAATTTGTTCGTTCATTTCGAACAAAGCGTTCCTACGAAGTAGAAGAATATGAAATCCTGGCCTGTTTTTATGAGGAAGTCTTTCTTTAGAGACATGAATCAAAGAAGTACGAGATTAGGTACTCTATTCGCATTATTCCTGTTTTTTTCTGTTTCATTTGACAGTTTATTTTTGTTCAAAAATCTAGTTTAGTACCCAAAATCCCCATAATCCAATAGTCTAAAGTTGTGGATATCTATAAAAAGAGCTGTAAAATTCAACGTCAAAGCTCAAAACTGATCAAAGTTAGGGCAGTTGACGGTAAGTCTGACAGCTGGCTGACTTGACGTGTCTCGGTTTTTGTTTGGCCTAGATCGGTCACATGAAAAGCTTTTCCAGTTGACGTTTATATATCTCCATAAACGAATTGACGAATCTAGTCAAGAATTTCGTGACTGAGTTGACAGTTCGCATATATGGCTGACGTAGCAAAAGTGGCTCTACCGATCAATCCAGTTTTTGACCTAGACCTAGTCTAGTCCAATTAATGGCGTTTTCGATTGAAGAAAAGAATTGCCCTTTCTATGAAAAGAGCAAATCTAGAAGTGCTCTTTCGATGTATTCTATGTTTGATTGAAAAAAAAGTGCACTTCCAGGTCAATTCTTAGCACGAGAGAAGTGTCCGAAACATTTTTACAGAATTGCCCTGAACTCACCAACACATACTAACAAAATGTCAGATTGAAGTGTTTGTTGTGTTATTAGAAACAAATTTTTCGCTTGTGATCCGAAAATATACAATTATGGGTGCAAAATGTAAACTGAAATTAATATAAATGTATATTGAGTATTGACTTGGGTTATTAAAACATTCATATTTACTGTAGAAAACAAAAACAAAGTAGCAAGAGAAAACCAAATCTCATATGGTGTCTACCACTATTACAAAAGTGCTCCAACGAATTTCATTGAAAGGAGCAATTCTGAATTTCGGGGCAATTCTTTCGGATCTTCAATCGAAAACGCCATAAGACATAAGACTAGATTTGTGAATGTGTCATTATGTGATGTAGTTATTTTTTATGCTGTGACGTATCGACACAGTGTAAGAGAAAATGCAAAGCACTTGTAGCAAAATCTTTATTAGACGGCAACAAACTGAACACAGGCGCGATGTACGTAGTGCTAAATAGAGATAAGTTGAATCAAATTTTTACGTTGGGGTGGATCGAAACCTCAATTTTGCAGTCAGCTGGAGTCAGTTCCAAGTTTTCCCTGTTGTTAACTAAATCAACAAAAATTGCTAGGATTTGGCAGATAAAGGAGGGGAAATTTTTGGAAAAGTAAAACGTATCTGTGTTGTATTACTGTATTACTGTTCTTCAAAATAAAAAAAATGGACGCCATACTGCACCCATACAGAAAAATTCATATAACCTCAGTTTAACTTCGTTCGCTTACGCAAAAGTTGGGTAGAAACGAACGAAGTTTGACATAATTTGACTAAATTAGGTAAAGTGACTCAAAAAAAGTTCTACGTATGCCGCTCTATTGATTTTAAAACATTTTAAGCTGTCTTCTGACAGGAGATGCTACTTGCAGACTTATGTCGTTTTCCATTGGTTTCACTCGGGGATCCACTCATTCTGAAATCCAATGGAACAACAAAACTGCTTCTGAAAGAATCCACAGAAGTATTGGTGAAATGCCAAAAAATAATCTACGGCTGCTGTCAGCTGACTTGTATAAAATACATAAATTACCCTTGTGTGAGTGCTTCTTGAGTGGATTCTGACTTCAAATCCAGAAGCGAAATTCTCTCCTCAGAATCACCAGAAGAGTATTTTTTGTGCCAATGGAACGGTTTCAGGAGTGATTTTTTCGATTCCGGACTCTTCCGGACGCTTTTTTTTGCCTAATGGAAAACGACATTATTGTTCCTGCAGGTAAATTTTAAATTATTTGAAAGTACAAACCATCTCTTACCCATCTTAAGCCAATGTGGGGAATTACAAAGAAATTGTGTGTCGTAGCAATGATTAGTAGCCCATTTCAGGCGTTCGACTGAACGTAGGACAGCTTTTTGTAAGAAGAAAAAAATAAGCAGATATTCTGTCGTGGATCATTTAAGAAATTTGATATTTTGGAAATGACGTTTCATTCAAATCAAAAGAGAGAAATATCGAAGCAGTTCCCCAAAAGTGTCGGGATGTATTTTCAATTTATTCCCTTATTTCCTTTCGTAAGATTAAAACGCACAAATTTAAACAAAAAATAAACAGTATCTTGTTTCAATTTTAACAATTTAAAAAAAAAACATACACGCAGGAAAAGACTTACCTAAACCAACTGAATTTCATATCAAAACAACAACCGATATTATTTAAAATGACAAATAAAATGAAAGTATCATATTAGTATAAATTGAAACAAAATATACTCATTGAATTTTGTAATAAAAACAAAATATATATAAAAATACCTACCACACTTTGTTTTGTTAAATTATTTTTTTTAAACAAAACATTTGCATATACATATAAATATATTACTACATATATTTATTATTTCTTTTTTATATGCATATACAACAAAAACAGAAAAAAAATAAATGAATGTATTATATTCTATGTAAGAAAACTCTTATAGACGTATGTTAAAATTTAAATTTAAAACTAAAACACTATTTTTGTTTGAGACACATTAATTGCTAAAAATAAAAACAAACAAAAATATAACTTACTTAACTAAGTGTTAAATATTCAACATATCTATTTTTTTTCTCATAAAAAAAAACACTTTTCTTCATTTCTACATGGTAAAAGAATTTTTCAAATTTTAAAAGGAAAAAAAAAAGTTTCTGTGTCTTAAACTTGTATAAAAAATGTCTTCCATTAAATAAATACTAAATTTAATATTTAACTATAAAGAAAAGTAAGAGCAAGAGCGAACGAAACAAATATAGAAAAATAGCAAACCAAAAATGACGGTAAGGATATAAATTAAAATAACTTGTTAATTATACTGAGCGAAGCTAAATTAAATATATTAAAAGAAAGCAAAAACAAAACATTATTATTATTATTGATATTGTATTATTTAGAGGAAATTAAATCCAAAACCAAAACCAAAAAAAAAAAAAAATTAACTCTTAAGGATATAATGAATATTGCAAACAAGAAGGTGAAGGATGTTGCAAAATGTTACAGGCTATACACAGATGTTAGCGCTTCGCTAAAGCAGAAATGACAAATGTTGAACTTTTTTCTGTTGTTTTTGAATGAGTATTGAATATGTGTCGACGAATGCGATAAATGACTTTTTCCGGTGTCCAGAGTGTGTATGAAAAGTTATTTTAAGATAATATTATGTATGCCTAAGTGAGTGTAATGTGTGTGTTTGTATACATTTTTATGTTTTTGTTTTATACATTTTTTGGAGAAAAAAAAAATAAGAAAAGAAAAAAACAAACAAAAATACTATTAGAAAAAGACGATTAGTTAAGTATGTTTTCATTAAATATATAATATCGCTCAAAACCCATTTCAAATATCTCATTCATTATTCTACTACATAGCCAAGGAAGGGGAGGCGTTCTTGTTGTTATAGGCGCTTGTTTGCAGTGGAATTTGTTGCACCTTGAAGTAAGCAGCTTTTATTACATTTCCGTTGATGTAAATGTCTATTTTTGTTACACAAATGTGAGTTCAGTTTCGCGAATTTCGGGAAGAATTGTTGACATTTATATCAACTTTGTTTCAATAACTTGACGTTGGGCGTTTCACTAAAACAAAAGCAGCAGTCGGTTAAACGCAAGTTCCACTTTTTTGTAATAGCTCTTTTGGATATAATTTTTTTTTGTGCGTAGACAGTTCCGTCTGGAGTGGTTTTCGTAACACATCGAAGGAAATCCAGGATGAGTGCCTAAACAAATAGAAGAAGAAGAGCTATACATTTTTTTTATCGACATTTGCGCCACCTGGTACCTACCTAAGAGCAACACAAAGGATTAGCTGATTTGGCGACCAAGTACCTTATTCACCTGTGGACTGGACGTCCGAAAAGTGTGGCGCAGTATAAACGCCGTCGTAATTTACCGACCGAACACAACCCTAGAAAATCAAAAGCGATGATTCCCATATAATATACTTTGAGTTGCTCAAAAAAATATTGTGTTCGCCGGCGAGGTCTTCTGGGAGTATGGAAAAATGTTTAAAACACGCGTTATAGTTGGGTATTTTTATTGTAGATTTTTTTAAGTGAAACTGACTCGTTTCTCTTAAAGAAATTGCTTCTAAGTCGATGTTGCTGTCAGAGTTTATAGCTGATCTAACTTATTACCTCAAAGTTGTCTACATATTTGGATGTTCTTTCCTTTTCATTGACGTTTCTTCTTTTGATAGAATAAACTTATACCTCATACACATCACAACTTCACCAAGAGGTCGCATCCCATGGGCAGTTAGATCAAGATGTCATTTCCCCATTTGCACAAGAGCTGTAGTATAAATTTGTAATTTTCACTTTAAGTGAAATGAAAGAGAAACAAAAAAAACAGCTGTCAGTGCAATTCGATTAAAAGTACCTTGGTATATACAAATAAAATAAAATGTTGCTTTACGAGTTTTCACCGCATCAGACTTTTCTGAACACAAACTTTCTTTTTCTTCTACATAAATAACACCTGTCAAACTGACCTCAGTTTTGTAAAATAACCTTCGGTAGCCATCCTTCACTTAATCGGCATAGCCTTGGTCAAAGAAATCAAATACCAATTGCAATTTAATCGAATTGTAGGATTCGGCTAGTTATCCAAAGGTTTATCATCAATGTGTGTCAAATTGACATAAGCTTCTGGTCAATAAGACATTCATTGAACAACAGTTGATTGTTCGTAAATGGAACCATAGAAAACTTATTTTAAAGTTTCCTGAACAAAAGACCATTACAAAAACTCCCCGTTACATTTATCAACGTATTCTTGAGTCAAAAGGAATACGTTTTATTTCATTTCAGAGTAGAGCCTGAACTGTCAAAAAGAGATATTTTCTTTGTTAGCTCAGCTACATCAGCGTTCTGAATTTGCATTTTGTATTTCGTACAGATCAAGATCAGAGCGCACTCTATGTGATCAGAGTAAATTAACTGAGAAGTCTGAGTAAAAATTCGAAAACAACTTATTTTGACAGCTAACCATAGATTGCTGATTGTGGAAATGTGAATGCTGGTACAGAAAAAAGAAAGTAGATTTTAAAAAAGTATTGCAGACTAATAAAGTATACACCAAATTCTGTTCACGTGACATTTTTTAATATTCATATGACAAGCTCAAGCTCTTTCATTGGTCTGTTCAGTGACGTTTTGTGCTTTGTAATCACAGTCTGGCAAAACTCGAACGGTTTTCATATCACACCAAATCAAATTAATATTCGAATGTAATGCCTAGTATGCTACTCCAGAAAAGCTAAAATTAAGCTCCTCTCCAATGTTTCTCTGCACCACTTCGCTTAATGTTCGCTTAATTTTGACTGTGTAGTTCTTTAAGCCAACAATTTACTTTCTTCGGAGGTAGAAATGGTTTTATTTTTATTTTTTTTTATTTGTACTTCCTCAAAAACCTATTCTAGGAACTCCTCGTTAAAATATTTCATTTATAAAAGGAATTAAATTAACAACAACGATTTTTTTTGTGTTGAACTTACCATTCTCCATACTGTTTTTTTTTGCTTTCGTTTGAAATACCGATATTTTCCCTGATCTGTCAAAATTTAGCTGTGGAAAATGTATTTTGCATTAATACGCCTACTTAAATTCAGTAGAGATTTTTCGTACAGCGGCTAACAAATTTAGCTTGAACTGCGTACTGCTTGGTTTAACTGCTTTGCTTAATTTTATCTTTGGAGACATTTTTGTATGGGGGCTTAATATAAGCTCTAGCAGCATACTATGCTTAAGTGACAAAGCAAAGAGCTGGAACAAGTTCGGGTAAAAAGGGGTAGAATCATAAACATACAGCAAAGTCGCATTTGCTTCTATAAAAAAAACTTCCATACAACAACTCGTGGAGTTAAAAATACTCTTATCAACCTGATTGTCCAAAAGCAATTCTTAAGAACACATTCAAGACTCCTTCCCCTCCCCTTTCTCAACATTATGTACATAACCTCAACAATTTATAAATCAAAACCTCTTAATTACTTACCATTCTATACTCTCTCTCACCAATTTAGACTACATAACTTAAAAAAACTCTAATTACCATTTAAAAATGTTCATTATAAAAAAAACAAACGAGAAATCAAAACTGCTTTCTAAAAAAGCAAGACACAAAATCGTTAGATAGTTCATGTGTTTTTTCAGATACAAAATCTAAACATCACCATAGCTCTAACAAATTGAACAAATTATAAAAAAAATAATGTTATCTGTTTCGATACCTATAACAAAGGCAGCAGAGTTCACTATTTATTTTCTACATATTTGACTCATATATAAGAAGAAAACTAAATGCATATATTTGGCAATTGAAAAAGAAACATACATACACTCATATCATAATAAAGTATACCTGTGTAAAAGAGAAAAAAAACATACCTACGAAACGCTACCATAAAGACAAAATATAAAGAAAAAATAGTTTTAAACATTTTCGGAATTAAACAAATAAAAGAAACATTTTTGGCAAACAACTACAAGCAAAAATTATAAATATCTCACATTTCTCATATCATGTTCTCAATTTAAAGAAAAACCAAACAATGTTTAAAGTATCCATTAAACTAAAAAGGAAAACATCAAACTAAATAAAAAAAAATCGTGTTAAAGTTTTTAAAAATTCCATTTGTAAAAAAATACATTTTTCAAAATATATATATCTCAAGTTTTTCCAGAAGAAAAAAAAAAGAAAAACATATTTGTCCATTCTAATTGTTAATAACATTATTGAAATAGTTTACAAGAAAAATAAAAGTAGGTATTACAACAAGAAAACTCAGAAAGAATCAACAAAATCCATCGACATTGTAAGAACCTGAAACAATACCACAAAAGAGATACAAAAATGAAAATATTAAACCCAAAATTTCTTTCCCCTCCTTCTCTTATCTCTCCGAAAACAAAACAAAATGAAAACAAAAATCTGTTGACGAAAAAAAAAAACAAACGAAAAAAGAAAACTCCAAGGAAGACCAAAATAAATTCGACAAGAAAACCAATGAAAAACTACGAATTTTTGTAAACAAAGAAACAAAAAGTGAAACATATTTTTTAACAAACGAATAAATAAGAGAAAATTGTTTACTAGTTAGACTATACAAGGGTTAATTAAACAATTAGCGACAGGAGAACAAACAACATGACACAATTTTGTTAGACAAAAATGCAGGAGTTGCAATATATCAAAAACGAATTATGAAACAGAAAACCACAAACAAATTCGAATAAATGTATTATACTTATAAAATTTACTAAAACAAGACACTGAAACAACACCAAACATGTCGTTTACACAAAAGAAACACCAACATACAGAACACAACATTTCCAAACATTCAGCGTCAGAGATACCAGAATTCACCTAATAGAATAATAATTTTATTAAATGAAAAATATTAAATTTAAGATATAATTATTAATTGATTAATTATTACTATTACTGAAAAAAAAAAAACAAGAAAACAAACAAAAAATGAGAAAAACAAAAATGAGATAGAGAAATAAAAAATAAAACGAAAATAATAAAACTCAAAATGGAGGCAGTTTCAGTTCTTTAATTCAGGAAAGTTTTATTTCTACGCACTAAACAAGATGTACAGTTTCACTGTGAGAAATGATATTACTTGCAAGCTACAGGAGAGTTCCAGGAGTCACCCGGTCCGTTTGCCAGTGCAAATGTTATCTGCGATTGGCCAAAATCAACACCAACGAGCTAAGTCAAAAGATGTAGAGGCAGCTTACGCAATGTGAAATAAATGGAATATTATGCAAACTTCGAAGGGAACGGTATTTCAATAATTTATGTAAATTCCACTGGTGCACAGGACAAGTGTGTCCGAAGTATGCTTCACAGCTGTATATCTTGTATGGGAGGACTTTTAAGTTCGCTGAATTCTTCATTTAAAAAAAAAACGCAGTCACACAAATGAATCTTTGGTAAATATAAATAACTCAAGGACTTTCGACCAAGGATATTATCAACTGCTTTGCTAACAATCATGCTATTGGCAATGGTGAAGGACGGGGATGAATAGGGTCTAATATAGAGCTTTATGGTTATTAAAGAAGGCCAAGCGTGATTCTTCGCTCGAGGTGATGTGATGATATTATGACAGAGCCGAACCAGCTACTATCTCATTGCATATACTTAGTTTTGCCATGAACATAAAGGTCGTTCACGGAAATGTCGGTTCGGACCCAGATTCCATTTTCTATGGATGATTACTGTTATTTCAGAACGTAAATGACATTGCATTTTCATTACGCTACTTGCAAATAGGTTCGCTCATCAGGATATCTTCTTTGTGATATTGTATGCTACATTTAACCAAGATATTCGCTTGTTCCTTGACCGGCTTTAGAGAAGACGATTCAACGATGAACTAAACAAGTTGTACACTTTGTTTTGAATAAAATGCATAAATATATTCTCCTTAGGTCGCGCACAGAAGTTGAAATACGTATACCAACTTAAAATTCCAGACATGAGGAATTTATGAGAATATTTTCATTTCTACATTCCAACTACGGCACTGCTTACAGAATAGTACGGTATTTGAATCATGAAAATACTACTCGCTGGGATAAGTGTTCGAACTAGACATGCCAATGCTAATTTTAGGAGGAACTATTGCAGCTGATCTACACTACACTTCAAGAAGTCTAAGCACCTCGCACCTGACACGCTGTTTTATTTTTCCTGGTACTTCATCTATTGTGATGGTTCTTAGGTACTTCGTAATTGGAAGCCGTGTTGGAGCATTAAGCAAACGACGCAGAATCTTTTGTATCGAGTGCATTGATCCACATTCTTACGCGAAAATGAGCTGATGTTTTCTCCCACAAAATGAACTCTGGTGACCTAGTAAGAGGAATTTTCCACTTACTCCTATAGAAATAATACAACGCAGTTACTTGCTTAAAAACTAACTTTATTCAAAAACGCATTCTTCGGTTGCATTTAGATAGTGCAACAACATCTTACTCTATTTTAAACGACTATCTGCGATAGCCTTCTCTTGCAATCGTAGGCGGCTTTTCCTTATTGACGTGTAAGTTTCCACACGCTTCTTCAGCTCCAGTATTAGTAAATCAATGTTCGAATACAATTTAAAGTCAATTGTCAGCATATTGTACTGACGCAGTAGATAATTGGAAAACACTCGACAATAGGCGATTTTCCTCAGAACCTGATTCATATCTGGATCGTAGAAGTTGCCCTCGATAGCTGCATCAAGATCCTCGTCGTCCAATAACTTTTGTTTCTTTGTGTCTCTAATGATTTCTTCACTTCCCGATCTCTTGCCGCGAATATCAGCCGCCTCAAACGACAGATTATCAGATGCCTTTCGCATATTGTGATGCATACTTTTGCGACGATTAGGGATCCTTTTTGTTGTTACATCTTTGCTGGTGCAGCCGCTATCGGCTGCGTCGGATGGTACTGTTGCTTCTATATTTTCAGCGGTATCGGGACTTGATGATTTAATCGTAGGAGAAGGATATCTTTTAGATGCAATTGTAGTGTTGTCTTCTTGTTCACTCTCTTCGGAGGAGTCATTTATTTCGATTATCGGATATGGCTCTTCTATTCCGGACATTGTGAAGACAGATTTTATTTTCATTAATTTGCTTTTGTTTTTTACAAAAATGGTTTTATGCACAACAAGGAAATCGATAAACAAAATTCTGCTTAATATAAGAAAACAAATGTCAAGTTGATTGTCAAGATTGCAAAGTGCTGCCAATTTCAATTTTCAAAAAGATTGTAGTAGATTTGTCGTTTCTTGGTCTGTTCAAATTCGTAAACGAGTAGTTAAGTAGTAAGTGTACGGTGAAAATAATTTAAGTTCTGTTATTTATCCTTACCTACTTAAGGCGTGTTTTTTAAAGCTTAGATCTCAGCAAAGCAAAGTAAAGTAAGATTTGCAGCACGCGAGTGTCAAGTAGAGCGTATATGTTGTAATTGCGTGTTGAAAATCGTACTTTACTTTGCTTTGCTGAGATCGAAGCTCAAAAAACAAAATTTTAGAATTGAATTCTACAAACTGTTCTTAACTAAACGCATAGCTTAAATATTAATATTATCGCAGTAATTTCATTTACAGATGGAATGTAATTTTTCCAAATCCAAGATAACGTTAGCAAGAAATCTCAACCAATATAGGAGAAAATCGTGTGCGCTAGGAAATTTAAAATTGAAAGGTAGGCATTTGCTGACACTTCCGTGAGTTTTGCACTTGCCAGATATTGTACTGATTTGAGACTTTGATTGGACTAAATTTATTGAGCATGCGTTCTACGTTTCGCTGTGGTGTTGCACGCTATCTAAACGCTGTCAATAACACACTGGAACTGCACTCTATCTTCCGATAGATGGCCTGTACATCGTGTAAGGTTATTAAACAGGAAAACACTTTGGATTTGGTTGCTAGCCAAGATGTGCACCAACGTGATTTAGTACATTGAAACGACAAATTTGAAAGCTGCGGTAATTCTAAAAAAAATAAAGTGAAAGGAATACCTAACGGAAAGGTGTACCAATTATAGTAACCACATCAAATACGAGATACCTGTGACAACATGCACCGTAAAGAGAACAATCTACATTTTTTGAGTAAGCAATAATGAATAAACGGGTACAAAATTTACTTTACCTCTACTAAAAACATTTAAAGTTGACATACGAATCAACAAAAAAGAAGGAGGTCGGTCGTCATATTTATGGGCTCTGCAAAGTTTGAGCTTAGCTATTGGATCTGATTTAGCGATTTAGTTTACTATGGATGCGTTCTATTGGGATTGAATATGGTCGAGACTACTATCTTTGTTTCTTCCAATTCTTCCGATCTGTTGCCGCCGTAGTCTTATAACGGAATCATTTTCTGCACGCCAATAGAAAGCTTCCTACCTAATTAAGTACATATTTGTTGTTGAGACACTCCGTTTCAAGGCGCATTCACATATTTAGATCTTCGATATCTGTTCAAACAAAGATCTACAGTGAATTTTCGCAATGAAACCAAATAGCAACGAGCACAACAAAACACCTTCCATTTTCCATACGTTAATTAAGCCTCGCATTTGCACGAAATGCTCAACGCGCAGTGGACAACCAACCGTGCTCACAGGTGAACGCCGTACCCCCGACCTTATTTTTCATCTTCTTGTTCTCATTATCTCAACTCCAATCAGTTTTTTTTATTTTTTAATTTCAATAAATTAATTCAACACTGCCAAAAGGGGATAACCCGGCAATACAATACACAGGATAAGAATAGCTAGCCTCGGAAACAAAAAAAAAAAAAAAACCAGAGCAAACAGAAAAATACACCAACTTCCGGGTTATACGAATAACGGAAAAAGAAGCAAAACCAGAATGAAAATCGTGATTGGAATTTTTATTAATAATCATAATGCTACAGGAAATGTTTTTATGTTTTCGTGTTATTTTTTTTTTTATTATATTTTCCATGTAACCACGACGGCGACTCAGTGTATATGTTGAGCAGGTCCTTGATGGGGTTAATTAAAGCATGTTATCTTAGTTCAATTGGGTGACGTTGAAACGGAAAGGTTTTGTTTTCGTTTTGTGCTATCCTGTAATGAGGTTTGGGTTCATCGGACTTTAATTAGAAATGGGATCAGTTCAGTTAAACCTGTTCAGGCGATTTTACGACATAAGGGTTAGGACTGTTTTATGAGCATCTAATTTATGAACGCGAAACAATATAAACAATCTTTGCTTCGAATAATAGTTTGACTCGACGTTCTTCTATAATCCCACTCGCTTAAAGTGAATGGCTCTGAAAACAGTTTACTAGTAACGTCATGAACGCATCACCAGAAAGATCTGTCAACATAAAGAGCTGCTGTCAAGCAGAGACAATACTGAGACCACCAACTCCGGCCGATTTCCCGTTACTTAGCCTACAAGCTATATTTTTACGGAGTGGTCACGATTTGGTGCGATAGTATTGTTACATAGAGAATCGTATTGACAAATGCCACGAAACTTCAAAAATTCCGGCTCACCAACACACTCCCAGGAAATATGAGACACTTCCGCTGTGGGCAAAGTTGCTGGCAGAGTTCATAGAATTTTATCGGTTTAATTTGAAATTGTTCGTTACTTGTGAATAATATTTTTTTTTAGGAATAAGTGCACATTTGCTTAAAATGTTCATGAAAAATTAACAATATAGATTGGTTGAGGGAAAATGAAAACATTTTGAGCAAATTTTCTTCATTATTTAAGAAAAATTTACACACGAAATCGAAGTTAATGATATCCAAAAGCGGACAATACACAACCATGTTTGTCCTAATATGTTTCTAGTTTAGAACATCAACTTTAGATAGTTTTACTAACCAAACAAATCAAATTATTCGCCTTTTAACAATTTATAATAACTAACCAATGGCATTCAGTAATAAAAAAAGTGGAATTCCCGAACTCTTTCACATTTTCCCACGGTTGCCGAGGTTGGCAGTATTTATTTTTGTATTTTTTGAATGTTTTCGAATGTCACGCGGATTCTCTTTTGACATAACACCTATAGGAAATCAAAATGGCGAATTTGAAAAAAAAATTGAGGGGGCCAGCGGCAAGAGGATTGTGAGTTGGGGGTCTCAGTATGGTTTGTCTATGCTGTCAAGCTTCTTCTAGTTGGAATAAATATCTACTGTGAATCTTGAAAGTGTAATCAACCTTAAAGTAAACAAATTCACGGTGGCAATATTTTCCATGCAAATTACTTATTGTGACGTACAAAGTATTTTAGTACAAGACCAAAACTATACTGACTTTAGGAAATAGGCTATTGTGACCCAAATAATATTTAAATTGAGTGTTAAAAATTATTAATTGTCAGAAAGACTCAATCTGCGATATTAATAATCATTTTTAGTGTCCAGTCCAGGCTAAGTTTTTAGAGCTCACAATGACATAATTTTCCATACAAAATTGCATATTGTGACCTAGAAAATATTTAGTGGGGAGGTTAAAAATAATTATTAGTGAATTTGTAAAACTTAAGAATGTCACCGAAAATAAATGTCATAAATAATCATTTTTTACTTTCACAATAAATATTTCGTAGGTCACAATGGTTAGTTTTATATACAAAATCTTACAAAATCGCTCATTTTCGTTGCAAACTTCTATGAATTTTTTCCAAAAGATAGCTCCTTTTTCTTTTGCATACATTTCAGTGCAAACCTCTAAGAAATCCAATGTAATCCTTCCCAGCTTTCTTAATTACACGTGAATGACATACAAGAATGTAAATCAGTCCTCAACAAAAAAAAATCACCCTTGAAGAGACCGACTCCATTCCCCAACTCAAATCAAATCTCTAATGTTAGACATCTTTCAAAAAAAAAAATTATAAACTTCTACAAGGATGCTTCTAACTGTATAAAATTCCGAAATGAAGAAAACCCAAAACCTCCTCAAGAATAATTTATTTTTACATTCAGCATATCATATGAGATTGCGATTCAAAAAGTCTTTCTACTTCCACACATCTTCAAGCATAAAGGACTACCCTGCCAGGTACAACTAGTAGAATTTGCACCTATTTATGGAAATGTTCACGATTGTACATTAAAAATTATTACAGCAGCGCTCTGGAGTATTACAGGTGCCAGGGATCATTCCATTCCTCCCCAGCTGCTGGCCCAATGTATTATACATGGATAATGGTGTGCAGAGAATATTTCTCCAGCAAGATGCTGCAATGTGATATTTTAATATAGGTTCTGTTTTTGGGGGGGCATATACACTCCGTCCGTCCCAAAAGTGCACCTAAGTCGTCCTGTCAGATTTTTTTTTATTAAAGATTGAATTTGGTATCCTGGCACTGCCAGGCAGAATACTATGGGGTATATTACCCGCGTGTCTATTCCATATGGGCCGAGCGATAAACTCGTACCTATGCTAGGATCTAGGAGCCATAGGTACTCTTTAAGCTGAAGTAGGAACTGCAATTGAGAATGCCGTTGTCAGTTGATATGAGCACAGGCACAAGTGTAGTGCATGGGATTTTTTTTTATTTATGATGCTGTCGTCCTGAATATTGTTTTTGACTTTTCCGCAGCTATCCTTGTAGATGTTTGGATTTATTGGGAAGAAATGGATGGGATGGTTTCATAATGCTCAGGGGTTAAATTTAGGTACGGACTAGATACGTTTTTTTCTCCGGGATGAACCCTGAATTTATGGGGATAGAGCAATGGGAATTTGTGCGTCTGACTAGTGTCCTGCATTTCAATAAGCCCAGTAGAAGATGAGTCGTAAATTGTCTCTGATGCTTGGCTTTGAGTGGGCAAATTCCCAGTAAAATCAATTCCATCAGAGAAGGGAATTACCTTTTTAGGGGTAGATAACATAAATCTACATGGGTAAGGGTATCGCAATCGTGCTAATTGTCCCATCTTGTATATCCATATACGAATTGCAATTTAAAAAAAAATCAGATATGCACTGCATACTTTTTGGCTGTCTAATTCAGATGTGACTTTCACTTACGAAAACCTTTGCATGCTTTTAGCGGCCCTTGCAAATCTGTATTAGATGGCATACTTGCTGTACTTTGCTTAAACGAATTTGCCAACACAATATAGTTCACATCCACTTTTGTGCGAGCTTATAAGTAACGAAAATTTAGGGACATTCGTGGAAGTGAGACAATTCTCTTCTAGGGATAGATAAAGCCAAACAGACAGACACCCAATCTCACTTCACAGGAGGTGCAAATATACCATATCCTCCGTAAGTAGTCCTAGCGTAAAAAAATCTTTTACCATGAACAAAATTCTTTTAACTTGAACATCAATTCTACCTTTCGCGGCAAAAAGCCACCGATGAAAACATTAAAATCATTTAAATTGGAAAAGTGTTCACTTTGCAATTTAAATCCAGTGTATCTCCCTTGCTATTCGCTTTTGATTTTTCTCATATTTTAGAGTGCGGCGGGAGTTTTTCTATTTTTATTTTTTTTAATTTCCTTCCCGCAACGAAATATTTTTCCAATCATATTTCCATAAATCCGAAGAAATTTAATTAAGTTTGCCTTCTTCGGGGGAGGGGGCAGGAAAATACACAAAAAAAAAAACACAGTCGGTGTGTGTGTGGGAGAGAAGTATGAAAATAAATAAAGGAAAATCAAGAGGAAAATAGAATTGGCGAGTGGACTAGCCAGTAGTTGTTCGGTGGATGGAAGTTATGGTTGATGGAAGAATTAAATTACTGTCCACTTCCGGGGGTTTATTGTGTTTCTTGTATTTATTTATTTTTTATTTTTGTTGCAGAAAGGACTCCGACGAAGTTTGATTTGCAATTGGGAGCATGGTTTTGGATGATTTTTATTTATTATTAAAACCTATCCCGCACACTCCGCGATATCTATTTATAATCATTTTTAGTGTCCAGGCTAAATTTTTCGAACTCACAATGGCGGAATTTTCCATACAAAATTGCATATTGTGACCTAGAAAATATTTTGTGTGAAGGTTAAAAATGATTATTATCAAGGCCCACAGTGTCCTTTAAAGGTTGGAAGTATTTCCACATATAAAAATATTTTTCTTTGCATACTTTTTGTGGCAGATTCCACAAGTCTGGGCACTCATTCCGTAATTACGACGATTATCGTCGAAACGATAGACCTCCAAAAAGTACCAACGACTTTGAGACTTTAATCCTGTTAATATTCCACAAATGTAATAAAAGCTGACCATAGTGAAACAAATTCGGGCAGAATATAACTTCTTATGGTCATCAAAGTTTCAAAAACGATATCGACGATTGTTGTTATACGGAATCTGCCCCTTGTTTTAAATATATATATTTTTTTTTTTTAATGTCAAACGCCCATTGTTCTAGTTCTAGCTCACATCTGCTTTTGGGCGAATTTTAAAGTGTGCCCCCAAACTGTTGATCCCCTCAAAAGGCCCAGCCAACTGCCGACCTATAACTACATATTTATAAGAATAGCAAACAAGCTTTGTTCGACTATGTGTGATCAGCTTAACCTTCACCTTGGCGATATACACCCAGTTGTAGATCCCAGTTTTCGCCTTTATCTCAGTTATATTTTACCAATTCTAAAATCGTTTTATCTCAGTGACTAAATTGATCTGTACTCTCGGAAAGATATAGTATGAACATTTTTTGATATCTTATTTTGCGACAATTGCGAAATATTTAGTATATTTTCGACCACATTGACTGTATACACCTGGGTATAGATTTACATTCACCCGAAGATGTATGTAGAATTCGTCTTCAAAGATTGTTTAATCCAAGGATAATATTGACAATATATGCACGCACAAGTAGAAGCTTGTGTTTGTTTCTATTGGAATAACTTGTTCTGTAGAAACTACTGCTAAATGTTATTAAACAATAAACACTTACTTTTCCGTATTTTTATTTTATGAATTTGTATTTATTTACATTATAACTAAATGGAAAATACTATTAGTACAATAAAGGAAATAGGTACTCAAATACTGATATGTTGCAAAACGCAAAACAAAAATATTTTTTTGTATGAAAATCTTGACATTTGCTTTGCGTAAGACTGTGAACTTGGAAATTTGTTTTTTTTTCTGTACGCAAACTGTCCTAGAGGGGCGCTTCCTTTTCTACTCACAAAAAAATTGTCCTTTTTGCGTTGGGCGACCAGATCCATCCCGATACGTCAGATCATCTGGTATGAAGGGTTCTTCTAGCTCTTGAGCTGCAACGCCCAAAATACATTCTATTGCAATTCTAGTAGAAAAATTACCCATAACTCTTGAAACCAGAGCTCTTTTGTTTATCACTGGAATACAAAGATCTTCACCCAACTCTTGCATGAACTTACTTACTTTGTTACTTTATAAAATCTAAAACTAATAAATAACTAACTAATGAAATGGAAAACAAATATTGGCAATACGATGAAATTCAATAACTGATAGGCTGGTTCACAACGTTTTAGTCGATTTTTTTTTATTGTCACCCGCTATTGTAGGTGAATTTCAACTACAAATCAACACTATACAAATTAAATATTGCAAAACTTAGTAGATAGGCGCCAGATTCAAAAAAGAAATATTTTGTATGTGCATTACAAGGCTTACACATTTTTGAAACAGTTGAATTAATGAAAGATAATCTCTACACCGGGGTGTTTCGACCAACAATTATAATCCGAACACCCTTAACGCGAACGAATAAACAAGCTGGGTAAATTTTCGAAACTCAATTACAACTCCGAAGTCCCTATTTCTATCCATCTGACATTAGACCGCTGAAACCAACTGCAACAACTCCGCCCATAAACGTACATCATCAGCTCAACCACCTTTCTGCTCACGGTGGACATATGAAGAAAAAAAAATCAAGCGCCACGCGGCCATCTGCTATATAGTACCAACTTCATGTAGCCACAATTTGTGGTTAAATTGGAACCGAAAACTATCACTTTACCTACTCGTGTCCGTGTGTCTGCCTGCGTGAGTGGAACTGTGTTTTTGTTTTAATTTTTTTTTTATTTTGTTCGCTCTCAAGTATATTTTGCGGTCAAACTTCTCTTCCACTAATGTGCACATGATTAAAGTTCAGTGGTTAGCCAACATCGGCGGTTATTTTAACCGTTCGCTACCCATCCCTGATCCTGAGGTTGAATCGTGCCCCAAACAGCAACCCATAGTGCCGGCGAGTAACCTATGATTGAGACATTAGCGCGAGCTTCCTCTTAAATATTTCATTTCGTTGGCGGTTTTGTTGGGGTTATGGTGCAAGTTTGTGGCCAACTTTGCCGCCAAACGATGAGAAAGACAACAGATGGACGTTATGGGTGCAATTTTGGAGCATAACTTGATAGGGGGTTGCATTTTTTTTGTAGATAGTTATCTATAGATTTTCGGATTCGCAGTTTTAGAGCAACAGAAGTCCTGAATGGGAAAAGTTTATCGCAATAAAATGCTTGAAATGGCTGCCGGTTCGTGGGTGACACTCTATTTGAATGAATCCATTTATTTTTTGTTCAAAGAAGTTCATCAGGGGAATGGTCGAAATTTATAAAACTTTTTCCGAAGACACGAACCTCGATATATGCGTGATGGGAAATTTTTAGCCGAGCGTCAAGCCATTTAGGACTTCAAGTCATCCAAATCCATCGACTCATGATAGATCACTTTGGCCTCAGCGATATCGTCGGTTAGCCTTGTCGATCGGAAAATATCGAGCGGAGATATTCGTAAGAAAGTGATCAGCTTTCGTCATTTAGATGCTTACTAGGTTGGGAGACTTTTTTTTCTTCAAGAGAGTGAGTTTTGAGTCGCAATATCGTCCACTCAAACAGATCGCAGTTAATGCTCACCGATCGTGCTCCCGATCCATGAACCCGATCAACAGTCAGCATATCTAAGACACCCCAATCGAAAACTCCAACCACCACCTCCAGCAATTTTTTGATCAACGCCATGATCACAACATTTTTAGAATGATCTTTCCTTGAAAGGACTTTTATGATCGATTGCCCGATCGCGATTGAGTTTCATTTCCCATCCTTTCTATTGCAGGCAAATTTTGCAGCTCAGTAGAACAGCAGATCCACCAAAGGCCAACCGAGCGTGTGCCAAAGGAATAAACTCCTTTATAAGTAATCAACACAAATGTACACTTACTTTCCCAACCAGAAAGATGTAAATAAGTAGATGCCATACCAACGAGAGATGATGCTTTTGTTGTGCCACAATATGCCGCAGGTTCTTTTCAAAATGAAACATCATCTCCAGAGGAAAATTTAAATTAGTTTTTCCTTATCTAGGATACAAACAAAAAAAACAGCAAAACTACTACCAACCACTATAAATGACATAATTAGAATTAAATTGATTCCTTCTCCTTTGCTTGTCAGAGCTAAAAAGGACCACCGAGAGTCCCCTTGGCTGACAAAATAGTTTGCAAATAAACGGCAAAACGAAAGAGAAACTTGTTAGATTCATTTTTAAGGACTCTTGCAAAGGAAATGGATTCAAGAAGAAAAAAAATATGTAAAATAAAACCCTCACTTGGTAGGAACTTCATCAAAGGACACCCGCCCACGTACTTTCACGATTGACACGACAACAGGTCGTGGGGTTTATGGCTTTAAGAAAAGACTTATTTTTCCTTGTTTGCCCCATCCTGGCACTGAGATATCCTTATAGAGATGCAAACTATAAACTCAAGTGTATCCACTGTATGTAGGAGTGACGAGCTTCACTCAAGCAGCTCTTCTCCGAGGACATCAAAAGAAGTGAAAAGGTGTTTTTAATGGAAGGATAATAGCACCGCTGCTCAATAGGACGGCAAATGAATGCGACAGAAAACTGACTAAATGAGGAAAAGGACTTTTGCAAGAGAAAAAAGAAATTACCTACTTTTAATAATGACAAAGGCGACTTAAATCATACGCACACACCCACACACACAGTCAGAGAAGATGAAGGGGCAACGCCAACTATGCCATCCAGAAGAATCGTTTAAGTCGTTGTCAACTTATCAATTGAATGAATTCGTTCTCGTCGAGTGCGATTTCATTTAATGAAGTACAGCCAGTTCGAAGGGGTCTTGAAAAAAGGCAGTCCTCTAATTCTATTTTCGTTTTAAAGTCCTTTTTAATGCTGCAATTTGCATCTCGCTCTAAACCAATGTTAAGTGGCAGGAAAAATTAATTTTCGCTTGCACCCTGCACTCGGGTGGAGAAAATCGTTTTTTCTTTTTTTGCTGAACTCACCGCGCGCTCTATAATTAGCGAACGAGCCGTGGAATTGTTGTGTGCATGTGTGGAGTGTATGGCGCACAATTCTCGAGAGTAACCCAGCGAGATGGTAATTACGGGTGGCAAAGTGGCAAAAAGGATATTACGGGGGCTCAGAAATTGTGATATAAATTGGAAATTTTGTGCATGCCACCTGCATTTGGCGTAACAGTAGCACTGCGGAGCCAGAGTAGTAATCTTCTGCAAAAGAGTGCTTATTTAAAACTATTAGGAGATGATTGGATTATCGTGCGGAGTGTTTTTTTATACCTCCACTAGGAAGGTAAACTTATATTACCTGTACTGATGTGTATTTGAGATGTTTTCTTTTTGTTTCGAATAGAGGTGTAGGGGTTTCGATATATGGATGAGAGACATTTTGGAATAGAAACGAACGAAGGGGAAGGATGTTGTGAAGAAAATGGTTAGTGAAGGAAAGAAGCTACAAGAAATGGGACAAGATATGCACAATAAATGCTTCAAAAATGTCCCAAATATCGGCCCAAAAAGGTAACAAAAAGGTACTGTAAAGGCCCGAAAAGCGAGCTTAAAACCGTCAAAATAATGTTCCGAAAATGGCATTTCTGGTACCAATTGATGGACCAAACACGAACCAACTATCAACTAAGAAATAAAAGTCCTAAAACAAAGAAAAAGCGCAACAAGAAACTTAGCAAAAAACCAACCAAAACAGGGCCCAAAAAAATCCAAAAAAATCTGACAAACGCCCGCAAAAACTTACCAAAAAATCCCCCAAAGAGCAGTCTTTAAAAAAAAACATTGAAAACACCACAAAAATGTCCCAAATATTGGCCCAAAAAACGTCACAAAAAGGTACTGAAAAAGCCCCGAAAATAATGTTTCGCAAAATGACATTTCTGTTACAAAAATGCGGACCAAAAACGAACCAACAAATACCAACAAAATAAATGTCCTAAAACAAAGAAAAAGCGCAACAAGAAACTAAGCAAAAAACCAACCAAAATAGGGCCCAAAAAAATCTGACTAAACGCCCGCAAAAACTAACCAAAAAATCCCCCAAAGAGCATTCTTTAAAAAAAACTTTGAAAACACCACAAAAACGCCCAAATGTAAAGTGAAGTGATCCAACCACTGCATCCGAATACACAGCAAGAAATATTTAAAAAAAAAAAACAAAAAAACACCAAAAACCCTCACAAAATCAGCCTCATAAAACTACCTACAATATGTCCTGAGAACGCCACGAAAAGTGATCAAAAAAGGCGGCTAAAAAAAGCTTAAAACATGCTCCAAACAAAGCTTCAAAAAGGCTTTTGCAAGAGACCCAAAAATGTACTGAAAACGCTCTGATAAGCGACCAGAAAACCGCTATAATAAATCCTCGGAAAACATTCCGAGGAACGTTGCAAAAAAGCGACCTGTAAAATCTCCCAAAAACCGCATAAAGATGTTCTTAAAACGTCACGAAAAGTGACCCAGAGTGGTGTCTAAAAAAACAAAAATGTGCCCAAATATCACTCGAAAATTGCTTTCGAAAGCCCAACCAACGGCCTGAAAACTCCACAAAAGCAAAGCAAACAAAAACGCAAAACAACCTTTTGAGAAACACCCCAAAAAGCTTAAGAAACTTCTCTCAAAACAAACAAAGAGCTACCAGAAAACCACCCCGAATGCCCCGACAAACTTCATAAAACCAGATCCAAAAGTCCCTCCAAAAAAGTCACAAAGGCGCCCTATAAATGATTCAAAAAACGACTATAAAAGCTCACCGAAAAGGGACCCAAAAACGCCCTGAAAGATGCCACTAAGTACGTCCAAAAACGCTCCCAAATCGCGCTCCTTTTTCTGCATATATGTCCAATTAACAAGTTGACAGAAGCACATGTGCTACTTGCTACACGTATGCGTATATGTACCCAATGAAATAATGAACTTCTCTATGTCAACGCGAATTGCCCCCCACTCATTTTACACTTTCGCATCAATTGAAAATTAGTCTCATTAAACATTACCAGTCAAACTGACACAACTTTGCCGCCAGTTAAACCAAACAAAATCACAACAATGAATATTCTCTATAGGGTCGCTTACGCAGCGTTTTCAATGCTACGCCTCTAGAGGTGTTTCTGGGTGTCAACATCATTTAAAACGAGGCGAAACCAGTCAATACAGTATTCCGCATTTCGAGTCACGCATGACCTTAATTAATACATCAAATATTGGCCCAATTTACGTAGATACATATCGATAATAGAAAAATGTGATCTCTCTGTTGGTCGAGTCCTTTTGGTCAGGTTACATAATTATCCGAATTTGACATTCTCTCCGCCACACTGACAAACTCATTGCTGCATATTAAAATAATAAATGACAGACGATTTGTTCAGCTGTTCACAACACCACGTACGGCGGGCAATAGAAAACCCACGACTAGGACAGAACCCAGCGAATTGTGAGCACGAGTGTATAGCTTCAATGTCACTTCCGAAGTTGTGAAGCGTATGATGTAATTTTTTACCCCAGCGGGATAGAAGTGACTTCTCTCGCGTACAAAGTTATCAAGTCGACGACGAGTCTGAAATTAAATCCGAGACACATTTCTACCTGCACGACCAACAGCCAAGCCCAAGACGTTTATATCCTTCTCATGAATAACTCAAGTATGAGTTCACTTTGCAACATAATGTGGGAGCAGACAAAGCATATACCGTGGAAGACAGACAGACATGCAGTGACTCCTAAATATATAACAGACATTTGTTATCAGTTCGCACAGACTCTACCAGCGCGCGAAGAAGTTATGCCCTACAAAGGCGACTTTTTTTTTTTTTGGTTAGTCTCAAAGGATCTCCTTCCTCCTTTGCGTGCTTGAAGGAGTGAACTTCAGTTGGGAAATTTTGCTGAAAGTGAGTACTTGCTGGGATGTGATGTGTTCTATAATCTCACGAGTGCAATTTTGTTGAACATTACGTTGCTTTCGGCTCAGAATATTTTACTAGTTGGTATAGTTTTTCAATCGCACTAAAATCTTGTGAGAGATCGAACTTATGGAGAACTGTCATTTTGGATTAGGCTTACGAACGCGTAGCTGTCAACTTAAAGTTAATTTGAATTTTCCACTTATATTGCGATTTTTCTCTGCTTTAACTGTCAGATTGGAACAATTTTTCCTAATTTAGTTGCCAATGACCACGAGAAATTAGGCCTGGATGAAATTCGAAACGTCAACTGAGTATTCAGACAGATTTTTTTTTACTAAATTGATCACCTACCCCTGCGTCAATGTCAATTGAAAAATTGGACATGTAATCAATCTGAACATAACCAGAAGAAAGATAAATGCTGTCAGACTACTGTCAGATTTACTAAGCTAGTCATATTTAAAACAGCAGTCAACTTCTTAATATGACTAGATACGCCTGGACTAGAATGCCACGAGAAAGACTGACTGCCATTTTTGACATCCACTAACTCACGATTTTGTTTTTAAATTAGGCAAATTAAAGTAAGGCCCGTATGACACTACATTTTTTTTTTGGCATTTTTTCAGCTTTTAAAATGAAACTAGAGCAGTACGAAAAATTAGAACGAAAATTCCCGGTACGAGTGAGTGCGAACACACAAAATTTATTAATGTAGACACGCCAAAAAAAAAAATGCATTAAAAATGTATGCAAATGTATGCTGGCAGCTTTTTTGTTTTTGACATTTCAAGATTGTTTGAAAATAAATTCTATTGAAAATTTGCGGTTGCTTTGCAAGCAATTGCTACCCCTTTCGTAATACACACTTGGTCTCTTTTACACACCGCTGACTTTTCAACATTATAAAAATGAGGAACAAATGTAGTGTCATACGGGCTTAAGCAACGGTATGCAAAAAGTACCAGATCATTTTCGAACCGAGTTAAGTATGGGCGAGACCTAAGAATGTACTAGAATTTCCGTTAAGAAGTGGATTAAATAAAAGCAAGCTCCGCTGCGCCACCTCTCGCGAATGTCTGACGAACATCCGAGAGTATAACCGTCATGAAGGAGCGGTTTGGACCCGGCATAAAATTGTAGATCCCCTCCATTCGTCCCAAAAATGAAAAACTCACACGAAACGAATAATTGTGAGTAGCAAGGCCTTGGGTCCCTACAGACCTGTTGCGCCAACTATTATTTATTTAATTAGCTGTTCGAAAGAGAGAAGCAGTTGGTGTTACGCACTACTATAAAAGTTCGAATCACATTAATTTCTGTTTCGATATCGAATTCAAAGTCAGTTGACGGCACACGATCACAAGAAGTGTCCTGTCAGCCGGAATGGAGGGGAAATCATTACATCAATCGATTTCAGCTTGCATTTTAATATCATTTCAATTGACATTTGGTACCAGTGGGCTCACCCAAACGTCACACTTCGTCACATCTCATACACAAAGTTATACAAGTTCCCTTTTCGAAAAAAAAAAAATTGCATCAACTCAGCGAAAGAACATTTTTACGATTTTGTAACCTCTGGTGGTCTTTTATTGACCATCAACACACTTTAATTGGCTGTCATCTCTTGTCTGGAACAAAAAAAAAAAAAACACAAAATTTTTTTACTGTCAAACCATCAAAATTCGAACATCCGAACGATTATAGTGTTCTGGACGTGATTTTACTGTGGGCGCTCTTGTTTGCAGGCACTGCAGAACCAGGATGGCTCCGGCTCCTTTGTTTTCTTTGTTCAATTTTACTGCTCGATTGAATAAAAATCCTTTAATTATTTTCATCACGTTTTTTGAACGTTTTTATGGGCTCAATCATCTTTTGACGACGATGAGGGTCAGTACACCGGCAGTCACAATTTTACATCGCTGCCGGCGAGAACTGAATTTAACTGGTTTCCTGCTGATGATGTAACCGGGTTGGCTGGGACTGTTTTTTTTTTACTTATTTACGTGGGCACTATGTAAGTTCGACGTGAGGTAATTGACGTAGCCTGAAATTGGGCAAAAATATATTCGTTGTTTGTATTCTGAATTTGAAGTCGAACAATGGAGCAGAATGTGATTCTGTCATGTTTTGGTTTTATCTGCGAGATTGTTTATTTGTTTCTAATACTCCGTTTTATGCAGCAAGTCCCCATAAGATTCATTGGCTTACAGACGGAGCGCATCATCTGCAGACTGGCTGCAGACTGTTACTGAAGGCTTTCTGTTTATATCTTTATAATTGTACAAAGTTTGCACTAAAATCGATTCTAGTACTTTTCAGTCTATTTAAATATAATACGTTTGACAGCTTGACTGCCTACGTCCTTGGGGGCGTTCAAAGCCCGAGTTAACTTAGTCTGACAGCTGGCTGGTGTGATTTGTTTGACTTCTTTTGGCTTAGATTGGAAACGTTCTATTTTAATAATTCTGACAGCTGTCTAACTTGATGTATTTCAGTTTCTATTGGCCTAGATTTGGTATGTGAATATTTTTTTTTCAGCTGACGTTTATGGAGCGGTAGCAGACAAATCTAGTCAAGAAAATTCTGCCTGCACACTCAGTTGACATTTCGAAGTCTCAAAATTTAAAATAAACAATTCAAGTTAGCGCATTCGTGTACCTAGTCCAAATAAATCTAGTTGACGTTTTACATGAACTAGGCATCCGAACGTCCCTTTGAACTCCAATTGAGTAAGTGAACATTTTTGTTTCCAATTGACGTTTATAGGGGGAAAGAAGAAGAGTTTTGCGACTCATTACTTAATTGACATTTCGATTGTATGTTCTGACGTAGTAGAAGTGTCATTAACGACCAATCTAGTCCAGACAAATTCAAGCGACTAGATTTTCGAATGCACCCATTTTCTTCTAAATACTACTGTCAGAATTAAATGTCAAATTGGGAAAGCATTTTCTTGGTCAGTAAATGAATAAAAATAGAAAACTTGGTCCCCAGTTGGTTGCCTCTAGTTATGCACACCAAGTGGGTTAAGGTCGCTCTCCAATTGTACCTACCTTTGATCTTCCCCAACTGTGCGCCTAGATACGAGCAACGAAAATAGCTTCATATTCGTGAAATGACAAGTGCTGCCCACCAACTTGTGTATCAATTTATTCAAGGCGTTACTTCTGCAGTTACTCAGGCTGTTCCTTGGACATTTGGGAGACGAACAACCCTTTTCCCTACATTTTCAGTTACAGGCCACCTTGGGGCATAGAACTTACCATCCAATATCACTGTCATTCATTTCGGCATTATACCCAAGTAATTGAATTTCCCTTGCTCACGCCCACTGCTTTCCCACATCCATCTCAGATTGCCAGAGCGCTTCGTGCTCGTCCTTAAGCAAGAGGGCTATTTGCGCACATAACAAGGACTTGGGAAAAAAAAGACATTCACTCCCGCATACATGTTTGGGTTTAATTTTGTTAAAGCTTGCATATGCATATCGAAATCGAGTGAAGGCAAAACAACAAAGCATAAATACCATTTCCAGCTCACTCCCCCCTCAAGGGAAGATGAAGAAGAGTCCTTTAAGTGCAATTTGCTGCTATACGGATATGATGACGCACAGCCAGCAGCTGGCCACCAGTATTAGTGGCACACACACAATCCCTATCCCCACGACCGCCGCACCATCCTGTGCCGGATAACTTTATGATGCTTAAGTGGTGCAAGTGGCAGCATCAAGTCGTAGCCTAGCGGATGGTGCATTATAATTGAAGTAAATGGTTCATAAAAGCAGGAAAGACCATGTAAAAGTGGGGCCGGGTGGGGGCTGGCTACTACACCCACGTACTTGCGGGAGGCGAACGCCATGCCGCGTCTTACTATGATATTCTATTAGGCAGAGTACTTAAGTGGCTGATGGAGGTCCTGCTGTGTATATGCAGGTCCAAAGTACAGCCATAGTATGACGATGAGTGAATTGGAACAGTTGGAAGCAATCCAAAAATATGCGTTTGCTAAGCGACAGAAGGGAAATGGAATGCGGCAATAAAAGTGCGAAAATAAAAACCTGCTTAATGGAAACTATATTGCAAGGATAACAGAATTCAACGTAATTGTGATTGGCGATAGTGAGTTGAGTGAGAGTGCTGTTCCATGAGCGGCAAGTGGACAATTTAGTTTCAAATGCAAATGCAAATGGAGGAGGGAACGTTTGGCAATAACTGGGATCTGGTGTAGGCAAGGATGCTGCAAATTGCCGATCCAGTGTGGCTATATGATGCAGCACAAGATGAGAGCAAATATGCGAAAGGTGGGCGCTGAACCTGGATCGTGGATGATGGAAGGCTGCAGTACCTCAGGCAGAGACTCTTCATGGGTCAGGAGCCCTTTAAGTAAGTATACCCAGGTCAGTGAGAGTTAACCTGGAAAACTGAAGACACCGAAAAGACAAGCTCGGTAAAGGATGCCTTTCCCAACCAAGATGTGGCCGGATCACTGCCTGAGCTAAAAAAAGTCTCTAAAGCCAGCCCGCTCATGATGATCTCACTCTATCTCTGTTTATGAATCTAGACCTTCGTCTGGTCAGTGCGTTCTTGAGTTCACCATGTCCCAGGAAGTGCCTGTGTTTTAAGCCTTTTAATCAGGTGAACTGCACTGTAAAGCCTATCAAAGTTTTCGTCAAATCGACACTTCAAAGTTCAATCGATAGACACGATAGACGATAACGCCTCCCCAGCGACTGTCACTCACTTTCGACAAAGTTCATGGCTCTGCATCATACAGAGGACAGGGATGACGCAGGTCTGGATGGGTCCTTGTTCAATATCAGCGCGGGTTCCACTCGGAAGAAAAAAACGGAGATTGGCAAGCGTTCACTTGAAACCCTGCTGGAAAAGGCCTTTAACTAGTCTTCGAAGTTATATCTGTCCATCATAAAGTTTTGCGCGAGTCGCCGACGCTTCGTTTTATCGCCATTAAGAGCCACACCCGACTCTCCCTCCTCCGTTTCAATACCTGTGCAAGGGCCTCACTGGCAGCCTACCCCGCTCTCAGAAGGAGGAGGCTGATTAGACACTTTTTTCCTCCATGCGATGAGAAGGTTCCCTACGTCGGACAGACCTTCCGAATAAATTTCACAGATAAGTCAGTACATGTTCAGTTATCTCCGTCTGCTCTGAAAAGCTTTGCCATCAGTTCGGTCAACCATCCGCTCCGGAATCCCCTCTAAGCTAAAGTTCGAATGGACGCAAGTTTTGACAATCATTGGCCTTGAAATGAAAATCAGTGGCCTTGACCGAAGACTCGTAAATTGGCAGTGATCCTCTTCATAATTATCGGAGAGAATGGGCGTGGACCTGCCCACTTCTTGGGACTGCTTTCCGTCAAGAATTGTATGCAACATTTTGAAAGAGAGTTGTCCATTTTTGTAAGGTTAATATTCAAAAGGTTGTAATTGCCACGCCCATTTGACAATAGGGTATTACACGACCTCTTACAACCCAATTGCAGCCTTTCCGTATGTTTTTCCTAAATAATCCATAGCTGCGCTGTTGCCAGCCCCATGAAGAGAAGTTTCCCAGAAGAGGACTGTTTGCAAATCACTTTTATTATCAAAAGGTACATCCAATACATACAATGTCAAGGATCAAAACGTCTGGATGTAACAAATTTCTCTCAAACCCAGCAGGTCAATGAATTCGTCTCACACTTCATTTGCCATAATTAGCCAGTAAAAGCCCCTCGCATATCGATAGCCAAACAGAAGGACTACGGGCATGATTAAAAGGTTCTTGTACCTATCGGGCCCATCTTCGATCATAAATATTGTGCCCCACCCGCATATGTGTATAGTGTATCCCTGACAAGATGGTAAATGATGTCCTTGTCAGTATAGTTTACCCACAATATTAATTATTTCCACAAGGATAACACAGTAAAAGTAGTTTTGCTGATTATCTAAATACGCACATCGCAGAGAAACAGAAAAAACAAACCGGCAAGGACGTCAAAAAGGTTGTTAAACCAGAAATGATTACATGAAAATAGTTTACCCTTGAGTAATGGTCGTCCGTATGTCTGCATGTATGTATAAAATGCCTAGAGTGACAAGGATATCCAGCGAATGGATGAATTGCTAATGAGAGAAAGTATACCTCAACCGAATGGGCTGTACGTAAAACCTTGACAAATGTAGATTTATCAAGAGAAAAACGATAGAGGGCTGCAAAAAAGGACTAACTCTTGGATGCTTGGGTAATGATTGAGCAGATTTTACATTCGGACCAGAGCTCACCCTCTCTCCCTTTCTCAGAGGGTACTCTGCCTCTGCGTGTGTGTAATTAATTTCACGAGACCTCCAGCTCCGACGACGATTGTGATGAGCTACCGCACGAGAAATGATGACGAAAGGCGAAATATATCTCTGTTTATAGCCCCACACTAACCATGCACGGGACAGCCTTGGCAAACGTGAGTTGGACATTCTTACATACAGACACAGTTTCTTTTTTGTTCTGCACACTTTATCGTCGGTTTTTCAGGATCCAATAAAGACTCGCAGAGGTATCCTTTTTTTCTAACTTTTGGTTTTACGGGCTTGGCAATAATTCTGTCCGCTTTTTTTCGGAGGAGTAAAAAAGGACATAAACAGCGAATTGGAGGTAGTAATCTCTCGAATTTCAAATCAAAAATGCTCCGACCTGGCAAGCATTCATTATCTCTTGATGGGGTCCTCTCTGGAGGACTTGTATGGGAAGGGGGAAAATGGGTGTGCTTGAATAAAATGTGGAAACTGCTTAGTGAAGCGTGCCAGGCCAGAAATGTTCTCTATCAATGGACGGGATTAGTATAATTTCATGTTTTGTCGACATCTGGCCTTCTGGGAGAATGGAGGGCTTAGAGAGCTTCCGCCGGGCTATGAAATTAATTTTAGAGATGATGGTTGATAAATACGGGCCACTGATTTGTGTAACTGACTCTATTGGAAACGGATGGACGCAAACAATTTTTTTCAAATTACCACAGGTCATCTTCGGTGGGTACTTAAGGCAATCAATTTGAGAAGCTTTGAAAAAGGCTTTCGAAATGACACAAAAAGACAGTAATGCGGCGCACAGGCAAAAACTCTTATGACAGATAAGAGATCTGAGCAAAACAGCGCTCAATGCGAACTCTCTCGCAAGAACTGCTAACGGTTACGTTAGTCCTGCACGGGTGAGATTTGAGCTCTCACAGAATAAAAAAAGAGTGCTAGAGAACAGAGCTTGCTGGTGCTTTAGATTCCTTGGAGTGGGACACAACTCGTAGAACGAATTCAAGAAATTTGTTTGCGGCTGATAGACGGCTCGAAACAGGTTTAACGTGATTTTTAATATTTGGGGGCTGAACCGGAGGACGAAAATCTCGTTTCAAGCGAAAGGTCACGAAAAATGTAAGTTCCTAAGATATTCGCTCAGGAATGGGATATGAAAATCTATAAAAGGTTATCTAGGTGAGTAACTCAAGGCTTTGATACACAAGCTTGACTATGTAAGAAAAGGATCAGCAATACCCCAGTAGGAGAGCAATTGGTTGCATTTTACTCTGGACTGTCTGACTTTGTGCAGACTGATTGTCTTAACTTTTTAGAGGGGATTGGCTTAATTTTTAACACAGAATTTAATCAACTGAAGAACGGACTGTCAGAGACTCCAGAAGTCTGCTTTTATTGGCCCGCATACTGTTTTAAGTTCCATTCGTCCCAAAAAATGAAAAACTCACACGAAACAAATGGTTGTGAGAAGCTAGGCCTAAACAGACCTGTTGCGCCAACTATTTATTTATTTTTTATACTATTTTAACAATTTTTAAATTTTTTGAAAAACTTATAATTAATGCGATTTCCACTCAAGCCTCAAGAGCTTTCTCAATACTTTATAATATGCAAATTCGCTCTTCTGAGATGTGAAAGGTCTCTAAAAAAAATCTCCGTAAAAAGTCTAAAGACGCTAGACCGTCTAGACCCTCTAAGTCCCGTTAGGGTCTTTCAAGGAATAGAACTCTTTGATATTTTCTGCCAACAAGATTTATGCCAAGCTGCGTGACTTCACAAACTGTGTACGTCACAGTTTGGCGTATCTTGGCCTAAAATATCATAGAGTTCTCTACCTTGGAAGACCCGAACGGGGTTTAGAGGGGCTAGACCCATTTTGAGTATTTATTTATTTGAAACGAGGATGAAGAGGAGGATGAGTATAGAGCTCGATACATTTTTTAAGTCCGCAGCTACGGCGCCTATTTTCTGCTTACAAGAGTGGTCTCAACCGGTTGAAGCTTCTGCTCATACAACCCGAGATTGAGCGACTACTGGTGAACTTTTAGTGAGTTTCAAAAAATGCAATTGAGAAGCCTCTTTTGAAAAATCTCAAGAAGGCTTTTTTTTGTAATACAAAAAAGTCCTTCTTCTCAACAGAGAAGGCTGCACCTATTCCCAATGTGTAAATAGTCACACTTTCCCAGCAAAAAGGTCTCTTCTGCATCTTCTAAGAAAATTCAAGGGATCAAACAAGCGAACCTATTTCCAACTATAAAAAATATTAATTCAACCCATACCACGGATATTTTGCTGTCAAAAAGAAACCCATTAAACCGCACGAGATGTTCGCCATTCCGCAGACACAATTTTCGTTTTACTTTGCACACATCCATAGTTAATGGGGCTACGCAACAAAATCCATTCCGCAAAATCAACGACGACAGCCGCCTCCGACACACCGATAAGAATCTCATCGCATCAAAGCGTACCAAGTTAAAAGGATTACTTTAAAATTTACCCCTTCAATCTACATATTTGATCAGTAAACGATGTTGTCCGTGGTAAATGGACCGCTCAGCTCCATTCCTCGCATTCTCACACACACACACACACACACACACTGCTTGTATATAACTTAGGCTAAGAGGAGCTTATTTTGAATAGTTTTTCCTTTTGAATTTTTCATCCCATGTAAAAGCCACATCGAAAAATGGTTTCCTCGTCCTTTCTTCTCGGTCGCCATGGTCAATAGAAGTCCGTGTCACAGTTCATTTGGCATCACTGGTGAAAGGTAAATAATGGCCTCACAGTGCCCCGATTTGAATGATTTCCCTTCCAGAAATCACTTAAATGAATCCGAGTCCGAGGAGCTCCTGAGTGAGGTGTCCTCACATGTAGAGCAAACAAAGTGCACCTACAGTTCTATCCGTTGCATACATATACAAACATTTAAATAGATTTAGCTTTGTTGATGACTTTAGTATCGTCATATTGGTTTTAGTTTTCTGTGTGTATATCTGATGCCTGGAAGGGATTGGTCTTGTTCTTTGTACTGGTCGCAGTTGAAGTTTGCTGCCTGCGGGCGACAAAGGACTTTTATTGCAAGAGAGCTGGACTTTTATTGCCCCCATTCCGTGGGTGGTTGTGTTTTATTTATTCCTATTATATCATTGCTTTCGTTGGCAGAATTTGTAAGTTTGTGTTTCTTTTTTGTTTGTTCCTGTCAAATTGATTATCCTTTTGTTTTGAAAAGATCATGACACACAGATGAGGGAGTGTTGATTATCGCAGAGATAAGTGCGAGTTGATTGACATTTTTAACCGCCACATCTGATAAGGATTTCGCTGCGCGCAATAAATTAAATGAGATGTGTTGGTGGTGATTTAAACGACTCTTTAGTTTAAATGAAATAGTTGTACACAGAGGACTTCCACGGAATTCAACGGTCAAATTCAAAGAACAAGAGTGGAGGGCGTTGGTGTTTAAAATTTGAATTCAAACAAATGACTTGAAACAATTGCTTTGCCCGAGGGAATGGGAAGGACTTTCAAGAGCAGTTTTCTCAAAATTTTGTGGTACAAAAAAATACCTGGGTCGGCATTCTGTAAGGCGAAACGTTCAAACGTTTTCGTGTGAACGAAGAAATTTGCTTGTTTAACATAGGGCAAATCTTTCGTGCGCACGAAAACGTTTGATAGTTTCGCCTTAGAGAATCTGGCCCCTGGCCTTCAGCATGGAATGTTGTTCTCCGTCTGAGGAGCCCCACGCACTGAAGTTTCACATTGTGCAGCATTTGTTCGAGAATACCCGAGCGGAACATTTAGCAAAACTGAGTTTTTTGACGCCCGAATGTATTAATCGATCAGTTGACCCGAAATGGTAGGTAAGAGAGGCTCAATTGGGCAGTATTTATTGACCAGAAAATAGGTGGCAATATGATTGTTTTGCCACCTTCACAAGTCATCAAATGGGCCTCCAACTATGGTCAAAGTGCGTCCTCTTAGAAAGGAACCGAAGCTAATATAACCTCTAGTTTGATGGCATTTGGAGAACAAAATTTAACAGCGAACTCAACGAGTTGTACAGTAACTTTACGTGGTCAGAAAATTGACAAAGAATGGCCACCAATACTCCGACGAGAGGAGTCTTCAACTCCAAGCTAGAGGCTGTTTACGTTTTAAATGGCGGTCACAAGTAAGGCTGTCTCAACCGTAAAATGCGCAACCGAGAAAGTCGTAACAACTGGAGATGGAGGGGAGGATGGAGAAGTTAAGGCTCAGGTCTGCCCCGGCCTGCAGCGCCACCTAAGAAAGTTTGTTAAGTACTACTTGAATTTTAAATTTAACTTTTATTCGAAGAGGATTGATGGCAGCGTTGCCACAATGAATAGAATATTGAGGGCCATTCTGAGGGCCATTTCCAAAAAGTGCGGGCCATTACCCTTCAGAGAAAACTTTTCAAAAAAAATAAATAAAAAAGCTATAAGGCAACATAAATATAAAGTGACAGGTACAAGACAAATAAAGTGCACGACTGGGTCGAACGTAACTTTCTCGTTCATCAAAAGTTTTAATGTACAAATGAAGTGGGAGTTGCTGATTGTGTAAGCTCCAAGTTGTTGGAAATATTTTTAGGGTGCATATTCAATGTGGTTGAAAAAAATTTCAAGTTGGTAATATTTGCTAAAAAGAAGTTTTACGTAGCTGTTATTCGAAGTTGGGGCATTGTTATTATTTCGAAATTATACCGAAAATATGTGAATACAGATCGGAATTTGGGTAGTAATTTTTAATAAATGTTTAAGAAATTGATTTGTTCGAATTTTTTGAGAAAAACTAAGTACGGGATATTATTTAGAAAACTTATATTTTGATAAAACTTATTATGTGTTTTATCAAAATCGTTACAGCGATTTTTGTAAGATTTCGCAGACAAAACAGTACCAAATATTGCAATGTTTTTTTTTTTTTTTAAAAAACTATTGCCCAATTATTTAGCTGAAAACCGAGTACAAGTTATTGTTCGAAATCGAAAAAATGAGATTTCGAAATATGAGCAGTTCTTAAAGTGAGCGTTTCCAATGATTCGAATTGAACATTAAGGACGCAATAATTTTGAAAACATCAATTTTACATTTTGGTCAAAATCGTTATTGCCGTTTTCAGGTAAACTAAGGAAAACAACATTTTTCGAAAATGACTTTTTTCAAAAATCTATTTTACGATAATACAGAGAAAAACTGAGGTTTCCATTAAGTTAGAAATGACCATATTACCTTAGAAATACATTTTTGTTACAATCGTATGGACCGTTTTCAAGATAGTATGTCCAAATTTCAAAAGTACCGTTACTCCATTTTTATTTTAGCGGAAAACTGAGTATGCAGTTGTGTTTACCTCACCTACATAAGCTTAAATATCAATTTTTGTTGAAATCGTTAAAACCGTTTTCGAACAAATCAAACTCGTATGAACATTTTGTATGGGAAGTACCATTAATATTGAGGTTACAATGCAAAAAAAGAAACGGCCCCGAACTGTAAGCCCCCAAACTTTAGATCCGAAGTTTGAAGGAAATCCGTTTACCCGCTTAAGCTGTGGGCCTCGGGAAATACAGACAGACGGACAGTCGGACAGAATTTTGCGACCCACTTTTTTGAGTTCGCCTATCATCGTTATGTCAGAATTGACTAACATCCCGAGTTCGAAATTTTTTACGAATGCAATATCTTTCTCTTCTCTTACTACGTTATTGAGAAAGTTAAAATTATTGAGGGCCAATCTGAGGGCCATTTCCAAAAAGTGCGGCCCACTACCCTTCAGAGAAAACTTTTTAAATTTAAAAAGCTTTAAATATAAAGTGACAGGTAAATACAAGACAAAAAATACAACGTTGAATTATTATGACAGGAACAAACGATAATGAAACGTCAGTCAGAATGACTGAAATCAGGGTAGTTTGTGAACTTGGCTGTTGCTAATTTTTGTGAAGAAATAGGAAAGTGTGCTTTTTACGATATTTTGTTTAAGGAATACAAAAAATATGCGGGCCATTTCTTGTTGTCCCCGGGCCAAGGGCCGAAATAAAAAAAACAGAGGGCCAAATGGCCCGATCGCGTATATTGTGGCAGCGCTGATTGGTGGGTACTTTTATTTTTGTATTTCCCCACAGTGAGAGGGGAATTTATTTTTTAAAGGGTCACCAGCACTGTCAGTGTGTCCCAAGAAGCTCCAATAAAGAACGTTGCCCCTGAAGAAGTTGGAAAATACCAACCCCTGAAGTTTTTTAATATTCGCATTTTTAGAAGAATCGACCAAAAAGCCCAAACAAGACACACAGTGTTAAAGATTGTTATTCTAGTACGCTTGTGCATCAGCTCTATTACTTTTTTTTAGAGTTTATTGTTTGGTATATATATTCGAAGTTAAATGTCAAAATTCCTTAAATGTCAAAATGAATTGTCACAAAAAAAACGCCGGTTTTTTTGGCGCTAAAAATTATATATATATAATATTATATTATAACCAACCACTATTAAAGCGATTTTTATAACGAGAGGTGCGATTTTTATTTCCTTGCAAGAAAGAAGAAAGTGTAAGTGACGTCGAATTTATACAGTCGGTCTGTGTCTTGTTTAAATGAATCTCTGACTGATCTTCCTGTTGGTCAGTGAAACAAAAATATTACAAGAATACAGTGAGTGTTCCTTATATTCATAATTGGTGAATAGTGACCATGCCCACCCGCACTCCGCACTCATTTAAATAAATCGAATGAATGCGGCCTTTCCCACTTGTCTGTAGTCTTGTCGCACACATTTCCTGCGGCACAAACCACCTAAAAGTTCCATTCTTCTGCTGTCCACTTGGAAAGAAAAAATAGTGACAAACTGCCACGTCGTGTCGTGTTATTCATGCTCACACACACACGCACACAGTTGGCTTCCTCCGGCAGAGCGTTTTCTTTGTCGTGCCATATCTTGGCCACCATTTTTTCTTTAGCCGCGGAAATTGTCTATTAGAGACGTTATCTCTGTGCGAGAATATAATATATTTCAACTCGAATTGGAATTGTTTCCTCCCGCGTGCCACATGCAAATTGCTGTCATTTGTCATAGCTACACGCACAAATGAAAGAGCAGATATACGGCATACGAGTATATGCCAGCCCAGGGGTGTTAATCATTTCGTTTTACATCGTCCATTTAAAGGGAGCCACTGTGGAGAAGGGTGCGCCCCACATCGGAGAATGCAATCAAGGATTGGGAAAATGCGGCGCGCGCTAAATAGGGAATGTTAATTGCAATTTGTGTAGCAACCGTTGAACTGTAAAAAGTGTTATTGGCGAAATTTCGTTTGGGACGCGCCGATAATTATACCAGGCTGCCTACTGCTCCCAATGTAATGTGGTTGTGTGTGTGACTGTATATGGACTATGACTAAATTTGATTGATTCGAATGGTCGATTGAATTTAATTTTCCATCTGCAACTGCAGTTGTGGCGGCGATTTTGTTAATAATTCCATTCGGAGTCTGTGTGCGCGTGCTTTGCCATTCAGATTTGGCTTCTGTGGTGCAACTGCAATTAGGAGTGAGGTTTGCCGGTCGATTGCGATTAATTTAGCAGCCGACACAAATGGGAAAAATAAACACCCGCCTTGGTGAGTCAGGTGACACCATTGTTCCACTTTGCACAGAGTTGGGTATTTTTTTTTGTATCGGAAACAGCAAGAGGCGCAGTGCTCCTTGAATCACAACACCCAGAGACGGAGACGGCCGACTGGGGTGTATCACAAATTGGTACAACCTGAACAGTTCATTGCATTTTGCCACAATCACTGACCCGAAAATCCTCTAACGTCTGACATGTCGCAACCATTGTCCAGCCGACCACCAGGCAAATGGAAAACAAAAAATGACAACGACGACAAAAAATCGGTCTAAATTCAAACTCAATTTTCCATATCCCCTTCTTGGGGACAATGGAGCAAGGAAAAAAAAGAAAAAAAGAAATCGAGCCCCGATTGAATGGGACAAAAGAACGAAACGATGATACAGTACATGAGAGGTCACAATGGCATCGGTTGGAGACGGAGACAGGAGACTCGACTGTCGGCTCCACACACCCACCCTATTTCCTATACCTACGCTGGGTCTCTTTCCCCGGCGGAGCGCTTTGTGACCGCATTTTCGCAAACCAATATCATGTAGGCTGTCAGTAGATTCATTTTCCCAACGGAAGGCTGTGATGCTGATGCGCCCGCATGAGAGAGACTCGCAAATGCAATTGAATTCGAATCGATGCGGTGGAGGCTGCTGACTTAGATCGGCCGTATAATGAATTTCTTAACAATGCCAGGAATTCAGTGTCCCCATTGCGGAGGGAAAGTCTTTGACAAAATTTAGCATTTTACATAGCTGTAAAAAGGACACGGGATAATCTCGCGAAAATTAATTTCATGAATCATGAATGCGCCCGAACGAGATTTTACGCTGTATCTGCTTGTCCTTTTTCGGTTGGAGGCAGGCTATATTCTCATAAAAATCGTTTAGTCTCGAATGAGTGAGCGCGCGCACGAGCTGTATACACACCGGAGACAAAAGGTGTAAATTGTTAAATTGAAAATCATGACGATGATGGTCATCAAAGTGGAAAGTGATTGTTCTTTCTTCCTTAGAGTGGAGTTATTGTCTTCGCTTATCCTTTTATTGAGAGGCATCGAAGTGCGAATAATGGGAAAAGAGTTTTCTCCTGCAAAGTCAGTTGTATAGTGTGCGCTGTGAATGGCAAGACGTTAAGGGACACGATCAGCGAATGTTTACTGTAGGTACGAGTATTTAGCTCTTTTTTTTTTGATATAATTTCAGCAGCTGTAAAATTGAATCGCACGAATTGTTTCTAATGGAAAAAGAGTAGTGCATCCAAATTTTAATGAAATTTGAGGTCTCATCCTGTTTTGAAGTGAAATATGAAGGAAATTACGAGCGTAACGAAATGTGAAACGCTCTTAAGCGACTCACTTCTCACTCGGCGATCCGAAGAATAGGTTACAACTTAAGTTTGAACATCTTTACTAACGCAAACGGTTTGTTGCGGACATATGAGTTTACAACGTTGGGAACTGGGAGCGTAACGAAAAGTGGAACGCGGCTAAAAGCCATAGCATTTTGTAAAGCCATCTGAAAAACATGCCACAAATTAAACTTAAACTTCCTTTCGAGCTAAATCATGTTAGCGTAACGAAAAGTGAAACAAACAGCAGTCCAAGAGTGAAGTTAATTTAGCTAGGAATTATATTTGCCATGCGTTCACTCTAAGACGCGCTAAGCTGTAGTAACCTACCTGGCGATGGCGATAGATCCGCTGTGGTACCTGGTCTTTTGTGACAAATCTCACAACCACGCTCAACCTAACCTAGGGTTCCCATTGATCTGTCGACGAATCTTCACTGCTTTCACAGATGTATCACAACTTTGAGCTCAAAACCCCGTAGGTATAACGCGGAGGCTTACCTATGAATTAGGAGCGTAACGAAAACAGAAACAGGGGTTGAATTACAGCATTCGTGATCGAGTACTGCGTGCCTGAATTTTTTATTGTTTAGCATGTAAAATCCATAAAATTCAGTGAAGGATGCTGTAGTTCGATCCCAGTACTGAAATCTCATTACTCATAACGCGTTCACTCCCCGTCCCTGGTAACCGCTATTAAAGCTATATGCTGCGGTGTTTCATTTTTCGTTATGCCTTTCTTTTTTATGCTTAACCTGCACCGAAAAATATCCAACGGAATTGGCATCAACTTGTTTTGTAAGTGAATCTTCCTTAATTGCAGTAGGGCAAGGTACTAGAAGCGTTACGAAAACTGAAACAATGATGGAAATCCAGCTCTTTACGCAGCAATCCAACAGTGGGGTCGATTGTCAGTTAAGTGTGTTTCAACAGTCGTTATTCTCTCACCTTCGGCCAATGGAGTTATCTACTCTTCAAAACTTCTTATTGGACATGGGGACTGCGTTACCATGTAGGTCGCCTTAAAAATGTGTGTGAACAACGCTAGAGCAAAGCAGTAATTTTTCTAGGAGCGTAACAAAAAGTGAAACGCGATTGAAACGCCCTCAGCAATTTATCGCCGAAGATTCAATTTTATAAGCAGTCGTATACCGAAAATAATTGAAAGATGAAGTTTCACGAAGGTTAAGGCTTTAAAGGTTCGATCTTCAGATTTTGGACTTTGCCATCGTCATTGGTGAAACACATACGTTCAAAAGTCAGAGGAAAAATCGGTTATTCGAGGTAGCCCTGTATCAACTCTCAGTTTGCGCTTATTGTTCAGAGTTCAGGGGGAAAAACAGCTGTGAAAAAATCTTTGATGGATTCCATTGGCAGTCTCAGCCCCCGACTTTATTTTTTGATGAAACAACAAAAAATCCTGCATACGCTACAGAGGCTTTCTGTTGTGCGAGGGAAATAAATTGGACAAACTATTTAGGTAGCAGACATAAAATTAAAATTCCCCTCTGCATGGCTCTGACAAGCACAAGTCGCTCCTAGAATGCATACCCCGCAAGTCTTTAGATTTAAGATCCAGCTGGATAAGTCTGCCCTTGTTTCAAGCAACTAATAAAAGTCCCACTGAATTTCAGCGGCATTGGCAGCCCGAGTTCAGACTGCATTCATCCACAAAAAGAGGCACTTGAAATCTATACGTACTTTCTCCAAATGGACTTTGCAAGTTTTTTTTTAAAGAGAATCCCATCCCATAGTACCTCCCACATTCTTTTAAAACATTCTAGGTCATCTGAGGTAGAAAGAAAACCCCCATCCCCTACCGAACCGACTTCATTTGGTTGCGGTAATGGACACCGCCCAAAACCAATCAACTACTGGCCTACATTGTTCATTGGAATTTGCCGGCCTCGTTGGCAAATCGAAGGATTATTTTCAATTTCGGAAACGCCAGATGCACCAACACACTTCCGACTTATTCTATTTTAAATCCTTTTGTCAACCTGCATACCAAATGTCCTGTGTGTGCTCTAATTTCTACGACAGACAGACGGACATATTAATTTTCGGGTAAAACCACATGGGCTATCCTTCCCCCCTTTTGCAATGGGCTACATCGATTCACACTCACATAAACAGAACCATATCCAACGATCGTAAAAGATTTTCCGCACCCCCTGTACGTCGAACGCAGTCATAAATTTCCGAGCGCTACATCCTATACCTCGAAGCGGGCATATCCTCGCCGAGCTTCACCTGCAGTTTTATAATAATTATTCTGTGCCAGAGTGCACTCATTCGGTCTGTTCGGTTGCACACAGTTTTCGGGTAATAACTTCCGTTTACTGCGCTCGTGGTATTCCCGTATACTATACACAAACCGATTGTCCAATTAAATAACGTGACTAATAAGACAGTAGGTGGTTGCATTTTCAACGGCAGCCGTCTCTTTAGCACGTCTCGTGGTGATTATAATGGCAGACCGCATACTCTCGCCATCTAAGCACAATTTGAGTGAGACAAAGGTGCCACACATGACGTGGATCAGAGGACTGGCTCCAGTCAAGCGGCAAACTAGGCAGAGGGAATTGAATTTAGCAAACCGACTCTGATGCCAAAATGCGGTTTAGACAAAACTTAAACGATGGACGACCGGTGAAAGACCGGCCTTTGTCGACCGGTGTCGGTGTGGTCGTCGTGTGAAACAAAGGGATTCCAGGCGGGCGACTCCAGCATGGGATTATATATATGGGCTCGGTTTTCATATAGATCCTTTCGAGTTTGAATGGGATGTGATTTGGGAGTTTTTTTTTCTCCCTATCCGCAAGGAGGTGGAAGGAGGGACAATTTATGGAGAGTACAGGTTATCAGGTCGGAGGCACACGTCAACGAAGTTTGTATGTCGTAGTTTCAAAGACAGAGTGCGGTTGTAGAAATAATTTTTAGCGTCCAGTGAAAATGAGGACATTTTCCAAATGAAATTGTTACCTACAAAACACTTAAAATCATTATAAGTAAGGCCCAGTGATTTCAAGGACATCGAACATGTGTGCAGTGGAAGTAAACACGTTTAGGGGAACTTCTAGCCCTTCTAGCTGCGACTTCGCGAGTACGGATGTCCCCGAGGTGATAACTTTGGGATCCGGTCGAAATTCTGCGTTCAAAATTCTGCTTTGCGAAATTCTTGTTCTCGCACAAAAATTCTGCTTAACAAAACTCTGCTTTTTTTAATTCTGCTTTGTAAAATTCAGATTTTCGAATTTAAAGCAATAAAAATCAGCTTTTTTCCAAATGTGAACGAAGAAAAAAAAAAAAGCAGATATAAAAAAAGGGTTGAGGTCCAAATTCTGGATGGGTCGAAATTCTGCGTTCAAAATTCTGCCTTGCGAAATTCTTGTTCTCGCACAAAAATTCTGCTTAACAAAACTCTGCTTTTTTAAATTCTGCTTTGCAAAATTCTGGTTTTCAAATTTAAAGCAATAAAAATCAGCTTTTTTCCAAATTTGAACGAAGAAAAAAAAAAGCAGATATAAAAAAGGGTTGGGATCCAAATTCTGGATGGGTCAAAATTCTGCTTTCAAAATTCTGTTTTCAAAATTCTGTTTTTAAAATTCTGCTTTTCAAAATTCAGCTTTACAAAATTCTGCAAACAATAAAAGAGGTTTGGAAAATGTTAAAAAGCGAGCAATTTTGAACATTTTCCAACCCGCAAAATTTGCCACCTTCTCATCAATAATCACCTCCTTTCGTATTCGACGAACAGAAAGCTACTATCCCTTGAAAAAGTTACTGCCTCACACAGACGTAGATGGAAATATGACGTGAAGCGTCTACCACAAGAGATTTCTTTGTCGTCATTTCGGCCAGTGGCCCTATGCTCCAGGATTAGTTGAACTGCTTATGCCAACAGTAGTTGTCGAAACAGAAACATGGTGACCTTCCCTGTTGAAGCGCGAAAACCAACCCCTTCGAGTTCTTGATCTGAAATTCGTCATCGTGTTCCTACCTCTTCTTTCGACCGACGCAATCCGCTAAAAAAACGGGCTTACTAGATCCATCCACCCCTCTGAAAGGACCTTCACTCCCACTGATGTGTGGCGTTCTTTGCATCCGATTTCCGCATCACTCCCATGCAATAATGATTTGCAAATTCATGAAACTGAAACTAAGACCCCACACTTTCTGAAAAACGAATACCACACCATTACCGCTAATGAGAAGAAAATGCGAGCAAACTACGCCGCAATCACATTTACCAAATCGAGTAACATCATCTCCATAATGTTGAAATAATAATTGTAAATCCAGCTCGGTAGCAGCCATTTCCAGGGGTAGGTGCGCCATCCACTGTGGCACAGCTAGAAATCATCAAATGCGAAAGTAAGGTTAGACTACACGCTCGATGGGAGAGAAATCGTATTTCATTCTAAGGTAAGCATTACCATATACGCCACAGCGCAGAATAGGGCAACCTCTCCCATCAAGACGCCATTACAAACGAACATGCGGGTACACACGGCGCAACCACAACCCCTATGCATATATTGAGCTCCGACGTTTGGCACTATACCGACAGCAAGAAAAAAGAGGCAAAATCAAAATAATATTAAATATTAAAATATAAATTGTACAGTGATGGCGGCTGAAAGTTTTACCCTGCTTCCTTTTGGGCGCTTCGTATGAGCAGAGGACTCTGTTACTGAACTCACGTAGTCACATAGGAGCGGCGAGAGCTGCGCTGAATGTTGATTGCTTTTGCATTCGATTCGAATCGACTGCCGGGCTACCATTCAATGGAATTTTTGATACGTACACCCAGCACCCTCCCATACGTCAGTTGCATATGTAAGGAGGACAAACTTTCATGTGAGAAATTGAAAAGAAGTCCTCACTGTTTGATTTGAGTTACACAAATCGATGCGATGGTGCATTGCATGGAATATATCACAAAAAGGAATTACAGATAAAAATTCTTTAATCGGTTTGAGGAGAGAAATTTCGATTTCTTCATTGACGTGGGTAGTGCGAACTCACACACGAGTGGAATAGTTATTGCTCGGTTAGGTTAGGGGCGAGATGTTTGAATGCGTTTACGAGGTCTTTTGATGTAGCCTCCGCTTTGCGTTTCTGGGTGAATGGTTATGGTAAACCGATCGTGGATTAAAACTCATCCCCTTTTTGAGACTCAACAGCCTTGGCCTTCACTTTTTTTTTAAATGACCAAAATGGCCCCGTTTTCTGTTTATAAAAGAAGTGATTTGTAGTGATTACATTTTTGTTTAATTATTTTTGTTATAAATAAATGTTTTTCCTGCTGTTTTTTTTTTTTTTTTCTATATGTATCAGTATTTTATGTGGCAGCCCCTTCTTTGGCTCGGGCACCTTTTTATTCCTTTTTTTGAAATATTTCAGTGGCAACGCTGCTCGTCGCCTGTCTGTAGCTGTACCGTGAAAAAGGTGTGGAAGGTTACTGGTTTCAACAAGACCGGTGCCACACTCCAATCAAACAATGCAGTTTCTGCAACGAAAATTCCCTGGACGTGTGCTGCGAAAAAATGGCGATTTTGACTGACCAAACAGATCTCCAGATTTGACACCACCGAACATCTTTTTGCGCGGTTATTTGAAAATAAAATCAAAGCGCCGTACTCGTAACAAATTTTAGTTTCGACTTTTAATTAATGGAGGCTCACGACTGCGAAAATTTGTATGGAAAAAGAGCCACTGGGCCGTACCAATAAACATTTTTAGTTTCGACTCTAAATTTTAGTAGTTCACAGTGGCTATATTTTCCATACAAATTTCGCAATTCTGAGCTTCCGTAAATTTAAGGTCGAGACTTAAATTTGTTATTGGTATCGCGCACTGTGAACTACTAAAAATTAGAGTCGAAACTTAAAACGTGGCCATAAGTTTACGACAGCAAGCTTCAGGCCATTGACAAGTTCAAGGAAAAAATTGCTACGAAATCATCGCTATACCGTCCGAGATGCTCGAAAAGGTGATTGAAAACGCAGCAAAAAGGGCACATTTGGCTTTGTTCAACAAAGGCGGCCATTTGATTGATTTTGTATTCGAAAACTATTCCCAAAAAATTGCAAAGCACAAATTAAATAAAAATAGGTATCCCATGCATGGACATTTTTTTTTTTAAATTATTCAATATTCACATACCGACATAAAAGATGGCGAACCGCTCGTTAAACCTTGTCCAAATGACAACGTAACACTCAGAAGAAAAAAAAAAGAATTTTTAAGCGGAGAATTTTGAGATTTTCAAAAAATTTAAAGTCAAAAGCTCTGGCTCCAACTATTATTTTTCATAAGAAGAATTCGTTTTAAAGTTTTCAAGAATCAGATATTCAGTGTAAGAATAATATTCTCTCCATAACATTTTTCCTACATCATTGCCAACAATTTAATTCTTAAATCAAAAACTTGATATTTGAGTTTTTAACAAATGAAAATTGTTGACATTACAATGGATATATAGCTGCTAGTTAAAAACGTTCCTTATCACATAAAACTCATAAGACCATCAAACCAAACGATAAAATCAGCTTAAATCGAGCGGAATTAAATTCAATTTTTTTATTATTTTTTGTTTTTTATATTTAACTTAGAAAAAAAAATAAAAAAAAGTATTTTACTCATAATAGTCATAGGAATTACGCTGAATCGTCTACAGGAGAACTCACCTACTCAAATTCGCTTTCATTTGGTCCTTATTTCATAAAAATCGGTCCTGAATTTCCGCTATAATGGGTACACGACAGAAAGACGCTTATTAGAAAAATGCTGATCAAAATAATTCACTAAAGTGAAACTGCCCGATTTTTATTTTGCCTCAAGCTCAGAAGACTTTAATTTGCTCGACGTAAACCGGTACAAAGCAAGCAGTTTTTTTTAGAAGGAAATCATGGACAAGGTCTAGAAAAAATTTTACGACGCAGAGGGCCCACCGATTTATGGTAACCACTTAACCAGTGCTTTCAGAAATAGGTCAAACGAGGCTAAAAAGAAACTCTTGGAAGTTGAAAGTATTAGAGTATCCTCCAATCCTCCAAACTGTAAGAAGACCATGAAGACCAGCAAGGCTCTCTTTTTTCAAAAGTAGGCACTTTGATACAGTCCGAAATCACGAAAACTGGCCCTGGGGCTTCTAGAAACGACTGTTTTCCACTGATGAGGCCATGGGTTCAATATCTCATCGAGTACTACGTGACTGAATTTGTTTTTCTTTATTTATTTATTTAAAATTTTAACTAATAATAAATTAAAACACAAAACTTATAGCGCTAGCTACCAGGGCTTTTGGCTGAATTTGTTATGTAAAATCCATAAAATTCAGTAATGTTTTGGTTACAGTAATTCACCCAAAGATTTTGCGAAGAAAGTTATAGACCAATATACAAAATGTAACATTGAAGTTGCCAATGGCCGAGTTCCATAACAGTCCACGTGGCATTTGATTAGGAGAATGCATTTGCTTTATGCACACCTGAGTGCGGGGTGAGGAAAATTTTGAAAGGAATCATTTGTCCCAAATTAAGGACGAAAGAATGAGCGCATTTCTTCTGCAGAATAGCGATTTATTAGGAGGTAGAACTGGAGGCTAGAACGAAAAAAAGTCTTTCAGCTGCTAGTAAAATGTCCATAGAAAATTCCTCAAACTCTAAGGCGGATTCGAGGTGAAGCCTGTGCGGAGACGCATTTCATAAAGCTATAGATATGCCACCTGAGAGTTCATTCCACGGAGTACCGGCGAAGCTAGCTAAAAGGTCCTGACATTGTTATATGACCTGAAAGACAACTTAACATCAAGACGTTGAGTATTTTGCGAAGATCGGATGGAGGATAGTTTCTTTCAGCTTTTTAAATCGGACTTATCTTTCTGATTCGAGTAAAAAACGGCCGGACTTAGATGCACTAAATAACAATTAGGTCCGATCGTAAATCGATTTAAGACTTGTGATGACTTCCACCTTGGATAGCGTGGAAGGTAACACTGGTCTTGCGAGAAGGATTTCCTTCTCATTCTAGGAATCGGTTTTATACGAGCGCAGTGTTCAATCAAGAAGAAGTAAAGTTACCTACTCCCACATGGACTTTTGACAATGTGGGACTTCCGACTTAACCCATTCGGAGGGGACAGTCTTACTCATGTCCCTTCAAGTATATTAAGAGTGTTTTGACCGTGCATTAGAATCTTTGTCGTGAAACTCTCCCCTCTCTCTCTCTCTCTCTCGCTTCAAAAGTTGAAATGCGCCACCGTTTTGCTTCCAAATTAATAGCCGAGAAACCGAAGAGACGACTAGATAACAAGGTGCCTCCCATATTTCTCTTCGAATTTTCCAAACGTCTTTCGAAATAAGAACACCGATACCACTTCCCTGACCATACTCCTGGTCCCATAAGTAAACCTCGTCGAACTCCCAATGACAGACCAAAACCATCTTCCATGCCCATTTTTGAGAGGTAGTCCGTCCGTCTGTAGCCCGCAACATCTTTGGTCGAAAGCCACTTCACCCTTCAACTTGATGTGTGATTGCCAGCAACAGGCAAAGCTCTGCTCTCCACTCTTTCGAAGGCCATCACTGATTTACCCCGTAAAAATGTTGCCCAGCCTTGAGCCAAATTTACAGAGAAGTAAATATTTTACATATAAAAGGCTGCAGCCAAATACCCACCGCTGCTAGGTCAGTTAACTGCGTGATTTATGAAAACCACATCCGTTTTTATGCACTCATTGGGCCACGAAATATACACCGCTCTCCGATCCTTGACGTAAACTTACCGCCTACGGGCGTGTGCTCAACATGCAAAAGAACCACGCAAAAGTTGTTCTTCATTTTCGTTTTGTCGGTGGTGGGAATTTGATTACGAAATTGTTTACTACAGGATATAGGTAAGCAGCTTTTTTTCTTTTCGCTTCCCCCCCTCTGATGTGTGACGCGTCCAAGTTGATGATGACTCTTTTGCTCAGGGGGTAGACTACGTACCTTTGGAAGTAACTTTTTCGCGAATCATCATAAAACTCACTGACATTAGCATAATTTTTTGGGATTTTATTAAGGATAACATCGCGCAAATAGTGTGGGATAGCACGGTAACAGAGGGCGAATCTCGCCGCAGGCTATTTGTTGATTTGCAGAGAATTCAAAACAACTTTCATCTTGAAAAGAGAAGTCGGGGTTAGGTATATGCATGCGCTCAGGATAATCGTCGGCGGTGGTTGGGTCTTGGCTGGAGCCTGGAGGATGAAAAGATGAAACTTTGCGAGATGGTTATGGCGATGAGATTGGTATGGATATGGAGTGGTATATAAATGGAGCGCGTGTATTAGAAAAACGTGTGGCAGGGAATTAGGGGAAGCGGATTTATTAAATTTGTATATGCGTATGGAGATGCGTTCCTGACAGCGGTAAAGGGATTTTTTTTCGATTTAATGCCGGCAGAAGTTTGGTATATAAAGGCTTCCAACAAATGCAGAAAACTCCTCCATGATTTGGCATTTTTTTGGAAGTAAAGCGATGCTTCTCTCCCAATCAATTGTTCATAAGCGGGATGGGCGGGAGACGGGAAGCAGGGGGTCGGAGATATAGGTAACCGCAATAAAAACGGAGGGCGTTTTGTTGTCAAATGTTACACTATATTTGGCTGCAAGACAGGCAACAGGAGTAGGGACACTCTCGACCTTTTCGTTATCAGTTCTTACGTCTGTGTCACACAGACACTAGAACTATATAGATATAAAAAGTACTGTATAAGAGAGAGATAAAAGGGGACGACCGTTTTTATGGAAACAGGCACAGGGTGCTCCGTTTAGAAAAGGCAACCATTAACTTGTCATACATTTTTATTAAAAATTGAATAAGAATAACATGTGTGTTACGCTAATAATTAATTCTATTAAATTTTTTGATAATGTGATACACTCGAACACGTACATAGAATTTTATAAGAAATTCTTTGTTTTGATTTTTACAGTAAAAGTATTCAAATTCATTCTTTACATTTGCATTTCAAAATTATTTCAAAAGCATAAATTGGGAAAACAAGAAATACGTTTTTGCTCCAGACTCTCTAAAAAGTTTTGAGAAGGGTGCGTTAATTGCGCACTTTCATATTCTTTGAAATCAGTGAATATGGAGGAAGCACTAGGTTTCTGACTTAATTCCAACTCACACTTGTGTTTTTGGCGGTATTTTTTTAAAATATAGCCTGCAAAATAATAAAACACATTTTCACCACCGAATAGTCAGATTCGGTTTTGAAAATGTTAATCACTTTGTCCCTCTTTTTTGTTGATTGCATTTCAACGTCGGGAAGCTCTAAAATTGCAGTTGGCTCGCAGTTTCTGTGGGTTATATCCTGCATGTACTTTGCTGAAAATGATCTTTTAAATGCACAAATGAATTGAAACGGTGTCAGTAACTTGTTATTTCCTCCTCGGCTGCGTAAAACAGCGAAGGTATTTTCCAGACAATCTTGATTAAAGGTTTCTCGTTAAAAGGAACTCAATACCATCTGCTCTTAAATCACTTGAAATGACAATGAGAGTATTTATATTCTGCTGCCATCCTTTTAAAAATCGCATTTTTTTAGTTACATTGGTACTCTTATCAAGAAAAGTAATATTTTGCAGAAATATATTCATATCATTTTAGAAACTGACTTGCTTTTTATTTCCGAAAAATGGCCTTCTGCATTTTTTGGGGTCCTTAAATTTAGACGTATTAAAAAGATCGTACAACCTATCTAGTTTTTCGATCATTTCAAACACTTTAATGAATGTGTTCCCATTTCTTCTTGCAATATTTTTAAATTAAAAAGCAGTTGAACTTTAACTTTAAAAAAATCACTTATACTCTTGTTTTTGCACTGAGAACTAACACGCGTCACCCTGTTTTGTTTTTTCTTGGCTTGTTTCGAAGCACTGATAAGAATGCAAGTCAATACGCCGTTGGAAATACATTATGAAAAAAAAAACGTAAGCCTACCCCACCTTATTGCTAAACCAGTGTGACCAATTACCGTAGAAACTAGAAAATAATGAGTCAAATAATTTGTATTGTTACTGGGCGGAACACAGGATTGCATTATTTTCAGGGAAGTCAAAGCAAAGTAAAAACATTTATCTTCATATTTTTTACTGAAAGGTAAGCAAAGCAGGTAACACTGCACAAAGTGAAATGATACACACACAACGATGATCAAGTCGAGACGTCTTTAAAAAAGCATTATGAAAAAACCCACAAACGTTCGTCTTACAAAGCGCTCCACATATAGTGGTACAGGCAGAATATATTGTGTACCCATTTTTTTTTACAGGGGTCGTTGTATAAAGTTTAAAACATATCACTTTTCCCTTCTCCCACTTACTGCAGGTTTTTTATGTATTTTTTCTTTGTGGTAGAAGGAAATGCATATGTGTAGAGATGGTCCCTACTCATTATAATAGATATACTCTGACCAACAGTCAGTCAGTCGCCAACCAAATAGACCTCCGTTCCGAATTCACAGGAGTCTTTGAAAAACTACGAAAAGTCCTCAAAGCAGTGCCTGTTGAATATTTCTAGAAGCGTGCCTCGAGCTTGTCAATGAGGTTCCGAACTCCCTGGTTAGTGTACTGCTTCCTTGCTTCCTCTGATGAACAAATTGTTATTTAATACCCAAGTACGAGTAACATGGGTGGAAATTTCCACCACACACGCTGAGATTACGGCCTCGAAGGCTTTCGAGAAATTGTGATATTCCTGTGGGACTCTCGGAATTGTTTACATCATTAATTCGAGGGACAACAAACAAACGTCAGATCTAATAGGAAATAATCCGAGACACATGTTCCCATGGGTGGGGTGAGTAGAAAAAAAACAACAACCGTAAATAGGATACGTCCGATATAAGGCGTGTTTTTTTGAGCTTCGATTTCAGCAAAGCAAAGTAAAGTAGGATTTTCAGCACGCGATTACAACAACTACAACTGAGTCTGGAAGTGTCAAGTAGAGTAATTGTAATTGCATGATGAAAATCCTACTTTACTTTGCTTTGCTGAGATCGAAGCTCAAAAAAACACGGCTATAGAGGCAGGTGAGACAAAATGACAGAAAAATGCCACAGAAAAGTCGCACAATTCCTAAGACCGCTACTGTCAAATCAAGCCGCATCCCAATTCAATTGCAACCAGCATCGTAATTCCATTCCCATCAGTCCTGCCGATTTATCCGTTTATAAGGACAAAAAAATGCGTTTAATTGAAAAGCCCCAACCAGAATTTTAATCACTCGTGTATTTTGTGCATCACGTACGCACTGCGCAAAACAAAACAAAAATGACAGTCCACCGGCTAACGGCTTATCCATAAAAAGTTATTTAAGGGACAGGAACATTAGTTAAAATGCACCACGTAACGCATTCGAATAAATATTCCTTCATTGAATTTCGTCCTGGAATTCGAGTTAATACTGCCGTTTTTTTTTTTTTCAATTAATTCGTCCCTTTTGGCTGTAGGTATGTATGTAGATGTGGCGCATCAATTTCGGCCAAGTACTTTGCCATGTGACGGTCCATAAACAATGTGCAATGGTGCATTATCCTTGATTATTTAAATGAGGTCAGGTGATAAAACGTAATGGAGAAGATAATTCGCCTCTTTTTCTCTGGCTGTGTGTGTGTGTTTGGGGAAACATAGGTCAAACGTAACGATATCGTAAAGAGAACTTATGTTAGTCGCAGTCCCCGGCAAGAAAGACGGAAGAAAATCCTTCAACAACGACTTCCGTTTCATTAGGGATTCCTTTTCCATGCTCTCACGGTCTCTTAATCCGCATCTATATATATAACAGTTCTTTGCGTGTACACGTTCGTCGCCAGATGCTATTCATTGCCTCTTCCCGAGCAAAGGTAATGTTTACTTTCGTCTTTCTTTTCGAGCTCTTCGACATCGTTATCCTTTAATTTCGTTTATACCTCCGTGGGATGCGGCATCCTCGAGCCACATATACTCGGATGCGCTTAGAGAAGCGAAAAGAAACGGCAATGGCCAAAATGGAAGGAGATTCTAGTTGGGGGCGAGAGGACGAGGAATAAATTCTTCGGCGACAGGTGAAAGCTGCAAATTTTCGTTTCACCCAGCAGCTAGAGGATATAAAGCGATTCACTTTGTAACACCAAGTGGTGAAATTATCCGTTGCCAAAGAAGATTAACCGAGAGAATGATATGTGGGTGCACCTACGCTAAGGATGTGTGGAGCAGGAGATGGATTAACTGATTATGGAGAGTTTGGGGGAATAGGGTTTTTTTTTTTCATTTTTTCCTTGGGGCTTGTTATATTTTTTTTTTTTCACTTAATCCCCTTGGGTCTTATGGAGTTTAGTTCATGTGGTAGGTCTCGAGGGTCGTCTTGTTATCGCTAAGGGCGGTATGGACTCGAACAGATGATCTCGTTTATCCTTTGGCGCTTTATGGTGAAGAGTCAACGTGTGAGTCGTCGATTGTGGGCAGAGTTGTCACAATGAAAGTAAAGTTGTGGCTTGGATGTTATTTTTTTTTAAAGATGGCGCTTATGGTAACTTAAATCCAACTTCTGACAACTAAAAGGTTGTGTTTTTTATTTTCTTGGTTGGAACGAATGTGACCTCCACTTTTGGTAAAATGGTTCGAGTCTAAGATTGCGGGAACTAGTTGGAACGATTTGTCAACAGATGGAGTGCTTAGCTGATCCAAATGGGAAATCTCTCGTACACATGCATTTTTTAAGAATGGAGTTGGAAAGTGATTCTCTCAAGCGACACGGGTCAAGAATTTAACTTCGGTTAATGCAAAACGACCCATTATGCCACCACTGTTTGCTTAGGGGTATCTGAAGTTTTCAATGCGCAAAGGGCTCCATTCTGGCTAAGAGTCAACTTTTTTTTTATTTAATGAGTTTTGTTGGTAAGCAGATAATGGCCAGAGAAGCAAACATCACCAGGGTGCAACAGCTTTATAGAGGACTTAAGGCCTTACCCAATTGTGCATAATTTTGTTTTTGTTTTCGGGACATCTGAAATGTACCAAAATGGCTCCAGTTTTCGTAGTTCCATAGGAAGATTTTGTAGTGAAAGACTGACTTTGATATCCGACTTCCCTCGAAAAGCTTTAAGTTTGTTGATCTTTTGAATAAGTTTTCCGATTGCGGTGAAATATAGAAGCTAAATTTGGATCCATGTTAAGTCCCACGTTTTTTGGAAAATTAATGCGGATTTTAAGAGATAGTTTCAGCAGAATGCTTGTTCAGGTCCACATACAAAGATTAAAGCGTTTCAATTTGATTATATGTAGAGAGTCGACATTTACTATTCTTTTGACAAAAAGTCTTGGAGTTGGTCTATCAGTCTTCGGTCTATAAGTTCGTCAAATATTTTGAAACTGTTTTTCGTGCGGCATTTGAATATCGTTTCAAAAATGAAGCTATTGCGGATGCCAGAGCTTTAGGTGTTGATGACTGCAAGTGCCTAGAAAGATATAAACGCTCTAGGCTATTTACCCTCGAATTCAAACGAGGGTTCCACTCAAGAAGTGGGCTTCCTTTGCTCATCAGAGAGTTCAACAAAGTACCTGCAGAGTGGGAAGAGAAAGCCGTCTATACCGACGCGAGGGTTCAACGATGGGTATCAGTAAAGCCGCAGGCATCTTCTATAAACTTCTGACATTAAGCGAATCATAAACACAGAATCAAGGACGTTTGCAATATTTTTCGATCAGAAATTGCATCTCAGGGTCTGAAAGAACTCCGCTGAGTAGACTCCGACAAAACGGATGCTATGTGTAAAATAAATCTAAGACAATACCAAGCAGATACCGGAAGGAGCTCTGGCGCAAATTGTGGGGTAAAAGTGGCGCAACGAACGCCTAGTTCGTACCTATATGTCCTACCTTTCATGTATAAGCTCGTACGAAAAAGTCTGGAATTGTTAAACCCAGAGAACCAGTCTCTAAATGCAGTCGCCAGTATTTCTCGAAGAATGGTCGGAGTACTTCTATCTCTAAGGGCAGTAGAACCGACTAGCTAGCTCTCAAACATCTCCTTGAACCTTGACTCCTTTCATAGGCATTTTTGTGTTAATGCCTAATGTCGTGCTCTTTATTTGATTTAAGTAAGTAAGCCATACTGTATCAGACTCAACCCTCCATCTCCTCCTTTCTACGCCTAACTTCTTACCATCAAAGCAAAGGACCACCATTTGTCATTGGCCTAAGCCCTTTCCCCCATCTATCTGGCAGATCCCACACTCGTTCTAGAATACGAGTACTAAACTAACCAGTGTGGCCAGGTGCCGGGAAAACCTTTGCCCTAAACTTCTGTAATCCTTTCAACCCTTGTTAAGCGAAGGGAAAAGAAAACTTGTGTTTATATTTTTTTTTTTTTAAACTTAAAAGTCCTCCAACATAAACCAACAAAATTATCCTGCCGAGGTACAAACGATGACAGAATTCCCTCCCGTTTAATGTAACTTACAAGTTACAACAGCGGTGAGCGGTTACACCCGTTGCTGGGGCTCTCTCTTGGCAGTGCCATTTGTTCCCATTGCCATCCGTTTTTGTGTTTAATTTTCAGCATAACTTATGCGTTATCATAATTTTAAAGGTGGTTCCCAGACGCTGCCGGTATCCTGCGGGAAGCACAGTCAGGAAGTAATTTAAAATGTTCCATTAATGCTGTATATATGAGGGGAAGGGGTTGGCGGCCATATAACAGAAACGAGTTAAGGGAACGTATAGCAATTCGCACAGTGACTGGGCAACATGGCTGGGACTCCTTTCCTAACAACAGTCGTCCTTGTATTAATGTGTCTAGAGTGTGGGTTTATGTGGGAAGAGAGAGAGAGAGGTGGGTGTCTGACGGGGCTGGAGTCTTCTTGAGGGGGAAATATTCCTTTGTCCTTGCAGTAAGAATTATGGCTAATTGCAGATGGAATATTTTTGCCCAAAGTGATGGCGACTAACTGTGGGAGCGAGAGACTTGGGAGACTTTGGAAAATTTCCGGAAGAAAGACTTGTTGGCTCCCAAAAATTATGACAAACCTAAATGTATGGCAAAGTGCTTCCATTTCCATCGTGAGACGTTTGAAAAATATAGAAACAGGTCTCCGGTTCAACACCCGGGGAAACGAAAAATTACAACTCTTCTGCGAACGTCTGGCAGGCGAATAATGTGGAATTAACGAAGTTTGCAATATTTTTCGATCAGAAATTGAGATGATGAAAAGATGTATGAAACTCTGGCCCTTATATCTGGTAGAACTACGCTGAATAGACTTGTTCAGAAGTCTGGAGTTGTTAAGCCCAGTGTTCCCAGACTTTGAAGACTTGTTTCCCCTTTTTCGATGAGGAAAATCGTTCGTTATAATAAAACAAAAATGTGAGCCGTTTTTATTAAAAAAAATTATAATAAACTTATAAACTTTCCCCTCAATTTGGGTTAAGCCCAAAGGACTCAACATCCAATTATTTCATTCGTCAGTATTTTCTCGAAAAAAGGTGGACGTATATCTCCGGCTCTACGGGCAGTAGCGGCACCGCCCGGCTGAAAGATTTGTCCACTGCGCCACCTCTCGCGAACGTCGGACAAACATCCGAGAGTATAACTGCCATGAAAGAGCTTCTCAATTAGCCATTTGGACTCGGCATAAAACTTAGGTCCCTTTTATCCGTCCCAAAAATGAAAAACTCACGCAAAACGAAAGGCTGTCAGAGGCTAGGCCTAGGGCATACGAGCCTGTAGAGCCAACAATGTTTTTATTGACAAACTTATAACGATCTTTATTTAGAGTTCTAGAGTACTGGGTGAGTGGCTTACATTGATCTTGATCGCAATGTGGTCAATTCTGTTGACAGTTTGTTGATCTAGTTGGATATTTGGATATAATTTGAAAAAGGCAAATTTTAAAATTTTGAGGTTAGGTAACCGTGTGCTGCAGGAACAGTACCATTAGATCCCGAGCTGAGACTTGGTGTAGTATTGTTTTATGAAAAGTGAACTCCTTGCTTGTTGTGGCGTTCAAATTATCAAGGATGATTTTATCGTCATACTTAAAAAAATACTCACAAATTTAAGGGGTTTGTAAAAACGATCTCTGGTAGCATGGCCTCTGTGAGGCTTGAGGGCATATCAAACCGAAATAGCCTTGAAGTGGATGAACGTCCTAATGAACTGGGATTTCAGACTTATTTATAGCGCAGGGTCCCGAAAATTCTGCTTACAGATACTGTTAAAGATTATAGTTCTAATTATGTAATCATAATTACACTCAGAGAACAAAATATGTAATTACTTTTGTAGTCATTTTATGAATTCCAATGAAATTTGTCGAATGACTAACTATGCACAAAAATAAATTGAAAATAGTTACAAAATATAGTTAAAAAATAGTTAAAATCAATCATTTTATTCAGTGACTATATAAAATAGTTAATTGTGGCTAATAAGAATTAACAATCGATTCTGACTATTTTCTATAATAACTTCCTACAACAATGTCACCTATTTATTTTGTTTGTTTTAAATTGGAAACCAACAATTTTAATGAACATTTTGAAGCATATCTAGGAACTTGGAGCTGAATACCTACATAAGAAAGACCTAAAGTTTAACGAAATGAATTCCCCACCACTTCACGTTCATTTTGTAACGAACAAAAAATTAATAAGACTCAAATATTTCTAGTGGTTTGTATATGAATAACAATTGACAATCAAAATAGCCACGAATCACTATAAAATTGACTACTGAAAAGATGATTTTACTATTGAATAACAGCCTTATTTATAAACGTATTATAAAGAGTGTATAAAGTTATGCACCCTTTATAATGCCTCTATACGCAAAAACCTTATTTATACAATTTTTTCGACGTTGTATAGAGCTTGTATTTATAAGCTAAACGTGCTTGGTCTTTATTTAGAGCTTGCATAGAGGTGGAATAGTATCGAAATTTCATTTTGACTTAAAAAATCGGTCACATTTTGTTTTAAATGAAATCAAAAATAAATTGGATAGATTGTATCGACATTTTTATTATCAATTTTAAAGATTCTACAAGTGGCCTTGATAAGAAATATGTGCAGAAATGAGATATTTCAAATTGTTTTAAAAATTCGTTTTAATTTTCATAAGACTACCGTTTCCTAGGAGTCCCAAATGATTCTTTTTCTTTTTACTTTAAATTTGTTTAATTCCTTTTCCTATTTGTATTTGAATTTTGCATTTCTCACAGGCTGCTTAGTTTTGTTTTATCTTTTCGGACAGATAAATTTAATAGATTTCTCCTTTTCAGTACCTTTTTTGACGTAAGCCCTGTATAACTATTATGCATGTATAAAAATGTTGTATAAATAAGAATTTGTGGAAGGGTATATACAGTTTGTATAAATACCTATACAATAAATTCTAATAAATAGGGCTGTAAGTGTTTTAAAAAAAACATAAACTGACATTAAAAAAGTCAAAAATAACTATTTTATCTAGTGATATTAAGCATTAAGCAGTTGATTTTATGAAAATTATTAATTGACAATGAAAATATGACTATTTTTTAATTATCTAAAATGGTGTTCCCGATTTATACTATGAAAATAGTTAAAACATAGTTTAAAATAACAATTATTTTATCAGAGTATATAAGAGTAATCCTATATGGATTATTCTAGTACTTTTGTGTATCAGTTCTGTTACCTTTTTGAGAGTTTATCGTTTGGAATCATTAGGTCTGTCAAAATGTCAGTGGTGGGGATAAATTCTCTCACAGAGAGAGATACTTACGAAAAAGTTAGGGAACGCTTTTGTAGTAATCTATGAAAATGACAGATGCATATTTCGAAAATTCAAAAAAGTTTTACGGAAAGTCGTTAAAATATATCGCACAAACTCGAAGAATTTGCTAATTTACAAATAACATTAGTTGATTCATCTACCTAGCGATGAAGGTGATTCGCAAATAATCGAACTTCTTCTTCATGATCCGAGTACATGGAAGAGTTTGTACTGATTGATCTACAAGAATTCGAGAAGAGGAAAAAACGACACGGCATTAAAATTAACGTGGACGAGATTGTCCTTTCTTACTCCTTACAGCGAGGAAGAATTTTATCGCCACTTTCTAAAATAATCATAATCATTCAATTTTATATTTCCTTTTGTCGATACCATTTTAATACGGAAGAAATCAAAACAAATGCACTCATATGTCAAATAGGACAACAAATTTCAAATCAGCTGTTAAGTGTAAGGTGACTGAGGACTGACATCTTTTTCAATTCTTACACCAAGAAATTTGTTGAGTAAAAATTCGTAAGATTCTCAGTGGAGGCGGAGGGGTAATATCTTGCTCTCTCGATGCCGCTCTCTTTTACGAATTTTTCGATTTAAGGAACAGCATTGAGTAAAAATTCGCAAAAATTCGTAAGATTTAAAAGTAAAGGAACAGACCTATTGTTTATATTCGAAGCTAAATGTCAAAATTCCTTAAATGTCAAAATGAATTCTCACAAAATAACTCCGTTTTTTTGGCGGTGGAAATGTCATATATTTTATTATTACCAGTTACTATTAAAGGGATTTTTAAACGAGAGGTGCTTTTTGCAAAAAGTGTAAGTGCCGTCGAAATTATACAGACACAACAGGCCTTTATAATAATCAAACACTAATGTCGACTATAAGTTGACAAAAATTAGTAAAAACTAGTGAAACGGTACCATTAAACAATGAGACCTCCACATTTCCAACTTTTTTAGAATCTATTACATTCGTAAGTGTGGAGTCTTTGCGAAACCTGCCAGACTAAAGCATTGGTAAAACCGCAATCGCAAACTACACCGCAAACTTCATTAAATTCCACCAAAAGGCCTGCCCGCCGGCATTCAAACAACAAAAGAACCCCCCAAATCAAAACAAATAAATCCCCAAATCCCTGCTACAGACTACCTATACACCAGAGATAATATCAATTTGTTATTCCATAAATTTAGTTTAACCAATTTTTTGATGCTGTTTTTTTTGCTGTTGTTCGAAACAGTTAACGAACTATGCCATAAATTATAATTGTTTTGCCACCTACAGTGCACAATTTCCTTTTCGATGCAGCAATTCGCTTTCGGATACGCGCGACCCACAGATGCGCATAGATAGAAAAATATTCAACAGTCGTCGATTTTCGAAAATCGTTTCACGGTGTGTGAAATCACAGCAAGAGCTGCCGAACCAAAATCCTGCTGCTCCCGCCTTTGGCAATTGGGAAATTTATGTCGCGGAACATTAATTTGGCGGCATAAATCCTCCCCAACTGTCTAATATTTATATACAACATGCGAGTGTGTGTTCGTTTTTCCTGTCGAAATTCAATTTGTCCGTAGTTTTCGGTGCAACATAAGGTGTAGTGATATAAATTTCGGATTCAATTGTTCGGATTAGGTTGGGCGCTTTTGCTCTCTTTCTGTCGATGCAAAAAGTTGAAAGGAAAATGCAAATGCACACACATAAATTGCTAATCATAATCAAAAGGAAAACACAATCCACTTAATCCCACTCACTCGTGGCTCGTGTGTCGCATCTAAATTGAAAATTATGTTGCTACGCGTTTGGTTTTTTTTTTTACATTTTTCTGCAGATAAATAAATGAAATTCACGCCTTCTTAATGATATTCGTTACAAGCACGACAGGGAGTCTGAGCGCTCTATATCCACACATGAGAGAGACGCGAAAGTAAATTGCACGTGTACCCAGTACCCACGTATATTAGAGAGAAAAATAAACGCAATATCTCCATTTCGAGCAGAATGTGTATACATACATACAACCCCCTACGTGTTGATTAAGACTTTCGTGAGTGGCAAAAATTAATGGGCACTACTGCATTTTTTACATCCAAAGGGGGCTAGAGGTGGTGGCCGCAGGTTCGGCTACAGCTCTTAGCATCTACTCGTACTCGCATGGTGCTGCACATCGTGTATTTAATGAAAGTTTAGAGCTGCGACGTGCGTTCAAGTAGAGGGTATTAAATTAAGAGTTTAACAGTAGGTCCTGCAGGGGTGCCGCCTTGCGGCACAATGCGAACCGGGCATGGATGTCACAATTTGTTGTACTCAAAAATTGGTGGTCTAGGTCTCAGCAGTATTGCCAGAATGTTATGATGGAATATCCCAGACTGACGGTTAAAATATCCCTTTTCGATGGACAAAAATAAAATAAAATAAAAGAAACAAAATTTGTTCTTCTACGATCGCTGTGGAGATTGTCCCATTCCGTCATTCTAAAAACAAAGAATGAGGAATGACCTTTCAAGTAAAAAATATGTATTTCACTAAATTTACCTGTCGACAAAAGCAACAAAAAATCAGTTTGAAAAATATTAACGACAACGAACTAGGTAATTCCAGTTGATTTCGTTTAACTGGGAAGTGAGTACCATTTTATTTCACTAGTGTTTGAAAATCGTTACTATACGAAACTTGTAAATATGAAAGAAAATCCCTTTAATAGCTAAAATGTCTCTTTATCCCTCGGACATATTAGAATTCGCAGAAAATCCCCCAGAAACAAATAAATCCCCCAATATGGCATCACTGGGTCTCAGTCTCAGTAGTCGCTTGAACTGCGCATTGAAGATGAACTGCAGGTTTACTTCCTGACAGAGGAGAAACTATGTATAAGGTCTTTCTGTCAGAATTTAATTGTTCAGATAAGTCGCTTAAAATGGAGTCCGATGGTGATGTATAGTTCGTAAAAGCTGTGGGCAAAAATGCCCACCGAAGTTCTTTCTCTTTTAATTTTTAATAATATTAAATTTATGAATTTAATTATTAATTATTTCAAATTATTTAAGTGTAATTATATAAATTTTAAGACGACAACATTTCCCAACATACACAGAAGCGGCTAAAAGAGGTCTAAATGTTTAACGAGGGTCGAGGACTCAAGCACCACAAGCTGTAAAAATGCTGAGCGATTCAAATTACCATTTTTAGTGGCCAGAGGGTAGATTTTTCCAACTCACAATGGCGGAATTTTCCACATAAAACTAGCCATTGTGACTTACAAAATATAAAAAATTAAAATGATTATAACTGAGGCCCGCTATCAACAAGAGAGGACATCAATCAGTGGCAAGTCGGACTGGAGGTAAGACTTATCTAGCCTAGGGAGGTAATCGATTTTTAAGAGCTCCGAGGTTAGGTGCGGTATAAGTTGATCGTAATTCGGACTGAGGGTATAAATTTTCTAGGAAGGCGACCGAATTTAAGGAGCATCGCCGAAGTGGGTTACTGGCAGCGGGATACCCTGCTTGGTGGCCTATTGAAGAAATTGTTATTATAAAACCTATCTAACTTAAAAATGCTAATAAAGCAATATTTTTTGTCAAGTCGAGTTCCAAATTTGCTCCGAATCCAGATAAAAACATGTTGAATAGGACTTTGTCCACCATGCTCCGCAATGAACTCAAATTATTATCGGAGACACGAATGATCCGGCCTGGAAGATCTTTGAATCCACACCCGAGGGACGGCGCATTAGAGGAAGACCGCGACTCAGGTGGCGCACGCAAGTGGAAGGTGATTTTAACCATCTTAGAATGCGAAACTAGAGAAAACTGGCTAGAGATCATGGGCTGGAGACGCTTGTTGGATGAGGCCCAGGTCCACCCCGAACCTTGGCGCCACCTAAAGTAAAGTAAGCAAGAAAAAGTACTTGCGAATGACTTTAAAGGAGTTAAACTCCGGGACGAAACGAAAGGTAAATATCTTCGGCGACAATGGACAATGCCTGCCGAATATTCGATTTTGGAGAAGCTGGTTATATGGTAGCACAAAGTCTCCAAAGCTAAAAATCCACACAGGAACCTCACTTCCTCCAGACGGTCAAACCTCCATTTAAACTGGAAAAGTGCTAATAGACAATAGGCATGCATTCGGCATCCTCACTGTGCAACATCGACTTCTGACCATTATCCTGTAGCGGCTAGATCCAGAGCTTAACTGTCTAACGAGACGAAGCTGTAAATCGTCCAGAAGAATAAACCGGAGCCGGAGACAACAAAAAGCTTCTAAGTAAGGAGCTATCCACTCAGCATCCACCTATACCAAAGATGTAAACAACCTGTGGTCCTAGTATTGCTACATCTTCAAAGGTAGCTAAAACCGCTGTACAAGCCACGAAAAAGGCTCCAAGGTGTGATAAGGAATATGTTAACCGCAGAGAATTGAAAAAAGAAGAAGGTGCAGCGGAGAAAAATATAAGCAGCGAGTCCGAAGAAGCTTCCGCGTAGAAAACGGACGGCATTTTTCCAGCCAAGGGGAGATCGAATATTCTCACTGTTAAGAAGGCCTCTGGAGGTTGTATGTGAAAGTTGACACCGGTAAGCAGGTTCTATAGCCTATATCCAGCAAGGCAGTAGAGGTTCGTGGCAGGCACAGGGGCTTACACGGAAAGAATTGAAAATCACCAATTGCAAAGTTTTGAGTTGCAATTTACGAATTATATTTTGCTCGCCAATCACAACGGAGTTTTCATGGTGATACAAATATTCGTAATTTGACATTGAAAACGGCGGAAAATACAAAATTCTGTTTGTTGAAATTTACGATTAGAAGTATCAATTCGAGCTTCTTTTATTTGTAGTGATTTGCGAGATTGTTTGGCGCAATTTACCACTCTAAAAGGTCAATTTCTCAAACACCAATCACAATCTCAAATTGCAAAAAATATTTGGTGATTTACAAACACATGTGAATTGAAATCATAAATTGACGTAGAGAAATCGTAAATTACAAAATATTTTTTGTAATTTCCGTGGAATCAACTACCTAATGTGCGGAATATTTTTAAGCACAGTCCATAGTCCATGTACCTATCGAAATCCTTTTAAGTCCTTTCTTTTTATGGATGTAAATAAAGGGTGATTTTTTAAGAGGTTTAGAACTTTTTTAAAAAAAAAACACAAAAAATTCGAAAAAATGAATGAAATATTTATTTGAATCGATAGTTTGAACCTTGCAATTTAATGTTTAAAGATAATTTCATGCAAATGTTGACCGCGGCTGCGTCTCAGGTAGCCCATCCGCTGAGTCCAATTTTGGCATACTCTTTCACACATATCGGCCGGTATCTCACGAATGAATGCATGGATGTTGGCTTCCAGTGCGTCAATCGAAGCGGGCTTGTCCCTATACACATTAGCCTTGGCATACCCCCACAAAAAATAATCTAATGGTGTCAAATCGCACGATCTAGGCGGCCAATTGACCGGCCCGAAACGTGAAATTAACTGTTCACCAAACTCGCCTCGCAATTGCGCCATTGTTTCGCGTGCTGTGTGGCATGTGGCACCGTCTTGTTGAAACCACATATCATGCAAGTCAAGAACTTCCATTTCGGGCAAAAAAAAGTTTGTTATCATCGCTCGGTAGCGTTCACCATTGACAGTAACGCTGCGATTCGCATCATCTTTGAAGAAATATGGCCCAATAATGCCGCCGGCCCATAAACCGCACCAAACAGTGGCTTTTTCGGGATGCATTGGTAGCTGTTGCAATGCTTCTGGCTGATCTTCACTCCAAATGCGGCAATTTTGCTTATTTACGTACCCATTCAACCAAAAATGAGCCTCATCGCTGAACACAATTTTTCGATAAAAAAGCGGATCCTCGGCCAGCTTTCCAAGAGCCCATTCACCAAAAATTCGGCGTTGTTGTAGGTCGGCTGGCTTTAGTTCTTGCACCAGCTGTATCTTAAAAGGCTTTACGCCCAAATCCTTCCGCAAAATTTTCCACGTAGTGCTGTAACAAAGGCCTAACTGCTGGGAACGGCGCCGAGTCGACATTTCGCGGTCTTCTGTCACACTAGCTGATACGGCCGCAATATTTTCTTCACTACGCACAGTACGTAAACGTGTTGGTGGTTTAATGTCCAACAAAGTAAATTTGGTGCGAAATTTGGTCACAATCTTCCGAATAGACTGCTCAGAAGGTCGAGAATGCCGATCATAAAATGGAAGCAGCGCGCGATGAACATTTCGAACCGAGCACGAATTTTGATAGTAAAATTCAATAATTTGCAAGCGTTGTTCATTTGTAAGACGATCCATGGTTAAATTGCAAACCAAACTGAAGCTGTTTGACAGTGACACAAGGTACTAAACACACGTCAGCTGTCAAAACCAGTGTTGCCAAAACCAAACCAGCTAAAAAATCACCCTTTATATGTGGCATTCAGCGTTGCCAGACGGTTGAAATATTTCCCCCCAGACAAATCTGAAAAACCCCCAGATTTAGCTATTTTCTAAAAAAAAAACCCAAATTTATTTATCTCAAATTATTGTAAATTTAAGACTAAATACAAAGACACGAATTTAAAGAATTAAAGAGATTTTTTAGTATATATGTATTTTTTTTTTTAAAAAGGAAGTGAATTTAGATTTCAAGAGAGGTACAAATAATCAACTTTCATAAATAAGTCCTAAAATATAGTTATCGTTGTTTCATTTTTGTTTTTGAACATCTGCTCGTGAACGTTTTGATCATTTGATCGGAAGGGGTAAAATTGATACATCCCGATCCAGGAACAATCACAAATTGGTTTTGGCAAGAGACAAAATACAAAGAAAGCCTCGCTCTATGAAAAGTTATTTAGATCAAACAAAAGATTGATTTCTTGTCCCAAAGGAAGAGTTTTTCCAGGCGAGGCATTGCTTCTCATATGTTTGTGACCTTTTCGCAAATGCAATAGTGTGTGATGTATGCAGCTTTAGATAGGGGCTTATTAATATTCTGGCACCAATGAATATCGGAATGCGTTGGAATGGAATTGGCATAAATGGAACATGAATTTATTTGGTTTGTTGGTGTTGCTTTATAGCTTTTAATGTTCACTTACGATACTTTTTAGTGAGAACAAAAAAATAATTGAACACCATTACAAAATAAAAAACCCCAGATTTCCCCCTAAATAATTTCTCCCCCCAGATTTCCCCCCGTCGGTCAAAAAAACCCCTAGATCTGGGGGGAAAACCCCCAAACTGGCAACGCTGGTGGTATTGCTGGACAGCTGCAATCATGAAGCCAAATCTTCATTGTGCACATTCCGTGTCGGTGCAGAGACAGGCAGTCGGTATTCAATCTTTGCTTGAAGTAGTCGGGTTAAAGTTGTTTAGCTAATTCGTATGGATAGTAAGTGTACTACATACTAATTATAAATCATTCTGGAATATATTTTGTAAGTACCTATTGAATAATTCCAAAAACGCAATAAATCTGTATTTTTTTTTAGAATGTACATCTCGCTATTAGAAAAGAAGTAATTGGAATGGATTCTAAAATATGTAATCGAAAAGAATTTTGCGATCAGACAAATCCCGTTGTTTCCGGACGATATGGCGCCGCAGGATTTTCTTGGATAGCAGGAGCAATACGACTATAAATATTATGTATTCGAAAATACCCTAAATAATACAACTATAAATTCTGATTTATAAATAACAAGACATAAGTTGTAAATTAAGAATAAAGTTTTCTAGTTTCACGACAAAACATTTTCAATTTAATACGGTAATGCCTCAAATCACTACTCAAGAAACGTAAATTGCAAAATACGAATTGAAAAATGATAAAAATAAGTTGCAATCTACGATTGAAAATTTTTAAATTGCAACTTCTGAGGTAGTAAATCAACCCCTGTTAGTTCGCAAATCAACACTATTGAGTTGCAATTCAAGACTAAATGGTTGTAATTTGCTAAGGGAGGAAATCGTAATTTACAACAGAAAAGTGGTAACTTGCGAATTATTTTTGCAATTTACAATCCATTTAATATCAAATTTATAACTATTTGTGTGAAATTGCGATCGGTTATGGCAATATGTATTTCTCGTGAAAAGTGTTGATTCACGACTTTTGAGGGTCCATATCTCCACTTCGCGCAATTTCTAGAATTGCGAATAAAACGTCGTGAATTAGTAAATCCTTAGCCAAGCTCTAAAACTAGACAAACTTTTCGTGATTCTGCGCTTATTTTTCTTGATTTGATCTTAAAATTCTTTCCGTGTAGTGGCTACTGTGTTGGACTACTAAGCGTGGGGTCCCAGGTTCGATTCCCGAAAAAACCCAAATTCCATTTTAGGGCTTTTTTTTTTGCTGCGAACGTCAAACAAACAAAATTCTCTGACGAGAGTACAACTGTCATGAAAGAGCTTCTCAATTGGCCATTTATAGATTGTAGTTTGTAGATCCCTTACATTCTTCCCAAAAATAAAAAAAACTCACACAAAGAAGACAGACAGGGTTATGGAAGGCCTGTTGCGCCAACTATTTATTTAAAGTAGTGGTCCGTTTCGCTATACCGCGAGTCATGGGCTTGGAGTGGCGAACTGACTTACTTTTTCGACTGCCTTAAAAATAAAATATCAAAAGCTGCGGCAATTTCCATATAGGTCTCTCGTTCTCAAGATAATCGCATGGAATTATTGCCTGGCAAAACGATTCATTTAGGATCCTAGGTCTAGCTTAGACTCCTCATCGCTCCCTGTAAATACGGAATATCCTTGCATGGTATTGTCATTGTCCACTTACTCCTATGATGGGGAAACTTGATAGAGGACATCAAGCTGCTAAAAATGTTGGTCCACCAAATATTGTGTAGACTGTATAAATCGGCCTTAAGACGCATAGGAGGACGCGATATATATGCCAGAGTCCGATAAAACATCCGCACAATTACGCGCAAAGGTCCTCACTTGTCGGCCACATTCTGTACACCAACCGCCATTAAGAGCTGTACGAACGAACGTCACATAAAAAACAACAAAAACTCACCGCCACCGCCGCATAGGGATAGTCCATCCTGTTGCAATTACTCGCATGCCCCCGCAAGCGAAATTAATTCCACATTTTGGCCAGTGCCACATTAGCAGGCATGCCAACATAATTCACTCCTACACTTGGATGGGGGAGCGATTCGTTTTTTTTCCTGCTCTCCCTCTGACAGCTGTGCTCTTGCTCTACGCTTTGAGCGTTCAACATGCGAAACACATTCGCTTTCGCCCACCCGAAAGGACATGTGGTGCAGGGAGGGGACAAAAAAAGGAGAACGGCTAAAAAATTGCATTCGCGGGCAGAAATGACGACATGGCCTCGTGCTGTGATATCGCGTAAATGGTGCACTTAATTGACCCAGTCAAGGAGCACATGCATTAGTCCACCTCTGGCCAATGGTCGTGCACATTAGTCAAGAGACGGATCTCCCACTCAAGTGGGTCACTTTAAAGGAGTCTATCAAGTTTTGTCCAACTTAAAGCCAATGGAAGATGGAGTGGGCCAATATAGCGCCCAAGGATGAAGACAGATATGGACTCCATTGTCGCAGGACATCTATGATACTTTCCTTGCAGTGTAACGCAATTTAGGGGGAAAACTACGCGCAGAAATTGAAAGCAAGACAGATGGTCCGTTGGAAAGAGGAATTTTTATTAATCCTTCAGCGAGGTCGGACAACTTGAACATTCCCTACAAAGAAAACTTATTCCGACATTCGCCGTCATGTCTGCCAATTACTAAGCCAATCTAAGGCATGCTTTGCAATTATCCTGCGTGTGTCAACACGGAGTACGAGGGTGTTCCTTTGGCAAAACTTTGATGCATTTTCAAAGTTCTCGTTTTCGCTTTCGTTTGAGTTGACGCCTTTGTGAAGCCCGCACTTATTCAGAACACTGTTCCACTTTCGGGACACTATAGGTGTGAAAGTTATTAACAATTCTCCGCGAGGGTGGGAGCAGTCAAACGCCTCAGCCGTTAATGAGTAGAACGGAAAAGTTTTCCTTCAACAAAGACGTGCTGCTGCTCTTCTCTTCGAAAAAGTTATTCATTCGCTCTACGTATGGGTGGCTCTGTGTCAATTTCAGTGTTGTAAACACCCATATGAATTTGAGTGAAGGTGGGTCCTCCTCCTCCAGCCTGCACGGACCATAATTAAGGCGGACGGGTAGTTACAGTGATTATAATGACTGAGTATAATGCTGTTAAGTGTAGGTGCGTGTATTGTCTTCCAATTAAATTCGACAGGAGCACATGGACGCGATGTGGAGGGAAGTTGTTTTGCTTTGAAGGTGGCAAAGTTTAAATTTCATTACCGGTTGCCTTGGTGTACCCCTGTGCGGTGTTGTAAAGGAATAGCTTGAGCATTGTGCCTTTTTTAACAACGGGAGGGGCTAAAAAAAATATCGCAAGCTAAATTCTATTCCGATCAGGCTTATTCTTAATTTTCTTCATTCTTACGTGCTCAATCTCAAAATAAACCGAATGATTCTTAAAACAATAACAAAAATCTAAAATCAAGCTTTTTATTAAATCAAGCCTTTGCAATATTAAAATCTGAATCATGTCACCTGAATAATTTTGTTTGCACATAAATACAGGGTCGAAGATCGAACAGGAATTATGCTCTCCAATCAAGCCCAAATAATCTTAAACTTGCATAATGAATTAATGTGCACACCAATTAAGATCTAAAAGATCCGGGTTGGCATTCTGTAAGGCGAAACGTTCAAACGTTTTCGTGTGCGTGAAGAAATTTGCTTGTGTAACATAGGGCAAATCATTCGTGCGCACGAAAACGTTTGATCGTTTCGCCCTACAGAATCTGGCCCCATGATACACGAATTTATATTCCTCAATCATGAAAAACTTGAATGATGGATAAAAAAAGTTCATTCCTCGTGATTGATATCTAGTACAGTTTCCGTAGTCAAGTGTTCTTTGAAAAAATAAAACACTGGAAAGTTGTAATAAAGTGCATGTGATAACTAAAATGGTGGAACTCATAATATTAATTTAATTGCAATAAAAAATATGTCTGATTTTAATAGTCCACTTGTATCCCTTAAATAATGGAAGGACTTATTTTAGATTTAAGCTCATTTAAGCCATTGACTTATTATAATATGGACTGCTAGTGAAATGTCACTTCCATACAATCTCTGCCCAGAAAATGATAAGTGGTTCTATGCGAAAAATAAGTGAAACAAAATGACAACCATCTTGGATTTATCCATAGAATGCTGGAGCCACCTATTGGGCGTGAGTGGGCTTGCCAAGTGACACTGTTAAAATTCAAATTGTTGCGGCATTGTTTACAATAGATGTCATCTCGAAACTGTGCTAGTTTAAATAATTAATAATAGATGGAACCAACAAAATTTGAATAAAAAATCGTTTTTCATTGTCCCATAAATTGCACAATTTTCATATATTTATTGCGAATTAGTTTTTTATGTTGTTTTTCATTATTAATTTTAGAAATATGATGTAATAACACTTTAGCGTATATTTCAATCACATTTCTGATCAAGAAATACTTATGATTGTCAGGAATATCACATTCAAGTGCATAAGAATTTCATTCATCGTATTTCATATAAATTGCTTAAATCTATATTTCTTAGAGTACTTATAATTATCAGGCTATAAATCTTATTGCCCCCTTATTTATTTTGTAATTCATACAAAGACACAGTTTTCTGGAGAGTTTTACAAATTTTGATTGTGTCGTTTTGTGGGTTTCTCAGGAAACCTTTAGATTTTATATTAATAGAATTTGATTTTTCTGTTCTACAAGAATTACCTAGGAAAAATTGTCGGCACTGAACCGGGAAACAGTTGCATTCCAAAGCAAATTTTTTTGTAGCGATTTGCTTCGAAATGTTTGGAGCAAACTATGGTCAATGTACTGGTCCTTAAGACAACGCGTTAATCCTTGTTTAATCCATTTCTTTTACGCAATCTAAATAAAACAAAATGAATTTTCTACCTCATCTTACCTATCGAAACAGATTTGTCCCTTTTCAGAGAAACTTGAATCATATTGCCAATTGCAACCAATATTATGCAACACTTCATTTTTTAATTTTAAATCTTTATTCAATTAATCGCAATAACACAGTGAGTTTCCAATTTATTCCGCTCCGGACCACGGGAGCTAGCGCTTATGGTTCCAACGCGAAGTTGTCCATATATAATAGCTGTTCTTTATTATCAGCGTGATCTGATTCGGATCAGATCACGAAAATAAAACAGAGGGGATCATTGAAAAGTTTAATTTTGGAATTGTGGCAACAGTTGCTTTCAAAAGCAAAACAGATAATACAGGCTATTTCAAACTTCATATTGCCACCAGCCATCTTGCAAATATTCTTCTCAACGTGACGTCACACAAGGGACGTGTCATTTCACTTGCAATGTCGGGGGTGTTACCATATTTGAATCAAATTTGCATAATTTTTCTTTTCAAATATATTTTTGTGAAACAAATTTAGTATTTTATGTTCAAATATGCAACACATGAACAATATTTTGCTGCTGCCGCTTGAGTTTATCTTGGCATATTAAGGTGTATCCATACCACCGAAACATTTCAGAAATGTTTCTGAAGCAAATCGGACAGATTTTATAAACATTTATAAAAGATTTCTGAAATTATCAACTCGTTACTCAGCAGTTACGTAAAATTTTTGTATGCTACATTTACATTTTGCATATTTGTTTATTAATACGGGGTTAAAGGTTTATGAAATGTTTCAACTTTATCCTGTTTTGGACTACAAGAAAATAATGTGGTGGGATTATTAGCAACGAGTAAAGTTTTTATTTTTGTAATTTTGGTCTCGGCAATCACTCGACACGCGACTTAATTCAAATAATCGTATTCAATGAATCACTTTCTCATTATGTATTCAAAGCCTTTCTGGGCATTTTTATTTTATTTAAAAAGAAATAATAATCGAAAAACAGCGCTCACTTTCTGCAAGGAGACTTGTAAAACAACAATTATTTCCCATCATGATTGGGTAACTGTGAAACATTTCATAAATGTTTTTTTGGTGTCCAGATCCAAACCAGAAAAACATTTTTAAACATTCCATAAAAATTGTTTTGTTTAATAAGAGTTTTAGAAATATTTATGGAACATATAGGTATTTCATAGTTTATCAAATGTTTGGCTGGTCTGGACATACCTTTATAAATAGAACGAGACAAAACAACATAACTCGGAATACGGACGGGGAGTTTATTCGAATGCGAAATAAATCAATTGATTTTTTTGTGTTCCATTTTTTAGTCTGGCAACGTGATTGTGTGGCTATCGTTTACAGGCACACCAACATTTAAAAATAAAACAAGCCACCTAGTCGGAAATAGTAGAAATAATTTTCAGATCATGATTCGTGATCTCGATGAGACGCAGGATCATGTGCTGTTGTTGTAGGTGCATGTAAATCGACGATCTATATGGATCATAGCTGATAATAAAAAACAGCTAATAAGTCAATGATTTAAGCATTTTTATTTCAATAAATAAATATGATTTAAAAAAAGAAAATTGTTTTATTTTCTTAAACAGGAAACAGGATAATAAATTCGACAAATAAAACTGTGCAATCATAAATTGGGATATGACATTCTTGATATAAGGACAACTTTTTCTTATTTAAATTTTTGTAAGTTTACAAGAGTATTATTCTGGGTTTCAGGGAGCATTATTCATACTGCTGATAAATAGGTGAAAATAGGTGATTTCGAGCTTAATTTCAGCTCACACATTCTTCATTGCGTTATGTTTAAGAATACATGAGCTTAATTTAAGTTAACAACGATTTGAAGTCAAGTTGTTGCATTCTTTGAATTAAATGACTTTGAGCTTAATTTAAGTTTACACGTTCTTAATACTGTTATAGAAAAATCTTACAATAAGAATCAAAAGTTAGTCGAAAAGCATACTCAAAGTAAGATTTTTGTATTTGGATTTAGAATTTCCAAGCTTAAAAGACTTTCGTCAACGGATAGGCTTAATCTGTCACTGATTATCTTGATTTTATCTCGTTTTTTCATTGAGTGAAGGAGGCATTTGGGAAAACCCTGAATCGTGCGCTTCGCCTTTAGTTTGAGTTGTATTATACCAAGTTCTATGTGAGTGCCCCTGGATCGTGTGCTATCCTTTGCGCATGTCGGAGACACAGTTTTTCAGATAGGTATACCCCCATTTAGCATCTATTGGCGCTTAAGGTCGATTGAATGAAGCAATGACCAACAAAAGGAAGGAAGCTTTTCATTATGGACCAGGTAGGTATCCCTGCCTCGGGCTCAGAACCCTCCCTGATCCCCAAAATCATCCACTTAGCTGAACGCACTTTAGCACTCACCTCTCACCTCATCCTAATCCATACACACAGGACACTCTCTTTCGTGTCCGCAGTGATTTAAAATGAAGCCCACTCCTTTATCGTTTGTTGGACGAAAAAAAAAAAAAAACAACAACAAAACATAACCTCCCCCGCTCAAGAATAACCGGATAAGAGGAGACCAATTTATGTTGATTCACGCTTAGATTTACTGTCCCATATTATTGCGTTCCACTCCCAGCCACAGTTACACACACGACAACAAACGGAACTCGGAATGTAAAGCACAATATAAAATAATTTAAGAGGACATTCATGAATGATATCCTGGCCATAACTACCGCACATTTGCTTGCAGTTGCTTGCCGGTTTTTGTCTCCACAGAGCAGACTAGTTTTGAGGGTTTTTTTTTTTGTTCCTGTTTATCCTCCAAGGGACATGTACCCAAAACGGGTCGGTTTGGGGGGACGACGGGGGAAATGTCACGGCAATGAAATGAATTTTAATAAAACACCACGTTAGAGTGCAGACCTCAACGCATCAATGTTGCAGTCGTGTATATTCAGTCTGGGGGTAATGGGCACCCCAGAGAATCGGGGAAACTTACAACAAAGCTATGCGCCAGGGCGACTTCCTTCCGGTAGGGGAGTCTGTCTGGTTGTTAAGTTAAGTTATGGCGTTGCCACGGCGATGACTCCTCCGGGTCTAAGCTAACGTGTCAGCAGCATTTCTAAGGCTGACGAACAGAGAAGTGTGTGCAGGAGCGAGACATGCATATCTATACGGGGACTGTGACTTGGCTCCTTTGCAGGTATGTGCATAGAGAAAGTTTATACCGCCCGATGTGTAGGGATCTGCACTTCCTGGGCAAAAAGTCAGGACCTAAAGAATTTCATGTCACACATTAAGTTGGCATTTTCTGTTTTTTATTTTTAATTTTTTTAGCTCGTTCTTTGTTGAGGAAGGATGCGAATTATTTCATCACAGGATGAGGCGAATAATTCACAAAATCATTTCACTAGACAGAACAAAGGTGTGGCGGGCAGGAGTGCCATTTTTAAAATGGACATGCGGGCAGATGTGGTCATCTCATTCATCGCATTGGGAACAGCTTTATCGGGGTCATATATGCGGTGCGTGCTATATTGATGACCAAGAGAGACGAAGCGCCCATCAAACTTATGGCGAACGTGTTTGGAATATAATTGGTTTTATTGTGGCAGGGCCAGTTGCTTAATTGAAGGATAAGTGCTTAATCCGCGGCGGGTCACTGGGCGTGATTTTGCATCGCAATTTGAGTCCGACATACGCCATTTACCAACAGGTGAACTACTGCTTTCTATCCTCGCGAGGACGATGAACAAAATTTTGTGAGTTCCTATAAATTTGGCAGAGGCGGGTGACTCTGACTATTCCTATAAATAAATGAAATGACAAGTCCAAAAGAGAGGTTGACAAGTCAGCTTAGTCAACCTCTTTCTCCGAACCATAGGCAGCAGCTAGTTGCACACAAAGAGGTGCGGACTTTTAGGCGCAATCCTAAAAGTCCACTGATCGCGCTGTTCTGATCGGCAGTGGTATTTCTTATATAGTCTTGAATAGGCTGCAGTGGTTTTGGTGGTTAGTCTTTTGAAAAAAAAACTACGCCCTCAAGTTTCGGTGCTTTAGCCACCTTCTGCTGTGTTGTGGCCGCTCCAATTGACGCTATTCACATTTAAGCTGTCTGCTGTCGAGGGTCTTCAACGAGTTGGTCTTTGTCCAGTGCCTGATCTATTGTGTAACAGATGTCACCATCGTGTGCATCAAATTGGTCAGTGGAACAGTCACGTCGTTAATTTAGCTGACCAACTTTTGCAACAGATTTGCCTTCCAAAATCACGAAAAAGTTGACCAACTAAGTGTACAATGGAAGTGAACGTTCTCATCGAAAATAATCTCGAAATGAGATTCAATTTTATAAGAAAGACCTAGGCAAACCTGCCCAAATAACAATAACTATTGAGGAGACGTGTGACTTGTTTGTAAGGACTTGGCGGTCTTCTTTGAGCAATCTTAAGCTCTATCGAATCGAAAGACTATAACAATAGGAACAACCTATACCAAACGATGCTAAAGATTCCTCAGAGGAGCACACCAAGCTCTCAATGACAGGACTATTGCAGGCGCTTCGGAAAATGATGCCTTAAATGGAGAACGGGCAAGATGAGTAAGCAGCCTCCGATCAGCATGTAAATTAATAAACAGTTGGCGCAGTTGGCGCAACAGGTCCGTAGGGGGCCCTAGTCCTAGTCCTTGTGAGTTTTTAGTTTTTGGACGAATGGAAGGGATCCAGAATTTTACGCTAAGTCCAAATGGCTAATTTAGAAGCTTTTTCTTGAGAATTATACTCACGGATGTTTGTCAGAAAAAAAAACCTTAATATGGAATTTTTTATTTTTTTTATGAGATCGAACCTGTGACCCTCGCTTAGTAGTCCAACACACTACTCACTAAGCCACTGCGGACACTCATGGAGCCTCTCTTGCTGCATGCAAATCGCAAGTTACTGGCTCTGGCGCAGTGTAAAGGAGAAATAGCAGAAGACTTTAGAACAAAAATCTGGATATAGAATGGATGGGCGGTAAGCGGGAGATAAACAACGCAAAATCAGATGTTTCCTGATGATTTACCTTTTTTTTAAATCTCTGGTCCGCCCGGACTGTGCGAAACATCATGTTTAAATTTCTTTTGACAAGCAATTCAAATACAAAAAAAAAAATTAGACACACATGTCCTACAGCCCTTCGTTATTGCTCACTCCTACCAAACAATATCTACCCGACGACATTCGCTTTCACACAAAACCCTTACAGAGCCGAGAGCACATCGCTTTATCATATCCACAATCAAATTTCACGCTCAACAACTCCGCCAAACTATCGATTTGTCAACAGCAGTGGAAACCTTCCATTTTGATCCTATTTCTTTTTTTCTTCTCCGGTTATCAATTTTGTATGTGATTACGTTTCTGTCGTCTGCATTGACAGACTTACTTTGTACTTATACGCCCGGCGTTCCATCTTCCCAATATCTGCGGCATCGCGCGAGGAGAACAAATCACGCTGGATAATGTATTTGGTTTGGCAATCCTTTTTGGATCGCTCTACTGCTTCCATTCTTTTTCAAATAAAAATCGCGAAAATTCTCCACGACAGACAATCACTTAATGAGAATTTATTGGAGAGCACAGAATCCTGCGACGGGTTACTCTCATCCGCCTCTGATTGAGTGCATTGTATTACGTTGGAGGACGAGCATTGCAATCGGAATACCTTCGATGATGGGAAAAAAATTGATCACTCTAGTGAATACATTTTAAATAAGGAACAATGTCAATGAAGATGAATTTCCTTGTTTCCCATTTATTTGACTGTTCAAATGTGTGTAGTTGGGAGTTTGCATTTTAATTTGTTCGGCGTTTCGCAAGATTGGATCGAAGGGGGGTAAGATTTATATGGAGTATTGTAGAAGGTGTTTTTATGGAGTCTTATACTCTTTGCTTGTGGACCAGACAGAGTGTTATGAAAGCATTTCTGGTCCTGAAGACATTCAATAACTAAAACCTCTTTCCATCACTAGAGGCGATTTAGCGCCGATGGAGCTTCTGCGTCCTCAAGGCCTTTAATTTAATTTTTATATATAGAAGGGCTGAGTTATTATTTTTTGTGCCTGCCTAAGAAAACAAACAATTTGTTTATTCACCATCCATCCAACCTTAGACCTCTTTGATTAGTTGAATATTTAAATTTTTTATCTACACCGATAAAATCTAGACCTCGGGTGCCATCTTGGCTAACTTTATAGACTCAGAGTCATTCTGTTGCAGACTTCAGACCTCTGTCAATGATTTAAAACTGATCTGCTATATATTGGCTTGGCTGCTGGTGGGGTACCTCTCGTTTTTTTTAACCGGTTACTAGTCTGCTAAAACATTCAGATCTCTGTTACATTGACTCTGTTAACGCTCTGTTGGTGGTACAAGCTGGATGTTATTGGCTGGCTGCCCTTATACCACTGTGCAATTGGCTTCTTTCAACTTCTCCTACTGTTGCGTATCTTTAACGCCTCTGTTGCCTCTCTGTTAATGCTCTGTTATCACCCTGCTGTGCCACTGTCTTTCTCAAGTCCTCCTACTGCCCGGTTGCAGGCCTACTGTTCGGTTGCGTATTTTGTACGTCTCTGTTGCTGCTCTGTTAATGCTCTGTTATTTCCCTGCTGTGCCACTGTTTTCCTCAAGTCCTCCTACTGCCCCTTTGCAGGCCTACTGTTCGGTTGCATATTTTTTAAGTCTCTGTTGCTGCTCTGTTATCGCCCTGCTATGCCACTGTCTCCCTCAAGTTCTCCTACTGCCCATTTGCAGGCCTATTGTTAGGTTACTTATTATCTACCGATCTATTGCTAAACTGGTAATGCTCTATTATTACCTTGATGCAGCTCCCTGCGAATAGCTTGTCTTGCCATACCAAGATACTACTTCGATGGATTTGCTTCTGATGAAAAATTGTTGAATCAGCTGTAGCAACTATACTCTGTTAACGAGCTTGACTGGGTCTCAGTCAATGATCTGCTACAACTCCATAACCAATCGCCTACAGCCAGCTCTACTATTGCACTCTGTACCGACTCTATGCTATTGCTCTGTTAACGCTCTGTTACTTTCGTGCTTCAGGTATTGTTGTACTTTTAGGCATATCAAACGCGCCCTCCTACTGCTATAGTGTTAAGCTACTTTGATGAATGATAAAGCTCTGTTATTTCTCAACTGGACATCTGTTCCCAACGTTCAGGGTTTTTCTTATGTCCTTTCCAACTAGACCTCATCTTGTGCTCCAAAATATAAAAGACACTTCTGAATGGCTTTCATCGCATGCATTCCTCTTGGAAAAGGCTATTCTCCTTCTGACAGGAAATGAACCTTCACTCCGCCATCCCACAACTTGACCGCTTCTCAACCACCATTTATTAAATATTACAGAGAATACAACAATTAAATGTGGTTTACAACAAAAGTTGGATCTCGTACTGTTGTTGTAAACCGTGGAAATCAATGATCTATATAGATCGTGTGAGCATAATAAAAAAGGCCTATTGTCTCCCTCGATTACGTTCACTTGCTCAGAGCCCATTATCACGCTTGATTATCCAACACTTGAGAGCAATTTTCCAAACAACAGCACAATTGTGTCAAGCGTTTTATCGAATTTATTCATATCTAAGCGCGTACCTCTGGCACCATCTCTGAGCAGAGACTTAAATTCCTTGGAAAGAAGGCGAAATAACAAAAGTTGCCGGAAGTAGCATACCAGGCGCGGTAAGAGAAATAACTCACACAGGAAGTCCGGAGGAGTCCTCGCACAAACACACATAGAACCTTTCGACATCCTTCATCAAAGTTTCTTTTAATTTCTCTCAAACAAGAGGTGGCGGCGACAGGCAGGAGGAATCCACACACACAACACACCCCAACCCATTAATTCATCCTCAATTACCTTGTCGTATATGCATATAGGCATCCGTACACACCCCCGGAGTTACAAAGATGGGGCGCTGGCGGGCGCGCGAGAAAGCTTATCATTACAACATAGATATAACAGAGAATTTCACATCCTGGTTTCGTGCACTCCTCCGTTTCCGCCGTGAAATTGCATGGGCGATATGGGTGGACGTGTGTGTGAATTGTAAGAGGGATACAGAACACATCAGATACCATGTACCAGGAAGTCGTAATTCAGCTAAAAAATAAACTGTTTTCATTCACAAAAAAGGAAAGTCCCACATACCTACAGGACGATGAAGATGATGATGAGAGGGAGAGTATCACAAGGAATTAAGAAGTTAGTCGACTGGAGTGGGTGCATACAAGAATGCAACCATCTCTCAAGGAATGAAAGGAAAGGAGCGCTTAATTTCCGAAGTGCATATCCCACCCGAAGGTATAGAGGATTTTCCCAAATGGATCCTTTTCGCTTTGGATGTACTCCGCAGACACCTCCTTTCAAAGCCAAAACCGCATTTGTCTTCTCTCGCTCTTCAGCCATCCTCGTTGCGCTTCCTTAGGCGCAATGTAGGTACACGTGAACGTGTATGATGTGTCTGCCAGCCATAGATATCCCTGGAAACTTCATGGCAAAGACAACAAGACAAGAGAAATAAAGACTAAGGAACCTCAAAAGGATTCGCGCGATGGGGTGTACTCTCGTACAACAACCATCACAGAGCACAACTGAAGTAGGTGAGCTAAGTGAGGGGATCTCCCTCTCCTTAGCGTAATTTTTCATCGGAGTCCTTGGGTCTGGAAAATTGTATTAGCGTGTATATGGCATGTAAAACAGCATTATTGTTCTGTGTGCGGATATGGCTATGTGCGGAGCATTCCAAGTGCAGGTACACGTAAATAAATAACAAAATCCATGAACAGCAGGAATACACTAGGAACTTTTTTTTTCCTTTAGATTCATCTAATGCAATACATGTAATCCTGGTATACGAGTAGGAGTGAAGTTTTTTTCTGTTTTTGAACATACCAACAATCCAGAGAGTACGTATTGTATCCTCTGCTGCATTGCTGGCGTCACACTGTGTCGTCCTTGATTTAATTTAGTGGATTTCAAGATCTGTCTTGCAGGAGCTGCCGCTGCTGCCTACACATGTGCAGAGAACATTTTTCTTGTGAAGTGATTTGTTCTTCGTGCAGTTGTAACCCTCTTTTCTTAAACATAAGAAGATTTATAATTCCCAGGAGTTGTTCTGGCATATTATACGGAATGCAACAAAGTAGGACGTTCCCCATTCGTTGGAGGATAAACTGACTTCTTAGCAGTGGTATGTGGCATGTGGCGCTCCTTATCTGGGATTAGTGCCTTGAAGGGGTTCCACATTCATACAGATGGATTGGTGTCGCAGAGATGAAGCTTTGAATTTTGAGTTCAAGGATTATAATGGGGGATGGTTGTGATTTGGACACAGGGAGGGTTATGTGTTTCGCGCGTATCCTATGTACGTTCCTACGTGACGCCCTGTAGCCTAAACGGCTTGACCGATTTTGAAGAGTGAGGTATTATAATATTCGTATTCTTCCCGGAGTGTCATAGGCTTAAAAGATAGAAATAAAAAAAGTTAATTTAAAAAACCCGACTGAATGTACAAAAAAAGAATTAAAAATGTATGAACAAGACGCATTGACAATCGGAGACTATATACCTACACAGTCTAACAAATATAGTCGTTTTTTTATGAATTTTGGTATAGGGATAGGTGGGGCCTCTGAGAATGAGGCTACTTTTTGTCGCGAAAACAAAACGTGAAGGGGATAAGGTAAAGGATCCAAGTTTAAATGACGAACCAATTATTTCTGAAGTTAGGGATACTAAAATTCATGATTGGAATCTACATTTGGTAAGAAATAAATAAATTTGCTGCGTATTTTACCAATGAATTTAAATGTGTGCGGCTAGTTGGTTGGCTTGAAAGATAGGATAGTTTTGGACCCGATAAGTGGCGCTGTTGTAAATATTTTAATTGATTTACTCGAAGTACTTATTCTACGCAGACGAAGTCGCGGTTACCAGCTAGTCCTAAATAGTTTTTAAAGCGATTTGGATCTTTTTGATAGGATAGTTCTTACGTGAATGCGATTACTAAATATATTAGAAACATTCAACAAAAATGTCTAAAAGTGGGTGAAAAACGTAAAAAATATTTTTTTTTCAAAATGTTCCAAATCGCTGTAAAAACTATTTAGGATAGTTCTTACATGAACGCGATTACTAAATATATTAGAAACATTCAACAAAAGTGTCTAAAAGTGGGTGAAAAACGTAAAAAAATATTTTTTTTCAAAATGTTCCAAATCGCTGTAAAAACTATTTAGGATAGTTCTTACATGAACGCGATTACTAAATATATTAGAAACATTCAACAAAAGTGTCTAAAAGTGGGTGAAAAACGTAAAAAAATATTTTTTTTCAAAATGTTCCAAATCACTGTAAAAACTATTTAGGATAGTTCTTACATGAACGCGATTACTAAATATATTAGAAACATTCAACAAAAGTGTCTAAAAGTGGGTGAAAAACGTAAAAAAATATTTTTTTTCAAAATGTTCCAAATCGCTGTAAAAACTATTTAGGATAGTTCTTACATGAACGCGATTACTAAATATATTAGAAACATTCAACAAAAGTGTCTAAAAGTGGGTGAAAAACGTAAAAAAATATTTTTTTTCAAAATGTTCCAAATCGCTGTAAAAACTATTTAGGATAGTTCTTACATGAACGCGATTACTAAATATATTAGAAACATTCAACAAAAGTGTCTAAAAGTGGGTGAAAAACGTAAAAAAATATTTTTTTTCAAAATGTTCCAAATCACTGTAAAAACTATTTAGGATAGTTCTTACATGAACGCGATTACTAAATATATTAGAAACATTCAACAAAAGTGTCTAAAAGTGGGTGAAAAACGTAAAAAAATATTTTTTTTCAAAAGGTTCCAAATCGCTGTAAAAACTATTTAGGATAGTTCTTACATGAACGCGATTACTAAATATATTAGAAACATTCAACAAAAGTGTCTAAAAGTGGGTGAAAAACGTAAAAAAATATTTTTTTTCAAAATGTTTCAAATCACTGTAAAAACTATTTAGGATAGTTCTTACATGAACGCGATTACTAAATATATTAGAAACATTCATCAAAAGTGTCTAAAAGTGGGTGAAAAACGCAAAAAAAAATATTTTTTTCAAAAAGTTCCCAATCGCTGTAAAAGCTATTTAGGATAGTACTTACATGAATGCGATTACTAAATATATTAGAAACATTCAACAAAAGTGTCTAAAAGTGGGTGAAAAACGTAAAAAAGTATTTTTTTTCAAAAAGTTCCAAATCACTGTAAAAACTATTTAGGATAGTTCTTACATGAACGCGATTACTAAATATATTAGAAACATTCAACAAAAGTGTCTAAAAGTGGGTGAAAAACGTAAAAAAATATTTTTTTTCAAAAAGTTCCAAATCGCTGTAAAAACTATTTAGGATAGTTCTTACATGAACGCGATTACTAAATATATTAGAAACATTCAACAAAAGTGTCTAAAAGTGGGTGAAAAACGTAAAAAAATATTTTTTTTCAAGTAGTTCCAAATCACTGTAAAAACTATTTAGGATAGTTCTTACATGAACGCGATTACTAAATATATTAGAAACATTCAACAAAAGTGTCTAAAAGTGGGTGAAAAACGTAAAAAAATATTTTTTTTCAAAAAGTTCCAAATCGCTGTAAAAACTATTTAGGATAGTTCTTACATGAACGCGATTACTAAATATATTAGAAACATTCAACAAAAGTGTCTAAAAGTGAGTGAAAAACGTAAAAAATATTTTTTTTTCAAAATGTTCCAAATCGCTGTAAAAACTATTTAGGATAGTTCTTACATGAATGCGATTACTAAATATATTAGAAACATTCAACAAAAGTGTCTAAAAGTGGGTGAAAAACGTAAAAAAATATTTTTTTTCAAAATGTTCCAAATCGCTGTAAAAACTATTTAGGATAGTTCTTACATGAACGCGATTACTAAATATATTAGAAACATTCAACAAAAGTGTCTAAAAGTGGGTGAAAAACGTAAAAAAATATTTTTTTTCAAAATGTTCCAAATCACTGTAAAAACTATTTAGGATAGTTCTTACATGAACGCGATTACTAAATATATTAGAAACATTCAACAAAAGTGTCTAAAAGTGGGTGAAAAACGTAAAAAAATATTTTTTTTCAAAAGGTTCCAAATCGCTGTAAAAACTATTTAGGATAGTTCTTACATGAATGCGATTACTAAATATATTAAAAACATTCAACAAAAGTGTCTAAAAGTGGGTGAAAAACGTAAAAAAGTATTTTTTTTCAAAAAGTTCCAAATCACTGTAAAAACTATTTAGGATAGTTCTTACATGAACGCGATTACTAAATATATTAGAAACATTCAACAAAAGTGTCTAAAAGTGGGTGAAAAACGTAAAAAAATATTTTTTTTTTCAAAATGTTCCAAATCACTGTAAAAACTATTTAGGATAGTTCTTACATGAACGCGATTACTAAATATATTAGAAACATTCATCAAAAGTGTCTAAAAGTGGGTGAAAAACGCAAAAAAAATATTTTTTTCAAAAAGTTCCCAATCGCTGTAAAAGCTATTTAGGATAGTACTTACATGAATGCGATTACTAAATATATTAGAAACATTCAACAAAAGTGTCTAAAAGTGGGTGAAAAACGTAAAAAAGTATTTTTTTTCAAAAAGTTCCCAATCGCTGTAAAAGCTATTTAGGATAGTTCTTACATGAACGCGATTACTAAATATATTAGAAACATTCAACAAAAGTGTCTAAAAGTGGGTGAAAAACGTAAAAAAATATTTTTTTTCAAAATGTTCCAAATCACTGTAAAAACTATTTAGGATAGTTCTTACATGAACGCGATTACTAAATATATTAGAAACATTCAACAAAAGTGTCTAAAAGTGGGTGAAAAACGTAAAAAAGTATTTTTTTTCAAAAAGTTCCAAATCACTGTAAAAACTATTTAGGATAGTTCTTACCTGAACGCGATTACTAAATATATTAGAAACATTCAACAAAAGTGTCTAAAAGTGGGTGAAAAACGTAAAAAAATATTTTTTTTCAAAATGTTCCAAATCGCTGTAAAAACTATTTAGGATAGTTCTTACATGAACGCGATTACTAAATATATTAGAAACATTCAACAAAAGTGTCTAAAAGTGGGTGAAAAACGTAAAAAAATATTTTTTTTCAAAATGTTCCAAATCACTGTAAAAACTATTTAGGATAGTTCTTACATGAACGCGATTACTAAATATATTAGAAACATTCAACAAAAGTGTCTAAAAGTGGGTGAAAAACGTAAAAAAATATTTTTTTTCAAAATGTTCCAAATCACTGTAAAAACTATTTAGGATAGTTCTTACATGAACGCGATTACTAAATATATTAGAAACATTCAACAAAAGTGTCTAAAAGTGGGTGAAAAACGTAAAAAAGTATTTTTTTTCAAAAAGTTCCAAATCACTGTAAAAACTATTTAGGATAGTTCTTACCTGAACGCGATTACTAAATATATTAGAAACATTCAACAAAAGTGTCTAAAAGTGGGTGAAAAACGTAAAAAAATATTTTTTTTCAAAATGTTCCAAATCACTGTAAAAACTATTTAGGATAGTTCTTACATGAACGCGATTACTAAATATATTAGAAACATTCAACAAAAGTGTCTAAAAGTGGGTGAAAAACGTAAAAAAGTATTTTTTTTCAAAAAGTTCCAAATCACTGTAAAAACTATTTAGGATAGTTCTTACCTGAACGCGATTACTAAATATATTAGAAACATTCAACAAAAGTGTCTAAAAGTGGGTGAAAAACGTAAAAAAATATTTTTTTTCAAAATGTTCCAAATCACTGTAAAAACTATTTAGGATAGTTCTTACATGAACGCGATTACTAAATATATTAGAAACATTCAACAAAAGTGTCTAAAAGTGGGTGAAAAACGTAAAAAAGTATTTTTTTTCAAAAAGTTCCAAATCACTGTAAAAACTATTTAGGATAGTTCTTACCTGAACGCGATTACTAAATATATTAGAAACATTCAACAAAAGTGTCTAAAAGTGGGTGAAAAACGTAAAAAAATATTTTTTTTCAAAATGTTCCAAATCACTGTAAAAACTATTTAGGATAGTTCTTACATGAACGCGATTACTAAATATATTAGAAACATTCAACAAAAGTGTCTAAAAGTGGGTGAAAAACGTAAAAAAGTATTTTTTTTCAAAAAGTTCCAAATCACTGTAAAAACTATTTAGGATAGTTCTTACCTGAACGCGATTACTAAATATATTAGAAACATTCAACAAAAGTGTCTAAAAGTGGGTGAAAAACGTAAAAAAATATTTTTTTTCAAAATGTTCCAAATCGCTGTAAAAACTATTTAGGATAGTTCTTACATGAACGCGATTACTAAATATATTAGAAACATTCAACAAAAGTGTCTAAAAGTGGGTGAAAAACGTAAAAAAATATTTTTTTTCAAAATGTTCCAAATCGCTGTAAAAACTATTTAGGATAGTTCTTACATGAACGCGATTACTAAATATATTAGAAACATTCAACAAAAGTGTCTAAAAGTGGGTGAAAAACGTAAAAAAATATTTTTTTTCAAAATGTTCCAAATCACTGTAAAAACTATTTAGGATAGTTCTTACATGAACGCGATTACTAAATATATTAGAAACATTCAACAAAAGTGTCTAAAAGTGGGTGAAAAACGTAAAAAAGTATTTTTTTTCAAAAAGTTCCAAATCACTGTAAAAACTATTTAGGATAGTTCTTACCTGAACGCGATTACTAAATATATTAGAAACATTCAACAAAAGTGTCTAAAAGTGGGTGAAAAACGTAAAAAAATATTTTTTTTCAAAATGTTCCAAATCGCTGTAAAAACTATTTAGGATAGTTCTTACATGAACGCGATTACTAAATATATTAGAAACATTCAACAAAAGTGTCTAAAAGTGGGTGAAAAACGTAAAAAAATATTTTTTTTCAAAATGTTCCAAATCACTGTAAAAACTATTTAGGATAGTTCTTACATGAACGCGATTACTAAATATATTAGAAACATTCAACAAAAGTGTCTAAAAGTGGGTGAAAAACGTAAAAAAGTATTTTTTTTCAAAAAGTTCCAAATCACTGTAAAAACTATTTAGGATAGTTCTTACCTGAACGCGATTACTAAATATATTAGAAACATTCAACAAAAGTGTCTAAAAGTGGGTGAAAAACGTAAAAAAATATTTTTTTTCAAAATGTTCCAAATCACTGTAAAAACTATTTAGGATAGTTCTTACATGAACGCGATTACTAAATATATTAGAAACATTCAACAAAAGTGTCTAAAAGTGGGTGAAAAACGTAAAAAAGTATTTTTTTTCAAAAAGTTCCAAATCACTGTAAAAACTATTTAGGATAGTTCTTACCTGAACGCGATTACTAAATATATTAGAAACATTCAACAAAAGTGTCTAAAAGTGGGTGAAAAACGTAAAAAAATATTTTTTTTCAAAATGTTCCAAATCACTGTAAAAACTATTTAGGATAGTTCTTACATGAACGCGATTACTAAATATATTAGAAACATTCAACAAAAGTGTCTAAAAGTGGGTGAAAAATGTAAAAAAATATTTTTTTTCAAGTAGTTCCAAATCGCTGTAAAAACTATTTAGGATAGTTCTTACATGAACGCGATTACTAAATATATTAGAAACATTCAACAAAAGTGTCTAAAAGTGGGTGAAAAACGTAAAAAAATATTTTTTTTCAAAAGGTTCCAAATCGCTGTAAAAACTATTTAGGATAGTTCTTACGTGAACGCGATTACTAAATAAATTAGAAGCATTCATCAAAAGTGTCTAAAAGTGGGTGAAAAACGTAAAAAAATATTTTTCTTCAAAAAGTTCCAATTTACGTTTTTCTTCCACTTTTAGACACTTTTGTTGAATGTTTCTAATATATCTAGTAATCACGTTCATGTAAGAACTATCCTAAATAGTTTTTACAGCGATTTAAAGCATATCAAACGCCCTCCTCCTTTGATGAATGACAAAGCTCTGCTATTTCCCTGTTCTTTCTGAACTGCTCATCTGTTCCTACCTTTCCACTATTAGGGTATTTTTAAGTCCATTCCAACAAGTCCTCATCTTGTACTCTGAAATATGCAAGACACTTCTATTTGCAGTTGCAAATCTGAAACTCCCCCCACATATTTCTAGATACCTATTTTACCCCTTAGTCACCAATCCTGCGAAATAAATTTTCGCCAGACTCACAACAGTGATCAAGCCGCCTTTCGCTCTGCAATTTGGACCAAAGAAGTTAACAAGTAAACCAGTCCTAAAGTTTGCTGATGAAGATTTATGTATTTTGAATTCGCTCCTCACTCTTGTTTGGGATCCTTCAGGCAACAGCAAAAAAAAAAAAATAGCCAACCTACATACGTTCATTACGAAAGACCCACACTCCAGTGTATAGGAGAGAGGAAAGTCTCAAAAATTCCCTTGGGAATAATTTCAAAATTGCTTTGGTCCGTGGTTTTTCCTTTCCGTGGTTGAACTTTTCGCCCACACACATACATACAGCCATCCCGAAGGCAATAGTTGTGGCGGAAAGTTCTCCCTGGTATTCGAAACTTATGCAAGGCTACAGGAGAAAGTAGTTCTACGGTGTTCCTTTGCACTTCATTAAATCGCAGGATATCACCGTACCACAATACCTCCAATGGATACCCGCACTGCCCTAGCATACCTGCAACACTGGAATAATAAAGGATCTCTAAACAGGAACACATACCAACGGTCTCTCGTTGAAAGCGATTTCGTGTTCAAAAAAAGTCCAACATTCCCATCCATCAGACACATATGCATCAGTTGTGTCCATGTTGAGTTAATTAACCAAAAAGGAAATACAATTCCATTGGCATTCCGAGTCCTCGTTCAGGTATAGGTGGGTACTTGTTCTCGAGACAGCAAAAAAACAACGAATATCGCAAATCTAAGCAAGGAAAACCAAATCGATTAAAATCGAAACAGGAAAACCGGTCATGCCACATATGTGCATTCGGCTCTGTCAGAGTGTGCCGTACCGTGCCGTGGTGTGCTTGTTGCCTGGAAATCCTCGGGTATAGTAAAGAAACACTTTACGAAAGGAAATCAAAATCCAATTTGGAGCGACAACAACAAGCAAACAATAAAAGGAAATGCAAAGATAAATTCGAAAACAAAAACAAGCGGAGCTCTATATAATAGTGAAAATGGGAATCAGAATATCGCAGGGAGAACAGGGTACCATATGTGGTGGAAGGATGGAATTGAAGAAAAAAACTAAGAAAAAAACACAGCTACAATATTTGAATTTTCTTGAATGGAGATCGATGTTTTTCTCCGGGTACTTTTTTACGAAACGGGGTACCATAAATCATGGAGGAAATCAAGAGAAGAAGCCAAACGGATGGTAACAGGGTGAAATTGATTCGTATCAAACAGAACCAACCATTAAGGTGGATTCTGACTGTAAGGCATACTTCCAGTTAGGTACAGATGGCAGGACTTGTTTTTGAACTTTGTGGTGCTGTGTATTCTTTTTTAAAACTTTAAAACTGCGGTACGTTTGTTTGATTCCACGATGTCCATGACTGTTTTTTTTTTTAATACATCAGGTCAGTTCTTTCACTTCGGGAGAAGTCTAACGCGGACATGAAACTTTTGTCAGTCTCCACAAATGACAGTTGTTAGCATCCCTTAAAGCAGAAGTTCTTAAGTTCAACGTCTTTTTTCATTTGTATTGGTCTAGTTCCAAAATGAAAGTACTCTGTAAGTGACAAATGCAAGGTTCGTACAACAGCTCATACATGAACCAGGGCTCAGTTTTTGACAGACAATTTTTTGTGTGACAGTGACAGAACTTAAAGCTATAGTTAAAAAGATCGAAACTATCGATTGGGACAGTAACGAGCGCGGCAGCTTCGCTTGTTCAAAACTAAAACTGCTTGAGTTTTGCGACTAAGCGATCACAAAATTGCAGCGACCATAGTCCCATAGTCCGTGGCGGACTTTATCAAAACCCCTATACTTTGGGAAATAAGTTCTTTGATTCCTAAGCACCGCCTGGAGCCTTCATTTCGATTTTCGTTGCAGACTCTCTTCTGTCATTCATCCCCGACTACCCATAAATGCACTTGAGGTCGAGACCAAAATGAGTCGTCTCTAAGGATCGACCCTCCCCCTTTCACTTCACCATCGAGTCTCGGGGCAACTTATCCGCTCAAACGGTTCTAAAATGCAAATAATTCTCCACCCATTTGCTTTTCATTTCCCTGTTTCACTATAATCCTTACTTCCGCTATACATTTTCTTCTTAAACTTGGAAAAGAGAGAACCTAGACTAAAAGTCAAACAGCCGAAACGGAAGCCTGCTGACACAAGACGACAAAAATGTTCATACAGCTCGTTCGGTTTTTTTGTTTTCTGGTCGATAGAAGTTCCAATCAAGTGGAAAAGTTTTCCCGAAACCTCCCTCTTGCCAATTTATCTGTTCAAAAAAAAAAAAAAAGAAGAAGAAAAGTTGTCCAAGTCCGACCAATCGATGTTCGCTCTGAATTCCAAAATGTATCCATAGACCAAGGACCTTACTGCACTTGATCTGCTGTATTTCAAAATCCTTCCCTTGACAGATAGCCGTCTTACAATTAAATAGCAGAAAACATTTTATTAAAGTGTGTCCTTCAAAGTTGGATTATCGATTCTGTTTGCGAACATTTCCAAGGAATTTTGAAAAGATCGAGAGTTGTTGAGATTGAAATTGTTTTGCGGGCGAAAAGTTGGTTGATTGGGTTGGTTTGCTGTCAGCAGAAAACTTTCTCTGCAACGGAAAAAATAAAATCCATACACACACAGATACGAGGGGAGGACAAGTTTTCTTTTTGTCTGTGCTTCTTTAAAGCGGAATGATGGTGACGGATTCAGTGGGAATTGATTTGGCTTTTCCGGCCTCGATTGCCAACGTATTGAATTGAAAGCCGAATCGCCAACCCCACCGGGTATTTCGACCAAAACTGCTTATCATAAATATCAAAGGACATTAAACCCATACCCATTTCATATGTGTGTATTTCTAGGTGAATTCATTTGTGGACAACAACAAGCACTGGCATGGCAGTATCGGCCCGCATTTATCGCGTTGTGCTGCTGTTCAGTGATCCGCAAAAAGCCTCCTGTCCAGCGCGCGTCCATTTGTCCATTTCGCCGGGGACCCTTTCAATTGTTTATTGATTTGATTATTTCGACGACAGGACACAATGATTTTTGCTGTTCAACCAGAAAAATAAAAGAAAAAAAAACGGCGGGTAATTTGTTTTGGATGACTTGTACTGGAGTTGGAGGTACTTGTGTAACCCGCACAACGATGACCTCTCAACGAGTAAAGTGGTTGACCAGTTGTAGCTATGCTGCCGCAGTGCCGCCGCGGCGCTCAAAGCCAACTGAAGAGTCGGTCGGTTGGGGAATAAATGTGAAGCTGTTGGCTGTTGGGTGGGGTACGCCCCCATGCGTGTGTACATTTCGTATTAACTGCTTTGTATGGGTGGCAATGGCATCGCCGAAAGCCAAGTATTGGCAAGCAGGATATTACTCCAAAAAGGACGTTGTCATCACAGAGGTTTTTTTTTTGTGTCAGCGAAAATATTATTGTTGTTTCATTGTTCGGGGGTAAGCGGCGTGAGGGTTTTTTTATATTGCGTATCCACATATTTGTAGATAGGGCTCTTGAATGGATGTACCTTTCAATAACATTTTGTTGTTCGCTTCAATTTTTGGTAATTTTCTTCGTTGGTTTTGCTCGAAAGGAATTAAATATTTTTTTAATTTTTTAGCAGATGGTGAGAAGATGTCTCTATGGAGGACGCATGTGTATGTGTAAATATTAATGAAGAGTGTGTGGCGTTATACCCGTAGACCCTAGGTACCGGATACAAATACAAAGGCATAAAAAAACGCGTGAAAAAACGCCTCGAAAAACGCCTCGAAAAACGCATCAAAAAAAGCCTCGAAAAACGCCTCAAAAAACGCCTCGAAAAACGCCTCGAATAACGCCTCAAAAAAACGTGTGGAAAACGCCTCGAATAACGCCTCAAAAAAACGTGTGGAAAACGCCTCGAAAAACGCCTAGAAATATGCCTCAAAAAACGCAAGGAAAAACGCTTGGAAAAACGCGGGAAAAACGCATGGAAAAACGCGTGAGAAAACGCGTGGAATAACGCGAGGAAAAACGCGTGAAAAACGTGTGGAAAAACGCTTGAAAAAACGCGTGGAAAAAAGCGTGAAAAAACGCTAGAAAAAACGCGTGTAAAAACGAATGAAAAAACCCGCGAAAAAACGCGTGGAAAAAAGCGTGAAAAAACGCGTCAAAAAACGCGTGGAAAAACGCTAGAAAAAACGCGTGTAAAAACGAATGAAAAAACCCGCGAAAAAACGCGTGGCAAAAAGCGTGAAAACGCTTGGAAAAACGCGTGAAAAAACGCGAAGAAAAAGGCGTAGAAAAACGCGAGGAAAACTAGTGGAATAACGCCTTAAAAAACGCGTGGAATAACGCGTGAAAAAAAAGCGTGGAAAAAGGCGTCAAAAAAATGCATGAAAAAACGTGTTAAATAACGCGTCAAAAAACTCTTAAAAAAAACACACTAATGCGTTTTTTTGCACGTTTTTTGATGCGCTTTTTCACATTAGCTCGGAAGAAGAAGGAACGTTAGCTTTCAAGCACCATTAATGCTGTTCCCGCCCTTATCGACAATATATCGATTCCAGTTAATTCGCCATTATACCGACGAGAGAAAGTGTTTCACAAAAAGGGTCGCATTCAGGAGAATTTAATATCTGTCACCTGCACACCCCATATAAATGAAATTATGATTTCCCATGTCCCCCAACATTGTAAGTTTTCATGATAATGGTCCGATTACATCTGCAAAAGCACCAGAATACAACCCTCTGTTTTTTTTTTTTTTTCCAACCTATCAACTCCATTATTTCCATTGAACCACTGAGAGACTTCAAACACATATCGCTTGTACCTAACAGCAATAATTTTTCTCTCACCCTTTCGTGCCTTACCGACCGATGTCTAATCGCAAGGACGATGCCGATGAGTATCGAAACAAAAGGGCGATATAAGTCAATGCTACATACCAATGGCGAAAGGCGTATCCGGTGTATACCTGTAATGTACTGCTGGGGGCCCGCACATACCACCCCACACAGAAATTCATATATGTATGTGAAAAGCTGATGGCATATTCTGATTTATCGGGAATTTATTCATAAGACATTATACGAGAATTACTGGCTCATGAATACATAAACGAACAAGAGCAAAAATTATATTTCAAAATGATGATACTCTCAGCTGTCGTACAACAGGAGAAACCAGCTCCCTTTGGCTTTGATTAGCCGCGCCCTGTGAGGGAATGTAGAGACCACTTGCTACGAAAAGAGATTGAATAGAAGAGCAAAGGATAAAAGGTGATGTGCGGAAGCTTCTATTAAGAGGCTTACACCAGTTGAGTTTGTTTCCCTAACTTCATCAACGGATCAGCGGAACAGAACAGCTGCACGAGCTCTTAGGTAGATTAAAAACGAGCCAACTCTCCAACAATCCATTTGCGTTTCAGCACAATTTGCATGTTGAAATGAGTGTACTTATTGGGTTCCGGGAGACAAGGATTCTTAATACGCCTAAGGTCCTTTGGGAGGTCCAATTTAGTGGACTCTTAAGACAGACCTTTGACCAATTACCCTTCAGCTCCGTGGTACTCTTTGAGTTGCTTCAACCATCCATATGACTCAACTCAACTGGTTGTTCATCTAGAGCGCACGGTGCGAGGACCTTTTAATGACTACTAAGGGAATCATAAATTCGGGTAAGAATTTCCCTTCCGAGATCCCTCTGCTGGCTGTAATAAAGGCGCAATTTATCATCATTATTCGGAAACGTGAGAATATGAACAGAAGTGGGACTTAAGCGATTCTCGGTGCATTAAGGGGAATGCGTGGGGTTTTGTTTGATTTAATTGAATTACACAGCTGCCCAAGAAATTTGTGTGTGAAAGGAGGCTCAGTGTACTCACAAGGAGCGAGATTTTTTTTTTTAAAGCTCCACCAGGTGGGAGGTCCTTCATTTCATATATACAACTGAATGGCAACAGACGAATCAATCATTCTTAGGCTGACAGCACGCGAACCGAATACGCATTTGGACAGCAATTGAACACGAAAACCGTAAGGCTGCAGCCACGCATTGACCGACTAGCGACTGAGCGATTGAGCGACGTTTTTAAAGGCCGTTGTATATATACTTTCAGAAAAGCCAAGGTCTTGCAACGCAACTGATGAAGATTCAATTTTACTCTTGCTTTTCTAAGAAATATGTTGAATATAACAGGCCTTGTACAAAGCCAGGCAGTCCTTCCAAGCCTCATGAAATAAACCAAGACTGCTCAAAACGTCGCAATTTCAAACAGCTTCTTCTTAACACAGTGCTGCCAACCAACAAAATAATAATAAAATAGCGCATTATTTTTGAAATCATTCTTTTTATTTTTAATAATTTCTCAATTTAAAAACTTGTTAAACTCTAAAAGCCTGTCCAGGTCCTGAAATTAAAAAGGAACAGAAATACTGTGTAAAATAAAGTAGAAATAAATTGTAAACTTGAGGATTTGAATAGATTATTCAATTTTCTAAAGCAATTAGGCTGGCTAATTCGAGAAATTGTTATGCGTTCTAGATAAAATAAGATAACATTCGAAATTGTGTATTTGCTTCTGGTGAAACAGCCCTCGAAACATATTCCGCTTTCAACTTAAAAACTCGCATTTTAGGTACCCAACATCTCTCTTTTAATGGTCCCCATGAAATTCTACCTTTTAAGACTTTTCTTTTATCAAAACCAGATTTTAGACAATCCGCCGCCTCCCAACCTAAGGGCTTTGACTTTCCAGAGTATAATCCAATAATCGTTGGGCGCCCACCGACTTGTAGGAACCCATCAAAGTGCTCGTAAATTCTCCCCGACAACGTTATCGCATACACCAACACCATAGCCCCACCCGAGAGAAGTAAACCATTTCGCTGGTACCTAAGATAATAGCCAAAAAATATAACAATAACTTAATGGCCTACAGTGATGATAGCGGTCCGTGGTATTGTTAATTTCTTCATTTTTCAACAATTGCCCGCGGCGTGAATCGTTAAAAGCGAAATGTGTTTTCAAGGTCCTTCTGCAGCCTACCCAACTTTCTAATCATCGCAATAATTACTGCTTGGCTTGCCGACGAGTTCCTCCAGGTCACAACAAACGAAAATCAAAAAGGCGTAAAATCAAAATGAACTAGATATGCGGCTTACTTCGCACAGTCCTGTTTCTATCAGATTATACTCATTAAATGATCGGTCTTGTGAGGGAGGAGCAGATCTTTCACACAGATGTGGATACAGTAAATCGTCTGTAAGATTTGTAGCGTCGCCAAAACCAAATGTTAATCCGCTTTCGGCAAAAGTTAAATTTTCATTTCTGAATACATCTAGGAAATTTTCATTTTGCGCGGCAGTTAAGAGGATGAACTCGAAGCTATGTGGTCGGTGGTATGGGCAAACTTTTCCACTGTGCCACAGAATCTTTGTCGGTAATTCAATAAATTTGCGGCTTCTTGGAAACGCTTAGGCTTTGAGAGCTGCCGCCACGATAGAACCATCATCCAAGCGAAAATGATGGAATTTATATTCACATCTTGCGTGGAGCTTTTGATAGTGTTACATCTAACGACCACTATTCTTCAATTAGTCTCTGGACCTTAATGGTTGGCCGAGGGAGGGGAGGATTTGGTAGGCTGGGAGATGTGACTACGTGACTGGGTTGTGCAATTTTGGAAGAGCATTAAATGCACGAGGACAAATGATGGGCAATTTTGGAAAGCGCTTGGGAAGTTGTTAGTCCGGGAGGCTGAGTTAAATCCAATTCCCCATGCATTTAACCAGATGGTGCATTGTTCGAATCTTCGAACGAAAAATTTTTCCAATTAACAATGATCATTGGGGTGGGCGATGAAAACATTTTCTTTGGATTCAAGAGCAACTGAAGGTGACACCTCACCTCGAAACGCTGGGCTTTGTAGGACTATTTCTATTTTGGTACAAATTGTGTACTGGATAAACGCAAGTTTTCCCGCTTCATCGGTGGATTAAACACATCCCCATTTTACCTCAAAATCCTAAAAATATTCTTAGCAAAGGTGCGCGACTTAATCACCAAACAAGTCGCTTTATGGTATAGTCCCACTAATCTATGCGACTTTGGAGTTCGGTGTATTCGAAGTTTCACAGAACACCCCCATGAGTTCTACTGCTAACCAAAGGAGAAAAAGTACAGTCGAAAGCAAACAGCCCTGTGGGACACCGTTGTGGCTGGCAAGTATCTCGTTTGTGCGCCGATATGTGCCATTCACCTTGTAACCTCCACTTGGCTGCTTGTAGTGGAACTACATGTGCATAAACACAATAGTTTGAATCAAGTCGGTTTTTCATACCTTAATATTCCTGACACATGGTTCAGCACGTATTTTAGGGAAAATGCATCTTGGGTAGATACTACAAATGAAAATGATTAACAAAGCCATACTTCCCAGCCAGTTAGTGAATCAAAACGATAGTGAGCAATATCGCAACTTTTGGGTTATCACTGTTTAGTGGATGGGTGCTCCTGTTACGCAATTGAGATTCGCTGTGTGCATTTGCCGAAAACATCCACTTAACGTAATTGACTGCATAAAGAGCCATTTGGCCAAAACCTATTTGCTACTTCGACGACAGAGCTTTCAAGAAACTTGATGCGATTATTCCCAAAAATGTGAGGGTCCACCTACTCCCCCGTCAATAGACAGACAGCAAATGCAAATCAGCATTTGACAGCTGCGTGGGTGTTTGTTTTTTTAAAACTCCTTTTATAAAAATTGGTGGATGAGAGCAGATAGGCATTGGGAACTAAAGGGTCCGCCAAATAACTTTTTTTCTTTTGAAAATGCTATAAAAAAAAACTACTGAATATTTTCTCAAATTTCTTTTTTTATTTGAAAGTACAATCCTTCCGGTTAATAATGGAAAATAATTTCGTTCAAATGGCTGCCTCGGCTTGCCATGCAGTAGCCTACACGAAGATGCCGATTTTGCCAAAAAAATCATCTTTTCAGATGAAGCTCATTTTCATCTTGGCGGGTATGTAAACAAGCAAAATTGTCGCATTTGGGGCACAGAAAACCCGCACGCATACATTGAAAAGCCCATATACCCAAAACGAGTCACAGTTTGGTGCGGAATTTGGTCCAGAGGCATTGGGCCATTTTTCTTCGAAAATGAGCAAGGAGTGGCCGTTACAGTCAATGGCGATCGTTATGGGGCCATGTTGAACGAATTTTTGTTCACAAAAATTGAAGAGGAGGATATTGGCAACATTTGGTTTCAACAGGACGGCGCTACGTGCCACGCAGCCGAAGCTATACTCGATTTTTTGCGCCCTGTTTTTGAAGATCGCATTATCAGCAGCAGAGCTGATGTCGTTTGGCCACCTCGGAGCTTCGATTTGACACCGTTAGACTATTATTTGTGGGGTGGGGGGGGACAATATTCGTGAAGCCATTGGTGAAATACAACTGCACACAATCGATAATGTGCTTAAAAATTGGACCGATCGTGTAGGCTACTGCATGGCCAGCCGAGGCAGCCATTTGAATGAAATTACTTTCCATTATTAACCGGAAGGATTGTACTTTCAAATAAAAAAAGATATTTGAGAAAATATTCAGTAGTTTTTTTTTATAGCATTTTCAAAAAAAAAAAGTTATTTGGCTGACCCGTATATGGATGGACCTTATTATTTTATTTAAGTATCTTAGGGCAGCGTTTCCCAAATGGTTCCATAAAAAAAACATAATGGTTCTCCATTTGTAACAACTTACCGTTGGAAGCTGGATTTGCGGCTTACACTTACAAAAAAAAAACAGAAATAGACTGGACGCAGGTCCAGACCTTCCCATTGAGTTGTCAGCCATTAAGAATTCCTCACTTAAAAAAGTTACAACGCAATTCTTGTTGTACAATAAACGTTGTATAAAACTTAAAATAATTATTTCTATATATTATTTATTCTTTCTTTTCTTGTCAAACATAAAAAATATCCAAACCGTAACCGCAAACAAAAATTTGATCATTTAGGATTCCGTGGCCGAAAAAAATTGGGAACCTCTGTCTTAGGGAACTCGCTTCCTAGACATACATTTTCAGAATCGCATACAATTTAAGTGTAGAATAAGAATCTTGGAAACGCAGTCTTTCCCAAGAGAAGTGGTTAACAGAAATAGTCCGTAGCGAACCTGAGACCTGACTCATATAAAATAAATTTCCCGATGTTCCCTTTATTACAAACAAGTTACATTTTCCCGACTTTCTAAGAGAATATTCAAAATTCCAAAGAGTTGTTTCATTTTCGAAAAATTGCATGCGATATCGCATGATAGAAAATTTAAAAAATTCCCAAAATGTAGCTCAATAGATAGCTCACGCCGTATATATTTTATTTTATTAAAAACCAACAATTGACTCAAAAAAAATCGCATGCGACATTTAACGATAAACAACTAGAACTACACAAACCCATCTTAAGACTAAAAATCCCCTGAACAATGTCCCCCAAAACGCATTTTAGAGAATGACACAAGCTGTCAAGTGTCAAAGTGTCTTTTATGGGCTTACTGGATTGCTTCGAAAAATCGCATGACATAAATCGCATGCCACAAATCGCACCCCAACCAAACGAATTCCCTTCAATGACCTACTCCAATGGAGCATTCTCCAAATGCCGGTTGCTCTTTCCACTTTCCATCACTCACTCACCCACTCTCTTTCGCACGCGAGACGACATGCGCGTTGCGCAATGCAAAAAATTTCCCTCATGAGAGAGGGAACAACCAACCACCCGCGTGGCCGCATCCTTTGGCACAGAAAATGTCCTACGAAATCGAAGAAATTCGCTAAAAATTCAGTTCCAGCTCATCCATCGGAGTGTTGTGTGTTTATCTGTCACGTCGGAGTTCGTTCGTAGCGCGGTTTGGTTTTTTTTTTAGTCCACAATTCGTGTCGCATCGATTTTTAACATTAAATACAAAGAAAATAATAATCAAAAAAAATGTCTTCCATTTGAATGGAATAATAATCTGATCAGGGTCCTGGTGCACAACGTCGGGCTGTGACTGCGAAGGTGTGAAAATTATTCGTCCTTGACGCGCGGCGAATCTAATTTACCAGGTGAATGGGCTTTTGATAAACCAACCACATTCAGTCCATCGCTGTGTATGTATATCTTCGGTGTATTCGCGGTCTAATCGGTGTCTAATTACATTCGACTAAATGTCGGCACGGTTAAGACGGTTAATTCGTTTGTTAATAATTGTCCTACGTGGGTTTAGGGCGTCTTAATCCCATCGGTGGTAAAAGAGAGAGAGAAATAAAAAAAACCTTAATGAAACACAATTTAGGGCTTATCCCGTTCTGACAAAGTATCGTGTAATCGGTCTCACAGGACATGTCCAAAATGATTTTCCACTGGTTTTCTCGTGAGAGTATCCTCGGTGCCATAAAGCTCACTTTAACTTCCGCCGCGGTCTCGGTTAATTGGTGTTAATTTTGCTCACACGTGTGGTTGGTATTTTTGTACGAGGAAAGTGTATTGTGACGAGTAAAATATGACGAAGTCAACCAGGTGTGCTACGACTGTAACTAATGCGATAGTGGGTTCGTTTACCTCCTTCGCATGAAATTGTTGTCAAACCTTTATCTATCGGGTGTGGAATCTAAACCTACATATGTGTGATTTGATTTGCAGAACATTTATTTAATGGATTACAACTGAAGGTCGGTGCTGATGCTGACTGAAAGGTATGCGTGCTAATACCGGGGGATTTAAATGAATGTAATTATTTTGAAATCAATCCCCTCAGTAGAATTCCAATTTTCGTAACGAACCTGATCGTGGGATGCGTGTCTAATTAAAAGCTAATTATTTAGGTGTATTGTCACAAGGGATATACGGATAATTAGATACAATTTCTCGTGACGTAGGTAACAGAGATATAAAAATATATCCACTTTTGTGGGTTTAAAAATAACGCGTGGTGTTGAACGCAGCGCTTCTTAGGAACGAATGAAGCGTGTGTTTGGTGGGCTTGATGCTTGATGGTTTGAATGGATTTATTTTTACGGAAACTAATCTCATTTTATTTTTAAAACTAATATACTCTATCAAAAGGGCATACGTGAAGCAAACTTTATGGGGTTCAAGTGATTAACAAGTTTTAACGCTCCTTATAGTCCATGGAATCGGCTTGAGGTAGTCATTGCCGTAGGAGGCTTCAATTTGAAGCATTTGTATCTCAAGTGGTGTGCTGTGAGAATTTGTTTGGTCGAATCTTAAATATTCAAATAATATTATGAAGGGAGAGGAACCTGTGGAAGTTTCTTACCTCAAGCCTTAGATTAGGTTTAGAATCTAGTTCTACACTGGAATTGTTGTAACCATGCTTGCGTATCTTGCACCAAGGAGGTACCTGCCTACATTTATGTGGATGGGCGTTATTTGTCTACCTGGTATACCGATCAAGGGTCCTTTCGATTTACTCGAAATATTTGTCTTGGAAGTATGTATTGAGCAACATCTGCTAAGTTGGACTGACCATAAAGAGCAACAATTAATATCAGAGTCTCTCCATCACTGCAATCAAAAAAGACACCAAAAACCTACAGAATCGGAGCGGCAGAAGTTTTAGGTGCGATTGTAGTATAAGGATCTACTATGTGCGCAGCTGATCCCTTCTACATGCTGTCCAGTCGGCTCTGTTGGTTAGGGGCCAGTTGGGGAAACAATATTCAAGCCCTGGTATTTTAAAGCTCTTTTGTCTTGGTGCAAAATTTTAGTCCCAAGGTTTCCAAGGAGCCTAAAGTAGGACACACGCTGTTCGTGTTGGTCCTGCAAATATTATTCCCGAACTGAATATAAATTACATGGGTCGGTCTTTTATTTGAACTTGTGGTAGAGCCGGTGATTTTTTTTCCCACTGAATATGCTGAAATCTTTCATTTGATATGGTGCATTTCACCACATTCAGTGGGAAAAAAAAATCGCCGGCTCTATGACAAGTTCAAATGAACGATTTTAGTTAAAATCGCAAGCAAAAGTCCTTAAGAGGTACCAACCCTAAGATTGTATGAAATTTGCTCAACATCAAACGAAAAAGTCGAATCATTATCCCAACTCCCAACTGCTATTTTTATACTTCTTCTACCCTTCCTTTTGGAAAGAGAAACATTATCGAATGATTTGATTTTTTAAAGGTATTCCACTTTCCTCCACGTTGCTTTGCATGACTTTCTAATATCAGGTAAAAATATCCTCTTTTAAAATGTTTGTTTCTTTTTTAATGGAAATAAAAAAGTAAATCCCTCCTCGGTGCACCGCTTTTATAAGGCCATACGTCGGCTTACAAGCAAAACTGACCAACTTCCAGAAATTCTATTTTGCATTAGTGATGGCAATTGTAATAGAAAAGCAAGTAGAAAATTCTGCCAAAACTGCCTATCTGATATTTTTCCTAGAAATATGCAAAGCATTTAAAATTGTTGGTTGAGTGCCTTCATGCACAAGAAATTCAGGAAACAAAAAACTTGCAGCTAGTCAGTTTTGCTAGTAAGCCGACGATATAACTTATAAGTCTCGCCACACCTTAATGGCCACAATTGCCGCCGTAGTCCGAAAACTTTATGACTGCTGTTGGAAACAGCCCCACATTTAATAGAGCTGTTTGTTTTTTTTAAGCCATTTCAGGTATTAGCCTTGGAAACTCCCTTGAATTTTAAATCGTTTTGTAGCCCCTTTCAACTAGTCGCTACCCGATGTTGTTTAAATCGTATTTCAGCGATCGGTAGCTGACATATCTACAATTTGGACAACACCCGGTATTGATCAGTTGACAGTTTAGAGCGTTGAGTTGATCAGTTTTCCAGAGTCGTGGTTCATAGAAAAGCCACCAGGTGTAGTGCAAGACCAATGGGACTCAGATTGTAGATCGATTTCTATGTTGATCGTGGTCAATAAAAACCACTGGTTGTAGCATTTTCGCTGTGGCTGTCAAAGTTTCTGATACTGTGTCAATGGGCCTACTAATAATCATGCTTAGCCTTCACACTAAATATTTTGTAAGTCACAATTTATGCAATTTTGTATGCAAAATTTCGCCACTGAGTTTGGAAAATTTAGGCCGGACACTAAAAATGATTAGTAAAGGGTGATTTTTTAAGAGGTTTAGAACTTTTTTTAAAAAAAAAACACAAAAAATTCGAAAAAATGAATGAAATATTTATTTGAATCGATAGTTTGAACCTTGCAATTTAATGTTTAAAGATAATTTCATGCAAATGTTGACCGCGGCTGCGTCTCAGGTAGCCCATCCGCTGAGTCGAATTTTGGCATACTCTTTCACACATATCGGCCGGTATCTCACGAATGAATGCATGGATGTTGGCTTCCAGTGCGTCAATCGAAGCGGGCTTGTCCCTATACACATTAGCCTTGGCATACCCCCACAAAAAATAATCTAATGGTGTCAATTCGCACGATCTAGGCGGCCAATTGACCGGCCCGAAACGTGAAATTAACTGTTCACCAAACTCGCCTCGCAATTGCGCCATTGTTTCGCGTGCTGTGTGGCATGTGGCACCGTCTTGTTGAAACCACATATCATGCAAGTCAAGAACTTCCATTTCGGGCAAAAAAAAGTTTGTTATCATCGCTCGGTAGCGTTCACCATTGACAGTAACGCTGCGATTCGCATCATCTTTGAAGAAATATGGCCCAATAATGCCGCCGGCCCATAAACCGCACCAAACAGTGGCTTTTTCGGGATGCATTGGTATCTGTTGCAATGCTTCTGGCTGATCTTCACTCCAAATGCGGCAATTTTGCTTATTTACGTACCCATTCAACCAAAAATGAGCCTCATCGCTGAACACAATTTTTCGATAAAAAAGCGGATCCTCGGCCAGCTTTCCAAGAGCCCATTCACCAAAAATTCGGCGTTGTGGTAGGTCGGCTGGCTTTAGTTCTTGCACCAGCTGTATCTTAAAAGGCTTTACGCCCAAATCCTTCCGCAAAATTTTCCACGTAGTGCTGTAACAAAGGCCAAACTGCTGGGAACGGCGCCGAATCGACATTTCGCGGTCTTCTGTCACACTAGCTGATACGGCCGCAATATTTTCTTCACTACGCACAGTACGTAAACGTGTTGGTGGTTTAATGTCCAACAAAGTAAATTTGGTGCGAAATTTGGTCACAATCTTCCGAATAGACTGCTCAGAAGGTCGAGAATGCCGATCATAAAATGGAAGCAGCGCGCGATGAACATTTCGAACCGAGCACGAATTTTGATAGTAAAATTCAATAATTTGCAAGCGTTGTTCATTTGTAAGACGATCCATGGTTAAATTGCAAACCAAACTGAAGCTGTTTGACAGTGACACACGGTACTAAACACACGTCAGCTGTCAAAACCAGTGTTGCCAAAACCAAACCAGCTAAAAAATCACCCTTTAGTATCGCAGAAAATGTTTCCCGCTTAAGACTACACTACGAGTGATGCCAATTATTTGAATTATTGAGGAGTTTGTTGAGGCATATGTATATGAAGTTGGTGCTTTTTTTTTAAAGGTTCTCGGAGGCGTTCTTGAGCTCGATAAATTGATTTTCAAGCCACCTGTTTGCAGTATTGCCAGATTGGGCGCCTTGTGGTATTTTGGCCTACATTTTTTCAATGTTTGGGCGCTCAAAGCAAACTAAATTATGGCAACCCTGCCAGTTTGTACGGAAATAATTACTGGATGATTTTTCTGGCAGCTGATTTAGCCATTCAAATTTCAACCGGTATGTTCTGTCTTCGTTAACAATTTCTTAAAAAGCGTCCAGCCCCTTCCTCTTCGAAACAAGCAGTGAAAATTCACCTGAGGGTTTGTTTTATAAATGCATTTTATATCGTATCAGTCAGTAAGTTTTATTATGTGACATTATTTTATGCGCATAATTCCATAAGTTGCAGAAAACACACTCCTGGGAAGTTGTGGTTGCACATTCCAAATTTATGTAAAAATGGTGAGTGCACTAAATGTAGGTAGTACTGTTTCGATCATCAGTAGGATTTGACAGTTTTACCAATTTTTTGGGAGCTGCTGAAATGTCTATATTAGAATATTTATCACCGTGTGAGATTGAATGAAATATCCGTTCTTTTGTAAAATGCTGCTGCTTTTGTAGAATACCGATTCGTTGGTAGTTGGGGTAGAAAAAAGTCAGAAATGTTCGTACGAGCCCTGTTTTTTAGTGATAAAAATACTGACCTTTTGAAACTGTTGAAGATCACTTCGGAGTCATTGTAATCCTCTTCGTCAAACTGATTCCTTGACCAACACCCCCGTTCGTAGACAGTGCGTTCAATATTCCCAAGTTCTACTCTGTAGCAGAGACTTTCTCTTGTTTCCTGTTCTGATTTATCATCCTTTTCTTGTTCTGTCTCGAATTTAAATAAATTACCTGCCTATCAATTTAAAAGCACCCACATATCTCAGACATTGAAATAACAAATTGGCATCCACAACAAACTTGTCCCATGGCAAGCTTAGCCTGTCCATTCCAAAAAGTTATACTCATGTTGCTTTTCCCTTTTGGACAAAAGCACGGACGAAGTATGGGCAAATTATTAGAAGGCTCCTTTCACAGCATTTTCAATTAGAAATTCTTTTCGAAGAGAACTTGAACAACATTTAAAAAAACGCTTTAAAAAAGAAAGAACGACAACAATAACATACACAGAGGACGAACAAGACTCGGTACAGACATTTGCCCGCAAGCCAATCGCTTAAGAATGAACAATTTATTTGCATTTAGATGAATCGTATCCTCGGTGGGTCTGTAAGCTTTGGTACAAGGCCGCCATTCCACTGGTTGTGTGGACTTATAAATATTCACGAGCAGCTACTTATTTTGCGCTGTCTTTATTTTGCTGTTCACCGAAAGTGGATTTTCCACCACGTTCTGGCTAGAGGCGGCTTAAAAATTGGATTGAGTCGTAAGGTAAAAAGTTGAATGGAAAAAATGTATTACTTACGAATGGCTGAGAGGAATTAAAAAGAATTAGGGGTTTGGTTTCAGGGGCTTGTGTTGGGGATATGGTTTCGATTATTGACACACGGTGGTATTTTGTGTTCCTTCAATGTGAGGGTAAGAACATAGATTCTGATCCGATTCCAGGGAGGTACTTATGACTTCAATGCCACACCAACGGAGCTAGGTCTTTCAAGTGCAACATTTTGAAGAGCGATTAAATTGCCGAACAACTTTTCTTTAACTGGCGCCCAAAAAGATTAATTTTTAGTAATTTACCTGCCTGGGTTTATTCCATGGCAGTCTATTTATTACAGCAAAAGAGACAAGATTAGTGAATAGTAAAATAAAAACGGACGGTTACTGTTGACTAGTTTTGCTGGCGAGTTTTCGATAGGTTTTTGGACATACTGCAGGAAGTCCTCAAATTCATCATCAAGCTCCTTTAAGCAATTGTTGGAACAGTTGAATTCTGACTATCAGTACGTTACTCCGCATAACACGTCTTTCCCTGTCAGGGGGTGAACCTGCATTCGACTCGGTGTCAATTGACCCAGCGGCTGCTTGTAACAACTGAGCTTTGGCAGCTGGACCACAAATTGAAGAATAATTTAGCAATGACCGCTGCAGAAGTTAAGAACGATTTATATACATGCGGTGGTCCTGTGGCTATAGTCCTGTGGACTAGTGAGCGAGGAATCTCGGGTTAAATGCCCGGCAAGGCCCAAACTCCATCTAAAAGCTTTTTTTCCACTGCGCCACCTCTTGAGAACAAACAGCGGAGAGTTACACTATTCTCAAAAAGTTCCTCGTTTGCATACAAATTCTAGATCCCAACCATTCGCCCCAAAAATAGAAAATCCCTCACAATGAATGATTGTGAGAAACTGGACCTATATAAATCTGTCCTAAATGAATGGAACTGCTCTAATTCCAAACATCAATTTCTTAACTGGCGCACACACACTAGTCTACCAATTTCAGGCTGCAATATTGATTTTACAACCAAAATTCCCGTCCTTACGGTAGGACCTCACAAAGCTGATTTTAAGTAAGTGGGTCATGCAAACTGCCAAAATATGTTTCTCAATTTCGATTTAATTTCAATATAAGGTTGCTTACGCTGTCCCACTTTTAGCGTACGCCCGAGAGTTCTACAGTCCGAGGAAAGCACAAAATTGATGATCTGAAAAAAAAAACCCTCACCCAAGAGTAGGATTGTAAGAAGCTCGAACCCCCTTAAAAGTGCAACAGCTCGAAGTGCAACTTCCCAAAATTGTACCAAATATCAATTACACTTTCCTAACTGGCGCCCCATCAAAGCAAGGTCACCATTCCATCGCCACAAATAACTCCGACAACTCCCGCTTAAATACCCATAAGAAGCCACTCCATCAGAAAAACCATGCGTAGCGTTTTTTTTTATAGCTAAAACGTCTACTGAAAATGTACCGCCTCTGCATTCATTCTTTATTAGACCGAAACCTCAATCAACTGTCCGCCACTGAAAGACAAACCTTTGATAGAAGCGAAACCATTCCCCAGTCCTCCTTCATCTATTCCACTCACAAAAAAAAAGAAGGAAAGACCACCACTTTCTCGTATGTATCTCGGTGTTTGCCTGACCAACATTTAGCAGCCACTTCCTCCTCATCTCCGTTCGTCTACCATCTCAGAGTGTCTGCCAAAAGAGATACAAAAAAAAAATTCAAAAGAGAAGAGGTTATCCTTCCTCGAATTCACCACAAAACTTGGTTAAAGTTAAATTGACGCCGACCACAAGCATCTAACGAATTCCATGCCAGTGCAAAATAAATTCCAATTTAACCCTGGCCTAGACTCATTTATATTTATAAACTCCAGCTCTCCATCGGCATCGGAAGCATCAAATCAGGACAAAGGAAGCGCTCCATATAACCGCAAGCAACGAACGACTGAACACAACAAAATAAATAAAACAAAATAAAAATGTCGGCTGTTATTGCACATAAAAAGGATTCATTATTATTTGAGACGTCCAGTATTTAGCAAAAAAATAAATATTGAAGCTCCTGTCAGAGGGGAGAGCAAAAAATTGTACTAGATACCCCCTCAGAGTTTCGAAACAATTTGCTTTCTTCAATGAATATTTATCTAATCTTCTCCTGAGGGCCTATTGATTTTACACATGGTCAGTGGGGCTTCCTTCTGCTATACCAATTAATGGGTTTGTCCTCGATGGAAATGTGTCAAGTTTGTCCCAAGAAACCCTCAGTTCGAGAACATAAACCAGACTGGTCGACTGGTATGTGCTGCGGTAATTAAGGATAATTGCTTGACGGACAATGGTGAGTGTTGTGAACGGGCCCCGTTTTCGTTACTCAGACCCCATGGAAGTAATAATAATTTCCATGTTGCGGACAATTAAATTTATTTTCCGGTCTGGGTTGTTTTTCGTTACACAATAGTCGGCGCGCGGTATGACACCCTGAGACGAATGCCCGTCCCAATGTGCTGCTATGCCTTTTTGGTTGAATACAAATGAGATTGGCAGCAGACAAATTGAATAATGTCCTCACCATGTTTCATGGACGAGGGGTGTGTGCGCGAGGGAATAGAACGACGTGGTCGGGGTTGTAGCTGTAGATTGGAGATTACTAAAACACGGGCGATAACTTATTGAGGGATTTGGTTGGGGGGCAACAACGCAAAGAGGATCTGTTTGATTAGTTTTGCTTTCACGCCGAAGGGGGTATTTTTCTGTTCATTCAGTCACGTTTAATGAAATCAATAAATGATTATTTATGGTGTGGATATGCTTGGCTATTATTTCAAATTTAGTAATTAAGGGAAGCATGCGAGAACGAGTTTAACCAACGGAGAGAGAGAATATTTAATATTTAAAAAGAGGTAAATCTGCCTCCCGCATCTGTCCAAAGGGCTAAAGACCAACAACACCACCATCATTCATTTGAAAGACTTTGTGAAGACCTACTGACAATGTTATTGAAAAAAACTTGAGAAAATAAAAACTCCCTGCCCAAAACACACAGCTTTATACCTAGGTACCCTTAAAAACAGCTTGCAAATAAGTCAATCGTTACAAGGTCTAAATGCCTTCATCGAAGACGCAGCGACTTCATCATACAGAAGGTAACTGCCTACCATTTCGAAGATGAATTCGCCCTTTCCATTTTTATCTGCATTCCTTCAAGGTAGTGTGAACGATAGTATCGAAATCGAAGTGACTAACAATCTGTCAGAGTCTATATACCTATCAAATCAAATTGTGAAGTTCGTTTCTTATAATTATTTTTTTGGCACGTTTATTTGACATCGCATCATACTACTCTTCCAGTCGGTATGGATTTCTCCAAAAAATATAGGGTAAAATGTGGAGCAGCATTCGGTTTCTATTTCATTGCGATCGGACAGCTCTTTTATAAGATACGAGAGTCAAACATTTTCTGAAAATGGACCACTCATCGAATTTTTCTACTCAAACTTCAAAGTCAGTTTAGAGCTGTCTCTTTTTGGTAAATATTCTCGTCATTGTTTTACCCCTTTTTTATCAGCAAAAGTATGGGTTTTCGCTTAAATTCGAAAACAAAGAAATTCCCCTTTTTTCCCCCTAAGTTTCATAAATTTTTTTTTTTATTATTAATCTTAAAATAAGTATTTTACATAAAAATATACTTATGATACAATAATTTAAATTTCTACTAGAGATAATATCAAAATGGGTGCGGGTCTTCTCACACCAAAATTCTGCTTATTTTTAGATCTGCTTCACGAAATTCAGCTATTCAACTATTATAGCGAAAAAAATTCAGCTTATTCTGCTTTCTTCCAACTAACAAATATATAACATCTCCCTGTGACCATGTCCATTCGGGTAAAAAAAAAACAGACATTAAAAAACAATTTTACAAAAAATTTAAAATGAATCGTAAAAAAGTAGATATAAAACTGAAATTAAAAAGAAACAATAAGAACTAGATTAAATATTGAAAAAAAAAAACAATATCTAATAAAGAGAAATAGAAACTTTAAAAAAAAAATATTAAGAAAAGAGGAGTTAAAATTAAAAAAACAAATTTGAAAAAAAGCGTTTTCTCCATTTCTGTTTTACAAAATTTCGGAAAATGTTACAAAGCGCACACATTTGAACATTTTCGAAATGTTTTTTTTATTGTGTGCAGAATTTTGTAAAGCAGAATTTGAATAAAAAAAGTTAATTTAAAAAACCAAAAAAACCGACTGACTGTAGAAAAAGAATTAAAAAAATTTGAACATGACGAATTTAAGTACCTATACCTAACAAATTGACAATCGGAGACTATATACCTACACAGTCTAACAAATATATGTATGAGTATTGAGTATACCCTCCGACTGCCAAATAGGCAGTTATAGGTACTTAAATGCGTCTTGTTCAAATCTTTTTAATTCTTATTTTACAGTGAGTCGGGTTTTTTGGTTTTTTAAATTAACTTTTTTTATTTTTATCTTTTTAGCCTATGACACTCCGGAGAAGAATACGAATATTATGATACCTGACTCTTTAAAATCGGTTAAGCCGTTTAGGGTACAGAGAGTCCCGTAGGAACGTACATATGATACGCGCGAAACACATAACCCTCCCTGTGTCCAGTCGGGTAAAAATCAGAATCTAAAAAAAAATTATTTTGAAAAAATTATTTTGACCCATCCAGAATTTTGACCAAGCCTATCAAAACGAGTGAATGCATTCAGATACACAACAATAGACTTACGTACACGTTCGACGGGCTCTTTTCTTTTCATTCAATCCATTCTTTGAATTTTTTTCGTAAGAAAAATGTATTTTGTTCTTAAGTAATTAAAGTTTGACAGAGATTTAAGATTTTTTTTCCATTTTTTTAAGCTTTTCCCCCGTTTTCTCCGTTTTCATTCAAAAAGCGCCAGTCACTCGCAGCTCACCGCGTGGCCGAAGCCTAAAAATGGTAGTTATCAATTATGTTGATTTATTTTAGTCACCTCTCAATTAAATATGGACCACAGCTTCTCAAAGGAAGTGGGTATCCAACCCTACGGCTTCCATCAGTATTTTCAGCCCATAATTTTTGTCCGACTTACACACTCCGCCTCACTCCACCTTATACATATAAAGGGTGATTTTTTAGCTGGTTTGGTTTTGGCAACACTGGTTTTGACAGCTGACGTGTGTTTAGTACCTTGTGTCACTGTCAAACAGCTTCAGTTTGGTTTGCAATTTAACCATGGATCGTCTTACAAATGAACAACGCTTGCAAATTATTGAATTTTACTATCAAAATTCGTGCTCGGTTCGAAATGTTCATCGCGCGCTGCTTCCATTTTATGATCGGCATTCTCGACCTTCTGAGCAGTCTATTCGGAAGATTGTGACCAAATTTCGCACCAAATTTACTTTGTTGGACATTAAACCACCAACACGTTTACGTACTGTGCGTAGTGAAGATAATATTGCGGCCGTATCAGCTAGTGTGACAGAAGACCGCGAAATGTCGATTCGGCGCCGTTCCCAGCAGTTAGGCCTTTGTTACAGCACTACGTGGAAAATTTTGCGGAAGGATTTGGGCGTAAAGCATTTTAAGATACAGCTGGTGCAAGAACTAAAGCCAGCCGACCTACCACAACGCCGAATTTTTGGTGAATGGGCTCTTGGAAAGCTGGCCGAGGATCCGCTTTTTTATCGAAAAATTGTGTTCAGCGATGAGGCTCATTTTTGGTTGAATGGGTACGTAAATAAGCAAAATTGCCGCATTTGGAGTGAAGATCAGCCAGAAGCATTGCAACAGCTACCAATGCATCCCGAAAAAGCCACTGTTTGGTGCGGTTTATGGGCCGGCGGCATTATTGGGCCATATTTCTTCAAAGATGATGCGAATCGCAGCGTTACTGTCAATGGTGAACGCTACCGAGCGATGATAACAAACTTTTTTTTTCCCGAAATGGAAGTTCTTGACTTGCATGATATGTGGTTTCAACAAGACGGTGCCACATGCCACACAGCACGCGAAACAATGGCGCAATTGCGAGGCGAGTTTGGTGAACAGTTAATTTCACGTTTCGGGCCGGTCAATTGGCCGCCTAGATCGTGCGATTTGACACCATTAGATTATTTTTTGTGGGGGTATGCCAAGGCTAATGTGTATAGGGACAAGCCCGCTTCGATTGACGCACTGGAAGCCAACATCCATGCATTCATTCGTGAGATACCGGCCGATATGTGTGAAAGAGTATGCCAAAATTGGACTCAGCGGATGGGCTACCTGAGACGCAGCCGCGGTCAACATTTGCATGAAATTATCTTTAAACATTAAATTGCAAGGTTCAAACTATCGATTCAAATAAATATTTCATTCATTTTTTCGAATTTTTTGTGTTTTTTTTTTAAAAAAAGTTCTAAACCTCTTAAAAAATCACCCTTTAGTATCAGAATAGAAATCTACCTCTGGGGCCCTACTCCCCGTCTCGTTCGAAATAGCTTTCCCGTAGGTACCCTGTACAAATTTCAGAGTTCTAAATGCGACATAAGTACATTTCATTCCACTTTCGAAAAACAGAGTAGAAAAAATTAGTTTTCGAAAAATTGTACTTTCGGAACGAGATATAGAGTAGGGCCCCTGATGGTGTCAAGGCAGCTGCCTAGTCTAACCTACCCCAAAACTCAAAGATTTCCAGAGAATAATGCAAGTATTACCGAGGACAAAGGTATTTAAATGAACGGTTTGGACTGTGGAGTCGGCGCAGTCGTCTTATCCGACCAACTTAATCTTTCAAAGTCAAACTTCACTAGACATGTTAAAGTCGATCAGACTGTAAGTCTGTACTTAAGCTTCTGGGTGAAGCAGAAATCTCGTTGATACCTTAAAATCTCTTTCTTCTATCTTCTATTATAAACTCGTAATTTCTTCGGGGTGAAACCCGATGACGTTATAACTCGGTAACCGCCAGGCCGATTTCCATGATCCTTTTTTTATTTGGTCGTATTGTTGTATTTCAGTCTTATACATTAGAAAGAAAATTCCGAAAAATCGATTTATTCGTATTATTAGGGATAAACGGATAAACTGACTGTCGATTCCCTTTAGTTTTGAAAAGATTAAAGCGTATTTGAGCAATTGCAAGTTAAAGTCAGTAAAATCAGAAATGAAATACATTTTGCTTAAAAACGCCCATAAAAAGTAGACGTGGCAATGAGCAACACAGCAACTTCTCGGAAACTATATATTTAAAAAAAACACATTAATCAAAATCCATCCATTAGTTATTACCCCAACTGGTAACATTAAACCGCCCACAGTTTTATTGCTTGTAATGATAGATAATTGTGGATATCCCGAACCATTTCACTTGCTATACACCTGCCAACAAAAGTCAGACACATGTCCACTAATTACCCAAATGTAAATAAATTAAACCGTATCGTACTTCGCCTACCTTTCTCCGTGGCTTGACATTAAATAAACGCACGTGGTGATAATTGATGCGGAAAATGTGACATTTCCTTGGAGGGGACAAACAAATCAGACTGACTAATTGCCTGTAATTGAACGCTAAGGCAGTTTCCATCGAGCATTTCTGTCATAGAAATTTCCGATTTACTTTCCCAAAGTAGCCCCACAGAGTAGACCTTTTGCTAAAATGTTTCTTTCCTTTGCATTTCTCTTCCAGATTTCTTAAAAAACCAAAGGTATGTGAAAAAAAAAAACTTCAACAAACTCCCAACAGGATGTAAAATCGCATATCGCCACAGCAAATTCATATCAATAACAAAAATATATCAAGTGTAATATCAACTTCCGTGTTCAAATTGTGATCAAACCTATCAATCTTTACAAGAGAGAAAAAAATCATCTTCAGTGCTTGCAGTTTTAAATTGAATTTCCCCGTTACGAAGAATAAAGAGTGTTGCGTTTAAAATGAAATCCGATAAAATGCAATTCATCATCTTCGCCATGTGGGAAATCTTCATGGCACTCTACATTGTCCCATCGCTCGGACGTCAGCATTCATCATCACTCGTCCATGGAGGAACAGTTTCCAGCAAGGATGCACATGGTAAGTGATTTTACTCTTTTCTTAAGTAATTATTTTCAAACAAAACAAAAGACTGGGTATCGATGCGCTACCATCGCAACCACAGTGAATGCTATGCCACTTGGAAAGGATTTATCACCCGTCTTGAAAGAAAAAAAAAAAAAAAAACCTCCTGCTGCCAAAAAACAAAAACAAAAAAAGAAGACAACTGGCAGAGGATGCACCAGCTTGTTGCTACTTTAGCAATTTTTATGACAAGAAATTTTTATTAAACGCCATCAACGTCGAAATCATGTCGCGCATAGTGGGGCAAAGAAGGAAAAAAAAAAAAACTCTGCTCTCTCTCTCTCGCCAGCAACTTCATTCAATTTTACACCATCGCACGACAACTTTTGTGTTGTCCTTCTCACGAGTCTTGCTCTAGTTTATCGCCGTTTTATCCCGCCCGTGCATCCCCGCACACGAAAAACATAGAACGATGAAAAATCTTTCAAGTTTCTAAAAAGAAAATGGGAACGTATTTCTATATCCATTCGCTCCTTGGGAAATTTCGGTGTTCAGCGAAATACCTTCCGTTTTGTGCTGTGCTTCTCCTCTTTTCATAATTTGTGTCCCTTTCGCTTGAAAGGCATCGCAATAGAGCACTTTTCTATGTAGTCAGCAGCTGTTTTTGCATTACTCAGGATATTTTCCGCACTCTGCTGGTGGCCGGGAGGGGTCGAGGGCGAGTCGGAAACGATGCCATCCGGTAGAGATTACAAGACTGGCACAAGACTTTCCCTATTGGCCTTATCTTTGGGCCTCATTAAAGTCGGGTCGGTAAATAAAAAAGAAACACATTACCGCGCACACAAGAACTACGTTCAATTACAAGAGGAGGACAACTTTTGCCAGATCTTACAGTTTGGCTGGTTTAACCGAAAATGTCCAAACAATTATGCGTACTCATACAAAAAACCAGGAGCCAAGAGATCCCTTTTCTTATCCTTTTGGCCTCAACAAAAACTGCATTGGATGGCTTTTTACTTCGACAGAGTTCGTGTATATGTCTGTGCAGCATCGTCCTTTTGTGGTACCACCCTGTATCTATACAATCCGGCTGAATAGAGGGATATCCAAAAGAAAGGATTAAAAATACCAGATAAGCACAGAAGCAAGGGGATATTATTTTGTAATGCCATTGTTTTGGGATCCTTTTGAAAGGAGCACAGCTCCTCCGTATTTCTGTGAGGTCAGTTTGAATGGTCTTTCTTTGGCTGGTGCGATGTAAAGACGATGACAATCTGACGCGTCCTTTCACTGAGGTGGGGTTGTTTAAGCTTAATGCTGTGTGATGGGGCTTTTCGAGGAATCCATTGTTTCGCCATATCGCAGGGATAGGCTTTGAATTCCGGCTTTGCCGAGTAATTTAATTCCAATTTATTTCATTTGTCTATTGTTAGGAGTCTGTTTGAATGGTGCGCTGTTCGTGCAAATGAAGTCATTAAAAGTTGGTACCTGTTTAAGAGGGGGAAGGAATTTGGCAGTATGATCATCAAATAAAAATATAAAAATATCGCCAGGGAGATTGGCACAACGACAATAGAACCTCCAACCGTATCAATGAAACTCGTGCGGTTCGTGTCCGTCGAGGAATTTCTCTCAACCCTCACTGATGTACTTGCGAAAATGAATGCAAGAAGAAACCGTCTCTGTTCCGAAGGTCCGGCAGGCGCTGAACAAGGTCCTACAAGGCCTTGCAGAATCTGACCTCAGATTGCGTACAATAGGCAAAAGACTCTTATAACCACCTTTACCAAATTTTCGACAGCTTACTAGGAACTTAAGGAGCTCAGACACTCAAATTCAGGTTTTGGGAACAAATGACGACAGAGGTGTAAGTGCTTGCCTATACCAGACAGACGTCCAGTGACGCCTTGGATCGCTTGGAACAACTCTCGACTTAAAAGTTTCGCTACTAGATCCGAGAAAGTCAAATTGATTTGGCTCATTGATTTGGCTCATCAGGATGTCCAGTGCCAACAAATATTGCAAGCCGTTGCCTTTAAATTTTATTTAAATTTTATTTAAAACTTTCTCAAGTTTTTAGGATTTTAAAAAAGTAGCAAAATCTGTACGACCCCCTTTTTTGGGGGTCATGCTTTAGTGATCAACTAGAAGTTCTACATCTTTTACAGCATTTTAAACAAATGTCTTGGACCCTGGTTAAGTAATTTGGATTTGGGTTACCCCTTTTTTTGCGGTTAATTTTTAAAAAAATTCACGACAAGCCAGAAGGTCGAGGAAGCGACCAACACTTGTCTTGTGTTGTGTCACTGCGCCAGTCATGCTTGGTTTACCCCTCTTCGCGGGGGTCATTTCGAAAAATCGTCAAAACCAAATGATCAATTGGAAGTGCTACTTCTTGGCCCCAGCGAGGTCTGCAAATGGACCAGCATTTTAGGCAGAATTCTGTTTGGAGTCTCTGGGTAAATTACTGGTTTGTGTGACCCCTCTTTTTCGGGGGCTATCTAGAAATATTGTCACCCCTTAGAAAACAATTTGAAGTTCTACTTTTTGGCCCCAACGATGTCTGAAAATGGACCCAAATTTAAGGCAGAATTCTGTCTGGAGTCTCTGCGTAAATTACTTGTTTGGTTGCCCCTCTTTTTGGGGGTTAATTTGAAAAATCGTCAAGACCTAATGATCAATTTTAAGTTCAACTCCTTAGCACAAACGATGTCGAAAATGAACGAAGACCTTAAGCAAAATGCTTCCTTTGGGTATCTGGGTAAACTAGGTACTGGTCTCGGTTGCCCCTCTTTTTGGGGGTCATCTCAAAAAATCGCTCAAAGTAATTTAAGAAACGAATTTTCGACTAATATTTTCCTCAATGCAAAATATGTTTTTTTTTGGTACCCTTCGGAATTTTAAGTAGCTATGAAGTTTTCGACAAACCTGATGGAGTGAGGGTTAGAGTGAAACCTGAAGAATTTAGGTCCAACTTTACTTTGACTGCTTTCTCTCTTTTCATCAGTATTTTAATACCTTAGGCGAGGGTAGCATTTGGCTAAGTGTCCAAGTGGGTAATGAAAGCTTATTTGTGCTCAAGTCAATTTAAACTGCAGCACTATCATGGACTATAACCGTCGGCTACGATGAGATTACCCAAATTGAAAATTATCTCAATCGCATGGCAGGGTAAATCGAGAACGGATCCATTTCGGTCGTTCATCGCTGGTGTGTGGAAAGACGCGCCGGCAACAAGCTGAGTGAGACTATCCAAAGGCAAGGAAGCCAACCCTGGTCATGGTATCCTCTTGCGGAAAACACACCCAGCCCCCAACAGGACACCCGAACCGGTCACTGTTGGACATCCGTTTAGTGTTGAAGTTTCTCTCTGTTTATTCATTTTCCGTTTTTTGTGTGCAGGTCTTTTCACATCCTCTAGAAAATTTGCGAACTTCGGTGTTATGACTCTTGTTTTCGGGTATCTCCGGTCGGTTGGCTTGGGCCACACTGCATTGGACAACACAAAACCCGTCGTAGCTCGTGTATCATTTCTCCCGGAAGTTAGCCATAATGAACTCCCTGTCTCAGACATGAGTTGCATAGGACATAGAACAAGAACGAACGAGAGAGAGAGAGACAGCGTTTTGAAATATACCATGCATGCTACATAAAATAAAAAGTCAACTGAGCTGATTTCTATCCCCCAGAGTGCGGCGAAAACAAAAGGATATGCTGGTGATGGCGGAAGTGGTATGTGAACGTGCACATTCCATCTGCAATGGAACTGGGTATACACGAGATTATCGGAATGCATTTCATTGGTATTACATTTCTGTGTTAACAGCGAGTCCTTGCGGGCATCATCTGTTTGTTGGCATTCATTTTTTGAAACTGAAAAAAAATGTGTGCCATAATTTGCCTACGAAACAGGGTTTGCTGCTGACGTATGTATGACATGGGGCTCCCAGAACTTGCCACTTTGAGCAAATGCCAGGAACAGTGAATATTTTGAACATTTTTGCCTGCCGAATGGTTAAAGCGGCGATAAACACACTCGCGGGTAATAAATAGTAAACAGCTTTCCGTCAGGACAATGTGTGTGCCAAAATTGCTAATTAAATCCATCAGCGCCTAATAAACGTTAATTAAATATTCTATGCACACAAAAACCAAACACTAATCCCAAATAAATGCCTGGGCTAACGAGGACGAATTTATTTTCATTAATTCCCAAACACGGGAATTTTCTGTTCTCTAATTAATAGCAAATTTAATATGTACTCGTACCTGTAATCGGGAGCGGGATTTCCGCTTGAGTTTTGCATTTTAAATAGTTGGATGGTCCACAGGGTTAGGCGTGTATCCTAACGTAGTATGAATTGGGCTCTTCTGCACCGCACGCTGGGTTTTGTGCGGAGTGGCAATATAATTTGTGGGTAACATTGACTGAGTTAATTGCCCTTCGGTGCAATGCACGGTTTGGTATGAAAAACCGCAACATAAACTTATTTTGTGTTGTGACTTAAATGGAGGGAACTAGGCGAGTAAAGAAAGAAACAAGAGGTTCGGGACACTTGGTGGTTGTATCACTAGCAGATGTAACATTTCGAACATCAAACTGACAGCTGTCATTAGAATGTCAAGCGAATGGAAGTGACGTGTGACCACAGACCATTAGTAAAATAGAGCGTCAACTTCCAACTACCCAATTTCAGTATAAACTTTTGAAATAAAATCCTCTCTCACGAGCTATAAACTTTTTGATCTGTGATTGGGAATCATTATGTATACAAAATGGCGGCGTTGTGTTCCCAACAAACTGTCATAGTTTTTATATTAGTTGACTAGACTTTCATACGCTATTTATTGGTACCCAGCAAACAAGAGACTCGCATTTCGCTCGCTTCGAGTTCCCGGAAGAAGATTTCGTTCACCAGCGGAGATGCTTCTTTGTTACTCTTAGTTGACGCTATTTTTCAGAAGCATTTCGCTTATCAGACGACTCGCATTTCGTTCGGTTCGAGTTCCCGGAAGAAGATTTCGTTCGCCAGCTGAGATGCTTCTTCTTTGACCTCAACCGACGTTCTTGTTCAGAAGCATTTCGCTAGTCAGAGGACTCGCATTTCGTTCGCTTCGAGTTCCCGGAAGGATTGTATTTCGTTTGCATCGAGTTCCCGGAAGAAGATTTTGTTCGCCAGCGGAGATGCTTCTTCTTTGACCTCAACCGACGTTCTTGTTCAAAAGCATTTCGCTAGTCAGAGGACTCGCATTTCGTTCGCCAAAGGGGTTGCTTCTTTTTAGATCTCAGTTGACGTTCTTGTTCAGAAGCATTTCGCTAGTCAGAGGAGTCGCATTTCGTTCGCTTCGAGTTCCCGGAAGGATTGTATTTCGTTTGCATCGAGTTCCCGGAAGAAGATTTTGTTCGCCAGCGGAGATGCTTCCTATTTGATCTCAACCGACGTTCTTGTTCATAAGCACTCCGGTTATCAGACGACTCGCATTTCGTTCGCTTCGAGTTCCTGGAAGAAGATTTCGTTCGCCGGCGAGTTAAGCTGAGAATCCCAGGCGATACATTCTCCATGCGAGATGGTTGACGTCTCGGCAAACATTCCCAAAAATAAATCGCAAGAAAAAAAGAAAATGCGACCGTCTAAGCGATTTCTAGCCGAATTATAAAACGACAGTTGTTGTGGTGATAAGTTCTACTTCGTCTTTCAGTAATAATTTTGTGCATATATTTCCTTAATCAGCAATCGCATAAACGTAAAAAAGCTCACTAACCATATAGCAATATAATGCCTTCAAATAAGCCCCAGCAATGCCACGTCCTGCCAATAAATGTTCTCCCCCTTTCTGGCAACCCGTCCTACCCACTTATCTCCACGGATTCCTCTCCAATAACAAGAAGGAACCCTTCACCGTGAAGTAGTCCATCTGGAATAAAAGCGTCAAAGTGAAAATTTCACTATTAGTAGAGTCATCCTCATCATCATCTCGGCTGTCGTCTCCATTGTCAGTTGGAAAAAGGTGACAATGATTTTATTTTTTCTTCCATTTCTTGCTGTTGCTTCCTTTCTTGAACGAAACCGCTAAGAATGACTGTGCGGGTAACAGAGAAAGAAGTGTCATTCAGCCGAAAACACAGGGGGACAACACGACGAATCTTCATCTCCACCGCCAAACAGAAGCAAAATCGATGCTAGCTCTCCTGTCAGTTGCCTTTCGCTCAGCAGGGATGATTGACAAAAAAGAAAGCACATATGCAAATAAAAAAAATCCACAAGGAGCGCGCACGAAAAAAAACCAACCACCACCAGACGAAGGATTCACACAGCATTCAGCAAGCAGTTTGTATTAAAATTCTATGGAAATTCTATTTGGAGTGCAAACACAAAAAGGATATCAAAATAAATTGCTTCACTTCACATGAATCCTGTGCCTCACCTTAGAGATCGACACATGCACAGCATATACAGAACACACCATCTCACGCCCACAATTCCCACCTCAAATCGCTAAATTTATGCAGATGGAAAGGATGTAAACCCTCCGCATTTTCGAATTGGAATATTCAATAAAAAAAAAAAACAAACGAAAAAAGTTTGTTCAAAGCAATGGTGGCAACAAACACGTTGAGGAAGCTAAGTATACATGTATTGGGGTATTTGCATTTTCACTCTCTGAAGGATGCTTGATACTCGTCATCGTCATTCGTCGCCTATCGTTGTTTTTTGTTTTTTTGTTTGTTTTCTTTCTCTGTTTGCATGTTGCCCATTTTTATCATTATTCGATAAAGAAAATAAGGACACTCGAGGTCTTTTTTTTGACACTTGGTGACATCTTCAGAAGCCAATAAAGTTGTTTGGTTTTTTGTTTGTCTTGTTTTGCTTTGGTGGAGCAAGGACTGCGTATGCGCAATTTCGTTGATGGGAAATTATTGGCCGAGGTTTGTCTAACTGTATGGACGATGGGGCATAATTCAGATTTCATTGCCAAAAGTCGTAGAAAAACTTAAAGAAAATTATGTGGGTGACTATAAGTTCAAGGACAATGACATGAATAATGGAAGTAGAAAAGAACACATATGAGGACAATTTTTTAGAGGTGCACAACTTTAAATTGACATAAGACAGAAGTCCAAAGTCGTGGCAATGAAACGGCGGCGACTTTTGTGAACTGTTTTATTTGGTTTGAAATGTTTGTTGTGCCTTGGATGGACTGCGGGGCAAAAGTTGTCACCCGATGTTCTTGGGATGTAATTTTTTTTTTTTACGAATGAACAACTTTGGTTCTGCTTGATTGATGTCTTTAATTTTTTTTTTTTTCATTTTTTCCATTAAGTGGCCAGAATTGCTGACCATTGGGGAACGATTTATTGCATTTTGAATTACCCCTGCCAGAACTTCAGGCGATAGGTCCTCGCGGGTATTATTTTTAAGGGCTTCAAAAGCCTGAGGCTTGTTGACAGTGACTCGTGACTTCAAAAAACTCCACAGAAAGAAGTCTGAAGAAGGGTAAATCAGGCAATCTTGCAGGGCAGTAAAAATCACCAAAATGAGAGATTATAGGCGAAATGCAGGCCTCCAGTTCTGATTGATAAAATTAAGGAAGGAGAAAGTCGTTGGGTGTGTGGTTCTTTTCTCCACCCCAATTCATCCAATTGAGCAAGGAGAAACGCTTTGGTCATGGCTTTGTATCATCTGGTCGATACTCCGGGGTCCTCTTCGACATATTTTATTAAGTCATATTGCTACGATATTCTCATGTTATCCTATACCAGGGATGGCGAACCTTTTTAGAGCTTCGTGCCTTTTTAAAAAAAATCATCATACAGTCTTGATCTAGTTTTCTAGTGACTACTAGGAACCAAAATAAATAAGTTTACACCGCGCAGCATTTTATTTGTAAATTTATAAATTCATTTTTAAAATTAACACTTTTTTTCATTTTAAATAAAAGAAACAAATTTCGGAATAACAAAAAACAGAGATACAATCAAAAACAATAAACAATGAACGAACTATTTTAGCGTCCCTTTTGTCGTTGAAAACTTGAAACTTGATGCCATATAGTTTATATCAAGGCTGTATTTTGTCACTTTAAGCAAAATGCAGGCTGAACTGGAATCATCTGTCAAACGGTTTCTAAGCGAATCTTTAGTGTTATTGATTTCTGAAAATAAGGACTCGCACGCATACATACGCAGACGAAAATATTGTCAATACAGCACGCCAAATTTGTCAAGCAGCTATATGTGTCGGGAATTGAATTCCAAGTTTCTATTAATTTCGAATTGGCATTCTTCGTCGTATTGCCTAACAGCCTTTCTAGCTCGATTGATTCCATCGCATATGAAATGCGCTGACCCCGGAGAACGCCGAAAAGAGCATTTAAAAATTCCACAATTTGGTTATAAGATCGAAGGAGAGACAGTAGGCCTTCTTTATTATATATCTATATGTGATCTATATAAATAGATCACATATAGATGTGATGCTGTCGCTCAAAGGTGCAATCGGATTTCTCAATTAGTAACGTGCCAATAATATTTCGTCGCGTGCGTCCAATGGCACGCGTGCCATGGATTTGCCGTCCTATACTCTTCTAGGCCCAACGTCGTTGTGTTTGCCCAGTTGCTGTCGGACGACCAGGAAGTCTGCGCGGAAATTCAGGCTTCGCCAACAATACCCACGAATTATTCCGCTGAAAAATCGCAACAATTATTCCGCGTTCTTGAGGAGTATAGCGATTTATTCTTGTTGGTGTGTACTTTGTATCTGTTGACTTGGCAAATGTCAAAGTAGAAAATTAACATTCGGGGCCATTTTGCACAAATTACAGCATCTGCCGGTAGAGTGATGACTTTTGCGCCACCTTGTACAGCCGTTATATATAAAAGTATACCTCCCAATAGTAAACCCTTTTCCCCCTTGATTTGTATTCATTAACATTTGCTCCATTTCTACTCGTACTCAACTCTATACAGCACCAAATTCCAGAGGGGTCTTAAGGTCTTAAATCTGTTCAAACCCACTCCCAACATGTAATTAAATTCTTTTCCAATTTCAATTCCTTATAAGAATATAAAATTCAAACTTTAAGACAATAAATTGTCGTACACGTCTCAGCTGCAGCACCTTAATACCACTTAAGCTTTCCATCAAGGACACCGAAGGGAGTCATTCAAGCCGCCCGTCTTTGTCGCGCCAAGCAGGTGCGTGCTTGCTTTTGCAAATACCTCGCACATAGTTTACGCTTACATGTCATACACGAATCTCATAAGAGGTGAGGGGGCGGTGGAATATATTCCACACTGAGATAAGAAATTTCTGTGCAGCGGGAGAGATATACGCACTTTGTATGTATGAACATTGAACATCCGCCAAAAGCTTTGAGCCGATAAGGTAAACACCTCTAACAAGCTGCGGGGTATGAAAAGTTAAATTAAGTTTACATCGAGTTTGTCTATTAATTTGTAAACCGGAGGCGCAAGCAAACGATGATGAAAGACTTTTCGCATTTTTTGTTTTTTTTTTTCTTAAATTTTTGATGCCAGCACTCAGAGCGTAATTTGCTGGAGCAAAATTGAATTTTTGGAAATTTTCAGCAGCACACAGATTTGTTGTTGTTCTGGGTAATTTTCACGGAAATAGTGTTTGGGTTTGTGTTTCAAAGGATTTTATCATGTGATTTTATATAGCATAAAGGTTATACCTGTTTGGAAGAGGATATGGGGTGTTGATTATGCCCCGCATGTGAGCTCCAAAGGCGAATGCCAACTTTAACGAAGTTAGCTTTAATTAATTAAGTAGGTGAGTAGTTGTCGCAACTGGTCCGTAGGGACCCTAGGGGTAGCTTCTCACAACCATTCGTTTTGTGTGGGTTTTTCACTTTTGGGACGAATGGAAGGGATCTTTAATTTTGTGCCGGCTAATTGAGAAGCCCTTGACAGTGATACTCTGGTATTTTTGTCAGACATTCACTAGCGGTGGCGCAGTGGAAAAAAAAAAACAGAAGATGGAGTTTGTGGTCTATTTTTTCCGAATTTAAAGGATTTTATTAGTTCGGTAGAAAATTGGTGGCACTGTCTCGGTCTTAGGTGTGAACTTTCTATTCAGCAGAGTGAAACGGATTCAAGTGTCAAAATTATGGTAGAGGGTGTTCAAAGCTCTTTTTCTCGCGACAGACGATTTGACAGTTGACGTCCGGCTTCTGTCCATTTAATTCGTACTCACACGAAATCGAGTGTTTCTCCTGAAGACATTCCTCGATTCATTTTTAGTGTCCAGGGGGTCAATTCCGGTTCTGTGAAAGAGTGAATCGAATAAATCGTTTTCACATTCGCTTTCATACACTGCTTTCATTTTTTCCATTCACTCAGTACTAAAAAGCGATTCTCGTTCAATTAGTTGGTTCTCAATTTTAAAACTCTCACTTAAAACATTCATTTGAAAATGAGTACGTGAAAAAAAATTATTCATATGAAAATTTTTGATGTTTGGTTTCACATTTTCGTAGAACGAGAAATTGCGGTTTAAGGGTGAAAAAATGTTCGCTTCACTTTTCACAGAAAGAGAATTTACCCCCAGGCTAAACTTTTCGAACTCACAGTGTCAAAATTTTCCATTCAAAATTGCATATTGTGATCTACAAAATATTAAGTGTGAAGGTTGAAAATGTTTATTAGTAAGACCCATTGACAGTTAATTCGGTTTTTTCTTTTATTACAACTTTAGAATTTTTTTCTTTTGCATACTTCGTTCCAAACAGAAAAATCGACACACAGTGGGTGCACTAAGAACTAGTTCAGTTCGTAAAATGGACTCGCTCTCTTAAGTGGGTCAGTGATTTCCCACTGTAGGAAGACTTTAGAGCGATGAGATTGAATATTCGCAACCAGGCGCAGGCCTCCACGCCTTGCAAATATCAAGAACTGTCACGAGAAAGCTTCTCAGTTCTATAATGCGGATGTGTCATAAAAATGATACTTCCTTTGAACAGTTTAGAAAATCAAGCTCCGACAGACAATTAGCAGTGGCTCAGTGTGCTGGACCACTGAGAGCGTGGCCTCGGGTTCAACCCCCGGAAAAACTTAAACTACGCGTTAAAGTTGTTTTGGTAGCGTCATACCTTTCGCAAATGTTTGGCAGGCATCCGAGAGTACAACTGTCCCCAGGAAGGGCCTTAATTTTGGTATTAAAATTTTAGGTCTCTAGTTCCGTGAGTAGTCTCGTTTTGCATAATTTGGCTGCCTTCTCCGGAGCAAAATTGAATTTTTGGAAATTTTCAGCACAATTTTTACCTATCTAGAATTCTGACCCCAATGCCATCACGATCGATGCCTTGGTTAAGTGGCAAAGCGAGCCTCATAATACCTAAGATAATAAATACTTAAGTTGGTTCTTCTACCGCCAAGTCAAACTTGAAACCGAATAAAGTACCAACCAGAAATATTTCGTCGTGCGTATTACAAAATTCCTCTATAGCCTGTAGTATTTAAATTTAACTCAGGAGTACAAAGACAAACCAAAGCGAAGCCCCCGCACTGGTAGACTATTCAAGTAAGTCACAAACACCATTCAACGGCCACAAGGACTCCCATTCAACTCGAATCCTGAAGTGAAAATACACTTTCGTTGACTTCTCTTAAGGCGGCATTTTAAGGAGCAATGCCTCCTTTAACATTGCCCTTTTACACAAGCACAAGAAAACGGCTTAGAACTATTACAAAAGCAGCGCACTTCCACTTATATGCTATAAACATTTCTGTGCAGCCATGCAAGAGCTACGACAACAATAAAGCCGAGAAAGGCCAAGTCGCGTCTGTGCGAATCTTAACAACTCCCGCGCACACACGCACAAATCCCCAAAGAACTCTGCTACTCTTTAACGTTTCCATCTACTCGCACTTAACTCTACTCCAAGGGTTTCTTTGGGGTGCGGTTAACCGTGCTTTTTTCCACTCAACCCCCTCTAAGAAACATTTAATTTCTACCCCGGCTGGCGCAGTTAAATACATCCAAGCGGCGACGGCCGCCGAGGCTCTCCAGAAACATTTTCCTTTTCAATTATCCCAAAAAGGTGGGTTTTACCAGCGACAGTGATACGACAGTTGGCACCAGTAAAATCTGGTGTGTTTGCAATTTTTCACTTTGGCGGAAATAAGTTACGCGTGTTGTTAAGGTCGACGTATGTTTTTTTTTTCCCCCGAAGAAAAATTGCTACGCATTAACCATGGGGTAAGAAAATACAACCGAATTTGTTTGGGCTGGGGTGAACTTGTACTTTGTACATATATGTGTGTGGCGGCACAGCATTATTGTCAATTTCGAGATTTGAATTTACCTCTGTGTGTTTGCCTTTGGGAAATATTACGCGCGTGCAATGTTCATGCTTAATGAAGGATTCCATTCTGATTAATTTGATAACAAGGCAGCGAATTTGGCAACTGAATTTAAATTGGGAAATTCCTTGACTCTGGCTTTTAATGTGGCTGGCTTTGTTGATTTGGGGAATCCATGAATTGATGTTTGATGTTTGGTTTGAATTGGGGAGGAATTCTCAAGGATGTATAGTATATGTAAGGATTACCATTACCGACGGCGGGTGGGGGAGCTTTGAGTGTGTAAGAAAGATTTGGTACTTAATTTTCTAAATTGCAAGACAAATTTCCCTGAGCTTTGGAATAAATGAGGAGATTGTTATCATCGTCATTTTTCATGTCGCGTCTGTTTAGGGCGATCGCCCAAGTGAAAATCGTACTTTTTTCCAAAGGTACGATTACACGTGGCATTTTTTGTGGCAAATTTTGTTGACGTCACAAAAATTTGGCCATTCGGTGGTCACTCGTGTGTCTTGCGAGAGAGAGCGCTGCGACAGACCGCGTGACCAGACGTTTGACAGGCGATCACACGTAGTGACAAATTTAGGACAAATGTTTAATTCATAATGACGTGGGCCTGGGCATGTCAAAATTTGACACGAAAAGTGGCATGTGTCTTCTACCAGAGACTTTAAATCATTATAAATTGGACCTACTTCGCTGTCAAAGCACAAATCTGCCTGAAAATCACGGATGTCAAGGCAAACTGAGATCCCAAATGGATTGCCATAGGGCTGAGTACGCTCTCCGACACTGTTTGTTGAATATTAGCACTAGAAGCGCTGCATCAGCATGAACGAGCTACAAAAATATGAAATGAAACCGTCACCCATTGCTGGTTAACGGAAAACGCGACAGTGTTTACTCGACTCGAGGATAGATGGCGTGAGTACCTACGCTTTAGCTAGGTGCCGAGTGTCTTTTTGTTTTCTCTTTGATGTAAGCTTCATCACATATACGACCGGCCGCCGGTTATTAACTTAGACGTATCTTTTGATGTATCCCCAGTCAAAAAGAATCATTTGGGCTTCAGCTTGGAAAACTGTGCCGCCTTCAACGCGGCTGATCAGTTTTCAAGGAAGCAACTTCAGGCGGTACGGAGATTCGCACGATCTTCTTGAAACTGCAAACTCAATCTTGGGGAAGGCAGGTGGTGTTTAGGTTGCGTCTTTGTCTTCATGAATGAATACAGTCAACAACACTGAAAACGATGTTTGCTTCCCTTCCCTCCCCAACTTTCAAGTTTTAAACATAAAACACTTACCCTTCGGAGGGGTTGGTTAATTACATGCATAACCCTTTCCCAATGCACACCATACATAGTAGGTAGTTTGTTTTCAAAATTAATTAACAGTTGCTTAGAATTTCTAGTGAATTGTATAAACACTCGTTGGAAGCCGATTGTGCTGAAGAGAATGCACGATTTTAGGGCGTCCTGTTACCAATTCCATTTCCAGAACTGGTTGTTAAAGAGCTTTTATTTTGGGCGGGGTGAATAATAATGGTCTACGAGTTTTGGAAATACTAACCTATCCATTTTCGGACAGGATGTAATTTAAGTAACGACCTCTGGTTTGGAATTCGATTTTATAAAATCGACCAATTAAGTGGGAGACTGAAAAGAGTTTCGTTCTTGTAACTCAGACTGTGGGGCGGTGGAAAATTGAAGTCTAATAATAGCACAGTGCATATTTTAAAATTGAAACCGACTGTTTAGACTCAAACTAGAGACGGATCCATGATGGCACAATAAGAGCCACATCCCAAACATGTAGATACGATGGCCGATCGCCATTCATCAGCATCTACCCCCAACATGGGAACAAACAAAATTTAAGTCCAAAAATGTCGACAAGTTTGTAGGGCGTTTTTTTGGAGCCTATTGAAGATGCGTCACATTTTGTTAGCATCACCTAAGTATGTCCTTCATATTTTTACGAGATGGAGCGTTTTTTTTTTTTTTCTAAGCGCAGCCTCGAACGTTGTTTGATCCTTGTTGTTCGAGCGCCAGAGCCGATTCACATTGCTCTTGCTGGGAATATAATTTATTTAATGACAAGTCACTCTTCTTGCCACATTTGGGGATTGCTGCATTTAAACTGGGCCGTTGAACAGCGTTTCACTTTTCGTTACGCTCTTATTTTTTAACTTAAGAAGTTTCCTTATCGGGTATTTGAAGGAAAAATATTCCCAAATGACATTTGAATAGTTTTTGTCTATCTTCTCCAAAAAATTGGATAAGGTAGTATAGCGCCCAACCAAATAAAGGACCTTTTAAATATTTTCCACCCATTTCCATCTAAGATGGCAGAAAAAGCTATTTTTTATTTCATTTGAAACCGACAAAAACGCGTCTCCCTCTAATCACCCCTCCCCGGAATCGCAGTAAAGCTAAAAACAATTTGCAACATCATCGTCCCCACAACAGAATCCTAATTGCGATCGTTTATGCCCTTGCTCAATGATACGACTATCTAATATGAGAGTGCTATTAAAAAATATCTGCAATTACTTAAAATTGGTTTGTCGACGTCCGGAATACACCGCTTTAGCTCTATTGTGTCCATTTTTCGGTCTCGTCTCTGACAGACATACACATGACTAACCAGGGATAACGAGGACAATTATTTTGATGGCCATGGGTTCCGCTTTACCACGTGACAACCATCAAACTAAAAAGCAATTTCTTGGCGCGCAGAGTGAATGTAATCGTCCTTTCATCTCCGCAACACTTCATTATGTCCCTTTTGGTCTCAAAATGTAATAAATTTACAATTTGTCCGTTTGTGTGTCTTTTATCATTCTAGTCAAAAAAAAAAACCAAGTAACGTTCTTCTCTTCTTCTGCTTTTATTTTATTTATTTTTTTTGGTCCTTTGCAGAATGATATCATAACTCGCACGCATTCTTATCAACTTAGTTGGGGGGATGATGTGTTGCTGGTGTATGTTTTCGTCTTAACTCACACACCAGTATGGATATTTATGCTTCACCATATATATTCTGGTTTGTGACAATTTATGTGAGGATAAGGACGTGTTTAGAAAATTAAAAGAAACGACTGCGGGAAGCTTTCCACGTACGGGCGTTGCGTATAAATAAAATTTCTAAAACTGATTTGCCAAGAGTGGAACTCGACGACAAATGCACAAAACCCCGCCAGGGAGACACTTAAAAGCGAGAAGAAGATAAAACGAAGATAAAATTTGTACATTATACTGTTTAAGATTTCGGCCACATCCTGTGTTTGTTGGGTGATAGAAATTGGAAAATTGTGACGGTAAATTTGATAGAATGCGATAAAAATGTGTATCGCCGTGGAAGCGGTAGCTCTTCTGGTCCGGTCGGTCTGAAATTTTCCATTCGATTGGACGTTGGCAGCAAAGTGTTGCCAAGGATGTGACACGACTCGATAAAGAGGTCAAACAAGATGGTTGAACTTCTCGATGACCTTATTCGATTTACGCTTTTACTGTGATGCTGCTCTTTAGCCCTTTTTACAGGGCAGAATTTCATCCCATTTGCATCGGTAAAACGATCTCCATTTCAACCTTTTCTTGACATTCCTTCGAAGCGTGCGTTGCTCAAGAGTGTCAAAAAAAAAAAAAATAATAACCAATGCGAGCATTTTGCTCTGACACCCTGAGGTGGCTGACATATCGTGTTGCACACTCTCGAGAACATAATAATTTGTGAGCGTTGCGTGTAAACAACACTAAAAGCGAAAATACACAAAAGGAATTATAAATAAGCAAAACATGAAAGACTACCATCATCATCGCTTAGATCCGCGGATGGGATAAGTAGTCGAAAGAGAAAACCCTTAAGCGTTTCATTTTCCCTGCCATTATCGTTAGAATATTTTAGGAATATGTTAATGTCGACATTAGAAATGCCGCGTTTTAATGGGGCGTGTGCGTGTGAGCTGTTAGTTCTGAGGTTTGGATAATGAACATCCAGCGTTAGTTACGTGTTCGATAGTGTTTACTGAACACTTTAATTTGCGAATGAATATATCGAGGTGGAACAAAGTGTTGTGTTTCGACATATTGTGAGTCTTTCCGGTGTTTAGGCGGTGGACTGGGGAAAGGTGGTTTTACTACCCTCATAGATCAATCAATGACCCTCATTTGTCATTGATTGGCCCAACAAAAATTGCATTTTACAGAAATTTTCAATTTTCTCACATCGCATGAATGATATCATGGGAGAGAAGCTTACTTACATTTGGCACTGATTGTACCGACAAAAATTCTTTTTATCGTAATTTCCAATACTGATCGCATGGCAGATATCATGCGAGAAGGCAAAGTTACATTTGCCACTAGTTAGCTGGGGAAAAAAATTGTTTTTACTGAAATTTTCAGTACTGATCGCATGACAGATATCATGGGAGAGGAGCTTAGTTACATTTGCAACTGATTGGCCTGAGAAAAATAGTTTTCATTGAAATTTTTAGTACTGATTGCATGACAGCTATCATAGGAAAGAAGCTAAGAAACATTTCCCACTGAGTTGCCTGATAAAAATTCTTTCTTATTGAAATTTTTGAAGGCATGGAAGTTAGTATGGGAGAGAAATTGGCTGGATAATTTCCCAGAAATACCCATCACATGGAAGAAAATTTAAATGAAACAAATTGCGTTCGAAAACAAATCCCACCATCGACTTCAGCAATTCCTCGATATTTGCTGAGCGGGACAGAGTTTGTGGTAAAAATAAACACATCGCAGTGGTTTTCAATTCCGAGTTCATTGACTTTCACATGCCGTAAACGACACCAACAAAACCCCACTGCAGAAATCTGCTCTCAACGAATTTCCCATCCATCTGTGGGCCATTAGCATATTATACAACAAAGAGAACAATGCGGATCCAAGAAGAATATAACCGTAAACCTTTTCAGCGATAATAGCGAGATGTGTATATGTAACTCCGAACACACGCAACAAAGCGCATAACGTAGAACGTGAACCATCACATAGAGATACCTAGGCAAAGCTTTCAAAATATTTAATTATCCTGTGCCTTTCTTATATCTTTGCGGCTTCCGCATATTTTCAGCTATATACACATCATGCTGGGTGTATACATCCCCAGTGAACTATACATCCCTTTCTGCAGTCAAAGTTGCCTCGAAACATGAAAAGCTAATTGAGTTCTCACACTGACTAACCATCTCTCTATATCTCTACCCACAAACGAAAATGGTTCCTCCTGTTAACCAAATTATGTCATGTTGTACTCAGCTCTCTATGTGCGCGGTGGGGTGGTGTTGGGGGGCGGCCAGATTGCGGAAGAAGATACAAACATTAAAATTTTCCCATAATTTTTCTTCCACAATTTTTTTTTTTTTTTGTTCGCCTTTTAGCCCGCTAAACTCATACCAACATTAAATACACAAGACAGCACATAAATGAGTTGAATGAAAATAGAGCATGAAAAGCGGATATACTACACAGAGAAGGCGAACAGAAAGTGCAAAAAAAATAAAAACCTCCCGCTCGTACTACATCCTTTGAGCCTGGTCTGTGGGTTCTTTACCCCCAGCTCCTTTGTGTTGTTTTTCATGTATATTTATTTTTATCTGACAAAAAAAAAAAAAACACACGTTTTCCTTTTTTTTGACACACTTTTGGAAAAGTTAATTTTCGCTATCTGTTTGGTGGTACATTTTATTTGTAGTTGGGGCGTGATTTAAATGCTTTTGCGACTTAATGGAAATTGGTTAAATTTTGCTTTAATTATGAGTTGAATGCAAAAGAGGAATAAATATAAATTTCTGTGCTTTTCCACAAGTCAGTAGCAGATGTTGGGGATTGGGGTAGTAAAGGGCAGTTGACCGCATTGATTGACGTTGATAAGTGGTGTCAAAGGGAAGGAAACTCTCAGCAGTCATTCTATTGGCAGTGGAAAACTTAAATACTCTTTCAACTCACTATTTGCAACTGGTGGTAGTTAAATAGACTTACAAGAGCTAAGACAAATGAGCGACCAATGTAGTGAACTGGTGTAAAGCCGCAACAGATGGCAGGTGGTCGGTTGTCAATGGCCTTAAAAGCTTTTGAGTTCCAAACAACCATTAGAAAAAAACAGATGTGTATGAAAGGTATACGAGAGTCCGTATCCTTGTACGCTATACATAGAGCTAAAGATAATTTTAAGCGCTCACGTCATCAAGACAGCAAGAGTGCGTTTGGCGTTATTATTTATATACGCAAATTTACGCCACTTGGGATTTTTTTTTCCAGGCGCTGGAAAAATGTCCATCTTTTGAAACATAATTTTTCCTCTAGAGGAATGTTCATGTCAGTCGATGGGGGTTCTCAAGGAAGAGTACTTCATCCTTTTTTTGTAGTCTAGGCAGTTTATTTAAAAAATAATACAGTGGAATCGTAGAAAGACGAACAGATGTAGGGCAGGTCCCGCTCATCTTTTCTTTTCTTCTTCTTTTCTTTCTTCATCTTTTCAAACATCAAAGTTTAGTTAAAGAAGAACGTATGTCCTACATAATTGAAAATAACAATTCATTTGATTTAAAAAAAATAAACTTAACGAAAAAAAAAAAAAAAGCAACAAAAGCTACAAAAGCAAGCAGACTTATATTTTATACATTTTTATAAAAAACTCCTCTACGGTAAGCTGTCGAAACTCTTCAATGGTGAGAACAATAACCATTCCGAACTGTTCATGATTCCGAGATCCTACTGTATTCGGTTGCGCTGAAGAAGAGACTTGTAAGCCTTGAGTCTATCAACATCAGATATCACGTCTTTATTTTTGGTCCAGTGAGGCTAGATAACGTTGATGTCGTTCTTGATAAAAGTGTTAACTTCAACGCAAACATCAAGCTCGTCACGGAGTGTGCGATAAAACCTGATTTATCAGTTGGCTCCGGTGAGGTAGAACTTGGGGTATACCTTCCAAATTATGCATTCAATTCTAAATTCTAAAATTAAAACGACCATCTCCTGTTGGCCGAAACATAATAAAAGGACAACGGAGGCGGAGCTTCAAAGACTGCGATTTCGTACCAAAAAGAAAAAGATACGGTCCGAAATACCACTCTTGTGGGACCCCAGTTCTTTCAAAATGAACTCGCATATCGCTTCTTGTGATGCTCAAATTCATTTCCACGCTACTGCCATCTAAAATAAAGGTTCGATTATTCACTTCAGGTCAGAAATAAATCAAAGCGCTTTCAAAGAAGGACCCTCCTATTAACTTAAAAAAAAAAGGCTGAAAAGAATAATTTTCCAGCTATTTTTTATTTTGGGTAAAAATAAGGATCCTTATTTGATTTGTTTGGGTAAATAGAAAAAATTCATGCACATTGCTTAAATTATTATGTAGCTCCTTAGCTTTGAGTTACAATTCTCTTTTCATTATAAGATTGTTTAAAAATTTCAACATCAAAGCAAAGGGAAGAATACCCAAATCGACTGCTACCTTCCCTACAAATTATTATATTGGAAAGAGCTGTCTATACACATTTTTTGATAATAAAAAGTACTCCTCCTCTTTCGTTGCCATAGAAGTCTTACTTCTTACACACAAAAAATGAAAGAATGAAAAGGAAAACGTTAAAAATGTAAATTACACTTGAAAACTATTACTGCTACTAAGAACCAGAAAGGGGTTCTGAAAGGAAGAAAAAAACACACCAAAGTGCACAGCAAAAACAGGAGGAACTCCAATCTCCAACAGAACTTCTTCAAAATTTAATGAAAGCAGGTTGGTAGGTAGGTGCGGGTAGGAAAAGAAACAGTAAAAGTAGACACAGTGGAAAATTGAATAACAAGTGGAATGGCATGTCCTTCTTTGTTCGATTCAGTATTTTGTGAAATGGACACAAGCTAACCCGCATGCAAACGAATAAGGGGATTGCCCCGACGGTCTAACGTAGCAGACGATGCGCCGAGTCTGGGGGTAATTTGCCTCGCTAACCTTTAATGGGGATGACTTTTTATTACTTAAGGACTATTTGTCGGGGCTTTCTTATTTAATTCTCCCCCCGTCAAGTTGTCGAAAACGACTTTTATTACATTTGAATGGTGTTCTCGCTGAGTTGAGTTTTTCTCTCTTTTCGTCTTGCATTGTGCAATTGGCTTTATGAGGGTGGTGGATGAGCCATTCAGAGGTTGCATTGAATGAGCGATTCTAATTGATGTAAGTACTTATCCAATGACGGTGGGGGTGTTCGAAATTTAATTCACTTGGTTGCCCAACGACGACGAAATGAAATCGAAACGTCTGCGTCTGTTCAGGAGGTGATGGCGGCATATGAGGGGCTACATTTTAATGCTATTAGGGTGGATACTCTGCAGAAAGATGAAGAGGGATCTGAAAGGTAATTAAATGAAATTCGCAAGGAGTGCTATATAATGAAGAGATTTAGAGGTGATTGGTGCACGAGCTTCCTTCTTTGACTTACGTCTGCCTATGGGTGTAATTGTTTTTTTGAAGTTGACAATGGGCCTAGAGCTTGCAGTGCTTATCCGGCGCTTATCGCAGCAAAACAAAGTAAATTAATATCTTCTGGCAGGTACAGTCTGCTTGACAGTTTTAGGGCGATCATTCCAAACAGGGGACTGCGTAATACAAATTTTTCAAAATGTTCTACCTGATTTGGAAGACCATGGAGCACTTTCTGTAAATGCAAGATCTGTTTCAACTTTTCAAATCCATGTAGAAAACCCGTAACCCATTCGCATGTACCAGTATTTCTCCCGTCGCTCGCATTTTGTTCTTCCGCGAGGGCATAGGCGAATGTTTCACTTAACTCTGTTTTCCGCAAACAAATTTCACCTGTAATTTCCCCGGGGGACTTTAAGCTTCTTTCAAAAACTGGTGTGAGACAGGCAAATTAATTTGGAGTCTAACGTGTTGTTTTTGATTTTTTACTGGTAACTGAGAGTGTCACAAGAATTTTGGAATGCAGCAACTCGACCTCTGCTTGAAGTGTAATTCGACCATCTGTCATAAATGTGAAAATATTAAGAGGTTAATCAAACCGACCAGTGGAACAGATTTAAACTGTTTTAATTGAAGAACAAATACAGGTCCTATTACCCACCCATATGGCACTCCATTGCGAGCAATCAATACCCAGCCATTCGGATTGCACATAAAATATTGACCAACCCAACAAGTATTTATTTTATTTTATTTTCGTGCACACCATTTATTGACAGTTGCACAAATAAAACAAGCACCACCCAAAGTGCCCACTCTTGCATTGATAAACTGTCAAACAAATTCGGAAGTTTTATTCATATTTTCGTGTTCACAATTCAACTCTTTGACTTGTACTCAGAACGGATGGTAATAATATGGTCGAGTGGATCCTGATATTGGACATACAAATGGGCGAGTTCGCAGCACTTCTTTTTGCTCTTAATTAAAATGTTGTCCATAAATATGAACAACTGTTTAATTTGCACTTAAAATCATATTTTTTACCCGAAGTTGAGTGTCCATCATCGGAAGCTGCAACCTTCAACTGAATGACATTCACAGCTCATAGTGCGGGTAGAAGTGACAGTGCAACATGCAACTTAGCTGCTTATGTCGCTGGTTAAGCTGTCAAAGTCATAGCTTAATTGAAATTAATTTGTAGTCAACGTCGGGCCACTTAACTTTTCGAATTGGAACCAACCAAACGGGGTTTTCCTTTCCAAGTTTTCGACATTCATGCAGCGAAGTATTTTGGATGGCATCCGTAGCCAGGAATTGTGTCGGTCGTCTATCGACGTGTAACGGAAATCTAATGTCGAAAAATTCCCCATTGACATGGATACAGTGCATTCAACTGAAATATCCTGCATTGAATGACGTTGTGTACGTAGAATTATGTCAGCCAAATTGGCATACATGGAGTGAAATTGATATGCATCTGTGAAAGGATGCACGCAATATGAAATGGAATTGATGAGCTAGTTAATCATAGAGCTGGTTTTTAGGTAGTAATTAAAATTTCCCATAAATAGGAATCATATTTAAGAAGGCAGATGACAGATAATGAAGGTTGCGCTGCCAAAAATCGATCAGTGGGTATTTGGGGAAAATGTTTGCAAACCATTTTATATTGAGTTGGAATGTATGCAAATGGTTGGGAACAGTTGCGAATGATTGAAGAACGATGTTAATGACTGAAAATGCTCTGAAAAAAACATAAATGTTTGCAAATAATTTTATAATTATTGGAAATGTGTGAAATTGATTAGGGATAGTTCCAAATGCTTGGAGAACTATGTAAATCACAGAAAATGATTGGAAAGCAATTGGGAAAAAATTGCAAATGATTGCAGTTGACTGAAAATATGCTGAAAAGACGGCAAAAGTCTTCAAGCAGTTTTATAATGAATGGAAATGTGTGAAAATGATTAGGGACAGTTCCAAATGATTGGAGAACTATGTAAATCACAGAAAATGAGTTGGGAATAATTGCAAATGATTGGAGTTGACTGAAACTGCGCTGAAAAGACGGCAAATGATTACAGATAAATTTATAATCATTGCAAATGTATGTAATGATTGGGGACAATTGCAAATGATTGAAAACAGTTGCGCAAGCAAAGTTTGTGTTCTAGTACCTGTCCATACCCTTGTAAATCCCTCTTGTGAAATAAACAAAATTACAGCTCCCGCCATTGATGAGTCCATCATCGTAAAACCACACACTGAACATAGCACTTTTGAAGTAACATACACTTTCTCCATTGAATCCTACATCTGCAGTCTGCACCCTTTCGACAGGACACGCATGTCCGCACAACTGGAAATCAGTCAATCACAGTCCATGAAATATTAAACTCCATTCTGTTGTTCCAACTTGTCAATGCAAATCCTATTCCTCTGTCCATTCTGAGCGACGTAAGGCTTTACACGTACAATCGAGAGTGGCAGGCAGTTCAATCAACCTTAAATTTCCTTTTGTTGATCAGATATAATCCGGTTCAGCAATGACGTCTGTTAGACAGGCATACCAACGGACCGTAGCATGAGGTTACAATCTTCATGATTAAAGTGGGATCTTGAAGCCTAACTCGCACACATTTACTTGCAATCATCAAATCCTGTTGATTACTACAACTCTAACCTCCATCGATGTTTTTGGGGGGGGTTAAAGTTTGTAGGTTATAGGTTGATTGGCAGTTCCTTTTGGTTACCCGATCCTTCCAGGGCACATCACTCTGTCATCTATCGGGTTTGATTGGGTATCCCTTTCGGTAGTAGGAAACTCAAAGATGTTATCGATGTATATGCACAAAAGGGTGCTTACTGTGGGATGGTGAGGGTTTTACTAGGCATTATTTACGGGCAGCTCTTAATTGATATGACAAGAGGCGCTGTGTTCTTTTTAGTGCAGTTTCCTGAGTAACTTAACTGTCGACAGATGAACATTTTTGCAAAATGGGCCGACAGGTTTTCTCTGTTTGTTAATAAAAAGGAAAAAAAGTAGGACAGTTAAAGAGTTGCATGTCTGCGATTTATTTCAATTCTCCATTTTGAATCCTCCTCTAGAATTGCAGATTCGTCTTTGCAGTGTTATGCGAAGAGGGGTCTCCAATTTCCTCCACGCATTCAAATAAAAATATATCTAAAATTACAAGACTCCCACAAATAAATATTGCCAGGGGAACTCAGCTTCAAATTCGATTTATCCCTCTATTGAACCACGGGTTGTAATCAATGTTGCCCCAGTGTTTTTTAAAAGTGTAAGAATTTTTTTCAAAATTTCTAACAAATGGAAAAAAATTTAACAAACTGAAAACAAAATTTAAATTACAAAAAAAGCTCTTTATTGACCTACCTTTACAATTTGTGTTTAACAAATAAAAAAAAAACTAAAAAAGAAACAAAATTACGGACCATCGTTCAATTTCTATGTCACAAACTTTATTTACCACGAGATGTAGAACATTCTCAACGGCGACGCGCGTATTTTCTCGTTCCCTCCCATTCCCATTCCCACTCGCAGTTTGACGTTTTGCACAACTCGTGCTCTGTGTAAACAAATACATTGACAGAAATTGGTAGAAGTTTGTTCGAAAGAAAAAAGTGCTGCCAGTTCAACTTTACGCTCCGTCATTCCGCTGCCAATTACTCATCGCTGTAAAAGTCTGGCCCACCATTCATTTGCCACTTAACCATTATCCTCGCGCACATAAATCAAACAGCGCACGCGAACGAAATTCCCCCCACATCAGGTCCTTTCATTCAATTATTCCAAAGCATTACAATTTCCAGTCTCAATCACCCAAAAAATTGCACAGCGAACGTTTTTCTGCTATTTTATCCCAATTAACCCCTAGCTAGCAAAACACAAAAAAAAATCATCAAAAAAAAAAAAAAATATCCTTGAAAGCATTTTGACATAAAACGATTTTATTGTACCAATGTAAATGAGAGAATCCATAAAAATCCCCAACTTCATAACAAAATAACCAAAAGTCCCCGCAGAGAAGATTCTCACCTTGAACCACAACATGTTATAAACCACGTCGGGTGGTAGACGTAAGTCGATCACTCTCACCACAACAGGAATTCCTAAGTCTTCTCGGGAATGGCTAAACTTTTTCAATTTCAAAAAATTCCGCTTTTTCAATTGAACACCCGCACCCACCGAAAAAAGGGATACCCGCCGATAGAGATGATTTTTCCAACCAAAAATCAATTCGAACAAAAAAAAAATTCTTTTCAACAAAAAGGCAATTTTTTTTAAAAGCTACACTGATTTCGATGATCACATTACAGAAAGTATTCTACACCAGAGTAGATTGAATTTTTCGTCCTTCAGTGGCATGCAAGTTGTTACAATTAAAGTCGGGACCAGAGAGAAGGCGAAAAGTTTTCAATTCTCTCTTTACCATACTGGAGGCTATGCCGCATAAAAACGGTACAAACGGTACAAGCTTTAATAATAACGGATTATCCCTTGGCCTGATGACGTGGCCCTTTCGCTAGCAGGGGCACAATGGAATACAATGAAAGAATAAGTCCTTGTGCTAATAAAAAGCCGCCGAACAAAACTTTAATAAGGGATTTCCAATGCAAAGCAGGGAGAAAAAAAACCAGCTCCAGGCAATTATCTTTCAGTGCTTTTGATCCTGGCCTGCATATTGCCACAGCTGAAGAGGGTATATATAGACAGGGAATATTATAGTTGTGTGGGTGGAGGAAAATCCCAAACAATAGGCTTTCGTTGCTTTGACTTATTCTTGTTTTTTTTTTTGTGATGGTGAGAGTGGACTTCTTCTACGTGTCCTTTGGCATGATTTAAGAGATTTGACAACAGAAAAAGGGGTCGTTTTTTAAGAGAGTCATTTTGAGTTAAATAAAGACATTGGCCACTGATCTGACCAACAGGGTCACTGGACAATGCCACTGAAGTGGTAGGAGCTGCATGTTCAGTAAGAAGATGTGAGGTGAATAGAAAGGTCAGGGTGAATAAATATTTCATACGAGAACGAGATCCATTGACAAAAGAAAGGGTTGGTCATTTTCCACTGAAATAATCATTTTCTTAAGGAATCCTTTCAACACCAGGGAATTCTTTCAACACCAGGGAATCCTCCCCACAACAAGGAAGCAACAAGGAAGCTACCGAATGACCATCTCCTGGACCAACAAAGACTTGCTGATTCAGTGAGTACTTGATCGTTGAACTGACTTAGTCGATGCAGCTCCGTGAAGAGCCCAAATGTGTCTTGCTTGAAGTTTTTAACAATTTTTTTCAATGCAGCTGCCTGTGAGAGTTTGGGCGGACAAGACTGGGAATTTTCCAAGTCCAACAGTATCCAATGTGGTTTTTGGCAACATTCCTTAATCAACCACAATCCGTCGGCAACAAACAAGCAACTAATCCCCATTTATGGGACAATACCAATTTCTGAAAACTTATGCCCTTTATCCTCTTGAGAGGACACAATCATAATAAGCAAACTGAAAGCCCCTTCCTACAGGATCAAAAGCGCAGATCAACAGCCAGGTCTGCACCACGCTCCTCCAGTAAGCTTGGCATTCTTTTAGCACATTTATAACCACATTCTGTTGCGTACCTACTTGACTTGAGTTTCGACTTTCGAGCAGTTATTCTTTATTCGCCCCCCGATATTGGTTTGTTGTGCCTTGTGCTTCCCCGACCATCATCGAAAACGTCATAGTTCAGAAATAGCTGCCACAAGTAGTTTCTTTTTCTGCTTTCAATTTCCAAGCCCCGTTTATGATCTCCGCTCTTTCCTCGAGGAATGGTAAAGCGATAAATAACAGCAGCACCAGGGACAGAACGCAACGAACAATGGAATCGGGGTAATAATCCTTGAGACAACCTTCCTGCCAAGTGTTGAGATTCAATTGAGAATCGATTGGCGGTTGGCCACCTCCCCCGCTCGCGCAAGCAACACGCCGCAAAACACCAAACAAACGAATAAAAATGAAAAAAAGAGACAGTAATAGTGAGGGAGGGAGAGAGGGGAAACATCTCCCCTCGTAAAGTTGTAGGACACTAAAGTTGGGGTGGTGCCAAAACCAAAAGACAATTGGTTTCCAGAGGCGAACCGATTCCATTCCTGTGGATGAATACGGTCAGAACCAGAAGGAAAGACTACCCTAACCCAAACACACACCGACACACACGAAGAAATCGAAATAAAATGTAATCTGTGTAATGGAGTAGCGGATAAATGGTGTAAGGCAGATGTCAATTCTGTCAATCGATTTGTTTGCACTTTCTCTTGCGGGTGGCTGTTTGGTAGTTGGTAGACGACAAAATTCGAGGGTTTGTGCGACGTCGGTAAATTTTGGGTGTCAATAAATTAAATTTCTTCTGCGAAACACGAAAAAGCAAGTAAAAAGTTGCTCCTTGGATCAAGTTACGCGGCAGCACCCGGCACCCCATTGCGTGCCATAGTTGAACTCTATTTTCGGCCGGTTTATTTGGCAGCGTGATTTATTTGCTTTTTCCTTTTTGATATTTTGGACTTTTTGCTTTGGCTTTTGTTTTTTTTTTTTTTTGTCGGCCTTGGATTGTGGTCGTAAATTATGTCGTCCTTTTGTGTAAGACTACATTGTTGTTGATCTTTGGGTGGACGTTTGTTTTGTTATGATTTCCGGTTACGGTAGGGATGTTTCTTTTGTTTTCTAAGAAGGTTGATGTGCTTGGGATGGAAAGTTGGAGAAATGAAGTCATCCAGTGGAGGGCACGACGAAAAGGTTATTGACTTTGGATTAGGGACTATATAAGATAAGATGGAAATTCGGACAAACTTCCATAGCAGAAGTAGGGGAGACCGGGGACAAAAGAAACATTTTTTACTTTTGGGGTTCCTTCTCTTTCGATTTTTGGAATAACAAAAATCAAAATATTCAATATAAGAAGTGGGCTATTTATATAGAAAAGGATGCAGTTAAATTTTAATAAATTGATGAATTCACATAGCTGTGATCATTTTTCAAAGAGTCTGTCCATGTTACTTTCGTCCTATATGTCCAGGATGAAAGTAACACGCTTGGGGACAAAAGTAAGACTGTGATTAAAAACATACTTAAGCGAAATAATGAAATTATTCGTTCATTACATTTATTAAACTGTTAGATATTTATTTCAACTTAGGAACATAGCAAGTTCATATATTTTTTGGTAAACTTCAAAGAAAAAAAGAAACAAAACAAGATAAGAATAATCGAAAAACATAAAAAAAAAATTCTTAAAAATAGGACGATACACGTCTCCCGAGTAACATAAAAACACAAATTATTTTCAGTTCATCTCATGAATTAAACCTTTGTATATATATTCCTATAGTAGTGCTAATCCAGTAGTACCAGTATCCTAATAGGTGTCGCTACTCATACCAAATCGAGAATTAAATTACTGAGAGCTTGGAGCCTTTGATAATTTTATTCCTTATAAAAAAGCTTTCGTTGAGATTTTTTTCCTTCATTCATTCGATAATTGTTCGTCGTTCGGTTTCGGTTTTTGTTTATTATAAATCTCCAGCATTTCCCCGGAGGGGAAGATCACATACACGAATTCAATGACTTTTGTGAATTAGGTACAGTAAATAAAGTTAGTACGCACGCATTGGTGTTTACATTACGGGGACTAAATTCTAATTGGACTCAGATTAAACGCGGCAAAAGGTTAACAAATTGCAGGATTATTCAAAATTAATCTAAGCTAAGTACATGAACTCGGCTCTAACTGTGTAGCTACATTTTGCGACCAGGGTAGCAACAACAGACAAAACATATAGGTTATTGGGTGCATCGGAAATGCGTCCGTTTACGCTAATTAATGAGCGCAGTGTTTTTACTATACGATGTTCCACACCTATTTAAAAGCGTCACGAATATACTGCTTAAGGCTGATATAAAAATCAATGAAAAAATAGTTTCATGGCAAATATTAAGTGAATTATTTAAAGCAGAAGCATGCCAAATATTTCAGTGTTTTCATAAATTAAAAGATTGTCATCTTGCCCCTAATCCGCTCGAAAAATTAAGTGTTAAGCTAGCAACGAACATTTTTAGTGGAAATGTTTCATCGAGCATTTATGCAGAAATTTCACTTAATTGTTTTGAAAAAAATAGGGATGTAGCTACTTCAACAGCAGATTTTATTTCAAGAAGAATTGCTTATTTGACAATTTAAATAGCATTTCTCTGTATTCGTCAAATCCAAATAAATCTCCAATTACCACAAATTCTGAAATTTAAAAAAAATATTAACTCTTGTACATCTTGGATTACATCTTATGGATTTCTTTGGGTGCTACGTCGAATCCTCCATGTTTTTCAGGTCTGGTTCAAACTCTGAAAGGAATATTGGATTTATGGGAGTCAATAAGTACTGACAGCAACCAAAAATATTTGTTAGCATCCCATTTAAATCAAGACCCAGAAGAAAATTTATTTTCATTAGTAAGAATTAAACTAACTAACTAACTAACTAGACTTTCGTTTTCGCTGGTCGGAAGAAACAGCAAAAATATTACTGTTGTTTTGTTTATCACATCAATTACGTTCGTTTAATTATAGCTTTTGTTTTGACGAAACACCGGTCTCCCCTACACATACCTAAGCTATGGAGTCGTAGAAAACCGCAATCAGTTGGGAATACATTCAGTCTTTTGGGGCTCGAAACGCAAAGCATTCCATATTTGTTTCAACTTCTACAACAAACTTATTGAGCACAGCTGAACTTTCTGAGCAGGTAGATACCCTTTCGACTTTAGCAGCGTCTTCAACAAAACTTGAGCGAAGACTCCTATCCTCGACCTCCTATCCTTACTTAACCAAGAACTAATCGTAAAACCACTTCCTGCGACGTCTTTAATATAGCTTTTGCAGCCTTGCTTCGCACTTGCATAGCTGCAAATAAGTCAAACACCAAACAAATTAAGGTTCAAAGCACCAACTTTGAAAGGAGTTTAATGGTGAAGCCTGGGGTCGAATTATGTCTTCCGTGAACGAGCAGCACGTGACGGAATTTGTTTTTGTTTCGTGTGTAAAACCGGCAAGATTCCGTGAACGTATAGCTCGTTCACGGATGTGGCGATTCGTCCCCTGAAATATTTTCCAAGAACCACCTCCCAATTAAAAATTAACTCGAACCATATTGGTCAAAGCCCGATTAGCGAGCTCAGTAGAACGATGTCAAGACCAATCGGAATAGAGAATCCCTTTATATGCCCAGTCCTAGGGAGTTCGTCCAGCTAGTTTTGTCTCACTCAATGCAAAAACCCGCTCTGAAATCTTTCCACACCCAAGTCTGAATAAAAACCATAACCTACCACAAAACCTACCATCCTGCATACAGACATGGGCCACTTAGTTTTTGTGAAATCACCTCTCCAATCCCTTTATAAGTAACAAAAGCACCAAGCGATATCCTTCTCCCATTAGCTCATTTCTTCCGCCATATCTACTCGTATGCGCAAAGAGTTTTTCGTCAAAAATTTCGTATCTTTAATGCTGCTGCTTGTGCGGTAATGCTGAAAGGATATCTCCTGCAGCAGATGTGCTGCATACACGAGGCGTGAGTGCACTCATTCTCGCTAGCGCTCCTACACTCTCGCCCCAAAATATAAGGATGCCATGACATGTTACACATCCTAACGAAGTTAAACGCGAACCTGCATAGTATGTGAAAAACTGCTGCGCCTAGGATCGGTCTGTACCTATACATTGAGATGTGCTTGTAGCTATATGCATTATGCACCACATGCTTCCTCAAGCACGTGCTTAACATTTAAACATCAAGTTTCGCTTTTTAGTGTTTTCAGTCTTTAATGCTGCGGCGTACAAGTGTGTGCGGCGATGCACGTTGTGTATGAAAGTTCATATATGGCACAGAGCACGTCAGTTGGATGGGATTTCAAGGAGTTCTCTCCGGAGTGTTACTTCCGCGACATGTAGCGAATTTCTGTGTATTCGGTAAATTTTACATCGTTGCGCTGTTGTCATTCCGCCAGGATATGCTCATGCTGAGGGAAATGCAAGTCTCGATTTTGTTAGCGACATAAAGTGCGATTGTGTATGTTTGGCGGTAGTTGAGGCGGTGGTGTATATGTTTTTTTTTTTTTTTTTTGTACTTTGAGGCAGCGTTGCCGCTGTAAAATTTCAAAAAGGGCAATCAAAACCGCACATAAAATACTAATGTAGCAAAAAAAAAAACAACAGCAAAAACTTCTATTTAAAACAAAATGTGAAGCAAATGGTCCTTACCAACACCCAAACCGTAAACTCGAGTTTAACTAATTTCGAAACTAACTATAGTTTCGACTTTTAATTTCTAGGTACCAACAACCAAAGTAATCGGAACTTTAACTACATCCGACTTTATAGAAAAATTATAAGAGTATAACTCAAAAGCGTTATAATTTGTTCTGAGCTTTCAAATAATTTGAAGTTGTTGAAATTGTTAGTTGGTTGTATTTTGAGTGAAATATAGAAGCAACAGTTTCCCATGCTTGGTTTTTTGAATGTTTTTTGAATTTTGCTATCAATACTATCAGCCAAAGATTTGATACAGTCAACTAATAGTTCTGCCATTGCCTGCGGCCAATTTAAGTTGCGGCTTCTCTTTATTTGCTGTCCATTTCATATTTCATATTTATATTATATTTATTTATTACAAAAACTGACGTTTAAACTTTAATAATGGGTTAGACTCGACTTTCTTCGGATCGGAAGTTACAGTCTCGATTATGTTAAAGGCAAAGATAACTTGACTATTGATAAGGCCGAATGTGTTTACTACAAAAAACAATCCTTTTCTTATTTTTTGCATTCGTTGAGTACCTTACATCTTACATAAACTGGAAAAGTGGCCATTTAGATAATTTTTCAAGTTTCAAAAAGGAGCAACGTTGCTTTGAGGAAGCTATTTGTTTTGGTTGAGGGTTTGTGTCTGACATTTCATCAGAGAGCCGGTCTTTAATCCAACAACAGAAACATTTGTTGGACAACCACAAGACTCTGTTCGTGGGCCTCTACTTTTATGCCCAATTCACAATATCGCGTTGCTGCCACACAAAATACAACTTTAGGTGTTGAATCGACATTAGATCGTAAATATCGTAAAGTTCAACTCGACGCCTGAGTAGACCTACCTCACGCGCGTTTGACAACTTTCGAATTTTGAATTGTTTGATTTGATGTCAGGGGGCGTGCCGTTCTTAGTTGGAGTTGCACAGATTCACTAATGTTTATCACACACAAGTTTTAAAAAGCAGTATGATGTTTTTCTAATGCAAATTAATTAATTTAGTGTGTGAAAATGACGAATAACTTTTTTTGTGGAGCTAATACTTATTTCTTCAGATTTTCTTGGAAAAAAAAAATATTAATCATTGGTTTTAAATCTTTGTTAAGGTTGTTCCTTACATTATTCTTTGAATGATTTTTTTTATCTATTTTGGAGAATCCTTTTTTAATTCCTGCAAAAAAATTGCAGCTACGAGAAAAAAGAGAGTAGTCTTGAAATTTGAATTCTGCTCTCTATTTGTGTACATAAGTTTAAACCAAACCGAACTTTTAATCTGTCATACTCTGTTCTCTCAACGCGCATTCGCTTCAAATCAGAATTTCGTTTTACAAAATTGTTGCTCGCGCGCTTTGGCATTTAAAATCGTAAAGTTTCGATAAAGCGTGTCAAAGCGCGCCGACGCACGCACGCGTTCAACGCGACATTGTGAATTCGGCATTACGTGCTCAATAAACCGTATTTTGGAGGCTTGTGGGAGGCAAACATATATTGCGGTTTTGGTATATTTGACTTTGGGTTCTTAGATGTCACAAATCGTCTTCTACTACTTTAGAGCTTCTAAAATCAAACAGTTGAACTCGATGCGGAGTACCAATAATGAATTTTGGTCTCGACTTTTAATTTAAGGAAGCTCACAATTGCGAAATTTTTATGGAAAATATAGCCACTGTGAACAACTCAAATTTAGAGTCGAAACTTGTAATATATATTGGTAAGGCCCGATGTCTTTAGGTTATAGATAGGTACAAGAACAAAAATTGTTAAATAAAAGACTCAACTTTCTTATTTATACGTTTTTATTACACGGAACTATACTTCCTAACTGGTCGAAATATGATCTACAACTAACTCTCCTCTTACTTGACACGAAAAAAAACAGGAATCACTCCTTCCACCGGCAGCAGCTTTTAATGTCTTTCTTTTATTTTTTTCCTATTTAAACAGTGCTGCCACATATAAAAAATAAAAAGAAATAGTTGGCGCAATAGGTCCGTAGGGATCTCGCAACCATTCGTTGGGTGTGGGTTCTTAATTTTTGGGACGAATGGAAGGGATCTACAATTTTATGTCGAGTCCAAGCTGCCAACCCCATTAATCGGGAAAAATGACAGAAAATGAAACATTTTTAGCACAGTGAAAAATATGTCAGTAATGTGATTTCAAATAAACACTCTTCGCCCATAAATAAATTGGGTAACACTAACAGCCTTATTTACAAACGTATCTGTACGCAAAAACCTTATTTATAAAAATTTGTCGACGTTGTATAGAGCTTGTATTTATAAGCTAAACGCGCTTGGATGTTGTTTAGAGCTTGTATAGGGGTGGAATAGTATCGAAACGTCATTTTGACTTAAATAATCTGTCACATTTTATTTTAAATAAAATCAAAAATAAATTGGATAGATTGTATCGACATTTTTATTTTCAATTTTCATGATTCTACAAGTGTCCTCGAAAGGAAATATGTGAAGAAATGAGATATTTCAAATTGTTTTAAAAATTCTTTTCAATTTGTATAAGACTATCGTTTCTTAGGAGTCCCAAATCATTCTTTTTGTTTTTACTTTTCAATTTTTTAATTCCTTTTCCTATTTGTATTTGAATTTGCATTTCGCACAAGCTGCTTAGTTTTTTTTTTTTATCTTTTCGGACAGATAAATGTAATAGATTTCTCCTTTTCAGTACTTTTTTTGACGCAAGCCCTGTATAACTAGTATGCATGGCAAAATGTTTTATAAATAAGAATTTTTGGAAGGGTGTATAAAGGCTGTATAAATACTAATACACTGCATAGCTATACAGGAGTTTAGGCGTGTTTAGCAAATTCTAATAAATAAGGATTTAAATGTCTTGCTTACAACTTAGGTCGAGTAAGCTGCAAGTTTATTGCAAATCTTAACGAAACTCAAGTAGTTAAGATTTACCACTGCTACAGCATTATGACGAATTAGCCCAGGGGGTAGTGTATTGGATAACTACGCAGCAGGACCCATGTTCGATTCTCAGTGCGCGCATGTAAGTAAAATGTTAATTAAAACGAGTACGTTAATGTAAGCCCATGAAAATTGAAAAAAAAGTCTTTGAAAATATTTATTAATAAGATAAAAAAATGAGAAAATGGAAAATTGAAAAATGTAATATTTGAGCCTCTGTAAAGCTTCCATAAAGTTTTCGGTAAGGCCCTACCAAAGTAATAACCTACTGCTGATAAATGTGAGATGCTTCGGTGGATGTTCATTGCCTTTCAGACGAAGAACTTGTGTTTTGAGTAAGGTCTTACCAAGCTGTTCAAAAAGTCTTAAACAAGTAAATACCTTCATTAAAGTGCGGCGCAAATGTGCTTCCATTAGGTCTTATGCAGTTGATATTGCGTGAGGTGAAATAGCTTCGGTAGCACCTTTCCGAAGTCAAATTGTAACTTGGGGCACCCTGTATCCCTTCCTAAAGAAAGGCACATTTCAGGCGGCCGCTTTCTGATTCTAATTGGGATCCATTATCAACAAAAATAATCATTTTTGAATTATTGAAATTCGAAACTTCTTTTGTTCTTTATATACATATTTTAACTAGATAAATAGAAGAGATAATTGGTCTGTTTCGTTACTTTTGTAGCAAGAATGGAAAAGACTGTCAAAATGGCAGTGGTTGGGATAAATTCTCTCACAGAGAGAGACACTTACGAAAAAGTTAGGGAACGCTTTTGTTGTACTAATCTATGAAAATGACAGATGCATAATTAAAAAATTCAAAAAAGTTTTACGAAAAGTCGTTTAAATATCTGATAAACTCGAAGAATTTGCTAATTTACCTAGCGATGAAAGTGATTCGGAATTAATCGAACTTCTTCTTCATGAATCCGAGTATATGGAAGATTTTTTACTGATTGAACTACAAGCATGCGAGAAGAGGAAAAAGCGTAACAGCATTAAAAATTACGTGGAGGAGATTGTCCTTTCTTACTCCTTACAGCGAGGAAGAATTTTATCGCCACATTCTAAAAGAATCTAAGGAGAACATTCAAATTTATTTTTCCATCTACTGATACCATTTAAATACGCAATTAATCAAGACAAATGTCAAATGGGACAACAAATTTCGAATCAGCTGTTAATTGACAGCTTTTTCAATTCTTACACCAAGAAATTTGTTGAGTAAAAATTCGTAAGATTCTCAGTGGAGGGGTAAATATCTTGCCTCTCGATGCCACTCTCTTTCACGAATTTTTCGCATTAAGGAACAGCATTGAGTAAAAATTCGTAAGAATTCGTAAGATTTAAAAGTAAAGGAACAGACCTAATGCTTTTAGTTTGGTTTTACAACCATGGAAATGATTTTGAAAGTCCATAGGAAAATAAAAATAGCTTGCAAATAATATTGTTGATATTTGTGGTTAAACTGACTTTCGTTTGAATCTTTTGTACGAAGAAATGCAATTATTAAACTCACATAAAACTACATATGCATTGCTATTTTCCTGACATTATTTCTTTTATGTATTTTAGCCTCCCCATTAAAGTGGGAAGGTTATGTGTGTACATTTCTAATTTCTAATAAATATTTTTACTTCCCAACCAACTTATTTGACAGCTCATTAAAGTTCGGACACATTTCGGTTACAAGTCATAGCCAAAAATATCATTATGTGTGTTTCCCAAAATAGTTATATAAAGAGGTGAAACTAGCTCGCCACTTTGGCCAACTTTCCATCCAGCACTGGAAACAGTACGCACGTCGATACTCAATACGAACTATAACTGTTACGGTAATATTTCTGAAACGTAGTAACAGCGATGAAACTATAACCATCAATTTCCACTTGGGATGGGACTCCGTATTCCGTAAGCTGGGAGAAGTATATCAAAACAATTTGGACGTCGGTCGGTCGGCGAACTCTACAAATTTTGCAGCGATATTTAATTGTTGGGGACGTTTAAATGTGTTTTCTAAAATGTCTAGGCCCAAAGCTCATTTTACACATAAAGCTATTCTTTGCCACTCGCATTCAATAATGTTGCAAGACACTCACTTCTTGGTCCCATCTTCAACCACCTACGGCAGATCGAATTCAAGTGAATCGGTGATTGTTTAAACAACACAAGTAACAGATATTTTGAAATCGTTTAGCTTATGTTTAGATACTACGTTGTGAACAAAAGCAATATAATTCGATAACCACACAGAAATTCGATCGCAAAATCGGCGTTTTGTACTAAGACAACCTGACTCGTCTACCATTTTTTGTTTCTCCTGTAAAAAAAAAAAATGTCACTTATGTTGTTTTACCAATCACCGATACAAGTGGGGTACCCCAGCATTCCATCCGCGGACCTGTGCTTTTATCAGAAAAATTAGATTCGAGATCCTGAAAGCCCTTTAGGAATTTTTTACAATTTTCGATGCGGTATGGGTAAATGGAAACTCCTAAATCGTAATACCTATTGCCCGTGCAAAACAACTCAAGAAATTGCGCGGCCTAATTAGTCAAAATGAGCCCTGTCTACAGTAGTCTACAGAATTTTTGTTGAACCCCCAGCGTACGCCACTGCCTGGCTATAAACATGGTTCGCTCTAGTCGACGACAGCTGTAAGCTTCCTACTCTCAGTTCGGAAGAGGTTATCAACTGAACCACTGTAACATCCTTAATAATTGTAGATATCCATGAGAAACTATTCCCCACCTCCAATCGCTCGCTCTTCAAGATTCAAACTTTCCCTGCAACGAACCCAGAACGAAATCAAACAAACATGCCACGTCGATTGTGAAAGTCAAACAAGTGTCCAACTGGTGCTTCCATTCGAGTTAATGGTAACGTACTTTCTCTGCTCCTGTCATCGAGATTTGGCTGTGTGAAGTTGGAGGGCAAACGCCAAGTTAACAGACATGTTTGCAGTTGAACTTGACGGCAGCGACTACACACTTTCCAAACCAATTGAATTCGAGGAAATTACTTCAAGTTGTCTTGTGCACAGTTCTCTGGGAAATGCCAGTTTGAATGATTCATTCGTTTCTATCGATTGCTCTTGAGAATTCGAATTCAATTCCAGATTTAGTTTTATATAAAGGGTGATTTTTTAGCTGGTTTGGTTTTGGCAACACTGGTTTTGACAGCTGACGTGTGTTTAGTACCTTGTGTCACTGTCAAACAGCTTCAGTTTGGTTTGCAATTTAACCATGGATCGTCTTACAAATGAAAAACGCTTGCAAATTATTGAATTTTACTATCAAAATTCGTGCTCGGTTCGAAATGTTCATCGCGCGCTGCTTCCATTTTATGATCGGCATTCTCGACCTTCTGAGCAGTCTATTCGGAAGATTGTGACCAAATTTCGCACCAAATTTACTTTGTTGGACATTAAACCACCAACACGTTTACGTACTGTGCGTAGTGAAGAAAATATTGCGGACGTATCAGCTAGTGTGACAGAAGACCGCGAAATGTCGATTCGGCGCCGTTCCCAGCAGTTAGGCCTTTGTTACAGCACTACGTGGAAAATTTTGCGGAAGGATTTGGGCGTAAAGCCTTTTAAGATACAGCTGGTGCAAGAACTAAAGCCAGCCGACCTACCACAACGCCGAATTTTTGGTGAATGGGCTCTTGGAAAGCTGGCCGAGGATCCGCTTTTTTATCGAAAAATTGTGTTCAGCGATGAGGCTCATTTTTGGTTGAATGGGTACGTAAATAAGCAAAATTGCCGCATTTGGAGTGAAGATCAGCCAGAAGCATTGCAACAGCTACCAATGCATCCCGAAACAGCCACTGTTTGGTGCGGTTTATGGGCCGGCGGCATTATTGGGCCATATTTCTTCAAAGATGATGCGAATCGCAGCGTTACTGTCAATGGTGAACGCTACCGAGCGGTGATAACAAACTTTTTTTTGCCCGAAATGGAAGTTCTTGACTTGCATGATATGTGGTTTCAACAAGACGGTGCCACATGCCACACAGCACGCGAAACAATGGCGCAATTGCGAGGCGAGTTTGGTGAACAGTTAATTTCACGTTTCGGGCCGGTCAATTGGCCGCCTAGATCGTGCGATTTGACACCATTAGATTATTTTTTGGGGGGGTATGCCAAGGCTAATGTGTATAGGGACAAGCCCGCTTCGATTGACGCACTGGAAGCCAACATCCATGCATTCATTCGTGAGATACCGGCCGATATGTGTGAAAGAGTATGCCAAAATTGGACTCAGCGGATGGGCTACCTGAGACGCAGCCGCGGTCAACATTTGCATGAAATTATCTTTAAACATTAAATTGCAAGGTTCAAACTATCGATTCAAATAAATATTTCATTCATTTTTTCGAATTTTTTGTGTTTTTTTTTTAAAAAAAGTTCTAAACCTCTTAAAAAATCACCCTTTAGTTTCGTCCTGTTTGTAAGAGTTTAATGGAATTTCTCGAGGAGCTTTGTTATTTGTCCGCTGCACAGAACTAACTACAGAGTTTGTGGCACACAAAAAGCAGCTCTAAACATCGATTAACAAAGAGGACGAGAGATCTAAAGTTCTAACTATTTTAGCCGTCGTATAAATAGGTGGGGTCCATCTGTGAGTGTTATATTCTGCGGGATAAATTGAAGGGACCTACAATTTTTTCAGCTGGTGGCAGGTTCCATATATCAACGATCGTCTAAACGATATCGTTTTTGGAACTTTGATCACTAAAATAAGTCATACCCTGTTGGAAATTTTTTTGACAAACGTCAGCTTTCATTAAATTTTTGAAAAATTAACTCGATTAAGCTCTCAAACTTGTAATTTTAGTTGGTCTATAGTTTCGACGATAATCGTCTGATAAGTTACGGCATGAGTGCCCTGATTCTCGGATATTTGTCAAACATTTTGCGGGCATAGTAAAACTTGAAAAAAAAACGCTGTAAAGTATACCTAATTTGAAAATGGAGAAAAACCAACCAAAAGGAGTAAAGGAAAACTTCAACAACGACAGTTTCAATGCTCATCGAGTTTGTCTTCGAAACGACTGTGTTTGTTCGAATCCTTTCGTAGGACTGCAGTCGCCATAATTATTCACAGAAATAACAATAATCCCAGCCCCCAAATGATGGTATTAAACTGAGGAAAATAAACCCAGTGGCGGAAATGCTGACGCAAACGAGGAGCAACCACCACTAAACGTGAACGAAAGACAAATCCCCTTCGTATACGAGCGGGAATAACATTTGTGCAATTAATTTTAAGTGGAACTACATTTTTCTATTTCTTTTCCTTACCTACCTAGTTATTTTCTTTTCTGTTTTAAGTAGCGGCATTCCCTTCCGCTGAAGATCCACATAAATAACGAGGATACATTTAACAACTGCACAAAAAGCATTAGTCCCAACAAAAGGATAAGAGGGTATTGGGAATTCTTTCACCCAAGGAGTTCTTTCGAGGTTTTTTCCCCTTAAATTCAACTACAAGTTGCATTTTTCGAAAGGAATTCTATTTGTACTTTCAGTGGCACATATTTTAATAGCCAACTGTTTTTAGATCATCTTTTCAGTTGGGTTAGAAAATATCTTTTATCACTTTTCGTCACTTTTTTGGGGAAGTTTTAATAGAAAACCGATCTGTCACCTCCTCAAATCGGGCTACAGAGATCCTTTCATGGACAGAGTAGGAGGGCATCCGCTGTAGACAGCTATAAACCTTCGCCCACATTCCAGCACAAAGAAGCCCAAACAATTTTATGAAACATATCCACATAAAACCGGCATTCCACGGACATAAACAGAATATAAAATCCAACGTCCTCTTTTATCGTTGCGTGTAATAGTAAATTTGCGTGCAATTTAACCGCCTAATTGCACTCGCCCATTAAAATGGGATAAGCTGCTCGTCATGTATCGTATGACCTCACTAATGAGCATCTGGGAAAACTGTGTCCTTGACCGAGCTGAACTTGTCAAATCTGTTGAAAGAATATAAAGCTCTTGCTTTGGGGACATTTGGTCCACTTCGCCTAACTGAGACAAACTTGCAGTCATGCGTGCCATTTTGATGAGCAGAACTTGCCACACAGTTTATCTCTGTTTTTGATTTATATTCCAATCTCTGCCTAAAGGTACAACCCGTTCGACAGCTGTCCCCTTTGACCACCCAAAACCATTAAAGAAACAAAAAGAAAAACAGAAAAAAGGTCTGACAAGGATACCTACAGAAATGAGAATTATGTACGCACATTATTACAGAAGGATCAAGTCTATTCCCCTACCGAATAAAGGATAAATACAATTTGTTGACATTTCATTATGCTGTATTATTTGGGTACAAATGGGGAAAAAAGCTATCTTGTGTTGAAATTATTAGAGCATGTAAGAGAAATGGGTTTCGAATTTCGATTTCGGCACAAGTTTGTTTTGCCCTCTTTTTTTTAAAGCTCATATATAGGCATATGGAGTGGAGGCGTATAGCTTTTACTTTTGCATATCAAAATACGCAAATTTGTTATCAGTCGCCTTTTGGCCTTTTGTCTTTGACGAGGGACACTCTGCCCTTGGCTTCTATTCGGACATGCCAATGAAACTCGATTTGATTTCGTTGAAGTATACTCTTTTAGTTTTTTTAGTTTTTCAGGGGAGGGTCTTTTTGATGACGGAATTTAAGTTTTTTACTTATGTTGGGATTTGTTGATATTCAAAGAAAGAGAATAGTCCCTTTTTTCAGAGATGCGAGTTAAAGTCGCCATCTCTGCTTTAAGACTTGGAAATTCGAACAGCACCTGGGCACTCATTCCGTAATTTTTCACACGATTATCGTCGAAATGAGAGACCTCCAAAAGTAGCAACTACACTCAGAAAAAAAAAGATTGTAAAGCGAAGAATTTTGATATTTTAAAAAAATACACCAGCAGCACCGGACCCTTAACGGCTTTCGAGGCCATTCCCGCAGATTAGACTAAATCACAACCCAGACTAAGTCTCTAGCTGAATCCAGGTTTTATGATACCGAAACCAGAATAAGTGTCGCGCAAAGTCATCACTCAGAAAAAAAAAGATTGTAAAGCGAAGAATTTTGATAGTCTTAAAAAATTGTAAGTTAAAAGTTCTTGGTTTAAATATTATTTTTGTTACCAAGAACTCATTTTTTAGCTTTCAAGTGTATTCAGTATTCAGTGTAAGAATAATATACTCTGCATAAGTATTTTATTCCATCATTGCCAACAATTTCATTCGTAAATCAAAGATTTTAATATTTGGGTTCATTTTAACCAACGAAAATTGTTGGCATTAGAATTTTTTTTTTTAATTTAATTTTTTAAGTGCCAAAATTACCAGTTTGAGTGCTGAGTTCATCGAATTTTATTTGTTTTTTGAGTTTATGCTCGGCGGCAGTTCGAAGCTTCAGTCGAGTAGTGAATGGAGGCGCAACGAAAAGGTTTCAAAGCTATTCCCTTGAGGACTCTTGAAAAGCTGTTTTTCTGAAACTGGCTTGAAAGTAAGTTCCGCACAATTGCTGATACAAGGATGTTACGGAAGTTCCATGAAAGCTCGTCGCCCTACCGACTTTGGCAGCGCATCGAGATTTTTTTTGAAATTCGTCAATTGCAAAGACGAAGTAGTTTGACGTAGGCTCCGCAGGATTTTTTTTTGACGATACTGAGACTCAATTTTGTGATGAAATATTTGATAATGTAATATGTGAACTAAATTTTTTAAAGCTCAGACCTTTTGGGTTAGACGTTTGAGCTCCTGAGCTCCCCCTGAGTACCCAAATGTTCGATATAGATGCCGAAACTTGACATGGACTTGTAAGACTCGTTCGACGCTTTTAGAGGTCATTTTAAGAGGTAGTCCGTGTATCGATCTGAAGTTAAATTTTTTCTCCGATTTGTAAATATTTTTGCAAAAGCTCTACTTTTCCCGCCGACAAAGTTATGATTTCGAGTGTTTCCACATTCCAACCGACATTCCGAAGACATTTTCTTTCTTCTTTCTAGATTACTCAATAGAGAGCTGTTTGCATCAGTCACCTCAGCTGACCAGCACATGTAGAGCGGGTGAAAAAAGTGTCCCGGTCCCGTAGTCCTTGAGTCTAACACAAAACCGCAGAGGAGGACCTCGCTTTAGGTGGTGCGTAGAAGTATAATTTCAGCTCAATTGGATACAGTTGAGGGCATTCTTCACTCTTAGCCTCCAAGCCGCCTTACGAAATATAGCTATTCCCCGTTTGCATGCTTACTGACTTCTCGGACATTCACAGTAGAGACTTTTGCCTGGGCACCCTCAAGCGCCGATTCTACAGCTACTACCTGAATTCATTCTCAAACTACGTATTCCCAAACCGCGGGTCCTTCAGGTTTTCCATTTTTAAAATTCTATTACCAAGATTCCGCCCCATGACAGATGACAGGTTTTAGTCTCACAAGGAAAACAAAAAATACTCATGCTATTTGCCAAAGGGACCACAAAGACACATCCATATCATCCATATGGACCAGAGGACGCCATGCACATGACAGCAAACGGAAAAAGAACAAAAAAAAATCTAACTAAAACAAAGCTAAAAACCTCAAATATCCTTCGTCAGGACATTTATTTTTACTGTCACATCACATTTGGTTACAATTTCAACTATTAGACTGGCAAAAAACAAAACCACCCCCTGCAAAAGGGACTAAAATATTAATATTTAGAGTCGACTATGTAATAGAGGTGATAGATCCTTTTTAACTTTCCCTGTGCATGGCCCCAATTTTCCCTCTCTCAAACAATGTACGGATATACCATATCATCATCATCATTGTTATTCCCCAGTGGGAGGGGGTGAGGATCCTTTTTATGTCACACATGATATAACACAAAAAAAAAGAAAAGGAAAACCAACTCTCCCCCCTCAGCTTGTGCCACTTTTTACATACCTACTTTATTGGTGTGGCGTTCTATCTATGGGTATACGTGTTTGTGTCACATCGAAAGGATGATAAACCTCAGTCATTTTGGAGGATGACGATGGTGTAACGAACGAATCGAATGAGTTGATAGTCCTTTAATAATGTCCTGTAGCATGCTGCTGTTGCGGATTTTCGATGATGGAGCAAAAATGAGTGGATGGCACCTTTTGCCTTGCTCCCTGCGGGGGTCAATATTGGATTATGTTTCATTTTTTCCCCCTTGTCTGAGTGTGGGTAGTCCCCTATTCCATATGAAGGAAGTGTGTGTGTTTTTTCTTTTTTATTCAGCGTAAGAAAATCGAAATGTGCTCTTCGGAACGCGATTACTCCGGCATATATTTTGTAACGTTCCATGTCTAGCCGAAGGCATCAAGTACGAACATCATTGCCGCATGGATTTGTACTTGTATCGCTGTCGGGAAGGAGTTCGATCGGAAGGTGGTCGTATCACTTGTTCTGCAGGAATCTGCAGCTTGTTTTACTCCTTGTTGGTAATATTCATTTCGCCCGGGGGCGATTTATAATTTATTTGTGTGCTGCGCAAAATTTTCTGCAGGGAACGTCATATCCTTGTAGAAAATGGAGAGCCAACGCGAACTTCTATGGCTATTAATATGTGGGCTAGGTTTTCAGCGGGAATATTGGTAGGCGTGTGCGTACTCGAATGTGCCCTCGGCTCATGGCAGATAATAGATAATAATGGTAGTGCAGGCGCTTTGACGGGGATAGATAAGATGTGTCGCACTGTAAGTCCTTTCCAAGTGCCGGCCTAGTCTTTTTCTATCGATGGGCGAGGAGGCTACATAAATAAACGATGAAATCTCATTTTAATGAAGCAGCATCTCATTGAAGAGGGCCACCATTAATGTCGCACACACATAAATAACCTATTCTTAGTGTGATGGCGGAAAGAGTGAGAGAGTAAAGGAGTGCTGCAGACACGAGCAGGAGGAGAAACTGTATTTAATTTCCTTAAACGTTTAACATTTTGCTTAAGACAGCCCTCCTGAGATGACTTTAGCCAGCTCATTCGCATTTTATTATTGTACCGTCGTCGTTGTCGTTGTCGTTGTCGTTGTCTGCCTGAGAGGCTTGAAAGTAGGGCGCGCGCTAGAAGGCACACATGAACTCACCATAATGAGTTTATTTGTACGACGACGGGAGGGGAGTAAGGAACTAGCAACATTTACTCCTGTGAAGGAAATAATATTATGTCCTCGAAGCAGTGTTGTTATATCCTGGGATTTATCCCTTTTTGTGGGAATTTCGATGGCCGAAAAGTCTTCCCTGGGATAAAGGGAAAAAACACCAAATCGTGGGAATTTCAGAAATCTAACAAAAAAACATTCAAACAATAAATTTGTGGTGAAATTCTATCAACACCTGTTTTTCACCATGATAATCAACACACTGAATGTCCTAGATTTTCACAAAAAAACAGCTCATGTAAATCGTCTTTTGACAAAATTTTCTAGTGCCAAAAAATAATCATAGCAGTAGCTGCTTTTATTATCAGCTATGATCCATATAGGTCACCGATTTACATGCACCTACAACAACAGCACACGATCCTGCTTCTCATCGAGATCACGAATTATGATCTGAAAATTAGTTCTACTACTTCCCACTAGGTGGCTTGTTTTATTTTTAAATGTTGGTGTGCCTGTAAACGATAGCCACACAATCACGTTGCCAGACTAAAAAATGGAACACAAAAAATCAATTGACTTTTTTCGCATTCGAATAAACTCCCTGTCCGTATTCCGAGTTATTTTGTTTTTTTCTGGTTCTATGAAGGAAGTCAAACATTTGATAAACAATTAAATACATGTTCCATATTTATTAATAAAACACTTATTAAGTAAAAAAAATTCTTTTGAAATGTTTAAAAATGTTTTGCTGGATCTGGACACCAAAAAAACATTTATGAAAAGTTTCGCATTTACCCAATCGTGATGGGAAATAATTTTTGTTTCACAAGTATCCCTGCAGAAAGTGAGTGCTGTTTTTCGATTATTAATTGTTTTTAAATGAAATAAAATTGTCAAGAAAAGCTTTGAATACCTAATGAGAAAGTGATTCATTTAATACGATTATTTGAATTAAATCGCGTGTCGCGTGAGTGCCGAGACCAAAATTACAAAAATAAAAAATTTACTCGCTGCTAATAATCCCACCACATTATTTTCTTGTAGTCCAAAACAGGATAAAGTTGAAACATCTCATAAACATTTACCCCCGTATTAGTGAACAAATATGCAAATGTAAGTTAGCTAGTAGACGTCAGTTGGCATACAAGAATTTGACGTAACTGCTGAGTAACGAGTTGATAACTTTTACGCAGTGTTTATTAATACGGGGGTTAATAAAAAAATTTCAGAAATCTTTTATAAATGTTTATAAAATCTGTCCGATTTGCTTCAGAAACATTTCATAAATATTTCTGAAATATTTCGGTGGTCTGGACACACCTTAATATATAAACAAAATATTGTTTATGTGTTGCATATTTGAACATAAAATTTGTTTCACAAAAATATATTTGAAAAGAAAAATTATGCAAATTTGATTCAAATATGGTAACACCCCGACAGTGCAAGTGAAATGACATGTGCCTTGTGTGACGTCACTTTGAGCCGAATATATGCAATATGGCTGGTGGCAATATGAAGTTTGTAATACCCTGTATTATCTGTTTTGTTTTTGAAAGCAACTGTTGCCACAATTCAAAAGTTGAACTTTTCAATGATCCGTCTTGTTTTATTTTCGTGATCTGATCCGGATCACGCTGATAGTAAAATACAGCTAGTGTTACAAACAGCGGTTTTTATACTAAATATTTATTTAACGTGATTCTCTTTCCGTTTAATACAAATTTTAGTTTAAAAAACTGGATTTTGACGCAAAAATGTATCGTGGGATTTTAAAAGGGAATTTGAGTACGGTGAAAAGGGAAAAAAAGCGACAAATGACCACGCTTCGTGGGATAAATGAAGAGAGAGTGCTAACAACACCGCCTCGAAGTCGTACGAACGAATGAATGAATAATTTTTTTTTAGCAAAAGTAAGTTATTTAAAAATTTCAATACCTTAGAGCAACTTTTTATTATTTCAATAATTATTTCTTACAAAATTCAATATTTCGTGTTTGTATTTGTGATAAATGGCTCACAGTTTTCAAATCAACCATCGTTACCTAGGTACCTATACATCTCTACAAATTTGCAAAATAGAAAATCATTAAACACTTAAAATCATCATAATTTTCCAAAAATTAAGGACAATTTTTTTTATATTATTCCAAAAAATAAGAACAACTTGTTTTGTGGGCCCCATTTCGATTAAGCAAGAGTAAACTACGCCCAATATCGTCTTTCACTTTATTTCGATCTAAAAAAAACAAAGAAAGGTCCGTAGGGACCCTAGGCTTCCCACAACCATTTGTTTTGTGCGAGTTTTTCATTTTTGTGACAAATGGAAGGGATCTCCAATTTGATGCCGAGTCCAAACGGCTAATCTTTTATGAGAATTACACTCTCGGATGTTTGTCCGACGTTCGCGAGAAGTGGCGCAGTGGAAAAAAAATCCTTAAGATGGAATTTGTTTTTTTTTTTTTCTTCGCGTTTCGAACCTGGGACCACTCCACTGCACTGGGCCCCCTTTTGTCTTGGAGAGTTTTTTCAGATTAATATGTAGATGTATGAGAAGGTCTATGAGAAGAATTTTTTTTTTAACTTCCCCAATTCGTCACGCTTGAGGCTTGCTGATAAATTTAGTGGAAATCACAATTAATCTGCCTCTTGGGAGAATTCCTTATACACCATCCGCTGGAATTTATTTCCTCCAACTTATCGATTTGTCTTCGTGAAGAAAATTCCATTTTGGCGGGCACGGGAGAAGTTTTTTTTTTTCAAGGATACTATCGATTGATATCCGTTTAATGAGAGAAACAGACGGATATCGATGTCCAGACATTACCTTTTGACAAACACCCATCGAGAGGAATTTGGGTTGGAAAAAAAATGCAAACCAAGGATAAAGTCGAATGGCATGTTCTACTTTCCTAATTACCAGCACGGAGATTTATGTAACTCCAGATAGTTGGTTTAATTGAACGAATGGTGGAATGGGAGAATTAATTTCTAACCAATGTCCCTGGTGGGTGAGAGAGAGAAGAGCTGGATATGTTTGAAATTTCTGTCACATAAGTTGGAGGTGATTTTTTTTTTTTAACTTTGTGATTAATACCATTAAAATTTGGTGTAGAGACGGTAGGCTGCGCCTGAAAGTAGACTCATTTGCAGTTAGAACGATATTGGAGAGGAACTTAAATTTAATTGGCTTTCTACGAAGTCGGAGATAATTCTTATTGACTTAGAGCCACCATTTCTTCCGATCTTTCATCATAAACGAGTCTAAATGTAGAGTAAAATGGGAAGTGGGGCACATGCAGCCCCGAACAAAACAAGTTGCGATGACTTTAAATAAGGCAAAAGAGCTGTGAAGGTAGCAACGAAACATTTTAAGAACACTTGAAAAGAGGGATAGTTCTAGTCAGGCAGGCTCCACCTAAAATGGTATTTTCTTCTGTAAGAATCTACATTTTCCTTAGAAAAAAATTCGGTTGCTGAAGAAGAGCAAAATACCTCCACCCAGAGAGCAGCTCAAAATTGAAAGTCCCCCGGTGGCCCGAACCAACTCTTTTTCAAAGAAAACCATCTCCGAACTGACCTCGGATATGTCCTACCACTTCCAAAAGTACCAAACTGACCTCGAACCAGAACTCAAACTTCGAGGTACTACCGAAAACAACTTCTTGAGATAATCGTCTCTCCCGAGTAGATTGCCCGTAAAACTGTCATTGTCATGCTTCCTCTGGCACCCCATTACTTTGCTAGTGGTTACTTCAATCCCATTTGCCACATTCTCTGGCTCCAAGTACTATGATGGTCATCGTTTCAACTCGCACAAAGGTCATGCCAGCTATTACTTTAAATGGTCGCCCTTCTCCCTCTGTTCTGTTCGGTTCATTTTGACTACAATGTCGACCATGTATGGCCTGCATGGTTCTATGAAGTGAACTGTCCACTGTCCATTTGAAGGACACCACGTCATACAGTCGAACGGAATTTCACTTTATTTTTTCTCCATTTCAAGGACACATCAGAAGAGTAGCGCACAAAACCCTTTTGTGGTCAGGTGTAATTACTGTCGAAATAAAACTCATCGGCAGTACTGACTCACTTTCGCTGGGATTTACTGCCGAATTTTTATTCACGTGTGTCCTATTTTATCTGCCAAGAAGAATAAGTAAAAAGGGGACGATAAAAAAAAAGAATAACACTCGTAAATAACGAAACAACTCGGTGTGTATTATTTGTTATTCGCTGGAGTATCCTTTTGAGTTGAGACGTTACTTCTGTTCTATTGCATTCCATCAGGATAATTTACTGTCCTCTCAGGATTATTGTTGTTTTCTTTTCATTTCATTTCGTTGTTTGCTTCTTCCGTTTGTTGGCGGCATCATAGTGAAGTGGGTAATGGTATTTTCGGGCAACGTGACTTGGACCAGTTTCGCACTGGAAGTGGAGGTCTCCGGTTTTTTTTTTTGTTTTTTTTTTTTGTTTCTATGACAAGGCTCGGCAAATTGATGGCTATAAAAACACATAACACGTATTCCCAGAAGGAATTCCAAAGTATTCACTTAAAGGCAGATAGTTGAGATGTGGTTTCTGCTCGGTCGTGTCTTTCATTTTGACTGTGGATAGGTTGGCGGAGTGGCGGGGGATGGAAAACAGAAAATTCATGAATTCGTGGAACTGGAAACCAAGAAAAAATAAGTTGTTCCCTCAGCGAAAGTGGGGGGGAAATGCTTTTCTGAATTTTCAATGTCCCGCTCATCGCATTATTAGGATCGCTGGTGTAGGGTGCGTCGATTTGCATGCAAAACTTATTGTAAAAATTGCTAGCATTGGTTATGGAAGGGTGTGCAATGGAAAACAAGTCATCAAGTCCACCCGATGTATGTAAATATATGATAAACCTAGGTATTTAAAAAAATTTAAGATTGCAAAAAAATAAAAAAAACATTGGTTGTGGAAGGGTCGTGTGTGATGCAAAACGAGTGACCACGTCCTTCTTTAGACCTAAAAGGTCCACTGAAAATAAGTACAAATCACAACCCATCTTGAGATAAAGTTGACTGCTTGAAATTTCTCAAAGTGCGAAGACTTGAAAATAAAATCCCTACGCTTGTCTCTTTTACAAAGTACTTGATTGACGGCAATATGTAGAACTCCCTCCCACTTTAATCAAATCTACAGTAGCACAAATAAATAAAAAATAAAAATAGCAGCCCAAAGGACATCAGCCACTTTATTGCATTATTTCATAATCCTTTCAGTTAATCCGCCTCATAACTCTCGAATTTTATTAACCGTATTAATGTGTGCGCCGTAGGCGATAAATTGTAATTGCCTTTTCAAAATTTATTGTAATCCTTCCATCACAAATCCCATCATCATTCATGATAGCAATCGAAATAGATTTCAAAGAAAATAATCAAGCTCATAAATAGTCCCTTAATTAACGCCGCACAACAACTGCCTCTGCGGTAAATAAAAATGGGATACATATAGATATATCCAATGCAACTCCACCAAGGCACAAGAAACCCATTAAGCGGTCCATAATTTTTTGATGGCGGCGCCAATCTAATTAGTGGTCCAAGAAGCACCAATTGTCTCTCTCTCTCTCTCTCTCTGATTATTTACTTTAATTTAAACTTAATCACTGTTGCGGGGAGGGAATTTATAAAAAAAAAAAATAAGTAACTTATTTTTTCTGTGTCCTTTCTCTCTTTTCATGTTATTACCATATACATCTATACACACAGTCAAGACAAAGGACATTGAAGCTGTTGAAGGTAAATCGGTGACGCTACCATGCCCAATAGTGGCACAATTGGAGGATGTTTACATGGTGTTGTGGTTCCGGGACAACGCTGGTATACCCTTGTACAGGTGAGTGTATGGCAGACGGGTATAGCATTTTATTTTCTATCACCAGGAGGAATATAGCCATAAGGTTCATTTTTTTTTATGTATGAGGTAACCTTCTGTAATCACCACTCATGAATAACCTCGAGCTAGGGAGCGGGGCAATAATCGATAGTATTTTTATCACCCCCTCTTTTTTGTACGCCGAAGGGTGTATTTTTATATTCTCGGTTAAGGGTGAGGTTTTGTTTAAACAGGGCAGTAGATGGACTGTAAGGGGTTGGCACTAGGGGAAACTACCGAGTGTTTATATAGATGAGGAAGTCTGTGAAAAATCAATGCGGTGAGATGGAGAAACAGGTAGACCCAATGGAGGTGCTGAAGTATGACTGTGTTGCACTAGAAAGTAGTCTTTAAAAGTTTCCAGCAGAACGAGTTTCGAGGAAGGAAATGGAGTTTGAAAATATTATTTTTACGCAACTCTGACTTGTAACGAAATGTTACAATTTCCTCTCTGCCTGGTAGTGGCAGTGTTGCCAGATAAAAAAATCTGAAAATCTTGTTTTTCCGAAACAAAAAACATTTTTTTCAAGATTTTGTTCAAAATATAAAAAGAGCGAAATTTAAAATACAATTTTGAAGTATACTTTACTACTAATACATACATAAATCACCTAAATACCTATAAAAAATCTTTGGTCATAAATTAATGTTAATGCTTTTTGAAATTTTCTAACATGTTTAATATAAAAATTAAATTGACCTATAATTGCATTGCTTACCTATATCAAGATCATAGAATTTCGGTTCATTAAGGCTCTACAAATCTTTTGTAAAGATAAAAATTCCAACAACCGTTTCAGTACATACAAAAACATTTTTCCAAAAACACGTTACGTCAGTTATTTTATCAAATTCGTTAAAATTCATGTTTCCAGAGTTGTTGAAAACGTTAGTGGCACAGAAATTGTGCATGGGCTCACATTATATATGTATAATAATGGAATTAATAGAAAACGTTTTTCTTCGATAGAAAAGGTTCTTTTAATGTGGTAGATTTAGAAATTTCTTGACATCAAAAATCTTGATATTTTATGATTTCGTGGTAAAAAGTCTTGTACATATTTTGCAGCTCAAAAATCTTGAAAAAAAAGATATATCTTATAATCTGGCATCACTGAGTGGTAGGTCTGCCTGTGACGTCCTGACACGAACTTCACTTCCGCCAGAAGTACTTTGAAGCTGGAAGTCTACAATTTTTGCAAACTCCTGTCAGTTAAGCCACAAGTCTTGATCAAATTTGTGGCAAATCGCTCACTATGCGTCAGTGAACAAGGGAATTTCGACAAGCTTGGCGAAGAGGTTCAATTGAACAAAATCTTGTGGAATTGTCAACATGTTTTATTGTGCCCCTGAAAAAAGCCTTTAACTCTGTGTTACACAAATGCCCAACACTTGTGGAAATTCACATATGCAGCAATCGAGTGATATCCAAGGTGGCGCGAAAACTGTCAACCGATTTAATTTTTTTTATGAACGAAACACGTTGTTTCGGGTTATGGATTATGTTTATTTGATTTCTTAAATTTTTCTCCATTAAGTCGAGAAAAATTTACCGGCTAAGTGGCCGCCGCCAGAATTGATGACCATTCGGGACGTATTTATGGCTTTTTTCATCACTCTTGCCAGAACTTCAGGCGATGGGTCCTCCCGGGTATTCTTTTTAAGGGTTTCAAGAGCCTGAGGCTTGTTGACACGGACTCGTGACTTCAAAAAAGCTCCACAAAAAGAAGTCTGGAAAGGGTAAATCGGGCAGTCTTGTAAAAATCGCCAAAATGAGAGATTATAGGCGATCCGGAAATGCAGCCTCCAACCCGAATTGATAAAACTTAGGACGAAGAAAGTCGTTGGGTGTGTGGTTCTTTTCTCCAGCCCCAATTCGTCCAATTGAGTAGGAAGGAGCAAGTCTTTGGTCATAGTTCTGTAGCATCTAGTTCTGTTCCCCAGTCCCAATTCATCTAATTGAGGAAGAAAAAAGTCGTTGAGGATGCCCCTGCAGCGTGTGGCTCTGTTCGGCAGTCCCAAATTATCCAAATGAGGAAGGGGAAGTCTTTGGTCGATACTTCGGGGTCCCCTTCGACATATTTTTCCATTAAGTGCCTCTTAAATTCTAACCCTTGCAAGATCGTCTTAAAAGGCCTTTTCTTCAGGCTTCCCTTACCACTCACAAAATAAATAAAATAATAACCCTCCACAATGCAGGATAACATTTGCAACTCAACCGCTTTTGCATCACCGACAGTAATTTCAGCTAAGTAACTCCTTTCTCTTCACCTTAATGCGTTCCATTGAGCTCCAGTGCATGCAAATAAATTGCAAATAGATTCACTGAATGACCTCTTTTCATTAAAAATCATTCATCCAAGCATTTACTGGAGTATGATTGAAAGCCGAATGTATTCAGCATTTCCTGCTATGAATTTCGAAATCCGCATATGCGTACATAATGAGTACCTTTCATCGGGGAGGGTACACCGTACGCGTGTAGTCATTAACCTAGATTCTGTCTTACGCTGTGACTCTAGGTCAGTGTTGGCGCTCATGTGTAAAACTCTAATTAAAAAAAAATAAAAATGGCTTCGCCTGGTAATAATGTAGCGCAGTGTAGTGGGGAGACAGTTACTGCCTACAAGAGCAAGTGAAGAGACCTATCAATGTGTCAAAGGAGGGAACTGAGTGGGGTCGTGCTGTCATGACTCATGAACTTCAATTCTTCAAGTAGTTATGCACGCAGCTGAGAACGAGAACGGGGTCTTAGTTGTTACTGGTTGCGGTCAAACAACCTACGGTCGGAAAAAAAAATGTTAGCTTCATTACAGCAGGCTCTTAAATAGAAATCTGGGTCGGCATTCTGTAAGGCGAAACGTTCAAACGTTTTCGTTTGCAAGAAGAAATTTGCTTGTGTAACATAGGGCAAATCATTCGTGCGCACGAAAACGTTTGATCGTTTCGCCTTACGGAATCTGACCTCTGATCTTTTCCTCTTTATTGCTACTTCATTCGTACTTTTCGAACACGAACTTGAATGGTATATTTTTATTTTTAGTTTCAAGTTAGCAAGTCAATAAATGAAATGTTAAGCATTGAAGAAACCACTGTTAAAAAATTCTGTTAGCGAATAAATGAAAAGAAAAATGATGGACACCCCTAAAAAAGTCTGTTGGCGAATAAATAAAAAGTAAAATGATGGACACCCCTAATCGCCTGATACTCTTAACATCCCTCGGCTTCAGTGGTAATCTCCCTTGCAAAGACCCTCTTTCTCCCGCCTCCTTGCAATTAAGTGTAAATTAGGCCGGCGAAAAAAAATAAAAGGGAAATTACATTACCACCAAAGCAACCAACCCTAGTCCTTCAGAAATAAATTACATCTCACCGCCTGGCCCAATCTAAACCATTCATGGATACTAGATTATTTAAAAAAAAAAAGGATTACAAACGATTGCACATTATCTATCCCAAAAAAAAAAAATTTTTTTGATTCTCTTTTACAGCTTTGACGTTCGCGATAAACTTAACACCGAACAGCCCCGACATTGGTCAGCGCCTGAGGTATTCGGATCCCGTGCCAAATTTCATTTTGATTCATCCCCAGCATCGTTGGAAATAAAGGTGAGTCGTCCTTTCTCTTAATTTCATTCGCTGTTCTTGGGTTCAAACAAATGAAAAGATATCCCCCACCGGTTCGTTTTTATTTTATTTTATTTTTCTCGCTAGATAAGGCTACGCCAGCGACATCCGATAAAGCCGCTTGGCACGCGAAAACCTTACCAACTTCTCTAATTCCTGGATGAACACTTAATTGACTAGACGGACAAGAAAAAAAAAATACAAAGCCCTAGCCCCGTAACCTCTATGTCCAATATTCACTTACTTGATTGGATAAAACCACAAACACACTCACGCACACACAAAACCGACATCGAATTCGAGGATATTAGTATGCGTGGCAGCATATCAACTGTGCACCTCTCCTTCTTGACGATTGTGAAATAATATCCTTATGGTATTTCTCTCAGGGAGACCATAAATACCTCACAAGAAAATGCCTTCGTTTTGGGGCTAATCCTTTTGGATTGTTGCCACACGTTAAGGGGATTTCTCTGACCCGCCACACACAGACATCACCTGTAAGACGGCTTTACACAAAACCTCTTTCAATTTCTTCAGCACAGTTGCCGCTCATCGAAGGATATAGAAAAAATGTTTTGCTTGTTTCTGTGCCTTCCTCATCCTTATCTGTATATAGATGCAAATGTTTATTTATTTAGGCTTTCCAGTGTGAATTTCTGGGCGTTGCTCCTTCCCGTTCCTGGCAAACTTCATTTATCTCTTCATTATTGTTTTGTGTGTTTGCATTAGGCAATCTATACACAGACGAAGGAAAAAGTTGAAAAGGTGAGAGCGCAGAAAAGGGTAAAAGGATTATCGGTAACAACCCACTGAAAGGATTTAAATTGAGTGAAAAACTTTCTCGAATTGTTTGTGTTGTGTCGGAGTGTTGGGTTTGTTTTTTTACCATTTGCGCTTTGCACACCATTGGTACAGAAATGGGCCTCTCTTCGCGAGCTCCTGAACATGGAAAAGGGGTTGGAAAGACCTATTCACAAATAGCAAGTTCAGCGGGGAAATTTCGCCTGCAAGCAAACGCAGTGCGAGTGATTAAGGGATCGTTTGAGGGCCGTTTGCTCAAACGACTCTTAACGATTTAAGCTCTACTTAAATACTTAAAGGCTACTTTTTTAAGGCATAAACTGTCACATAAGAGTTTATGTGGCACTTAATTCGCTATGAGTCGTATCAGCAAACGGCCCTAAATCATAGGCCAGGGTTTTCTTTGTCGTACCAATTACGGCGGTATTTTCAAACCGATTTCTATAAAACATGGACCAAATGAGAGATGGACTTCCCTAGGATAGTTCCCAGGTGTACTTTTTCGTCACAGTTGCTAAAAAATGCACCAAGACACTAGCTAAGTGCCAAATTTCATATTACTAAGCAACTATCTGAGAAGGACTTTGAAACTTCTGTAACTAAGGACTTTCTCTATATCAGGTTTTAAATTTTAGCAACATGTCCCCTCGAGCCGCCTAATTTATTGGTTATGGGTTTTCCAATAAGAGGTGTTATTGTGAATGACCCGCTATTTCGGTAGCTGTCACTTTTGAAGCTTTTATTCTTTGACATTTGACAAGTAGAAACTACGCCATTACCAAAAATGGAACGATACACGCTTCAACAACGCATTGAAATTATTAAAATTCATTACAAAAATGGTGCAAATCTTGCAGTCACAGTTCGCAAAACTAAAGCATTTTTTGATCGTCGATGACTAATGATTTTTTATGGTCGGAGTTGGATGGTATTAATCTGGATAACGTTTACTTTCAACAAGACGGCGCTACGTGCCACACAAGCAACGAAACCATTGATCTTTTACGGGAAAAGTTTCCGGACCGTGGTATCTCTCGAAGAGGTGATCACAATTGGCCACAGAGATCTTGTGATTTAACACCTTGCGACTTCTTCCTTTGGGGCCACGTGAAAGATAAGGTCTACGCCAACAGTCCAGCGTCGATACAAGACCTCAAAGATAAAATTCGTGAGGCTATCAAGGACATAGTTCAGCCACTTTGCGATTTGGTTATTGAAAATTTCATGAAAAGGATATGGTCCTGCATGCGTGCTCGTGGTGGCCATTTGGCTGATGTTTTTTTCATTATTAACGGCATACCTTCTTCTTTATTATGAAATAAACAGCCGATCATTTATCTCAAAAAATGGCATTTGTCTTTGAATACTAAAATAACACCTCTTATTGGAAAACCCTTTATTTAGCTATTGGGCGAAGATTAACCAACGCGGGCCTATAAAATAAAACTCCAAGTCCACAGGCCTTACAGTAGCCTGTTGAACTAGTCTCCGAGTTGTGATAAATTTTGGGCGTATTTTGACTGAAATCCGTTGTGCCGGTCGCACACTATGAGCGCAAAGCATCAATTTTGAATTCATCTAACGTTCGAGGTTCTCGGTTCTAAATTGGAAAGAATTTTCCGGGCATTTACACCCTCGGATGGTCGTAGGACGTGACGCAGTGAAAAAAAAATTAATTTGTTTTTGTTAGGGGTCGAACCAGAGAGCCCTTGCTTAATAGCCCAGCGGACTAACCACTGAGTTAACGCGAACGGTGTTCACTGTCGAAAAAATGTTTTCTAAGCAATGTTGTTATATCGTCGGATTTATATCTTTTTGTGGGAATTTCGATGGCCGAAAAGGCTTCCGTGGGATAAAGGGAAAAAGCACCAAATCGTGGGAATTTCAGAAATCTAACAAAAAAACATTCAAACTATAAATTTTGTGTTGAGATTCCATCAAAACACCTGTTTTTCAACATGATAATCAACACACTGAAAAACCATAAAAACAGCTCATATGTAAATCGTCTTTTATCAAAATTTTCATAGCATTGTTAAAAACTGCGGTTTTTAAACTAAAGTTTAATTTAACGTGATTTCCTTTCCGTGTAATACAAATTTTACTTTTAAAAAATGGATTTTGAAGCAAAAAAGTATGGTTGGATTTTAAAGGGGAAGGAATTTGAGTATGGTGAAAAGGGAAAAAAGGGAAAAATGTCCAAGCTTCGTGGGATAAATGAAGAGAGAGTGCTAACAACACTGTTTCTGAGCTGCTGCAACGCTGAGCCGCTCAAAATTTCGAAAAGGGGAATTAAAAGACGTTCGAGCCAAAAAGGGCCTCCGCAAATAAAATACTAATATAGCAAAAAAATAAAAACAGCAAAACCATTTATTTATAGCAAAAAAAAAATCTTTTCAACACGAAAGACTTTTTTCATATTTTTGGATTCTTCTTCGTTCAATAGTGAATAAAATCTTACTTAAACTGAAAAAGGGGGTCACTATTCTTGAGGCCCAAAAAGGGGTCACTTGGCGAAACGGCAACGCTGCCCTGTGTCTGCCCAATCTATCAAAAGTCTCAACATCATGCCCGCAAATGGTTTCACGACTGCACATTTACATAGTTGTTAAGGTCCCTCCCTCTTCATTTCTTAAAATCCAGAACTTTTACAATTACTTGACACTCAAGCTTAACATGCGCTCATCAATTTCACGTAACCATGACCGCCCAATATTATTTCGCTGGCCCAGAAACCCCTCCCAATGGGACTTGGTTTTTATAAATATAATATATATATAAATATTTCCAAGTCCCCGACGAGCTCTGTAAAAGATTTTTAAATTAATATATATTTCTCTCTTCTATTTTTCATCATGCATACAAAAAAAAAATTAAAAGGACATCAAACGTCACGATCAAGGAGTCTACCGATGCCGCATTGACTTTCGTACAAGTCAAACGCAAAGCTTTCGATTTAATTTATCCGTAATAAGTAAGTATCCTTTCGAATAAAATATTTATTTCGTTTTTGAATTTTTTTTTCTTGGAAAAGGAAGCACCCTTTGATGTATGCGAGACATCTAAGGGAATTCGAAGATCCAGTACCGTTATGAATTAGCGTGGATTTTCATCGCCTTGTTATTTTTATTCTCCCAGGTTTTTCATTTTTCTTTTTGCATATCCATACACGAAGGCGAAGGGTGTACATAATACGCCTCTGGGACGAAAGAAAATCCTTTCTCCCGTTATCCCTTTTATGTCGGCAACCTCAGCCAATTGACTGAAATCAGAGTATGCTTTAACGAGATTTCCTGTAATGGAGGGCGGCGAATTAGGGGGGGGGGGGGGGGGAAATAAAAAATTGAATTACCCCTGTTCTAATGTTGTTTTTCATTTTTATTTTTCCAGTTCTTCCCGAACAACCAATAATCCTTGATCGATGGGGTCGACAATTGAATGGCACTCAACTGGGGCCCAAACAGGAGGGTGACGATATTGTTATAACATGCCGTGTTGTCGGAGGTAAGTTGCCGCAAATGTGTGCGAGTTTGTTGATTTTTTTTTTTCTTTTTTGAAGGAGCGCCCGCTCCGTTGTTGACTGAGATGATTTTCGTCGTTCTTATCATGTAGGGAAATTGCGCATTCACAAGCCCGCAGGATAGGGTCTTACAAATTGTCATAAGAATTAGAATTATGCAGCAAACTTCGTGCATGGTGTATGGCGTATACGTAACATTTTTTTCCCCTGTCGTAATTGCTTTATTTTCCTTTGTCCTTACGCTCATTTAGAGTTTTAGGCTCATTAGTTGAGGGCAGATGGGCGCCCGGGTGAAAGGCATTTGAAAGACGACAAGACGTTGTAAGTGTGCAGGGTCGTTTAAGGCCCAAGGAGTGGGATTTCATTCTAATTGGTTCAAGTGTGTACTGCGCAAATAGGCCAGTGATGGGCATCGCTGAGAGGGACACGCACACGCATGGTTGTGGCTAAGAGGTATGTGAAAAAAACAACGTTCGATGTCACTTGACTGCAAAAGTGCTGCCAAGTTTTAAAATTGCGGGTTTGTTCGAAAATATTTCTTTTTTGTAGTCTTGTAAAGAAATAAAACAAACTAACTTTACACAAAACTTGTTATACGATATGTAGTCCAAATTTGGGTTGGCCGCTCATTGAAGAAATTTCTATCGTTTTTTTTAGCCCAAAATACGAAAAAGCGCCCTATCTGGCAACACTGCTTGGGAGGTGCTACACCGGACGACGGGACGAAATATAGTCTTGTGGCAATTGAAGGTAGTAGTACTTTGACCGTTGGTGTTTGTTTTAAATCTTGCGAGGACATCAGTAAAAATATTGCAAGGTCCTCCAACTTGAACGACAAAAAGGAGTTATCTACCTTAATAATAGTACCATGCACCTTTTACACGCTTCTGACTTGACAATTGCCCAACAGCTTGAAATGCGAATCTTCAATGTGGTCAGTCCAGCGAGAATTTTTGTAAGTCCCAGCAATTCCGCAGATCGGTTAACAAGTGAACCTCGAAGATGGACCACTTTCGCAGAGGACATCAAAATACATCAATTTGAGCGCTGAACTAGCGACCTTGTGTAAGAATTTGTTTGGCGTTATTGGTTCGCCTTTCCCGAGACATCTATTTAAAAAATAACCCACCGGAAGGACATCCCATGCCAGCAGAAAATAAAAAAGACGCAAAAGAAGTCACAAATTACACTCGCAAAGCCATTCCCTTCGGGTAAGCAATACCATAAGACATGACATGAAGTCGTGTGGAAACTTTATGCAAAAGGATATTCAAACATCGATTGTGGCCCATAACACTAATACATATAATTTGCCCCACTGTGGTATTCATTGTTTTCCAGTCTACATATTTCTTCTTTGAAGCGAATATAGTTGTGCCTTCTCCCGTCGTCCTTGCCGTAGTCTGTTGCATCATTTCGCTATGAATGGAAATTTCCGTCCTCCATCCCAAGACATAAAATCTCTTTTAGGCTACTTTGTATATACACAAAACCCTACCGCACTGCTTCACCTATTTTGCTCCTTCTATTGTTGCGATAGCTGCTGCCGCTGCTACTCCTGCTGTTGTTTGGCATTTATTATGGAATTATCGTCCCTTTTGGTTATGATAATGTTTCGCTATTATGAGGACACGGGTTTTGCTTTCTATAGCCACAGATATGAGACACAATTTCGAAGGCGAAATTGCCTGAGGAACCACGCGCAAGGCAATCCGCTAACATCTTCGAAATGGGGGGGGGGGGGTGGGCGAACGGGTGCAGGATTTTATTGGAAAATATCGCCTATATCATGTCCGACGGCTTACATTGTTAAACATCCTTTTGTGTTCTTCTTTCACAGGTCGACCTCAACCCCAGGTTCGGTGGCTGGTAAATGGCCTCCTCGTAGACAATCAGTACGAGCAGAATTCCGGTGATGTAATCGAAAATCGTCTGCTATGGCCGTCGGTGCAGAGGACGGATTTGAATTCGGTATTCACGTGTCAGGCATTAAATACACAATTGGATAAGCCAAAGGAGAAGAGTTTTCTACTCGATATGCATTGTGAGTTGGATTGGGGGTGGAGAGGGCGGGGTTTCAATTTGATGGCCATTTTGTGTATTTTTTATTTATAGTGAAACCCTTGACGGTGAAAATTGTCGATCCGCCGAGCTCGATGGTGGCCGACAGGCGATACGAGGTCGTTTGTGAGAGCACTGGTTCCCGACCGAACGCCATTATTACGTGGTACAAGGGAAAGCGCCAGCTAAGGCGGACCAAGGTGAGTTCTTTATTTCAGGTTCACAAATTACAAGGCAAAGGGCGCACATACATATAAGATGGAGGGCGTCCTTAAAAATAAATATACCCGGAAACGTGTATGCTTTTCATATTTGATTTTGGTTTGGACACGCAATGTCACATCGCGGTTGGTGACGTTAATGCACTTTCGTGTCAAATAGTTAGTCGAGCTTGGCAGTTACAAGGAGTGACCTTTGCTGGTGATAAGTGTGATGGGAAAATGGAGTCACTAGGCACACCTACTCGAAGGGAAGTTTCTGTCAAAATGTCGCCTAAAAAATTGTACCCAAGTAAACTCATAAACTCAACCGAGTAAAGACAGTTTTACAGCGTTAACAAAGTGAAAGAAGTAGTTTGACATTTGCAGTCTCTTTTTCCTTAAAAGGCCGACCACTATTTTTAATTGTTACAGAGGTCTACCTATTTTTAAGACGACTTGACACAGCAACTGTAGTGAGTTTTCCTTTTCTATTTTTCTTTTGCTTCACTTGCAACCAGGAGGACATCCTCAACAATACCACACGTTCGGAATTGAGTTTTGTGCCGACAACAGACGACGATGGCAAATCAATAACATGTCGCTCCGAGAACCCCAATGTGAACGGACTATTCTTGGAGACCCTGTGGAAGCTGAATGTCGTCTGTAAGTATCCACTGATCCACTGATAAAAGTTTCATTTGAATAGGACTTGAAGTTTATCTCAGAGTTTTACCACTTAACTGGGAAAGTTTCAACGTGAGTTACAAAAAAAAAAAATTATAAATCCCCACATGAGATGAATGGAGTGTCCTTCAACCTGCCTGCGCCTGTGTCACTGCAGCATCGCATGTGTCACATAATGACTTAATCATAATACACCCAATTTCCATATCAGGGAAAATTCTCGCGAAAGCGATAAAATTTTATACGACAGGCAGGGCAATTTTAATGTCGCAGAGGAATCCTTTCTGAAGGAAAAAAATAAAATTAAGCAGACAACAAAATTATGACGACTATAAAATTGAATTCCCTATTGTGCCCGGGACGAGGTCTTGTTCGCAAAATGTCGAAGGAATACTGCGGAGTACCGACCGACACGCACGGAATGCCGGATGTTCGTAAATACATGGATACGGACATATAAAGAGGATACCCAAGGAACAATTCGATTAAATTTTAAAAGCTAACTGCCACATGGAGGCCACTGCTGTTGCTGTCGCACCATTTCCATCAGTGTCACGGAACGCCGTACGTTGTCTTATTGTGATTGTAATGATGTCCTTTGTGTTGCGTTTTTAATATAGACACCCGTTAAAAGTTGAATTGTGTCGGTGCAGACTCGTGTCCCTGACGCGACCCGTATTCACCATCGTGTGTATGGAATTTTTTGATTACGTTGAGAGGTTTTTTTTTTTATTTTTATTTTGTTTGTGTCCTTTGGCAGCCAATAAACGGGAAATATTAACAGTGCACAGGCACACATATCCGGGCTTGATCGAACAGCAAGGGGGAATTTTTTGTGCTTAATTTTCAAACGATAGGTCACTTTGATGTGAGACGAAGTACAAGCGGAAAAAAATATAGTTCGCAGCCATTATCCATACTGAAAGGACCACCACACAATGAAAGAGAAAACATTTGAAAACAAAGGCGCATCCCTGTCGAGGATGTTTATTATTTATGGAGCGCAAAGAGGAAATCTTGAATTACTGACAACCAGATTCCATGTCACCAGGGCTACACCCAGGCGCCCGACGGCGAACGCTCTTCTATGTGGCAACGAAGAGTTATGCACCGGAGCGGCATTGTTCCCCGCTTGTATGCAGCAGAGCAGCAGTATGAGACAAAAGTCCTGCGAATGACACTCTGGCAGGAGGACTGCAATATGGCATAGGCTGTAATTTCCTCCCGGTGGCTCTATGATTTTAGACACTTCACGGTATTTCCATTGTGGCTGTTAATTTAATGGATTTCATCGGACGGGCAGGATGGGCGGGAAGGGCTCCTAATGGAACTGAAATATTAAAGTTCCGCCTAAGGAGAGGAAATCGGATCGGGTGCTTGTTTACGGGACGGCAATTTCGTGCGGAGCTTTCCAACAAATTGCCTATAATTGGAAGGTATGGTGCGCATTCAAAATGCCCGTACTGGCGGTAGTTATTAACGCCTATGGGGAGGGGTTATTAATGGTTTGCAGCTTAAAGTGTCGGCCAGTTTATATTGAGTAAGAAACTGCCTACTTGGTTGAGCATTTGAGGTTTTGTTGAATGGTACTTTTGGCAGACCTATAAGAACTATGCTATTGACGGAAGGATTATTACTCTACTAGCCGATGATAGGACGAACAAGGGTGGCGGAAGCAGGTGCAAATGGTTCGAAAATATTTTTCTTATGATGAGATCTACACGGTCCTGAATGCCCTAATCAGGCACAGTTCCGATGGGTGTAGGAGGTCGTCAACCAGCTTTCTATGTCATTTTAAGTCGCACTGATCAAAACAGTTTATTACCGATCAGTCAGTATATCTGATGCACAGGAACAACAGCCATTTGAAGAAGACTTTGTCCTTAAGAACTGCGGCTATCATCATGAGGGCGATCCTATCGATCTTGAATATCACTTCGCTCAATTTGATCTACAGTCAGACCTACGAGCTCTTGATCCGCTATGATCGTCGACAATTGTTCAGTTGTACACCTTAGATCGATCTACAGTGACAGAAATACTCATTGATATTCCCAATTTCGATCAACCTGATCTTCAACCAGACCTCCGAGCTCATGATCCACTATGATCGTTGACAATTGATCAGTTCTACAACTTAGATCGATCTACAGTGAGAGAAATATTCAGGACGCTGTACATTCCATTGATATTCCCAATTTCGATCAATCTGATCTTCAACCAGACTTGCGAGCTCATGATCATCCACTTTGATCGTTGACCATTGTTCAGTTGTACACCTCAGATTGATCTACAGTGACAGAAATATTCAGGACACTGTACGATCCATTGATATTCCCAATTTAAGCTGATGGTTCAAAAAATAGCGATCGTGGAAGTAATATTCAAGTTGAAGTCGATCGTTTGACTGCGATCATTACGGAGATCAGTCGCATATCATCAATTCGTCCTTTGAAATATTAAATGCTGCCCGTGGAATGGTAATAACAACGTTATTCAATCAGATCAACGCTCTTGGTGTCGATCGGCATTGCCATCATGATGAAGAATCGTACAAGTCACTGGTTTGTCAATCAAATTGAAAGAATTATGACCATAAAATGGTTCGAACGTTTGTTTGACATAAACTCATGAGGGAAATAGAGAGAAAGGCTTTCAAATTGCCCACTCGTGCTTTGGATTTCCGCGTGGCAGCTTATACATTTTGCGCTTGGTTTGTTGAGGAGACTAAAACTATATCTACCAGGTATTTCGTCTAGAAACTGTGTGTCAACATATGTATCCGCCCTCTGACCGACATAACGTATTCCGGGACCATTTTTCGAAATCTCGTAGTTCGCCAGACCTTCTCATTTAAAGTAACCCAACCACCTACCAATTATACCCACCCCTATACACTAAAACACTTAAATTTAAACCCAATTGAATTATGCTAAAAATAAATTTAAATTAAATAAAAATCAAACAAATTAGTTCGTCTCTGGGGTAAGTGGAAATAATGTTTGACCCACATACCCGCGCCCACTCCACATAAACAAATAAACCCGCTGCACTACTTATTTAAGCACATTTTAATCATTCCACTGACCATTAATTAGCGGTAAACAATTGAAGGTATTTTTAAGCTCTTTCCATATAAAAAAAAAACCCCTAAGCCTATCCCATTAGTAAAAAAAAAGTAACAAATTTACTGACGCACTAAAATTGAAACTCGTGCTGATACACACAGTTCCACCTGCCGAATAATTACTACAGAGTGCTGTATGTATATAAAATAAATTTGAATAATTAATTGAAACCGCATTAATTGATTTCACCAGTGGCTCTTGTTCTGCGTGATCCGTCAGGGCGGGCTTGGGGAGTAGTATATTTGCACGACGGCACCAGTTGGAGGGTGGGAACACGCGTTCAAATTGAATAAATGGAGCTGTTTACGACTGGATTTGGATGGGAGTACGAGTATGGTACCAGGAACTGGAGTTTTTAGTTAATGAAATCAAATGCGAGGTTAAATTTAACGAAGCACAGCACAGTTTCCACAGTTTTTTTTTTACAGACCTAACTCGTCAGAGTGCTGCGCCAAAACTGAGCCTTGAACTAGGAGTATATAAGTCTGAGCAAGTAGAATTGAAAAAAAATAAAATAAACATTTGGCGCAACAAGGCCGGACGGATCGTAGGACTAGCTTCTCACGACGTTTTGTGTGAGTTTTTAATTTATGGGACGAATGGATGGACCTACAATTTTATGCCGAGTAGAAACCGCTAATTGTGAAGCTCTTTCATGACAGTTATATGTACTCTCGGTGTTGCCAGATAAAAAATCTGAAAATCTTGTTTTTCCGAAACAAAAAATCTTTTTTTCAAGATTTTGTTCAAAATATAAATAGAGCGAAATTTAAAATATAATTTTGAAGTATACTTTACTACTAATACATAAATCACCTAAATACCTATAAAAAAAACTTTGGTCATAAATTAATGTTAATGCTTTTTGAAATTTTCTAACATATTTAATATAAAAATTAAATTGACCTAGAACTGAATTGCTTACCTATATCAAGATCATAGAATTTGGGTTCATTAAAGCTCAACAAATCCTTTGTAAAGATACAAATTTCAACAACCTTTTCATCAGTTACATCAGTTATTTTATCAAATTCGTTAAGATTCATGTTTCCAGAGTTGTTGAAAACGTTAGTGAGACAGAAATTGTGCATGTTTGACTCACAAGGTGTACCAAAAGAAGTCATCCGATGTTGTTTGGCTCTCATTTTTTTTTAAATGAAAAACTTCGATTCTGTTTTTTGATTATGTTTATTTGAACCTTTAGAATTTTATTGGTCAAGTCGAGAAGATGATATCGGCCAAATGGGCGCCGTCACAATTGATTGCCATACGCGCTCGTTTTATGGCATTTCCTCACTTCGGCGAGAACTTCGGGCGACAGATTCTCGCACTCGTGTCGAATGTTGTCCTTGAGGGCTTCCAGGGTCTCGGGCTTGTTCATGTAAACACGGGACTTCAAAAACCCCCCCAAAAAAAGTCTGGAACGGTTAAATCGGGCGACCTTGCGGGCCAGTGCAAATCGCCAAAACGAGAGATGTGGCGACCCGGGAACGCCGCCTTCAGAATATCGGTTGTATAATAATGGAATTAATAGAAAACGTTTTTCTTCGACAGAAAAGGTTCTTTTAATGTGCTAGATTTAGAAATTTCTTGACATCAAAAATCTTGAAATTTTATGATTTCGTGGTAAAAAGTCTTGTACATATTTTGCAACTCAAAAATCTTGAAAAAAAAAGATATATCTTGTAATCTGGCATCACTGTTCACGAGTGGTGGTGCAAAAAAACTTAAGATGTAGTCTGTGTTTTTTTTTTTTTTTTGGAAATCAAACCCGGGACCCCTCGCTTAGTAGTCCAACCACTAAGCCACTGCGACGAGAACTGTTTCCTACACCAAAAATCTAGATCTGCTCCTTTCCCCATGGGGATTGGACAGTGTTGCCGAAAGTACTCCCATAGGACTATTGTACTACTTTCCACACATCCGTACTCCCTACTTTCTTATTCGTACTCCCATTTTCTTTAAATACCTAAATATGTTTTACACTTGCAGAAAAGTGTAATTTCAACCTTAATAAATTTAATTTTAATTCACTTTAAATTTACTGCAAATTTGGCAGCACTTTTATGTTCCAAGCTGTCGTCAAAAAGAGAATTAACCTCATTCTAAGTTGTTTTTGTTTTTCGTTGACTTCATGCAATTTTCATCTGTAAGTTCGGTAATTATTTTATTGTCATCTGAGATTGTCGTTTGGTACATAGACAAATCATACTGAAACCCCCAACTTCGGCGGATTTTCTGTTACTTGCCGAATTGTCAATGCAGAATGGATGTTTACAAATAAAAACACTTTGACCAAACCTTTATCAGTTCTTTAAGAAAAATGTACACATGAAATCGATCTTACTGATATCGAAAAGAGGTAAATACATAAACATGTTTGTTCTCACATGTTTCTTATATTTAAAAAATCTTCTGTATATACATAGTTTTATTGACCAAACATATTAAATTATTCGCCTTTCAACAATAAGTCATAACTAACCAATGGCATTCACTAATGTAAAAATGTGGTAGGCATTTTTGGTGCTGATGAGTTGATACACCTACCACATCTTAAAAAATGAGCAAAAATCACACGCAAATGTTCCGTGAAGGATGATTGAGTGATTTTGCGTCTCTTAAGGAAATCGACAAAAAGCCATTCTTTTCGTCTTGTAATATGAAACTTACAAACAACAAACAGCATATAGAAAGACATAAAAAAACAAAAAGCTATCTGACATACAGATTTTTTATAATTGAAAAGATGACTAATATACTTTTGTTAATAATTAGAGCTAATAATTTATTTATGCTTTGTTTTTTTCAACCGATTTTTTTTTTTATAAAGTTAAAAAAAAAAACAATTTTGTACCCACATTTATTTTTGAAGATTTAAAAATGTCTGTACTTCCTTTTTTTTTTAAAATACACCCCATTTTTGGCTGCAATATAATATTGTAATATTTCTCTCCGGCAACGCTGGGATTGGACTTCCTCAGGGTTGCGTTCTCTCTTCTCTACTATAAAGTTCAGTCGCTTCACAGTTTTTATGAATAGAAATCATCTGCTGTTCGTTCGATGTTCTACTCTCCCGTTGGCCGACCATACTTTCAATAAAAAAACAGAATTAAAAACCATTAGGCGGTGTTTGACCGTGGAAACTGAACCCAAAGAGGAGGTGTGAGTAGGGCTCACTTCAAAGCTATTCCGTGTGGACTTCTCATAGGAGATAGGACTCCAAAGGTGGTTGTTAAGTCCATAGCGAAATTAGTGATAAAAACGGAGTACGGTCCCTCGTACCTACCTACAGCCTCCAACAAATTGATATTCATGCCTTGTGACAAGATACAAGAACAGGGCAGTGGGGTGCCACCATCGCCATCCCTTTCTGTGGCCGAAAATGTACATTTGCTAAAATATTCTATGGTTATTACATTCGTCACTATTTCCTTTCTCACGTCGTTTTTGGAGTCCCCGCAACACACTCCGATGTGATTAGCATCTTACAAGAAGGAGTTTTTTTTTTTCTTTTCAAATCAAACTCACCGCACCCATCAAATTCAGTTCCGAATTGTCACGTTTCTGGCTCTTAAGGACACAATACATCATCGTCTGGATTCGTTATTTTTCATTTACATCTCCACCTACACACAGCTGACTTTCTGTTCACACAAATACATTCGGATTTGTATACAAGTCACATCATCGACGCTTTTTGTAATATCCCTACGTAGCTGGGTCATGCGGTTGGTGCCCAATTATAGGCAAAGGTTGTCACGAATTCCTTCCACACGAGTTTAATTTAAGTGAAATTTAAGCCTTTTATTTGGCCGCCTTCAAACTAGCAGCCGCCGCCTCTGCCTCACCAATAAAGTCACCTCCATCATTTGGCACAAACACAGCCATCAATCTTATCTAACAGAGCACGCTTGCCCTAGCACTGGGACATGTGTCATCTCCATCATGCTCTGTATCAGCGAGCGACGACGATGACGATGCTTTGCGGGTCACAGATATTACCAGTGTGCGGTATGGCAGTGGATATCAACTCTGGCAGGGAGTATAATCGCTGCTTCAAGGGTTTTAGCCAACCATAGAAGCATTGCCTACCAAATCGAATCAAATTAGCCCAGCAACGGTACGAGCTCAGCTCCTATGGTGGGGCGGGGATAACTTAACCGAATAACGGTTGTGGAAACGTGTGTACCGTGTGTGTGGTCCTTGATGGGTGGATGCTGGATGGCTTTAATGACAAAATCATTGGTATAGTCGCACAAGTGGGCCTCTGGTAAGTGCAGGTCATTCTATCGCAGTGCATGACATTTGGGTCGACGGCGTACTGCGGCGGTTAAGGACATGAATGGTTGAGTTTATATTTTAGGTATTGAATTTATGACTAAATTGAGTTTTTCTTTCTGTCGTTGTTCTTATAGATCCACCACTGGTGACACTGCGTTTGGGATCGACACTCTCGTCGGGTGACATTAAGGAGGGCGACGACGTGTACTTCGAGTGTCATGTACAATCGAATCCGCAATGGAGGAAGCTGCTGTGGCTGCATAATGTAAGTAAATGTGATTTGTTGCCCATGTGACATGTGGTGGTCATTGGTGTTTATTCCCATGGAGCTGTATTGAGCTCATATCTAAGAGACAGTAAAAGCCGTCGTTGGACGTAAGTCAGAAGGATCGATTCGGCTGTTTGGGGCGTGAATAGTTGGGGCCCATTTGACTTATGAATCTCAATCTGGGAGTGTGAATGAAAATTGGGTGTGTGGTGGGTGGATAAACTCCATTTGAGGTGATCTTAGTATGTGGAACTGAATCTATTTGAAGGTTGGTATGAGCTGATGATATTTAAACGCAGGTAAGCCGAAGATATACATTTATAAAGGGTTTTTCAATAAGAGCGCTACAAAATAATTTTTAAATAAAACAAAAACGGTTTTGGATATCAATGAAATTCTTTATTCCTGTGAAAGTACGTTCGATGCCATTATGTATGGAACTCGATTTCTTTTGCATGGCCACCACGGGCACGCTTGCAGAAGCCAATTGGGGCCAAAAATATTCGGTTATCATTGAACGGTTGGGATTCCCATTCACAGTAACGTGCCGGTCTTGATCATCACGGAAAAAGTACGGCCCAATGACGCCGCCGGCCCATAAACCACACCAAACCGTAATTTTTTCGGGATGCAATGATGACTCATGGAGTACGTGTGGATTTCTGCCTGACCAATACCGCATATTTTGTTTATTGACGAAGCCATTCAGCCAGAAATGAGCCTCATCGCTGAAGATGATTTTTCGATGAAAATCCGAATCATTTTCAAGTTGTTGCTCAGCCCAATTCACGAACATACGACGCTTCTGGTGGTCAAGCGGCTTCAGTTCTTGCGTCAATTTAATCTTGTGAGGATGTAGGCCAATATCTTTTCGCAAAATTCGCCACAACGACGTCATAGAGATGCCCAACGCTTGAGAACGACGTGTGAGAGACACATTTGGGCTTTCTTCAACTGAAGCCTCAGCGGCAGCAATATTCTCGACACTACGGGCACTTCTTTCTCTCACTGGCACGGGAACATTTTGTACTGTGCCTGTGGATTCAAATTTGTCCACTAGACGCTCAATTGTTGATCTGCTAGGACGATTATGACGACCATAAATTGGACGTAGCGCTCTTAACGTTGAGGCCACTGACTCCGAATTTCGGTAGTAAATTTTAATAATTTCGACTCGTTGGCTCGTATATCTTTCCATCATGAAATGAATGGAAATGATGGAAAGATATACTGAAGAGAAATGTCAAAAGAGCGGCAAGAAATTCGGCGTCGTTTGCTGTCCCTGTCGCTCTACTTTTGTAGCGTCCCTGTTGAAAAACCCTATAATTAAATTTAGTATTTCCTCTTCATTTACCATAAAAATCAATAAATAAAATCATACATGGGGTGTGCGTGGATTTTTGTTTGTTGGTAAAAGGTATCAAGTCGCGTGTAAGCTCCTTGAGCGCGTTTTAAATTTACATATAAAAAATATTCCCACGCCAACTACAACTGATCCTTGCAATGGTAATTGATACAATAGATCTTTCAGGTCGCAGTGTCAGCCAACGGGGCATGGGATTTATCAAAAAATAAAAATGGTAATAGTAGTTCCATCCCAGCAACCGAACATTTCAACAGCATTCCTTTCGAATGTGCCACTCAAAGTATTCCACTCGCAGGAATGTAGGTACTCCAAAGATGCACTCATGCATCCGAAATCATAGTAAAACTATCCGTAACGAGGACTGTTGCATGCGGCGATATTATGCACACACTCGGCAATTGTTGTATTATCTGTGGTTTCGGTTGAGTTCGACTTCAGTTAAGATGGGTGGAATATGCACAGTGAAAACGTATTTGGAATGGAAGCCCGAAGCCCTCATTAGGATGAGAGTTGAATTGGATGCGAAGTTCGCAGAGAGTATTGTAACATTGTAAGTGTGGAGATATGTATCTAGCTTTTGTAGGAGACTGCAATTTGAAGGAGGAAGGCTCAGAACTTAGAACTTTTCAATGCAGGAGCTTAGAGAACGTGAGAGTATCAGTGTTTTCGAAGAGTGGATGTCGAATGCCACAAGAAAGAACAAAAAAATCGAGAGACCCAGGAAAAATACGGGAGCTGAAAAATTTCAAAAGGGAGGAATACAAAAAATAAAATAATAATATAGCAAAGCAATTACTATATACAGTAGAAATCGGTTATAACGATATCGAAGCAAGGTTGAAAAACATATTACAATCGTAACTTTTAGGTTACAATAGACTTTGAAAAAATACACAATACAATCGCCTCGAAAAAGTTACACTCTAAGAGTATTTTTTTTATTTTGAAATAATGTATATACTCATTGGCCCTTAGCAACAAAACATTTTAGATACGGAAAACAGCAAAATCTGAAATACCAACTCGAAATCCACACAAGTCAAATCTAAAGTGGCATCTGTCAAATCCAATTATAGTTGTAATTCACACAGGGGCGAGTTCCAAGATGCTTATTGTTAAATAAATAAGTAAAGTAAAGTAAAGTAAGTTTTACTTCGGAAACTTAGGTCTTGCTTGCATGGATATGAATTTTTGCTGAATGTAGTGTAGTGTGTCGCGTTCATTTATTAGGGCAGTCGAAATTTGGTACGGTTGTAGTTATTAACAGCTAAAAGTGACACATTTTTCAAACTTTTTTACTTTTTAAAATTTCTCATTGCTTTATATTTCCAATCATAACAATTTTTGTTCATTCGGTTCACATCAACTAAAACTTGAAGATTGAAGCTCGCCTCTGGTGGAACTACGAAATTGAGTCATAATAGCTAGCAGAAGTTGACTTTTGTTGAAGATGACTAAAGAGTCGAATTTAATTTTTTTTTATTTGTGTATCCATAATTAGTGCTTTTATCCAATATTCGGAAGTTTCGGTTAGAATGTTCAGGTTTTGTACGATACACATTTTTTCTGCTTTTGCATCTTTCAAGATTGTTAAGTGAAATTGTTAATCCTTTCGGAAATGTTTTTAAAGTATGTAATTGGAATTGATTTGGAGATCGTGAAAGTTAATTATTAAACAGATAAACAAGTTGAAAGGCAAATTCAGGGCTTTTAGTAAACTTTTGGATTTCTTTAAAAATACAATTTAAGAAATCCAAATTTTAAAATTGCTGTACAAAATAAAAAATGACCCAGACGGAATTGGAATCGGAAACATCTCGAAATCATTTGAAATTTTTGTACGAAAACTATATCATTTTCCTATTCGTATACGAAAGTAAAAAATACAATTCTTAGGTCCGAAACAATCGGACCTAAGATTTTCTTACAGTCCTTACAGTTCAATTTTTATCCCTGTATCGAAGGGACCTTCGAATTTCATCGGTATAACCGATTCATCGGTATATCCGGTGCAATGAAAATAAAATTAAAAAAAAGAAAACTTTAATAAAAAAATCGCTTTAAATGTGTCTGTGTCTGTTTTATACATTTAGTTGAGCAAAATATTTTCCCAAGAGAGTTGTATTCCAACGTTTGGATTTGAATTCAAAGCGGCCCATACAGGATTCAGGACCATGAAGCGGTTTAGTGTTGCCACTGCAGTAAGTGCTTCGTTTGCAGATGGAACGTGTATTTCTTTGGTCTCCTCATCTTCAGTGGCATTATCGTCATCGTCGTCATCAGCATTATTCAATTGAATATCTGACACAATATTAACACTTAATGAACTCTTCAGAGATATGGAAATCGAACAGGGCATGCCATGAAATTACATGCACAGACCAGTCACTGTAGTGGCTACAGGAAATTTAACAATTGTCTATATGTATAGAATGTGTATACATAATATCGATACATATTTAGAAGCAGAATGAAAATAACAGGCTGTAGGGATGTAAGAACACGTTTTTTACCATCGCTATAAACAGTTTTTAGACTTAAATATGGTAAATTTTCATCGCTATAACCGACTTCATCGTTATAGCCGGTATCGTTGCAACCGATTGCAATTGCAATTTACCTTCATTAAGACGGAGTTTTGCCGGGACTTTGAAAATATATTGTTATATCCGGTTCATCGCTATATCAGGTATTGTTATAACCGATTTCTACTGTATTTGTAACAAAAAAAAAATGTGTTCACTACGGGCAACTTTTTAATTTTGTTTGCACTCTTTTTACTTTAATAAAGAATTCAATTTTACTTAAACTAAAAAAAGGGTCCAATTTGGTAATTTCTGAAAAATGGGCCACGGGTCTTGAGTGGCCAAATGGCAACGCTGCTGGAAGCTGCAAAAATGATTGGATCGCGTCATCCTCTTTGTTTTATTTAATAATTCGCTATAGGCTCTTAAACCTTAAAGAGGTGAGTGCACTTCCTGGCGAGAGATAAGACATAAACGGACAAAATATTTATTTCATCCAAAACAAGATTTTGAAGGAGTCTGATCATGCGAAAGTGGCCAAAGTAGCTGTGATTTCAACCGGGGAAACATTGATATTCTCTCATAATAGTACTAGAATGAAACTTGTGTCGGGATCGAGCCTGAGACCCCCTTCTCTTCAGCGTATTTCGCATATTTCGTTTATTTAATGGACTAACACCCTTTTGCTTATATAAAATCCTTAGCCGCGTCGGAAGTATCTACTGTGCCTTCTGCAAACATGTTTTATTTATCATTCAGCAGGTTCTAAAGGGTGATTTTTTAGCTGGTTTGGTTTTGGCAACACTGGTTTTGACAGCTGACGTGTGTTTAGTACCTTGTGTCACTGTCAAACAGCTTCAGTTTGGTTTGCAATTTAACCATGGATCGTCTTACAAATGAACAACGCTTGCAAATTATTGAATTTTACTATCAAAATTCGTGCTCGGTTCGAAATGTTCATCGCGCGCTGCTTCCATTTTATGATCGGCATTCTCGACCTTCTGAGCAGTCTATTCGGAAGATTGTGACCAAATTTCGCACCAAATTTACTTTGTTGGACATTAAACCACCAACACGTTTACGTACTGTGTGTAGTGAAGAAAATATTGCGGCCGTATCAGCTAGTGTGACAGAAGACCGCGAAATGTCGATTCGGCGCCGTTCCCAGCAGTTAGGCCTTTGTTACAGCACAACGTGGAAAATTTTGCGGAAGGATTTGGGCGTAAAGCCTTTTAAGATACAGCTGGTGCAAGAACTAAAGCCAGCCGACCTACCACAACGCCGAATTTTTGGTGAATGGGCTCTTGGAAAGCTGGCCGAGGATCCGCTTTTTTATCGAAAAATTGTGTTCAGCGATGAGGCTCGTTTTTGGTTGAATGGGTACGTAAATAAGCAAAATTGCCGCATTTGGAGTGAAGATCAGCCAGAATCATTGCAACAGCTACCAATGCATCCCGAAAAAGCCACTCTTTGGTGCGGTTTATGGGCCGGCGGCATTATTGGGCCATATTTCTTCAAAGATGATGCGAATCGCAGCGTTACTGTCAATGGTGAACGCTACCGAGCGATGATAACAAACTTTTTTTTGCCCGAAATGGAAGTTCTTGACTTGCATGATATGTGGTTTCAACAAGACGGTGCCACATGCCACACAGCACGCGAAACAATGGCGCAATTGCGAGGCGAGTTTGGTGAACATTTCACGTTTCAGGCCGGTCAATTGGCCGCCTAGATCGTGCGATTTGACACCATTAGATTATTTTTTGTGGGGGTATGCCAAGGCTAATGTGTATAGGGACAAGCCCGCTTCGATTGACGCACTGGAAGCCAACATCCATGCATTCATTCGTGAGATACCGGCCGATATGTGTGAAAGAGTATGCCAAAATTGGACTCAGCGGATGGGCTACCTGAGACGCAGCCGCGGTCAACATTTGCATGAAATTATCTTTAAACATTAAATTGCAAGGTTCAAACTATCGATTCAAATAAATATTTCATTCATATTTTCGAATTTTTTGTGTTTTTTTTTTAAAAAAAGTTCTAAACCTCTTAAAAAATCACCCTTTACAACCAGTTTAAAAAAGTATCAATTGATCCTTCTAAAACTTGTTTTCTATAATTTAGCAATTTCTGCAACCATTTTAAGGAAAGTATCCATTGATCCTTCTGCAACCGTGTTTTATTTACCATTTAGCAAGTTCTCCAACCAGTGTCCATGTTCTGTAACTCATGCGATAACTTTTCGCATCAAAAACTTAGTAACAAAACATTCCGCTGTTTATCACATCTGGAAAATATTGGAGTTCTCTAACTCTATGCGAAAAGTATTTTGTAGTAACTTTTAATTTCATGGGAATTTTGGAAAGATTTCCCAAAGCTGTCAAAATACTGCAAAACAAAACAATAAAAATTGAAAATTATTTCACAGGGATTTTCAGTATCGTTGTTTTTAAAAATGTTTAGCTTTTCACTAATTTTGGGTGAAGAATACGGAAGGCGTAACATGTTACGGATTCAAAGGCAGTACATGCCTTTAGCACAAACCCTTTTGAAATGCCGGAAGCAAGATTTCGGGAGTTGTATCGTTTTTCCCGTGGTTCAGCTCGGATACTTATTGATGAGCTAAGTCCACATTTGTGCAAAGGGCAAAGGAATACATTTATTCCAATCCCGATTCGGGTCTGTGCTGCATTAAATTTTTTTTTTTTTTGCAACTGTGTCCTGTCAGAGAGATGTGGGCCATTATTTTTCTGCGACTATTTGTAGGACTATGGTTTCTCGAGTGGTTTCGGAAGTGGCTGATGTTTTGCAAAACAAAATGATGTCCAAATACATGAAGTTCTAAATTGTAATGTGACATTTCTGATACTTTAACTGTGAAAATTATGTTCGTATCCACATTTCAGATATGTGATTACAATCTAAAGGTTTTAGGAGGATTTTCAAGGTGTGGAAAGCATCACAAATAAACGCACTATTAGAACAGCGCTATGAAATAATTTTTTTGTTTTAATACTTTATAACCGCAAGCTTTGAGTTTCGTGATAAAATTTGACAGTTGAAGTAAATATTTTATCGCTTTTGATAGTTACGGAAGCTGAATATATCACAAATTTCCATATATCACATGTGATATAGTTTTCGATTCACACAGTTACAGAACGCGTCATGTGATATTGTGGCATTTTGTTTCAATTCATATCGTTTTAGTGAATGACATATCGATGCGATAATTACAGAACATAGGCACAGTTTAAAGAAAGTATCAATTGATCCTTCTTATTTATCCTTTAGCAAGTTCTCCAACCAGTTTAAAGAAAGTATAAATAGATCCTTCTGCAACCGTGTTTTTTTATCATTTAGCAAGTTCTCCAACCAGTTTAAAAATCTTCACGATTTACTCACTTCCACACCTTCATAGATCCAGCCTTTCCCTGTCTGAACAGCTTCTTATTCCCGCGGTGTCGGCAATAACCAGTGTCTATCATTTCTAATTGCAGTGCCGGAGCATTTTCTACTCAAAACAATAGCCAGTACAACAACCATAAAAAACACGACTTCTGTGAATATATGAATACAACAACAACTATAAACCTAATTGCAGTTCACCACAAATCAGCCTTGCTTTTTACGGACGCGTTCCGAGTCCAAAGAAATCGTCAACGACAACGCTACAAAATTGTTTCTCTCCTACCAAGCTCACATACCCACTCGTACACTTCAATAAATTTCCGTCGCTTTATACCCGTTTCCAACATCATTGGGCTCTACTTAATACAACGCCACCGGTTTCCACCTGTGCGGCGTTATCTCCCTACCTTTCTTCAAGGCTAAAAAAAAACCAGCCCACTTCCTACAATTGAGTTGAAACGAGTTTCCTCTAATAAACTCCATTGAATTAACATACCCCGCAGGCGGTTTCTCCAACACGTACCGCACTTCTCCCCATTGCGTTTACATGCTTTGCTTAGGTAACATTCATGCTAACCACATCCGCATTGCGAGTGTTAATCATAAAAAAAAATAAACGAAACAATCCAACAAAAATTAAAGGAATAAAATGTACGTTTTATGTGACAACAAGTTTCTTATATCCTTGCAAAACACGAAGGGTTGCCCATACACTCAAAGGATCCCAGATATCAAACGTACCCATAAGTACTTGTCGGTCTACCTATGGATGTAATTGCGGTCCCATTTGCACAACTTTTATAATTAGATGCGCGATGGGACTGTGTGTACAGCGGAGTTCCACTTTTGACAAATGTGATGTACCTTCCCGTTGATGAGCAGAAACTCCCCGAAGGCCTCTAAACAGATTTGCGTACAGAAAAAGAAGGAAATTTCTTTAAAGCAACAATCGATAGGCACGTAGAAAACGACAGCACTCCATCGGGGTTGCGAATGAGCGTAATACCCCCGGGAGGCATTTGTTTTACAAAAGAGGCAATTCTTGGACCCGTGGCTGGGATTACTATTGGATTTGCTTGCTGAGGGCAGAGTGCTGGGTGCTGGGATTCGCCCTAATGAAGATGAGAATGTTAGTAGTTGAGATGTGAATTTGCTTACACCCAAAGCGAATTACGTCGGAAGGACATTCTGGCTTAAGTGGACTTTTGGTTGACAGTTTTAATGTCGCTTTTCGTCCACTTGATAGATGGGGGATATTCGAGGATATTCGAGGATGTTTATTGAAATCTATTTGCAGCGTTAGTGCGGTTGGATTGTGATTTATTGCCACGGGGAGTCTCTCTATTTATACCGATGGTTTTATACAACGCAATCACCTGGAATATGTTTCTCTTGCCTATCGGAGACACAAACCGAGCTATGCAGAGAAGTTAAGGAAACTGTTGGGTAGTGGAAACATATTACAGGACCTAACAAGGCGTACTTATCTTGGGTACCTAAAACATTTTTTGTAAATACAACTCTCAGAAAAGCTTTAACAGTGCCCTAACAGCGACTTAAAAGTTAGTTCTGTACCTCAACTGCTGTACGTAGCAGTCATCTGCGTAAATGTTCCTATTTAAGAAGTTTAAAGCCATTTCCTTGAGGTTTGATCTACATTCTGAGAATCTAGCAAAGTTCCCAACCACTATGACGATTTTTCAGCTTAGCCTTACAAGAGGTGTGCCATATTGCCGAAAAGTGTGAATGGCATGTCGGTCTGAGATCGCTTTCACTTAGGACCTCTTCCACGGATTCAAACCCACTGCACAGACCTTCTAATCTATCCAGTCTTTCTTCCATCCATTAGCTCGGGTCTAAACCGATTCCTAGAGGCAACTGCAATAATTGCGAAAAAATCTTTATCAGCGGAAATGGTGAACCTAAACCTAAAGAAAATTAGTGTGTCTACCATAGACAAACCATACTGAGACCCCCAACTCACAATCCTCTTGCCGCTGGGCCCCTCAATTTTTTTTCAAATTCGCCATTTTGTATTCCTATCGGTGTTATGTCAAAAAAGAATCAGTGTGACATGCAAAAACACACAAAAACTACAAAAATAAATGCTGCCAACCGCGGCAACCGTGGGGAAATGTGACAGAATTCGGGAATTCAACATTTTTACATAACTGAATGCCATTGGTTAGTTATTATTAATTGTTAAAAGGCGAATAATTTGATTTGTTTGGTTAGTAAAACTATCTAAAGTTGATGTTCTATATACTAGAAACATATTAGGACAAACATGGTTGTGTATTGTCCGCTTTTGGATATCATTAACTTCGATTTCGTGTGTAAATTTTTCTTAAATAATGAAGAAAATTTGCTCAAAATGTTTTCATTTTCCCTCAACCAATCTACATTGTTAATTTTTCATGAACATTTTAAGCAAATGTGCACTTATTCCTAAAAAAAATATTATTCACATGTAACGAACAATTTCAAATTAAACCGATAAAATTCTATGAACTCTGCCAGCAACTTTGCCCACAGCGGAAGTGTCTCATATTTCCTGGGAGTGTGTTGGTGAGCCGGAATTTTTGAAGTTTCGTGACATTTGTCAATACGATTCTCTATGTAACAATACTATCGCACCAAATCGTGACCACTCCGTAAAAATATAGCTTGTAGGCTAAGTAACGGGAAATCGGCCGGAGTTGGTGGTCTCAGTATTGTCTCTGGTGTCTACTACTGACATACGTCACTGCCTTACCGACTTTCTGACGGTCGGTGAGAACGATTCCTAAACGAAAGATTTGCAAAGTTGGCACATAGGTAGCACTCCCTTACAATTTCAGTCCAACTGTCCAATTTACCAGCTAAATGGCGAAAAATAATGTCCTTTTTATTACACCATCGAACTGGGTCTTTTCAAGTTCATTGACCGCGGTTTAGTACTCCTACCTACTTTAAGCGTTTAGCACCCTCAAAGACTTAATGCAATTTTTTTTTTGTTCATATTCCCTTCGTGTCCTAGTTTCGTGATAAATATTTTTTTTGCTGGTTGAATCTCAACATGAAGTACGTTTACAAACCACATGCATAGATTACCCAATGAAGGAAGGATAAGTAGGATAGTATGTATGTCGTGTATACTGTCATCGTTCACCCACTACGGAGTGAGTAGCGAAAATGTATGCAGAATGCGCGCATTATGTCCCAGATACAGAAATGTGTTCCAGTGTACTTTTTCCTATGTGCTCTGCATACGTGTATTATTTGCATTATCCTTAACCGCATCCACGTATTCAGTTATATGAGAGAGTGAGCCATTTTTCATGCAGAGTGATGATGGGTTGGTTTTTTTTTTATTTTTTTTTTATTATTAAAATGAAATATCGTAGCGCAATACTTTTCATAATATGACGACACACATACTTTTTGAGCAGGATTCTTGTCCTTTTTGTTTTTTGTTAAATAATATTTTTTTTGTTGGATGACATTTGATGCAGATGGTGTTTCGTGGTAGCCAAACGGAGCGGCTTTAAAGTGGGCATTGAAAAGTGAGGAGGTTGGTGAATTTATGGAGATAAATGTCTCCCGGATTTCCGGGAACTTAAAGGTGTTATCCATTACAGGGGTTTTACTATATAAAAGACAGTTTATGTGGGTTTTGTGTGGGACCTATTGACTCGAAAACCAATCGAAAGATTTCGCGGAAAGTTTAACAGCGTTTAGATTAAGAAAATCGGTTTGAATAAAATGCAATAGGTGGCGCTATCGTTTCTACAGTCAATTTCGGGAAACGCAAATTGTAGGCCCCTTCATATGTTAAAAAAAAAATATATAAAAAAAGCACACAAGCTAGGTCCAGAGTCCTTATATGGACCTGTTGCGCCACCTGTTTATTTATTGACTGATTCCACCCGATACCCAAACCATCGATCAATGAAACCCATTTCACTACTGAGGGAATGAGATTTAGTTAAATATTGTTTCCCTTTTTAATCGTTTCAGGGCATGCATCTGGAGCACAACACTTCTGCGCGGGTTATCCGGTCAAACCAAAGTCTTGTTCTGCAGAAAATCACCAAACACTATGCTGGAAGTTATGCCTGCAGTGCCATTAATGATGAAGGTGAAACGGTCAGCAATCATTTGCCACTAAGAGTGAAATGTAAGTACTGACAGATCTTTCACTTCAGTGCGCTAAGAACTTGACACATTACAATCAACATAGCGTCCCATTTTAGACCTCACCCCTTCAATTTGCTTAATTTCGTAGAGGAAGTTGTTTTCTTGAACCCAATCCTTGTCCACTAAAGTATGTTTTCAGAAATGAGACACTGAGAAGACAACAGCCCCCCCTTTTTTTAAACAGGATGAACAGGAAGGACATGCATAAATACCAACTATTCAAACCCAAAAGTGCATGCCAGCGCTGTTCACAATTTCGATAAGAAATTTGAGAGCAACATCAACCAGTTGCCTTGCCGGAGAAGCCACTCCAAGTTTTAAATGCACTTACGCCAGACACTATGTCACAAAAGCGAATTCGCCCCCGGAAGTCTATTCAAATCTCGATTTTACTTAGTTTCATTCATGCGCCTATGCAAATGTACTTCACCCACATATCAGTCCTCGACTAAATGAATACCAAAGCAGAGCACGGATGTGCTTAGCTCATGTTGGGCGCCAGCTATCCGATGAGATGACATTTCAATCGGGACAGAACGATATCCACACAAGTGGCAATCCAAGTGGGTGGTGTTTTATCCGGAATTGAACTGGGAGAAGAAACTGCAACATACACTAAGAGTTGGCCTCACGTTGGGCGCCATTTCATCTACTACATCTATCTACTGAATTTGAAATCTTACCGCTTTTGACACCTTTAATCAATCCAACAGAATGCTGTAAGATTATAAATTTGTTTACCCTTTCAGATACACCCATCTGTAAGCACTTGGATCGCGTTGTTCTAATTGGTGCTTCGAAGGACGAGACAGTTGAAGTGGCATGTGAAATACAAGCGGATCCACCACCCAGGCAAGTACCTTTACCTTATATCATATTTCCAGTGATTCCGCTATGCATTGACACCGACTGCAGCCTTCTGTACTGCAAGGGTGGCACTTGAATTGAGGCACATGAGCGTCCCATGTATGCCTTTCGCTTTATTATCGACATGGTAAAATATTTAAGAGGGAGATCTCCCGAAATGCAGAGTCTGACTACAGCCCATGGTGTTGGGCGCCATTTTTCGCCCTAGTATAAAATCGAAAATGTCGCCCCCCTTCCACCTATGCGGTTATCGCAACATTAACACTTGAAATCATGTACTTCCGATTTAGTTCACTTCCTGTACCACAGTGCTGTGTGTGTACTACCTTTGGGACTCTGAGTCTGAGTGCACTTTGTTAAATTAAAGGAAACAGTTTGCATTAATTAGATTAAATGGAATTGGCTGCTGCTCGTCGTTGTCTCTCTTTGGCCACATTCGTTCCCTTTGGCTGTGAACTCTGTAATTGAGACAAATGCTAGTTTGGAAATCCTCTGCATATACAGGTGCTATGAGTTTGCCCACTCGCCAAGGCAAAGACGGACCAAAAGCACCTTTTAAGTGCATCCAATTGAAGTATAAATTTAATTTGGATTAAAGTCACTTTCGAGTGGTTAATTTAATGTCTAGTGAAGAAGGCCGGACTGGGTGTTACAATGGCAATTATCTGAAGTTGGCAAAGGACGGGAATACCGTTAGATGGGACAGGTATTCGGGAATTAGTTGGACCTATCTTTCTGCACATAAATTGGATTTTGTCCAGATTTTCTGGTTCTTGTGGCTGTCATTTTCAATTAGTGTCAAAAGAGAGAAAGACAGACACGCTGCTTGTGTATCCTTTGGATAATTTTCTGTGTGTTCATCTTAGAACAGTGGAAGTAATCCAACTTCATTCCTGGGAACTGATTTTGGCAAATAAACCGCCTTTTATAGACCCAATGTCCAATGTTCCAACCAATTTAATTTTCCATACAAAGTGGAGTCATTCGATTAGCAAATACATGAACCTTATGCATTCACCGACCCAAGACAGTTGATGCATTTAAATCCTAGCTGTCAGATGTTAAAGCTGTTTCAGTGGCTTCTTAACAAAAACAGAAACTCGAGAGGCATTTAATACCGCAACCACTTTAGTTTCCCATGGTAAACATGACTGCTTGATAAGCAAATACGTGAACCAAACGAAATTTTGCAACCGGCGTGTTCTCTCACAGCTTTTGGGCTTTTGAAAAACTTCCAGCTGAAGGTGGAAGGGGCATTAGCTGATCGCTTTGGACAATAGACTGGGCTACATTTTTTTTAAGCCACCCAATATACTCCTAAAATTTTTTTTAAAGCGACCCAAACTACTACTACAACCGCTCTGTAAATAAAACCTAAAATTGGTAAGCAACGCTATTTTCGAAGTCATGGATTCTAGCTGTGGATTGAGGCGGAGCATTTGAATAGTGCCCCAGTTCGACTGAGCCTTGAAAAGCCTAATCGTGGGTTCAATGAGCAAGACATACCAGGTCGAAGAACCGGAAAAACGCCAATGAAACCCTAAAAAATTTTTTTTTAACAACGCCTGTCAAACATCTGGGAGCAAAAATGTCCTTAGAAAGCTTTCCAATTCAGCCGGAAATGGATATGGCGTACGATTTTAGTTCCTAAAAATTAGAGCTCACATAAGCGCGTAGTTAAAGTGAGGTAGGCCAATGGTTTTCTATGGACCGAACTCAATTAGTTGGTAGCAAGAAGTGATCTATACAGAGCCCGTAAGTAATGGTGAGCCTGAACAGCCTACTTTTACAACGAAGGAAGCAGGTGTTGACTTCAAGAGGAATCTCACAAAGTAAAATTAAAGTTAGGCAGTCCGAAGTTCGCCGGGTCAGATAGTAATATAAAAATGAAATCAAATTTTCTCTCTCTCCAAATTCCAGATCGTTCCGCTGGAAGTTCAACAATTCGGGCGAAACCCTAGACGTAGGCAGCGAACGTTTCAGTGTCAACGGCAGTCGCAGTATCCTCAAGTACACCCCAGTTACAGATCAGGTAAGTTGAACCGCAAATCGTCCGCATCAACTCTTTTCATACCGGACATCTCCTCCCCAAATGACAGGACTACGGAACGCTCTCCTGTTGGGCTGTAAACGAAGTCGGCACCCAGAACCAGCCTTGTTTGTTTCAGGTTGTCCTTGCGGGTAAGTAAACTAAACTAATTGTTGCATTAGCAAGGCCCGCATATAAATGATTATCCTTTTTGTTCTCATCTCTCGTATTTGCATTCCCGTCAAATCACCGACAAACACACACAAAAAGGTCTACCAAGTGCCGTCACCAATTGTACCGTATACAACCGGACCGAGCTCAGTGTGGACATACAATGCCTGCCCGGCTATGATGGCGGTCTACCGCAAATATTTGTCCTGGAAATGTTCTCCAGTCGAACAGGAAGCACAAGGTAAATATGCTGATTTTCTGGCAATCACTTCTACACTGTATGAGTGTAGTTTTGTGTACGTGTGTATGGCGTGCATGTCCATGAAATGGCCCCCGCCCAACCACAAGTGCCACGTGCACTTAACCCATGCAAATAGTTCGCCCGGTTAAGGAGATGGTCACATTTATAGCAAGATGCAGTGTCGACTGTTATCGCTGCAGGTCCGGCCCGAGCAGTGTGCAGTCAGTGTCAGTGGTCATGCCAGTGCGACTCGACACAAAGGTCAACTTCCATGGGCGTGCATTAAAATGCAAATATCGCCGGCAATGTGCATTTGCAATGCAATCAGGCAAACAATAAATGCTAGTGATTTTCTGATTTCGGATCCTTTTTGCCCCGAGTTGGGTGGGTAATCTCCATTCTCCACCTCCAACAACCCTATCCCGTTGAATATTTTATCTTCTCTTCAGCCTGGCAAATCTTTGCACGCACAATGTAGATAGTGATGGGATTTTCTAGGTTATATTTATGCAAATCCGAAAATGCTCATCACTATTGTGTTGTCATTGTCAGTTGTATATTATTTGGAAAAAGAGGATGAAGCAGAGAAAAAAAAAATTAAAATATTGAGGCTGCATATTTTACATACAGTAATCGACCCGGCTCTGGGATTGAACTCCAAATGAAGTCCTACATTTGGTTGGTGTTGGCTTTTTATGATGTCTGCTTCGGAATATAATTCGAAAAATAGTCCTTGGATTATTATTGTGATTTCATGGAGACTTTTCTCTTGCCCCGGGCGACCGGATGTCTTGAAAACAAACTGGGGATACATTGTTCGATTGTGACAGGGGATTGGAGAGGCACGTCCGGGTGTATTATGCAAGTCCTTATATGCATTGCTTGGCTTAAGTTGGTACGCAATGAAAATTTAGCAAAATTGGTTCAAAGAAGTATTTTTTTTAAATCAGCTTTATACATATGACATGCGTATGACCTTTGGATATACATTCCCATAGTAGCGCGAAGGAACGCAATATAATTGTTGTACCCATATCCCGACAAATCTTTGGCGCTTCAATCGGTCTACAACGAAAACTGGATTGTGTCCTGAATTGATATAGATGGAGCTTTCAACTTTTATGTGCATTTCGTTGAAATTAAGAGCTATATTTCCGGAATAAGAAGAACAACAAGGACAGCAATAAACGTATTGTTTGGTACGACCAGCGCAAGCGAAAGTCTAGACTTTTTGGTTTTGCATATGCATTGGGGATGGGGATGTTGTCAAGAAAAAATTGTTTGTGTGCTGGCAGTCGGTTGCCATATTTCATATTCTATTGTTTTAACTCCTAGGTCCCAGGTTCGAATCCCGAAAAAACCCAAATTCCAACTTATGGATTTTATCCGCTGCACCACTTCTCGCGAACGTCTGACAAACATCCGAGAGTTTAACTGTCATGAAGGAGCTTCTCAATTAGCCGTTTGGACCCGGCATAAAATTGTAGATCCCTTCCATTCGTCCCAAAAATGAAAAACTCACACAAACGAATGGTTGTGACAAGCTAGGCGTAGGGTCTCTACAGACCTGTTGCGCCAACTATTTATTTTATTATTTTATTGTTTTAACTAGCTAAACGGTTTTCCAATAAGAGGTGTTATTGTGAATGACCCGCTATTTCGGTAGCTGTCACTTTTGAAGCTTTCTTTGACATTTGACAAGTAGAAACTACGCCATTACTAAAAATGGAACGTTACACGCTTCAACAACGCATTGAAATTATTAAAATTCACTACAAAAATGGTGAAAATCTTGCAGTCACAGTTCGCAAAACTAAAGCATTTTTTGGTCGTCGATGATTAATGATTTTTTATGGTCGGAGTTGGGTGGTATTGATCTGGACAACGTTTACTTTCAACAAGACGGCGCTACGTGCCACACAAGCAACGAAACCATTGATCTTTTACGGGAAAAGTTTCCGGACCGTGTTATCTCTCGAAGAGGTGATCAAAATTGGCCACCGAGATCTTGTGATTTAACACCTTGCGACTTCTTCCTTTGGGGCCACGTGAAAGATAAGGTCTACGCCAACAGCCCAGCGTCGATTCAAGACCTCAAAGATAAAATTCGTGAGGCTATCGAGGACATAGGGCAGCCACTTTGCGATTTGGTTATGGAAAATTTCATGAAAAGGATATGGTCCTGTATGCGTGCTCGTGGTGGCCATTTGGCTGATGTTGTTTTTCATTATTAACAGCAACCTTCCTCTTTATTATGAAATAAACATCTGATCATTTATCTCAAAAAATGGCATTTTTCTTTGAATGCCAAAATAACACCTCTTATTGGAAAACCCTTTATATCTTTGGGCTGTGGTGGCTTTTAATTTTTTGAGCTAAAATAAGATTCGTGTAGCTTAGAGAAAGTACAGGACAAAAGAAAAGATAAGGCGACCGTTTAGGTCATTTAGGATTGTTCAGCTCCTAACAATCATAGAGAATCCAAACTGAAAAAAGCAATATGATTTGTATATTTCGAGATCCACTCTCATTTTCCAGAACCACGTTGAGGACGTTGTGGATCGGCGGTTCCATCCTTTGTTATTTATGCCGAAAAGTGGGAGGATGGGGTATGGTATGATGATGATTTGTTTGGTTTGTTATCTATTTTTAAGGACTTGTTATATTTTTTTGATTGAAAGATTGATGAGGCCAATTAGAATAAATTTTAATATTGCGTTTTTGCGGGCATTATTTGGACAAAAGCTGTTCTCTAAAAATGAATTAAGATTGAAGATTTCAATAATTTAAGTATTCGAGGAAAATGTTTTTCAAATTCTGTGTGAGTTCTTATAAAGTCCTTTTCAAACTCTTACATTATAATTGTTTTTATAATTAAAACAGTTTTTGTAAGCACTAAACATAAAAACTTATTGCTCAGATCTCAGGCTAAGGGCCGGTCTGTTCACAGCTGGTCAAATCCTAGGTTAGGTTACCATCGATTTGGTTTAACCGATGATTACAAATCAGTGATAACCAACGAGTGTTTGTTCACCGTTTTTCACTTCGGTCACCAAACCATAGATTTGCGACAAATCGTTCCATTTTTCCAGTTCATTTGTCAATTGGTTAGCCGAATCTATGGTTACATTTTTTTCTCTGGCTCCTTGTGTCTAGGTAATTTATTAGTGAATATATTTTCTCTGTTGAGTACATAAATATCAAAATCAAATGATGCAGGAATTTAAAAAAAAAACACATGATAATATCTTTTTGGTGAGAGACAATAAGCTGCTATTGAGAACAAAACTGAATCAGTACAACAGCGAATACAAATTGTTAGCCCATTATTGGGCCTCATCTCAATTTCGTCCACGAACGTCGCAATAATTTTCTCATTCTCGCACTCGGAGTATTTCCTCAATTTATGACAACTGTCAAAGCACAAAAATGTTGAAAGTAATCGTATTTCATCCGGCTGAAGTTGGGAACCAGTCTGTCTCCCTTACCTTCCATAGAATGGCGTGCAATGTCAGTTGAAACTTAACCGAACAGATTTTATTGGCCAGGGCCCTCGCTCCATCTTGCGTTATATATAAGTTTAATTAGTTTATTATTTGTATTTTTTCCACACAAGATTCGCAATATTCTACAAAAAGTTGTTGTTTAGCAGATTCGTCAAAACTTAAACCTACGTAATCCTTACAAAATCTTGAATAAACGAAATACTAGAAAATCTTTGGTTAAATCTCGTTAACCGCGCAAAATCGGCTGGTTATCGATTTCTTGGGTTAACTAACCAAACCGTAGATTCTCTGGTTAATATTTTGCTGAACAATCGCATTCAATGATTACCAGCTGGAATAACCGATGATTAAAGATAACCAAGATTGAACAAACCGGCTCTAAGAAAAACAAAATATATAAAGTCCTTTGGAGTCGGAATAACGAATGAAAGAAATTCGTGACGAAGGCTTTTTCATAAGGAATGAAATTATCAGAGGCGCCAAAGGTCTCCGCCACATAATTCTCGATTTGGTACTAGTAGCGACACCTCTCAGCATAAAGGTACTACTGGGTTGACATTATTTTATTTTTCTCAAAACGTTTGCAAACGAAAATTTATAACAAATTCAATTGAGCTTGTTTTAAAATAAAATATGCACAACTGGGTCGCACGTAGCTTACTTCTTTAAGGCCTCATTCCAGACTTTTTGTTTTTTTAATAAACGAAAATCAGCTGACTGCGAAACAATTAAATATTTTATTAAAATTAATTTTATTTTGCTTAATTTGGTGCTGTATAGCAAGCCACAATTTGGCCATAGGGAAAACAGCCTCAGCTAATAGGCACTCCAGCACGTTCATTTTTTTTAGTTTTTTAGCTTATAAGAAAAATTGTAAAAATAAAAAAAAATTAATAAATAAATAGTTGGCGCGACAGGTCGTATAGAAATATTAATTAGAGAGGTTAAATCCTCTAAAGCATCATTAGCAATTTTTAAAATTTTTCGAATTGATTTCTTCATTAATTCATTTAAAGATCGTAAAGAACCATAAAATAATTTAGTAATTTATACAGTTGCAATGGTTTAACTCCAGCAATTGAATTAGGAGCTCAATGACCTCCTTTCGGTCAATTTCGAACACCTACCGAAGACGTTTGCCCTTCACTTTGTCTTTTTTACCTTTTTTAGTTTAGTAGCAGCTATTCCATGTACAATCAGTCGTTGTACAAAAAATATTTTAGTAAAGCTCCGGACATACAAAGAACTCCTCCTTATATAAAAGTATAGATTCCATTATTGGAGATAAATAATCTGTGCCAAAGACAGTCACACATAACTTTGCCTCGCCCTTAAAAAAAGTCAAATTCCCTCCCATTTCAGATTTAACCTCACAAACCCAGAGGAACCGCAATTTATATTGGAAAACCTCGACACCCTCACCACAATGATGACAACGGAAAATAATTCAATGAAAGTTCGCATCTATTCCTTTAACCAAAAAGGACGCAGTCCCGTGTATCACGTAAATGACTTTGTAATTGGTTCGACAGGCCACAAGACAGGTGAGTGCAATACTACACTAATCTCCGCACAGTGGGATGAAAGCGAAAAAGCCGGTTGCAAAAATGGGAAAACTTATAAAAAAAATAAATATTTTTCGTATTTTATCAACAAAAATTGTTGTATGATAAAAATGAATGTAAGACGTCCCAACCAAACGGATATATGTCAATTTAAGCTCACAATTTGTTCAATCAACAACGGGGAAGGGAATTTTTTTGAGTTTCCCCTTGGTTCAAAGGGGAAATTTTATTTATTAAACAAACTTGAGCAACCTCTTAGCCTTTTGTCCCACTGTGTCCTGTTTTACCTGCGCTGTCAAAGTGTCATATCGCTCAACGGAAGCACAGAAGTGATTGATGTCATTCGTCCTTCCTGTATCTTCTCTGTGGATTGCATTTGATAGATATGACTACACTCGAGAGTCATAACCTAACATCTCTGAACTGCTTTTCTCTTTAACGCCTGAATTATCCATGCAATCGTCTCGGTGTGCGCCTGATTTATCACTCCTTGGCATCAATGCATGCTGCAAATATCGAATGCGTGCCAGCAGATGATATATCTATGTCGCTGTCGCCGGTAATTGTTGGTAGCGTGCTCACCGTTATTGTCATCAGTCTGGCCATTGCATTGCGGATATTCCTAGTGACGTTTTTGAATAATCTACGACGGAATCGACAACACGGAACAAAAGCCTCAGCTACTGGAGGTGTTCAGTCGGGTGATGGATATAAGGTAATTTTCCATCGAGCGAAGTCTCCCCCAATTGACATTTGTGTGTCGCAATGACAAAGCGTTTTGGTTGTGTTGTGCTTTTACAGAAGGGTGGCAATCTGGAGAAGCCACGCTGGCAGCATACGGATATTAAGACGAAGTCCTCGTCGGAAGAGCTGATTGAAGACGAGCGCGATCCCGATGTCATTCCGTCACAATTTGGTAAGTGAAATGTGGGGGGGGCGGCTGTCTACTATGAGTTTGGTGCATTTCCTATTTCTGTGAAAACTTTATTATTACAGTTGGAGGAGGATGCAGTGGGGCAGGCTCAAACGGGCTGACCGATCTGCACTTTACACCACCGCCGATGTCTAAATGGTCACCAAACACAAATGTAAGTACGAGTTTCAATCGAAATGAGCTCAAAGATTGCTAAAGTCGTAGTGCTTTGAGTGGAATTTTAGGGTATGTTCTGGAGCATCATTGCCGCAAGCAGGGCGTAAGTTCAGGTAAATTGCTGGCCTCAAAGTCGGCGCAGAGGAGAGAGTTTCACTTCTGTGAAATATTTAGTTGTTCCCTCGTCCTTATTGGCAATTCCGAATTTCCCGTCTGTGACAGCTTCTTCCGCAAATGTTTGTTCCTATCTATTTCAAAGCTACTGATGGGCTTAAAATAACTGCCACTGCTTCCGAACTAATATCAATTAGGTCAACAGTGTCAGTCTGTCCATTTGTTGTATGAGTGTAATCGCTCACCAATTACACGAATCATCAAACGTCCTGGACAACACCGACAGAGAGAGGGAACAATTTGCAAGTTAATTTCATCATCAAATTCAATTTGTCCATCATGCCCATCAGGGATCAATTTGCCTGGCAAATAAACGTTAAAATGTGATTTCTGGCCCCCCCTCCGGAAAGCGCAAAACTCAATTACATCGTTAAAACAAAAACGCCCGGGGCCTGGTGTTCGGCCAACGTGCAAACACTTTTACCATTTCAGCGAATCGAGGTGGGATGAGCTGCCGACCTTTCGTCCAACGCTCCTTCTTTGTTTGCGCAATGATTGTTTCTCCTTCCGTTTGGTTCAATAGGAATTTCTTATTTTATCTTCATCTCGCCTATTACAGCATCGTCCCTATGATACACTCCTGCACCAGGGCACAACAACAACATCATCAACTTCGACTCTATCCAATGGTCCAGGTGTTCCGGTCACATACAATCAAATAAACACACGCTCCCATCTGATGTCGTCATCGGTGATATCACCGACCTCTATTGTCGGTGGTGGTAGTTCAGTTCCTGCTATGCTAACAGGGATTTCTCCAAACGGTCTTGGCATGCAGCAGCTCAACGGAATGATTATAGCCTCGCCAACTTCTTCCGCTGCGTCAACAGCCACATTGCCAGCAACGAGTACGAGTTTAACGAACGTCATGCCGAATACACTCGCAGCTACTTGTAGTCCGGTGGGCGTGGGGGGTGGTGGCAATACACTGCCATCCTTAATTGGAGGTACTCTACCCTCATCCGGTGGTAGTCTCTTTTCGAATACGAATAGCCTCAGTCGGGCAATGCTACATCAACAACAACAACAACAGCAGCATCAGCAACATCATCACCATCATCACAGTTTAGGACGCAATAGCAGTCAGCAGCCGCAGTTTCATCAGTTGACAACGATGACTGGAGGAGCACTGGCGTCCTCGACGACGACGACGTCGGCAATGCCCCCAGGGGTGGTGAGTAGCAGCAGTGGAATTGTGAGTGGATGCAGCTCGTCCAGTGATCTGGACGATAACATCAATATAAATGCGATTAAGGATTGCCTGATGACACAACGAGTTCCGGAGAGTTGTGTCTGAGAAGCTGCACTCAATGGTGGGATTAGTGGTGATATGCATCGGGTTCTGGGTGTAATTAGCGGTTTTTAGTGTTTCGTTTTTTTTCCTGCTCTCAGAATGGAAGGAGGACTCCCTTCTCCGATGATGTGTGCGAGTTTTACTTCGGATTAATTAACTCTGCATGTAGATAGTGGTTTTGTAATGGTACGTGTATCAATCTTCCAAAAAAGAAGAAAAAATTGTTTTCTTTGAAAAAAAGCAACTAAACAGATAATATTAACCGACGAGGTTTGGGTGGTGATTGTAGAGTTGCTTGGTACAAATTTGTAGGTTCAATGGCAGAATAGGGACTTAGTTGTGAGTAAATATGGAACCCACTTAGAGTAATACAGAGGGGCGAGCCTAGTGAGACTTCATTTTGAAAGGAAAAGCACAAAAGTGACAGCTGAAATGAACAGAGAGAGAGAGAGCTTTCGTTACTAGAAGAAGCTTTGATCACTAGAATTAGCTTTGATCATGAGTGAGTGATTTATGTTTTATGCATTCGAAAGAGCTTAAATTATTGCTGAAAGCTCTAAGCATTAGTGAGAGAGAAAGATCTTTAGCCACTAGTGAGAGCGTCAGTCACTAGTGGGAGTCAGGAATGGAAAAGTCGATACAATTGTATCGAATTCGATACAAATGAGTTTGCAGTTTTCCTCAATTCGATACAATTTATCCATCTGTATCTTTCAAAGAAGAAAACAATTAAATTAATCCAGATGATGATGTCTTTATGTCATTTTGGAAGACATAAACAAGAAAATTAATATTCAAAATCCCTTTCTAAATTTGCTGGAGTATTTTACATCAGAAGCAGTTGTATCCAGGAAAATCCAATTTTATATTAAACTTTGTTTTTGAATTTTTTCCTAATGAAAAAAAAGAATATTCAACAAATTAACAGTGAATATAGAGCACTTGCCGACCGCTAAATAATTCAGCAATTTAAATATTATTCAATTTGAGAATTTTGAGCTGAACTAAATTCAATTAAAAACGAGTCTAATGAGCTAATGTTTGAAAATATTTACAAAATTGCTCAAGCCGTTCTCGCTATTCCTCACTTATCAGCAAATGTCGAAAGGATTTTTTCTTTCCAGAAATTAATAAAGTCCAAATGTCGAAACCGACTTCAATCTAAGCCTGAAGAGCTCGTAGATGAAAAATAATGAGATTTTACGAGCCTTAGAAAGTTTCGACCTTGATTAATTGATTGATGGAGAAAATTGTGAACTGCCAATGTAACCACAAGTGTAAGAGAAATTATGATGAAAACATCTGTCCTCTTAAACTTGTTAGCTCATCCATATGCAGGCTCCTCCTGCATCTAATTCTTCAAGCCTCAAAGAGGACTTGTTTTTTTTCCAGTACGGAATGAGATGCAATCTTAATGTGAAACAATTATTATAATAAATAAAAATGAGCCCAGTCCTAAGCCAACTACTGTTGGTTGTAGTTTTTATACCTGTTATGCAATATCTTCATCTACTGAACTAACCTACGAGTGAGAATCGACTACCTCAGCGCGCAACTGATTTTTTTTCCAAGCTATGTCGATGTCGTTTTCTAAAGCCCGAATCATTCCACTACAACCCGTCAGCTCAAGCAACATTTCACTGAGAAGACCGACCTATGCTACCATCAACCCCTTTTGCCAAAATCAATACCTTCGACGACCGTTCTAAATATTCTACACCACTACCGATCAACACCACAATCACCATTCAAACACCTCCTTTCTCAATAAGAAAACCAAACTGATAACAATAAAAAAACAAAAGAAAATTCCTCTAATAGTGAAATGCCATTTTTACTACAAGAAAAAGACTTGAATAATATTTAAAAGGAAATAATAATAGAAGTATTAAAACAAAAATATCAACTTACTTTAGTTCATATCAAAACTAATCTAAAGATGTGTAAAAAATAAAACCAAATGTTATTTACAAACAAAAATAAATCCTACTGTAAATAAAACAAACAAAATCATTTAAAAACGAATATAAATCTATATAGCATGAAAAAAAAGATTATATAAAATTACTGTCAAAGAAAAACTCTTGAATTCTAGTTGATTACTATTGGATTTAAAAAAATTAAAAATACTATACATACATATATACCTATATTTAGATGCAATTTTCTCGTATCTTCATCATTGCAATTTTGTACATTGCATTAGGGATAAAAATTAGATAGTGTTTGTATAAAAAAAAAACGATAATAATTGCCACTTATGATCTGGCGAGTGTCTAACTAATGTTAGTAGAAATAAAAACTAAGTAAGCTATTGAAAGTTGTATTTAATTTGCATAATATAATTAATAATTTAAATGTGTAAATAAATTCCAAATATTGTGTAAGAAATACATTTTAAAGAAAGTGATTTTCAAGTCGACATTGAATTGCGGCGACTAAATATATGAAAGAGATGAATTATATCAAAGGTTGGCGTTTTTTTTTTCTAATCGCATGGGTCAGCATAAGCGCGGTAAGCGAATTTAAGACGATTACAAAAATGGTGATGGTACATTTGACAACAACCACTGGACATCAAAAATATTTTTTCAGATATTTTATTTAAAGACAAACAAGATGCACCTGCGGTGTTCTTACACTCCTTAGAAGTGTTTTCAAAAACGGAGGAATGGGAAGACCTGCAAGCTAAGTATGATTTAAAGAGCGTAACGAAAAATGAAACACTTCACCCTCAATATACTTACGCTTGCCTGAGGGTAAGAGCGGAACGATAATAATGAACATAGCTGACTCCATGTGATGGGTTTCAATGTGAAGTGTGGGGCGTTCAATGGCGTTTCACTTTTCGTTACGCTGAAATTACCGCTCAAAAGCGCTGATCAACAAAAAATCACCTAGTGTCGCCTGCTCTACAAATATATGGTGGATACGGACATTTGTTGTTGATGAAAAGGTAAGGAAAAATATCAGCTCGCATGGTAGATAGGAGATAGAAAGGTTCTCAAAATTCCCAAAGACAATATCTATGTCTTGGCTGCATAGGGATCTAAAACGTATAGCAATGCGTCCTTGATATGGACACCACCCAGAAGTCGAGGAATGGTAGAACTTGTTATGAGTAGGTACAGACGACATATATCTAAATATCTTTGACATAGGAGAAGAGGATGGGGCCCGCTTTACGCCGGTGGACTATTCCCAAACGGTTGCATCCGCTCTTCAACAAAAAAAAATTAACTGCACGACTGGGTCGAACGTAACTTTTTCGTTCATCAAAATTGTTGGTGCAAATGAATTGGAAGTTGCCTGATTGTATATATTTCAAGTTGTTGGATTTATTTTTAGGGTGCATATTCAATACTTTTAGATATTAGCTAAAAAGAAGTTGTGCGTAGCTTTTATTTTACTTTCATTGCAAGTGGGCCATTTTAATTATTTCAAAAATATACCTATAGAAATGTACTCATATTATCCTTGATATGTATTTGGATCAAAATCGTTAGAGCAGTTTTTGTAAAATTTGGTTGACAAAACAGTTGCAAATATTGCAATGATTAATTTGAAAAATACCTACTACAGCTTAACTATTTAGCTAAAAACCGAGTACAAGTTATTGTTCGGGATGTAAGCATGGCTTGGTTTTTACATTTTTATGGAAATCGAAAAGGGGGTTTCCGAGATATGAGTAGTTTTTAAAATAAGCGTTTTCGGTGATTTGAATTGAAAATTAAGGACGCAATAATTTTGGAAACATCAATTTTGCTCTATGTCTGCATTTTGGTCAAAATCGTTGTTGCCGTTTTCAGGTAAACTAAAGAAACTACATTTTTTAAATTTACTTTTTTCAAAAATCCATTTTACGATAATACAGAGAAAAACTGAGTTTGCCAATAAGTTATAAATGACCATATTACCTTAGAAATTAATTTTTGTTACACCGTTTTCGAAATTTCAAAAGTACCCTTATTCGATTTTTCAGCGGAAAACTGAGTATGCCTACTTTAGCCGTTTTCGAACTACTCAAACTGGTATGAAAATTTTATATGGAAAGTGGCATTAATATAGAGGTTACCGTGCAAAAAAAAAAACTGTAAGCCACCAAACTCCAAATCCGAAGTTTGAAGGAAATCCATTCAGGCCACGGAACATACGGACAGACAGACAGAAAAACAGACGGACAGAATTTTGCGACCCACTTTTTTGAGTTCCTCTATCATTGTAATGTCAGATTTGATTAACATCTCGAGTTCGAAATTTTTTACGAACACAATTTCTTTCTCTTACTACGGAGAAAGGTAAAAATCAAGGCAAGGTCTTTAACTAAATTCAGGAACAGAGGAGCAGAGCTAACTATATTGGCGGCCGGCAGACTATGGAAATTATAATCAAAGAAGAAGATAAATGGCAGGCTTTAAAGTCGACCTCATATCGAGTGGAAAGAGTTGAGTTTCTTCAGTAGCAGCGGCTTGGACTCTACAAGGCGACATAAAAAACACTTTTTTTATCACTAAATGTCAGTTTTCTTCGCCTATCTCGAATGGCCTATGATTTTTAATAAAACTACATACAGTCATATGTCACAAATTCCCTATGACATAATCCTTCCTCCTCCTCATACTTCCGTCGACATCTAAATGGTAAACGACAGACCTATTCCCAATGGAACGATTAAAAACACCTCCCCCGAACCTCTTGCAAAACTCCAAAATTTTTCTGTTATTGTCAGAGTCAAAGAACTCCCAACGGGACACTTATGTGCGTGCTTCAAATACACCAAAGCGCTAATCCATAGAGATGAGTAATGGAAATCCACTAATCCGGCCACTTAAATTCGCAATCACTCCCAACTGAAGGACACTCTCGACGCCAAAATACATTCCTTAATATGCATCAACTCATGTGCCTCAATACAGCCGTCACCGAGTGCCACATACCCTCACACAGCTGTGAGTAGCTGTTGCAGCATTCATTACAGCTCTTGAAGTAGGTACCCTTAAAATTTCGCACACAACACACGAGTAGGTAACCACAATTTGAGGGCGCATAAATGTCACTGCAGAGTAAAGAAACATTTATTACATACAGTATCTGGGAGTACGTATCTAACGTGTAGCTCTCAAGTGTTTTATTGAGATTAATGACTTGGCGGTCTATGTGTGTGTGTGTGGCGAACATCTTGAAGGAGCGTAGAAGTAAGACATACGAGTACATGTTTTTGGGGAGGACAGCCGTCATAAAGTCAGTGAATTTAAATGCGTACTGTTTGGTGGTCAAACTGTTTTTCAAAGAGGGGCCACGACTACTTTTCAAAATACGTTTTACTTCCAACAACGAAGACTGGGAAGGCTGCACAGCACATGTTTTTTTTTATTAAAGTGTGACGGTCATGCCGAAGTCAGTCGCAAAATATTTTTTCACAGGGACGCAAACTTTATAATTATAATTTTGATTTAATTTACGTTCTACTTTGAAGTTGATATATCCAAAACAACAGTTGTCACTTCCCTTACCTCTATGCCAAGAAAGAAATACTCCACCAAAAACCTGTAGTCCTCTGTAATTTATCAAAACTTAAAACTACCACTGGCAACTGAATCTTATTCGATTGAGTTTGAAGGTATACTAACTACGTGCACAAAATTCCTCATTGACAGTCGTTTTCATTTCATACCTCAATGGTCACGATATTTCTTCTCGACGCGCTGGAGTCCTAATAAGAAAATTACCTTCTCTAACAAGCGCCAAGGCAATTCCAATTCAAATCTAATTACGAGTCATCAAAACTTTGTCTTTGCGCCCGAAAGGCATTCCGATTCCGAGTTGAAATGCAAAACAGAGAAATAGTGAGAAATGGGAAAGAAAAATAAACACAACAAACAACCCGACATCCTGCTCATCTTTCTAATCCTTCGAATGTTGTACTGTACATTATCGAGAACATAATGAGTGTATATTTATGTTCCAGGAATCAAGTGCGATCCCCCACCAGATGCCATCATATAAATTACAATGTTAATTATTATTTTCATGAGATATTTTCACTTGCGTAATCAAAATGTATAAAATTAGAATTGCCCAATCTATCGAGGTCTGTGTGTGGCCCACACCAGGAGTAATCCAATGCCCCAGTGACTTCCATTAGGGAAATTACAGAGTAATTCATTGCAACCGAATTGACGGAAATATGAAGAAGTATTTGTGAGGGCGGCTCTCGATAATTGAGTTGATAGTCGAGTTTTATGACAGATCAAAGGCTGGGATTAGTTTGCGGAATTTTGCGCTTGACATAAGTTGGAAAGCTGACTAATGCGTTGAAAAAGTTAAATATTTCTGTGACCAGTGGTTAGTTTTTTTTTGTTTTAACCATTAGAAGTCCCCACAGCAAATGTAATAAATTTTTGGCACAAACTAAGTATATTGTCTGCATAAATCAGGCGATTCGCATTTCGTTCGCTTCGAGTTCCCCGAGGAAGACCTCTTTCGACGGCGAGTTCACTTAAAAAAATTATACATTTTTCGAGGTTTACTTTGAGGTGAATTTCGCCAACATCCTCGCGAATGAACGAAATGCGAACATTTAGAAGAAGCTTATGCGAAATCATACAGGGAAGACCAAATTTGTGTATAAAGACCTCAGAAGTGCACACAGTGAATATAATAGATTTTTGGCACAAACTAAGCAAATTGCCTGCATAAATCAGGCGATTCGCATTTCGTTCGCTTCGAGTTCCCCGAGGAAGACCTCTTCGACGGCGAGTTCACCTAAAAAAGTGATACATTTTTCGAAGTTTACTTTGAGGTGAATTTCGCCAACATCCTCGCGGATGAACGAAATGCGAACATTTAGAAGAAGCTTATGCGAAATCATACAGGGAAGACCAAATTTGTGTATATAGACCTCAGAAGTGCACACAGTGAATATAATAGATTTTTGGCACAAACTAAGTATATTGTCTGCATAAATCAGGCGATTCGCATTTCGTTCGCTTCAAGTTCCCCGAGGAAGACCTCTTTCGACGGCGAGTTCACTTAAAAAAATTATACATTTTTCGAGGTTTACTTTGAGGTGAATTTCGCCAACATCCTCGCGGATGAACGAAATGCGAACATTTAGAAGAAGCTTATGCGAAATCATACAGGGAAGACCGAATTTGTGTATAAAAAAATCGGACATGCCTTTGTGGAAAGACCTTCAATATTTTTCTGTCGGATAATTTATGTCTTTTGCATAATTTGTATACGGGCCTTAAATCTGTAGCAGAATACTGTGTCTAGGACTGGTAGGTTTTACTTACACCAAGGAGATTAATTGGACTTCTGCTGGCCATCAGTTCCTCACAATGTATTCCGAACTAGGAACCAGCACTATCGTTATTAATTTATTCCAAAACAAGCCATCGTTCCACAAGGATAAATATAGATGAACCCAGATCGGATATAAGGTAACCGCAGAACTTCGAAAAAGGTCAAACAAGCGTTTCCCGACGGCATGAATCCATGCAAATGATATAAATTAGAATTTCAATGAACCTTTATGCCCCTAATAGAAAGCAACACATCAGTTGTGTCTGGTGGTGAGCGGGTGTCCTTCAGAATTATATAAGATTCATCACAGAAACACTGTTTGTTCAGGGACTCTTGTGTGAGTAGCCTTGATTGATTAAATTAAATTAAAGCAGTCATATGAGCAACTTAAATGTGATATGGGTTCGTTTGTTATCCTTTTGCCTATTTTGTTGATGATAGCAATGGGAATCGGAGTGTTTTCCTCTTTTCTAAAAGTGTTTAGGCTTTCAAAATTGGATTTTAAAGTGTAGCCCAAGGAATTGGCAGTCAAATTTACAAACTAATGCATGCACAGAGAAGGCAGCTATAAATAAAAGACTCCTTCAATGCTGTGTTGAAGTATATGAAGGGAACAATGTAAAAAATTCGTCAATTCAGTAGCAAACGCTAATACACCAAGCGCCTTGGAAGCAAACATTGATCGTTTTTCAGCGGGAAGCGGTCCTTAAAAAAATTAACCAAAGCTGGACCTCTCCATAACACGCAGCTTTATGAGGAACAATTCAATGGATAAATTAGAAATGCTTTTAGAAATCCAAGTTTCACCAGGCTAACCAGCGAAACCCTTCTGCGGCACCTGCTCACAACTGCTGTTGAAAATACTAATCAAACAAATTGACACTTTGAGAAGAAAATCTCCAGCCCCCTTTAACTCTTTATTGCACAAAGAATTTATTTCCATCTACCCCTCAACAAAAAACAGAAAAAAATCCTACCAAGTCCCAGGGCACTGTCAGATTTCAGAGTAAAAAAGCCATTTCCAGACAGCTAAACCCTTTAACTTTAAATCTGTGCAAATTCCCCTTGATCCTTCTCTAATACAAAAATACGCTCAACGTTATTATATGACATTAATAAGTTTCCACCTGTTTCCCCCGTATCTGTTGAAAAACCTACAGGATGATGAATCATCGCAGAGAAAGAAATGGAGCCAAGATATTTTCACATTATTTTCAAGGCAAACTCCCCGGGCATGCCTGTACACGTAGGATCCTTTAATGCCACTCACCGTCGCCTGAATGTAGTTCCAAGAAAACGACATGCAGTTGATTTCCGCGCTGTGAAATTATTTCGAGAAATTATTTAAAAAAAAAAATGGAAAAAAGTCACCCATTCATCATGGCGGTCTTTAATTAGACTGCACACACCCATTGGTTTGGACATTTAGCAAGCCATGACAATATAGGGTTAACTAGGATCCTGCCTAAGCCGACTGTATACACTTTTGCACAACTCTGTGCAAACTAACTTTTATGATGACCAAAAGCGCTGCACAATAAGCCAAACCTCGCCTCACAAGCAGAGTTGGTCCAACGTTTTCCTTTTAGTTAACTTTCAACTGGCATTTGATTACTATTTTTTGGAGAAAAGTTACAAAACTTGCAAAAGGACACCAAAAAAGAGTTGGAGAAACAAGACGCAGACAATTGTTCTTCTATCTCAGTGTGCTGCGTAAATGGGATTAGAAATGAACTACCAACCAGGCAACTAACCGACAACCTTCAATAAAACTTGTCACAAAAACCGATTCCGCATCTACTGGCAGTGTTGTCTGCCATATGCCATTGTCCTTCCATCCACGATGTTGCCGCACCGAAGGACCGTGAGTTAGGGAGCGAGAGGCAGACCTCGACTTGTGGCCACACCAATGTTGAGTGTGGTTTTATTTTGTAGTTCAATTACACGAGTAACCCAAGGACATTATGTTATTACAAGCTTTAAGGATTTTCTAATTGCAAAAGTTTTCTCCAATTCAGAAGACGAAGCACAGGGAAAAACTCACACAAATGTCCCTTTCACTCACGAAAAAGTCATTTGGAAGTGTAGTTTTCTGTTTAATTAACGAATGGGCATGGATATCGTCCTAGCTATGTACCTACGGATGCGTAGATATATTCTGTGCAGTTGTTGACGGTGAGAGTTACTTTTGAAGAGGAAATGCTGTAATTGTATAACTAACCTGGGTTAGGTACATTTTAGACTGGCCAAATCTGAGGCCTGGGTGTCAAGTTTCATCTTAGATCTAAGCCTTGAGATAGTTGTCAGTATGGGCAGTGATATGCGTCAGCTCACTTTTGAGAATAGGGACGCTTTTTGGGAGGCCATTGATAGGGTGAAGCAATTTCGCATTTTTGGTCGATTGGATGACTTTAGTCGCTCATGTTTAAAAGTGTTGTTCCCATTACATCTGTCCAAAGTTTTATTCGTCCCTAAAATATAAAATCTAGGTTTACCACGAGCAGAAAAATAATCTGAAAACTGCCAGAGGTCACATGCCTTTTGCATTACCTACTTTCAAATTGCGTCATGATGAGATTTTTTTATCCCAATGATTACAAATAAATATCATTTTACATAATATGTATCTATCATTTATCTATCTATTTGTGGAGCTGCCTCAATTCAGAAAAGAGAAGCTGTACAGCTGTACTGTAAGTAAATTTTTTATTTTTATTTATTTTTTGAAGTGAAAACTTCTTTTGGCGCCCTGGGCATTTTTGAGATTTGATAAAACCATTGAACTCGCGACACCAATGTTCTGTTATCAATGTTTCGATACCAGTGTTCGCGTTGCCAGCTTTTTCCTTGAAAAAAGATACCTTTTTCAATAATATAATGCTTAAAATATTTTTTTAACAAATAAATAAATCAAAAATTTAACACAAATATAAAAAAATAAACAAAAACCAATTTCTATTTATATGTACAAACAAACAGCTTTCAAATTTGCTTCCAATTTCATTCCACTTTCTGGAAGTGGAAGCTGGAATTATCTTTAAGGAATGACAGATAAAGTGTTCGGGAAAATGGACAGAGTTTGAACGTGGAAACACATTCTGACCGATGTTACATATAATTTTTTTTTGGCGAAAATTTTTTAAGAATGTTTATTAAACGAAAATTAAAATTGTTATATAATTTTTGTAGTAGTAGTTTATAATAAGGAAAAAAAAAATATTTCCTGCACAGTAAAATATTTCCTGATGATTCAAAAAATATTTCCTGACGATTCAAAAAATACACATTGTTCAAGTTTTCACTTCTGTTGGCATTCCCGGAGTGCCACTGTTTTTTTTTTAACTCTGGGCATATAAAAAAAGTTACTTTTGGATCTTGTATTTAATTTTTCAAATACATATATGCATAACAATAATTATAGCAATTTATTCTCAATGTACAGTCAAAGTAAATAAATAAAATAACAAAAGCCCTGAATAAGCGAACTGTCCTTCCGTATCAATCATAATTTGTACCTAATCTCTCCTCTTCGCACAATTCGCTGCACGGATTTTTATTTCAGTTTATTTATCTGTACCATGAAATTCCCTTCGGCATTTTACACGAGTCTGCTTTGTTGCTATGTAGTAATAATCCCTTCACTTTGAGCCATTTCACTGCAAATTGACAGTAATGAGAAATTCCCCGTCAAACAGCATCCTATTGAACGCGTATCCCATCGTCCTGCACAGCGGGTGCTTTATCAGTTAACCAATCAGTTCACTGCCCGCAGGTCTGTTCTAATTCCCGCAACGATTGATTTGGAGAGATGTTAAATAATACCTCTAATTTGCGGGAGTGCTGTGACAGTATTCATATTATTCGAGTTCGAGTTGAAAATAATCACAAACCGCAAGACCGTGTGAAACCTGCCTGCAATACAATTCGTATATTTGATAGCATGAATTAACCGAGCGGACATCAAGGATTTCATATTGTAGACGAGTTTTTTGTTCGTTGTGCATTTATTAATTTAACTTGCAATCGCCGATGGCTTTGTGCTGCTCTGAGGACGAAAAATTTAAAAGAATCTTACAATTTAGAGGGAACAGGATATTTTTTTGTTGAAAGATACGTCCCTATTCAATAACCAAACCGAGGTATCGCATTCAATTTCATTTATTTTCTGTGAAACTAACTTGAAAGTAAGCAGTTTAACCTCATCTGAAAGTTAGCCAACAGCGAGCTCAATTTCACGTTTCTGTTGTAATGGATGGTGAAATCGCATCCACTTATCCTTGAAATACGTATTATTCCGAATAGGTCCTGGCACATGCAGTGAAGTTGGTGGATAGAGTAGATACATATTCATTCCATGTCCACGGTTATGGCCGCTCGCTCGCAAAGTGTTCGGGTAATATGAGAGAACCAACTTAAAAGTCAGACTTTGTAATAAGTACAATTATTAAAAAATTAACACAGATAAAGGGAATATTTAAATAAAAAACCAAGATAGGTATTCAATTTCCTATTACGCGCTCAAAAACTGGCTTGAGCCAGGTGCCGATTTTTGCTCGGTTAAAATCGGTTAATGGGTGAGAAGTAACTAAGTTTCTGTTGAAAAAAACTACCAAAAAAACACACTTTATCGGTTGTTCTCAACCAAGTTCCTAGATAAATTTTATTTTGATTTTTCCGACCGAGAAAACTTGTAAGAAATTGATAAATTGGTTATTTTTTAACCACGTTTCCTTTAACAAGTCGACTCGGTTATTTTTAATCCACTAACTCTGTAGGAGCTATTTTAACAGTATTACTTTCTTAGTTTTCAACCGATTGATTTCAAATAATTGATTTTCTGCGTGTATGGGCTGAAAATGTGCCACCATCAATCTGGAGTTACCCACGGCTCCATCTATGAGTATGAACTCCACTAAAGCGTAACAAAAAATGAAACGCCTTAAAATCGCTGCACTAATGTTTGCCTTAGATTGACAGAACAACAACTAATAAAATACGTTAAGCTAATTTCAACAATTACTTAGTGGTCATTTAAGAGCGTTTCACTTTTCGTTACACTTCCGCTTTCCAAGACGCAAACTTATAGCCTATCGTGATAGTTTAGCTATTAGAAATTACACATGAAAAATTAAAGCCGAATAAAATAAGTATAGGAATAATATTTACAAAGGAGGGTGTGTTCTTACATTATATATGCAAACTACATAGGTGTTTTGCAAAGTTCATAGGAAACGTTTGTTTTGCTTACTTTTGAGTGCGTATAATAAACTAACTGATCCCTGCTCGCCTTGCTTCGCTAGAGTTCCACTTCTCAAATTTAAAACAAAATAATAAGCGATATACAAACGAATTCCGCGAAATTTTCTGATAGAAAAAGAACCATTAATATCGGTTAAGCTGCTTTAAGTGAAGTATGGCCAGCAACAAAGGCAACAATGACTTAGTTTTATAATAGTAGGGATTTATTAATTATCTCCAGTTTACTTCCAGAATAACGTACAAAGATGGTTTTAAAAAAGAGAGCAAAAAAAAAAACAATACCGAGCACAAAGAGGTTTGGTGGCAATCCTATGAATAGCGCATTTTAAATCACAGTTGAGTGTGACTCCCTCTCAATCCCAATTGCATTTCATACCCTATCTCTCTCAATCCCATACGCCACACAGTAGTCCCAGACTGTGAAGACTGGTTTCCCCTTTTTTTTTATTAGCAAAAGCAATAATTCTTTCCTAAATTCGAAAAAAAATTCTCCTTTTGTTTCCCCTAAGTGAAATTTGAGTTTATTTTTATATGAAAAAATGAAAATAAATGTAAGTCGTTCGAAAACTGTCTTTATTAATAAGCTATAACATAAAAATATACATATTATGCAAGAATCAGTTATCTAAATCTATAAAAACCTAAAATAAAAACTTCATTAAGTGAATGCATTCAGATGCACAAAAATTCTTACGTAAACGTTCGATGGGCTGTTTTCTATGATATTTAGTGTGAACATTTCATTCTGAGTAAACTTTGAAATTTATTTGTTATGTAAATGCGTTTAAATCTTGCTTTTAAGCAATTTAAAAAGTTAAAAAAGGAAGTTTAGATTTTTTCCCCGTTTTTCATTGAAAAGGCACCAAAATTGGCAACTTTGCTTAGATCTCCACTTCCGGACAGCGGATAATTCTAAAACATATCCTTTCTGGTAATCTCGACAATTTTCAATGCAACTGTGAAAACCGGAATCAATTTCGTGCAGTACTTTATGAATCTATTCCGGGCAAACACCTTACAGCCGGAAGAGAAGTTCCAGTTTTATTATAGTAAGTTTTGTGTTACTGAAATCATTGCCCCTTGGCAGCGTTGCCGTTTGACTGCGTTTGAGCCTCAAGCCCTGTCGCCCTCACTTTCTTAAAAATAATCGAAATGTCCCCTTTTTCAGTTAAAGTAAGAACTTATTCCTTATTTAACGATAAAGAATGTAAAAAAAATTAAAAACGTTTTTCATCGTGAATACATTTGTTTTTATTGCTATAATTTTTGCTGCTGTTTTTTTTTTTTTGCTAAACTAATTTTTAATTTTGTGTAGGTGCCCCTTTTTATTCAGCTTTTTAAAAATGTTCAGCGGCAACGCTGCCCCTTCGATACACCCTACCTTTGAGCACGTATAATAAATTTCATTGCTAAAATCTATGCCCCTAGGATTCCCCACAAAAAAAAGGTAAATAACCATCCCTTAACCGGACTTTATCATCATGCAAACAGGTGTAGCTTAACAAACGAGATAAAACTATAAAATAAATAAAAAACTGCGATTACTCTTCTTATTTGAATTCTTAAAGTCGGCTTAGCGGGACCGTGATTTTGTGTTCATATTTTATCTAAAGTAGTCTGGCTTGTGGTCGAGGATCGACCCCACCTTTAATAAGTAAGTAATAATTTGTTCTTATGAAATGAGTACTAGTTTCATTCCCTTTCTTTTATAATAAGTACTTAAAAAAGTGAACGGGAAACTTTGGAAGTTCACGCATCAATAAATGGAATTAATTACACTGAAAAGATCACTCTACAAGGACAATTACTATTTGTTATTGCCTGCAAACTTTAAATCGCCATCGGTAGGTATTTTTGACGACTCGTAATTTTCGTCCTTTTTCACATCTTTTAAAGAGTACATGCACCGGGAAGACATAAATGTACCAAAACGGATAATATTGTCCAACATGACAGAAGCCAAAATGCATTTGAATAGATCGTCCATTTTGCTGCACGACATGTTTACGACAATGCCTCACACATCGATGTATGAATTTCATTTTCAATTACCTATCATTCCTATGAACACGAAATTCGACATTCGAAATTCCAAGACCACCACAAAAGGACGCACCCAGCATCAGATAAGTGACTAGAGATGATGACACTCAAAATCCTTGTAATAAATTACATGTGCACCGATGCTCGCACCTCTGTCTATTATGGGAGGTTGTGTGCACACCCCCTCTAGGAGGGTGAGCTCTGTTAATATTCAACAACGTATACATGCGCAATTAGGTAATAATATCGAATCTCTCGTCGAAGTATAAATTGCTTAATTATGACATCGTATATGCCATTATAGCAATATAGTGGGCAGTGCATTGATTCGAGCGATACCGATTTGCAGAAGCAGCTACAACGATGACGTTCATTGATTTTGATGAACACGCAACACACATGCACGTTCGATTTAATGAAGAGCGATGGCCTGGCCTGCGAATCAATTCGATTGGAAATTCTGTTGATTAGAGTCAACCTGGAATTATATCAACCATCGGGATTTAGATGGGCAGCGAGAAAGACAGAACCACCTAAACGTGAGATGGATGGCAATATATATGCGGTCTGTGCCGGAAGGCGTAATTAAAATTTAGATCAATGCTGCTTAAAATTAATTGATCGTTGTCTATCGGTTTTGAGTTATGAACTCTTGGGTATTGTTTGACCCTGAGGGCTGTATGATGTATACGCAGAGCGGCTAGTTCGAGAAAGGAAATTAAATTGTTGCAAATTGTCCATAACGCCGGCCTAGTGCCTTATACAAACTTGACTCGATTGAGAGGAGAATGAAGATAATAGTACGAGGGAGCAGTAACAATTTGTTTTCAGGATGTACCCATTCAAAACAAATTGGCAAGCGGACTGAGTGGAAAACAAAACATGGAGTACCACAGGGATCGCCGCGTACTACCATTTTGCGCCAAATATCGTTTGCAAATATGAAAAAATGTATTAAATTAAGAAGAGGAGGAAATTTCTCGAATTTTCCCACCGACAGTCCACAAATTGGAAGCTTTACAGGTCGCGCTCCATTTCGTGTAGCCCACTATAATTTATGTTAGTTATATTGCAAACGAACTAATCCCCGCACCCGGGCGTACAACGCCGATGACGTGTCAAATAGGCAACTAATTTACTTGATGAATTTATAACAATTACTTTAGTGGGAAATTTATTGCTCGGCAGTAAATTTTGGTTAGAACGCCAGCCATTACACAAGTTACACACTGAGTATGTCCTAATAAAACAAACAATCTATAAACACAGCAGCTCTGCCTATAATGCAGTACACCCAAGGGACACTCGTCGTTTCGCCATTGGATGTCATTCATCTCCCCAAATACAAATAAAATTTCATTTAGGCCACTTTAATAAATTGTTTTGTCTGTGCTCTATGGCAGTGAGATTTTTTTATTTTTTTTTCGTTGTGGTAGTACCACAGGCTTGTAAGTTGTAGATAGGCACGTGGATAAACATTGGGAAAGACGGAGTACATTTTTTATGACTTGGACCTTTTTTTTTTCGTTGGTGTGTAATACAAAGAAGTACCCACCGGAAATAGCTATCCCCGGAAATAATCAAATTTATTTACGTATTTGCGGATGGTTTGATTGTTTATTTTTAGTGGTGGCGTTTGGTTGTTTATTTGTTTTTTTTTTTTGTTGGGAGACAAATTTAATTGGAGAATATAAATAGGGAGGCAGTAGGAGTTGGGATCAAGAGACGTGGGTTGGTAAAATGTATTCAAATTGGGAAGGAAGGAAATGGATAGGGTGAGTGATTAGCGCGCAGTAACTTATGGAACTCTGAGGGAGAAAAAATTGTTTTAAAATATCATTTTGGTGTGTCTTCTCTTCACTGGCGACACTTCCTCTCTAATTTTGGTAGTGTCGCACTTGCAACCAGAGACAATACTGAGAACACCAACTCCGGCCGATTTCCCGTTACTTAGCCTACAAGCTATATTTTTATGGAGTGTTCACGTTTGGTGCGCTAGTATTCTTACATAGAAAATCGTATTGACAAATGTCACGAAACTTCAAAAATTCCGGCTCACCAACACACACTGGCAGAGTTCATAGAATTTTATCCGTTTAATTTGAAATTGTTCGTTACGTGTGAATAATATTTTTTTTTAGGAAAAAGGGCACATTTGCTTAAAATGTTCATGAAAAATTAACAATGTAGATTGGTTGATTGGAAAATGAAAACATTTTGAGCAAATTTTCTTCATTATTTAAGAAAAATTTACACACGAAATCGAAGTTAATGCTATCCAAAAGCGGAAAATACACAACCATGTTTGTCCAAATATGTTCTAGTATATAAAAACCTATATTTTAGATAATTTTACTAACCAACCAAATCAAATTATTCGCCTTTTAACAATTTATAATAACTAACCAATGGCATTCGGTAATATAAAAATGTGGAATTCCCGAACTCTTTCACATTTCCCCACGGTTGCCGAGGTTGGCAGCATTTATTTTTGCATTTTTTGTATGTTTTTGCATGTCACACGGATTTTTTTTTGACATAACACCGATAGGAAAACAAAATGGCGAATTTGAAAAAATTTGGTATGGTTTTTTTATGCTTGCAACTAAACTCTAGATCAAAGGGTGGAAAAAGAGGGTATTTTTCCGATGAATGAACAGAGAAACTGTCAGAATTAGAGAGAGACACTTTTTGTTGCATTGACAAATGACTTGAACTATAAATTTTCTTACCTTTTATAAGTCTTATAATAGGAAAAGGTTGAAAATAGCAAACGACGTTCAATAAAATTAAAAGGTGTAAGAGGGGAGAGACGTAACATCATACATCACCTGACCAGTGTTGCCAGATTGGGCGCTTTGTCATATTTTGGGCTATCTTTTTTCTTAAAAAACGATAGAAATTTCTTCAATGAGCGCCCAACACAAATTTGGGCTACATATCGTTTAACAAGTTTTGTGTAAATTTTGTTTGTTTTATTTCTTCACAAAACTACAAAAAAAAATATTTTCGAACAAACCCGCAATTTTAAAACTTGGCAGCACTTTTGCAGTCAAGTGACATCGAACATTCGTGTAATTTGCAGGCACACAAATTTCTTTTGCAGGCTTTTTGATTTGACACAAGCCACAAAAACCAGTTGCAGGAGGTAGTGGGAACAATACAAAAAAAAAGTACTTAAGGAATTGGGGAAATTTCCAACGATTTTTAGGGCTTCTTTCTTGGCAACGACTTTGTGCTACATTTTTCAAAGTTTGGGCGCTTAAACCAAACTAAGTTCTGGCAACCCTGCACCTGACTAGCGCGGTGATCTTCCTTTCCCCTTTACCAATGAAAACGAAGAATTGTGAAGGTTCCTGCGAAAATGGAATTTAATTAAAAAAAAAACTCTGGGTATAGTAAATCGTCTTTATTTCGCTTTCGAGCGAAGTGGAAAAGAATTTATACAAAAATGACAAATGATAGAACCAGAGACAATACTGAGACCACCAACTTCGGCCGATTTACCGTTACTTGCCTACAAGCTATATTTTCATGGGGTGGCAAACGCTAAGTGCGTTAGTATTGTTACATAGAAATTCGTATTGACAAATGTCACGAAACTTCAAAAATTCTGCTCACCAACACACTCCCAGCAGATATGAGACACTTCCGCTGTGGGCAAAGTTGCTGGCAGAGTTCATAGAATTTTATCCGTTTAATTTGAAATTGTTCGTTACGTGTGAATAATATTTTTTTTTAGGTAAAAGGGCACATTTGCTTAAAATTTATGAAAAATTAACAATGTAGATTGGTTGATTGGAAAATGAAAACATTTTGAGCAAATTTTCTTCATTATTTAAGAAAAATTTACACACGTAATCGAAGTTAATGATATCCAAAAGCGGAAAATACACAACCATGTTTGTCCAAATATGTTCTAGTATATAAAAACCTATATTTTAGATAATTTTACTAACCAACCAAATCAAATTATTCGCCTTTTAACAATTTATAATAACTAGCTAACCAATGGCATTCAGTAATATAAAAATGTGGAATTCCCGAACTCTTTCCCATTTCCCCACGGTTGCCGAGGTTGGCAGCATTTATTTTTGCATTTTTTGTATGTGTTTTTGCATGTCACACGGATTCTTTTTTGACATAACACCGATAGGAAAACAAAATGGCGAATTTGAAAAAAAAACTGAGGGGGCCAGCGACGAGAGGATTGTGAGTTGGTTGGGGGTCTCAGTATGGTTTGTCTATGCTTGCAACTAAACTCTAGATCAAAGGGTGGAAAATAGGGTATTTTTCCGATGAATGAACAGAGAAACTGTCAGAATTAGAGAGAGACACTTTTTGTTGCATTGACAAATGACTTGAACTATAAATTTTCTTACCTTTTATAAGTCTTATAATAGGAAAAGGTTGAAAATAGCAAACGACGTTCAATAAAATTAAAAGGTGTAAGAGGGGAGAGACGTAACATCATACATCACCTGACCAGTGTTGCCAGATTGGGCGCTTTGTCATATTTAGGGCTATCTTTTTTCTTAAAAAACGATAGAAATTTCTTCAATGAGCGCCCAACACAAATTTGGGCTACATATCGTTTAACAAGTTTTGTGTAAATTTTGTTTGTTTTATTTCTTCACAAAACTACAAAAAAAAATATTTTCGAACAAACCCGCAATTTTAAAACTTGGCAGCACTTTTGCAGTCAAGTGACATCGAACATTCGTGTAATTTGCAGGCACATAAATTTCTTTTGCAGGCTTTTTAATTTGACACAAGCCACAAAAACCAGTTGCAGAAGGTAGTGGGAACAATACAAAAAAAAAGTACTTAAGGAATTGGGGAAATTTCCAACGATTTTTTGGGCTTCTTTCTTGGCAACGACTTTGTGCTACATTTTTCAAAGTTTGGGCGCTTAAACCAAACTAAGTTCTGGCAACCCTGCACCTGACTAGCGCGGTGATCTTCCTTTCCCCTTTACCAATAAAAACGAAGAATTGTGAAGGTTTCCTGCGGAAATGGGATTTAATTAAAAAAAAAAACTCTGGTATACCCAGTAAATCGTCTTTATTTCGCTTTCGAGCCAAGTGGAAAAGAATATTCAAAAATGACAAATGATAAAATCAGAGACAATACTGAGACCACCAACTTCGGCCGATTTCCCGTTACTTGCCTACAAGCTATATTTTCATGGGGTGGCAAACGCTAAGTGCGTTAGTATTGTTACATAGAAATTCGTATTGACAAATGTCACGTAACTTCAAAAATTCCGGCTCACCAACACGCACGGAAACAGAATGCAGATTCTGTCTGGATGATGTCGAATCCTCCGAACACATCTTCTGTGACTGTCCGGCTTTTCATTGGTTAAGAAAACGTGTCTTTAAAAGAGAGACTCGTACACCAGCAGATATAGCGCACTCTGCTACTAACGACTTATTGGCCTTCATTAGGGAGGTCGAACGTCTCATAGATTAAACCTCTCCCCATTGATACAATAGATCTTTCAGGTCGTTCAGCAGACGCTGCTGCCAACTGGGCATGGGAACATAAAAAAAAAAAAATCCAAAATGAAAATTTACTAAACGTATCTGGAACTTATTACCAACCTTATTAGCACTCTAACTTACAAACGTTTATAAAACTATTTTCAAACATCCCCCCTCTTTTTGTGAACAAGTTTAAAACTTAAAAAAACGTATTTACAACATTTCGAATGACAAAGTTACAAATAGCCCTCCGTGAACATGAATACAACTGATACAGAACGGATTTTGTTACAGATTACTTAAATATAACAGAAATGCAATCGAAGTCTTGTTTTAAATCACATATATAGGTGGTTAAGGACAAATTAATACATTCTACAGTTGAAAAACTAGTCCACTTGACGTAGTCGCTGCCCTCACATGATAGCACCTGAGGTATTTATGTGCACAACATTTCTCAGAACAGTCCACGTTGATATACTAATTGATTAAAATTGCACTTACACTAAAGTGAACACAACTCGTATGCAACGAGCACATACTCGATGTAAAATAAACCAAGGAAGAAAAATTCCCAATCAATTGAGCTTTCGAGAACATTATTCGATATTTATAAAATTCCAATGGAAGACGATTTAATGAAGACGAATCCATTCAGGAATTTACAGAGCAAATTAGAGTTGGCATTGCGATTGATTGATGGATAATAAAAAGAATTTCGGTAGGTATTTTGTATACCAAAAGATGTATAATGATGCAGAACGTCTACATAGAAAACAAACCAATTCATCATAAATATTGTAGACCTTTTTTTGTCATTACCAGAAAGCAAGAGAGGAAAAATAAAATCAATCTAAAGAATGCTGCAATTTAATTCAATAGACACGAGCACCGCTTATGTTGCATAATTCACAGTGCAGGGCTTGAATAGCAATATTCTATATATCCCAGAGTCCCAAATACAAATCAATACCATTCCCATGAGGTGATTAATCATGGATCGCCATTCACCAATGAACAAGACGGAATGTAATACTCGTGTAATCCCAATTGGTCTGGAGTTACTTATTTATGCCCAGATGAGGTCAACTGACTTCATCAAGTACTATCGGCCATCGTGTGGTCGGGGAGGGACAGACAAAAAACAGAAACATCATCATTTCAAGTTAAATAAGTTATTCATGTCAGACTATTAGATAATTGCGTTGTTACGAGCAGCATAAGGGGGATTGAAAATGCTTTATGTGTGCTGAGGGGACTCGGTGGCGTATACGCAACAATTTTTTTTTTCTATTTTGAGGGGTTAAATTCGATTGTTATTATATTCATTTTGAAAGTGAACGCATTCAAATGACCCGTAGTAGACCCTACCGATTTTTTGAATCAGTCTACTGTTTGATTGATATCTATGACCCTTCTGGTGATATTCGGAGAATATCGATGTCACAAATGCGCGTCAAACTACTAATCATGCACACCTGGTGATTAATAAAATCGGAGGAAAATTGTTTAGTAATCAGGGAAGCTAGAAGCTCACTTCAGGAGTTGCCAGAATTATGACGTCAACTTACCTCCTGCTACACGACACCGAATGGCGCGCTGGTCAGTTCGGACTTGAGAACAATTTTGTTTTGATTACCGACGATAGGAGCGACACTTTATTCGATATGCAGAAGGATTTACGGTCCTACATTTGGAAAACCCATGCGCATTTCACAAAACATGGAATTCTCTCTCCTTTCTGTTTTTATAATTTTAAAAGCGATTCGCCTTGCATTTCCAGCAAAACTATTAAGGACAAAAATTCCTCAAATAATCACGGACATTATGCGCACACGATTCCTCACTGCATTCCTTGATATATTTCAGCCATTACTTTCTCGTTTTTTTTGGTCAAATTCAACACCGACAGCAAGGACAATTCATTTACTTGCCAACACGGATGTGGAACAAAACCATGACTTGTACTTGTGCTCATGTGTGGTATGCTTTTTTTCGGGACTTTAAAATGCAGATCTAATTTCTGGTGAAACGATTTTTCATATTCCCTCCTTCTGTTATATTTGAAATGGAATTTCTTATTATTTCGCCAGTATGTGGGTTGTGTGGGTTCCATCCCATTGTGCGGGATATGCAGATCGGCGTCTTTGTGTTGGGAGCTATTTCGAAGGTTTTTCGTGGTTGAAAGGATTTCGCAATAAAAACAGATTCACGTATGAGTAATAAATTTATTTTATTCGAGCGGGAGCAGTTGAAAATTACCCGCCGTGTGGGAGTCATTCTCCGATGAATTGCTGAAGTGATTATGGCCGCGTTTTGTGGGTGCTGTAATGAATGTATGAATATTTAATTAACCGTCGCTTGTGCGTATGTAGCTTTGTGGTTTTCGCGATTCCAAGCGAGCTTGTGTTACTGAAAATTTATGTAGAAATTTACCAGTCGAGTGTGGAGTTTTATTGCCAACTAACTAGTTAGCAAATCGAAATTTGTTCGCTTTTACATAAAAACGAGCAAATGAATCAATGAATTTTGAACTTGGATAGAGCTAAAAAAAATAAGAAAAACCTGTGAGAAAAGCCAGTGTAATTTGTCAATGAATTTTGAACTTAAATAAAGCTAAACAAATTAGAAAAACCTGTGAGAAAAGCCAGTAAAAATTGACACCTTGGCCACATGTGAGCTATACACACTCATAAGGCTTGTTTCTACCTCAAGTTAAAACTGAAAGATCAAGACTGACAGGGGTTACTGTCGCCTCCGGAACGACAATTTTTCTCTTCGAGTGAGAGCAAAATTTATCACCAGGTTATTGGATCGAACATCCATTTAGAGAGCAAGTGAGAGTCGTCTTCTAAAGAGAGACGGAGATTTTCCCACATCGAGAGCCCAATAGGTAGTACTACCATGTGTTCAAAAAAAAAAATTCTACATCACAGCTCAATTAACGCCAATCATGCACAATTTTTGAGCACGCACAAAAGCTGACAGTCAAATTGAACGCACCGATTGTCGTTGGGTCGCGTCACTCTATCGGGCAACAGTAATGCCTCAGCAAATTTATAAAAGCATTTTCTCTGTTCCCTAATTACGGAAATTTGCAGCACTTTGCTCGTTTGTATGTAAATTTCCGAACCATTTGCAGCAAACGCAGGAATTATGTCATCCAAATATGGCGTCCACCGCACAACCAAATTGGGGGATTGACCTCGAATGTATTCGAGCAGAAGCTGTAATTGCGTAGGGTTGTGGGTGATGCTAATAATATGGCTGGTAGAGCCGGCGACTCTCTGATAACTAAACTTGAAAGGCGAATAGTTACAGGCATTACAAATGTCCACTGACCATGTTCGCTGGGTACAGTGAAGGCTGCGGGGGGAGGCAGTTTGGGTAGTAACGATTTTGGGCGTTCGGAAGAATTTTATTCTCTGAGGTTGAATATTTGCATACGATTCTCTGAATTATAGTTTGACTCTGCATCAGTTACAAATGAACTAGGGTTCTAAAATCTATTTCCAAATTTTGACAATTGCTCCAAAAATGATCAGAAATAATCCCAAGTTGCTGATTTTTGATGCTTAGTCAAGTAGAAGCATTGAACCATATTTTACGACACATGGTCACCCCTCTTTCAAAAATGATCACATATTTTAAAAATTAGGACACCTACAAATAAAGTGCACGACTGGGTCGAACGAAACTTCCTCGTTCATCAAAAGTTTGGTTGGTTGTTTTCTTATTTTATTAAGTAGGTGGGTAAAAATCTGGGAACCGATGCTAGATAAAATAAACGGTGAATAGAATATAGGAAAAGGAATATGTAGTGTTAAATAAAATTCACTCTTGGATTATTCATCTGATAGGCAGTACATAAATAAAAATACCAATGTGAGTTTTTATATGTTGAAGCTGTCAGTAGCAGGCAATTGTCCCAAGTTATGGCTTAAGAGGTAAAAGTGTTTTATAAGTTCTTACACTTTACAAGGCAAAGTTTGGCAGTGGTTTCTGTTTTCTGATCTGTTAATGCATATTTTTTTTTTTTGACTGGGATATATTAGTACCGCTGGTTTAAGGTGTCTATGATTGGAAATAGGGTTCGTGTTAGACCGATATCTTTACATAGATATTTATGTAAGTTTTCAGAGATTTGTTTTTGAGTTAGCACTAGCAGTTATAAACTGAATATCCTGATGGACGTGTGTGGTGTGCAAATAAAGTGGGAGTTTCTGATTGTGCAAGACTCCAAGTGGATGGAATTATTTTAGGGTGCATATTCAAAAAGGCAGAAAAACAGGGAAATATTTGCTAAAAATAGGTTTCGCGTAGCTGTTATTCTATTTTTATCGGAAGTTGGGAGATTATAAAAAAAATATAGCATAAATATGTGCAAATAGATCGGAAAATATAAATAACTGAAAAGATAGATTTTTTTGAGTTTTGATTTTATCTGTAATATGTATTTTGATCAATATCGCTCGAGCGGTTTTTGTAAAATTTGGCAGACAAAACAGTACCCAATATTGCAATGCTTAGTTTGAAAAATACTATTGCTTAACTATTTAGCTGAAAACCGAGTACAAGTTATTGTTTGGGATGAAAGCATTTACTCGATTTTTAAAGTTTCATCGAAATCGAAAATGGGGTTTTCGGAATATGGACAGTTTTTAGAATTAGCGTTTTCGGTGATTCGAATTGAAAATTAAGGACGCAATAATTTTGGAGACATCAATTTTACTTTAAGTTTGCATTTTGGGCAAAATCGCTATTGTCGTTTTCAGGTAAACTAAAGAAAACAAAATTTTTAAAAAATTACTTTTTTCAAAAATCCATTTTACGATAATACAGAAAAAAAACTGAGTTTGCCATTAAGTTATAAATGACTATATTGCCTTAGAAATTAGTTTTTGTTACAACCGTTTTCGAGATATGTCCAAATTTCAAAAGTGCCGCTGCTCGATTTTTCAACGGGAAACTGATTATGCCTACTTAAGCTGTTTTCGAACTACTCAAACTGGTATGCAAATTTTATATGGAAAGTGGCATTAATATAGAGGTTACCGTGCAAAAAAAAAAACTGTAAGCCCCCAAACTCCAAATCCGAAGTTTGAAGGAAATCCGGTCAGCCGTTTAGGCTGTGGGCCTCGGGACATACGGACAGACAGACAGACGGACAAAATTTTGCGACCCACTCTTATGAGTTCCTCTATCATCGTAATGTCAGAATTGAATAACATCACGAGTTAGAAATTTTGTACGAATACAATATCTTTCTGTTACTGCGTTATTGAGAAAGTAAAAACTCGCAACAATGATAATTTGTAAAATTGTACAACAGGCAAAATAACTTGGTATATCCAAAGTCCTTCACATGCTCGATGAGTATATACCTATAGGTACCTCTGGCATTTCGAGTTTTGTAAAATTGGGACAGCTCTGGTTCAACTAACAGTTAGAAAAAACTGTAAAATCCCACAACTTCGTATTTGCAAAGTTTCTCTTATTGTCCATGAGAATAAAGGAACCTCCAGCATTTCTAATTTTTTACTACAAAATCGTTGGCATTCTCTGAATCAAAATTCGATTCCGGCTCCCTGCCAACACATTCATACAACGCAACCTGGCAAACCTACTCCCGTTTCTGTGCCACCAGCCTGTGCCATTGTTTGGCAAGTTTTTCTATAATTTACTTTAATTGGCCAACCCATAACAGTCTTTGGAAGAACTATTAAATTCAGCGAATCCTCGTTCGCCATCCACTGTCCTCGGCAGTAAAATACCGCCCGCACACACAGTGTGTGATCAGGATAAGCTGCGAAATGTGCGCAAAATTTCAATAACAACTACTGAAGTGGCACAGACGGATACCACCGTTCACCACCTCCTCCACCGCCATACAGCCATCTCCATTCGCGGTATGAGTAATTGAATAAAATTAAACTCCGCAGTATAAAAACGAGTCAAAGTGCATTTGCATGCGTTAGCATAACTGTAGCATCAACTATTCAGGCCATCCATGCGCCATAGAATATGCAGCTTCCTTTGAGCTGTACACCAACCAATTTGCAGAGGCGTGTGTGTGCAGTGGTGTACGCGTTTTTGTGATAAACTTTCTCGCTGCCACCCCAGCCCTATCAGCAACAATACCATCCCCCCTGCTCTGTGTCGCAGTTTAATAAGGTTAAATGCCATAGCGGAATATCTTTCGTTAGCGGATGGCTCTGCTGCGCTACCACATCGATAAGCATTATTAAATTATTTCGTCTAATTATACAAGTTGGACTAATTGAATGGCTATAATCGTACAGTGCGGATGGCTGTGTTAAAAGTACTTTGCTGCTATTGTATCGGTTGTAGGTGGATCAATGGCGCTGCAATGTTATCACGAATTTGCGCATCAGAAGGTAATGAATGCTTCTTAATGGTGGTGGTTCACTCATTAGCTTCGCGATAATGTTTGCCATGAATCGGGCGAGGGGTTAGCAGCACAGCGAACTTGTTGAGTTCACATGAGTGCTCGCAATTAGGCAAGCCACAGAGTCGAGTCGCTCGGTATATGTAAGGAGTTTGAATGTGGACAGGGGGTGGTTTCCGTGATTTCTCTTGAATAGTGAATAGTGGGGGGAAAGTGATTGCAAGGGTGGTTAGATGGCAACCTTCCATAAACTAAAACGACGACAGACGTCATTCACTAGTCATATCTCCGAGTGTTTCCCTCCATTCGAAAGGATAATAGGCTAAGGCCCATGCAAGGTTAGACATTATGCAGAAAATCAACAAGTAAAGCTTCGGCGACCTTCTGCACTTAAAAAACAAATAAATAAAAATACCTGACAAGCGGAAAAGAAATCCTTTCGGCAAAGAGCTACAAAAGGCAATTGTTTTCCAAGTGCCACCCTTCGCCCATCGCATATTTTTCAACAAAGTATTTGAGCAAATGGCAAAATTCAATGGAAGCCTGCAAGGACCTTTTTCCAGTTCCACTTAAACCAGAAAATAGTGCATCCTTGAATGCAATCTTCCGCTGGATTATTGTGATGTGTGTGCCATGTGTGTATGTCTGACAATAATCCGCCGACAAAGCAGCTGTAAATCACTGCTATTGGGGATGGCTGTCTCGCTAGTCTCTGATCCGGTGATCGGAATGAACGTGATGATAACCTGCTGCGCCACGCAACCTTCAGTGGAAATGGAGTTGATGCCGGAAACTACTGCACGATGGCTGGCACAGTCACAGTGTGACTGCTAGACTGCTAGACGGTGGGTGGTTTTGAGCCACCGCCGAAATGCGTGCAATCGAACGGCAAACAAAACTGCTGCAACCGCCGCTGGCCGCTGCTCTTTGTAAGGGACTGGATTGTTTGCTCTGTGCGCCGTTGAATTTCGGAACAAATATTTGGCCGGCTGTCAAATGCAATTACAGCTGTAGATGTGCCCATTTATTCTGGAGGCAGCGGCGAGACTTACACGACAGAGAATAGTTGTTTGGGAGACTACTGGTGTTAGGTTGTAAATTACCCTTGTAGGCCGCGTCCATGGATAGAGTGCTCGCAGATTAGTTGTGTGATTGCTATTTGGATTTGCAGGATGGATTGTTGTACGCCTGGCGCGTATTTTTTCTGAGGACTCCAAAGCATTTTCTGACGAAAATGTTGGCGAAAACTATTACAATATTTTCAGAGCTTTTCCACACACCAGGAGAGATTAATTTTAGTCAAAAATATTGGTTAGGCTCCCAAATATTGGTAACAGTTTTCGTAAATGTTTCAAATGTTGCTACCCACTGATTGTGGAGTGATTCTACCGCAATCTATGTAACTTTTGATTGTTTGCCAACATGTTTTAGAGTGCGCCTTTAATTTGCTTCAAATTTTGACCGCAAACAGAATTTTTTCAGGCCGATTTTGTATTAAATTGTATCAAATTTTTACCAAATTTTAGTATCTTGGAGCAAACAATTTTTTCAGGCCCAAATTGTAGTCAAATTTTGCACTAAAGTGAAGAATTTTTACCGCAAACAGCATTTTTTTGGACGAAATTATAGACAAATTTTGTTCGCAAACTGAATTTTTTCTAGGCCAAAATAGCTGTAAAATTATGTAGCAAATTGTAGAATTTCTTATTAAATTCTTGGATTTTGACTGCAAACAGAATTTTTTTTATTCCGAATTTGTAGGCAAATTTTGTTCCAAATTATGGAATTTTGACCGCAAACTGATTTTTTTTCTAGGCCGAAATTGTGATAATTTTAGAATTTCTTATTTACTTTTTGGGATTTGTAACACAAAGAGCATTTTTTTTTGGACGAAATTGTAGACAGATTTTGTTCCAAATTATGGAATTTTGACCGCCAACTGCATTTTTTCTTGGCCGAAATAGCTGTAAAATTATGTACCAAATTGTAGAATTTCTTATTAAATTCTTGGATTTTGACTGCAAACAGAATTTTTTTTATTCCGAATTTGTAGGCAAATTTTGTTCCAAATTATGGAATTTTGACCGCAAACTGATTTTTTTTCTAGGCCGAAATTGTGATAATTTTAGAATTTCTTATTTACTTTTTGGGATTTGTAACACAAAGAGCATTTTTTTTTGGACGAAATTGTAGACAGATTTTGTTTCAAATTTTAGAATTTTGATCGGCAGGCTCCATTTTTTGGACGAAATTGTAAACAAATTTGGTTCCAAATTATAGTACTTTGACCGCAAACAGCATTTTTTCTAAGTCGAAATTGTAGTTAAATTGTTGGTACAAAATGTTGCACTAAAATTAAAAAAAAATTGTCAAAAGGTAATTCAATTAACAAAACAACCATTTCAAAGTCGTTAAAATTCCTCACGAATTTATTTCAAGCCCCCTACTTACAAATTCTATTCAAATTATGGCTGCAGATAAAACCTGCCACGTGTGGTCAAATGGAAAAGAAATCCCCGTTGTTATCCGCTCTTGACCACAAGCACAACTGAATTATTGAACATTAACGTCAATCTGTTGTGGGAAACATATTCTTCTCCTATGATTTACAAGACTCCATAAATAAGCCACATCCCTTGTTAAACAAACCACAACCGAACAGAAACTCTGATCATTCCCAATCCATTTGCTCTCTTTCATCCATACGGCATCCTTTCGACTGGGGAATATTGTTCGCTTTTTCAAAGTAACAACATTCTGACAAGCCAGTGGAATGCGGATTCGGGATATAGGATAAGAGATTTCACCGCCGTCGTCATGTGCTGAGTGGCATTTTTCCCCTGTGGATCTGTGTACACATGAGCAGGGATTCTAATGTAATAGTGTAACGATAATAAGGCAGAACGATGAATTTCCCAGGATATTGATCGACCCGCATAATGGTATTAACAATTCATGTGGGTTAAGTGCGAAAACATTTTTTTTCTGCGGTGCGAACTTTGGATACACAAAAATAATCAGACACAATATTTGATTTTAACAATTCATGAAGGATTGTCAGGAAATTGTTGTCGCTGACGGAGGCAGGTAATCCCTGTCAATTTGAGACTGATTCTGGGTCTCTTATCGTGTAGTATACCACAGGACCCATTAACAATAAGCTGTCATTAGTCGTGTGGGCAGTAGCCAGTATGACTGCTGAGTGACAGAAATGGCTGGGGTAGGTTGATTGAGGCTTTTGGTGGAGGGTACATGAAAAATGGACTCTGTTACTGAAGACGCGAATGTTTTCCTGTAGGCCTCCTAAGTACTAAGCGTTCGAAATGTGGCCGCATTCTAGGGACGCCAAAACATGCGGAAATTCACCTACGGAAATCAGTCTCCCATTGGCTGTGTATTTCATAAAACTTGTTTTAGAAATTCGGTGCGACAAGAACGAGTGTCCCATTATTTTCATGATTTTCATGATTTGAAATGCCAATCACTGCCGCCATGTTCCTTTATGAAAATCTAGGTATGCAACAAATTAGCTCCATGCCCATTGATCTCATGCACACGCGTCGTGAGGTTTCGATTTAAGAAAGACTTCTCCTTTGCACCAGAAACCAGCAGTCATCAATGCTTTCAACTTAAATTGATGTAGTTCGCGGGGGATAACGTTTGAACTACGAACCAACTTCGAGTGTCACCAGGGGGAATAAATTAAAAATGGAAAATTCTGGTTGTTTGATTTGAAATCCATTTGAAAGTTGCTCCTAGAGAAAGGACTCTAAAACGCATAATGTCAGCGGAAAGACTGAAATAGAAATACACCTCTTGGGTCGAGGTAGAGGACAAACTTTGATTACCAGTTGCGATAGCGAGGATTGAAGCCAATCTGTAAGTTTGTTTGATTAGAGTGAAGGACGACAAACTGAAACAGAAGTTGTGTGGAAAGTAAAGTCAATTTAAATTATGAATTTCCAACTGCTTTCGGTAAGTTTTTGTGCTTTGCACGTGGATTTATGGGGTACGAATTTTGTGTCAAAGCTTTGCCAAACTATGGTTCCAAGAAGATAGACTTCTATACCTACGGTGACCATTCGTCCTCTTTTTGAGAAGACAGTCCTCTTTTTCTATCAAATATTTCCTCTCTAATTTTTTACTAAAAGGAAGCAGTCTTTTTCCCCAAAAAACCAACTTTCCACCATAAGAAATATGCGAGATTGCGAGTAGGTACCTTCTCAATTCTTACAGAGCTGGAATTAATCGGTGATCCTGCATTAATTTTCAAATATCAAGTCAATTCCTTTTGTCAAACCTACAAAACATCAAAATGTTGATAGCTAAAATGTGATTTAACCATTTTTGACTGCATAGTTATTTTTACTAAAAAGAAAATGTCCTCTTTTATGTCATTGAAAAAATGGTCACCTTCGCCACTGGAATGGCCATGCTAAAGTATCAAATCAAATCAGGTAATCGCTCGGGAGTTTACATTCAACTTCCTGGGAAACATTTTCCCCCCTTAACAGTGAAAGAGGGGTTACATAGGAATTTGTGTTCCCAATGATTCAATGCACATTCAATATGTTTAAAAAAAAAAATATAAGTTCATATTCCTTACAATGGCAAGGCATTGGGAAAATACTTGCAAAACATTTTGCACGAGTTGCATGAGTTGCATGAGTTGCACGAGTTCCTTGCATTTTACATGCCAGCTGCAAGTTTTTTCTTTCACTTTTTTGTAAGGAAATAGGGAGAACAATATAAAATGCGGAAAAAAAAGAAAGAAAATCAAAATACAAGTGCTTATAACTTTCTGTTAAACTTTTGCAATAATCGAGAATGTGCTTGACTGGGTCTCTTCATGAGGTTTAGGTTGTTGTTCCTTTCTTTTTTTTGCTGTAATTTTTAACTTTGGACAGCAAACATTTGAAGTATGCAACAGGAAGTAGAGTATTGAATTCAAACAAGTACGGATGTGGAAAAATAGAAAAAGAAAACGATTGCAGTATTGTGGTACCTACATAAATGCTGATGGAAAAGTTTCTGGATTTGCATTTGTAAATAAAATTGACACTAATGAGATGTACGTTTGACAAGAGCAATAATGTCAATATTGTTCAAAAATTGAAAACAAATTTTTACATTTTCCTTAGTAGGTACCTATAGTTAAGTTTTATTCATGCTTCATCCAAAAGTATTTATTTTCTAAAAAAATCTTCCCAATGGTTGCATAAAAATGTAAACTTTAGCAGAGACTTAAACCTAAAACTAGCTTTTTGGAATGCAGTTTCTCTTTCTAAGTCTAAAGCCAGATGAAAGCAAGAGGACCATGAGAAACATGTAGGGAGAAGCAGAGATGTTACGACACCCGTAACTTTTATGCGTCTCTGTCAGCGAGTTATTTTAAAGGTCATCAGAAGCCAGTACCGAAGCCCGTCGTTATATAGTCCCCGTCTATAGGACCAGTCAGTTCTAGCACAAGAAATCAATTCAGTCTTCGGTAGGCGAGGCCTAAGTCATAAAAGTCCACAAAAAATAAAATAACTGGTGTATTTTTAAAAACAAATTCAATTCTCGATGTAACAATGGAAGCAAATGGGTAATTGATTTCAGCACATAACAAAACTGGATTTATAAGAAATTAAAAAAAAAGAAAAGAAAACTCAGAATTGTATTGTTCCATACGCCACTTTTGTTGTTTTTGAGTTAGGAACTGATTTTATGGTAAATTTGTATGCTATTTATAAATCTGTGATTCGATTTGCTCTTTGTCCTTACAATTTCCAATTTCCGAGATATCGAACATAGATTTTGTCCCATATCCACCAAAATCAACAATTGTTTTGTGCTATAAAAAATTTTTTGGCGTTTGGAACAAATTTTCCATACAATTGTTCGCAAATTTTTTGCGAGAATTCTTTTGTTCCACGTGCATATCACGGCGACAAGAGATAGAGAAAATATTAACAAAGTTGAAAATTGGTTTGTCCTACAAGATATATCTTTTTTTTACATTTTTTTTTTTTTTTGTGTCAAGATTTGTGAGCTCCAAAATATGTACAAGACTTTTTACCTCGAAATCATCAAATTTCAAGATTTTTGATATCAGGAACTTTTTAAATCTTTAACACACAAAATAAATTAAAAGAACCTTTTTGAAAAGAAAAAGAAAAACGTTTTCTATTAATTCAATTATTATATATAATGTGCGAACAGAGCACATGCACAATTTCTGTCTTCATCAACTCTAAGGAAACATGAATTTTAACAAATTCGATAAAATAACTCATGTAACGTGTTTTTGGAAAAATGGTTTCGTATGTATTGAAAAGGTTGTTGAAATTTGTTTCTTCACAAAGGATTTGTTGAGCTTTAATTAACCGAAATTCTATGATCTTGATATAGCAATCAGAGTTACCACTTGTGCTACATATGTAGTAGGTACTATGCTACATATTTGCTGGATTTTTTAATGCCGTACTACATACTACATCGTAAACCTAAAGTACTACATTTCTTAAGATCCGTCTAACCATTTTACTTTTCTGCGAACAACATTTCGAATTTTACCCCTTTTGCTTTTATAATTAAATAAATAGATTTAAAAACTTGGCATCACTCTAAAGTAAAGTAAAGCAATATGACTTTGCTTGTTAGACATGAACTCTTACCCATACACATTTCCAATTACAATAGTGCAAAAAAAACTCCAAGTGTGTCCGACTGTTCTAGAAACATAACAAATAAAAACAGCATCATATCTTAACTGCGTTCTGGAATTGTTTATTTTGTTTGTTAATAGAAAAAAAAAACAGGTACTACATTTTGTTTGAAAATGCTACATTTTGTTGGCTAACGTACTACATTTGCTAGTAACGTACTACATTTGCTAGTGGCAACGCTGATTGCAATCCAATTCTAGGTCAATTTAATTCAAATATGTTCCAAATTTTAAAAAAGCATTAACATTAATTTATGACGAACGTTTTTTTTTATAGATATTTAGGTGATTTACGTATTAGGTAGTAGTAAAGAATTCTTCAAAATTGTATTTTAAATTTCGCTCTTTTTATATTTTGAACAAAATTTAAAAAAAAAAAGATTTTTTGTTTCGGAAAAACAAGATTTTCAGATTTTTATCTGGCAGCACTGCTTGTGTTAAAGAAAAGCTATGTATGTGGGACACTGATCGCAAACAAAATTTTAATATTGGTTTGTTCCACCTCCATAAGAAGAATTCAGTTACTGGCTGAACACAATAGGGCTGGAAACGAAAAAACATTTACAAGACTTTCTTCCGTTTATTCCTAATATCGATGAGCAATATTTTAAAACGTTGCTAGATCTTTGGAAACTAAAAACTGTTTAGATGTATAATAGAAAATGTCAATTTAGCTTATTGTGATAGTAGAGTCGCTTTAATTGTTTTTTTGTTTTTTTAAGAAGAAATTTTTATACTAAGCACTAGAATAATTTTCTTATTTTATTGTACTCTTTGTTACTAAAAGAGATGAAATCGATTTTAGCATCCCCCTCCATGCTTTCTTCCCTTTCAGATATTTTGGATAAGAATTGCTTTGTGCCACATCCATTTTTTTTGTGTTCCACGTGTATGAAAAAAAACAATTTCAAAATATAGGAGGTGGGACACAAGTCAAAAAAGTTTACTTTTACATTAATAACGTAGCTTTTTAACTGTTTGAAAAAACACTTTGAAATTTGTTAGGTGAATTCTTTAACTTCAAGTTAAAAAAATGAAAAAAAAAAAAGCTCCAATCACACAGTTTCGGTACGCAAACCTTTAAATGCGTTTTTCTCGGAAAAGTGCCAATGGCGTATGGAACAAACCGATTCTCGGACGACGATATTTTCAAATAAAATGTTATATAACATTTTTTGTTATAAATTGATTAACTCTGACTAAAATGTTGATTACTTACTTACTTAGGTTGCGCTGCAGTTCGGTGTGAACCAGGGCCTCAACCAAAAATTTTGAGTATTTAAATAAATAAGTGCCAAACTGAGGCTGGTTGATGACCTCAAGTCTGCCTACATAACTCAGACTGAGGTCCGTGAAAGTATGCAGTTGGAATAGGCTACTCAGGTGGGTTTTTCCGTACTTACTTCGGCGGCACCAAAGTTTACTGTGCACAAGAGCCTTCACCTTCGTCTGCTGCATTGATTTTTAAAGGGGTAGGAGCTGACTTATTACGGAGATGATTGTAAAGTAAGAACCAACATCTCATACTTCTACCACTAAGAAAATCCAAGGTAGCTTACTCTTGGGCACATAATTAAGAGCCCAAACATATTCCATTCAATTTGCAAAAGGTCTTAAATACTATACCATCGAGACCAAGACCCCTACCGCGGCTACGATTTAGCACGCGGCACGTGTGTGTAATTCCACATCCGCAAATAAATCGCCGCCACCTCTACTCGTAGCTAGTTAGTCACAACTCACAGGATTGGAAAAAAGGGGAGAGAAGACGACATGCACCGTTTGGGCGCGCAACTATCTGTGGCAGCAATATAAATTTCCTGAGATAATTATTTACCTACGTTGCCTGGCAATTCTTTCGGATATACTAAATCGAAGCTTTATCAACCAAATGCTTGGAGAAGGACGCAGCTCCGTGATGTGCCTGGAATCTCTAATTGGTTTATAAGCGGATGGCTTGTAATTTTGTAAGGAGTCCTTTGCTGTATCTCAATCTTCTGTGGTTGCGATTCATTTCGTAGGAATGTAGGTGGGCATACCAAACGAAGTAAGCAGGAAACATATAACGAATGGAATTCGCAGAGTTGAAGTGGGATTTTCCTCTAAGGTATGCAATTGGAAAAGGGGATTTTCTTCTGCGAAAAAGAGTGAATCGAGTGGTTGTAGTTCGAGTCTGAAGATGCGAGTTATGGGAACTTGAAGAATATTTAACATGCCCCTAATGGGGTATTACAACTCCAATTGGGTCGTGATACTAAACTAGATACCTACTTAGCCGCCATAAGCGACTTGCTTTGATTCAGCCTACAGGTATGCAAGAGTTTATGTTAAAGTAGCAGCTATTTAGCTTTGTCTCGATTTCTGGTTCTCCTCGCTGAATTTGACTGGCACCGACAGCAGTTTACTAGCAAGAAAACATCCTACAAAGAACGATCGACAAGAATTTGTATGGTAAGGGGCTCCGAGAGGGGGTAACAAACCAAGGATCAAGTAGTCCAGGTCTTAGTGCCTCAGTGTAATTATTATTATAATTTGTTTCCCTGTTTATATGTTCAAAATAACCGGCTAAAGCTGAAGCCGATTTCTGTCAGAACTCCTAGAAATACTTTCATAAAATCACCACGCCCCTTCCAGAGAGGGGTCAATTTTGGGAGAAAAAAAATGCAGCACCCAAATACACAGCACAGAAACAAAATTGCAAGGACGAAAACTATTTATCATCCCTCCAATTATCCCTAATTGATAATCATATCCTAGTTGTGTATCCCCAGACTCCCGCTTATGCCTCGAGTTCATAATTCCAAGAAAATCACTGATTCGCAGTGATTAATTCAATTTTAATGACTTTGACTCCGGGTAACAGATGTTGGGTTCTGAGGATAATATTGTACCGAATTGTAAGGGCACTGACGCACGTTCTCATCAAAATTGAATAATTGACAGTCGTCTGTCAGAGCGTTAATTCAGTTAGATGTGGCGTTGGCCATTGTCAAATGGGTATGCTTCGGTTTTGGTCTATTGAGTGGGATGAAACCCCCACCCCAAAGTCAGTGGACAAATTATTGATTGATGATATCAACGGATGGTGGTGTTTTTACTTAAATATTGATTAGGCATCCTGATGTGGTGAGTAGTATTATTTTTTTCCAGCTGTTGATTGTGTTCAATTAGGATGGGGGAATATATTTTTAAAAGTTTTACAAGTGCAACTGTAACGAATGAAAAGTGTCTAACGTAGTGGGAAAAGTAGCAACTACAGAAACCTTTGATTCATTTTCCTTGAAAATATAGATGGCACTGTCTAGGCTTTGCAGAAAATTAGTGAGTTAATGCGCTAACTGACGACGGCCTGTTAAGATATAAAACAATCACCAGCAGGACTTGGCTATAAAAATAGGACTGCAGACAATTTATGTAGACTCTTGAGCGTATAATCACAGTGTATTTTGTTATTTTCCATTGCATACCCTCAGTTGTAGAGTTAATTTTACTGGAAACGGTTACCAAATCGGTTATTCAGAACGTCCCAAAAAGCTACTACGACCGCTGTAAAGATCTTTGGGCAGTAAGAGGACTGATGTTGTTTGCCTGCCTATGTGATCATTTTCTCACGCGAACGTCTGACTAACATCCGAGATTGGTTGGGGTCAAAATTTTGGATGGGTCAAAATTCTTTTTACAAAATTCTGCTTTTCAAAATTCTACAAACACCGCGCGCTTTTGAACATTTTCCAAACTTTTTTTATTGTTTGCAGAATTTTGAAAAGCAGAGATGGAGAGACATTTTTTTTCTAATAATTTTAACTCCTCTTTTCTTAATTTTTATTTGTAGCCTTTTATTTCCTCCTGAAGGAAAACTAAAAAATGTCGTGGGTATTTTTTAAAAATACGATTTGATTTTATTTTTATTATAGAAATACGAAAGTAAACAAAAGAGGCAAAACTGCTATTGATATTTTGAAGGAAGACTGAGGAAAAGTCCTTGTCAGTCCACTAAACCATCAATCGCAGCGTAATAGTAAATACAACGAACCTCCTAGGAAATTGGTCTTAGAGTATTCGAAGACCCTACCGAGTCGATTGTCGAAGGAATTTTGTTTAAACATCATTTCGGCTGTCCTTTTATACTGCCGAAATGAAGCATAAAAATAAAACAAATGAATTTCTGACTGTTTTTCTTTTTTTAATTTTTTTCCAATTGATTTTTTTTTATCAAAATTTTTTGTCAATATTCCATCTATTTTTTCTTGTTACTTTTTAATTTGAATTTCATTTTTATTCAAAAATTGAGAGTAAATAATTTTTAATGTTTTATAAATTTAAAATTGTTTTTTTTTTATCTGATTTTTTTTTCTCGTCGTTAACATTTTAGTGGGAAAATAAGCAAAATAAGCTGAATTTTATTGCTTTACCTTCTCAAAGCCGTTTTGACTCGGCATAAATTTGTTTATCCCTTTCATTCGACCTAAAAATGAAAAACTCGCACAAACGAATGTTGGTGAGAAGCTAGGCCTAGGGTCCCGTACGAAGCTATTGCGCCAACTATTTTTTTTTATTGATGTGATAATTTTGTGGCACAGACAAAAGACTGAAAGGGCTGCTCACCTTACAAAAGCCAAACCGAGATTATGATGGCTATAGCAACTATGCTTGTCAAATTGAATTTCACAATCCAAATCAAAAATGCATCACATATTCTTGTAGGCTTAATTTCTACTGAACCAACCCACAAATGTCTACCTCCTTATCTCCAATATGAATGGCTGACTTTCCACTCGTCGTCGTATATCACATGTATCCACGCCTATCCCCATCCAACAATTCAAATTAAGTTGTCCCTACTTCCACAGCAAATTTATAGCCCCAGACAATGTAATCTATGATCCATGCCGCACACGATTTAAGGACATACTCAGGGGTCCTGTGTGCCCCTTTCTTTACATGCTTTTTGAAAGCACAAAATAAAAATAAACATTTTGTTAAATTTTTTTTTTTTTTCTAAAATATGGGCAGTCAAGAACTTAAAAAGGATACACAACCGCACACAACAAACAGACTTATGTCCTGTGTGTAAATCATCGGGAATGGCCTCATAACACTGATGTATGTGCTCGTAAATAGTAAATTTCATTTTTCGCCATACACTTCATATGAACAATGGTAACACCATTCACACGCACCGCCACTAAACCATCTTCATTTTTATTGAGAGCACAAGTGCGGTTGTGTACTGTGTGTAGTGTACTCACGCCCGCAGAAAGGAATGTGCAAGGCATGATGGAAGAAAAATTTGGCGTCGTATATTATGTACAAAAGTTTGTGTGGTATTTATTTATTTTTTGTGTGGAATGTCCTCGCGAAAAGTGATAGAGATCTTCATTGTTGCGGGAGGATATTATTCAAATTACATTTAAACTGTATGCGTTTTTTTTTAGTGAGGATGCTGATAAATCTTCCTTTGTCTTCAGTTGAAATTATCGCCAGAATGGTCGATGGAATTAGAGATGTAACTCTTGGTGGGTGTCGTCAAATGGGAGTGATGAGATTCATGATTTTTGCTTTAATGGAGGCGTTGAGTGAATGAGTTTCCTAAACAGCGCTATCGCACAGGCTAATAAGTGAATTGTTTGTTGCGCACACAAGATATTAGACGCTTTCCCTATTGGATTGGACGTTTTTCAAACTTCATTGCTAGAATTATCATATAAATTGTGTGCGCACATATGTGAACTTCATATGTCTCTAGCGCACACGTAACAAGAAAAGCGACCAGTAGAGTGTGCGCTTGCATAATTTATGTGCGCTTTAGTTAGAAAAATATGGAAAACCTTCTTTCACTATCCGAAAGTGTAAAATTAGTGCCGCAAGTTGAGCAAATGTCATGCACCAACAGCAGTCAAATGTGCGCTTACAAGAAGTGAAACCTGTCCTTGCCCTCGTGCGACATTATAACCCAGTATCAACTTCAAATGAACACCGGTCTTAAATAAACAAGTATTAAGCGCAAAAGGTCCTCATAGGACCCTCTACCAACCATTCGCTGGTATGAATTTATATTTTCCGTGACGAATGGAAACACCGACCTATGCTGTAATGCCCTTTCATCAAAAATCAAATTAATTATTATTTTAAACCCTACTGTAATCCTAATGAACATTCCCTACTTAAGTATGATTAATGAACCAAGCAAGCACTCGAGTATGCAACCCCGCTGTATGTCTCTATTTCTAAAAACCAAGACACAGCCTTTGATTTGTTAAGACAACATCCGCCTCCATAACACATCTCAATGTTAATTCATTAGCAAATGAGCTCCCTTTCTCCCCGGCTGCTTTCCCTAATTCATCCCTTTTGTCGATTTGTCTCTGTCACATGTAACGAATATTACAACAGTACAAGAGCGTCAGCTTATCTGCATGTTACTCGTAATACTACATAAAATATCTATCCATGCCTTGAACCCCTTTAAGAGCTCCCGATAAGCCAATCAGTCACGAGGACTAGGTATATGTAAAGAACAACAATAACCATCTGCCACGCATTTGCCGCCATCCTCTTGCCGAAATCACAAGGGGACTGTACTCGCTTTAAAATGTTGAAGTTAATAAATGATAGTCACAAGGCATTCGCATGCATGGAACATTATTTACACATGTTAAACACAGTCGGCGGGGTATGGTATGAGCGCCGTGCCATCATAAACACAGGACCCATGGATTCTTTCAGTAGGGTAGAGAGACGAAAACAACACTTCCGCCAAAAGGGCTACACATCAGCATGGAATATCAGCCCCCCTTATGAGTGTAAACTGAGTAAAGTTAGGCTTAAGCTCTACTGGGGGATATCGCTATACACGTCGAGGATCATAAATTGTTGTTCGCGATGGATAGGAGTTTGATTTGCAAAATATTGGGTTAGCGATGTTCCTGGAAATGGTGCAGGTGGCAATACTTGGAGGGCCCCTTCAGCGCGACTGGGATTATTGGGAAGCTTGTTAAATTTAGTCTTGCTTTGATATGGTATCATTATGTTGCGAGGATGGAGTGGATTTAGTGTTTTGCGCGGGCGGTTGTAAATACATCAAGGTTAATGACTGAACGAAGTGATTAACAAATATTTTTTTAAGCAGCAAGGCGATTACTGAATTGATGGCGGAACATATATCCAGCGCCTTGAAGAGCGAACACCGCATCAGCTAATTGAGCGGGGGTTTATTTGCGCAATTTATCAAGTGAGGAAGTGGCATTCTAAGAAAAGTTATACCTTTGCCTCCCACAACAAGTTTACACATTTTTAATGAATGCGAATGCCACCCCATCCTGGCTTGTAGCCACGCTATCAGAAGTCGCTCCATATTACTTACTTAGGTGACTCCACATAAAGCTTGGCCCATTTATTGAACGACAGAAATAGTTGGGGATGTATTTTGGAACTCCTCGAAATGACCCCCTGAAGAGGGGCACAAATTTGTTTTTAATTCAAAACTTTAGAGCGCCCGCCTTTAAATTTTTCTCGTAACACAACCATGACCCTCACTTATAGGGTTTGTATATCGGAAATTCTCGAAATGGCCCCCTTGAAGAGGTGCCCAAATTTGTTTTTAATTTAAAACTCTAGAAAGCCCACCTATCCAAATCCATTGCCGAAAGGACTTCTCTCGAGGCACAACATCGCCCCTCACCAACAGGGTTTGTATATCGGAAATTCTCGAGATGACCCCCCTGGAGAGGGGCTCAAATTTGGTTTTAGCTCAAAGCACTCGAACGCACGCCTATACGTTTTTCTCGTAACACAACCATGACCCTCACTAGTAGGGTATGTATATCGGAAATTCTCGAAATGACCCCCCTGAAGAGGGGCTCAAATTTATTTTTAATTCACAACATTAAAACGCCTCACTATCCAAATCCATTACTGAAACGTTTTTCTCGTATCACAACCACGCCTCTCACGAATAGGGTTCGTATATCGGAAATTCTCGAAATTACCCCCCTAGAGAGGGGCTCAAATTTGCTTTTAACTGAAAACACTCGAACGCACGCCTATCTATATCCTATTGCCGAAAGGACTTTTCTCGAGGCACAACATCGCCCCTCACTAAAAGGGTATGTATATCGGAAATTCTCGAAATGACCCCCCTGGAGAGGGGCTCAAATTTGTTTTTAATTAAAAACTTTAGAATGCCCGCCTATCCATATCCATTACCGGAAACCCTTTACTCGAAACACAAAATTGCCCTCACTGCAGTGTTGTTAGAACTCTCTCTTCATTTATCCCACGGAGCGTGGTAATTTTTCCCTTTTTTCCCTTTTCATCATACTAAAATTAAAATCGATCCTTTTCTGCGTCAAAATCCATTTTTTAAGAGTAAAATTTGTATTACACGGAAAAAAAATCACGTTAAATAAACATTTGTATAAAAACCGCAGTTTGTAACACTGCTAGATTATTTTTTGATACTAGAAAATTTTGATAAAAAACGATTTAAAAGAGCGGTTTTGGATTGACATTCAGTGTATTGATTATCATGTTGAAATACAGGTGTTTTGATAGAATTTCACCAAAAAATTCATAGTTTGAATATTTTTTTGTCAGATTTCTGAAATTCCCACGATTTGGTGCTTTATCCCTTTGTCCCTTTTCGGACATCGAAATTCCCACAAAATGGGATAAATCCCACGATATAACAACACAGCCTCACTGTATGGATTTTTCCGTCCAATATCGCCTACTCATAGTCAACATTTTCTCAACTTATCTGTTGCCCACGCACGTAAGATCCTTCCACCACTCGAATCGAACTCTCCATATAATCAGTTTTGCCCTCTTTATATGATGCAAAGGCAAACTAATGGCGATATAAGGATAGTCAAAGCCAGCCCTAATTCGCATTTAATTGAAATTTCTCCATTCTAGCGTATAACCGACAAGGATATAATAGCGCACACATGAGCATCCTAAATCCTACTTCCATCCAACGCAATTCAGAGAATCGCCTTTGAGCCTATTTCACGCAAAATTCGCATTTTTCCAATCAACTGACCAGAAAAAAGGGATCCTTCTGCTTAAAGCCCGGCTACACACATCAATCACTTTCAATATAAGCGCCGCACACACACACTCTTATGAAACTGTATAAATTTGTGGAAGGATATTCCTTGATCGGATAAATATTGAGCCACTCTGTTGTGGGGGAGTACAATCGAGTTTTTTGAAAGGCCTTACTTAGGATAATACTCATTTAAAAACGAGAAATGAAATAATAGACGTTCGACATAAATCTGCAGACAAGAATAGCATCGAAGGATACACTGGTCGGGCTTAAGCAGTTGGGTATTTGGAATGAAATCCAGTTGATGGTGAAGGTCAGAATTTGAACTGAGATTTTAGGGAAAGGTTCGTAGTATGATGACCGGGGGTGGTCACCTTTGTGTACATAAATCTGAAATAAATTGGGTGAAGGAGACCCACCTGAAACGCAGTTTTACACTAAATTCGAATTCATTTTCTAAATCAAAATCTTAAATTTTTATGGTCAGTAGTTTTATTGTTGTAGTTAGACATCAGAAATCAGGACAGCAGTAGATGGTTACCGTCGCATATTCAGTTTTCTTGGCAGATGTTAAACTACAAAATCAGTGCTTCAATTCTTTTGATGCTCGACACAGTTCGAATGTAGGTACGATAGTACGTTGCATATGTAAATTAAGACGCCTTCATCGATTCCTGTCCACACTAGCCGACATGAACTGCTACAAAACTTTGAATTCTCTATTTTTATTTTATTTTTCGGATTCTCAATTTTTTCCATGTAATTTTCCCTTCGATACTATCACGAATTTGAATCGCCATCACCTCCTCCAAACGAATAATAAAATAGTCACGCCATCCACACCGTTTCAAAGCGCGACCCATTCCCAAGTGTCTGCAGACTGCGACTTCTTGGCACGCGTCAATTTCCGAACGAATAAAAATTCGTGTAATAAATTTCAATCAAGGCGATGAAGGATATCAAACAAAAAAGAAAAAAAAACACAACCAACCTCCAGTACACTTAAAGGTTATGAAAGGCTTCATCAAGGATTAAAGCTAAATAACTATTCGTGTTATTTTCAAACTTAACATCAAGTGGTTGACTGACAGTCCAAAAAAAGGACACGCTCTCTGTTTGTATTCAGCAAACCCTCCCGAGGCAATAATAAAATAAATTAAATTATGCTGCTACTACGAATGGCATGCAACTTCCAGTCTGCAAAGCGTCAGAAAAGTGTTTCCTTTGACTCGGGGCCTGCAGCTTGATTATTAACATTTTATTGCTCTCTTCTTGAAAAAAAGAAAACCCAACACAGGTATAGGGAAGACTGCATAATTTTGTAGGCACATTGTACAGTTTATTGGCAGCTAAGTTGTTTTTTTTTTTTTTAATAAATGCAGGCGGCCGCAATTGCAACCACTTAATAGCATGCCGTTGGGTAATCGTTTCAAATTTCTGCCTTCGTTTTTGGTTACCATTTATTTGGCTAATGAAAGATGTTCGTGCTGACAGCCATTGTGGTATCGAAAAATTGCAAGGTATAGCTTTGCATTTGATTGCGGCGACGAGGAGCGAGACTGATTGAATACAATTTATTTTTAAAGTTTACGAACATGCCATTTGATTCTAGATTTAACTATAGTGACATTTATTCCAAAAGCGGAAGTGGATCCTGGTATTTGATCTTTTTCCCCCCCAGTTGGTTTTTCTCCATAATTTTTAGATAATTTTCAAATAAGTTTAAAAGATTACAAAGACACACTGTCAATATAAAGACTGTCATCCCACGAAAGGTGACATCTCATGTGATTAAGTCGGCTTAAGCTCGTGTCAAAAATTGACAAAACACCGCTTAACTTCAGTAGATGACATACACTATCTGTTTATAAGTTATCTGCATGTGAATCCTTTTCAAATAAAAGCGTATGTCAAATCTACAAGGCAAACCGACATAATAAAATATAAGACACGTTATAATAGGATTAAGTCGGCTTAAGCTAGTGTCAAATCCCATTACAGTTGATATATTGAATTTCGATGTTATCGCCCCTTGGCTTAAGCTGGATTACACTCACGCAATCCTATTAAGGTCGACAATAAATTCCATCAGCTCCAAAAACCATATTCCACCATATTCTTCGACAAAGATTTATATCAGTTGTCACAACAACAAACGAAAGAAAAAATCACCCATATCCCCACCACTGTCAAAGGTCCTTAAATTCCATTTAAATTGTACAACGCTAATAACAATGTCCTTGGAAATTTGCTTATCTTCATCGGCAACACGAAATAACAAATGCAAATTTAAATGAACAAAAATAGAAGCAACGTCGACGAAGATATGATGATAAAACAAAAAGAAGGAAAGGACATCATACTCAACTCGAGACCTGCACCGAAACAAAAGAAAGAATACAGAAATAAACGAAACGAGTGCGAAGCAATAAATCCCTGCTCGGATAGAGAAAATATTCATCGCTGACACTACCTTCCAGCACCTTGGCTGGCGTCACAACATACCTTTAATTCGTTTGAATTTATTGTCGAGCAAGGACAACAGTCTTGTTGATAAATGATTTATGACATTTCATTTATCCACACGGATACGAAATGTGACTTAAAAATTAAAGGAAAAAATGAGTCTCTTCGATTTGTTGAAATTTCTGTTCCTATTGAAGGGCATTGGGGGCTTCGATCGATATAACAAAAAAAATAATGTCCTCAACTAAAACATCAGCTGGAGACATTCGAAAATTGCGAACGTTTCGCGTACTCTACATATGGATGGGGTCTACCGCAGGGAGCGAGAAGTCCAATTATAACGTCAGATTACTGTTCTAGATAGCCGGGCGGAGTGGGTTGTAATGAATGTAGAGAAATTGGCGCTTTTGTTAGATTCTCGTGGAATTCGCAGGCTTGCACTGTGTAGTCCTGGTGTATGTGGAGTGGAAACCATATAGGAGTAGGCTTTTCTATTTCGGTATCGTTCTGCGACTGAATGATGGAGTATTTAGGGGAAGCGCTAGTGGTGGCCAATGGAATGTCCATACGAGGCTGTTTTCAGGTGAACCCAAGTCGTTGGAGGTATACTTTTCGATTTACAATAAGCAAATAATGAATGAAATGAATAAAATGAATGAAATGAATGAAATTAATGAAATTAATGAAATGAATGAAATGAGTGAGATGAATGAAATGAATGAAGTGAATAAAATAAATGAAATGAATGAATAAAATAAATGAAGAGATAAATTAAATAAATGAATTAAATTATTTATTGAATTATTGAATAAATACCTGGCAAATTAAAGAAATGAATGACATAAATTAATGAATGAAATGAGTGAAATGAATGAAATCTGTGAAATGATTAATTCATGAATGGATGAAGTACATGAAGAGATGAATGAAATAAATGAATGAATGAATAAATACCCGAAATAAAAAAATATACGAAATGATTTAAATGAATGAAATTAATAAAAATTATTTAAACAAAATGGATGAGATGAATGAACGAAATAAAGAAGTGAATGATACATATAAAATGATTAAAAATAATTCAATTAAAAAAAAGATAAAAATGAGCTTTCACCCAAAACCTAAAGTTCAACAGTCAAATACAAGCAGTTCAACGTTCCTGGCACTTTCTTGTAAATTCTGGCTCCTCACCATCCTTCACCACACGCCTTCCAAGTGAAGAATTGCCAGCAAACATTTCAATTTGTGTTTGCAATTTGTGATGGCCAGTGCAACATAGTACTACCACGAAGGCTCTCTGCATAAATCACCATGTGGCACTTGTGGTAGTTAACGATAGACACCTGGCATTGATTTACATGCATCCGGCACGATTTGTTGATGTGGCAAGTGGAAGGGATTGAATTTAGAATTCAAATACCTGAAGTGGCTGTCTTTGCATTTGCTTAGAATGCATTCTCAGAAAGATGTGAACGATATCTTTTTTTTTTCCTTCTGTCGATAGGAAGAGTTCCCCCCACATCAGATCGACACAGTTTAACTCATTTGAATGGTGGCCACAACCAAATTGTCGCACATTATTTGGCCATCGATTGAAGGACATAACACATCCGCTAACAGGTCGTCCCTAAATGCCGTATTTAACAAACAAATCCAGACAAAAGTCAACAAATGACACACAACAAAAAACCCTCGAAAAAAATACTGTTTCCGGTTTCTAAAAATAGGACCATAAATAAACCGAGGCCAGTCAACAGGAAGAAACATGCGAAATGCTGTCGCTCGGCGGGATGTCAAGGTATTTGTCAGGATTTTGTCCGTGGCCTCATATTTTCCAACAGGCGGTTTGGTTAGATAGTACTCAAATTGGAATCTTATATATAAGTTAAAATGATGACTGAATCTGTCGTTAACTCAAAGAATTCTAAAAATCTTACACCAAGTCCATACTCAAACCCTGGAAACTAAGTGCGACCCATGCTTCCAACCAATTTGCCGAAAAATCTTTCCCACTATCGTAAGAAAGTCAACGCCCTCCAATTCCTCCATCATTCAATTGAGTGAACAACTTTATCAGTTGCAACACAGTAGGATGTCCGTCCATTGTGGTAGCAGTGCTCCAACACAAACACACAGAGAATAACTAGCAAAACTAGCAAATAAAATGTTTGCGTCCATTTTTCTCGGCAGCGCACGCGGCAGTGGAAACTATGACTAAGGAAAAACTGCGGGAGCAGTTGCTTAATTGTACAGCAATAGCAGGATAATTGCATTTCGCTTCCCTTTTTTGCGCGTATACACCCGTTCCCGTTATTTCCACCCATCACTGTGGAGCTGCTGCTATATGCTCTGGCGGTGTATCATCATCATGTCTGACCTCATCTTAACATTGTTTTCTCTTTTATTAGCATGCAAGTTGAATTATGCTCCCGGAAAGAGCACAGCTGTATACCGAGCTGAATAATTTAATTGTGCGCTTGGTTAGCGATGGCCAAAGGATGCATTAAGGGCGTTAAATGTCTGGAAGGAATGCGAGCCAACGAAGCAGGAGTTGTGTGTGATGTGATTGTCCAATTTCCTCTTAATGGGCTTACTGAGATTGCAGCTAAAATCGATTTGGATTGAGGCTTCCTTCGCTGAGTGTCACCCCCACCGTGCATTTCCTAGGGACCTTTCGTTAGGCACGGAGCATTATCACCTTGATCTGTCTTTTACAGGTCCGAAGAAGTCTTAAACCAGCCTCCAAAAAAAGTTGTACAAGGCACATTACCTCAGTAATCACCCAACAAAAAGCCAAGACAATCATGGCCGTGCTCGTCAATCATTTGTTTTTGAACGTCCGATGTTAAGTTACTAAATATTGTCCCGTGACTGTACAGGACTAGGTATGAGAGAAATTAATTCTCGGTAAAGGTGCCGAATATTAGCTAATGACATTAATTGCCGTGCTTGTTGACCGAGCCTTATTAGTTGCCGTCAATTGTCACGCAAATGGCCAGGGGGCTTCCACGATTATAAACTGGTAATAAACTGGCTGTACTACAGAATTATACTCCAAAATTGTGCTCACTTTAAGTACCCAACTCAGAGCAGTTCCATTTCAGGTGGGGGATATTTTTCTTACCTTTTATGCCCAGGAATTATCAGAAGCCGCTCAAGTCCCGCTGACAATTCGAGTCAATTGCTGTCGTTACTAAATTTGAAACGCTTATCGGCCTTCATCACCCGCCATGTTCTACATGACACAAATTTGAAAAGTACAAACAAAAAAATTGATTTTCAAATTCCCGCCTGACAAAATGAGAAATTCTTGAACTCTTTGGTGCAGTAAACCCGAAATCCTTGAGAGCATCAAATTAGAACTAAAATCGATGCATATGCTCGAGTACTCGAGCTGCACTGAAGAAGTTTTACAACATTTTCGTTGTATACCCACTCAGCTATCGTATTCATGAACGCAAAGTACGTCTTTCATCTTGCGAAGACGACGTTGGTGGTGGTGCTTTTGTTGCACAAGACGTCTGAGTTCTACAACTGAATATTGCTGTGCCGCGTCGCTACTATGTACAGGATATTCGTTTGGGAATTGCCACCCCCTTTCATATATTCGCTTTTGGGCTATAAATAGTTGTATGCTGTGTTTCGGCATCCTTGCGAAGGGGTTGCGTATGAAAATACTTTCAACTTTCGTTACATGACGAGTACATAACAACTCGACAGGTGCACCAACGAACGGGGGTGTACGGTGCACGTTCTTGATCTTGGGGGGAGGTCGCCCGCAAAGCAATTAGAAAGCAGATCTTTTGTGTTTTAGAAACCACAACATGTATCTAATACTTTTGTCCTCCTGCTGTTAATTTTAACAGGAAAATGCGTCTTCGTCTGTGGCACACGGATGGTGAAGACAAATCAAAGCGATTGCTAGATTTTAATTAGCACCCCCCCACAAGATGTGACAAAGGATAAGAGATGAACGGGAACAAATTGTGCAAGGAAGTATTCACTTTGAGACCTCAAATGCGATTTAATCTCTCTGAGTAAGTATCTACTCATCGGTAGTAGCAAGTTCATCTTCACATTTATTTTTGTCCCCTACCTAAACCCCATTCAATGTCCATGACAGCCATTTTCACGCATAACTGGGCATTCACAATATAGCATTACATTCGATATTGAATTGCTTTCGTGGGATTGTGTACAAAAGCCAAAGATTAGAGATTACAATTGTGACAATAATTTCGTTGCTGCGAACGAAATCGGCCAGCGAAACAATGGGAATCCGTTCAAATGCGTGCCTGGTAATCTGATTGCGAGTCAATGGAAACGATACGATGCACTTGTACACATGCGGGCGAGTGCGAGACTGATCCGATTTAAATTAAATCGGCGAAAATAAAGAATTTCCCTTTAAAGCGGAAGCAATTGGTTTAACAGAGATTATTCGCAGTTTTACATTTATACTTTTTGGTACATCGTGAATGAGAATGGTTGCATACTTTTTTGCGCATGCAACGTTTTCTGTAGAGTTTGCATTTGCAGAAGTTATGAATAGTAAAGTAAAATAGTGGATCCCTTTTTTCAAACCGAAAAAGTCGCCGAAGGCTGAAGAATTAATTAGCAAACTCAAATGCTTACCTTTTTCTTTTAATTGGTATACTTCTACCAGAGTTAATTTCTGCTATCTGCCTTTTTGTTAACTCCATACCATAGTGAAGGTCTTATCCTGTTCACATCAAGTACAAAGATCAAGGTCTATAGTTGATTGAACTCCGCACTTAGAGTTTGGGTGGCTTTTAACATAGACTAGCCTACCATTAAAACAGCGTAGAGTTAAAAAAAATCACTTTGAAAAATGTTAGGTCTTTCCCAAAAATAAAAATAAAAATCACGCCAACGAATGCTTAGAAGATGACTAAAGTTCTATGCAAGCCTTTTGTGCTATAACTATTCGTTTTTTAACGACTTTCTTACGATGGATTTTTACAGGTTTTAAGAGATTCTGCTAGTCCCCTGTTAATGTTCTGCTGATGCACTGTTGTCGCTCTACAAATTTCAAACGACAGTAAATCAGATTTACCGCTTACAACCAGGTAATTTTATTATTGATACATTCCAAGACCACATAGCTCAACTTTCAGCCTTGGAAAACCTCAGTTTAATAACCAGATCCTCAGTATAAAGTCAAATGTGCTTCCTTAAACCTCTTAAAGCTAAAGGTCCAATTGATATTTCTCCAGTCTTCATCTAAAAAGTGGTGAGTTCTTTCCATCAACAAAAATTATCTTTTGCAGATTCGGTTTTTACAGGATTTTTACAGCGGTTTTACAGCATTATTAATCACATTTCAAACCTGCTGAAAAGACTTATCGTTGTCCATACCAGAGTATGCTCGATCGACAGCATACTTGTTCGCGAAGCAGAGGTTGAAATTATGGAAGCCCAATTATTTCCAACGACAATATTGCATTTGTATACCTCTGCTAATCGTCTGTTATTACTCTGTTAATTCAATTTAACTGCCACACCTGCAAAAAGGCCGGAAAAGTCTTAGCCGATTCGTTTAACTTCAAAACCCTCTTACGCCGACCACCAACATTGCATTTTAATAGCTCCTGCTAATCCTCTGTTACCGCTCTGCTAATGCACTGTTAGCGCTATAATTCTGCTCGTTTCGACTGCGGCTGAGTTTGAATTCTCAGATTTTAATTCCCTAAATCCACAAACCAAGTGAATTCAAAATAACACAATGCAGTCGGCACTCCCACTAATGAAGGATATATGGGTAGGGTATACCCCGATTGCGTTTAGAGTAACTCTGCACAAAATTCAACTCAAAGAGAGACCCTAACAAATTACTAACAAAAAAAAAAAACAATAGATTCACAAAATGTATCCCCTCGTGGATAACGCAAAAGCACACACTACACTCCTCCCTTATTTGCCTGTTTGCTTTTCGAAAAAAAAAGGAAACATTTATTTAGCGCCAATTAGTGTCAGATGGCAGATGCAATCCTTCCCTCTCGAGCGATACGTATACGAATTACAGTCATTCACCATCATTAAGCACAAGGGCTTCCCAAATATGTTACTTTTACATTTCGTCCTAGTTCCATACAAACAATGGCAACTGCTATAGCAGCAAACAAAAAGTGACCGAGTTAATGTGAAACTTCAATGTGTAGTTAGAGAGAGACAGAGACAGAGAGCACACACATAATAGCAGCAATGCATTATCCTTGCAGTATCGCTATACGCTAAACTATGCGGTGTTAGTTTTTGCACTTTGGCGCGCGTGCTGCAACAATAACCATGGAGTCATGTTGGATTCTTTCTCTCTCTCCAAGGATATCCTAGTATCCAGTGCCAGTGCGTGTGATGATGTTCTATTCAGAGAGGTAAAAATAATTTTCTAAAGCCGGCAACGTTAACACACTCGCCCACTTTTGTCATTGAAGGATATTCTAATTCGTTTCGTTCCCGTGCAACAGCTTTTCAATATGGGTTTTTCTTTTCTATTATTCTTTAAGGATAATCAGGATAACAGCTTTGCTATTGTGATTTGTGTGTTGTTCTGGGATCTGCACTGCATTGTGTCGTGCAATTTGTGTTGATAAAGGCATTGGCGTAGGTATATCTCGAATGGAAGGCTCGTCGTCTTCTTCTTCTTCGTCGTAGTCGTCGAATTATTTCCCCGTACAGCAGTAGCTGTGTGTTTTCTTTGGGTTGCTCTTAATTTTCCGAGACATTGTACTGCTGCTCTAGTGGATCGATTTCAATTTGCGTTGTGTTTCCTTTCTTGATTGTGAAAGAATGTCCCACTTTGCTGATTTGTGTTTGTTTGTTGTTTTTTTTACTGCACACCCAAATAGTCTGGTTTTATAGTGGGTGTATCTGTTGTTTGTGTCCCAATTGTTATGCGAATTCACTTTGAGGTCAGAAGAATAGAATCGTGTCGGCACATCTTTTGGTTTTGTCTTTGAGAAAGGACATTCAATGAGATCTCGTTTAAGCGAGTGACTTTGTTGTCGAATAAGTGCAGATGGGAGGGAAGGATCCTGATGGTTGGTTTTGTAATGCAGAACGATTGGTAGGAGGGATCAATTTACTGATTGAATCAAGGATCTGCGGTTGTAGTGGTTGTTGCGCACCCTTAGACTGAAGAAATAATCGACAGATTTCGCTGAAAATTTAACAAATTGTTTTGGATGGAGTCAGGAGCAGTGATGGGACTTCTACCACTTTTTACACTTTCGGAAATTCTACCAACCTGAACTCGAAATCTACCACTTTTTACTCATCGCTATTCGCTAATAATATTTTTTTTCCATCATTTGAATTGAAAATTCTCTGGTGTCAGGTAGTAAGGGGTTAAGTCAAAAATCCCGTTTTTCGATAATAGTTGGATTTAAGTCATTTTTTTTTCTCTTTCGTTTGGTCCTATCGGCATAAGTCTAGCGTAACATCTTCCTATAGAAATTATTTTATACAAAGGGTATAAGTCAGGAAGTTATTAAAATTGTTTGGTATTAAGGGTGTAAGTTGACTTAAGTTCTTTGTATTTATACCAATTTTATATTTTGAAATAATTAAGTTTCTCCTAAGGGCTTAAGTCATCTTATGCCTTTAAAATGACCACATATAAAAATTGTATGACATACCTAATACTTTACTTTATTATTTATTTGAATTAATTTAATGTTTCCAAATTTTCTTAATGAATTAAACTCATTTTAAATGTAAACAAAATTTTGTTTTCTCGACTTAAGTCCTTAGAAAACACTTAATTTTATCAGGTAACAAAGAGACAAATGGCTCTAAGGAGATAAGTCATTAGAAAATCTATTAAGCACTTATTTGTTGGTCAACAGCCTTTAATCTTATTACAGACGAGTATTTTGATGATTTTTTTGCATCATTAATTTTTCGCAAAAAGAATATTTGGATTTACAAAAAAATGTTCAATCTCATTTTGCGGAAAACTACTGTTTCTGACTTAACCCCTTTCTAACTGGCACTAAAGAATTGTACCTATACCTACTCGCCTTACTTTTACCCATACACACTCAGCTATCAGTATTTTTGCTATTTTTCTAGGAGAATTGCATCAGCAAAAACTTCCAGTCCAGTACACCATTTACTGCGCTAATATTTCATTATTTGTCTTGACTTTTTGTGTTTAATGATGAGTTGAATCTACGGCGTTTTTTCTGTAGTTAATTTTTATATTGATGCGTGTACCTCACAAACTTTTAATTTTTAAATTATATCAAGAGCTATAGAAATTGAAAAAGCGTACATTCTTGGTTCCTACAACAAATAAAGAGGAAAATCGAATTTAAGATGATCTTAGCTGCCAAGGAACTTCTGGAGAACGGGGAAGATTTCAAATCCCCGGAGTTATTGGTAAAATATGCTTCAAAATATAAATTCACAGACGGTTGCCATACGAAGCAATAATTTTGTTTCTGTCATTTTTAAAGATTATTTAAATTAAATATAAGAAATGACTGATTTATGTTTATTTAATTTCCCTTTTTTTTTATTATTACTATTTAATTGGCATAAATAAATGAATTATTTATAAATTTGTTAAGGCTATCTACCACCGCTTCGCTTTTCTCAAGTCCCATCACTGGTCAGGAGTATTTGGGGATTAGTTTGAATAAAATCCGGAAGGTGGCTATGCTGATTTCGAAGTAATTAGCTTTCCCTCGTGTTCCGGGAGAAATACAAATGCAGCTACAGTCCACGACGGATATAAGAAACTCTCACATAAGAACAACTCGGTTATTAGAAACATTTAGGATTTAGGATTTTTAAGGTTGACAGTTTTATGTGTGAGATTTCAGGTGTCCCTCATGTTTGCGCATGGACTGGTGGTAATCGTCTGCCGCAACGGTTTTTTTTTTTGCGGCGTGGGGCTTGAAATTTAATTTGTTGTCAAGCTTCATATCTCCAACACAGAACTGATATTTCCTGTTCAAAAACTGTTTTGAAATTTCTGCCTACAAGACTAACAGCAAGTTGTTTATGCTTGAAATAAATAAATAAATAAATAAATAATTAGTTTGGCGCAACAGTTCCGTAGGGACCCTAGGCCTTAGCTTCTAAAACTAACTACAATTGACAAGCTCTTCCGCCCGCCAAGAAAGGATAATCTAATTCCCTGGTATTGAGCCACTCGCACCGCCCCTTCCACTCTTAATCAATTTAGATCACATCAGTTCACTTTGGGTCCTGTTACTGTATCAAAGTGCCACACGTAATAAACCAAATAGACAGCAAACTGAAATACTTCGTTTTTATGCGGTAACACAGAAAAATAACGCAAACACAACTGCACACAAAATATTTACCAAAAGCAAATATTTTTCTATTTGCATAGAAATCCCGTGTGAGCGAGTTCGTATTTGTGCACACTTTCCCTTTATTTTTCCCCCCGAACCGAGCCAACCACATAAGAAATTCTGATGATTGTGGGTAGGTAGGTAGAAGAAAAAAAAAAAACTGCTGAACACCCATAGGGACAACACTCGTGTTACAGGAGCACGGATTTTTCCATAGATTTCCATATTTGAATTTTCGTGTAGCGCTCTGTATAAGTGTATGTTTTCGTTACTCCCACGGATTGAGCTATAAAACGGTGGCTGGGTTGTGGGGCTGCTTTTTTTTTTTTCATTCCTGTGCGCTTTTTCAACCCCTGGCTTTATACACAGAGAGAGACCTGTAAACGTTCACGTATTCCCGTGATTATTTAATGTTCCAGGGCAGTATTCGCTTTCAGATGAGGAATGCATTTTAGGTTCCCAAATGCGCAACAAAATTGTATTAGGCGATGCGGATTTGGGGCGCAAGGCTTGTCAAACAATCAAGCAAAATCAGGAAGCAAAACGTTTGATGTTTTATGAATGAGAGCGGAGTGTCAGAGATGTAGATAATTTAGTTGAGGTAAGCTCTCTTGGGTTCTAGTTCTATGATTGTGGTATGGCGCCATCTATGTCTCGCAGAAAGATTATTCAAGAAGCAACGCCATCTGTGGCACATTAGCTGCAGTAGGAATAAATTTATATATTTATGTAACATTAGCGTAAGCACCAATGTAAATTAAAAGAACATTAAACTTCTTCTGATGGGAACTACCGACCGAGAGACATCATAATGATGAAGCAACTTAATAATGACATGGGGTTGGGAAATAAAATAAGACAGCGCGGACAATTACCCAACATTTAATTTGCGATCCACTTTCACCTTAAAACGTAAAAACGTTGCGACGGGCCCTACCTTCTTCATTTCAACTTTCATTTAACAAAAACGAAGGTGGTGGAGACCTAGCAGCACAAGAGACGTAGCATCGTGAGTAAGTTTTTAGTGCTAGCTTCGTTAGTACCTGGAGGATCCACTAAAATCAGGGTCAAAACTATTTTGCATTGCTTCCTACTCATAGGCTTATGCAAAACAAATGTATCGGTCAATTTGTTGTCGCATCGGCAAAGCTATAGCCACTTTTAGAAAGTTGCCCAAAATGCTAGGAAGCACTCAACAGAAAGCTCTTTCTGTCCAACTGGTGACTTGTACGGACACTGATCTAGAGTGCGGTACACGAGACTATTGCAACATTTTGTTAAGACGTTATTTGCATTTTTTTCGGGGGTTGAACCGGAGACCCATCGCTTAGTAACCACTCAGCCAATGTACAGTTAACATAGACTGGCCAAAACTACTACAAATGGTTTGTGTCCACACTTCAGAGATGACGATTGCGTGGAATTTGTTTATCTGTCATCTTTTTTCGCCCCTTAACACAAGGACTTCTACGCTCTTCACCATCCAGTCCCGCAATCGAATTGCCTTAACCATCTAATTCAATATTTAAGTTCAACAACCGCCCACGCAGTGCAAAACCATTGCCTATGATAATAATAACTAACCAAGGACAAGTGAAAACAGTAGGAGAAGCCAACAACTCCTTTCTATTTTTGTTTCACGGCGAAAGTTCTTATTTTAATTACTTGGAGGAGTATGAAGGAAGTTGATGCTGCCACCTTTATTCGTATGTATTTTGAAACAAGTGCCATTGGCCCGTTCATTCCGCTTTTCGGGATTCACGAAAGAGACTCTTTCGACAGGTAAAACTGCCAAAACAACCTATGCAGAGGAACTTTTCTAATATAGAAAATTAAATTTCATGTCCTTTGCTCTTGTTTTAGTGTAATTACGGAAACCAAACCTTTTCGTCGGAGAACTTGTTTTGCTTACGAATATGTAAATACGGCTGTGGAATGGAATGTTAATATAGATCAACAGAACAACAACAGAGAACAGGACTTTAGGAATTTTATTTTCCGGGATCTACTGAGAAGTTTTCTCTCCTTTTATAGCAAGTTAGTCGGGTATAGTTTTTATGTGGCAAACATTTTCCAGGTACAACGAATATTGATAGGGTTGCTCTGTTATCATGGAGCAAATGCTTTCGCGGCGGTGGCCGCACGGGAGAGTTGGGTAGTTCTGATCGATGGTAGGTATGTTCTACTTACATGATATACAACATAAAAGTGCTGCCAGTCAAAGATTTCTATGTTTTTGTGTTACTTTCCCACAAGCATAAGCATCGTTGGTGAAGTTTCCCCCAAACGCAATTTGGTGTCAACATTTTAGAAAAAAAAAAACGAAGATTTTTGAAACAGGTATATGACGAACTATGATGTCGGCAGGTTCATATTTTCTTCGATTTGAGTCATATACATATAGACATATACAGAAAATCTTGGAATTTGGAAGTATTGTGTTACAGGATGCCTAACGCTCGTATCTTTTTGCAGACAGAAAAGGGGATAAATGCCCGAAATTGGGAGATTTCAAGGGATATCGCAATTTAAAAAAGAGGATATAATAGTGGATATGATTTTAACTTGTTTTCTCGCTGAAATTGATGAAACTCAAGCATATACAAAAATTGAAGGCAAATTGTGTTTAATAAATTATTATTATTTTTAAGTTCCATATGTGTTTAATAAACAACCAATATGCCATCATCGCCGTCGTCGTCATTCGCATCTGAATCGTTTTGCCTTTTGTTGTTCTCGGCGTTATATTCTTTTTTGTTTTTAATAAATTCACAAATAAAATCGTAGCCACACGCACCGAACGAATACGCGAAAATGACAGCCCGCAAAAGTTGAATTCACAACAGTGCGATAAGCTGAATTTTCGAAGTTGAAACGAATTTTCGGGAGAACCCATTCATAGACGCGAAAGTGTTGAATTCACAATAGCGCGTTAGGTCGGTTCGCTTACAATATCTTACGATATATCCTTAAAAGTCTGCTATGGTGAAAAGTGGAGTTTATAGGATAAAAAACGGATTTTGGAAATTTTCAGTGGATAGTTTCTTTGACTTTGAAAAAAGGGACAATCCCCTAAAAAAGTGGATAAATACGACCGTTAAAAAAAAATAAAGTGCACGACTGGGTCGAACGAAACTTCCTCATTCATCAAAAGTTTGGTTGGTTGTTTTCTTATTTTATTAAGTAGGTGGGTAAAAATCTGGGAACCGATGCTAGATAAAATAAACGGTGAATAGAATATAGGAAAAGGAATATGTAGTGTTAAATAAAATTCACTCTTGGATTATTCATCTGATAGGCAGTACATAAATAAAAATACCAATGTGAGTTTTTATATGTTGAAGCTGTCAGTAGCAGGCAATTGTCCCAAGTTATGGCTTAAGAGGTAAAAGTGTTTTATAAGTTCTTACACTTTACAAAGCAAAGTTTGGCAGTGGTTTCTGTTTTCTGATCTGCTAATGCATATTTTTATTTTTGACTGGGATATATTAGTACCGCTGGTTTAAGGTGTCTATGATTGGAAGTAGGGTTCGTGTTAGAGCGACATCTTTACATAGATATTTATGTAAGTTCTCAGAGATTTGTTTTTGAGCTTTCATTAGCAGATAGAAACCGAATATGTCGATGGACGTGTTTGGTGTGCAAATGAAGTGGGAGTTTCTGATTGTGCAAGACTCCAAGTGGTTGCAATTATTTTAAGATGCACATTCAACAAGGCTGAAAAAAGTTAAATATTTGCTAAAAAGAAGTTTCGCGTAGCTGTTATTGTATTTTTATCGGAAGTTGGCAGATTATGACAAAAATATAGCACAAATATGTGAAAATAGATCGGGATATATAAATAGCTAAAAAATCTGATTTTTTCGAATTTTCTGAGAAAAACTAAGTACCGGATCTTATTTCTAATACTGATTTTATCTTTAATATGTATTTTGATCAAAATCGTTAGAGCGGTTTCTGTAAAATTTGGCAGACAAAACAGTACCCAATATTGCAATGCTTAGCTTGAAAAATACTATTGCTTAACTATTTAGCTGAAAACCGAGTACAATTTATTGTTTGGGATGAAAGCATTTACTTGGTTTTTAAAGTTTTATCGAAATAGAAAATGGGGTTTTCGAGATATGAGCACGAGCAGTTTTTAAAATTAGCGTTTTCGGTGATTCGAATTGAAAATTAAGGACGCAATAATTTTGGAAACATCAATTTTACTTTAAGTTTGCATTTTGGGCAAAATCGCTATTGCCGTTTTCAGGTAAACTAAAGAAAACTAAATTCTTAAAAAATTACTTTTTTCAAAAATCCATTTTACGATAATACAGAGAAAAACTGAGCTGGCCATTGACTTAGAAATTACCATATTACCTTAGAAATGAATTTTTGTTACAACCGTTTGGACCGTTTTTGAGATATTTCCAAATTTCAAAAGTACCCTTATTCGATTTTTTAGCGGAGAACTGAGTATGCAGTCATGTTAACCTCACCTAGTTAAGCCGTTTTCGAACAAATCAAACTGGTATGCAAATTTTATATGGGAACTGCCATTAATAAAGAGGTTACCGTGCAAAAGAAAAAACTGTAAGCCGCCAAACTCCAAATCCGAAGTTTGATCGAAATCCGGTCAGCGTTTTAGACTGTAGGCCTCGGGAAATACCGACAGGAAGACAGACGGACAGAATTCTGCGACACACTTTTTTGAGTTCCGGTATCATCGTAGTGTCAGAATTGATTAACATCTCGAGTTCGAAATTTTGTACGAATACAATATCTTTCTCTTGCTTCGTAATGGAGAAAGTTAAAAACAGTAGAGGGTTTCATATCTGTTACCTGTTACTACTGAACACTTTTCGACGAATATTGTTTGCTTGCTAAAATTCTGAGAAGACTCTAAGAAGCAAATAAGCTATGTCGTTTATTGCCACGCCTACTTTTTGGGGGCATTTTTGATCCAAATGTATTTAATTCTAATTTATTGGCCGCCACAAAAATAATCCTCTATCAATGCAATGTAAGCTATGGACCCTTCCAACTGGTGAGGCTAACTAGTTGCGGCCTCGGTCCGAATCGAACTGAAGAACGGTCTAAGAAATTGAGTTGCTCCACTAAGACTCCTAATGCTCAGCATTAAAATTAGAAGAATTTTAGTGCACAAAAAGCTTTCGTAAGAAATATAGATCACAACAGCAAAGACTGCACCCAAATAAAATCACTGCTCCTCGAGATTTCCGCAACAGACAGACGCACTTTGGGTACTTTATTTTGTTGTGGGTAGTGATACCGAAGTTAAGAAAAAATTGTATGGCTTCAAATCGCACGATCTAATGGCCTAATTCAGTAGCGCATTTTGTGATAAACGTTCTCCTTGAGTGAGTCGATTGTTTGATGGCACTTAGCGACAATTGTTGTTATAATAAGCCCGCGCTAAGGAGGCTATGAGTACTCTTATAACGTTTTGTGAAATACACAGCCATCAGTTTAAAACCACCTCCCCAGTGTACCCAATCGATTCAACTTTATCCTGCTGACTGTCCTTGATCTCTTTATAATTATTTCTTTATCCCCCCAATATAAAACAAATCCGCTACCAAATCTGCAATCCCGATCCTGATCCCCCACTTCAAATATCTGCAACTTCCACGCTAGAAATTCACGCCAAAAGAAATGGAAAATTTTCTACCCTAAAACATCCTCTGGTGGAAGGAAATTTCACTCTTGAGAGTACTTTTTGCATACAACACCAATCGCAACTTCGAACTCAATTTAACCCGCACCAAGTTGTACTTAGCTCTGTGCAGTTTCCGTAACATTGTTCTTCCAAATCCCCACCCCCATGAGCAGTTGTGAGTGTGCAACAAATTCAATTTAGAAAGGATCCCTCCTCACGGCCAGTCGTCGTCAAGACACAATGCTTATGCTTGTGTGTGCATAACTGCACAACAGCGATAAAGTAAATTGAATGTTCAATAAATATTGACCCAGGCAAATAGCAGTGGCAACATTCCAGAGGAGCACCACAAGGATATTAAGACCACACCCTTCCGGTGTGTGTTTGTGAGGTTTTTTTTTACCCAGCGTCAAATATTTGCCCTCGAGGATAAATAATGGTGCGTGTGGGCTAAGCCGTAAATAGGGCGTTTCGCGGTATCCACCTGGCACTGACACCTCCAATAAGTTGTTGGGTTTATGTTTCGCTATATTGTTGATGTTTGCCAAGGCGGAATCAATTAGCTGTAAATTCTGATGGCCACAACGCACTTGTTATCGATGTGTCTGTAAACAAGCGCAGTCGATGACAAGACAAAAGTTCGTCCGTAGGTGGACATGACTTGAAATTAAATTGCGAGTCCTTGCTGCGGGGCAGGGGAAAGGTTGGACTCATATACGTGGTCGAAGCGATGCGCTGTCTTTTGGTTTTTTTTTCCTTTCTTAATGCTTCAGCAAGTACCTAGTTGAGAAAAATCGGAAGGATAATGGTATCTGTTGGTGGAGCTGCTGTTACAAAGCACCCTTGGGTTTCGTTCAGAGTTCTAGATGAAACAGTGCACGTCGTCATTGTTGCACAGACGAGGTGCCACAAAACTCTCATATCGAGAGCAACTTAAGTACAAAGTAATTATCCTTAAATGGCGTGTAGAAGGTGATCGTTGAGCAGGAGGTCTACAGAGAGGTGATTGTTACGTTTTCCTGAGTGTTTGCTGAGAGTTTCGAGGATGCTCACTGAGTAGACACAAAAATCCAACAAACGCGTTGTCAATATGATTCATCTCTTTCGCATTGAAACGAATTGCAAAGTGAAGGATACCCCTTTAGCACTAGTCAGTGCAAATCATGTGCCTTGACTTGTGTGCACTTGCACTCCACCAACTCAAGGCCTAAACTGAATATTTCATTCAGCTTGATGGCCCTAAATCAAGCCATCCTCTCCTGTTAACATACCATAAATCCTGTCCACAACTAAAGAGCATGACCTGCATGTGAAACAACAACGACGATGTATTCATCAATTCAGGCCACTGGCATTAATCTCTCTCTCGGTGGCACTCATCACATAAACAAACCATGACCACTGCCGCACTTCCAGCTCTCTGCCGTCTGCAACTTCAGAGCCTCAAGCCATAAGATACAATCATCTTTTGCATATCTTTGCATCAGGGAGTGTGTGTGCCATACATACACACTTATATAGCCGGCTCTGCAGAATAATTGATTGCCAAAGAAAACGGAGTCCTTTTCGGAGATAAACATGTGTGTTAACTTGCAACGAAACGCTCTTGTCGCCTTTGTCAATTGTCCAGGTCCTATCTGGTGTGTATCTGTATCTTTAGAACACCATGTGTGTGTGTGTGTGTGTGTGTGTGTGTGTGTGCGCAAAATTATGACATGAGAAAATCAACACACAACCAAGCATAAATATTTGGACAAGGATTTTTCAAAGACCCAACACACTCTCCCACACCTCGTCTGTCTAATGTCGTTTGGTGTCTGCTCTGGGTCCCTCCTGGATATTAAACGTTACTCAAGAGATACCGAATTTGGGTTGCTAAATTTCCAAACAAACAGACGCAAAGAAAAATTTAAGAGGATTTTCTGGGATTTTATGCCATGAACGAAAAACTCCTGTCACAACAATCAAATGCTGCCCCAAAATCATTGCACAAATTCTTACTAATTGCAAGATGTAAGATATCATATGTCCTTCATGTTGGGATCATCATTAGGATGGATCTATAATTTTAGTCATTGAATGCTCTCTCGGCACATATGCTAATTTGAAAGGATATTTTTCAGTCTCCTATATGAATGATAAATTGCATAAATTGTTTGCACAAATTTGGCAGAGGGTGTTGCAGAAATGATTTATGACACAGAGGTGGGTGGATCTATAGAGATAGGTGCATAGGATACTTCTTTAGAGACGTCCTGCCGGGAGACGGAGCACGGAGGACTTATTTTTAAACGTTTAGCATGCATCTACAGTCGTATTCATTGAAGGGTTGCTGCTTGTTTTTGTTGCTCCATTGCAGAGATGGTTGCAGTTGGCATTCGTTTTATTTATTTATTTGTTTGTCAACAAAGTACTAGGCCTTTATCGGTCGAAGGCTGTGACATCTATAAGACGCAGGGTCACGCACTCATTTTTAGAGCAGAGACTTATTCATCAGCAGCATTTTTAAAGACTCTTCAGTTTCAAGAAGACGGAGCAACATTCCGAAACAGCCAACAGAGCACTAAATTCGTCGTCGGTTTTTATCCCCCCACTTTAGCTCATGCCCAAACCAATAATTTTAGAAAAAATCATGAGTCCCACTGAAAATGCTGTTCGCGCTTTACACCACATTTTATAGGGCTCTTCAAAATTGCTTCGGCTTCCCCCTGACAGTCCTCCGAGGATGAACTTTAATGGGCGGGTTTCTCTGACAAAATTATTAGATTAGCACTCAAAAAATAAATCGAAAGCAAAGCTCTGCCAGAGCTGTTTAAATTAATTCCGTGCCATAAGCGGGGATGCTGCATTCAAATTCGCAAATCACTTTTATTGCTTGATGGCGACGAAGATTATTTGATTTCACACCACCCATTCATCTCTGGCTGAAACGATTTATCCGTTTTTTGGCAGTAGATGGATGCCATAATGGCCATCATAACCATAAAACCGGAATGCACAAGTTGGCATGTTATATACCGGCACGAAAGCCATACAAAACAACAGTCGCAAAGTGCTAGAAAGGATGTGATTAAGTGGTCGGATAAACGTGGCAATTATTTCAATTGTCTCTTCAACTGCGTGTTTATTATGTCTGTGGGGAGGCTTTTGTGTTGGTACGGTACTGTGTAATATCTTCTTTCCAGGAGCTGAGTGCTTCACATTGCTAATTGCTATTCTGAGATGTAGCTGACGTGGGTAGGTCTGTTTGTCTGTCTGTTTGAAAGTAAAACGGTGACTTTTGCGGAACGGGTGGATGGAAGCGGATTAGGAAAAGGAGCAACAACGCTTAACTTGGTATATGCAGTGTTTGAGACGATCGGGAGGGAGTTTGCCCACTTACATTGGTCACAATTGCATTCGAACTAGTTCCGCTTCCTAAATCAGAATAATACTTACAACCCCCCAGTCACATAGGCCCCAAAATAAAATGCATATCTTATTCCTTTGCCAGTGGAAAACAAAATCTACCCCATCATTACTAAAGCATATCATGCGCTGCATTCTGAAAATATTTGATATCACTTTTGCCTGGCGGCGAATTAATAAATCGACAACGCAAGCATAGCAACACTTCCTTCCGTTCTACACACACATCCTCGTCGTCGTCGTCGTCGTCGTCGTCGAACAAACTGGGACACTTTCCTTGGCACATTTGCATTGCGCATATAATATTGTGCATGCACAAAACTTGTACCTGCTCATATTCGCATTTATTTTAAATATTTACATTTTAAGGACATGCCGGGCGTAAGACCTCCTCACGTATTATGTAAGGCATGCATATAGAGAGAAGGCATTTACATTTTTATATTTCCAATTTTCCTACACTAGGTTTTCAGTTTTTCTTTTTTGTTTCTATTTCGAAATTTTGTATGCATAAGAAGGAGTGAACGTCTTATTCGAAAAGTCATGAATAATTTTAAACAATAATGCGTCATGAGAATAGTTTTAGTTTATTTGCAGGTACCATACAAAAGTTGCGACGAAAATAGTGTAACCTGTTGCATAAGACTCATTGAAATTTGGAAGGGAATTATAGCATGAGTGAGTTGTGGGTAGTGCGTTCGAAACGACAACTCATCTCTTATTTTAAGTAAATAATATTATTCGAACAAGGTACGAGTACATACTAATAGATACCATGACCATCTGCTGGCGCACTGTCTCAAAACTCTAGAGAGCTAACTAGTGAGGACTTTAAGGGAGTCAGTTCGAATCTTCGAAAAGACAACGCACTCTATCAGTGGTCCCAGATTGAAGGAAAAGCGCCAATTTTGGGGCTTTTTCAATAAAAAAGGGGAAAACGAGGTGAAAACTTAAAAAGGGGAAAAAATAAAAAATCTCTTTTAAACTTAAATTGCTTAAAAGTAAAATTTAAACTCATTTCCATTACAAATAAATTTCAAAGATTACTCAGAATGAAATTTTCACACTAAATATGAAAGAAAACAGCGCATCGAACGTCTACGTAAGAGTTTTTGTGTATCTGAATGCATTCACTCGATTTGAAGTTTTTTCTAAAAGAAAAGAAAATCATTTCAAATTCTAGTTAAAGGCAAATTTCACATAGGGGAAAAAAAGGGGAACTTTTTTCGAATTTAGGGGAAAATTATTGCCTTTGCTGATAAAAACAGGGGAAAACAGTCTGGGACCATATTCAATCAGAAACATTAGGCGATCAATGCAACAGTATTCAACTGACGTGAGTTCGAAACTTTGAAAATAAAACTCCTCAGAACATTAGTCGATCAATGCAACTAAAGCAACTGACTGAGTTACTCTCTCAAAACGTAAAGCCACTAGTGACAGTGAGCATTCAAACGAAGTGAGTTCGAAACTTCGAAAATGACTTTAAAGGGCAACTCTAGTAACTGATTGAAATTTAATCACTATGATTATGGTGGTGGTGAAAACTTGTTCACATACCCAATTAAAATGAACAGACTCTCTTAAAACTCAATCCGTGATACTAATAATCAATTATAATCTCCAGGCTAGCTTTTTCGAACTCACAGTGGCGAAATTTTCTAGATAAAATTAAATATTCTGACCTACAAAATATTTAAAGTGAAGGTTGAAAATGATTATTAGTAAGGCTCAATTTCACTAGTGAGTTCGACACTTCGAAAATAGCTGCAAGTAGATAAATTCATATGATAAATTAACTCAGCATCTCTATAGGTATATCTGGTCGCAACTTCTTGTCGAAATCACAGACTTTAGTGAATCAAAATATATGTAAGTTATAGGCGTACTTTTTTCACTAGGCAGCCACAAAAAAATAAAAGTGGTAGCACTCATTGTTTGTGAGCAAATGGCTCATAGTGAGCAGATTATAGGGAGGAATATATTTAATTGTGCACCATTTCCCAAATAAAGGACCTCTTTCATAGCATTTGCCATCCAAACCCAACTACGAGCTGCCCCCTCCGCTGCAGTACGACTAACAACAAATCCAATCAATCGACAGTAACGCACCCGAAGGATGAAGTTTTGTAACTTTATCACACTACAAATGAATAGAGATAATCCGTGCAAGTAGGAACTTCCGATTTAATCATTTCGCCTTGAGTGAGGAGAAGGAAAATCAACGATGAGCATGCGATGGATTCCATGCCAGCCGCCCCTCTTGGTTAAATTCAATCACGATCTAATGGAGATGTGAAGGGATTAAGCGCACTATCTCTCTCTCTCTCACGCAGTGATTTCTCTTCTTTAGTTTCTGAGAATTCCATGGAGGACTAAATGCACGAAGCTAGAAACGAATGAAGAAACATTCACGTTCCTTAATCATTTAAATCTTTTAATTAAATTTACTGATTTTTGTTTTGTTCCTGCTCTATTAAGACGGAATAGACTGAAGTGTGTGATTGAATGGCTTCGGGTGGAGATGGAGGTGGAACTCTTAGAAGCAGCGAAGTGACGTCAAGTCAATCTGCTTGAAAATAGAGCTAGTAACAGATAGTACCCTTCGTAGATGATGGCGATGAGATTTTATGCGAGAAATCGATTAGAAGAATTTTTTTATTTTCTTAGAACGGCGGTTTTTGATCTATGCAAGTGCTACCAATACTTTTTTTATTTATCTCAAGTTTAAAACGCTAAAATAAAATTTTAAAGCACTTTATTAAATTTTAGCATTTGAAAAAATAAATCCAGGGAACCATTTTTCGTTTGTCCCAAAATGGGGTGAACTCCTAACTAATTTTGATGATTTTTAAAATGATTTAGTAGTCCTAATGCAGTCCCAAAGTTAAATAAGAAATTGGAGTACTCAAGCAAAATATGCAAAACAAATTAGGACAGTGATTTGGTAGTCCTACGTCTGCCCCAAAATGGAGTTCAGAATCGACATACTTAGGACAAAGTACGAAAACCATATTCGAAGAATTATAAAACTGATTTGCGCGCGGTAGAGGCGTCCTAAAAATTTGTAAAAGTTCTTAAGTCAAGGTACGAAAATCATAGACGAAGGATTCCAACAGCGAATTGGAGGCTATTAAGTTATTCCAAAAATAGCTGTCTGTCCCAAAATGGAGTTCAGAATCGACGTACTTAGGACAAAGTACGAAAACCATATTCGAAGAATTATAAAACTGATTTGCGCGCGGTAGAGGCGTCCTAAAAATTTGTAAAAGTTCTTAAGTCAAGGTACGAAAATCATAGACGAAGGATTCCAACAGCGAATTGGAGGCTATTAAGTTATTCCAAAAATAGCTGTCTGCCCCAAAATGGAGTTCAGAATCGACATACTTAGGACAAAGTACGAAAACCATATTCGAAGAATTATAAAACTGATTTGCGCGCGGTAGAGGCGTCCTAAAAATTTGTAAAAGTTCTTAAGTCAAGGTACGAAAATCATAGACGAAGGATTCCAACAGCGAATTGGAGGCTATTAAGTTATTCCAAAAATAGCTGTCTGCCCCAAAATGGAGTTCAGAATCGACATACTTAGGACAAAGTACGAAAACCATATTCGAAGAATTATAAAACTGATTTGCGCGCGGTATAGGTGTCCTAAAAATTTGTACAACTACTTAAGTCAAAGTACGAAAATCATTCACGAAGAATTCCAACAGCGAATTGGAGGCTATTAAGTTATTCCAAAAATAGCAGCAAATTTAGCTGTTTACGGAAGTCATTTGGGCACCCTTTGGATGTCCCAAAAATTAAAAAAACTTTGAACAAATCGCGGAAAGAAAAAAACGCACATAAACCTGTTTCACAATGAAGCGAAATGAATCGACTTACTCACGACTAGGGATGACCAATTTTAGCCCCAGTCGACAAAAAAGTAAAGATATATGTAATAGAAATGTTGACCCCATCTCCTGATGTCCCATTCTCCCATCTATCTATAGGTAGGAGGTGTGTTGCCAAAGTTTACACGCTTTTTCGAAATGTACCTACTTTATAAAAAATATCGTTTAACCCAACATTTTATCAAAAACCAATTTCCCCCATGCCCACTTTTAAGAGGCGTTTTATTCCTAAAGTTTATTAGATCCAATTACAGACCTTGACAGGGCTCATGTCCATCCCCACCTTAGTACGGCAATCCCTGGTGACATACTACTCCAACATAATAATTTGACTGCCGTAGCGACATTCGTGCAACAAAACAAACGCCTCTCCGCCAAGTAAAATCACAATGACAGGAAGTTGTTCCACCAACGACCAAAGTCCTTGATACTTAATTATCAAACCAACATTTCTGATGAAACACACTACGACACTACGACTTGGCATAACTTTGGCAATTGACAAAGCTGTACGCCACCAGGCGGGCGCACTCCTACCTTTTCTGGCGGTTGTCATGGAGAACAAAAGGATACACTCATACAAATGGATCCAATTCCCAATGGATTCGTTTCTGAATGCAGAGGAGACGACCCACAACAATGTAGAATTAATCGAAATAGTCTTCGGGTTGCTATGCCAGTCAAGCGACCTGCCAGATGGATACACACATTTTCTCGATTGTCCTCAACCTGCACAGTGAATACCTCTACCAAGAGTCGGTATACAAACAACACTCAGACTCACCGTTCACCGGTCACCGTTCACTGGCAAGGCGAGACACGGAGAGAAGATTTATTCTTTTGTGGTGAGACAGACAATGTCGACTAAATGTTTGACAGGTTATGGGGTTTCGGGTGTTGATGTTGCTGCCTTTTTCTGTCGAGAAGCTTTGAGTTTTCATTTAAGAATTCATTACAGTCGCTCCGATGTTAGAGATGACCAATTTATTGCTTAAATTAGTTGCGGTTGCCAATTGTTTACCAAGCTACTGTTGGCTTGGACAGGTGGTATAGATGTGACATCGACCTGAATAAAATACTTTTGGAAAAATGCCATAATTACAAAAAATTCAAATTCATTCTTCATAGAGATTGACACCACACAACAATAAAAATTTTAAAACCAATTCAACAAAAAATCACAAATTGATGAGCTGCTACAAAATGTAATGCGTGTGTGTGAACCTGTTCGAGTGTGACAGGAGTGGAAAAAAAATGTGGAAAACTCAATAAATTGCATCTCCCTCCCAACGGTAGGTAGTAATATCCCGTTTCAAGTGAGCCGCGCCATACAATTTGATTCATTAACTTCGCTCCCGCAGTTGGACGATTTATCCAAACGCCACTCAAAAGTTACAACTTCATTAACCCATGTAGCAATTGAATCAATTGCGCTCTGCAATTTGTTTTCGCCAGGAATGGGAAAAAAAAAATAATTCCAAAGGAGAGAAGTTTTTCAATATCGATGCGCTCGATAGTTACGCGTCAAGGGTATAATTTTTTTTTTTATCACAAACATTTACAAATTTGATTCGACGTCATGCGGTATTAGTTGGGGACTGGGGAGGATTAAATTTAAATGAATCATCAAGTTGGAAGTGGGGTGTTTTTTCAAAAAATCAGATGAAGATTTATTTTACATTGTGATTCGATTTTAGTTGAGGACAATTTGCAATTAAACGCGCAGTTGAGCGGAAGGTTGAGCCTTAAACTTGGTTTCGGCAAAAATATTGAATGGTAGGTTGATTGAATCGGAACAGTTTTTGGCAACATTTACAGAGGTTGCAGAGGTCCGCACCCAGATTTGGCAACTATTCTCCACTTGTCACTTATTGAACCAGTTAAACGAGTTAAAGAACAAGTGAATCACTAAATGTTGCGTTCTAGAGCGAATGTAGAAGAAGTGCACAATTAGCTGCTCCTCTTCGTAGCACATCCACCTTCCAACCTTAGGTCATATGGCTGCATATTGCACAGTGTCCGTTCTCATGAATGTGGCGAGGGTACGGGTTCTGTAATGCAAGTTCATTAAACCCTTTCTAATCGAGCTTTGATCAGCTTATCGAACTTGAATTGAGCAAGTTCGATCAGTCTGAGATTTGCTAGAAACCAGCCACAGGAGACCGACCAACTGAAAAAAGTGGCGCTGACCGACAAAAGCAAGAAGAAGCTGGCTACAACGAATCCGTTCGCATATTTTAAATCGACATATCGTCAAACAAAAATCATAAAAATCAAACTTGTTAACAAATAAAGCTATTTCAGTCTTGAAAAGACTTAATTGTTTTTCCCTTACCAGAGGGAGACTACCCCTTGCGCCAAATAAGCTTAAAGCATTAGCATAAGATTATATTAGTCTACAGTAAATGATGTTGATAAATAATTAATAAAAATAACTAGGGCATTAATTATTGAGCACAATAGAGAGGTTGACATAAGCGTTATACACTTTCGTAGTTGTTTACAAAATGTGTGTCGACCTTGCGGATCTTTTCCGCTTTTTTCCTTCTGACAGTCGATGCTTTTACAGCCTAAGACGATTCTTATCCAGTCGAAGTGCCAGTCTAAGGCTGGAGGTAAAAGTTCTGATGCTAGAGGTTAATTATTGCCAACTTTTGGCCTAAAACATACAACCGATTGGCTGAATTGAGAAGCTTTCTAATGACAACCAAGCACTCCAAGGCTTTTCAAAGATCCAGTCGAAACAAATCTTGAGCACATAATTCTTCCGAGCAATCTTCCAGTCATTTTTGTCATATATCTGGAGATATGAGATATCCCTGCTTATTTAAACAAAACAAAATATCAGCTAGCGTAAAAGATGCCTCCTAAACATGTTTGGCATGTACTCTGTGCCCAGAGAAGTTATACTGCCCAACAACACTCGATTTGTCATTTTTCGTAGACGTGTCTGTGACAAAACATTTTTTCAACGTGTCTTCTGCCTTTTTGTTTTGTATCGCCTTACCCTCCATTTAAATATACCTAGGGTATGACGAGCTCCTTGGGAAGCAGCCACAGCTCTTGTTCAACAAACAGAACTGTTTTAATTTATTTCTTAGCCACTCATTTCCATGGTAAAGACCTATATGACTTAACCGTCACCACCACGACAGAAGACAACCCTGAAAGTTATTCTTCTCCAATTCTTCATCTTCCATTCGCTCTTCGCGTTTGTTCCGTGACAACTCTGCTGTTGATTTGCTTTTAATATCATTCCTGCAGTCGCTTCCTATCTACTTAAATATCAACACAATACCAAGGGGCAATAGGTATAGCGTTGGGAAAACATACGTCTACCTCTAGTTGCAAAGTTGAATTTTAAATTTTCAGGTTAAGTGCTTGACAAATAAATTTAAAACTTTTACCTCCAGCTCCAGTCATGGGGTAGCGGGGAGAGCGAGAGAGTGAGTTAGAGAGACTTTTATTGTTACTGTGCGTACATACGGCAATCTAGCAGGGAGCTCTAGAGTTTTTGTTCAACCAGAAAATTACTGACCTCCTTGGCGGGACAATTGTAATAGCATACTCTCAAGGAGTAACTGCCAGGAGCTGGAGTGTTGATTTACAGCTCTGTGAGCTGGAATAAGACAATTGGCGCAGAAAATATGTGAATGGCGAATGTGGATGTGTATACCGAGCTGGGTCCCCATAGCCTGATGTAGAGAGAACGTTGAAAGTTTAAAGAGATGTTATATATTTGATATTTATTAATCCTGTCACTAGGTAAAGCGTCCTTGAAAGGGGACCAACACCCGAGCGAGGGCAATAATTATATTCTGCTGGTTGCTTGTCATTCTGTCTGTCAATAATTTCTTGTCTGCGGCACAAGGAACCTTGTGATGCTCTAAGTCTGAAAGCCACTTCAACCTAACCTAGCAAAACTGAGGCGTTGTAAATAAACAAAGAATTAAATGCATATTTGTACAGAGACTGACATATTTCAACTGCTCAGACTATGAATTGAAATTTGAATTTTAAAATTTTTATTTGGCAAGATACTTGATCTTAGAGATGTCTGATGATGAATTAGAGGTATAGTTTTATGTTTAGCAAAACTTTCTGAACAAAATTCCCAGCAGAAACTTGCTATGGACCGCTTCCCAATTGAGGTACTTAATTGTACGTTCTGTCCAACGTTGCCAACCAATTTGGATGAAAAAACGCCTTACTTGAGAAAAAAAGATGCCGTTTTCAATAAAATAATGCTTAAAATATTTTTTTTAGGTAAACTGGAACAATAAATCAAAAATTAAACACAAATATGAAAATATAAACAAATCACTAAAATTATGAATCACAGAAGAAATTCTTATTAGGTACAAAGTATTGAACAAAACAAACAATGTTTTAGTCCATCAGATAGTCATGGTCCTTGAAATCATACATTAAAAAATAAGAAGTCAGTATGTTGAATCAAAAAAAAATAAAATTAGAAAGATATTTAAAATAAAAACAAAAATGCATTTTTTAAGCAAAATCTAGCATGTTTAAACTTTAAATTGCATATAAGTATAAATAAAATATGCCATGCGGCATATTTTAAATTTAAACATATTTAAACATATTTTAAATTTAACATAAAAACCCGTCATCAGAAATATTTTCGTGATATATTTTGCTACACAAATAACAAACGCATTCATCAAAATTATCTGTATTTGGCATTACTGAAGATTTGTAGAACAATTTGTCAATTTGAAGTATCGGCTGTCAAAGTGTTTAACCTTAAAAATAAAAATCTAAGCAAAAGTCAACTGCCCGAGAGCCGTGAATTGCTGCTCAATTTAATTTAAGTTTCTTCCTAAATGGACAGGCAAATATATCCGCGTATTTATTTTATTATTGTTTTTTTTTTTTAACTTTTTTTTTGATAAGGTCGTTGTTTTATTCCTCCATATAATTTAGCATATTTATTTCTTAATTTAGCATATTCAGTTAGAAAACTTCTGGCAACACTGCTGTGCATATGTGCGAAGCAGCAAAAATTGAATTCTAAATGGCGGGAGGTGTAATGAACTACTGACACTCAGCAGTGTTCCTACATCGTGGTATCTCTACCTTTTTGAGGGAATTTCAGTTTTCGAGAAACTTTCCGCGCGTAAAAGGAAAAAACATCAAAATTGTGGGAATGTCAATAATCTGACAGAAAAACATTCAAACTACATTCTACCATGAATATCAACGCACTAAATGTACATAAAAAGGAGATTTGCCTGTAGCAACAATTTGTAGTACCAAAAATAATCACTATAATGTTAGGAAACTCCGATTTTTATACTGAAGATGCTGAATTTGTGTTTTTTTTTTGTTGTTTCCTCAAAATAAAATATTTATTTTCCAAAAATTAATATCTCAATATACGTTTAAATTAATTTTTCAGTAGTAAGATTATTTATATCGCATATCTGTGATTGTAAATTGCGGCGGCAACAACCAAATGTATTATTAAACGTAATAAATTAAACTATAAACTAAACTATACTGAAGATTAATTTAATGTGATTTTCTTTCCGACCAATACAAAATTTACTTTTAAAAATATGTTTTTTTTTTCATAAAAAAATCGAGGGAATTTGTGTTTTGTGAAAAGGGAAAAATGAACACGCTTCGCGGGAAAAACAAAGAGGCATAGCTAAGAACACTGACTGAGAGCTGAGAAATAGTGGGGACGTTCAACTAGTACTAGTTTAGTAAGTCTGACAGCTCTCTCACTAGATGTATCTCGGTTTTGATCGGGAGAAATCGGTCATATGAGCAGCTGTTTTAGATGAAGTTTATGGAGGGGTAGCCGACGAATCTGGTCAAGAAATTCGTGACTGAGTACTAAGTTGGCGGGTTGGGTTCGATATCCCGCTTTTTATAATACCGATTCTTAAAATCCCGTTATTAAAATCCCGCTTTTTATAATCTCGCTTTTTATAATCCCGCTTTTTTAAAATCCCGCTTTTTAAAATCCCGCCTCTTATAATCCCGTTTTTTATAATCCCGTTTGTTATTATCCCGCTTTTAGAATCAAAAGTAGTTGTTTTATTTTAAAAAATCGCGCGATTTTTTAAAATAAAACAACTACTTTTGATTCTAAAATTTTGATGAGAAAATTTAAATAAATCAAGCAATGAGTGTTTTTTTGAAATGCAGTTTATTTTAACATTTATCATTTTTAGAGGAAGTAACAAAATAAGAAATAAGTAATATCAAAACAAATTTTTAAGTAATAAATATGACAATCTTCAATAATTTAAAAAAAAAGAAAGTAATGTTATATGATATTCTGCAAAAGGGGTAATAAGTAAATTGAAATAAATTAGGCAATAAATCGCCGCGATTTTTTAAAATAAAGCAACTACTTTTGATTGTAAAAGCAGGATGATAAGAAAATTAAAATAAATTAAGCAATGTGTGTTTTTTCGAAATGCAGCTTATTTTAACATTTATCATTTTTAGAAGGAAGAAGGAAGCTTACAGTAAAAACTTAAAACATTCGGATGCATTTTCTTTTTGGTCTAGTATTTTTAATATTTTTAAATATATAATATGTAATAATATAATAACAAAGCGCATATAACCAACATCTATTTTCTTGATAACAATGTTTTGTAAAAACACGGGATTGGCGGGATTTGGCGGGATTTTAAAAAGCGGGATTATAATAGATCGGGATTTTTAACAAGCGGGAATTTAGAAGACGGGATTTTAAAAAAGCAGTATTTTAGCAGACGGGATTTTAAAACTTTTTTTTCGGGATTTTTGAAAAGCGGGATTTCAAAAAGCGGGATTCCGATACGCTCCCCTAAGTTGGCACTTCGCATATGTGGCTGACGTAGAAAATGTGACGTTCTCGACCAATCTACACGCTTAAAAATTGGCTCTAACCAAGTGCAATTTTTGCTCGGTTAAAAAAAAATGGATTAAAATTAGCTAAGTCTCTGTTGAGAAAAAACGAGCATTTGTTGTTAAAAACTACCGAGATGAAATGCATACTGTTAAAAGACTCGCTTGATTAGTTGTTTTCAATCAAGTTTCTTGATTAATCTCAACCAGTTGATTAAAAGCCACAGAGCTAGTTTGTTATTAACGAACGAGGAAATTTGGAGGAAATTGAAAAATCGGTTATTTTCAACCCAGTTTCCTTAAACAAGGTGAATCGGTTATTTGTAATCCAATAACTCTGTAGGAGCTATATTAACAATATTACTTCGTAGTTTTTAACCGAAAGTTGGTTAATTTTAAATAAGTGATTTTTTTGCGTGTAGTTTTTGCATTCAGGTTATATCTTGAATTAATTCTTGAATGTGCCCAGTGTATTTGGTGAGTTTCTGTCAGCTGATGGATGCGTTCTGAGAGTTTAAATTCTTTGTTTTATTTCACCATTATTATTAACATGCCACAAATACATTTATTCAAACTGGGCTACATCCAAGGTCAAATTAAGCTCATAGGCAACTCCTCTCTTTTTTTTTTGCTTAAGCTTTCAGAATTTTTTTTCTATTTTTTTAAAACAATTTATTGCAAACGAAATATTAGTCCAGCTAAATATTTGCTGCAATTAAATTTTACTGGCAAATATTATTGCTGTATTTAAAAATAAAATTCAATATGTAAATAAAATCCCAATTCAAAAATTAATTATTAAATTAATAAACATGGCAGTCTATGTAAATTTTGACAAAACCACACGAAAAAAAGAGTAAAATTGCTAATACTACTAATTGGAGCATAAAATTAAATACCGCGAGATGATAATTAGCCAGATAATTCGTACAAAAGGAAAAAAAAGCTCATTAAACCACTCACACAAATTGAAATAAAAACATTTGATTCCGTAATCAGAAAACAATAATCCACATATAATACCTGCTGGCAAATTAAAAAATAACACTATAGTTACAACAATCCTGGTTACACCGAACACATCGCTCCAGGAGTTAGCCGATACAATTTCGCCATTTTATTTATTTTTCATGCGGTTTATCCGTCAGCGAAAAAACAGATTCCATTGATTGATTTCCGTGAGAAGGCCTGCGCCAAATTCACTCATCACATTTCGCTGCCAAGTGATTAAGCGTATATGTGCTGCGATGACTCCTCAGCACACATACTCAAAGGGGTAGCAGCTTTACAGTCTGTGCTTAACCGGTAGCGAAACGGCCGGCTTCACCCGTTTAATGGTATGATCATTCGCCAGAGCGGGGCAGCCGTTGTTGTTTGCCGGTGCATTTTAATCGAATTATAAAATATATTCCGAAAGGCGTGCGACCATGAGGCGTGCACCACACACACACCCCCAACGAGTAATTATGTTTCCCATTGAATAATTTACATGTTCTCTTGCAATTTCTCATATTTATGCTAATTGGAAGAGAAATGACTATGTAAATGTGGAAGGAATTAAGGGTCGTTTGTAAACCAGTCACTTAAAAAAAGAAAAAAAAAATTGAAAACCACTTTAACGTTGACCACTTCCCAGATGGTGAAGGAGGGCAGCGCCGAAAAAGGTACAACCAGATGGGGATATGAATTCACAATTAGGGCAGTAAGTAGGAGCTGTACAGCCAAGGGATTCGATGACGGATTGGCTCGAATAAATTCGCTTTGCTTTAAGTGCATTTTTACTTCTGTTGCAGTTGCAGTAATTAATTTGATACAAATTGAAAGATGTTATGACAGCTTCCATTGATGACAGAAAACGTTTTAACAAAGCTGTTACAGACATTTTTAAATGCAACAGCCAGTGGAGATTTCCTACAGTCGGGGTGGACCTGGACCTCAGTTAGTGCGATCTTTGGCTAACTGCCTCCAGTTGCGCACTCCAAAAGGTCGCCACCTACAGGGAGATCCTAATCTACTGCGTTTTCCCTTCGGTTGCAAATCGAAAACTCTTCAAGCCGGAGCGTCAGGTCAGCGTCAGTACGCATCAGCCATCTTAGGCGGCTAATGCGTACTTCTTTTCCGACAAGGTTGATGTCGCTGTTCAGCGCGTTAAGTCCGCTGTTAAATTAACGCCTCTGTTAGAAAAAAAAAAATATTTGGCGCAACAGGTCCATAGGACCCTAGCCCTAGCTTCTCACAACCATTCGTTTTGTGTGAGCTTTTCATTTTCGGAACAAATGGAAGTGATCTACAATTTTATGCCGAGTCCAAATGACTCATTGAGAAGCTCTTTCATGACAGCTATAGACTCTCGAAAGTTTGTCAGTCGCTCGCGAGAGGTGGCGCATTGAAAAGAACCTTAAGTTGGAATTTGGGTTTTTCCAAGATTCGAACCTGAGACCCCTCGCTTTGCAGTCCAGTGTGTTGGACCACTAAGCCACTGCGCTGACGGTCTTTACGCCTCTAAAGCCCGTCAACTCAAACTGGACATGAAGTTACTCGGAGAATTTTTCGTTCAAAGCGACAAAAGAGAAATTCATCCGCCTTTGGTAACGACCAAGCTTCTGCGCCACAAAGCAGGCCGGGGATGATTAAAATTTTATATAGAGTCTCCTATAATTGTTTCAGGGCCTTACAAGTGACAAGGCCTTACTAATCAATTGAATCCTTAGGCAAAAGTAACACCGATTGGCAAGTGTAACTCTTCCCTTGTTTCTATTGAAATATCACATTCAGCCGAGGTAGACAAAGTCCCTCACTACCTCAAAGTAATAGCTGTCTACCGCGACGTTCTGTCCGATTCGGTGATGTTGTCGATATAAAGGGTTTTCCAACCGTCTTATTGAAAGTAAATGTTGTCCAGATCAATACCATCCAACTCCGACCATAAAAAATCATTAATCATCTCTCGATAGCGCAATCCATTCACCGTAACTGTTGATCCAACCTCATTTTCGAAAAAGTAAGGTCCAATGACCCCGCCGGAACATAAACCGCACCAAACAGTCACACGTTGAGGATGGAGAGGCTTCTCAACAATAACTCTTGCGTTTTCCGAGCCCCAGATGCGACAATTTTGCTTGTTGACGACGACCAAAAAACGCTTTAGTTTTGCGAACTGTGACTGCAAGATTTTCACCATTTTTGTAGTGAATTTTAATAATTTCAATGCGTTGTTGAAGCGTGTATCCATTCCATTCCATTCCATCTATTCCATTTTTAGTAATGGCGTAGTTTCTACTTGTCAAATGTCACAGAATAAAAGCTTCAAATGTGACAGCTACCGAAATAGCGGGTCATTCACAATAACACCTCTTATTGGAAAACCCTTTACTTTGCTCATTCCTCATTCACAACTAAACTAATTTTGACTAATTCTAAACTACATGCAGAAACTTTGACCTTAACCGAGTGCGAATTTTGCTCGGTTAAAAAAAATGGGTTAAAATTAACTAAGTCTCTGTAGAAAATAAACGAGTAGGTATTTGTTGTTAAAACTACCGACCTAAAATGGTTAAATGCAAACTTTTAAAAATAACACTCTTTATCAGTTGTTCTCAACCAAGTTAGTAGATTAATATCAACCAAATATAGTTTTATTTTGTGTTTTTTTAAAATCGAATGAGTAAATTGGTTGTAAACAACATGGTCAATTCGAAGTTTAAACACAACGATTGGTTATTAATAACGGTCCTTCTTCTCTATTTTTAACCAATTCAATGTTTGTTGAAATCGAACAACTTCTCTGTTAAAAACAAGCAACTAGACATGACTCGGCGTCTAGACAGCTCGTCTCTATAAATGCCGCATAGGCGGCCTTAATATCAAAAGAAAGATGGTGAATTGGTGAGTATCCAGATTGATACTCACCAATTCACCATTCACCTTTTTGGGGTATTTTGTCCAGGGACCACGTTGTATGAATATTTGGTCGGTTGTTGACTTACCGGGCCTGAAACCGCACTGGAAGGGTCCAATCAATTCTTTGGCAAATGGTTTCAGGCGATAACACAGTACAGCGGACATTATATCATATGCAATGTTGAGGAGACAGCTGCCTCAATAGTGAGGTAAGTTTATAAGACGGGAGAGCTTTCATGGAGCTCCGGCACATACAGCCTCTATTAAAGAAGCCTGTTAAGCCTTCCCTGGTGAGGTCCTAGAGGCATCTTTTCACTCCGGAGGCAGTCAAGAAGACAAGGATCTTCTCGCCTCTTTAGTTGGCAAGGATCTCCTTTCTTGCGGATCCCGAAGCTCCCTTCATCGGGTATACTTTCCTCTGACGAGTTGGTGAATTTTTTCTGCCAAGTCACATTCCGCGGCTCCGCTGTTAAACCGCCCGGTCCGGCAGCCTCGTTGGACTTCTATTTTAATTTTACCTATATAATCACAGTCGTTATACCCAAATTTGCGTCCACTTCACCTGTCTAAATCAAATTATTCACGATATTCACTGAAGTCACGTCATTCACGTTAGTCATGGTGTAGTCATAGTCATGTAAGCTGCTAAAACATGAACCCTACCTATAAACCCTCATTGCAACACCTACACAATTATTTTTCCTCTTCAAGTGAAATGTCAAGAGATTAAAGCAACCGAGTAACTCCATCTAACCCCACGGGCAGCAATTAATCAAAAGTGCTTCACTAATTGACAAATTGCACTATACAAATCATGCAAACAGTCTACTCATACTCATATCCATCTGCCGGCGGGTAGTACAGTTTTAATTATGCCATTAAAATTGATACGACATGAACCCATTACCCACCTCTCGCAGGCACAAAAATCACGAAAAAAAAACAAAAATACGTACCACAAATACACTCTTGTCAACATAACGCTGAAACAAAATATTCCAGCGCTGTCCGCCTCCTAGATAATTCATTCCCGATTGTCATGCAAACGTTCCATTATATTCTATTAAAAAGGAAAAGGTAAACAGAATGAAACGAAACTCATCCACTCCAGGGGTTGAACTGCTTCGTTTTTTTGTTTTTTATTTATTTTTTTTGTTGGTTTCGCTTGCCAAGAGCTTAAAGTGATTGAAATGGAGACGAGCGAAAAAAAAGGATTTTCCGTTTTATTTTGTAAATTACCATGGACAAAACGAAATGATAAAAGGAAATAATCTCGCGACTTGATAAGGTTGGGTGTAGGTTTGAAATCAAATGAAATATGACTTGAAAATTGAGTTGTGACATCTGTCATAGATGTAGTTTGTTAACGCTGTCAATCAGTTAAGGACCAGCTCGGTCAAATAGCTGTGAGATCTAACTAACCCAAGTATTAAAGAGAGGGTTAGTAAAAAATTTCACCTGTCAGTTAAATTCGCTTAAAAAAAAACTTTAACACCGCCTTGACTTATTATCTACCAATGAGCGATTATACAAGATATCTGCGCCGAAAATGCAAAGTCAACAGCTGAAAGCCGATTAAAGTGACAGTATAAATCATTACTACTTACCACATCAGCACCCGCACCACACCAGCAGCAACCAGCGCCTGCAAGCTGCAACCACTGCAACACCGGCTAATGGACAGTTTTATCGCTTTTAAGTTGCATGCATTTTAATTTCCACCATCAGCGATGTCACTCGGAACATTAAGTGCACACAAAATGCCACATGGAAGTAGAGTGCCTTTAAGTACCTTTAATGGGGTGCGGTGCGCGCCGGTTGAATTTTTGTGAATTCGAAATATGTCATTAATTTTAACTTGTGTGAACTTGTAGGTTGCATGCGCCATACCAGCTGCTAATGATAAAACTACATTTATCAATCGTAGATCTGTTTATTTAATGTGATCTCGTGAGCGCACATAAATGAAGTTGCAGTCAGCGGGCTAGCTACTCACAGACTTAGCAAAAATAAACCAAGATAATGAAGCTCAAGTCCACTCAAGTCCATACGCAAATAAAAGGATTTATTTTGCTTAGCGCACACGCGTTTTCGATAGCGCACATTCGTGTGCGATTGGAGGTTTTGAATGTGCGGAAGCTGGGAAAAACAATGTTCCTTGTCACTTAGGCTTCAATATTTGCTAAAATTGAACTCATCACTAATTATAGCCCACGAGGTAAGAGTTAAAAGCTTGTAATGTTCACCGTGTTCAACGTAGTTCCAAAAGAAATGGATATAGAGAATTGGCTACCGCGCACATTTTCCAAACAGTATCCTCTTGTCAATTACTCTGAAACTTATTATTCTCAAAGACATCTCCCAGCGGCTGCATTTTAAAGCAAACAACTCAACGCCAATAAGCCAGTAATACCCTCTTCTGCAATCCAAAACTTATCTCTTTCCTTTCGAAAATTGTTCTCTTCCACTTTGCCATTACAACGTCATTACCCAACTTAAATAAATGATTATCCTGTGAACTTCTACTATCGCCATCAGCACTCCCATTCACACAATCTCATCAATTGTGCATTTGAAGAAGAAAAAGAAAAACACACTGTTCCCTCCACCAGGCAGCTGCATTCTGTTTGCGGATAGACCCAGACCCACCCGCCTAAGTGTTGGTGTAGGTATATACTTCAATCCCTTCAAACACAAACCGGATGTCACTTTTGTTGACATTTCATTTATTTTGGTCTCCATTCGATGTTCGGTTGACTTTACTCTTTTGTGTCTGCGTTTGTTGAGCTCTCATCCCCGAACCCACTTATCATTCTTCGCCAAACACAAACGAAAGGTAGAGCGATTCACTCGCTTCCACTGTGAGTCTCTTTGCAGAAGGACTCAACAATCATTTGTTTTAATTTGCGGAAATGATTCGGCGAATGGATGTGGACAATGGCCGTTTAAAATTATGAACACAAATGTGAGAGGGACTGTGCGCATTCAGAGTTGACTTAGAAATTTGTTTTGAATTTCCTGCATCCGGGATGGACACGAAAAAAGTAAACTCTTCTAAGAAATGACAAAACTTACCAGGGGACAGCATTTTAAAATTTACTGCCTCCTTAAATAAGGTCAGAGAGACTGAATGTGGTTTTTGCGTGACTAAAAACAGACACAGGGAAAATGTGGTCTTCCAAGTTCCAATAAAGCGTGATTACCAGTTGGGAGAAATCTGTTCACCGACAAGACTGGTTCCGCGACGACCAACCACAAAGTTTAATATGGATTGCAAGCTACCGTTCAGACAAAGCCTGGGTCGGCATTCTGTAACACGGAACGTTGAAACGTGTTCGTGTGCACGAACGATTCACTTTTATAACTTTGAGCAAATCACTTGCTTTCGCCTTACAGAAACTGACCCCTGATTACTGGAATAACTAAGATTAAGTATTGACTTTAAAGCGGGACCACCACTCATGTCAAAGGTATTGCAGTCATGGGAACGAGCCCCTCTCGTTTTTTGTTTTTGACAGATGCGTTGAATGAAACGAACTAAAAAAAAGAAAGCACGACTGGGTCGTACGTAACTTTCTCGTTCATCAACATTTTTGGTGCAAATAAATTGGGAGTTGCCTGATTGTATTAATTTCGAGTTGTTGGATTTACTTTTAGGGTGCATATTCTAATAACACTATTTAATATTAGCTAAAAAGAAGTTTCGCGTAACTTTTACTTTACTTTCATTGCAAGTGGGCGCAATTGTAATTATGTATTTCAAAAATATACCTTAGAAAATGTGAACACAGATCGAGATTAGGGTACTCATTTCTGAGAAATATTTATAACACGTCAATATTAGAATTTTATTAGATAAACTAAGTACGGGATATTATTAAGAATACTTATATCATCCTTAATATGTATTTTTTATCAAAATCGTTAAAGCGGTTTTTGTAAAATTTTGCAGACAAAACAGTTCCAAATGTTGCAATTTTTAGTTTGATAAATACCTAATACTGCTTAACTATTTAGCTGAAAACCGAGTACAAATTACTGTTCGGAATGTAAGCATTACTTGGTTTTTAAAGCTTTATCGAGATCGAAAATGGGGTTTTCGAGATATGAGCAGATTTTAAAATTGGCGTGTCCCGTGATTCGAATTGAAAATTAAAGACGCCATAATTTTGGAAACATCAATTTTACATCGAGTTTGCATTTTCATCAAATTTGTTATTGCGGTTTTAAGAAAACTAAATTTTTAAAAAATTACTTTGTTCAAAAATTCATTTTACAATACAGAGAAAAACTGATCTTGCCATTGAGTTAGAAATGACCATATTACCTTAGAAATGAATTTTTGTTACAATCGTAAGGACCGTTTTTGAGATATGTCCAAATTTCAAAAGTATCCTTATTCTATTTTTCAGCGGAAAACTAAGTATGCAGTTATGTTTAACTCACCAACTAAAGCTTAAATATCAATTTTTGTTAAAATCGTTAGAGCCGTATTCGAACAAATCAAAGTGGTATGAAAATTTTGTATGGGAAGTACCATTAATATTGAGGTTACATGCAAAAAAAAAACGGCCCCGAACTGGAAGTCCTCAAACTTTAAATCCGAAGTTTGAACGAAATCCGTTCAGCCTCTTAGCCTGTAGGCCTCGGGACGGACAGACGGACAGAATTTTGCGATCCACTTTTCTGAGTTCCTCTATCATCGTAATGTCAGTATTGCTATTGATTAACATCTCGAGTTCGAAATTTTGTACGAATACAATTCTCTCTTACTACGTAATGGAGAATGTTTAAAAAAATAGTTGGCGCAACAGGTCCGTAGGGACCCAAAGCCTAGCTTCTCACAACCATTCGTTTTGTGTGAGTTTTTAATTTTTGGGGCATATGGAAGGGATGTACAATAGTACAATTTTCCAAAGTCCAAACAGCTCATTGAGAAGCTCTCTCATGACAGTTATTCTCTCGGATGTTTGTCAGACGCTTGCGAGAGGTGCGCAGTGGACAAAAAACCTTAAGTTGGAATGAAACGAAGTGGTCGACTTAAATTTTTGCTCTACAATCGTTCAGCCTGTCTATACCGAGAAACGTAAAAAATTCTTATTTTGTGACGTAACTAGGCCGATTGAAATTGAAATTCCAAAACAATTGTGGCGTAATAGGTAACGCAAAATTAGGTCACTCACACTTTTTCTCTTTGGACGATGACTTTTGGCACATACATTCAAGGAGAAGATGTGAAACTGCAAGCAAAATGTGTTATTTCTTTTCCTTTATTAAGAGCTTGGGACCGCCAGGACTCCGAAGACTAAAAATTAAACAGGGCGCGTGTAATAGTCCACCGACAGGTTGCCAATTTTTACCACTCCTCATCTCTGTCCTAAAATCCCAATGACTTGCCGACTCCCAAATTACCAAGAGCCCTGTAAACGCCACCTCTTTTGCCAAAGGACAATCATCCCGCCTCAGCTTAAGATCACTTACGCACGAATACCTTTTAAAAAGGATAATTCTTCAAGCCTCATTGTGCTAACAAACAGAAAAAATAAAAAGATGGTGATTCCATTTATTTTTCACAACCTAAATTATCATCCTCTATTTGTCGATAGAATTTGTGAAGAAAAAAAAAAAAAAAACCCAAAATCTCAACCGGCATATAAATATGCCCAGGGAATGGGGCGTGTATAAAACCCCACCATTATCTCCGACAACCGCTTTGACCCTCTGCTCTAATGTGATAGCGTAAAACTTTTCCATTTACAAATGCTTATAGGTCCTGCCTGCCGCACATCCCGGTCCCATCGCATGCTATCAACACAGCCCAGCGGACCATTTCAAAACATCTAACTCACAGCAATTTGGGCGTAATGAGGGATAACAAATTTCGAGGGTGATTATAGGGTTTAAACTTTTTCCTTCGCACTTTGTCTTATGGTCTTTTGGCACCGGATCTCTTAAAATACTGTCATAAGGCCCCGACAGACGATGGAGGCCCCCTTGTGTATGGCTCTTATGAAAGGGAGCAAAAATGAATAAAATTGTTTGTCTAGGGAGAGGGGTGGATTAAAGGCCACCACCACCATCATCACCCGCAACAAATATTTTGCGAAAGCACAAAAATTTCACCAGCTATATAGGACAACAATAGGTACAAGTTTTTGCCATCCCCTAATGAGGTCCTTTACGAGAGAGAATCGAATAGCACAAAAGATGCGGAGAACACTCACCGACTCACCCGCAAGAATGGGATAAAAGTGCTGGCGAATGATTGATGGTTCCGTTTGCGTCAATCTCATACATAATGAAGTGTGTAGTGGGGGCGATTGTTAGTGTGAGAAAGCAAAATTAATGAGAGTTTCTGTTACTGGCTGCGGCAAATGGAAGGAGATGGTGTTGCACACAGAAATGCGGATGAAATCCTAACAATGCAATTATATCGTTGGGGGGATGAGCTATTATTCTGTTGTTTCATTTAGACATGGAGTCTTGCTAGATGAGCGGTTGTGTAGGGGTGGGCTGTTAAAATTGAAGCATTGGCACTAGGCGCATGTGGTTACCACTGGATGTGGATGTAACTAGATTTGAATAGAGCCGACGCGCGATGAAGCTTCGAGCGAACTCAGTATCTGCTGAGTCTTGCAGCTTCTTTTATACCAAGGACATACTAGACCAGGTTTAAGATGCTTCTTGAAACGGAAAAGCGAGAAGCTTCAGCGAAACCTCCATTAACGGGAATTTACTTTAATTTACATAATCACGACTCACTGTATGAGCTAAATTATGTCCCAAAAATGTATAACGGAAACTCTGCCATGGTTTTTTTTTTTGCCAAAAACGCGACCGGCTGTGAACTTGGGTACAGCTCAGATCTGTACCTTTGTCAGTCCCTGGTCTTGCTTAAATTTCGCATTCGAAAACTGCAACAAAACCTCAACTGCTGCCAATTATTTAGCAAAGCACCACCGAGCGCACATATTTAATTAACTATTCACCACGTATTACCCCAATCGGGTGTAAAATCTCTTTTGTAAGTCGAGCGCTGCACACTGCTGCAGGTACGTTTGCTAATTTCTCTTGAACATCCTTCCGCTGAACAAATTGAACTTAACTTCCATAATCGAGAGTGCATTTCATGAATTAAAAATTCCAAACGTGAACGCACCTCTCCGTTCATTCACAGCATTACACAAATATGCACGTTACGTTAGTTAATCCCCATGATACACACAGTGGTGACCCGAGACTGTGCAGTGTGCGGTACGATCGCAGGATAAGGGAATCATAGCACGCGATAGCAATCTAAAAATAAACGCAACCCCACGTCTGTGTGTGGTCATTTTGTGTACACATACGGGTTCAGTTATTTATTTCTGCAAAGGACTCCCACTCCTGCAACCTGATGAATAAAATGGTAAGCCACCCAAAGGGGGCGGCGCTCGGTGGAAAGTGGTCTGTTTGTGTTTCCTCGAGTGGTTCTGTTGCTACTTCTTCGTGTTTTTTTTTTTTTTTCAATCTGTCCGCAACGATGTGGTATTTGTCCTGGGAAATTAATAGTAAGCCATGTTTGTCCACCTTAAAGGGAAAAGTTTTATGACTTGCGAGTTGCCATTGCCAGTTGTGAATTGCGAGAGAGATGAAGGTAGGCCATTCAGACAAGTTGTCAAGTGATGTATTCAATTCATGTTGTATTGCTAATTGTTGTGGACTAAATTGTGCACGCCGAGAGCAACAAACTAATTTGTTCTACGGTCGACAGCTTTGATTTATTAACTGCGGCAGAAGCAGTTCCCGACGGCGGTTTCTTTAATTTGTTTTTAAGTGCTTCCAGCAAAAAGGCCTTGGGCTTACATAAATTGTATTAATTAGCCCGGGTAGGAGTTTGAGCTTACACGACGGCAAGGAGTTGCGAGATCCAGGTCACGACTGGCAGCGGTGTGTAGTGACCTAGAATGAGTGGTGGAGGGGGGTTATTTATGTTATATCAGCTATCGCACGCGGCACACACTGTGGGAGTTTATAAAACTCGAAAGGTGATTTTTGTTCGCAATTTATTCTATTGCGAAAGTTGATTTTATGCTAAACGCACATAAGTGTGCGCTTGGGATTGTGCGTACAAAAAATGTGTCTTCTTGGAAGTCATTTGAAGGAAATCTAATTACAGAGCATAAGAGCAGAAAGACACTCAAATTCGAGTTGCAAGGATAGTGTGCGCTACCAAATGCATACATCATAAATTGTTGATTAAATAAGTAAGCATATTTACATTTGTGGTTAACTATTTCCTGGAAGAGCTCTCTTTCTTGTTCTTACAAAATAGGGGCATGCACCCGTCGCATACTTCAAAAGGGTCTTCTCTTAATCTGTGAGAAACAAACAAAAATGTGCACGACTGGGTCGCACGAAACTTTCTCGTTTAGTGCGAGTCTGACCGAAATTCAAAAGTCATTTAAGCAAATCTTTTTTCGGGATGTAAGCATTATTTGGTTTTTAGGGTTTTACCGAAATCGAAAATGCGGTTTTCGAGATATGAGCAGTTTTTAAAGTGAGCATTCCCAGTGATTCGAATTGAAAATTAAGGACGCAATCGTTTTTAAAACATAAATTTTACTCTAAGTTTGCATTTTAGTCAAAATCGTTATTACTGTTTTCAGGAAAACTAAAGAAAACAACATTTTTAAAAATGACTTTTTTCAAAAATCCATTTACGATAATACAGAGAAAAACTGAGTTTTCCATTAAATTAGAAGTGACCATATTACCTTAGAAATGAATTTTTGTTACAATCATATGGACCGTTTTCAAAATATGTCCAAATTTCAAAAGTACCGTTACTCGATTTTTTAGCGGAAAACTGAGTATGCAGTTATTTTTACCTCAGCTACTTAAGCTTAAGTATTAATTTTTGTTTAAATCGTGAGAGCCGTTTTCGAAGAAATCAAACTGGTATGAAAATTTTGTATGGGAAGTACCATTAATATTGAGGTTACCATGCAAAAAAGAAACGGCCCCGAACTGTAAGCCCCCAAACTTTAAATCCGAAGTTTGAACGAAATCCGTTCAGCCGCTTAGGCTTTAGGCCTCGGGACATACAGACAGACAGACAGACAGACGGACAGAATTTTGCGACCCACTTTTTTGAGTTCGCCTATCATCGTTATGTCAGAATTGACTAACATCCCGAGTTCGAAATTTTTTACGAATGCAATATCTTTCTCTTCTCTTACTACGTAATGGAGAAAGTTAAAAATAAAAAAATCTACAGCTCGTGTTACATTCAAAGTGATGGGACTTGAGAAAACGGTGGTAGATATCCTTAAAAAAAATGTGGTAGAAAAGTGGTAGAAAACAAAATTTGCCATGGTAAATAATCCATTTATTTATACCAATTAAATAGTAATATGTAATAAAAACAAAAAAAAAAAACAGGGAAATAAAATAAGAATAAATCAGTCATTTCTTATTATTAATTTAAATAATCTTTAAAAATGACACAAACAAAATTATTGCTTCGTATGACAACCGTTTGAAGCATATTTTACCAATAACTCCGGGGATTTAAAATCTTCCCCGTTCTCCAGATGGTCCTTGGCAGCTAAGATCATCCTAAATTAAATTTTCGTCTTTATTTGTTGTAGGAACCAAGAATGTACGCTTTTTCAATTTCTATAGCTCTTGATATAATTTAAAAATTAAAAGTTTGTGAGGTAAACGCATCAATATAAAAATTAACTACAGAAAAAACGCCGTAGATTCAACTCATCATTAAACACAAAAAGTCAAGACAAATAATGAAATATTAGCGCAGTAAATGGTGTGCTGGACTGGAAGTTTTTGCTGATGCAATTCTCAGAGAAAAATACTGATAGCTGATCAAATCAAATCATCAAATGATGGAAAACAAATATTATTAGCGAATAGCGATGAGTAAAAGGTGGTAGATTTCAAGTTCAGGTTGGTAGAATTTTCGAAGGTGTAAAAAGTGGTAGAAGTCCCATCACTGCTATAGTGCGATTCAATGCCCCAATTCCCATCTCATCCTCAAGCCCTTCTCTTCTTCATACCCATTTCATTCCAAGGACGTATAATTGACCAGGTTGCCACGTTAACATTATTTTACACATAAAAATATGGGTAGATGCCACACTACCGCAGTGTCAATTACTGCTTGCGCATTTTGGGGTCATTATAAAACAATATTCGCGAAACAATAGAACCATTTTAAGGAAATTCAAGAAACTCCAACAAAAATACAAGGAGCGACTTAGGGTATTTCCAACGGAAACCTCCCTAAAGCAATTATTCAATAATTTTCAGGATAATAATTCCGTAATGATTAGCGGATGGTTACGCCTTCTCCATCCAGTTCCAGTTCCAGTTTGCTCTGGGAAACTTTCTCTTCAAGCGAAGAAATCAAAGTCAAAAATAATATAATGGAGCCCAACGGGTGGCTAAAATTTCCGTTCTCGCTTCCTTGCTCCTGTTAATGTACCTCCCGCCGTTGGGAAATAGTAGAGTTTTTTTTTTATATTTTATTTTTAAAGTTGATTTATGGCATTATGGGTTTCGTGAAATTATAAATCATTACTTCTAAAAGAAACGCTCATTTCTATAGGAATTTTCTCAGCCAGCGAACGGTTGTTGTACAGCAGCTGGACGGAAGGGGAAGTGTACGCTATGATGGTACAAAGAAGCAGATTTTTCTTAAAATATAATTCGCCCATTAAAATGGTAATTCCTGGTCATAATTGGTAAGGAAGCATAATTGCTTAATGTGTTGTCTTTGAAAATGGGGGTTCAGTTGATGGGGTGGGGAAGGACATTTCGCGGATAGTTTGCTGTGCAGATTTTGGTAATTGTACGACGAGACAAAGATGATTTTTACAACCGGCTGGATGCTGCGACTGAATGCGATTAGGAGTTCCCCAAAGCGAAAGCTGGTGAAAGGAATTATTTTTGAAGCGGTTTGTCTGATGCGAAGGATATGTGGTCTCAGGTTAATTTTAAGCAACAAAAATCAAACAAAACCTTTGTAAATGCCACAAGACCTGGAACCTTTTTGTACGAACATCTTTGCACGCCAAAACTCATTCAATTTTAATAAAAAGTCGAGCCGCAAATGTTTGAAATTTGACAAAGTTTGTTTGAAAAGTCGTTCGTGAAAAGTGTTTTCGATTTAAGAACCACAAGTTCCTGTAGCGCGATTCGTTAGAACAAGTCACATGAATTTACCTAGTTCTCTTTGGAATCCTCTGCATTCTTAAAATGTATCATGATATATACGAAAAATGTGCTTTCAGGTCGACAAATTCTACGTTGTGTAGCACAGCTCTATAACACAAAGCAACAACTACAAGTAGAGTCCTAATGTCGACCACGACTTCAATTTAACAGGCATTCGAAGCCAACTTCGCTTACTTGCTGTTGTTGGAACCTAAAAATCAAGATGCTCACTCCATCAGATAAGTAGATCCTTAAGAGCCTGTGTATATTTGCAGTAAGTGATTGTAGCTTGGATTTGTAGCTTTCTGTTACAAAAAGGTAAGAAATACATCTGCTGTACCAAAAACCGAACATATCAGTTTTATCAGCTGTTTGTTGCCAAAGAGATACAAATGTAGCACGGTCCTGTAACACAAAGCGACAACTACAAGTAAAAATCGTACAATCACAAATACAAGCATTCTGAGGGTGTTAATTGTAGGGTCCACAAAAATGCAGAACTAGAAACGTTTGGGTTAGGACATAAGATCATTATTTTGGTGGAATAGGTGATAACCTCAAAAAATAACTTGTAGCTTGTTGTTAGACGAGTGTGCTACAACTGTAGAAATTTACTTGCGCTTCATATGTTTGTAGGTTCAGTAATAGACATCGACGAAAGCCAATTAAAAGTCTCAGATTCAGCGCAAAAACTGTCGGGCTTTGAAAAAAAAAGTGTTCTTAGCAATATAAGCGACCGGACCTTGCCAAACTACTTGCAGTCCTTAGTTAGTCAGATCAAAAATGAATATACTCCAAAGAGAGATGTTTAAGGACTGCACCCCGACAGAAAGACTTCTTATCAATGTCCAACCTCCTACCCAACAAACAAACTAATAAATCTCACCCTTTTTTTGTAATGGCCCTTGGAACGACAATCGCACTCGTCCATAAAAATCCTTTAAACTCAATCAAACCAATTCAATTGCGCCACCCGACACTGTATCGACTGAGCAAAAAATCGTCAACAAAACAATAACTCTAGATCACCTAACATCAGATATAAAAAAAAAATATATTTATAACCAACGAGGTGGATTTTTGAGCTCGTAAAACGGATCAGCGGGTGATATATATTCATTTATACGAGCCAGAGAGCAAACTTCTAAATTATTATCGAATATATACCGTTTAAGTGAATATTTTAGTAGATCGGGGGGTGAAAAATACAAAAATCTCCTCACGATGATAGGATGGTGGAATTTGATTTGATTTTCATTTGCAAAGAGGACAAAAAGCAACATCAGCAAGCTACAGTCGAGTTTGTGTGTTGTGCAATTTCGTGGAAGTGATTTACGCGAATACACTCAACTTTACGATGGATATTTAAATTATGGACGGGATTATTGTCCGTCCGTGATTGACTACTGGTTTTGGAACGTCATTTGGAATTTAAGCAGCTGCAACAATGCAATACCGGACACACTTTGCCAACTTCTTCATTGTCGCCCTTTTGAGGGCAGATTTTTTCAAATGGAAGACTCACTCATACAGCTGTTTGTTCCACATTTAGCCAAAGTAGGTACTAAAGATCCTAATGTACTTTATATTGCTGCGCATTTTGTATTTGCCACCCCAACCCATCTGAGCCAACAAGCGACTGTATTGCAATGGCAAAATGAAAATGCTCTTGACTTTTGGATGCATTTCTCTGTGCGAGGGAAATCTCTCCAACGGAAGCAAATGACTCTTTTATCGTGTCCGGAATAAGGATTGGTAGCATCATTTGTGTTTGCATTATTGGCGGTACTGCATAAGTGACGATGATGGTGAGTGTACACGGATGCTGAGTTGATATTTGGAAACGAACTTTGTTTTTATTGACTTTCTTCCAATCGAGTCTGGAGTTGACTATGGTTGCAAGCTTGGACCATGGGATAATGGATGCTATTTTTTTTTAATAGTGGAATATACACTCAGATGAGAGCAGTTACAAAAGGAGCGTTGGCTTATTGGTTAGTGTGTTGGACTACTAAGCGAGGGGTCCCACGTTCAATCCCCGGAAAACACAATAAGTTTTTAGGGTTTTTTCCACTGCGCCACCCCTCGCAAACGTTTGACAAACATCTGAGAACATGACTGTCACGAAAAAGCTTCTCAATTGGCCGCTTTAAATCGGCATAAAACTGTAGATCCCTTACATTCGTGCCAAAAATGTAAGACTCACAAAAAATTAATGGTCGTGGGAAGCAGGGCCCAGGGTCCTTACAGACCTGTTGCGCCAACCATTTTTTTGAAGTAAAAAAAAGGAGGCGAGTGTGTCTTAAAATGTACCTTCAAAGAACAAAATTCGAATGCGTTGATTAATCAAAGCAAATCACTGATTTAAAATGAATATGGTTGGAAACCCTACGATTGGAATTATATTTTTTTCAAAATACACTGATAAATTGTTTTGAGACTGCCTTTGCATTCTCGTAGGAGATTACAGTATGCATTCATCATTAGAAAATATTTCTACTCATCTGTCATTGGAAACAACATTTTATTAGTAAACCAAATATTTGTGTAGCGCCTAAGGGTGGGCAGGTATTATACATTTTCAAATGCAATGACCTTCTGGAGCAGGAATGTGTTTCAAAAATCACTTAATGGGGTCTTATGATGAACTATTGATCAAGTTTGAAATGGCTATGATTGCAACCAAAGGGTTTCTAAACAAACTGATGTTTGTCAGTCGGTAAAATGTTAAGAAATGCATCGTACCCCTAAAATAGTGTTCGGGAATTACGAGTCAAATTTGAAAGAATTGTTTTTGAAGATAAAATGATTGCAGCACTATATAAACAAACACTTTGTTTAGCATTATAGCCGTTTGTATAAATCAGCCAATTAATGGTAGTTTTCATATCTAAAAATAAATAAATAGACGAAGGGAAATATTTAAGAACCACTTTTACTGCCTTAAACACAACATATTCGCTTGATTTGTTTTTAAATATGTTTTTTAAAAGCCAGGTCACTTGAGTGGTGAAATTTTTACCACTGGGCGAACTCTAGTATTGATTACAAAGGATGGCGCTTGGAGAGCGATATAGGTTTCCTTATGACCGCTTTCCGCCCAAGAAATTAAGTCAAATGGGCTGGGTAGATTTAATAGAAAATCCATTCACTTAGTTAAGTGCCATTCAGTTGTCAAATATGGCTAGGATATGTAGAGCGGATCGATATTTTATTTTCCTTATGAACTAACCCCTTATTTATGGCCAACAAATTTGCGTGAATATTCCCCATATTCTGTGAATTTTCTGCAATCAAAATTGCTCGAAATATGTCCCTACTTTCGATGCCTATCTCCACATTTGACAATTTTGCCAGGAAAAACAGATGCAACTCATGTGCGACCAGCTATCCTAGGATGACGTTATTTTCACATAATTTTCCGCTCACTTAACAGAAATGAAAAATCCCTCAGAATGCTGGCTGTCTAATGTTGTTTACTATATTGCATGAGCAAGTACTAGTTACATACCCCAAGCCGTGTGTGACAACGCAAATTCAAAAATCTCGCACAGACAAAGGAATTTCCCTGGAGGCGAAAATATTACAAAAAAATGGAAAAAACACTCGAGCTACTCCAGACAGTAGCTGGCATTACTGCGCAAACGAATTTCAAAACCATGACAACAACGACTGTTGTTACTAGCCTTTGTCATAGCCCCCCATCTCCTCGATTTCCCCGGCAAAATGCAAGGACCTTGCATTCTTCGCATACCCAAATTGGTTGTCGTTGTACTTCCTTAGTAGTCGTTTGCTGAACTCTGCTCGCTTTTACGATGCCTCTCCTGTGTCAGAGCTGTTGTCTTAGGAGCAGATTTTCCACCAGCCAACAACAGGGAGTCCTCACTCCTCACATTATGCACAGCATCGTGTATATATGCATACAGATGCAGCTAGTCTGTACTAATGTATTTCACTTATTTGCGAAATAAATATTTTCAATTTGTTTGTCGCCCCATTCTGGTGAAACTTTTATCTCATATCGGATATCGCCCAAGATGAAACACGGAGTAGAGACAGCGCGCGCACACACAGTGACAGTAGTATCTCTGTGCATTAGTGGTAGAGAGAAGACGGGGGTACAATTTGAATATATTTGGGAAGTGATAGAACGACGAATGTGTTGTTTGGGGTGAAATCCTTAATCGTATACCGGATCAGTTGATGGGATATGCTTCCAGCTTCCACTTCCATCGTGGATAAAACTTTTAATGAGTGGGTGTTTGGACCGGGTCGCGAGTGTGCGTGTATGCTGAGAGCCAAGTTTAAGTTTGCCTTGTTGATTATTTAATGCCTAATGAAAGGATAAGAGGATTCTTATTTGCACACTTGTTTGTGTAGAACGAGTGTGCTTATTTAAGATGTTTTGTTTTGTTTTGCTTTCTAAAGTCGGTTTCGAATGGTGTCTTATTTTGGTGCCAAGACCGAAAACAACTGCTTTACAAAGAGAAGATGCCGGCAAGAAATTGGCCCACCAATTTAGAATCCCGCCTATTCAATGCAAGGGTTGTTGCTGTAGGAGGCTGTTGTGTACCAATTCATCTCTAAGTCGAATGCCTTCATATCCAGCTTAAAAGGCCTTCATATCCAGCGCGCTGCTAATAAAATAAGGCGTTAGATTTATAAATATCTGCCACCGATTCGGACACGAAAAGTAAAACTTCGCATCATACCTCCGTCATATGACGCTAGTCGCAACACGAACTAGAACGATGCGTCACGTGCGGTACACTACACAAGTTGTGCTCTCAGCCAAAAAAGCAACGTACTGCCAGTACCCTTCAAACCACGTTTTCTAGGCACAAATAAAATATAACCCAACCGGATGTTTGCAAATCAACCACGCACACACACACACAAAAAAAAATATGCATGGAAGCCCAGAAGCCGTGCTTGTTTCCCTCATTAGGTCAATGGTTTCGCATACTAAACAGTTGCAAAACGTTGAAAAGTCCCAACTTCCAGTACTTGACTCCTTGTGGTGGCAGATAAGGCCCGTCCATTTGCCGTTTCGTATTTGCTTTAGTTACTTTTGATCCAGCGATGACAAAAACTTTTCGGTATGAACTTTTCGAAAACTGTTGCGGGCGGGGTGAAATTCTGAACCGTTATAGAGCGTTTTATATTTTTATTTGGAAAATTTAGAGCTTTTCCCCCGTAAAGAGGGTTTGACGCGCACATTTTGTGTAACAAGATTAAATATTTGCAAAGTGAATTTGATAGTTTGGTTAGAGGGGCAAGAGTCAGCGTTTCAGCGTTGAATGTAAATTGTTTGGGAAAGTAAGTTTTTTTTTTGAGTAAAATTCACTTTTTGGGTCAAACTTTTGTTTGTGGCAGGGCTGCTTCTTGTCCATGGTGGTATCAACAGAGAAGTTCATAAAATTAAGGAGATTCGATGACGTTAAACTTGGAATTAGACAGCAACCCCTGTAGTGTTTCTATGAGCAGGTACAATGGCCTCCATCCGAGAGATTTATTTTCATAGAAGTTGTCGGTAGTCTTCACCAGCTATATGCAGTGGAAGACAATATTTATTGGCTCCGGTCACTGATGAAGATTGAGGGGTAAAGTGAGAGAATTCCACTGAAGAAGAGTCCAAGGGAAGGTCTTGTGGTCACATGAAACCATTCTTTACAAGACCCCAACCAAAAAAATTCACATAGCCTACAAAATGTGTAGCTTCCAACTGCAATACACGTTCCGCATTTCCCCACTTATCTTTACATCTTTGACTGGATGATTCTTTAAAGATTTCACCCCGCGAAATCCGGAACGAAAATCCAAAACGTTAGCAAAAACGTCTGAAACGAAAAACTTGAAATTCCAAAATGAAGTAGCCATTTCTAAGAGCATGTTAATTTGCATAAGTGCTTCTTAAGCGATGGGGAAGGGGGTGTTTGTTCAACCCCAAAGCTGTACTCAGCCAGAAAAAAAAAGGAAAAAAAAAACTGCAGCGCGCTCTCTTCAAAAATACCCTTGATATGAATGAAATTTGTTTGGTTTCCGAAGAAGTCCACTTGGATGTCTGAAACACGCTGCAGTGCATGACATGTGTGCACATGTGTTGGAGCCCAGACACGAATTTTTCTTACCGGCGACACTCTTGTACAAGCCAAAAGCGACGGAATCGTCCTTTTCTTCTCGCACATTTCAAGTAAATGTTCAGACTTTTGAGTTAAGAGCGACTAAAAGGGGATGCATAGTAAAATGCTGAATGCTGACTGTGCACTGCGGTAGAATCCCTGGTCGCCATTTGAACTCATTTGGATAATTGTTTTCCACCCTTTGTGTATGTTAAATTCACCACAAAGACATGGCCCATACCGGAGTTGGTGCTGCAGCGTATAGTCGGTCTTGACTGTGATTGAGATGGTACGATGACGACGACGATGAGTGATGTGGGAGAAAGATACTCGGGTGGTGCTTCGAGCCACTTACACTTATCTGATGGAAATTAATTCATCATGTCTGAGCTTGCGAGGCTGGCTGCTCTTTGTGTCAGGGTGGAATAAGCCGGTCCCTGTTGCTGTTGGCATTTGGGTGTTCTGCTGGTAAAAATTTTCGAATCTGAGAGGTTTTGTGGATGTCCTGTGGGGTAGATATTTTGTGTATTGTACTGTTTTAAATACGGCACTTAGTTGCTGAGTCTAGACTGCACCCAACGAGGCATGCTTCTGTGCGTCGTACCGCGTTGTGGTCGGCAATGAAATTTGAAAAGGAGGTATGGAATCAGTTTACCTATACTGTAGATAAGGGCAAGTAATAGGTGACAAAGTCAGTATCTATGGAAACAGACTTCTTTCAAATACTTCCCTTGAAAAAAGTTGGGCTATATCGCTGCAACAGAGCCGCGAGAAACTTCTTAGATCGACACTTTAATTGCTGTGAGTCGTAGTTTGCTTACGGCATAGCTATAAACCTCTTACTGAGTTTAGGGGGGCTTTAAAGCACTTTTACTATTTTATAAAGGTTCAAACCTGAGATAAATACCTTCTTAGGTTGACTGCTAGATGGCGCGACACAAGAACTTTAGGGAAAAACGTCTGCTTATAAAAATGGATTGCATTTTGGAAACAGCTATTATCACAACTCAATCTGTATTTGTTTTTATTTTCGAAAGATCACAATCCCCAGAGCTAGATGCAAACAAAAATTTCCTACGACTGCTCACGGACGTTTAAGAAAACCTACTCCAATTCCTGCACTTTGACAGCTCCATTTTATTAGAACTACCGCACAGAAATATGAATCCTCAATCCTTTCCAATGCCCACGCAACAACCACCTCAAGTACCCCACGAAAGCCTTAAAAAACGCCAACAATTAAAGCGATTAATCTGTCCTAAGAGCCCCCAGGGTCCGCCAGTACCAGCCCCCTGTCAAAGTGAACAAATTCTCAACCTATACCCGTTTCTGTGATTTCTGTGCGAATAGGAGAATCCTTCCATTCAGGTCTTACTTCCCATTCCCATTGTAATCTCTCAAGGGCTATGGGGATTGAATTGCCCAAAGGATGTTCGGTCGCGTGAACACTGCAACTCTCCGTACAGCCACAAACACGAAACCGCACAACCAAGCGAATCTGGTGCTCTTCTGTTAATCCTTTTATTTTCGCTGCTCTGATGCCAGCGAGCTGGTCATCTTGTGTTGGTTCTTTTTCCATTTCTTTTTTGCCTACTGTCTGCCAGAACAGATTTCCGCACATCCGTGCCAAATTGAATTGTGTTTATCCTAAGAGGGCGACTGTAAGTTTGCCATGCCACCCCACAATCTGCCTTTGAGCAGGCTTTTCGAGTATCTCTGCGCCAAAAAAACTAAAAAAAAAAAACCCCGAGTACAATGTAAATGAAGAAGGGAAAACAATTGTGATAGTGTAACACACGACCAGGGACGTGCAGTTGTTAGGAATTGATACCCAAAGGCGTATCAGGTTGAGACAATTTGATGGAAGCACTCAGCTGCCCTTGTTAGGCTGTCGTGTTTATATTTTGCAGGAGAAATTCTGTTGCATGTGCATATCCCTCCGTGACTTGATTGGAAACTCTCATGCAACTAGCATCGAGCTCTGTGTCCTCGTTTTCGCCATTACGCACACGTGCAGCTGTAGCCGACTTTAATGGGGCCAGCACAGCAACTATGGCGGAAATAAATTTCCTACGCATACATCAGGAGTAAAGGATACTCGAAACAATAAATAGTTGCAAAAAAAGGAGTCGTTAAAGAAAAACAATAAAAATCCATAAAATGCTCTCATAAAAATTGATTTACATCCTTGGGGCGGTGGAATGAAGAAAAACAAAGAAAACATACCGCCAAAGGATACGGATCGAAGCGTGGGACAATGTTGCTTATAGATTGCCAATTGGTAATAGGACACGTAGTTCCTTGTTGGGGCTACTGGGATCTGTTGTAAGTTCTGCTGGGCAATGAGCGCTTAGTTTGAAAAGAAAAAACACGAGTGGAGTCTGCTTGCTAATTGGTTGATGTCAGAAATGTTTGGGTCCTGCTGGAAACGTATCCAGTTTAGAATAATTTTTGTGACACGCATGGGTGTCTTTTACTTGGGCAAAATTTGTCGTTAGATGCGTTGACGACTTCCTGTCTTCGTTGGTAGATGTCGGTCAAGTTTGGGCAGCCGAAAGTTGCATTGCAGATGTCTGGGCTTAGGGACAAAGTTGTAAAAGTGTTTTCTTTGCAATTGAGTGCTGAACACGCCTTATGTGATGTGATTTATACTGGTTGGGTCATTCGTCGATGTTTAGGAAGTTTCTGTCTTAGCCTGAGGCTGAGCTACAGTGGGAAAGAATATTTTTGAATATGTTCGCATTCAAACAATTAGGATGTGTTTTGAACTTTTTCCGGTCTCTTACTTTTCTGACAGCGACGGTGAGTAGACGACTTTCAATTGTACACTTTTTATAAAATAACAATTCATAAGTTCATTAAATAAAATAATTTTTTTAGTTTTAATTTATTTATTTATTTATTTTTAATTTTTTACTTTTCAATTCACATTAATCAAAATTAAAACTAAATATTGAAACAAAAATATTCATTAAAAAAATATATATTCCAACTCAACTTCGCCCACCCTGTAGGTGGTAAAGAATTCCTTTTATCAAGCCCTGTTATTTAAACAAATATTCCATAAACTTCCAAAAAAAAATGCCAACCCACAAATTCATTCAGAAAAATCATGGACTTGAACACTAAAAAGGGAGGTATTTATTTATTTGAATTGAGTACATTTTGTATGCATTTTAATTGGAATTCTTTTAAATAAAATTACATGTAATGAAACTAATGAAATGGACATTTTTTATTCGCATAATTAAAAATACACAGTTTTTATTAGCACACAGTAATGAATTAATTTTTTATTTGTATTTTACTAATGAATTGGATTTTGTGAAAGTGAATTTATGGCGCTTACAGAGTGTGTTGATTAAAACAACAAATGTGATGAGATTATTAACTGGTTATGGTATTTATGGAAATATTTTAAATTTGTTATAAGTAAAATATCACTGAAGTATTTAATTAAATAAAATTGTTGATATATATTGAAAGATTTTAATGACAAAGTTATGGGTGGATGGATCAAATTTGTTTGTACAATTTTCTCCTGTTCAGCGCTTAATAATTTTGACCATCTTTTCGTGAAAGCTGAGCAGACAGCACAAAATTCGTGTTCTCGAAACGGGTGGACTGTTCTCAATTGGTTGCAATTGTACCGCGTGCGTCGCCTTTTACGTCTCTATTTGAATATTGAATAACTTAAAAATAAAATTATTTTTATTTAACTCGCTCCTTTACAATTTATTTTGACCAGATTTCGAATACAACATCAACCAAGTGGGCGCCTCTATGGACCGAAGCAAAAAGTGCCCTTTTTGCTGAGTTCTCCATCACTTTTTCGAGCATCTTGGGCGGTATAGAGATGATTTCGGCACGAACTTTAGCCCTGAGCTCGTCAGCGGTCTGAGCCTTGCTGGTGCACACTTTGCTTTTCAATGAACCCCACAAAAAGAAGTCCAGAGGGTTCAATTCTGGAGATCTGGATGGCCAGTGAATGTTGCCATTTGCTGACCACGATAATATTTTCGACGTTGAGTTAAAACAACTGAAACGGAATGACTATTTTTAATGCACAGCGTCGCTATTTCGGTGTGAAGCAATTCATGGTTAAAATTGATTGACTTGAATAATTGCCTACTCAAGTCAATCGCTTGATAAAAATGTCAAAGTTTTTTCAGTCTTTACATACCGAAATAAAAGATGGCACACCCTGTGCTTATATTAATAGGCTACACAGTTTTGTCGTACCGATTGCGGCGTTATTTCGAAAACGATTTTTAGGAAATGCGCACCAAATGAAATTTGAGTGGATGTATTCTTGCATAATATTTTTAGCTTTCTCCATTACGTAGTAAGAGAAAGATATTGTATTCGTACAAAATTTAAATTGTTTATAATAATTCTGACATTACGATGAAAGGCGAACTCAAAAAAGTGGGTCGCAAAATGCTGTCTGTCTGTCTGTCTGTATGTCCCGAGGCCTACAGTCCAGTCTAAGCGGCTGAACGGATTTCGTTCAAACTTCTGATTTAGAGTTTGGGGGCTTACAGTTCGGGGCCGTTTTCTTTCTGCATGGTAACCTCAATATTAATGGTAAATACTTCCCATACAAAATTTTCATACCAGTTTGATTTGTTCGAAAACGGCTCTAACGATTTCAACCAAAATTGATATTTAAGCTTAAGTGGGTGAAGTTAACATAACTCCATACTCAGTTTCCAGGTCCAAAATCGGATAACGGTACTTTTGAAATTTGGACGTATCTCGAAAACGGTCCATACGATTGTAACAAAAATGAATTTCGAAAGTAATATGGTCATTTCTAGCTTAATGGCGAGCTCAGTTTTTCTCTTATTATCGTAAAATGAATTTTTGAAAAAAATAATTTTTGAAAAATGTTGTTTCCCTTAGTTTACTAGAAAACAGCCATAACGACTTTGACCAAAATGCAAACTTAGAGTACAATTGATGTTTTCAAAATTGTTGCGTCCTTAATTTTCAATTTGAATCATCGAAAACGCTCATTTTAAAAATTGCTCATATCTCGAAAACCCCATTTTCGATTTCGATGAAACTTTAAAAACCAAGTAATGCTTACATCCCGAACAATAACTTGTACTCCGTTTTCAGCTGAATAGTATTTTTTCAAACTAAACATTGTAATATTGGGTAGGTACTGTTTTGTCTTCCAAATTTTACAAAAACCGCTCCAACGATTTTGATCAAAATACATATTAAAGATGATATAAGTATTCTAAATAAGATCCCGTACTTAGTTTTTCTCAACAAATTCCAACAACTTGGAGCTTACACAATCAGCAACTCCCACTTCATTTACATTAAAACTTTTGATGAACGAGAAAGTTACGTTCGACCCAGTTGTGCACTTTATTTTTTAGCAAACAATAGAAATGATCTCAGAGTTGTCCAATCTACACAAAAGAAGAATTTGAATTTGTTTGAAGAAAGCTTTATATGCATTTTTGGCTATTAAGCTGAAGGCGGCTCCGACACTTTGTACAAAATTGGCCACTTTTGATAGTCCCATTCATTCGTTCAAAATTCGGTAACTCGAATCAACAACTCGGTTAAAGAGAGAAGTGAATGATGCATGGCATATGGTAGAGGATTAGGGTATCACACGAATCCCTGCCGATACCGACCACAGCCCCAGATTGATATTGTTTATAATAAATCCCCCATTACACAGCTTTTACCATGTCCCGAAGGCATAATAAAATTCAATTGAGCTGGCATTCCACTCTGCAATCGAAGGGGATTGAACTATTCCATGTATTAGGTCAGTTGGCGCTTTGCATAAATGGAATTATAAAGCAATTTGGACTTTCCAACTCATCAGTCAGTCGAATACATATATCTAAAATTGGATGTGCTTGTAATTAAGCAATTATTGATTGCGAGGATATTTTTTTGTAATGCCAACTAAATAGCTTTGGTTCAAAATGCGGCTTGGCTCGGATATGACAAAAAAGATGTCACGTAATCATTTAATTTATTTTTTCATACCCAACATTTGTAAAAAAAAAAAAAAACATGTTCAACTTGATTGAATAAAAATGAGAAATACGTGGGAGATAATAATTCAACTTTGTTTACCCTTGCACCCTTTGGGACTTTGGGAAACCCACCTGCAACTGTCACACGCAGAGTTTCGTTCGATTTTATTTCCACTCTTGATTGGTTTATTTCGGGATAAATCTGGCAGTTATTGAATTTTCGCTTCCTCGTGGAATTAGTTTCACGAATTTGATATTTTTTTTTTTTTTATAAATAAAAAATAATGACCCCAGGACGTGAAGCAAAAAACCAACAAATTCATCACCGAGGTCCCGCAAATCCATGTATGTCCTAAATCTAATTGAATGAGTTTTTCCTCTCGGTACCGTGACAAAAACTGTTTTGCGCTTAACACATCGCTGCCCATCGAGGACATTTATCTCACCGAGCGACGCCCACACTGGTAGTCAATACAAATTCAAATCAATTTGGGGTCATGTCGGCCATCATTGATACACGTGCGGTGGCGGATGACACCGAAAGCCTCGATTGATAATGCAATCACCATTAGGGTGGGTTTGACACTTCTTTCGGGCGGTGACGTTTTTTCAGCAAAACGATTGCAAGGCCGGGGGACACTTGTGTTCCATTTTATCGTTTCCCATCCAGTCTGTCAATCCAATTAACATACGTTCACCACAAACATGATGCGGACAAGCAAACACTTTCCAAATTAATCCACCCCACGGCATAGCGGAGTCATCGACGCGCCACTATCGCAGCCCATTAAGATGTTTATGCAGCGTGGCTTCATTTTGTTGGCCCACTCAGCCGACTCGCGACGCCACAATCAACCACAATTAATCTCTCAATATTTCATTTGTCGAAAATGGCATAAAGTAATTACACATAGGATACAAAAGCCGAGCCTCTTCTTCCACTACACCCACGCCACCCACCTCACGTTTGCGCGTCCAGCTGATGCTTGCTGTGCTCTGACGCGGGTATTCCCCTAATGGCAGTTATTTATGTGAGACAGTAATTAATGTAGCACGTCAACCAGCAGCAGTGGCAGCAACAACTACTACCATCGGTAACACCCTCGCGGAACATCCATCTCCGCGCAGCCATCAGCAATCACTCTCGCCGTAAGCGAATAAAAATTCCAACTTCACCGGGGAGGGGAGTAGCAGGCCGGGCTAACAGTCGAGTCGTTGTTTTATGCTTTATAGGCATGTAACAGACGTTTGCGCCCGCAACCGAAACCGCGACTACTCGTGGCTAGAGGCGCCCCCCTCGAAAAAAAAAAAACGATGACGATGAGTCCTTGGCAGCAGCCGCCACACGAATTCAAAACACTTGGAACACTTTTTTATGCACATGTAATTTTTCATTCCATAAATTGGGGGAAAGTACGACTTCGGAGACGTCGCTGTTGTCAGTTTGTGTTGGATTAAGATTTACAAAATGAGATAATTATCTGTGCACCGGTGTAGGCTGAATTCGGCACCTGATCAGCCTCGGAACTCGGAAGTCATTATCGACCCTTGGGAATTGTGGCGATGGGGTGGGATCTTTAAAGCTTCACTTTGCCGTTTTTTTATGACGGGACATTATACTGTAGATAATTTTTTCTATCTATTTTTTTATGGGTTTGAATTTAAAATTGCCAGCACTGTTTTTGGTGACATTCAATTTGACAGATGGTACTCGATTTGTATGACTTAAAATTTCAAATATTCTCTTTGGATGTCAACATTATTTGCAGCGTAATTGCGGAGCGCAGGATAAATGATAAGGGAGTCGACAATTCAATCTCGAAATACGTCACATACTCGAAGTCATTTTTAAGATAGATAATCGATTTCTTCCAACTGACATTCCTTCTTTCGATTTCGATAGAGATTAATTTTTTGTTCATTTCTCCCTACATTCTCCGTTTCGATTGCAAATGTCAAATTTCATTCGAGCGGAAATTTGTGGCCGAAAGCTGTTTTTAAATAAATCGAAAGAAATGTTGCTTACTTTTATCACAAAATGTATACAAAACGCATATTATGAACTAGGAAGGAACATTTGTTCGTTTATGAACAAAAAAATAATAATTTAATTGTAATAATTATTTCAAGTCGCCATCCATTCATTTATTTATTTATTTATCCATTTTGGAAAAAGAATTTGTGTGATTTCCTTGATGTCGCCCGGCAGATTAAATGAATTCGATTTGTCTCGCAGTGTTTTTCGATTCAATTTGACCGATTCCTCCTCCAAAAATACATATAAAGCCATATTATTTACTTAATAAAAGCAAGAGAAAAATGTACAATCTGACAGCTAAAACTTTAAACAGCTGATTTCGAAAATCAAGTTCATCCAGTGAAATCATTCGATAATGAACTCCTTTCCCAATACGATGATAGGCGATCTCAAAAAAGTGGGTCGCAAAATTCTGTCCGTCTGTCTGTCTGTCTGTCTGTCTGTATGTCCCGAGGCCTAAAGCCTAAGCGGCTGAACGGATTTCGTTCAAACTTCAGATTTAAAGTTTGGGGGCTTACAGTTCGGGGCCGTTTCTTTTTTGCATGGTAACCTCAATATTAATGGTACTTCCCATACAAAATTTGCATACCAGTTGGATTTGTTCGAAAACGGCTCTAACGATTTCAACAAAAATTGATATTTAAGCTTAAGTAGGTGAGGTTAACATAACTGCATACTCAGTTTTCCGCTAAAAAAATCGAGTAACGGTACTATTGACATTTGGACATATCTCGAAAGCGGTCCATATGATTGTAACAAAAATTCATTTCTAAGGTAATATGGTCATTTCTAACTTAATGGAAAACTCAGTTTTTCTTTGTATTATCGTAGAATGTATTTTTGAAAAATATAGTTTCCCTCAAAACGGCATGATTTTGACCAAAATTCAAACTTAGACTAAAATTGATGTTTTCAAAATGATTGCGTCCTTAATTTTCATTTCGAATCACTGGAAGCTCACTTTAAAAACTGCTCATATCTCGAAAACCCCATTTTCGATTTCGTAAAACCCTAAAAACCAAGTAATGCTTACATCCCGAACAATAACTTTTTTTTTTTATTCATATTGAATATGCACCCTAAAAATATATCTAACAATTCATTTGCACCAACAAATTTGATGAACGAGAAAGTTACGTTCGACCCAGTCGTGCGCTTTATTTAACGTTAATCCCGTACTAAAAGCAAATTTTTATCTCGACTTTAAAATGACGAAAGCTCACAATTGCGGAGGTTTTATGGAAAATATAGCCACAGCGAACTACTGAAATTTAGAGTCGAAACTAAAATTGTTTATTGGTTAGGCCCATAGAATCGCTTTTGCAGGAAAGCCAATACCAAGGCCAGCTTAAAAGTTGACTACCTACCTCTAAAAAGAACAGCCTTTGCACAGCCGATTGGGGCCCTGTCAAGGAGACCAGATAAAGTAACCCATTTCGACTGAAAATTTAGCATTTTCTCATTCCCTTTGATCAGTCTCATTCGCCAAGCTAGTCAAGTCGTCCTCGTCTTATATATCCTTCATTTATGAGTTCCAACATTTTCTGTCGTTGTCTTGTAAAATACCAGAAACGGTTAAACCAATTTTTGTATCAAATTGGCCGCTCAACTAACTTATCCGATTTTCTACTTCTATCCCCAAAGAGACTCGAATTTTTCGTTCAACAACGACGATTCTTTTCGACAGCTATCTTGTGTGACAGCACTAAATTTCCCTTCCAACTGCACACCTATCTTCGTTCTTGCTGACACGCATGCCGTGTTAATTTCCGCGTCCCCTGTTCCATCGCCGTCATTGGATCACAAAAAAAAAATACAGACTTACCGCACCATGCTGTTCTGTCAACAATGACCACAACTACACCCATTCAAAGGAACACTCCATCCGCACAATTCATTTCATAAACAATTTGCTGTAAAAATTGAACATAAAGCTGTTCACAAAAAACAAAAAAATCCAATATCATTGTCGAATAATACCTACTCGTTTGGCATTGTTGTTGATTCTGTTTATACCCATTTATTATTATTAATATTTTTGTACCTACACTATTTTGTAAATTTTTCTGTAAAAAAAGGAAATCCCTCCCCCACCGAACACATAAATTATTCCCAAAGTGACAGATAGCAAAAAAAAAAAAAACGCTATAAAAACAGCAAACAAAAAATAAAAATCATAAAAAACAAAAAAACAAAAGGATTTCCAGGATGGACAACATTTACCTCAGCACTGAAATAATTTTCCTGTCATACACACAGGGGGATGCAGAGCTTTTGTAAATCTACCAGAAAACATGAAATCCAACAGAATTTACATTTCACCTCACCATCAGCGAATGGACAAAGGGCAGACGGACAGAGGTCAATAATTGCACATGGACTAGCAGGAAGCCACACATATGCACATGGAGGGCCACGCGGCACTTTGCGATTGACGAATTCATTGATGCCTTATATATTTTATATAATTACACGAGTGAAAAGCGCTTATTATTATTTTAACTGATGTTTGCGGTTGATTTTCTACAGTTCATGTGTGGATGGAAGTTTTTTTTTTCTGTCCTTTGATTGACAAATCCTGTCAAAATGGATGTGATTAATCGGGTCTGTGGTGCAGTTGGTACTTTAAAAATATCCTTTCATGGTCATCATTTGATTGACAAGGGACTGGAAAATGTGGATCAGGGTCGAATGGAGCTGTGTGTATAGGTGAAGGTCAGGCGAAGGGTCTTTGAGACGGAGTTGAGGTGACAGTGGTGAGTAGTAATCGCCTGGGACCTCGGGAATTTAACAGTCAACATGAATTTAAAATTCGAAATGCTCTAGTGGACATTATTTGCATCTCTTTTGTTGTTTTTCGCTGGCTGTGTTACTTAAAGATGTTCTTGGATGCGGACTCGTTTATCTTCTAAATAAGTTGGCCGATTGGTATGAAATAAAAAATTTAAATTATGTTCCTTAAAAGTACAAACCTTAAATCGTTAAAAAAAAGAATTAGTTGGCACAACATGTCCGTGGGGACCATAGGCCTTCTCGTTTTGTGTGAGCTTTTCGTTTTTGGGACGAATAGAAAGGATCTACAATTTTATGCCCAGTCCAAACGGTTAACGCTCCTTCATGACAGTAAGCTGTACTCTCGGATTTTGGGTGGCGCAGTGGAAAAAAAACTCTTAAATTGAAATTTGGATATTTTCGGGATTCGAACCTGGGACCTCTTCTGACTTCTGAATTATTAAAGTTGAGTTGAATAACTTTTTGAAGTAAAACTTCTTTAGGTACGCTTGACTTGGGGGGTAAGCTGGTAAATGCGTCACGAAAGCGTTACGGAAATTGCGAACGGGAGTTGGGAGGGAGATATAGGTTAGTGAAGATAGAAAGAGAGAGAGTTACGTTTCATTTCGTATATTACTCTAGGGGCAAGAGAGAGCAGTGCGCGCACACATTTTCTTTCTCTCTTCCTCTCATAGCCAGTGCATGAAATATATAATATTATCTCAGTCAGTATTTCGTTTGCGAGTACATACAGTATAGATGGAGCTAAAGAAGTTTTACTTCAGTCGTGTGGTCTAAAGCACACTGGTTTTTTTTTTTGTCTTTGTTCAGGGTTACCGTGGTATTGCAATATGTTGCCCAATTAAATCCTTTACAATGTTTAAGAAATTCATGCGGATTCGTTTAAGTATGAAGCCGTAACAAATTCTTTTCGTGATTTCTTGATTTTGCCGACCTAGATCTGTATGGAAAAAATTATCCAAACTGCACAAAAATTGCCATGCGGGTATGTGCGCTTTGGCTCCATTGAATTTCGCCATCACTGTCCAATGGGCCGATTTTTCTACCCAGAAACTACACTTGAAGAAAGCGTAGCTGTGGTGCTAAAAGGATAGAAATAAAAGATTCTTCTGCCCTACTTTGCTTAACTTATTTAATTCCTAAGAGTACAATAGTTAAGTCAGTCGACCGAAAGGTATTTCACGCAGAGACTGACTGGTCATCCCTCAGAAATTCCCCTCTTCTCTGTCTCGAGCTGTGGAACGCAGTATGTGGACGTCATTAATGGGTTTCAGGCGCCACAAGCCTTCTTTAAGTGACGTTTCTTATTCTTTTTAACCATATTTCTGTCCACCTTTTCGTGGGCAATATTTCTTTAAATTTAAAATATTTTAAAGGCCTATTTTTATTTCATTCATTTATTGGAATAGGCACGAAGAATGCGCTCCCAACTCCCGTCACCTCCGTTAAAAAAAAATCCCATATGAGTTCCCCACAAAAACGAATCACTCTGATCGATGTTTCCAGATAAATTTCAACTCGCCACCCAAAAGCACAACATTTCTTTTCGCAGGAGAGATTTTTTTTTGTCCAGCTCTTAAATTCGCTAACTTGTTATTCCATTAATCAGCTGCGTCGCTGTCATTGAGCACGCCCGTACAAAATAGCATATACCATCACATGAACACACATCATTCAAGTTTGGAATTTGACAATAATGCGAACCGCTTTTATACATATGTATATGCGTGAGTACGTTTTCGCAATAATTCACCACATTCCGTGGGAAATTCCGACGCGCCTACGCCACAAAATCACCCAAGTCGGCCACCCACAATCACTCAGTTGAACGTGAAAATTTTCCAATTGCGAAAACCAATGCGTGTGAGGATGTCATACGCTTGACATGTACCGAGTGGAAAATCGTAAGGGGACGAGTAACACTCTCGCTGACTGATGGAGGCTAAAATATACCAAACACGTCGTAGACAGAGGAGTTGATGAAATTCTCCGCCAGGGAGTTATAATTTGTGAATATTTGACAGTGGAAAACCAACAAAACGAAGTAAATTTTTAAGAGTTTCGATAAAAATGGATCGAGGGGAGAAGTAGGTAAGAAAGTGGCTACAATTTGGTGTAAAGGTCTAAAGTAGAAAGGGAATGAAATTGGGTTTGAACGGGCACAGTATTTTGAAGTTCGAGTCAACATTTTACAGGTTTGAGTGTCACAGAAGGAAAACCAATCAATTTTATAAATATATTGATGTCCTTATTAATAGCTGCTGGTAATTCCTACAAAATAACTTCTTTACCAACAGTTTTCTCAAATAAACCACTTCCACAAAATATTTAGCTAGACAAAGTGACCATTAGGTACTCGATTTTCTTAAAACAAATGCACTTCTATCGGGAAAATAAATATCTTCAAAAAAAACCGAACCAACAAGTAAACAAAACCTTCTTCCGGATAGACGTGTCCCTTTTTGTTTCGGTCACAAAACTTTCGAATAAAAAATGTCGCGCAACTTGCATATCCCCGAAACAGCCCCAAGTAACATCATCTCCAGAAACCAAAAGGAGGAAACTTTTTATTTATCTCCTTGTTTTCGTTTCAAAGTCAAAAGGGTCAGAGTGAATCGGCATAACAAAACACAAAGTTCATCGATAACAAAACCTTGAGGGGATTTAAATTCGCTTCAGCGTTCACCATACACGAACAACGAGAGTGTGGATTAAGTTGTTTATCTGCAAATCTTTTCCTTTCGCTGGTGTATGCCGAGGGATCGAATGTAAATACATTAAAAAACAACTCAAAATAGAAAAACCACTATTTAAATCTATCTGAGGAGATTCTGAGGTTCATATTTGAACTCGAGATGGGGTCCTTTTTATCGAATTTATTTTCTTTGACTGATTTGAGATAATGAAAGGCAAGGAAGGGTTAGAACGGTTGATTTATGGACTGCGATTGAAGATATCAAAAGGGAGCATTAAGGCGGAGATTTTTTTTTATGTGCCTCTTTTGGATGGGGGATATAAGTAATCAAAATGGAATTGACCTCGAAATGATTTTGGGGATTTTTCATTTAGGCTAATTTTTTAATCTAAAACTGGGACAATTCTACGCGTTTATAAACAGGCTTCCATCTGTTTGTGAATATACTTTTTTCGTACACCTTTAAGTAGATGATGTCCAACTACACTTAGGAAACCTTCCAGCAACCTCTATGCAGTCGAGAGTCGACCTTCCCCTCAACATTTGGTCAGTTTCTAATGGAATCTCTCCTAGTCGAACTTCAGTGAATATTTGTATAAAAACACAACACAGACCATTGCTTATAAAACGTTTTGGTTGGAAATGTAGGTATTTCCAACCAAAGTGTTTGTTTAGCGACACATATTTCATGTTTCTCTCCCGATTTCGATGCATTTTTCCACGGACCATCATCAACTATTTGTGAATAATCACTTTGCCCAGAAAGAGCTATATATTCAAGTAGAAGTTGGAAGCGTAACCATTTGAAACGCTTTGGTTGGAAATGTAGGTATTTCCAACCAAAGTGTTTGTTTAGCGACACATATTTCATATTTCTCTCCCGATTTCGATGATTTTTTCCATGGTTCATCATCAACTATTTTTAAACAAACACTTTAGTTAGAAAGAGTTATAAATTCAAATAGAATACCTTCTTCATATAGAAACGCTAAGCGAAGGTACTCTAATTCTCCCAAATTCCATTCAAATCAACAACATTTTGCAAAGACACAGTCTCTCACTCATTTCTCTCTCTCTCTCCCTCTTTATTGCGAGTATTTTTTCGCCAATTTAATTAAATTCAAAAAATGAACCGTAAACTTTAGGGATCGCAACTCCGAACAAAGGAAAAAAACTCGCAGCCGATATGATACTCATTCCCAAGTGCACAAAAATGCTAGCAATTAATATCGCAACACAGCAACTATCATGAGTAAAATCCTTTTGGTTGCCAAGTGTACATTTCATTGTGGATTTATGTCTAGTTTATGTCTGTATATAAACAAATTTATATACGCAATGCAGCGTAACGGGTTTTTATTATGATTTAATGTCCCACAGGCGCTTCTGTCGATATGCGTTTAATGTGAAAAACAGCAATTTGAACGGCATCATAAGCGAATCAATGGAAAACTCCACAGCGCCCTGAGTGTGAGAGGGGGATAGTGGGTGAGCAGTGAGCACACTTTGCATTTGATTTCTTGGGGGACGATGTGGTAAATGGTGTAGAAACCTGTGGTGCGGCAGGATGTGGCGCACAAATTGCATTTAAACGTAGTCAGTGATACTATCGAAAGGGGCGTACCTACTCGACATGTTAATGCGACTCGTTACATTTTGTCGTATCGCAGATAATGTGTTTGATGAACCTTTCAATTGATTTTATCCAGTGTAAAAATCCGAGTAAACATTTTTTTTCCATTTAAATCTAGGATGCTTAGCAGCTCGGACTCGGCAAACCATTTAAGACACCTCCCAAAAATAAAAACGCATGGTTGTGGTTGCTACACCTATACGGTCCACTGCAAACCGCCAACATTTTCCTATGATTCTTCCTTCACAAAGGGAAAAGTTCCCCATTCTCCTTTTATCATATCAATTTTAGTAGCAATCATATTCAAAAACTTACCAAAGTATTTGAGCAAAAAAAACACCAACACCGACCTTAACCGCAAAATCATCCTTATCCTTTTCACCATCATCTGACTAAGCCACTAAGGAAGTCCTGCCATCACATATAATCTCTTAGAACTGGTGTTTTCTTTTCAACTAATGAAAGTTTAGTGCTAAAAAACACACTTCCTTGTCCCAACGATTTAAGTTTTAATTTATATTTAATGATGTCCCTCTAGTGCTCAGAGTCAGAACCCAAGTTCATTTATACAGGCTTCAGCATGGCATAGTTATAAGAAAGGGCCCAGAAGAAAATTCATTCAACTCATTACTATCTACCATTAAGTTTAGCTTATCCGAATCTGAAAGGACTTTGCTGTGCCGGGCCGTCTCCCTTTGTCAGCGTTTCGACGCAAAAACACATTAGCAACTGGTTTCCTTTCGGCCTCTTAAACTTAATTAAGGTCAAATTATGAGCTTGCATAAGTGTGTGTCCGGCACAACGACTTGATGATGAAATATTTTCTTCTCCGTACTTGGGGGGCGACATATTATTTGTGGGGGATAGTGATAATGAATAGAAATCATTTGGAATGTGCTGCTCCAATTGGATTCCATTTGTGGTATTATAATCAAGAGACAGATGAGTGTGTGATTGTAATGAGAGACTGGTGCGAGATAATGGAATGTGGATCGGTTTACACTTATAATCAAGAAGGATATTGGTGTTCATTGTTGTAAATTTCCTTGAGTGATGTCAGCACATTTGCTAGGCTGCGAAGTCGGAAATCAATTTCAAAGGACCACGACAAAATTTGGAATGAATGGGATTTAGGCCTCTGTTTAAGATGTGCGCTTTGACAATTTATTGACGTCCGTAATGTTCTGAAAATTTGTCATTTTATTAAAGGAATACGCTTCTTTTTTTGTCGTACCAATTGCAGGGTTTTTTACAACCGAATTTTATTAAACATGGACCAAATGAAAGTCGGATTTCCCTAGGTGAATTTCGGGATATGTTGCATTTTCACAAACAATTGAATTTAATAAATAAATATTCAACTTTTAACTTTAAACCTTAAATGCAGAGTTTTCTGTAATAATTAATTATTAATTCACCATCTAAAGCATTTGCAAGGCGTTCCAAAGACCCTTAGCTTAAATGGAATTAAACAGCCAAAAAGGTATTCGACTTAAAAAAAAAAAAAAGAGTTCACTGCAAGGAATATTCGATTAAATATTCTGTTCAAGTGTAAATAGTTTAAACAGCAATTTGGAAGCCGATTTCTGCTCCTAAATTTATTAAAACTGACTGAAGAATATATCCTAGCAGAGTTGAATAAGAAGCGGAGAAGTGAAGGAAATAGTTCCCAATTGATTGGAAAATTGTACAGTCAAATTGAGGGACCTAAAACATTTTTCAAATATACATTAATGGTTGGAAATATACATAACTCGAACCATATTGTTTGGTTAAAAATTGTAGGAATTATAAACAATATTTGTTATGATTTGTTTAACAAATTTTACAGTCAACTTAGTGAGGGATCTAAACTATTTTTAAAATATACAGTAGATAATGGTTGGAAATATATATAATTCGAACCATATTGTTTGGTTAAAAATTGTAGGAATTATAAACAATATTTGTTATTTTACAGTCAAATTTCAACTTACTGGTACTGAGGGACCTAAAAAAATGTTCAAGTGCATAGTATGGTTGGAAATATATAAAATTCGAACCATATTGTTTGGTTACAAATTGTAGGAATTATAAATTATATTTTTTATGATTTGTTTAACAAATTTTACAGTCAAATTTCAACTAACTGGTCTTGAGGGATCTGAAACATTTTTCAAATACACAGTATGGTTGGAAATATACATAACTCGAACAATATTGTTTGGTTAAAAATTGTAGGAATTATAAATAATATTTTTTTATGATTTGTTTAACAATTTTTACAGTCAACTTAGTGAGGGATCTAAACTATTTTTAAAATATACAGTAATGGTTGGAAATATATATAATTCGAACCATATTGTTTGGTTAAAAATTGTAGGAATTATAAACAATATTCGTTATTTTACAGTCAAATTTCAACTTACTGGTACTGAGGGACCTAAAAAAATGTTTAAGTGCATAGTAGGTTGAAAATATATAAAATTCGAACCATATTGTTTGGTTCAAAATTGTAGGAACTATAAATAATATTTTTTATGATTTGTTTGACAAATTTAACAGTCAAATTTCAACTTACTGGTCTTGAGGGATCAGAAACATTTTTCAAATACACAGTATGGTTGGAAATATATATAACTCGAACAATATAGTTTGGTTAAAAATTGTAGGAATTATAAACAATATTTGTTATTTTACAGTCAAATTTCAACATCCTGGTATTGAGGGACCTAAAAAAATGTTCAAGTGCATAGTAGGTTGGAAATATATAAAATTCGAACCATATTATTTGGTTAAAAATTGTAGGAATTATAAATAATATTTTTTATGATTTGTTTAACAAATTTTACAGTCAAATTTCAACTAACTGGTCTTGAGGGATCTGAAACATTTTTCAAATACACAGTATGGTTGGAAATATACATAACTCGAACCATATTGTTTGGTTACAAATTGTAGGAATTATAAATAATATTTGTTATGATTTGTTTAACAAATTTTACAGTCAAATTTCAACTAACTGGTCTTGAGGGATCTGAAACATTTTTCAAATACACAGTATGGTTGGAAATATACATAACTCGAACCATATTGTTTGGTTACAAATTGTAGGAATTATAAATAATATTTGTTATGATTTGTTTAACAAATTTTACAGTCAACTTAGTGAGGGATCTAAACTATTTTTAAAATATACAGTAATGGTTGGAAATATATATAATTCGAACCATATTCCAAACTGTAGGTCCATCGAATACGTTTCAAAAATAAAAGCTAGGACCCCGATAACCAAATGATTGTTTGAAGCTAGACCCTATAGGTCTCTGTTGGGCCAACTATTTCTTAATGAGTCTTAACTTTCACAGACAAGTCTCGAAACACAGTCAAAAATTTGCAACGAAACTAACTCCATTTGCAGGGCTTCAGAAGTGTTTTCCAAGAGCACTCCCCAAACTCGTTGCGAAAATTCGAAAGTAGCCATTCGCACAAAAGTTATTCCACCATTGTCATCACTTTAAGTACCTGCAGTGCGTGTCGACAGAAGAGAACTTTATGGCCTTTACAAACAACGTGTAAGCAATCGTCACCCCAATAAGATTCACTGTCTCCCTTTGAAAATTCGATTCCATTCGCTTCCTCGTCGTATTTTCTCAAGTTTTTTGTGTTTGTTTCTACAGTTTTTCCTTTCTTCAAGTTATGTCCAAATGAATATCGTTTTGAACTAACCCCAGATAACCGCAATAACTTTGTCCATTCGGTTTGGTTTGGTCTTCTTTTTTTTTACTGCTCACGTGAGGATATATTTTTTTTAAGTTCTTTGTCAACAAAAAATATACCTTTCTACACATAAAATGAAAACAAAAATCCTTCCCCGCATAGACAATTCCAATTGTATTGCCTGCCCTGTTGAAAGGTATAAATGGGGACGAAACGGACAATCCTTTTTCGGGTCAGGTGTGATTATTGTTTTCTTAATTTAAAAGAAAGTGTAGCTACGATTTGTCCTCTTTATATATTTCTCTTTTTACGCTCACTTAGATTTATTGCAAATTTATGTCCTTTCGGCAAGTACAAACGAGACAGAGAGAAGGAATAAAATAAATAAGACCAACTCGTGAAGATAAACTGCGCCAAAGGGGTTGGGGAGCTCCTGAATGCTTATCCCTGCTGTGAGTGGAGAAGCATTATTTTCGCTCTACTGCACTCCATCAGGATAATTCACAGCACAGTCTTCTGGTACTTTACTTTTGTTGGTTTTTTTAGTTGACTATGACCATTTCCTTAGCCTTTTTTTTTAAGCACGAAATGGAACTCTAGGGCGAAGCTAGGTAATTTTAAGCTCGTTTGCTAATGTCAGAAGTGGTCGTCGCCGGTATCGTTGGGTAAGGCACTCGTCGCGGTTTCTATCGTGATGACCGAAAGATGTTTAAATGTCCTGTAGTGTATTTTCTAATCAGCGCTGGGTTTCGTGATCTCAAAGGTATTGAGAACTGTGTGTGTCGAAAGTGGCAGAATTTTTTGATTTCTAACTGGAAACGGAACCTCTTACAATGGTTTTTAGATATATCTCAACGCTCGACTTTCCTCACTGAAGGAGCTTAGAGATTTAGAGCAAAAGTTGTAATTTTTAACAACCCTCACCAAGCTGTCAAAATTATAGTCAGAGTCTTTCAATTGCCACCACCGTGACTGCATTTTTAAACAACGACTGCCAATGAATGAAACTCACCCCAACATGCGATGTCCATCAGTTCTAATGAACACGGCATTCCTTTATCGACTTTTCACTTCTTTCGTGCCGCTTACTTGATTAACAATTTCACCAAGGAATGCCATTCCACTTGGGGCGAAGAAACTCGAACAACCCAATCCGCCAAGAAAAATGCAGACATCCTTCCACACTCTTACTGCTTACTGCACTCAGTTTGAGAGGCCATGAATCATTTCCAACTGACATTTCTTCTTGGTCCTGTCGATAAGAAAGTCGAACCACTAATGTAATTTTTCACCTCAGTCTTTCGGTAGCGAATGGACCACTCTAGACCAAGAACCCATTACCGAACAACATGACATTGGTAAATGCACTTTAAGTTGGTGTCTACAATCCTCTGCAAGGACTCTTGTTACTTGCCGCAAGGACATTTCGATTGCAATAAATGTGTGTGTGTTTGTGTGTTTGTGTGTTTGAGTGTGTGTGTGTTTCGGAAGATGGAAAATGCTGCCCATTAATTCCGAAGGCAAACACCAGTTGGACACTTGTTTGACTTTCGACTATTGACATGGTTGTTGGTGGTGGATTCAGTTTGCAAAAAGTTCAGTTTCACGAAAGCAGGTCTTACTTTCACGGGTGAACGGTTGCACAGAGCTGTTTTTTACCACACAAACCCCATCTTTAACACCGGCGCGCGGAGGTACATTTGGTTGGCAATCAGGTTTTCAGAACGTCCATTGGGTATTAGTTAAATGGAAAAGTTTCGCCAGCTGTACTACTTGCTGTACTGATGGCAGGTTTGAGGTGCACTTTGAAAGTTTAATGATTCGTCAAATGACTTGCAATCAAACACATACACACGCACATACAGCAAGGTGTATATTAGGATAGGTTAGGGGCAATGGTTATATCCCAATTTGATGTCGTTTATTACAAAAGAGATCTAGTTTCCCGCGTCTTACTGAATTGATTGGTTAGACAGATATGGGACTCGTTTTTTTTTTTCTTAAAAAGAGGGTTCTCATGGGCAACCATTAAAGGTGAGGTTAGAAATATTTCAAATAATTGGAATTTTAATAAATTAAATTTAAATAAATTAAATTCCGTGTATGTCTTTTTTGGACTTTTTGGTCGATTCTTCTAAAAATGCGAATATTAAAACTATTCCCTTATTTTCCACCCTACGTTTCGTTGGTATTTTCCAACTTCTTCAGGGGCAAAGTTCTTTATTGGAGCTTCTTGGGAGAGGTAGTATTTAAATGATTGCTTTAAATTTCACTTACTGTTTTTTAACAGCTACATTTAAAATTGTACGCGAACAAATAAACAAAAAAATAAATAAAAAAATAAATAAATAAATAAATAAACAACTAAACACTACTTGCATACACTATACACTAATCAGAAATCGAAACTTATAATACAGAAAATATCACAGATCAAGTTTCACAGAGCCACATTGTAATTCGTGTTTATGATGTCTTTGTCCTCTTTGGTGTTCATAGTTTTGGTGAGCTTTTGCTGCATTCGTAAGCTATCTAACGTGAGTCTTTTGTTTTGAATTTTTGTTCCTTGTCCACTAAATAAATTCCATTAGGAATTGGTGTTGCTGAATAAATATGACTCACAGAACTCAAAATATTCGAACAATCACAAAGAGGCCTCAGGACGAAGCTGGGTGGCGGTGTTATTCAAAAAAAAAAAAAACTACACAAATTGACATTTTAAGTCGGAATTTCAAACGAATTTGCCTACACTACATGGAGGGCTTCTTTTATTATTCGGCAACAAATTTTTTATATGGAAATTCTTTAAAATGCCGCGGATAACTAGCTGCAATTACAAACTACACAAATACATTCGGTCCCTCGAGCCGGATAAATTCATATAAAATAGGGTGGTTAAGAGCCTCTCCCCCTATTAAATACATACAGATAAGTGCTCTCATTTAAATGCTTTAAAATGTCGATCTTAAAACAGTCCGTTTGTATATACAACGCCCATTAAAATTACTGTGGCATTAATAAATGTTGGCTAATTCAATTCATAACTCTCTTATCTCAGTTACATAACTGGGCATGTATAGCGAGAAAGGTCACTCGCGGCGGTGGTGTAATTTAAAAGGCCAGGATAAATCGAATGACAAAATTAAATCGATTGACATTATTTGTCATTCAAAGTTGATTTGTATAATTAATTGTAATCGATTAAATTAAATGCACAGCTTTCGCAAGGACCTCCCCCGGCCTTGCTGCAACAATGTAAAAATAATGCATCTACCTCACCTTGCATGAATTATGTCCTTTTTTGAAGCAAATAAAATAGAAATCTGCATAAGTTAGCCAAGCTTCAAACCATAAAATTCATAGACCAACACAAAATGCCAACCCAAAATGACCTACAAAAGTGGGTGGCCGAAAGTTTTCAAGCCGCAAATTCGGCACTTAGAGCTGCCTCAATTCGGAAAACTTCCCCCCCCCCCCCCCCCCACAGTGACCTCAGCCACATCTCCACACACAACGTCAAACAGAAAATTGTTAAATGGAAAACCCAATTAAAAGTTTTAAGTACGCTCATAATCAAACATGCAAAAAATATACAAAGTCGTGGCAAACAAATTATTTGAAACGAGATGAAATGCTTGAAAGAATTATTCAATTGGTTCGTCATCCAGTGAGGCTTAGCAGACGGAACAACTTTTACCCCTCAACGATCACTGGCAATCGAATTTGACTCTAGCCTCTAGAAATCGATAGAAATTAAGGCAAACTTTCACACACCCAAGTGGGATGTGTACTCGAGCAAATTTATATAGCTAGTGAAGTACAATTAAAGAAGGATGTTGTTTCTTTCTTTGAAATGGTTAACCCTTTGGCTGCTTGATAAAATTTAGCTCCCCACTTTCGATAGGGGTGAAACTTGAATACTGAATCAGTTTGATAAGCGAATCGATGAGGAGAGTTTTCGAAAGGGGGTGTAGTTTGCAGGGCCAGGGACTAAGCGTGCTGTTTTTCATATCGGATTATCAGAAATGGAGAACTTCTCCAAAGAAAGTCAAATATGGGTCGGGATTTTTGGGTTTTTTTTTCGGCCAAAACTGATATGAGTAGAGAAAGTCGAAAGGATTGGTTTACGATTTGCCTGGAAAGGATGTAATTTGGATAAAAGTTTGCAACGGCCCAGTTGCAGATGAACCTTACTTGAGGGCTATCTGCACACATTTTGAAAGCTTTGCGAGAACGAAGACCCAAAATCGATAACGGGGTGTTAAATATTCATAGAGTTAGATACGTTTCTTTTTGGCTTGAACTTGAGACACCCACTCATTCATTAAATTCAATTTCTGGATTTCCATGTAGGAGAGGGATAACTGTCAAGTAATTCAAGTCCTTGGAGTATCACTCCGTACCATAAGTGATTGTCGACTTTTCAAAGCCTATTTACGTCCCTGTTTGTCTGATGGTGGCAGGAGAAAATGTAGTAGACCCTCTAGACCTAGGTACAGGCAATCCCTCTTTGTCAATTCGAAAAGTAGGTGAAGTGATAAAAAAAACATCAACAAAAAGTTCTCCTGCTCATAATATACTCATCGCATCACAGAGACTATGCCGGTTGTCCTTAAAAAAAGAGAAAAACCTCCATTCTAGAACAACACATATTCCCGCCGGGTCTGAAGACCCATTATAAGTACAAAGCGGTTTACGTTTCTTTCTGCAGAACGGGCGGGCAATTATGATACACCCAGAAAAACATTTTCCCATTTTTTTTGGATAAATCCTCTTGTCATAGAATTTCCATAAAATGTATGTTTTCCAGGAAGACAAATCGGTTTTATACGATGTCAAAAAGAATGGAAAATAATTTTCCATTTCCCAGAACAAGCCATCTCGTTTATATCCTTTTTCTTGCGCAAAAAAAAAATGTATCAACAGTCACCATGTGCACATATCCTCAGGTGATGAATATTCAATCATCCGTGGTATATTGGGTCTTAAGTGAAAACGAAATAGATGTGTCCTGAAACAGAAACGCGCATTATCTGCAGATTGTATAACTAGAGTTCTGTTGTTTCATTTGTTGCCGCGTCAAACAACAGAAGGGGTATAAACCTTAAACAAAGCAGGCGAGAATTTCTCGGTACGAAACGGGGGCATCCTAGATAAACAGGACGCGAATAATAACAAATTAAAGTAGCGGAAAAATTAAGCAAACGAAAAGAAAAAGAAACAAAATACACAAGTACGAACTTTTGCGAGGAAACTTTTCGCATAGTAATTATGAAAAGGAGGAGTTGCGTCTAAGACAATCCACCTCTGAAAGCATGTGCTGGATGGTGGGAACAAAAAGGATAATTATAATGCAACATCAGTGTGCTAATGCTGTAGCTTTAGCGAAAAAAGTAAGCCAAAGTTATGCACTGCGCAATTGTTATCGCATTGGGGTGCAGGAGGGAGGAGTGCGTGCACGAAAAAGGAGCAAAAAAGAGATTAACAAAAGGAAATCTCATTCGTTCCTCGAAAAATGGAGAAAGATATGAGTCCGCAGAAGGACTTGAATCAGCATGTCCAAATCATTCGACAAACAGTGCATTTTCCCTGTCAGCAAATTGTTTGCCCTGGGCCAAGAAACTCACTGCAAACTGCCCGCGAATTTACTATTCAACCTGATGGACTTTGGCTTTGAATTTATTACACTTTTCCTCGCTTCGATTCTTGTTGTCCGCGAATGGGAAACATTCTCCGAGGCACTGCCTGAAAGAGAATTCAAAACGAGCGGCATCAGCCTTGGATTAGTTTTTGCGTTTTGTTGGGTATGAGTGTCCTTAGAACAGGTTTATCATTAGTTGGCATTCGAAAAAGTAGCATCATTGTTGAAGGCCTTCGGGTAAAGTTGCCGAAAAGCCGAACATTTGCCCCCGGAAAATCGCGATTTGGTTTCGGAATATTTTCTACCGCATTTGCGAATCGGAATTTGGCTTTGGATGGGACTAGAGGGGTTGTAATTGATCTGCTAATGGCGACAGGCTGAAATTAGATGTCGTTTTGAAAAATGGGATATAATGAGGTGGAAGGCAGTTGACTGATTTCACAATTTAGTCGCAAGAAAGACAAAGTGACCGTGAATTTACTGAACGGAACTCCATTACCCATCGCCTATTAAGCGCCATCTATGCGTCAGCAACTGTTTAACGGAACGAGAATAAAAAGCACGATTTATAAATTCTGCTTTTCAAAATTCTGCTTTACAAAAATTCTGCAAACAATAAAAAGAAAATTTTTACAAAATATTAAAAAGCATGCGCCTTTGAACATTTTTGAACATTGAATTGAATTGAATTTACAAACCTTTTTTTATTGTTTGCAGAATTTTGTAAGGCAGGGATGGAGAGAACAAAGTTTATTTTCTAATTTTAGCTCCTCTTTTCTTAATTTTTATTTGAAGCCTTTTATTTCCTCCTGGGAGGAAAATACAAAAACGTCGTGGGTATTTTTTAAAAATACGATTTTATTTTATTTTTATTATAGAAATACGAAAGTAAGCAAAAGATGCGACACAGCTACTGATATTTTTAAGGAAGACTTTGTCAGTCCACTATATCGCAGCGTAACAGTAATTACAACGAACCTCCTAGGAAATTGGTCTTAGAGTATTTGAAGATCCTACCAAGTCGATTGTCGAAGAAATTTTGATTAAACATCATTTCGGCTGTGCTTTTATACTGCCGAAATGGAGTATAAAAAGAAAACAAATGAAATTATAATAAATAAAAGTTGTAATTTCTGACTGCTTCATATCTTTTTTTAATTAAATTTCGCATTATTTAATTTTTTTGTCAATAGATAGTATTTTTTATTAAAATTTTTTGTCAATATTTAATCTATTTTTTCTTGTTTCTTTTTAATTTTAATTTTATTTTTATTTAAAAATTAAAAGTAAATAAATTTGAATGTTTCATAAATTTAAAATATTTTTTTTTTTATATCTGCTTTATTTCCTCGTCGTTTACATTTGTTAGTTGGAAAAAAGCAGAATAAGCTGAATTTTATTGCTTTAAATTTGAAAATCAGAATTTTGTAAAGCAGGATTTTTGTGTGAGAAGACAGAATTTTGGAAGCAGAATTTCGACCGGATCCCGTTTTTCTCTTATTAGTAGAGATTCTGTAATTTTAAAAGATTCACTGTGGGACGTGAGCCACTACCCTACGTATTTTTTTGGCTTTTTGTTCGTGACTTTTCTAATGCGAATAATAAAAAAAATAAATATTCCATCGTTTTCCATCCTACCCAGCATCTATTTGAGTTCTAGTTTTTGACTAGTTTTTCGAGCAGTTGCGGACCACGGTCCATACTCACTACGAAATGGCAGACTGAACTTCGCAGAAATCAGCTACCAGCTGTCTGATTTTTTGTCGTTGGAAAAAGTGCTGCCAATTCGAAAATAACAGTTCCAAACGAAAGTCACTTTAATGCTCCCACCATAGGATACATTTTCGCTTAGATTTCCTATTCACTTTACGCATATCCAGCCGAAGACGTAAATTTCTATAAATTGAGTTTGAATTTATGTAAAATAGGATGAAACTGATATCGTCGCTGCGTTGGACAGAAACTCGGCTGTAACCCTCCCCAATGTTTGCTCAACATTTAAAGACAATCCCCAATTGCATGAGTCCCTGTTGTTGCTCTTTTGAAACCCCAAGAGATAACAAAATTCCTAAATAGGTGACAAATCCAAATCAATTGTGTGCACTTACATCTCCCAATTTATAGACAAATGAATGCCGCAAAAGCCACAGGGCACAAACTGAATACAGTGCAATACGAACAGAATGCTGGTGGGGCGCTACCTCTCTGTTTGGGTTCGATGCCACGTTCGGTGCCAGTATCGGTAGCAATTTGCTTCAATTTCGGTACGCAGGGATTTATCGAATTTCTGGTTAAAGAAGAGAACTTTGATGGGTGATGGGTATTGCTTCGCTGGGAATTACCTAAAATCTCATTCGGACGACTGTTGTGATGTAGTGCTGGACATGCAGGACAAATGGGGATCGGTGTTGGGGGACAGAACAAGTGCCATCGCTTGGAATTTGAAATCAAATTCACCCGATAAATCGAAAATATGTTGCAAATATATGCAATCGATTGGCACCATTCAAAACTTGTCACAAAAATTCTCAAGGACACAGTTGCAAGACAGATGTTCAGGGAATCCTTTCCCATACATCATCATCAACATCGTCATGATCACCACGTCCTTCGCTACGCCTTTAGACTGAGCAAAAAGCAAAATCACCGTAATGCATTCGATAAATCCCATATAGCAACCGAATTTGAATCAAAATTTTTCCCACTCCAAGGGAGCTACCACTACGACGAGTAGTATACGTGTGGATACGTTTTGGTATATTTCAAATCCGATTAATGCTTCTGCCAGATGCAGTGACAGTAACGGCAAAGGGAGACTTAGGCAGAGGTTTTTTTTCTATTTTTTTGGTGCAATCTAGGAATTTGCACTCGACAGCAGCTTTAGAAGGCAGCGGAAATGGCATAAAGAAGGCCACTGTAGGTGTGTGTGAATACATTTAGTCAAAACCTTGCAGGTTCGGCATATAGTAGTGGGAGGAAAAAAAAAACAATTCCCCGTGAAAGGTGAGAACATCAGCAAAAGGCGAAGAAGAAAAAGAGAAATGAAAATTGATGGCAAACACTGCAAGGATACGGCGTTAAATTACCATAATCGTAGTTTTTAAATCATCGTTATATATCCTTTGCGCGCGCCCCTTCGTCAACTGAAACCAAGAAAATGGATTTGGCGTATTTTTTTTTGTTCGCGCCCCCTCCCTCGCCAAAGTCGCTGTTTGGAGGGTTGTGAAATATTTCCAGGACTCTGCTGATGGAGCTGAGTGAAAAAATAAGTAGGTAACTCTTCGGTCTAGTACAATAAAAACAAAAACCGGGAAAAAAGCACACAAGCGGAAGAAGAAAAATTGTCAAAGCGGAAGAAGGTTAAAAGACAGATGGAGATGTGGCACGATTTCGATGTAAATTACCGCCGTAAAAATGCATCGCAGGTTAAAAGTGTACGATGCACGTCGTCAGGTTTTTGCTCGTGATAATGGGGTAGAAAGTGGAAACGCTTTAGCTGAAAGATTTGTTTTAGTATACACAAACAAAGTGAGGGTCCTTGTCAGTCCACTGGTTTCTGATGCGTGCAGTATATTCGCTGAGTGGAGGCAATTAGAAGAGTGCTCTCAATTGCCTATTGACACGGCGCATATGGTAGAATAATTAATATCAAAACGCACTCACTCATCCACTGAGGCATGGCAAGGGTACTCGCTGAATTCCGATATCGCTTATCGACTCCATTTTCCCGAGGGCAAGTCAAATTTGAATGGAATTTAAAGCACAGCCAGATGCACCCATCCACTAGGTATACACTCACTGAAAATACGAGGAGGCTGTAGTCAGCGATAGCCGAATTAATGGAAAGTAGTGGATGGGTTTGTCTGTTTGATTGTCTGCTTGATTGTCGCTTAATTTTTATAAGCGGAATCCAAATATCGTCAAATAATTATTTTTGAGCCGATGCTAAATTGGTTCATACCATCCACTGCGATCGGCACTCGATGAATAAATGATTTTCGCCTTTCACAAAATTTGTTTAACATAAAGTCGTAGGACAATAGTCAGTAGCTCAGCTCAGTAGTAAAATCATAAAAGGCGTAAGCCACATGAACACAAACGCTACTCGAGGTGGTTATTCATGCCCCTCGTTGAGCTACATTCTGATTTGTTTCCATAGGTTCAGTCACATAAAATGGAAGATTTTTCCGAATATAGGAAAAATGTTTATTGAAGACTTTTTGAACCTCACTCTACAAAGTCACCGCACGGACATGACTGCGGTCCCCACTGATGACTGATGGATATATGCCGTCTTTCGGAGAACTTTAAATTTATAAATCTTCTCAACAAGTTGGTCAAAAAGGGCTAAAATATAAACAAAATATCTATTATTTCTGAGAAATCCACAAGGATCGGATGAGTACATTTAATATGATGCGGTAGCGAATCAAAATCTGTTAAATAAACAGGCAAATAATTATATTTCCTGTGGGTCCGAAGGAGAAGGACTGTAAATCAATTTTTTGTGGGAAATTCCACGATGGTTCTCAGTCCTGCACAACTCCTTTGAAAACATTAACTGAAACTGGAACCCTTCAAGTCCAAGTCCAAAGAAGAGCATGGACGACCCAAACTCTACGCATTGTGGACAATCGCACTGCGCTGCTTAACGAACCTGGAGAGAGCCCGCATTTGTCAGCCTGAAGGAGCCTTACCCTACTACTCCTTGTTTTATCAGGTTAAAGTGATAGTGACTGACAACAAAGTGTTACTCCCCCAGTCGCAATAACTTTCCTCCCAAGTAGGCAAAGTGCCCCTTGTAACAGATTTCTAATTACCAGTCCTAGGGGTGTGTTCGCAGTGCAGACAAGCCTTCCCATCTATGAATACGGGGTAGGATACAATTTATATGCAAGCAGCAAGCACCCGCATTACATGGCAAAAAAAAAATGTCAAAACACACACGCGAGCCTATGAAAGGGGGTGGGGGTGGAAAAAATCCCTAATGACTGGGAACGATGACTTCCTCTGCCTGAAATCGATAAATGCTGTTGACAGCACAAAATACCTTTTCTCGATGGGAAAAGTTCAAACTACCCAAGGGGACATTCATTTCACAGAAAATGCCCATTTAAAACCATCGGCCACACACACTGCAGGACCTATGGCAGGGATTACAACTGGATTTACTGCTGTCCTACTCCTCCTTGTCGTCCTCTCGAAAACAAAATGAAAGTCTACTTAATGAAGAAAAATGTATGCAGTCAGATGCTGAATTTGCTTAGTCATATATGGAAAGGTTGGCCCAAAGCGATGTGAAAAGGTGGCGAGGACGGGCAAGGACGCCGAGAAACGTTCGAGATTTCTTAAGTGGACTTATGGGGCAGCTTTTAGTGTTCTCACTTGGCCTGGCCAAACAAAGATATAAATCCAAAGTTATTTATTGCAAGTTATACACTTGTTCGCAGGTATAGTGTATAGTTCGTTTTTAATGATGACTGTGATTAAGTGATATTGTCCTTTCACTTAATTTTGCATACTCGTAAATCCCTCAAAAGGACGTGATTACTCATTGTTGCGATAATAAGTGGAAGGGAGGGGGGGCCAAATTATTTCCAGCACAGGGGACAGCGTTTTTGTTGTCGGTTTTGGAAGAAAGTTAAGCTTCGCAGTTGAGAGGAATTTGTAAGGATTAGCAGGGTCTTAGGGGAGGTTGTTTGGAAATAATTTCAAAGGGGAGTATTATTTTACGGGAGTCAGAGGGAAGTTCACAAACAAAGTTCGAAAAGGCAACTGCTGTAGTAAGTTGAAATTTATATGAGAGATAAGAAAAAGACCGGCACCCCCATCCACTAAGTCATAGCGAGGGCTATCGATGAATTCCAAAAAAGGCAGAAAGACGATCAAACCCATCCGCTGAGTCATAGGAAGGGCACTCGCTGTGTTTCAAAAAAGAAAGTAAGACGAACGCACCCATCCACTGAGTCAAAGGGAGGGCTATCGATGAATATCAGAAAAGGCAGTAAAACGAACGCACCCATCCGCTGATTCATCTGAGAGGCACTCGCTGCGTTTCAAAAAAGACTGTAAGACGAACGCACCACTCCACTAAGTCATAGCGAGGGCTATCGATGAATTCAAAAAAAGGCAGAAAGACGATCAAACCCATCCGCTGAGTGATAGGAAGGGCACTCGCTGTGTTTCAAAAAAGAAAGTAAGACGAACGCACCCATCCACTGAGTCAAAGGGAGGGCTATCGATGAATTTCAGAAAAGGCAGTAAAACGAACGCACCCATCCGCTGATTCATCTGAGAGGCACTCGCTGCGTTTCAAAAAAGACTAAGACGAACGCACCCATCCACTAAGTCATAGCGAGGGCTATCGATGAATTTCATAAAAGTCAGTAAACGCTGATTTATAGAAAGAGCGCTTGCTACATCTTGAATTCGCTTATGGACGAATCGAACGTAAGTCACAACCAAATTTAACCATCCACTAATGCTACTCTCGCTCAGCATGCACGGCTTTAAGTGGCTGTGTTCGACGATTGACGAATTTATAGAAAGTAGTGGATGGGTAATGGGTATGCCTGTTTCAGAGTTGGCATCCAATCACTCCCATTATTCGTACCTATGTCAATGGCATTGGATCATACCATCCACTGTACTCGGCACTCGATGAATGAAAACGTTTGGCTCACAACGTTTAGGGAAAAGCCGAGTAAAGTGCAAGAGGATAAACATGAAATGGGTACTTGAAAAAATTGCAATACAGGTAGAGTTGCAGGTAGAAGAATCAAACTTGAAATTAGTAAACCAGGATACATTGCAGAGACTTGTCTTGACAGACTCGTCATGAGATGGCCAAGTGTCAGAAGTGCTGTTGTCTCTCACATGTCACATCACTTCTTCCACACCAATATCCCTCCCTCTATCACACACATGGTCCTCCATACACCATACTCGAATACGTAATTGAAAGCGACACTCCGGAAAGTGTTTTCAATTTCAAATGGCGCGCTCTCCTTTTTCGACAGCTTAAGTTGGTGTCGGTGGCGAAATGTATCATCCATCGAAATTACATATGCAGTAGCAGTAGGTATTGGGACGATTGGGGGTGGGAATTCCGTGCTAGAGTGAGAGGGAAGATATGTCGATGGAGTGATAGTGTTGTCTTTGTCGCTCGTATGTTAATTAGGTATGTAGTGTGTTTGATGTGTCGCCGCCGCCTTTGATGTGTCGCCGCCGGCGCGTGCCGCTGCCTGTGGTTGTTAGTTGTTGTTATCAGTTTCGTGTGTGGGTGTGGTGAGTGTGTTGAATTGTTTGTAGATGACGTAATTATTGGTATTCGTTGTCGTCGTCGTGTTGGTTGGGTGTGTGTTGTGATGCTGAAAATTAAAAAAAGCGAGATGCGTGGCTGTGGTTTGAACTGGGTACGATGAGTTTGGGAGTTGGGTGTCGTAGCTTAGCGCTATAGCGTATGCTGTGAGATGTAGGTTCAGGTGGTTAAATATATTGATGGTTGGGGTGGGGTTGTGCGCGCGCGATGATGAAAATTAAAAAAAGAGTGAGATGCGTGGCTGTGGTTTGAACTTGGTACGATGAGTTTGGGAGTCGGATGTCGTAGCTTAGCGCTATAGCGTATGCTGTGAGATGTAGGTTCAAGTGTTTAAATATATTGATGGTTGGGTGTGTGTGTGTGGGGGCGCCGCCGCCGAGCGACGGTTATCGTGGCTGTTGATTTGTATGGTGGATCGTTGCCATGCGACGGTTATCGTGAGTCGTTGCCGTGGTCATGGGTTGCTTGGGACGGTTATCGTGGCTGTTGATTTTGGATGTTAATTAGATGTGGTTTTGGTATGGTTTATTTGATCGGAGGGGGGTTAATGTAGCACGATGGAGCATGTTACTCTTATCTTACTCTGACCATATTGTTTTTTCGGGCATTTCTTTAAAGAAGTATATTTTAAGGGGCACTTAGTAAGGTTCAGATTGACAACGAACCATTTCGATTCTTAGTTATAGATAAGGACAGTTCTATAAAAATGGGGCGTTACAAAAACTCATTCAAGGAAACTGCAATTTTATAAATGATTTATATCCTCTCTTTTGAAATCAGCATATATATATATATATATAAGGCCAGCGCTTGTTTAAAACCAGTTTATATTAAACTGACCTTTGTTTGAAACCAACCTGTTCAGAATTTAAACTAACATTTCCAGATATTATTAATGGCTACTACTGAAAATTTGCTTAAAAATCTAATAGCAATAAAAAAAGCTCTGAAGAAGAAATACAACCAAATCAAGACTGATAGAATTATAAAAGAAACCGAAATTGAAGATACTTTTAAACTAATTTCGGGTCCCTTACAAGAGATTGCGAAAAATACCAAAACAAACAAAACTCAAAGTGTTGAAGACATTAAGAAACCATTGAAACGAAGAAAGTTACAATTTAAATCACCCTTAGATATAGAAAAGTTGTCACCATCACAGTATTCAGATCTGCATGAAGAAGAAGAAGAAGAGGAAGAAGAAGAAGAAGAAGAAGCAGAAGCAGAAGAAGATGTTTCATTTAGAACACCTACTAATTCACAAATCTATAATCAAAGCACACCACTCAGTCTCTCATCACCATCAGATTCGAATCGTGATAAGACCTATGGGCCATATTTCGATGTGGGGACAAACTCTACGAAGATGGGAAGATCAAAATTCCAAATTAATGCCCAAAAAGATTTTGTAATTGATGATGAAGTCTTCCCTGCAACAGATGGGCTTTATGAGTTAATTATGCGAAAAACCCCTAGAAAAGCACGCTTTACCCTTGAAGACTTACAGCAATATCGTCAAATACTACAAAAATCTAGAGCACATATGAAAAACCATGATAGCAATTCCCAAGTAAAGGGTAATCGCGGTCAAAAGTATAAGACAATTATTAAACCTTTAATTCAAGATATGCTTAAAGAGCCACAACAAAAAATTGGTAAATCATATGATATGACATATTCTGAGAATCTCATCGATTACGTACATTGGGATGATCCTAATGAGCTCGTTGATAGACTTAGACTTTTAATCGCATCTCAAACTGCTGGCAATAATAATCATCAGAATGAAATAAACTCAATTGTTGAAGAGCTGCGTGAATCAAATATCATATATTAATCACATAGTTGAACCCTTAAAAGAAATCGTGAAAAATGTCAAAAGTGCTCATACTCAAAATGATACTGCTGCTGCTGCAGATGTTGCTTACAATAATATAGATATGAAAATAAAGAATCAACAACTACTACGACGACGTTTACAATACCCAGAAGAAGAAAAAAAATCCATTTCTAATGCAAGTTTTGACTTCTCATCTCCAGAATCAAATCAGACAACGAACAATGATAATTCATTTAGGACACCCTACGACAATAGCCTTGATCAAAGCACTCCAATTAATCGATCATCCCCATCAGATTCGAATCGTGACAAAATCCACATTTCGACGTGGAATCAAATTCAACGAAATTAGGTAGATCAAGTTTTGTAATTAACGAACACAAGAATTTCGTCATTGATGATGAAATCTTCCATGGAACGAATGGCCTTTATGAATTAATATTTCGAAAAAATCCTAGAAAAGATCGATATACCAATGAAGACTTGGATCAATATCTAAAGATATTACAAAAAACAAAAACACACTTGAAAAACTATGATAGTAACTTACAAGTTAAAGGCAACAGAGGTTATAAGTATAAACATATAATCCAACCTTTACTTCAACACCTAACGCCGAGAGTCATAAAGAAAATTGGAAAAGCATACAATAGTAATTCATCTGATGTGAGTTATTCGAATAAACCCATCGAATATGTGTATTGGGATAGCCCCAATGAACTCGTCAATAGATTAAGGCTTTTAATTGCATCTCAAAGAGCCGGCAATAATAATCTTCAAAATGAGGTTAACTCAATTGTAGAAGAATTAGGTGAATCAAATATCATACACTAATAATCAATTCAATCCATTAAAAGCAAGCAAATCAGTATGGTCCCACACCTGAACCGACTGTATAGGAACCGACCGGATAGGAACCGACCGGAATTGACCTCAACACTTGGTTCAGGAATTGGCCTATATAAAATCAATTCGCGAGGAGTTACTTTGTGGTGAAAATGTTGAAGTGATGAATATCGAAGAAGTTGGCTGTCCTAATTTCAACGAATTGAAGCGACTCTATCCTTGTGAAATAAAATGTTCGCTCCATAGCAAATGCTGTGCCCTACAAAATGTATACCTGTTGGACAAATTCTTATCTGCAAATTAAATAAAAAAAAAAAAAAAAAAAAACAAATTTCTTCTTTTTCTTTATTTACGTCTTTTATAACCATATGGAAGGGAACTATTGTCTTCGAGAAATCTACGTTTTTCCGACCTGAGTTTGTATGTTTTTGTTTCGGCAATTGTTATGACCTCGTGCTCTCGTGTCCGGCGAATATTATTTGATAAAATTTGGATATCAACGGCATTCGCAGCATTAAGTACAGCTTCTTTGATTGTCTCAAAATTTACCTTTTTCGATGCTGAATAATTCAAATTGATTCCTTTTACTTTACACACGATTTTTTCAGTGCCATCTTTTGTACTAAAGACTTTGTAGGAATAATTTTTGGGGCCTCCACTTACGAATTCAGTAATATAACTTCCAGGCCCATAGCATTGTAATTCGTCAGTCATATCCCCTATAAATTCACCAGTCTGTGGATCAGGTTCACCTTCACGACTTACATAGATTACGGAATCGGTGTCGTAGTACAAAACTCTACCTCCGCTTCTTCTTCTTTATACAACCAGCTTACTATAACATTTTCCTCATTTATAGGTAGAATGTGACAGACTTCAATAGTTGGATTTGTAATCATTTGGAATAATTCTGATGGACTATTAATTATACATGTTTTCTGCTGATTTTCTCTTTGTCCAAATTTACCCCAAAATGAATTAAGTATGAGCTTAGCAAAAGATCTCTTCCCAGGGTTATCACAAATTTGTTCAAAATCGAGTTTAACATCTTCATTAGCCAAAAAGTCAGCTACATATTTATTTTTCTCTTCCATTGTAGCGCATTTATCTGGCCAGCCTGATGCTTCTTGTTTCATTTTAATGAATTTATTCATCATTTGACTGAAAAGGCCATCTGATTTTTCCATTTTATTATATTGAACCATAGAATATTCCCATATTTCGAAAATATCTACTATCTTATACCCTTTCTCCATTGCTTTTAAGACCTCATCAATAATCCAGGTTCCGTGTATAGCTCTTTCATCATCTGTGGCGGGGGTTTTAGGCCCGCGAGGCAACTCCACCTGGCAACGCCGGCCATGTCAAATACTGACAGTTGACCAGTCGATAGAAGCCGCCTGCACCAGCCAATCAGCGTTCTCCACGTCGACGCCGACCCGAAAAACATCGAGAAGAAAAGCCGACGAATCATTCTCAGCAGAGAACCGCGTGGGGATTGCGACGTGGAGAACGCTGATTGGCTGGTGCAGGCGGCTTCTATCGACTGGTCAACTGTCAGTATTTGACATGGCCGGCGTTGCCAGGTGGAGTTGCCTCGCGGGCCTAAAACCCCCGCCACAGATGATGAAAGAGCTATACACGGAACCTGGATTATTGATGAGGTCTTAAAAGCAATGGAGAAAGGGTATAAGATAGTAGATATTTTCGAAATATGGGAATATTCTATGGTTCAATATAATAAAATGGAAAAATCAGATGGCCTTTTCAGTCAAATGATGAATAAATTCATTAAAATGAAACAAGAAGCATCAGGCTGGCCAGATAAATGCGCTACAATGGAAGAGAAAAATAAATATGTAGCTGACTTTTTGGCTAATGAAGATGTTAAACTCGATTTTGAACAAATTTGTGATAACCCTGGGAAGAGATCTTTTGCTAAGCTCATACTTAATTCATTTTGGGGTAAATTTGGACAAAGAGAAAATCAGCAGAAAACATGTATAATTAATAGTCCATCAGAATTATTCCAAATGATTACAAATCCAACTATTGAAGTCTGTCACATTCTACCTATAAATGAGGAAAATGTTATAGTAAGCTGGTTGTATAAAGAAGAAGAAGCGGAGGTAGAGTTTTGTACTACGACACCGATTCCGTAATCTATGTAAGTCGTGAAGGTGAACCTGATCCACAGACTGGTGAATTTATAGGGGATATGACTGACGAATTACAATGCTATGGGCCTGGAAGTTATATTACTGAATTCGTAAGTGGAGGCCCCAAAAATTATTCCTACAAAGTCTTTAGTACAAAAGATGGCACTGAAAAAATCGTGTGTAAAGTAAAAGGAATCAATTTGAATTATTCAGCATCGAAAAAGGTAAATTTTGAGACAATCAAAGAAGCTGTACTTAATGCTGCGAATGCCGTTGATATCCAAATTTTATCAAATAATATTCGCCGGACACGAGAGCACGAGGTCATAACAATTGCCGAAACAAAAACATACAAACTCAGGTCGGAAAAACGTAGATTTCTCGAAGACAATAGTTCCCTTCCATATGGTTATAAAAGACGTAAATAAAGAAAAAGAAGAAATTTGTTTTTTTTTTTTTTTTTTTTTATTTAATTTGCAGATAAGAATTTGTCCAACAGGTATACATTTTGTAGGGCACAGCATTTGCTATGGAGCGAACATTTTATTTCACAAGGATAGAGTCGCTTCAATTCGTTGAAATTAGGACAGCCAACTTCTTCGATATTCATCACTTCAACATTTTCACCACAAAGTAACTCCTCGCGAATTGATTTTATATAGGCCAATTCCTGAACCAAGTGTTGAGGTCAATTCCGGTCGGTTCCTATCCGGTCGGTTCCTATACAGTCGGTTCAGGTGTGGGACCATACTGATTTGCTTGCTTTTAATGGATTGAATTGATTATTAGTGTATGATATTTGATTCACCTAATTCTTCTACAATTGAGTTAACCTCATTTTGAAGATTATTATTGCCGGCTCTTTGAGATGCAATTAAAAGCCTTAATCTATTGACGAGTTCATTGGGGCTATCCCAATACACATATTCGATGGGTTTATTCGAATAACTCACATCAGATGAATTACTATTGTATGCTTTTCCAATTTTCTTTATGACTCTCGGCGTTAGGTGTTGAAGTAAAGGTTGGATTATATGTTTATACTTATAACCTCTGTTGCCTTTAACTTGTAAGTTACTATCATAGTTTTTCAAGTGTGTTTTTGTTTTTTGTAATATCTTTAGATATTGATCCAAGTCTTCATTGGTATATCGATCTTTTCTAGGATTTTTTCGAAATATTAATTCATAAAGGCCATTCGTTCCATGGAAGATTTCATCATCAATGACGAAATTCTTGTGTTCGTTAATTACAAAACTTGATCTACCTAATTTCGTTGAATTTGATTCCACGTCGAAATGTGGATTTTGTCACGATTCGAATCTGATGGGGATGATCGATTAATTGGAGTGCTTTGATCAAGGCTATTGTCGTAGGGTGTCCTAAATGAATTATCATTGTTCGTTGTCTGATTTGATTCTGGAGATGAGAAGTCAAAACTTGCATTAGAAATGGATTTTTTTTCTTCTTCTGGGTATTGTAAACGTCGTCGTAGTAGTTGTTGATTCTTTATTTTCATATCTATATTATTGTAAGCAACATCTGCAGCAGCAGCAGTATCATTTTGAGTATGAGCACTTTTGACATTTTTCACGATTTCTTTTAAGGGTTCAACTATGTGATTAATATATGATATTTGATTCACGCAGCTCTTCAACAATTGAGTTTATTTCATTCTGATGATTATTATTGCCAGCAGTTTGAGATGCGATTAAAAGTCTAAGTCTATCAACGAGCTCATTAGGATCATCCCAATGTACGTAATCGATGAGATTCTCAGAATATGTCATATCATATGATTTACCAATTTTTTGTTGTGGCTCTTTAAGCATATCTTGAATTAAAGGTTTAATAATTGTCTTATACTTTTGACCGCGATTACCCTTTACTTGGGAATTGCTATCATGGTTTTTCATATGTGCTCTAGATTTTTGTAGTATTTGACGATATTGCTGTAAGTCTTCAAGGGTAAAGCGTGCTTTTCTAGGGGTTTTTCGCATAATTAACTCATAAAGCCCATCTGTTGCAGGGAAGACTTCATCATCAATTACAAAATCTTTTTGGGCATTAATTTGGAATTTTGATCTTCCCATCTTCGTAGAGTTTGTCCCCACATCGAAATATGGCCCATAGGTCTTATCACGATTCGAATCTGATGGTGATGAGAGACTGAGTGGTGTGCTTTGATTATAGATTTGTGAATTAGTAGGTGTTCTAAATGAAACATCTTCTTCTGCTTCTGCTTCTTCTTCTTCTTCTTCTTCCTCTTCTTCTTCTTCTTCATGCAGATCTGAATACTGTGATGGTGACAACTTTTCTATATCTAAGGGTGATTTAAATTGTAACTTTCTTCGTTTCAATGGTTTCTTAATGTCTTCAACACTTTGAGTTTTGTTTGTTTTGGTATTTTTCGCAATCTCTTGTAAGGGACCCGAAATTAGTTTAAAAGTATCTTCAATTTCGGTTTCTTTTATAATTCTATCAGTCTTGATTTGGTTGTATTTCTTCTTCAGAGCTTTTTTTATTGCTATTAGATTTTTAAGCAAATTTTCAGTAGTAGCCATTAATAATATCTGGAAATGTTAGTTTAAATTCTGAACAGGTTGGTTTCAAACAAAGGTCAGTTTAATATAAACTGGTTTTAAACAAGCGCTGGCCTTATATATATATATATATATGCTGATTTCAAAAGAGAGGATATAAATCATTTATAAAATTGCAGTTTCCTTGAATGAGTTTTTGTAACGCCCCATTTTTATAGAACTGTCCTTATCTATAACTAAGAATCGAAATGGTTCGTTGTCAATCTGAACCTTACTAAGTGCCCCTTAAAATATACTTCTTTAAAGAAATGCCCGAAAAAACAATATGGTCAGAGTAAGATAAGAGTAACATGCTCCATCGTGCTACATTAACCCCCCTCCGATCAAATAAACCATACCAAAACCACATCTAATTAACATCCAAAATCAACAGCCACGATAACCGTCCCAAGCAACCCATGACCACGGCAACGACTCACGATAACCGTCGCATGGCAACGATCCACCATACAAATCAACAGCCACGATAACCGTCGCTCGGCGGCGGCGCCCCCACACACACACACCCAACCATCAATATATTTAAACACTTGAACCTACATCTCACAGCATACGCTATAGCGCTAAGCTACGACATCCGACTCCCAAACTCATCGTACCAAGTTCAAACCACAGCCACGCATCTCACTCTTTTTTTAATTTTCATCATCGCGCGCGCACAACCCCACCCCAACCATCAATATATTTAACCACCTGAACCTACATCTCACAGCATACGCTATAGCGCTAAGCTACGACACCCAACTCCCAAACTCATCGTACCCAGTTCAAACCACAGCCACGCATCTCGCTTTTTTTAATTTTCAGCATCACAACACACACCCAACCAACACGACGACGACAACGAATACCAATAATTACGTCATCTACAAACAATTCAACACACTCACCACACCCACACACGAAACTGATAACAACAACTAACAACCACAGGCAGCGGCACGCGCCGGCGGCGACACATCAAAGGCGGCGGCGACACATCAAACACACTACATACCTAATTAACATACGAGCGACAAAGACAACACTATCACTCCATCGACATATCTTCCCTCTCACTCTAGCACGGAATTCCCACCCCCAATCGTCCCAATACCTACTAGTAGCCATATGGCGACGGAACAATGCAGTGCTGTGTTAAACTGGAGAGTGCTTTTGATAGTTCCTCCATTTGGAAGGAATTCAGTTACACATGTGCACTCGGAAACACTTTGCAGCTGCAGCAGAGCAAGAACCACAATCAAATTTAAGCAAAATTTCCCAAATACACACCGAATTATCCTTAATGACGGTTGTCCTGTGGTTGAGTGCACTTTCCACCCCAGCCCGCAGCCAGAGTGTTGCAATGTCGAACCAGCATAGTACGTCGGCAACTATGCGGACATGTGTAAGTGCGGGGGAGACGTGTTTAAATGAATGGAGTGGGGCGGTGTCGGATCGCGGTCGCATCACATGCTGCAATGGGGTTTAGATTTTTCTTAATCTTACTGGTGTTGGTCTCCATCAACTGTGCAATATAAATCCCAATAAACAGTAGAATAGGAAATAACGTTCAGTATCAATAGCAACAGCAGACATCACAAACAAAACGCACGCTCCACACCCCAAAGGCTTTCTAAGGAGTCATATTTCCTGACCCTCGAGTCATCGCTTTCGAATCCCTCAGCTTTATTGATGACCATTCGCCGTTATGACTTTATTTATGCAGCGTGGGCGAATACACATATCCTTTACTCGTATTAAACAAAAATTTATGTTCGTTATTATTTTTGTTTCTCCCCCTGTTTTGTTACCTCCCGTGCCCTTTTTTTCGACCCAGGGCCAACAAAAAAAGAAGAAAAAATAAAAATATTGTAGCACATGTTGCGCCCGGAGCAACCAGCCTACCGTCGCGTCGGTCGGCGTCGTCTTCATGCCTCACTCATAACATAAGAAACTGAACTTAATAAATTTTACATTTATGAGAAACTTTTTTACAACCCCCAACGTGTGTTGATATTTTTGGTATGTGTCGTTCCTTGAGCGCTCTTAACCTTTTCAAACCAGCAAAAAAAAAATTATAATAATGACAGTGATTAAATAATAAATTTTGTGGCGAACTTTAAATGGACAAAGTGGTTTCGTCTGTACAAAGGATAATGTTGCACATAATTTGACTGCACACATCGAACAAATAAAAAAAAAGAAACATAAGGAGACATTTTATGTGAAGTTATGTGGCTATCTGTTGTGGGATCCCTATTACTGTAATTGATTAGAAAAAAAAGGATGTACGCACACAGATTGTGGGTGATGCTTGACAAGGACTTGTTTTGGTGATCCAGTGGCATAACAGGTGGGTATCAGTGAAGACAGGGAACGACCGTGAACGAACAATACGTGATGGGGACAGTGTTTTTTTTTTCGAACGCAAAGTCGCCTAAGAAAATATTAAAGAACCCACATAACACCTGAGCCCACATAACACAACGCTTCCATGTTCAGAGATGGCCGTGTGAAGGAAAGTACCTTCCTAAGTCCCTTCTTTGGGGGGTAGCAAATCACTAATCCCTCACGTTTTCAATTCCAGCTGTAGAAGGAGAATTCCAATAACTGAACTATTTGCTTTTTGGAAATACCCCCCCTAAAAGGGGCAACCCTGCTGTAAGATGATACGCCACTGTGATACGACTCTGTGATACCTCACCTACGAGCTTGAAACCGAACGCTGCACTAGCATTCATCGTGACAACGACGAATCATTTCATTTGTTAAAAGTGACCCCCTCAACGAGGCGCACGCCATCTAACATACGAGTGAGGCTAATTTGAGGTTCAAAATCAAATACCACGAATATTTTTCCAACGAAAACACGCCCCTCTCATGTCAACGCACTATTAAGATAACAAAATTTGTATGGCGTAAGTGCCTTTTTTAAAAACCCCTCAAGGGGGGGCAACCATCTCCTTGCGTAATATTAAATTTCATTCAACACGTGTGTTCGTCTGTCAGTCTAGTTATTCCTTAAAAGATGTCTATGGGCCGTCTAATATCAGTGGGTGCACTGTGCAAAATGTGGGCGGGTTTGAACAAAGGGGCGTGGTACATCTAGTTCAAGAAAGGGAATGTGAAACCTTTGAAACCTTTATCTCCGCACTTTTCAAGCTGTGGTTGGAAAATTTGGTACATTTAAATCATAAAACATTTGGAAAACAATTTGAAAAAAATAGGCGTGGCACAAACCCATAAAATAGACACTTAAAATGCTGTATATTGGCATTTGTGGTAGATCCTACTTTAAAATTTGTTGAATTGATGTATTTTGCTGTTGGGGACACTTAAAAATCGGGGACAATATTCCACAATGGGGAGTGGTCCCCCCATTGCAAAAGGAAACAACAACTCGATATATCACTACAGGCTATCATATTTGAGACATTAAACTACAGCAAGGTCAATTAAATTGGAAAAACATTTCTTACGGACTTACGGACTCGCAGAAATTCGAAAAGAGCGGCTCCCTACTATCACCTGCGATAGCCGGCACGTTTGAGAAGGTGAAGGAGTAGCGCACGCTTCCCTGAAGCTGCCATCCGGTCCTTCAGCTGCCAACGTAGCATTTTTTTTTTTGTTTAGGGAGCAGCGACTGTTCTAAAAATATGCAAAAGCTATTCAAGCACCTGAAAAACTTTTAGCCACCCACAAGAAGACATTCTCTTATCTGAACTGTTATAAATCCGCCAAACTTATGTCATAAATAACCGAATTCAAACACGGCAGCACCATAATGCCCCCGAGAGGCCCCACCAAAATCATTGTCATTATTCAAAACTTATCGATCTGCGATCTACAAGTAGCTAATCAATTTAACTCTCGGTCAAAGGACTAAACACAAGAGGAAGCACCGACACCGACACGCCACCGATAAAATACTCGAAACACCGAATATCCATTTATTGCGTAATAGATTCTCGGGGTGGGTTATTGATAATCCCCCTCCCTCCTAAGTCCTAACCGTCGACGATAAATTTTTGAAATTTTAAAAATAAATAAAATTCAATCCCCAGTCCGAATAAAAAACAAGGAAGTGTCGTCGTTGCCGTCATCCTTCCGCCTATGTGTAGGCTTGTTTCACACTGGAAAAACGATAAATTGCCCAAGGATTATGTAAATTGGTGGAGCTGTCGATTTTAATCCAATTTTCATATAAAACTTGAAACTTTTCTATGGGCGTTGAATTTTTACAGCTGTTGGGTCGGTGTTGGTGGTGCGCCACAATCGGCCAGCAGCAGTACAGTAATATCATATTTTCCAGTTCTCACACGACACACCCCTGCCATCGATAAATTTGACATCAATTTGGAGTTTTCCTCTTTTAAAAACCAAAAGTCGCTCAGCGTGGAATGGTGGAGTGTGTACGGCTTTGTTGGAACATAATAGTTGAGTGGGGTAGGGGTAAGTAGCGGGATAAGGCGATAATCCTTAAATGGGAAAACGGTTACATCATCCTGATGAGAGACAATTTCGTCATGCAAGTTTTTTGAAAGTTTTAGTACCAAAATTATCTACTTTTGAAGGGAGAGAGTTATGACCCCTCCAGGAGTTGAAAAGGTCTAGTACTGGGTGCCCTTTTAGTGCGACAAACTGCCACCGAAAGTTCGGATATAGAGTGCGGAACTTACTAGGAAGTACTGAAGCTTGAACTGCCAGTAGGAGTGGTGCAAAAATTCTGTACAAAAACATGGTTCGCCACAAAGTCTTATGGTAAGCTAAAAGACTTGGAATCGACTCTGTCTCCGAGTATAGTTCCAACAGTTTTCATACGCAATTGTGGCGAGCATCACCCACGATAGGTTCAAAGTTGTAGGGCTCTATAAGTCCAACAGATATTAAAAAAAAAAAAACCTTTGGAATTGTGAGCTTCTTTCAAAACGAGGTTTTATTTCACTGTTGCAGAACCAATTTAGAGAAGCAACTCGGTATAGCGGAATTTTTCAAACCTTCCAAAAATTAAAATCGACTGATTATGGGTACGGAGTCCCAACTAAAAGTCGAACCTCCCTCGACCGCAAACTAATTTAAGTCTTTACCTTACCCTTGAGACAGTAGAAGAGACATTTTATTTTATGCTCACCCTCAAGTGCACCTATACTCGGAATGTGCAATGATTTATGACCGTTTTATCGCAGTCAATACCTACACCAGGATGTGATCAGCAACCAGTCAAAAGTGGCTCGCAGTCAGAGGCCGCCACGATAAGGATCCATTCCACGAATTTATATACCCAAGAGCTCAACAAGATAATTTATATTCGGCTTGATTTGCCACCTAAAGGACCCGAGGATGTCAATTATCGTTAGAATCGAAATATTTATTTACACACACTCTCATCGGGGTGAAAGGATGCTGGGCTGCTGTGCAATTTGATGAAGGTGATGTGTATTTCGCGGTACTTGACGCCAAGAAGTACTCAATTTGGCTGAGGGTTTGAATTACCCAACTCGATTGCATGTCGGTTTGGGGGTTTCGCAGATTACTCAAGGAGGACATTTGGAGCGTGAATTGTCGCATGGGAATTGCGGATAATGGTGTCGCTGTTTATTGTGCGGCGGGCTCTCTCTCGCTCTCTCTGCCTTTCTGCTAGAAGGATATTGATTGGAGTTTGGACTATTTGATCATTTCGTGTGCGGTGTTATTAATTGGATGTATCCCTCGAGTGAATTGCAATGACAATAAGACGACCATTGCTGTGTGTGGTATCTCAAACTGTCTACTGATTGGGGTTGGGTGCGGTTTCAGAAAAGATGTAGAAAAGCTACATCATCAAGGATAAAAGTCCAGCCGTATCCGAAAATATCCACAAGTTGGAAAAGTATTTTTATCGCGGCATAATTAATCAGACAGTTGATGATATTTCGTGTTGAACACAATCAAAAGGTCGTAATTGGAATAAGAAAATAATCCAGTGGATAGGTTATTAATGAATAGGCGGCTAAAAGCCCAAAGGGAAACAAAGTGGAGTCTTGGAAGGAAAACGACTTAAACGAATGGGCAGATTTATGCAGTCAGTCGTTAAGTTGATGTGTTTCTACGGGGGTGTGTTGCAGAAAGAGAGTTTCCCAGCTAAGAACACGTGATTCCATAGCCAATGGTGGGGTGGTGGTAAAAGATTGCTTTTGCCGCTTTTAAGAGTTTTGCGTTGCACCGGAAGAGATCAACCAAGGGAAATGTATCGCAAATGAACAAAATGTCGGTATCTTTTCACACCAGGGGTCGCTTTAGACGGCAGATAGTCCTGGCAAGGTGGCTGCAGATTTTCGCAGTGAAAGATCTCCGAACAAATGCAACTTTTTAATTCTATTCTCGCCAAAGGAATTTAGTAAAATTGTTCTTGTCGGTTCTTTGGATAAACAAAATTAGATAGAAACCATCGACTCATGATTTTTTGGGGTTTCTGAGGTCTTTAGTGCAAACTTTGAGCTACCTTGAGCTGCCTTGACAAAAATTAAAGAAAGAAATGCAAAACTGATGTGGAAACCCGGAGCGCCGAATGTTAACAGCTCATGGAGCTTATTTTGTTGAGCAAATTCAGTTACAAACACTGTCAGTCGTTTTTTAACTTTCTCCATTACGTAGTAAGTGAAAGATATTGCATTCGTACAAAATTTCGAACTCGAGATGTTAATCAATTCTGACATTACGATGATAGGCGAACTCAAAAAAGTGGGTCGCAAAATTCTGTCCGTCTGTCTGTCCGTCTGTCTGTCCGTCTGTCTGTCTGTTGATGAAGGCCCGAGGCCTACAGCCTAAGCGGCTGAACGGATTTCGTTCAAACTTCGGATTTAACGTTTGGGGGCTTACAGTTCGGGGCGGTTTTTTATTTTGCATGGTAACCTCAGTATTACTGGTTCTTCCCATACAAAATTTTCATACCTATTTGATTTGCTCGAAAACGGCTTTGACGACTTCAACGAAAATTGATATTTAAGCTTAGGTAGGTGAGGTAAACATAACTGCATACTCAGTTTTCCGCTAAAAAATCGAGTAATGGTACTTTTGAAATTTGGACATATCTCGAAAACGGTCCATACGATTGTAACAAAAATTAATTTCTAAGGTAATATGGTCGTTTCTAATTTAATAGAGAGCTCAGTTTTGCTCTGAATTAGCGTAAAATGGATTTTTGAAAAAAGTCATTTTTAAAAATGTTGTTGTCTTTAGTTTTCCTGAAAACAGTAATAACGATTTTGACCAAAATGGAAACTTAGAGTAAAATTGATGTTTTCAAAATTATTGCGTCCTAAATTTTCAATTCGAATCACTGGAAACGCTCACTTTAAAAACTGCTCATATCTCGAAAACCGCATTTTCGATTTCGGTAAGACCCTAAAAATCAAGTAATGCTTACATCCCGAAAAAAAGATTTGCTTAAATGGCTTTGAATTTCAGTCAGACTCGCACTTAACGAGAAAGTGCACTTTATTTTTATTTGTAATAGAGAAACGAGATAAAAAGTTGATGTACATTTTGCAAGGGACTCGAGAGTCATTATCATTGGACTTTCACAAGGAAATTGATTGCACAAAAGGTCCAGGTCCAGGGTCCTTAAACCAAAAAAAAAATCTAAATTTGGCGCAACAGACCCATAAGGACCCAAGTTTTTTTACAATCATCCGATATTTGCGAGATTTTCATTTTCGGGATGATTGAAAGGGATTTCCAATTTCATGCGGCCAATTGAGAAGCTCTTTCATGACAGTTATTCTCTCGGATGTTTGTCAGGAGTTCGTGAGAGGTGGCGCAGTGGAAACCTGGTCCAAACTACTTATTTTTAAAAACCTGTCGTCCTAAATGGAATTCCCTATCAAATATCTAAGTGCCCCTCAAAACGCTCGCAAAACTATTTACCTACACGCATTTCCCTGCAATTTGCACCCGGGCCTTCAATCCGCCCTTTCGAAAGTCCATTAACCAACGAACCCGATTGTGTGGTTTCCGAAATACATACCTGGCTTACAACACGCATAACTTACGTAGTGGCATACTTCTAATTATCATCGACGTCTGTGGCGATACGATAGCTATCCGCGGTAGAACCAAATTTAATTGCGTCAAGATTACCGCCCCATTCCTAATTGTTATGTTTGGTCCTTTGACACATTCGCCTTAACCATATCAAATCGGTGTATTCAGCGTAATTGACTGCTTGTGGTTTTCGCTTTTGGGATTCATTATCACAGTGTTGATAAATGAATTGCGGCCGCACTTGGTTTGGTAAAGTCAGTATATGGGCGGCCGAAAAGTGCTGCGTGTGTGCACAGGTCCTTGTGGGAGTGTATTTGGTCGGCCACAGCATGTTGTTCTATTTCTTGAGCCGTTGTATACGACTGAGAGAAGGCGGAAAATCATTAGAATTGCCATATTGCAGTGGGTGGAAAGTTATATAGTGAACATTGACATTGGGTCCTGCAGTATTTTGTAAGTGATTAGTGTCTTGGACTACTAAGCGAGGGTACAAGGTTTTTTTTTCCACTGCGACAACTCTCGCGAACGTCTTGCAAACATGTGGGACTAAAATTGTCATGAATGAGCGTCTCAATTGGCCCTTTTGGACTCGGCATAAAATTTGAGATCCCTTCTTTTCGTCCCAAAAATGAAAAACTCACGCAAAACGAATGATTACGAGAAGCTAGGCCTACGGAGCTGTTGCACCAACTATTTCCATTTTTCTTTAGTATTTTACATAGGTATAGAACAACTTGGAACTGTCAATACCCATGAGTCAATATTGTCTGGAATATTTCTTAAGATTTATCACCACGACCATCAGCGTTCGTCAGTATTAATGGGACACTGATACTAGACCCACGAAGACCCATCCATGTCGTCACAATATCGGCAGATAGTGTTGGGATACTGATGGCACATACCTGTCAATATCGTTTTTTAATACCCCTCCGCATCAGTCAGTGTGACAGCCATTGTATGATGAATTATTGATGAGTGTTGATGGTGGGGTAGTACCAGAAGCCACATACCTACTCAACCGTTTCCCCCGTATTTCAGTTCACTGCAATATTCGAAGCCAACCCTATACACTATTTACAACTTGTAAACGACGATCAATTCAAAAGGTACCTAGGCATACCTCACGAGAACCTACTTATCCCTTCTATTGGCATGCTATATCTTTTTATCTATCTAACTTTATTTTCAAATGGTTGCATATTTGCTACTCCTATAAAAACACAGATAACTTGGTAGCCACATCAAATACTTTGTTCCCAGCGGTAGAAAGGGCGTGTTGGCGGCCACGCAACCCTCCCCAGCTTAGTCCATATTTCATTACTGCAAACATGAAAAGTTCTATAGGGGCATAATCGACGGACTTGTTAAGCAAGTGCCATAATCACGCCAGCTAATGAAGCAAATTAAAAGATTAGCTTATCAATTAACTGTTTGGTATGCGAGAACAGCGAGCAGTGTTAATTGAGTATGGGGAGAACATGGACCGGTGGGATAGATTTTCAGGGATATTTCCAGAAAAAAAAATGCAACCAATTACTGATTACTTGCAAGTAAATCACACTATTGGCAGTAGCTATTTGTTTTTTTTTATGAAGCTACAATAGGTCTGTTCCTTTACTTTTAAATCTTACGAATTCTTACGAATTTTCACTCCGTGCTGTTCCTTAACTCGAAAAATTCGTAAAAGAGAGCGGCGTCGAGAGAGCAAGATATTACCCCTCCACTGAGAATCTTATGGTGGGTGCACGGTTGCCACTTTGGTAATTTTTTACCAAAATAAGGAAATTTTTTTTTTTGCTTTTTTAGTTTTGGTAATTTGGTAATTTTTATCGGGTTTTGGTAACTTTTTGAGCAGGAGCACCAAAAATACGAACTCGATATCAATTCATTTAAATGCTGCCTTACTGTTTCTGAGTGAAAGCATTGCATTTGCATATGCGTCAGCACCACAAATGTAAACCTAGTTCAAAAAATTACTGAATGCACTCATTTTCTTCTCTTGACAGGTGGTGAACTTCGAAATATTTTCTGTTTATAACTACATTTAGATATGGATAGGTTTCACTCGCAAGTGGACACATGTTCTGATCACTATCGAAGATTAGCTCGCAAAAATCCAACATGCTTTGTATTTTGCGAGCAGCTGTCGAGAGTCGACATGGCAAAACAGTGGACATGGACATCGGAGGAAATTAATCGACTCATAGAGAAATTTGAACATTGAATTCGATAATTTTTAAAAATTACCTTAATTTATGTCCCTGAAGTATTTTTTTAATTTACGTTTAAAAATAAAGTATTTTTTGTATTTGTTTTTACCCTCAAATATTTATCTTTTCAACTGTTGAAAATTGCTGGAAAGACTTCTCTCACAATTCTTCCAATCGTACAGACTGGGATACGAAATTTGGTATCCATTTTGAAAATAGTAGGCCCAACGGATTGAATTATATATTCTATTTCACTTGTTGTCAAACGGCAAAAATCAATGAACTGTTGAGCATCTTCAATTTGAAGCTCTCTTGTAAAAGTAGACCCTGCACCGAGTTGACGATCCAGCATTTCATTTTTACTTTATTATTTTTTTTAAGAACAGTCCTAATAATTATTAACGCAGCGGCAACCGTTTGCTTGTAAAAATACATTTTAACTGGTAACTAGCAGACGAAATATATCAAGTGGACACGGTTATGAGAGTACTCTCAGGGAATCTACTCTCAAAATGTTATCAAAGAACTCGCGAGATTAAAATCTCCAAATTTTTACTCTCAAATGGAAAGCCACCCGAGAGTAACTCTCGAGAGTTTACTAGCGAAAGTACTCTCAAATGGACAAGCACCTTTACAAATTTCTTGGTGTAAGAATTCAAAAAGCTGTCAGTCCCCAGTCACCTTACAATTAACAGCTGATTTAAAATTGGTTGTCCTATTTGACATATGTTTTATTTTGATTTCTTGGTATCGACAGGACAGGAGTAAGAAAGGACAACATCCTCGACGTAATTTTTAATGCTGTGCCGGTTTTTCCTCTTCTCGAATGCTTGTAGTTCAATGAGTAAAAACTCTTCCATATACTCGGACTCATGAAGAAGAAGTTCGATTAATTGCGAATCACTTTCATCGCTAGGCAGATGAATCAACTAATTTTGTTTGTAAATTAGCAATTTCTTCGAGTTTATGCGATATATTTTAACGACTTTTTGTACCACTTTTTTGAATTTTTGAACTACAAAAGTGTTCCCTAACTTTTTTGCAAATGTCTCTCTCTGTGAGAGAATTTATCTCCACCACTGCCACTTTGACAGTATTTTCCATTCTTACTGCAAAAGTAAAGGAACAGACCTAATGATGCACACTGAGTGGCAGATATAATAACCAAAAGCGAGGCATTTATTTAAACTCTGCAATTTATATTTGCGCCGAGTTAAACCAGTAACCCCGCACTCAGTAGTCGAAGGGCACAAATCATACCAATGCGATTTAAATTTTTAAACGGGCTCTATAAAAACCTTAAAACACTTGCCAGAAAAAGGCAATACTTGAGTTTTTGCCATTCCCAAGAAATAATACAAATATCTACTACATCTGCACTTTCATCCTTTTACCGTACTGGGGGTGATAACGATGACACTGATGACGGCTGCTTAACACTTTTTACTCATCGTGATGGTCGTCTTTGGCAAAAACCAAGGAATGGCATTGAAAAATGATGCGCATCAACCGATGTCATTGCGAAAAGAAAGCACACCGAGTCCTGCTCCTGCAAAAGAGAAATTGCAACGATGAAGATGAAAAATTGTCTTGAGTTATGATTTCATGTCAGCCCAACATCCAGGCCGACCAGTTTCTATAGCGTCGCTTCGTTGTCAGGGTGGGTAGATGAGCCAATGAATAAGAAATAAAAAGAACAGTTTTTGCCACGCTACTTGGTATTCCGCAATAAATTGTTAAATATAAAATTTTGTTAATGTAATTGAAGTGGAATGAATGGAATTTTCAAATCACAGGACTAACACAATGGAAGCCGAAGTAAACTCTTTATGGCGGGGTACGATGTTGCGACATCGAAACTGGAGGTAAAATTCAAGGCGGTTGGGCATTGCCTGATTGTTAACCGACGAAGTGGGTTTTGACTGGCACTTATCGTGCATTAGAATTAGAATCAGATCAGCAAGAATTTCGTACGAATGATTTGAAACTGACGCTTATCTGACAACAGAGTTTCCTGCTCGATCACAATGCCAGCTTAATTTGTAAAATGACCGAGCGCTGATCTTCTTGATCATTGTTTCCTTAGATCTATTATTTTTTTCCACTTAACTGAGATCTAGGAAAAGCGGTACTGCTCCTGCTAAGGTTTTATTTTTTTCCACTTACATTAGATCTAGTAAAAGCGGTACTGATCTTGCTAAGGGTTTTTATTTCTACATACCTTAGATCTAGTAAAAGCGGTACTGCTCCTGCTAAGGTTTTATTTTTTTCCACTTACCTTAGATCCGGATTAAGCGGTACTGCTCCTGCTAAGGTTTTTTTTTTCCACCTACCTTAGATCCGGATTAAGCGGTACTGATCTTGCTAAGGTTTTATTTTTTTCCACTTACCTTAGATCCGGATTAAGCGGTACTGCTCCTGCTAAGGTTTTTTTTTTCCACCTACCTTAGATCCGGATTAAGCGGTACTGATCTTGCTAAGGTTTTATTTTTTTCCACCTACCTTAAATCTAGTTTAAGCGGTACTGATCTTGCTAATGTTTTATTTTTTTCCACTTACCTTAGATCCGGATTAAGCGGTACTGCTCCTGCTAAGGTTTTATTTTTTTTCCACCTACCTTAGATCCGGATTAAGCGGTACTGATCTTGCTAATGTTTTATTTTTTTCCACTTACCTTGGATCTAGTTTAAGCGGTACTGCTCCTGCTAAGGTTTTTTTTTCCACCTACCTTAGATCCGGATTAAGCGGTACTGATCTTGCTAAGGTTTTATTTTTTTCCACCTACCTTAAATCTAGTTTAAGCGGTACTGATCTTGCTAATGTTTTATTTTTTTCCACTTACCTTAGATCCGGATTAAGCGGTACTGCTCCTGCTAAGGTTTTATTTTTTTTCCACCTACCTTAGATCCGGATTAAGTGGTACTGATCTTGCTAGTGTTTTATTTTTTTCCACTCACCTTAGATCTAGTAAAAGCGGTACTGATCTTGCTAAGGGTTTTTATTTCTACATACCTTAGATCTAGTAAAAGCGGTACTGCTCCTGCTAAGGTTTTATTTTTTTCCACTTACCTTAGATCCGGATTAAGCGGTACTGATCTTGCTAATGTTTTATTTTTTTCCACTTACCTTAGATCCGGATTAAGCGGTACTGCTCCTGCTAAGGTTTTTTTTTCCACCTACCTTAGATCCGGATTAAGCGGTACTGATCTTGCTAAGGTTTTATTTTTTTCCACCTACCTTAAATCTAGTTTAAGCGGTACTGATCTTGCAAATGTTTTATTTTTTTCCACTTACCTTAGATCCGGATTAAGCGGTACTGCTCCTGCTAAGGTTTTATTTTTTTTCCACCTACCTTAGATCCGGATTAAGCGGTACTGATCTTGCTAATGCTTTATTTTTTTCCACTTACCTTGGATCTGGTTTAAGCGGTACTGCTCCTGCTAAGGTTTTTTTTCCACCTACCTTAGATCCGGATTAAGCGGTACTGATCTTGCTAATGTTTTATTTTTTTCCACTTACCTTAGATCCGGATTAAGCGGTACTGCTCCTGCTAAGGTTTTATTTTGTTTCCACCTACCTTAGATCTAGTAAAAGCGGTACTGATCTTGCTAAGGGTTTTTATTTCTACATACCTTAGATCTAGTAAAATCGGTACTGCTCCTGCTAAGGTTTTGTTTTTTTCCACCTACCTTAGATCCGGATTAAGCGGTACTGATCTTGCTAGTGTTTTATTTTTTTCCACTCACCTTAGATCTAGTAAAAGCGGTACTGATCTTGCTAAGGGTTTTTATTTCTACATACCTTAGATCTAGTAAACGCGGTACTGCTCCTGCTAAGGTTTTATTTTTTTCCACTTACATTAGATCTAGTAAAAGCGGTACTGTTCTTGCTAGTGTTTTATTTTTTTCCACTCACCTTAGATCTAGTAAAAGCGGTACTGATCTTGCTAAGGGTTTTTATTTCTACATACCTTAGATCTAGTAAAAGCGGTACTGCTCCTGCTAAGGTTTTATTTGTTTCCACTTACCTTAGATCCGGATTAAGCGGTACTGATCTTGCTAATGTTTTATTTTTTTCCACTTACCTTAGATCCGGATTAAGCGGTACTGCTCCTGCTAAGGTTTTTTTTTCCACCTACCTTAGATCCGGATTAAGCGGTACTGCTCCTGCTAAGGTTTTATTTTTTTTCCACCTACCTTAGATCCGGATTAAGCGGTACTGCTCCTGCTAAGGTTTTATTTTTTTTCCACCTACCTTAGATCCGGATTAAGCGGTACTGATCTTGCTAATGTTTTATTTTTTTCCACTTACCTTAGATCCGGATTAAGCGGTACTGCTCCTGCTAAGGTTTTATTTTTTTTCCACCTACCTTAGATCCGGATTAAGCGGTACTGATCTTGCTAATGTTTTATTTTTTTCCACTTACCTTGGATCTGGTTTAAGCGGTACTGCTCCTGCTAAGGTTTTTTTTTTCCACCTACCTTAGATCCGGATTAAGCGGTACTGATCTTGCTAAGGTTTTATTTTTTTCCACCTACCTTAAATCTAGTTTAAGCGGTACTGATCTTGCAAATGTTTTATTTTTTCCACTTACCTTAGATCCGGATTAAGCGGTACTGCTCCTGCTAAGGTTTTATTTTTTTTCCACCTACCTTAGATCCGGATTAAGCGGTACTGATCTTGCTAAGGTTTTATTTTTTTCCACTCAAAAGATTGCTGACAATTTAATCAAAAAATTCCAAGTGCAGTCATTCACTTCAACAATGCAAATACCCACCTACCCAGGCTGTATATCCAAGTACAAGCCGCATGCATAGCCCCAGTTCACATTACTCATTCTGTCCTGTTCCTATTTGACATCCAGTTCTTCTGCAAAGCAAACCTTCCTCCAACCACATTTCCACTTCGGCTCACAGCAAGGAAATAAATTAATTTGATTACATTCCTGCTGGGCAAAGAGAGTGTCATCCCTTTTGGTCAACCGGTCGCATAGATGTCACTTCCGCAAGATATATAAATTCTGAATTCATCCCTCCCGCTCACCTTGTGGTGTGGTGCGCGCACACAAAAGAAATAAATCCAAGGAGAGCGAAGGTTAGCACAAAAATCACACGACCGAAGACAAAGCAATTTATTTGAGTGCTGAAATGAAATTTTATATAGCTATACGAATTGAAGGACACTCGATATTTGAGCTAAAATCCCCAGAGACACGCCATAACAGCCTTTGAACTTAACTGAAGAGTTATTGTTATATTTTTGGGGCAGTTCCTTGTTTTGTTTTTTGTTTTTTTTTCTCTTACGTATTTTTCGTTTTGTCTTCGAATTTAGCGCCTGAAATGTTTTGCGCCCAAAAAAGGACAATAAATAAATCTTGCAAATTAGTTTTCCGTTTGATGTGTTGCTTCGACAATATTAAGACAAAGAGATCTAAATTGCGAATTTATTGACATTAGTATCTCTATCGGACGAGGCGTGTTGTTTGAAGTAATTGATTGTTGTACCTGTGGCTAGGGAAAGTGCTTCAGGTGGGAGACAATCGTTGGGCTTTCTTAGATTCTGTTTTTAAGGGGGTTTGATATAGATATTTATTTGAGAGGTCCTGAAGATTCTTTCATCATTAAAATTGAACAAACATAGCTCGAGCGTTTAGTTCGAAGGAGCAACCTCGAAGTTGGGTCAGTTGTCTTCGAGAATAGGCTTCGATTATGCAGTAAGTTAGAAGACGGAGCAAAACTAAAACTAAGAAGCTAAGAATGAGCGACGGCCCAAAAGTAAGGTACGAGTAGTTGCGTTGAATATGTTTTAAGACTGGATGCCTAAGCCTGTCCCCTGCAAAGAAGTGTTGCAAGTTGAGAAAAAAGAATCAAGAAGACCAATTAACGAGAACACACAAGAAGCTAAGAATCAGCAGAGCCCAAGAGAAAGGAGTTCTTACAAGTTAAAGGGCCGGATGTGTAAGCCCGTCCCTACGAAGGAGAGCATATTTTATGGCATAAGCTACCAATATCCGTAAAAGGTTACAGCAACCGCAGCTCACGAAAAAAGGCATATTATGCCAATTTTACACAGTTCCAGGAGGTATTCCCAAAGCAACATGAAAGATGAATGAAAGCCTTAATTGTTTATGGTCAAACAATCAAATGAAGACTTACATGAGTTCGGTAGTCTCATTCCTTAGTCCAGACTCAACCCGTCAATTATCCGCTGCCTGAAAATACATTTCATCTCCGTTTAACTTTTGGCACAGTAACAAACAAACAGCCAGACGAAAAAGTCCAGAACCTTCTGTTATGACAGGTAACACAGCCGAGTCTCTCTAAATATTTTGAACAACCACTCATTACTACGGTTCCAATCTCAGGTCACCCTCCCATATAGAAATCAATCCAAAGTTAGGCAAGTCTTTCTTTATGAAGCCAATTCAATCGTTTACGATCCAGCGCCGTCATCACATCGTCGTCGTCCCTAACTGCAATTAAAGTTGCTCATACGTCAACTGTCAGTTCCTCGATTAAATTCGAACTTCTCCATTGCTTTCGCAGTTCTTTTATATGGTCGCTATCTGATTTCCCAGAATCATCTATCGACTGAGTTACCGCGAGACGAATCTAAATTGGAAACCCTCACACAGCGACGATGATGACATCCACGAGGCAGATATGGAGGATGTGCCGAGGACGACCGCAAATCAAAGCCAGACAATCTAAGTTTGCAGCGGTAATGTGCTACCGACAACGACTTCGTCGGTTGCAACCTCAGGTTCTAATTTATTTTTCTTACAGTTGATTTGCTCTTAATGCAGTTTAATATCAGTTCATTTCTTTCATATCCTGTGTGATAGGACGACGACAGAATCCCATCTCCATGAACTAATGGAGGTAGAGCGAAATTCAATCGTCGGAGGAGCAGCCACGCGAAGGCATACGCCCGACTCGATATAGGTATCCGATTCCTTCCTCGGCGAGGACGAATGAATGAAAATGTTTTTACAACTCGTAAATTGTAATCGTATCCCTTCGTGGTCGGTAAGTTTTATTGACATGCTGGCTTCACATTATACGTGCAAAGATGAAGATGCAGATAGATGTGTGGCAGAGTGGAGGTGTGCTGGTGGAAAATCAAATTCACCCGTCAACAGCAGCAAAGCACTTCAACTCTCTATCCACATTTGTAAAAAAACAATATCCCTCACCAACCGCGACTGATTGAAATGTACTAACCACTCGGAATTACCGAAAACAATGACCAAATACAGACAGTGTTTCAATTCCAACCTCCACCACATGGATGAGGTTCGAAAATACACAACTACCCCCGAAAAAAAAATTGCGAACCTCCAACTTTTCTCTAATGAATGGCCGCCTACTAATTGAATGGGCATTTCCATATTCGATATATTATAGCTAGAGGGAGATGTTCCCTCTGACATATTGCGCACGAGACAGAATGTCAAATGTAAATTAGAATTCACATTCAATTGGAATGGCAAACATTTTCAATGGCAACGGCGGCGGCGGCCAAATTAATTAACACTGAAACATAATATTTGCACGCGTTGGAAATAAATCCTGACCAGGCTATTCATGGAAGCGAAACATTTGTCATTTAATTGTTTAATCTGTTTCGCTTTACTGAGGGGGGGCAATTTGTGTGCTCGGTTGGGTTTAAGGACGAAACAACATTTTTAGGGCGGAAATAGGTAGGCCTGCCAGTGCCACCAGTACATGGTAAGTTTTGAGGGCACAGATTGGGGGTTGGAACTTTTCTGATTATGCTCGCTTGGAAGTCATTTCAGTCACAAGCAACTAACATATCTTTTGCTTTGTTACAAACCTATTAAGAAATTGTCTACTGTACAAATTGTTGATGTTAGATGTTATAAATTTTGTGGTTCTCAACGACAGCAAAGATGGCAACTCCAACACCTGTCCAACAGAACTGCAACCGCAAGTAGTCATACTTTTCTTAAGCAGGTCAGATTCAGAAGCACGATGTCGTCATCGCCAGCAACAACAAACCAAATTCCACAATATTGTCTGTGTTCAAAAGTTGCAGACAGAGCAGGAAAGAGACACCAAAGACACAGCAGCAAACAGCAACCCTTCAATTGACACCAGCGGACAGTTGTGGCGATGGTGACAGCTGACAGAGCATGCACAATATCATCGTCTGTCTAGCGGTAGTTGCGATTGGGACCAAGCACCCAGAAAATAAAAATATCATCGTCTTCTACCTAACGGTTGTTGCGACTGAAAAGGGTAAGATGGGGAAATGCCAGCGGCTACGTAGCGGTGGTTGCGACCGTCCAACAGAACAGCACAACACACGGAGAATATGTCCGAAAGCACGAAGCACGATCGTTGACCGTTGTGCGATTAAAGTTGCAATTTGGCACTTTTTTCGAGAGCCCTGCAACAATTTTTCGCTATTTTGGCAGTTTTTTTAGTTGTAAAAGGCGCTTCAAAAAATGTTTCAAATGCTCTTATTTCCAAATAAAAACCTTAAGAAATATTTAAAAACCTTAATAAATTATTCTGCTTCAGGAATGACACTTTAGTTTTTCCTTGGCCCTTTTGCTTGCGAGTTTTCAGAGTTATGTAACGGCCACACTGAGCACGATCATCGCAACCAGCGTTGCCGCTAAAAAATATAAAAAAGGGACAACAACAACTGAACGAAATGCGTCAGTCCATCGGCAGTTGCTGAACAGAGTTACCAGAGCACTCGCAACGGAGCTAAGAGTAACGGATCAAACAGCGACCAGTGCGTCTGAGTGGATAGCAATACCGTTATAGACCAATGCTGTGCCTAAAAGTTAAAACATCTTAAGCCGACTTAAGTTGTTTTAGCTGTTTAACGTTATTTGAATTGTGTTCTCCTTACTCTATTTCTTAAGCCAAAGCAGTTGAAAAAATGTCAAATAATGAGGAAGTTAGAACTGTTTTAAAATGGATTAAGTCATCAACAGTAGTGCCTTGCATAAGTTTAAAATCGCTCTCCTGAAAAGTGGACAAAATTGACATAAGATGTTTTGCCTTTTAGGCACAGAATGGTCATGCCTTGCCCTAAAATCTCATTTAATGATGTCCGAAGTCCGAACAAAAAATACCTTTTTCATCAGTGAGAGAGAGAAACATTTGCAGCTCTACACAGAGTTCAGGTATGGGGATATTACTGGTCGGCAGATGTGTATGGTTGCCATACGTACCCCTTTTTCGCCTTGAAAAATAACCTTGTCCCCCAAAACTCAAAATACAAAAGGGGGCACAATAAAGTCCCCCATTTTCAACATCTTTTCATCAAACAAAAATCTGTTTTTTTATTCCCTTTCAATGCTTGGATCTGTGAAGTCATAGTGTATTCGTAGTGTTATACAAACTTTCACAACTGAATACATCCAGTTATTGAATTTATTAAATAAAATAGTGTCAACGGCAACACTGCAACGTCTTGACGAAGATCAGTTTTAATCGACGAAGATGATAAAGCGAGGAGGTTCGTTGATTGAGCAGGAGTTTTTATAGGGACGCATTCTTTGATTGCTGAATTTTATTAGTTTACCGATGTACTTAATCTTATTTTAAATTAATAAATACTGAATTCAAAATTGTTTGGTCATCTTAACAATAGTTTTAAATATTACTTTAATTTTATATTTATAAAATTGGAATTAAAAATTAGGAGCAATTTGATGCGCTTAAAAATTGCCATATAAAAATTCTCCCCCTAAAAATTAAGATTGTCCTCCTTACCCCGCTTTTTAATCTGGTAACCCTATCTGCAAACCGGAATGCACCCTCTCTTTCTAGAAGCGCACTGAAGCTTCACTTTGAACCTTACTAACAATCATTTTTAACATTCACATTAAAAAATTTGCACGTCACAATGTTTAATTTTATAAAAAAAAAATGCCCCCCTTGTGAGTATTTAAAATTTAGCCTGGACCCTAAGTAAAATAATCAGTGCCGCATTTTGATTTGTAAAAGCAATTTCGATGGAACACACAAAGACTGCCGCTATCACAGAGCAGCTGTCTTAAAACCCGCAATGAATACAGACCGACTTAACTATAGACGCCAAAGGTCGATTGAAAACAACTTTTGGTAGATTAACATGGCTAAAAATATAATCGGCTTCGACTTTCCATAGCAACAGCTTCACATCCACTACGCACTTCTCCCTAAGACGTCCATTAAATCTGCAAATTGCCTGGCGTGTGCACGAAAATCCAAATACAAAAGCTTTAAATTCAATTTGTCCTTAAGGCAATCGTGCCATCCTAAATGGCTTAAGCAACTCAAGTACACCATGCTTTCCTTCCATTCTTGCGACCTCTGCGTCGCATAAGCCATGCATTTCGATGAGGATAAAACAAATTATATTTACTTCATCCACAATCGATATTGGGTTGGCTCTCGCTGAAGTTGCAGCAGCGGTAGGTAGGTACTACCTTAACATTAAAGCCGCATGCATTTATGAATTAAGCTCATGTCACAAGACAGCACACCGTGTGTAAGGGTTGTAATGCTTGCCCACGAGACTGATGATAACAAACAACATTGACGTGGAAATGCGGATATGGATCCGGATATACATACTCGTCTCGGATGTAGCAACTCTTGTTGTACCACAAGAGAGCGGAAAAGCTTACATGGCATGGATGTCCTCATCAATTTGTGTAATATAACCACTGAGGGAGCTGGGCGATGAATATGTTTTTCCAGCCGCTTTAAGCAACAAACAACATGTGGGATACACTTTCTGGTAATAGATGGAACATGAAAACAAAAATTAGGTTAACAAAGCGGAACCTTGTGGCAAACCATTTTGTACAAACGTCATGATATATGTGACACTTGTGGAATTTGATTATAGCGCTTTAAGGTACTATACACATGAAAAAAACAAAAAAACCTTCAAAAACGTCAAAAGGAAAAGTGAAGAATGGTGATAGGAAGATTGACATGTCACGTTTTAGTAGTAGTAGGTTATAAAGAGTGATGCATTTTTCGGTTTCGAAAGTAAACCTAAATAAAACACACACAGCGATACATTTTTGATGAAAATTTTATTTCGTTGTAAAGTTTGGACTTTGACATTAAGTGTGAAGTACAACATTCGAAGATTCGCAGCAGAGACAATACAATAAAATAGTATGGTTTGTCTATGATTCGCAGTATGCGATTCTTTTTAGGTAATTTTTTAACGGCCATAACTTAAGTAAAGTTCGTTTTTCATGCGACTAGAGTTCGGGGATAATTCGCGTAAACACGGTCCCCACAGAAAAAAATTTAGCGGTGTCCTAATCTTGGTGGCCAATTGGTCGTGTTGCGTGGCTTGTTTCCCTGTCTTTGTACCACTTTTGTAATAAGTTTAAATAATTTTAACGCGTTGTTCGATTGTTAAGCGATCCATTATCGTAAATGGCAAACATTCAACTAATATTATGACACTTCTAATGACAGCCGAGTTTGACAGGTGTCAAATGCCAACGCTACCAACTTGAAGCCATGAAATGAATGACCCTACTGCATTTACACCATCATACACGATCATTTTTGCACGAGACGGGACAGAGAGATCCGTTTTTCCGCAGTCAATGCAAATAAATTAGTAAGAATGAGATCACAAATCAGACGCCTAAAGTGTCATGGATGTGCTTCCCATAATAATTATAGATACGTAAAGCAGAAATAAACACAAGTTCCGGCGACCAACATTTCTGTAATGATTTGAAAACATTTCTATTTCTGATTTAAAATATGTGAAATGAGAGCGGTTATAATTTTCTTTAAATTAACCCAAAAATTCATCAATCAGTTATGCGAAATAAATAAATAATTGTCCGTTTATCACTTTTGTTTTATAGGTAAGCGAAATTTCGTAAGCCATCGCTATAAAAATATCAACATGCATAACATCACATAATTCCTACAACGTAAGCAAGATGGCCGACTAAGAGACGTGTAATTTTTTTGCGTGTTAGGTAATGCCGTCCCTTTCAGTCACACGGCTATTTAGTATTAAGCATCCCTTTAATCTTCCGTGCTAGGAATGTGTGACGTTGTTAATGCAGCATAATGCTATCATAGGGTAATATACAATACTACTGATGATGACAGACTTTTTAGTAGAGACAAATAAATAAATTAAAATCAAAAACTGCACATCAGGATTTATATTACCTTTTTCGGGGACAAGTCGAGCAAATTTAAACATAGTTCGTGCCAAATCTCATGCTCATCAAGAAAAGTCCCCTGTAAAAATCTCAACGTTTGGAGAATCGAAAGCAAGTCTAAAGCCCGTTGACACTAAAGTTTTTCCTCATTTTTATAATGTTGAAAAGTCAGCGGTGTGTAAAAGAGACCAAATTTTCTATCGAATTTATTTTCAAATAATCTTGAAATGTCAAAAAAAAAAAAAAGCTGCCAGCAGCTGAAAAATATGATTTAAATACATTTTTAATGCATTTTGTTTGATGTTTCTACATTAATAAAGTTTGTGTGTACGCACTCACTCCTATCGGGAATTTTCGTTATAATTTTTCGTACTGCTCTAGTTTCAAGTTTCTAGTTTCAAGCAGAAAAAATGCAAAAAAAATGTTAGTGTCATATGGGCTTAAGCAATAGAGTGTTTCGCCCTTTCACAGATGGGCTATATTTTTGGTTCAAACGTCAAAAAAAACTTGTAGGATAACAAAGCCGTTTTGTAATGGCCAGAGTAGTGTTTTGTTCAAATATTGCTTCCCATTACTTTAACCTCTCTTCTTTTACCTAATACATGTGATAAACATCAGTTTTCAATTCTAAAATGTTGTTATTCTGTTTTTTGGACTTTATTATAAGCTTTTTAGTAATTTTTTAACAAAATCATGCTACAGCCATATAAATTCTATTTTGTTTTCCTACAAGTTTTTTTAGCTGTCACTTGGTTTTTTCTTTTTCATTTTTGACACTGACGTTGTCGCGAACTACCCTATCGACTTTTATCAAAACGTCAATTGTTTTATTCAAAAAGTCGATTGCTTTGGGTTGTTCACAGGTTCAGACCTTTACAGAGGGGAAGCCCAATATTCCCCGGATTTTGGAGGAAAGTTAAGGCGGAACCAAAAATGCAAATAAATGTAATAGAATATAAAGCAAATCGCACGAGGATATCCTATCAAATCTCCTTTATTTCCATTACTAAAATCTGCTATACCTGTTTATGGTTTGAACCACGAAAATTCATGGGCGAAATTTCATGGACAAGCATCTTGCCCAGGGGAAGTCTAAATACTCTTTACAAGGCTGAACGTTTTTAAGGCGGTCGAACAAATACGTTATAGGTACACACGACTTTAAAGGAAAAAAAACGCCTCCCCACCGACTTCTTGTACGTCTATCACTTCAGCCTGCATTGTTAAGTCATCAGGGGATAGCGATGGTCCCGCTATGGAGCCTGGTCTCTTTTCACAGCCCTAGAGAACACAGTTACAGCCCTACACAACATAACCTAACCTCACTTACAAACCCATGTCATCTTAACTACCTACATTTTCAAGACATTGAGTTAGCTTTCAGAGGGGAGGAAATTAACTCATTTTGAAAGAATTTTTTTAGCAAAAGGACTAAAAACTAAAACAGCTTTTATTTTAAAATTGTTCTTTGAAAATGTAAACGCCACTTCCAGCCATTCAGCCACTGTCAACTTGTTCAAAGTATTTTTTGAAAAGTGCTTTCGTACCCCCATTAGATGCCATCTCGTCCGAATGCCTAACAATTTAATTTTTTAGTCACAGAAATAAATGCCGTAGCCGTCGTTCATTATTTTAATAAATTCATTGGAAATGTTAAACAGCCTCGGACGTGCGACCTGGCCTGTTGTTGTTCCAGGGCGGCTTTGCTGTTTTGCATAAATACGCGGATGGTTAGGCTCCGACGACGATAAGCAATATTCAATTATTTCGACTAATTATACCGGTTGAACTAATAGAAACATTATATTCATTGCGTGGATGCCCGGGAAGGTCATTAATAATGCAAACGCTTGCAGGAGCAATGGCGTGAATCATAAACTAAATTGAAGTGGGTGCTCTGAAGGCGCATCCACCTGGTCTCATTTTTCGGTTAATTGCAAGAAGCTCGCCAGAGTTCAAATCGCAAAAGTCACCTGCACATGCCTCGAATGCCAACTGCAAGCGACACAAAGGCTTTGAGCCACTTTTACCATGGCAACTGATTTCTGCACCACGACAGTCTAAGCCTACCACCACCGCCAGTGCCAGCTCGTTTTATTTGCATTTGCATTGCTCAATCCAATTGTGTGTGTGTGGTGGGCATGCACGGCTGGGGGAGAGCCCACGTCCGGCCAGAGAAAATGAGATTCCCGGCGACAATTCGCTGTTTGAAATCCTAAATTGTTGCACTTCCATTGTGCACTGCGTCGCGGCGCGGTGGCATTGCCAATCCCATGACCGTGATGGGGGTAAACTTTTATCATCATCGTCGTCTATGACTTTACAAAAAAAAAAGAGTAAGCAGTGTGCTCGCTTCTATTTGCCATCGCGTCCATCCGGTGGTAACTGCGCTGTCTCTGAAGCGATAATGAATACATGGACCGCATATAACCCCAGCCGGGGACGCGCATTCATTTTAACAAGCAAACAAAAAGCGGGACTTCATAGAGTCGCTTCTTCGTTATTTGCACTCGACTGGAAATACACTCGCAACGACAATGCGCTGCAGAGCACAGTAGCAGCAGGCTGTATCCTTGGGAAAATCCTCATGCATGCACGACTTTCAAAGGGATCACAAGTACTTCTGGTGCACTTTCACCAATGCAGCCGGATATTTCACGAATATAACAGTGATTTATACACATGCGGTATATGCACTGTGAACGGATACTTCCCAGGGACACTGTCACAACGTCCACTTTACTTTGAGCAGTATACCTACTGTGTTTGGTTAGAGGTGCTTAGACGACAATTGCAATGGAAGTCTCTACTGCGGACAAAAGCGCTCTTGGACAGTATTGCGGAGGCGGACTGACGGGAGCTGTTGCTATTTCGCAAAGGACGTAGACCAGCTATGTATGAATATTTTGAAGTTTAATGCAAAGTGTGGTTCTGGTTGTGTTTACGTTTTGATTCAAGTGTCATACGTTAAGATATGATGGCAACAGGACAGACTATAAAATGTGGCATTGCGTAGGAAAAGCCCGTAGGTGGTCCTGGTTCTGGTAATGGTCCGACTGCTAAACTGACAGTGGGCGCAATTTGCAATGTACTTCACTGGAATTGGAATAGAACCAAGAGTTACAGTGAAAAGGGAGCGATGTGTCCATAAATTCAAAAGTGGAAAATATTTCACCACAGACATAGACAAGCACAAACATTTGGAGCAATCTCATCTGAGTAGGTTGAGCATCAAGAAGAAAAATTGTCAGTTGGAGCAACCTTTTGGAGGAGTATAACTAGGCCGGAGCAAATAGATCGGTTTTTCTGTAAAAGCTGGTTTCAAAATTAGTCGGTGGCATGGCTCGATCAATACGAATCAGAGGGCAAAACTGCGACTCAATAGGATAGTTCAGAGCTTGACAAATTTAGAGCCTTTTCTAGAGCGTACTAGGATGAAAAAGCCTAATCAGATCATTTGTTTTGCCTATTCCATTATTCCGCAGGACAAACTTAAAACTTCAACATCGGTAAGTCAACGCTCTTCCCAGCTAAACATCTCACAGGCGACCAGGGATGGAAAAGTCTATACAATTGTATCGAATTCGATACAAATGAGTTTGCTCGAGTACAAAAGTGCAATTTGTCTTAATTCGATACAATTTATCCATCTGTATCTTTCAAATTCTCCTGCAATTTGTAAAGCTTTTCCTAAGAAAACAATTAAAATAATCCAGATGATGATGTTTTTATGTCATTTTGGAAGACATAAACAAGAAAATTAATATTCAAAATCCCTTCCTAAATTTGCTAGAGTATTTTACATCAGAAGCAGTTGTGCCCGATAAAATCTAATTTTGTATTAAATTTTGTTTTTGAATTTGTTCCTAATGAAAAAAAGAATATTCAACAAATTAACAGTGAATATAGAGCACTTGTCGACCGCTAAATAATTCAGCAATTTAAATATTATTCAATTTGAGAATTTTGAGCTGAACTAAATTCAATTAAAAACGAGTCTAATGAGCTAATGTTTGAAAATATTTATAAAATTGCTCAAGCCGTTCTCGGTATTCCTCTTTAGCAAATGTCGAAAGGATTTTTTCTTACCAGTCGAAACCGACTTCAAGTCGACACTTGCTGGGCTTTGATTGAAACAAAAAATTTGATTAGAAACTCATCCTGTTCTAAGTTTCAAGTTCAGGGCAACATTTTGAAGATGAATGTGCAAATTGAGAGTATAAACCCTGAAGACCTCATAGATTAAAAATATAACCTATTTTTTGTAGGTTTGTATAGTTTTGCTAGGAAGTCATTAATGTTTTGTTAATTTATTTTTGTTTCTGTTTTTGAAAATTAAATATTTTGAATTCACTTCTGTACCTATACGAAAAAATGTTTTCAATACAACTGGGTCCATTTCGATCTTACGTACAACAGTTTTCAGTAAAAATCGAAAATGGCATTTTCCATCCCTGGGGCGACCTGCATTACTACGGTGACCATTTTTTAAATCACATAAAAAGGACATTTTTTTTAGTAAAAATAATGATGCAGTCAAAAATGGTTAAAACACATTTTAACTATCAAAATTTTTAGGGTTTTGTAGGTTTGATAAAAGGAATTGACTGGAACTTTGAAAATGAATGCAGGACCACCGTCTAACTCCAGCTTTGTAAGAATTGAGAAGGTAGAAAGATGGTCTTTTGGGGAAGAAGACGACATTTTAGAAACAAAAGCACAATGAATTGTTTTCTTTTAGTAAAAAATCAGAGAGGAAATATTTGAATAGAAAAATAGGACTGTCCTCTTAAAAAGAGGACGAATGGTCCCCGTATGCATAACCTACTTCCCAAATAATAGAACTCTGTAAAAGTTTTTTCTAACAGATTTTTTAACAGCTGCAAAAAAAAAAATTGCGCCATCGATTGCTCTGCGAACACCGTCATTTCACTTTGGAACAATTCTTCCATTGAAGGTGGGTATCACTTTTTTGAGTTTCTTAAAAGCTTCCTATTTTTGGTACTCCAAATTTCTTCACTTCAACAATGCAGCAATTACATTTTATTCCCAAACTTTTGCACTTATTACAGAGCTTGCTTCAGGTTGTTTAAAATACGCACCTAGCTACCTACAAAAATATAAAAAAAAGGAAAACTTTTCAACAACCATACACACCCGCGCTTAAAATGATCATAAAAACTAGAAACAGTGTGCGGACAGCGGACTTATCTCCTGAAACTCATTAACTGCAGGTTTGACCATACTTATACCGTTTAATAACATTATGACCAAAGTAATAACAGTTTGCAAAAGTTATGCGCCCTCATCTGTTCAGGGGAAACGTAGGCCGTTTGTAATTCAAAAATATGTTTTTCGAATGTACTTGCAAGTTTTTTGAATTTCTGTCATTAGGGCGAAGAGTTGGGAGGACGTACAGCGGGCGTTTGTATTTTACGAAGTTGGCAGGTGATGCTCCAGGGTGTTGTAAGATTAATTTGCCCCGTTAGAATTTTAACTGTCGGTATTTTGGTTACTAACTTGGGAAGGCCGTGATGCAAATTGGAAGTAACGAATCTTTGTAGAACTGTTTTAGAGAAGCCGCGCTATTTCCCACCTTGAAGCAGATCAAATAGACTCGCCTCAATTGTCATTTATAAAACTATTCAAAGGCAACCGCAACAGACACTAACCGGCCAGTGGGATGTAATTTAAAAATACAGCAAAGCAAACAAAAAACATCCCACCCCTCGAATATTTCAATGAAATTCACATTCGTCACCGCGCGTTTTCATTTTCATTTCGCATTCAGTCATTTATTTATGTCAGTAGCTATGCTCATATCCATATCCCTATATATCATATCCTATATGCATTTCAGCATACTCGCATAAGCCCATAAAACACTTTTCAATCAACAAAAACAAAGGATCATCCTGATGCGCTGAATCCTGGTTGGTTGGTTGGTGTGAACTTTTTATGCCTCTCTTTTCGCGTCTCTTATGGGGCACTTATTCGTAACATTCGGCGGGTATAAATTTCCCGCACCTGTCAGCGAAAAACCGCCGTAAAGCTACCAACGACAGCGACGACCGACGATGAGTTGAAAAATATATATAAATTTCGTGCCCAGCATCCGGAAGATATTTAAAAATTCCCTCCCCTCACACTGGTGTTGCAACAAAATCGTTAAAAGCCTGAATGATGTACAGGCTACAACACTACAAGCAGGTACGAGTATCTATATAAGCTCATTCACATTTGTACTGTACACAGTCCTGAAATGCGGCCTCAAAACAAATCCGCTAACCAAATGCCCCATTTCTAGCACATGAGTGTTTGCTCCAAAAATTTGTTTTCGTGTAGCCGTTTTAGGCAGTCGTTGTGGCATCAGGCGCATGGTAACAAAAACACCATCGAATGCAAATATTGAAGGAAATAAAATAAATTCATTGGAATTCAATATCTCGAGCTGGAATCAAAAATTTTGCTCTCCAAGGCAAATATACTGCGGGCTTAGGTGTGCGGGTTGGTGGCCGGCGTTATGTTTGTTTGTCAAACAAAATTGGCCAGAGGGTAAATGCTGCAATTTATGGCCGGTCGCGATTGGCGGATTCATTGGGATGTGTTTGGGAAGGTTTTGAAGGTTTTTCAGAGATTTAAGTTGTTTGCCTTCGTTTTGCAGTTGGCTAGACGGCAAATAGAAAGCAGAAGACAGAAGAGTGAGTAGGGAAGACTGACAATTGGAGAAAAAAGACAGAAAACAGAAGATAGACGATAGAAGCTAGAAAACTGGAGATGGGTGACAGAAAGCGGAAGAAAAAAGACAGAAGACTAAAGACAACAGACAGGCGCCAGAAGTCAGAAGACAAAAGGCAACAAAAGTGAAGAAAGAAGACAGAAATTGCAGAAGGCAATAGACAGAAAACAGAAGATGAGAGACAGAAGACGAAAGGCAGACGGTAGAAGACAAAAAGCGGCGACAAAAGACAGAAAACAGGCGACAGAAGACAGAAAACTGGAGAAAGAAGACAGAAACTGGAAATAAGACAATAAAATTGGAGATAAGTTGTAGAAGACAGTTAAGATAAGAGACAGAAGACTAAAGGCAGACGGTAGAAGACAAAAGATAGAAAACAGGCCGCAGAAGACAGAAATCAGGCGACATAAGACAGAAGGCAATAGACAGAAAACAGAAGATAAGAGACAGAAGACAAAAGGCAAACAAACTGAGGAAAGAAGAGAGAAATTGCAGAAGGTAATAAACAGAAAACAGAAGATAAGAAACAGAAGACTAAAGGCAGACGGTAGAAGACAAAAAGCGGCGACAAAAGACAGAAAACAGGCGACAGAAGACAGAAAACTGAAGACGGAAGACAGAAAGTTGGAGGCAATAAACAGAAAGCAGAAAACAAAAGGCAGGAGATAGAAGACAGAAGACAGAAGACTAAAGACAGAAAGCTGTGTCAAAAGGCGAAGATATCGTAATCTAGAAGAACAAAGACAGAAGGCACCGACAAAAGACGAAAGAAGACAATATACAAATGGCGGGAACTAAAGACAGAAAGCAGGCGACAGAAGACAAGAAATGCTAGAAAATAGTTGAAAGAAAACTGAAGACAGAAGATGGAAAATTAGAGGCAATAAACAGAAAGCAGATGACTAAAGACAGAAATCTGGCGACAGATGACAAAAGGCAACAAACCTGAAGAAAGAAGACAGAAATTGCAGAAGGCAATAGACAGAAAACATTAGATAGAAGGCAGACGACTAAAGACAGAAATCTGGAGACAATTGTGTCAAAATACAAACATGTATGAGAGACGGCAGAGAAAGGTGACCCCAAATGCAATGTCAGAGGATGTCAAAAAAGTTGCACAAAACTCCTTGCCAAAAAACCTTAGAACAGCCATTACAGCGATTCTCCAATTTCCTGTCATTCGTTTAAGGTCAACATTACTTATCGCTGACCCAACAGTCTGACAGCGTAATTGCGTTTGCGAAGCAATAATAGCTATCCCCCTTGTTCCACGGTTTCACCCCGCCAGTCCCAGCCCTAACCCCATTCGCTTGTTTCAGATCGCGTTTCCTTGATTTAAAACTTTGGATATGTAAGTACCTACTTACCTGTTACGAAATTAAACCGAAGGAAGCCATTATCCTTATCAAAAATTCGATTCAAACATACGAGTAACGCATTGCCAGCGTCACCATCTTGCATATATTATATAAGTCCGCTTTTGTCTTCCTGGCAAATGTCATTATTCGCGTCAAAATATCCTGATAAGGCAGAGGAAAGCTTATTTTAGTGTTTTATGGCACTGCAAATGGCAGCTGAATGTCGCCGAATGAAATGCCATAAATCTCATATCTATACGCAAAGCGAGAGAGACAGAGAGAAAGAGACGTTTGTCCTCGACAATAAATCGCCTGTGACCGGAATTATGGCAAAAGACGGGACGACAGGATGACGAAGCCAGCGCAAAGTGGGTGGCTATGCCTGACTGTGTGTGTTGTTGGTGCTGCAAAAATGTCAGCAGTGAATATTTTTACTATCCTGCACAGATTTATTGTGTATTGTCCTGCAGCGGCTTACATGTCCCACTCACTCACACACAGCGAACTGTGTGTGCCGTTGGCACAAGGACACCCGTTTTCGCTCCTCATTCGCAAGTTGTTGTTGTCCTTTGTTTTTTTTTTTTTTGTTTTTGCCGACCCCGGCGGTCGCTCTATGAAAAACCACCATCACCAGGACTACGGTTGGCTTGTTACGACCATAGATAAGAAGCGCATACAATAAACAGTTACTGCGCCAAGGACGACATTATTATTAGCGTTGTACATTTTAAATGGAATTTTAAGGGACCTAAGGTCGACTTGTGTTGTGCGGTTTTCGAGGTCCTTTTTGACTCCGTCGGGTTCGCGCGCTCCTTCCATTTCTGCTTCAAATGATGGCGATTTTTATCTCCCGTTTGGATGTAAAATATGCTGTGGATTTATTACAATATGGGGTGCCGCACACCGATGGCGACGACGATGACGGCTACATCGAGCGGTAGGATTGCAAGGATTGTGTTTGCTCGTTTGTTTGATAAATGGATCGGCGTGTTTTATTTATTTATATCTTGTAATTGTTACTGCTGGTGAGTGTGTGGTCGAGTGCTGAGGATGAAGATGATTGCAGCGGGGGTGGGTGTTCTTTTTTTTTTCAAAGGAATTGCACTTGAATTCGATCTGTCGTAGGTGGTTGAAGATGGAACCAAGAAGTGAGTGTTTTGCAACATTATTGAATGCGAGTGGCAAAGGATAGGTATATGTGTAATATGAGCTTTGGGCCTAGACATTTTAGAAAACACATTTAAACGTCTCTAACAATTAAATGTCGCTGCAAAATTTGTAGAGTTCCCCGACCGACCGACGTCCAAATTGTTTTGATATACTTCTCCAGCTTACGGAATACGGAGTCCCATCCCAAGTAGAAATTGATGGTTATAGTTTCATCGCTGTTGCTACATTTCAGAAATATTACCGTAATACTGCGTAAGAGTATCGAATATCGACGTCCGTACTGTTTCCAGTGCAGGATGGAACGTTGACCAAAGTGGGGATCTAGTTTGACCTCTTTAAATGACTTTCTGGAATGGCATTTTTGGCTATGACTTGTAACCGAAATGTGTCCGAACTTGAATGAGCTGTCAATTCTGGTTTCGTGTGATTGTAAGTTGGTTGGGAAATAAAAATATTATAATATAAATATTCACTTTAATGGGGAGGCTAAAATACATAAAAGAAATAATGTCAGGAAAATAGCAATGCATATGTAGTTTTATGTGAGTTTAATAATTGCATTTCTTCGTACAATAGATTCAAACGAAAGTCAGTTTAACCACAAATCGTCGCTGTTTAAGAAAACCGGCATAACTCAAAAAAAACGAATTTTGAGTTAATAATGCCACTCGAATGAGAAAAAAATTCTCTATCTTTCTGTAAAATCGGCATAACTGTAGCTCGCTAGATGGATATTGATAGTCACTTGAAAAAATTGTGAAAATTGAAAAAAGTGTGCAAATTTCTGCAACTCAGAAACTTTAAACAGCTCTCCTGAAAAATCAAGTTTTTTGAGTTATGCCGGTTTTCTTGAACAGCGACGAAATATCAACAATATTATTTCCAAGCTATTTTTATTTTCCTATGGACTTTCAAAATCGTTGCAATGGTTGTAAAGCCAAACTAGAAGCATTAGGTCTGTTCCTTTACTTTTAAATCTTACGAATTTTTACCAATTTTTACTCAATGCCGTTCCTTAACTCGAAAAATTCTTAAAAGAGAGCGTCATCGAGAGAGCAAGATATTACCCCTCCACCCTCCACTGAGAATCTTACAAATTTCTTGGCGTAAGAATTAAAAAAGCTGTCAGTCCCCAGTCACTTTACAATTAACAGTTGATTTGAAATTTGTTGTCCTATTTGACATAATGGGTGCATTTGTTTTGATTTTTTGCTTATTCAAATGGTATCGACAGGCGGAAAAATAAAATTGAATGTTCTCCTTAAATTCTTTTAGAAAGTGGCGATAAAATTCTTGTAAGCAAGACACTTAGTGTTACCCAATTTATTTATGGGCGAAGAGTGTTTATTTAAAATCACATTACTGACATATTTTTCACTGTGCTAAAAGTGTTTTATTTTTTGTCATTTTTCCCCGATTCATTAATTATGGTTTCTTTAGACATCAGCTGTGATTCATTTCATATGAAATTCATTTTTACCTCTATAGTTAAGTTAGGAGGAAGTACGAGTTAGTGCTTCTGTCAGTGTTGCCAGTTTGGGGGTTTTCCCCCCAGATCTAGGGGTTTTTTTGACCGACGGGGGGAAATCTGGGGGGAGAAATTATTTAGGGGGAAATCTGGGGTTTCTTTTTTTGTAATTGCGTTCAATTATTTTTTTCTTCTCACTAAAAAGTATCGTAAGTGAACATTAAAAGCTAAAAAGCAACACCAACAAACCAAACAAATTCATGTTCCATTTATGCCAATTCCATTCCAACGCATTCCAATATTCATTGGTGCCAGGATATTGATAAACCCCTATCTAAAGCTACATACATCACACACTACTGCATTTGCGAAAAGTTCACAAACATATGAGAAGCAATAAATAGAGCGAGACTTTCTTCGTATTTTGTCTCTTGCCAAAACCAATTTGTGATTGTTCCTGGATCGGGATGTATCAATTTTACCCCTTCCGATCAAATGATCAAAATGTTCATGAGCAGATTTACAAAAACAAAGATGAAGACACGAGACAACTATATTTTAAGACTTATTTATAAAGTTTTTCTTATTAAAAACTTGAAATTTGAATTCAATTCCTTTTTTTTTTTAAATACGTATACATACATTAAGAAATCTTTTTAATTCTTTAAACTTGTGACTTTGTATTTAATCTTAAATTTACATACTTAATTTGGAAAAAACATGGGGGTTTTTTTTTTAGAAAATAGCTAAATCTGGGGGTTTTTGAGATTTGTCTGGGGGGAAATATTTCAACCGTCTGGTAGCGCTGGCTTCTGTACAGCTTCCAGTCGCAAGCGGTTGACTGCGTGACAGTTCATTGCTTCTATAACGCCTTCGGTCAGAAGCTCTAAAGAAGCTGCTAGGAAGCGCTTCGAACCACAACCCTTATCGAAGCAATTCACTTTCCACACATCTCCAGACACATTTTCAGAAGTCTAATAGAGATCTTATCGAAACTTAATTTCATAACCCTCTTTAAAGCCTGTGTTTATGCTTCGTAAAGGTCTTACTGAAGTTGTTATCGAAATAATTGCCTCGAAATGGATGAACTTCGGTTAACAAAGACTATAGAAGCTCTATCGAAGCTGTTGCCTACAGAAATTACAAATTTGAACCTTACGGAAGTCAAATTTTTACTTGGGGCATGCACATTCGTACATTGAGGAAATGGTTTTTTTTTTTTTTGTTGCGCTCATTATCATGAAGTCGTAATATTTATTAAAAGATTCATTCTATTAATTTTAGACTTTTAAAGTATGAGTTAATTCAACAAAAGTTTAAATTTAAACGGATTTTAAAAATTTTAGAATGTTTTTTAACTTTATCTTTTGGTACTGCTAGTCTAGTTTGTTAAGGTAGAACTTAATAAATAAATATAACGTTTGTAGTCCAAATTGAAATGTTTTCTAGCCTAGAAAATTTGGTGTACCAAATCGATGTAGAAAGTTTGTGGTATTTCTAGAATTATTTCTGTATCATATTTATGTCTTAAAAAATATTAATAATATTTGTGAATAATCGAATTTTAGTGTAAAAATAGTTGACATTTAAGAAAAGCGATATTATAGCTTTTCTTAAATTTTCGCTATGTTTACACCAGCATTTTATTTTGCACACTTCATTTATTGCGTTTTTGATTTTGCCCGCATAATCTTTATAGATCATTGATTTCCATGGTTTTCAACAACTGTTGGATCTCGTACTATTGTTGTAAACCATGGAAATCAGTGCTCCTTTAGATCATGTGGGTAAAATAAAAAAAAAAAACGCCAAACAGTAAAAAGACAGAAAGCGCTTTGCAAATAGTAAAAGTAAACTAAAAAGTTTATTTAACATTGTACTGCAATGACAAGCAATTTTCAATTCAATGTATAAAATGGAAATTAATACTTTTGGTTGAAGATTAAATTAAAAATATAAACATATAACAATACACAAAAAATTCGAAATATCAACAAAAAACCATTGAAATTTTTTTTATTTCTACGCCACCCTGTGTAGATACTTTACGCTGGATGGAAATGTCATATAATTATTCGTGCATTCCTACATTAAAAGGTGCATGATGTGTGTGCGAGTATAAATGCTATACCAACTTTGCCTGTAAAATTCAATGGTCACAAATCAGCCTGTGCTCAGTCAATTTGCGTAGCTGGTAAGTGGTAACATTAAATGGAATAAATAAAAGAATAAATTTTGTGTGTTTTGATATATTACAGTAAAGGACATTTGTATCTTTGAGGCAAACATGTCAAATAGTAACCTTCAGATTGGAACGCTTTTATCGACACAAAATTGTCAAATATACCGTGTGGTGACTAAAAATTAAGGTAAATATGGAAAATAGTTACAAATTTCGACTTGGGGTACAGCAACATCTACTTCCAACCGAGAAATAGCCGGTTGCGAGAAGTCCTTTGAAGCAGCTTTTATCTAAGTAGCAACACCTTCATATTTGAACAAGCGTGCTTAACGCATGTCGTTTGTCGTTTCATACCGAGCTCTATGTGAATTACGACTCGACTTGTTCCGTCGTTGGTAGGTACTTCCAATTTCCTCAACTTCCCGTTCCGAAGTAAGCGGAGAAAATACCGATCTCTCTATTAATGAGATGTATCCCAAATATATTCCCCGTTTACCCCGAAACAATTAACAAAACATAGGCGCAGATAGAGAACCCACCACATTTTAGTGTCGACCTGATTTAGCCACGTTAATACCGCCTCGCAGTTGCAAAAGCCCCACATCACCTCGCAGAAACGCTCTGAAAATTGCCGTAAAATCAAAAAGTTCAACTTTGCACATCCGCCTGGGAAGTTGCCACTGTCAAAGAACTTGTAAAACACAAGTACACACAAGTTTCTGCTGGCAAAACTCTAACTCGCATTCAGCTCACCAACTGAAATGGGTTAAAGGAAAACAGCACAGACTTTACTGATGGTTATTGCGAAACAACTTGCAGGTGGCCCCGAAAACTTTTCAATATCCACCGCCCGCACGGGGGTGCAAATCGAAAGGGTGAATACATTTCCGCCACTAAAAGCTTGTAATTGCCGAAAACTATACGCTGAGCTGCCGAAATGGATCTGATTCCGGCACGAGTACAAGTTGTAACAGAGCTCATACAATTTCAACTCATAGTGAGGTTGGCCTCTTGTTTTACATCTCGGGCGCGCACAACGCAATAGGTGGGTTGTTTCGTTATTACCATTGCACCTGGAAAACCAGTTGTGCAACAACAAACCTAAACTATTCACCAAAACATCGGCAATAATAAAACTTTTCACAGCCCCGGAAAAACTCCTCCAGCTGTGGGTAGCTCTAGCTATATTGGTATGCAACTGTTCAATATTCGACGCGGACGGCCGGCGTACACAGGCGGGATTCTGTATCGGCAGTGTGTGGGTAGCCTTGTGAATCGAGGGAGGATGGTGGAATTGTATTGAAATTTTGGAATAGCGAAGTGCTGGAGAGGCGACATGAGTTCGCCGATACTTCTGGGTTGAAATTGTTTCCAAATGATTCCGGCAGAGGCGGAACAGTTATTGCCGACTACGGCTGCGAATGAATATAAAGTGGTGAATGTATGAGTTGACATGCAGTTTTGGTCGTGCTATTGAACTTGTAAGTTGCGAAGTGAGTTTTTGTTAAACGAGGGGAGTTTTTGCCTGTGTAAGGGGATTTTCAATTGCGACGGGTCGATGTTGACAGCCTGTGGCGGCCATGTTGTTTTAGCAACCTCCAAATGCCAATTCACAACTGAGCAGCACGTCTAAGTGATGAAACTTTAATCGAAGTGAGTGTTCGTCAGTTGCGCCCATTTTACGGCAGGCGCCGTTGATTTGTGCACTTTGAGCACAATGAACGACGATAATTTTTTAATAACTTTATGGTACTTTATTCACGAATAAAAATGTGCCCAATATGGCTGTTTTGTGGAGAAGGCGGCTGGTAGCGTCGATGGCACGAAAAAAGAAGAGAACATTACCTCGGTCCGTGAAAGTGTCCAGGAGAACCCGAGGTAGTCCATTCTTCGCTGTGCACATAAATAGTCGGCCTTGTGCAGACTCCAGACTGGCCCAATTTTGGCTGAAAAATCGTCTTTAGCGACGAGGTGCATTTTTGTATGAATGGCCATAAATGGCACTACGTCAACCCACACGAGGCTCACCAGGTGGCAATGCATCTACAAAAAGTTACTGCTTGGTATGTAAAGGGTGTCCCATAATTCACGCAAAATTTGAATCTTGCGCCATTAAATAGTACAGTGATGCCAATGGAAAAAAAGATAACAATGTGACAGCTGACAGTTTGGGGTTAGTAAAAAGCGCTATACGAAGGACAACGCATTTTAATTGTTGAGCAATATTTTAAAAAAAATAAAGGCTTGTCAGCTACAGTCCGCAATTTCATCTTTAGTGATGAAGCTCACTTTCATCTTGATGGCTTCGTCAAAATTGTCGCATTTGGGGTTCAGAAAACCAGCGAGTAATTGTTGGGAAACAAATGCAACCACAACGCGAGATTGTGTGTTGCGGATTTTGGGCTGGAGACATTATCGGTCCTTTCTTCTTCGAAAATGCGGCTGCTCGGGCTGTAACAATGATCGTGACATGATAACCCAGTTATTGGTGCCGAAATTACAAGATATGGATGTGATCAACATGTGGTTTCAACGAGACGGGACTGCCATACAGACAGAGAAACAATTCAATTACTGGATGAGTCATTTCCTAATCGTGTAATCGGACGTTTTTTGCTATCAGAATTGGATATCCAGATCTTGCGATTTAGCCCCATTGGAATTTTTTCTTTTGGGGGTTTTTGAAGTCAAAGGTCTATACAAACAAGTTCACGACCACCGACGCCTTGAAAGAGGAGATTTGGAGGTTTATTAATGAAATTCAGCCACATTAATGCGAAACGGTCATAGAAAATTTCAATAAAAGACTACGTACTTGCCAGCAAAACCGTGGCGGCCATTTATCCGATGTGCTTTTCCACACATAACCCCAATTTGTACACTCTATGAATCAATAAAAAAATTTAGTTTTCGAATTAAAAATCTTTATTTTCTATCAAAATTACATTTTGCGTGTATTATGGGACACTCATTATTTGGGCGTCATTCGTTCACTTTTTTTTTAAATGAGGCCATTACCACCGACGGCGAGTGCTACAAAACGACGCTAACCGGTTTCGTCGGTCCCAAATTGAACGATATTGAGGTATAGTTGATGACTTGAAAGGCAAACGATATAAGGAGTGCAAATGCAGAAAAGGGATATCCAACATAAGGTGTAGAAAACTCTGGGAAATAGCAAAAAATCTTCGAAACAAAAGTCTGTGGCACTGTATCTTTAGCTTAGTTGTAATAAGCTATAGAGTGAAGAAAAGTGACCGAAGGTGCCGTGAAATTAGGCCAAATCTGAAAACTTCGACTTATGTCTGAAAATTTGGCGACATAAGGCCAGTATTTCGGGCTTTATAAGACCCAGATTTGGCCATGGAATGTCACGGCACCTCAACCAAGCGCCAGATGTCGGTTGGTAAGCCCATCCATGCTCCATATCCTCTGTTTTAAAAGATATAAATCACTTAGCTTCTCTTTATCCATACTCAACCTGCCTGTCAATTAGACCCCTTATAACTCGAGTCTTACTGGTTCAATTTAAATGATTTTTTGATCGCTAACAGATATATTCCTTGAGAAGGCTTTAGAATATATTTGGTTCTACTCCAACAGCGAGAAAGCCTTTGTGCAATTTTTGCAAGATTTATAAACATGCTACGTTAGTCCTCTTATAACTCGAGTCTTACTGATTCAATTTAAATGATTTTTTAGTAGCTTATAGATATATTCCCTGAGAAGGCTTTAGAATATATTTGGTTCTACTCCAACAGCGAGAAAGCCTTTGTGCAATTTTTGCAAGATTTATAAACATGCTACGTTAGTCCTCTTATAACTCGAGTCTTACTGATTCAATTTAAATGATTTTTTAGTAGCTTATAGATATATTCCCTGAGAAGGCTTTAGAATATATTTGGTTCTACTCCAACAGCGAGAAAGCCTTTGTGCAATTTTTGCAAGATTTATAAACATGCTACGTTAGTCCTCTTATAACTCGAGTCTTACTGATTCAATTTAAATGATTTTTTAGTAGCTTATAGATATATTCCCTGAGAAGGCTTTAGAATATATTTGGTTCTACTCCAACAGCGAGAAAGCCTTTGTGCAATTTTTGCAAGATTTATAAACATGCTACGGTAGTCCTCTTATAACTCGAGTCTTACTGGTTCAATTTAAATGATTTTTTGATCGCTAACAGATATATTCCCTGAGAAGGCTTTAGAATATATTTGGTTCTACTCCAACAGCGAGAAAGCCTTTGTGCATTTTTAGAAATATTTATAAACATGCTACTTACTTAGTTTAGAAGGGAATGAAAATGTCTCCATACAAAACGTCACTTGATATTTTATAACGCTGTGTTCATCATCACCAAACATATTAAGCAATCCAATTATTGGACACGAACCCAGCCAACCACGACCAGGACCACATAAATCTCTATTTCCCTCCACTACCCATATCACATTATCTATCCGAAAAAGGAATAGACAAAAGAGTAAAATGCACCGCTTAAAATCTCACACCCGATGGTGTCTTGCTAGTGACCAGCAGGACACTCATATTCAAGCAATGAATAAAAATGAACTCCATTATGAATATTTTAAATGGGATTTCTTTTTTTTTTTGCTGTTAAACCATCTGTGCTCTTCCTCCCACCAAACTATGTGTGCAGGAATTTTCCATAAGCGAAAAGAGACAAATCCAATTTCATCCCAAGGATTTTGCACAATTTTTATAATTTTCTTTTTTTTTTTTGTGTTGCTTTCTCAGTTCAAGTCCTTTTGATGGGAATTTGGGATTGGCAGCACTTCCACTTTACACGCTGGGAAATTTTTTTGTGTATGTTGTATTTTGCTGCAAATACTCGTACTCATTGGGGTGTCGATTGAGGAATCCTTTGTGCATGAGACGGTGGTGGTATTTTTATTCGGAATTTTAATGGCAATGGCAGAGTTATGAATCCATTAGATGTGCCCTCTACCTCTCTCATGCTGGAACACAAATAAACAAATGCCAAGTTCGATAAATCACACCTTTGAAAATCCCCAATCCCCAAGATCAGCGGGAAATAGAAAAGAAAGGGGAATTTCCAACCGCCATAAAAACTTCCATTTTAAAAAATAACAATAATTCCTCGTGTATACTGTTCTTTTATTTTTTATTACTTATGACGGTTGGAAAACTTTTCGTGCACTAAAAAACAAAAGTCGCTCGGTTCGGCATAAGAAATGCTTCGCCGAAACTCTTAATTCACACTCCACCTTCAAGCAAACGAAAAAAAAGACCCACCCGTAGATATGCGCGGGCAAATGCACAGGATTAAAAAAAATAAGAGCGAAAAAAGGGTTCTCCGCACTGAAGGATTAAGAAAACTGTTTTTATTTTTGTTTTTTGTCAAGTTCGCATTCGTTGTTATGCTGTTATGCCGCTTATACTCACTCGAAAAGAAAAGTTACCGACTTGCTTATGAAATCGAAAAACCACTGCTGCCACTTGGGGGAAAATATTTTTTGTTTTTGGATGTGTGTGCGGTGAAGTTTTCATCATAAATAAAAGTATTTTATGGTTCTTCGACGGACGGGTTTTTTTTCTTTTTTATTTGAATGAAGTTGGAAAATTTAATATATCCATTTGAACGGGATATTTTTATTTGCGCTTTGCCAAATTGAAATGGCACGACGACAGCCAACAAAGTTTTCATATCGACTCCTGCTGTGCTTAATGTTCAAGAATTTGTTTTTTTTTTTTACTATTGGGTTTAAGTCTTAAGTGTGACGGAAGGCGGGCGTTTTGAAGAGCTGGAACTATAAATTAAAGCGATATTTAAACTGATTTAAAATTGTTTGGGAAGGAAGTTGTCGCGCTAACTGGAGAGGCGTATTGGTTGAGGCCCAGGTCCACCCCGGACTGCAGCGCCACCTAAGTAAGGAAGTTTTAAGTGAGGGCAGTTTTTAAAGAACTTTGACTAACACGCTGCTCCAACATTTGGCACCGACATACATTTTACAAGGGCTTTTGCAAGACCGAGCCTTCGTTTCACAGACCATAGATGCAAGGGCGCTTGGTCTCAATAACTGGAAGCGGCGTGCCGGGTAGCAGAGGATCGAAGGCTGCAGTGGCTCAGGCAGAGAATCTTCACGCATCGGGAGCCAGTTAAGAAAGTAAGTAAGCGACTGACGTTTTTTTGTATACCCCACACCGTCATGACGCATTTTCTCAGTTAATAATAATAATAATAATATTTATTGTATCATACATGCTTACACAGTAAGAATTCACCTATAAGTCTGCGAGAGATAAATTGTTTAGAATTTTATTTCCATAAATGATTTGATTTAAGTTAGACTGCTTTTATATTGAAAAGGTTTTTTCTTATATTTATTTTAAATTAGTTTTAAATTAATTTCAATTAAAGTTGAAATAGCTTGAAGAGCGATAGCGATGGGAAGAAAGTTGCTTTAGTCTCTAAGAAAATTTTGAAGTTCGTTTTTAAATCGTCGTGCATTAGTTAGCTCTCGCAAGTTACGTGGGAGTGAATTCCAAAGGCTGATAGCAGAAACAAAAAACTGTCTTTCGGATGTTAGACATGTAAAACGCGGAAGTTGTAACGGAAGTTGGTCCTGCCAAACAGCTAACAGAAGAGAAAAAAGTAAAAGAAATGTTACGCGATCTCATGCGGTCCCCTCGATATCCAGGATCACAGGAAATCCTGCAGAAATCGAAGGGTAATTTGACAGGGTGCTCAGTTGACGTAGTGCGGTAGGCATGCTTGCTAAAAGCGCGAACCAGCTCGTCGAAATGGGTGGGTTCTTGCACATGTCACTAAGCTACCGTACATAATATACATGCCTAAAAGAAAGAATGTTCAAAACCAATTTATCAAAAGCCCGGGAACGAAAGCTGAATCGAAACCCTCAAAAACGGGATACGGCAAGGTGGAAATCGTACCCTCTACTGTGGCCCTCCCACTGTCCATTATTCGTTGAGAAATAAGGACTACCTAGGCCATCGCCCACTTATGTACTCGCGATGACCCCTTATGTACACATGAGTAATCTACAAGGATTAACTCATCTTATCGTCACAACATCCCCAATGCCCCCACTTCCTCACTAGCACAACAAGAGCCTACTCAGGATTCATACTGAGATTCATTCAGTTTACAAAAAAAAAAAATGACTCAAACAAGATTTGTACATAAATCATTAATAATGCTATATTTAAAATTAAATGACCTGCTTACATTCGTCACCTTAATTTACATGCATCTGCATAGTTACAATTCGGAAATATATAAAACAAATTTAATTGAAGAAATTCAAGAAACAAAAAAAATGTACTTATTAAGAAATAAATCAAAAAAAAATTATGTGAAGGTCACTACAAGATTAATTTACTTTAATCAATGGTTCCTTTAAACATCTAAAGAAAGAACAAATACACACAATCCCTGTGCCAGTTATTACTTAATTCGAATATATATATTTACTCCACGTAAACCCTAAAAGAACAGCGCAAGTACGAAAATATTTGTGCCACTCAAAATATAATTCTCTTCAAAATAGGTACTCAAAATAGGATAATTACACCGAGTTTATATTTGAGCCATATTACTCAAAAAAAAGAAGAGGGATGTCGCTCAGACAACAACATTGGTTTGAGACAAAAATAAAAAAAAAAAAAAAAAAAAGCCCATTTCCATATATTCCGTATACTCTCACGAATGTCTAATTTCTTATCAGTACCTATGTACAATTCTCTCGCAATAAACAAAAAAAGGTTTAAGCTTAAGTACCATTAGATACACATATGGACCACGAATATCAATCAAAGGAGATTAAAAAAAAAATATAAACAAAGTGTCACACCTAGTTCGTTCAAATGTTGTCACTACTAGTACTTATTGTAAGCAAAATATATGAATAAACTTACCAATGTTTGATTGTTTTGTAATATTCAATTGTTGTCGGTTATATCCCAAGATGTTGTGCACAGCATAATGGTCAGTCTTCTTTCTAAACGCGATTGGAAAAATAATGAGTTTGTTTACAAATGAACGATCTTTACATTATATAACATTTTAGAATACTTAACTTGGAGGTCCTTTTTTTTAAAAAAAAAGAAAAAATGCGAGTGTACTACCTCTTACTATAAATAGGCTATGGATGATGTTGATGGTGGGGCGAAGATCGGTGGTGGAAAGACTTTTTTTTTTGTTGTAAGTGCGAGAGCACTCGAGCACGATCACTTTGCTACACTCCACTGCACTTGCTGAAGTTGTTTGCGATGGCTTGCAATCAGGTGAATTGAAGGGTGTGGAGGTGATAAGCCGTACGGGATGATTTTTTTTTATTTTTGTGTTTTTGGTGTCTCGGGTTGGTATATGGCTCTCCGAATCAGTTGCTGATGACGATGGCTATATACTCTTTTTTTTTTTTTTTTGTTTTTGCGTTTAGACAATCAAAATCGCATGATCAAAGGGGGGGGGGGGGGGGGGGTTAATCAGCGGGGATGAGACTGCGCTATCGGCCGATGTGTTGACGTTTGCGGAGTATCGAATTTCAAACTTGCGCTGTCGTTCTGATAGCTGAAAGTGGTCATGTAGGTTGACGAGATGATGTATTCGTTTCGGACGCTCGCAGTCACTCGGTATGGCAATTCCTAGTTCACCGCGCCTAAACTGATGAAGTGGGATGCTGTCAGTTCCAGGTGGTTGTGGCGCTTTTTGACAGATGTTTGCTAGCTATGTCGTTCGATGTTTGGTGACACAGTAGCTTCTGCTGCCGATGGTGGATTTGTTCGACACGTGGTTTTTGATGGAAATTTTTTTTTTTCATTTGGACATATGAAGTATTTTTGGGAATCTAATCAACAGTGCCTATAGCGACTGGTGGTGCTAAACAGAATATTTATTCACTTTAAGAGACTCGCACGAAATTATATGAAATATTACCTGTGGGTCCTGAGGTGTAAGCGTGTAAGTGCAGTAAGCACTTGTTTGGTTAAACTTTTTCTTTTTTCTTTTTTTTACGTTTCACTTTACTCCAATTTATTTTCAGATGACGCTTTATAAAAGCAAATCAAATTTATTTTGCGATATCCTCAGTATTGCTAAAATACTTTTATGATGTCCGACCAAAAGTTGGATGGCTCGAAAGTACCACCACCGGCCGAAGTTCAAATAGAAAAGAACACTGTATTCCGGTAGGTGAATTTCGTAGGCCATCTCAAACTTATTTCCGTGCATGAGGTTACAGCGGCTTCGCATAGATCTTGCCAAGTTTCGCTAGGTATGCTTTACGTGTGTGATAGATGTGCGAGCGTAGTTTAAAGTAATTAAAACAGGTAGTTGGACTATAAGCAGTCCGCCACAAAGTACCAGACAAGAGGATCTGTCAGATGCCGGAAACTGGATTTTTTCGTAAAGATATGAAGGCTGTCAACTTATGAGTATGTTGAACAGAGGTATGACTGTTCTAAATTTGATATAGTTACAAAAGGACATGTTAACTACATAGGTGCTTTGCAAGATGTGAAACGTGGTTATGTCTTTTTAAACAATACACATATCGAATAGTAGTGTTGAAAGCCACTTGAAGCCGCCTTCTACTCTCGGCATCACATCCATTAAAAATTTCGCAACCGTAGATAAGTACAGGAATAACTAACGTTTTGGCAAGTAGCAGTCTTGTTTCAAGAGGAGTAAACTTTTGAGCAGTCCATAGGGTTCGTAGAATACCGTAAGTTTTCCCTACTATTGTATTTATGTTAAGGTTCTATTAAAGACAAGACCTAGATTTTTTGAGGACTCAACAAATTCAATTTCAGAGTCGTTTATCATTAAATGAGGGAAATAAGACAGATCTTCTTTTTAGAAATAACTAAACACTTACACTTCGTTGGGTTAATAAAATAAAAAATAAAATAAAAAATAAAAAAAATAAAAAAATTAATATATATGGAGAATAATAGAGCCCCTAGAATAGAGCCTTGGGGAACTCCTTGCCTTAAGAGAAGAAAATCGGAAAGGTTGCCATCTAGTGACACGGCCTGTTTTCGCTCACTAAGATACGATGATATTAATTTAACAGCAGTGGGGGAAATTGAGAAAAACCGCCTTAATTTGCTGAGCAGCATCGAGTGATTAACCAAATCCAAAGCTTTGGAAATGTCTAAGAGTACCAGAAAAGTAACATTATCCCTATCTAATTTATCTCTTATACCTTCAATGACGTTCAACAAAGCAGTTGTACAGCTATGTTTAGCTCTGAAACCTGACTGTACTTGGAGCAACAAGTTATTTCGAGTAACGTAATAATTAAGCTGATTATGCATAAGTCTTTCACATATTTTAGATAAAAAAGGTAGGATGGAGATTGGTCTGAATTCTTCACCTTTAGAGTTCTTAGGTATTGGAATTACAAGTTTAAATGCAGTTTATGAAATAAATGTGACAGCTTAATATTTTGCTAAAGGGTGTCCGAGGGGGAATTTCTGTTTCCAAACCAAAGTCTTATACCCTTGGGTAATGCAAGGGCCGTGCTCCTGAACGATAGTCTTTAAAATGACGAAGACATAACCCTATAAGTAACTTTGGGGATGCATCGCAAAGAAAGCTATAAAGCTGTCATAAATCGATATTTATTTATGAATGCTTGAATGCTATCAGCCTTCAAAAAAAAAAATCATTTCATACAGATCCGCACCTAAATGTGTTTAAAAAGCACAAGCCCCGTCCCGCTCCGTTCATACCTCAACTTTTTGCCAACGTTTGCCATGGATAAAGCTGCTGATGGAAATAAAACAGTTTAAATTTTCCAAGATCTCTTCTTTTTGGCAGTCAAAAGAGCAAACAAATGCTTGACTTTATATTGTGTCAAATGTTCCGCTCAAGATCCACTGTAACCCTGCCTACGCCTTCGTCACAATCGCACACGAGTAGTTCATGCAAATTTAACGAACGAAAGGAAGAGTCCAACCGATAGCAAAAGGCTTAGCCCGATAACGCATCAACTGCCTAAACGCACAACAAGAAAAGCTCAACAAATAACATGACTTTTGCTCACAGTTATTTGTTACACCCCATTTGTCGTGTCCAGGCCAATTCAACTACAACTGCACAGATATACGGGTTTAAGATAAATAACCCTCAGCCATTGTCAGGTACGAGACTGAAATTTCCATAAACAAAAACAGCCTGACTGAACACAACACACGCAATCAGCCAGCAGCCACCACCCACCAGCAGCAGCCGGTTAATATTTTGGTCCTTGGCTCGCTGAACCGTAGCAATTTTTAGAAACGAACATTTTTTGCCGTTATTCCGTTGATTTTTTGTTTGCATGTGTTTCCTATTGTGCGAGTATAGGGTGTATGCCTCTGGGAGGACATCTCGTGTAACCTCAATTTTAGCTCGTCTGCCTTTCCTTCCGTTTTGAAGCAGTTTATTTTTTTTTTTTTTTGGTGAGGATATTGTGTGACATTTGGTTCTGTGCACATGAGATGGTTTTATATATTTTTTTTCGTCATGTTTTTTGGCCTATCTGCTTGAATCTATGACATATAGCCAAGGACATCCGGGTTAGAAATGTGTACGCTCCTATATTTGGATCATGTGCTTGGGGGGGTTTGCTTTCTATTTGCTCTTTTTCCTTTTACTATTTATGACGCTTTAAGGTGAATATTAGGCCATAATTCACGAATAATACATTTTTGAGAATTTCAAACGCTTGAAAGTGCTAACAAATTAAATGCAATTTTCAAAGGGAAAACATTTTTAAAATGCAAATGGAAAGTATCTCACAAGAAACAAAAATGGAAGTGCCTTTCATTACATCGGATATAGGGGGAAGTGAAGCAAGTAGAAGAACTCGCGAGAAAAGGTAGGAAGCGGATTTTTTCTAACTTTTCTTGATAGTAATGAATATTATTGTTTGGAAAGTTTTTTTTTTTTTTTTGTTTTTGCATTTTTCCCTTCACCGGAGTTTTTGCTTCCTACAAATTCGTTTTGTTTCGTTGCCGTTGGGAACTCACGGAAAGAGGGCTTAAATTAAACTTGCTTTTTAGATGTAGGTAGCTTTTTAGATGAAGGTGGGTACCTAAATGGAAGTGATTTTGAAAATAGTTTCAAGTTTTATTTCCCGAATGAGAATTATCGTTGAGTGCTGTCGAGGTGGTATGTTTGGGGAACAATGCAATAAATGTCAATAGGTGGAGCTGTTTAAGTGGGGAGGGTCGTAAGTGTTGCTGCTGTGAGTTTTAAGCGGATTGTCCTGTTTGTAGATTGACAATTAGCTTGGTTTTGGCATGCATTGGTCATGTCAGCCTCTAGCTGGATATTAGTGTCATGTATGTCGACAACATAAAAGTAAATCGTGAAATAGAGCTGCGATCATTGGGGAGTGGGGGGGAGTGTGATTTGGCAGTGGATGGTGTTCGCTTCAATATCGGCACTTTTGTCTGTTGATGGCATAGTCGCTGTGCCAAAAATAAGCCTCATTCGAGTAGATGATTTTTTGGGCAAGTCCCGGATCTCCGGCCACCATTTCCAGCTCCCAATTCGAGAACTCACTGCGTGGTCTATGGTCGTCCGGTTTCAATTCTTGCGGCAGCACCACGTTATATGGATGTAGGCTCAAATTCAGAAAATAAGCCGGGTGGACTTTCTGACAGTGCCCAATTCAGGTGATCGTCGCCGAATCGACATTTCTGGGTCTTCTTCGCCACTGGCCGCTATGTTTTCTCTCTCTGTCTGGTTGGTGGCTTAAGGTTCATCAAAGTTTACTCACGCTCAAACTTTTACACAGTTGGGACGAATTTCCCATTCACACTGAAGCCATAATGAAATGACGACCAACTTCACGACGAAATTAACGATGCATGTTTACAAGTGACACGAAATTTCGATAATAAATATTTTTAAAAAATATCCACAAGCGTTTGAAACGATTCATGGTGAAATGGCAAACCTTTCTGAATATTTTGACAGTAGCTGGACGTAATTCCTAACTTTGACAGCTGCTGAAACTTGACAAATGGAAAAAGCGTCATTGCCAGTGTGACCAATTCAATATTTGAAATCATGATAAGTTCAGTACAGCATGTTTGTTTTTGTATAAAAAAGTAATAAAAATCATGCTAATTTTGAAATCAAAACCTGCTAAAAACCCAAAAAATCAACAAAAAACCTGTTTGTCAGGAAAAATAAGATATATTTCACACAACTATCTTTAAGTAAAAATCATTTCAGTCTCTGTTCGTCGAATAAAAATAAACATTATTATTATTAGCTAAAGTCGTTGAATAGCTGTGTTCACTGTCAAATGAGAATTGTTATGACTTGTTCACACTAATATACGTTTCCACCGGACACTAATCGCGAGATTTAGGGCAAGAGATTACAAACAAATCCTGAGGTGTTTCCACCAAAAGAAAAAAACAGATTAATTTGACGTTTCACCAGATGTTGTCAACTACCGTCGAATCGAACAACACAAAATTTTGATAATTGAAAAAAAATTTGCAAAAATACAAAATAAAATGAAAGTTTTGATGTCGCATTGGTTGGGAGAAGTCTCTCAGAAATAAATTCGTTTATTTTTGTGACACAACGTCAAATACAGCTCTGTTTGCTTTGTATTTTTGACATCTCGAGCTGTGGAAAGTGTGTTCACAAACCGGACTGTACATGCAAGCCTGGTTGATAATCGAGATTTATTTCTAATCTCCCTTTTCATGAGATTAACTTTTGTATGATAGATTCCGAGATTTATGCGGGATTTACAGAAATTTTTCTAATGGCGTTTTCCATTGGACATCCGAGAGAATTGCCCCGAAATTCAGAATTGCTTTTTTCAATGAAATCCGTTGGAGCACTTTTGTAATAGTGGTAGACACCATATGAGAGATTTAGTTTTTTGTTGCTACTTATTTTTTTGTTTTTTGGAATAATAAATACAGCCAAATCAATATATTTCAATTTAAGTTTACATTTTGCACGCATAATTGTATACTTTCGGGTCACATAGCGAAAAACACAACAAACATTTCAATCTGACATTTTGTTAGTGTGTGTTGGCGTCTTCAGGGCAATTCTCTGAAAATTTTCCGGACACTTCTGTCGTGCTAAGAATTGCCCTGGAAGTGCACCTTTTTTTTCAATGAAGCATAGAATACATCGAAAGAGCACTTCTAGATTTGCTCTTTTCATAGAAAGGGCAATTCTTTTCTTCAACCGAAAACGTATAAAATTCGTTGACAAAATGTTGGTCGATCGATGGGTAATTAAACCTTTTTTGATCTCTGTAATCCAAGCTTTGGGTTTGGTGAGTAAGTCATGTAGAGAAATGGAAAATAAGCATGACGTACAATTGTTTATAAAAATAAGTGATGCAACTTTAATAAAAATAGGTTCTTATTTACCAGATTTAGCAAAATTCTAAATTTATATGTAGGAATTGATTGTAAAAGGATTCACAAAAAATATTATTTCTGCCCTTTCAAAACAAACAGCAGCTCATATGACCGATTTCAGCCAATGAAAACCGAGATACATCTAGTCAGAAAGCTGTCAGACTTACTAAACTAAATACTTGAACATCCCCAGTTATATAGTTTTATTTTGATGCTTCTGGTATTATTTGTAGTTACATTTTGAGTGGTCTAAAATTAGTTCTAAAATAATAGTCACGAGTTTTCCCTACTTTAAGCTTTATAGTCGTTTGTCACGCGACATGCTGGAATAGACCTACGGAAATTCACCTTTCATTTGGCCCATATTTTATAAGAAATTCGATACGAATCATCAGGGGGACTGTTCTACTACAAATATTGAATTTTTCTTTTTAAATGGGATCGTTTAATAGTGTTGTGGGAGCAGTGGTTAGTGTCTGGACCTGGACTTTTGCGAGGGTCTCAGGTTAGATCGCCGAAAACACAAAAAGGTTATTTATTTTATGTCATTTTCCATTGGGACAGAAAAAGCATTTTTTTCAGAGTCAGAGCAATTTTGCGAATCTCGATTTCTGAGCGAGATTTACACCTACTTCCACCAAAACATTTGTCGCTTGTCAAACTTTTAAGTGTGTTATTATTTGCGTTTTCAAACCACAAGACTGTGAAAAATGCAGAACAATTTTCAATTGGATTTCAGCATAAATTGAATGGATTTTTATAAACACAAACTACAATTTTATAAACAGTTGACTTTTAAATTAGGCACTAAGCCAAATGCAAAGAGAGAAAAATCCCGTTTTCTGTTACGAAATATCTGAAATCTGAGAGTAAAATCTGAAAATCCCAAGGGGAAACGACAAAAAAGTTTTTCAACAGCGCCACCTCTCGTGAACATCTGACAAAAATATTGGAAAGTATCCCTACCACTCTCATAAGAGAGGTTCTCAGTTCAGCCGTAGCACAAGCTTAAACCTAATACATCGGGACGACACCAATTTGAGGGGTGATAGCTAAATAGTCCTTCATTTTATTTTGCCATTCACCGTAAGCATAGACATACCGCAGCTTATGTAGAAAAATGGACCTCGACATCGCGCTTATCTAAGTTGTGGTCGATAAATGAAACAAAATCGTATACCATTATTTTAAGGCCTTAAACTTACCCCTGAAGAGAAAAAAACTCCCCGTAGCCAATAGAAGCCAAAAGTTCAAGGGAAATCGTGTACCAGGTATCTTGAACTTTATTCAACAAGTGTAGATAAGACATCAACGTGCAGGTTAATGACAGGAAACCCGATACAGAGGTAGACCGAAGCCGAATGAGAGTTTCAGTGAACGGGAAGAATTTACCACCAACGTCCGCCAATGGGGTAGGGTAGGTACCCCAACGACAACCAAATCGCATCTCCCACGGAATGCACTTCAGTAGGGGGAAACCTATTTTAACAAAAAAGAATACAAAATCGTAGCACGGCTACGAACAGAGGCAATTTAGTCTGTGGTTATGAACCCCTTGCATCAGACTTATAAAAGATGGTGCAACAGTCACCACCCTACCGCAGGATGCGATAATTTGTGCAAATGGCCCCAAATGACAGTTCCACTTTGACATTTGTGAAGTATACAGATACAGGGTACACGTCATGAGTCTGAAATATCTACTCCTGAAGAACGCGGAACAATTCTTTCGGTTTTTTTGCGGAATAGTTTTTGTCGATGACACAGCGTTTTTTTTCTTTCCCTCCTTTAGCTGTAATACTTCTCAAGTTTTAATCAAGGAAAAGACTTGTTTTCAAATGAATGTGGGATAAACGTCACGTTTTCTGTCATCAGTCATTTAAATGAAGAAGAACTGCTGCTAAAACTCACAGCATTTATATACAAAAGTGCATATAAAAACTACAACAGCAACTCTATTTCTCACACTATTAGTTCCCAAAACACATCAATTCGATACACAACTTCGTCCACCCTTCCTGATCTGACATCTGCCAATTATTCCATTCAAACAAAGTGAACAAGAAGAAACATCCGACACAACATTTCGCAACACCAATAACTCATAACGAACCAAATTAGACGATCACTCCTGCCTGGGAATAATGCCGTCAGTCGTCCCCCTGTCGCTCGCCCTCCCCAATGCAGTAAGCCTTGTATTTGTAAATGGTTCAACTATTTCGTTAGAGGCCGCCGGTAATGCTCTCTCAGCTCATTCGTTAGTCCAATCTCCCAATAATGGCATTCTTTGCTTGTTCGTTTATTTTTATTTGATGGGGGTAGTATAGGCTCGAGGAGGGGGTTCGGTTGCGGATTAATTGAAACCAGCCGAGGACGACACAAAGTGGAAAGGAAAGTGTTTTCTTTTCTTGTCTGGCCTTAGCCGAAATCATATGCGCCAGTGTTTAGTTCTTCGGGTGAATTCAATTTGCCCTGCCTGCCGTCATTCAGATTATCCTGTTTCAATGCTCTATCGGATGGTTGTTCGCCATCACGCAGTTTCAATATGATGATGATGACGACGACAACAAGGCAAACTGTATTAGTACAGTAACAAGATGGCGCTTTTATGTCTGTAATAAAATTATTTTCATTATCCTTAAAGGAACGGATTTCATTTTCATTTTCATTTGATTTGATTTTATTATCACAACGAAAGCCGAGCAACAAGACTGCTCTGCCGCCACCAATGAGAGATGAAATGTGGAAAACGGACGTAATAAGGATGTACATAATAGAATCCCGTAGGCTTGACGACAACAGATGCGGTAATTGATACAACGACAGTCTGTCGAGTTCGGGGGCAACAAAACAAATTTCATTCCACGAATCAAGTGCGGATTCCATGGCAATTTTATTTTTATTTATATTTATAACTGTGGGCAACTCAACTTGTCTACACCTGTCGATGGGATAATAAATTCAGCTTTTGCTTACATTTTCCCCTCGCAAAACAAACCACACACACACAAACCATATTCCATCCTTTAAACAAAGTCCATATGAATGACTTCAAACCATGAGCAGATTTATCGAGCAAATGCCGTAATTATAGTCACTTTCCCCTTCAACGCTCTAGAGACTCGGAGATTCTCTGCCGATGATTAGAATGTGCTTGCTCGTGTGCCCTCTACTCATGTTGTGTGCATATTTGATATGTAAAGTGCCCTCAAGGATAGGGGCCGACGACGAATTGATTCGTTTCAGTTTGGTATTTATGTTGAATTTGAGTGCATTGCAAATCTAATGTTCAAGTATTACTACACACAAATGCACATCTCATGTATGATAACTCATGTGTGAATGTACACAGAATATTATAGGGATAAATAATCTCCTTTGACCATGTGTATAAATTCCTGGCCGTAAGTGTTTCCATGGGGGCGTACTCTATACATTTATGTAATGGATAGAGAATGTGGATAATGTTTAAGTTTTCTCTGGCTGCGTCGATTCATGTGTGTGTTTCTGTTTGAACAAACAAATTTAAAGCCTCGCCAGTGGTGACACAAACAAGTTGACAGACTTGAGGGGTTTTTAGTTTTCAAGCAATCTTAAAGCCTGTATGACACTAAACTTTTTTTTTAATTTTTTCTGCTTTTGTAATAAAACTAGAGCAGTACGAAAAATTAGAACGAAAATTCCCGATAGGAGTGAGTGCGTACACCCCAACTTTATTAATGTAGAAGTATCAAAAAAATGCATTAAAAATGTATTCAAATCACATTTTGCAGCTGCTGGCAGCTGTTTTTTGACATTTCAAGATTATTTGAATATAAATTCGATTGAAAATTTGCGGTTGCTCTGCAAAAAATTGCTACCCCGTAAAACGCTTTTAGTCTCTTTTACACACCGCTGACTTTTCAACATTATAAAAATGAGGAAAAAATTTAGTGTGTTACGAGCTTAATAAATTTGTCAGTTTGTATACATACTTTTTGCGTAGTTTGAGCAGATGGGTCTATTTTTTATGATCCTTGTAATCCTTGCTTAAATAAATTAGAACTTGACTATACAACAATTGAAGCAATTCTTAAAAACGGTTAAATCTCAATTTTTTTGTTCAAATATCTATCCCAAAGGCAGAAATGTAGAAACAAATTTTGCAGTGAGTGTAACACCCTGTTGCTTCTCACTTTTTCGGCGTTAATAACAATAGGGGTATTCACGATCCGATCTTTGCGAAATTGCGAAAGTGCAACTTTTTTCGCATTCCAACAACAAAATATACTGACTAAAATTCGCTACACTTTTGCACTTTATTTATACCCTGACCCTATTGCAACAGAAAAATACAACGGAGTAAAGTGTATTCCGTCCTTTTGACAGTTCGCCAAATGTCAGTGTTACTGGCTGTCCGTACCTTTGCTTCGTTGTTGCTAGAGATTAGAAAAAGAGTGTTCACGATCTGATAAAATAAAATTAAATTTCGCAATTTTGCTACACCTGTTACACCGAATCGTGAATACCCCTAATATTTTCCAATCATTGGTTTTGTATGAGAGTCCAATCATTTCAACCTAAAATAGCAACCACTGTTTAAAGAAGCCATAAGTCACAATAGCTAACTTGATATGGGAGACTTCCCTAACGTAACCATCTCTGTTCAAATAAATCGTGGGTCACAATGGCCAACTTGATATGGGAGACTTCCCTAACGTAACCATCTCTGTTCAAATAAATCGTGATTCACAATGGATAACTTTATTTGGGCGACTTCCCTTACGTAACCATCTCTGTTCAAATAAATCGTGGGTCACAATAGCTAATTTAATGTAGTGGACATCCCAATTGTACGAGCTCGTAAATTTTAAAATGGACAATCAAAATGATTATCGGGACTTACTGTGTCTGTATTTCTCTTAGATTTGAATCATCTGTTGGTAGAATTTATATTTATTTATGAGCTTTTATTGAGTCATCGCTTCACCGACACCCTATATTTGTAATTTGAATACGTATAGGAGATCAACTTTCGTTCTAATTTAATTAAATTCTTAAGCTTTCGGTGGATACAGAAGTAGACACGTGGCAAATTTATTATGGAAAAATATTCGATAAACCAACGTGTTTTAATCGTTAAAACATTTTATCGAAATCAATCATCGATTACTGTGACGAGGACAAAGTTACGTGAAATTTTTGGGAGGCACATTTTCATTTGAATGGATATGTGAATAAACAGAATAGTCGGTTCTGGGCAATGGAAAACCCTCAAATTATTCATCAGTCACCTTTACATCCATTAAAAGTTACAGTCTGGTGTGCAATTTGGTCCGGAGGAATCATTGGACCTTACTTCTTTGAAAATGAAAACGGCGTAACGCTAACTGTGAATGGGGAGCGATATCGTGATATGATTGAAAACTGTTTAACGCCACAACTTCATGCTTTGTGCTTGATTAACAAGTGGTATCAACAAGACGGTGTCGCCTGATTTGACTGCGCTCCGGACTTCTTTTTGTGGGGATATCTGAAAAGCAAGGTTTATGCAAACAAACCAGAAACGCTTGAGCAACTCAAACAAAATATTCGTCATGAAATTAATGAAATACCGCGTGAAATGTGTGAGAATGTAATGAAAAATGTGCTCAAAAGGGCTCGCATTTGTGAGACTAACAGAGGGGGATATTTACCTGATATTGTATTCCATACATAATTGCCGACATTAAATAAAACATTTATCAATATAAGATCCATTCTCGTTCATTTAATAAAAAATTATAAACAAACAAAGTAGTTTACCTTCCCGGCGGACACCCTGTATATAGAAAAACTCATCGAAGTGAAACACAAAATTTCTATGTAGACGTCGCACCCTGTGTTTTAAACTTTCCCGAAGGCTCTTGGTTTACAATGGAAATGTCAACGCAAAATCAGTCCTGACGTTGAAAACTTTGTTTAATCAGAAAAAAAATCACTTTCGTTGCCGGAACACCCTGCATTTTTAATTTTGTCACACGCTGCAAACAATTTTCCATCCTGTTGCAGTCGACTTACTTAGCCACCGTCATAGCTTCTCCATTTTTTTTGTTACCTCCAATGACAACTCTGAAGAAAAAAACCTGCTACCCAGAGTAGTTCTTAGTTTGTCCTGTGAAATGAATAAAAAAAGTAAATGCAAACCACCACCAAATACACAATTTACAGGAGACAGCACGTACCGTTCTTTAAATCCACGATAAGGACCTCTGGTGCCGACTAACACACACTGTTGCAATGCAACTCGCCGAAACCATACAAGTTCAACGTAAATAAACGAAATGATTAAACTTTGTGAAACTACATGACGCCGTGTATCTCTCTCGGTCTATTCGAGTTCGAGTGCGACCTCTGCACACGTCCTCGTTCTCCTTTTCGTCCTCAAAACATTAATTAAACAAAACTACAATTTTCGCTAAAGAAATTGCATTTAATGTGCAATTCGTATGCAAAAGTGGATGCGACAATGGCTCCTTCACGGTAGATGGTACGTACCGTCGCCTTCGCCACCACCGCACACCACAGGACATACCTTGATGTAACATTTTTCAGTCACATGCAGAGTGTAATGAGCAAAACGACAACGACGACGACGGGGGAGTATGGGTCGGGTATTTACCACCCCGTAAATAGTTTGTCATAAATGTTGGAATATGTTTCATTACAGCCGAGGACGACGACGGCGACCATGTGTGACACACAGCCAGGCAGTGTTGGAATTCGGAAAAGGACTAAGCTTCTGCAGCTGGATCAGTGGTCTCTACAGCACAGACATGGTTAACTTTAAACTTTGACGTTTGTTTGCAACTGTTTGTCCTTGAGTGAAGAGGTAGCACGACGCTGACAGTGTATTAGAAACTATGATTTGATGTTGATGAAACTTTGGCCATCATGCAGCAGGGCATCGACTGCGACACGTGTGTGCGTGCGTAGCGAAAACTTGTCTAATGAAAGAGCGTTCCGTAAGGGAATACCTCCAACGGGCACAGAGTTGAATGACAGATGTGATGTGCTATGCTTTGGGAAAATCAAGTTACGGCAGGTACTCGCAGAATAGGAATGACAGCGATTGGATTTGATGGTCTTTTTGAGGTATACCTAAGGAGGGTGATTCATTCCGAAAATAGGGATTGACGGTGGCTTCAAAGAGCAAAAACTCCTTCACTTATGTCAGATCTGATCGGTCTGATTGGTCTAATTTCGTTAATTTTTGTCAGCCACCAGTTTGCAAAATTGTCACGAACATCTCCTGTCTAGTCCTTTCATTTCCGATTACCCACAGTAACACTCTGCCAATACAAACAATAATTCCAATCGGAAGTTTCTGCATTTTCTACGAGCATACTTGCATTCCGAATTGTTGGTATGCAATGCGATTCCTTTCTGTCATGGATTTGCACAACAATGTACAGAAACTACACCCACCCATGCAATTTTCAATAAAAACACAAACCTCTGACACAACAAGGAGATTTTATTCCAACTACCCGCCACTGTCGGCTTCTGTTGCATTATATGCATAAAAGCAGCATTCCAAGTGCAATAGCAAAAGTCCTGATTTGTCGCTTGTTGTAGCTGCCATCGATACACACAAAGAAGGACGAACGCAAGCAATTTAGTACTTTGCACAGTGTTATCCTCGAAACAGAGAACCAATTGGATTGAATCGACGACAACAAAAGCATGTTGGGGGCCATCTGTATATCTATATTCTTTCATCCCTTTGCCCAAGATGCATTTCACAATACTGAACGAGGAATCTGTCTGCATGCAAAACAAACAAACAGTCGCCGGATAAGGATAACCATGGCAAGGATCAGACAGATTCAGGTGTTATTAAATTCTTTGAAAGTGATTCTCGATTTATCTTTCACCGATTTCTCGGTGCATTTTGCTTACCGGGTGATTTTACAATTTCTCAATTTCTGTCGACTTTGCTTTGCGTTGACACTTTGAGGAATGCCCCGGGAACGTGATAACTACTCGTCTCCGTTTTCAGATTCTTTTCAATTTTCCCGCAGCTGCTGACAAAAAAAAAGTCAAGACCTACTTAATTTACAGCCCTATTTGGCCCGGCAGATGCACTGTCTGATAAGCTGTCGACTACCAATTATACGCGCCATTTGTCGGTGCGCCAAAACTTTATAGAGAAACTAGGGTTCGGATCGAATTGCGAATTTAAATTGCAATATTATTGAAATTGAGGGAGGACTTTGGGGGTTCCTTTTGCTAGCTATTTTCGATGAGTCCTTAACTGAGTTCAATTGCGGTATTAATTTGCAGGATAGTGCTGTTGGCGACCGTGCGCAATGGCAGCGATTGGGGATGGGGGAGTTGTTTCTTGTCCTTAAGGGTGGTATGACGAGTGCGTGGTTTTGCTTGTGAAATACAGATTTGGTCACAGAGTCAGACGGGTGGGGTTGAAAGGCTGTCTAGCTTATTTTATCATCTGTGGGAAGAAGATCCGAGGAACGATTGCTACCCTTCATTGATTCTTACATTTGGAACTACTAAGTCTACGTCAATAGAATTGATATTTTGTAGGAAGGAAAGGTGCGGTTCGAAAACGAGCTCTGGAAAAAAACTGACCCACAGTAACGACTAGGGTTCGGATTTTCATGCACTAAAGATCTCAAAATATGCGCTTAAAAATGCAAAATATGCATTTAAAATATGCACTTAAAATTAGTTAAACTTAATTTCGGTTCAATTTAAAAACACATTTTCTTCAGTCTATAAGAATATCTACGTTAATTTTTTTATTTTTATTGTTTAATAAAATAATAACTTAAAACGAGGTCAACATTTAAAAAAAAAAAAAACAAAAACACAGTGTTAACGTAAACATAATAAAATAAATAATTCAAAATAAATTCCTTAATTCCTTAATTCATTTTGAAAAATTTTATTTGCATTGATCATGAAATTTCTTTTAAAATTTTCGAATTCAAAACGTTGGCGATTCGGTCTTAAGAATGCCTTATACAACGAAAAAGATCTCTCGACGTCAACTGAAGTTAGTGGAGCATTTTTGAAAGAACAAATCTCTTCGACGGTAAAGTTTTTTGTGTAATTTTCGTCTTATAATCTGAGGCTGGAATATCGTTCAACATTTTGAAATGAACAAAAGAAAAAGATAATAGTTTTAAGCTTCGTTTGCACTGACATAAAGGGGATATATTTTTACTATTTGCTCCGAAAATATGAATTAATATTATAAAAAACATATAAAACAGCAAAATATGCAAATATAGTAAAATATGCACGAAAATTGCAAAATATGCATTTATAGTAAAATATGCAAAAATATGCACTAACGGTTAAATGCCATTTTAAAGGAAATTTCATGATACGTATACATAATAAGTTGCCTTGCATCCAAGGTGTTCATAGAAAAACATGCATTTGCATGGAAATCCGATCCCTAGTAACGACTGACTGATCTGCAGTCCGTAGGGAGGCCATGTTCGCATTGCCGGTTGGATCATTAGAAGCCCAGGAATCGCAGGCAATTTATGAACCTTGTCGTGCTACGTAAACATATTCCATCAAATTGAAACCGTCGTCCCTTCTAAAGGGCAATAACCGCGATTGATGGAATTTCTTTGAAGTCAAAGAAGCATTTATCAAATCACAAAAACTTATCCGACCATTAACCCTTAAAGCGATCCAGCTCCACATTGCATTATCCTTTTGAATCCTCCAATAAAACTGCACACAATCCCATTGTACTTATAGCTTAACTCCAAGACGAACAGTCTTGTGCGGACTTATCACAGTTATGACATCATTTTTGATTTCATCTCTTCAAAAGTTCGCCCCTACACGACACTCGTGCAACCGTAATTCATTGACCAAGTACAATTCGATTACAGCCAGCTCCTGATGTAGTGCAAACAATGCGCTCTTCTTCTTCGAGATTTGATTTCGATGGTAGTCGTGTGGACTGTCGAGATGTCGGCCAGGATATGAAATTGTGTACTCAATTGTTCCATTCAATCCCCATCGAGTATAAACACCCACAACGTTCGAATAGTTTCACCCCCAAAAGCGGTCTTGCTGGCTGTTGTTGTCCACGTCGGTCGATTGTAAGACCGACCGACCGACTGACCGACGACGTCCCTATGCGCTTTTAGTGAATTAAACTTGTGACTGGTCGGTAAATGCAATAATAAAGTCCTCATTGTGTTGGGGGTTACGTATCGAAAACTTTTAAAAGCTGAAGCATCATTACTTTCGGTTGAGTTGAGTCATGGATTTTCGACAACAATGAGTGGTTTGTAATAGCCAACCAAATACGTAACCTTTGCGCTTGCACCCACATGGGCTAACTTGTATCAAAAGTTCGAATCGGAGAATGGCACAATCATTAAAGTTGAAAAGTTTTCCCCTAAATGAAGGGCGTTAAGATTGGCTAATGAAAATAAAAAAACAAAGCAATCGAATCGCTGCAGATTGAGAAAACGAAATAAGGAAGATGGATTAGCGTGTTACATTGTTGAGGTTAGGGTGTGGATGAACTAGAAAATGTTACCAAACTTAGAACAAAAGGTGAGGTTTCGAACTTCCTACATCAGGAAATCTCTGCTGACCACGAAGCCACCATCAAATGCCGTATATCAACAATCGCGAGAAGTTGATTGTTTATGAAATTCACCTTTCACTTGATCAGTTTTTCATTAAATTCGCTTTTGAAAGAGCCCCGTAATCGGTGCGACAAAGAAAAAGTATAACCTTTTAGTTCAATGATGGGAAAGCGCTTTTAATGTTCCACCAGAAAGGGGTGTACAGATAGCAATGACCAGAGTGACCAATTTAGCATATTTTCTGTTAAAATTAGAAGGAATATTTTATTTTTAACCTCTTTTTTTTTCAAAACATGCCAGCGCTTTTTTTAGCACGATTTCATGCTGTAGCAGGAAAAATTAGCAGGATTTTGGTTTAGCCAAATTATGGATAATTAAGTGAAATAAAATCAAAGCAGACGAACCTTATACTACGTTTCCACCGGAGATTAACTGCGAGATTTAGAAAATTTTCTGAAAATCCCGCATAAATCTCGGAATTTATCATACAAAAGTTAATCTCATGAAAAGGGAGATTAGAAATAAATCTCGATTATCAACCAGGCTTGCATCTACAGTCCGGTTTGTGAACACACTTTCCACAGCTCGAGATGTCAAAAATACAAAGCAAACAGAGCTGTATTTGACGTTGTGTCACAAAAATAAACGAATTTATTTCTGAGAGACTTCTCCTAACCAATGCGACATCAAAACTTTCATTTTATTTTGTAGAATTAAGCCAATAATGTTTTAAGATTCCTGGAACTCATGTTTTATTACTTTAAACTTTTGAATTGGCTAATTTTTTTCAGTTATCACAATTTTGGGTTATTCGATTCGACGGTAGTTGACAACATCTGGTGAAACGTCAAATTAATCTGTTTTTTTTTAGTGGAAACACCTCAGGATTTGTTTGTAGTCTCTTGCCCTAAATCTCGCGATTAGTGGCCGGTGGAAACGTAGTATTAATCAACTTTTATGTTTGTGCACCGCCTTTGTAAAATATGCAATTTTTATCTTTTTTTAAAAAAGGGGCATAATTTCTTTGAGAAGGCGCATTTTTTCTGTTTTATGCATAAGAACTTCGATCCGGGCTGGCATCACTGGCTATACCCCACTTATCTCAGCTCATAAGAAGAAGAACATTCCCCTGTAACCCCCGATCCACCGCCTCCTATGCACAATTCGCTCTTATCCTGATCAGCAAGGTGGACTTCTGCAACAGTTGACACGTTTAATTAATGTAAAAATACGAATTCAACTCTTCACACCCCATTGTCACTTCTGTGGCATTTTTTTTTCTTTTTTTATTTAACTCAAAATAACACAAAAGGACACTACAACCGCTATTGTCGGCCTTAATTCTACTCCATTTGATGATAACGTCAGTATGTTGCACAGGCACAACAATACAATTTTGCAACAATAGCCCCCAAAAAAAAATATACAAACAAAACAGTACACATGAGCCTCATTGCACAATTGTTTTTCACGCTGGCATAGCTCCCAACTATTGACGGGATAGTTATTTGACTCAATTGTTCGTAGTCGAGTTGTGAACGGACAAAGGAACTGCCATCATTTATATTCGTAATCTAAATTATGGATTATTGATTTGTTCAACCGAAATAAATTGCCATCGCAACAAGTGACGGAGTTCTTTCAAAAGTTACAGACCTGAATAATGTATGCACTTTTCGAAGTTGTTTCTACTTTTTCCTGAAAGCACGTGATGTATAAATAGGGACAGGCGGCAGAGAATTGGAATGTCCAGTGTCACATGTTCCCAAGTTATGATAGAAAGTGTAGCAGTGCGTATTGACACAGTCGCTTGGGGGATACTCGCTGCCCGGAAGCAATTAGTTTGTTTTTCCAGAAAGTGTGTGTGTGATTTGGACTTCCTTTTCTGGCAACTGCCACCCATCACTGTATCGACAAATCTTTTTCCTTTTTTTCCAATTTCCGTTACAACCTTTCTGTTGACCCTCTTCTGTCAGATTCATCCTCATCACTCGATTAAGGAGGGTGTCATAAAATAGGGTTAAGGGACACTCGACATTCCTCGCACCGAACAGATGTAACTATTCGTTGAAGGAGATAACATAGCCCAGACAAACAAACAAAGCCATCTTCCGAATGTCATCGGATGTAGTCCTTGTGCCTTTTATTGTTGACGGGTCAAGTTCGTTGGACTAGGAAGCAAAAAAATAGCTTTTGTCAGTCTTTTTTTTAAGTCCTGTGTGTTTTTTTTTTGTATGTGTGTTTGGTGTTTGATTACTTTGGCCCGGACTGGGAGGAAAAACTCAACGCTACAAAAATAGCTACCTACTCTTTGGCTTTTGGGAGGTATAGCTGGCAAAGTATTTTTTGTTGGTTCCCCTCAAATGCGTACATCTTTCTGTATGGCGGTGATGCTCCTTCCATTGCTATTCAACTGAATGACACACTCGTTTCAAGTGAATGTCCATTCAATCCCTATCACAATCTCTCGGTTAGAACGGCAAATTACATTTTTATTCACCTTCGCTAGGTTAGGTTAGAATCCTTGTTGCATTAGGAGTGTTGATTTAACTGCATGGGTTAACTAAGCCCTGTACGTGTCTCGCATTTGAGCTGCTAAAAAAGTGAAACCATTTGACGCGAAAACGTCGCCTCTCTTTCAAGACCTGCACTTGGAAAACAAATTTCGACGAGCAACGTAGGTATATCCTTGAATGAAGAAACCTGCCCCCGATAAACACGCACGCAGTCACAGTCACACTCATGTGCCTTCTTTGCCATTTTAGAACTTCCCAACAACGACTATGAAAGGCACTTTCAATTTAACTTGGTATAAACTTCGTCCTTACATTGCAAAAGTCCTTCGTGTGAATGTTTTCAAAATCGCTAGAATGTCGAGATTGTGTGTCTAGAGGGTGTGCACTCGCTTAGGAACAATAAGAATGCATTTATTTCAAGGAATTCCAAATTAAATTTGCGAAATAAAATGAAGTGGAAGGAAGCGTGTAAGTGACTTTGTTGAGTAAAATTTCTGCGAGGCTGGGAGTTTTTTTGTTCTTAAGAAATGGTATACACAAATATTTTTAAGGACTTGGGCAACAAATTCTGAGGAACAATGAGTCGTAGCACTTCGAAATGTCAGCACAGTCAAACCTCTCGTTGTAGAGGCATCTGGAACTGAATGCCAGCTTGTTCAGTCCTTTGATTTTATATTTGCAGGATATAAATTACAAGCAGTATTAAGAGTTTATAATATTTTACGCACAATTCGAGGTATAATGCATAAAATCTGCTACCTTATTTGCTGTTAACGTTTAGGACCTCACAAGAACAATACTACACTGAAAATAACACCCTGGTATATTTGATGAAAATGAGGCTTGATTCAACAATTTTTTTTGTCAATATACGTCCAACAAAATGTTTCTATCAAATTGACAAAATTTTAATATGTTTTATATTGTCTTAAAACTTTGGTAGTAGCAACAAAAAATTGTTACGTATGAAAACTCTTTGTTAAATTTACCAAAATTCTGTTGATTTTGAGAAGAAATTTATCAATTTGACCTTTATCTTTTTGTTAAATTAACAAGAAAAGCTGGTAACACCATCAAAATTGTTTGTCATTTTGTTAAATCAACAGCAAATACTACAGAAATAATCTGTCAGTACTACAGTTGCCTTTTGTTGAATCTATAAGAATATTGCTGAATTATTATCTCAGTTCCATAATTTTAATTTGTTGATTCAACAAATAAATTGTAATTTTTACCAATGCATATATCAAAGGGATCGTTTACATATTTTACATTTTTTATGGCCTCATCTATAAACGAATTTATTTACTTTCACAATATTGAACTCACTCTTTTAGGTAATTTGTAATCACATCAACAACTACTTTACTTCGGGTGTCAAATAATAAACGACGCCATCAAAAGCATTGCATTGAAAGGATTACCGGATCTGCGAAGTAAGGCCCCAAAAAAAAATTAAATAATGCCCCAACAAATTATACAGGAAATAAGAACAACGATTTTTAATAAAATTTTTGGTGTTATTTCCTTTTTTGAGGCCTTATTTCCTAATGAAAATTGGGGTCTTATTTTCTTATTTCATTATGAAATAAGAACCCAAATGAAAAAATGAAGTAAGACCCCAAAACTAATTTGTTGAGGCCTTATTTCATTTTTGAAGACCAAAAACATTTTTTTTTGTATATTTTCGTCTTTAAAAATAATAACCGAAATAAAGGAAAATATTTCAACGCCGAATATAAGATATTTAATGAACGGAACTTTTAAAATAATTCCCAAATGTTGCTTTAACCAGCTCCTAATCATCTATATTAAATTTTTTGACGAGGTAATTACATTATTTTAATTTAAAAAAAATTATATCAATCTTATAGCCGCAGGCGATTTTTTTTACCAAATTTTCATTATTTCTTAATGTTATAAAAATAGTTTATTTTACTAAAAATCCAAATTTAAAATTATTTACAAATTTGTTTTTAGGTATCTCCGTTATTTTTCATTTTAATGAATAAAAAATCGAGAAAATGTTACGAAGAAATGTTGCGATATTTAATTAAAAATACATGGATAATAGATTGTAAATTTATTTCTAAGAAGACAATATATTGAATAAAAAAGCAATGAAATATACAAAAAAAAAAAAAAATTGGGGCCTTATTTCATTTTTGTTGGGGCCTTATTTCCAAATGAAAAAATGAAGTAAGACCCCAAAACTAATTTGTTGAGGCCTTATTTCATTTTTGGAGACCAAAAACATGTTTTTTGTATATTTTCGTCCTTAAAATTAATAGCCGAAATAAAGGTAAATATTCCAACGCCGAATATAAGATATTTAATGAACGGAACTTTTAAAATAAATCCCAAATGTTGCTTTAACCAGCTCCTAATCATCTATATTACATTTTTTGACGAGGTAATTACATTATTTTAATTTAAAAAAAATTATATCAATCTTAGAGCCGCAGGCGATTTTTTTTACCAAATTTTCATTATTTCTTAATGTTATAAATAGTTTATTTTACTAAAAATCCAAATTTAAAATTATTTACAAATTTGTTTTTAGGTATCTCCGTTATTTTTCATTTTAATGAATAAAAAATCGAGAAAATGTTACGAAGAAATGTTGCGATATTTAATTAAAAATACATGGATAATAGATTGTAAATTTATTTCTAAGAAGACAATATATTGAATAAAAAAGCAATGAAATATACAAAAAAAAAAAACAAAAAAAATTTCATTTTCTTTGGGGCCTTATTTTCAAATGAAAAAATTAAGTAAGACCCCAAAACTAATTTGTTGAGGCCTTATTTCATTTTTGAAGACCAAAAACATGTTTTTTGTATATTTTCGTCCTTAAAATTAATAGCCGAAATAAAGGAAAATATTTCAACGCCGAATATAAGATATTTAATGAACGGAACTTTTAAAATAATTCCCAAATGTTGCTTTAACCAGCTCCTAGTCATCTATATTCAATTTTTTGACGAGGTAATTACATTATTTTAATTTAAAAAAAATTATATCAATCTTAGAGCCGCAGGCGATTTTTTTTACCAAATTTTCATTATTTCTTAATGTTATAAATAGTTTATTTTACTAAAAATCCAAATTTAAAATTATTTACAAATTTGTTTTTAGGTATCTCCGTTATTTTTCATTTTAATGAATAAAAAATCGAGAAAATGTTACGAAGAAATGTTGCGATATTTAATTAAAAATACATGGATAATAGATTGTAAATTTATTTCTAAGAAGACAATATATTGAATAAAAAAGCAATGAAATATACAAAAAAAAAAAACAAAAAAAATTTCATTTTCTTTGGGGCCTTATTTTCAAATGAAAAAATTAAGTAAGACCCCAAAACTAATTTGTTGAGGCCTTATTTCATTTTTGAAGACCAAAAACATGTTTTTTGTATATTTTCGTCCTTAAAATTAATAGCCGAAATAAAGGAAAATATTTCAACGCCGAATATAAGATATTTAATGAACGGAACTTTTAAAATAATTCCCAAATGTTGCTTTAACCAGCTCCTAGTCATCTATATTCAATTTTTTGACGAGGTAATTACATTATTTTAATTTAAAAAAAATTATATCAATCTTAGAGCCGCAGGCGATTTTTTTTACCAAATTTTCATTATTTCTTAATGTTATAAATAGTTTATTTTACTAAAAATCCAAATTTAAAATTATTTACAAATTTGTTTTTAGGTATCTCCGTTATTTTTCATTTTAATGAATAAAAAATCGAGAAAATGTTACGAAGAAATGTTGCGATATTTAATTAAAAATACATGGATAATAGATTGTAAATTTATTTCTAAGAAGACAATATATTGAATAAAAAAGCAATGAAATATACAAAAAAAAAAAAAAATTGGGGCCTTATTTCATTTTTGTTGGGGCCTTATTTCCAAATGAAAAAATGAAGTAAGACCCCAAAACTAATTTGTTGAGGCCTTATTTCATTTTTGGAGACCAAAAACATGTTTTTTGTATATTTTCGTCCTTAAAATTAATAGCCGAAATAAAGGAAAATATTTCAACGCCGAATATAAGATATTTAATGAACGGAACTTTTAAAATAATTCCCAAATGTTGCTTTAACCAGCTCCTAGTCATCTATATTCAATATTTTCACACCCCAAATTTGGGGCCTTCTTTCATTTTCTCTTTTTGGGCCTTATTATTTCCTTCAGCCAGGATTACCCCCTTTAAATTGTATTTTTTATCAATTCAACACTTGTGTTATTAATTCAACAAAATGTGTGTCAAAAATACAAAACAAAAGTGTTCATTTCAACAGAATGTTTGTTGTATTTAAAATCTGTATTTTGTTTGGCTAAAAAACATTTTACATAAGTTTTTCAATTTCATAAAAGCGATTTTTGGTTCTATTTTAATGGATATAACAAAAACTTTGTTAATTCAACAATAAAATTGTTCAATTGATTCAATATTGATTTATTAAACTGAAAATTGTGTTCTGTTAATCTGACAAAGTGGTTCTGTAGTTGATGTTTTATTAACTTGACAAAATATCGTTGAAATTGATAAAACTTAAGTAGTATTGATAAATTTCATCTATCATGACACAATTTTTTTTTCAGTTCAACAAAACAATTTTTGTTGAAATTTTACAATTGAATTTTGTCAATTTTACCTGGTATTTCACTTTCAGTGTATATGTAGTGCAACTTGCAGCATGTAAGAAAATTGTTTGTCTGTTTTTATGTGGATTTGCTAAGACACCTCGTTAAAACTGCCAACCCAATCCGTACGGATTTGTGAATTGTGAGACGTGATAAGGAAATTCATTAAGCAATTTTTTAGATGCAGGAAGAATGTCTTCTTAGCCTTGCTTTCTGACTGTTGAACCGAAGATCCACTCCTCTCCGATGACTTTGGGTCGCCCTGAAAAATCTCACCACCCAGGATAGATTTTAAGAACTCACAATGGCGAACAAAATTACCCATTGTGACCCAAAAAATATTCAGTATGAAGGTCTTGTATGAAACTACACAAACTTTCATTAAACATTTTCCAAATATTTGCCGCAAATATTATATCCACATTTAAATTGACAAAAATTGCCGACCCTCCCGCATCTGGATGTCCACCCGCAGTTATTTGGCAATCAAATTGCGTGTAAACAGCACTTGTAGTGTAGTGATTATCCCGTTTGCAGAATTCATTTACTCATTACTGGAAAATTGAATTTCGATTTTACGTCAGGTACGTCACGCACACACAAACCCGGCCGAGTTTACTAAAAGCGGGGAAACAAATTAAATTATAATTAAACTGGCGACTGCTACACATCATTCGTGGCAGTAGCACGTGGGTAGTTTACGGGGAATCAAGGGCTGCGTCCACCAGGTGCATAACATCGCATCGGGGGTTAACCACAACCACCCCCGCCATGAGTACATGTATTGTATATTTCAATCAAGAAAATTGAAAGGTAGTTGGATGTAGGAAAACATTGCGGTGCTGAGCACTATATCCATCAGAATAATTGAATTTATGAACGATGGCCAGGACTTTCTAAACAGGAATTTTTCAAACAGGATCTATACTGGCTGGGATTTTGCCTTCGCTTAGCGGTTGGAGTTGGTGGGGGAAGTACTTCACGAGACGACATGTGTGGTTAACTTTTTTTCGAAAACTAATCAAGCCATCTTTTGCCAACCAACACGTAGGGACTATAAAACAGGACACACACTCGCAGTCATAGATAAACATGTACGAATAATTAAATTTTAAATTTCCTTTTGAAAAGACGAGCGCTCTAACCGAAAATTTAACTGCCACTAAAACAGACGCGAGGATATCTCTTAATGAAAATGTCGCGTGTAAAATGAGAAATTTGCGAGAAATCCGTCGAGATGAAGGATAATTTCTTCTGCAGCGCAGTGAAATGCGTATGTGTACCGTGGTTGCTTATCAGATTGCAGTTTCTTTTAAACGTGACGTGCAATACAAATTACGTTTTAATATAACACATCCTTCTCTTGACAAAGGGCAATTCTTGGCGCGAATTCTTTGAGCGAAGGAATATGATGAGATCGTGGTGGGGAAATTGGTATTTTGTCGCATAAAATCCGGGGACAGGCGAAGAGCAATGTACGCGGTGTGCGTTGTCATGGAAGCACCGCTGTGATTTATTTGCGGTAATGAATGAGTGTGGCTGTGGATCCGATTGAGTTTAAGTTCAGCTTTGCGGATGTGTTTCTCTGATGGGCTTTCCAGGAAAATGAGTCACCCAAAAACTTTCACGTTTCAATACCAAAACTTGTTTTTAGAAAGTTCAGAAACCAGACAAATCATTATAAATTCAATAAAAAAACACTTGATTGACATGGTTAGCCCTCAGTCTTGACATGCTCTACCAACTTAATTTTTACACTGGGTGGAAACCTCTCCCCCTGGCTATAATTTGTTTTCCAGTTTCCCGTCTATTTGCCTTTGAGTTTAACAGATTTGTCATTTGTGGGTGGAAAAAAGTCGAAAGTAAAATCTTGTCTCTTGTTTGTGGCTCTAAATATTTTTGATATTTTTCAAAATTAATTAATTAAATAAATTATTGTCATGCGAAATGGGTAAAATGAAACGAAATGCATGGATTTTAATGTTGTATGTATGTATGCGTATTATAAAAATAGTTTTACTTTTTCCTTTCTGAGAATAAAAAAAAGGGAATAAAAACGGGAAAAAGAACAATTTTGGATGAAAAAAAGGGAATCCACATGCCAAAAGTCTGGCAACGCTGGTGCCATGTATGGCAGCTACTTACCTTGTACACTAAAGCGACCCATACACGTCGCAGAAGTTGCTATATTTCGGAGGTTTCTCATTTTCAAGAGGCCGCCTGTCCATTGCAAGGCTTGCGGGTATAGGATGAGCCTTAAATAAAGTCTTAGAAAATTCTATTTGATAATCTTTGATGAAGAAAAGGATGATAAACTCACTCACATTCCTGCAACTTCTGTCCCCATCACCCCAAGAACACATCTTCAAATCAAACCGGCAGTCTTTTCACATTCATCGGACAAGCTACTAATGCCCTTGACAGGTTTACAAATCTTCCAGCACAACTGCGCTGCCCAGCTAATATTTAAGTCCACTTATTGGAAAAGCGTTTCCACGCAATGCATCGGGTCTTTCTCTGTCCAGTGTCCACCTCAAAAGCCGACTATAACCTGCATTTATCGAGGGCAGCTGTTCGCCTATAAATTTGCACAGTATAATGCCTTTGAAAATATATACACAACACAAAACGCCCATGAGCGATTTTATGGTTTTGCATCACTACAGATATACAGCGCAGTACAGCTCAAACGAAATAGGCTGCGAATGTTTGAGAACCCCAAAAACCGTAATTGAAACGGTGACTTTGCGAAGTAATTTAAATCGTTTAGCCTTAATCCGATTTTGGGAGATTAATAGCCTTTATGTGCCAGAGCGGAAGCAATAATAGTTGTCATTTGGCTAAAGGCAACCAACGTATAATTGGCTCCGCATTGAGGTCAGCCTTTATCAGGAGCTATTGTTTGATGATGATACTGAAACTGTTTAGCCCGAGGGATGGCTATTAGAAACATTGTGATGCTGTCCATATGAATAGGGTCAGTTTGAAAAGTTTGAAGACCTAACGTAAAAGCTGGGGGCTACCACTCTGACATATTCTGTCGCTCTATCGCATATGTTTGAGTCGATACTTTTATGATGCAGAATGCGAAATTCCCATCAGTCTGTTGCTAAATTTGACGCCAAAGTATATGGGAACATATGTCACGAGGTGTTTTTTTTAATATTCTTTTTGACCATGTTTCGGTATAAACTGATTCCAAACAAAGCGATTTCGAAAATTTTTTTTTTGTTTTTTTGTGTGCGGATTGCGTGGTCTTCTGTCAGGCATAAAGGCGGAAATCAGTTTTACCCTGGCTTTGGTTTTTATTTTCGACTATGTTTCGGTGTACACTGTTTCCAAACAAAGCGATTTCCAAACACGTGTTTTTGTGTCCGGATTGCGTGGTCTTCTGTCAGGCATAAAGGCGGAAATCAGTTTTACCCTGGCTTTGGTTTTTATTTTCGACTTTGTTTCGTTGTTCACTGATTCCAAACAAAGTGATTTCGAAACACGTGTTTTTGTGTGCGGATTGCGGATTTACCTTAGTTTTGGTTTTTATTTTCGACTTTGTTTCGGTATAGATTGTTTCCAAATAAAGCGAAAAGTTTGTTGTACGATCTGAGGTCCTATTTTTACTGACATGAAGAGGACTTTAAAGTGATATTCAGCTAGTTATAAAGGACTGCCTTTAAAGCAGTCATATATAGAGCTAATAAATGTGGCTCTAGTACTAAAGTTCGTGCCATAAGGTTGTATAAAGCAGAGGAGCCCCAACTTCAAGATATGGAAGGGAAGACTACGCCACGTATTATAGCGACTCCATAAAGTCATATTTAGATCTAAACCCCTTGTTGGTATAGAGGACTTTCCTAGGAGGACCTTCTTTTAAAAATTAGACAACATCTCGCGGTACTAATCTCCCATTCTGCCAGCAACAAAACGATCGCAACTTTTTCTAAAAACCCACAATTTACAGACCAACAATGTGCAACTTGGAGTTACTGCTGATTGGACGTACAAATTCATTTTGCTTCTTCAATTGTATTGCAAATAGTACCAACGTTTAACCGTCTTATCTGGCTTTGGATTCGTAAAACATTCTCCTCCTCGAATCCTTACAGAATACAATCGAAAAGAACACCCATTCATTTCTTCGAACGCTTCTTATTAAGGGCAATTTACTCAAGGACACTGCATGCACAAGCATTGTACAAGTACTTATCTGTGTTTGCTCTTGGTTTGGTTGCACATAGATCCAAGATAGGGAAGCTGCATACTTGATGCTAAAGAGGTATCAAGAACGTGTTCCTGGAACCCGCCACAAAACCCACAATTGCCCAATGCACAGGCTTGCAGGAGTAAAACGAGAAAAATAAGGGAAGAAATCCAGGTGGTAAGGTAATTAACTTTTTAATATGAGAGAAAGATGGATTTTTCTTCAGATTGTTGTCAGGAAATCACAAATATTTATTTTCACTAATTCCGGCGACTGATGTCCTCATTGGCATCTTCATCACGTTCGTGCACCGCTCTCACAAAAGTCCACCGCGTTTCTCTCACACACAATACCAATCGAATATGCAAGTCGTAAGGAATCCCGGAATCCGTATTCAGAGTCGATTTCTGTCCTTGGAATTTGTTTCATAGAGTGAGATACCCATCATCTTTGCTCTTAATGGGATACTGGGTATAGCAATATCCATCAGAAGGATATTTCTCCTTCTTGTGGCAACGATTCAAATAAAATCTATTTATGTCTACCCCAACAAAGTGAATCACGTTCTTGGAGTTAGGTATTTAAGGCAAAGCCTCGTGGGCGTCCAGTAAAATTTGAATTATCTGCCCTCCGATTGTGTTGAAAGGAATTTCAAATTATTAGCAGTCCAGAAGTATAATTTTATCGTTCGCGGAAGTGTTCACATGTACGCAGTATATATTCATCAAAGTGATCCTTTGACACAGCGAGATTTGTCTTTCTTTCGGATTTCATTTTATTTTTTATGCCCATCTCTCTCTTTCATTCACGAGGACGAAAAGAAGTTGTGAAGTTAATCCATGTAGGTCACACATCAGCCCCTCTGGCAGAGATGTGTGAATTTATATTCATATTATGACAGAAGATGTAGTTGCGAGTTTGTTGAAAGGGTGTCCAGGTGTGCCATGGATGCAGCCGCAGGGTATATGGAATCCCATTATGTGCACACATTCGGGTTATTTAAATATTAACGTGCGAATACCGCATGTTTGCGGACGAGCTTTGCAGTTCACCTTCTGCCAGATTAGTTGTAAAGTTGAAAAATGGCGGCCGAGTGAGAGCAGATGTGTGGCGTGCTACCTTCGGTTCATTTTCTGGCACTTTCTGGACTGCAACGAGCAGTGGCATAAATGTAGGTAGCTTTACATAATTCAAAGGGAGTACAGACTTTTAAGCTTGTTGTAAATGGAATAAATTAGTTGGGAAGTCTTTATTCATTCAGTTGGGCGAAATGTAGCAAGAAAGAAAAAATAGTCCTCTTTCATCACAAAGAGAGAGCTGTTTGGCTAAACTCTTAAGTCGGCTTTAAGTTGAAGTATTTATATAGTTGGAATGGGGTCCATGTGGTCACCTTTTGAGGCTGTTTGGGTGTGTCTAATAACTATGCCAATAAGACAGCACTAAAAAGAGTTAGCCACAATCCTAGTATATACTAGGAAGCATATTTTCAGAAGAATCAGCACTTAACATCGATTTTTTTAATTTGTTTGCCCCTTGGCTGAATTGTTGCCCCTTGCCTGAACTGTTGCCCCTTGGCTGAACTTTTGCTTGTTTGTTTTATTTTGAAGCTTCAGCCAGTACTGCAGTCCTCGGACAGCATACTTGTGGGCAGTGTTGCCGCTAAGAGGCAAACAAATTCGCCAGACCATAACGCAAAATCCGCTAGAAACGTTAGTTTTTGCATCGCAAAAATCCGCTAGAATGCGCTAAAATATCAAGCTGAAAGTATAAGTTAAAAAAATACATACATAATATGTAAAAGTAAATTTCTATTGAAATTTAAGTAAAAAAAAGTTTTGGAAAAATAAGAAAGCTAAAAATTTCAAATTAATTTCCAACTCAAAGATGGATTCATCTATTTCTAAGTTTGAAGTAGAGGCCTCGGTTATAGTTCTTGAATCAGATTGCAATTTTGTTGGCTTTCCGATTTTTCTTATGACGTCGTCTGGTAGATCGTAATTTAACCGCTCTTGTTCATCACTTTTAATTGATCTCTTATTGTTATTATACAAACTTTGTAGTAGCAGGGTTTCGTAGTAAAAAATCGCTAGAAATCACTAGATTTTATTTTAGCGACAAAGTTTTATTAAAAATCGTCGAGAGTCTTAAGAATCCACTAGATCTAGCGACAAAATCGCTAGAACGGCAACACTGCTTGTGGGTAAAAAAATAAAACAAATATATATATTAAAAAGAATTTTGTTAGTTAGTTAAGAGTCGATAAATAAATAAATAAATCTATTATAAAGTTAAAAATCGTAAACAGAAATCTTTTCTTGCACCAATAGAGGTGGAACATGTTCCGCTGTTCGAACGACCAAGCGTCGTTCTACTGCTCTACCGACCAAACACTGCCAGAGGCCAGACGTCAACGCTACAGTCTTGCTTTTTCCGGCTTTTCATTATGAGTTTCATAGCTTTTCTCACTCTTTTTCAATATTTTTCAATGAATTTCATAACTTTTCTCTCGCTTTTAGTACTTTTTTGCGTTTGCTTTTTGGACCGTTTTTCTCGAGCTTTTGTTCTGACATTTTATGGGAGTTTTGGCCCTTTTTTTATTGCGTTTTTACCCGAATTTCGAAGGAAACTAACACCGACTTTTGAACTCGACGTACATAAAAACAGTTGAAGTTGACAACGCAATATAAAAAATAAATAAGATTCAAATTTATCCATTGGCAGTTTAAACAATATTCAATGCAATAATGAGTTCGCTTTAGAAGTGGAAGTCTACATTAAACCGTAAAAATAGCTGTTAAAAATGTCATCCAAATACGCCTACATCAATTAAAAGCAAAGCAGCGTTTTAAATATCACACCGGGCCTAATGATGAGCGAAGCTCCTCCTTATAATCTCTATTTTTGGAGCCTACCCTAAATTTAGCTCGGATATCAAACGAGAACGAGATATGTGTATTTCTTAGACGTGAACCACTTTCGTGATGTTCAGCGTTGAACCCCCTTTCCAATGTCAATCAGAATGTCACTTTACGAAAAGGTCACGTACTACTATACCCAGGTATATGTTACGAACTCAATTAAATTTCATTCTGTCATATCAAAGACGAGTCAGATTAGATATTTCTATTGAAAGCGTTTCCGGCTTCATCAGGTACATAAGGACAGGAAGGAGGAAATTAAATATCTCTTAACAGATGTAATCGAATATTCTGACGCCGAAAGAGCACAGCTTACATTTCTTCTAAAAAAAAAACTTTTCCAGAGTTTCTTGCTCTACGTCTACATACTCGAATTGTTATGTTTGACATTAAGCGTTGGCGTTTACATGTTGGAGTTTGACGCAGCGCAAACGGATCAGTGAGTGATATCGGTGTAGGGTTATTTTTATGGATGAAGTAGTTGGTTGTTAAGAATAAGTGGAGTTACAAAAAGCCAGGCACCAACGGGCCCATCGCCATCCTAAACCAATTCGCCCCAACACTCAATTTTCCCACAGAATTCTATTATGGTCTCAATTTTGTTTGAGTTGCCAACCTTCTCTCATAACCTACCGCAAGCAATTGCTCGGCGTTTAAAAGAAACCACCTTCCCTTCCTCCGAGCAATTGCTTGACATTCGCAGAAAAGGCGCGGGATGTCTTCAGCGACTTGTGGCTTCTCACAATACCTGCATGCAGTGGTCCCAGATTGAGGGGAAAAGCGCCAATTTTGGTGCTTTTCAAATGAAAAAGGGGAAAGATTAAGGAAGGGGAAAAAATCTTTTTCAAACTTATGTCGTTTTCAAAAGAAGAGAGATTTTATGTTCGATTTGGCAGCAGAAATCTGAAATCTCGTATCAAAATCGAAATTAAATTGCTTAAAAGTCAAATTTAAACGCATTTCCAATGCAAAGAAAATTCAAAGTTTACTCAGAGTAATATCTTCACATTAAATATTAAATAAAACAGCCCATCGAACGTCTGCGTAAGAATTTTTGTGTATCTGAATGCATTCACTCGATTTGACATTTTCTCTAACAGAAAAGAAAATCATTTCAAATTCAAATTAAAGGCAAATTTCACATAGGGGAAAAAATGGAAACTTTTTTCGAATTTAGGGGAAAATTTTCTTTAAGGCGAAACGATCAAACGTTTCTTCGTGCACACGAAAACGTTTGAACGTTTCACCTTACAGAATGCCGACCCAGTCTTCACAGTCTGGGACCACTGCCTGCATGTATTTGTGGTTACTCAAAGATGGAACTGCGTAATAACACTGAAAACCGAAAATGTAAGTAGCACTCTTTTTATAGTTTTTCTGTTTTTTTTACAGCTTTACGTTAAGCATTTCAGCAGCTGATTAAACCTTTTCCTATTGCTATTTCCATATTTTTTTTGTTGTTTGTCGATTGGGATTGTGTCTGAGTGAGATTGTGAAATATTTATTTGAGTTGTCAAAAATTCGGTCGGCTGTCAAAAAGTTCTTAAAAAAATCTCGATTTCTAGCTACAAACAAGCGAGCTAAATTTTTAGTTTTACTTACTTACTTAAGGTGGCGCTACTGTCCGGGGTGGACCTGGACCTCAACCAACAAGCGGCTACAGCCAACACGGTCTCTAGCCGGCAGTCTCCAGTTTCGCACGCTAAGTTGGTTAAGGTCCAACCACCTGACTCGTGGTCTTACTTTACTGCGCCTCCGATCGGGTGTGGATTCAAAGAAGGGGTAGCAAGGTCTAGGGTTCGAATTTTAATTTTAGTGCAAGGCTCAATACAACCGCTATAATAGTGGCTAAAACTAAAAGTCACGCCTTAAAATTAAACCTGGGTTCTATAACTAGGGCTAAAAGCTAATTATAGTGAAAGAGATCTAATTTATGGGAGGGAGTGCTGCGGTTGTAGCCGAAAACAGAAGGGCTTGAGCTAACTTTCCGCAACATACGGAAGATTGATTCATTAGAGCCACATACGAGGTGCGGTAGATCACAGATTTCGTAGCAGATTTCGAGGGTTAGCATTGAAGAAGATAGAGTTGCAAATGAGAGACGTGCAATCGACGGAGCCTGACAAGACTCGGTTGGGTGAAAAGAATATCTGCCGCTGAGAGTTTTGAAAAACCTTTTTAAGGTCATTACTTGCTATGATTTAGAAAGCGGGACCTAAATGGGCCTCTACGGCTTTTCTCTATCACTACCTTTGAGAAAGCCATCCTGGTTAGCCAAAATGCAAGACTTACACTGGAAGCTTAAGGCTTTTACAAAACTCCTTTTAGGTACATTTGAAAGTTTAGCTAATTTTAAGTTGGTTCGCCCTTTAGTCCTTTTTTCATAAGCAGGGTTACACATCACTTGCATTGAAATTGAAGGGCCTGATTCACTGAATTTTATTAAAGTAATGCCCCTCCCTTTCAGTTTACCTAAGCTACACAAACTTCCACGTGCGCCTTCTTGTGTTGGGAAAAATTCAAATTTTAAGCACGTCTTCCGTGGGATGCCTCTCTTGAGGTAGACACATTTCAACTGTATACGCAGAACTAACAATTGAAAATACCTCCCAGGTATTATTCATGGAACAGCCTACAACCCGACCATCGTCCTGCGTAATTAGACATCATGTGTCTGTTTTACAAGTCCATTCTACGCACGACAGCCGGCTAAACATAGAGCGCTGTTTGTCACCGCAAAAAATAAAGTAAATCAGTTCGTTCCGTTCGTAAATAAAATTGCTATGTACGTACCTACTGATACGAGAAATCATTGTCCTTGTGGAAACGGCATGAGAATATTAAAAGAAAAGAAAAGTACATATCTCGCACACACACCCTGCGGGCATGTGAAGGCGCATGGTAATAAAAACAGAAACAAGGACAATCGACAGCCTTTCGTTGTCGTTGAGGTGTAATACGATCATGCGGGGTGCGGCGTGCGGGCATAGATGTACACGATGACATGAATATTGATGGCAATGAGAAAGCAGAAAAACAAGCTCAATTGTCCTTCAAATAGTCTTTTAAAAAATTAATGAACCGGAAATAAAATTGGAAAAGGTGCGCGCAGACGGACCCAAACGGACCGATAAGCTATAAACACAAATAGATCCGAATACAGCGCTTTCTATATACAAAATTAACTGTTGTGCCTGTGCGTTTAGTTTCCATTAACAGTAATTTGGTTCTCGTTATCCTTTATGTGTACGGCTCATTAACTCCATAGTCGTAGGCGAAATGCCACCTGTTCAACTAATTAATGTTCGATGTTGTCGAAATTACAGTGCGCTTGCCATCGTCCTGATCGTTTGAATCTAATTAACATGAAATCACCTGGTACAATGTTTTGATCCTTTTTCCATTTGTTCGAGGAAATTAGATTTCCAGTTGTTTGTTTTTTTTTTTTTTTTTTTCATTTATTTATTTTTCTCATTTTCCACTCTCTCCTTCTGTTGTTTTTTTATTAAATTGAAAAGTCCTTGTCCATTTCGATGGGAGCGCATTAAATCTGGCACGTCTTCGGTAAAATGAAATCAAGTTCGAAACATTTACCTGGTATCGGTATACGGTATCGTGTACGTGACTTTTTCAAAGAGGCACAATAATTGGCAGTTTGTGATCGCTGAAACGTTTCACAACTGGCGCTGGTTGGGTGGGGGCTGTGTGAAGGACGAGAGCGAGAGGTGCTAAGTGCAGACTGCAAATAGAGGGAATATAGCCAAATGGGATTATACCTGTCGTATGAAGAGTGATAATTTAATTTTGGGGCCGCCTTTGCAGGGAGGAGTATATTCCTTGGGACAGGGAAGGTTCAGAGTTTTATTAGTCATATACACTTGTCCGTTCGACTTTATTGGACTGAACTCTCTTCTTCAGTCCTTCTTGGATATAGCTTAGCACCAGTCTTTTAGTAACAGCGACGTACCGTTTTCAGTTCCATGAGAGGATGTCTGCTGTGAACGAGGATTGAACTACGCCTTAAGCACTTTTTTTGTTTGGAGCCACGTTTAATACTTGAGTTCCACTATTTATGGAGTCTTGCCCTCCTTTTTTCAAAAATGGTTTCACTTACAAGTGGGGCACTTTGTTTCCCACCGTTTTTTTTACAGCTGCCAGCCCATTTTCAAAGAAGACATCCATCACTTGCGGGACTTTAAAGAATCCCTCACTTCTAGCCCCGAAACGTGCGACCTCTCAAGGGGAAATGGCCTTGCAAAAGCATTCATCCGATAGAAATCGTGTGATTTTTAAATTCCCCCGAAATGAACCCTAAAACATAAAAGATCTATCATCTGGTCCTATTTTTTGCTTCACGTTTTAATTGAAACGTCCTTCTGAGAATATGTACCTTCGCCCCAACAACGCAAGCCACCGCTCACTCCTCCGGCCCTGTGCAATCAATTAGCATTGAAAGCTGAGTGAGACAGGGCGAGACAGAATGAGAGAAACAAGATAAATCAAAATGTTGAATGCTTCTGAGTCTTCCTTTTTTGTTGTTACCTTAATTGAAAGCCAAATTATCCATTCATCCCACGCCGCCGTGTCGTCACCTTATACAGCAACTGCAGACATCAGCGGTATTGTCTTCCCTTGCCTATCCCATGGTATTCTATCCATTTACATATTTTCACAACAGCCACAAAAAACTGCTTGCCATCTGCAATTTTTGACCGTATTCCCCCAAATCAATTCATTATTCAAATTTGATCCTTTTAGAGTGTCTTTGTTTGATTATTTTTTTCTTTTTGGTTCTGGTTGATTTTGGTGACATATTTCATGAGAGTAAATTTAATATTCGCCTTACTAATAGGGGGATCGAAAATCGATTCGCCGTTGATGACATTCGCAATGGGGTACATCATCTCATGATATTCATCATTGTCCTTGCCGTGAAAGATGAGAGAATTCCGGTAAGGAAAAAAAAAAACTCCTCTCGGTCGTTCGGTTGCAACGTTGCCTTGGTGATTCGATGAGGAATGAGGACGGCTTGGGAATGGAGTAATTTTTTAAAAATGTCCTTTTAGTTAAAGATGGATCGGGAATTGACGATTTATTAAATTTTGTTGCCGTCGGAAATGGTGGTGTGACAAATGGTTTTGAATGGGGTCAGCCGAAACGGAGTAAGTATTCGAGGGCAACCGCAGTGAAGTTAAAGCTTTAAGAATGGTGACTGACAAAAGGCTGTAAATACTGAAGATAGTAAAGTGACGGGCGTGTGAAGTCGCGGTGGACCGACCGACGGTGGATAGCCGCACTTCGAAGAAGATCCTTAGAAAAAATTCAGTTCTCTTTCAAATTGACATTCAAGACCAATTTGAAAGAAAACTGAGTCTTTTCGGGAGTTAGCATCTTATTCGCCTGGAAAATTCGACCTCCATGTCGATTTTTTACCACTCAACAGTCAACTTTGTCCATAATAATTCTGTGGCCACAAACCATAACCGCTAAAGTCGACTTTAGACGAAATTGAGATTTCGATGCCATTAGATTTAACGTACTCAAATCAAATCAAATGTTTTGTAAATTTTTTTCATCTTTATGTCTTTAAAAAAGTGGCCACAATTTCAAAAAAGACAGCTTAAGTCACTAGAGTCAATAGAGTCACATGTAATTTCACGCGTTTGTCACAAACTTTAAACTGCTCTCCTAAAAAATGAGTAAAACAGACTTTAGCGGTTTTTCCTTGTGACCACAGATATAGTTCCAATAGTTCCAATTCCAAAAAAAATACTTTTTTAAACTTAGTTTAGGGAGAGCTTGAATAGATTTGCCGCGCAAAACCTTATTTTTTCTTCAATTCAATTCTATTCAATTCAATTCAATTTACCTGTCAAAGTACGAATTGCTGAAATGTGAACAAACCACTTTTGATGCATTTATGAACAGAAAATTGCACATTTTACTATTCCAAGAGGGGGATAATTAATTATTCCATTACAATGTATTAAAAAAACAAGTTAATAAACAGTTTAAATAACGAAATTTCGAATTCCAAACTTTTTGCCGCGAACGAATACACCCTTGACGCGAATTGTCAAAGTTTATTCACAATCCACATAATTGAGTTCGCGTTCCACAGACGAGTTAAGTTCGAACTTAACCTCAAACTTGAAATATCAGTGGCATTTTTGTTTGTACATTTTTGTTGTGTTTTGTTCCGAATGGATAATAAAAGAAATATAACTGAATCAACAGATAAGCATGTTTATCAAAGTAAAATATTCTTCTTTTTCTTTTCGTGTTCGGTCAAGCCAAGCACTAAAAACCTGTCAAACTGGAAAAATTGAGCAAAACTCTCTCAGAAAGCTGAAAATGTACTCTAAAGTGCGTGGATACACTTCGAGCTACTTTGAGCCACTTACTTCTTTGAAATCTAATCCATATCACCAATAAATTTATATCTTACATTTTTGCAACATATGAAACGTTCTAGGAGAACATTCGACAACCACCGGATTTTCTTTATTTTCAGATAATTGATTTTTGTGTACAATTGATTCTTAAAACGGATTTTGAATTTGTTTCCTGTCAATTTTGCGCATTGGACATTTTTATCAGTACTTGCCGGTTGAAATTCTCTGAGCTGTTTCGAGCTAAGAGAAGAACTGCTCGTTACTCGTTATTTTGCTAATTTTCTCTTTTTCTGTCATTTTTGATGAGTACGTGTATAGACTGTGTGCGACTTATATCGATCGCGTTCGATTCAAGCCGCGTGCGCGAACGAACCTAGTGTTTTAATTTTTTTCCACCACAAATAGGCAAACAATATTCTTTTTTTCCCTAATAGAATGCGGCTACCTCCCATTTTCGAGTTTTTTTTATTCAAAAAAATAGAGACAGCGACTGTCATTGAATTCGCGGGTAACTGCGACCAAATAAAATGTATCATGTGAATGGACTGTCAAAATTTGCGAATATTCGTTCGTTCGTAGGTAGAAGGTAGTTGGTCGCTCTCATGTGAATGGTCCTTGAGAACTTCGTCTATTCTGCCATATTTTATCAAATTGTAAGCCCAGCTTTAAAAGCGTCGGCTTTCAGATCTTTGCTGGATTCCAGCCAAGGTATAGAACTACCTACAATTCCCCTCTAGCCCACAGCCTTTGTTAACGCCATCTATGAACGTGCATCAAAAGCACCGGATACAAATCTAGTACCTTTAGTACGTTTATCGTACACTTTCATTATGTGGCAAACCCCTACCAACTTCAATTTGGTGAAGCAGATGAATTTCGTGCATCTTCAGAATCGGTCTCGTGGTTGTTCCTTTTATCCATTTGAAAATAAATAAGTGCTATAAGTTTATCACGCGCCATGATTCAAGTAAGTTTCAAATCTCTTTGTAAATCCTCTTTTGACACACAAGAGCTTCTCCGAATTCTTGTGTTAAATTCCCTGATTGCCTACCTATTTCCTGCACAGACATGGAGGCGCCGAAATATTTTTAAACCACAATTAGTGACAATATTTCGTGGGGAAAACCAAAGAGCAATATTATTTCACTCCTTTTGCAGGTATTGCCTTTACAACCTTCAAATTATGAGTACCATAACCACATTCGCAAACTACTTTGCCAAAATTAACAATACCAGACGTCATAGAAGCTATTCTGAATGGCATCTCTCTCTCCCTCCCTCCCTCTTCAAAGTGTTCCTCTGTTTAGGCTTGAAACCACTAATTGTGTCTACAAAGTTTATTAATATAAAACAGGTCTGAGTCGACTAAAAAATAAAAATAAAAATTCCACTGCCTGCCACGCATAAATAAGTCAGTGACAGGTGCGTTATACCTTCCATTCCCTTAAACACCATTTATGGATGCAAGGACTTAAATTTGTACAAATAATTAATGGCGACAAGAGAGGGTGTTTTTGGGGCTTCGAATTGGCGGCTGCAGAGGTTCGCGTACCGAAATTTATGGAGTAATCTTCTCACAAAACGTCAGTCACTACCTATCAATGTTAGCAAAACTCTTATAGAAAAAGCTGAAATTGTTGAAATTTGTTTGTACTATCCGTGCCGCAACTTACCTAGTTCTTAATTGTACAAACCACTTTATTTTAATTAAATAAATATATAAATAAAATAAATAAATTCCAACCAAAATTGGGCGATGCGTTGATGTGCCTGCAGAAGTGACTGACGTTTTATGACAATCAATTATTGAAAAATGTTCAGCTCTATTTCGAAATTGTTCCTACTTTTTTAGCCTGGTAGCTAGTGCTATAATTTTTTGTTTTGTGTAATTTATTTATGAAACAATTAAGTAATAATAATAATAATAATGTTCCAACTTTTGCAGAAATCGCTTCAAAAACCAATCACTTCAGCAAAACTGAATTCAGAATTCACCCAAACGCAATCGTGCCACACATGTTCGTTTGGTAAACCTCTCCACAGCTCATTAAATGCAAAAAAAAACAACAACACAAGTAGAAAGAAAACAAAATGAAAAATACCAAAATAAACATCGCCCCAATGGACAAAATAAAAGGAAGCAAGCTTCGACAGGACGTCCATCTCTTGGCTTTTGTTGATAACAATCATATTCGCTTTGTAAATCGACGTAATCGTTATGGTGGCCCTTGACTTCTTTTGCGTAGTGGTGAAAGTTCAGAGACAGGTGTCGAAAGTTTGACCCGATGCAATCTTATTTTTCGCACAAGGAAGTCAGGAGCAATTTTTATATGAAGATAATCGATTTGGGGATAATCCTAAACACTCGAAGGAAATAGGAGCGGGAACATTTTTTTTGTTTTGTGCCAAGATATTCACCACAGTGTTACTGGAGTGGTGGATAATTTGTTTGTTTGTACATTGTGCGCATGCCGCATAAGTTGGGAAGGGAAATTTTTGTTCAACTGTAGCTGTAGGTGTAGGTATATAGTGTCTAAGAGAGTGGAGAGTCTATTGCTCTAGGTCGTGGTGGACATTATAGGCAGAGAGGTTTAAGAGCCTTTTCGAAAATCTGAGAGTGACAAAATACTGGGATTTTTCGTAGTCAGTTTGAATTTTGAAATAGTTGGGGGAAACTTTTTATGCATTCCGTCAAGAAGGGTAACTGCTGGTAGTAAACGAAAACGGTTGTTTTGCTAATGGAAAGCATGCATGGATTTGGAATACGAGACTTGCTGACCCCCGCAGAACTAAGGCTGATATCAACCTTAGTGAGTTGGCAAGAAACATCACAGGCCAGAAAGACGACATCGACTGAACTGACCGTATGAATGAACACTGTGCAACGAAACTAAGGAATTTATTAGAATTCTAGCACCCGCCGCTTAAAAAGTGAACACGACCGATTAAAGCAGCGTCGAAGATGTGGATAAGATGCTTACTAAGACCTTCCAAAAGCTCCCAATATGCATCTGGGTGTTAAACGGAATTGACAAAGTCTGGTACGTGTCTGGTAATATCAAATGCTCGGTATTCAAGAAGACGCTGTCCAGTAAAAGTCTTGATAAAAGTCTTGCAGATAACCTTGACCACTGTGCAATTCTTCATCTGAACTTTAGTCTGTTTGAATGTGGTTTCGTATACGCACTAAAGACGCACTCTGAAAAACATCCGTAATCATCATAAATCATTTGCCATTAGTAGATAGGAAAACTAACACAAAGGACCACCGAAAGCTTTGTGACAAGTGCCCACGGTTGTCACTTGCAAAAAAAAATAGCTACCAAAATTGGAAAAAAAAAGTTACCAAACCAGTATAAAATTTACCATAAATCTGGAGACGTTGATAAACCACAAAGAGAAAAAATAGCATACATTTATATAGACTTGAGCCAATGTGAAAATGCCTTATCACTATCCTAAGACTTTTCTCTGTGTGCTTAGTCTTCAGAGAAACTAAAAGAAAAGTGTAGAGCAGCACTTTATTTTTATTTATTATAGCACACATTTTTAAAACCCAAAAAAAAAAGAACATGTCTTTTAAAATATTCAATTTGGTAGTTACACTAGATTTGTAGGAATTTAGTCAGTCTTTCAGTAGCTAAACAACGACTACTTTTAAAATAAAATAAATAGGACTAATGTAATAGTAATATCTACTTTAAATACTTTTGCTGACCAAAAGCATGATTTTCAAATTATTTTATTTGATTTTTAAAATTGCTTATTTAAAAACAAACATTTATAAAACATAAAAGTAAGGAACGTAGTAGGAACTTTGTCAGTCAAGCAATTAAACAACGTCAACAACGTTGTGCACAAAATTACCAGCTGTTAGAAGGCATGGGATCATCTACCATTTCCGACCCTTTTTTCTTATAACAACCTTTAACAAATTAGAGTTTTATGTCTGCAAATAAATAATATGATTAACTGACCTATCCATATCTAAATGTAGTTATAAACAGAAAATATTTCGAAGTTCGCCATCTGTCAAAAGAAGAAAATGAATGCATTCAGTCATTTTTTTAGCAAAATAGGTTTACATGGGTGGTGCTGGCGCATATGCAAATGCAATGCTTTCACTCAGAAGCAGTACAGTTTTTTTTGGTACTCCTGCTCAAAAATTTACCAAAACCAGATAAAAATTACCAAATTACCAAAACTCAAAAAAAAAATTACCAAAGTGGCAACCGTGCAAGTGCCGTCAACATTGGGAAAAAAATTCTACAAAATAAAAGCGATTGCTAAAAATGAACAGCAAATTTCCCCTTGCCTATAGGGACGGTCCCTGAGCTCAAAACTAACCATTGCCCAGGTTTTTTTTTCGCCTCTCCCTGGCTCTAAACCAACCAAAAACAACAAATAAGTAGGTTAGACTTTGAAAATGCTGCAGTGCCAGTGACGTGCCGTGGTGCTTTCAGTAGGGTGTTCACTATATTTTCCACCGTAGTAAGATAGTGTATTTTTTGTCCTATTCCAGGACCCTATACGAGGACGTGATAGACAACGATATCCTAACTAAGTTTTTTTGTAGGTAAACTTATATTTGTTTTTTCCTTTTTCTATTGGGAAACAATGTGCTTATTTACAGCAACTCTAAAACGATCAGATAATTTAAAAAAAGAAAGTAAGGCCAACAGAAAACTTTGCTTATAGAAGGGCAACCACGCAACCAAAGCTTGAATTCAAAATTTTTTTCATGAAAGTTCCTAATAAAGATATATTAAAATTTGGAGAAGCTAGTGTTGGCCTAATATAATAAATTACATATTTCCAATTTATCAGCCGAACAGCTGTGAAAATGGTTTCGCAAGTAGCTTTTCAATTAAAGCAGTTGCAATTTTAAAATATGTATTCGAATACCTATTCATATTTTTTTTCAGTTGCTGCAACCGACCTCTATATTCTATTCCATATTTATACACTCAGCGGACCAGAATGGGAATGAATAATTATATAAAATTCCAGGTTCTGCAAAGCATAGCGCACCACAGGAGAACGAAGCACTAGGATTTGAATGGGACTCCGGCTCTGGCTGCTATAGTATAGTTATAGTTGTATGTTGTACCTTGCATGATCTTGTGTTTTGCTTGTAGGCACACCGCACAAGCACAACAACTCTATGTTTTTCATGGTGGAACAAAAACGAAAATGAAACACAAGAAGTGCGAAGCAAAATGGAAAGAAGTGCGCTTGATGCAGGAGAACACCAAGCCAGGTAGATTTATGAGGCAAAAAGGGTTTTTTATTTTTTATTTTGTCTTGTTTTTTGTATGCTATTTTGCCTGTCCACGGTGCTCTAAAGCGAGATGAACACCCCGAACCGATAGGTGAGTTTCATTACAACCAAGTCACTTTGACTGTGAATTGGCATTATTGATACAGGGAGATTTGGATTTTGGGTCGATACAATTATTTCAACATGTTGATTTGAACTATTAATTTACAAATACTGGTTAGTTAATACATAATTTATTGCAAAGAAACAGAAATGAGTGTCATAATGAACTTAAGCTCAGTGCATTATAATAATGAATTTGGTTAGGGTGTGCAGAGAACACCTGCGCACCTTTGAATAAACGTCACTGTGCAGTGCATTTTATTATGAGAATATTCCTAAACCAGCATCACTTCTAATCCCTTGTTCACTGCTGCTTTATTCCCAAAATGACCCCAAATGTGTTGAAAACTACGGTCCCCATCCAACCATTTTTGATGAAAACTGCAATCAATATATGCCTGCACTTTAAAAACCTTCACTGCCAATCATTCGCACTCACTGCTGAACCCGTTCTCTTATCTGTCGAGACAGACCAATGAAAAAATATCTCCTTCTCCTTAATCCTTATAACGCATCCTCGATCATAAATGACACCAGAAGCGATATCAATTTGAATTGCAAAAGACTCAACCGTTCTCCGTCGCAATCTCTACCTATCTGCCAACTGCCACACAAATCCAGACAGCAAAAACGCCAATCTCCTCTTATCCACTCAGAAGCAATTTATAATGTGTCATCAATGAGATCCTTCCAAATGCAATGCACTCTTTGAAATCCTTTCACTTCGACGACCCGTCTTCGAACAGACAAGCGAACTCAAAAAAATATTCCCCTGCATCGTTGCACCGTCATCACACCCAATATAGCGCACGCGGGATCACTTAAAAGTGCACATTGTGAAGGATGCATAAAAACCGGCATATCCTACCTCAAAATATGAAGAAAAAAAAAAAAACAACAACCAAACAAGAACAGCAGCAGTCTCTTCACTTTGGCAGCGCGGACAACTCATGTGCAAAATTTTTCCATTGATAATGCCACAAAAGGATAAGCCAGCGCCCGCTTAAACCATCATCATCAACTTATATATCTCGAGCACAACTCAATTGCGATAGCAGGAACCAAAAAGAGCGACAAAAAATACGAAAAAAAATATGAAGGGAAACGAACACGCGTGCCCGTAAGAAAAGCTGTTTTGTAGTGCTCTCTGGTGGTGACAAAAGGACACGAAACTGAGTGTAGGATACAGGAAGGACCTACGAAGTAAACGTGTATAGCCCGGTATCAAAAAGGATGAAGTTGCGATTTTCCTCCCCATATCATCAATTGACGGCTGACACTAGCAACGGAATTGTGGGGGGTGGTACAAAAATCAGCTGCTCCTTGGGGACACAATGCAATTCAAGTGTAAGAATCGAGAAGTTTTCGTCTTGTGTATTAGCATCTTCGTTGCGGCAGGATTCTCGACATTTTTTCCTTGCTTCCGCGCCCGCCTCGGGTTGCTGTCATCTGTCCTTAAAAACAAAAGAACATCGAGTGTAAAAGCGCGCGCCCAAAGTCAAGGATAAAAGACGGAAATGATGTCTTTGTTACACGTCGTACACCCCACAGCCGCACGTGTAGTCGTATACACGGCATCATGAGAGTGTTGTTATCCTTTCGCTGCTTTATAGTGGAGTGTGGAAAAGATAAAATGAGCAAAGTCATTCCATTGATGCCGATACACTCGGTGATTCTAGATATGGCAGTGACAGCCAGGGCGTTGTTGAGATATAATGATGATGATGTAGTCTTTTCCTGTTTCGCTGTTGGAATCTGTGCGAAGAGGCAGCTTTGTCGCACGGCTTTTGCTGGGTTTGCATTGGTTTGCGTGGGCTTCAAAGGGTGGGCGCTGTTCGTGTTGGCAATCGGAGAAAACTGTTGACGTGATTGATGACTGGCGAAGCACTCAGACTGGCTTGAAAGGGAGGGGGATTTTCGCATGGCTTTTATGTATAGACAGCAATTTAGCGGAAGGGTCCTTGTAGTCAAGTTTGTCATAGTTGGTCTCTATTCAAGGGCCCTTTGTCAGATGGAAAATGTTTTCAATGTCTTTAGGTGGCCTTCTCCATTGACCGATACAGTGTGATCGATTTTGAAGTGAAACTCCGAACTCACGCACCAAAACGCACCTCCTGCCATTCAAACAAATAGACCTAATCAACTCTTCAAAAGAGCAGTGTTGCCAGATTGAGCGCTTTGTCGTATTTTGGGCTATCTTTTTTCTTAAAAAACTATAGTAATTTCTCCATGGGCGCCAAACACAATTTAGGGCTATAATCGTCTTACAAATGTTGTGCACATTTTTTGTTTTACCTACAAAAAAAAAAAATATTTTCGAACAAGCCCCCATTTTTAACTTGGCAGCACTCTTGCAGTCAAGTGATATCGAACAGTTGTTCAACTTTTTGATTTGACACAAGCCACAAAAGCCAATTGCAGAAGATAGAAGTCAAATAAAATTTTCGGCGCAAAATTCGGATTTTGGGCTTTTTTCTGGGCCACGATTTTGGGAAAATTTTCAACTATTTTTGGCACTTTTCTGGGCAACGATTTTGGGCTAAATTTTTTTAAGGTTTGGGCGGTTAAAGCAAATTAAGTAAGTGGGAAAACTAACAAAAAAAAAATACTCACGGAATTGGGGAAATTTTCATCGATTTTTTGGTTTTTTTCTGGGCAACGATTTTGGGCTACAATTTGTTAAGGTTTGGGCGGTTAAAGCAAAGCAATTAAGTGGGAAAACTACTTAAAGAATACTCACGTAATTGGGGAAATTTTCAACGATTTTTGGGTTTTTTTCTGGGCAACGATTTTGGGATACAGTTTTTTAAGGTTTGGGCGGTTAAAGCAAAGCAATTAAGTGGGAAAACTACAAAAAAAAGTACTCCCGGAATTGGGAAAATTTTCAACGATTTGGGGCTTTTTTTTGGGCAACGATTTTGGGCTACAATTTGTTAAGGTTTGGGCGGTTAAAGCAAAGCAATTAAGTGGGAAAACTACAAAAAGAATACTCACGGAATTGGGGAAAATTTTCAACTATTTTTGGGCACTTTTCTGGGCAAGGATTTTGGGCTACATTTTGTTAAGGTTTGGGCGGTTAAAGCAAATTAAGTAAGTGGGAAAACTACCAAAAAAAATACTCACGGAATTGGGGAAATGTTCAACGATTTTTGGGCTTTTTTCTGGGCAACGATTTTGGGATAAATTTTTTTAAGGTTTGGGCGGTTAAAGCAAAGCAATTAAGTGGGAAAACTACAAAAAGAATACTCACTGAATTGGGGACAATTTTTAACGATTTTTGGGCTTTTTTCTGGTCAACGATTTTGGGCTACATTTTGTTAAGGTTTGGCCGGTTAAAGCAAATTAAGTAAGTGGGAAAACTACCAAAAAAAAATACTCACGGAATTGGGGAAATTTTCATCGATTTTTGGGCTTTTTTCTGGGCAACGATTTTGGGCTACAATTTGTTAAGGTTTGGGCGGTTAAAGCAAAGCAATTAAGTGGGAAAACTACAAAAAGAATACTCACGGAATTGGGGAAAATTTTCAACTATTTTTGGGCACTTTTCTGGGCAAGGATTTTGGGCTACATTTTGTTAAGGTTTGGGCGGTTAAAGCAAATTAAGTAAGTGGGAAAACTACCAATAAAAAGTACTCACGGAATTGGGCAAATTTTCATCGATTTTTGGGCTTTTTTCTGGGCTACAATTTGTTAAGGCTTGGGCGGTTAAAGCAAAGCAATTAAGTGGGAAAACTACAAAAAGAATACTCACGGAATTGGGGACAATTTTTAACGATTTTTGGGCTTTTTTCTGGTCAACGATTTTGGGCTACATTTTGTTAAGGTTTGGCCGGTTAAAGCAAATTAAGTAAGTGGGAAAACTACCAAAAAAAATACTCACGGAATTGGGGAAATGTTCAACGATTTTTGGGCTTTTTTCTGGGCAACGATTTTGGGATAAATTTTTTTAAGGTTTGGGCGGTTAAAGCAAAGCAATTAAGTGGGAAAACTACAAAAAGAATACTCACTGAATTGGGGACAATTTTTAACGATTTTTGGGCTTTTTTCTGGTCAACGATTTTGGGCTACATTTTGTTAAGGTTTGGGCGGTTAAAGCAAATTAAGTAAGTGGGAAAACTACCAATAAAAAGTACTCACGGAATTGGGCAAATTTTCATCGATTTTTGGGCTTTTTTCTGGGCAACGATTTTGGGCTACAATTTGTTAAGGTTTGGGCGGTTAAAGCAAAGCAATTAAGTGGGAAAACTACAAAAAGAATACTCACGGAATTGGGGAAAATTTTCAACTATTTTTGGGCACTTTTCTGGGCAAGGATTTTGGGCTACATTTTGTTAAGGTTTGGGCGGTTAAAGCAAATTAAGTAAGTGGGAAAACTACAAAAAAAAAATACTCACGGAATTGGGGAAATTTTCATCGATTTTTGGGTTTTTTTCTGGGCAACGATTTTGGGCTACAATTTGTTAAGGTTTGGGCGGTTAAAGCAAAGCAATTAAGTGGGAAAACTACAAAAAAAAATACTCACGGAATTGGGGAAATTTTCAACGATTTTTGGGTTTTTTTCTGGGCAACGATTTTGGGCTACATTTTGTTAAGGTTTGGGCGGTTAAAGCAAATTAAGTAAGTGGGAAAACTACCAATAAAAAGTACTCACGGAATTGGGCAAATTTTCATCGATTTTTGGGCTTTTTTCTGGGCTACAATTTGTTAAGGCTTGGGCGGTTAAAGCAAAGCAATTAAGTGGGAAAACTACAAAAAGAATACTCACGGAATTGGGGACAATTTTTAACGATTTTTGGGCTTTTTTCTGGTCAACGATTTTGGGCTACATTTTGTTAAGGTTTGGCCGGTTAAAGCAAATTAAGTAAGTGGGAAAACTACAAAAAAAAAATACTCACGGAATTGGGGAAATTTTCATCGATTTTTTGGTTTTTTTCTGGGCAACGATTTTGGGCTACAATTTGTTAAGGTTTGGGCGGTTAAAGCAAAGCAATTAAGTGGGAAAACTACTTAAAGAATACTCACGTAATTGGGGAAATTTTCAACGATTTTTGGGTTTTTTTCTGGGCAACGATTTTGGGATACAGTTTTTTAAGGTTTGGGCGGTTAAAGCAAAGCAATTAAGTGGGAAAACTACAAAAAAAAGTACTCCCGGAATTGGGAAAATTTTCAACGATTTGGGGCTTTTTTTTGGGCAACGATTTTGGGCTACATTTCTTTAAGGTTTGCGCGGTTAAAGCAAACTAAATTCTGGCAACCCTGCACAACAGAATAAATCGAGTAGGCAGATTGAATATTAAAACGAAAACAGTGTTTTCGTTGGCCAAAAGCTTCACAAGTTTCGGTGTTGGTCGCTTTCCCGCTTCATTTGCTCCACGTTGCTTGGAAGATATTCACCAACGTCATTCCCTCGATTTAACCACCTCCTCCCCTATCTACACACTTGATGTCCATCGGAGCGGAACTCGGATATACCCTACCGCCTACCCTTTGTACATTCAGCTCGCTCTCTTCAGTATGAATTCTAATCCAAAAAGGCAAACAAAAACATAAAGCACGCTTGACTGCGAATGTATATTTTCTTATTTGTCAACTATAAATATTTCCCATTTGTTTGCCCCATGTCCGAACACAGCCATCCACCCCTCTACCCGACCTACACGACCACCCCTGACCATTATGTCCGAGATTGCTTTGAAGTCAAGTAAAAGACATTTTTTTTTTTGCTGCCGTTTCATTCAACTGTCATCGCATAGTCATAATCTAAAACAAGGAAATTCGTCAAGCTTCAGCTGTATACGAGCATAGAGTAGAGTCCTCGCCATAGAGAAGAGTCAAAAAGGGACCAAGTGCAAAGCGTGTTTTGTTTTGCTTTTCTTTTTGCCTTTTCTTATATCTAGATAAACATTTTCTTTCATTACGTATTTCTCTCAGACATATTTTCTAATTTTTGACTGGGTTTGTGTGTGTGTGTGTTGGAGGTGTGGGCCGGACCCCGTCATGTGTGTGCCTTTCAATTTCTTCCATCAGATCAGAGTTCTGGCTGAGTCGTTGGGTAAACAACTTTCTTTCCTATTCGAACTGGAGTGGATACTTTTTCGCGTTGGTGCAGATCCTGGGTTTATTTCCTCTTTTTCATACTTGAAGGATTTCTGCACACACAAACGTGATGGCGATGAAAGAAAATGGAAAGCATGGCATGTGTGATGGATGACTGACGTAGAAGGGGCGATATATATATTGGCGGGATAACAGCGGGTGGCAAAAGTCAACAGGATGTGACGCAAAGAAAGTCGAGCTCAACATTATTTGTTGCGAGTCCAATATTTTCTTTCAAATTAAAAGCATTTTTTTTGTTCTGTTTCTCGTTTGTATATCCTGTTGTTGACAGAAGTAGTCAAGTATAGGGCGTGTATGTTTTTTTCTTTTAAAAATACGACATTGAGTTATGGTAATCAAAGAAATGGCGGGGAGGGAAATTGGTTTAAAAAGAACGAAAGAGGAAAGTCTAAAATGGTGACAGTGACATTGAAGGAAATAAAAAAAAAGGAGTCCAACTACCACACGCAGGAAAATAGCTTAATTTAAATCAACCAACTTTCAGTTGAAAACTATTTACTAATACTGTAAATATGGCTCATTGAGTTAGTGGATTAAAAATAGCCGAGCCAACTTGTTTAAGGAAACTCACAATTTTCCCTCCAATTTGTCTCTATCGTAAAAATCAAAATAAAACAGTTTGTTCTAGAAACTTGGTTGATAACAACTGATAAAGTGTGTTTTTCAACAGTATGGCATTTTACCCTTTTATTTCGGTAGTTTTTAGCATGGAATACTCGTTTTTTTCAACAGAGACTTGTTTAATTTTAACGCATATTTTTTTTAGCCGGGCAAAAAAAACACCTTGTGGGGGGATAATTTTGAGAATAACGCGTTTCCACTGGAATCAAAAAATAGTGTCATAATAATAAAAGCTGTTTTTCGAATGCGGCAAACTTCACACAAGTCAAAACCGCCTTTTCGCTTGGTTTGAACAAAAGCTGAAAAGACGATCTCATTCGCGGTAGCTTCAGGTCCAGGACAATTTGGAAATGGGCTTTAAAAGAGAAAATATCTACCAATTTCAAGCACTTAAAAGGGTTTATTTTATTTTGCCCACGTGATATATATACCTAACTAATTGATTTCCATGGTTTAGAACAATAATACGAGATCCAACTGTAGTTGCTAACCATGGGAATCAATGACCTATATAGATCATGTGGGCAAAATGAAAAACCCTTAAAACTTCACCATTGTCATAAACATATTCCGCAAAGTTGTGATTAAAATTGCTGTCAGTCTTAAATGTCCCAAAGGGCTTTTGACAAAGCAAAGTAGTCTATCCCACGTTGGAAACTTAAATTTTTATTTGGTAACAGTCATGGAGTCTATAAAAAAAAAAATATCAAAAGGGGGCTGTTCAACATCAAACCCTATTAAATAAAGCGCACAACTCGGTCGCACGAATCAAAAGGTGCTGTTGACTTTTTAGTTTCCTACTAAAAGTCGTTGAAAAACACACAAAATCCTTATTAACAATAGACGCCATGAACAAAGCGTTGCAATTTCTTCTACTCAAAAGAACTGTCAAAATCGAAGCATTTGCTAGGTTTCGAATAAAAACTGATTTGAGCTAGCTTCACTCGGGGATCCACTCATTCTGAAATCCAATGGAAACAACAAAACTGCTTCTGAAAGAATTCAAAAATGTATTGGTGAAATGCCAAAAAATAATCTACGGCTGCTGTCAGCTGACTTGTATAAAATACACAAATTACACCTGTGTGAGTGCTTCTTGGGTGGATTCTGACTTCAAATCGAGAAGCGAAATTTTCTTCTCAGAATCACCAGAAGAGTATTTTTTGTACCAATGGAACGGTTTCAGAAGTGATTTTTTTGGTTTCCGGACTCTCCCGGACGCTTCTTTTTGCCCAGTGGAAAACGACATTAGACTCTCAGGGAAAATTCAAAAATTCAAATTTACTGGTCAGGATTGACAGGAACTGAGGAACTCCAATGCAAGTATACCGCAGCGGTGCCACTTTGCTGCAATAGCAGTCGATCTATTACACTTTTCACAAAAAATAAATCTACTGTCACTAAATCCAATCTACTGTACTTTTTTTGGTTAATAAACCATCTCTTGAACAGCTGTACGAAAACCATGCATAAAAATAACCGCTGTAAGGGAGGTCTGAACGAAGCCAACTTATTGTGAACTTATTACATAAAAAAATAAATAAACAGTGATAATTAATAAGCAACTGATCTTGTTTTTTGTAAAATAAAAAAATATTCAATCTACTGCTTTTTTTAATGATCTATTGCGCTCCTCTTTTTTTGAAGTGGCAGTACAGCGAAGTAAATGCTATTTTCGAACTTTAACAAATCTGGTTATAAAGGGTTTTCCAATAAGAGGTGTTATTGTGAATGACCCGCTATTTCGGTAGCTGTCACTTTTGAAGCTTTTATTCTTTGACATTTGACAAGTAGAAACTACGCCATTACTAAAAATGGAACGATACACTATCTATCGAGGACATAGGGCAGCCACTGGTTATGGAAAATTTCATGAAAAGGATATGGTCCTGTATGCGTGCTCGTGGTGGCCATTTGGCTGATTTTGTTTTTCTTTATTATGAAATAAAGATCCGATCATTTATCTTAAAAAATGTCATTTTTCTTTGAATACCAAAATAATACCTCTTATTGGAAAACCCTTTATTTAACCCGATTCGAAGCAATTGCTAAGTGCTTTCGCTTTGCTAAGGCCTCTTACTAACAGGAAATGCTGTTTTTTTAGTGCAAAATCCACCGATTAAAAGACCAGATAAATGTTTAGCCATTTTCGTTATTATCATTTTCTTAGGTTTCGCGGCACCCTGTTTATTGCTCTATCATCGAATAGTGTCATAATTGATTTTGTACAAATGCATAATCTTCCTCTTACTACGTACCTATACGAGTAAGATAAAAAGGTGTGCCACAGGGAACACATTTGGGACCAATCCTATTTCGCATTTTTACCAATGATTTGACTCAGTAGTGCGCACAGTGGCTTAGTGGTTAGTGTGTTGGACTACTAAGCGTGGGGTCCCAGGTTCGATCCACGGAAAACACAAAATACATCTGAATTTTTTCCACTGTGCCACGCCTCGCGAACGACTGACAAACATCCGAGAGTATAACTATCATCAAAGAGCTTCTCAATTAGCAGTTTGGATTTGGCAGAAACTTGTAAGCCCCTTTTAATTGCTCCAAACTAGCTCACACAAAACGAATAGTTGTGATTAGAAGCTTACGGACCCGTTGCGACAACTGTTTATTGTTTTTATTTGCCTAATGGTTCCTTCTACGCTTAAAGGCTGGCAGGCATGCTGCATCTAAAAAAAAGATGGTGATATTTTCAGCTCTACCAGGCTTTCCGAGCCCATTACCTTCTTCAACAAATTGCTTTGTTGCAGTGGGATTTAGTAGCTACTTCCTCCAAACACCTCTCGAAATTAGACCTGTCTGGTTGTAAGCCCCAATTGGCAGGCGGGCTGCCTTCGGCCTAAAACAAAAGTTGCAACAAATTACCAAATATATTAAAACACCGTGGTAAGCACATCTCTCACAAAGTTGGACAGCTTGAAATCTTTGGCAAAACAAATTACTACTTCGCCATAGACGATTCCGTTCGACTAGCAACTTAGACACACGCGTTCTGTTCACAAATCATTTTCAAAAAAACAAAAAAAAAAAACTTAACCAAACTCGACCCAGCAAGCTTTTATACTCAATCATCGTATTCGGTGGAAAAGTGGAAACCCCCAAAAGAATAAGAATACCCGCACTCAAAGGAACAACTGCAAAAAGGAAAACCCAACCAAATTAAGGAACAAAATCGATTCATTCGCAAAAATTTCGCCTTAATTCGCATGCTTCCGAAGCGAAGCAAAAATCCAATTAATTTTATTTATTCTTTCTCTGTACCTCTTCGCCCAGGCATTTGCCGAATCTTTTGGCAACCAAAAGAAACAGAAAAAAAAATAACACAACTTGAGATAAAGCAAATACCTCACACGAGTTGTTTGTTTCAGTTCCACTTAGAAAAAGAAAAACACGACTTTTGTATCCCATTTCCCTGTGTGGATAATATTTTAACGAATCAAGAGAATGGGACCCCTGTCTACGCACGCAACAAAAGATAAGTCAACAGCTCCAAATAATTGCGGCAAACAAATTACAGACGCAAGCATTCAAACTCATTGTTCAGCCAGACTTTTATAGATGAGTAACCTCCATTTTACTGCTTTGAACATATGTCGTTGGATTTTAATGACGCGCTTAGCATTTTTTTGTTGTTTTGGTTCGCATCGCTCAGTAATCAGTCGATTTTCATTTGATATTGGAGCGCTTGCATGTTGAGTAAATAATTAAAGTACCCATTTGGGGGACTCGAGGATGACGACAACGAGGACGACGACGCCGATGGTGAACATTACCGCATGCCCTCTTGGAAGGACGCGATTTTATGCGATGCAGCAATTATTCAAACTTCGTTTGAGGGGTGCAGAACTGGATTGCTGAGGGGTTTTTCAGTTTGACATCGGATGCATCATTTATCATTCAACACCACTCCTCGTCATTAATTACAAAGTAAACATTTACTAAAAGCACAGTCGATGAGTTGGCACTTTGTTGGAGGACACACCGATTCTGGATGCATTTCCGCCAATGCAAGGACACACAAATTGAAGTGACGATGTACGCCGCCTTGACAATTTTGCCAAAGGGCTTGATAATTGCGCATTCTGACGTTTCCATTATGCAAACACTAAGATGGCGGCATGGCTGTCAAATTGAACATTTATCCTTGAAAAAAAGGATGTACGATGTTGGTACACGCAAAAAAATCTACTATCGGTTGGTTCAACAATTTTCGATCCAAGATCGCACATTTGTGGAACTCCAGTTGGTTTTCTGTAAAATTTAGCGCCTGCTTTCTACTGCGTGTGATGATCAAGAGACGATTCGGCTGTGACGTTTCTTAAACAGTGCTGCCAGATTTTACATCTACCTAAATTTTGACATAGAGTACGCTGTGGATGAGTGTCACAGAAGACAGCTGTTCTTTGAAAAAACTTCCTTCAAAAATATAACTCTCTCTTATTTCAACAATGTCTGATTCTAGATACGTATCGTCCATGTAATAATTAAAAGAGCTCATCCTTGCATACTCTTCCGCAAAAGAACAGCAAATGCACAACGATCTGTCACAATTTAGCTTGAGAAAATGTGCCGACCCATTAAATGGGCACGCTAAATTTTGGCAGACACATGAAGTACATTCTGAAACAAAAGTTTGATTATTAAACTCGAGCTGAGTGGTACGCAACTCAGCTAAATGGTTCGCTTAGATTTAGCTCAGCTAAATTTTATATGGGGGCGAAAATTTAGCTCGAGCAGCGTACCAAGCTTAAATCATTCTAGAATCTAGGTGGCATTCATAACAAAAATTGTACATTGCCAATGCTTATCCATTTAAATGAGTGACATTGAATTTTTGGACTGCTGTAAAGATTCGTTGTGTCCGTAGCATTGGCAACGCCATCTATCCTCTAAGAAATTACACACTCAACAACCGTTGGGCAGTTGTAGCCAACACATAACCTATTGGTAGGCACTTTGAAAGCGCCAAATGATTTATATTGTCACAAAGTATAATCGCCCTCTTACGGTTCAGTTGTGACAGCATTAAATTAATCACTTTTTCGGTTTTACTTGGCTTTGCTCATGACTTTCCTTACCCCCTTCTGCCATCCTTGTAAATGAGTGGGCAATTTAATTTAACGACCGTACACCACACACACAGAATAAAGCCAACACACATGAGGCTATGCAGCTGCTGTCCTTTTGTTGGACGCTCCTGTTAAGCGCCTTTTACACTTAAGTAAAATTAGTTGCGGCTCCCAAAAAAACGGAAAATGTGCGATGGTGCCGATGCAGAAATCAGCAGTAACAGAACTACCAGCCAGTGTTTTTATATCGTGGGATTTATACCTTTTTGTGGGAATTTTGACGTCGAAAAGCCTTCCGTGGGATAAAGGGGAAAAAGCACCAAATCGTGGGATTTTCAGATATCTAGCAAGAAAACATTCAAACTATAAATTTTTGGTGAAATTCTATCAAAACACCTGTATTTCACCATGATTATCAAGACACTGATGTCCATAAAAAACCGCTCTAGTAAATCGTCTTTTATCAAGATTTTCTAGTACCAAGAAATAATCATAGCAGTGTTACAAACTGCAGTTTTTTTACTAAAGGTTAATTTAACGTGATTTTCTTTCCGTGTAATACAGATTTTACTTTTAAAAAATGGATTTAGACGCAAAAAAGTATCGTGGAATCTTAAAAGGGAATTTGAGTATGTTGAAAATGGAAAAAAAGGGAAAAATGACCACGCTTCGTGGGATAAATGAAGAGAGAGTGCTACAACACTTACTACTATGATCCGTAGTGGGAAATCTGCAATATGCAGCTGAAATAAGTCTACCCGGTTATAGGGAAGACTTGAGTTGATTAATTGACTGGCAACTCGAAGAAGTCGGGAAAACTGTGGTCTCATTCAAATTTTCTGGCCCCCAAAATGACGGTTATTATTTACGTTTAAAATTTCTGTCTCAAGGCTTTAATAGGAAATGATTATGTAGGCTAAGAGTTAGCCTGAATGGCTCAGCGGATTTCCATTCACCTCAGTTTTGTCTCCTAAGTCAAAGTGGATATACTTGAAAAGGTTTTTAAATTAGCGAGACTTTCCAACGATTTCAGCATAGAGGGGGAAGTTTTGCGCGACCCAGTTGTGCACATTTTTACTTAGAATCAACTTCTTTGGCAAAAAATTAGGGTAACTCTTAAGACTGGAATTTAGAATAGGTGTCAAAAATTAGTATCATGATTGCCACGTCGATTTCCACCAAACAAAACATCGCCCATGGTGTTGAAGAATCCATTTCAATCCGATTGTATGCCCATATGCATTATTTTTTTCTTATTTTTCGGTATCGGTCTGACGAATTATTCTAATGCGCGAGTAATAAGGACATCATCAGTAATAAAGTCTTGACTAACGCCCATATGGGAGGCCATTAGGATGAGGAGACAAATTTTAGGGGATTTCTCGGTTCTGGTCTGATGCCTCATTAAATTTATCAGGTTTCTGAAACAATGGAGTGAAAGTCTAGTACGAGTATCTGCAACCCCAACAGACAAACGGACAATATTGAAGTTCATTTTTTTATTTTCCCTCTTTCGTAATTAAAAGCAAAGAAAATGCCTTCCGGTCGTGCCGTTCACTCTGTTTGTACGAGGGTGTTTTGTTTGTACAAAACACACAACCCCAAGTCTGCGGAACTTGTTATTATCCCCTAAGGAGCCATTGTGCGGAGATTGTTTAACATCATTGATTTTGCAAAAATGAGAAAAAAAAAATTAAAAAGCCTGCCTGACAAAGGCAGGATAATAAAAATATACTTTACACATATCTGCATAGCATTAGTACAATTAAAGTGAATAGAAGAAGAATTTAAAAAATATATACTTTTAGCTTGATTGCAGTTTAAATGTGAAGTTGGCATCGGTATGGGATGTACAGTACATGTACAATGGCAATAAATTGTATTCTAGAGAATTTTGTGATTAGTCGCAGGACTGGAATATGGTATGAAGCCTGATTACCACTGGAAGTTGAGTTCCATAAAAATGATTCAGTGGATTCTAGTTTGAATGTCCCTTTTGCTTTATGTTATTATGGTGGTTGAGAAAAATGTACACACATAGAAAATTAGTGGGAATTATATGCGAACTTTAAAAAAAATATCCTGGCACAAAAGTAGATAACTCAATTACGCCCAATTGGATTTTATTTTCAGCGATCGAAGCAAACAAAATAAAGTGCACGACTGGGTCGAACGTAACTTTCTCGTTCATCAAAAGTTTTAATTTAAATGAAGTGGGAGTTGCTGATTGTGTTAAATTGTTGGAAATATTTTAAGGGTGCATATTCAATATTGTTGAAAAAAATTAGAAGTTTACGTAGCTGTTATTGGATTTTCATTGGAAGTTTGGGCATTGTTATTATTTCAAAATTTTACCGAAAATATGTGAAGTGAATATACAGAGCGGAAATTTGGGAAGTCATTTTTGAGAAATATTTAAGAAACTGATTTGTTTGAAGTTTTTGAGAAAAATCTTATTGAGAATACTTATATTATCTTTAATATGTATTTTGATCAAAATCTTTAGAGCGGTTTTTGTAAAATTTCGCACACAAAATAGTACCAAATATTGCAATGTTTAGTTTGAAAAATATTTACTATTGCTTAACAAGTTATTGTTCGGGATGTAAGCATTACTTGGTTTTTAGGGTTTTATGGAAATCGAAAATGGGGTTTTCGAGATATGAGCAGTTTTTAAAGTGAGCGTTTCCTGTCATTCGAATTGAAAATTAAGGACGCAATAATTTGGAAAACATCAATTTTACTCTTAGATTGCATTTTGGTTAAAATCATGCCGTTTTGAGGTAAATTAGGGAAAACTATATTTTTCAAAAATGACTTTTTTTCTAAAATCCATTTTACGATAATACAGAGAAAAACTGAGTTTTCAATTAAGCTAGAAATGACCATATTACCTAAGAAATACATTTCTGTTACAATTGTATGGACCGTTTTCGAGATATGTTCGAATTTCAAAATTACCGTTACATATTCGACTTTTAAGCGGAGAACTGAGTATGCAGTTATATTTACCTCACCTACTTAAGCTAAAATATCAATTTTTGTTGAAATCGTTAGAGCCGTTTTCGAACAAATCAAACTGGTATGAAACTGTTGTATGGGAAGTACCATTAATATTGAGGTTACCATGGAAAACAAAAAACATCCGCGAACTGTAAGCCCCCAAACCTTAAATCCGAAGTTCGAACGAAATCCGTTCAGCCTCTTAGGCTGTAGTCCTCGGGACAGACAGACGGACAGAATTTGGCGACCCACTTTTTTGAGTTCGCCTATCATCGTAATGTCAGAATTGATTTACATCTCGAGCTCGAAATTTTGTACGAGCACAATATCTTTCTCTCACTACGTAATGGAGAAAGTTAAAAATACTGACAGGTAGGGTAACTTGCATTATTTTGTAAATAAGGGCTACCACTTAGCATGGACAAAACCATACTTTAAAAAATTATGCTATAGGCTGAACTTGATTTTATTGCTTGTGAAACTTCTTATAGAAATAAAGCCAAAAGATTGCAGATATGACTCTGGTCACATTGGACTATCAAATTAACAGACTCATAGATAATACTAGGTTTCTTTGACGTGGGCCCTAGTGCGCACTGGGTTAACCCTAATGTGTTCGATATAGCACTGAACTCGCCCTGGTACTGAAAACCTGTGTTTGACATGACTTCTGAACCGACCCCAGTTAATTTATCGGGGCAAGAATTCAGTGCTGAGTTTCGCTGTCAGCTCGCTAGCTGTCATTCATTTTCAAACTCATCATCTATATTGCAAACACTTTTATCAACTATTTGCATTATGGCAAGCACGAGATCAGAATTAAGTTCAATGTCAATGTCAAAAACTGACGGACTTCAGGCCAACATTTCGATACAAAGGGTTTTCCAATAAGAGGTGTTATTGTGGATGACCCGCTATTTCGGTAGCTGTCGCTTTTGAAGCTTTTATTCGTTGACATTTGACAAGTAGAAACTACGCCATTACTAAAAATGGAACGATATAGGAGCCGAATTTTCAGGGTTGGGCAGGGTTTTTGACAGGCGTGAAAATTAGCTGAGACTTCTCAGTGCGCACTAGAGGACACCGTTGCTTGCCACGTCAAACAAACAATTTGATTCCAACTTCAAACTGAACACGAACAGTCTGATGAAATTTCAGAAACAGACTAAAGTCGAGCTCATTTTCAATATCCCGGTGTCGAACGCTCAATTTTGTATTTCACCCTGTCCATCTTGGACACAAACCTGTCCATCTTAGACACACGCCCATTTCATAAGCTGCAACTACAATTCGAGTCGCTATTTACGACTTTTCCCATCAAATCTCAGCCGCTTTTTCTCACCCTCACCTCCTACCTTTCTACCAACTTCACTCGAAAAATCTATAGACCTTTTCCAACTCAACTAGGAACATTTGAAGTTCTAATCGACATTTGAATGAGGGGATTTATGCCAGCTAAGACCCTAATTTAGCTCAAATGTGTAATCCTCCAATTTCAGCAACGCTTATATTTGGCTGGCTGTTCAAAATCGCATCATGTTGAGATCATTAACTGTACAGTCCCTCTTGGCCTATTTTCAATGTTATATTACAAGAGAGACAAATTAACTGGAATAATCCTCAATTTGAAATACCAAGCGTAACATGGAAATTATAGCAATATAGAAACGAAGCCAATTTGTTCATTTTAAGTTGTTTTGAAGAGGACAATCCTCACGAGGGCAATTCAACACTTTACACGCAACACATCCACTCGTGAATAATTATTATCCAATCACGCAAATATGCGTACTATATTTCGATATCCAGATTTTCATTTCGTTTTAATGGCCGTTGAAGGATTTGTTAGGCGTATGGTGTAATCCCCGAGAAATGAAGTGAGGAAGATACAATACATCTGCACAGTAAACAGGTTCACGTGTGCGGTGTCACTTTCCCATTAAGAATAGGTACTTAAATAGTTCCAAGACAATTTGTTCAAAACTTGGTTCAGAATATTGCATAGTAAGTCGTTCATTATAGGTCCCACAGTGAATTAAGGCGGCAAGAGGCAATCAGCTCAGTTGCGGGAGCCAGGGATAATAAATCTGAGTCTGAGTATTATTTTCGAGTAAACTTGAATCTTTGGAGCGAGATTAGAGCCATTTGATTTTACTTGACATCTCTAAGGTGTTTATATCAAGTCTCAGGTTGAACCCCTAAAAAAAACCACAAACAACATTTTAGAGTTTTTACTTATTTTTTACTTATAAATTATCTAACTTTTATTAATAAATATAAAATATTAATTGCTTAGAAAAACTTAGGAGCAACATCTAGTTTTTACTTAACCGAAATCGGCCAACTCATTCAGTGGTGCCATTTTGGCATATTTTATGCTAAGTCTAGCATATTTTAACTTTAAATAAAAGTATAAATAAAATATGCTATGCAATCTAGCACATTTAAAATTTTTAACATAAAAACCCATCATAAGAAATATATTGCTATACAAATAACGAACGCATCCATCAAAATTTTCTGTATTTGGCATTACTGAAGATTTGTATGACAATTTCTCAATTTGAAGAATCAGCGGTCAAAGTGTTAAACCTTAAGAACAAAAATCAAATCAAAAGTCAACTGCCCGTGAGCCGTGAATTGCTGCTCCATTAAATTTAAGTCTCTTTCTAAATGAAAAAGTGAGTATATACGTATATTTATGGCTTATTGTTTTTTTTTTAAACTTTTTTGTTGATGTTGTTTTAAACTTTGGCATATTTTGTTTTATTCCGCCATATAGTTTAGCATATTTATTTCTTAACTTAGCATATTCCGTTAGAAAATTTCTGGCAACACTGAACTCATTCTGTCACAGGTGTCCCTTTGCTTCATCGTCAGCGATTTTTATTGAATAAATATTTTTTTCTAAAAAGATAATAAAATGAAATATTGCTGTGTGTTTTTTTTTAAGAAATATAGTTCGTCGGAACGGGACACTTCTTTTCAAAACTGCCCATTCAAATTTATCTTCATTAGGTCTGTTTTTTTGAGCTTCGGATCTCAGCAAAGCAAAGTAAAGTAGAATTTTCTTAACGCAATTACAACAACTACGCTCTACTTGACACTTCGCGACTCACAGTAGTTGTTTTAATGGCGTGCTCTAAAAATCCTACTTTACTTTGCTTTGCTGAGATCGAAGCTCAAAAAAACTGGCACATTGTACATTGTACATTGTACACTTTTTTTTTTGCCTGAACGTTCTCATTTTAATTATTATATCCGGCTTCTTCGTAGAATTTTCCATTTAGATTCTTGCAAAATCCAACTGAATAATAAACATAAAAAAAACCTTTTATAATTGACATTTTTGTATGGGCAGTAAATGGAAGGACTTTCCTTTTTTAATTGAGTCCCGGTCCAATATATTGAATTAATTTGTTAAAACGTTGTCAAAGGAGATTGACAAAATTTCCCAGGTCCATTTGCCTTTATCAATCACTGCCTCTGTCTACCCAAAATATATTTATTATTGCTGGCATGGGCATCGTTAAAACCGAACTCGCAACGACAACATTAGAGTGTGTTCAAAGAGGACAATGTTTAAAAATAATTTTTTCATTTTCGTACCCATAACATAGATATGTATGTAACGGACAACGAGAAGCGTGTTTCTTGTTTGTAAAAAAACGCGAGGGTTCTGTATTACAGTAGTGGCGAAATAATTTGGACTGTTGAATTAAAGACAAATTGTGGTCACAAACTGTCAAGTAGTTTGAAGTTCCACTGAATTCTGATTGACCAGTGATGGTTTGCGACGTTGATACTGAAAAAGAAATGTTTCCCCATGCTTAGATGTAAGGTATGTATTTCATATTTAGAACTAAACAGACTGCTGTCCTTTTGGTCCCAATATGGCGCCTGAATTTATACAATTTAACACTTGCTTTGGCAGATTTGCCAAATGCATTTCTAGTTTTCCGTTTCCTCCACTTATACCCTTGAAAACAATATCCCCCTACAACAGTACTGTTTTGCTTGCCTCCACTGTTAAATCAATTTAGTGCCTATGGGTGGGATCGAAAATTGTGTAACATGTATCAGTTTATTTTTAATTTGGAAAATATGTCACTGGAACATGAGCTTGCCATGTTTGTTTTGGTTTCATGTTTCAATGTAAATTTAATTAAAAATGTTATTACAAATTCGGTTCTGTTTTTCCAGGCAGAGTCCCATTTTTAATTAGCTAATTAGTCGATTTGTGATAAACGTGTAATTTGTACGGTGTAGGTATCGAACGTGCGGAGGGGTGTAGATTTTAGGTGCTCTACAGCAACTCGTGGACCTAAATTGACTGAACTTGTAGTCAATACTTTGATCCAGATATTGACATCGGAGAATTTGAACGCTGTAGGCTTAGATGTGTCTTTCACTATCTATTAGTTCATCATTTTAAAATTACACTCCTTTGAGATTAACCCGCTCCTTTCTTATCACAGGAGCTATTGATACAAGCAAGGAAAATAAAGAAACGGCAGCAACTCTTCGGTTGTATACAAGTACATTCTAGGAGCAGAAAGGAAAATTTAAAATGTCTTCATCCATCTTCGTTCGCAAAAGGATTGTGTTTCTGGTGTATGTTTTTTTTTTTGTTGCTCTCTTCATTTTTGCGTAACCCCAACAATCATCCAACCAATGCAGCAGTTTAGCATAGACTTCCAAGAAAGAAATCATTTCAAATCTAGGGAACTCCATCCGGGAATATTCACATACGGAATTGTATATCCTTTTGTAGTTCCGTCCTGTCGTCAAGAATTGCCACTCCAATCCAAATGCCACTGATGTTGTGTGCCAGTGGCAAAAGAAATGTCATCCGCCAGTGCCTAAAGGGCGAAATCTGATCAGGAGTAAAAAATGTATTATGCGGATGAGTGAAATTGATTGGAAGGATTTCGAAAGCGCACAAAAACACACAAAGACGGAATCTCACTCGTTAGGCAGCCCAATCCAAGACGAATTGTCGTGCAATATTAGCGACTGAAAAAAGTCAGGTAAAGGTATTCACTATTCAAGGAAAATTTCTGTTTACAGGACCAGGACCTTTTCTCCTTTCAGCTAATTGACGTTTTACCTTTTGGAAAAGTATGAAAAAAATGTTAAAAAAAATCGCATGTTTTTGACGTTCCATTGGAATTTAGTTCATAATAAGCATCACAAGGGAATATTAATTAAAATCAACTGAAAGGACATTTCCCTGCAGCAATCAATACCTCACTGCTTCGAGTTTGTCTATTGTCTCCAACAAGCAAAGTATCTTGGACCGAAATGTAAATTGTTACGTGACACAGTTGATCCAGGTATTAAGGAAATTGCGTCCTTTTGTTTAGATACCTACCTGTTTTGCTGTGAAGCACACTCTTGGGATGTTTAAAGACCTGACTACGCTTTATACAGAATTTTTCTCAAGTTGTTTACTGCGTTTTATGTATTCCATTAGGATCCTTCGGTTCACTATGCAATATACTACACAACTACTTCATGGCAGGGTTAAATTTTTAATTTCCGGGTAAAGTGCAAGGCAAATAAATTTGAAACTTTTACCCCAAAGGGTGAACTGGTGCTGTAGTTCTATGGATGCACCTTATGCCAGTATTAGATGGGTTTTTGCATACATTGTCAAGTTAAAAAAGGTAAACAAGCCGAGCAGCGTGCAGTTTGGGGACGTTAATTGCTTTGGAAAAATATTAAAATACAGTGAAGTGGACATTTTTTTGTGCGACATCCAATATTGACTTGCTTTTTGACGTCTTTTTCGAGATCATTTCAGGCAAATGTGCAAACATTGTCGCAGACTGCTTTTGAATTGTAGGCCATTTTAGGAGAAATTTCGGAGTTTGTGCGAATGAAAATATATAAACCAATCCCTTAACCAAAGCCCAGCTTAAGCCACTAGACCCAGTAACTTACTTAACGGGCTCCCGACCTGTATGAAGAGCCTCAGCCTGAGACACAGCTTATTCCAGTTATTCAGAACGTTCGCGATGGCTTGGCCTTTGAAACGCACGTTCGTGTTCTTTGTCTGGGCCAACCTGGGAGCTGGGATTCGAGGATCTTCTTTTAGCTGGTGCACTGGAGCGTTGACGTATTTTTTTTTTTAATTTTGCATGGAAATTCGTTCATGATACTCAAATTTAAGAAATGGTTCTGGCATATTTTGTGTTTTTTTGAGGCCTTTGGAGGCCATTTTTCGGGACGTTTTTGAGTCGTTTTTTTAACGTTTTCGAACAGTTTTTCAGGTTGATTTTTTTAGTGTTTCGGGTTTTTATTGAAATGCATTTTTGATACATTTTCGACGCTCAGAATGTCTTTGGGCGTTAAAACAATTTTTGGAATAATTTTCGAGTGTTTTGACGTTTTACGATACCTTTCTCTATGCAGTCGTTTGGAACGTATTTTGGATTGATCTAGAGGCATTTTTTTTTAGACGTATTACTTTTTTCTGCTGTATTTCGGGGTGTTTTTTGGGTAATTTTTTTTTAACGTTTTCGAACCGTTTTTTAAGTTGATTTTTGTAGTGTTCCGGGCGTTTATTGAAATGCATTTTTGATACATTTTCGGGGCCCGTGCTCCGAATATTTGTGGGCGTTATTGGAACAATTTTAGGAATAATTTTAGAGTGTTTTTGACGTTTTACGAGACCTTTCTCTATGCATTTGTTTGAAACGTTTTTTTTTTGTTTTTTGTAGTATTTCTTGGCGTTTTTTGAGTCATTTTTTGAATGTTTTTTCGGGTCGATTGTCGGTCGTTTTTCACTGCATTTTATGGGACTATTTGTTGGGCGTTTTGACGCGTTTGCTTGTCAATTTAGGGTGTTTTTTTTGGGGCGTTTTCCATGCTATATTTTGACTAGTTGGGGACTGCTTCTTTACTACATTTTTCAGAGTGTTTCGAATACTTTTTTGGGATGTTTGGAAAAATGTGTGGCTTTGTTTTAGAAATGACTTTTTTTCTATTGTTGTCGAGTCAATTTTTTGGGTGTTTTGAGGGATTTTTCGAGACGTTTTCGGGACGTTTATTGAAGTGCTTTTCGAGAACGTTTTTCAGAGCAATTTCAAGAAGTTTCTTGGGCCATTTTGAAATGTTTTTCAAATCGTTTGCTTGGAGAGTTTTTAGGGGATGCAGATTTCCCAACAGTCGTTGATACTTCTTAAATCGAAAAACCACAATTTTCGCTTTATAAATACATCTCAAACGCCTGTCAAACCAAAATTCAGTATCTTCCTCAAAGCCATTGAACAATCTTGCAACTCGTGCAACGATTTCATTCTTTTCCAAAGAATTTCAACCTTCAAATAGCAAATACGTGGCTGCACAGTTAGAACGCTCATATAAAAAGTTAATAACGACAGCGTATTACAATTTCACACTCGAAAACATCCATCCGCATCTACAAAAGTTGCAAAAAGACACCTCATCAGTAGATATTAAAATGCCAACGAAGCTCACGCGTACAGCACTATTTTCTGAAAATTTAATAAAGTAAAGCTAATTATTTATTTGCAAAAGGCGTCTTTTCCATTTGGCAATAAACTTTATCCCAAGTGCAGAACGAGTCGTGGAGGAGGCTGCGAATTAAACGTAATTGAGTTTATCGCTGTCTCAACACCTCACGGAAGGAAAAGGACTCGGCGGAAACCTTGAATAAGGCATGATGAAGATGGTGCGCGCTTGTACCTGTGCGGAATAAAATTTCTTGAATGGATATCATTTTGCACATCGTCACTTGTGAATGGATATCCAGTTTCAATCGTGATTGTAGAGTTTGTTTGTGAGTAGTTATTTCCACGGGAATAAACTAAACAACTCGGGACGAGGGTTTATTTTTTAATGAATCATGCAAAGGAAGATGTGGGGGTTTCACTTTAACTTAGAATAAGCAGTGAAGATGGAAGACGGGGTAAAAAGCAGTCTCGTACCTTTGTGTACAGCTGGAGTGTTGAAGTTCTTCATCAGGGTGACTTTTAGTGTTAGCTATTCCCTCGGCATTTAGTGTTAACTATTCCCTCTGACGGATGCATATAGATTAAGAGATCCACAGGGAAGTAAAAACTCTGCTTACATGCACTCCTCCCCAGTAATTTGCTGCTGAATGGTTAACGTCAGCCGCCTAAATCACGGAGTCAGGTGCAGTGCATATATCCCTACAGATTTTATTGAACGCGCCCAAATTCACTGTAGAATCCCCAGCGTGATCGATCAACAGTTGAGTGCTCTACGCATTCTCGGCATTGCCTTGCGAAGTCTGATTTCGAATATTTTCGAGAAATAGACCGTCAGCTCCCGCGCACCGATTCCCCCCACAAATTTTGAAAAGAAAATTCTCTCTTAAATTTCCTAATTATTGTGAATGCGTGTGAAGCAGCAAAAAAAGAAATTCTAAAAGGCGGGAGGTTTTATAGAATAAAATACTGACACTCAGCAGTGTTCCTGCATTGTGGTATCTCTACCTTTTTGTGGGAATTGAAATTTTTGAAAAACTTTCCTGCGTAAGAGGAAAAAATGTCTTAATTGTTGGACTATCAATAATATGGCAGAAAAACATTCAAACTACATTTCACTATGAAAATCAACGCACTAAATGTACATAAAAAAGAGATTTGCCATAAGCAAAATTTTCTATTATCAAAAAATTATCATTATAATTATCTGAAGATTAATTTAATATGATTTTCTCTCCGAACAATATAAGTTTTACTTTTAAAAGTATGTTTTTTCCATAAACAAAACTAAGGGAATTTGAGTTTATTGAAAAGGGAAAAATTAACACGCTTCGTGTGAAAAATAAAGAGAGAGTGCTGAGTACACTGACTGAGAGTTAGTGTATTTGGTGAGTTTCTGTCAGCTGATGGATGCGTTCTGAGAGTTTAAGTTTGTTGTTTTATTTCACCACGAAAACACGTAGATATTCTACAAAATGTATAATAGCGAATGTTATCAACATAAATAAATAAAGGAATAATGTGTAAAATAAAATAAGATACATTTTTGTTACTATAATTATTGTGTCTGTTTTCGTTTGCTGTTTCGTTATTTCACCGTGAATGTCCACAGAAAAACGGCAAAGAATTTAAACAGAAGAATTGATTACGAATATTAAGATATGAACTTTAAGTTATAATCTTTTGATGAAGATTCCGTTTATTAAAAAAAAAAAAAAATTATTAGACAATTTGGAACAATTGAACTAATTAATGAAATTACATTTGAAATCAATTGCGTCAGCCGAGAATATGAATAATGTTCATTTATAATAAAAAGAAAAAGTCTAATAGACACAATCAACGAAAATTTATTTTCTTTAAAATGTACGGGAAAAAACGAAACTCAAAATGTATATAAGCAAAATTGGAAATAAACATGTTTACTGATTTATACCCTGATACGTCTCACGCATTTAAGTTTTGCTGCTTACAATTTATTTACTTTTAATATATACGATTCATAATCATTAGTAATCAGATATTTTTCATATTCAAAAGCGTTTTTTTTATATTTTTGTCAATGATTCATATATTTAGTTTATCGATTACTATTTATATCGTACTATAAAGATTACCTAGGTAAAATGAAAGAAATCCTAATATGTATACCTATGCGTTTTAATGTAATTTGGTACTAAATTCACCACACCATACCCACCGTTTTCTTAACACGTCCCGCTAACGGGCAATTATTTGAATTATTTGAATTTATTCCAATGTCACCACGGAATGAACTGTCAGGCATCTGTCAGGTTCCTATGTGCGAGTGTATGCGTGCGGCTAATCTACTTTAACATGGCACACATACTTTGCCACATAGGAACACGGAAAACAGCTTGTAGGCAAATTCTCTTAAGTTGTAAGAGCTGACGGTCTTTTTAATACTTAGTTTATGGTCCACAGTCAGCTGCGTTTTGACCGATACACAACCTTCACTCAAATTGCTCTAAGCCGCCGTTTAGAAGTCGATTTTAACCCGCTCTTACAGCCACATCTCTAGAACTCTTACCCGAATCCTACCTCAAAAGATGCTGATAATGGTCCAGTAACCAATATACACCTTTATCAATCGGCGAACGTGGTAGAGCCGCCTTCGCAAAGCCCCCTCTCTCGATACGTTTATCGCAGACGGAGTTTTATAAATACCGATTAGTGGGTACTCCTATTTTGCTGTTCGAAATTCTTCCATTTAATCGCCCTTACCGGGAGGACATTTCTCTGGAACTCAGCTCCCACACATATTCAGTTGCCTAATCCATTCCGACCGCCTCCACCCAATTACTATGCAAATGTACAGTGCCTGAACTTCCACACTCATTAATTAACAGAAAAGGTGCCCTTCCATTCCGAACCATTGCCACCACTAATTGAACTCCAAAGACTTGTGTGTCTGTGCGTTCTAAGTACCTACCATCATCGTTGGAAAATTAGAAATCTAGAAATTCGATTCGACTTGAACCGAACCCCCAAATCTAACCATTCGAATCTAACTCTTAGACCCACATGAGATTAAATTTGCAACCAAAACTTTTTACACTAATTAACAGCAATTAAGTTATCCGTTTTCAGTCCCCCACAGCCCTTGCAATGGGATATCCTTGCCAGCTTCCAGCCTCAGCGTGTAGTATTGAGACACAATTTATTGGGCGATGTTTTTCCAAAGTATAAACGTGGTTACATAACGCCTGCCACATCTGAATAAATGATAATTACACCTATTCAGGACCTAATGGCGTAAATAAGGTTTCGAAACTAGAAACCCCGCACATATAAACGGGTGCGGTGTGTGTATGGAGTAAAATCAAAAACGTGAATATTATCCCCAAATCCCAAAGCCGCATAATTTTGAAGACAAACTGCGAAATCCTTTCGCACACTCTGTAGGTAGGATGGCAGAATGCTGGGAATACGAACCTGCTACTTCTGACTGCTCTACATGATTATAATTCCTTAATCCGAGAAACTACTGGCGAATCCTCCTCTTCATCACACAGAGAGCGCTTCCTTATTCCTCTTGCGATTTATTACTCCAACTCCAACTTAAACGTATATATATACAGAATGAGAGATAGTTTTGCTCTCAATTTTTCCGTGTGCGGTAATGGGTTGGCATTGGGATGGTTGAGGGGTTGGAAATTTCTTTCAAGGACGCGCTTAGTTGAGCACCACCGCTAACAAGGATTCACTTGCCAGCAACTACAAGTTAAGGGTATCCATAAATTTCGGTGGCTTTACTTCCAGGAGGTGTTCCATGGAGTTTTCTTCCATTTTTTTTCCTTTTGTGCTGCTGATGCTGACAGAATCCTGGATGGTATCTGGTTGCCAAAAAAAAAAAAAAAAGCCATCATCGGGGAAGAAAATTTTAATTTCCTGTGTGGAACGGAGTATGGAGTTAATGATGTTGTAATTAAATTCATTAGCAGCAATGTTGTCAAGTTAACGTTGAAGGATATTCGTGTGCAGTTATTTATGACACAAGCCCACATGCGGAGAAAGAGACAGAAGAACCGGCGATATCTGCAGTGTGCAAGGATGTGTACATTGTACAAGTGGAAGTGCATCGGCGTCGCTTTGCTTCGGAGTGCTGATTCTGCATTTGGACTGGTGGAACGTGGTTTATCTGTTTGCAGTTGGCTCAGTGGGTGGTTCATTCCGAAGATGGATGCCCTCCATAGGGGGGGAGGGGGGATATTGTGACAGGTGCTGAAAATTGAGTTCGCAGAGTGTGTGTGTGTTTGGGGTAAATAATGGGTGTTTTGTTTTTACATTTTGAGGACACTTCTGGCTTTAAGAACTTTAGAGGCAGGCTTGTGGGTCGTTAAGTGTCTTGCTCTTCTCAGTTCTTGTGTGGTTGTAGCAGTTTTCGAAGTCAGAAGGCGGAAGAGAGTCCCTAGAGGTGGAGTGACAAATTGGCTCGAACGAAAGAATAGACTTGAATTGATTGAGGCTGGTTTTGCCTTAAGGTCGTGAATGGATCTAATCTGTGTTTAGGTACAAAGAGAGAGTTGAGGCTGTATCACAAGCTCTTACTTGCGCGATTCCTGCTGACTAGCATGCATCCGCGCCTACTTCTGTAAAGGCTGGTTAACCTTGCTGAACCCAATTCGGCATCAAGTTTCCCGAATAGCACACTTGGGTTTTTATATGGTACCTACAACTCCAATATAACTATCAAGTTGTTTCCTAAGTATTGCGGTAAACATTGTCACATCCCACATTGTAACCAAAATAATGTAACCGCATTTCACCTTATATTTTGCAACAACTTTGTAGTATTTGTGTTTTACTGAGGTTATTTTTTGTTAAATGATAGTTTTTAATACGTTGTTTCAACGAAAACATGTTGTATTTAACTTAACTAATGTTTTAGCAATGTAACCATTAAGTAACTTGTTGATTTGTCCTGTTCACGGAAAGAATTTTAGGATCAAATCAAGAAAAATAAGCGCAGAATCACGAAAAGTTTGTCTAGTTTTAGAGCTTAGCTAAGGATTTACTGATTCACGACTTTTTTTTCGCAATTCTAGAAATTGAGCGAAGTGAAGATATTGACAATCAAAAGTCGCGAATCAACACTTTTCAGTATCAATAATGCGATCAAACGAGAAATAGATATTGCCATAACCGATCGCAATTTGCCACAAATAGTTATCAATTTTATATTACATGGATTGTAAATTGCAAAAACAATTTGTAAATTACCACTTTTCTGTTGTAAATTACGATTTCCTCCCTTAGCAAATTACAACCATTTAGTCTTGAATTGCAACTCAATAGTGTTGATTTGCGAACTAACAGGAGTAGATTTACAAATTTTCAATCGTAAATTGCAACTTATTTTTATCAATTTGCAATTCATATTTTGCAATTTAAGATTCTCAAGTGGTGATTTGAGGCATCACCGTAGATATTAAATTGAAAATGTTTTGTCGTGAAATTAGAAAACTTTATTCTCAATTTGCAACTTATATCTTGTGATTTACAAATCAAAATTCCTATTTTTACGTATTAATATTTTTTTTTCCTCCTGATATCCAAGAAAATTATATGGCGCCATATCGTCCGGAGACAACGGGATTTGTCTGGAGTGGTTTTTTGGTCTACGCTGAAATTTAAAATGCAAGCAAAATATTTAGATGAACTTGACATTGATAAGAACCTTTACAATTCTTCTCGATTACATAATTTAGAATCCATTCCAATTTATACTTCTTTTCGAATAGCAAGATGTAAATTCTGAAAAAAAAAATACAGATTTATATGCATACTTCAGCATTTTTGGAATTATTTAATAGGTTTTTAACGCGACTGCTTCAAGCAAAGTTTGAATACCGACTGCCTGTCTCTGCACCGACACGCAATGTTCACAATGAAGATTTGACTTTATGATTGCAGCTGCCTAGCAATGCCACATACATACATTCACCCATAAAAAGAAATAATTTAAAAGGACTTCGATAGGTACATGGACTATGGACTGTGCATAAAAAACTTGCACACATTAGGTAGTTGATTCCATGGAAATTACAAAAAATATTTTGCAATTTACGACTTCTCTACGTCAATATACGTTTTCAGTTTCATGTGTTTAACTACTACAAGATTTTATTGATTCATCATCATCATTCAGTGTTGGTAAATCACGAAATATGTTTTCGCAATTTGAGATTGTAAAGTGGTGTTTGAGAAATTGACCTTTGGGAGTGGCAAATTGCGCCAAAAAATCTCGCAAATCACTACAAATAATAGAAGCTCGAATTGATACTTCTAATCGTAAATTTCAACAAACAGAATTTGGTATTCTCCGCCGTTTTCAATGTCAAATTACCAATTTTTGTATCAATCCATTATAACTTCGTTGTGATTTGCGAGAGATATATAATTCGTAAATTGCAACTCAAAATTTTGCATTGGTAATTTTCAATTCTTTCCGTGTTGTTTATGCAAATCAGTTTGAATAACATGTTGGATATGAAATAAGTACGAGAAATGTTTCTGTAAATATTCCAGAAGTTTTAAATAAGTTATTATTAGAATGCTTTCTGAGTCTACATGTATAGACAAACAAATTATGAAGTATAAAAGGAAAGGTAAACATATTTCATCTAAAAGGTAAAACAGTTCAAGTTTGCTGCGATTTCCGACCAAACTCTTTAAACGAATACTACTTTTGTCATGAACATTAAAGTCTTGGGTCCGGAAAATTCACGCGCCTCCAAAAAAGGGTTAAATAGAAGAAAAGTTTGAAAATCAGAAAATATTAAAATTTGTTTTAAAGCTTCAAAATCCCAAAAGACTTGTAGAAACAAATTTTAATATACCATATTCATCAGTTTCTATACAAATTAATTGTAGCAGCTATGTAATATATTGGGAAAATTGAAATGTATTTTTCACATCTTAAGACCTATGCTTAAACAGGTATATAAAATGGTGAACAATATGGCGGTTGTTACATGAAACATCATTAAAACATGAACCATAATTTTATAACTAAAATTTTCCTTGAAATGCTATTGAAATGCAAGTTACAACAAAGTAACAACTGACTGTTGGCAAACTGTTGTTTCCATATTTACGAGATGTAACAAAAACAGGTAAGATTTATCTGACATTTTAGTTTTCTTCAAAATAGTAAATCAAAATCAACATTATTATAACATCATTATAATTGAAAATAAGCAATAGCATTATAACTTCTTTATAACTAACATCTGTTTGTTGACATTATATTTAATTACTGTTGCCAAACATTTTTAGAAGCTTGTTTTAAAAATGTTCATCGGTGATTTTTATAGTTTTTGTTTTCCGCATAACTTCAGTTCAACTCTACAATGTTTTTTTTTTGTCCTATAATTTGCACATTACAATATTTGTATCAACAACTTTCCAATAAAATACTGCTCTGACCAAATAGGCTTGCAAGTTTTCAGCTGCCATTTGGTTTTTTCTCCTTTTCTCCTTTTTTGAAGATTGTAAGCAATATTTTCGCCAAAATCCGAAGCTACATTGAAATTTTTAACTTACATTTGATAGCTGACTAACATTTTGAGTTTTAAAATGATAAAACTACAAATCAGTGCTATTATTCGTTTTCGACGAAAAAAATCGTGATCTCACTTTTACAACATATTTTTGAATTGCGGATCGTCTGCGTGGAACAATATTATGTACATTCGAGGTTATATCTTCTTTTTGTGCATTGAAGTAACATTTTCTGCAATACAGAATAATTGCGGAAAGCTGATTTGGCAACGCTGACTACAACTACTTGATTATGTGGAGGATGTTAAGTTATAATGAAGCTACAATAACGCCACAACATTATAAATATTATTATGATTTCACTAATCAGCAGTGATTGACGACGACTGAAGCTAATAATTCCAAATGATGTTAGAATACTTGCCATATAATGAAACATATTTATAATTGTAAAAACTCAATTATAGCATTGCTTCACATTTAAAACATATAAAAAACTTAGCAATGACTTTCCATTTTTGTAAGTTTCTTTATTTATATAACATTGTAAACGTAATTTGTACATATTAGAAACTTAACCACTTTTGATTGTAATTAATTTGCTTCGTTGTTAAATTTCTGCCATGCAAACGTTTCAATGTGTTTAAGTTTGAAGTATCCAAAATGAAAATTTACTTAACGTATCTGTACAATTGTCCTCCTGCATTTTTCACTCTTCGACATATCGTGGGCAGTTGGTTTGTAGTGGTACTCGTTTAGATATACTCAGAAGAAAGTTAGGTCCATGTGAATAATCCTCATCGACATTCTCGCCAACGCCAATGTCCCTAAAATGAGCTTCAGTTTTTTTCTTATATTTTCCATCGTCCAAACAGAGGGCTATAAACGAGAAAGGATGCTGTGGGACTATGTTTCCGTTTGTCAGAAGCGCCAGTCTTTGTTTCTCCCACAAAATACTTATTTTTTGCCAAATCACTGCCCCCAGGTTCAAGGCAGAAAGACTGAACCTCCCTTTTGAAGGTAACCACTGAAGGTGGTTCAATTGTCAAAGCGGTTGATCTGATCTGTGGCAGCGGATGGAAGGTTCCAATGAAGTCCTCGCGGGCCATTGGAAACCAGTTACAAAATTAAGCAATTTAAATGTATATTCGTAAAAATATAAGGAGGAGGGGTTGGCCTAACTTCATGATGTAATTGCAGTCCCGGGCACCCTGTTCGGGCTGAGCTATAAAATGCTTCATCAACCTATAGCAGCCCTCACCCATATTTCCCACTTACAGGCATAAATATGTAATTAAGAAGCGAAATGGAAGCCGTTTATTTAAACAAAATAGTCAAACAGACATCCACGGAGGCGAAGTAGTTACCAACAATTCTCGAAAATAATGAATTAAAATACAAGGACTCGTGTACACGTGCACTTTCAATGATCGTATGCAGCTCGCACAACCCACCTCAAACCTCACCAAAAGGAACGCCTTTAATTTAGCATTTCTTTGAGAGAGTTCCTTAAAACTTGCCAACTTCTTCAATTAACAAAATTCTATACACACAGCCACACTGCCGCCAAAAGACAAGATACTGTTGCTGTCAGCACACATATTCAGTTAAAAAGGTAAGCGAAAGGAAAACTTTTATGCCTTCAGAGATCGAGAGAGACAGAGAGAGACACTCTTGCATAATTAACAGTAATTCTAATTGAAATAAAGTGTACGGCCACGGCAAGGCGAATGTGGGAATTATGGTTAATAAATGAGCATAATTGTTCACCACAGAATAAAGCTATTGGCATTGGAAGCCATACGCCACTCACTTGAATGTTAATTGACTTAAGATGTGTCCAATGGGAAATCAGATGGCTACTCCCACAGTTCCATTGCTTCGCTGGCAGACTTGAATTACCTTTTAATTGTTTGGCCGGAGAAAATTGTGTGCGCCTCTGGAAAAGTGAAAATTCCCTCTTTCTGATTAAACATCCTGTTAGAGGATACATAATGCATGTGGGAAATACCAAAGAAAATGCGCATCCCAAAGGGGCACAAGTTCAGAGGGACTTTTTGAATGGGACCACCGGAAATCATTGCATCAAGCAGCGAGAGAAAAACTTGGTAGTAGGTTTTCGGCTGCAGCAAATCACAAGGATGCAGTTTGTGTAAAAAGTTTCCATACTCCTCTATAGTGATGTGTCATTATTTTGTGCAACTGCTTGTTGTTGACACTGTACTATCACTCCGCATTACTTTTGTCGACATGTCGACTTCCGTCGCTGTGTGCAAAGTAATGGCCTGCAAACTGCAAGTGAAGGACATTAAAGGGAGAAAAGTTTTAGCAACTTATTACAGAGGACTGTGCACGGTGATGAAAATGGCACATTGCGGTCTTTCATTTATTTGTGATTTTTATTATTTATTTTTTTTGCCAGCCCATTGTTGGTGAGAACTTGGTGTTGTGTTGGGGCACCAGATGCCTTTGTCGAGATGGTTTGTTCTTCTTTTTGCATCCATTTGGACATGTTGAAGGAAATGACTTTGCCTTAGAATTCTGCGGGTGTTCTTCACTATGTCTGTTTGGTATGTCATGGGGCGGAAATAGTTTCGATTAATTTAAGAAATTCGTTTTCTGCTTATTTGTTGGCGAAAGGACTATACCTATGCGGAGAAACACCTCGCTTCATTGAGCTCTGACAGATGGAATGGGAGGCCCAAAAGTGATGCGGTGTCTTGAAATCGATTTTATTGGCAGAACTTTGACAGGAAGGTTGTAGGTTTTTTCACGCATTGGGACTTGCTAATAATCATTTTTCTAAATATTTTGTGGGTCACAATGGTGAATTTTATATGGAAAATTTCGCCATTGTGAGTTCGAAAAATTTAGCCTCGGGGTAAATTCTAGTTCTGTGAAAAAGTGAAACGAAAATGTTTTCACCCTTTCACCGCAATTTCGATTCTCGTTCTACGAAAATGTGAAACCAAACATCAAAAATTTTCGTATAAATAATTTTTTTTCACGTACCTACTCATTTTCAAATGAATGTTTTTAGTGAGAGATTGAAAATTGAGAACCTGATGTCGTACAAAATCACCACGATATTTTCGCTTATTGAACGGGAATCGCTTTTTAGTACTGAGTGAATCGAAAAAATTAAAGCAGTGTATGAAAGCGAAATGTGAAAACGATTTATTCGATTCACTCTTTCACAGAACCAGAATTGACCCCCTGGACACTAAATATGATTAAAAGTATTTAGTCTAAAGTTTACTAGATTTTTAACTTTTTTTTACGCTTGTATTAAGCAATATTTATAAATAAATCGCGCAATCTCTATCAAGGAAAAGGGATGGATTTAGACCAGAGAATGAAATAGGTTTTTTGATATCAGGTAGGTAGATGAGTCACGAAGTCACGAAGTCAATTGCGCTCAATTGTAGACACCTAGAGAACTCTGATTAGAAAAAATTAAGCGCTTCAGCTTTTTGGAACATTACTTAAGGTAGACTAGCTTTTTGGAACATTACTTAAGGCAGTGACAAAGAACAGAAACAGAAACAGAATCCCATACATTTGCAACAGAAACAGAATTAAGAACAGAACATAATTTTTTCAGCAACAGAATTTATAGCGACAGAAAAATGGCTGTTTGACGACAGAACGTAAACAAGTCTATACATTGATTGTTTCTCTTGCTGCCAGCAATTTATAGTGGTGGGGGAGAGGTTTTTTTTGTTTGCATTTTTCTGCATCTGTCATCTGGCTGTTTGTTTCGCATCGTACTATTGTATATTGTGATGAGCACGTATGAATAACAAACGAAAAATGGAAAAAAAAAATGTTAGTAGACGAAGAGGAGAGTATAATAGATTTCGTGAGAAATCACTAAATAATGTATAATGACCGTCACCAGTGCTGCCGAAAGTACTCCCATAGGAGTATTGTACTACTTTCAACAACTGCGTGCTTTTACTCCTAAATTTTGTTTAAAACCTTAAATATCGTACACTTGCAACAAAGTGTAATCAACCTTAATAAATTGAATTCACTTCAAATTTAATGCAAATTTGGCAGCACTTTTATCTTCCAAACTGTCGTAAAAAGGAAATTTCCCTCTTTCTAGTTTGTTTTTGTTTTTCGCTGGCTTCATGCAACTTTCATCTATTCGGTATTTATTTTATTTTTATCTGAGAAATGAGTCTGCTGCTGTTTCTATACATCTAGCACCAAAATCACCTGCTGCAAGAGCCAACGATATTAAGTTTTCAAATGCTGAAAAAGTATTTGCTATTGAAGTAGATACACCGACTAAATCTAAATCGGTTAACGTAAAAGAACCGACGATGTTGAGTTTTTTAATGCTGATACACCTACCACATCTTCAAAAAAAAAAGAAGCCAAAAATTGCACGGAAATGTTTCGTCAAGGATGGTTGAGTGATTTTGCCTTTCTTAAGGAAATCGTCAATCAGATATTAACCGAATTTTTTTTATGATTTTTTTTTAAATAAGTACCTAAAGCTAAGAAATTTTGTACCCACATTTTTTTCCAAAATACTCCCCTTTTTTGGCTGCAGTACTACCTTATAATATTTCTCTCCGGCAACACTGACCGTCACCCAATATTTTGCGACAGCGACATGTTTTTATGGGTCTGTTTCTGTTTCACTTTTGTGTAGCTGAGCGAGCAACGTAAACGGAACCAGAATTTACTACAGAACGAAAAAACTTTCTGTTCTGTTCCTGTTTCTGTTCTTTGTCACTTGGTGCCTTTACTGAATTTCGATCTCTTGTTCGCTCGCAAGGCTTCAAGTTTCAAGATTAGTTCGACCTATACCTAATTCCGTTCTAGTCAAGGGCTCCTTATCATTTCTTTGTGCAACCTACTTTACTCAGCGGAGATTTTGCAGGTTTAAGTGACAGAGATGCCTGCACCTTCAATCACTGGGCACCACGCACCACAGGTGTTATGAAAAGGTCGACGATTTCAATGCACCTGTCAATGAGTATAGGCAGCATTTGCCATCGATCCACATCAGACATGAGACATGACCAATCGGCCGCTCTAAAGCAGTCAATTTAATTTTACACCCGGCCATTTTTTAAACCCGACAATTCAAATCCATATCCATAATATTCACTCAAAAACAAGCTTTAAGCCCGCTGTGACTAAAGATGGTAATAAACGCGGATTTAAAACAGTTTAAGCCGATTGTAACCCGTTTTAAACCTACGTAATGTCCAATTTTACAAAATTGCGTTGTTTTTTTGTTGCTTGTCATTTGGAAATTGATTTTATTTGTTTTGGACCCAGTTATATTTTAAAGTGCATTAATTATGCCGAAATTTCTGTCGAATCATCGAAAATGTCTCTATTTTCAGCCGGAAATACTAACGTGATCTCCGGAGTGCAGTTTAAATTCAATCGGATTAAACGCCGTCAAGTTTAAAGAAAATTGGTCTAGTGGTACGGACAAAAGCGAAACTAATAAGGTTCCGTTTCTTCCCTTTGGGTACGGAACCTTAAAAACTCGGGCTTTACGACTGAATAGTATGGACTTGGGTTTAATTTTTGGGTTAAACTCACTTAAATCTGGGTGTAAACTTTAGCCCGGATTAAAGTGAGTGAATAATATGGCCAAAAGTGATTATTGCGAGCGCGGATTGTGGCCTACAAAATATTTAGTGCGAAGGTTAAAAATGATTTGAAAAATTTGTCTTACTTGTTTTTGTGCCACCTTTCACTTTTCTTTTCCACAGCCGTGTGCGCTCAAAAGTAAGGCCAAACCCCATCAGTTGGTTCCAAGTAAAATTGTTGCACTGCCGACACAACCTACAGTCGGTAGTACACTCCTGATCCTCGCCGTCCTCAAACTGTACGCTAACGCTGACACATTAACCCCTTCCATTTGTACAAATAACCTGCCACAGTGCAATTATTTATTCATTATAGTATCTCCTCCCGATGTTTCGTTCGTTACACACCTCAATTCATCGTGTGCAACTTATCAAGGATTGTTTATGGCTGCATAAATTCATTGCAGCATTACCTTGCTCGCGCCTCCCCCCAGTCCGCATCCGCACACTTGCACTTTGCAATGCTAAATGTATTTCTGCTGAGAGCGAAATTGCACTGTGCCGGTATAGATGTATATTGCACTCGGAATAATTCTGCTGACACCGACGATGATGATGATGATGATTATTATTATGCCGGAGGAGGTGCGGAAGATCCTTGCTTCTCAAAATGACACTCCATTTCACAGGATTCACGCAGGTATCAATGAATCCGATAAAGGATATAATAAATTCTTGGTGCCTGCGTTCTAATGCAATATTTCTTATTCTGTTGCACTGTGTAGTGGTTTTGTGTAGGTGCGGGGATAATGTTTAATGATTCGAAGGGACTGATATTCCATAACTTGGGCACGTATATTCTGATCCGATTCCGATGACGATGGCAGGTGTAGGTAGCTATATGCATTTATTTCCTTTACGCCATAATCGAGTAGGTTTAGTAATGTGTAAGCATTTTGGTTCGTAATGCAAAACGAGAGGCAGGTACCTACCTACTGTGAATATATTACATTGTGAGGTGTTATTTGGAGCAAATCGATTGGAAATAGGTGCCGCAAAGTGTTGTGTCTTTATTTTCAATGTATTTACAAGGACGTCAACAGAGAACTAGGTTAAGAAATGGGAGATGTGACTCACTGACAAGTGACAACTGACATGTTGCGGTGGCTGTCACAAACTCATTTTTGTTGACAGAAAGGCAAAACATTAAAATATAAGTCTAGTGCAGCGAAAGTAGAACTCCATTGCTCCACATTGCGTTAAAGCTGTTTTTTTAAAAGTTTGCTTAGAGTTGGCAGCACTTTTTTCAGGGTGTGATCTATGGGGTGGGGGTCCGATAACTTATGTGGTTTTCGATTGGGCGCTCTCAGAGCTCTTTTTTTGCTCTCAGAGCACTTTTTATGTTCGTTTGATACAAAAAAAAACAATCTTTTTCAGAATTCAGAGCACTTTTGCGAATCTGGATTTTTTCTTGGATTTGCTACGTTTGAGTTTGTGGAGTTTGTTTACGTTTTCGTGAAATTTTTCAACTGAAAAGAAACGAATTGCATCGGGTTGATCTATTTTTGTTAATTATTTATGTACAAATGTTTAGAAATCAATCTGGGCGAGTATTTTGATTGTTTTCATATAAATGGAATGGAAAACGCTTAGAAAAGTGTCGAAGGCTATACATATTCCAATCGCACAAATATCAACACAAAAAAGAGCAAGTGACGTTCTTATGTTCGATTAGACAAACGAAATCTGAAGAAACCCAATCGAAAACTACATTATTAGATACACAATTAACCGATTTGAACAGCTTGTCGGTTATCGGATTACATATTTCCAAACCGATTTGACCTACCTACCCAAAACGAACCAAACCCAAACACTATAGTGAGTTTTTCTTTTTTAGGTTAGAGCAGACCCTGACCTGTCAAAAAATGTCGTGATTCCTTTTAAACACAGACAAACCAAAGCTCTGAATTTGTTTTTGTTTTTTTTTTTTTTTTCTAGAGTAGAAATGAATGAATATTGTGGACCGAATCAAAATAGTTCAGTTAAAGTTTACATTTTCCATGTTTATTTTCATATTTTAAAAAAACAATAAACATTAGGTTCGTTCGTGTACTTTGAGCATAGAAAAATGAAAATTGTCAAATATCACAAATCGAGAGAGTAATCTCTCAATTTCAAGAGAAGTACGTGACCGGTTTTCTAACGAAAAGTTTACGAAATGTCATTTTGACATTATTGTAAAATGCAGCATTTACAAAATAAGTTGGAATTGCATTTTTTATAAGCTAAATACCTATTAAACTTACCTAGGAGATCTATTACAACTTCTTCCTCCGACATCGTCGAAGACAAAAATAAATCAAACTTTTGAGCTAGTTTTCATTTTTCATTTTTCAGTAAATCCAAATTCGGCGACTAGAAAATTACGAAAAAATTAAAAGAGGGGAAATGGATTTCTCTCTCATTTTTTTTCAATTTTCAGTACGTGGTTGCATTCGCACAGTTTCTTAGCAAATTTTTAATAAATTTACGTTTGCAAAAAGTACCCGAACGAACCTATTGCAATCTGACATTTGGGAAGTGTTTTGTGGTGAGTTCAGGGCAATTCTTTATAAATATTCCGGACTCTTCTGTTGTGTTAAGAAATGACCTGGAAGTGCACATTTTTCATCAATAAAACAGATAGAAATAGAAATAGAAATAGCTTTTTTTGACAGCTAACCAAATATGACTGCTGATGACAGTGATAGCAGATCGTGGGAAATACCCATTTCGTTGGCATTTTGTCTTTCAAAGAACAAAAAAAAATAGTGTATTTTGTTGTTTTTTAACGTCGGCATGGGCAGAAAGGGCATTTTTGGGTATTTTTTATGTTCGTCGTGGGTAATTCAGTCCGAAAAGTCTGGTATCACTGGCTGATCAGAAAGGCGAATGCTGGTACAGACAAATAAAGTTTATTATAAAAAAGTGTGGCAGTCCGAGGAAATAAAACAAATACTGTCCATATATGATGCATTCTTAAAGTCATAGGCATGACATTGACAGCAGTGTTGCCAGAAATTTTCTAACGGTATATGCTAAATAATGAAATATATATGCTAAATTATATGGAGGAATAAAACAGAATTTATGCTAAAGTTTAAAACTACGACTTTAACAAAACAAAAGTTAAAAAAACAATAAATATACGGATATATTTGCCTGTCCATTTATGAAGAAACTTAAATTTAATTGAGCAGCAATTCATGACTCACGGGAAGTTGACTTTTGCTTAGATTTTTGTTTTTAAGGTTTAACACTGTGGCAGCTGATACTTCAAATTAACAAATTGTCATCCAAATCTTCAGTAATACCAAATACAGAAAACTTTAATGGAGGCGTTCGTTATACCCGAAAATATTTCCTACATTTAATGGGTATAAAGTCTTTTCGTTTATATGTAAAAAATTTAAAATATGCTAGATTTCATATAGCATATTTTATTTATATACTTATATGCTATTTAAAGTTTAAATATGCTAGATTTAGCATAAAAAATGCTAAAATGGGACCACTGATTGACAGCTAGTGGTCGAATGTGTTTCAAAAATACATAAGATCGCTCTCTGAACACACTCGCTTCACTGATTTGCTCTGCATGTAAGAAGAAAAACCCTTGAATGAGTTTTAAAGAAAGTCTTTCATTTTCGAGTAGGTGTTTGGATTGTTTTCTACTCTTAGGCTGCCCTGAATGTCCTTAATTCAGGACTCGTAGACGAAAATTTGTTAATAAAAACAAAAAGTTCCATTATTAATGTCAAAAAGAGTGAAAAAGCCTACCACTGACATGCAAGACTTTTCTTTGTTGTTGTTTCGTGTTGGTTTTGATTGCACACATCGTGGCTTTATTTGGTTTACTCCTAGGCCAATGTCTCAAGAGCTGAATATAAAGAAAACCAAAAGACAGTTGTCTCTTGCGTGTGGTTTTTTCCTAATACTTAGGACAAGTTTGATAAAATCATAAAATCGCAGAAATATAGTTCGAGAAGAATTCACAATTGGACGTTACATCATACACACATCAGTACGAGGACGACGGATATATTTATACACTTCAAACAATGAAACTGCAAAACTCATAAAGTCGGTAGCTAGCCTCGACAAAAAAAAATGCAAGTGTAACAGACGTGGCCAAGTCGGAACGGAAAGGACATAGAGGAAATTTGAAATTTCATAATGTATTTGGTTTTTACTTGAAATTGTCCTTTTTATGGCGTTCTGTGCAATATATTGTTGTCGTAAAGAAAGGAGTCCGGATGCTGCTACTTGTGCCAATATCAGGTCGATATGTTAGTAAGCTTTTCTATATATAGTTGGTATTCTTTTACTTTTAAATGATATCCTTTACAACAAACAACAATGCAGCTGGTGAAACCGTCCAAACTATATAGTAGAGAGTTCTTCTTCCTCTTCGTCGTCGTTGTCGCTGTCGCTGTCGTTGTCGTTGTCGTTGTCTGAATAAAGGATACTCCATGGAACATAAATTCCTTTCGAGGAGTAGTACAGGCCCTTCTCTCTATTTAACTCTCTAGTTGTCGTTGTACACATTGTGTCGTTCATAGTAAGTGTACAGATATGCAGGACAATAAACTTGGTCTGTTTGTTCCCCAGCAAAAGGACGCAGCAAGAAACTTTGAAGTGGGTATGTGTGCCTTTTTTTTTTCTTGCTCCTCATCTTGACTGGGCTAGAGATGGAATGGGAAAGAGAGTTATAAATATCCAGTGGATGCACTTGCTCGAGAGAAGGACAAAAAAGCACACACACACGAGAAGAGGACCATAAAGGATGCTTTAGTTTCAGAATCAGTTAAAATGTTATTCTTTTGCAAAAGTCCTTTTTTTCGATTTCAAAAGAGCTAATAAAAAGGGATGCGCTTCTACGAAAAGAATGGGAGTGTGTTACACCAATGAGTGCTTTCGACAGAGCTTACATTGAAATGTCCTTTATATTTCAGTTGCTCATATCCTTTCAGCGTTTGAATTACGGAAATGGAAACTGTAGAAACGTATTATAAAGAAGCGATGGGTAGTTCAGACAGTTGCAAAAAAAAACAACAACAACAACTAAACAGCAATGACCACTCGAAAGAGATTTAGATGGAGCCAATTTTGAAATTGGACAAGTAGGACAAATGGGGTTATAAAGCGAGTTGATCGGAGCGAGCTGCAATACGAGAAAGCCCGATATAAGATTAAAGCACAGTCGATTGTGATTTAACGACGACGAATAAAGAAGTAGAGCGGTGTGGGTGGACCCGATTTATGGACCCTTGCAGTGTGTCACAGGTCACAGCTCTCACAAAAATACCAGAGTTGTATATCAAATGAGACAAGGCCGCACACCTTTTCGCTATTTGGGGGCATTTATTCAAACAAATTAAAAATTGTTCTTAGTTTAGTAAGAAACTCAACAACCGCCCCAATTTAATCCTTCCACTTCAGTCTATCCAACAGGTTCCGCTTTTCTTGCTCTTGTTTCGTTTCGATGTTGCGGTTACTTTCACCCCTTATCCACCGTCCTGCTGTCAGTTGAGAATACAAAAATTCTCTCACTTCTGTGCCAAATTGAATTGTTCTATCCTGTGAGCTCGTTTTACTGGCTGTCCCTTATTACTGTTTCGCTTTGCAGAATTCTTGTGCGCTTCCCGTCAAACAAGTGTAAATTAAGAGTGAGAAGACTTTGTCCGCAAAGGAGTTCCCTTTGATGCAGAATTCGAGCTGCCGTCGCGAGAGAACCAAAAACAAAAAGGAAAAAGGACACCGGCCTCAATTTAAAATAAAATAAAAGTCAGTCAGTGTGAAATTATTCTGGCGGATTCTTGGAAGACTTTCACAGGATTTCAGAGGTTCGCGGTAAGGTTCGGTTGCGGTGTCTCCGCCTTTGAGGATTTCGCCAAAGGAATTTCGTTGCATTTCTTTAAGAAAACCAAAAATGTTAAGCTCCGAGAAATGCTAATTACATGCGAAAATAATGTAATTAAATTCACTTCGGGGAACGTTGTAAAAAAAAAAAGAAGAAAAATAATCAAGGGAATTTCCAGATTTTGTGGAAAATTCGGAATATCCTTTGGTTCGCTTTTGTTCGGCTTGAAGCGGTGCTTTGTACATGCTTATTGTGTGGTTATGCAAGAAGGTCGATCATTAAAATTAAATTTTACGACACTTTGTTAGTTGGTTCTTTTTTCTCTTATTTTACGTGAAACTCTTCCGCATTGTGTGGTCCGCAGGTGATTGACTATAAAGTTGAGGGATACCTATAAATCTGACTGTTTTGTAATTGGGACTTTAGAATGAACGAAAGAGTTTCAAGTAAACGAAATAAGAGCATGCTTCTGGAAAAATTGCTCCACCAACCCCCCAAAATTTACTCACCCATCAAGTTGTTACACTTCTTACTCCCTTCCATTCCTTTCATACGAATCAAAAAACAGTTTTCTTTTTATTTATTTATTTCCTCACACATACGCATATAGAGTGAGGTGTACTTTTTGTATTACATATTGTCTTTGTGATTATTAGGGCTGTTACATGAGTTTGTATTTGTATAGTATAAGATGGTTATAAACGTAATTTGTTCAAGTTGTTATTTATAATGTTCTTCTGGCAAAAAATAAAAATATAAACATAAATATTTGTTCGTTATATTAGTTAGCTGCTCACACAATAGTATATAGTATATATTAAAACCGTTTTTAATAAATAGGTACCCTCACACGCAAAAAAAAAACATTAAAATAAATTTAATTAAAAACAAATTAGCTTGGGACGATCAAATTAAGTATTAAAAATATAAACAGCTAAATTCTTCTCATTTATCGATACAACTATCCAGTCACTTATTCAAAATTGCTGTGCTTACAAGTTTTCTCTTCACTCTTGACTGTATCGCTTTCACAAAAATGTGTCTACCATAGTCCTCGATTTTTTAAAACATGTGCTTACAAGGAATAACTTAATTTACATGAAAAATATTTAGATTTCTTATTGCTCTACAAATCGCTTAATTAGTTAGTGTGTGTGCTTACAAAAATTGAAAAGCTTATTGTTACATTTTTTCATTGTTTCGTTATACACAGAATCGACTTAGAAAATAATTTGTGAACTATTTGTTTCTTCATTATTTTTAAATGAAACATGGAATGATATGATGGGAACTTATAAATGAATCAACTTAGACGCGCGCCATTGCGAAACCACAAAACCAATATAACCAAATGCACAGGTAAATGAATCATAACTTATTGGCAAATGTGAGTAGATTTGTCGACGACGTTGATAGTATACTGTGAGCTGGACGTGGCGAACGATAAACCGGCGAATGAACTCGATTGGGAAGACTTCCGCGCAGGTGTAGCGGTGCGTGAGACAAATCCGAACGACTGCGAGCATTTTTGCGCACAAAGTTAACAATTGCCGATGGCGTTGGTGAGTTGCGTCCACTTGAGACCGGGGTTCGCGTAGCCACCTTGGTTACAGCCGGTAGAAGAGTTCCCGGCCCGACACGAACCGGACTGTTAGTGGCGCTACGTAGCCTTCGTTTTGCCAGATCCAAAAGAGTGCTGCTGTTCGCTGAATATTGTGTCACAGATGATGATGGTCCCATGAGTCCCAATGTGGACGAAGACAGTCGCTTTAGGGCGCTTCTTATTCGCGGGCTGTCGCCGTTATATTCCGCGTCGTTTGTCGAATTTGTTCGCCGCAGATCGGCCATTTGTCAGCTACTATCGAGGGAGCACTGCCGACGTAGGGCGTTAGTGAAGCGCCACATGCGTACTTTGCCATCACTACGCCAGCATACCGAACGGATGATTGATGATGATGATTGACGAGAACGACGAACACAAGATGCGCAAACCAAGGAATGACGGTGTACACGCATACCACGCAACAAAGTCGGTGTGAAAAGAGACGAAAACAGAAGAAAAAGAAACAAAAAAAGAAAAAGAAAAAATCATAACGAAATAACAAAACGTAACCAAACGTGGAAGAAGCAAAAATGTAATTTGTTTGTAAATTTTGCAAATCTTTTTGAAATCTTGTTTGAAAGAAGCAGACTTAGAGACTATTTGTGAAGAAATGAGGTGCGATGAGATGAAAGTGTGAGATGAGGGATAGAGGGATAGTGGAAAAGGATGTATGTACTTACAAACAGAATTTGTTGTCTTTTGGAATAAATAAGAAATGGACAAAAGAAAGGGGAAACCCATGCGAACATAAAAGGTATAATAAGCTCTTCGCTGGCGGATTTCACTAATGGATCTCACTAGTGAAATTTACTAGCGAATTTCGACTAAAAAGCACATCGATTGCACCTATTTGATGATTTTATTTTGGAATAGGCCGCTGGTTGTTTGTGGCGAAAAGGAATTCGTATTTCGCTATTTAAAATTTCAGAAAATAAAGTGGGTGACAGTTTCACTCGTTACTTTTTTGACGTAAAGAAGAATATTGTGGATATTTCCTAATAACCCTTTGAAATCCGCGTGGATTTGATTTTTTAAAGAGCAAGGGTACCAACTGCACGTCAAATGCTTTTGAAGGTTGAAAAGGACGTTATAATGTAGGTGCTTGCAACATTTTTTCAAAAAGTTTACATGCACTGTTGCATTAAAAGTCGTGTAACGCCACGTTGACTTAGTTTGAGCATGTGCTTACAAAAATGAAACAAACTAAAGTTTCCAGTTGTTCAGCAAACTACTCCTGCTCTCTACGATTTTCAATACCGCCCATTCTACTGTGCTACCTGCATATATGTACTAAGCTGAATAGAAGATACATTTACGAAAGCATGCTCGTTGCTACAGCTTCAAATGAAAGCAAACAAAGTTGCATGAGAATGAGAGAGACTAATTATATGTTGTGTTTTTTTTTTTTTTTGTGATGGATGCAAGTGATAATTATGCAGATTAACAGTGAAAACATCAATGAAAGAGAAATAAAAAAGAAACTTACATCGATTGAGATACGGAACACCAAATAGATTTTGAATCGCTGAATACCCACATAATAAATGTTTTGAAATGACTTGATGATTCAACCCCGCTCATAACCATCATCGCATGTGCATGTATACTTTTTGTGCGTGTTTTATGTTAAATATAGTACAAGAAGCGCCTGAATAAACACGAGCCCGCTAAAGCAAAGGCCTCCTCGTCTCTTCCTATCACGTGAATGGTGATGATGATGATGTATGCCACGTGTAACCGTGCTGACATGAACACGCGCAATTGCACTGTGTGCGCGGACAAAATCCGCGTAAAACTAAATTCAGCAATTTCAACAGCAGCACAAGAATGAGACTCCAAATAATTGAACGTGGCCAAAATCTAGAAGATGCCCGGGGTGATACAATTTTTTTTGTATAAAACGTAAAAGAAACAATGAAATAAAGCATAAAACAAAATTTGTGATGCTGAATTGAGAGGGTGAAGACAATAATAAGGCGGTAAAGTAAAAATAATAATTGCAAACGATAGTGTGTACGCTGAATTGAAAGAAACGACACAAACATCAATTATAACAAATACGTAACGCACTAAACGAAGACGGTGTGGTGTTGAAAAAGTTGATGTACATCCGCGTGGATGTTATCGGTGTAGAACGTGCATAAATTTAAATGTACCTTAGGGTATAGTAGTATATAATGATTAATCTGTTCTTTTCTTAAACAAATAGTAACTACAAGTAAAGCTGAATAGGTTAGGAAAGCGATTAGTTGTTTTAGGCTGCAGCTGAATTGATCATTTTGTGGTGCTGAATTGAGTTTGTTTGCAAAACCACACAGCAAAGGTACTGCAATTTAAGTAAAAAATACATACTCTCGGCAGCAGCACAAATGATCAACTCACCTTCCTTACACTACATATGGTTAGTCTGTAACTACTTTTGTAAAGCTGAATAGCATATAATTGAGCTGAATTAGAATGTTTGTTCGCTTGGTATTTAGTGTTCAATATTATGTTTATTTCTTTTCAATCGAAGTTGTCATTTGCGATGTTGGGAAATTTTCGTGTTGTGCAAAACGCCACATCCGTACTTCACCCGAGCTAAATTCATGAAAATTTATTTGAAACAAAAAACAAATATTAATGAACAACAGAAAAAAAGATAAACAATTAGGGGAATAACATAAAAACAGTTGTTGCAGTTTATACAAGTTTATACAAAACAACAACAAGAAAAAGAAAGAGAAAGAAAAAAGAGAGAAATTAGATTTAAATGGGTTTTTTCTGTATATAGATTTTCGTTATTTTTATTTTTTCTTCTGTCGAGGGGTGGAATGGATGCGGATTTGACTAGTGGATAGGATATACGTCTGGGAGGATACTGTGCTTACAAGCTAGATTCAGGTGTACTCACCTAGATGCTGTGAAAACACGCTGGCCGGACGCAACAATGTCATTGATCATCAAATCAGTCTTTAATTCAGCTAGACTTTCGCAGGTTTTGACGTTCCATAAACGTATAATGCCACCGCGACAGCTAGAAAGCAACACATCACCGGAAATAGCCATTCCGGAAACCCATCCCTTGTGGGCGTTGTTGAGGGACTAGATTAGAGAATCGGAAAACAAAATTAAATTAATTTGAATTTTTGCTGAATTGTAATATTTCCAAACCCTAAATTAAGTATATATACAAGAAGATTGCCGCTGAAAAGTTCAGAAAAAGACACCCTGCTGCATATTTTAATACATTTCTGGAGAAAAGGAAGTAATTTTGAGCAACCAAGAACGGCACTGAAAAAGTAATTTGTTTGTAGACGACACACTTCCAATTAATCCCTAACCGCACACGCTTACAAATTGTTACCCAAGCATAATACAGCTACAAATTTTGCGTCAAGAAACAATAACAAACCAATGAGAACAGAAAAGTATGTGTTAAGTTCGATTACAAAAAAAAAATCGATGCCGCTGAATACCGATTCTCTTCGTCTCACAAGCACCAAACTTTTTGCCTATTGTCGAAGGAAAGAAGGAAGTAAACCCACCTGCTTGAGTTCTCCGCTTTTAAGGTCCCATCGCTTAATACCGGAGTCTCTACTCCCTGAAAACAATTCGGCATCCGCTCCCAGGGCATCCTGTGCAACAGCCAAAGCCTGCACTCCATCATAGTGCGGCGGCTCGAGATTCAGCAGGGGATATACTACACCGCCTGCCGCCGGAACTTCAAATACTTTTACGTAGTGATCCTTTGAGCCGGTGGCTACGAAGTCGGTATTTCCAGTTGGGCCCTCCCAGGCAGTCACGCACATAACGGCCGCTTGATGCCCACCAGACAATTTTCCAAGGCAAGCAAGGCTGCAAAATTGATAGCAATGCAAGTGCTGAGTTAGCTGAATAGGTCTGCAACTTACCTCTTCAGGTCCCAAATGCGAACCTTATCGGAGGCCGCGACATATAGATTGCCCGATGCACCCAAGCAAAGCGCAGTGATTGGAGATTCCCCCGGCGTCGACCCAGTTGTACTGGCAGTTCCATTTAAAATCTGTCCCGACGAGCTTAGTGTCTTAATTGGTCTCGAGTTGCTGGTCCGTAGATCCCAAACTCTGACAAACGGTCCGGACGCTGAAAACAGCAATCGAGTACGACGATCATTCTGCACAGCAATCACTGGTCCGGGATGAGTAGAGAGGCAATGCTGAGCCGTCTCTCTATTCAGATCCCAAACTTTGACAGTTCTATCCGCAGCCGCGGTGTACAACACATCATCGTCGACTTTAATCGACAGAACGGAATTATTATGACCAGAGACTGTGTGGGTGCAGTACAAGGGTACTCCAACGCGAATCTGCACGAAAAGAAAATACACCGCTGAATAAACGCTGAACAGCATGCATTGCATTTCATGAATCTTACCTTGCCGGTGACCTTTTGAATACTGCCTCCTGGTGCTGGATCCTGCGACACAGCACCCAATCTCGCGAATACATCACCTCCTGCGTTGTTATCCTCGCGTGACATCATCTTTCGGTAGACAGGCGGCGATTGCGGGGGCGGGGTGACATCTTCCTCCCTTTTTATTTTGGTCGTTGGTGTTTTGCAAGCGTTTTTGTTTATATTTTGTGTCGGTTTTGTTTTTTTTTTTTATTTTATTTACGGTTTGGGTTATTGTTATTAAGAGAATTTGTTCGATTTTTGTATTAGGAGAACAAGGGGTGGTAAAAAAGAGACAAAGGCAAAAAATCAAAGCAATATGGTTAGCGGTTTGTAAGCCTGTTTTTTGTTTATCAAATATTTGTTAAAAACAAAAGATATATGAATGTTAAATGGTAAGCAATACGTAAATGTAAAAAAGCAAAGATTTAGTAGCAACAATCAATAGAACAACAACTAAACTACGTACAACCAAAATACATAATAAAAAAATACAAATTTATATGCAAAGATGAATTATACTTTTTCTGTACATTTATGTAAATGAACGCTCCAACAGTGCTGAATTGGAATGAAGATGAATGCGGAAGTAATATAGGTAGTATAAGAAGAAAGAGGAGAAGAGAAATTTGTAAAGTATATTATAAGAGGGATGATTATCGTTTGCTTTGAGGTGATTTTTCGTTCATGTAACATAGACTGCATACAAATGGAAAAATTATGAATTTTCGTCCGATGGTAGTTCGTCGTGCTGAATTAAGTTTAACTGATTTCCTTCTCTTTTTTTCCACTCTGAACGAAAATGGGGTGGTTTTTATGGGGTTTTTATCGAGATAGATATTTAAAGTAAGACTTCGGAAAGCGGATATTGTTCAAATGATTAAAATGACTCTGTATAAACAGAATGAAATACACATAATTTTACGTCACAAATGACATTCATGTTGGATGTAGGTTATTCTGATACTATTCAAGAGTAAGGCAGTCAAACCGATTCACTTGGTAAAATTAACACTGTCGACACAGTCATTTGTCAAAGAAAATGGGGGTTTACGACATTCGCATAATTTCTCTTTCCTTGTCATATTGAAATAAGCAGTTATTTCTAATACTGTGCCGTATCTACACAGAGTAAGAACGAAGAGCAATTGTGACGGAATAATTAATACAATAAACGTCACGTGCATGCTTTCTACGCCTCATGTAACACACATGCAAAAAGAACGTGGAAAATGTAAGCTGAAGTGCTGTAATATCCTTTATTCGTAGTTTACCGTCATACAATTTGGAAAGAGCTTACAAAAATCTTAGCTTAAAAGTATCCTTCTTTAGAAAACTGTATTGCAATAAAAAAAACTTTAGTCGATTGTAAATTTAGCAGTAGGTATATATTGAACCAAACTTTGTTTAATATCGACCTTTCAACTAACTAACTAACTGTATTGTTAAGTACATTGCTTGATTTAAGGTGAATGTAGATGGCGTTGGTGCTTTGTGTCAAATAGCAATTTAACATTTTTTGATACTTCCAGTGTTTTTCCACTTACTTCACCTGATGATAGACGTTGCATGGCATTTTGTATTACCTGTCAAAACAAAACGCTTTCAAACGACCCATTGGGACTTCAGAAAATAATTTGTTTGACATTTAAACTGCAGCTATTCCATTTGAGAAGCTATATGACAGTTTGTCGATCTATTGGAAATGTAATTTCGATTGCCAACGTTCACAATCACAAAGTAAAACAAAAATTGAATTGGTTTAATAAATATATAAATTTGAGTTAAGTGGCCTTAAGTCACCTAACAAACGTCAGAAAGCAGACACAAATTTGAGACAACCGCCGCTCTTGATTTTGACGCTGCGTCTGTAAATGCGAAGGTAAGAGAAGCAAAAACATAGAAGAAAGCTCAAAATAAGACGCGCAAACTGTGAAAAAATAACTTTTAAATTGTTGAAGACTAGCTAAGCTGGGGGGGTCTGCCAATTAAGCGATTTTTAGTATTTTCGAAAGAAACTCACAAAAGATTACGATTTGGATCAGTATGCAGTAAAAGAGGGATACACTTCAGATGGCCGTGGCTGTAACACAAAGCTTCAATTTTTTTCAAAATTTTCATCCCGAATTGCAGTAAAATATGTAATTTGTAAAAATACCAATAGAAGCTTGGAGTTTTGTGCTAGCGCTCGCAACTAAAAAGTGAAATGGAAAATTCGAAGGTGGCAATATCCAACTCACATTTAAATATTTGTAAAATGAAAGCCAACAGTGGGATCAAATTAGGTTTCCTAATCTTTGTCATATTCACTTATAAGCTCACTAGAGTAAATGGCGCGTCGTGTGGAATAGAATGAAATCTTTTGTGGATTTAATTTTGACAGCGCGACTCCCTCTAGTTTGCCCTTAAATTCATATAAATCGTGCCGCGTTGTAGTTCACCCTAGTATTCACACGCATGCACACTCTCATAAGCTAAATACATTTTTTATAACACAACACACTGCGCGGTTATATGACAATCTAGTACAAAAAAATCGTTCCTCTGTTACAGTTACAATTTTTTTATTTAAAAACAATGACATCCTATATGTAGATACTTCTTCTTAACAAATAAACGAAATGCATAAATTATTCGCAGCTAGCGATAAGAATTAGAATCAGAATAACATAATAAATTAGTAGAACAACAATTATCGGAATATTTCCTAAACGCAACGATAACTGCCCGGTATCGGAGTTTCCGATATTAAATGGTAGTTGTTGTTGTGGTGGTTGTGAATGATTGATGAATGACAGATCGAGATTGTTATATTCACTTCTAGTATTACTATTATTTTTTAAATGGAAAATAATTATTTTAGCGTTGATATCATTGCAATCATCATCACTTTCATCATCACCTACAAGACGACGACGTAACATCGATAAATCATAAAAAACTGCAAAAAAAATCGGAATTCGAAGAAAGAAAAGAAAAATAATGTGAAACAAAATAGAATCAAAGAAAATTTTGGGGAAAAAAAGAGAGGATAGGATATAGGTTGGTTTTTTATTTACAATTTTGAATGTATGGAGATCGGAGGGGAAAAGTGAATTAATTACTGTCAAAAACAAAGCGCAAATTACGAATAGGTATATAAAGCATAACGTGGAGATGTACTATATACAAGAAATTCATCTTCATCCGGTTTAAACCTCTCAATTGTACAAAATAAAAATACGCATATAGAGACCGATACAGAGAATATAATATAGATAGAAAGATATACATATACACATTTACATGGGAGTGTGTTTACTTACAACCCTGGTGATCCTTTGTTGGGAAATCCCCGTCGGCTGACGCGTGGTGAGACTGGAATTACTGCGCCATTCGATCCAGATTCGAGCGACTTGCGCGTTAGCGACGGTGAATTGAGTGATTGTCTAAAGTGTGAACGAGGAGAGGGGGTGTGTAATTTAAGACAGTTACAATTTGTTAGCAGGTGCAAGGAAATACATATACACATGTAGAAATAGAAAGTGGGTTGTGAACTCACTTTAAAGATCCCGGTGCGCTTGGCACTCGAGCCAAAGGAATAAAGCTTCGGGTCATCGGCTCCTGTTGGGTAAACGATCGTGTCATTGCGTCGTCCTGGAAAAAAGAGCATTAAATATTACCACAAGGAACGACTTTTGCAAAAACCTGACTAAGAAAACTTCAAACTTTGTAAATGGATTCATAAAAAAAACCTACCCCATTGTGACTAACTTCAGATTCGCCAAAGAGCAGGTCCTGTGTCTGGGCGGTCCGCCTTCGGATCTTCGTTGTCCTGTCAGTCCTTGAAAGCATTAAGCGAATAGAAAATAACATGGGAGACAAATTAAAATTTAACTTTATTAGGTACAGTGACTTTTCTAGAACTAGACGATTTTATAAAACATTTTCTTTGAAAATCACAGACTCTATGGAACAATTGTTTCGTATGAACTTTTGATTCTGTTCGAGTGGAATTTGAATGATTCTTGAGCCACTTGAGGAGTAACTTATAGAAAGAAATGATATGGCAATGAGGATCTATCTCTGTTTAGAAACAAGACATCACTTACAGGTCAATTGTTGGCGCCGGCGACGGACTCCTGCTGGACGAACGATTGTAGGTACCAGGTGCGGGTATCACTCCATCCCAATAACCGCTGGAATTGTTAATATCAGCTGACGGAATGTCATAGGTGCTATTGCTGTTGAGCGATTTCGTCGACCCACTCAAATTCTTTGCCGATGTCAGATTCAGAGTGTCGAAGAGATCCGTGATCTGTACAGATGGGTTCTGAGCAAGGAAATGCTGCAGCAACTGCTGTTGAATGCCGCTCTCTTGTTGGACTTCCTTCAGTAACGTTTCGTGCTCTAAAAGGCGACCCTGCGTGAGGGAATTGTCGCAGGTTTGAAGAATTGCATCGGTGGCTAGTTTTTCCAGTAGAAATTTAGCCTCCTCCACGCTCTTGACATTCTCGATCATGCCCTGCAGCGATTGAAGATCGCTCGGCGAATCCTTGCCCTCTTCGAATTCCATGATGGCCTGTTGGACATGGGCAATATTGTCCTGAATGTAGTTGAGATTCGCCTTGAGGGTGTCCTCTTCGCTGGCGAGGTCTGGAGATTTTTGCTGACGCTGCCGATTGCGCACATTGGCAATGTCTTTGCTGAGCGTTTCACGTTCTTGAATCAGTCTTTCGAGCTCCTTTTCCAGTTGCACAACGACTTGTTTGTTGCGTGCCGCACGATTGATACTGCGATGGAATTTATCCCACTTCAGTCGAGCTTGACGCGCATTGAAGGAAGATGACTCCTTCTTTGGCGGCACCCGCCCGGATGCCTTAAGGCTGAGCATTCCCTTTTGGCTACGCCGGAGAGCGCTCACCTGCTCCGTTTTGCGCTTGAGAATTTGATCTTTGGCTTGGACTTGTGCTTGCAGGGATTTCATAGTGTTTTGCTGTTTGCGCGACTCCTTGCGTAGTTGTGCGATTTCGCGAGCTTTGCGGGTCTCTTCCTCCTTGTGGCGGTTGGTTTCTTCGGTCATTTTCCGGATTAATCGGGTCTAAAGGTTACCAAAAATTAAACCTGATACAAGTTAATTGCACTGAGTCATACCTTGATGCTCTTCAACTCGGCCAGTTCGTTGCGTAGAGTCCTCAGTTTTACTTCTTGTGCTTGAAGTTCCTTCTGCTGGCGTAGGTGTTCCCTTTGGGCGGCCTGCAGCTTTTTCAACTCTCGTTGCATATCGTTGATCTTGCGCTCATACTCATCGCGTACCTTCTTGATTTTGTCAGTCGACTGGGATGATTGATTGGAGCCTTTAGAAAAACAGACGTAAGTACCTAAAAGTATAATGCCACCAAAGCGAACTCACCCAAATTGGCTAAAACTTGATCTCGTTCTTTTTGCGTATTCGTGATTCTATTGTTTAGCACATTCAGCTTCTCCTCGTAGTGCTGGCGCATTAGATTCATTCGCTGTTGTGATAGCTCCAGCTGTTCGATGAGTTTCGTCTTGAGCTCTATATCTGAGCTGATGTCGTTTAGCTCTGCCTGGATCTCCACAGCTTTGGAATGAACAACAATTAAAAATGGGGAGGTTAGATAGATGAGTGTACCTACCCTTATCGTCAGACTCTGTGTCGCTGTCACTCTCGGACTCGTTGATGTTTTCAACGTTGGAATTGTGAGCGTCCTCATTGAAGCCTGGCAGCGAACGAGACATAAGCATTTCTCGATTCTTTTCTAACTCCCTCTTGGCCACAGAAATGAGCGTTTCTGGATCTGGAATGAAGATTATTCAAACATGAAATTAATGCAAAAAGGTTAATTTCCGCCCTAAGGTATTGGAACTCACTGTCAAACGAAGAATTGAGCTTAGAGTTGTTCCTCGGACTCAGGGCTGTGGACTTCTTCAGCTGTTGGTACATCTCTTGTGATTCGATAAGCTTCGCCTGCAACTTTTCGATTTCTCCCAAATAGCCGGCAATCATGTCCGTAACAGACTTATCACCATCTGCTTTTGTCCAGCCATTTGTGGTCTTCTCCAACATCAGTTCGGTGTTCTTCTCGGTCAGAGCGTTAATCGTTTCTTGCATGGCCTTGAGTCGCTGCTGCAGACGTTTATTGTCAGCCAGCAGCATTGCGTTCTCGTGGAATGTATCCGAAATCGCCGAATTACCCTCTGCGTCGATGCTGCGTTTGCCCTAGAAACAAAATAAACGCCGATTCATTTCGATTTCTGTTTCAAGACAAATGCAGTCGCATTTTACCTGTTTATACTCCACAAGCTCCAGCTGCAACGCAGCAATCTCCCTTCGAAGCTGTGAGATCGTCCTTGAGCTCTGATCTTGATTCAGTTGAACCTTGTTCTTGATATTTCTGGCACGGTTGGCATATTTCAGCGTATTTAAGGTCTCCATAAAGTCCCTGTCGCTCGGCGACACACAGGCGATCATCAACGTCTGACTGTTGCCTACAGACACAAACAAAAAATGTCTTAGAATGGGCATACGGTGGAGTTCTATTAATACTAACCTCCCAAAGAATCCTGTAACAACCGCGTCAGCTTCGAATCTCGATACGGCACGTGAGAAGCCTTCTTCGACTTATCGCCCAGCGCCGAAATCACATTGCCCAACGCCAACAGACCACAGTTTATAGAAATACCCTCTCTGGCACGCTCTCCAGTCGCTCCGGTCCGTTTGAGCCTCTCCGAACCGGCCAAATCGACAAAATGAAACTTTGAAGTCAGCGTTTCTAGGTCGCCCTCCGGCAGCCCACATTCCTCAGCCGACATAACCCTCTGCCTTCGAATGAGTATCGTAAACAGCGCATGTGACCGCGAAGACTGTTCGTTCATCTGTGTCGAAGCTGTGGTTCTGGCCAAGGCACCCTGTTGCAGGCACTTTAGGGCATCCTGAGGACCATTTATCGGTTTGATGGTCGCCCCAGACACAGTAATGCCGCCACTTCCATCTTCGTGGATCTTATACGCCCTCCCCTTGTTATACGGATCGAGTAGATCGATTATATCCTCATTGTACAGCTCCATGAACTGAGCTGCAACACTGAACTGCACTCCACCGAGACTGAGGCCTTCTTCGTCACAGGCGCCCGCCTGCATACAGTCGATTCCCTCGAAAATGTGTCGCACAGCTCTCGGTATGATGCCCAACTGTTGTTCGATGAGCTCCCGATCGAATCCTGTTCCCATTGTAAAGGTCTTACCTGACCCAGTTTGACCGTAAGCCAGCACTGTGGCATTGTAACCCTTGAGAGCGCCATCTACAAGCTTCTCTACGCAGTCTCCGTACACTTCAGACTGCTGTGAGTTTATATCGAAGACATAGTCGAATGTGAATGCCTTGTCGGTTCCCAGTACAACATGTGGCTCCCCTGGGGTGACTGTGGTACAAATGCGACACAAGTCGATCACTTCACGGGGAATTTGCGGACGGATTCTGAAATGAACAAGAAGTGGAGTGGTTTAGGTGAAATGGGTACAGAAATCATAAAATGAATACATTTCGACAAGACTCGTAGTGCTTTTTCAAAAGCCTTCTGATATCGTCAGGTTATTGATATCAGATAGACGCCCAAGTCCCAAGATTGCAGAGCTAATTTAACCCTTTTTCGCAGCTTTTTTCTTGTAGAACTAATCAGCTGCTAAAGACTCTCTAGATGAATATTTTTTGCATGTGGATTTGTTAAGGAATCAAGGACAAACTACTCACCCAACGGATTTCTCAGAGATAACATTTAGAGCTTAATGGAGCAACATTTAGTTGCCGCAATCGGCCAACTAATTCAAAGAAATTGTCAATTCTCGCACCACTTTCAGTCATCAGCACGACCTTTAACTGGAGACCAAGTGACTCTTGACAGGGTTGATCAAACTTCGCACTACAAAGTCCATTAAAGATACATACCTACTGCGTTCTGTTATCAAATCCCATCAACTTGTAAAATTTCCGACATCAGGGAACCAGCAATGTTGCAGACTGTTTAATTCAATTAGAGTTGTTCAGTACCCGCCGCAGCCTGCAGGTGGACTGCGTGGGTGTTGCTGTCTATAGATTTCCGGATGTAACGAATTTTATTGAATAAAATTAAATAGCACTGGTGTGGTGTTTTTCAGTAAACGGGGGAGCCATTCTCCATTCAGTAGTGGTAGACCTCAGCTGCTGGAGTGCTTACTTTTTTTTTTTTTTTGTCACCCGACAAACATAGTGAGCATTGGGATATTTTCACTTGTTTACGTTACTGACACGGAAAATTCCACAACATCAAAGGGCAGCGCTTCTGACATTCAATGATGTCAGTAATTGAAGCCAAGTTGCGGGGTAGTCGAAGTGGAATTTTAAATTTGCATACCGAGTTGACATTTTAATGTTGTATAAAGTTGAAGTACAAATTTGGTAGAGGTACTTTAAATGGTTGTGGATAAGTGGATAATTGACTTTAAAAAAATAGGAACAAGGAATGGTTGAAGTATTCTCTACTCTTTAAAAAATTTATTGCAAAATAATATTTAAGTTGAAATGTACTCCAGTTGTAACTGTGCGCAGGAGGGATCTGTGAATGTGGATCATTCTTTATTATACAAAAATTGGGGACAAATAAATGCAAAAATGCAATTTTCATAAATGTCAAATAAAAATATAAAAAAAAAATATGGCCGCCCGAGCAGGGACTTGAACCCTGGACCGTTGGATTAAAAGTCCAACGCTCTACCGACTGAGCTACCCGGGCACATAGAAATCCGTTCGCCTAAAACATTCCACATTTTCTTGTGGGTTTGCAAATTCACTGGAAAAATATTCACTCATTCGCTGTTTGTTGCTTTTGCCACTCACTCTGGCCATCTCCCATTTATATGTTTACTCGTGTATCGGTGTATTTTGTCTACATATTTTATGCCACGGTTTGTATGAGTGAGTTTAGGGAGATTGACGTGCTGTGTTCGTCTCGTGACTAATGACAAATTACAGTCTTTTGCCAGCAAATTATTATTAATTTTGTGGAAATGAGATAATCTCTAACTTTTAGATTTTTGAAGAACAACAATTAATTTAATCAGTGTGTACTTCGTAGTCTGTCATTTCTAATGAATATGGAAAGCAAACTATATAAACAGCGCTTTAGACGCGTTAGGGATGAAACAGATGTTTGTCTTCAAACCATAGAAGGTGGAAATATCTTCATTGTAACAACTTGCTGATTTATGATTTCTATAACAGTAAATTGAAACGCCAATTTATTTAAATTGGACATAACTTTATCTATTTTTAGACGTCAGCAGCATTTTGCACTCCGCGTCAGTTTATTAAGCGGTTTTTTTTTTTCTGTAGAGCAGTAAAGAGTTCCACCACGTCGAGTGTTCTCTGAACCGCGACTGCTCAGAGCGATTTGTTATTTATGAAACACATTTGAAAACAAGCTGTCACATGACTGTAAGAACACACCATTTGAACAGTTTTTTTTTCTTTGAATTTCTTCAGACAACTAGGTACACTTTTTTTTAAATTTACCTTCTTTTTCTGTATACCAGCATTGGAATTCGAGTTCAATAATCTAACTTGCTAACTATCAGCGTTGCCACAATGTACCCGATCGGGGCCTCTGTTTCTTTATTTTGGCCATTTTGGCCCTTGGCCCGGGGCCAACAAGAAATGGCCCGCATATCTTATTTTATGCATTCCTTAAACAAAATATTCTAAAAAGCACACTCTCTTATTTCATCAGTAAAATTAGCAAAAACCAAGTTCACGAAAGCGACACTGAATTCATTCATTCTGACTGACGTTTCATTTTCGTTTGTTCCAGTCATAATAATACAACTTTGTATTTTTTGTCTTGTACCTTTCACTTTATATTTATATTTATGTTTCTTTCTTTGAATGGTAGTGGCCCGCACTTTTTGGAAATAACCTTCAGAATGGTACTCAATATTTTTCTCTTTGTGGCAACGCTGCTAACTTCATAACTGTCAAAATGTGGTGAGCTCAGATTTCTACTCAGACTGGTCATATAATTCAATTGGGGCTCATAGAAAGCGCTCTGAACCAAGAAAGAAACAAAATTTCAGAGCTCTGATGCGCCTGAACTAGGGAACTTTTTTTGACAGTTCAGGCTCTGGTCTCAACTTAAAAAGAAAAGAGCTTATACGAAGGCTAAATGTTATAGAGCATTTTAATTGGCATTCGTTTGGGCTGGTATTTCATTATTTAAGAAAAATAACATCAAACAAATGGCCATCTGTGGACCTTCTAAAGTTTTAGATCCTTTTAAGCTGAGGCGCCCTTTGTCACTGACTTTCTTGTAAATTTCGGATGTTATCTTCCGATCAAAATACTCTCTATGTTCTGTCTATTTAGTTTGGCAGCCATTTTGGTTCGGATGACATTTGACAGTTAAAATTGAATTTCCAGTTCAAAAAAAATTTATAGTTTTGTTAAGCTCCACTGTGGTATGCAAAGAAACAAAAAAAGTAATTGGAGATGCCGGGGATCGAACCCGGGGCCTTTCACATGCAAAGCGAACGCTCTACCACTGAGCTACATCCCCAGCTGTAAATCCGCTGTCAAAGTTGTCACTTCAATACTTTTCACTCTACTCAGTTTTAGCTTCCAATCTAATCAATCGGTTCACTTTACTTCAATTGATTTAGTCAATTTGCAAAAAATTAAAATCAAACAATCCTCAGTATGCACGATCTAAACGCAACTTCTCGCAGGATATCGCGCTGCGCTGTCAACATCCTACATGTGATTGTGCTGATACTTATGCCGATCATCTGGCTGGGCGATTACAAGAATCTAATGTCGCTACTATTCAAAACAATTCGCTTCGAAGAGCCTTATTTGGTGGAAATTGATCCACCCGAACATATCGCTATAATAATTCTCGGTCTGGGTGGATACTTTCTTCATCGACACTACCGCTGCCGGGAACACACACTCCGCTACGAAACACTTCAGCGGGAGAAGTCATTTGTGGGCGCATTCGAACACCACGAAGTCGCTGTTATATTGCTGAAGAAAATCCACGAGGTCTATGAAATGCAAGACGCTGAATGGAAGGATCTATATGGCAGCAGCATTGACGAAGAAAAGGACGAAGATTATAAAGCAGAAGACCTGCTCCGGCCGGAAGATGAACATAAAAGCGGCGACGGAGATGGTTTGGCTAAAAGTGGTGATGGAGATGGTTTGGCTAAAAGTGGTGATGGAGATGGTTTGGCTGCTCTGCAAGGGGATGCATCTAATCGCGAGACGAAAACAAGTCCGAGGCCAAAGGTCCGCCGTGTGAATGCACGTGGAATCTTCGCTAAATCTGGCTCAAATGTGAATAAATAAAATTTCGGACAAATATTGATCAGTTTAATTTATGGTTTCGTAATAAAATATTAATGGCAAGCTGCAGAAAATTGCACGTAGGGGATGTAGCTCAGTGGTAGAGCGTTCGCTTTGCATGTGAAAGGCCCCGGGTTCGATCCCCGGCATCTCCAATTACTTTTTTTGTTTCTTTGCATACCACAGTGGAGCTTAACAAAAGTATACATTCTTTTTGAACTGGAAATTCAATTTTAACTGTCAAATGTCATCCGAACCAAACTAAATAGACAGAACATAGAAAGTATTTTGATCGGAAGATAACATCCGAAATTTACAAGAAAGTCAGTGACAAAGGGTGCCTTAGCTTAAAAGGATCTAAAACTTTAGAGGGTCCACAGATGGCCATTTGTTTGATGTTATTTTTCTTAAATAATGAAATACCAGCCCAAACGAATGCCAATTAAAATGCTCTATAACATTTAGCCTTCGTATAAGCTTTTTTCTTTTTAAGTTGAGACCAGAGCCTGAACTGTCAAAAAAAGTTCCCTAGTTCAGGCGCATCAGAGCTCTGAAATTTTGTTTCTTTCTTGGTTCAGAGCGCTTTCTATGAGCCCCAATTGAATTATATGACCAGTCTGAGTAGAAATCTGAGCTCACCACATTTTGACAGTTATGAAGTTAGCAGCGTTGCCACAAAGAGAAAAATATTGAGTACCATTCTGAAGGTTATTTCCAAAAAGTGCGGGCCACTACCATTCAAAGAAAGAAACATAAATATAAATATAAAGTGAAAGGTACAAGACAAAAAATACAAAGTTGTATTATTATGACTGGAACAAACGAAAATGAAACGTCAGTCAGAATGAATGAATTCAGTGTCGCTTTCGTGAACTTGGTTTTTGCTAATTTTAGTGATGAAATAAGAGAGTGTGCTTTTTAGAATATTTTGTTTAAGGAATGCATAAAATAAGATATGCGGGCCATTTCTTGTTGGCCCCGGGCCAAGGGCCAAAATGGCCAAAATAAAAAAACAGAGGCCCCGATCGGGTACATTGTGGCAACGCTGATAATTAGCAAGTTAGATTATTGAACTCGAATTCCAATGCTGGTATACAGAAAAAGAAGGTAAATTTAAAAAAAAGTGTAGACTCCGCTACGAAACACTTCAGCGGGAGAAGTCATTTGTGGGCGCATTCGAACACCAGGAAGTCGCTGTTATATTGCTGAAGAAAATCCACGAGGTCTATGAAATGCAAGACGCTGAATGGAAGGATCTATATGGCAGCAGCATTGACGAAGAAAAGGACGAAGATTATAAAGCAGAAGACCTGCTCCGGCCGGAAGATGAACATAAAAGCGGCGACGGAGATGGTTTGGCTAAAAGTGGCGATGGAGATGGTTTGGCTGCGCTGCAAGGGGATGCATCTAATCGCGAGACGAAAACAAGTCCGAGGCCAAAGGTCCGCCGTGTGAATGCACGTGGAATCTTCGCTAAATCTGGCTCAAGTGTGAATAAATAAAATTTCGGACAAATATCGACATCAGTTTAATTTATGGTTTCGTAATAAAATATTAATGGCAAGCTGCAGAAAATTGCACGTAGGGGATGTAGCTCAGTGGTAGAGCGTTCGCTTTGCATGTGAAAGGCCCCGGGTTCGATCCCCGGCATCTCCAGTTGCTTTTTTATGTTTTAGAACAGCATTTTATATCGAACCATATTTTTTATTGAGGCCATTAAATCGCGTATTCTCTTGCCGCTGGTCCTCTGAATATTTGGCAAAATCTGCCATTTTCTCTAGTAATTTCGGATTTTTTATACGACACTTAATGCTTTTTTTGAGATTCGTCTTCTTTCGAAAGTGTGTCGAATTCGAAGAATCTATATTTTGACATTTGAACATATAGAAAGTTCATTCTATCAATCGAAAGTTCATTTTTCATTCGAATGTTGAGTGTATTTTGACTTTCTAATCGTTCGCAACGACGTTCGTCATTTTTTATTCGTCTGTATTTTCCTAAAGCTAAACAGTGATAATTATTGTTTTTCCACATTTTCCTAAGGGTTTTTTTTTCGGAAATGGATTTGAGGCATCCATTAATCCTCCTGTATGGAATTTTCTCTTTTTTCATCCATAAACAATCGCTATGTGTGTTACTTGTCACCGATTGTATACAGAAAAACAACTGTATCAAGAAAAATGTTTTGTCATTTGAACAGTAACCATATTTGAAAGGTAGTGTAAACAGAATTGAGTTAAATTAATAACAACAAAAACTTGAGGTTTAATGTATACCTTCTTTTTTCCATTCTTTACTTGAACAATATGGGTTCGCAATTTAATAACGAATTTTTAAAACCTATTTTAGATAGCTCATATTTAAATTTCAGACTTTAGAGTGTCAAAATATTACTAATAAATAACAGATAAGACTGCTACTTAACATTTTTGTAGATCTTAGCATATATTTCTCAATAAGTTGTTAATATTTTAAATATATATATAGTTTTAGTAAAACAATGAAAAAAGTGCCTCCATAAAAAAACAAAAGTATGTTCACTCTTTATAAAATAAAAATGTGAAGCAGCTGATTTCGAAAGCTAAATTCATTTGAATTCATTTTATGACATTCCCGATAGTGAATATTATTCGTTCAAATCTCAAAATACACAAAGTTCATTCGAACGAATAGAGACATTCGTTAGAATTGACTATTTGTTCGAATCGCAAAATAATCATTATTACCATAGACAAATCATACTGAGACCCCCAACTCACAATACTCTTGCCGCTGGCCCCCTCAGTTTTTTTTCAAATTCGCCATTTTGTTTTCCTATCGGTGTTATGTCAAAAAAGAATCCGTGTGACATGCGAAGCATACAAAAAATGCAAAAATAAATGCTGCCAACCTCGGCAACCGTGGGGAAATGTGAAAGAGTTCGGGAATACCACATTTTTACATAACTAAATGCCATTGATTAGTTATTATAAATTGTTAAAAGGCGAATAATTTGATTTGTTTGGTTAGTAAAACTATCTAAAGTTGATGTTCTATATACTAGAAACATATTAGGACAAACATGGTTGGGTATTTTCCGCTTTTGGATATCATTAACTTCGATTTCTTGTGTAAATTTTTCTTAAATAATGAAGAAAATTTGCTCAAAATGTTTTTATTTTCCCTTAACCAATATACATTGTTAATTTTTCATGAACATTTTAAGCAAATGTGCACTTAGATATTCATAAAAAAAAATATTATCCACACGTAACGAACGATTTCAAATTAAACGGATAAAATTCTATGAACGCTGGCAGCAACTTTGCCCAAAGCGGAAGTGGCTCATATATTATGGGAGTGTGTTGGTGATCGGCCGGAGTTGGTGGTCTCAGTATTGTCTCTGATGATTACCTCCGCTGAGAATATAGATAGCGCTCGGAATTGTCAAAAATGTCTTAGAAATCACGACTTGGACTTTGTAGTCTTTTAAAACTCACGAAGGAAGATCTGAAATATTTGTTTTTGACACCTTCGTTAATTCATCACCGCTTTGACATTTACAGCGCCCCTACTAGCCCACTGTGAAGGTAAACTACTGGTTCAAATTTATTCTAATGTCCGATTTCAACATAAACATCAATTGGAATTGCAATTTTAAAATTCCCCGTTCCCATGTGACAATCTCCGCGCAAAGCCATTTCAAACAATGTCGCCGTCGACCAAGTCAGCATGCGATCAAGGTCTTTTTATGGAACTCCCTGGGCGCATGCGGACCTGCCAGATGAATGATCTATTAATCTATATTCCTAAAACAATATTCAAATGAACCCAACTGTCGAACGTGACATTAAATCACATGTCCGTTCCGTAATCCCAAAGTAAGCACATAAATCAATCATCAGGCCTCATGGCTGCTTAAGGTGCAACCTCACGACAGCTCCATTTGCACTCTGTCATCGTGGTGTTTTGCAAAAATTAGCAATCCCCGCTCGTCCGTTGAACAAACAGACAAATAAAACACAAAAATACAAATGCTAAATTATGCATTTCAAGATACACCTTGGTGACAGATTTTCGTGCGAACGTAAGATATGCGCTTCGGCCTGATGCGGTGCAGTTCCTCCCTCAACGCGCTGCTGCCGGTCATGCTGTGTTGATTTCCATGTTGATGTAAGAGATGTTTATCGGTTGTGTTTTCTTGTTGATTGTGATCTGCGTTTGTAAGCAGATATACCCTTCAGTGTGTGTGATTTAAAATACTTTATGGTTGGTGTTCCCGTCAATGGGTCACAAGCACGTTTAGTCACCGCGTGCTTCTCACGAACAGTCGCACGTTTTACATAATTAAGTTGTTTTGCACTTCTTTTGTTTTTGCGCACTTCTTTCGAGTGTGTTTTTCCACATGTTTTGTGGTGGCAGAAACGTCCCAATGACGTTCAACGAACGGGGGCAACAGAAAACACACCGGAATTGGGTGTGTTGCAAAGGAAGAGCGAAAAAAAATGTCACAGCTTGTCAAACGGTGCGAATAGGAGCAGAAGCAGACTTTATGGCAGCAAGTTGGGGAACATTTAACGGGGGAATGTCGTCAGACAGATGTTCTGGTTCAGCTGGCGTATTGTGAATGCGAATGCTTATTAAATGGAAAACTGTAGGTGGGCCGCCGGTGCGCAGAATATTCCTCTGAACTGTTGTTGGAAATCAATCATCCAAAGAGTACCTGGTATTGTTAGGAGGTAATCAAATAATCTGGCTTAATCCAACGTCTGATTAATTTTTACTGTTGTTTGACGTGGATTCTCTACCATTTTTGGTCCACGAAGTAGTAAATTGCTCTTGTGTCACTAAACAGGTCTGAGAATGCGAAATCACCTGAATCCATTTTACAACGATATTCCCAGGCCGTTTTGGCCGTTATTTGCAAGCTTATGCGTCTCTTTGTGTAATCTCCGTTCAGAAAGACAGTCTGTGACAAATCTCAGAGTAAAATCCACAGCTGGCAAATACGGCGACAATTACTATGACTTATTGTCGAAAGCAATTCCCTTATTCGCCACCCTCTCTGCCAGTCAAATACTAGATCTGTCTCTTCTAACACTACCCCCTCCAGTCACAGCCCTCAAGGGGTCATTTTAAAATGCAAAACTACCTTCCTCTGCAATGAGGTGTACTTGTGAACAGTAGTGGTTGAAAGTACCACAAAAAAAAACAAAGCATCAACATTTTTTTAAACTTTTCCCAATTTCAGTAATGGTTATTGTTTTCAGCACAAGAGATGGCGAGGATTGTTTTTTGTCGTTCCCTGCTCCGTTTCATAATTATTTCGCTTGAATACCTCTGGGGATTAAAGTAATCGCATTTGGTGAGCTTGGGAGGGGAGCAAAACAGCAGCGAACTTTTCCCTTTGATGTTGGACTTTAATAGTCCTGCCCAGGTTATGTTTGGAAGAAGTACAATCGTACATTGTGGAATTTACATAGAATTAAGATTAAATGGAATTATTTATTAAAAGAAAGGGGGGAGTTGTATTTATTTTTTTGTTAGTTTCTCCATTTAAGAGGCAAAACGAAGTCGGACAGATGCATGAACACAGAGATCTGAGATTATAAGGATTGTCTGAGTGGAATGTTGCTGAATGAGCAAAGTGTCCGACATGTGTCCTGCGGATACAATACGTAGCTGTATTGCGAACATGGAAAAGATTTCAGCACTGAAATAGTCGGTTTTTGTAGTAATAACTATGAATCGGACTTAGGACTAGTTTTATCCGAGTTTAAGCGAACAAAGGTCAGCTTTATGGCCTATTCTAGTTCACAGCGCAATTTGACTCCCAAAACAGTCCGCTTTTGCAGCAATCTTATGTATAAATAGGTGAGGGGAAATAGTTAAGAACCACCTTCACTGACTTAAACACAACATACCTATTCGATTGATTTGTTGCGAAGGTTGTGCGGAGATGCAATGCAAACATTTTTGAAAATACCTAGCTATCTAAAATTAATGCATTAACAGAGAAGGTATAAGTCCTGGAAAGGCGGGCTATAAGCGCCACAACTTGGGCAATTGTAACAACCTCCATTTATGACAGGCATCAGCTCTGCCAGAAAATACACATTCATTCGAATTTTACTCTTTTAATTAGTTTTCATAAATTAATATCGAATCGTTTAAAAACAACTTTTCCCCTCAGCTCTCGCCGTGTATCTTGAGGCAAAGTAATTCCAATTTAAAAAATGTATATGTTTTTAAAATACTTGATCACGCATTAAAATTAAAATTGAATAATAAAAATATTATTTGGTCGAGCAAAAAAAGAAAACCCCACTTGTATGATCGAACATTCGCCAGATAAAAAAAAAAATTAAACAATTTAAAAAATGCATTGCGGCAATTTATTAATAATTGCGTTCGACAGCGTGCTTTGCGCTGTTAAACGAAGAAGTAAGCTCCGGCCGGTATGCTGATGGTAAACGGATGCAGGCGTATAACGTTTAATGTCCACCCGACAAGCTCGTTTCCTGTAATGTAAATTATTTCCGAACGTCGCAGTAAATGCGCGTTATTTTTTTTTTTGTTAACCCTGTTTATTGTTATCATTGTCGAGAAGGATGGCAGGCGGGTGTTGGATATTTATACCAATTTTCCCTGCCGAAATGTATCTACTTTTACAACTGGGCAATTAAGAAATCCTTTTAGCCTGACTTTTCATGGTTGTTGTTTTTTCGCTCGTTTCATATTTTCTTGCTCATTGTTGCTTATTAATCCTTGGACAACGCATAAGTTGTTGAATTTAATCTCCATTTCGGTCCAGTGGTGCTGATGATGATGTTGCTCTCATACTTTAATGTTTCATTCGACCAGATCCTTGCAAACGTGCGCTGTGTGGGAATTCTGTGCGCCAGGATGCATTTTGCATTCATTCATTTTATGCAGCTATTGTTTGCAGTTTGTGTGGAAATTTATAGATTTTAAGAGAAACAGCAAGAGAAATAAACTAATTAAACAGCCAGGCACGGATGTTTGTAATTGCGATTAACGGTTTTTAATTATATGCGTTTGCAGAGGTTTAAAGTGAATTTATTGATTTATTTTCTCTCTTTTTAATGTGCCATAGTTGTGTTGATTTAAGAATTATGAGCACGGTATTTAATGTGCTATAGATCTACTTGAAGGCAGCCAGACAGGGCTGGTAGACGGTTACTGGAGGTGATAGCAAATTGCATAGGGTGTTGGAACTTTATAATGTTCACAGCCATAAAATGATCTGACGGGAGTAATCCAGCTTGACATTGATTTTATATTCTGACGTAAATCGATTTAATGGATTTTAGAGAATTTAAACAAAAAAAATTATCACTTGAAGACCATTTGTATTCCTATTACGGTTGACACTTAAGGGACTCCACTGGACGGATAAAAAGGTTGCACGGGAGTAATCTGGCTTAAGCCGTTGCACGGGCGTAGTCTAGCTTAAGCCAATGAATTGAACGGAATTGAAATTTGTATTCCGGGCCAGAATAGTGGGCAACATCTCGCTTATCTTAAAAAGGAACCTCGAATATTTCCATTAGCTCGCTTAATCCAATAAAAGTTGACATGTAAAAAACTGAACTGGATGAGTGATTAAAGGGTGAACCATAATATGATTGCTAAGGATTAATCTACCCAGTGGAGTGTGAGATTGCGTGGTACGTTGTGACTTAAGTCACTTAAGTGGATATTCAACATAAGCTTAAGCCCACATAAGCTGACAGTCGTTGACCCTTCATTTAGACACAAAATAGACTCCAGTTGAAATAAAAACTTGTGATACGTATGGCATGTCAGGAAAACGCTTAGAAGCGTTCTAGATCGGTACCAAGGTGATCTACTTTGACCATACCTTTTTAAGTGGTTCAACAGGTAGCGAGAGCCTCCCAGATAGACGGAGAAGATGTTTTCAAGGCTACGTCGAAATGGATCTTCCACAATATTAATTCGAGACAAAATAGTGGACAATGGATAAGAGCCTTGGCAATTGTTTCTGCAGCGCTAAACAAAAGTTGCCTAAGCAAAGGAGAACATACACTCTAGGAAAGGCAACTGTGTTCCAAAAATGAGTTAAATGTGTTCGCTTGTCTTCTTCTGTACTTCTGTTCGCCGAAAGAGTCTAAGCAAAATTCAACAAATCATACAAGTTGTGATCGGATCAGCATTGGACTTGTTATGCTGTGTTATCTACTACCATTGGATGTCAAAACAGCTCGGTCTGTGATGGATGTTACAGCTGATGTTACAAGCCTCTAACAAGTACTTGTGAAATTTTACAAGGTTACCCAATTTGATTTGCACAGCATTACAAGTCCAACGCTGATCTGAACCTGACTTGTACATACTTGTTCAACAGACAACTTGTTGACTTTTGTTTTAGATTCCTTGAATATTTTCTTGTAGCACACCGTTACAATTTTAATACCAACGCAGATCTAATCACAAATTTTACATTTTCAGACTTGCATATCTTGTGAAAGCCAAAGAAAATTGTTTTAGAGCTCGATAATAAAACAGCGTTCAAGGTCATATCGTCCTTATCCTCTTTTCCAAAATTTCCCATCAACCCCATTTCCATTTCCATTTTGCACATCCCTTTCCTACAAAGGCAATTCGCTGCTAGTTCTTATGACAACTGAAAACAATTTTCTTCGTCAAACTTCCCCGCACTCGACAGGCAAGTCCGGTATACCTGTCTATACTTAAAGCGGATAAACACCAGACAAAGTCATCGACCCAAACACTTCATCCTACATGCCGTACGCATAATCCTCTTACGTCAGCAAATCAAAGCGAATTCAATTGCGAAAAACATCATTTATCTCGCCACCTAAATCCGCCCATTCACATTCACACGGAATCTAAAAATATACATTTTAAAAAACTGAAACCCTCACTCAATAGCTATAACGAGATTGTCATATCCAACAGCAGCAAACAGAAAAAAAAGTAAGCATCGCAACCGAAAAATCAATTAATCCGATTGGAACTGGCCCGTTTCAAAGTCATTGGCTTGTATACTTGGTACACTCTGCCTTTTGGCGCCGCCGCCGCCGCTCCCATGATGATTGCCTAATGTGACAGTTCGAACTAAACTACGAGTGTACGACTGTACGTGTATGATACAGTTTAAAATCGGCTCGAGAGTCCCCTTCTCCCGACACCGACCGTCGACCGTCGAGATCACAAACATTCAGACACACCGCAGTCATTCTGTAATCTCTGCTCTCAAGCGGTCATGGGCAGCAACAACTTTAAAGCCAGCGAGATAATTTAAACTCGATCAAGTGTACAGCGTCGGGTTTTCATTTGATAATTTCGCTCACGATTTGGTTTGCGATGCCTAATATCAGCCGCTGCAAAGGGGTTCCAGCTATTTTTTTATTTTTATGTTTTAGTACCACGTGGTATCAGGAAAATCACAATCACTCCCTCAATTCCGAGAACAAATTAAGTGGATGTGTAACATCGTTGGAAAGTTGTCAGCAGACATACACCGAGGGTTGTACAGAAAATGTGTGTCTGTGTCCAAATTACTGCAATTAAAATCAAGAGGGGACACATTAAAGTTAAGTTCCAGTCGGGGGAGGCTACTGTATATTTTTCATTTTTGTTTTTTTATTCCTGCGACAAAGCCCACCATTTTCTGGTGTTAATTGACAATTAACACTTTGAGTGCGCGTTCCTTAATTCTGTTTAAAATGAATTTGCTTAAGAGGGCGAACGACGGAACGTGGGCAAGAGGTCATACGCAACGCAGTCCTTCAGATTAATTGTTGTTGAGCGAATTTGCAGACAGTATTTAAAGTTTTTTATTGTTTTTGTTTACGACATCTAGTGGGGACTTGTTACCATTATGGTAACGGTTTGAAGTTGAGCTTTCCGTAATGCATCAGCAAATGTTCGAACCAAGGACACGTGCGAAAGCACATCGAAAGTGCTTGCGCATTGTGTGAAGGGAAGGTGACTGTATACAGGGTGGGGCGTAAATGTAAAGTGAATTTAAAGATGCATAACTAGTTTCAGCAAGATGGCGCCACTGCCCAATGATGCCCGAGATTCGACGAATGTGGACAGATGCAAAGGTCGACTAGATTGGTCGGTAACGTCACTTTTTTACTTTGATACATTAAACGAACTGTCAACTAAGTATTCAGTCACGCATTTGTCGACGGCTCCTCCTCTACAAACGTCAACGAAAAAAAATTGGTAATGTGACCGGATCTAGGCCAATCAAAACTGAGACACATCCAGTCAGCCAGCTGTCAGACTTACTGCACTGGATTCTTAAACGTCCCCTATGTTTCCAGGGAGAGTAATCCAAACGCATGAAGACATTAAAAATGGCCGTCACGTGTGATTATTGTAGCGTTTCGGAACTCGACTTGTGCATTTTTGCATGGGGGCTAAAACTTTGCGCGAGCAGAATCCTGAGGCGAAATTACCGCATCCGTGACCTGACGGTGTTGGTTATTGTTTTGCAGGTAAAATCCGCCTGATTGAGTGACCTGTGGCTTGCTCGCGGATGTGGAAATTCAACCAAAATCTTAAATTTCCTACTCATTTACTTTATTTGCTATAAAATATATTTTAGGACTTGAGGGTGAAGTTGACTGGTATTTTAATTCATAATTTCGCGACAAATAAAAGTCGAAAAATAAAAACGTTCAGCCCTTTAAGATTTATGAGTAAGAACTTATAAGCTCCTTGCAGTCGGAATAAGAGTCCTACGACAGTCAAAGCTGACTCGACTGTTTACCAGGACACTGTGCATTTTCCGCGAGCTTATTTCGTTCCACTGATGTAGTCCGACTACATTTTGGAAAGCGTTGGTCTTATTTAACGTACCACCCTTAACTCAAACAGTTGTGGTGAATAAAACGAGCTTTTTTATCATAAGCAAATACTGAAACCATTCTTGTGCTAAGGAAGCAGGGATGGAAAAGTCGATACAATTGTATCGAATTCGATACAGATGAGTTTGCTCGAGTACAAAAGTACAATCTGCCTTAATACAATTTATCCATCTGTATGTTTCAAATTCTCTTGCAATTTGTAAAGCTTTTCCTAAGAAAACAATTAAAATAATCGAGATGATGATGACTTTATGTCATTTTGGAAGACATACCTAACAAGAAAATTATTATTACTCAAAATCCCTTCCTCAATTTGCTGGAGTATTTTACATCAGAAGCAGTTGTATCCAGAAAATCAAGTTAATGAAGAAAAGAATAATCAACAAATTAACAATGAATATAGAGCACTTGCCGACTGCTAAAAAATTCAGCAATTTAAATATTATTCAATTTTAGAATTTTGAGCTGAGGTAAATTCAATTAAAAACGAGTCTAATGAGCGCTGATGTTTGAAAATATTTAAAAAATTGCTCAAGCCGTTCTCGCTATTCCTCAATCATCAGCAAATTTCGAAAGGATTTTTTCTTACCAGACATTCATAAAGTCCAACTGTCGAAACCGACTTCAAGTCGACACTTGCTGGGCTTTGATTGAAACAAAAAATTTGATTAGAAACCTATCCTGTTCTAAGTTTCAAGTTCAGGGCAATATTTTGAAGATGAATGTGCAAATTGAGAGCTCATAGATTAAAAAAATGAAATATTTTCTTGTAGGTTTGTATAATTTTGCTATGAAGTCAATAATGTTTTGTTAATTTATTTTTGTTTATGTTTTTGAAAATAAAATATTTTGAATTCACTTCTGTATACGAAAAAAAGTTTTCAATACAACAAATCGAAAATAGCATTTTCCATCCCTGTAAGGAAGAAAAGACTGCTAAAATTTTTTTTTTTTTTTGTCTGAAAGGATTCTCTTGAATTTGAAGTCTCTAATGACACAATTTGACAATTTTACGGGAATGCAGCTAAATATGTGCTGTCCTAATGATAAGAATAATAATCCTTAAATAAGTGCATGGCGAGGGCACGTATAATCACGAATGCCCAAAAACCAACCAACTGCAACCTTAACCTGAAAAAAATTGGCAGCATAACCAAAAATAGCAATCAATTCAATTCTGACACAGAAAATGTCGCAGACACACTCAACATAAATTAGATTTTCAGTTTACGTTTTCGTTTTCATTTTGAATTTTTGGTAAACAGACAACCGACCGACTGATGATGGCCTTGAGAAGATGAAAAAAGAAATATACGTGTCAATTAACATTCAACTGTTAAAACCACACCTAAAGCAATTTTCATACCCAAAGGATACGAGAAGTGAATTTCATAACTCAAGTGTGATGTCGAATATCAATATAGCATTGACCAATTGTTCGCACTTGTTCTTGTGACTAAGCCTGACGTTGACAATGGGCGTCAGTATTGGCGTCATGTGAATCAGCACATGAAGATAGGTATCGACACATATTTGGTCATGTGTGTGTTTTTGGTCTTACTAATATAAAAAAGATTGGGACTCTATGGAATGAAGTCACGGACTCGGATGACCATGTCTGGAAATGGGAATGAATGACTGGTATAGAGTGAGTGTTTGCGCTTATAGGTATTGCCATCCCAAAAATGTGGCCGCCGACGACGAGACAAGTCGGCAGACAAGTCCATTTATAATGATTTTTGTGGGTGTATGACTACTTTTTGGTTGGCATGAATGTGACAAAGTTTCAGACTTTCGCGACCCTTAACCTCTGTTAAAAGCTTCTAACCGTCCAATCTATTATGGTGAAGACACACAATTTCAATGTGATCCCACACTGGCTTAAGCTGGATTACTCTCACGTAATCCTGTTGTGATTCTTAATGGAAATACCACTCCAAAATTTGTGTTTCTTCAGGGATGCGATTCTTATGCGTTACTTAGCCTACAAGCTATATTTTTACGGAGTGGTCACGATTTGGTGCGCTAATATTCTTACATAGAAAATCGTATTGACAAATTTCGCGAAACTTCAAAAATTCTGCTCACCAACTCCCCAACACTCCCAGGAGATATGAGACACTTCCGCTGTGGGCAAAGTTGCTGGCAGAGTTCATTGAATTTTATCCGTTTAATTTCAAATTGTTCGTTACGTGTGGATAGTATTTTTTTTTTATGAATAACTGCACATTTGCTTAAAATGTTCATGAAAAATTAACAATGTATATTGGTTAAGGGAAAATAAAAACATTTTGAGCAAATTTTCTTCATTATTTAGGAAAAATTTACACACGAAATCGAAGTTAATGATATCCAAAAGCGGAAAATACCCAACCATGTTTGTCCTAATATGTTTCTAGTATATAGAACATCAACTTTAGATAGTTTTACTAACCAAACAAATCAAATTATTCGCCTTTTAACAATTTATAATAACTAACCAATGGCATTTAGTTATGTAAAAATGTGGTATTCCCGAACTCTTTCACATTTCCCCACGGTTGCCGATATTGGCAGCATTTATTTTTGCATTTTTTGTATGTTTTTGCATGTCACACGGATCCTTTTTTGACATAACACCGATAGGAAAACAAAATGGCGAATTTGAAAAAAAAACTGAGGGGGCCAGCGGCAAGAGGATTGTTAGTTGGGGGTCTCAGTATGGTTTGTCTGTGATGTTAAGTGAAGTCTGATTTTTAGGTTTGCTTACAATTTTACGTTTAAAAATGTGTCACTTGTGACAGGCAATTTATTTTTTCTTAAATAACGTAATGAGCTAAAATTTGCATAGATAAATGAGTACATCTGCTAGACGGAGTGGACGTTCGCGTCTGTATTATTTTTGAGGAATATTGAGGGCACAAACACGACGTGATGGGCCTTTAAAGACAAGTCTGGATACAGCTTTTCAGCTGCGCCAGCTAATGCCTGCCTCCCAATTCCATTTCATGGCCTTTTCATATCCATAATTCCATTGCACGCCCATTGCTGTTCATTGCCTTCTTTGAGCACAATTAGTCACCCAACATTTGGTGAACGCAGATTTGTTTCACCCATAAATCAAGGCTACTGTTTCATCTCTCTTTTTTCCCATTTACGCAATTCCATTGAAACTTACAATAAATCACGTCTAAACAACTCCAGTTTGCCCTAAAAATATCTACTCAAAAAAAAAAAAAAACTAAATAATCCACCCACCCGCATTGGAAACGATCACGATTTTCAACATTCTTATCCATTGACACATATCCGTGCCGTGCACATATGCAAGACTCTTGTACCATGCATATCTGTGTTTAGACAAATTTTCAAAGCCCACCTACGATACGGCGACAAGTAGTCTTTTGGATTTATATTTATTTTGTAAACTTTTATCAGCAAACAAAAATCTTACGTCACGCGGCAACACGCTACGGGTTAGTGAATATGATTTCTTGGAATTTTCTTTTAAATTTTTTTTATTTCAATGCACACGCAAGTCTATTATTTAAAAACAATTACGAACATTAAACTAAGCACCCATAAACAATTCGAGAGAAGGAGAAAAAGCTACGTGAATAAAAATATTTAATTATAGTTTGGTTGGCACATATGGCATATGGGTGAGTAATGAATCTATCATTATGGCATTATAGCGTAAAGATGCAGTAATAATGTTGCGGTAGTTAATTTGTCTCAACTCGTAATGAGGGCTTTATAACGAATTAACGTTTGTCAGGGCTTAATGCGTTTTTTTACATATTTTTTCATACTTTTAGGTATCTCTTACATTGTGTACTCGTATTAAAATCAATCACGTGCGTGCGTGTTATTTTTAGAACGCAGTCTTGTGTTCCTATAATTTGGCCTCAATCTGTGCCTGGTATTATTTACTCCTTTTCTTATCTGGTAAAAACCACGAGCTGGCATAATTACGACGCGAGAGATTTAGTTTGATGCTAATTTATTGCAGACTGCTTTCGGGTTTGTTACGTATAATCCAGTTTGAGGAAACACAGTCTTGGCTGAGATATATTCTGCGGTCACATTAACCCATCTCTGACCGGTGTGTATTACCATAATTTCAATGTTCACCTGTGGTCCTAATTATGTAAGGAAGATAAAAGAACAGAGTTAAAATATTCTCGTGAAATGGAAATGGTATTCAAAGTCAGGGATGACATAACATTGACAGCAGATTGCGGCCATATTTGAAAATATTTCGCTGTCATTCAGCTGTGTTCGCGTTGTGTTGTGCATTCTGTCATAATCACGAATTTACAGTGGAGCGCTACACGATACAGGAATAGAAAGTGAAAGAAAGCGATCTTGATTTATTGACGTTTCTCTTTTGTGAATTTTCAGAATTATTTTGACACAAAGAAGCGCCGTTACCGCATCGTATTGAATTACTCAAATTTGGAAAAGAAAAAAAACATTTTGTTATATTAGGGCGTGTTCAACAACACTGAGCGACAAGAAAAAATTAAAATAAGTATTCGTCTGATCGTTTCTGGCCATGTAGTCGTCGCACCACAAGCGACATTCCTGAGCGACAAAGCGGCAACGATCTGCTCTTAAATTGATTCCTTTTATTTTAGTTTACCTATAATCCTAAGCCACAAAGAATAATTATATACATGGAACTAACGTGGAAGCATTAATTTCAGCCTAATTTCAGGCGAGCGGGTCTTATAATTAGATCAGCGGTGGCACTTTGCTGCAATAGCAGTAGATCTACTGCACTTTTCGCAAAACATAAATCTACTGTTTTTATGCATGGTTTTCGTACAGCTGTCCAAGAGATGGTTTATTAAACAAAAAAAGTGCAATCTACTGCAATCTAAGTGCAATCTACTGCACTTTTTTTGTTTAATAAACCATCTCTTGGACAGCTGTACGAAAACCATGCATAAAAACAGCCGCTGTAAAGAACGTCTGAACGAAGCCAACTTATTGTGAACTTATTGTACAAAAACAAAAATAAAAGCGATGATTTATATAGTTTTAAGCAATAATTGATCTTTGTTTTTTTTGTACAATAAAATATCTACTGCGGAAAGATCGAATCTACTGCATTTTTTTAATAATCCACTGCGCTCCTCTTTTATTGAAGTGCCAATGCTGGATAAGATAGGCTTGAAAAATCAAAGCATTGCCGCTCATAAAATTGACAGTTGTTGCTTGAACTTGTCTTGCATCTCGTTCTCTATGAAGGTTGCCAATACATATTTCTTTAGGGAATTTAAGTGCCTAAATGCAGTAATAAGCGTTTCGCTCCGATAACCTGTGAGAAAGATCATAAGTCTGAATAAAAACAGAGTCTACAGATGAGGCTCAGACCATCCACCACATTCCCGACCCACATATCGGAATAAACTGCATTTGCAATACTTTAATGTCAAACACTTTTACGAAGTATTTAGTTCCTAATTTATTTTTGATCAACGTTCGCATAAGATTCTTCTAGATGTTCGTGTTTCGTTCATCCGGGTTCTTAGAGTATCGCAGCAGATTTTTCCTCAGGCTTTCACGATACAAATTTCAAACACGATTTTCTGTAAGCGATTCTCAGATGAGCTTGCCGGCGAATAAAAACTCCTTCCGGGGAACTTGAAACGAATTCAAGGCGAACGAAAAGGGAATCGACTGCACGAAAATTAAGTGAACTAGCGGGAAGGTACTGTGAACTGGAATCTAGAAGTCTGAGCTAAAATCGCTACAAAAAAAAACACTCCAGGAATGGCAACTTCACTCCAACAACCCCATTACAAATTAAATGTTACTACATAAAAACAATTGCAAAACAATCGTCTTTGTTGCTGTTGTGTGACCTACTTTACATACTCAGGTCTCAGTTATTGACATTCTCTTTTCGAAATGGATTAACTCTAAACGCCATCGTTATTGTTATTTTATTGCCTGTGTCATTAATTATAAAGTCAGCAGGAACGAGCATCATTAGTTTTCTACTAGTTACCGATTTTAAGGTGTTCCACAGATGGGTCATTGTACCCCGTTGCTTCTTTTTATTTCCGCAAGTTTCTAACCAACACTCAAAACAGTTCAGAGTTCCTCATTGCCGTCACTGTCACTTTGAATTGCCATGCCGAACATCACTCGTAATTTCCATAGAAATTTCCAGCAACTTCTGGGCTGTCACCACGTTTCATCATGTTGTCGTTCGTTTTTTTACTCTTTTCATTTTTTCTTTGTGTTTGGTTTTGTAATATTTTGTCACTGGCTCTGTAATGTAATTGTCACCATGAGAACACTCATCATAGTCGCCACTGTCAGTCTGTCGCTCTTGGTCTTCTGTCGACCATGAACGTTTCCAAGGAAATTACAAAAATAACTAGTTTCAGTTGAATGCACTGAACGCTAACCCTTTTACTGCTGTCAGCCCCCTTCACCGCCTTACTTGCATTGGTTAAGATCGCCTGCTTGCAATTACCGCACGAATACACTAGCATTTCAATTAAACATCTGGGTGGCTGTCACTGCCAGTAAGCAATTCAATCTCAATTGAGATTGAACCCACACTTTGTGTGATTTTTCCATTCGAAGAGAACCTGATCAATACAAAAGCTTACGTCTTATTGACTGTTCTTTATAGCGAACGAGTACAGGGTGCATCAACGGCAAGTGGATTAACCGTAGATGTCATGTGCAATGAAGTCATACATATGGTTGACGAGCTGACCCCTACGAGCAATTTTCAATCGTTAAAAGTCTCGTTTATTAATTTTCGCTTGTTAAAGGGGAAGGCGCGTAAACATGATACACGATGGGGTTGATGGTACTGTACTTGATTTAAATTATTACGAGTATTGTGCTTTATTTTGTTTATGTTTATGTTGCTATCCCCCTATGGGGAACTGTTAGGGGGTTAGCTGAGTCATGCAAGCCGAAACGGATATACGGGCGGGATAGTTGTAAATGAGTTCAGCTTGTTGTTGGGTGAAGAGGATGAGTGCGTAATTGGCCCTGTGCTAATAATAACAGTTATTGGTGTGTGTGCTTATTCATTTTGGCCACTTTTTGTGGCAGCACTTACTGTAATATTATTCAACAGTACGATACTCTAAAATAGAACATGATGTGGCGCCACTGTCCGACTGTGGTGCCAGTTCGATTCCAGAATAGCCTATTTGGCTAGCTATTTTCTTTAATAGGTTTAAAATGTTTTATTGTCAAATTGTGATCTTTTTAACTAAAGCGTTTTGTTGACAGCTAGTTAAACTCACGCCTAAGGAGACAAGCTGTCATGCTCATGACACTGTTTTTTTTTTTTTTTATTGCAGCGCTCTTTTTTTAGTGCAGTTTTTACGAGAATTTTTTTCGATCGAGTTTGGGGCTATTTAGAGGAGATATTGGGACGATTGCTAGACATTTATGGGGTGTATTGAAGAGCGAAGAAGTGCCACCTAGCTTTTGGATTTATTTCACATTTTACAACATTCTGTTTTCAAAAAGTGATTTTTAAGAACGACTTTTCGTTTGATTTTTGATAGTAATTTTATGGCTATTTTGGGAGCTGTCTTGGAAGGATATTTGAACCTATTTTTGGAACAGTTGGAAGATAGTTTGTTCAGCTATTAGGCTAAGGGTTTTGACGGCCAAGAAGTTGCGACTTTAATAATGTATTTATTGGAATTTTAATGAGTGATTTTGACCAGAACGACTGATTTTAACGAGCAATTTTAGAGATTTAAAAAAAAATTTATGAAGATTTTAGGACGAAATTTTAGCTGCTTTGATAGCGTTTTTAAAGGCGCAGCATTGCCACCTTGTTTCCTGCTACTCATTTCTTGTCCAGATAATGTACGAAAAATTGTGTGTGATTTTCAAAAAGTGCCTTTTCGAGCAGTTTATGAAAATAATTTTAGGTCGATTTTTTAGCCTTTTTTTTTCTAAGACGTTTTTTTGGATTGATTTTTTACAATTTTTTAAAACGATTTAAAGTAGAAGTAGAGCATGTGGGTACTTACTTACTTTAGTGCTTCTTGTTCGGTTTTGAAGGAGTGATTTTTGAGAGCAATTTTAATGGCAATTTGCGGAGTCATCTTACACCGACATTCTAAGAGAATTTTGAGGATTCCGAGGCGAATTCCTAGGTGCCAACCAAACAGGTGACAAATAAAGAATAAACACATTTATTTCCAAATATTGTATGAGTTATTTTTCACTTTAAATTAACTATTTTAAAGAAAAATGTTTTGGAAATTTTTTATAAAATCTGTGACGATTTGAAGATGATTTTTCATACAGGATTGGAGCGTTCCTGAGGTGGCATTTGCTTTCCACATATCGTACGATATACTGACTTAAAGTTTGAAGAACGATTTTTAGAAACGTCTGACAGTTTCACGGCGATTTTTTGACAATTTTATGGCGATTTTTTGCCGCCATCTTGAGGCGATATTGAGTCACCTTTTTATCACGAATTAAAGATTGTTTTCAGACATTTAAGAGGCCAGGTTGTGGCTGCTACTTCATTTCCCTAAACATATTATGGAGTATAGTTTTAGGCGCTTAGTTTAAACAGCAAAACTGCATTTTAACTCCAACCACTCGGCTTGCAATCGGACACCCTCGAGGAAGCTAAAAATGTTCATCACGCCCTACTGCATTTATTGCACCATTAACCGCACTCCTTTAATTAAATATTCCCACTTTACATAACATTCATTAGCAAATAACTACACAAATTCGAAATTAAGTCCAACCTATGTTTCGAGAGTCATTAAACAACACCCAGCCCACATACGCACCTATGTTCGTCGCCGATAATTGCCACTGCCACTCTAAAACCGCATTCGGCTTGCAGGCAAAAAGGAAAATCGTTCGTCTTGCCTCCTCTTGCAAGTGCGGTTTTCTCGCAGCAAATTCACCGAGTCCATAATCTCCCCCAACACAAAGTGACACTTGAATCAGCATTAGCCATGTTTCGAAGCGAACTCAACTCCACGTATGGCTGGCCACCAAGCGCAAATCCAACGTCAAAAGAAATCCCATGTATTTCAGATCAAGTGCGACGACAGGTAAGATCAATCGAAAAATAAAAAAACAAACGCCGATTCGTTGTAACCCGTAAAAGGTTCAAGCCACTTAGGCCACATTGCGCGACCGTATTCGCGCAGCGGATCTCTCTGATTCATTTTAACGATCCATATAGAACTTGGTGGTTGGAAAGACGATAAAAACAAAACCATTGATCTCCCACTCAAAGCGGTTCTGATGATCAAAGTTGAAAAAGATGTTTAGCGTCTCTAAACGAAACGACCTTCGAGATTCTTATGAATGAACACTTATCTAAGTGTCTGCTCAATGACAGTGATATATGAGGGGGTTAGCCTCGTCAACTTCAGCAGAAAAGTCAGGTAGCCTGTGCCAGTAGCAGGTGAGGCCACAACCCGTACATCTAAATGTGCATCTTAATTAATAATTTTAGGTGATTTGGATCTTTTTGGCTTTGATGAGAAGCGCTATATGCGCCTTGTCGCGGTGCGAATCAAAGTCGAGTGCAAAGTAGACACTGCAAAAGTAGGTATTTGCGTATGCACAGAAGCCTATTTGTTCAGGCCGGTGATATATGCTAATGGCATGGTCACCACTTACGTGATGGGCTAACTACGGTAGGTACACAAAGAGGTGTACATCTTTCAGCGGGCTTTAAATATATATGACAGAGTGCAAGGAGGTCGAGACAAGTTTTCTATTTGACGATTGCTGCCTTTCTGAAGATGGCTTTAAACTGCGAGTTGATAAATTTTTAGTTTCTCTACAGAAGTCATGTAATAGCCCGTCAAATCTAGTCGGCCATTGATCAGTTAAGGGAGTTCCAGAAATTAAGAAGTTAAGACAGAGGTGTACTTTAAAACTGTCCGTGAATCATTCCTCAGAGACATTTCGTTGTTGCAATTAGTAAAAGCAGGATCCCAGATTGAGGGAATAGCCCCAATTTTGGCGCTTTTTTAATGAAAATGGGGAAAGCGGGGTAGCTTAGAAAAGGGGGAAAAAATCAAAAATATTTGTGAAATGTAAATTGTTTACAAATAAAATTAAAATGTATTTTCGAATAAATTTTAAATAAAAAATTAAACATGAAAGAGAACAGCCCATCGGACGTCTACGTAAGAATTTTTTGTATAACATGTATATTATCATGTTATATGCTTTTTTAAGTTTGTTAATAAAAGCGGTTACATATTTTTATATTTTAACTTAGGGGGGAAAAAAAGGGTATTTTTTCCGAATTTACGAGAAAACTAATACTTTCGCTGATAAAAAATAAAGTGCACGACTGGGTCGAACGTAACTTTACTTTACCTTTATCAAAATTGTTGGTGCAAATGAATTGGGAGTTGCTGATTATGTTAGCTCCAAATTGTGGGAAATATTTTAAGGGTGCATATTCAATATTGTTGAAAAAAATTAGAAGTTGGTAATATTTGCTAAAATTAAGTTTTACGTAGCTGTTATTGGATTTTCATTGGAAGTTGGGGAATTGTTATTATTTCAAAATTTGACCGAAAATATGTGAAGTGAAATACAGATCGGAATTTGGGAAGTCATTTTTCAGAAATATTTAAGAAACTATTTGTTTGAATTTTTTGAGAAAACCTAAGTACAGGATCTTATTAAGAATACTTATATTATTTTTAATATGTGTTTTGAGCAAAATCGTTAGAGCGGTTTTTGCAAAATTTGCCTGACAAAACAGTACCAAATATTGGAATGTTTACTTTGAAAAATACTATTGCTTAACTATCTAGCTGAAAATTGAGTATAAGTTATTTCTTGGTTGGTTTTTAAAGTTTTATCGAAATGGAAAATGGGGTTTTCGAGATATGAACAGTTTTTAAAAAATAAGCGTTTTCGGTAATTCGAATTGAAAATTAAAGACGCAATATTTTTTGGAAACATCGATTTCACTCTTAGTTTCCATTTTAGTCAAAATCGTTATTACTGTTTGCAGGAAAACTAAAGAAAACAACATTTTTAAAAATGACTTTCTTCAAAATTATATTTTATGATAACACAGAGAAAAACTTATTTCGCCATTTAGTTAGAAATGACCATATTACCTTAGAAATGAATTTTTGTTACAATCGTATGGACCGTTTTCGAGATATGTCCAAATTTCAAAAGTACCGTTACTCGATTTTTTAGCGGAAAACTGAGTATGCAGTCATGTTAACCTCACCTACTTAAGCTTAAATATGGAGTTTGGTTGAAATCGTTAGAGCCGTTTTCGAACAAATCAAACTGGTATGAAAATTTTGTATGGGAAGTACCATTAATATTGAGGTTACCATGCAAAAAAACAAACGGCCCCGAACTGTAAGCCCCCAAACTCCAAATCCGAAGTTTGAACGAAATCCGGTCAGCCGTTTAGGCTGTAGTCCTCGGGACATACAGACAGACAGACGGACAGACGGACAGAATTTAGCGACCCACTTTTTTGAGTTCGCCTATCATCGTAATGTCCGAATTGATTAACATCTCGAGTTCGAATTCTTACTACGTAATCGAGAAAGTTAAAAAGGTGAAAATCGTCTTCAAAGCCTGGGAACACCGCTTCGAAGTCGATTCTCGCAGTTAGGAGATTGGTTATTTTAGAAAAAAATGTTGTGTCTGAACGAAACTAAAGACGTAATTAAATTAAAATTTATACCCAAAATGTACACTCAAATCTGCGTTTGATTTGAATTTCCCACCGATTTTGAAAACACCCACCCAATAGTTCAGACACGTTCGTCCCACTTCGTGGACACCAAGAAACCCAAAATTACCCTCTCATACCCATCGACCATCATCATCTTGCTAATCCCTCACTCTCAAGACCGCCAACACAGTCAATCACGGAATTCATACCACATCGTGACCAATTTATCTCGCCACTTGATTTGCAATTACACTTTCAATGAAAGAAATATTTTGCTGTCATTTTCTCATGCGCAGAAAAACTATTTCCAAACGGACCGACACATGAGATCACCTCGCATGAGAGCGCGTATGTAAATTCCATCAATTCGGTAGTCGCACTCAAAAGGCTGCCGCGTGAAGCAACATCTAATCGGTTTCAACTTAAAATAAACTGCAAGGCAAACAACAACAACCAGGAACAACCGTGAGATGTTGGCTGCGTGTTAAGCTCAAAGTCGAGCCTGAATGGTAATATACAACTGGTTTAAGTTGTGCGCGGATTTTTGCGTGGCGCACTCGAAAGTCGTTGACTGATTTAGCCGACCTAACAGTTTGTAAATATTTTCTTTTCTACTGAATATCAATGGGATTATTGTTTGCGAACCATGCAAAGCCTATAGCCGAGCCCACATTGGTGACTTAGTAAACAAGGTGAGGTTGTAACAGACAGCGGTATGGTTGACATTTAGAAGGTAAACACAGATTTTATTGACGCTAAGTCAGGCATGTTTACTCATAGAAGCAGCGTTATTGATTATAGCTTTGCTAATGAAGTCTTAATCGGTTTCGGGCCATTGGGAGAAAGTTTAAATATGGATTGTGAAAGAGTTAGAAAGGTGCATTTTAGGGCGAGTTTTAAAACAATTAATATGATTTCTCTGAGCTGAAAAACACTGGCAGAAATTAAAGTGCACATTGGATGACTTATTTTTTCGATTTTTTAACAATTTCCAACAATTACAACAATTCCCCTGTGCTGGAAAATAATGACCTTCGTGAACTATCAACATTTTGCTACGCTAAGACTGAATGTAACAGTAATGACAGAAATTTAAGTGCACATTCATTCACTCTGACGTTTTTATTTTTTCGTACAATCGGTTATCGTTTACCGATAAGCGTTTCCCCCTGTGATAGCTGACCTATATTTGGAAATGGTGATTATCACTCAGTGACGCACTTTATTAAAGCAGTTAAATGACGTTAGGTGTCAGTTTTAAAAAATAGCTACGCGATGACGTCTTTCTTATTTGCGAAACTGATTTGTTGACCAAAAACGTTGAAAATGCTGAACTAATACTAATACTAATTCCAAAATGTCAAAAGCTCATTTTGGCTTAAGCTAGTGTCAAATATAAAGACGAAAATCATGACTTTAGTACATGATTAAAAATCGGCAAATCGGAAGGACGCTTCATGAAAGCCGGTCTCATTTACCTAACAATCGAAAAACAAACGTCAACCTACCATAAACAAGGTCCACGCCTTTCGTTTTCAAACACCTAACACTTGATTACGAAATAAGTTGACAGTAATACAAGTTGCAATTCGCTTGCGGAATTTCAATTAATTTGTCAGTTTACTGTACACGTCTCACTGACACGTGTCAAGACTCAACGATTGGAAATTAAAACAATTCACAAGAAACAAAACTACTATAGATAGGTGCTAGCTATACCAACGGAAGAAGCCGTCATAAAGTCCCTCATTTAAAAATCAAAGGCAGTCATAGAAATACAAATTTAAAAAAAAAAAAAAATCTCTCACTCACCTAACCGCAACTCGTACGGATGTGTCCTTATCGTCGCCACCGTCTGAAGACATCTTCTTCTCAAAGTTCGACACGGAAGAGCCTCCAGCTAGACCGCTTCGGGTTGATGAAGCCGGCGTACCCGTTGTTGAGCCCACTGACAGTGACGGCGACAAAGGGATGTTTTGACTGTTGGCGGAAGCAATTGTTGATTGACTGGCCGACTCTTCGACTGCATTAGCAATGGCGGCGATATCCTCTAGCAGCGCGTTTTCCTCTTCGTCCTCACCGTCTTCCTCTTCCTCCTCCTCCTCCGCCTCTATGGGTGATGGGGTGTCTTCTTCCGTTTCGGACGCCGTTATGAATTTTTATTTATCCGCAAAACCAAAGAAAAACGAAAAATTTCCCCCTTAATAATGCGTGTCACCTGAAAGGAAAAAAGATGACATGAAAATCAAAGCCAACACAAACAGCAAAAAAAAATAATGTACAAAAAAACAAATGAGCCACACATGTCATTTATAATTAATTTGTAAGGCATTTCCATGTTGCGTCAAAAATAAAACCAAACAACGAACACAACTGACGAGTGCGTGTTGCATGTGAGCGGTGCCTAAAATTGAGCGATGTTATATTTAGCAGTCATGGCACGCACACGCATTTCATTGACAGTCGCCTGAGTGTGCCTGCATTTAGATGATCGCTTTACGGGTTCGTGACAGAAGATATCTCTCGTCTGTGTAGGAAGCAGGTGAGATAGAGCCTGCCGGGAGATGATGGCGAAAAGTCGGCTATTTTTGTCTACCCCTTTGACGATTTCTTATTGTTGCTGTTTTAAGTTTACATTGTGTGGGATGTGGCAATATGTGTGCGGAGTTCATTGTCTTACTCTGCAGACCAGATCGTTTGTAAAATGCGATAACCATACGACCACTGGACTGTGATCACGATTTATATGACTTGAGTGCGAAATTTGGTTTTTAAATTCATCAAATTGGGGAAGTGATCTTGAATTTATTTTCTTGACAGATGGCAACGGTTAAAACGAAGGGCGGAGTAAGTGGTTGTCAGATTGTCATAGATGGGTGCAGATTTGAGGTTAGCAAGACGCGAAGAAAAAATATATTTTACTTTATGTACTTTATATACTTTTCAGTCCGAAAAGTCTGTTATCACTGCTGTTAAACTTAAATAATTGGGCGAAAGTACATAGTACAAGTCTGACAGCTGATTTATTCAGTTTTCATTGGCACACATCAGGTGTGTTTTTTTGAGCTTCGATCTCAGCAAAGCAAAGCAAAGTAGAATTTTCAGCACGCGATTACAACAACTGAGTCTCGAAGTGTCAACTGTCAAGTAGAGCGTAGTTGTTGTAATTGCATGATGAAAATCCTACTTTACTTTGCTTTGCTGAGATCGAAGCTCAAAAAAACACGGCTATCGGTAACATGAACAGCTGTTTCAGTTGACGTACATATAGAGGATTAGCCGACGAATCTAGTCAAGAAATTTGTGACTGAGTACTAAGTTGACAGTTCGCAAGTTCGCATATGTGGCTGACGTAGAAAAAGTGACATTCCCGACCAATCTAGTTTTTGAGTTAAGGTAGCATATTGTCCAGACCAATATAGTCCACTCATAAGATAACTAGATTTTAGATTGTGCCCACTTACATCTTTAACATATACTTGTGTCAAAAACAAAACAACAGATATTTGCCTTTAAAAAAAAAGTGAAAGCAAACAAATTTGACCACAAGCGAATTTTCTTTATTTTCACACATTTTTATTTGTGTGCAATTGACTTTTCAGACGGATTCTGAAGTTTTTTCTTTGTGCATTTGACATATTTATCAGTTCGAGCCAAGAGAGGAACTATTCGTTACTCGTTATTTTGCTAATTTTCTCTTTTTCTGTCAGTATTGATGATGCGTGCTTAGACTTTGTGCGAAACCTATCGATTTATATCGATTGCGTTCGATTTAAACCACACACGCAAACCAACCCAATAGTTGTCTATTTTAATGGGTGTCAAATTTTCATAACCTCATTGACAAGTGGCAGCAAACTTCGGAGCAAATTCAAAAATCTAAGTCTATGTTTACATAAGTGGAAGTTGTCTACGATTCTCGGAATACAATAATCCCAATCCTTCGGTTTACGTAGAGGATCTGTCACAATAGGGTAGTTCGCGAAAACGTCAGTATCAAAATAATATGAAGAAGAAAAAACCAAGTGACAGCTAAAAAACTTGTAGGAAAACAAAACAGAATTTATATGGCTGTAGCATGATTTTGTTAAAAAATTACTAAAAAGTTTATAATAAAGTCCAAAAAAACAGAATAAAAACATTTTAGAATTGAAAACTGATGTTTATCACATGTATTAGGTAAAAGAAGAGAGGTTAAAGTGATGGGAATTGAGTATTGAATATTTGAGCAAAACACTACTCTGGCCGTTACAAAACGGCTTTGTTATCCTACAAGTTTTTTTGACGTTTGAACCAAAAATATAGCCCATCTGTGCAAGGATGGGCTTCGCAAAACACAATGTCGCATTGAACGCGTGCGTGCGTCGGCGCGCTTTGACACGCTTTATCGAATCTTTACGATTTTAAATGCCAAAGCGCGCGAGCAAACATTTTGTAAAACGAAATGCTGCTTTGAAGCGAATACGCGCTGAGAGAGTAGAGCATGACAGATTAAAAGTTCGGTTTGGTTTTAACTAATGTACACAAATAAAGAGCAGAATTCAAATTTCAAGTCTACTCCCTTTTTGTTTGTAGTTGTAATTTTTGTGCAAGAATTAAAAAGGATTCTCCAAAATCGATGAAAAAAAATCATTCATAAGAGTAATGTACAGAACAACCTTAACAAAGATACAAAACCAATGATTATTATTTTTTTTTATTTAAGAAAATCTGAAGAAATAAGTATTAGCCCCACAAAAAAAATTAATCAATTTTCATTAAAAAAACATCATATTGCTTTTTAAAACTTGTGTGTGATAAACATTAGTGAATCTGTGAAACTCCAACTAAGAACGGCACACCCCATGACATCAAATCAAACAATTCAAAATTCTAAAGTTGTCAAACGCGCGTGAGAGTAGATAGTATACGATATTTACGATCTAAAGTCGATCCAACGCCTAAAGTTGTATTTTGTTTGGCAGCATATGAACACTTTGTTTCTACATAATATGTCAACGCACGCGCGCGTCAACGCGACATTGCGAATTGGTCATTAAGAATCCCAGTCTCAAGTACCTACAAGCAGTGTTGCCGCTGAAAAAAATCCAAAAAGGGGAACAAAAAGGGCCCGAGCCAAAAAATGGACTGCAATATACAATTATACTGGAAAAAAACAGCTCAATCACTATTATTTATAACAAAAAGAAATGTATTGATTACAAAAAAGTTTTTCTAATTCTTTTGCACTTTTTTCGTTCAATAAAGAATAAAATCTTACTTCAACTCAAAAAGGGGCCATTTTGATCAATTTCAAAGAAGTTAGGGTCTTGAAGCTCAAAAAGGGGCCAAACGGCAGCACTGCCTACAAGTTGTTTCCAATTTCTAGTGCGCATCAACAAATTTAAGGCTCAACCTCTAAGTTCGTTGAAAGTAGCTGTGCTAATGTGTTGCACACCATTGAAGCCCATTAGTTATAAATTCGGTTAATTTCACTAGCTTTCTCTTACTAAAGTCTTTTTTTTCTTTAATTTTCAGGTAACATTCTCTCTGTGTAATTTTGTGGTCCTAATAATCGGTTAACACGCGAGCTAAACAAATTGAAGAACCGCCCTCAAATGGCAATTTGGGCAGATTCGGTCTCTGAGGAATGGATGGATGTTTAATTAGCCCGACGGAATAGTTTAAGCTGAAAATGCGGCTAACTTTGGTTGATGGTGGGGAAAAAATGATTTACAATAATTTGGCTGGCAGTGGCGTCGTACGTGTGCTCTAATTGCGTTCAATCGACTGGGAAGCTGAGTTTTTTTTCATCCTAATAGCTCAGGGGCTAATGCGACTGAAAACTGTTTTAAATGTTTTTAAGCTACTTTTTGTAAGGTAAAACTGTCACAAAACGAGTATAAAGTTTAAATCACTTATTAGAACAAAAGAGGATACACATTCTCTTCCCCCCCGCATCGAATGACATCAACAAACAACCGGCAAACACTATAAATATTCATGACAAAGCCATACGTTCCAAATTCCTGCAACTTCATGTCAAAGGTAGAGCTTTTTTACCACAAAAATATTCAAAACACGCTCTCTGATGACTGATAACTGTTTTCGTCTATCATGTCACCACTTCGCCACAGAAGGCCATTTTAATCCAATCAAAGATCCCGCCGAACAAATCAATTTGGCAAACAAACCCATGTCCGCGTGGCCAAAACCGGACTGAACGAATAATAAATCATACAAAATTCAATTCGATTGTTAATTTAAAATTAATCAACACTAATCAGCACGAACAACAACAACACAACACGCGTGTGTTGATCCCAGAAATAAAAAGACCTGAAATCCATTTAAATGAATATTTATAGGAATATAAATATTCATAATGACAAGACTCTGCATGTGTTAGATACATGCAGAGTCTTGTCATTCTCGTTGAAAAATCGGTCATACTCTATTCGGGCTTATCTCGCGGCGGAATGTAGTCGGTGTCAGATTCTGATGGAGTTGGTTCTTCAAAAATAATTCCTAATTTAAAGATGATTGCAAAATTAAAATCGTATGATGTCAGAGAAGTGAATTACACGATTAAAATCAAATTTCGACGATTGCATGACACCTTTCACTTTTCCCCATTCAGATTAATTATTGTAATTATTGCCTTGCAGTAAATTTATCTGCTTAGGCGGTGAAGTGAAGTTAGTGAAAGGCATGCGATTGTTGCACAATTAAGAGTGGTAACTGAATATAATTTGGAATAAATTTTAAAGAAATGAGAGGACACAACTGACATTTTTAATGAGAGTCTACGCGCTCAACAATGTCTGGTTTTCTCAGGCAATAAAAACAGCCCCGGCACAGAGTGTCATTTGAAAGTTAGGTTTTAGTTAGGTTTTAGTCAGTTACTCGAAACGAAAGTGATAATGAATTTTATTTAGATTTAATGAGACTTGAAACTCTCATTGAATCTATGAAAATTAAATTGCTATGGTGGCGAAAAAAATACAGACTCACCCTTACAACTCATTTAGGAACGAATAAAACTTTAGGACAACTCATCCATGAACTTAAATATTGTTTGGGAAATGGGTTAAAGCTCAGCATGATGCCCTAAAATCAAATATTAGTAGACAACATACTATACAGGGTGGGCCAAATACAAGTTTCTTTTTAAAACTGCAATAAAATGAACAAAATATTTTTTTTTATATGTATTATGGCTTTATTAGTAAGAGCAAACACTCCCACTATTTATGGAGCACAACGTCGTTCAAGCGGCTGCCACGGCTGGCTTCGCAGTAGCGCATTCTGTCGCTCCAATTTTCCAAGACCTTGTTGACGGTTCCGGGCTGTAGCTCACGGATTGCTTGGATGATATTCGTCTTAAGTGCTTAAATCGTTTCCGGATTGTTGGCATAATATCGGTCCTTTATGGTTTCCCACAAAAAAAAAGGCCAAGGGGGTCAAATCGCAGCTCCGAGGCGGCCAATTGACATCGGTAAGACGGCTGATAACACGATTTGGGAATTTGGTGCGCAAGAGATCGATTGTGGCATGAGCTGTGAGCCATGGCACGGCATCCTGCATGAACCAGAGGTCGTCCAAATCCATGTCTTCAATTTCAGTAAAAAAAGAGTCGGTTAACATGGCTCTGTAACGCCCACCGTTGACCGAAACGCTGTTCCCAGCCTCATTTCCGAAGAAAAGTGGTCCAATGAGAATTGAGTCTCACACTCTCGGCTACACCAGCCACATTCTTGTCTGTGCGCACCGTACGACGACGGGGACCATGAGTGTTGTCCACTAGCATGCCAGTCTCACGGACTTTTTGCACAAACTTGCGTACAGCAGACGCGGTTTGTGCTTTATTTCGGCCAAAACTTCTTTTCAAGAACGCACTTTTTGGGCTACACAGCGCTCACTTTGGTAATAATTTTTCAATACTTCCCAGCGTTGGTCAATGATACTTACTTTCTGTCAAAATTTCGAGCGGGAAGCAGCTGTCAGTGTCAAAATAGCCTATGATCTAAAAACAAACCACTAGATGGCCCACCCTTTATTTTTGCAGCTTAACTTGTTCGATCATTCCAAAATGGAGCTAGGCAGTATGTACCGTTGGAAGGGCTGTGCCTTTAGACTGGTCATTTTGGGGAAAAATCGTTAAATTCCTCCCAAATGCAATTCAAGAACTACACTAGCTAACTGAGCTAAGCTTATCCGAGATTTTTGAAGTACAAATGACTCACAAAAAAACTAAGTATAGGTTTCTATTTGTGCCCTATCTCTGCGATAAAAATCACGAAAATAAACAAAATCCCAAACGAAAGATAACAATAACATGCGAAAGTACACATAGCCAGCGCAGGCACGGCGGAGACAAAAACAGCACAATGCAAAACATTGGATCGCGCTTAGAACTCAAACTTGTTTAGGTTGCGTGTGGGCGCACTCTATAAGCCCGCCTTGACTTCATCTTTCCATCAATCTGTCTCGTCGTATCTTTAACACTTCACACTTCATTTACATTCAAATAGTTATTATTGTTAATTTGCGCCATCTGTTCGAGGTGGTTAGCTGTACCCAAGTCCGCCCGCAAGAGAGCTAATCCAAAAAAACAAAAAAAACAATTTGAAACTGAAAGCCCACGTTTCCGATTCTTTTTCGTGAATGAATGGAATTTCTCAGCTTATTTACATCACACCTACGCTAAATGCGATTTGTTTCATTTGACAACGAGAATTTAGCCAAAGAACGAGACTCTGTTTGCTTGCGGTCACATTTGGAGTGATGCAATGTCATCATCTTTGCATGTATTTTATTGCTTTACTTATACAAGATAACAAGATTCACGATGAGGAATTGTTTTCGTTTTTAATTTGGTGCTGATTTCAAGGCACAGAATGACGTAAACGATGCGCTCGTTCAGAAGATTGATTGAAAACTGACCAAAATGAGAGAATCAGAGATGTGTACAGAAACAGATGTGCGTGGCGCTGATGTCAATTGGTGATCTAGATCTGTGTGATTCATCAGAGTTTGTAGGGAAATGCGTTCTGAAATGGATTGCTTTCTCAATTAAGTAAACAAATCGCTTTTGCAGCAAGTCGAACGCAAACAAGTTTTTTAATCAAAATTGTTGCTGATCAGGTTATTTTGAGTCACATTTAAATTTGGATAATGTAAGAAATATCAAGTTTCAAGTTCGATAAGCTAATTCCAAGAACGGTGACTTGTTGTCTATCGAATTTGTTTTCAATTTAATGATCAAGGTTGCTGGTTAAATGCGTTCTTTCGTAAAAGTTTATTTTTTTGTCTAAATTGGTGATTTTATAAAAAGTCTTGCTAATATTTCCTCAAACACTTACCACCATATTCGTGCAGAAGTAGGTTTAACTAGTAGACGTCAGATAGCGTACGAGAATTTGACGTAACCGCTGAATAACGAGTTAATAAATTTTACGCAGTCCGAAATTAATTTAGAGCAGTGGAATCAAATTATGAGTACTTCACCAGACTCCTACTCCCTGGGCTTTTGATAAATTCCATAAATTTCTCCAGTCATTCCCTAGTCTCCACCCAACTTGTTATTTTCATCCCCACCAGAACTGAGCTTTTGCTGCCGTTCGTAGCCGTACTTACTCGCAGGATAAGTTTTAGGTTCACCGACGTAGGACGTGCTATTCCTACCAAAGGTGAATGGAACGTCCACACTTCTCAGTTGATTTAATAAAAATCATTATTCCCGTCATAAACAATGTGCTGCGCACAACTAATTAATCATCCGTTTCCTGCCACACACAAAAACTAACCATCCATTTGCGATGATAGAAATTGTCTAGCCGTCTACTGAAATCTACTTCCTTTCGCCAGACATATAGCTACATATAAACCCATTCAAATGCACACTACAATCAATCTGCACAAAACATCGGTCGCACAACAAAGTGCAGCGGTTTCGTGTTGCATTTTAAAATCCACTCCCTACACTCGTACAGTAGGCGAAGAGTACAGGGGCAAAAAGGAGACACCGCACAAACAGCGTGGGAGTCCTGCCTTTGTCCCCCAGCTACAGACACTGCGTCTGAATGGAGAAGGAACCTTTAAAGTTATGGGTGTACATTTTCATGAATGAACCGTAAACGGGTCTGGGTCTCCATCTAATTACGTACTCACGATAGATGCAGCATTAATATCGCGTGGTAGTTCTCCTATATCCAGGCGTGGTGAATTATTCGCTTACTTCGCATCGCCCACACGACCGACGCCGTGATAAATTTTCCTCAAAGGAGGACGAGATGAATGCCCTGTCCCCAATACACCAAAGATGGTGAGGCGATCAAAAGTACAGGATTAGCCAAAGATCGATTTTCTCAACATTTTTTACAGTTTTTTCAAGCAAAAAAAAATATACACTATGAAGTTGATTTATGTAAAAAGATACCCACAACCCATGATGGCTAGATACTTTTATTGTTTTGTGTAGATATTTCTTTCATAAAGTTTCCATTGACTGACGTTGGCTGTGCGCAGATACGTCGCGTGGAGAGACGGTACCAGTGGGTCTGGGGTAGGTAGAGAAGCCATTGTTTAAGAGTTTAAACTTTTTTGCTTGCATATGCAGAACATTTTTTGTCTTGCATCATATTTGCATAGATACATAGATAATATATGCTGACTAGTCAATAACCACATTAGGTACAACAGAGTTTGTAGTGGCAATTGTCTGCGGACAATTGCACAAGCGGGCCAGTGTTCTCCTTTAATAGAAAATGCATCTATACATTTGCATAGAATAATGGAATGTGTTGCATAAGATGCGCCAGAGTGCAAGACTTGTTCAAGTATAAAATTGATTTAAATTGTGGTCGCGCTGCGGTTTGTGTTCCAGTAAGATTTCAACTGACGGTGCGGTTTATTTGAATTTACTAAAGTGATGGCCTTTTGTCGTTTCAACTGCGTGTTTCCTTTATTTCCACACCTAATTAGAACCGTTCTCATTTGTCGGTATGTTTGATTATTTACGAGCCACTTTGGAGGCGAAAGAAATAAATAAGCGCTACGCCTCTGAATGAGCAATAAAGTCCTCAAAATATGTCTCTAAATGCAGTCACTGAAAATAGCTGAAAACGTGTAAGACCGCATTTCACTGCCGAGGGATAAGAACCTCGACCTTTTTGCTCTTTCAATGCAGTGAACTAAAAATATAAATACTTTCGAGTGAACAGGAACGAAAAAATGAAAACGAAACACTTCGCAGTCACTTTTAGACACATTTCAAGATCCGTCAGCACTCGACCTTCTAGAAGAATGCTGCAGGGTGTAGGCGTGTACTTTTCGAACAGTTTAAAATGATTTTCAACACACTTCACGTCAAATACGTAACAAGTTTTGTTGGCACTCAAATTGGGATTGTATTCATCTGTTTAAATTTGGTATAGAGTGTTAGGAATTCATGTTGAGTGCGTGTGGGTTTTATTTCAAGATCCAGCACTTGGAGCAATCTTTCCTCGATTAGTTGGATTGTCGCACTGTGACGAAGAATGGTGCTAGGTGCGTAGTGAAGTCCCTTGGGTCCTATTGAGGGTAAGACCTCCGAATTTAATATAAATCTAGGGGGTTTCCCAAGTTGGATAGTCTGAGAGCAATCGCACAGCGCGACAGAAATATTGCTATGCGGTCCTCTGTTGATTGAATCTTCGCTCAGTAGTACAATGCACTTGTCAGTGAGCCATGTATACCTAGTACTCACGAAAAATAGATACCAGGTAGACTTGAAGGGCTGTCCAAATAGTTTCGTAGTGTGGCCATTTTAAACCTCTCAAACTTGTCCCGCCAGAACATTTTAAAATGTATGCAAAACCATCCGTTTTCCGTTTCACTTTTCTCTGAAATTAAACTCCAGAAAGATCTCATTCCCATCCTGCACTAAGCGCTTCACTCCTTGCTACACAACTCCACCGAATGTAAATAATTGGGTCGGCCGAATGACGGTGGTGTTCATATTCCTGAGTTTATAAAGAACCTTGCGTCTCCCATTCACTAATATGCTCTCATTAAGATCAGACTTTGCGGTCACGCAATTGTGCAATCAAAGGAGCCTCAATATGACCGCAACACACTTCCTTCCTTCCCATCAGCCGACCACACTCTAGTTTCATTGCGTCATCTTTATTTCAGAACGTGTGGCTACCCACATTCTCGCAGTTCAAGGATATCCCTTCTGTAGCAGGTAAATCCCTTCCGCATAAAACAAGAGCACTACACACCATTAAAATTATGCAACAGATTTTCCATGTCCAACTCCTTGTATAAAATATTTACACCAAGTACTCTATCGATTTTTCATTTATCATATATGCCAAAGGAAATTGAGTTTTCCTCCGATGTAGTAATTTGCAGTCGAGTTCAATTCGATTTGCTAGGCCATCGGAAGCTATGTTTCAAGTGGTTGCTGGCTAGCCTATGCAAAATTGATTTTCCAGTCGACTTTTCTGGGTACGGTCGGCCGGCCTCTCAAGTTTTCCGCCTCTGATTCAACCTAATTTTGGTTTTATGTAGGTATGCCGTATGCATGTAGTTGGTTGGAGAGAAAATCGATTTTGATGGGAAATTGTCAGAATTTTCCGGCATGCTTTGGGCGTAACGAAGAAATACTCAACAATAGACATTATAGCATTTGAAATAAAAGCAAATAGAAAAAGACGATGAAATGACCTGGAAACGTATTTAAACACAGTTGCGGTATTTTTGTTTTGTTTTCAAACAAAGTACCTAGTGTAGTTTATTTTAAGACTTGGTTATTGGAAAGTTTAAAGGACAATGAACTGTGGGCAATATATAATTAATCAATAGACGTGGAGTGTGCTTGGAGCCTTTGATCAATGAGTTTATAGAACTCATTGTAGTTCCCTTAAAATTGAATAGAATCCAATGAAATGAAATGAATCGCGAAGTTTTGTAATCTATGTATGTAGAACGATATCCTGTCCATTCATGTGGGCAAAATATATTAAAGTTTTCGGAACCGTGCTGCAATAAATATTCCACTTCTGTTTCGTTTGATTCAAGAACTGGCTAAAGTAGTACCAACTGTAGGTTCATTCGTTTACTTTAAGCATAGAAAAATGAAAAATGTCAAATATCAAAAATCGAGAGAGAAATCTCTCAATTTCAAGAGAAGTACATGACCGGTTTTCTTACAAAAAGTTTAAGAAATGTCATTTTGACATTATCGTAAAATGCAGCATCTACAAAATATAAGTTGCAATTGAATTTTTTATAAGCTAAATACTTATTAAACTTTCGATTTTGAATGCGCTGATATGTTCTAGGAGAACATTCAATAACAACTTCTTCCTCCGACATCGTTGAAGACGAAAATAGAGTTTTACTTGACAAACTTTTGAGCTGTCACTTAGTTGTCAGTTTTCATTTTTCGTGTTTCAGTAAGTCGAAATTCGGCGAGTAAGAAATTAGGAAAAAATTAAAATCTTATTTTTTTTAATTTTCTCAGTGCTTAGTCGCATTCGCACAGTTTCTTAGCAAATTTTTAAGAATTTTACGTTTGCAAAAAAGTACCCTAAATACTGGAGTATTTATCCGTGCGAGAACTCTCGTTTATATTTATAAACAAAAGGTGTAATCATTTTCAACTCAAGGGGGATTCTCTTCATTTTGACACCTTGTTTGTTAAAATTGGTCGTAAGCGAGAGCCACAAAACGAGAATTTAACTAGGACTGTATGAAGGTTTTCCGATAAGGGGGCGTGGCACCATATTAAACAAATTTGTACCACCATTGATTAACTTTTTATTTACATATTTTAGAGAATATCGACTTTATGACCCATATTGGTCATATATATTCCATTTTTCACCTTCAAAAATTTACAAAATTTGTTTTATTTTTGCACTAAAATCTAATAAAAAAAAAGGATGCTTTTTTACAAAACACAGGGCGGTACTAGTAATCATATTGCGCCGTACTTTATACAAAATTTTAGTCCCGACTTAAATTCTACGGAAGCTTACAATTGTAAAATATTTATGGAAAATATCGCTTTTTTGAATTATCTAAGGTCGAAACTCATTTAGTGCCCATGCTGAATTTTACGAAGTTGTGACCGTTGTGACATACAAAATATTCCGTCTGAAGGTTAAAAAATTATATACATATGATTTTTCTAATTAACAGAATAGTGATGCCAAATCTCCATTTACTCCGCCTTGCAACTCATCGTAAATCCGTTTCCAATTAGTAAAAAAAAACCCGTGTCAACTTTTTGCTTAACCTTGTTTCCTTTATACCGAACAGGAATATCTTCAGCTTTACTAACCAACAACAACATCATTCATTAAGCATAACAACTTTAGAGAAAATCGCAATTAGTGTTGAACAGCTTAAGGCAACACAGACTGACAGCTGGAAGTCTACGAGAGTTTCGTTCGTATAAAAAGCCGGTCATTTATAAATTACGCAGACGATATTAATCTCACGATATCGGTGATCTTTTTTCCATAGTCCCGTTTATTTAACTCATTCTTGTTTTTGGCTGTGCGCAGACACACACTGACACTCTCGCAACAACAGCACGTGTATGGGATTGTCTTTGTCTGTCACCTGGTGGCAGGTGAGCTCGGTTGGTCTTTCTGCCACTCCACACACCCGGTTTTCCGTTCGAAAATTATACGCACATTTAATTACCTATGTTTCCACGCTATTATTAAATGAATTCATTTGAGTCTGCTTTTGATTAGTATAACTTTCACGCACGTTAATTTTACCAAAGTTTCTACTGACGCTGGACGTATGAAAGTGATTGGAAATTTATTATCTAGTTTGGGTAGTTGCGCCTGTTTGTCGCTTAAGATTATATCGATTTGGAAGCTCAATTTAATTTTGTTCTTATCTCTGGCAATTGGTTATCAATACTCAATTAATGTTTTTTTTTTATCGATTGTTTTATATCTTGAAGACGAGTTTTATAATATTGAGGTGCAAAGTCCAAGGAAACGTGTTCGTTCTTCGTTCACTGAAGGAGATCAGGTTAAAGCCAGGTGAAAGGTTGAGTGAAAGGATGATCTTTGATCTAGAAACTTTTTAAAAAAAAGTATAGTCGCATTTAAAAACAATAGAGAAACATTTTTGTTAGAAATTTATCTCCATTTTAGCTCAATTCGAGACTGAAAACTCTCTTCAAAAAGAAGGGGGAGCTGGCACCACTGAACCAAAATGCAACCTTTTTTGACTAGTTTTATTGAAGTAACGACTTGAATTACACTGAAATGAAACGTTTGACAAATGTGACATCGGGACTTTACTGAAAATAAGTAGTTCAGAGTTATTGACGTTTAGTTTCATGCATTCACCATTCATGCATACAAGTTGACAAATGTTGACTAAACAATAGTTTGGTTTTGCAAGAGCCACAGAACACAAATTAACACATAGGTGTGAACTATTTTACTTATATCATTTCGATGGTTTTGTTTATTTGGATCTTAATTAAAAATTAGAACGACATTGGAAAATAGCGTGGCATTAGCGGGTATTGTACAGTTTTTTCAGATCAACTACCCGTTTTTGCAACATCGGCGTAACAGGCAATAGCTAGAAATTATTTGTAAATAAAAATGATAATGATCTTCACTCCTTATCAGCAGACTTGCCGCTAGAGTATTAATGACGACCAGGACAATCATAAATGCACATATTTGTTGCTATAGGCAACCTTATCTTGTTTGTGTGCAATATTGGGTTCAAGATTATTTTCCTTCCGTTTTCTTCTGCATCAGTTTCATTGGCAGCTAGAAGACAAACGGCACGTCAAAGTCCATACACAAATATCCACATCCAGCTCATTTGGATGCCATTTTTTTTTTATGTTTCGCTTGTCATCCGATCGAGTGGTCAATCGAAGGCGGCCATTTTTTTAGCTCGTTTAAGCCAAGCGGCGAATTACTCGTTACTCGTTACTTTTCCTATTTTATATTGTTCTGTCTTTTTCGGTGAGAACATAGACAATGTCCATAGATTTTCGTGTCTTGGATACCTAATACGTTATTGGGCAACAGAATGTTACCTCAAAAACAACACTTAGTGTTAAAACAAGCAAAACTCCGGAAATCATTTGTTAAAGGGCTTAAGCCGCTAAAAACCGTAGGCTATCGATTTCTTACCTTAACATGATTAAGGTTTCGCTAAACCAAAACGTTCGCTATTTAGAATTAGCCAAGAATGCAAAAATCGAACATACCTACCCGAACCCATTGTGCGAGGAAAAAGTGGTTTGAGACACTTAAAGATCGGGCCTTCATAATTATGCCACCTACCTAAATGAAATTTTATTTTAACCAGCATTTTCTCCGAATACGTATGTATGTAGGTACACGTATCTATTGTATGTCCAAAAAAAAAAGCTGCTACCATGCTTTGCTGACCTTAGATCACAGACTTTGATATCATTTATAATGACGCAAACCTAAAAAATTAGCATTGTTGGTATAACAGACCAGAGTTCACTACCCATTTACAGTTCGTTTGCGAGGTTGCGTGCTGTAGGGTTATTCACATTGATTAAAAGGGGTAGGTACATTATGTAGAATAAGCATACACATGCATGCATAGACATCAACGCAAACACCAAGTGTGCCTACCTACCAGACTTTGTCCAACCTTGAGACATGCCAAGCCTATGCGACTAATAGACTACAGAAGACCGGCTAGAAGGTGCAATAAAGGGACCGTTCTGGATCAAAGACCATTCGTGACAGACTGTGCATATACACAACACATAATTACACCAACCACTTTACCTCACATCGGTCCTTACATGTGCTTCTGTCGCCCTCTTGACGGGCCTCCATATGTCGGCAAACAAAAAATAAGAACAATTACGTAATCTTGTCGAATCTCCGAAATTCACCTGTTTCACTCCACCGATTTCATTGTACATTTTGCACAGCAAGAAAGGGAGAAGTATCGAGCAAAGAGGAACCCTATCAGCTACAAACATCTTGTGAAAAAAATATTCTGTTTACCCAACGCGGGGAGAATAGACAACATGAATGCCCTTCAAACGAAGATGAACTCAAACAGAAAGGAAAGGAAAAAAATATAACAACAAAAAAGAAAGAGCCGCAAAGAAAAGAAGAAGTAATAAAAATACCGGCGACAAAATGGGAAAATAATCGATAAAATCTGTGAACATCCCTCGCCTTTCAGCGAGACGTACACGAAGGGTTTTTTTTCTTTTCCTTCGCAAATATGATTGGTAACATTCAAATTCCGTTATTCACCTTTTATACTTATTTTAATCCAGCTTTGTGTTTTTTTATAAGATTATCCTCGTTCTACTGCAGTTCTTCAACCCGCATCAGTGGCATCGGTGCGTGCCGATGACAGATGACAGATAACGCAACTACTGCCACCACAATAACAACAAAACAGACCAAATTGTGTTATGTAAAATTAAAACAGTTTTTCTGTTTTCTTTTTGCGGTCAATTTTCACTCGTTCTTCCCCGGGAAAAACAAAGAGAAAAAACTATGCGTATAGATTGAATATTCCCCAATGGGCACTATAAAATATGATGGAAATTGAACTTTCGAAATTTTCTCTCGATTTTCCGATTTTTTTTATTTCGCCACACAAACTCCCTTTTTGCCTGGGGCGTACGATTTTACAATTTACCGAATACACCCTCGTATTAGAATGGGAAAACGAAATTTTTCTTTCGCAATATTTTTTTTCTTCTTCACTTTTCACATTGCTCGCTCACTGAAAATGGAAATTTACGTATTTTCCTTATTATCTACTTTATATTTTTTTGTTTTGCAATTGAGGAGATTAGCAGGATTACTAAGATAACAGTTCAATTGATTTTTCTATTAATTTGCCTTGCGAACTTGATTCCGTAATTAGAATTAAAAAAACAATATACCGGAGAAAAAACGACCAGCAGCAAATTATGCGATTTATAGTGCAAAGCGCAGCAGACGATAACTATAAACGACAAGAAGAGAACACGAGCGAAGCAATGCAGTAAACTATACAAATGTAGTTTCAACCGAGTTTTTTTAATTAAAAAATGTATAAAATAATCTAACATCCGCAAAGTACCGAAACAACCTGCACTCGAGCACAGCTGACTGCGCAGTGTTCATGTAGTGCTGGGAAATTATCGCCAATAGGTGGTTTGGCGATGTCTTTTTTATGTTTCTTTTGTAGGTATCTTCTTTTTCGTTGAACGAAGAAGGAATGGAAAGGAAAAAGTGAAAGAGAACACTTAAGAGAATTGGAAATTTTGTTTCTTTTGGCATGGGAATGGGAATTCGGTGCTTATTAAATGTTATTAACACAATTATAAACGAAATGTGGTTTGCGATCAACCAAATAAAGTGTACCTACATCAGTTGAATGCAAGCTTTATTTCCTGAAAACAGTAATTAAATGGGTACGCCCGGCCTCCAGCAGACACACATTTTGAAAATATTATTAGAGAAAATCCAAGAATTGTGTCTATGCTTCGAGCTCGAATCGAACTTGAATGTGATAAGGTTGGAAACACAATGGCCGATGTTGTGAAAATGATTTATATACCACGAATTGGGTTAAATCTCATTAAATATTATTATGTCGCATAGTTTTAGGGGGGCCGTCTTTGTAGCAGACCATGATTATGAGAAAATAAACATTTCAGTTCTTCAATAATGGGAACGATTGATAAACCTCTAATAAGATTTCAACTTCTTACACATTAAGTTGAAGATACAAACGCCCTGCAGCGATAATGAAATTTTCGTTTTGAAAAATGGAGTTTTTTACGCAGTTGTCTGTTTTTTGTATGTGGCCGCATATGCCTATAGTATTTTTCGCATCAGCAATAGTTCTGGCGAATCACTACTACAAAACTTTCTATCGATATTCGATGCAACAAAGAAAACGCTATTATAAGAATAATTCAAAAATTCCTATCGATTGCTGATGCTGATCTGACCCTAAATATTTTTTTATAAAACTTTTAGGTTTTATTTATTAAATTGTGCCTTCGAAGAAGACATTGCGATTGATGTTATGTTTCGGATTCTTTGTAACGGGTAAAAGGAACTCGAAACGAACGTGAAGCTGGCGGTCCAGTCGCTGGAACACTTCTCCAAAATTCAAATCATACAATTTTCTTGGTTCTATGTTTTTAATTTTCATTGTACATCCAACCAAGCATTTAAGAGCCGCTGTGCCAACGAAGTTTCTTAATTCTGACTTTTATCGCTTTTCATTTTCGCTGTCATCCTCTGCTTTTTAAACACTCTTTTCCGTGATTTGATAGAACGGTCGTAATCGTAAATAATTCGCAAATCAATATCCAGACAGATTTTTCGTAACAGTTTTCATTCGGTGTAAAAAAAAACTATTCTACACCTATTCAGAGATATCAAATTGACAACAATCAAAGGAAACATTAATTATCTTATCATTTTTATAAACTAAAACCAACGGGTAAGTTTCTTCAAGTCCACATTACGATAAATTTACCTTCAAAGAAAATTATCGATTTTCTGTTCATTTCGTGAAGTACATATTGATTTTCTTTAACTGTATGCAGTCTGTGGGAAAGAACATGGCGAATTGTGATCATCAGCAATCAGGAAATCTCAGCGGCTATGCCCCACGCCGGCAATACCAAAATGGCACAGCAAACCCAGCTCAACCAACTCGTAAGAAGTCTACCGATGGTCCAACCCATCCACCAAATCAGCAGCAGCCACCGCAGCCTCATTCTCAACAGCCGGGCAAATCTAAAAAGGACAGAACTGCCGAGCTGGTAATTGGACTCGACAAGCTGGCTATTGAAGAGTCGCTTAAATTGGTAAGAGTGACCCTTGATTGAATGTTTGCGGATGAACTTATTATGTTTGATTTACAGCAAGAATCTGGTAATTTGGCAATGAAAACACCAGTTTCCATCCTCCAGGAGCTCCTAAGCCGCCGCGGAATAACACCAAGCTATGAACTCATTCAAATGGAAGGCGCCATTCATGAGCCGACATTCCGCTATCGAGTTTCCTTCAACGATAAAGAGGTGCCATTTACCGCAATGGGCGCTGGACGCTCCAAAAAGGAAGCCAAGCACTCTGCTGCTCGAGCCCTGATCGATAAACTAACTGGCGTTCAGCTGCCAGAAAATCAGGCGGCCACGGGATCCTCGAGCAATATTGGCGATCTCAATACCAATACTAATAGCGGTGGTGGATCAGAGTAAATTACTCTTGATGCTGATGTAGTTTGGTTTTGTAAAACCCTTTTATTTTTCCAGCTCCAATGCCTATCCCGACAAAGTGATGGGCAATCCAATCGGCTGGTTGCAAGAGATGTGCATGCAACGCCGTTGGCCACCACCAACCTACGAAACTGAAATGGAAGTTGGACTGCCACATGAGCGCCTCTTCACTATTGCTTGTACAATTTTGAGTTTCCGTGAGATGGGCAAGGGCAAGAGCAAGAAAATTGCCAAACGCTTTGCAGCCAACAAGATGTGGACTCGTTTGCAGGAAAATCCACCAGACAATGCCCAAGTGAATGACTCCTTCCGCACAGGTTTGGACGATGAGGTAAGACTTGCTCACCTTGGGTGTATATTTGTTTTGAAGATTTTGTTTGCCTGCGTGTCGTTAGTCGGTGGCTTTATTTTTGTCGTACCTAGTCATTCATTGGCGATGATCTAATGTTTTGCAAAAGATAAAACAAAAACCGTAGTTACTGTGGGCGTTTGACGCGCGATGTCTTATAAAAGCAGGCACACAAATGCATCTTTCTATTTTTTTTTTACGTTTTTTGTATAATTTTTGGAATATTATTTATTTCTGCTCTGATAACTGGACGTTTGTGTGTCTTGCTCTTGTTTTTTTTTTTACAGAATCGCAATTTCTCAAATTATTATGCTGATTTGAAAGATATGCAAGTGCCCACAATAACCAGTCAGCATAGTCATAAGGTATCACAGTTTCATAAGTCACTGAAGAACGCCGCAGGAGAGAAGCTAACCAAGTTGCAGGTGAGTGTTAAATTGTTGTCCATGATAGTGCTTCATTGTGCTTTTTATTGTGCGAAGTTGGTTGCTATTTGATTGCATAAAACACAAGTTGCTGCCTCTTCTTGAGCAGCTGTAGCTGAACTGTCTCGTATTCATCGCTCTGGAGAGCGAATAGGAATACATCCAGATTGTAATCGATGGCACTGCTTTTTGGTTCGCAAAAGGCTAACTTAAACAGAGATCAGTATGGCTACAAACTTTCTTGGAAGCACTATCTTGCGATCGAACACACTTCACATTGTGATGTATTCCCTAAATCATTTATACAGCGTGGCTTGGGAAAGGTGATGTGATGAGTCTTACAAGGACCACCGCTCATATTTAATTCCTGAACACAATGAGAGGAATCTATACGAGTCTTCGTTGTGACTGTCATGTCTAAAATGAAGAGTGATTCACATCGGAGCTATTTTCCTTGACAATCTTGTCAAATTGGCAACAACACGCTCAAGTTGCCTCCGTATTTCTATTAACAGCAACGACTGGCTTAGGCATTGAGTATCATTTGATTATAGATCCGTGGGATGTCACAGAGGACCAACCCATCTACGGCCACCTGACCACAAACCAATGCGAATTAACCACCGACCGCAACTAACATCCGTGTATATTTCCTTCCACAGAAAACCTGCCTCAAGGCCCCCTCACTAAATCACATCAAACTACTCGCAGACATCGCATCGGAGAATCAATTCGAAGTCACCTATGTCGACATCGAAGAGAAAACTGTATCCAATCAGTGTCAATGTTTGGTGCAGTTGTCCACTCTACCAGTGGCCGTGTGCCATGGCTCAGGCCCCACCCAAAGCGACGCTCAACGCCATGCTGCGCAAAATGCTTTAGAGTACTTGAAGATAATGACTAAAAAGTGAATTGGATTGTGAAACAATTTGGCAGCTCAACCAGCAAGTGTAAGAACATAAGAAAACCAATTCGCAACAACAACAAAAAAAAACTTTTTTTGAAATCATTGACTTATATATATTTATATATTTAGTATGTCAATGTTTGAAATAGTCAAATCGTTTGTCATAAATTTGAAGGTGAACGATGAGAAGCGACAATTTGTAAATGAAAAATCTTTTAAGTTTCTTTTTGTTTGTTTTTAGTCAAAATCTGAGAAATCGATTTTTTTTTACATATTTTTTTTTTTTGATACTAATTTCATCGGCTCTGCCATGACTTGTAAGTGTTCAAAGGACCAAAGGACCAAAAGTTGGGTTCTTTGCCAGTCAGAGTTTGGACAAAATTGTGTGGTAATGGCGGATAATGTGGCTATAATCATTTGACAGTTTATTTAGGAAGTTATATTTTTGACACATTTTATGTTTTTATTGAATTTTTTTTTATCAGGGAATATGTGAAAAATGTACGAAGCAAATATACAACCCGTCGAAGAAATGTGACAATTTTGAGTGCGATTATTGGAAACTGGGTCTCACTTCAGACTAAAATCTTGTTGAATTTTACATCAGTGAAGTTTGTTACAAATATGAAAGGCGAATATGCTATTCGATGTACAAATGCAAGATTTGGGTTCTTTTTTACACCAGTAACATTATGGGAGAAAAAAAGCCTCGATTTAAGCCGAAATCAGAAGTTCTGTGATTCCATTTTTTGTGAAGTTTAAAATTTGAGTTTATTTTTGATTTAGGACGCGTCAAACAGGTAGAAAGGATGTTGAGTGAGATCTCTTATTAAACAATATTCAAAAGGGTTTACCTCCTGTGCTGACTTAAGAAATGTGTACCTTTGGTGATGGTAACTTACTCCTAAAAATTGTGCAATACGAGCTTTTTAACTCGGCCCGAAATTATACCAGTTGCATTATTTACATTTGGAATTTTATTATCTTCGAATACGCTAAAATTGACGTTATTTGAGGTTAAATTTGTTGAGTGTAATGTAAAATTTTGACTAATTTAGTCGCACATGGACTGCCCCTTATTGCATTATAATTATTCAGGCTGCTGTCAAATGTGTCGACTATTTATGTGAGCAGATGAAAAGAATATGTACGTTTGGCTAAAAGCGACATTTTCTACTCCATACTAGTCTAATCTTAATTTTCTATTGATTGAGTTATATTACTTTGTAGCTATTACTGCCAAATTTTAACCGCAGTCGCCAATTGAGATGAACTGACTTCATTGACTAAATCATTTTTAGTGTCCGATTTCGGTTGAGATAATACTTTCCATCGGAAGCACACCCTACTCTGTCGACCTGGGGTTCGAATCGCCGTCCTCCGTGAACGAGCAGTACGTGACGGTAGTTCTTTTTGTTTCGTATTTAAAATCGATTTAATTCCGTATACGTATGGCTTGTTCATGGGCGATTTGGCAGCAGTATTTGCGATCTTTTGTGATTTTAAATATTTCTGACAGTAGTAGATCAAATGTCACGACCTATATGGAACTGATTGGATTCATGAGATTTACCTCTCTTGTATTAATGAGATAGACCTCTCTTGCTCAAGGTAAATTAACTCTATGTTTGTTTTTGCGCCCTTAAAAAGTCAATAAAAAGCCGGTTATGGTTGATCGGGATTCGATGCTCAATAGCGTCGGCATCGAGTGATTTTTTTCTTCACCAGATTTCGGCTTAATTTCCACCAATTGGTATTTGATCTTCTTCGAGTTGAGATGGAGTAGTTTATCTATAGCAGGAATTACCACCATAAAGTAAAAAACAAATTGTCTGTCATTCTTCACCTTATTTCCAAACAGCCCCACCTCTCTGTAGTAGTTCTCCAACTTTGAACACTTCCAACTCATGGCAAACACTGAAACTACACAAAATCGTAACGATAAATAGAAAAAAAACAAAGAATTTCATAATAATACAAAAACATTATCAAATTATAACTAAATACATAAATAACTAGTATAAAATATATATTTAACTGAGTGTGCGTGTGTGTGTTCGTGTGAAAACCAATTTTCTCTCAATCAGCTTAACTTTCATTAGAGCAAACCGCATCTATAATTAATCACATTTTGTCATAAAATCGCCACCCCATCCATTTATAAACGGTATAAAGGGATTTATATTTTAAATTCACAGTTATTTATGTAACTAGTTTTTAATTGAACGAGAGAGACAAACAGAAACAGAAAAAAAAAAACAAACAAAAGGAAATTCATTGAAAACGGAAAAAGAAAAATCCAATCTAACATCCATAGTTGCAGTCTATGGCAAGTGTTAAACATTGTACAAGCTATACTTTGCATAGAGCTAATGAAGTTTTCCAATTATTAGTTCTTTTATTTGAATATTTTGAAATATTTTTTGTTACACACAAATATGTACCAGTTATTTTTATCCGCCATTATTTTGTCATTAGAATAATCAAAAAGAAAAAGTAAAACTGCAGACAAATTAATAATAAAAAAGGAAAAAAAACTAAAAACAAATGCTTAGTATTAACTATAAAAGATAACAAAAATCGCATAGCATCAAATAAATTTAAGAACAATTACGAAAAATACTGAAAAATATAATCTAAACGAATAATAAAGGAAAATGATCCATTATTTTAGTGCAAAGTGTAGAGGTTGTAACCAAAACAAAGAAACTACTTAAGTTTGGAGCCGTTCCCTCTTCTGCATGGAGTCGGATTGGAACCGAATTATAAATATCTTAATATTATTACTACTTATTAGACTACTGATTTAGATGTAAGCGTATTTGGGTTGCTTGAATTTCAATTGAAACGTTCCATCGCCAGTATTATTGGATTTGGGCAAAGGGCCTTGGAGACGTTTTATTGAGATTCAAACACCATACTCCCCTGCGTTTCAAATACACATAAATGTATGTTTATTCAATAAAGGTATTCGAAAGTGTGTTTAATTAATTGTTCAGTATATTGATCGCGTTCCATTGACCGCTAGATGACCAGCGGCATATCCAGCTCCATATAAAAATATTTCACATTTTACCATTTGCGCTGTAGCTCCGATTCAAATTGTGAAATTTCCCGTCGATCCTCTTTTTACTGGCGGTAGAGGATGAAGGATGTAGTGACAGCCATCGTAAGTACATCTGAGAGGCATCTTGCCCAACGCTGTTAGTTTCGTCCGATGGAGAAACGGATCATGATTTTAATAGCAAAGTAAGTAAAGCCCGCAGCGCCTTTGGAATGCTATCCTCGGTATGGACCTGTAGTCAAATTTCCCTACGCAACAAGTTACAGCTCTTTGAATGCACTGACAAATCCGTACTCCTGTATGCTTTGCGAAAGCTGGAAAGTCTCTACCTTCATCTCGAGAAGGCGGCATTCGTAAACCGCTGCCTGCGATGCCCGCAAACTATATCGAACCAAGAATTGTGACATGTAACAAATTAAAAACTGTTAAACGCCGAAATTAGGCAGCGGAAGTGGCCACACGTTGTAGAGCGCAAACGACAACATTACAAAGTAGACCAAGAACTACATGCAAATCAACAGTTTTTGCCAGAGGAGCAGCACAGCGTAAAACGTGTCGATAGAGGAAGTATCTGGCCGCAGATCGAGAAGGATCTCGACCCCCACCCAGGATTGAAGGATTTATATAAAAATGGTTCAGGTTTTGTATTTTTTTTTATAAGAAATTCGCTTATTTTTGTAGAGAAAGAAAGAGTAAATAAAATCAAGTGTAATGTTTGTTTCCTTCGTCTGAGTGGGACGGTTGAAGGTAGACAGAACGCGCCTATTATCTAACTGGTAGAAAACACAAAGGCCTTCGATCTTCGTTTGCTGCGTTTAAATTACTTCGTTTTCTATTGCGATTAGAATGCGGGTGAGTTTCTTACAATAGTCTTGTGCTGTTTTAATGTCAGTAACGCATCAACTAGGGCTACCGACAGGCTAGGAAAAGCTATGTCGCTTCAATAGTGCGGTACCTAGTGTGCCAGTATTTAAGATGTGCGAACGCTCCGAGTTCCTAACATAAACACCGTCCAGTAAAAGACCGTTTCGGCGGTTGTTGTAAGAACTGAAGCAGTAAACTTGTGCTGTGACAACTGACAAGACATTGTTTGATTTGCGCATCAGTGCTAATGCTTACTGTCGACAAGGACAAGGACAAGGTCAAAGCGTGAATCTTTATATTCAACCAATAGGGTCCATTACAAAATAAAATATCACAGGCTCTTCCTGTAAATCACTTCCACATTCTCACTTCAACGGCAGCTTTGACCAAACTCTGAGTATGCTGTTCCGCTTGATGAATGTCACGCTGTAAGTTCAACAGAGCCGGATACAAAAGTTTCTTCTCAAAGCGATTGATGATCTTCGGTGGCCCGTAAACCGTTTCTATACCGTGTTCATCCAAGTCCACTAAACAAGTCATGTACCGGGCCGGTGCTTCATCAGGAGCAGCTACAAAGGCAGTTTCTACAATTTCCCGCTCACGATAAAGCGCTCTTACGATCGACTCTAAAAACTGAGCAATAGCATAAGCAGAAGCAAATTCTGCATCATTTGCCTGTTTCTTTTTGGCTAAGAATCGATTATGGAGTCGTTCCGATTCGATGACGGATAGTTCATTCGGTAGTTCTTCGCCTGACACAGCTGCTTGCGAGAATATTGGCGCAATTGTGTCGACTACAAAAAGACATTTTGTTACTAATTTCTGAGCCTTGTTAAAATGGTTTCTTACCAGTCGTCCCGCCGGTTAGTGGTATGAAAACATCAGCTGGATCTTTATTGAAAGCCTCTGCATATACCGCAACGGCCTGCATCAAGTCCATTGATGTGACACCGAGAATTTTATGAGAATGCTGATAGCCCTGCAGGGTGAATAGTTCATTGATGCCGGCAATGATCGAGTTGAGTGGATTTGTGGCCACTGCTAGAATTGCCTTAACACGAAAAATTAGTCTGCAACAGTACCCTGTATTTGCAACAACCTCTGGACAAATTTCCATGCAACATCGCGCGATATTTGCAACAATTGGGAAGTTAACCTCGAAACTATCGCAAGTGACGTTCCTGTTCGGGCTGGGCCTTGACTTTGCTACGACAGCCACTATGTCCGAGTCCTAATCGAAGGCACATGGGTATGGATTGCATTTTGGAATACAATTATAGACTCACCTTTAAAGATTGTCGCAACTTTAGCGGCCCAACATGTTGCTCCAACGTGTTGGGAGTGCATATAAGACTGAGCTGATCGGCAACGTGTTTTACCTCGATGGATGTATCAAACAGGCTGAGATGCAAATCATGCGGTGAGGTTTTCAAACAGTAGGAAATTATGCGACCAAGGGTGCCAGCTGCCCCACAAATGGTAACCTTTAATTTTTGAGAATTCCCTGAGTTTGCCGAGAAGTTTCGAGCGCATTTGCGGACCAAGTTAATCATTTTTTGACAGGTTTTCACTTTTGTTTCGATTTCAATTGTGACTGGATAGATGTAGATACTGAGTTTTGAATTGTAGATTTGAGCTCCGGTCACCTGCTACATCGGAGGGTTTTGGTCTACTGCAAATGGGGACTTTGCCTCAAACAAACGAATGGATGTGAGAAGATGGGTTTAGGGTATGGTATGGATGATCCTCAGGCGATGAACGTCTTAATTTTGGACATATTTTAACTGCCTCAAGCTAGGTGAAGACGTTTTTGAAAGCATATCATGCGCTCTTTCTTTAAATTGTTATTATTTATCCATCTTTTTCATTCACTGCTTTTGTTTTGTAACATGCCGTGTTCTTTGCACTGCAATTCAACGTCTTCTAAAGTTCATCGCGCAAATACCGATGAAGTTGATGAAGTCTGCAAAAATTTAGACAGAAGTTCATCTCCAGCTAGACCTTCTGATAGCTTTATTTCTGCTCCAATGGTCCGTGGCTATGTGCGAGTCCCTGCTCGCTCCACCTAGATAGTGCCCTGGTTACACTACCGCAAGTCAATAAAAATGTACGAGTACTTTTTCTTTTGTACGAAAACGTAATTTATTTTAAAATACATATCGAATTTAAAACACAAAAATTAAGAAACAATGCAATATGCATCAACAAATTCGTTTGTTACAATATTTTTCGTCATTGTCCATCTCCTGCTTCTGCCATTCAATTACAATCTCAGCCACATATAACAAGTCGTAACAGACACAAATATATATGTATTTTTTTTTTTAAATCTACTGATTGTACATAAAAAAATCACATTAATTTCATAAATGCAGGATTGCAACTTAATGTCCATCTCTGCCTACTCATGGCACTCACTGGGTACATTGCTTACTGATAATTTATTTTTAATTTTTAAAAATATAAAACAGCAAGACATACCTCTTTAAATAGCAATAAATCGGGGATGCACCTCTACGCATGACTACGAACAATATTTAAAAAAAAGAATAACAAACTTACTACTAAGACGAGATGGGTGTGGCACATTAGTGCTTGGATCGCTTTTGTGGCGGCTCTACAAAGTTCTCTTCATCTGACACCTGTGGAGTTTGTTGGACGTTCATTAGAGCCTTCGCTTTTGTGATTACCGACTGATCTCGCAGCCAGCTATGACCGAGAACGTAGTCAATCGCTGGCCTGGATTCGGGATCCACAGTGAGCATGTCTGTTATAAGCGACTTGGCGCGCTGCGATACATGCTTCCATGCTGGGTGAGTGAATTTGAATTTGCCACGTTTAATTTGGTCGCACGTTGGCGAACCATAGTCATCGTGGAACGGCAAAGTTCCACTTAAGCTGCAACGAGATGTAATGAGGTATGAGACAGTCTAATCCAGATGTACTGCTCGAACTCACCATGTAAACAGAACGACACCCAAACTCCAGATGTCCACCTTCTTCGTGTAGGCGCCTTGCCCTTGGGTAATTAGAATTTCGGGGGCCACATACTGCGGTGTGCCGCACACGGTCCGCATCACCGAATTGTTTTGCACTGACTTGCTCAATCCAAAGTCGGAGACCTTTAACAGGGTCTCGTCGTCATCGGAATTCAAAAGCACGTTTTCTGGCTTCAGATCACGATGAGTGATGCCCTTGCCGTGTAAATACTTTACGGCGTGGCACATCTGGTAGAAGAAAAGCTTCGAAATGCGTTCCGAAATACGTCTGTTTTTAATGATTCGCTTCAAAAGGTCGCCTCCTTTCATAAATTCCAGCACCATATATACCGAGTCGGGCTTTTCGACAATATCATGCATTTTGATAACGCACGGCTGTAGAGATTGTTTTAAGTTACTAGTTCGAGGGGAAATGTTGGTCAACTTACATGCTCCAAGGCCTTCATGATCTTTGCCTCATTCATAACTCTCTCTGGATCGTTTAAGGAATTGATTTTCGCACTTTCGGTGAGCATGTTTTTCATCACATGTTTCATAGCGTAGCTGACGCATGTCCGACGATCATATACAAGTCTTACAATGCCGCAAGCGCCATACCCAAGCTTTGTACTAATGTAATAGTTCGATGTAATTTCTTTGGCAAGATCTTGCCCCTCGCTAAGGTTCGAGTCTTTGAACACAAAGGCTGTAAATAGAAATGTCATAGCAATTAGGAGACTATTGTCCAAATCTATTGAACAAATCATATAGGTATACCTCGACATTTTGGATGTGACAGCGCTATTACGTCGTCATTCTGCAGGATTCTGGTCTTGTTGATGCCGATAAGTTCGCCGTTCACAAATGTCCCATTGCGGGATAGATCCTACGTGAGAATGCATATTTAGACAGAGTTAAATTTATTGTATATGTATAAATCGAAATGTAGTTTGGTCAGTGGTTATTACGCGGTTTCCTATCCTCTTATATCCAAATCTGTTCCGACTTGTCCAAGCGCAGGAGATATGCCGCCAAACTCAGCCACAACAGAGTATGGTGTGAGCTGACAGAAAATCAACACCAGTGAATGCAAGGGAACACAATTTGATTATATAACAAAATCGCAGTCAAGAGGACCGCCCACAAACGATGGTAATCGGATCGTCATCGGTTCTCGTCTGTGTTTACTATTCAAACGAAAATAAACAAAAGTAGAGCGATACAAGACATTTCTTGTGTAGCACAAGTCAGGCTTCCAACCCACCTACTGAAATAAGCTTTTGTGCGAAATAAACAAGTTCTGCGTTTAGGCTAATAAATGGTTTCATTTCTACCTGCTCTCAATCTCAAACAACACATTCATTTACTGTCCCTCGAACACCTGCATAGATACAGCCTAAAATGTGTCCCTTTCTCTATATTTCTAGTGATCAACTCCAAGCACAAGACAATAGGAAAGGTACAACTTACCTGAATGTAGACCGGATTGGAGGGATTACAGTTCTCGCGTTTTATTTTAAAATGTACTTTGGACATGCGGCACAACATCTTCTCGTCGGGCAGTTCCCTGAGTGTCAGGACTAAATCGTTGTCTTCGCCTCGTCCCGTGGTGAATTTTTCATGGCATAAATCTGCAAGGAAAATATGAATGCATTTATGCAATTTATGAGAGACGGAATATACAAGAACACACAAATTCCAAAGTTCGCTAACAAAAAACATAAATACGAGTATACAATAAAAACGAAGCGTTACCAAAGTAAACGGACGAATCACTTATATGATACTGTGGTTTAAATCTCGTACCCAATGTTTTTACTTTAATATGCTTGCCATATAGGCGTCCCCAGACGATGTTCTGTATGGGCTGCGACTCAATTTCGGTCCATAAAACTGAGGCCTGGCTTTGGGTAGCGCCTTGTGTGTTCGATACGTTTTCACGGGCCATTTTTTTGCACAATCACTCGGATATTGCACTTTGTGGTAAAGGAAATGAAAATAAAAGTACAGAGGCTCTCGGCTGTACAATTTAAAGACGCAATTCCATTAGGATCCTTAGATCTTCTAAGTTATCGAACGATCGGTTTGGCAATGTGGAGCCGAACAAATAACTGTAAGACTGTGTGTTTGTGTATTTTGAACAGGAGATAAATCAGATATGTCATATTTGTTTATGGCGGCTTTTTTACATTTTATTGAATTCAACAGGAGGCATGGTGAGTTTCGCTACTAAACAGATATGTTGTTGAGTGTAAAGTGTAAGGCTTATTCTAAGTGTAGGAGGCGCTTTTAATTGTTAGTGCTTAGGATGTGGGTCAGTGCGAAGACGCCAATAAATTCACTACTAAATTGTAATATTTAATTAAAAAAAACATGCCAATGCAACCATCAAAACATTAATTTTATTTTGTGGAATTAAATTATAAACTCATGTTTTTAAATTTGTTTGTTAGGTACCTACTCAATTATCACAATTTTGGCTTGTTCGTTTTGACAGTAGTTGACAATATCTGGTGGAACGTCAAATTAATCTCTTTTTTTTTGCGGAAACTCCTCAGGATTTATTTTTAATCTCTTGCCCTAAATCTCGCGATTAGTGTCCGGTGGAAACGTAGTATAATGAACTAAAATCCATTATCTTTGGTTTCAAGACATGTTCCCTCTTGCTCTTCACAATATTCCAGAGATATAGGTATTGAACACATCCTGTGTTATATACCTCTACACTGTTTTCCCCACAATGTTCTTATCACAAAATGTCAGTCAGATCTCAAAAGCACGTGTGGTGAGATGCACAATATTGACATTTCGTCTTCTAAGCCGCAGTATCACCCCGAAATAAATCCAAAGTGTAGTGCAGTTTCAGCGCCGATGACCCCCTACATTAGTGAACGACACTTGAAACCAAATCAATTAAATTAAACAAGAATAGAAAAACAAACACGACTGACAAAAAAAAAGAAAGAAAGAAAAAAATACTCAGTACCAACATAATTGACAACAATCACCGCTAGTGTGTGTGTGTGTTACGCAAGAAATGTTCAATCGTTTGCTCCAAAATCTTAAAGTTCGTTCCAATGTTACCCTTCGCCAGTGGTCCTACCAATGTGAGTACATCATCGCGCAGCGTTCACGACGAATTCAGCAGCTGTTCACCTTCTACCATCGAGTATGGGGCGACAATGGATTCAAGGAGCTTCTTCGCTCTTATCGTACTCAGTTTCAGCCACCAATACAGGGTCTAATGCTCAGCGCGGTTGGAGCACTGGCTTTCGACTGGAACAACGAACGGATTAAGTTGGCCAATTTCGAAGTGTGTCGGGCCGACATGGACTTTATCAAACGCACTCAATACGAATCTGTTTGTGAAGTGTGCAGTGTGCGTGCACCAAAGTTCTGCTGCTGTTCCTCGAATACAACCGACCAAATGTGGGAGCCATATGTAACCAGAGACAATTACACAATCTGGAGACGCGAAGAGAAACCATCGCTGTACGCCTACAAGATTTATGTTCACTATGACGACGTGACAGCGAATGATTTCCTCAACGTTCAGACTGACATCGAATATCGAAAGCAATGGGATAAGACTGCAGTTAAGCTGGAAATAATAGAATGCGACTCGATGCCGAATTCCAATAGTCACTTGATTTATTGGGAAATGCGGTGGCCGCGGCTGTTCGCCAACAGGGACTATGTGTACTGCCGCCGGGTACTCGCCGATAAGGAACACAAAGCGATATACATATACAATCGAAGTGCTACTCATCCAAAGTATCCCGAACACCCGGACAAAGTGCGTGTGAACGAGTACTGGAGCTATATGGTGATCAAACCGTTTAAAGATTTCCACGAACCGGGAATTCACTACGTGCTAACGTATTTCGACGACCCAGGGCTTGCGATTCCAGCGAGTATCAAGTCGTGGGTCACCCAGAGTCAAATGCCGGACTTCCTCAACAGGCTGTACGAGGCAACGAAGGCGTACGCGTGCATTCGAATGCAAAAGAAGCAAACCCTCTCAGACCAGCTGCCTGGCCAGTTCAAAATCAGCGAAAAGGAGTACAAGGCGAACGAAGACCGAGGTAGCCGCTTGAGCACTGCCAACCGAATGTCAAAGATCGAACAGATGCAGTTCTGGGGGAAGTAGTTCATTCATTCATGCAGTCCGCACGCTTTCGTCGCGACCTGGTTTTTCTCCCATTTTCCCCCCCTATTGGTTATTTTTAAGCTAATTCCATTCTCTCTTCCTAGTTACCTCCTTTTAGTTGTTTTCAGTTTGTTTTCGAATTGGCGCTTGTCAATGCATGGCGATGTATTGCATTATGGAGAATTGTATAATATTTTTGACGAAGAGTGTTTAATATCGGGCTAGAGAGCATTTATTTCTTGTTACAATTTGATTTTAAAATTAAAATTAATTTTTATTTTGTTTTTCATTTATGAATTTCAATTAAGCAATTAAAGAGATTTTTAAACAAAGCGATTTCTTGGTGTTCTTTGAGTCAACCCAGAGCCGTTCTCATTTCATCAGCTGCGCAATTAATCTGGTTTTAAGAGTTATGAGGGTTGTTTTTCTTTTTTTGCATACACACACCACCTGCCAATGTACTAAATATAGTGACCCGATGCGGTGCAAAACGTAAACAAAAATTCGCGCAATATATGCAGTCAATCGGCACTAGTCGTATGTATGGGAAACGTCGGGAGGGTCGAATGATTGACCAACCGACGAGGAACGTGAATGGCATTTAAAAAATTTGCTTAGACACTGGCAGATAATTTTTTTTTAACGGCGACATACAGCTCACTTTGGCATAAACATACTTAGTTTATGACTTTGGTGGCGGAGGGAAAGGAGTACACACACTGTTTTCGTATTCGGGGATTTACTGTCAAAAGAAAGAAAAAAACTCGCATTTTTCTTCGTGACTTTTTTTTTTATTAACCTCGATGATTGATCTATATGCAGTCGTTTCAGATACAATCATCTGTTCTTTTCCGTTAATAACCAATTACAATTTTCAAATACGTAGCTCATCCTTGTTCACAAATAATTCGTCTGGAACTTGATCGTTTTTGTCATCCATGTAGGTATACTGATATTTTTTTTTTTTTTTGTTTTGTTGTATAGAAATCAACTAACACTAGTTAAAGATTAATATGCAAACGAATTTTATTTTAATTTTTAGTTCTGTTGTTGTTTTGTTTTTGTTTTGTGTGTGTGTTTTTGTTCATTGCCAAAAGCGCGAGCAACATAAAGGGCATCCATCATACATATATGTAAAAACAAGTAAAAATCCAATTGCAATGTTCGACACAATATGTTTAGGATTTTTTCTTCTTTGTCTCTTCGATGCAATCCTCACACTTTCCACAACGGTGTAGCGCATCTATAACGTGCGTCCGCATTTTCCCCTCAAACCCGATTGAGAGGAACTCATCGTCCGTTGTCCAAATGCCGTCGCGGACAAAATTCCTAGCATCGGACGATTCATAAATTTGTACATCACCATCGAACGCCTTTACCATATTTGAGTCACCAATCACAGCTATGCGGGAGCTATAAAAAAAATGGTATGAAATGAATTATGGGGCAAACATGATGGACAGCAAGTTTCCACTCACCCCCTTGGTATGATCTTTCGGACCGGTTTGTCGTAATATGTAAAAAGTTCAACATATTCATTTGGCTTTCGTATATCACATGTTAGAATTTTGCCATCTTCGTCACCGAGATGGACGAGTTTTTCGTCTGGAGATATGGCCGCTGATGCCCAGGCGACTGCTTTGAAGCATTCATTGTGATTGTCATAGATTGCTGTAACGAAGACGATAAGAGTGAGAATTTAACATATTTTTCACTTAGCGCAGTGATCTGCAAACGAAATGAACACTGGTGCGCAGCAGTATTTATCCACGGACGCGAAAAAAAAAAAAAAAAAACAGTTCGAGGTCAACTCGCTCCTACAGACACATTTTTTGTTTACACTCGTGTATTCTATTGCGCAGGAAATAAACAACAAGCGCTTACCTGTTGCCGGACGTGCCTGTCGATCATCCCACAACAGGGCAGACTTATCCAAGGAGCAACTAGCAAACGTGTTAGCCTGTCTGAAGGAAGTGGCAACTCCAGTTATAACATCGCTATGCGCATGTCGGAGTGTGTGCACAGAAGTTAGATCGGCCTTTCCCATGTCCCAAATCTAAAGTAAAAAAAAAACAACCCAAATAAAAAACATAACCTTTATTGAGGGACACGCCAAAATGCTTACCTTCAGCATACAATCCTTCCCACCGGTAATTGCCTTATTTGAATCCGCATGGAACTTGTCCAAACATAAAATAGGATGTGTATGCTCATAACGTTCCCCAATCATGAACAAACAGTACGGATTAATGCTGCGCACTTCGGTTTTCGTTGACCACAGTTGCACGCAGCCGGAATGAAAGGAAACGAGGAGCTGCCAAAACGACACACATTATCATATTGAAAATTTTCCGTTTGCTGGATAGTACTTACAATATTTTTGGCCACAAACTGCATTGCTGATATCAGCGAAGTACATTGCAGCTTGTATACCGATTTCTTTTCGACGCCAATTGCGTCGCGCCTTTCGAAACCCCATAAGGAGCCGCCCCATTCGCGACCAGTTAGCTTATTGGAGCCGAGGGCAAAGGTACCGTCCACATTTACAGCTACACACTCCCAGGCCGGATGAATGCGCAGCTGGCGATTATGTGGACGTTTGGCGTAGTCGCGGGAATTCAGATTTGGGTAGTACGTGTTCGAGGCCAGTGCTGTAGTATCTTCGGGCGGATGATAGTGTTCTGGAGTTTTATAGAGGACACCATAGGAGCTGGGGAACATATTGCGGGGGTGTGAAATTAATTTAAACGTACGTTTAAACAAAAATTGTGAAAAAACTAAACGCTACAACGAGGTTAGCAGTCCACCGGTGAGGAATGCCTTAATTCACCTGACATTTTTACTGTCACATTTGACATGAGGTTGCGTGTGTGTTTTTTTTTTGTTCGTCGTCTTTCCGAATGGGTGTGTTTAGGGGGTTATTTTCTCTGATGAGTGTGTTTTAAAAGTTCAGTTGGAATTTAATCAAGGGGACTTGGATGTACCTACCTATCTAGTGCAACAGATGCGATTTTTTTTAAACTACCTACCTAAATTATGGAAATATCAGAATCTAATTAATGATGCGAATATGAGTAGATTAGTTTGTAAGAAGTCTTATATCAATACCAAATCTGCATATGCCAATCTTCCTAAAATTTAAGCTAGAAATCATGCTTTATAGCAATAAACTGTATTTTAAATATTTTTTTTAACAATTGAGTCATCCAAAACGAAGAATTCTTAAACTGCGATCACTGTTCACTTCTAGCGATCGAGAGGTGATTTTTTTTTTGGCTTACTTGAGGCCAGAGTAATGTAAATCTATGCTTTGTTTATTTGCAGCTAGCCACAGGCACTAAAGTTTGGTAAAGAGCAGGATCCCTATTAAGTTAAGCAACAAAAATAATTTTCCAAAAACTCTCACTGCGAGCAACTGCTCACTGGGAATGGTCTTCTTTGAAAACCAATCCATATAATGTGGTCTTCACAAATACGAATACAAAATAAATTAAGAGATAAACCTAACAAGTTCATTTTCAAGCGGGCGGAGCCATAACAAAATGCTCATAGAATGACTTCGTATAATCAACCATTTGATCTTGCATCGCTGCGGGTACGAAATTCGGATTTCCCTGTCCGCCTTCTATCGTTCCATTCGCTGTAAATCGCATGTAGCTAGCCACTGTTGTCTCTGGTGGTAATACAGCATCATCCTCGATGATGCAGCAATCCTTAAGCACACATCGTCGGCCCTAAAATGAAATAAATTTGATTTCGGATTCTCAGAAAGCTCTTTGATTCAACACACAATCACAGCATTCTTTCCGATGTAGACAAACGATCCGATAACTGCTGCTGACACAACCGCTCCTTCACCTATGAACACATGGTCGCCAATGTGCATTGGGAAGAATGCAATTCTAGAAGAAATATAGATTTTTAAACTTATTTCGTTGTTGATAACAATGGAACCTCACCCTTTGCTGAACTGCTTATATGGTGGTCGTATCACGGCATTCTTGCTTATAACACAGTACCTACCGGTTCGAACGTTGGCCAAGTCTCCCCGAATGATGGCTCCACTTTGAACGATTACCTTTCCATTGAGCACTATATTCTGGGACCCGCAGAGCACTGTCTGACGACTGACTTTGTTGCCGGATGCCTGAAAATTATAGGAATAACGATGAGGTCATCGTGGATTTCTTATCATAAAAGTGGATTTAGCTCACCGTTTGTACGTATTCATCTTTGCTGTAGAATGTATCAGCAATTTCCATTGTTGTGCTTAATATCTATTTTGTAGAATGCAAATAAGAAATATTTAGGAAAAGTTACAAGTTCTTGCATTTATTTTGCAAATCAACAAATTGAAGATGACGTTTGTGTCAGTCAGCTGTCAGCGAGCAGTTTGAGTAGCTGCGGTGGAATATGTAGTACAGCGGATGTTTTATTTGGTTTGGAAAAAATCTGTTGAAAAGAGAAAAAATTGCGAATAAAATGCCGATTCGCCAGGATTTTCATGATTTTCCTGGTGGATTTCTTAAAAGTTTTTTAATATTTTTGGGTTTTTATTTTTGTCGGACTGATTAAGACTCCAACTGCTAAAAAAAGTTTCTTAAGTGGACGCTACACTTCCTAATTCTTTTGTGGACCAACAACTCGAGATCGTCTACGACAACCCAAGTGCTAATCCAGCAATTCAAATGGTTCAACAAGGTTTTATTTTACTTATTCCATTGTTCCCCACCAACTTACCTTGACTTGACTTGACAATGGTGACATTGGTTCTTTTCTTAAGGTACCGAGCCATCACAATAATTACCTTTACGCTGAAATTCTTAGGAGATGTATGCAAATAAGGTACTTAATATTTTACTGTAATTAATTTATAATCAAGTTTGCTTGTCATTAGTTGTTGATGAATTTCATTTGTTTTGTTTGAATTTGTTCTGTTTACAGAGGTGACCTCGACATGGAAAATAAAATAAACAATAAAACAACTGCTGGTGGTCGGTATCGTGTGCTTTATGCATTGTATCGTATTGTGTGGCTACTGATACTCAATGGTTTTTCAAGTCTATGTGGGTACTCTTCGGGGGAGTTTTTCACGCTACAATGCGCGCAGTTTCAGTGAATTTACCTTCGGATTTGAATTTCAATGCGGCCAACAGCAGAAATGTGGTAGGTAAGTAAAATTTGCATTTTATTCTTAGTATCAAAGCATTTATATATACCACTCCCCTGGCTTCCCTGTGGTTAAAGGTTTTGCTGAGACTTGAGGTCGTTTTTTTATGTAATATACTCGTCCTGGTCCTTCATCTCTTTTTTCGTCAGCGTCCATATTTTATTAAATCGGCTGATGGATGCCGATAACACTGCGACAAGTCGATATCGATATGTTGTCCAAAAGTGGTGATACGATCTGGAATGAACTTCTAAATCCGTGCTACAGAACTGTGCTACTCTTCCAGAAATTTGCCTGGGTTACAAGCAGGGCTGCCGTTTCCTGATTTCTCTGAGGAGTATATAATACATTTTTTGAGGAGTACCGGGGAGTTGAAAACAAGCCGCGGCAAGTTTGTTAACAAAATCGAACACACAAAAAACCTTAACGAAACATGAATACCTAACCTAAAATTTGTTTTGCAACTACTTCCTATAGCGAAATGTAAAGACACGTGAAAATAGTTAAATCCCAAACTAACCAGTAAGTAAAAATAAGAGTACAATTTGTCTTTGGGGAGTACGGAAGCACGGCGGACGAAAAAGGAGTGCAATACTCCTTTTGTAGTACTTTCGGCAGCGCTGGTTACAAGTACGTGTCGCATTACTTTTTATTTTTAGGCGCCTGGCCAGCATTAAATCCATAAAACTACACCAAAAGCAGTGACGTGCCGTGGTGCTTTCAGTAGGGTGTTCACTATATTTTCCACCGTAGTAAGATAGTGTATTTTTTGTCCTATTCCAGGACCCTATACGAGGACGTGATAGACAACGATATCCTAACTAAGTTTTTTTGTAGGTAAACTTATATTTGTTTTTTCCTTTTTCTATTGGGAAACAATGTGCTTATTTACAGCAACTCTAAAACGATCAGATAATCTAAAAAAAGAAAGTAAGGCCAACAGAAAACTTTGCTTATAGAATGGCAACCACGCAACCAAAGCTTGAATTCAAAATTTTTTTCATGAAAGTTCCTAATAAAGATGTATTAAAATTTGGAGAAGCTAGTGTGCCTAACATAATAAATTACATATTCCCAATTTATCAGCCGAACAGCTGTGAAAATGGTTTCGCAAGTAGCTTTTCAATTAAAGCAGTTGCAATTTTAAAATATGTATTCGAATATTCATATTTTTTTTCAGTCAGTTGTTGCAACCGACCTCTATATTCTATTCCATATTTATACATTCAGCGGACCAGAATGGGAATGAATAATTATATAAAATTCCAGGTTCTGCAAAGCATAGCGCACCACAGGAGAACGAAGCACTAGGATTTGAATGGGACTCCGGCTTGGCTGCTATAGTATAGTTATAGTTGTATGTTGTACCTTGCATTATCTTGTGTTTTGCTCTATGTTTTTCATGGTGGAACAAAAACGAAAATGAAACACAAGAAGTGCGAAGCAAAATGGAAAGAAGTGCGCTTGATGCAGGAGAACACCAAGCCAGGTAGATTTATGAGGCAAAAAGGGTTTTTTATTTTTTATTTTGTCTTGTTTTTTGTATGCTATTTTGCCTGTCCACGGTGCTCTAAAGCGAGATGAACACCCCGGTGGGTGAGTTTCATTACAACCAAGTCACTTTGACTGTGAATTGGTTTTATTGATACAGGGAGATTTGGATTTTGGTTCGATACAATTATTTCAACATGTTTATTTGAAGTATTAATTAACAAATACTGGTTAGTTAATACATAATTTATTGCAAAGAAACAGAAATGAGTGTCATAATGAACTTAAGCTCAGTGCATTATAATAATGAATTTGGTTAGGGTGTGCAGAGAACACCTGCGCACCTTTGAATAAACGTCACTGACCAAAAGGTAGATGACAACAGACTATTCAATCATTTCCTGGGACAAAGGTTGTGTGGCTCTTCTGAGTCATCCTTTTGGCTAACTTTGTATGCCCGCACTGACGGCAAACAACATAAATATCTTCACGCATCGCTTGCAAGTATGAAAATATTAAATATCCAAACAAATTATTGAATACCCACCTAGTCTAAAGATTGCGCATACCATGCAAACGAACTATGTTTACCTTGTGCGCAATTTTTATTTCAATTAAAGACGCGCGACAAATGATTTTAATTATAGTCTCGCTTTTGCCGCACAACAAGTCTCTTCCTCTGTCTATCTGACACCCGTCTACCAGTACCAGAGGCTGATTATCTCCCTTCTTCCAAGCGTGCAACCGCAAGTGCATAATTTTATTATTTGCCGTCAAAGGTGTGTCCTCAATTGCAGTTATCTGGAATCCACAGTCCACCACGACAAACTGAGTATGAGTATCCATATCCATATCCATATCCATATCCAGTGTTGTTGCATGATGAAGATCATAAAAATAAACATCTGCACAGATTTCCTTCCACTGGCCATGGGCTGGGCAGCAACCAGCAGGTCGTAAAATTAATTTAATTAAATTAATTTGCCGGCTGCAGTCTGGTGCTACATGCGTTTGAAGTCTTTTGTTAACTTTGTGTGCGGAGTGTTATGATCTCTGTTCGTTCATTTTGGTGTACGAGTAGGTATCTATGTGCTGTATGATAAGTTATTGTTCGGTTTCTCAAGGTGGCATTAGCGGCTCTGCGGATGGTGGTTCATCGGATTGCAGGGTTAGCGTTGATATATGACTGTGGGAAGGAAGTACTGCCAAATACTTAGCTCTAATGTTTTTTTCAATTATTTTTTTTCTATTTTAACGACTTGCTAATTTGCTAAAGATTTTTATAATGAAGCTGATTCATGTGGGAAAAGGTCATTCAATTAACTCCGGGAAGGGCACAGGGCGGCCGGTAATCCATTTCATCAATCTCCGTCTACGTTTTCACCTGCTGAACTAAATTACGACCTTTGGGTATGTACAGGGTGTCCGCCGGGAAGGTATACTACTTTGTTTTGCCGCCATTTTGGGAAACATTAGTCTTGACAGTTCATATTTGGCAGTCGTGAAGTAGACACGTGGCAAATTTATTATGGAAAAATATTCGATAAACCAACGTGTTTTAATCGTTAAAACATTTTATCAAAATCAATCATCGATTACTGTGACGATGACAAAGTTACGTGAAATTTTTGGGAGGCACATTTTCATTTGAATGGATATGTGAATAAACAGAATAGTCGGTTCTGGGCAATGGAAAACCCTCAAATTATTCATCACTCACCTTTGCATCCATTAAAAGTTACAGTCTGGTGTGCAATTTGGTCCGGAGGAATCATTGGACCTTACTTCTTTGAAAATGAAAACGGCGTAACGGTAACTGTGAATGGGGAGCGATATCGTGATATGATTGAAAACTTTTTAACGCCACAACTTCATGTGGTATCAACAAGACGGTGCCACATCGCATACAGCCAGGATTACAATGGAATTACTGCGAGACCTCTTTCCACAACAAGTATCCGGACTTCTTTTTGTGGGGATATCTGAAAAGCAAGGTTTATGCAAACAAACCAGATACGCTTGAGCAACTCAAACAAAATATTCGTGATGAAATTAATGAAAAGTGTGCTCAAAAGGGCTCCCATTTGTGAGACTGACAGAGGCGGACATTTACCTGATATTGTATTCCATACATAATTGCCGACATTAAATAAAACATTTATCAATATAAGATCTATTCTCTTTCATTTAATCAAAAATTATAAACAAACAAAGTAGTATACCTTCCCGGCGGACACCCTGTATGTATCGTCTCTGAACGTAGCCGCGCTTCCAAATTTCTAACTGTAGTCCTGATTCGTGGCTATAGAATCGTTTCGACGGTAGTCGTCTGTTCGGAGGCGATAGATTAGTCTTTAAGTAGGCTTTCTTTGTGGAGTTGCCTCTTGGGGTATAGAAATTAAAAATAGCGAGTGTTAAAACATTGTCAGGCTTTTTCAATATGTAACTTTCAGTGAAGCAGTCTGCGGCGATTTTTCGTTCGTTCGGTAGTTCCAATTTGATGTACCTACCTGCAATGAACCACAGCTTTCAACCACATGTACCACTAGATGGAAATTTGTAATTATCGGTCAAATTTTCTTTCCAAAATAGACCGAACTTTGAAATTCCTCGCATAACAAATCGATCAAAACCGCCGATAAGTCCAAATTTAATAGCATTATTGCGTGAAAACCGCTTGACAATAAATTCAATTCATAGAAAATCTATTTCTGTTCCGCCAAGGCTCTTTGATAATTCCAAGAAAGACACAACACATTCCAGCGAGAAGAAAATTATATCATATGCAACATTCAAGTTCGTTGGACAGCTCTTTTGTTTTGTTGGTTGAATAACTAATTATGCCCGAGCAGTAGAATTTACATTAAAAAAGCAAACATTTAAAACAGAGCCCGCATAGTTGATCATCATACGGCAAAGAGTTTCTTCCACAGCGTTTTCGGTTTAAAGCCCATATTAACCTCAAACATTGAGGAACTAACCTACGGGCTTTACTTACTAATCGTCCTTCAAGTGCGGCTTAGCTACATTGTTCATGTTCTAACTGCTAGCCGCCCGTGAAGGTTGCCCTCACCGACGACGACGAGGACGGACGCCCTCACTTTTGTTTTCATATCGTCACCGACTGCTGCCGTTTGTTACCCCCAATAAGCAAACAAATAATAATTCTACTTCTACCATACTACCTGCAATTAAATTCCACTTAAACTTATGGTATAAAACCCTCCTAGCACACTGTGATTAAGTATTAGTTTTTTTATATTGCCTCTTTTGCACGGCACGTCGAAAGGAAAAACAAAGGAAAATGTGCTGCTGCTGCTCAAAAAGCTAAAGCTTCCGGCTACGAGCGTGCATTCGAGTTGAGAGCTGCTATATACGTGTATGGGTTGCTCGAGAACACAATCTGTTGCTGCGGCTATTACTAACAACAATTAGTATTCTAGACATCTCAAGGCCTGTATAGTTGTTTTAATTTCCCTTTCAGAAAAGTCCACGTCGCAGTGTGTGCACACTTCAGGAATTGATATTAAATTTGAAATCGAAATGCAACTGCAACACAAATTGAGTGGATATTCGCGATCGCGTCTTTGTAGACAAAGAGCGCAAATTCGATCGCGATATTGCAAGAAGGAATTGCAACTTTGCAACTTAATGAGGGCATGTGCTGGGGGCTCGCATGATGTGAATCTGAAAAGTGTTGATGACGGGTGATCTGGTGGTAACCCGAAAGACATCAATCATTTGCGTCATTAGCTTGGCGATTCATTGACGTCATGTGCCCGCTGTGGTTGTCGTCTTGGTTGGCTAATTTGCAAGAAGGTATACAAAATTAGGAGGCGGTATAAGCGACTCATTTTGGCAACATGACGCCTTTCAAATAATAGATCCACCGTGTAAGCATCCGGGAGGTTCTAAAAATGAGCTATTTTTGCTGGAGGGCGAAATAATGCTCCCATGTGGTGTGAGCCTCCTTGCCGCTTGCTGCGAGGCAAACGTATTCGATTTTCGATTGCTAATTGGTTCGAACTTTCAAATGACTGATGGAACATTGAAGAAGTAATCAAATGGGCGATAGTTCTTACGTCCGGTATCTAGTAAGAAACATAATACAAATTTTAGTCTCATTTTTAATATCATAAATTTGTCTATTCAACTCAGCCGCACAATGAATTCTTTTAAGAACGGCAACAAAATAAACTACAATACGAGCAGTTAAACAATTTTTATTTGCGGTTACATTTAGTGAATGTGCAGCAACTTACACAATCGACCAAACAACGGCGCGACCGCCAGCCAGAGACAAGCCAAACCGACCCAAAAACCAGCATTGGTTAAGTATACTTTTGAGCCAGCAAATAATTGCAGTGCACTGTGATTCACAGCTACCGCGGTGCGACTTGCGTAAAACAAAACGTAATATTATACCGGCTGGATTTAATTGTCCAATACGCTCGTTATGCTAAGTTATGATCGACCTGACAATTGAGTTATTTACAGCAGTGTCGGCGGAAAGGTTTGCCATGCACAGTGCACACCCCTGGGGCATGAGATGGCCTCTGGGAAATGAATACATTTCAGTTGTGATTGTGTAGCCTCTGGCAGAGGCAAAACAGTTGAATAGAAAATTGTCGATCAGGTGGGTCCACGGGTACCCATTAAAGACGATAAGCAGTCGGTGTGATTATGCTTGGAAATTCAGTGGAATTTCTTTCCCTAATGCCTCGAGTGTCAGCGACTGGCCATACAAAATCGTTTTCTATATTGTAATAAATAGTTTGGCCGCATCAAACCACGCGATCTGGTTTGATTACAATTTAGACTGTCACAACTCGCAATAGAGACGGAATATGTTTTGTTAAAAGTAACGAAACGCTCGGCTTAGAGCAGGCTCAATGTGCTCGATCTCTATTCAGTTTTCTGGCGTTTTTCTTCTCGCGTTCAGAGTAGAGCTGTAGAGCAGTGATTCCAGGCCTTTCGGACTGAATTGCTATTTTTTCTTGTTCCAAGATATAAAAAAACGCCCTCTTTCGCCCTTTTAGCTCATTTTGAAAGGCAAAATATCCACGAAATGGGTAATTACCCACGATCTGGTATCACTGCTCTACAGCTCTGCTCTGAACGCGAGAAGAAAAACGCCAGAAAATAGGTTTCTGCCACATTTCACGCTGAATGCGCAATGCGCTGCATGACCGAGTGTCAATAAAAAACAAAAAGCCGACATTCAGTCGAATTTACCACTTCCGGAAGCCATTTTGTTTTGAAGCAATCGAATATAAAACTGTGCAGAAGTCTTATTTCTGACACGTATTTTCTAGTGTTAGATATTCCTGTCTCTTTCAGTCTGAGGTCATTTGAGTGTTTGTACCAGAGATGAATGAATAAAAGAGATGGATATCTTTCGTACGTCTATCCCCCCAAAACCCATTGGATTACATTGTTGTTTTTGTAATTCCAGCCCCCGTCTGTGAATACGTGTGACTTAAAAACAGCATGTTGCTAATGGCCGGGCACCATTCCTTTTGATTTTATGGGCATCGCGCTGTTTAATTGTTTTGTGTTTCGTATTGAACTTGTTTGCTTTTTTTAAGGCGAAAAAAAAATTCGGAATAGCGAATTCTTGCTTTAAAGTCCAATTCATGAACTCACATGTATACTAAAAAAGAAATGAGCATATGTGAGGGACTTTATGAATTTTTCGGGAAAACAGCTTGTAGGCAGCCGCCTTTCCACTGGAAAGTTATATATCTCTGTATTCCATTATCTTTGGCTTGTACTCTTAAATTTCCCGTGACGATTCAAATGTACCATTATTCAAAATGTTGGGGTAATTTTACTGCTCCACTGTGGCCGCGTTCAGTAACTTGTAATATGAGTAAGCGAACAATTTCACGTCGGACAATGGACAAAATTATGTCGCTCATATTTAAAAAGGCACTCGATTCCTGACACAGAACATTGGCACAGGACTCAATATAAGACAGGATTAAGCCCGGCTGACCCTTGACAAGCAAAAAAGGACAGCTCAGCTTTGCCAAATTTCGTCCGTAAAATAATCTGCCGAATAGAAAAGAAACCCGTGGAACAAAGGCTGCACACTTTGACGTGTCGTTTTTGTTGTTCAAAATTCGAGTTTCTGTTGTGAAGTTGGTGTGAAGTTAGTTATAGTTTGTGATGTTCTTTTATGAGATTTTCCGCTTGCCGGAAGATTAGGAGAAACGACTTCGTCCATATTTAAATTTGCATTCGAAAATTGGGGACATTTAAGTATTTATTTTAGTAAGTCTGACAGCTGACTGACGGAGTTTTGTCTCACTTTATTGAATTAAACTAGATCGGTCACATGAACAGCTTTTCATTTGACGTTTATAGAGAGAAAGACTACGCATCTAGTCGGCCCATTGAAAAGTTTTTTTTTTTATACTAACTTGCTCAAATTTATGAGACATTTCCGTGCATGCACGATGGCTTCAATTCATACGAGTACAAGTAATACAACTGCAAATGAATATCACATCCCAATTAATTTGCTTAATAAAATAAACTGACTATCCACTATCCATCCAATGTCCGCCCTGTGTGCACACAGTTACATCAACATTGTCCACTATAACTCAAAGCCGTAATGACACTTTATATACCATTTGTCCGGCGGGACCGCTGCTAAATCCAGTAGCAATTTGAAACGCTTTAAGTCAGCATAAATCCAACTTACAACATACAACCAAACCAAGAAATAAAAATAAAGCACACCTCTTCTGGTTGGGTGCAGGTGCGCGGTATACTTTCGTTTGTTGTTTTTCTCGTTCGCGCAAAATGTTCCCATAGATGGCGGTGCTAGGTGTGTGTGCTGCCTGCCTGCGCCCGTGAAGAACCAGCTGGCACGAATGTCAGAAACACTTGTTTGCCAGAAGTTGTTGTGCCGTGCGAGCATACCATCGATCTACACGAGATTTATCACTTTCCTCTGTCGACAAGGAACAGATTTACTGCCAAGTAGGGGTACACCTTGTTTTGCGGGTTTTTCGAAATTAATCTTCAAATTTAAAATTTTGTTTGTTTGTTATTTATTTCGTTGTTAAATGGGACTAATCGCAGATTGTAATTTTTCACATTTGATTGAGTTGACAGATAGACTGCCGTGCCATTACCATGGACATTACTATACCGGAAGTGTAATAGTCCTTGGTCGTGCGAGTGGGATTTAATGTTAGACAGAGATGAACCGAAGTTGGGTGCGAGGAATCACGTTGCAATGTAAATTGTCGTCTTTTGTAATGGTTCTGCTTTAGAAGAGGCGCTGCGATGTCCTCCAGAGGATAACTTGTCTTATTATTTTTTTGAATTGCCATGTAATGCGTTTATGAAAGTGACAGTTCTTGACGATGGAAGCACGTTTACAACTGGATCCATAAAACTGCTAACATTTTTGTGTTGAACCATATTCGTGGGTGACAAAGTCTGTCAATTTTCGCACTAACTTACGCCACTTTAGATGACACGTATAGTCGGGTGTGGACGGCCTCTACCAATAATCGTGTAAAAAACGAAACGAAAATCACGTTCGCATTTAGAAAAACGATTTATTTGGTTCAGATAACTCCTTTCGTTTTCTTCAGCTTCTTTAGGAAAACAGTTTGCGATGCAATTGCAAACTGGTAGGTTCGCAGATCTCAGCGCGAGTAACGTTTCTCATTTTTTTTAACGAATTATTTGTTGAAATTTGTTGGGGGTGCAATCCGTAAATGGGGTTAGAACTGCAGAGAAAATCAAAGAAAATGTAAAACGTCAATGAAAGAGCTTTCGTTGGTTTCCTTTTGCACGAAACGAAAATGGCTTCTAAAAACGTGAAACTTTTTTCGTTTTTTCTTCTTTATTCGTCTTTGTCCTTGAAAAATGATGCAAACGTCGCTGATTTTTGATGATAAGCCTAGTCTACGGTTTCCAGAACATCTCTTTTAAATAGAACACGTCCTCTTTTTTGGCAGCGATCTATTTGACACTTTCTTTTTTCGCTTGGCTCTTTTTATGTCCTATTTATTTGTTCTGTCCTCTTTTTGTTCTCTTTTTTAATACCTTCAATTTTAATATTAAAGCAATTCCGTCATTTTAAAACTTTTAAGTACGCCCATAAAAACTAGCACTGGTAACACTTTTCCGATGTATTTTATTTTTTTTTCTGTTTTTTCAACCACACCTGCAGCTGTCACCTGCGGTATGTGATGCCCACTTATACACATTACAAATGTTTTCATTTTCTCTGAGTAACCAAATATTATACCACATCACTCTATTGTTGTTGCGTTTTGTTATTGTTTTGTGAAATAAATAAATTTAATTTTTATGTGAATATAGAGTATGTGATTGGTTTGGGTGGGGGGGAGGTTGTTGATTGTAAAGTATGTCCTCTTATTTCGTTTGAGGTATATATGGACACCCTAGACTTTAGGACTTCCTTCCCGCGTCCTCGGTAAGCAGCTGCCTTACATTTCCAACCGCCCTTCTCAGTTTGCCCAAGCCCACCTCAACCACCATCTCGATCAAACTGTCCCACATGATTTGGCAGCACTTGATGACTCACTTCATGCCCCAAAGTGTCGTTAACCACCCGTGGAGAACATCCGTGGGTATTCCGCAACAAAATGCAGTACACATTCGCCAAACACTATTGCTCAAGCACGTCTGACTCACACTTCAAAATTCCACCGCAAAACCCATGACGTTGGCGCTGGCGCACACTCCAGCTGTCTCAGAGCGCTGTTTACTTGCACAGTGCTCAGCGCCTGATAGACATTTCCAGTCTACCGGAATTCTATTGTCTCCTATGCGAGCTGAAACCTCATCACGCTCACTTATGCAAACATGTTAATTAAATCATTAGCTATTCGCGATAGCAGAGGTGGTATAGCAAAAGACGCCAAACGGAAGGCAACAAACAAAGTCAGCGCGTATAAAAACAAAAAGAATGGCAGGCTTGAGGGTGCTCGAGCCGAAGCATTAAACGCCAATGAATTCACATCTTACTTCACAGAGCCAGCGGCAAGGTTAACACAAAAAACACGAACACTGGCACCAGGCAAAACTGCAGCACCGCGCATACACACAACACGAGTTGCTGACTGATTGAGGAAAGCCTTGAACTATCCGCTTTTTTACTAGATACGACTGCGTCCAGCCATCGAACTTGCAACTGGTTTAGTGACTGTTGCAATTTTTACCAATCACTTCGATTTGGAGCAGGTATGCTCGTTCATCGTTTCCCGTTCCCTGAAATTCTGTCCGTCAAATTGGGGCGATTGTCGGAGCGGTGGTAATCACGATCACCTAGTTCTCGCCTCGCTGTGACTGCATAGCAGTTTCATGGTCGATGAACCTAAATGCTCTGTCAAGTTAGAGAAGGCTGTTCTGGTCTGGTTATTATGGTGCAGCAGGGCCACCGCGGTACTTGTATAAGGAGGAGGTAATGCTAGGCGGCATTTATTACTTAATTAGCGCGCTAAGAGCCTCTCCTCTGATACGTTTCACATCTGTGCGGTGACTGTTACTAATTGCTGTGGACGTCTATCGTTGAAGCGTCTAATTGCCAATCAATTCGAGAGGGTAGTCGGTGGGATTGAAAAATCAGTTTTTCAACCGGAAAAACCGTCAGTCGCCGCCTTGTAAGGTTGCCAGGTATGCTAATGCTAATCGATGCGTGATCTTTTTTATCGCTCAAAAATACGCACCTTATGGGAATTTCATGATCAGGGTCACGTGTTGTCGACCGACGGTGAATGGGAGCCACTATTTTTTTTCTCCATTTGTTTTTTTATTTCTGTTTTGTTTGGCGCGTCAAATTGGTTTGTTTTGATCACAGAATGTCAACTGTTGCAAGCTGGGCTTTAGCTTCTGTTGACTTTGAGACCGGTTTGTCGGAGAGCATATATTTGGTCTGCTTTTATGGCGTAAGATCGCAAGCAATCGGCTTATCCGGGTCCGGGTGTATAGAAAATAATTGTTTCAATTAACGACTTGAGGTGGATGACATAAAAGCAATTCGGTCATAAATTTTAGTAATCGTGTTTGAAAGTCGATATTCTACTTAAATCAATTTGCACCTTATGTTTGGTTGACTTTCACTAGCGTGGTTTTGTTTGCTGGGTCCGGGTTTGTCTATACACTTTTGCGACTTGCAGTAGAGACCTTCGGCGTATAAAGTGTTGTAAGGGATTCTCATGTTTAATCTACTACTTTTGGAACTTCTATTATTAGTAACTGAACTGACAGTCAGGGGTATTTACCGTGGTTTTAGCCCGCGCTTCAAATAGCCCTTATAAAACCCAGGTGTGGTGTGAATCGCTCCGCCTATGACTCCATTGGATGGCAGTACGACATGTTGCGCCATCTTGCTGTCAAACAACATATGTCTCTTATGTCATGCAATTTAAAAAAATAAATATCTGCAGTTTTCGATAACGCGTACAACTTTAGTCCGTCTTTCGAATAAACGCAAAGGCCAAAGGGTTTTTTGCTAATATCTCTTGAAAAAGACGAATCTTGTCTTTGCACTGACAGCCGTTTTTCCAATTTCTACGAGAAAAACTCGATAATCGAAAAAGTCGTTTTCCAAAGCTTTAATTCACACACCAGGGGGTCAATTCTGGTTCTGTGAAAGAGTGAATCGAATAAATCGTTTTCACATTCGCTCTCACACATTGCTTCCATTTTTTCGATTCACTCAGTACTTCTAGTTTCTAGTTCAATAAGTGAAAATATCGTGGTGAATTTAATATTGCACACTGTTTTGTACGACATCAGGCTCTCAATTTTCAATCTCTCACTAAAACCATTCATTTGAAAATGAGTACTCACGTACTCCTATGAACATTTTTGATGTTTGGTTTCACATTTTCGTAGAACGAGAATCGAAATTGCGGTGAAAGGGTGAAAAAATGTTCGTTTCACTTTTTCACAGAACCAAAATTGACCCCCAGATCAAAAAAGTCATCTTGAGTTGCTTTAAAAAAAAACATCTCGCACGTAGCCTTGCTCGGACAAAGAAGTCCCATCGTGTATGGGTCGCTTTTGTTATTGTACTCAGTATCCACCACTGAATAATAAATCAACTTGATGAAAATCCTGTGATAAGTTACGCCTGACACTTTGCAGCGGCAAAAATAGTGTCCAGTCTTATCAAATTCTCACTTTCAGATGCGAAATATAAATCATTCACCTTTAATGGTTTATTTGGCACAAGTCCCTGTTGTTTTTGCCGGCACTCCGAAACCTCCGGCATACCGAAACCTATAAAATCCGCTGCACCTTAACCCCCATATCGCAATACCCACTTCAATGCTAAACCATGATCTTAATAGCCAGCCATTTAAGACTTAACACAAAATCCAACCCAAAGTCGTGTCCAAGCCATATATCACTAAAATGCGCCATTTAGCACTGTGCAAAATGAATAATCTGCATTCACTGCAGCGCAACCCACAAGCCATTAATCCTCATATCAGGAAACTGCCTATAGGCTCCATCCAACTGCGGGCAGCTACAGCTGCCTTCTGTTTTAACCAACACACCGGCACACCACACCATACCAATCCGACTGCAATAAGTGTCAATTAAATCAATAAAATCATAAAATTATCTCAATTTGTACTAAAGCCGGCAAAAAGTAAAAGAAAATGCACTCGGCTCGTAAATCTTCTTAGCATGCTATTCAGCAGCTGCTCCTATCCTACCTACCTACCTTTGGTGGCTTGCAAAAAAAACAAAAACAAAATTCATTATACACTAACTAAGCACTGCATGTTCCAGTTAATTGTTCGTTATTACGAAGCATTTACGTGGCGAGTTCTCCGATAAGAGAACACACCGTAGTAACATAATAAATTTGCATCACTTCGAACAAAGGCCACCTTGAGTTGGCAATTTATACTCGAACTCAATGCTGTAGCTGTAAGCTACTTTGGGGCTTAAATGTTGCATGGCGGCGCCGATCAGTGGTGTATATGGCTTATTGAGAGTTCTTGGTTAGGTGCACATTCGGCGAAACCAATTCGGTTGCGACATTTCTCCTCAAAGATCGTGTGAGATGGAATGGTGGCTCGGGGGGAATATTCTTCTTCTTCGCATACGGGTTCGTTGTTTGAAACTGAGATGAAGTTTTGTTTTATTTTTATGCCTTGCAGCGCTGTCCTATATTGTGTACTTGGTTCAGCTAGATTTTTGAAGCGACCTTACGACCTTTCTAAAGAGACACCTCACACTGTGAGTCTTGCTAATAATTAATTTCTTTTTGGTTTCGATTTAAAATTTGCACAGTTTTAAAATGTTCACAATGGCTATATTTTCGCAGTTGTGAGCTTCTTTATAAATATAAAACCGAGGCTAGAAACTTTCCATCGCAGTTGACATTCCAATGCATTGACTGATGATCGCACCATTGTATACACACCATTATCCCATCCCAACACCAAGTGAAGAGGGCTTTCGTTTACTTTTTCTTCCGTTTTCTTAACCCACTGCAGCGTTGCCAACCAATTTGACGGAAAAATGCCTAATTTGAGAAAAAAAGATGCCTTCTTCAATAAAATAATTCCTAAAATAATATTTTTTAGGTAAACTTTAAGAATACATCAAAAATTAAACATAAATACAAAAAAATAAACAAAAACAATTTCTATTTCCAAAAAAAACTTATAAGTTATAAATCACAGAACAAATTCTTAATAGGAACGAGATTCATGACATTTTAGTTTCATAATTGAATAAAAAAAACAAAATTATAAAAAAAATTTTAAACAAAAAATGACACCTTTATGAAGAAAAACAAGACTTAAAGCCCTAGAAATAATAGGGTCGTTCGGGTACTTTTTTGCAAACGTAAAATTATTCAAAATTTGCTAAGAAACTGTGCGAATGCGACCACGTACTGAGAAAATAGAGAAATCAGAGAGAAATCCATTTCCCCTCTTTTCATTTTTTCGTAATTTTCTACTCGCCGAATTTCGATTTACGGAAAAATGAAAAATGAAAACTGCCAACTAAGTGACAGCTCAAAGGTTTGACAAGTAAAACTCTATTTACTTTCGTCTTTAACGATATGGGACGAAGAAGTTGTAATTGAATGTTCGCCTAGAACATATCAGCGCATTCAAAATGGTAAATTTAATAGGTATTTAGCTTATAAAAAATTCAATTCCAACTTATTTTGCAGATGCTGCATTTTACGATAATTTCAAAATGACATTTTGAAAACCGGTCACGTACTTCTCTTGAATTTGAGAGATTTCTCTCTCGAAAAAGCCTTGGTTGGCATCTCTTAACGAAAGGCCGCTGAACGGTTATTAAAAAATTAAACACACGAGTGTTATTTTCCAAATCATCATTATACACATTTTTTGTTTGTCGAACCGACTACTGCGTTATTTATAAACCGATCTTTATTAAAATTGAACAAATGAAAGGTGGATTTCCGTAGGTGAACCTCCGCATGCATTGGTTCGACACGAAGTCCCTTAGAGTACGTGATAGTTTATATTAATCCTTACTAAATATTTTAATAAATACACGAGAAATGTGCCGAGTGAGCGGACACTGTTCCCTCCTTGCAAACAGAAAATGTCATAAACCAGCTTTCATTCCAGGGGGTCAATTCTCGTTCTGTGAAAAAGTGAAACGAACATTTTTCACCCTTTCACCGCAATTTCGATTCTCGTTCTACGAAAATGTGAAACAAAACTTAAAAAATTTGCAAGTGAATGTTTTTAGTGAACCTAAATCCTACAACACAGTGTGCGATATTGAATTCACCACGATATTTTCACTTATTGAACGAGAATCGCTTTTTAGTACTGAGTGGATCGAAAAAATTAAAGCAGAGTATGAAAGTGAATGTGATTTATTCGATTCACTTTTTCACAGAACCAGTTCAGGAAAATCCAAAATGAACAACCAATTTCAGCCGTCTTATTATTTCCGTCGACGGCTACGTCAACTTCCGAGCATTCAACGAAACAAAATCCGTGACATATCCGTCTTCCGTTGCACGAATATTTTTTGAAGAATAATTCCACGATAGCATGTTTTGTGACTAAACTGTCATCGTCGGTTTACAGTTTCGACCAGTGATCGCATCCACCATGACAGCTTCTATCATTCTCTTAATATTGAATCCGTTAGCTCTCAATTTGTGAAAATTGTCAACGCATTCAATAGAAATAAAATTCGAAAGTAAGCATACGACGCCGATCCCCGGAAAATACACAATTAACATCTTTTTCCACTGCGTTGTCTCTTTCTCTCTTGAACAAACACCCGAGAGTATAACTGTCATGAGAAAGTTTCTCAATTAGCCGTTTGGATTTGGACTCGGCATAACATCTAAGATCCCTTCCGTTGTAGGATTGGACATGATGGTTGGTTGGAGAAGACATTTTCCCAACTCTTCCAAATGAAACATTTTACCGAATAATCGACAGTCAATTTGACATCTGACAGATATTTTGTGCTCAGTATAATCAAACAACGCTTGCAAATTAACTAAATTTAATTCCCAAATCGGGCTTCGGTTCGCCAAACTGACCACAGAGTCGCAACACTGTTTCTGGTAAATTAAATTTGACAACTGACACATGATTTCTGTTCATTATTTCTCCATGAATACACTACATACTTGCACTAGAAGTCCATTTGGAAATTGGACCCAATAATACGTCGGCTCAGTCGAAAGTAAAGCAATGACACAATGATCTGCTACCTTACCGACACTAGCTACTTTATTTAACTTTCCCGTCTGACATTTCTTAGTTTTTTTTTTAACTTCCAAGTGGTGTTGGTGTCAGTCAAATTCGCACAAAAAGAGCACCACTCTGCTGCAAAAAAGTTGTGAACAGTTTGCTGATCTCGCAATAGGAACCGCGCATGGCTATTTTGATATTCTGGAGTAGGTGTTTCACTCAAAAGTGAAGAGCCACTTGAGATTTTTTGTTTAATTGATTTTACCAAAGAAGTGACGTACTCTTTAGTTTACGTCACGGTACCCGTTCACGGTACGGTACGGTACGAGCTGGCATGTACATAACTGGGTATTAGAGATGAGTTCACAGAGTTCTAATACTCATCAGTTTTGTTTTGGCCGCAAGTGGATTTTCCTCGAAGTCATTCCATTAGGATATTACTTCATCATTATTAATAGAAGAATTCTGTTTCATGCACATTTCGCTGGAGCTCATGTGATGCCAAACTCAATTATCCTCTTTATCGTGACGGGGCTGTTCAAATTGACATGATATTATCCGTTCTGTGCTCCAAGAAACATCAACATCTGGAAGCCAGCGAGAACTTTACAAAATATTCTTTAACTACCCACTCTGGCCAACAAAAAACATCACCCTCACTTTAATCTCCTTTAGAAATCCCCTCAAGGCCTCTGGCGTTATAGGAAGACCCACAACAACAGCAGTTCCTCTCCAGCTACAGTTTCAAGTTTTCAATTTGCCCAGCAGCAACATCTGAAGAAACATTCTCTTCTTAATTGAACTCGTCACTCTATTGACGATAAACCTTTTGTTGACTCACGGAATTAAACCTCTTGACAATGACTCAATTATTACTCTATTGTGACAGCACAATTATTGACACAATTAATCAAAATCCATCCGCATAGTGTTGCCATTCCTACAGCAATGTTCGATTTCCGGTTGCAAATTAAAGCCGACTGTTAATTAACCGACCGGCTGTAATTTTGCGAAATATGTTTTATTGACAAATCGCAATTGCAATTGATGCTAACAAGAAAAAAAAAGCGGTCAACCTCAACCATGAATGCGCAAAATCAAAAGCCAGAATACGCTCCGGGCTAAGGCTATCTCCAAAGTGGTAGGTACTGGTTATAGAAGCAGGGCGATCGAGTAGCACGTTGCAGCTACTTGCTCATGCGATGTTGTCACACACACATTTTGTATGTACAATCTGCTAGTTAACACTGTGCGTTAATTTTATGCAATTTTTCATATCGAATGGGATTTTTTTTTCTCAATACCAATGGCATCGTCTATATGGAGATTGTTAGGCGCCATCACGCTCAGCTGTCCGAAAAGTGTGAGAAATGATAGATATACGCAGAGATTGCGTTTCGTGTCGCACTAGAAGTAAATAATTGTTGTTTTTAATTTGCTAGCTAAAAAGTGTCGATTGAGATTGTTTAATTTGTTTCAGGAATTTCTTAATTGGACGTTCTAATCAGCCGGTCGGGGTTTAACTTATTTATTTATTAGTTTTTGCTTTTGGGGTTTACTGTGAGAATTTTCTAAAGACATGTGAAGAAATAACGACATCTAGTGGGTGAATTTGAAGCCATCAAAGTTTCGAACCACTTACAACTTAGGAACAGTTTCTGCATTGACTTATTATATATGGACTGCTAGTAGACAACTTCGCGTTGGTTCGGAGCGGAATAAATTGAAAACTCACATCAGACGTTTCCATATTGTTGCAGATATAAGTACTTTGAGAAATATAGATCTATTTATCAATTTATATGATGAATTAAATTCTCATGTACTTGAATGTAATATTCTTGACAAACATAAGTATTAATTGATCAGAAATGTGATTGAAATATACGTTTAAGTGTTATTACATCATATTTCTAAAATTAATATTGAAGAACAACTAAATATTTCACAATAAATATACGAAAATTGTGCAATTTATGGGACAATGAAAAACTATTTTTCATTCAAATTTTGTTGGTTCCATCTATTATTAATTATTTAAACTAGCACAATTTCGAGATGACATCTATTGTAAACAATGCCGCAACAATTTAAATTTCAACCGTTTCACTTGTCAAATCCACTCACGCCCGATAGGTGGCTCTAGCATTTTATGGAGAAATCCCCAAGATGGTTGTCATTTTGTTTCACTTATTTTTCGCATAGAACCACGAGCGCTAGTTATGTTGGCATCATTTTCTGGGCAGAGATTGTATGGAAGTGACATTTCACTAGCAGTCCATATATAATAAGTCAATGAGTTTATGTCTTAATGTGCAAGCAATCAAATAAAATAAATGAAATGAAATAGTTGCAAGCATTTGTCAAAATACACCTCGTGAGTACTGTCATCTGTCGAGACTGACGTTCCTATAATTAAAATACATTCTGTCATTTTTAAAATCAAGTCAACAATTTACAACGCACTCTTCTCTCACTCAATCGACTTCCAACTCGCAGTTTCACACATTTGCGTACAAAAAAAGGAAGCTCACCAACGTAACGTGCAGATTTAAAGGAACATTTCAGATAATGCCATCTGGTGGACTTACGAAACTCATGTCAACTTGTCATTGGTGCTGAATCTAGCTTGATAAAGCAATCGCCAGCGAAGTAATGCTCTGTCTAATGTGACTAACAGCAGCATCATCGAAAGACGACAGGAGTGGTGTATACGACTGGTCTCAATGAGAATGCCTTCCACTACTCAGCTCTCAAACATTTCTTCAGGTTAAACACTACTGAGATTCAAACGAGATAACAGTTCCAGTAGCACCAGCAGCTACTGTTTAGATTTAAACTCCACCGCCAGATGCAAACAACTGTGACGATGGTTGTTTTTATTTTTTTTGGCTTTTTTCTTGATTGACATTTTCAGTTGAAGGATGTGTTGGGGCTTGAACCATGAGACCCCGCAAAAACCAATGTATGGCACGACATTGTGCAATGATTGATTATTGTTTCGGTGTATTGGGTTAGAGTGAATGTGCTTGTGCATTGTCGAACATAGTTTCTTGATTTCTGATTGATATTGCTTAAGGGAAACGTGTGTTAATTTGTTATATGTTGCATTTGACTACAACTTGACAAAGTAAACATTGATTGATCTCAGCATAGATACATTTTTGAAGTATAACTTCTTTTAGCACGCTTGACTTGGGGGGTAAGCAGGTGAATGCGTCACGAAAGCGTTACGGAAATTGCGAACGGGAGTTGAGAGGGAGATATAAGTTAGTGAAGATAGAAAGAGAGGGAGTTACGTTTCGTATTCGTATATCTAAGGCACGGCCCACAGTGCAGCAGTGATTCCATATCGGGGGATTTATCCCTTTTTGCGGGATTTATTCTCACTTATAAAAAGCTAAAAGGGACAAAGGGATTTTTCAGACCTCATAGTACAAAAAGAAAGGGATTTAACTTTTTGGTAACATTTTGTTCCAATTAGGAACATCATTTCATTAAGAATAAAAAAATTAGTCAACCTACGATCAAATTAAATATTTTCATGTTTAGAAAAATAATAAATTGATTTGATCAAATCAAATTTCTGAGTCAATTTTGTATGAAAAATCAAGAATAATGAGACTTTAAACAGAGATAAAGTTTCAAATAATTCATAAGATATTTATTTTATGTTGAATATTATTTTCATTTTAATGCCGAATGCAATTTTATGTTTCTTTTTGTAACGTCTTAAAAATGTATAAGATGTACCTATATTTCTATTTTTGTATTATATACATAGTTAATGTATAATGTTACTAATAAAAAAGACAGAATTTAATAAAATATATGTTTTTATTTTATTTAATATTTCGTGGGATAAATGTAGGATTTTTTATATTTTGGCGTGGGATAAAAGGGATATTTTGGGTATAACCGTGGGATAACCTGCCTCTTAAGTCTGGTATCACTGCAGTGCAGGCCTATTGTCTGTATCCCACTGTAGGAGCAAGAGAGTCGCACCTCACCTCACCACGCACCGTCCACATTTTCTTTCTCTCTTTCTTTCATAACCAGTTATTTTTCGTATATATAGACACAGGTCACGCATGTTGCACGGTTGCCACTTTGGTATTTTTCTTATCCAAATTTGGTAATGTTTTTTTTTGCTTTTTGAGTTTCGGTAATTTGGTAATTTTTATCTGGTTATGGTAACTTTTTGAGCAGATGTACCAAGAATGCGAACTCGATATCGCCTCATTTAAATGCTACCTTACTGTTTCTGAGTGAACGCATTGCATTATTTGTGTCATCACCATCCATATAAACCTGTTTTATTCATTATTCAAAAATTTAACGAATGCACTCATTTTCTTCTTTTGACAGATGGTAAATTTCGAAATATTTTCTGTTTCTGTTTATAACTACATTGAGATATGGATAGGCTAATTAATCATATTATTTATATACAGACATAAAACAGACATAAAGGTTTGTTATAAGAAAAAAGTATTGAAAATGGTAGATGATCCCATGCCTTCTGGCAGCTGGTAATTTTGTGCAGAACGTTGTTGACGTTGTTTAATTGTTTAAAGGCTGACGAAGTTCCTACTACGTTCCTTATTGAATTGAAAAGTCTTATGTTTTATCAAAGTTTTTCTTTTTAAACAAGCAATTATTTTAAAAATTAAAAAAATTATTTGAGTTTTTTTTTGCAAGTGGCAACTGTGGCCTATTGTCTGTATCTATTCCTCTCATAGCCAGTGAATGAAATATATAATATCTCAGTCAGTATTTCGTTTGCGAGTACGTACATTACATAGTTTATGTAGACATGGATGTTATGGATCTTTTACGAATGAATTATAAGATGTCAGTGATTTAAAGAAATTGTTTATTGGTAGAAAAATTCACAAAAATTAAATCAAAACAAATACTATATAAAATTATAAATCGTTTGATAAACTCTGTGAACTAAATCAAATCGCATCGCCCTTCAATCGAAACAACTCCGATTTAACTCCATGGACTTCAACTGTCATAAAAATACAAATTAGTCTTTTGTGCACCTGCGGAAATCAATCACATTTCTAGTCTAGAGGTCGGTTTTTCGAATTGGCAACACTTTTTTCAACCAAGCTGACAATTCAGAGATGGTTTCCACTCACCTGGGTTTGCTTTTTCACCATTAGCAGCCCTACGATACACGATTCTTATTTTTTAGAGTTTTCGTCTTCGAACTGGCAACATTTTTTGTCGGCGACAATCTAATTTGACAGCTGACAACTTGTGCTGCTTTGCGGTTGCCATTTTACTATGATTTCCGAAAGAGAGAGATAGGGTCTGTTCCTTTACTTTTAAATCTTACGAATTTTTACTAATTCTTACAAATTTTTACTCAATGCCGTTCCAACTCGAGAAATCATCGAGCGTCATCGAGAGAGCAAGAAATTACCCCTCCACTGAGAATCTTACAAATTTTTACTCAACAAATTTCTTGGTGTAGGAATTGAAAAAGCTGTCAATTAACAGCTGATTTGAAATTTGTTGTCCTATTTGACATTTGTTTTGATTTCTTGTATATTAAAATTGTATCAACAAGCGGAAAAATAAAATTCAATGTTCTCCTTAGATTCTTTTAGAAAGTGGCGATAAAATTCATCCTCGTTGTAAGGAGAAAGAAAGGACAATCTCCTCCACGTAATTTTTAATGCTGTGCCGCTTTTTCCTCTTCTCCAATGCTTTTAGTTCTATCAATATAATCCGATTCATGAATTCGATTAATTCCGAATCACTTTCATCGCTAGGTAGATAAATCAACTAATGTTGTTCGTAAATTAGCCAATTCTTCGAGTCTATACGATATTTTAACGACTTTTCGTAGCACTTTTTTGAATTTTTGAATTATGTGTCAGTCATTTTCATAGATTACTACAAAAGCGTTCCCTAACTTTTTCGTAAGTGTCTCTCTCTGCGAGAGAATTTATCCCCACCACTGCCATTTTGACAGTCTTTTCCATTTTTATTACAAAAGGAACAGACCTATCAAGTTCAGTAATTTAGTAATATAAAACAATTTTAAAGTTTGTATGTGGATTTGAAAACGCGTCACGTTGAAACCACTTATCCGATTCGTGTGAATTTTTTCATAGGCACATAGGGCTTAACGTGGATCCCATAATGTAGTCTTCTATTTTATTATAAAAAAGGGCACTTATGGCTTCCACGTGAAGAGTTGCTAAAGCTGCATACGGGCCTATTTTCTAAAAATATTTTTGACAAACTTCTGACTTCTGTCCAACTTCTTGTGAAGCTCTTGAAGCCTGGGGTTAAATTCTGTGAGGCGAAAACGTTGAAACGTTTTCGTGCGCACGAATGGTTTGGTCTAAGTTGCAGAAGTAAATCGTTCGTATACACGAAAACGTTTAAAAAGCCGATCCTGGTTTCCAAAAACCACATATAACAGTAGGCTCTTTAAAATCGTGGGATAATAACATTTTTTAAATGGATTTAGGTCCGTTTGCGCCACGGCATTTATTTCTCGTTAACGTTTTTCTAGTCCGTTTTTCGGATATGATACATTTTGCGATCGCAACAAGAAAGATCATTTTTCGTCGAACCTCCTCTACATATGGCTTACATAGGTATCTGACTCCTCCTCATTTGCTGCTTACAAATGTCACTTCACCTACACGATCCGGCAAAAGACCGATGTCCTACAGCTCTGCTCGCAATCGCAATTCGTATTCCCACCATCAACAGCAGCTCACTACATTTGATTGCCCTACAATTAAAACGAATCCCCAAACTATAGCTACTCAAAAAGAAACCGGTGATAACAAATTGCCCACCTGACCTCAAGACAAATCGTTCAGCAATTAGTTTCCGAATCCATTTGCGGTGCAATGAACCGCACAAACAATCGCCTACCAACCTTAAAAGTGACCGAAAGCCGAAAACCAATTTAAAATCGATTTCCTTTCATTCCTTTTCCACTTGACCGATTATTTTCAGTATGACTTCTTGAATGCAAATGCCATACACAAAGATCTTTGACCTCACCTAAGGTCAGCATTGTGTGACTAATCGGAGTCGGAGGTACTATTCGCACCAATTTCACGCAACCCAATCTTAAGTCACATAATTACCACCGGATTACCTGCCCTCTTCCAAAGTAGCATTTCACGCGGCGCTAGACGAACAGTGATTCAAGTGCGGGTAATTCGCATGCGGATTATAAAAACCAACAAATAAATAAAAATAGGAAACTAGCTGCCAAAATCATAACAATGGAGTTTGTGCAAAAAAAAAAAAAAAAACCTTAATTACACTACCCAGTAGCCCAGTGACTTTGGGTGGTCACCGATCCGAATTGGTATTGTGCTTAAGCATGCGTGCATTGTGGTTATGTGACACTGACCGTCATCGAATGGGGCGCGTTGGAAAAAAAGAAAAAGAAAAAGAAAACTTAAGTGGACGACGCAACTTGGACTTGTTGTCCACATTATCCAAAGTTCATTAGCAGTAAATTGATATAGATAAATACGATATTTTGTGGATTGCTATCTGTCTTGCTGCGTGGATGGATTTCTCGAGCGTTTCTCTGGCGAACTTGACAGCGAACTCATGTAATTTGTTAAAAAGTGAGTTTTGCTGCAATTTGTAAACAAAAATTATTATCTGGTCAGTTACCTATGGACCTTGCGCGTAGGTTTTTGCCGATTTTTCGAAGATTGCTTTGTATTGCGGTCTTGTTTCCATTCTCTCTTTTAGTCATATAACCTTGTAGACGAAGGAAGGAATATCGTCGACGGCGAAGCAGGTGCTGTGTGTGTGTATTCAGTTTCGGTAAAGGGAACTTCCCTTCTAAAATGGGAAGACGAGAAAAGGATATAATGGGCCGCCTGAAGGTGGATGAATGGAATTTACTACAAACTGCCTTGAACTCGCAGTTGTTGTTTAAGGGCGATGAAATTAATTTCGCGAATTCCTGGTGTCCTTGTCAAAGAATATGCACTTCAAAAAAGTGCTCAACTCGAAGTTGGTTCTCTGTTGACAGAGTGGATTACTTTTATAGATAGAGTTCTTGACCAATTATTTGTAGAAAAGTCGATTGCAGTGAGCTCATTCGAAGGACTCAAATGAAGGTTGTCGTTGCGTAATTCCGATTGTTGCTCAGTATATTATATCTGGGTGTCAATTCTAGTTCTGTGAAAAAGTGAAACGAAAATGTTTTCACCCTTTCACCGCAATTTTGATTATCGTTCTACGAAAATGTGAAACCAAACTTCAAAAATTTTCATATGAATATTTTTTTTTCACGTCCTCATTTCCAAGTGAATGTTTTTAGTGAAAGATTGAACGAAAATCGCTTTTTAGTACCGAGTGAATCGAAAAAATGACAGCAATGTGTGAGAACGAATGTGAAAACGATTTATTCGATTCACTCTTTCACACAACGAAAATTGACCCCCTGGTCAGTGAATTGTGAACTTGAAAGTGAAAGCAAGTTAATATATAAAATTTAGTTTTTAATTTTTTTCTAAGCTTGAGCTGGGAAGAAGATATCGTTCAAAGGCCCAGCGCCGGATCGCTTCAATTTTAGATTTATGTGTCCTAGATTTGCGGCTGTACCTTGACGAATATTCGCTTTCAAATGATCCAAAGTCTGACCTTCAAACTTTCTCCTCACTTCACGCCCTTCCACATCTTGTCGGTGGCTTATTTTTCTAAAGCGAATCTTGCTCAAAGTTGCTTCACAAAATAGACCGCGCAGAATAACTGCGACGGTAACCAAGTTCTCTTGAGAACAAACGCAGGTAGCCCAAATCCCAGCTCGTACTTTGTTAAAAAATTGTATCAGTTGGTAACCGAGAAATTTATATTAAAAGAGACTGAAAGGCCTCTTCAAAACTATACTTGAACCGTTTTTACCATCATTTTCTTCGAAGCTTTTAAAGTGTGTTTCGATCAGTTGTTGGATTTTGTTTTTTTTTCTTTTCACTAAAATGAGTCGAAATCAGCAACGGCTATCCCCGAAATCTACAACAATTTGTTGATTAGTGAACAGACCCCAAAACCAGTGTTTACAGACTTTTAAAACATTGTTCCCCATTTTAGCAAAATCAATTATTTTCCCCCCAATACGAAAAGAGTTTCCTATTTTTTCTTAAGATAATTTTGAAGAGACATCTGGTTTAACAAAAGTAAAGAATATAAATAATAAATTACTTTGTATAGTTTCTCAAAATAGGAAATTTTTGCTTCTTCCACTCATCTTGCCTTTAAATTTAAATTTGAAAAATCAACTGATGTTTGTTTGTTTTCCTTTTTCAAATTCATTACTTTCACATTAAAGTCAGAAAAATATTGCGGGAAATTTACCCTTCAATCTGGGATCACTGGATTATTGATTTAGGTTCATAGACTTCTAAATTTCGGCTAGTTTTTCGAGTAGCTAAGGCCGTGTTGCGTAAAACTTTCCTAATGGCAAACTACCAATCAAAAATTAACAAAAGTTCAGGTGGAAAACGTCTTGCCTATTCGAAAAATCCCTTCTATTACAAAACCATAAAACTACCTTAGTACTAACTAACTAACAAAATTGATGTCTATGACTGACTTTACGGACTTTAATTGCTATTGCAAGTGCACCTTTGTTTTAAGCAAGTATGTCGGATCTTTTAAGACTCGTGTACATGTGGTAATAATTTGGTCGGTTCTTTGTTGCTTGAGAAATTAGTTTAAATGATCTCAAAAGATTTGTTGTTAGTAATCAAACTTCAAAAATAAATTAGAGCTTGTTACTAATAATTGATCGCAAGATTTTTCTGAAGTTCTGCAATTTACTTTGTGTCTATGAAATTCTTACATTTATCGCGTGCCGAATACTATTATTTCTTCAAACTAATTTAGTTTTTCCCTTCCCTTTTCAGATTTTTCTACAAATTGCATCATAGTCAGAATGTCTCGAAGGTACGTACACCCATTGATGATTGATATAAGTACAATATGTGTCCAAAGAGAAGACACACATTTTATTTGAAGTCTTTTTTGAATACCACCTACAACATTTAACATTTTCAACCATCCAAACCCAGTCCGATTATTATATTTGTGTAAAAAAAATACACCAAAGTTAACTAACCTGTCGAAGGCTGACAAACCTTGCCTAAACTTTCATTTCACTCACCAGCCCAGCACCTCGAAAAGTTGAAAAGCCACAGAGACCTCTTCTCATTAATAATTACCGAAATCCATTACCCAAATCATTCGGTATTCGTAACACAGAGCGACTTGATTACCTGATCAGAAACACAAAAACAGAAAAGCAAAAATAAGTCATTAAGTCTTGTATGATATACTGTATACACGATGTTACCATAAACGAAAATCAAATTTTGTGCGGTAGCGTCATCCGAGTACGATTCATCTTTCGGTCAAGCACCTCAACAGAACTGACCCAAACGACGTGTTTATGTCCTTCGCGGAGGCTTGGTTATCTTTTTCTTCCCAGAATCTTTTTGCCTGTTATTCAGAGCATCCGGGTAATCTTCCGATGATTAATAATATTCGTAGGAAAATTACCAGAATTTGCAGAAATGTATTTCACCCGCAAAACCAATTCGCATTCACACCTCTTGATGGCCTGTTGATGTTTGACTAATTTTGAAAATCTCTTGCGGGTGTTTGGAACGATAATCGGTTATTTGAAATGTGAAGGCTTTTGAATGTCTGACGACAGGGAATTTGCAATTCCTATCAGGGTGCGTCATTCGGATGTGTTTCCTCTAGAGCTAGACACAGCGTTGAGTAACGACTTGATATAAGTTTGTTTGGATGGCTTTCGATCCAAATGTTTGCGAGACAACAAGTTTTTCTGCGAACCGATGAAGTGTGATGCCTTCAGGGTGGTATTCTATTTTATGGTATCACTTGCAAATGCGAACGCAAACAGATGTGCACTGCTGAAGGTGAGTAGTTTGTTAACTGGTTTAGGAATAAAGCGAATGAGAAGCACGTGGCGCGTAGGAGGGAAGGCTAATAGGATGATATTTTTAATGCAAGTTTAGCATAGATTAGATAAACTTATACAAACTTCATTCCGGAGAAGATTATCGGCTCGTTGGAACGCGTTTTTCAACTCGTTTTTCGACGTGTTTTTGAAGTTTTTTTTAACACCTTTTTTTGAAGCGTTTTTAACTTGTTTTTGGAAAGGTTTTTCTCACGTTTAGGACTTAATTTTTGATGAACATTTTTATCCGCGCTTTCTAAATTTTTTTATTTATCGACCATTTTTTCCACGTGTTTTGTCTTGTTCTCGGACGCGTTTTTGACCTGTTTTCTGGCTTATGCTTTTGACACAAAGTTTTTTTATAAACATGATTTTGACTCGTTTTCTGACTCATTTTTGACTCCATTGAAGCGTATTTTGAAACCTTTTTGATTTGTTTTCGACGCAATTTGAGCACGTATTTTGAAACCCTTTTGATTTGTTTTCGACGCGATTTTTGACAGTTTTTATTTACTGTCTGTTTCAAGTGTTCTCTGACTTGTTTATCCATATGTTTTTTATGCATTTTTGACATCTTGTCGATGCGTTCGATTGAGCGGTTTGACTTGTTTTCCAACGCTTTGTTTGAATGGATTTTCGACGGCATTTTTGACGCTTTCTCCCCTCGTTTTTGTGTTCTTATCTGAAATTTTTTTTTTAATGTTCTTAACACTTTTCCAAACGTGTTTTGTGCGAGTTTTCGACTCGTTTTCTGATGGGTTTTCTGACTCAATTTTAAAACGTGTTTTAGATTCGTTTTTGGGAGATTTTCCTTGCGTTTTTTGACAGTTTTTCCACGAGTTCTTTTGACATTGTGACTTGCTTTGCGATGCGTTTTCTGACGCGATATTTACCGCTGTTTTAACGTGCCTTTGACTCGTTTTCTGACCAATTTTCCGTTAAATCTACTGCACAAAAAGTGCATCTTTGAAGGTAAGGCCAACATTCCAATCAAGGGATACAAAATGACACACCCACCTATAACAGCCCATATTTATCGCTCACATATGTTGTGCAAATGAAAACATACCCGAAACTCCTCCAGTTACCTTGACAAACATCTACAACCTTATTGCATAACTTAATTTACCAAACATTAAAAGATCAGGTGTCCATCACGGTCCACCACCAAATTATTACTTAATACATGCGTCTTTTGTTATCACAAACATGACTCCATGCCTCAAAAAGAGCCCAACATCTCAACTAATTGCATTGCATCATCGCTGTTACGTCAGTATGTGAGTTCCTAGGCAACCCACCTCTTCTACTTACCAATCAACATGAGGAGTGTGCTCTGGCTCAAGTATCGTTTCACATTCGTTCCCCCCAAAGTGACGCTGATGGGTTCCTTAACTGACATTGTAAGACCTTGAAATTGAAAATATTACTACGCGTCTGACCGCATAAAAGGTAAACTAGACGCAATCAGTCGAAGTCTACACTTCAAAATCAATAACCATGTGAATGCATGTAGCGGATACGCATTTTTCTTTACGAGGCAACCGAGTGCCTATACAGCTACAAGCAAGCCGACGACGCTGCAAAGAAATGTTGCATTCCACGCCACAACGGCGGTTACATATACGGCTCCAACTCGACTTGTCGGAAACTTGTAATGCCTTTCCGAATTGAACGGCCCAAGTGCACTTCAGCTTCGCCCCAAGAGAGAGATAGATCGGCGCGCAATGTGTTTCAATTTGAATAAATTTACGGAAAGAGATCATGCGCGCCCGGCTAACACCTTCAGTTGTCGCAACCGATTTACATCGGATCAATGAGGAACTTGCCGCGCCACCACCAACGCTGCACACACATACACAAACACACACAATTGTTTCGTAGGGAGTGTTGACAAGCAAATAGAAAATGGAACAAAAAAAGTACCACCCGACTCCGTTAGAGGGCCAAACGGCTTGACCTCTGCGATAAAGCCGTCAAAATCAATATCACGCATCGTGATTAATTAAAAAAAACCCAAGACTATGGTGTTGTCCGTCGCCACAGGGTGGAGGCACGTATAGTAGAACAGCAGCAACATTTGCTGTAGCAGCTGCTGTCACTACACGTACCACCCATGTCAGCCGCGAGGCGTTTAGATACGCACTCAATGAATGCACGCGCGCGAGCGTCAAACGGCTGAGTGAGTGTAGCTTGGACGCTAAAGGGGAGTTGTTGCACAATTTGGCACGAGTTAAGCAGGAAATTGATTGCCATTAATTTCCTTGTATGGACAGTGGAGATATGTTTTTTCTTTCCCTAATTGACAAGCAAAAGTAAAAGTGTTTCCTCATAAGCTCCTGGGGAAAGATTTTCCTGTCCAGCTGGTTTTTCATTGTGGCTTTCACATGTTCGACAGCATCTGCCCACAAAGTTTTTACGTTGGTAAGGTTTTTTTCAGTTTCACTCAGAAAAAAAAGATTGTTAAGCGACGAATTTTGAGATTCTTAAAAAATTGTAAGTTAAAAGTTCTTGGTTTAATTATTATTTTTGTTAACAAGAACTCGTTTTTAAGTTTTCAAGAATCAGGTATTCAGCGTAAGAATAATATACTCTCCATAAGAATTTTATTACATCATTGCCAACAATGTCATTCTTAAATCAAAGAGTTTGATATTTGGGTTCATTTCAACCAATGCAAATTGTTGGCATTACAATTTATTTTTCTGTTTGTTACTTTTGAGTTTTAGACCGAAATTACATTCTTGCTCGGCAGCTGGTGAGCTGGGCATTGATTGAAGGACTTAGCGAGGCTGCATGTAGCAAAACTACGAGTTCAAACTCAAATCTAAAGAGAGAAAGTACACAAATACACAAACCACTTGAGTGTCTTATCGATTTCGGAAGTTTTTATACTGATTTGAGGCCATCCAACTAATAAACCATCTTTTTTGTAAACCCTTGAAAACGGAATCTACTAATTATTCGAGTTTTACTACATTGCCGACATAAAGGTAAAGTGAGTTTCCAAGCGAACGATACCCTATTAAAAGGTTCACTTCCTCATGCCCGAATGTAATTGAACATGGTACGGTTGACTTACAACAATCGAATCAAAAATCGGCCGCTTTCATTACGTTCGATTGTGAAATTGGTCATCTGCACCTAGCCCAAGTCGTGCTCCTCTGACTTTGATTGCATTCATAATATCGACCGTATCTTTGGTCGTACATAGTACTGCCTGATACCTGATGCTGAAACCGTAAGGGCAGGGTAACCTTAACGGTCCAATCCAATGAATATTTTTTTCTTAATGTCAGATGATTTTAATGCGCAAATAGCAAGTTGCAAATAACAAATTTGCGTGTCACAATCTCGTGTAGTTCGTTATCGAATTTAATGGGGTGTCTGGGTGACCTTTAGGTAATCGATATCTGCATTTTTTTTTGTCTTGAGTGTGGAATGTAAAAAAATGGACAGGGGAGCTACGTTGTTGTCTGATATCTTAGGAATGAAAATTGTCAACAAATTAAACCAAAAATGTGTGTTAATAATCATAACATTACTAAATGTTTGGTTGTTAAGTTGACTGTCTTAATCATGTGCCAGAGACAAATCATACTGACACCACCAACTCCGGCCGATTTCCCGTTACTTAGCCTACAAGCTATATTTTTACGGAGTGGTCACGATTTGGAAATTCATATTGATAGATGTCACGTAACTTCAAAAATGCTGAGTCACCAACACACTCACAAAAAAATATGAGCCACTTCCGCTGTGGGCAAAAGCTGCTGGCAGTGTTCATAGAATTTTATTCGTTAAATTTGAAATTTTTTTTATGAATAAAGAGTACATTTGCTTAAAATGTTCATGGAAAATTTTCAATGTAGATTGATTGAGGGGAAAATAAAAACATTTTGAGCAAATTTTCTTCATTATTTAAGAAAAATTAACACACGAAATCGAAGTTAACGATATCCAAAAGTGGAAAATTAAAATTCATGTTTGTCCTAATATGTTTCTAGTATATAGAACATCAATTTTAGATAGTTTTACTAACCAAACAAATGAAATTATTTGCCTTTTAACAATTTATAATAACTAACCAATCAATGGCATTCAGTTATGTAAAAATGTGGTATTCCCGAACTCTATCACATTTCCCCACGGTTGGTCGCGGTTGGCAGCATTTTTTTTTAGTTTCTGTATGTTTTTGCATGGCACACGCATTCTTAATAATTGACATAATACCGATAGGAAAACAAAATGGCGAATTTGAAAAAATATTGAGGAGGCCAGCGGCAAGAGGATTGCGAGTTGGGGGTCTCAGTATGATTTGTCTCTGGTATATGGTTGCGCTTTATATTTTACCATCCTTTAGTCCAATAAGTGTTTGTTGTGTTTTTGCTTTGTATTTAAAGAAAGCCTACAACTTGTGAGTGACTTATTTCAGTTTTTTTCGAACTAAAAAGTGGTGTTCCACAGGGTTGAATACTGTCTGCGCTACTTTTTCGAGTGGTAAGAAGAAATGCGGATTGTAGTGCTTTGTCGCTGGCAATTGATGACATTTAATGCAGCCTTAAAACTATTTTTAAGCATATCGCTAACGCCGACATTATCTATTTGCTTTGGTTGAGAATAATGGACTTTTGTCAGATGGAAAAAAGGTGCGAATATGATGAGCTGAAGACTGCTTATACTATTATTACACGCAAGCATCACTGGTCGCAGAGTGGCGGTATTACCGTACAAAAAGCCTCCTCTTCAGAACAATTATTCAAGTATTGCAAATAAAGCTGTCCAACGGTCCCAGCTAAACCAAAATTGATAAAAATGGGGCGGGGCCTTTAGCAAATTCTATCAAGTGGCCCTTGGATTGTTTTGCCTATCTTATGAAGTTTATGGTATTAAATTAAACAAAACTGTTCATATATCGACTTCTCTGAGTAAATCGTATTCAATATTCATTAAATTGAGGTAATAAAGACGTTTTTGGTTAATTTAATACTTTTTTACGGTCAGAAAGTGCTGGTGCGCGGGGCCCCCAAATGCGCGGGGCCCGTAGCTTGCTACGTGGCTAATCCGCCACTGCTGGGTGACACTGTGAAAAGTCATTGAAACAGAGACCGAACAGAATAGCCTTTGCCTCAACCACCCACATTCCATCTTAATCCAATCCACATTAACTCTCTAGATCTCACCCACAGATGGCGCTTTAATTTGCCGCCTTCAACCTTGCGTCTGTGTCTGTGACTAAATAACATTCTTTAGTAGTTCCCACGGCTAATTTTAGTCACCATAATCATTTAAAGATGCCTAATCTTCTTTGGCGATAAGTCTTTGCATAAAATTTCAATCAATTAGCCGACAACGACATCTGGCAAGGTTTCCGACTGTCTTCATACTCTTTTCTCTATGTCAATTGTGTGTCAAATCGGCGACAGTCTGAGACAAAAATTTATTCCTAAAACAACTTTTTTATAATTCGCTGTGCTTGTCTAAGCCCATATGCCATTTCAATGCTATCAAATCGAATGCGGGAATACAACTCTAATTTAGGTTTCTGTTCATATTGAACTGTCCGATTTCTGGGGCGACAACAAAACGTTCTGAAGTTGATTGTCTTGCGCTGCGCGTTTTTTTTTTGTTTTTACCTGTTTGATTATGTGTTATGTCAAATACTGAAGGCTAGCAGTACGATGGTGCATAATTAGAGTTCTGGAGGTCGCTCTGTGGCGCGAAGGTTGCTCTATGACGATAATGAACTTCCTTAAAAACAAATCAAACGAAATACTAGTATCAACGTAGATGATTTTCGATTCGGTGGCGGGCGGAGTAGCATTCATAACGCGTGTCGATTCGTATACCTGTTGTAACGCAGCGATTTTTATATACGCTGCCTCTTTAGATATACGTGATGAAAATTGTTAAATTAGCCACCGGAATCGGATGATGAATTTACATGGTAATGTGATTGGGTATAACAATTAACTGCCTCATGTGGATGTTTCCCCCGAGAGAGATATTATTAATAAAAATCGGTTTTTCAGCGTTGAATATTGATGGCACGAAGGACGGGTTGTTCGTGTGGTATAAATGATCTGTGACTGTGATTAATGTTTTCAATTATATCAGGGTTTGGATAAAAAGATGTAGAGGGCGCGGGCAGTACAAACTTGCTCAAAATATCTGTGAAAAGTGCATATACAAAAGAGCAACAAAACGGGCTTCAATTACTGCAGAAAATGCTTCAAAAACTCAAGAACAATCTTGTCAAAAGCGCATTAAAAACAAAAGCCAGACAAAGCGATAAAAAACACATCAAAATGGAGACAAAATTTGCCTAAAAAAAAAATCATACGTCAAAAAAGGCTACAGAAAATATAATGCATAAAAATGTGCTAAACAATTGGTTTTAAAAGTCGCTTCAAAAACGAAATTATAGAAGGCATACTTTAAAAAATAGAATCTCGTCAATAAAATAGGCAGAAAATGCATAAAAAACGTTCAAAAACGCAGAAACGCGTTCAAAAATCAGGCAATGAACGCTAAGTGAACAACTTTGAATGCACATCAAAAAGCATCCCAAGAAACGCATGACAAAACTAAATTTGAAAAATGCGTTAAACATGTGAAAATTGCATCAGAAAGCGAATAAAAAAATGCGGAACAAAAGGCATAACAAAACATTGAACAGCGACCTAGAAAAAGCGACAGAGGGCCTTACTAATAACCATTTTTAACCTTTACACGTTAGCCTAAAGCCCTGGTAGCTAGTGCTATACATTTTTTATTGTTTGTATAATTTATTTAAGAAACAATAAAGTTATAATAATAATAATAACCTTCACACGAAATATATTTCGTAGGTCAGAATTGCAATTTTGTATTAAAAATTTCGCCATTTTGAGTTCGAAAAATGTAGCCTGGACACTAAAAATGATTATTAGTATCGCGGAAACGTGACAGAAAAGTCAAATAAAGCAAATTTATGGCCTGTCCGCAGTCCTTTTTAATATTTTAACAGCACCCTTCGAAATATCGCAAAATGAAAGCTTTTTTTAAAACTTTTGTAGTTCAAAATGTCATTGGGCCTTACTAATAATCATTTTTAACTTTCACCTTATATATTTTGGGAGTTCGAATGAGACTAAAAATGATTATTGGTATCGCGGATTTTTAAACTACGACCTCTGAACCTTTTTTTTTTTGACGTGTGGTTGTTTCTGCAAGCTGTTCAAAATAAATGACACCCAGTGCTAAGTCGAGTATGACGTTTAGTGAATATTCTTCTAGACCTTGTTTGTGGGTGTATCCCCTATTTTTTTAAATCAATATTTCAACCATTGTATGGTATTGCGTGCACTTTAATTTTCCCTTGCATACATCTATGCGGTCAAAGAACTGTCAAAAGTTACAGCAGTTTTGAGAGATCAAAAAATCTTAAATCAATTCCCTTTGGTGTTGTCTTTAATGGAATTAGAAATATGCTCCCATATGACGTTCATGATACGTAAAAACCGATACAGTTCGATTTGAGTTTTAAGCTGTCAAAATTGGAACACAACTTGCAATGTGAACTAGCACACATGACGACATGTCCTTCAGCAATCTCGGCGTTCCTCGTAAGGAGGTAAGTTGCGCATATTTAAGATTTGCTTCATTAGATGAATTTGGGCTAAGAGACAAGAATAATATACTTTAGAAATCGAAAGTTGCTGACAGTCTTTATCAAAAATGAATGCTTAAATCGGTAGTTACGGCATCAAGATATTTTTCTTCTTCTAAAGCAGAAAAGTGTTCCTAAGATGAACTCGTTCATGGCAGTAGTATTTTTAATCGAATTGAAAAGCTTGCACTGTAACATTTCCTTGGAAACAAGTTATGGTTTGTACGAAAGATAACCAGACAAATTGTTTGGTTTACCCAGTGCATTTCAGATTAAAACTCCATACCAGCTCTGCATTCTATGGAGCGCATTGAACTCACACTTGAGACTGGGAATTTTACCTTCGAATATGGGCTCTACAACTTACTCATCCTACAAGCGTTTTCATTTCCAGAAACACCTGAAATTCAAATTAAATTTACTATTAATAGTTGGAGGTCTGGGTCACATGCGATATATAGTTACACATAATGCGGGGGTTTTCTAAAATGTACCCGACTTTCAGGTTACAAGTCAGCCCATTGGGTAAACGTTTGCTTACTTTGTTTGGGAAATATATTTTCACGATGGAGAATGATTCACTTTTACAATCATTTCTGGCTTTTACCACAAATTTGTTGTGGATCATAATGGCCAATTGCTCATCGAAAATCTCTCCATTTGTGAGCGCATAAAATTTAAGTCCGGTACTAAAAATAGGTTTTGTGACAGCGCATTGACTTCAAACATTTAAACCATTCAAAGAGGGAGACGTTTAGTCAATGAATTTTAAGCTGTATACAAGAAAACCACTCAACAACAATTTTTGTTTGACACCAACCACCACCTGTTGTCTGACATCCACGACATTCAATTAATTCAACGTTTACTACCTCTTAGGTATAAAGGTTATTGTGTGCAAATGACGTGTGCAACGCCAAAAGAACTACATAAAAAAAGGAGTATATCTGCCCAATTTGACTATGAAATTTAAATCATTTTCTTATGCAATTTTTATTTAAAATTTATCGCTCACAGGTTATCGAAAAATTCGATTGTTTAACAATCGATGCGAAAATGTCGCAGATTACGGGTGTAATAACGTCGTTGAGTGTGCCCTGAGGGACAGCTGATTATAATCTTCTGAGCTGTGATTTTATGTGTTTATTATAAATGTTATAATGAATGCACAGTGACATGTCATCGGCATTACTATTTTGGAAGGGATTCAATTTGCATGTGATTAGGCTGGACAAATATTTTGGGTACCTATCTGTCTTCATTTAGGAAATCTGTTATAGATTGCAGATAAAGCTGAAGTATTTAAATTAATTTATTTAAATTAAACGATCAACAATTAATTTTCAAGTTGTCCTATACCGATGATCGTATATTTCCTTTCGCGCATTGTGAACGCCGCAAGTTGGTTTTGTTGCTTGGGTAAATTGTGTCCGACATTTTGTTTATTTTTTTTTTTTTGTCATTTTGGCGTTACGTTTATAAATTTCCTCTCGTACTATAAATATGACGGTATTTTTTGTTGGACATTTGCTGTTTAACTGAATCACTCAGACACATTTGTATTGATTTGGTGTGCCATCTGTTGGCTTTTTTTTAAAGTACTTTTGAGATACTGAGCTACTGTTTTACAAAAATGATTTTTCTTCCTACTTTTCACGGTGCTACTGTCATGCCTCATCCTTTCTTATGTGATTTTGTTTATGACTACGGGTGATACTCTCTTTAGATCTTACTTACGTCAACCTTTTTCCCACACAGGAAAATTCCATTCACCTCGGGTACCTGATGCAAGTACATTTTATATCGTCAACTTTGTTGCTTAAATTATGGGCCAGATAAATTCCACTTATTACAATTCACATGACAAATGAGGTGATTTACCACCAAGCTATAAACCTTAACGCCCGACACGTCATTGCAAAACTACACTCGTAGTCGTAGCCATAAACAATCGCATTTTATGTCCTTGCTCAGTGAATTACCCAACAAAATGAGGGGCGTCTCTCTTGCTCCATCAGCTCCACTATCAAATTGTGACACTTTTTGCGCTTGCATTTTTGTTGTTGTTGTTTTTGTTTAATATTTAATCTCCTGCAGTGTGACAATGCATACAAACGCACACAGTACAATTATAAATCAATTAATTAGCAAAATCCCTGAACAGGTATCGCTCTGCTAAATCTTAAAATCCCATTACAATGACCGACGTATAAAAAAAAATAAAATAAAATACTTGCGATAAAATTCAAGATCACTGCACAAGGATATTTCCTCGTAAATTGGAGTTGTGTATCAATTGCATTTCCACATTGCAATGTTACGTATACAGTCGTCCAATGGAAACAAGTTTTTGCGTGATTGAAAAGCTCTTGCAGTTGCAATTCTCGTGGTGGATCGTGTATCGAAAGTGAGTCATTTCAAACGCTGTTGCAACTTGGCGGCAATTAATAGAACGTTACTACCTGTCGTGCATTCTGATGAACACGGCATGAAGGGGGGAACAATTCAATGTTAACAATAAATTAAAATATAAGAAAAAAAAAAAACACCAACTGCATTGAAGGAAAAATTGTTTTAGATAATTAGGTGCAACGCTTTTTATAGATGTACAGATACACACCTGTGCAGGGGATATATACTGTTGGAGTTCATAAAATATACACGAGAGAAATGAGAATGGGGTCTTTCAGAGGTGCGAAGATTTAGTTGGAGGATGATTTTTTTTTTAAATATTGTGCCCGAGTTATACCACTGAGTCATATAAACTAATAAGCACGAGATTGAGCTTTATTGAAGAAAGACGTTGCCTTCTGCATTCCTGTGAAGTCTGACGAATATCTGACCGAATGTCATGAGGAAAATTCACAATTCAGCGGTGTGTTTTCGACAATTTTCGCCACTTGCACGAGAAGGTCGGCTTTGGACTCCAAATGGACCTGTTGCGGGAAATATTATTTATTTCTACTCACCTCTTTTCCTCCTCCCCTTTAAAATTTGCAGCACCCACTGTTAAACAATTAACTGATAGCGAATTTTGCTGCGCAGTCATGCGGGTTTAGTTCTTTCATCCACTCGCCATATAAAGGGTTTTCCAATAAGAGGTGTTCTTTTGGTCAAAGAAAAATGCCATTTTTTGAGATAAATGATCGGATGTTTATTTAATAATAAAGAGGAAGTTATGCCGTTAATAATGAAAAACAACATCAGCCAAAAGGCCACCACGAGCACGCATACAGGACCATATACTTTTCATGAAATTTTTCATAACCAAATCGCAAAGATGCTGCCCTATGTCCTCGATAGCCTCAAGAATTTTATCTTTGAGGTCTTGAATCGACGCCGGGCTGTTGGCGTAGACCTTGTCTTTCACGTAGCCCCAAAGGAAGAAGTCGCAAGGTGTTAAATCGCAAGATCTCGGTGGCCAATTGTGATCACCTCTTCCGGAAACTTTTACCGTAAAAGATCAATGGTTTCGTTGCTTGTGTGGCACGTAGCGTCGTCTTGTTGAAAGTAAACGTTGTCCAGATCAATACCATCCAACTCCGACCATAAAAAATCATTTATCATCGACGACCAAAAAATGCTTTAGTTTTGCGAACTTTGACTGCAAGATTTTCACCATTTTTGTAGTGAATTTTAATAATTTCAATGCGTTGTTGAAGCGTGTATCGTTCCATTTTTAGTAATGGCGTAGTTTCCACTTGTCAAATGTCAAAGACTAAAAGCTTCAAAAGTGACAGCTACCGAAATAGCGGATCATTCGAAATAACACCTCTTATTGGAAAACCCTTTAGCTTCACTAGAATACAATTGATCGGTTGATGAATACGTTGTAAGGTTGGACGACTCTTTCTATAAATTTTGACGATTATTCTAGATGGAAACAATAAGGATCACCATAGCCGTCACATCGGCGAAGCAGAAATTTCCATTTGTAACTATAGCACGATTTTTTTAAATGTGAACTTTTTGTTCTAGCAAAAAATTAATATTCATTGGATTTTATATTCTCACCATCATTCGGTAAGGTCCTTCTTTTAAAAGAACGAGCGCTCTAGAGCTATTAAGAAAAATCTATGTTTGGCCTTTTGCATCTTTGTGGATTTAGGCGTATTCTGCGATCATCTGTTGGGTTTTTCTCGCTCCATATGCAACAATTTTGTTTGATTTATCAATCAATGCACTTTAGCCCCTTGAGCATTAGTTCGACCCCCTTGACTAACACCCATCAGATATGAGTTGCACATGTGTTCCTATGCACTGTGGGAATTTATTATTATTTTTTTTTATATTTCTTCATTCATGGCTTCTGTTTCGTTTGATCACGATCTCGAAAATTAAAACACAGAAAACAACAAATAAAAAATCAGATAGGTACTCTCCAGTAGACATATGCAAACAGGTGGGATGTTTAATAAAAATAACACTGAGGTCTGTTTTTTCATCTTTTTCTTCTTTTATTTTTTCCAGCCATCTATCTAACATCATGCTCGAGTGTTTCGGCAGATCTGCAACTTGCTCGCTCGGTATGTGTCTAGATGCTCTCCAACTAGATGCTCACGGCTAAAACAATTTGCATGATGGTTCCGCAATAAGTCTCTCGAGAACTAGGCTCTATGCTTACAAATGCGAAGCTGTAAGTAATTTAGATGGCGATGCTTTGTGGATACTTAAAAGCCTATAAACTATAGGCACATAGCTCGTACATACCCGTGGCAATGTTGAGCGAACGCAAAATTGTTTTATATGTAAGTTATTCGTATTATTAGGGATTGGAGTGGTTTGTGTGGTTTTCGTTCTTCGTAGTTATTCTCACGTGTGCATTTTGAATGGCAATAAAATATTTAAATTGGGTTAGTTAGACGGCTATTTCGGCGGCTAAGTTGTTAACGATTGCACTGGGAATTGAGATTTACTGTTCATTATGCCGCGCACTAGGAAGTGGTTTTTGTTTTATGCTAAATCGATGTGTGGATATTAGTTTGATTAGTAGAATTGTTTATTGGACGATTTGTTAACCCGACTTATGTCCTTGTTTGAGTCCTTGAATATCGTCTTAGAGAATACTTAGTTAATCCGACTTATGTCCTTTACATCGAATATTTACATCGAAATTAGATTGAGGGTCGCAAAATCCGTAGGCCCAGGGGCGATTTGTCAAATGTCAGATTGACAGTGTGATATCTGTCCAGGGGGTAAGTTTGTTGGTTGAAGTCGCCCTTGGTCAAAAATCAGCCACAGGCAAAACTCTTCTTATTTTATAAAGAGCTTTCCGGTTTGGAATTGAACTCTCTTCCCATTTTTCGACTTTCTATGAACAGATTACTGAAACATCTGTGACACAAAATTTTACTCCGAGTACGAAATTCCACACAACACGAGACCCATTCAAATGTTACTTCTCCGCCCCAGAATCCACTACATAAAATCACTCGAGTCACAAATCACATTATAAGGATAACCATTTCTGACTCTTAGACTTTACATAACCCTAACCCACGTGCATGCTTAAGGGTTATCGAACCATTTCAAGCAAATTTCCTATCTGCGGCGTTTACATATTAAAGTAAATTTCACTTAAAAATAAGGAAATTTAAATATTTCCTTTCAGGTGGCATCCACGTAATTTAAAAAAAAATCGGCGATGTTGCAAATTCTAAACAATATAAGTAAAATGTGTAGCAAGATACTGAAATCGTACATCTTTAATGTTGTGGAGATCATCAAACTCGGTACACCGACATTTAATAAACAGAACCTACCTTCCAAAAGTACTTGTCAATTGCACACAAGTCATTTTTTACTTAGTCGCACTACTGTCACTTGAGAGTGTCACTGCCTTCCCCATTTGAGTTACCAACTCGAAGCTTTTCCCACTCACAAAACGTCCACTCGCTTCACATCAAACACACTCGAACCGCAACATCTACTCTGTGCCTTTATCTCTCATACAAAGCTCAACGATCTGCAGCACCGATCGACGGAAACTTTTTTGAAAAATTTGCTCCCTACTGTTGAATTCGTGTTCAATTCAAAATTTAGTTAAGAAAAAGCGATCGAAAGCATTGGACGTGTGTTAACAATCGCGGACGCGTGTACACTTGTTCCATAAAAATCTGTCGTTAAAAAACATACGCGACCCCAGGTAACCACCGAACGTCATCCCTCCGATCATTGATCGTAGAGTGTTTGAAATCGCTACCAACATCCGTGATTTTGGGGGGCGCGTTCTCTTTCGTCGATGCGAAAGACTACGAAGAAAAAAAAAAACACGATAACATATACCACCTCACGATCACCTGTTTGCTGATCGTGTTACTGGATATAGCGAAAAAAAAAAAATAACGCCTGTGCACGGATATTTCCGGATGTAGTGCGAATTTTTGCACGATCTTTTTCTTTAATTATTTTGAAATATTTTCTGACGGCATCCGCATAGAGAGAGAGAGAGAGAGGGAGAGGTGGTTATCAATTTTTTTGAGGATCGGTTTTGGAATTTCGCCGATCGTGTGCTGTCACTTCACTTGTAATGGAATATTTTGTGTACGGTGGAGGATCAGTAATAGGGACATCCATTACAGTTTGACATGACAATCGACGGAAGTAGGAGGTTTCGACGTATGCATCGGGAATCGGCTGATCGTGCCGAAGATAGTCAGGCGGCTTTTTACTGTTTCCTGTAATGTTTTCGGCAGATGACTATATAATGCGAGGAATTTTTGAGTTCCCTTTCTGGGGACAGATGATTTACATGACAACCAACAAAAGTGCAGCTTGACATTTGATCGTGCCGTTGAAGTCAACGGAACATTTTTGGCGCTTGATAGATGATAGCTTTGCTATCAGCAGTTGGTAGTTTGAGTAGCATTCCGTCTTCTGTTTCAGGTCACTGTATGATAGATAGTTAAATATTTTAAAAGAATTTTACAGACGATCGTTCAGACTCTCTTTTTAGCAGATCAGCGGCGAGTGAATAAATTGAAGCTCTTCAATTCGAGAAATTGGCGAGGTTTATTTTGCATACATGGCGAGCTTTACTTTGCTGCTCAACACGATCGCCTGTCTGGTTTCTCCCGCTACTTGTGCGCTCATAACGTTCACATTACGTGAGAGTGTATAACGCGTTTTTTGCTGTTGTTGTATTTTTTTGTTTCTGTTGCCTTGCTGTTTATCCAGTTCGGACGCGTCATCGTCGCATTTTCACTTTCTTTTGGACTTGAAAAGCTGGGAAGTGAGTTGAGACTTCGTCGGCGTTGGCGTCGCATCGTTGTGTTCCTCTTCCCCGTTTCTAGTTGCGGTAGTCTTTTTTCGGTATTTTATTTTGCCGTCTTTTCCGCAAAAAAATGTAAAGAAAAACCGTTTTGACCATAACGTAATCATCCAGCTGAAAAGCTGGTTTCAGGCATATTTTTGTTTTATGTTTTCTCTCGTCTTCTTTGTGTTTTATTTGTTTTTATTGGATTTTCCTCCAAAATCCAGACGAGGGGGGGTCGTGTATTAAGTAACTGTTTGGATGATGCACTTGCTGCTAAGTGCAACGTTGAGTCGCGGTAGTTTACGGGTTTAGTTTAGTTACTTTGGCAGCTTTTGTTCGGCATTTCGTCTTTTTTTCACTCTCTCTTCGTTGGCGTGAGTTTTTGTGGTCGATTTTTTGTGAATCTCTCGCTCTCTCTCTCTATCTTTTAATAACGGCATATTTTTGGCGAACATTGTTTTGTCTCGGGGGAAGCGGAAGATGTGTGAAAACAAAAAAAAATGTCATGAAGAGAGGAAGCAAATAAAATGGAAAAAAGAGCTGTTATTACATATTTGTAATTTCACTTTCTTTTGCGAGTAAATGTGTGCACATGGGGGACGCGGACGGGCCCCATCGTGATTTCGTGTGCATCATGTGGAATTTGTGTTTAATTTCAGAAAATTGTGTGTTTTACTGAAAATCGTGCCAAAATGTTTAAAATGTTGTGCATGGAAATTCGGGACCAGTGCCAGAAAGAGCATGAGTAAAATGAATTGCAACTTAAAGAAAGTCTTAAAAATAAAGTAAGAATAATAAAATAGGCATCTGTTGTAAGATAAACAAATTGCTTAACTAAATTGACGAGAAAGAGCAAACTACTTGATTGGATAAATAAAATCGAGAGGATCGAGAGGAACATAAGATCTCATTCACAATATTGATTTTTGGATTAAATCGCTTTTCTAATTTGACAAGTTTGGTGAGTTTTTCTTGTTTTAAATGTTAAGTTATTCTAATTTTAACTTGTACCCGTTTAGGAGGGTTATTAGTTTTTTTTTTTTTTTTGCTTTGCTCTGGGGTACAATTTTGTCGACAATTTAAATTAATCGGTTGTCGTCTCGGTGGCCGTTTGACCAGTCAAGTGTTGAAATGACAACCTTGGTGTGTTTGGTTTTCGGAATTCGTCTAAATGAGAAATATATACATAGATCTCTTTCCAGGAGAAGATTTTCCAAAAACTGAGCCAGTTTTCTTACCAGTGTTACCATCAGTTATCTGAAAGGGGTAGCAACTTTATAATATGAGGAACCACTCTGAGCAGAATACTTAATGCACTTTTTGACAAAATTAGCGTGCTAAATAAACACTCATCATTCATTCTTATAAACTTTGTATAATTTGTCACACCTCATGAGTCAGTCCATATGCAAAATAAATTTGTTGGCTTCCAGGATGTTTTGAAATTTGATATTTATAATCATTCAATTCCTGTCACACCTCATAGCATGAGTCAGTCCTTATGCTAAATAAATTTTTGAATTGTTTTGGAATTTGATATTTCTGTGGTCACAAGGAAAAACCGCTAGTCTGTTTTACTAATTTTTCAGGAGAACAGTTTAAAGTTTTTGACAAACGCGTGAAATTCCAAGTGGCCACTTTTATAAAGATATAAAGCTGAAAAAAATTTACAAATTAATGGCATCAAAATCTCAATTTCGTCTAAAGTCGACTTTAGCGGTTATGGTTTGTGGCCACAGACTTAAAAACATTCAATTCCTGTCAGTGTTGGTGTTTTGATTTTTGCCCGACTTAACTGGGATTCCTTTTTGATGAATACTACTCATTAGTTTTCCTAATAAAGATAGGAGTTCCAATCATACATATTACAAAATTTGTTGTACTCTTTATTTACTTAACAATTAACAAAATTACTTAAATGTAGAATGAAATTATCTGTGCGAAGTTGTAAACCAAAACAGAAATTATTGCATCAAAGATAAGTTATAAACAATCAACTGTCATAAGAATCAACGGAACATTGGTGGCTGAGTCTACCTCGGGTCTTTGACCGGCTTTTTGCTTTTCATATATTTTTCTGTAGTGTAACCAGGTGGATAAAAAATTAAAAAAAAAGCTTCACGTAATAACCCTTAACTTACCGACTAATGAAGGTGCTTTAAATAAACGGCAAACCTTTCAAAAGATTAAGAGTTCTAAATATATAGCGCCAACTGACCAATTTCTATTTTGTTTAAAGCTTTTGCATATTTTTTTCTTGTAAATACAGATAATTTGTCCGACATACGAAATGCAAATAAAGTTTAAAAGCGGTGATTACAAATTTTGTTTTTCTGAAATTAGTCCAGTCGACTTGTTTATCTGTTACTATCCTGTCTGTCTCTGTTTCTATATTTTATTTTGTTGTCTTTCTCTCTGAAAACAGTAGGGTAAATGTGTCAACAGTGGATCAGAGTACACAGTGAATAACAGTAGGTACCTAATCTGACCTCTTTAAAATGCAAATCACTTGATTATGTCACAGCAACCCGCATTGTGTTTCATGTTACTCTAATTTGTGCCACGACACACTTATAACGACATAAAACATAAAGTAGTTCAAATCGAAATCACTGAGAAATCAGCTCCATTAAGCAAATACAAAAAGGAATTCAAAGTTCAATAATCAGTAAGAAACAAAAAACATCTCTTAATCAAATTATATTAATTTATTCTATGATGAAAGTTATTTGCATTTGAATGGTTACTAATAAAATACAACAAGTTTTCTAAATATACACATTCAAATATTTAATTTATATTATATATTTCTTGTTGGAAAAAAAAGTTGCATAATTACAACGCTAATTTATTGTATCAACTGCTTGCTCCGGTTATATACCTACTCACTGTTTAAGTACACCTAGTTAATTGCATTGAAACAATAAAAATAAAAATTGCAAAGACAACAATTAACAGGATTTCTTAAAAAAATTAGATCTGATTTGATAAAGATTTTTACATTCAGTGTTACCAAGTGTTGACTTTTACTTTTGTTTGATTTGAATTGAATTATTTTAACAGCCATTTAAATTTTACTGCAGAAATGCATCCAGAATGCCGAAAAGTGCCGTTTGTTGTTTTTTATGGAAGTCGTAGGATTTGTTTTGGTCTTTATATTTTTTCGTTTTGGCAACCTGATTTTGTATCAGTATTTTCTACTCTTTTTTAATGAACGTTTGTAGTGCCTTTTAACAAAGGTAGATTTTATTAAAACAAACTGATTCTTGATCTCATAGCCGGGGGTACTTAGCGAAGGCTTAAAAGTACCCAAAAAAATTTACCAAAATTGTCTTCTTATCGAAAGCACACACCAACGTTCCGTATTATCCAATGCATGAACCAAACTAGGGACTAAAAATAGAAAGCCGGGCTTCGCCATGAGCTCAGCTAGTTGATGTATAGTAAACCTTGTGGCTTCGCTAGCCTACTCTATTTTTTTTACAGACAATATATAAGTAAAATGCATAATAGCATACAATCACATTGTTCACCCTGGCGAAGCTATTCTTATTTTATTTTTCCGCATCCCATCTGCTTAGAGTTGAATGTTATAGTTTTGTCTTGAGCCAAAAAACATGCCCACTTACCCACAATAATCAACAAAAATTATCTGCTATTATTTAATTCTAATAAACACGGCAGTAAAACAGCGGCTTTTTATGCTATAATTAGCGAATCTAATTTAGCAAAATTATTTTTTTTTTTTGCTATCGACTTTGATTGAAGGAGACGCGTGGCTCTTTTGATCAAAGTCGATCTGAAAAGTTTGATTAATTAAAGTGCAAACAGACTACCCCGAGGGTAAACCGCTTCCGCAATTTAAATATTTCTTGTACTATTAAACAGTGTTGCCGCTAAGAGGCAAACAAATTCGCCAGACCATAACGCAAAATCCGCTAGAAACGTTAGTTTTTGCATCGCAAAAATCCGCTAGAATTCGCTAAAATATCAAGCTGAAAGTATAAGTTAAAAAAATACATACATAATATTTAAAAGTAAATTTCTATTGAATAAAATAAATAAAAAAACTAAACAATCAACAAATTTAAGTAAAAAAAAGTTTTGGAAAAATAAGAAAGCTAAAAATTTCAAATTAATTTCCAACTCAAAGATGGATTCATCTATTTCTAAGTTTGAAGTAGAGGCCTCGGTTATAGTTCTTGAATCAGATTGCAATTTTGTTGGCTTTCCGATTTTTCTTATGACGTCGTCTGGTAGATCGTAATTTAACCGCTCTTGTTCATCACTTTTAATTGATCTCTTATTGTTATTATACAAACTTTGTAGTAGCAGGGTTTCGTAGTAAAAAATCGCTAGAAATCACTAGATTTTATTTTAGCGACAACGTTTTATTAAAAATCGTCGAGAGTCTTAAGAATCCACTAGATCTAGCGACAAAATCGCTAGAACGGCAACACTGCTATTAAATGAGCCCATGAGCCCGGTAAATTTGGCAGTGGACAAGCGAGCGTGCGCCAACAACGGTTACATTCCGTGCCAGGCTTTGACGGGACGGGACTAATCCCTTGGAAATTTTTGTACGAAATTTAAATTAATTGGTTCTTTATTTAAAACCATACGCTGTTGCCCGGTTCATGTTTGGTCTATTAAGTGGATTCCCAATAGTCTGGTGTTTGAATTTAAATACATAAATTATGTTTATGAGCAAATAGGGAACTGGCAAACAAACAAATGACTCCGCATGGAAACAGGTTGTGCGATGGATGGCGACTTTCATTTCGCAATGCGTATTGGCTTGATCTAAATGCTAGATTTAAGTTTTCAGACTTAAATCAAAATGCGAAACACCTACCTACGTAAGCATCAACTGGAAATGGCTAATGGTTGTTTGTTTGTTAGTTTTCTCAATAGTTTTGTTTTGAAACATGAATTCTGAGAAAACGATAGTATTTCCATTCAGCAACATCGTCATCAAATGTTGAAGTATATTGTTTACTTCTACAACTATTAGTAACTGATGTTTGGGATTTAATTGCCGTTTTGTTGGTAGGGACGGTTTTTCTATGACACTAACCGTTGAGACGGAGTATTTTCTCGTTGCTTAAAAATGGGGTAGGTTGAGATTTTTCCACTGCTTTTCCATTTGACACTTGGTTTTGATTCGAAGAATATGGGAGCCAGGCGAGCCTGCTCAACATGATCAAGGTATTTTAGACGGGGATTTCAGCTTGTTATTCGTCTTCAAATGGACTTGTACTTTGAGTTTCAAGAGTTAAAAACCAGAGCTTAGAAATAACTTGTCCTAACGCTGGCTGTATGACAAGTTCAAAGGTCCATTTTTTTTTTAAATACATATCTAATTCTTTTAAGACGATCTCTTCTATCCTTTATAAGACAACGGACAAAACAATGTTTCTCGCTTAAATTGGGGGCTGACTAAAATTTTACCCGGTTTATTTTCTGGCAGCCATTTGTGCTTTTTCTAAAAAGACATTGTTTCCACCTGTCAGGAAGTGAACCTTGCACCACAGACTACCAATTAAAAAACGCCAACAATGTACGCATATGTTGCTATAATGTCTGATCTTCCAATTTGACATTAGCTTAAGCCAACTTAACGCTAATAATTTGAACTCTTTGAAAGTCATATACGCTTAAGCTGGTTTCATTATTTTAATCTGACTGCCCAATTTCCTCTTTACTGTTCTTGTTTATGCACGCGACTCGCTCGAGTATTTAGGAAAGCCTTCAGAAGAACCAAAAGTTTTTCGGAGGAAGTTAACCCTTAAATTTGATAGCACGAAATGTGCGTCAGTATAATCGTATACACCAAATATACCAGTCTATTACAAATGGTTGCAGACTTTCAGGCTTAATGACAATTGATTCAGAAAAAAGTGACTGGGCATTGTTTTATTGGGGATTTTACTTGCATGTTGAATAAAACGAACTTAAAGTTTCCTCAATTAGAGGAATTTTTAGGAGGAGCTAGATCTTGACCCATCTTCGAATATGTTTTGAGCAATATTTAAAACATTTTGAAGTTCATTGCCTTTCCTTTTTTTTCATTTACACTTCGATAATAATTTTCCAGATAAAAGTTGTTATGCTTTCATTTTGTTCTATTGACGCTTCAATATTGTGTCGGATAGCTCTTTTTGCGTGCATCGGTGTAGCCGTTTCTGTTTATCTGTTTTTTTTTAAATTCCATTTTCATGGCGCCTGACTCCTGAAAATTTCATTCAGGTTTTTCTTCAGCGTCAATAAATAAATACATAAAATATGCTAATTCATATAAAACAAACGATTCAACACCTATTAACACAAAACTTGTATTACACAGAATGCTACTTGGGAGTTCTTTAATTCCCTGAGAATACTGTGTGCGGCATTTTCTCTTTGTTTTGTTTGTTTCTGAAGGCAATTTGGCGAAACACAAGTCCGTTTGTAGGGGAAAAAAAAAACAACACCCGAACAAGAAATAATTTATTCGCATATTGGACTTTTTAATGATCAATTTTATTGACACTAGATCAAAGTATTAAAAAATGAGTGGAACTTCTTTTTGTTAATGTATTATTTTTGCAAATTTTTCGAATACGAAACCAAGCAGTTTTATTGTCCTTATTGGTAAGTGGAACGCTTTGGGTATAAAAAGTAGAAACGTGAAATTTAAAATTAAATTCGACATTTAAATAAGAGTGGAATTTTTATAACAATTTTTTTCCTATTTTTAGGATTAATGTTTATTTAGCCATTCACAAACTATTCAGAATTATGGTAGGTAAACTTTGCTAAGTCTCCAAAGTGCAATCCGATAGATGAATTGATACCTTTGACATTTGTCCTTTTTTTGGCACTTCCATTTGTGGTTGAACCTTTATTTACCCATTCACAGACTTTTCAGAATTATGGCAAACTTTGCTAAGTCTCCAAAGTGCAATCGATAGGTGAATTGATTGAGTGCATTCAAAAGTGTAATCGTCTGAAGTCGACTTAATTTGTCTGCACCAGACTTTCCCTGAACGCATTAACTAGTTTGCGTCACTATGTCAGACGTACAAAGTGTCAACTTAGTTATCTGTCGAGAAATTCTTAACTTGATTTACGAGTATCGGATAGCCTTTTACAAACGTGAACTGAAAAAAAAACTGTTTATGTGATCAGCCCTATAAAAAGTGAGACGTCAAACAGCTGTCAGACTATAACTATACAGTAGAAGTCGGTTATAACGACGGTGAAGGGACCGAGGAAATAAGGTCGCTATAACCGGCGGTCGCTATATCCGACTGCCTTCCACAAATATTCAGGAAAAAATTAAAAAAACATTTACGAACGAAAGGAATTCATTTTTTTTTTAAATTAAATTAATTCACATTAATTTTTATTTTATTTAAGAGTTTCGGAAAAAAATATTTTTGTTTGTTTTTTATACGTAGAGTTAAAATCTGCTTTTAAAGAAGAAAGACTTTTTTATTGTATTCTCATTAGACTCATTAAAAGCGACAAAAGTCCGCAACAATTGAATAGCTTTTATTGCTTCCAAGGCTTTAGGAGCTGTGGAGTTTTCTTCGATAATGTAGACCGATCGTCGGCGACCCAACAAACTGTTAGTCTGTTCCTTTGTAAAATTACAAGAATAAACAAGAAATATTCAGATACACGTGCGGGTTATTTTTTTCATTTTCTCTCATTCCGTCGTTATAACCGACGACAATGATTGATATTTTTCCGAAAATCGTTCGTTATATCCGAAGGTAGAATAGCTTAAAATATAATGAAACTAACCAAATGAAAGGAAAATGGACGTTATAAGCGACTGGTCGTTATAAGCGAGGTCGTTATAAGCGACTTCCACTGTAGTTTTTGACACAATTTTTCTTTTATGTTTATTTAATAAAGAACGCACTGCCACACGCCACTTGGTATAATTTTCCTTGATTTCTGCTATTTCGATAAAGTATTTTGTGAAAACTAGCACAGGGATTTTGGCATACTCAAATAGACCAATATACTCAATCATGTGTCATAACAAATACTAATTGCTCACCCGGAGTACACTCCTCACTATCAAATTATCAAATTCAAATAATTTCCACTGATTGGTGTTGGCAACAACACCAAATTTTAACTAAGACTTTGAATTTAATTACACATTGGCATTTAGACGTCAATTCAAAACAATGACGCTATAAAAGCGAAACAAAACACCACACGAATGTCATATATTCTTTGTTTCTGTTCAAACCTACGAGTACCACTCTTCTAAGTGGGTCACTTGAAAATAGTGGTCAAGAGGACGAGTATTGTCTGTCTGAAAAATCGCCAGCATACTTAATTGCTTTTGGAAAATTAGAGAAACAATTATTTTTAATTTCGGATTCATTATATCCCTCAAGTTTGCATCAATTTGCAGCGCACTCAACGGTATAATCGGTGGTGCTACCCCGCCATCGGAGACATCGCAGTAAAGATTGCGGTGGTGCTCGGAGTCTCGTTCTTTCGCCGTCTTCCAATTGGGTGCGAAGAAATACCGAATAAGAGAATGTGACGAGCGAAAAAATTAAGTAAAATTAGCGCAAGACGTGTTCCGTTCATAAAAATCAGATATGTAGACAATTTGAAACATTTGAAACGCACGAGCAGCTTTAACGATCGACGTTTGATTGGTGCGTTGGTGCTTTATAGGTGTCATTAATCCTGTGCGCTTGAATTTTCTCCCGCCGCTGTTATTAGACAGCTTGCCTGATACACCCGGAAATTTAGCATAGTCGTATTCATTGTGAAAATATTCAGCCGTGGGGGTTTTATGTGCGTAGTAAGAAATGCAAATGTAGGTTTATTGTTTGGATTTACTTTCTTTGAAGTCGATGGCACGTTTCAGGTTTTATAGAATGCCAAGCGTTAATGAGGAATGAGTAGGTACATGTCCCATAGTCTACAAGGTGGTAGACTTTCTGGTCCACAAGCTCTTAAATCTGTATTGGATACTTGCCAATTATGGCAAAAAGGAGCAAATTTCATGCGACCCAGTCGTGAACATTTTTTTTTTGCTTAAATTTATTTCCATTTTCTTCTTTTTAGGCGCTTTTATTCGAATAAGGTTCCTGAATAATTACCTACAGACAAGTTCCTTGAATAACTACCCCCGATTGGGAACTTCAAGATAGCTGAGGACCTTTGCGCGCCACATTAGGAGAGGTCTTCCTTTACTGCGTTGAGTCTTTGAAAAATAATGATTAATAAAACTTTACAATCGATTTCTTTCACTTTCGAAAGCTTATATCTTGTGTTGAGGACCTTAGTCTGGATCAAAAGCCATTATTTTTCTGTAAGCCATTATTAAGCTAACCTTCGATTAGGTTAAAGTTTTCGTCGACATGTGCATGCCATCTTAAGCCATGAGTAACAAGTTTCTCTCCTCCAGTTAAATCTCTACCTGTCTTTCAATTCAACGACTACCGAAGGCTCGTATAATACTTCCCCAGCAATTTCCAAAATCCATCTACCAAACTCTTAATTAAGAAACGAAAAAAAAAAAACTCTCTCTTGCCGATGCAGTGCAAACGATCTTAATAATTGCAAGTCATGCGCGGGTAAGTCCGATTCCAGGCTACTGGAATTAAACGGACCAGCAAAACGATGAACATATCATATTTAATGAGTTTAATTTTTATTTCATTCAGTTTACTATTTGGTTCATGAGCTTGGTAGGTCTGGGTATGTTCGTACATTTCCACCAATTATTCCGATTACGATCGTGGGTATAGTGATTCCGTAACAGGTTCCGCATTCGAAACCACTGAATCGGAAAAAATAAAATAAAACAATCAACAAAAATTTCTTAATTATGCAACTAAGTAAATATATTTTTTGTAAATATATTTTTTTTTTTTTGATGAATTATGAAGTGAGAACATTGTTTAGAACGTATCATTAGTTGCGGCAGAAGAATTCATAAAAGTTTAATGGGGGTGCTATTATTGTGTAACGTTTGGCCTTAAACACGAATATTGTTCCGGTTCTGTTTGCTTTAAAGTTTCTTAGTACTGACGTCAGAGAATAATGATCATTTTGCGTTAGTTGATTCTATTCGTAAAATGGACGTCGATAATTAATGGCACGTTTCACTCAACAAGTGTCTTAATTAAATGTTGGTAATGTTGATATTGCGAGAACGTTTTAACATATTGTTTGGAGAAATAAGATTTATTGGAAATAGGAATATTAAAAAAAGTAGAATAGATGTTAATCATTGAAAAATCCAAGTCTATTGCAAAGTTAACAAAAGGTGAACTTAAGTTAGTGAAAGATGAACGAAAGATCTAAAAGAATGATTTCAAGACGAATAATAGTTAGTAAAAGATGAATGGAAGATTTTTAAAGGATGAATAAACATTTGTGGAAAATGAATGAAAGCTTGTCAAAGATAAATGAACTTAAATGGAGATGAACTTGAGAAAGATGAACGGTCAACGAGTGATGGAAGCTTTGGACAGATGAACAAAATTTAGTGAAAGATGAATGAAACTTGATAAAGCGTGAATGAAACTTTTTGAAAAATTGACAAACTCTAGAGAAAGATGGACGGAAAGTATTAAAGTTTAATGAAAGACAGTGCAACATGACCTAAAGTTAGTAAAAGATGAATGATAGCTAGTAAAAGATTAGATTAGTAAAAGATGAATAAACATTTGTGAAAAATTAATGAAAGTTTGTCGAAGATAAATGAACTTAAATGAAGAAGAACTTGAGAAAGATGAACGAAAGCAAGTCAACGAGTGATAGAAGCTGTGAATAGATAAACAAAATTTAGTGAAAGATGAATGGAACATAATAAAGTGTCAATGAAACTTTTTGAAAAATTGACAAACTCTAGAGAAAGATGGACGAAAAGTAATAAAGATTAATGAACGACAATCCAAAGTTAAAGTAAAAGATGGATGATAGCTAGTAAAAGATGATCGAAAATTATTAGATGATAAATGATGATTAGTTAGAGATGAACGAAAGTTAGTGGAAGATGAAAGAGAACTTGAAACAATAGTAGACTCAGATTTTATAATCCACGGCTCTAAGCTTTTTTATTTACTAAGTGGTTCAAGAAACTTTACCTGTAACATTAAATCTTAATAGGAATCGACCTACAACATATTTTTATCAGTTTCATTGGACTTGCAAATAGTTTTAGACCAACAGAAAATTCCGTTTAAATTCTTTTTTTGGAAGTTCGTGTTGCTAATAATATGGCGCATTTAATTGATTTGGGAGCAATATCGTCATTGCTTTTTTTTTTTACTTTTGCTTGCCTCAAGTAAAAAGTTTGTCACCACAATCTATAGAGAACTTGTCGGACAAAACATTTTTCGTAAAACAACAATTTGGTGTCAGGGAAAAGTTTGAAGAAAAAGGCTTTTAACGACATTTTTTAATAATTTTTAGTTCAAGGAACTATTACTCTTTTTCGCAGCGCAAATTTAATTTGTGTAAAAGATGACTTTCAAATAAAATGCTAAACTTGGATATAATATACTCAATATTATATTAATTGAATAACCTAAAAGAATATTAATTTAATTAAACGTTTTAAAGATTGTTCGCTCGCTATGACATTTGAGCTACTACCTTGACTTTTGTTAATGAGAACTTTTGTCCTTCTAGTTCAAATGGCTCAGAAGCCGATGTATTTGTAATATTTACACATTTTAATCGGAGGCTTACAACCTAACGAGATTTAAGCTCTTCAATTTGTATGTTACCACATTTTCCAAGAGACGTCTGAAATGAAATCGCCTATGTAAAGACTGTTCTTGTTCGATATCTGTTGGCATAACTAGGCTTATATATAAAAGCTAAATGTTTCAAAGGGAATGACCTAGGGTTGGGTAGGTTTGACTGAAATGCACATGCTTGCTCCGAAAAGATCGAAAAATAAAATTGTACCAGTGCTGCATTTATTTACAAAACAAATATTTTTGAAACACAAATTTTATAAAACTATTAAACTTTGATTGCGGATCTTCTGTTTCCTAGACTTCTTAGAAATGTATTGATTACATTTCCGGTCTTCTGTGAATCTAGGCTAACCTTTTCGGTCAAAGTTATGGTTACCGATGGGCCCCTAAGCTGTAGAAAATCCAAACATATCACCAAAAAAAAAAAAAATACACAATAGCCATAGAAAGAAACAGAAATCAATCTTCTTTACAGATGAGAGAAAGTAACTTCGTTGATGAGAAATGAAGTAGCCAACCAAAGCCTTTGTGAAATATATTTATATCGAAATGATTTATAAGAAAAGAACCAACGGTACACTGGCAAAAGAAGAAAAAAAGGCGTTCGGAATAGATGAATATTTATGCAAAATTTCAGTGAGAATTGAAAGTAATATTTTAGCTGAAAACGCGGAAAGATGCAACCATTAAAAATATCAGAAAGCGGCGAGCGAATTGTACCAAAAAAGAACAAACGATGAGAGAAGATCAAAAACATTAAAAATGACAGTTAACTAAATAATGAGTGACTTGGACATGCTAGAATTAGTGTGAGTTGGGATTCGGCTTAAAAAGAAGGTCTCCTTTAGTCGTAGCACAAATAAAATACACACACGAAGAGCCGGACCAATCTTTTTCGGTCTCATCTCCTGAACAAATATTGTACCAAAATTGCATTTAAAACAAAACTACGCATTTTTTTTTAACTTCTCATCACACCTAAAATAAGTTCGAGTCGCCTACTAAACTATACTCAAACATTCATCTCTCCAAATCGGGCACCCGGAACCAAATTGGGAACACAACAAAATTATAAAAAAAAAAATAAATATCAACAACGCATTTCCAATTCAAAAAACAACAACTTTTTTTTTATTCCCCTTCACAGGAAACATACAATAATTTAATGTCTCGCCAATTCCTATCAATTAATCTCTTCTGTGAAAGGAACTTCATTCTCTTGTGTGTTGTTATAATCGAATTTTAAATTAAAATATACTCATCATCATCGTCAGAGCTGAGAACCTTTCTAATCTGGCTCAGATTCATTCAGGGCGACCTTGAGGTAGAACGTACGTAATATTCTCGTCACATTCACAGCTTTGCGTTTTTCCGGCATTTAATCAACAATTTGCCACGCAATCCCACTGGCTTAGTGTTATTATTATTATTACGCCCAATTCATCATAAATTCGAATTAAATTCAGCCAAATTACGTGTATCTTCCCGCATAGTAGCAAAGGAGGATGCTAATGATTAATATATTTTTTTAGAATGACAGAGAGAGAGAGAGAGAAAAATTCTAAATATGTATTGCCACTCAATTTTAAGTCCGGTTTCTGAATTCTTTATCTAGATAATTTAAAACGGGAGTTTTAGACAATCAATGGTAATTATTTAGAACAACAGTTTAATTCCGACAAAACAACAATCTACCGCAAAAATAAAATGTTTTTTTTTTTGTATTATTATTAGGGCTGAATTAATTAGAAGAGATTAAATGGGAATTGAACAAAATGTTTGTAGATTAATTGTGTCTGACAAGAAAGTAAAACAGTTCCAGGATTGCCGAGGGGAAATATTAAAATCGGGACAAGTGACCCAAAAAATTGGTCACCTTGTCATCACTGGTGCACATTTTATGTTTTCGTTTCTTTTATGTTTTTTTTTAGGTGCAATTTTGTTTTGTATTTGTAGTTTTACTTAATACTGCCGTTTTTAGGTGGACTTGAAACTAAAAAACATGAAAACGTTCAATCGTTTCGCTGGTACGAATGTTTTGATTCGAAAACGAAAGAAATTTTCGTTTCGTTTGAATTCGCTTAAAAGGGAAGCCCTTCATTGACGCTTTTCATCTCCTTTAATAATATCTACAGTATAAATTCCCTTTGCTGCTTTCACACGACGACAAAAGGAGTTACGCAAAGAAAATTTCCGCTCGCATCATTTCGCTCGTTTGGTGGAATGCGAAAGTGCTTCTCGTTTCGTTTTTTGAAGTAAAACTTTTTCTTCTTCAGCACAAAAGTTCCAATTACTGAACCAATCAACCTTTGGCAACTCTAACATTTGACCGACAAACTCCCAAAACCAAAAGCGGATTGCGGATATGAATATCGTGAAGAAAAAAAAACTTGCAAAATTAGTTGTATACAATACAAACAGTGTTTCTTTTTTACTCTCCAAATTCATTGGAAAATCCCACTCTACCGCAACAATTAAATGTCGACGGCCAGATGTCAAATTCTATGTTAGATCTTCATCGTAACATAGAACGTAGAAAAGAACAATATTCTGCTAATCTTGTTGTGCGAATTAGTAATCGAGATTTATTGTTTAGCGGATCGCCAATTGCGGTTCCGCGTATTGCCCCAAGGAACAGGATGCGATTTGTATTTATACTTCTCCACTGACAGTTGCTGATGCCCGCCTTCATGTTCTCTTTCTTTGGGCACAACGCAGCGTCATCCATTCTAAAGGTATGTAGGCGTACTACAACGACAGCGACAGCAAGTTGTATTGTATTTCACCTTCTTCACTTCTTTGGTGCGCATATCATGCATAGCAATATCGTGAGCTGAAGTTTAATGTATCTCGTGGATTTGTTCTGTGTTTGTTTGAAAGACAGGCGCCCAAGGTTTGCACGTTTTCTTTTTTTTTTTTTTATTATCGGATTTATCTGCAAGTGTTTTTTTTTTTTACTGTTGTTTATGATTAAATGTTATGTGAGATGCATTCCAAAGAAACAAGACAGTGAAAAACTGTGTGCGTGCGATCACTTTCACCTTTTAAGGCGTGGATGGCAACGTTCATGACGATGACGATCGCAGTCAGTTCAAGATGCAGATACCGAAATTGCGCAATAACTAGTGTCATCTTGGTGTTACATGATGTTTTTTTTTTGGAGCACATACGAGTATGCAATGTCTCTTTTTCCGGTCGGCTGGTTCTTTGGCAACACGCAAATGGAGTAAATTACAGAATTGGTCAAACGGTCTTGTGGAGTTGTTAAGCGAATGTTGTTGTAACATTTAGTTGCAAACAAAAAGAAATGAAATCGCACATTTCATAAAAGTTTTGCGGTAGTCCATAGGCATAGAATTTCTTCACTAAATAACCCGAATAGCACAGATTGTGATTTGCAACAAAACTTCGATTGTATTTCTGTTATATTTAAGTAATCTGTAACAAAATCCGTTCTATATCAGTTGTATTCATGTTCACGCGGGACTATTTGTAACATTGTCATTCGAAATGTTGTAAATACGTTTTTTTAAGTTTTAAACTTGTTCACAAAAAGGGGGGGATGTTTGAAAATAGTTTTATAAGAGTTCGTAAGTTAGAGTTCTAAAAAGGTTGGTAATAAGTTACAGATACGTTTAGTAAATCCTCATTTTGGATACTTCTAATTTTAGTTATAATATTATGGTTCATGTTTTAATGATGTTTCATGTAACAACCGCCATATTGTTCACCATTTTATATACCTGTTTAACCATAGGTCTTAAGATGTGAAAAATACATTTCAATTTTTCCAATATATTACATAGCTTCTACAATCCATTTGTATAGAAACTGATGAATATGGTATATTAAAATTTGTTTCTACAAGTCTTTTGGGATTTGGAAGCTTAAATACACATTTTAATATTTTCTGATTTTCAAACTTTTCTTCTATTTAACCCTTTTTTGGAGGCGCGTGAATTTTCCGGACCCAAAACATTAATGTTCATGACAAAAGTAGTATTCGTTTAAGGATTTTGGTCTGAAATCGCAGCAAACTTGAACTGTTTTAGATACTAGTACCTTTCAGATCAAATATATTTACCTTTCCTTTTATACTTCATAATTTGTTTGTCTATACACGTAGACTCAAAAAGCATTCCAATAATAACTTATTTAAAACTTCTGGAATGTTTACAGAAACATTTCTCGTACTTATTTTATATCCAACATGTTATTTAAACTGATTTGCATAAGCAACATGTTTTCGTTGAAACAACGTAATAAGAACTATCATTTAACAAAAAATAACCTCAGTAAAACACAAATACTACAAAGTTGTTGCAAAATATAAGGGGAAATGCGGCTAATTTGGTTACAATGTGGGATGTGACAATGTTACTGCAATACCTAGGAAATAACTTGATAGTTATATTAGAGTTGTATGTACCATATTAAAACCCAAGTGTGCTATTCGGGAAACTTAAGTACCAACGTAGAAACGTCCGAAAAACGTCCATGGTTCAGGAGCTTAAAGAAAAGTTTAATACAAATTTAAATTAATTAATTTGCTCAATTAAAGAAATTATGAAACGCTTGTATTAAAAGCGTGTAAAAGCTAAAAAATATGGTAAACTCAAAACTAATCCAGATACTGACGGTCAAATCACAAAACTCAAAGCCAAATTATTATCTTATGTTCGGCTCGATTGTCTACGTCGAGGGTGCGACATCATCGAAGATCGATCCACCTATAGTAGACATAGATAAATAAATACAAGTTGCGCCTTGAAATGCTGTTCATTATGTGCTATATCAAACCAAGATTTTGAGTGGAATAGGAGGAATACGGAAAGTACCACCGGGTGAATCATTTCTTTGCGTTAAATGACTGTTTAAAATGTTCGATGTTCGATTACTGGTATTCGAAAAAAAAAATCAATCGATAAGAGATAAGACTCACACATTTTGCCCTTTTTGTTTATTTTACAACTTCTTCTTAATAAATGTAGATTCAAAACATCACGTCTTACCATTTTCAAGGTTTTTAAATCTTTGCAAGAGATTACTTCAATTTCATTCAGTAAATTCAAAGCATTTACGGCAGATAAAAAACATACCAAAAGCAACTTAATCTGATCCGAACACCGTCGATCCACCTGCACGCTAAAGTCAATCAATTTAAGAGTCCAAAAAGACTTATTTGGGTGTCATATCTTTTCCCCTTTCAAATAAGTCGATCAATTAACTGTCATCATAGGGGCAAAAAAAACAACGCTCGTAAAATTTACATAAATGGCCGCCTTATATAGGTCTAATTTTTACTAAGATCCAGCTGTCTCCAAGTTAGCAATACATTTGCATAAATTTAAAGGAATTTCTTAAGTAAATAAGCCACCCAAAAGTTCAGCAAATAAAAAAGTATTTATCTCTAAAGCAAGTTTACTTTTGATTACAACATAAACCAAACACTATGCTCAAGAACAAATTGCAAGTGGTGTCCATTAGTAACCGTTTTAAAAATAGTGTTGTAGTACTAGTCATAATTTGTATTTATTTACAATGCGCCGCCGACTATACCTGCAGGTAATTTACAATGAACCAACTCGATTATAAATTCCAACCGCGCATAATTTTAAAATGTCAATGGCACGTATTTCCCATCCATTTAAAGGCAGATTTCGAGGTACGTACTCCGTATTTCGGACATAAAACATTTAAACTGGTGACATGCTCGGCGACAGATGTACAGAACAACGACGGCATTCCGAAACGATGAGACATGAAAATGTCACTCGTGACATTGACGTTGCGTGGAATTTCGGCAGAAATTCTGATTTAGACCAGTAGCCAGAAATACCGTCACGCATTTTTAGAATATTTTTATTTGAAAATGCTACTGACCGCCCTTGAACGTGTCATCTTTTGGGAGGATTGATGTTTTGTTAGCGACAATAAACATGGATGTATTCAGCCGAAAGTCATAAAACAAAAATTGTTGAATTCGCTCGAACGCAAACCACACATAGACGAACGATATCGTTGTGGCGGCAATTAAAATAATAACCGTTGGCGTTTGCAATTTCTTGACAGACCGAAATCTGGAAATTACCATGCTCAGTTGACCTTTTGCCATTTTGCATCGTATGTGTCAAAAAACATTCTCATCTCGTGTGCATAGTGCAGATTTGATCAATTGCTCTGGCGAGTAATTATTTAGGTAAATTGCTTGATTGGATTGAGTTATTAACTCCTGCGATGGAGGGAAGGTTCTTGCGAGAAGTTGTGGCAACTTCTTGTGAAAATATTTATGCAAAGTTTGTTTGTTGTTATGGTCAAAAGGTAAGCAAGTGTGTTTTTATTTTCATTTTTTTTTTTTCTACATATTGTGCTGTGGGACACTGGGGCGCTGTTAATTATAATCTCAGTTGCGAAATACTTGCCAAGGTAATAGAGACAGATTGCTGAATGGTCAGTGAAAGAGTTGACTTAAACTCAAACTTGTAAAAATAATCCCTGTGCTGGTGGGGATATCTCAGCTTTCAGCTAGGGAATTTTTATAATGGAACACGGTTGCCACTTGCAGAAAAAATTAGCTACCAAAAATGGAAAAAAAGCTACCAAACCAAGATAAAATTTACCAAAAATCTGGAGACGTTGATAAAACATTTTAAAACATAAAAAAAACATATGTCTTTTAAAATATTCAATTTGTTACATTAGGTTTGTAGGAACTTAGTCAGTCTTTAAGTAGTTAAACAACTACTACTTTATGAAATAAAAAAAATATCTACTTTAAGTTCTTTTGCTGACCAAAAGCATGATTTTCTAAACTCGAATTATTTTATTTGATTTTTAAAATTGCTTGTTTAAAAACAAACATTTACAAAACATAAGACTCAGTAAGGAACGTAGTAGGAACTTAGTCAGTCTAGCAATTAAACAACGTCAACAACGTTGTGCACAAAATTACCAGCTGCTAGAAGGCATGGGATCATCTACCATTTCCGAGCCTTTTTTCTTATAACTTTAACAAATTAGAGTTTTATGTCTGCAAATAAATAATATGATTAACTAAGCTATCCATATCTAAATGTGGTTATAAACAGAAAATATTTCCAAGTCCACCATCTGTCAAAAGAAGAAAATGAGTGCATTCAGTCATTTTTTGAACAAAATAGGTTTACACGGGTGGTGCAAATGCAATGCTTTCACTCAGAAACAGTAAGGCAGCATTTAAATGAATTGATATCGAGTTCGTATTTTTTGTGCTCCTGCTCAAAATGTTACCAAAACAAAGCAAAAAAAAATTACCAAAGTGGCAACCGTGAATGGAAGTCGGGTATTACTGGGAAGTAGAGCAAAGGAGACTTATTATTGGAAGGAGAATTTTGGCCCGGGTTTTTGATGATAGTTAATTGAATTCTGTTTCATGACTGATCTTCGTGGCTTTAACTTCAAAAATGTAGGTAGGGTAGGAACTTTAAAATAAAAATTAGCCTTGAACGAGAAGCAGATAATAATTTTCTACCAAAAGGTTTTACTAAAGGATTTCTGATCATGAAAATTTCCAGTTTTTGAATTAATTGAATCAAGTTCGTTTAATGCCTTAAATTTCCTGAGAAGCGAGTTCAGCTCCACTTAATGCGAACCACTTTCACATAATTCATTGCGTTTATATATTTATTTTAATAAATGACTACACCCATGGTACATGTGTCTGTTTTTTTTTTATAATGTAATTAATGGAGTACGATTATTTGTTAGACAATTTGTAAAAGTATTTATTTTGGCAAAACAGGTACAGCCGCCGCTATTTTTATTCTCAAACGAAATTGGCGGCGCCCAATACCAGTTTCTTATCATTTATCTTAATTGCATATTTGGTATTGAAGCAGCGAATTTTATTTTCCAGTGAGATACATTCACTGGACGCAAATTAAACACAAATGAAGAGAGATTGATTTATGTCTATTTTCACAACCCACGCCGAAGGTCAATGGCTTTTACTTTACAGTAAGTACTAACGGCTTCCTAAATCAAAATATAAGGGCTTTCATGCGTAAATATTTTGTGTAAACATGTTTCCTCGGCATTGTAAGCGAATACACTTTTTTTCTTCTGATGAACAACCGCCTCATGGTACACATTTATAAATAAACTCAAGGGTCATTTACATTTAACATTCATAATCTTTGGATACGAAATCAGATTGTTACTCTGCTCAGATAGTTTGTGTTGAGTTGTGGCAGTTTGTGTTAATCCGAAATAATTGAATATAACGATAAAATTCGGCCTTGTCGATATGTGTTGATCATTGGCTCTAATTTATGAGCTATTTCTTTTAATTTGGTTTAGATTAAAAACTTAAATACAGTTAGCTGGGCTAAGTGCTCAGGTGAGTTTTTTTTTTTTGTACTTTAATTTGGTTGCTATTTATGCAAAATTATTGGGTGTGTTTTTTGAAATATTAGTTTTTCCTTCACATTCTTTTTTTTATCCTAAATAGATAAAAGAAGTTGGCAGCACTCGTTTCTTTGTTAGAAATTGAGTTTTAAAAATGACATACTTCGTGTAACAATAATCGGTATCTTGATTGGTCCGCAGAATTTGTTGACTAATTTAGAAAAAAAAATTGGCATCACTTTTGATTGTCCGGTGATACCAAATCATACTTTATATGCATGGATACCTACTGCGTGGTACATTTCCATCAATAGGCTCGTTTTATAAAACATCTGTTTTAGCAAAGTAAATTAGACGAATGCGTAATAAAATTGCTTATGTCACGTGTGACGTTTCTGAACAAGGTGTAAACAGGTGTATTTTTGTTTATGTCTTGACTTTTAGTTTGAAACATTGATCTACTAAATTTCGCTTGCTGGAAGTGAATGCCGCTAAAGCAGTTTACTAGCATAGTCATGAACACAACTGGAAAATGTTTTTAAATGAGCTGATTTTGTCAAGCTATTTCTGCTTGGGATAAGAATTTCGAATAATCTCTAGCTCTTATCAAGTTTTTTTTCCCTGTCAATAACAATTAACGAGGTAAAAGTTTAATGAGAACTGAATAAGTAAAATAGCAACCACCAAATCACCCCGACACTAATGGCGGGATTAATGTCAGCTAAATTGAGGTTCCAATCGATAAAATCCATCGAATCTTTGACGTTTTTAGGTGACAGATGGATATAATACAGTCCATATAATTAAGATAATGATACTGTAGGCTTAATTCGTTCACAGTTTTAAAAGAATGAGATGATAAAGTGCATTTATAGGTGAAAACATTGAGGGTCTTTGAACATTTGAGACGGTCTTTGAACAAATTGAGATAAATATACGCACGGTTGCCACTGGTAATTTTTTTTTTTTGCTTTTTGGTAATTTGGTAATTTTTATCTTTTTGGGGAGGAGCACCAAAAATACGAACTCGATATCAATTCATTTAAATGCTGCCTTACTGTTTCTGAGTGAAAGCATTGCATTTGCACCACCTGTGTAAACCTATTTTGTTCAAAAAATGACTGAATGCACTCATTTTCTTCTTTTGACAGATGGTGGACTTGGAAATATTTTCTGTTTACAACCACATTTAGATATGGATAGGTTAGTTAATCATATTATTTATTTGCAGACATAAAACTCTAATTTGTTAAAGTTATAAGAAAAAAGGCTCGGAAATGGTAGATGATCCTATGCCTTCTAGCAGCTGGTAATTATTGTGCACAACGTCGTTGAAGTTGTTTAATTGCTTAGACTGACAAAGTTACTACTACGTTCCTTACTGAGTCTTAAGTTTTATAAATGTTTGTTTTTAAACCATCAATTTTAAAAATAAAATAAAATAATTTTAGTTTAGAAAATCATGCAAAAGTACTAAGTCTTATTTTTTTATTTTATAAAGTAGTCCTTGTTTAACTACCTACTTAAAGACTGACTAAGTTCCTACATACCTAATGTACCAAATTGAATATTTTAAAAGACATATGTTGTCTTTATGATTAAAAAATGTTTTATCAACGTCTCCAGATTTTTGGTAAATTTTATCTTGGTTTGGTAGCTTTTTTTTTTCCATTTTTGGTAGCTAATTTTTTCTGCAAGTGGCAACCGTGAATATACTTCGCTGTCAGTTGAATCACAAAATGTATTTGTTCCCATATTTCAGTAAAACACGCTCCTCTATTGTGTGGTGATATTTGTATATTTTGACAGTTCGTACTATAGCCACTACTACCGCGACCTCTAGTGTGTGAATTTCAGCATATTTGAACTCTTCACATAAATATCAAAGCCCAGATTTGGCCTCAGATATTTTTCTTCATCAAAGTGACATCTAAGCATTTCTGTGCGTAGTGTCAAATTACCGAACAACCAATAGCATCATCTGTCAAAACAAAATCTTCACAAAATTGGAATGTAATCTGTAAAATTAAATGGAGAACTTCAATTTCCATCTATAATAACAAATTATACAAACTAAATCTTATCGCTTAGTTCCCTTTGGTCCAACTGTCACATTTCGACTTGCGCTCATCCGTATCATCGAAATAAATTGACCTGTCAAGTCCATCTCACAGCGGTATAAATTTGATTGTGAGCAATCGTGCAGAGAACTTCACATCGTGTTGTCATCAACGTCCACTCGTATGGAAATAATTAAGATGCAATAAATTGTTGCCATAGTTAGACGGCAATTATTCGGTTTTGCATGGGGTTTTTTGTTTGATTAGTTGACTTTTAGTAGGGTAAATAGCTGACAAACTAATTTAATAAGGCATTTACATGGAAACATTGTAGTAATGAACCACTTTAAATGGGTTCGCTGCTTTACATTCTGTCGTATGATTCTTACGCAAGGCGGACTTGTGCTCTAATAAACAATTGCAGCTTTGAACTGACTAAGTGTGGCTTAAGTGAGTTAAGAGCTGTCAGGTGTTTAAGATCTAAAATATATGATTATCGGAGGCGAGGTAAACTCGTAACTATTTCATGAGTTTGATGTGATTTTGAAGGTTTTACTGCTAATAAAACTTTTCCTTGCGAAGTAATAGAGGAGTTCCATGTGTTGAAATAAATTTCCACACCACCACTGATCGGAATACGAGCAGATATCCGAACCTGATTAACTTTGGCGATATTTTCGGCGTTTGACGTTACTTTCGAAAGCAATAAAAAATTAATTCATTAACATTCACAAATAAAGTTAATTATATGCCTTTCACATTTGTTCACAGACAAAAAAAAAATACAATTTTGTTGGCATTACTTTGGTGCGCAGACTTTGATTGACATGTCGACTCTGTTTTTATTACAGTTGGAACTAACTTAACAGGGCATGCGTCATAAAAAGTGTCATAAGTGTCTTAAATATTCTTAAATGACCCCTCCTCTGATTGCAGACTTCCGTTTCTCAAATTCGATCGTCACCTTGATCCATTTAAAATAAACAGCTTACGTGTCTAATTTTTATCTTGCAACTGCTGTTTAAGTTGTTTAATATGCGTTTTCCTGTATCTGTCACCTTCAATTTAAATCTTTCTGTGCAACACAGTACGTTATAGTCAAAGGCGGTCTTAAACAGAGATTAAGAAAAATGGCAACCTCAATTTTGACAGTTCATGGTAGCACACAAAAAGTTTAAAACTAATTATAATGCAACTTTAGTGGCAGTTACCAAAGTGTGTTGTGCAATGAAATACAAATCTTGTCGTTTTTTAGTACCTAGTTTTCTAAAATATAGATATCTGCTGACATGACCCTATATATACCGAACATTTTTCTTACTTGACAGCAGTTTTGTGCACTCTTGCATAATATGTCAAATCTTTTTTAATTTCTACAGCTGCTGCCAAAAATAAAAAAAAACTACAAATTAAGCACTGTATAGCGAGCCGAAATTTATAAACGCTAAAAACTCATTTATTAGATCTTAAGATCTTTTTAAAGACTGTAAAATTCAATTCAAGAAAAATTTCGTGTCTAACGTTCAAAAATCCATTTTTAAACATGGACCGTGGACGTTATTATGGTTCACGTCAGAAAAGCCAAAATTTGTGCAAATCTCTGAGAAAATTTCTGCAATTAAGGTCATAGTTGTAGCAATTGCGTACGACAAATATATATTTAAGTACTCGAACGTCTAAAGCACACTAATCCAAAAAGTTTAAACGCATTTGACCCAAAATTGTTACTTATTTTTTAAAAACTAATTTGTCGAAAAACTGCACCAAAATTTCCAGACAAGTTCTTGAGCTTTTCGGATGCACAAAATTAAAAAAAGCAAAGCTTTCGGTCAAACCTTATTAGAATGGAAACTATTTTTCGAAAGCTTTTTCGACCGACGCCAACATTGACATAGCGAAAGCGACCTCGTTTTAATTTGACCTTTGATCAGAAGCTGTGAATTGGAGTGTGCTAAAAATGAATGGGCAATATTTTTTGTTGTAGTTTTCATAAATCGAATCAATTTAAAAAAAATAAACATTCCCTTGTCTTCTTTCCTACTGTTGGACCTGTTAATGTTATTGTTGTCAATTTGGCCAGACCACCTGACACCTACATCAGCTTCTGCTTTTTATTGCCTAGAGAAATATTTTAATTCCAATTGACACTTTGTCTATAGCCGCCACGTTTTTAATTCGTCGCTCTTTATCGCCTTTGCTATCATCCGCATTGTGCCGCTTCCAGATTCAATTACAGCAACGACGGCGATGAAGATTATGAAGTGATGATGATGATGAAGCATAATAACGCACAAACTTAAACACTAACCTAATGCGCTTGCGCGCGCATTCAAGAATGAAGAGAAGCAATAAACGTACAAACGAAATAAATTGCCAATGATTAGTTACGGACAGGGTGTTCGTGTTACGTAATTTGAGACTGATGAGCGAGACGACCTTGCGATATTGGTCTCTATGGTGGATTCATTTTGAGTGTTTTGTTTAAATTCTTTGTATGCGCGATTTGAGATGAAAGATTATTTTACTATACGAGCACGAACTACGAACAGAATAAGTAGATTGGCTGTGTCGGTTGGCGGGTGTTGCGGTACTTTTATATTATTCAGTTAATCAATAGCATTGATATCTGCCAGTTGTATAGCGAGATCATTTTTTGAATGCAGTTTTAATTTTAACTAATTTATGTTTTATTGTCTTTTTCGTTTTAGGTAAGACGACTCTTTTATTGCTGAACGTTTTTACGAGGTAATTTTAAATTTGCTTTGAAGACTTGGACTACGCAACACAAGACCAAAAACTGTCTTTTAAATTAGCTGCAAGTGGTAACAAGATTAGCGTCGGACTTGTTGTTATAGAAATGTATCCCACTTGTAGAAACTCACTTGCAACACAATTACTTGTGGTCTTTCGTTACCAGGCTTCGGGGTTTGCGTAATATTATCACTGAAATTTTAGTTCCTGACCCAATTTCTTAAAAGTCACAAAACTGTCAATTTAGGGGTATGCGTATGGATCAGGGATGGAAAATGCCATTTTCGATTTGTACTGGAAACTATTGTAAGATCGTACTGAAATGGAGCCAGTTCTATTGAAAACATTTCTTCGTCTACAGAAGTGAATTCAAAATATTTTATTTTCAAAAACATAAACAAAAATAAATTAACAAAACATTAATGACTTCATAGCCAAGCTATAGGTACATACCTACAAAAAAAATAGTTTATATTTTTAATCTATGAGGTTTATACTCTCAATTTGCACATTCATCCTCAAAATGTTGCCCTGAACTTGAAACTTAGAACAGGATGAGCTTCTAATCAAATTTTTTGTTTCAATCAAAGCCCAGCAAGTGCCGACTTGAAGTCGGTTTCGACATTTGAACTTTATTAATGTCTGGTAAGAAAAAATCCTTTCGACATTGGCTGATGAGGAATACCGAGAACGGCTTGAGCAATTTTATAAGTATTTTCAAACATTAGCTCATTTGACTCGTTTTTAATTGAATTTACTTCAGCTGAAAATTCTGAAAATGAATAATATTTAAATTGCTGAATTTTTTAGCATTGTTAATTTGTTGAATATTCTTTTTTTCATTAGGAAAAAATTCAATATAAAATTAGATTTTCCTGATACAACTGCTTCTGATGTAAAATACTCCAGCAAATTTAGAAAGGGATGCGAATTCGATACAATTGTATGGACTTTTCCATATCTAAACCCTGGTATGGATTAGGTGAAAATTTAGTTTGCAAGCTATATAGATTTGGCAAAAAGTTCATTCATAATTATTATTGGAAATGTACCAACTTGCGGCTTTTTCAAAGTGATTTCGGCAGTTAATTCCTCTAACTTTTACCCACTTTACACCCCATCTTACCATGACATGAAAACAAAAAACCATCCAACTGATACATTTGTTTGCCATGCGCAAACACCTTAAAGCAAGTGCTAAATCGTTGACATTGGTATTTTGCCCCGGATGTCTCTCCCAGTGACTTCATTTCGTAATATTCAATTATTGCATCTTACGCATCTTCATTGGCACCTCTCTTGTGCTGGATGTATCAAGAGAATAATGTATTTGTCACACTTTCCCTCGTGGACACGAAGTCGCTTGTCAGACCAACCGACCGACATGAGAAAGAGGTCATGTGCCATCACATATGGCTTCCTTCTCGTTCGTTACACAAGACACACTAACAGATATTACGCATATGAAAGAAAGACGTAGACGAAGACGAACATGAAGAGGAAAACACACTGAAAGTGAAATTTTCCAATGGCACGACCACGCGAGTATTGAATTTCACAATTGCGAGATCGGAAAAGTATCGCCGATGACAGCATTGGCCGGCAGCGGGAGACCGCAACTTGATTGCGTCTACACAGGTGCACTATTTGAACACGATTCAGCTAATTCGCCGATTTATACGGGTTCGTTGCGAGTACACGCGTAACTTGCTCATTATAGAGAGACGCCAATGCTAAATTTATTTCGCCAACTGTTTGTGTATACCTACATGGGGTTTGCTACAAAGTTGCAAACGTTTTCCAGTTGTCAGTCGCGGTCGTCGAGCCGGCATTTTACAATTTACAATGATCAGGGAAACCAATAACTAACTAGGCAACATTTCGGATGACATTGCCAATTGATTGCATGTAGGTATATGTCCCGCGATCGTGCTGTCAAAAATACAATTTATTTGTGTAGTTATTTCTGGTACAATTTGTGGCAGCAAAAAGAGGTTACTGCAGTTTCGGCTTTGGCAGTAGTTCACTATTGTTAATTTATTAGTTTGGAGCATATGATTAAGTAGACAGGAATATGAACACTCAACTCCTGGCAAGGGTTTTTTTTAGTCGCACGAATTAGACGTGTGGTAATTATTTAATGACTTGGCAGCATCAAAAAGGTTTTGTGCCTTTGAAAGTGTGTGACATCCTCGTTTTTATTTTATTTTTTGACATAAGTTCTGAATATTTGCTTTTGATTTTAAACCAACGTCAATTATTGACAGCTCGAGCAAAAATATACAGAAACTTGAAAACTAATTTGAAAAACAAACACTGTCCGCACTGTTACTGACTTTTCATGTCAAAACGAGCTGTACAGCTGCGTGCTATGTCAATATATAGTTAATATCACATGAACTTGTCAATTGAATTTTTGGCCTTCCAATCTCGTTTAGTTTGACAAAGAAATTTTCACACAATTTCGAATCATATTATGGCCTCTGACACTGTTAATTGTTATTTTAAATAAACTGTCAAAAAAAAATGTGTGTGTAAAACAGACATTTTTCTATGAATCCTTTATCTGTGCTAAAAGCGTTAAGGAGTCTTCTGTCAGCTAAATGTCATGTCCACTTCAGTTGACGAGTGTTATAAATCAAAACAGAGTTTTCGCCAACAAGTTTTTAAAAACTCATTTAAGCCATTCAATTTCAATTCACTCCCAGAAAATAAATTATCACATAACCAACGATCAGAATCAAAACCAATGCAAGTTCCAATTTACTTTTGACTGACAGGTGTTTAATTTTAAAATTAAGCAAAAGCTGGAGATCTTTTCTTTTCTGCCTAAAGTGCAAAGATAGCAGAGGATTACATATTTCAGGGGGAAAATGTTCGAGCCGTGGGACCAAATTGGCAGCACTGGCTTGTCTGACAGCTCTAATGTCATGAATATTTCAAAAACAAAGTGTCGATCTACTAAAAATCGGCCTTTTCAAACCACTTCATTAGATTTTGCTAAAATAATTGGTTTCAAGAGAGTTTGACAGTTACACAGTTTAGCTTGGATATAAGAGTCTCTGATGTCTCTAATAACATTTTTCGGTCCTGTTCCGAGTGCATATCCAAATGCAGTTGTTCTTATATCATTTTGTAGACCTTCCCTCTGTAAGTCCGTTATTTTTGAAAGATTGTACTTCCTTTATACATTTATACTCGTTCCTTCTAAGGTATTACCATTACCGTCACGAAAAATCCGCATTTTGCCGCTGGAATCGATATAATATTTGCAGTAAAAGCTCTTATACTCAAACCCATATTCGTCCACATACTGACTTTCTGGCTACTGTCTCTTTTGACATGAAAGTCAGTAACCTAAAATTTAAATCATCATATAACTGACACCATTTCAGAAGTTCTTCATTTTAACCAATTTCACCCCCTGCCATCAAGAAAACATCAAATATCTTGACACTTAGATGACAGACGTCATTATCATATCAACTTGTTACATGCCAATCTGCCTGCAGACAATTCCCCAAACTGACGTATTGTCTTAAAGACTTAAATAAGCATAACTAGCAGCGACACTTGTGTACATCTGCACAGGTAAACAAAAGTTCCCACATAAAGACCAAAATAAACGTCACTCTAACAGGTTAGTTAGCTAAAAAGTAAATAGCAAAAGGGAAACCTGCAAAAAAACAAGAAACAGAAAAACTAAAAACCCAAACAATGCCATGAGCATTGTAGTCAGCTGAAGCGTCCAATAACATCGCATCTCTAGAGACATCTCCAGCCCCACCATTAGACGCTGCGCACTTAAAAGTCACTTCCGTGCATCAACAGGCGGCGTCGGTGATCCGTGATCCGTCATCGTTTGATCAGTTTAGGTAGCGTGATTAAACGTCAAGAGCTCTCCAAACTACTCCACCACCCGTGTATGCATACGAGATACGAGTCGTTTGCTGATTTTTGTTTGCTGTTGCCAAGTTTCGCGCCTCACTCGCTGATGCCTTCGATACAAATTTTGACAGTTAAAAAGCAATTACATTTTATTGATTTAACGCAATTAACAATGAAACAAAATTACCAACGAGCATTATTAACAACAATGTGATTTGGTGTACTTAAATTTAATCGACTGACATTTGCGGACCCATTCTGATCGATGGTATGGCGAGTCCCGAAATGAATGCGTCAGTTGCATGTGTCAAATTGTAATGATGGTTAACTTGCTGCTCCTTGATTGAGCCGTTTTGATAGATCATTTTCGTAATTGAGATCACAAAAAGCTATACGCGAACAATATAAGTTTGGTTGGACATTTCGTAGACGTCACGCAAGAAATGTTTTTTATTTTCTTGGTCTAAGCCAAGAGATCGTAAACTCGTTTATATTTCTTGTATTGTTGTGCTGGTGGTGGAGTCGTATTTCATAATAAGGAATAAACAGTCAAATCGTGCCAACTCTTGAAATGGCAATAAATTGTGAATTCAAATATTTTCGCAAGACAATTATGCTGGTTGGTGCTGGGTGTGCGATGTTTTGTGTTGTGCGTTATTGTGACCGTAAAGTCGAGGTTGCAAATTAATTCAGATCATACTTAAAAAATCACGAAGACAATGCCAGGTGGTGTGGAAAATTCACAAATAAATTAAACCACTTGGTGGTGATCTTCGTTGGATAACATTTTGAATCGCTGGCTTAATGTCAGGGATCGCCTTCAATTGTGATTTACTTGGTGAGGTTAATATGGTTGACCTCATTTTCCAGTTGTTTTTGCAAGTTAATCGTAGGAAGGATGCTAGAAGAGATTTATGGCGGAACTCTTTTCAGTTGACCTTGTCGGAAAGTAACTTATGGGAAGCTGTATTTTCTTAGACATTGTAATACCTTATGCGATGTTTTGAAGTGAACAGTCATTCGGGGGTCCTAAATTTTGTAATAAATTTAAATAAATTATAACAAAGACGGAGTCAAAATGCACACGTCAAATGCCGTACCGGGTATTCCCTCCATCAGGTAAAGCTCAATTAGTTTCAAATCTTTCTTTCCCTATAGATTTCAGAAAACTAAGCAAGCCAAGATATGCTGCCAATTGCTCTGCTCAATGATATAACCCTCGCCACACGTATTGTATCTACCGCAACAACAGACTCAGAGAAACAAAAAGACTAGATTTCCATGCGTGGGATGCATATGTGGAGAAGGCTTATTGCGCTTTTCACGTCGATAGACAGCTCAGATAGTCGGATACACTTATACCACCGGCTGTGAAGTCAAGAGGCACTTGTTGGATGTTGGTACCACCTCCTACCACAGTGCGGCTGCGGTCTGGGTCCCATTGTGAAAACACGTTACAAAGCTACATGTATGTGTTCAACTATATGAACAAAGATAGAAGTAAGAAGCCCAAGACGGCTTCAGGAGCCGAGAAGCTGCTGAGAAGCTGAGAAGCTCTCTAAGGTGCATTGTAACACGTAAATTGTATCTCTATGCCATCGGCTGAGACTGAGATAGTTTTTTTTTTTTTTTCTATTTCCAATTGCTATATATGTGGCTGTGTCGAAAACGTCAGCATGCATTGCAGCAGTCAAGTGATGCTGCATAGCGGCAAGGTGCATGCATGCACACGAGAGTTGCAATATTTGCGCAACTTGCAATCCACACACAACGAGAAGCATTCATGATGCGAGTGCGATGTGGTGTAGTTTCAGGTGAATAATTTTATCTATAGCGAATTGTTTTTGTTTTTTTTACTCATTTTGTTGAGGTTTTCCTTTGGCATGAGGACGGTGGCGAATGTGGAAAACAATTGATTGCCACTTGACGACGTTTGCACGACGAAAGTTGGTTATAGTTGTGAATCTCTTGAATCTCGGAATCGGGGTGAAGTGCTTTTGATCCTGACATTTGGTGTTATGAGCAGCAAATTAGCATTATCGTGTCAAATATAGTGAAGTATGGCTGATGCACACGCGAAAGGGGGTCGGGAAGCTCAATTCCGTTTTTTTATTTGTGTGTGTTGAGGTGGGGCTTTGCTCTCTAAATGCGGGGGCAAATGGTGGGCGGAAATTGGCATGTAAAGATGTGACTTTTGGTTCTTGTGATATTTAACCGGACTTGAGATTTTTGTTAGCCTCAAAGATCGGATAAGTCTGTTGCTGTTTCTTAATCTGAAGCTGAGGGGGATTTTGAGTGCTGTTTGTGTAGGACAGTGTGGGCCATCGATAGCTGACGACGTCTTAACGACATCTGTGGAGTTCTTTGAACAAATTTGTATCAATATACATTTTTATGTCATGATATATGTCATGCAAGTGTTTAAAATGAATGCGAAATTCAATGTTTCATCACAGGAGTATCACAGTTTTTTTTGCGAGTATTATATTTGTCACACAAACACAAAGTGTCATGACATTTCGAATGATAGTCTGACAGATCTGTTATTTAGTCACTAAATATAAATGAGTTTCGTTTCTTCATTTAAAAAAACGAAGATTTCCTGGAATATGATGTCATGCAAAAATTTGTTGCTCAAACTCAAGTCATTTACAATTTTCCACTCGCATTTATGACATTAATCGTGGTTTCCATTTGGTGAATTTCTTTACTACCCCACAGCGCATAGTTATCCATTGTTTTCATTTGTCTAAGACTTCGAAAGCTAACACCCTTTCAGAGGCCTATGCGCAGAAAGTTGAATCGTTGTAAATTTGTTTGTATCGTGCTATATATATCGTGCGTGAATTAAAATATCCAATTCAAGGTTTTGAGGTGCTCCCTTTTTTGCTGTCGTTTGTTCGGAGTAGTTTTCCTTTCTTTGTAAAATGTGATACAAGATGTCATGCCATTTCAGTGATATTTTTAGAGCTCTGCACAAATTTCAATTTTCCTCAACAAGTGTGCAATGCCAACCTATCAGTAATTGGAACGACCGAGTCAGGAGTTTGAGGGGATCCGGTCGAAATTCTGCTTTGCAAGAATTTCTCACACAAAAATTCTGCTTCACGAAATTCCGCTTTACAAAATTCTGATTTTCAAATTTAAAGCAATAAAATTCTGCTTATTCTGTTTTCAACTAACAAATGTAAACGACGGGGAAAAAAAGCAGATATAAAAAACTATTTTAAATAATTTATAAAACATTAAAAATTGCTTACTTCTAATTTTTAAATAAAAAGAGAATTAAAATTAAAAAGAGAAAGAGGAAAAAATTGATTTAATATTGACATACAATTTAAATAAAAAAAAAAACAATAGATAATTGACAAAAAAATACAAAATAATGCGAAATTTAAATAAAAAAAGATATGAAGCAGTCAGAAATTACAACTTTTATTTATTATAATTTCATTTGTTTTCTTTTTATACTTCATTTCGGCAGTATAAAAGGACAGCCGAAATGACGTTTAATCAAAATTCCTTCGACAATCGACTCGGTAGGATCTTCGAATACTCTAAGACCATTTTCCTAGGAGGTTCGTTCTAATTACTGTTACGCTGCGATTGATGGTTTAGTGGACGGACAAAGACTTTTCCTCAGTCTTCCTAAAAAATATCAATAGCAGTGTTGCTTCTTTTGTTTGCTTTCGTATTTCTATAATACAAATTAAACAAAATTAATTTATTTATAATTTTTCGTATATTATAAAATGTTATTTTATTTTCCTCCCAGGAGGAAATAAAAGGCTACAAATAAAAATTAAGAAGAGAGGAGTTCAAATTAGAAAAAAAAATGTTCTCTCCATCTCTGCTTTACAAAATTCTGCAAACAATAAAAAAATGTTTGGAAAATGTTGAAAAGCGCGTGCAGAATTTTGAAAACAGAATTTTGAAAGCACAATTTTGTAAAAAGAATTTTGACCCATCCAGAATTTTGATCCCAACCCGAGTTTGAGACAGTGCTGCATATATTATTATAGTAATATTCCAGGTCTAATCTAACCTAGCTTTTTGCTTTTCTTTGAGGACGCTTGCGTATTGCATAAGAGACGTTGCCACGACATTCCCGAATGGAGTGCAGGACTCCAAAACGGTCGATGCATTCCCTGGGATGAATGGGTTAGCCGTCCATTTTAATTTGTACTGCAGTTGATGGATTTTTTCTTTGTAAAAGTAGTGAGTTGTATTTTTCTTCTGTGCATTTGAATATTCTATGAATAATAAGAACAAGTTCAGCGCAAGCCTGCAAAGTAATGTAGTAGTCGAAATACATCTAGAGGTCCAAGTTTTAGACTTCCATTCTCTTGTTCTCTCATTGCAAGGCAACAAAAGTCAACTGATATATGGGTGCACAAAGAGAACTTGACAAACTTGAGCGTATCTGCAGACTCTAGCAAAAAAAGTGGAAGCCAAATGCCCTTTTACTGTGCTCATGGCCTTAGCATTTCGGATACCTGATAAAATTGCAGATTCCTTCCATTCGCCCCAAAAGTAAAAGCCACTCAAATGACTGATTGTTTGAGATTGTCAGACCTCTTTTACGCCTCTTCAGTGTTAAAAGACTACAACCTTGTTACACCTTCGATCTTGCCTACTCAGACCACCGTTTTCCCAATAATTCCTGATTTCTTCATCCCCCTGAAATCTCCGGCCTTCCACTCCCTGCCCAAAATGTACGACAAAACAAAACCAAGTACCACCCAATCGAACTTGATTAGAACACTCAACTCTGCAGTACCACCACCAGCAATTTTAAATTTAATGGTCGCACGATTACTCAGCACGAACTACTGATTTCCGTCGAATACCGTTTTTCGACACCTTTTAATCATTGTTAACAAACGGGAGAGTCGTAGAGGTGCAATTTTAATAACACACCCGAGTTCCGAACGTATATCCATACCTAGTCAGACACAAGACACCGGCATCGCATTTTCCATTATCCATTTCGACATCGTGATATTATTTCCTATGTGGCAATACCGGTCAAGATCCCATTCAAGTACCACATGCTCACGGGGCAGACCGCAGACAAAGCTACACCTATATCTACATTCCGCTTCAGTGTTTTAGCCTGTCACTGAGAATGCTGTCTTTGGTCTAAGCATTGTCCACACACACCTCCTTTACATTCAGGTGGTGGATTTTTCTCGTTTGCTCCCTCACACGAAAAGCATCCAAGCATGTCCACGCCGCACTATGGTACTCCGCCCCCAGCGCCAGTGCGGGGGCTTTGCTTAATAATTCCTCTCATCTCTCGCCTGTGTGGAGATATTTTTTTTCCGTATTTTTCTTTTGCAATCAAAATAAACTTTGAACAATTTTTTTTGTTAAATTGTTTTTTTTTTTTTTTTGCACTTATCATCGACTTACAAACAAGATCAATTGTTGATACGTGCGCCAGCCAGGCAGCCAGCCGCAAGTCAGACATCTGTTGGGGCCTCTCGAATGGATAGTCGTTTATTTTGGCATTTAGTTAAGAGGCCCGGATATCAGGTATACTCGTATGTGCCGTTGCCGTGCTGTTTTGAAAAATAATTTTCAATTATAATATTTCTCGAATTGATGGCGATTGGTGAATCAGCGTAATACCCTTTGTTGAGTGCGGATTAGAAATGTAATCCAATTTTTATGATCTCGCTTATGATCTCGCTTATTGAGGCGGTAGGTTTTTTGTGGTTGATGGTCTTTGAAGTGAATTACTCATGGTGTTGCTTCCGGCAGGAGCTGAGTTGGAATGCGGTACTCGGTGCACTTTGGAAATATTTAATTTGGGTTGGGATTGGAATTTGTTGCTGGGAAATTGTTTCTTGTGATGGTTGTGTTGTGGTTTTCATTCACTTGTAGAACGATTGGTTAGACCTTGAGTGTGGGTAGAAGTTGAGCTTTTTTGTCATGCCATATATAGAGAGGATGGATTGTTGCTCTACAGTGGTTTGCGTATGCGCTTTTTTAAGACTTATTTTACCGGTTCTATGTATTTTTTTTTTTAATTATCGAGAACTAAACTATGTAGGATAGCTTTACAGTTGCTTTTCAGCTGTCCCTGCAAGTGCAAAGTCGGGCTGAACCAAATGCACTTTAAAATTCGGCAAAGAGTGTTGCAATCAGCTATTCGTTACTTTAAGCATGCTCTAAGGATCGCCTGAATGAATTGACGAAGTTTGAGATGTGATTAGGTTTCTAGACGAAAGGTGGAAATGGACCATTTACCTACTTCCAAAGTTCCACAGTTGAGCGGGAAAAAATTTAAAAATGATTGTTTTCAATTGAAGCTCTGCTTTCGAGTGACATTTAAGGTACACTCAGCACTTGCGCTGTGATACGGTTTGGGTAAAACAGTGGCACCTGATGCGGGTATATCGTTTGATTAAATGGATTCCATTTTTATTTTGACTTGACTTAATTCAACAGGCCGTTATAAATATAAATGAATTCTTTTTGTAGAGTCCAAAGAGGTATGAAAAAGGTGTGAAGTCTTGTCCTTTTAGTACCTTGTAGTACTGAGTGAGTTTCTGTAAAAAGTGAGTTTCATAGAAACTGCGGCCCAGACTCAGGAGTCGTTCAGAGGAGTCTCTGCTTTCCGATCTAGCGGACTCAATTTTCTCTAAGAAGAATAGGTCTTTAGCAGAAAAGCACCTACAGGCCTATTCACGTGATAGTGAATTGCGGATATTAGTAGTTTCTGACACTAAATTCACATGGAAATTTTTTTTTAGTCGCAGATTTAGTTTCATTTTTAAAGGTTAGGTTTGAACGAATTTTTCATTCGTGTACTTGTGGATCGCGAATACGTTATGTGGATTGTAAATAAAGGCAGTGTGACCAATTCAATCTTTGAAGTCAATCTAAGTTCAGTAGTACATACTTTGTATAAAAAAGTGCTAAAAATCATGCTAAATATTTTTTTAAATCAAAACCTGCTAAAAATTAAGAAAATTTACAAAAAAGCAGTTTTTCAGGAAAAATAAGATATACAGACGAATCCCTCTAAGTCGAATTTTCACGGGAGATAAAAATTAGTTCGAGTTAGAGGGATTTCTGGAGAAATTCAAGTTAGAGGGATTTACTATATTTTTTTTAAGCGAGTTTATTTAAGGTAAGAAATAGGAGAGTTATTTTTGATTGGCATGTGAAAGAAGCAGGGTTCATCCGTTTAATAAGTGATTCTATTTTGAAAAGGCAATAACCAACAAGCAACAACACAAATGTTGTGCACCTGGAATTTTTTTTTACATTTTTTCCTATCACTCTAACCACAGGGTGTCCGCCGGGAAGGTATACTACTTTGTTTGTTTATAATTTTTGATTGATCTTATATTTATAAATGTTTTATTTAATGTCGGCAATTATGTATGGAATACAATATCAGGTAAATGTCCGCCTTTGTTAGTCTCACAGATGCGAGCCCTTTTGAGCACATTTTTCATTACATTCTCACACATTTCACGCGGTATTTCATTAATTTCATCACGAATATTTTGATTGAGTTGCTCAAGCGTTTCTGGTTTGTTTGCATAAACCTTGCTTTTCAGATATCCGCACAAAAAGAAGTCCGGATACTTGTTGTGGAAAGAGGTCTCGCAGTACTTCCATTGTAATCCTGGCTGTATGCGATGTGGCACCGTCTTGTTGATACCACATGAAGTTGTGGCGCTAAAAAGTTTTCAATCATATCACGATATCGCTCCCCATTCACAGTTACCGTTACGCCGTTTTCATTTTCAAAGAAGTAAGGTCCAATGATTCCTCCGGACCAAATTGCACACCAGACTGTAACTTTTAATGGATGCAAAGGTGAGTGATGAATAATTTGAGGGTTTTCCAGTGCTCAGAACCGACTATTCTGTTTATTCACATATCCATTCAAATGAAAATGTGCCTCCCAAAAATTTAACGTAACTTTGTCATCGTCACAGTAATCGATGATTGATTTTGATAAAATGTTTTAACGACTAAAACACGTTGGTTTATCGAATATTTTTCCATAATAAATTTGCCACGTGTCTACTTCACGACTGCCAAATATGAACTGTCAGGACTAATGTTTACCAAAATGGCGGCAAAACAAAGTAGTATACCTCCCGGCGGACACCCTGTAGAACAACAACACAAGCTTGCGCATTTAATTTTTTAAGTAGAATGTCTATGTACATATCTAAATGCATATATTGCATGTAGAAACACAACGTATCGTCGCGACGCATGTTTTCTTCAGACGAAAAATTTAAACTTAGAGGAATCAAGAATCAAAAGAATATGTTCGAATTAGAGGGATTTTCGACTTATAGGGATTTCGAATTAGAGGATGATTTTTCTACGCAAAATTGAAGGGAATGTACAAATTGGGTCGACAAATTCGTGTTAGAGGGAAATTCGAGTTAAAGGAGGTTCGACTTAGAGGGATTCGACTGTATTTCACAAATTATCATTAACTAAGTTCAGTCTCTGTTGGTTAAATAAAAAAAAATATTATTTTATTTGCTGAATTCGTTGAATGGTTGTGTTCAGTGTTCACTGTCAAATGAGAATTGTAATGGTTTCTTCAGACTAAGGTTCGTCTGCTTTGATTTTATTTTGTTATTTTAATTCATAAATTGGCTAAACCAAAGTCCTGCTAATTTTTCCTGCTATAGCATGAAATCCTGCGAGGGAAATGCTAGCCTGATTTAAAAAATAAGGGGCTAAAAATATAAATAAAAATTCCTGCTAAATTTATCAGGAATATTTATGCTAAATTTTCAATTGCTGTAATTGGGAATTTCGCTATTTTAATCAATTAAGACTCAGGTCATACCCTCCACAGGAAGGTATATTCACTTTGTCATTACATTTGCAAAGCCAAGAAGGAGTCACCGGAGACCTCATAAAGTATATATATTCTGAATCAGGATCACATTCTGAATCGATTTAGTCTGTCTGTCTGTCTGTCTGCCTGTTTGTCTGAAAGCACGATAGCGCCCAAAGGAATAGACATAGGCGAATGAAATTCTGTGAAAGGACTTATTTTTATCGTCGTCAGGTTGGTATTGAAAATGGGCTATGTCGGTCAAGTAGTTCTGGTACCTCCCATACAAAATCAATATAAGGCCCATGTGTCTCTCTGTCTGTTGTTCAATGTAATTACGTACTACCTCACATGCCTAAAACTTTGCATGACTTGTATGCAGTGGAGGGTATCAAAGCAGATGATAACGCTTTTACTTGTTTAGATTAAATGTTGGATTAATTGAATATAGAGCTTTTTTGGTAAAACAAATAGCGATATTCGATTCATAAATACAATTAAATTGACTTTTTCGCAATTCGCGCTCATGTGAATAGTCCTTAAGATCAGGGCGGGTCCAGGTCTATATAATATAAGTCGCACCACCGAAGGTCTCAACTTTTAACTTAAGTGCAGCAGCTATACAAAAAATGGCAGATATAAGCAGCTCCAGTTTTTTTCCCATAGCTTCTGAAGGTTCAACCGCTAAACTACAATTTCGAGTAATCCACCTCTCTTAGTGGCAATAAATCTCCCGATCCACTCGTCCACAACAAGCGCCACCCTTTTCGTGTTGCGTCTACGCGTATAATTTTTATCGAAAAGGCAATTTCTGCAAATCCGCTCCTGCATTCAGTATCTGGTGTAATAAAATCTCGATTATCGCCGGAGATCTCAGTAAATCACTCGGAAATCTATATAATTATGGGCCCATATGCATCTGAACTGACCACAGTTCAGGTACCCTCTGTGTCGGTCGATTATCTCGTCCGATTTACCCGCAAATCGAAGAAATATTATAATTCATAGTTGACAGCTTAATAAATACAATCGCGCGCACACAAATAGATACCTTCTTAATTGGTTTTGGTAACCACTGCGCATATGGAATCACCCTCGCACATTCGATTGCGTGGAGGCATTAAATTTAAGGGGCCCTATAGCCAGTCACCGGCCGCCGCCATTGGCATGCAATCGACAGACGTATACGTGTCCACAACAACAAATAAATATGTACGTATAAAAGTGCGCAGACCAAAGTTGTCGGCTGTAATAGACTGGCTCATGAATTGGCCCATTATGTCGGAGGATAATGGCTCTTGCGGTGGTATACAGAGGCACCCGATTAAATAACTCCTTTCCGTATAGTTTAACCTGGACCCTTGGCAAATCGGCATGGGACCAGTTGGACACAATGCAACTGTTGCTGCTGGTGGTCCGAGTTTGCCAAATCAATTATTATGCAAGCTTGTTTGGCGTAGATATACATGGACCAAGTCAAGTTGCTCTGGTGCATTTATTGGGAATGTCTGACTTCGACACGTTGACGCTAAACGTGAAAGCCGTGCTATAGAGGATGCTAATTGGTATACCCACAACTGAGACCGTATGCAAACATTGGTGAGAATCTAAATGGCGGAATGTATTTGCTCAGCGCAAAAGCAAACAAGAAGCGAACCATTTATCAAACTGAGTGATCTACTTAACCGCCATGTCGCCTTAGAGTGAACCGCTTTTTCAGTATTGAACTTGAGTTCAACTTGTGCAAAATCAATGTTTACTCACAGGGCGGTTGCTACTGAATGATTAATGTTCGCAGCAATTTGTCGACATGAAATGAAATGATTCTGTTCGAAATAAGTTGCCAAAAAGAAAATAAAGAAACGTGTCTCGGCGTACATGCTGTTACAGTTACACGACTTGATCAATGAGTGCTATAAACATTTCCGCATACTTGTACAATTTGGAAAACTAATTCATGTTTGTAAGACGTCAAACATTTGTTGGGTGATTGTTTTTTTGTTTACTTTAATTTATTTCGAAGAAATTTTATTTTCCACCTTAAGTCACAACTCACAGGGGAGATATTTTCCGTACAGAATTAGCTATTGTGACCTACAGTGAATTTAGGGTGAAGATCACATTCTTATTTTTCGGGCAGCTGGAGCCGTGTATCGTAGGTTTATACTCATGCAAACGTAGGCCTACTAAGAATAAGAACCTACTAAAAATAGATCAAATCACCTGACAGCTGCCCAATTGGTTGGAAAAAGTGTTGCCAATTTAATAAGAAACGACAAAGTTGTAAGAGAAACTTTTAAAAATAGAGAGATACAAATTTAGTTAATCAGGCGATTTGTGTTTTTTTTTGCTGACCTTGATTGATCCTGAGACTATAGTTGACTTGAATCAAAGGGTGATCAAACATCTCTTGACTTAGTACTAAGCAGTGATGCCAGATTACAAGATATATCTTTTTTTTCAAGATTTTTTAGCTCGAAAATATGAACAAGACTATTTACCTCAAATTCATCGAATTTCAAGATTTTTGATATCACAAATTAAAACAACCTTTTCTATTGGAGCAAACCATTTTCTATTAACTCCATTATTGCGTGTAATGTGAGTCGAACAGAGCCCATGTACAATTTCTGTTTTACTAACGAATTTGATAAATTAACTGATGTAATATGTTTTTGGAAACATTTTTTTAGTAAAAACAGCTGCTGGAAACTTCGCGTATCCAATCTTCAAAGATTTAATTTTCAATATTTTATCGCTTTATACTACATTCCTCGTCTACAACTGTTGAAAGAATATTTTCTGCTGGAAATTTTAAGCACACATTTATTTGTAATCGTTTGAGAACGGAAACATTTAAAAGTTTAAAGATTAAAGGATTTGTTGTTCTTTAATGAACCGGATTTAAAGTACTTCAAAATTGTATTTTAAATATATTTCGTTCTATATTTCTATTTTGAAAAAATCTTGAAAAAAAAAAGATATTTTATTTGGTAAAAACAAGATTTTCAGATTTTTCATCTGGGAACACTAAGGTACTAAGGACTATATATATATATCTATTGCGTCAGTAGTAACATTTCAGGCGATTATCGTGGAAACGATACCCCTTCAGAGCTAGAAAATGAGTGCTTGGAATACAAATTTGAGAGCGATATCTAGTTCAGTCTTTTGAAATGCAGTCTGGCAATAAATAAGAAAAAAAATTCAGTTAGCACCTTGTAATAGGCGCTAGAATTTCGAAAACGGTGCTGTACAAATAGGAGCCTAAGCATCAGCTTCTGTCAACCATTCAGCAAAAGCAACAACTTATATGCATCATCGTCAAAAAATATTATTGACATTAACTAACATTTCTACAGCACTTCTAGCGCGTTTTTAATTCAAAAGCTATTCCCATTTAATAGTGGATATTATCCTCCCTACAGTCAAAGTTCGATTTACACATTTTCGGGGGCTCAACCGTGATGGACTCTGCTACCAAAGTATAAGTTTTCTTCTAAAGAAATAGGCGATGGACTCCCTGAATGCTAAGCCTGTTGAATTGTTTTCAAATTAATGCTAGTTCCATGAATAAACTCTACTCCATACTGACATACCGGTTGCGCCCCCAAAAATTTACAATATACAGATGTACCACCTTACCACTGGTGGGGGGCAGAAGAATCTACGTAAGTTCCTCTGTTCACTATAGAGACAGCGATTCGGACACTTTCCTTGGGGATTGTTCTTTCCGAGCCCGTATTTTTCCACCCTGTGCTGTGAAATAACTGTTGACACAAAAAACTCACCAAGCCCTTTAAAAGTTGCTAAGTTGATCAGCGTTCAGTTTCAGTTCGTTTCTGAAAGAGGTCTGAGTGTTGTTTTTACGATATGCGACATATGATTTTGCACATTATATCATGTCAATACTCAGTCGTATGTCCTTTCTATTCCTAGTCCTGCATTAGTACACGCAGTGTTAAAATTTTCAAACAGTTATCCAGCAGTTAGGAATACCAGCGTAAGTATCTTTTTCCTTTTTAAGAAAATATAAAAGAGAAAAAGTATGTTCGTTAAAATGGCGGAATTACTTGCACCCAGTGCGCAGTTCTAATACCAAAGAAGTTCTGTGACACATTTATAAATAAATAAGCTCAAGTTCCGACAAAAAATCAATTTTTATCTTCCTAATATACATAACCTTACAACAGTCCTAAGTTCCATTTCTTTCTGTCTATTTTCAGAGCTCAACTATCCTATAATGAAGGGTTGGTTCGACGCTTTTCGAGACGACGGTGGGCCCACCTTATACTCATTTTCAAATCGCACCCCGGTCACTGGAGATGTATCTATTGTAGCTGTATCAGTACTATTTGCGACATTTTACGTCGCCTTCCTAGTTATATTCCCAGGTGTAAGAAAACAGGTAAGCCATCGAATTTAAATGTCCATTGCAACACTGCTCGCCAAATGACACATGCTACTCCGGAGTAAATCATTTGCAAATTTCTCAAATCGAACTGACTGATAACTGCACGAGACAATAATAAAGAAAAATACATACAGTCCCAAGTAATTGGCCAGGTGATTTAAGTTGGCCAGCAGTCGCCTTAGAGTTCACGTATCATGCTTCTGGGGATTTCGTCGATTTAAATTTCCATATGTGAGCACTGAGCACACGTCCCCGTGGTGGTAGAATTAAATCCTAATCCCAAATCGCACACGATTCAGTTCAGAGTCGGTGAATTCCGCCGAAAACTCTTTGAAGTGGCAGTTTCATTTTAAGCAGACATTGAGTTGGCGGACTTTGTCTCTGTGCCTTTTAAATGATTCCTGGTGCACGAGCCGGCGTCTACATACATTCGTAGGGCTATAGAAATAGTCAGTCACTTAGTTGGTCAGGTGGGAGGTTGAGAAAAAAAAAACATATTTCCTACTTGGCTTGTTCTCTGACCGGTGGAGTTGCTGTGTGTGCGCTGAATGCAATCTTACTTTGAAATCATAATCAACTTGGTTGGTACAAATTTGGTGCATGTTATCCATTCAAGGCGATATTTTCGGGACCGGTCAGTGTGATATGGACATGCGAACCAAAGGCATGCAATTGGTCAATATATATGTAAATTGCTTAATAAAATTTGTGTTTTTTCTTGGACCAAAGAATGCCAGGCAAGTTGTTGAATTTCCTGGTTATGCTCATAGTTATTGGACGTGGAACCTCTAAAGAGACGGGAATTTGAAATGAACTTTCTTAAACTGAAATCCGAACCCCAGCCTACGGTTGAAGTAACCACTCAGTGTCTGCCCTGAGTTATTTATTATTTGGTCTGGCAGTTAATTTGTCGGTACTAGTTGGGAGTTAGTTGTGCAGTTTTCGTATAGCTAAACCCCAAATGGGTCTGTTCGTAAAATAGTTACAAACACAGACTAAAAATAGTCGCTTGTAATATTAAAAATGAACATACCCCATTCATTGGTTAAATTCAACCGTCGCTCTCTAAAAAAAACTTTTAGGAAAACAAAACAAAATTTATATGGCTGTAGCATGATTTTGTTAAAAAAAATTACTAAAAAGTTTATAATAAAGTCCAAAAAACAGAATAAAAACATTTTTGAATTCAAAACTGATGCTTATCACATGTACTAGGTAAAAGAAGAGAGGTTAAAGTGATGGGAATTGTGCGCTTTTTGGCAATATTTGAACAACAAAACACTCCTCTGTTCATTACAAAACGGCTTTGTTAGTTTTTTTGACGTTTGAACCAAAAAGATAGCCCATCTGTGAAAGGATGGGCTTCGCGAAATACTCTATTGAGTGTATCAGCTGTCAACTTGACATTCACTTGACAGAAGGCATTTTGCACCACACTTGCGACAGCAGGAATAGGGGTTCGGGGTTCATATACGAAAAATTCACTAACCTTGTCAAATTTATAGACGTTGGCTTCGGCCATCATGGTGCAAAAATTTCACATCAGCTTGCTTTGGCAATCCCTTTAACCTCAAACGACACCGCTTTAAAAGACTCGTAAAATGTCACTAGTACTAAAAACTAAATCAACAATCTCGCCTGGTCAATGTCACCATGTCAGGAATACAGTCGTTGATCTTCAACCTCTTTTGCCTAACAATTCAGCCTCGGTAAACATTTCTATCAAAACTCTAATTGCCGAAAATTCGTCATTGCACAGTCACTCTCTCTCTCTTTCTCTCTCTCTGCACCTCCGATAATAACATTTTAAACGAACTAATTGCATTTGAAACTTTTTTATTCTCCTTACAGAAATTCACAACATTTTCGACCGTGACATTAAGTCTATTCGTCGGACTAGTCATACTAAGTGAGTAGAGTATATTAGGCGCTATTTTAAGATTTATTGGCCTGTTATGTCTTGCCATTGTAGTGCTATTATTAAATTGTGAAATAATGCTGCTCATTAACCATACGCGTGGGACAATTTATCTAATTGCAATTTTGTTGTTTCTCTTTTTACAGTAACAAGGCTTGGCTCAGCATGGCATGTGGCGAACACAACAATCATTGCACCATATAAGGCGTTTTCACGCGAAAAACTGCCAGCACGAATCGGAACGCATATAGGATTAATGCATGTTAATGTCACGTTGACAGGTATTGTTGATTTTTGAATTTATTTTATCGGACATTGAACATAATTGAAGTTTATTGTATACTGTGTGGGTTGTACTGCTCTAAATTGAAGTTTGAGAATGACAGCTAATGAATGTCCTTCCGTCAGTTGGGTGACATTCTCGTATAAATAGGAGTTTTCATCAGTGACCACTTGACTTTGTTGATAGTAAATGTTTTTTATAAGAACTTAGCTTAGACGGACACTTCCTTGTCATCAAATGTTTAGACATATTTCGGACTCAATTCCGAACTTAATTCCGAGCGCCACATCTGCTTTAGAAATGACAACCATCTGTCAAATGAAATGTTTCCATTTCCATGTGACATCTGGTTCTTTGAAGCCTTTTTGTGCATCTCGTCGTTTTCAATCATCATTTTGTAAAATTCGCTGTTGTCTATTTGAATTGAACTTAAACTTTTCAAACCTCACTGTTGGCTACCTCCATTTTGGACACATATCTAATGTTGATAGCTCACAACTCCACCGAACGTCTCCGAAATAAACGACTTTATTCCAATCAAATGGATTTAGTACCCCTGCCATCCTCCAAATAATTCAAACCGCTGACTGCAAAAAAACAGAAACACTTCAATTACTTTTCAAGTAAAAGCACAGTACTTAACTGTCTGCCCTGTGGCATTCCACTTACCAAAGCAATAAGTATATCGAAATTTGAGTTCTCTACTGCAGGCATAAAACACACACTCGAGAAATTCACCTGTCATTCACAATATAGACTGCACACGCTCTTCACATTCTATAGTCTGTCGATAGGTTTAATCAGCGAATGCGTTTGCGCGCACGCGCACTCGCCTCGTGTAATTTTACGGATCAAATTCACATTATGATCTCAATATATCTTTGACAGAGATCTCCGTATAGCCGCCAAATTGAATAAATTAAAATTGAGTACGTGCGCACGCATGCGCGCACTCGCGTATCATAATCTGCAGCACCCATCTGAACTCCATCTGCGGCTGTGTGTTATGTAGCGCGCTGCACTCGGTAATTTGTTTCTAGGAAATAAAATGTCGACGGAGCGGTCGGTAATTGCCGCTAACTGTAGAGACAAAGGAGGGGCTTGACGTCTTGACGTATATTATGAGTTTTGCTGTTATATGGGAAAATATAGCTATGGAACCCGGATGCAAAGGTAGGCATAGGTTTGGCCAATGTTGCATGGCGGCGCCGGCTGTATAATTGTCGGGAGCTGCGTTTTTCTGGCTTTTATGGAGCACCTTGCCATGTCGGATAGCTTAGTTTAGTACAATGCTTTGTGGAAGTTGTGTCTTTTTCGAATATGTCCAAATACATAAAATATTTCCATAAATTAATGTCTCTGAAGATGCATCTACTGTCAAAGACGGTTAAAAAGGAAATCTGTCAAAGACTAATAATTTTAGACAGACTTGCGCATCTTCGCCGGATTTTTAATGAAGAAGGGGATGTAATAGGGTGAACAAGAGATATTCTATTGGCGATTTCAAATTTTGTAAAAGTTGACGTAAGTTGGAGTTCTGTAATTGCTTATGGATGGATCTTTGTAACTAGAAGACATTTAGTTGTTGTTTTTGAAATTTTGCTTAAATATATACGAGTTGGAGTTCTGTCACTTAAAAGTACCTACTCCCATAAAAGTACTCGTATTAAGTGAGCTTATAGGCCATTGTAAAATATGGACGAAAGTCCACTTAAGTTCAGTCAATCTCTTTATCTTCCCCTATAATTTTATTTTCCCCTATAATTTGATTAAGGTCGTGGCGAGCAATTTAAATATTACAACCAGCTGGCTTAAGCTAGATTACTCACAAGAAATGCTTTTATTGTTCAGCCTTACAATTTTTATTACTACATATTTATTTTTGAGAATACGTTGTTGTGGTGACGCCATTATAGGTCTCCATCTTTTGAAAGGTGACAGATGAAAGTTGTTGTCATTTCCTTTGTAGAAAGCTGAACTTTTGAGCGCCAGACAAAAACTTTAACGACACTTAAATAGCATCACACCCACTTGGACTCATGTCCAAGATTTTTAAATCACAACTTGATCAAGTTTTGTTGGTGGAAAGCTAGTGAGCAACTGAACTATACAGATGCTGGGTTTTAGTTTTGGTTGTCAATTGTGTAGGGTTTTTTCCAACTGCAACATGATTGCATGAGAATAATCCAGCTTAAGCCAAATTGTAACAATAAAGATATGATCTTCAAGGGTTTTACTAAACTTAAGTGGAATTTTGAGCAATTTTTGACACCAACTTAAACCCTTGTAGTAAAAATAACGATTCAGGCTTAATTTGCTGTGGAGAACTCCAATTCATAAAAAATGGGGCACTTATTTGCTGGCGAATAATCTGCCAAATAACTCTCTGACAGTTAACTATCTGTCGGTGAAAAAGAATTATATTTCTTCGCTTTAAGTAAATGATAGATAGGAATATTTTCGCTCATTTTTTAACAGATAAACTTGGTAAAAATGATCTGTCGGGTAAATCTGTTCTACTTATGAATTTAATACTGATTGTATTTATTGGATAGCTATTTTAAAGATAGGCAGGCCGTTTCAAACAAAACTGCATATCTTTTCTTCATTTCAAGGCGTGATTAGTTTAGACTGAGAGTGTTGGCATCACTTTAAACTGATTTTGAGGCTACGGCTTATTCCACACTTATGAGAAGTATCAGATAAACCTATCTGTCGGTTAACCTTCGTGGATGAGGAGTCCCTTGTCTAAGCTTTTGAATCACTGTCTGGGAGATGAGCTGATCTGCTGGTTTAAAAAATAGTGATTAGTTTTCTGTTTAGAATTTTAATCGATAGATATTTCTATGTTTGCGCCCCCAATAAATTGTTATTCGTTGGTGCACTACCTCCCGAATAAACTTATCTATCGGATAAGATTTGATCTCTTGCAAAAACTGCTTAAATTCGATCGAATCGAAGTACATACCACCCTGTGCCACTCCAAGTGGATTACAACATCTTAAAATATCTTATTTTGTTGGCGCTTTCTGAAAAATACCATGCTATACTGCTTCTAGTTAATCTTCCTCATTACTCCATTAATATCGCACCCAGTTTTTTTCTTCTTTTTTTTCTGTACCACTGATCACTGGAAGCCCGCTTCGAAAATTGCGCAACTTATAAAAACGGTGCGCGTTCCGTAGACATTTCATCATTAAGGTGGTTCGTCTGTCTAAAAGGCCTATGCCATCAAAATCCAATAATGTCCCGCGCTCATACACTCGTAGTAGGCGCAAACAGGTGGTGCCATCAGATGGTGCTTTACCCAAAAGTCTAGACAGCGAAAGACTGCGTGAATGCTGGCTTTATATTCAGCCAGTTGACGAGGTCAGGAATGACGAATGATGATAACTCATGCACAGCGATAGCTGGGTGCCACTAAATGCGTTTCGCGGTATGCGGAAAATTCGAATTTAATTCAAAGTCGATTAATCATAGTTATGAGCGACTCGAGAGCGCATTCGCGACTGTGTGTCGGTGGGTAAATTAGTAAGCCATCAGCGCGTGTAGCTAACTTTAAATTCATTTTCTAAAATCATGTTTCATTGGATGGAGATGGATGTAGTGGCTTGTGGCTTGGGCATTTGCCAATTAAGGTAGTTGTTAAGTTGAGCTGCGCATTGGATATTAATTTAATTTCGTTAATTGAAGTGTAGCCACCAACCAACACTATTAGCGGGTAAAAAATATTTCCAGGGATAGCTAATGGATGGGTGGATTTTTTATCGACTGTGGGTTACGCGGTTTTTCCGTTTGAAAATGCGGCTGCACTTAATGTATAGCAACAAACTATTTTAACTAATTATAGTTAACCTTGCAAGTGTTACCTAATGGCTTTGATGTAATGAAGATGAAAGGTCCTGAACACTTAGCAGCAACTCGCCACTGGGTATTGAGACGTGCTAAACTCGCTACACTAACAGTGCGACAGACATTTAATGACGTTTCACTTTTTGTTACGTCCCCAATTCCCCGAATGTACCCTCCCGCGAAATAAGAAACTTTTGACCGTAGCGAGTATTGAAACACGATCAACTGACTCCTCCTTGTGTTGCTTGAATAGTGTTTTGTTATTCCCCCTTCCATTGGAAGAAATTGCGCAGCGTAACGATTTTTGAAACACCCTGCTGTGTGAAGAGTACGGCATTTAATCGCGGTTCGTTTTCCGTTACGTTCTCAGTTCTCAAAAAGCCAAGCATATTCTACCGCGAAATAAGTAGATCCACACAGTAACTAATATTGAAACGCGCTAAACTCATGCCCCTTTCGGGTAGCCGGGAATGGAACTATTAATCGCGTTTCACTTTTTGTTAGGCTTCTCCTTTTGACGTGTCAAACTGACCAACTACTCTGAGTTTTACCCAGTAACAAATATTGCAACACGCTTAACTCGCTCCACTCTTGGCTTCTTGTTGCTCTATGAGGTGTAAGGCGTTTATTGGCGTTTCACTTTTTGTTACGTTTACTACACAAGTGTGTAGTTGCATTCCCTTTCAGATTTCTGTTACCACCCATCGCACGGTTAAGGTCAAACCGCGTGAAGTTGCTCTCTTTAGCCACGCGCTTCCAAGGGAAGGTCAACTCCCAACCAAAACCTTCTATAATTACTAAAACAAATCCTCAAAATAAACACGTACCACCTCTTCACACCCCCCAAAGCGTCATAACAAACCAACCGTCCATGCTACTGCAGAAGGATGCCCCAAATGTCAATAATTACATGTTTGATCTGTCGATATAGCTCTCCACTGCTCATTCAAAGATTTTTGCTCCCCAATCTGGAGATAAGACCAAGACAAAAGCCCCCCGCCAAAAGTCAGTGTGTCTCCCCGCTGTCATACTGAAGCCACCGACGCCGACGGCGCCGTGCCGGTGCTCACTAACTCTTCGCGAAATCAACTGCATGTCAGTTCTCCGACCTCATTCGTTGTGCCGATCTACAGCGATAACCGCCACCAACCCGCACATCAAAACCGGAGCGCGCCAAACTACTACGTCAAGTCAATCAAACCGCATGGCACGGCGACGACGGTGTGGCTGCCATTTAAAGTCACCTTGCTTCAGATAACACCAAGACGGTGGAAATTGCGACATCTCATCAAAATATTGTCTGACATGCGAAGAAGCCTTCTCAGGAATGTCATAATCCAGGGTGTTGATGATTTGAGGACGGATCTCACTCTCACCCCGCCAAGGTCGCGTTCGACAAGTTCAAAAAGTGCGGCGGCACACTTTCAAGTATATGTTGATCGGCGCACGACGATCTTGAGCGTTCGAGTGGAGAAACAAACTGTATATACACCGAGCCAAATGTCAAAAACCGAACGAGTTTCACCTCGCCGCCACACTTGAAAATGCGTGAATTGTTTTAAGTCAAATGGCATGCCACACAGTCGTTCGGTCAACTTATTCAAATTGGATCAGGCTCTTGTTTGGATTTTAATTCCAATGACGGTGACACCATCGCGGCATCGCATAAGCCGAAAAATTAAACCCAACCGCAGAGCGTCAACGGAGTGAGAACCGCCTGAACGGTTCGCGAATATTGATCTAAGTTTTGAGTTTCTGGGTCAATTGTGTTTTTTTCGAGATGAAATAAATAATTTTTATTGGTTTCGCTTACAACAAAGTATTTTATCGGGTTTTGGCGGATTTAATTATTTAAATCGTGTACGCAAGGAATCGGATTCGGGGAGTTCAACGGAGTCTGTACATGTTTGTCATTGACTGTATTGACATGTGGCCGCACATTAAGCCGGTTTTGGTTTTAAGACGAAACATGTTGAAATGGATCTTGGGGTGGGGTTGTATGTGAAGGGGGAGACTACCGGGAAATCGGATTTGTCTTTCGTTTGTATCGTTTGTTGACTACGTGGTATATTTTCTAAGGGTTTTGGAAAATGGAAACATTTGTTAAGATTCCTCTCAGCATTTGGCAGTGTGGCTGAAAAAAGAGGAGAAAGATTCATATTTGTGGATGTGAGGGCCAGCGCTGCAGCTGAAAAAAAAGTAGAGTGCCAATTTTTTTTTTGATGGGTGCCACAGAGTGCCAAACTTCCAAAACCAAACCATAAAAAAAAAATCATATATTCAAAACTAGAAATATTTTGTTTTTTCATTCCTTCATTAAAATAAATTGTGTGTACAAAAAAAAAATAAGAGATTCATTTATAAAACCTAGTACGCACCTGTCGCGGAACGTCACCTTTCGCTGGTCTCCAAATGGGGAGCGAAACGTCTGCGAAAAGGCATCGGAAAATAATTTTTGGAGAGTTCCATCAGCTGATACATCAATATCAGTGTTACCAACTTTCCGCTGGCTCCTTAAAATTGTCATTTGAAAATTTTCCTAAATTACGCTATATTCACTTTAAAGTTTGGCGATTTTTAGGCTCCTTAGGAATTTATTAAATGCGAAAATAATCTTTTCGTATAGGTCACTAACACTTTCCAAACAGTTATGTCGTTTTCGATTGATTTCTGTTGCCAAATCGAACATTAAATTGGAATTGTTTTTCACTTGCACTGGAAATCTATTGCAATTGATTTTCACACATTTATACCAACCAATTTCGAAAAAAATTAGTATAAAAACTCGTTTCCATAGCCGTTTTTATTTTGTTAACATTGGAAAATGAAAACTAGAAAAGTCTTTCAATTATGAGTTTATGTTGTGTTGTTTTTATTTTAATTTAATATTTTAGTCTTAAAAACAATGTAATCAGAATAAGTAACCCTAAAGAATTGCAAAAAAAATGTGGCCCCATACCTCATATGAAAGCTGGTAAAACCGCAGTACAAATGTCAAATTTTCGCAAGCAAATATTGTCCCGAACAATAAATATGTGCGAAAAGAGAGTGGTACCAAGCAATGTACTACAATTACCTACTTTTTCGCCATAATTTCGCAGCAGCTGCGACTGCAAAACGAAAGGGAGAGCGAAATTTTTCGTTCATGATTTCGTTGTGTCATTTTTGTATGGGATTTTTTGTTTCGGAACAGGTACGTACTACGCTTTAGTGAAGAAATAAAATACCCTGCAAATTCCTTAGTTTTTTTTTGAATTTGACATAAAAAGAAGACTTTTCGTTTTAACCATCAAACACAATGCGAATGTCAGTTGCAAAATGGAGGGTTTACACAGAAGAGAACAAATGAACCTATGTTTGAATTTTTTTTTGCGAGGTTTAGTTGTTTTTTTTTTTTAAATTATGAGTGCCAAATTAATACATTTTCAGTGCCAATGAGTGCCTAGGTGCCAAACATGTTTGAAAGTGTCAGTTTTGCACTAAAGTGCCTGTTGCTGCAGCGCTGGTGAGGGCATTCCTTGAGCGTCTTGTGAGTAATATTCGCTGTGAAAGTGTCCATTTTGTTTGGTTACTCTGGAAGTGGCTATAGAAGTCAAGAATGCGTCTTTATGATGGAGACAATTTTGCAGTCGCGAGGTGTAAATGGTGGCCATTTTGTTTCAATTCTCGGACCAATTTAATCGTGAAAGTCTTTAGACCAAAACTGTCAAGAACAAGGGAAAAGGTTTTATTTAGTCTTTCAGTTTTCAAAACTCGCAGTTCCTCATCTCGTTGATGGGGACTGCGCGATACCTCAAAAATACTCAAAGAGCAGGTAGTAGCAGGGATGAAAAATGAATGAAGCAAATCTTAGTTCCGATTGTATTTTTTCGGGCTCAATTGAATTTTTTATTTCCGTATACGAGAAATGACTTCGAGATGTTCATTCATTTTATGTACTATTGCGCAATTCCGTCCGTCAGCTTCTGAGACCTACAGCTAGCGAAACTTGTTTCAAACTTCGTTTTTAGAGTTTGTGGGCTTAAGGTTCGGAGCCATTTTTTATTTTGCACAGAAATTTCAAAATTTGGGTTTTTCTCGAATACGATATGTGCCATGTGTGAACAAAAATGTATTTTAAAGGAATATGGTCAACTTAATTTAATTGGTTATGTACATAAAAACGGGTAAAACAATTTTATGCAAAATGCATGAGCAATTTAATGTTTTTAAATGATACCGTCTTTCGTTTTCCACACGAATTTAACAATAACTTTAGGTAAGTACCTCAAAAACTCTCGAACATCAAGTTTGGCGTTTTGATAAAAATGTTTCCTTTCTCAACAGTACGTTGCACTTACTCAATTTTTAGCTTAACAGTTGAAGAAGTGTACTTAGTCAAACTAATTAAGTTTTCCCACTTTTTTGAGATCATATACTTTAATTTTTAAAGAAATCAAATTGTAAGTTCACTAAAAGCCCTCAATTTGACTTTGAACTTCTTTACCTGCATAATAATGAACTTTCATGATCACCATTCAATTCGAATTATGTACTTTAAGAACATTTCCGAAAGGTGTAAAAATTTCATTCGAAAATCTTGTACGATGCAAAAGTTACAAAGCAATTTACTCGTACATCGTTTTTGTTATCATTATACACAGAACCTGTAAAACATTCTAACCGAAACTTCCGAATATTGGATAAAAGCACAAATTAAGGATACACATATAAAAAAAAGTGTATTAAATATGCATTTGCCCTTAGGAATAGAAGATCAAAATCGAATCTAAAGTCCTCTTTTGGTAGGCAGTATTTCATAGAAATGAAATAAATTTAACAAAAGACAATTTCTGCTAAGTATTGTGACTTAATTTTGTTGTTCCACCAGAGGCAAGCTTCAACTTTCACGTTTTCGTTGATGTGAACCATATGAACAAAATTTGTTATAATTTGCAATGAGAAATTTGAAGAAGTGAAAACTTATGTTATTTGTGTAGCTTTTAGTTGTTAAAACATACAACCCTACCGCTATTCGACTGCCCTAATAAACGAACGCACCACACTTTAGACATTCAGAGAATTCATATGCATGCAAATAAAGAGTGGCAAGGCCTAATGTCCCAAAGTAAATATCACTTTACTTTACTAATTTGGGTCTTGGAACTCGATCCAGCGTGAATTTCAACTATGTAATTGTGTTTGACAGGTGCCACTTTGGATTTGACTTACGTGGTTTTCGATTTGGTACTTCTGATTTTAATCTGATATTTCAGATTTCTGCTGCCAAATCAAACATTAAATCTTAATTTTATTGGTCCTTGTGTGTATTGAGTTGGCCGCAAAAAACACATTTCGTTTACTTACACTCATATAAATCCATTGTAATTGAAACTCTTTTTCATACGCGAAATTGTTATTACTGAAAGTAGTTCGTGTTACATGCAAATCTGGGAAAATATTGAGATTTTATTAAAGCCAAATTGAATGCTTTATTTCTTATAATTAAGACTTAGAGTTCATTTTAATTTCCAAAAGTCCTACCTATCTAAAATATTTTATTGCTAATGGCGAATGAGTATAAATAAAAATTCAAAGTAAAAAATGCTCCTTGCGTGTAACTTTTTCGGGGCGATTGTATTGTGTATTTTTCCAAAGTCCATTGTAACTAAAAAAGTTACGATTGTAACGCATTTGTCAACCATGGGTAGTAGATAGAATTTAGAAGATAGAAGGTGGAAAAAAGAGATAAAAGATAGAAGGTAGAAGATAGCAAAAAAGGTAGAATATCGAAAACATAACACAGAAGATTAGAAGACAGAAGATGCAAGATGCAAGATGCAAGATAGAAGCCCCCAATTCACCGCTGGTCAGTGATGAATTTTCTATTATTTACCAAAATCGTTGCTCTCTTTCAGACTGCAAAATAGCGTTCCCCCGAATATCGACATTCTAACTACACGCACGACACTAACCACTATTCCCAGGGCAAAACAAATTTGTCTGACCTGCCAAACGCATTTATTCAAATTTATTACCAACTTCAGGTTGCATTTCTCGCCATCAGCTACCAAAAACTTTGCATGCCCACTAATTATGCGGCTCATTTAGTCGCACCCACCCATAAGGAGACCTCTCAACATGACTTCCCAGCCAGCCGAAGGCTTACACGGGTATGTGTCCATGTTTGAGAACACACAACTCCCCCAACCACAATCGATTAAATTTAATTCCATTTAATTAACAGTTGCAACTAACAAATTTGTTAACTAAAAGTCAACATTGCAACAGCAAGAGCCAAACACAAGGATTGGCATTAATTGTTAATTATTAGCCAGTGGCGGGTATCTGGTGGCGGCACTCCCTCGCCCATAACAGCATCGTTAACTCGAATTCTAGCTTCGAGAACGTCTCAGTTATAGGTGCCGTGCATCAAGTCATGCGAACTGGCCGGCGTAATTTCCTGCATGGATTACGCACTCCAACCAGTTGTGCTCGATTTTGGAGCTCATACATGAATTTGTCGTTGGATACCCGAACGCGAAGTGCGTTTGCGTGAATTTGATTCGGTTGTTGGTTGGTTACTCATACGACATGGAGGCCCGACAGTTTTTTTTTCTATTCGTCGTTTTGCTTTAATTTATTTGTTGGCCTTGAGCGATTGGCAAGGTTAGAGTCGGCACTCGGCAGTTGCTGCTGTAAACGTGCTATGTGTCGTTACTCCTTGGCAAGTATATTCATCGAACACGCAGTGTACTGAGCTGAGCATGCGTGCGATTTGACGCAATGAGAAGGGGCGCCCCGACCAGAGATACTTGGATGTGTTGACAGCGGATTGAGTGGGGGGAATTGCATGAACTGCATGCGGAATTGCATTTTTACGGATTCTTCGAATGTGCAGGTGTTGTTGGATTGTTGGATGAGAAAAGACAATTCAAAGATCGATTTATAGGTATGGATTTGATGATATTTATTGATCCTTGGCACGTAGGAAGTTCTCGTTTTTTTTTTCTTTGGAATTTGGTCGATTTTGTGTCACAACTGGTAGTTATTTTTCCCTCAGCTGTTAGCCGAAAACCCTGGTAGCTAGTGCTTATACCTATTAGCAGTTTTAATTTTATTAATCTGTCAATAAAGCTTTAATAACAATAATAATTTTCCCTCTGCATTTTGTTCCAATTCCCGTTGATATTTAACCGCATTGTTTTTGAATGTATTTATAAATCAGGAAAATCGGTTTGAATCGTGAAAAGCTTCTTCGGTTCTTCGTTTTCGGACTACACGTAAACAAATTAACTCTTTTGAAGAGACATAAGTTATGTACAAGAAGGAGAAAACGTATGACAACATTTTTTCTGTTTTTAAAGTGAAACTAGAGCAGTACCAAAAATTAGAGCGAAAATTCCCGATAGGAGTGAGTGCGTACACACCAACTTTATTAATATAGACACATAAAAAAAATCCATTAAAATTTTATTCAAATCAGGTACATTTTTCAGCTTTTTTTGTTGACATATCAAGATTATTTGATATCAAATTCCTTTGAAAATGTTTGTGGTTGCTTTGCAAAAAATTGACAAAAATGAGGAAAAAAAATGGTGTCATACGGGCTTAAAGGGGCTACAAAGAAACAGTTTGATAAATATGAAACGGATCCCTAACAATGGGTCGTAGGAATATTGCTTTTACTCAAGAGAAATGTCAAAATCGAAGCATTTGCTACATTTCGTATGAATAAAAACCAATTTGAGTTAGTTCCAACTTTTGACATGTTCGAAAAGCGGCGGCACTTACCTTTTACTCAGATCGGTATGAATAAAACTTATCTGAGACAAAGCAAATGCTATGCAAATTCTGAGTCTGCTATTTAGTTGACTCAGACCTTTTGCTAAATATTTTCTACGCACCTTTTTTACATAAAACAATCAAAGCACTGCGAATTTTCGATGTTTTGTTTATAAATAGTTAAATTAGGTTTTGTTCGTGCAGGAAAACCAAACAAAACATGGATATACCTGTTTCACCTCTTCTTGTTAACGTAAAAATTAGTAAATATAAACAAGGAAGAATATCTTCAAGCAATTATTTAGTTTCACGCGTGAAAATGTGGACATTTTGGCTAATACTGTTTAAAATGATAATTTTGAGACGCGTGCTGGTGCTCCTTCAAATATCCAGAAAATTAAGTTTTACCTAAGCTATTTAGGAGGTCCAAGCTTTCAGGTAAACATTTCAAAATTCATGGCTTAACAAGTGAACAATTTATGTGTTTAGGTTGGTATTGGAGAAGATCTTGGTGTTCATCAGTCAACTAATTGATATGAGTGTCAAAAAATAGTTCAACATGCCGATGATTGGATACATTTTCCAACAACTGAGGAAGAAATCAAACATCACCCAGCGATTTGGCAAATAAAATTTATGTTTCGAGGTGCAATCGAAGAGCTTTAAATTGCTTTAAATTCAAAATAAACAAACAACACTTGTCAAGTTTGACAGAAACTGCAAAGCAAGGACATGGACAGCGAAGTAAATGCTATGTTCGAATTTTCGATTTAATTTACTTTAGCAAACTAGTTTTTTATTCATACCGATTTAAAGCATTTGCTAAGGGCTTTTACTTTCCTAAATACTTTTACTCAAAGCAAATGCTAGTTTTTATTCATACGACCCAATATTCTCAATTCAATTCTCTTCAAATAGGCGTAGTTGAATATTTTGTCAATTATCTATGTCCGTTTAAATAATATGTTAAACTACCTTTGTCATTTGCTGAATACTTTTTTAAAAAAACTGAGTTTGCTTAATATTTTCGATCCGTTTTTCCGTTTGTAAAAGTATTTATTATCGTAAAAACGACTAAATATGTTTTTTGGGGTAGTTTTTCTTTTTAATATCGAAAAATAAAATATTTACCAAGAACTAGAGTTCGCCCAGTTGTAGAAATTTTACCACTAAACTGACCCGGCTTTTACACATCATATTGAAAAACAAATGACACTCAAGCGAATATGTTGTTCTTAAGGCTGTAAAAGTGGCTCTTAACTATTTCCCTTCGTCGATTTATATATAAGATCATTGAAACAAAAATCGCTCGCAACCTATTGACTGGGAAATCCTTTCCGTTGACAAAAATACAAGCATTTATCCACTTACTTCTAATTTCTAATAAAAGAACGCATTCCTTGACGTGCAGCTTCTATTCAGTATAACTACCCCTTATAGCCTCGGTGGCGCAGTAGGCAGCGCGTAAGTCTCATAATCTTAAGGTCGTGAGTTCGAGCCTCACCCGGGGCATTACTTTTTTTATTTCATTTTATTGTTGATGAATTGGCATGTCAAATATAATTTTAGAAGATGTCTGCTCAATTCAATGCAATCTTCCTTACAGAAAACTGATAGTCAAATTTTGTAAAACTTTATGTAGGTACACCTATTTAATCTTGCGACGTTTGTAACTGACGGCAGTGTTCCCAGATAAAAAATCTGAAAATCTTGTTTTTCCGAAATAAAAAATCTTTTATACAAGATTTAGTTCAAAGTATAAAAAGAGCGAAATATGAAATGCAATTTTGAAGTACTTTACTACTAATACATGAATCACCTAAATATCTATAAGAAAAAACTTTAGTCATAAATTAGTGTTAATGCTTTCTGAAATTTTGGAACATATTTGAATTAGAATTTAGAATTAGAATTTAATTGCTTAGTTCATAGAATTTCGGTACATTAAAGAACAACAAATCTTTTGTAAAGATTAAACTTTCAACAACTGTTTCAGTACCTACTCAAACGATTACGAATTTTTGTTTTATTATTAACATTTGTTTTATTATTAACATTTGCAAGAGGAATGTGGAATAGATAAAATATTGAAAATAAAATCTCTTAAGACTAAATATGCGAATTTTCCATCCGCTGTTTACCCCTAAAACATTTTTCCAAAAACACCTTACATCAGTTATTTTATCAAATTTGTTAAAATTCATGTTTCTTTAAAATTTGATGGAAGCGTTATTGAAACAGAAATTGTACATGGGCTCTGTTCGATTGAGATTATACATAATAATGGAATTATTAGGCAACGTTTTTCTTCAATAGAAAAGGTTCTTTTAATTTGTTGGATTTAAAAAGTTCCTGATATCAAAAATCAAACTCAAAAATCTTGAAAAAAAAGATATATCTTGTAATCTGGCATCACTGACTGACGGGGCTCTTGAAAATGGCAAAATGAATGAATCTTGCTCCGGAGACAAAAATGAATTCGTCTCCTTTACTTATTTTTTGTTTTATTTTGTTGTATTTGTTTATAATACATAACACATTTATTTCATTGGTCCTTTCCTTAGTTAATAAAACTATTCGGTTGTTGTTATCTCTGTTGGGGTTATTTTTGACAGCAGCGTAAAAACAAAGGAAATTTCCAGTCGCCATTGGGGGATATTTAGTTCCTAAAGACTGGTATCACTGAAATGAACTAAACTGATTTTTTTCCTAAATTTGAATGGGCACGTTCAAGTATCTAGTTAGTAATATATTTAAATGTGTTCTATGCGATAAAAAAAAACTAATCTCAATTTTCAATTTAGCCGTACAATTTTTATTACGGACTACAAGTAAATATTACATACTCTTTAAAACCGAGGAGTGAGCTGCGTATCATTCGTGTTTATTCACCTGTATTTATTAAATTATTTTTATGTCTTAGAATTGATCGTGTGATCCTCGCAGACTTTATGAATTCATGAATTCATCGATTTTATCAGGTTCTGAATGATACGCAACTAGTTTGGTAAATCTGACAGCTGACTTGATGTGTCTTTGTTTTGATTGGCCTAGATCAAGCACATGAAATGCTTTTTCTGTTGGTTGACGTTTTAGTCGACGAATTTAGTCAATAAATTCGTTTCTGAGTACTAAGTTGACAGTTTACGTATGTGGCTGACATAGGAAAAGTGACGTTACCGACCAATCCAGATTTTGCGTTCAGGTAACATCTAGTCCAGACCAATCATGGAGACTTATGTCGTTTTCCATTGGGACCACCAAAAATCTTTTTCAGATCTCAGATTTAAGGCGGCTCATGGAATATGCAACGAAATTGATTTGCTTTTGTTAATGTGCTAGTGGGTTATTTGACAGCAATATCAGCTGTTCAAGTTGCATTCGTTTTTGGAAATTTCAACTATGGATATCGACTTGAAAAATGTTTCCCCTGTTGTAGATAGAAATGGAGTAGTTTCGGTGATTCGTAGTTTCCAGATGATGAGGAAGGCAATGAAGATAATAATTCCTACAAAATTGTATCCATTACAATTTATGTATTTCTTTATTTTGGTTTTCACGAAGCTTTGCGCATTCGGTTTAAAACAAAATTCTTAAAATGACGTAAAAGATTTGTGAAAAGTATATTGGTTTTTGTGTTAGTATGTGTAAATCTGAAAAAATATCGAGATCTGCAAAAAGTGATACGAATCAAAAAGAAAAAGATTGATTTTTTTGCCCAATGGAAAACGACATTAAGATAACTATATTTTTGAGTGTGCTTGACATATGTCAAAATTTGACATCGACAACGTAGTTTTGATAAATCTGTCATTAGGTGAGACTGAGAATCATCTACCCCTTTTATGTTTTATAATTTAAGAATCTGTCAGCCAAGTGCTCCCAATTTGTGGAAATGTCACTTGTGAAGTTTTATGAAATACGTTCATTTGAATGACTTTCATTCCTATGTGCTCAAAAGTCCAAACTCCACCACACGCTCATATATTTCCATCTCCCGATCTTTAACTGAATTCATACTTCCATCTTACGCGGACATATATTTATATTCACTGTCAAACTTCCCTCACAGAAGGTTAAGACGCCACTCATGTGTAAAACAGCCCATCCACTCGGTTATGTTCCCCAGCGGCGCTAAATATTTGAATAACAATAAATCATCGGTATAGGGATTACTAGAATAGTTTTACGTCTCCACGAAGGTTTTTGTCGTTCCGTTTGGAGTTCCATGAACTGGTTTTACCTTTGACGTCGCCATAAAGTCTCTCCACATGAGGAGGTACAAGTACTTCCTAGAGTGATGACTGTTGAAAACGTAAACAAAAATCTCTGATTAGACAGCGTCGCGACGCCGACCGCTCATCATTCTTCTAAGAAGTAGTTAATTAGTTAACTGGTAAAAGAACTTCTAGGTTTCTTACTCATGTCCCGTATGAACGCGGTAGTCAGTTGCGGTCTTTTACGTATATGATCATTTTTTAAGTTATGTTAAGTGATTTGACAAGCACATCGCATTTGAATAGTTAATTGGCTGTGCGGTGAATCACTTGATAGTTGGCTTGGAGTAGTGCACACCAATTTTTCAACTGTGGTCCCATAGAACTTGTCTGAAATATTTCTTTTTATACCCTCCACAGTATATTCACTTTGTCATTACATTTGCAAAGCCAAGAAGGACTCACCGGAGACCTCATAAAGTATATATTCTTAATCAGGATCACATTCTGAATCGATTTAGCCATGTCCGTCTGTCTGTCTGTCTGTCTGTCTGTCTGTCTGAAAGCACGATAGCGCAAAAAGGAATTGACATAGGCGAATGAAAGTTGGTGAAAGGACTTATTTTTATCGTCGTCAGGTTGGTATCGAAAATGGGCTATGTCGGTCAGGTAGTTCTGGTACCTCCCATACAAAATCAATATTAGACCCATGTGTCTCTCTGTCTGTTGAAAATACGATAGCGTCCAAAGGAATCAACCTAGGCGAATCAAGTTTGGTGAAAGGACTTTTTTTTATTGTCGTTAGGGCTATGTCGGTCAAGTAGTTCTGGTATCTCCCATACAAAACCAATATTAGAAAACACATGTTGAAAGCACGATAGCGTCGAAAAGAATCTGCGTAGGCAAGTCACATTTTGTGAGAGGAAATGTCCGTCTGCGTCACAAAAAATTAAAAACCATTTCAGGTCAATTTTAAACTTAGTAGTTTCCAGAATTTTGCGCTACAATCTGACATAATTTCACTTCAAATTTGAATAGAACTAAGCTCGAGAAGAAATCTACCTTACACTCACAAATTCCCCGTTGCGTAATGATCTCTTGGACATTTTGAAACACCCTTCAAACATTTTTCTATACATCTCCCTCCTTTTTTACTTGCAGCCATTCCAGTTGGCAACTGGACCCCACCCGATATTGACTACAATGAACGCTTCAACTGGGAAGGTGCCAGCGACATGAGCCACAACTACCGAGAGGCCCTGCAACGGGGTTTGCCCTATCCAATCCTGACAGTAGCGGAATACTTCAGCTTGGGGCAGGAGGGTTTCTCCTGGGGCGGACAATACCGAGCGGCGGGCTACTTTGCCAGCATCCTTCTCTGGACATCGCTGGCCTCGTGGTTGCTGATGAATTTGCTTCTGATCGCCGTTCCACGTTACGGGGCCTACATGAAGGCTTTGACAGGTTTTCTGCTTGTCTGCACCAACATCGGCTACTACTGCCTCCTGCCGAAGAGACCCCTGACGATCTACCTAGAAGGAGGCAAGCTGGAATTCCACCTGGGCTGGTGTTACTGGCTTCTTTTGATCGCAGGTATTTAGCGTTTAGTGTAGGACTTTTGCCAAATACCTTATTCCATGTGCTTTTCAAGGCGTTCTCTGTTTCGTCGTTGGAGTGCTCATCTCGATCATTGACCTGGTGTGGCCGCACACGTTCTCGACGGTCTTAGAGGTTTACTACGGTACCCCATACGACAGGCATGTAATCCTGGAGGAATCCAGTGATGTGCGGTATAGAAAACGCGTCAGTAGAGGCCTCGAGGATCCACCGGGACTGGGTTCCCGCATACTCCGGCGGCTATCATCGAAGACCAGAGATCCGACCACAGGTTTCAGCAACACCGCTGCAGGGGTTTCGAGTGGCGGCGTGGAGAACAAGGGCTTCCAGAACGATGTGCCGAAAAGCCCCTGGCGTTACCCCTTTAGACGGGCCCACCAAAACCCACCACATCCGATGAGTATACAGCGTACCATGTCCCAGGACTCCGGCTCTAGTATAGCATCGGCAACGGTACAGATCTCACCAATGCACAAGCAGGCTCTGTCAAGGATGTTACCGTGAGTATTGTATCGCTGCCAAATTGTTAAACGTTAGGGATTCGTATTTTGTTGCAGGAAACCTCCACATGACCGCATTCGAGACATTGATCACTGGTGATCATGAACAACTTTTGACGAGAAAAACTGTTTGGATCTGTCTCCGGATAAGGACCAGCCACGCAGGCTATCTCAACAGGACAGCGGGATATTTTCAAACAGTTTTTCGTTTCCATATTATTATTATAATTTTTTTTATTCTTGACAAAAAAAAAAAAATAATAACAAAATCACATACCTGACAAACAAATTGATAAAAAAATAACTATCCTAAGTAAATTATTTAATTATTTTTAAAAAAACAAAAATCAACAAATTGGACTTACACAAAAACACGCGAGTCGTTCAGATCGGCTAGAACTCAACGAAACTCCACTCTCCAACTCCATACTAGACGATAAATGTACTCTTATTTGTGTGTAAACTAAGTGATGATGTTATTGTGATAAAATGCTTACATTTAAAAATATCCTTAAATTAGTAATTTAGCCTTAACACATAAGAAGTATGTAATGCAATTGCGCATCAAGAAATTTTTAAATCTAAGACAAAAATATCAACTGAAGCAATTCCCCCGTTTATATTTATAATTTAAAGCAACAAATTTAAGACAAATTCATTATTTATTTCATTATCTAGAACTGTGTAGTAATTTTTTTTAGTAATTAGGCAATTGTAAAAAATATATAAGAAATCTCTAAAGAAGCTATGGGGAATTGCGACAAGAAGAAAATATAAAAAAAAAAAAACATTTAAGACAAATCAGTTGTGTGTTCTAAAAATTGTAATTGTAAATTATGCTAACACTGATAAAGAAGATTGTATAAAAATAAATTTGTGAAAGCGACGGAATTCTTGTGAAAAGCTAAACTTAAGGGAACGGAGAGAAATAAAACATGAAGAAGTTGTTTTCTGTTTACTAAAAGCTGTTGATAAATTTCAGGATGTATCGGATTGTTGTGTGGTTATTTTTGGGCCTTTTAAAATAAAATTTCAGGGTAGGTATCTATTTTGTGCGGAATTTTTTTAAATGCGACATTTATTGGCATGACAAAAACTCTTTTCAAGTCGGTCAGGTAGTGTAGTCCAAAGCAAGGAAAACCTGAACTTGTACCTTACCGTTGCAGGTGAACGTCCGCCCCATAAACTTTAGGGCTGGCTGTGCTGTTCAATTCATTATGTGGAAACTATTTCTGCGAAGCTGGTTAAAATCAGAAGGTATTTTATATCATCAATAATCCCATTCGATATACCAAATATTAAACAAACGCTTAGTTGCGAGAATCCGGCCAAGGTCCTTTTTAAATCTTTTCTGTCAACTATTAATTTATTGAAAAAAATTGACTACCTACTTTCACTGGCGGTTTTTTTGGACTTTTAATTATTTCAATATATTGAGACGCTAGTTTAACCCTAAAACAATTACGGTCGCATTCAAAAGATCTGTCATCATAAGTGGTAAGTGTCCTTGATGCCGGCGCAGGTTTATGACATTTAACCAACAAATAAAGTGCTGCATACTTTGCTTGTGCCCCAAAGAGAATGAAGGTTAATCTGTCAAAAAGACGCACACCAATTGGATTGTGGCTGCCCATTTGTGTTCAGGCAGCAAATCGGGTTCAGTCCATAATTTTAATATACTTCCACGTCCATACTAACATTATTTAGCTGTCATTTTGTGTTTCAAACCTTCTGAATCATAGCCGACACTCACTCCTGATAAGGTTACCTACTTATTTAAAATTCCCCTTTCCAAGTCGCATACAAATCAGTTGTTCAACTATTCATTCAGTGTCAACAGTACCAGTTCTTCAAATGATTTTCTTTCTAGCGAATGACGTGCCCCTTAATTCATATCACAAAAAAGTGTCAATCTGCCATTGCAAGCATAATATTTCCCTTAAATTGGATACCTGCCAGCTGCCGCCACTCAAACCCATAAACATTTTCCGCTCCCAAATCCCAAACAATTTTTGTTTTCTGCACCTCGCAACAAAAAAATAAACGACGAAGATTCTGCGACGAAAACTCTTCGGAAATCACCAGGCGCACAGCAATTGCAGTAGGTTTGTGTCATTGCCAACCAGTCACAGATTGCACACTCAGCAAAACGAAAAAGTGGACGAAAATTGGTCCACTAATGGTTTTTGCTGAGTGTACATCGAGTGACGTGCACAACTTGCTGCAATTGCTGAGCGCCTGGTGCTCTAGAGGTCTTTTTCGTGAGAAAATTGTTCGAAATGGTTTTTGCAGAGTGTGGTCGTCGTACGTCCATTTTTTTGTAATGTAAGAGTGCATGCAGTGTATGTTGTATGGTGAACGAGCGTGAGATGACATTTGGGTTTAGCTGTGGATATACCTAGCTATACATGTTAAATGAAATTGCATAGCCGTGGGTGCTAGTCACTGGAGACTGTCACGTTTTTCCGTATTGTATGCTTTCTGGCGGGTTCAATTCTTAGTTTGGGTTTGTGTTGACTGTTGAGTTAAGTGGTGTGGTGTATATGAGTTCTGTTTGCTCGGATCTCGGCGAGTTGATTGAATTTCTGTATGGGGAAGTTTCCTTTATCTAGGTAGGTACCAAAATGAAGTTTGGTAATTTCAAAAGCGACTGTTAGACTTATTTCGTTGTTTTACAAAACCAATTTAGGACTTTATTTGACAGTTGTTGGTTTGCTCTTTGTGCATGCGGTATGGTATGAGTGAAAAGGGCTGGCAAACTGAAAACAGAGTAATAAATGAATATTTGGTTAGTTTTTTTTTAGTTTATTTTGATGTGGCTGCCCCTGTCGGTTATGAAACACCATTTAGAACTTGTTGTTTGTGAAATCACATCACAGCGTTCGGTGATAAGCTGAAATATATTCACCCGTCACATTAGAACAATGCTGTCTAATGGCGTTTTCGATTGAAGAAAAGAATTGCCCTTTCTATGAAAAGAGCAAATCTAGAAGTGCTCTTTCGATGTATTCTATGTTTCATTGACAAAAAAAGTGCACTTCCAGGTTAATACTTAACCCGACAGAAGTGTCCCGAATATTTTTCGAGAATTGCCCTGAACTCACCAACACATATTAACAAAATGTCAGATTGAAGGGTTTGTTGTGTTATTAGAAACAAATATTTCGTGATCCGAAAATATACAATTATGCGTGCAAAATGTAAACTTAAATTGAAATATATTGATTTGGCTGTATTTGTTATTGCAGAAAACAAAAAAAAGTAGCAACAGAAAACCAAACCTCTCATATGGTGTCTACCACTATTACAAAAGTGCTCCAACGAATTTCATTGAAAAGAGCAATTCTGAATTTCGGGGCAATTCTCTCGGATCTTCAATCGAAAACGCCATAAGCCAAATCTATTAGAAGATCTTCAAGCTGGACTGTTTGTTGTTTTGGGTTCGTTCGCGTACGCGGTTTGAATCGAACGCAATCGCACAAAGTCTATACCCGTACTCATCAAAAATGACAGAAAAAGAGAAAATTAGCAAAATAACGAGTAGCGAGCAGTTCCTCTCTTGGCTCGAAACAGCTTAGAGAATTTCAACCGGCAAGTACTGATAAAAATGTCAAATGCGCAAAATTGACAGGAAACACATTCAAAATCCGTTTTAAAAATCAATTGTACACAAGAACAAAATATCTGAAAATAAAGAAAATTCGATGGTGGTCGAATGTTCTCCTAGAACGTTTCATATGTTGCAAAAAGGTAAGTAATCAATTTTATCGTGATATGGATTAGATTTCAAAGATGTAAGTGGCTCAAAGTAGCTTGAAGTGTATCCACGTACTTTGGAGTATATTTTCAGCTTTCTGAGAGAGTTGCGCTCGATTTTTCGAGTTTGACAGATTTTCAATGCTTGGCTCGTGAAAGTACGCGAATGGACCTTTTTATTGTTCAATCTGTCCAACAGGATTTAGTAGTTATTTCCACAAACTGTCAAAAATGTTTCCTCCTCTGCCAGCATGATAATGCATTATGCAGGCTAATTTTTAAATAGCGGCGTTTGACACAATTTTTTTTTGTTCTGAGTCGCTTTGACAGGTAAAAATGTTATATAAGTACTTAACTTAGTTGTGTTTTCTCCGCTAACCCATCGCACTTACTGTTATTACTGAAATTTGTCCACTTTCCATAAAATAAATGCATACTGTCTTTTCTAATCAACTTATCATTTACACTTTATTCAATAATTCTTAAAAATAAATATTTAAGAAAATCTTCTTTTATATTTTACAAACGAAAATAAATACATTTTTTTAATTTAAACATTTATTAACAAATCATTGCTACCAATTCTGTGTGTATTCTAAACAATAAAAATACACACGTTTTTTTCTTTTGACTTTATTTAAATATATATACAGAATAAATTTAACAATAAAGAATTAACTAAATGAAAAATGATTTGTTTGGTCGTTTCCTTTTTTGTTTTAATTTTATTTTTATGGTTATTATTTTGTTTCTTTGACGAACGAATGCACTAGAGTTTTGTTTAATTTAATTTTCGACTTTTCTTCTTTAATGTTTTTTTAATTACAGCCTAAGTTTTGTAGTGAGAACTCATATCTGGCTTATGTAAAGCTCTAGCTACAGTAAAGCTCTTATTTAACCGAAGTTCTCGAAATGATGAATGAAATATGGTAGCTTTCGGGTTTTGTTGACTTCATCGCAGGCAGACATGACGCTTTTTGTTAGTGGCCTTGGGCCACACGAAAACACTCCAATTTTCGATACCTAGAGGAGGAGAAGAAAGTAAATTTTGGATAACAAAGAAATATTATGTAAATGGCGAACATTTTAAGCGTTTGACACTAAGCTTATGATTACTGTTCAATATCTTAGGCGTAGGAATAGTTTTAAGAAAATAAGTTTACAGAAATAAGTTCAATCTCTGAGCTCGCATAATCTTCCTCCGCAAATTCGCATTCCCTTCCACTGCATTTGCAAAGGCTTTCTCTAGATGTTGCCATTTTATTCTTTCTCGTCAATTTTTACAAAACCACGACAGTCATTCGGTCTTGGGATTCTTAGATGAGCTCGAGAGAGAATGAAATCTTCTTCCAAACAAAATGCAATTCGCCTGGTTTTCCATGAAAGTTGCAAGCGTGGATAGAAAAGAAAGATTCCTCTACTATAACGCTGTTGCAGATCGAGTAATCGACCGCTCACACCCAAGATCAACAGGCTTCCGCCACTTTTACGTACAAATAAAGGATTAAAATGCTCAGTACTTACATATGAGTGCTTCTTTTGGACGAACTTCAGAAAACTCGACATATCCGGCCTACCGAAGTGGTTCACCGCCTTCAACCCGGTGAATATAGACGTCTTCGACAGCCGTTGAAAGTGATTCTCACAGATGTACTGAAACGATTCGAATACAGGCCGGATCAGAATGACACTAAATGTGAGGTTAAACAATTCCTATTTACCAACATAGTAGTTCGCAAATCGAATTTATGGAAGAACTGAGTGATGAAGATGTGGATTTCCAGCACATTGGTCACGTCCTTCTTCTCGACGTCACGCAGCACATCGATGAACCACTCGAAGTGCTTGTGCGACGGACATATCCACAGGAAGTAGACCTTCTTGCAAGCTACTCCCGAGTACCGATTGGTACTCGTTCCGAATACCAAATCGTTCAAAATCGAAGCGTATGGTGTCACACCGATACCGCCGCCCACCATTACTGCCACCTCGAACTTGTACCAGTCCTGGTTGCCGCCACCAAATGGTCCTTCGATACGGATTTTCGGCTGATCTTCCGGGTTGTAGTTGCACGGGTCAAAGTAGTTGCGCAGCTTCCATGTCCATGGGCCCTGGGCCTTGATGTGGCAGCTAAGGTAGTTCTCGTGTGGAGCTGACGTCAAAGTGAAGCTGTGCATCTCATGCGGGCGGAAGGCCGTACAAGATAGGCGCACCCACTGACCGGACAGGTATTTCAGGTTCGGGGGACGGTAGAACTTGATTTTAATCACATCCGAGGGGAGTAGGTCGGTTTCGATGACGTCAAGGGCCATGTATTTGGTCCGCAAGGAGACGATCTGGATAAAGGAGCGGATGTTACAAAATGCATTCGAAAATGGCAAAACTACCTACCTTATCCAAAGTGTATATTATTCCGGGGCCTAGGAAGAACATCCAGAATCTTGGCGGACCCGTGAGACGCGCAAGGCCATGTACCAAGCTCAACATGTACAGGAAGACGTAGAGCGAGTGCATGTTCCAGAAGAAGTTGTACGCCTTCTTACGGATCGTTGGATGTGCAAACACGAAGATTATGCACATGATAATGAAGAGCAGGACTCCGGTGGTACCTGAGGAGGACTTTGAAAGTGAGTGTGCCTACTTGCAGGGAGCAAAACTCACCAGTGACAGTCTGAAACAGCCAGAAGGTGATATCCGGCTTGTAGTCTGACGCGAAGTGAACCTCCCTCGTCAGGCAGCGCAAGTTCTCATGGGACTGCGTCGACACGTGATAAAAGTTGACGATATGGCCCACGGAGTGGAGAATAGAGAAGAAAAGTGCGGTGCACGCAGCGATCTTGTGAAACTGAATATGTGAGTCCAGGGGAATGTACTGCTGTATAGGGAATTCCTTGAGCTTGGTTATAAGATTCCGCGACATCGTCAGCAACAGAAGTGAGTAGCAAAATGACAGCGAAGCCGCTGATCCTCTGGTGATCGCGATACCAACGCCCATGATGTGCCGCAGATCTGTGTGCTCTGCCATGAATGAGTAGTCTAGAGATACAAAGAAAATGCATGAGCACATGAATAAGTAGGACTTGGAAAAACTCACGAATAAACCTCTCGACGAACAGCACGATCGTGATCACATAGAACAAGAACAAGTAGAAGATATTCTGACGATTCTCCTCCAGGAAGGTGATGTAACAGTCCCACTTCTCCTGTATCCAGTGCCGTGGTTTATCCTGCATCGGTTCGATGTGGAACGATGTCATGCGCGCCACGTTAGTCGAAGTGTCCAAAAAGTTCTGCTTGGCGCCTTTGCAGTCCAAACCGATCGCGACAAAGTCTCCCTTGTACTCCTTCATCATCAGCTTGAAGTCTTGGTAGGTCAAGTGGTTCTTATGCTCGAGGCCGACGTCCTGGAACATTCCGTCGATCAGCTCGGTGACCTGATCATCGCCGAGGCTGGTTGTCCTCGCGATCTCCACCAGCGATCGCATCATTTCGCTCAGTTCGCCCTTGTCGATGACACCGTTGCGATCATTGTCGCACATGTCGAATATTATGCGCAGCTTGTCGTCGGTCTTTCCGCGCGAGAAGAGGACCACCGTTTCGAGGAACTCTTGGAACGAGATCCTCCCATCTTGGTCCTTATCCACGATATTGAACATCTTTCTCACAAACATGTCGTTCGGTTTCATTCCCAGTGCCGCGGCGAATTCAGCCTTCGACAAACTGGTCCGCATCACAGTCATCACCTCGCCGTCAGTCGAAGCATCGGATCGTCTCCTCCGCTCACCGGGACGAAGGCCAAACGTCAAGGCATAGGCCTCTCGGAAAAAGTACTCCAGGCGTTTCTGCCTGCGCTCGCGGGTCTCTGCCCGGGCGAGCATTATGTCCTTGTTCACCTCGACCAGAGTCATCTCTTTCTTGTGCAGAATCAAGAAGTCTTCCAGTTTCTTCACGAACTTCCGACGAGCCCCATACGACTCCAGTTCCAACACCAGATCATGATCATTTGGCACCCTCAGCAGAATGTACGGCTTCTTCTTGATGTGATTTGTTGCAGACTCCTCGACAGTGATGACGTCGATGTTCTTCAAGCTGAACGCCCTCAACTTCTCTCCCTTCCGGTCGACAGTGTATATCGCCGATTCAGGACCAAATTTGACCGTCACCAGCCGCTTATGATTCGCGTGCAGCCACTCGCGAGCAATCATCTTATCCACGGAACCCTTATGAGCCGGACTCGAGCGCAACGCCTCCTGCCGAATTTTCAGCTTCCTGCGCTTGCTGTTCTGGAGCTTGACCACACAGTAGCCAGCTCCTGCGCAGAGAATGGGGACAAAGCCCAGGAACACACAAACGTAGATGAACATCAGCTCCGATCCCGAAAAGTAGTCATACCCCTCAAGGTAGTTACACGGCTCCAACTCGGTGGCATTCAGCTGCATCGGCTGCGGGCACGGATCACCCTCGTGCCACATGAAGACATCTTTCTGAATATCTCCCGGATGGATGTCCGTGCTATTGACAATGATGTCCCACATGGTGATTTTGCGCAGCTCGGCAATTTCCTCTGCCGTGAATATACCGTTCCGTTCGTTTTCGAACCAAAACCTATCCGCGTCTCGCAGCCGTGAGAATTGCTCCTTAATCACGAGTGCGAACAACTCCCCCGGCTGGCCGTATGACTCCAGCATTCCCCCGATATACACGTCCACATCGTCCAGCTTATTGTTGTAGGCCGATATGAGCATCCGTAACAGCTCTGGCTGTTCGGCGAACAGCTCTGGATTGATGTCCACCCATTCCGCCCGCCGTTTCAAGCCATACGCCATTCGAGCAGTATTGTAGTCAGGCAGGCCATTGTCCCGCCCCCGCATGATGTTCAGAGCGCCCAGATCACGTCGGGTGAACTCCATCGGCCCGAACAGTTTGTCCCTCACATCGGAGCACAGCACTGGGTCCTCCCTCTCCGAGATCTGTGATGCCAGTCCCATCAGTATCTCCTCAATAGTGGTGTCCGTCAAAAAGTCCTACAACAAAAGAATGTCAAACAAACAAAATCTCTACCGGAAGTCCCTTCTACTTACACTCGAATCCCACCACGTCGAGCACAACCTGATGGCGGGATACCCCATCGGGGTGGTCTTGAACTCGCATTCCGCATCACGCCGATATATTCCCGGTGGAATCATTGTGTGACCAAACCGGAATGCTGCCGCTTGAAACACATGACCCACTCCGGGATGCACGTCCTGTTTGTAGCCTTCGTAGGCAGTCAGTTCGGAGCCCAAGAACGCCGGCAAGTACTCGTATAGCAGGATGTTCTGAACACTGGCGACGACAATGCGCCGGGCTCGTTGAAAGATGTCCTCATCACTCCAATCGGGGTGTTGCGCCTTTACTCGTTTCGCCACCGTATTGTGCCACCGCAGGAAGAGAATCGAAAACGAGAGAACGGCTGGGTTCTGATTTGTTCGGGGATCACCGAGAACTGAAAGAAAGCGAGGGTGAATATCATTCTACGTCATTCTTTACGATTGTGGACTCTAAGCACGAGTGGCGTCTCTGTCTAGCAGATGTCTGACTTTCAAATTTGGGCGCCACAGTCATAAACTGAACATTTATCTTATCTGTCAATAGAAGATGAAGCAACCATTGACTTATTATCTATGGACTGCTAGTAAATGTCACTTCCATACAATCTCTGCCCAGAAAATGACGCCAACATAACTAGCGCTCGTGGTTCTATGCGAAAAATAAGTGAAACAAAATGACAACCATCTTGGATTTCTCCATAGAATGCTAGAGCCACCTATTGGGCGTGAGTGGATTTGCCAAGTGAAACTGTTGACATTCAAATTGTTGCCGCATTGTTTTCAAAAGATGTCATCTCGAAATTGTGCTAGTTTAAATAATTAATAATAGATGGAACCAACAAAATCTGAATAAAAATCGTTTTTCATTGTCCCATAAATTGCACAATTTTCGTATATTTATTGTGAAATATTTAGTTGTTCTTCAATATTAATTTTAGAAATATGATGTAATAACACTTAAACGTATATTTCAATCACATTTCTGATCAATAAATACTTATGCTTGTCAAGAACATCACATTCAAGTACATGAGAATTTTAAAAATGTTAAAAATGTTTTAAATTCCGCATTCAAATAATAAAGCACATAAAACCCTCTTTATTTCTGCTTTTTACGATTTGTCGGTTATTTATGGTTAAGCCGCTAAGATATTTTATTGCGTTATCAAAGAAACAAAAAAATTGTTCATTGTTCTCTTTATTTAACCCTTTTTTAAAGTTGCACCCAAACTTTGACTTTGTGTTTATGCAATCAAAAATATTGTTTATTGTTTTAATGAACAGAATTTCATGCTTCGTTGCTTCACATCCCACAAACTCAGTTTCTCCACTATTCAAGAGGAAAAGCATAGAATTTGCGGTGCTTTCATTCATGATTTTAGAATGCCAGTTAATATGTTTATCATTTAACTTGTTTGCAAAGTCAAGCCCAAGTTTATGTTGGAAATTGACCAATTTTTCAATATACTATACTCCCATAAACTACTTTATGGGCTCCCCACGTATTACGAATTAATTTAACACAATGGCAAGCGTCTATGAAATTTGTTCATCTCTTTCAGGATGTTTAAAACTTGGTTTCAACTCCTCTAAAGACCAACACTTCATTTTTTTAATTTTCAATCTTTATTCAATTAATCGCAATAACACAGTCTTATGCAAAACTATCTGCAACGAAATGGAAGCGTCAGATGTGAGTTTCCAATTTATTCCGCTTCGAAGCACGAGAGCTAGCGCTTATGTTGGAACCAACGCGAAGTTGTCTACTAGCAGTCCATATATAATAGGTAAGTCAATGGAAGCAACATGGCACTGCCCATGCCCACTGAACTTCTCGAGCGAAAAAAGTTGTCCTTAGTTCAAACTGCGAAGAATACGTTAAACCCGCTTTTTAAATTCGAACAAATCACTGAAGCTTATTCCTACTACAGGAATCACTGTTTCTTGGTATAGTTTTAGGCGAAAAACCGAAAGCTCATACTAATGCGAAAGCTGGGCTTTTGATTAACTTTTACAAATTCATTTCAGATAACCTTGAGGCTGCGCCACTCAATACCACGCACACCTCTGCACTTGAAGAGCGCATTATGAACAAAATTCAGCATGACTGGCAAAGAATCAATAAAAACGCCCAGATGACATTTTAGCGCATTTTTAAGAACCCACAGTCATCACCCTGTCGTCAAGCGGTTCCATGGTGTAATGGTTAGCACTCTGGACTCTGAATCCAGCGATCCGAGTTCAAATCTCGGTGGAACCTTGAGAATTTTTTTTCCTTTTTCTTTTCTACTTACGAAACAATCTCTCTGGACTCAGCATCTTCATCACATTCGGCACAGGGTTGTTAAACAATGGCACTCGCATAGTATTCCGTACTGGCATTCGGCCGCCCTTCTCGGTCAGCAACGTCCCGTTTTGAAACGATCTCATGGCATTTAGCCACGCCTCCGACGTACTATAGATGAAACTGCCATCGATCCACGATGTCATCTGATTTATCTGTGAAAAGAAAACAAGTTACTCCAGAATCTAAATCACTCAAAATCAATGGCACTCGCCTGTTCTCTGGGTGCATTCGGACTCTGTCCAGTATTGCGGTCGTATGCGGCCCTGTGAAACGGAATGTATCTGTCTCCGCGACATTCTTTGTCGTACATTTCGTCGCATTTCTCGATCTCGATGCGATGCATCTCGATGGGGCAGCCAGACTCCGACGCCATCACGACTTCATTGGCCACCACTTGGCCAAAGAAGGCCAACAGCGCGGTCCGATTGAACTTTGAGGCGAGACCATCACGACCACGCATAAAGAGGCGACTCAGCCGGCGAGTTGAAGGTCGATTCGAGCCGGCCATGGCATAGACCCCGTCCGAGTAAGATGGAGGCGCCTTGCGAATGAGGTGACTGTCTGGAAGAGAAGGCACCGTATTTATGCATTCATATTAATTGGGTTTAGGTACGTGTTCCGTTGGTAGGTTATGTTAGTCACGTTTTGTTTGGTGCGCGACAGCTGGCCGAAGAAACCGGTTCAAGTGCAAGCTGTCGATGGTTTGTCCTCAGCGGGCGGTGAGTGAGTACATGGATACATTAATCACCACCAATAATGTTGTTCGGGCACGCAGACCATCAATGTGCAGGGAAAATATTTTCAACTTGTACCTGGGATGAGTCAGTGCGGTGAGTTATGGGTTCATGTACACATGTACAGTATGCGGAAGCGACATTTCTAACTGAATAACTCACGACTCTGCACAGGCAGGTGACAGGTGAAGCGAGATTAATTGAATCTTGAGAAAATGAGCCCATGTTTGTGTGGGTAGCGGAGCCACGTCTTTATAGTGACTTTGACAAGCCACGTGAGTTACCTAGTGAACTGTGTTCTTATTGGGACCTGAGAAAGTGCAAGGAGTGCGGGAGCTAGCAGAGCCCTGAGTTACAGACAGAGACAACTTTTTCAAGCTGTGATTAGGACTCTTTTGCTATTTTTGATGATTCCATTCCCTTATTCTCTGTCAAACACAAACAACCGGCCATCGCATCAATGGAACAACAGAGCACCACATTGCATGCAATAGCCACGGTCACCCGCCAGGGACATCTGCTTGCCTCAATGCTGTGGTAATGATTTAAATTCAACAAAGAACTAAAAGCGAGCGCATCTACATAGTGCACCTACCAATAACCTGTCTCAAGGTTGTTTCGCTAGCTACTGTGACTACGAACAAGGAAAACAAATCGCTCACCATCTGAACTGAAAGCACACACATACTGGCCGATACGATTCATTGCAACAAAGCAAATTGCGCGATTGATGGGTGAAGCAACAACAATGACAGCTCTCAACGATCTATTTGTCTATAGTGTGGTTAAAAGATCACAAAAAATTAACTTTTCCATCGGTAATCTTTAAGGAAAACATCTGTGGCACACTCTGATGGCCTTGGCTGTTGCGCCACAACATTATTACCGAATGGCTACGCCTCCAGTGAGTTGGCCCATTAGCGAAGCTTCCTTTTTGATCACTGATCTTGTTTATTTGTTTTGTTATTCTATCTCGAAATTAATAAACTTTAAATGCTCAATCAATCATCAAGATTCGTATCACTCTTTGTTCCATGAATTCGATCAGCAGCGAGTGATCAAAGAAAATAAATGAAAAAAAAAAAACCACCAAAATTAAACCCATCGAAGGAGTCGCACAGCAATGGCCTTCAACCTTTTAAACCGACCGACGCACGACGTCAAAAATCCTCATCACCAATGTTAATCAATCAAACAGTACTCTAAAGAGTGCAGAGCTATCAGACGTGTCCAACTTGAAATTGAGGAAATCTGATCGGTGTTACTTTCATCGGCTCAGTTGGCGGTTTCAATCGGGCAATAGATACTCGTACTTACCGACAGATCCCCAATCCGGATGTGCCAAATTGTTGTACCATCCATCATAGCGCTGCTTCTCAGTTTGACTGTAGATTTTTTCTGCAAAAAAACGAAAAAGAAAATGACGTTCAAGATGTTAAACAATGGTTGAAGATATTTTTAGACAACGATTTGAAAGTTTTGATGGAGAAACACGTTTTGCTGATTGACTTTATGACAAGTATGACATATGTATGAAGTATGACATGTGTATCAATGGCACACACACACTTGATGCGATTTGAGAGATCATTTTGACAGCTCGGTCAATTTTGTGGCGGACAGAGAGACAGATGGATTATGTGGGCGACGGTGACAATGGAGACCGTGTTTTGACACTTGTGAAAATCAAAGCGAACTATACACTCAGAAAAAAAAGAAGATTGTTAAGCGAATAATTTTGAGATTCTGAAAAAAGTTTAAGTTAAAAGTTCTTGGTTCAAATATTATTTTTGTTAACAAGAACTCCTTTTTATGTTTGCAAGAATCAGGTTTTCAGCGTAAGAATAATATACTCACCATAAGTAGTTTATTACATCATTGCCAACAATTTAATTCTTAAATCAAAGATTTTCATATTTGGGTTCATTTTAACCAACGAAAATTGTTGGCATTACAATTTTTTTTTCTGAGTGTAGTAGTTGGTTTCGGGTGGGGAACCGTTGAGTGATGTTTCAAAGGCAATTTATTGGAGAAGGAAGAAATAGACATATTGGGTACATTCAAAAATCTAGTCGACTAGATTGGGCTGGACTAGTTGTACCCTGAACGCAAAAATTGGTCGGTAACGTCACTTTTTCTACATCTGCCACATATGCGAACTATCAACTAAGTACGCATTTACGAATTTCTTAACTAAATTCGTTGGTTACCATAAACGTCCAGAGTTGCCATTTTGAAATCGGCCTTCCAGTCAGATTAAAACAGTCAAACAAAAATCGTATCCAGCTAAGAAACCAGCCGGCTGGTTTGTGAAAAATCTTCCAGCTAAATGTTTATCCAGTCAGATCTTACTCGAAAGCAGTCGAAATGGCAACGCTGTAAACGTCAGCTGAAAAAGTTGTTCATGTGACCGAAACCGATATATGCCAATCAAAACTGCGACCCATAGGGCCTCACCAATAAAGCCCGTATGACACTACATTTTTTCCTAATTTTTTTAATGTTGAAAAGTCAGCGGTGTGTAAAAGAGACTAAAAGTGTATTACGAAAGGGGTAGCAATTGTTTGCAAGGCAACCGCAAATTTTCAATAGAATTTATTTTCAAATAATCTTGAAATGTCAAAAAAAAAAGCTGCCAGCAGCTGAAAAATGTGATCTGAATACATTTTTAATGCATTTGTTTGACGTGTATAAAGTTGGTGTGAACGCACTCACTCCTATCGCGAATTTTCGTCATAATTTTTCGTACTGCTCTAGTTTCATTTTAAAAGCAGAAAAAATGCAAAAAAAAATGTATTGTCATACGGGCTTAAACATGCAATGGGAAAAATTTTAGCCAACTGTCAAATTGAAGGAAATACAGCACTTTATTGTCATAGCCCCAAGAATGTGCTAAAGTCTGAAAATATGGCAGGTGCATTTTTTATTTAATATTTTTATAACAATTTCTGTCATATCTACGTGTTTTTTCAATGTTGCGATTTTCCAAAAGTGTTAAATTGACATATCAAATGAAGGCAGATTCCGTATAATAAAATTATCGTCTGGACGATAGGCTTGTTTAGTAAAGAAATTAAGCATGCGATATGACAACAACTACTGTGAGTCTCGAAGTGTCAAATAGAGAGTAGTTTTTGTAACTGCGTGCTGAAAATCCTACTTTACTTTGCTTTGCTGGATTGAAGCTCAAAAAACAAGCCTGATATCTTTTTTTGACATTTTGATGACCATAATATGTAAGTTATATTCCGGGCGAACTTTTCTGACTATCGTCAGCTTTCATTACATTTATGGAAAATGAACTGGATTAAGCTGTTAAAATTGTAATTTTGCTAGTTTTGAAGGTCTATTGTTTCGGACGATAATCGTCTGAAAACTTGCGCAATGAATACCCTGACGGTTTATTGAGGTATTAGATATCAGTATAATCAATGTGAAATTTTATCATCTAAATATAACGTCTGAACAACGCTTCGAAAATTTGAGAACTAGCATCAAAACGGACTCGTCAAAATCAAAAAGAGCTTCGTTCAATTTACGGTCGTGCAATTGAAGACACATTTTTGACACATTTGGAGATGTTCTTATTGCCGCTTCAAAATGTCTGGAGGCAACCAAAATAAGTGAACTGGTATTTGTCTGCTTGTTGAAGTTTTATGAAGTGGAAGTTTTTAAAACTTAATTGAAATTTTAAGAAAACACAAAAAATTTAAGCCACCAATTTCGGTTTTATAAGAATTGGACTGCAAGAACAAATTTCATTTTTAGTTCTAGCCCTTCTTCTTAATGCCGCTAAAAGTCTTTACTTTTGCTTCGTTTGTTAGGAGACACATTCAGCTTCAACAAGGTAGTGCTTAGAATCAATGATGGCCGCTCGATAACTATTTAATTCAAAATTTCTCTGACTACCCTCCATTAGTCCGTGGAAAGTTTTTTTTTATTTAAATGCGTCGAAACAAAATAGTATTTTAAATCACATAGGCTTTAAGAATCTGACATCTAGGGATAGCTGCATGAATGCTTTTCAATATTTTAAACAGAATTCTCGATACGGTGGCAAAAATTCTTGTGCTCGTTAAATCTTAAATGGAAACATCTTCAACAGAATTTAAAAACCCTTTTTATAGTGACATTTTGAACGCACCCAATTGAGGAGATAATACAGTGACGCCTGGAGACAGACGGATTTTCGTTATACAACCAGCGATCAACGACCGTTTCTTCATGGACGATGCACAACCAAGGCCGTAGCCAGACAAATATTTCGGGGGGATATGATCTTTAAAAAACAACTTTTTATTTTAAAGGTTAGACTTTTTTTATATTTTGTTTGGATTTGCTCTGTTATCGTTTTAAAAAAGTGCACTTGTTATCTTGGTTTCCCTGGTGAGAGAAGATCGTTCGGAAACAAAACAAAGTTCAGTAAGTTTGACTGGGGTTAGGTCTTCTAAATCTACTTAGGTTCGGTTAAGTAAAGTGGTTGTCTGCAAAGACACACTTAGACCATATGGACAAAGGTCCTACATGGGTGAGGGGAATACAGGAATATCTAGACCAAACGTCCTAACTACTTAGCTTTCATAAAAATGATTATTCATAACCTAAACACAGAATAAGCGTTTGATCCAATGCCTGAGCCTGAGATAACATTCCCACGATTATCGGTCTAAATAGTGACTCACTAGAAAACTAAATAAAAATCCAATCCAATCTCCCATGAAAAACTGCAATTAAACGCAAAACTTAACCAAAATGTGTCCACAAGAATTTGAAAAATGATTTACAATCGAAGCCAAAAAAAAACCAACTTTTCTCGATTAAATGCAATAAATTAAATTAAAGTTCCACTCCACAGGTTGCATTTGAACAGACAGAAGTAATAAATTTGAAATTTAGCACAAAGCCAACGCGTGATGTCGACCAAACAAAAAACGGAAAAAAATATCTAATATAACTCATGAGAGTTGTCAAAGTTTGAAAGTATCCCCTTGCAACACAGAAAAAAGTGCTCAAATTCACAACTCGTTAATAATGAATTTTTAATTACTCTGCGAAATAACACACGAAATACACGCGTTTCACAAGTCCCAAAAGCGCGCGAACTGATTGATTTAGTAGGCGCGCACTTTGTACACACAACGCCATCTGGAACTGGAAAATCAAAGACATACCTATTACTGGGCGCATAAAGATTTCATTAACTCAATGAACATCAAATAGCAATTAAGAGGGGTCTGTATATGTTTGACTCGGACTTGCAGTTGCATTTTTCATGAAGCCAGAAACGCAGGTGTGCGTCGTACAAGTGTCTGTCGCAGACACTTCGGCAGCACAAAATAGGGTCAAATGTAAAACAGATTACACCCGAGAATACCTGCGAGTTCTGATGAAATCCGACCAATTACTCAATGCGATTATAGATGTGTTTCATTCTGAAGAATCTTACCAAATTCCGAAAATTCCGAAACAAGGTCGTATTTTGTTCAATTGGCCACCTGGTTTGACGGGTCAGAACTGTCTCCATGCTCTTGTAAGGCGCCCCAATCCAAGCACAGTTGGACAATTTTTCGACGTCAACCAAACAAGAATTCATCACAAACAATTAGGTCGCACCCAAGTCGAAAGCATTAAACCCAATTTGAAATAGTTACAGGCAACACCTACCTCGATGAGTGCAAATAAAAAGAAAAAAATCCCAACCAAACCATAAGGCAAAAGACCCAGACTAAGTAAACTGCACCACATAAGAATAAATTGAAGGCAATAAAACAAGTTGCAGCAGAATAGCGCCGCCAGACAATAAGACGCAACGACTCCTAGGTCCTAATGTCTGTCATTAAGCCACCTGTCTGAGACGGGAGAAAATGCTACATAGCCAGACATGGAGGCAGAGCCCGCAATTAATGTTGAAAGCTGTCGTAAAAAATTCATTATTAAGTAGCTTTTAGACCTTTTTTTTTTTTCTTAGATACACACCGCATCAATATGTGTATAATTTGATTAACACCTTCGAGTGTGCGAGACCGTCTTAGACCCGCCATTAGTCGGTATTGTGATGAAAAATTGAAAATGAATTCAAAGGGTAGACCGCGCTATCTGTTGATTTCGTGTGTCGTTTATATCACGATGACTTGATGATATCCGTGAGAGCGCTTTACACTTTTGCAGACAAACGAAGTAAGGCGTAAGACTGCGCTCATTTAATGTTTGGATGAATGTTTTTTCTCTGTTTTTTAGTTTTATTAAGTAAGAAGTAAGGTAACGTTATTTCTCTCTCGGAATTGACTAGAACTGATTTTTAAATAAATGAATTTGATGCCCAGAAAGTAGTTCTAAAGAAACAGCATGCGTGGTGAACTATACTCGCAGAGAGAAAGAGAGAGAGAGAGAGAGAGAGCACGCAATTGAATTAAAAATCAGCCAGCGACATCTGTTATTCATCTGTATAACAAAATGTATTTTTTGCCGTCCGCCATTTCTTATTTGCCGATCATGGATTTGTATTTGTTAAACTGAATTGTTTAGATTGTAATACAAATTAAATTTTAGAAAGTTTCTATAGACAAATGTGTAAAGTATTTTTTTTTTATTTGTCAATATTCTCAGACATAAAATATACAGAATTTTGTTTTAGCAAATTAAGTTTATATAATCAAGAAGAGAATATAGTTAGAGACCTTACTATTTCATATGAAACAGAGGTTATGTCACTTCGAAAACAGGCTAAATTATTTGTAAGCCCCCATCAAAACAATTGTCAAGCTAGAGACTTTATTTTTAAGAAAGTATGAAAGGAGTGGCGCTTTGCTAAATAACTAAATGCTATAGTTGCTTGTTGTCACTTTCTGTGATGCCTGATTGACACTAGCCCAAGATAACAAATGTTTCGAGAGTCGGACAGCCTTTTCCTTTCAAAATTGTATTTTTTTGTGTTGTATTTTATGATGTATTTTTATTCCGGCATTTATTTTTCAAGTTCAAGAGTTATAGGCAGCTTTTTCTCATCCCTACAGCATCATCTACTCTTCTAACGCCCCTACTGAGGATGTGATCTCTGGCTTCGTTCATATGCTGATCGACTTACATTACATGCAAGCCCTGTGCAGTTTCCCAGTTTTCTTTAGGTTTTCTCAAGTGCATCGGGTACCTTCTTTAGAATGAATTAAGAATACAAAAATAGAAAATTCATTGATTGCATTGATTCAATGACTGCCAGTCAAAATGTCGCTTGTTTCTCTTCTAACTCAGTTAACCTAGATATGAATTTTATAACCAGGGATTTTAACTTTTTCCATTACGTAGTAAGATAAAGATTTATTGTATTCGTACAAAATTTCGAACTCGAGATGTTAATCAATTCTGACATTACGATGATAGGCGAACTCAAAAAAGTGGGTCGCAAAATTCTGTCCGTCTGTCTGTCTGTCTGTCTATCTGTATGTCCCGAGGCCTATACAGCCTAAGCGGCTGAACGGATTTCGTTAAAACTTCGGACTTAAAGTTTGGAGGCTTACAGTTCGGGGGCGTTTTTTTTTTTGGCATGGTAACCTCAATATTAATGGTACTTCCCATACAAAATTTTGATACCAATTTGATTTGTTCGAAAACGCCTCTGACGACTTCAACGAAAATTGATGTTTAAGCTTAAGTAGGTGAGGTAAACTTAACTGCATACTCAGTTTTCCGCTAAAAAATCGAGTAATGGTACTTTTGAAATTTGGACATATCTCGAAAACGGTCCATACGATTGTAACAAACATTTTTGAATAAAGTAATTTTTGGAAAATATAGTTTTCCCTAGTTTTTTTTTTTCGCTACCATATTGAATATGCACCCTAAAAATATATGTCCAACAACTCGGATCTTACACAATACTCCCACTCCATTTACATTAATACTTTTGATGAACGAGAAAGTTACGTTCGACTCAGTCGTGCACTTTATTTTATTTTGTCCTCATGATCAATAGATAATTGATTTCCATTGCTTACAACAACAGTTTGATCTCGTATTATTGTTGCAAACTATTTAAATCAATGATCAATGAGGGAAAAAAACTATTACGCGTAGGAAGACGTAAGTCGTGGTCTTGCATTACCTCCAGAATTAACTAAGCTAGCTGCCAGAGACTATATTCCTATACAGCTTATTGGACTCTAACGGCCATATTCTTCACTCTTTAAAGTTAAAGTTTACACCCGGATTTAAGTGAGTTTAACCCAAAAATTTAGTCCAAGTCCATAATATTCAGTCGGTAAGAACATAAGCCCAGTTTTTTAAACGTGACGGCGTTTAGTCCGATTGATTTTAATCTGCACTCCGGAGACCAGTTTAAGTACTTAAACTCGGGTTGAAACTCAATTTTATAATATTGACATCTTTTCTATCGCAGGGCGCAAGAAATAAGAAAAATAAAAAGGGGATTAGAAAAAAAACATGAAAATTGAAAAAAGAAACATTTTGGAGGCTACATTCGATGGTTCGACACAAATTTCGGCATAATTAATGCTCTTTAAAATAAAACTGAGCCTGAAACAAATAAAATCAATTTTTGTAAAATTTGACATTGCGTAGGTTGAAAACGGGTTTAAACTGTTTTAAATCCGCGTTTAAGTCCATCTTTAATCAAGCATGTTTTTGAGTATAAACTACTTTATTGAATAATTATAGAAATGGCGGAGCAAACCTCGTGTCTGACTCACTTCGTTTTATTCCTTTTTAAAAAGTGAAGTTAGCCACGGCTACTTCGTTTTTTCTCATCACTTACAACTAGAGGGGACAGCTAGGTGGCGCAACTCGAGCTACAGAGATTGAGTGCGTTCACCAAGTGTCGGGGGTTATAACTACATTATAATCTTAAAGGAGTGAATATTATGCACATGGATTTAAATTGTCGGGCTTAAAAAATGTGGATTAAATGGTCGGGTGTAAAATGAACTTAAACCTGATTTACAGCCGGAGTAAATAGGTGCCTGTTGAGTTTACCTAAGAACGTTTGTGCCTGTCACAGAATTTTTGCAAGTAAATAAACTCTCATAACAGTTCCACCGCTGACTTTTCTGTCAGCGTGACCTAGATGGCCGCGTTCTGCATGTTAGCGACTGGCTGAAAATTAGCGAAATCAGAGATAAAATAAGATTTTGCGTAGCAAAGCGAGAACCCCTTGATGAATTACTTGAATCGACCTCGGTCTATATCAGTCCACTACAAATAATTTACTTGCAGCTACTTTGCATGCGTCCCTGAACAGAGAGTCTTTTTCCAGGCCGACCGTACGCCGATCAACTCTTGGGATAGGTCTACGTCAACCACTGCAGCCATTTCCAGTCTTCACAAATCACTTAGCTGCTAGCCCACATGAAATTCTCAGGTGTGTCAAGACTCGTACACCATATACAATCCGCTTTCAAATCGCGCATAGCACGCGCAGTCCTTTTATTTCTCCAACTCGACGACAAGAGTATAAAAAGCCCACAAGAAGAAAAAACTGCATCTCCGATACAGCGTATTGCATTCATTAAAGCTGCACCGCCACACACTGTCGAATTTGCCCCCAATGGCAGTAACAAGTTGTCACCATTAAAATAAGGCAGTCGAAAGCAGTTGGGGCAGTTACGGTGCGTTAATGCGTGCCGCCGCGTCCAATTCGGTGCCCGAAATCGACCGTGTGTCTATCAGAACTATCTGCTTGGGGTGTAATACTTGCTGCGTGGTCGTATATGACGGTCGGTGGTACTCTGGTCGTTAGCTTGATTAATGGCTTTTGACTCCGTCGCTGTCTTGGCTTTCCATTTTTCTACGCGCCTCATGAGTTGGTTAGTTTTTCTTTTCTTTTTTTTCTTTGCGTTTGTTTAAAAATGAACGGAATCTTAATTGCATTCGGGGTGGTAGCCAAGCCGTAGGCCTGTATCGGTAGCGGTACAGGCGCACTTCCTTTCGATTGATCTGGGGTCACGCCAATTTATGCCTCATTATCGCTAATTGTTGCGTAGATTGTTATTAATTAATTAAAGTCGACAAACAATCTCCTACAACAGTTGGTTTTGGATCAAGGATGTATGAGCATGCTCGGTGGATTTGACCGGCGATTACCCGACGACAGGTGTGTGCTACCATTGAACAATCAAATAATCGAAGTACTCTTTTTGTTCTGTAGGATTTTGAGTTTGTTTCTTATCTCTCCGAGATGCATGTTGGTCTTGGTAATTTTGTATTGACCTCCTTTCATTATTCATTTTACGCGCGATATTATGAACGTACGAGTACTCGGTACTCGTGTATGAGCGTGTTTTGTTTATGCGGGTTGAGCAATTCTGGAGGTTTTCTTGTATCTCTTTTGTTTGCATCAACTTCAACACGTATGAGTATTTGTATTCAGATGCAGATTCGGATTGCATGGCGGATTATTTGGCTGGCTAACGACGTGCATGCACGGCATGACGATCAATGTCACAATTGAAGAATGGAAAGAGATGCCTATCTGCGTATATGGTGGTGGGGAATTGATGGGAGCTGAACATGCAAGAGATGTCCCGGAGAACACAGTGAAAGGACCGAAAAAACCGATGGTGTTGATAGTGGATGGGTTTGTTTTTCGCTTTGAATATGAGTCTTGTCGGGAGTACCCGTCAAGCCCCAGATATGAGTTAGAGCCGTTGGCGAAATTTAGCGCTGTTCGATTTTTTTTTTTTCAAGGAAACATTCACCGCCATTTTTTTTTTTGAAATGCTTATTATTTGTCAATGTAAAATATTTGAGCTGCTCTTGAGATATTTATAAGCGACTTTGAGAGAAGGTACCTTTGACGCATTTATATGGCAGACAGCAGACTCTAACGCTCTGTAAGTCGAACCTATTACTTCTGCTTTACTCCCACTTAACCGACAAAGAAATCGACAAATCAAGAATAACGCAACCACAATTACCACCAGTCCATGTGGAAATGTTTCCCAATAAGAGACACGTATGTCGGCTGACATGTAAGACTGCGAAGCTTGCGTGAAAACGGAGCAAGCTTATATGAGGTTCATTAGCGTACGCGGTTTCAATCGAACGCAATCGATATAAATCGATAGCAATCACACAGAATCTGTACACGATCTCATCAAAAATGACACAAAAAGAGAAAATTAGCAAAGTAACGAGTAGGTAACGAGCAGTGCCTCTCTTACTCGAAACAACTCAGAGAATTTCAGCCGGCAGGTACTGATGAATATGTCAAATTCACAAAGTTAACAGGAAACAAATGCAAAAACCGTCTCAAAAATCAATTGCGCACATAAATAAAATCTGTGAAAATAAAGAAAATTCGGCGTTGGTCGAATGTTTGCGCAAAACTTTTCATATGTTGCAAAAAGGTAAGCTATAAATATTTATTTCTGATTGGGATTAAATGTCAAAGATGTAAGTGGCTCAAGGCAGATCAAAGTCTATCCACTTACTTTGGAGTGTGAGCTCTCTGTGAGAGTTTCGCTAACTTTTTTGAATTTGACAGATTTTTAGTGCTTGGCTCGGGAAAGTTTATGAAAGTACCTTTTGTTTATGTTTAAAGCATCGGAAAATGATGGGCTCACGAAATTCATGCACCATTCACCCAGGGCTGACGTTTCATAATTTCGCTGGGGAGTATAGTAGACATTTTTTTTGGGGAATACCGGGGAGTACAAAACAAAAATTAAGAAATTTATTTGAAGCTAAGCGGCCTGGGCACTTCACACATTCATTTCGTAATTTTTCAGACGATTATCGTCGAAACGATAGACCTCCAAAAGTAGCAACTAAGTGCCAAAATTACGAGTTTGAGACCTTAATCCAATTCATTTTCCACAAATGCAATGAAAGCTGAGGATGGTGAAACAAATTCAGAATATAACTTCTTATGGTCATCAAAGTTTCAAAAAGGATATCGTCCCGACTAATATTGTTATACGGAATCTGCACCCTGTATCGGCCACGTTGTTTTGGTAGCGTCATTCATTCACTGATGCCAATTCAACAAATTACACGATTTAGCAGCACGTCAAATAAAACTATAATATTAATATTTCGTGCTTTTGCGGCCATTTTAATGCCGACGTTGTAGACCTTTAAAGTTAACGCTTCAACGTTTATGTCCGAAATAACGAGTAGGTAGACAGACAGCTAACAATTGGACTTCTCGGATCCGTGCCACCGTAAGAAGCTGAGGCGCACATTTCAACAATGTTACGTTGAATGTATTTTTAATGGCACTGTTTTTGATACCTCCCAGCTTGTTTTATTCTATTTTAATATCGCCTCGTCTTTATTAGAAACTCCTTTAAATAATGGCAGAAGTAGGGATCTTTAAGGACCGCAAAAGTTTGCTCGATGCGAATGTAACGAAAATAAAATGCACGACTGGGTCGAACGTAACTTTCTCGTTCATCAAAAGTATTAATGTAAATGGAGTGGGAGTATTGTGTAAGCTCCGAGTTGTTGCACATATAGTTTTAGGGTGCATATTCAATATGGTAGAAAAAGAAAAATTAGGGAAAACTGTATTTTTCAAAAATAACTTTTTTCAAAAATCCATTTTACGATAATACAGAGAAAAACTGAGTTTTCCATTAACTTAGAAATGACCATATAACCTTAGAAATGAATTTTTGTTCCAATCGTATGGACCGTTTTCGAGATATGTCCAAATTTCAAAAGTACCATTACTCGATTTTTTAGCGAAAAACTGAGTATGCAGTTATGTTTACCTCACCTACTTAAGCTTAAATATCAATTTTCGTTGAAGTCGTCAGAGCCGTTTTCGAACAAATCAAAATATGGGAAGTACCATTAATATTGAGGTTACCATGCCAAAAAAAAAACGCCCCCGAACTGTAAGCCTCCAAACTTTAAGTCCGAAGTTTTAACGAAATCCGTTCAACCGATTTGGCTGTATAGGCCTCAGGACATACAGATAGACAGACAGACAGACAGACGGACAGAATTTTGCGACCCACTCATCGTAATGTCAGAATTGATTAACATCTCGAGTTCGAAATTTTGTACGAATACAATAAATCTTTCTCTTACCACGTAATGGAGAGAGTTAAAAATGTAAATGAACTCCAGAATCTAAAATTTGGTTTGCAATTTACCGGGTGGTAGAGAAACGTGCAAGTGAAAAAAAATAAATCGGAAATTAAAAATACGAGTACAATTTGTCTTTGGGGAGTACCGGCGTACGGTAGACGAAAAAGGAGTACAATACTCCTATTCCAGTACTTTTGGCAGCGCTGCATTCATCTATTTCCCTTAAAAACTTTTCATTCGAATACCTCCTAAAAGAGTTGGCTGGTTGTTATAAAATAGAGTCCAAGTGCTGGTCCGTATTAGGCCATATGTTCCTCTCTGCAAACCTGATGGATTAGGGGAATACTTTTGGGGTGACGCAAGTTTAAGTCCACAAACAAATAAACAAACAAACAAACATGGAATTGATTTTTAAAAAATCACAACTTGCAGAAATGGAAAAGTAGATATCGTCAGCTTTTTGATAAAGTGCGTCTTGAATTGTGCACAAACTGACAAATGAGACATGAACTTTGTTGTGTTTTAACTTTTAAAGACTGATAGTGCTGATTTGTATCCTCTTAGGACAGAAACTAAGGCAGATATTTAGCCAACTAGCCAGAGACTGGTAAAGAGACTTTTCGCCTTTTTCTGGTTTGATGATGACTGCCGAGTGGTTAATGCTTATGAACACCACCCAATTCAACTTGTTATTGATTAATAGGTAACTAGGGCGGAACCGGCCCAAATGTGCCTCAAAAATGTACCTCTAAATGAAAGGCCAAACCCAAAATGTTGGTCTCTTCATAATTAATGACCTTTTCCCCGTTTTTTCAAAAAATCAACCTCCCAGTTCGATTATTTTGTTTCAAATGATGAGACTTCAATATTTTTAAGTCTCATGATGGCTTTAAAAAACTCACTTGGTATGCAATGTTAAATTTGTTAACAAGCTTCACCAAATAGTTCTGACTTCATGTTTATGTATGTTAGAAAAACACCTGTCACAATTATTATTGTTCCCCATGACTGATTACAAAAAAAAATCGATAAGTGCGAATATAAATTGTTTCCACTTCTGAACCGCAGATGTTGTAGTGCAACTTTGGAGTGGCCAGTTTGTTTTTCCAAAACACAAAACCAACACTCATCTGGGGGTAAGCCGACAAAAATACAAAAAAAAACCTTTAACAAACAAATTACCATACGAAAGACGACTACAGTGAACGACACAACCGGAGCTAGCTATACCCGTATAGGTTGATGCGGTTGGATTTTAATTTAAGAGGTTATGAATCATAGAGTAGGTACTCTTGTCCTACTCCATATACGAGCAAAAGCCCAAAGGCGAAATAAGTAACATAGCCAAACTCGGCTTCATTTCAAGTTCACTTGCAATGGAATCGAGAGCACTTTCAAAAGTGAATTTAAAAATTTAAGACCACCACTTGACCAGTATCTCGGTCGTGATTTGTTACGAGAATACGACTAATGTACTAACGCACTGAAAATACTCGCATGAATGTTGAATAAATATTCAACAAATTAGCGTTGACCGACTCGTGGTGTAGTTAAGTCAATCTGTTTCAATTTCAACAGCTATTAGTTGACAATTTTAAAGTTTACCTGGTACTTATGATGGGTGTGTGAATTTGCGCAATTTTGTTTGATTTAGACCTTTGTGGCATAAGTGTCATTCAAGGAGCAAGTACTTTTGCAAACTTCAGAAAATGTTGACATTTGACTTGTGGAGGAGTACATTTATTTTTTTCGAATTTTATTGTTGTACCTATGACTCTATGTTGGCATTTCAGGGACTGACATTTGAATAAATCACTACAAACGCCAAAGTCAGAATAAGTCGTTTGCATCCAGTCATTCATCTGCAATTTCTGACTCACTGACGGAGTGGCCATTAGCCGGCCATCCAACATTCTCCGCAGCAAAACGGAAGTAACTACTCGGCTAAATGTATAACAGGCTTCCAAACAACCCAACAACTAGTTATTGCCGGATTACGGATTTGAATTTGGAATGTCCAGCGGATTAGGAAATTTCAAAAATTCTCCAACTATGAATCACCGCCTCCAAAAGCCCACAAGGATACAATAATTACTTAGCTGACCTCGCAAACTGAATCAAATCATTTACCAGTATTCTTGACGATTGGAATTGCCTTAGGAAAGCATACCAACAATGCTGACTGTCATTAATATTACTGTATGACAGGTGACAGATGACGAAGTCGTATAATGACACCAACCAACAGAGGAATATCTGTGGTGCGATTAAAATCTGAATTTCCATAAATACCCCCATACATTGGCACCCGGTGGGTCGAGAGTGTCAAACTGTGGTGTCGTCGAGATCATTGTCACTACAGGCAATCACCGCTGCTCTGCATCTACAAAGCCGGGATAGAGATACGACAACCGAAGCGATACCGGATCTCAGTCAAGTTTTCGGTGTTGTTTGAATTTGGTGCAGCATGCGAGAGAGAGAGAGAGAGAGAGAGAGAAGTGGCAAACGCTCTGAGGCTCTGCTCGCATCGACTAACGACAATTTCGTGAGCAGTGTGAACGCGGAATTTTCAATTCATGTCATATTGTCATTGGACTGGAATAATGCGGTGGTCGTGGCTCGTGAGTAACGCTGAAGATTCCATGCTTGTTCGGCTTTGTTAGAGTGTCAGTGAACACTGAGCAGGTGTTGGAATTTTCTTTCAATGCAGCGATTGCGTTGGCTTTCTGGCTTATTTTTTTTTTGTTGTGTTCCTTGCGTTTTTAATGGAGATGAAAGAGATTGTGTAATGCCTAATTGTTATCGAGTTCAGAGCGCATTCATGCTTGTGTGCGGAGGAATTCTCTTTTGAAAATTATAGCAGCGGCTTTATGTCTTGTAAGTATGTTAAGTGCTTGTTAATCACTGAATTATTTGTTAAATGGCGGTGGGTGTACCGTTTAACTGTCTATTGTTGTGCTGGAATGGTTTTGTGCATGCTGAGATAGTATACCCGGTTCGATGGTTTAACTCTTGTTGGTTAATGCGGTCATTAGGTTTTTGTTACCTCGAAAATGTATTTTAATGCAGAAATTTCACCATCTTTTGGAGCAGTGAAACTTCTAAGTGAAGTTGGCAATACCTTCGCTTGATGATTGCATTTTTTTTTGAGTGTTCAAGCTGTGGCACGGAGGTTCACAAATTTTTGATTGATTTTTAAACTCACAGCAAACATTTCTTTGACTGAGAAAGGCCGTTTCGCACGTCCACAGAAATGTTTGATTGACTTTTAAACGCACGGCAAACATTTTTTAGAGTGAACAAGTCTGTTTTTGAAGTCCGAAAATGTTTGTCTATTTTGGACGTCCAGAAATGTTCGATTGACTTTTAAACTCACAGCAAACATTTTTTAGAGTGAACAAGTCTGTTTTGGACGTCCGAAAATGTTTGAATGATTTTTAAACTCACAGCAATCATTTCCGTGAGTAAAAAAGTCTGTTTTGGGCATCCAAAAATATTTGATTGACTTTTTAACGCACAGCAATCATTTCCATGAGTAAACAAGTCTGTTTTGGAAGTCCGGAAATGTTTGAATGATTTTTAAGCTCACAGAAAGTATTTTCATGGGTAAAAAAGTCTGTTTTGGACGTCCAGAAATGTTTGATTGACTTTTAAACGCACGGGAAACATTTTTTAGAGTGAACAAGTCTGTTTTGGACGTCCGAAAATGTTTGAATGATTTTTAAACTCACAGCAATCATTTCCGTGAGTAAAAAAGTCTGTTTTGGGCATCCAAAAATATTTGATTGACTTTTTAACGCACAGCAATCATTTCCATGAGTAAACAAGTCTGTTTTGGAAGTCCGAAAATGTTTGAATGATTTTTAAGCTCACAAAAAGTATTTTCATGGGTAAAAAAGTCTGTTTTGGACGTCCAGAAATGTTTGATTGACTTTTAAACGCACAGCAAACATTTTTTAGAGTGAACAAGTCTGTTTTGGACGTCCGAAAATATTTGGATGATTTTTAAACTCACAGCAAGCATTTCCATGAGTAAAAAAGTCTGTTTCGGATGTCTGCAAATGTTTCACGGATTTTTAAACTCACAGCAAACATTTCTTTGACTGAGAAAGGCCGTTTCGCACGTCCACAGAAATGTTTGATTGACTTTTTAACGCACAGCAATCATTTCCATGAGTAAACAAGTCTGTTTTGGAAGTCCGAAAATGTTTGAATGATTTTTAAGCTCACAGAAAGTATTTTCATGGGTAAAAAGTCTGTTTTGGACGTCCAGAAATGTCTGATTGACTTTTAAACGCACAGCAAACATTTTTTAGAGTGAACAAGTCTGTTTTGGACGTCCGAAAATGTTTGAATGATTTTTAAACTCACAGCAATCATTTCCGTGAGTAAGAAAGTCTGTTTTGGAAGTCCGGAAATGTTTGAATGATTTTTAAGCTCACAGAAAGTATTTTCATCGGTAAAAAAGTCTGTTTTGGGCATCCAAACATATTTGATTGACTTTTTAACGCACAGCAATCATTTCCATGAGTAAACAAGTCTGTTTTGGAAGTCCGGAAATGTTTGAATGATTTTTAAGCTCACAGAAAGTATTTTCATGGGTAAAAAAGTCTGTTTTGGACGTCCAGAAATGTTTGATTGACTTTTAAACGCACGGCAAACATTTTTTAGAGTGAACAAGTCTGTTTTGGACGTCCGAAAATGTTTGAATGATTTTTAAGCTCACAGAAAGTATTTTCATGGGTAAAAAGTCTGTTTTGGACGTCCAGAAATGTCTGATTGACTTTTAAACGCACAGCAAACATTTTTTAGAGTGAACAAGTCTGTTTTGGACGTCCGAAAATGTTTGAATGATTTTTAAACTCACAGCAATCATTTCCGTGAGTAAAAAAGTCTGTTTTGGAAGTCCGGAAATGTTTGAATGATTTTTAAGCTCACAGAAAGTATTTTCATCGGTAAAAAAGTCTGTTTTGGACGTCCAGAAATGTTTGATTGACTTTTAAACGCACGGCAAACATTTTTTTAGTGTGAACAAGTCTGTTTTGGACGTCCGCAAATGTTTGACGGATTTTAAAACTTACAGTAACCATTTTTTCGAGCGTTTAGGTTTCGAATGTCCGCAAATGTTTGTCTGGTCTCTAATCTCAAAATACAAATATTTCTGAGTGTATATTACGTTCATTAACGAGAATAAGAATCAATACCACAGACTGAGACAACTCTGATGAGTGCATCGCCATCATTGCCACTAACCTACACAAACCGTCAACTTTTCAAATTGTTAAACCAATCGGCATCTTCTAAGAGATGCCAGCTCGACTCCCTCAAATACTTTGATTTATTTTTTTAATTACTACAATCAACTGATGCTGACATAGGAACGTCAAAAAAAAAAAATGACTCAAACAGCCGCAACAGCTTTCCATTCTTTATGCTCCAGATGGACGCTGCGGCATCCCACAAATGAAACCAAATTAAAAAATAATTCAAATTCACACTCGCACCGCCATCAAAGGCTTTGATCCATCTGTCCGCAACCAACTAAACACTATACTTCAACACCATGCAACACGTGTTCAACGTATTTGCACAACAATGTTTGTCCGCCCGTTTCGTATATAGTATGTTGTAGAATGTCACTGTGCGCGGCTACTTACAGAGCAAATATTTGCAACCTACTATCCAACAAAACGCATGAATGGTATTGGTATATCTGCTGGCAAACAAAGAATTCCAGAAGCTACTGCAGCAAGCCACTGTCTACATGCAGTAACATTTTACGAAAAAAAAGTCACAGTCGTTAACAAGTTTTTTTTTTAATGAATTTATGACATAAAATGTCAATTAGCGAGAAGAAAGCTTCCGCCATGCGGTTGCTATAGCATGTGACATTTTTTTTTTCATCTTAAACTGCATAGAGAGAGAGAGCAAAAGAGACCACTCTTTTGTCACGTTCGATTGAATCAGATGCCATAATGGTAGCGCACGATTTGACCGATAACTTGACGTTTCATCATTTCTCATCAGGTGGCCTGTCGCTGTCACAGGCGCTGTGCTATAACCAAAATCAGTAAAAACGATTTGACAGGTCGAATGTTGTCGAGCGGATTGTGTTGCCTCTTCTGGAAAATGGTTTCGTTCCGCATGTGTCCACATGTGGTGGCAAATGATTTACAATTCGCTGCACGTGCTGTGCGAGGCCAAATCAAAATTTCACCAGAGAAACCATGAATGAAATCGATTTAATGGTCGCTTTGAAATAGACACCGCACATGAACGAGTTGTGAGAGTCTCATGCTTGATTTGGTTTTCCCACAATGTATCCGTCTGGGACATTACTTTTTTTCAACTGGTTTTATGATTATTTCGGTTTATGTTGTTTTTTTGAATGTAAAGTCTCAATTTGCTTCGAGAAATTTAGGTTCTTACAAGTGCGATGTTTCTAGCCTAACAAATTGGCATGTTCACGTGGAAGACATTCTAAGTCGAATGGAGGTCTTATCTTATCTGGAAAAAATGCGGAAACTGACAAAATGTCAAATTACATAAAAAACGCTTCGCCGACAAACTTCACGAGACTTGGCGAAGTCAATCAAATCCACAAATGGCACTGCCCTCGATGACAGAAAGAAGATTCTTTCTTTTTTGAAGAAATATTGCCCACAGGGATGTTAGTCAATTAATCGAAAGAAACTCTTAGGGAATGAGACAGTTCCGTGCGATCCAGGCGTGCAGTGTATTTTTCGGATTTGCATTTGTGATCATTCTTTTCTAGATGTGCTGGCATATTTCGGTATTTTGTGGTAAATTAAAACAGTCACTTATCTGCTTTTGTATAATTCTGAGGAGAGTTTTTCTGGTGTTGTGATTTTGCAATCAATTTTAAAACAAAAGAGATACCGACCTGGGTTCATTTTCTGTTCCATCTCTCTTTCAAAAATAAAGAGCACGACTGGGTCGAAAAAAACTTTCTCATTCGTCAAAAGTTTCAACAAAAGCATTCAACAAGGCTGAGAAAAAGGGAAATATTTGCTTAAAAGAAGGTTTGCGTAGCTGTTATTGCATTTTTATCGGAAGTGAGGAGATTATAACAAAAATATAGCATCGGGATTTGTGCAATAATTTTTGAGAAATAATTAATAATCTAATTTATTCGAATTTGTTGAAAAAATAGTACGAGATCTTATTTCGAATACTGATTTCATCTTTTTATATGTATTTTGATCAAAATCGTTAGAGCGATTTTTGTAAAATTTGGCAGACCAAAAACAGTACCAAATATTACAATGTTTAGTTTGAAAAATACTATTGCTTAACTATTAAACTCAAAACCGAGTAAAAGTTATTGTCAATTATCGAAATCGAATTTTCGAGATATGAGCAGTTTTTAAAGTGAGCGTTTCCAGTGATTCGAATTGAAAATTAAGGACGCAATAATTTGGAAATGCCGTTTTGAGGTGAACTAGGGAAAACTATATTTTTCACAAATTACTTTTTTCAAAAATCCATTTTACGATAATACAGAGAAAAACTGAGTTTACCATTAAGTTAGAAATGATCAGATTACCCTAGAAATTAATTTTTGTTACAATCGTATGGACCGTTTTCGAGATATGCCCAAATTTCAAAAGTACCGTTACTCGATTTTTTAGCCGAAAACTGAGTATGCAGTAATGTTAACCTCGCCCACTTAATCTTAAATATCAATTTTTGTTGAAATCGTTAGAGCCGTTTTCGAACAAATCGAACTGGTATGAAATTTTTTTATGGGAAGTACCATTAACATTGAGGCTACCATGCCAAAAAAAAAAACGCCCCGAACTGTAAGTCCCCAAACTTTAAATCTGAAGTTTGAACGAAATCCGTTCAGCCGCTTAGGCTGTAGGCCTCGGGACATACAGACGGACAGACAGACAGATAGATAGACAGAATTTTGCGACCCACATTTTATTGAGTTCGCCTTTCATCGTAATTCAGAATTGATTAACATCTCGAGTTCGAAATTTGGTACGAATTCAATATCTTTCTCTTACTACGTAATGGAGAAAGTTAAAAAATCAAAGGAGCGAACTTTCCTAGAAATATTCAAGCTTCTTCAGGATTTTGAATATTTGCCAAAGCTATTTGGCCAAACATCCAGTGCATTTTCTTCTCTAAAGACAAATGGCTGAACGTTTACGTTTGTCACGTCTAGACCTAAATATTATCACCAAATCGATCGCAAATTCCCTTCTCCATAAGTTGGGGGTATATTATTTCCACACACCGCATCCCAACATAGAGTTGAACAGACTCATTAAAAATTGACCGTCTTCGTCTGGCTCACGCACAAGCAATTTACAGAAAAAAAAAAAAAAAAAGCCAAACCTCCTAATTAATCCGAAACAAAATAATAGCTCTAGCCAGAAGCGTTTAATTCAGCCAGCTGTCGTTGCTAATTAGTAACTCTTACGAAATGAAAACAATTCTATTCGCTATAATGATTACTTTGTGTACTGCTGGTGACTGTCAAAAATCGTATTTAGCCGTCAGTTTGAGCTGAGCAAGTTATGACCAAAATTGAAAAAATTGAACCGCCCGGTTAGTTGGGTTTGTGCAAAAGTCGTGCTTCATTTTTCAGTCCAATTAACTTGGAGAAAAAATGCGAACGTTTTACCATTTTCGAGATACACAAAGATTGCACCTTGGGATATGATCGCGCTGACAAACGGTTAGCGGAGAGTAGTAACTGTGTTTTTTTTTTTTTCTTTTTTTTGCGTGGTTCTTTTAGTTGGTTTTAATTAGAAACTTGACATTACGATGTGGCATTGTCAGGGATAGCGCTGGGTGACATTTGGAAAATGCAACTAATTGGATGAGGAGTGGTTTTTGGTAGAATCAATAAAAGAAATAGAGGGTGAGTCAATCGTTTGAGCTATGGGGTCAGGTGTTGTTGCCACAGAAATAGCAATCGAAATGGTAAAGTTTTAAGGACGATCGTGTCATATTAGTGATAGTTGATGACGGCAATCACGATCAGTTGGCGATTACGTGAGCCGAAGTATCGATTTTCGACCTAAATCTGGTAATATTGTTTACTTGCAACAAATTAATGGGCTTTCTTAGATAGTTGGGTCATGAAAAGTGATAAACAGCTGTATATAAAAATTTAAGCAATTTCAAGACCGATGGTAGAGGAAATGCACTGTGTGGTATTTTAATAAGAATTTATTCCAAATCCAAAAATTAAATGAAAGAAAAGGCTGCTGACAAACAAGTGAAGGAAGATTCGTTTAAAAAACGATATACCATGAACGCCTACTATATTTAGAAACAATAAAGAGGTCATTCATTTTTGAAGCACATTTTTTTAAAAAACTACTTGCACATTCAATCGTTGAAAACTAATATAAAGGCTCTCCAAAACCTCATCGACAGTGAACATTTTTCCTTTAAACTTCAATTAACATGTCGAATATGAGAGAGTACCTCCATTTAGACGATCAAGTCAAGTAAATTGTGACCAAAGAGGACTTGTTTCCAAATTTATTAAAATCTGTCTGTATTTTTATTTAGCATCGTAAGTTATTTGTCCTCAGTAAACTCGAAAACTAGTGAGCGCATTTCCATGAAATCTTTACTAAATTATTAACAGGCATCCTCGGCATGGCTTAGCCTATATATTATTGCGCTATACTACTTTTACTATAAACTAGAAAGTAAATTTTCTTTTTTTATACCTATTTTTAAATTCCAATAAAATTACTTTTCAAATTTGACTCTAATTTAGTCGACATGCGATTTTAAATTTACACTTTTTGGATCAGTAGAAAAAATGCTGAAAATTTTTATGCAACACTTCTCTGGGTATTTTGAGCTTTTATTCATCTTGCTGCTCCTTCCAGAGGCTGAGCAACAATAAATTGAAAACAGGAGTTGAATTTACCGCATCCGTAATCGAGTACTACTTGACTGAAAGCTGAACATGTTATTGTTTTGCATGTAAAATCGACAAAATTCAGTGACGTATTGCTCGCTCACGGATGCGGATCTTATTTGATAAAATGTGAAAAATTGTAAAAAGTATGGTTTTTGTTCATAGCTCTGCTTTTGGGTACAAGTCGAAAGAATCTCTGCGCACACAACAAATGAGACGTGTTTCGTGCAGAGTTTTTTATGGAAGAGCACATATCTTTAAGAAGTCTGACAAAATACCATCGCGTCTTGTATTAAAATTTGAATTTCCCAAGCCCTCGAGTTAACTTCGCATAACGTAGCAGGGTTTGGACAAAAATATTTTAAAGTGCGAAAAAAGTGGTGTGCTTCCACGGCGTCCTCGTGATCCACTTTGTTCCCTTTTTGTGGTCTTGAGGTTATTTTCAGGGGCAAACAGGAATATGCATAAAACACTACTGTAACTTGTATTCAGTGAAATGAACCTGTTCTTTTGCAAACCGAATGGTGCCCCTCAGTGGTAGCTGCGCTGTGATCACTGGGCCCTTATCGAAAGTCTGTTTTTAGAAAAAATCAAAGCCGACCTGTTAAGAAGATTGTTGCATTTACCAAGCAGGTGCTAGTCGAGTCGATCTCCATTTTTATATCGATTGCTACCTCCAGTGATCCCAGATTGAGGGGAAAAGTGTCAATTTTGGCGCTTTTTGAAAAAGGGGAAAACGAGGGACAAGCTTAAAAAAAGGGGAAAAACTAGAAAACCTCTGTGAAACTTTAATTTCTTAAAAATAAAATTAAAACGCATTTTTAATATAGTAAACACATTTAAAAGTTTACTTAGAATGAACATTTTTTTTTTACTAAATATGAAATAAAACAGCCCAACGTCAACTTAAGAATTTTTGTGTCACCGAACTCGGTTTGATATGATGTCTAATAGAAAAGGAAACCATTGAATAATATGTATATTTTTATGTTATATGTTTATTTTAATCTTGTTAATAAAATATTTTAAATTTTGTTCACATAAAAATAAATGCAAATTACCCTCAACGGAGAAAAAGGGGACCTTTTTCAAATTTAGGGAAAAACTAATGCTTTTGCTCAAAAAAAGGGGAAAACTGCCTTCAAAGTCTGGGAACACTGGACACTTCCAGCAGTTGTCTGGAAGTGGTAAATTGATGCCCAACCCTTATGGCTATAGTGACACTCGTTAATATTCATCTATGGTGTTTATTAATTTTCAGCATGCAATTTATTCTTTCTTTATCATTTGACAATAGACTGCCATGCCAACACTTACACAGTCGTATTTGGTGGATGAGGGCAATTTCTTTTCATATTGAAAAAAGGGACCGGAAAACCGTCTTATATTATTTGTTTTTAAGTTTCTGTAACAATGATTCCATTTTAGTTGCAATATTTAAAAAAAAACCCACCGCGATAAAAACTGTAATCAAAATTTAGTGTACTATTCTTTTAGTTGAAGAACATTTCGTCTGTCATTTAATTGACAGTTTGCCGCTCGCATTTGATTGTCGTGCAGAGTAGTCAATGGCAGTTTATTATGAACTGGAGCATGCCTTAATGTGCAAAAAGTGCCCAAAATGTTATGCAAAGTTAAAAGCTTTATTTTTCCAATATAACTTACCAACAAAATTGTCAAAAAAAGTTGAATATTAAAAAATATGGATTTGCCGCAAATGCTGATGTTAAATCTGGATCGACAGTTACTGAATATAAAAATGATCTCGAACTGCCCTCATAGCTTTTAATTTTTGTACTCATGATAATATTGAGTATGTTGAGCATAATTACCATTATTGACAAATGAACTGATTTAATTACCCATCTCTACAGATAAATTCTAATGAAAGCCCCGCCCATAATGCGGATGTTGCTACTCGCAATATGAGACAAGCAAAACAGAAAAAATTAAATAAATTAAATGAAGAATCATCACGATTAGTTTATGTCTTTTCTGCGATTTTATGATGACTGGGATGCTTTAAGACAACATTTTTATTGCTTATTTGTTGCTTATTTTTTCTTGTTAATTTTCAACTCAGAAGAGTTAATAGGATTTTAATGGAGTAACACTTGATTGAGATATGTGGCGATATAATTCGATTTAATTTAATTTCGGGGCGCAAATGATTGCAATACGGATGTGGTTGGACGAATGCTTGTATACAACTTGACTTATTAGGTGAGCTGTTCGAAATCTCGCATAGTAGGGATTTGTTTGTGAAGAGTCTCGCGTGTGGGAGAGCATAAAATGGTCCGCTGCGGCATTGGGTTGAAAAGTGGGATGCTTTCAGTTTTGTGGATCAGTTTGTTGGCACCTCGTCATGCGAGAGACAGTAGAAAACAAATCAGACAGTTTTTTTAAGACTCCAAGGGATTTTTAAGTAACAGGGACAATGATTCTCCCACACAAAACATCATCGTTCTTATTTAAACAAACTTAGTAGGTACCCCTCTTGCCAAGCTTTTCAGCTATGCCTCAAGCCGCGATACAGTCGAAATAAATACCAGATATAACTATTCTTCTTTTCGTTTGAATAAGTCAACAACCTCACTACTGAGAGCTTGCCCGGTCCAGAGTCGTAGATGGTTTCATACGTGTGCATATGTAACATCTGCTTGAAGTCGCCATTATTTTTCTAAATAAATTTTGCTTCCTTGTTTTTATTATCGACTTGAAAAGTAACTGAACCAGTTTAGTTAAGATTTGTGTTTTTCTTTCGGTCGTTTTCATTTAAATTCAGACCCAAAGCATACGTCAACAGTGACGTTGCTTGTCTATCCGGTTATCAGACATGAAGTACCAAGACAGATTAAAAATATTGTTCTCAAGGTAGGATGGTAACATCATGCCTTCCCTGGGTGTTTTTAGTGGGTGCTTCAAGTCCCACACTCTCGCAAAGCTCGCATGCGATATCTTTTAACGATTTTCACCTAGCTACACGCAAAAAAAAAGGTGGCTATGAGCTATAATGCTTGTGTCAATTTTGGGCAATCAGTAGGTGAATGGTTTTATTTTTTTTTTTTGTTACCAAATTTGATTTGAATATAATTCGGATCTAGCTCGTTTCGAATGTTAGTTCGCCTCAAACACTTTTGAAGGTCCCTAATATGGGCAAAAAATGGGCCCCACGGAAATGAGATTTGTTTGAAATGCAACTGCATATATTAAGGGAGCGTCTTAGGTGTTTTTTTTTCTATGGGATGCACCGCGCCCTATTATCCGAATTCTTTCGTAGAGTGCCAATGACAATAGAGATTCGGGAAACTTATAAAAAGACAACCAGACAGACAAACTTGTTGCATTCACTTTTATGTAGGAGAACAAAAAGAAGAAGTCTTCAAATTCAAGCACTGGGGGAAATTAATTTTTCAGGCAATAAATAATTTTAATGAGGAAAATATTTTCGTAATGCCCAGCGCACGCTCTCTCTTTCTTGTGTCGTATTTATCTTCATAACATTGTTGCAGTTAAAGTTGAATAATGAAAATGATTTATAGCAGGGAAAATCTTTCAAATTAACGAACAAATATATTAGCAGCTTGACATGAATGGTCGTAAGCATAATAAGTATAAATGTCTCTGAAGGTGGTTGGTGCGAACGCGAAGTCATCAAGTGACTTTCAGGATGTGAAATCATCAAAAGAGTCTGATTGGCGTCAGAATTTACATTGTTGTGTGCTTCGCTGATGGTCTAAGGTCAAGTTTAATACTTTTCGAATTTCGTTTCATTAGTTTCTAGACGTTTGTCAGACGTTCGCAAGAGGTTGCGCAGTGGAAAAAAGCCTTCATTTTGGGCTTTTTCAGGATTCGAACCTGGGACCCCTCGCTTAGTAGTCGAACACACTAACCTCTAAGCCAATGCGCCGACTTATTACCACGTGGATCGGTGATTGTTAAAACAACATAAGTAACAGATTTTTCGAAATCAGTTTTACTACGTTTTTACACAGCTTATGTGTATACACTGCGTTGTGAACAAAAGCAACATAATTCAATACCTAAAACACACAGAAATTCGATCGCCAAATCGACATTTTGTACTAAGACAACCTGACTATTCTACCATTTTTTGCTTTTCCTGTTAAAAAAATAAAATTGTCACTTATGTTGTTTTAGCAATCACCGATTCACGTGGTAAATTGCTCAGGCGGCAGTCGCTTGTCGCGGGGCATCCAATTTTGAATATACACAGAGAGGATGATACACATACAACCGCTATGCATTTTTTGCCGAACGTTCTGTACGCTATTGTGAATTTGTTTCTTTCTGAACATCGTGACAACAACTTCCACTTTTCTATTGCCCTTATTATTCACATTTCGCAATACTTGAAGTAAAACTAGTTTTGAAAAAATAAATCACCAAAACTAGTTAGCAAAAATTGTTCAGGTCTTACTATAAAATTTTTAGTTTGAGTTTTATGGTTTAGGGGCCATAAAACTAGTTTTGATAATTTTGTCATGAAATGCAAATATTTTCTTAGTACATAATACGAAACAGCACCAAAACTAGTTTTAACGCCTCAAAATCTTCTTTTCCTGGTTTTGTCTAAGACTAGTTTCAAGATTTCGAGTTTTATCGATCAGAATGTGTCAGCATACCGAGTTGTTTTAAATTCCAAACCCGCGTCCTCCATAGAACTAGTTTTTAGGGAAAATGTTTCTTGATCTAGATCAGAATGACTAAGAATTTTTCAAAATGCCGAACCATCAACTAAATCTAGATTACGACTTCTTCAATTATTGCCGTTGTAAAATTTGTTGGTGTCAAAATTGCTCATTCTATCGATTTGTAAAAACAGTCTTCTGGACTCTAGCCCAACACACCCAAGCAGATGAGTTATTGGCCGTTTTGTCAATTATTCTCCTTTTGGTAACAATATTCGAAAGAAAAACCCTCTACCCATACAATATCCAATCGAACGTCGCCATCGACATTTCCAAAACGTTGTCACTCCATCTATCCGAATTGGAAGTGAAGAAACAGCAATTTCTTCAATTAATAATGATCTCCCATTACACCATTGTACTACCTATATATGTATGGCATTCGCCCGTTTTTTTTTTTTGTAATGCCCAAAAGAGTCACTGCCAGACCAAACGATTATAATTAACTGCGATTTCCTTTTGATATGTCGTTTGCTGGAATAAAATAAAAAAAACTTTGGAATTTGTTGGCAGTTTCTACCGTTTTGTTCGGTAAAATGTTTTGCACATGTATAGTTCTAAAAACGAAAGACCAGACAAAGGGGCACAAAACATTTCAAGGTGATTTATTCACATCTTGGCCCAGTCAAAAGTGAAAAGACATAAAAAGAAGCAGAACCGTACAGGTTGTCAACATGACAGTCAAGTATAACCGAGAGAAATGTGAATGACGTACAAGTTAGCGATGGTCAAGTAATTTTCGCACGGTTTCATTAACAGCGGTCTCGGTTGTGTCTTCTTATTTAATGTCCTCTTAAGTTTTCTTTAATTTAAAAAACACTCTTGATGGTGACAGTGATATATGAAGTAATACAATGCACGTTCGAGGTGGTCGCACTTTGACGGCTTTGGGTGGGTATTGTGTGTTTTTTTTTTAGAAACTTCAATTCGATTTGCTGTCAGATGTCGGATGAGATTTGCCCTTTCACTTTGAGATGAACAGGAAATTGATGGCGGGTCTAGTCTTATAAAATATTTATCTCTTCGCGATCAAGGTCATTGTACTACCTGTTGGACTTTTGGACATTCACCTGATCTAACAAAAAGAAGCGAGAAATCGTTTGGGTAGCTTTGAGATGGTTTAAGATAAAAACAGAATTTTTGGACCACCCAGTTTCTGAAGTAACCAGTTGTGTTTGGAAAAAAAAACGACAGCACATTCGTTTTGAGGGGCAAAGTGACTCGTCAATCGGTGGATTTATTGCAGCAATTTTTAGTTCAGTTTCTCTCATATTATATTCCCGTACAAATATTTTTTCAGCTGAAGAAAACTGTCACCAAATTCGAGACACCAGTTTTCAGTCGGCGCGCTGTTAAGTTGATACAGAGATGTCGCTTCAAGAATGAGGCTTTACAAAGAATTAAAAACATTATCGGCAGGTTTATAGCTTTTTTGGTTTGCGAATAAAGGGGGATCATCCAATGACAAACATAGTACCTAGAAAGACTCCCGAAGCCAATCGTCAATTACCTTATAGCGCTTTTAAGCGGTGTGGTTTTATGTCATTGACTTTGAATAGCTCCATAAACTCTATAAATGTCAGTTAAAACACCAGTACCCTTTTCGACTTCAAAAAAATGTCTTTGACACGGAAGCCCACTGTCCTGTGATTCCTCTTAGGCCATATATTTGAAAAATTGTTCCAAACTCGCACATTGCCAACGAATAAAATTCACTTTACAAACTGTCATGAGTCATAGACGTGCTGCAAACGATTAAACCCATCGTCACTTTCCTTTATTTTCTACCCTTGTTCTGACTTGATCTACCTGTGGAATTATTAAAACTTTTACCCAAGACTTTAGTATAATTATCGCAGTTAGTTAATAACTTTTTTTGGACGTCGTGCAATTTTCCTAATCGGTTTCTAAACTGAGGCCAAGAAAAAAATTATTTCCCATTGTGACTGTTTACAAACAAATTTTAAATTTGTACAATTGTGACCTACATAACTCGAAAGTAAGTTTGATGTTTGGAGGGGAAAGGGAAAAGTAATAATAATACCGGCAAAATAAAGTAAAGACTTCCTGCGTTGCCAATAGATAAAAATGTGCATTTTCGAACATTCAGTTCGGCTTTAGAAAGGTTGATGCAGAATCCGAGGCGGTAGGAAGAGAAATATGGCAATTAAAAGCAAGAGCTTGACACTACATTCAAGGTGGCAGTTTGGGAAGTTTGCGCGGGAAGTATATGTTCACTAAATGCCGATAACTCGTATAAACAATACACATACAAAGACCGTATATACATACAAACCTTGGTACTGACGTCACCTTTTGTTTGAGTTTTCCAGATACATTAAGAGACATCAATCATTCAAACACAGTGCGTCTTATTTTGATTTATATATAGGAGGAGATAGATAAAAAACGAAATGTGCCTCCAGCGCCACCTGTTGAAAATTTTTCGAATTTTCATTTTTCCTAAACCATCCCTGATTTAAGACAAACAAATTAAAAAAAAAAATATTTCAAATCCGTCGAGCCGTCGAACAAAATTTATGGAAATTCATGTGTTTTATACGCACGCACAGCACACACATACATTTTCCGATTTCAACCAAACTTCACAAAACCCATATACAGACCAATACCAAAGATGTGTGAAAGTTTTGTTAAAATCGGTAAATGCGTTAAGGCGTGAATCGGCAACAAACGAACACAATTTTAAGCCTCAATTTTTGAATATGTAGATTTACAAAAACTTACCATAACAGCTGACATCCAAACAAATGACAGCAATAATTCCAAATGTGATAAATACTTTATAGATATTGTTAATCCTTGGCGCAGCAAACGCAATTGTTGATGAACCCCTTCGATGGGGTAACTTTACGACACTCATATTATTAATATATTTTTTTTTAAATATTTCACTGCGATATTATCTCACTGTATTCACGGGCTTTCAACTGACTCACTTTGGACACATTTCACAAAGCCGGTGATTAATTGGTTTTATTCTTTTTTAATATTTTGGACTTTCCATTCAGTAGGATATCCCTCTGTCTAAGAACAAGAAAAACACGGATTTATTAATTTGCCAGAAGGGAATCGCCTATCGCGTAATTATACCGACATCGTGCCGTGAATTAGCATTTATTTGGAACAAAAGACACAAGCATCTGTCATTAAAACAAAAAGCCGTGTCTATGAGTACGATTCACGCAAAACATTCGAGCAAAAAAGGTCACGCTGTGTCAATGATTTGTTATTTGCTTAGATGGCCGACGAAGTTAAACGAGCCGATGACAAAGACACGACGGCATCACGGACCCCCCCAGCTTGGAATGGGAAATAGCTTGGATTCGGTCTAATGGAGTTATCCGGCACGTGGACTTAATGCAAACGACGTCTACTTGGTTACGGATAAATAAATTAGTAACCAGTGAGAGTTGATGATGGTGGTGGTGGACTTACAATGGGTGTGTGGTGTAACTAAGCTCATGTGGATTGTGGATATCTGCATTTATGTAAATTGTTGGATTTGCATTTTTAAAATATTGTTGGGTCACTGTGTCGTATGTGGAATAGTTTTAATTATCAGAAAAAGGCGCTGAAATTGATGTGAAATTGATTGTCGCTGGGAAGAGGGTTGCCAATTCGAAAGAGAAAAGGACTTTTTGTAAAAAAAAAAAAATATTTGGAGCAAAAGGTCCGTAGGGCCTAGGCCTAGCTTCTCACAATCATTCGTTTTGTGTGGGTTTTTATTTTTGGGACGAATGGAAGGGACCTACAATTTTGTGCCCAATCCAAACGGCTCTTTCATGACAGTTATACTCTCGGAGGTTTGTTAGACGTTTTTTCGAACCTGAAACCCCTCGCTCAGTAACCACTGATCCCATTTGTAAGCCACGAAAGTTTTTCTGTGGTTTATAAATTTCGACTAGTTTTCGAGCAGCTGGATTTCTGAAAACATTTTTTTTTTTTTTTTCACATGCTGCCTCTTCCCGAGGTCTGAGAAATTAAATCTAGTACTCTTATATAGACACTTTCGTGGGCTGACCATTGAAGTCGATTTAAATGAAAACAAAAGAGTTGAGGAGCGAACTGCAGTTTAAGGAACTTCCAGTTTTGTTTGCAAAAACTTTTTTTCGTTGCAAATGAAGTATGCTACTAAAATCTGCAATGTTCATTACTCATGGGCCTTACAAAAACATTGAGTATGAAACTGTCGTTGAACCGAAACATCTGCGATACTTGTCGTCGTCGATGAGGTTATGAACTCAAGAGTTCCACAAAAGAATTTAATAAAAAAAAAAACATCTATTCAGCTATTGAAGTCTGCATTCCTGCAACTAATGTTACAAAGTTATTTTTCATAGATTTGAAGCAAACTCGTCATCCAAGGACATCAAGTTTTGTCGTGTATAGAAAGAAGCAAAGACGGTGAGTGTATTATGCAATAATATTCAAAATGAACTAATGCAAAGTAAATTTGTCAGCTTCAAGAGTGGGAGCTTTGCAAATGAAGCATCGATGGGAAAGAAATCAGTGTCAGTGCTACCAATGAACCTACCTTGAATTTACATTTTGTCTTCGTGCTTAGGAGACCGATTATTTTCTTCCAATTGAATAATGAGCTAAATTTTAAAGGTAGTAATAATCAATCTCGACAATAAAGGATCCTCGTATTAGGCCTTCCTTGTGACGTCCTCCACTGTATTTGAATAGATAATGAATACCCCAAAGAGACGCAGAGCCGCATTTTATAGCCACAAATAAAATTCGACGATGGAAAGATTTCTGAGGCACAATATTCGCAAAACATCAAATTTCATTACCTGGTCTCTTTTGAGAAACCAGGTTTTCACAAATAATTCCGCCATACAAGTTCAACATTTTACGATCCTACCAGCTTGTCCGTATTGCGAGTTGCGAGCCATTTCTGTCTCTATAACATGCCTCGCTTAATGTGTGAACCATATAAACCAAACTTTGTTTATGGCAGTCTTACTAATATTCTAATTCATCAAAACAACCAACACTGGTCAAATTAAGTCATAAGACTTTCTCATGACACCCAAACAAACACAAACGGATTTCACCTCTCCCACGGAAAAGTGTCAAAAGTGTTTTTATTTTGTATTTCTTTTGCTAGAGACCAACCTGACGCAGCAGCGCAACATGTTTCGCACTAAATAAAATGCAAAAAATCTCATGATTTATATCGTTGGCTTTTGCATACACAATTTTTGATTTTAATAAAAATAAAAATTCCTATCGGACCAATCAAAATTCAAATCGTTTACTTTCTATTTCTACTAGTTACCAGTTGTTGGCTCTCCACACCAACAACAAGAGTGAGCCCACTCTCTCAGTTCGCAGCGTCGCGTCGTCTTGGGAATGTTAAGTAAATTGACGGATTGTTTGTGATAACTACTTGAACGAATACGTACTGGTTTGCCGCCAGACCAGTTTCCAATCACGATCAGCAATGCGCTGGCTGTCTGGGCCTTTATTGAATTTCGTTACTTCTTCGTCGCGTTCAGCAAATACGGGTCCGGTCGGTGATATCGTCTCGTGTTATCTAAAGAGTATTTCTGGTTTTAAACAGATCCAAATGCCATCCAGAGATAGGTACCCTGTTCCGTCGTATCCGCTATACGTAGCGCTAATGTTTAACCATTTAGCAAGCATATACAGTCGGAGCGATCTTGAAGTTGAGTTTCAGTTTCAATGGCAGACTGAATAAAGTTTGTACCAGTCGATCGGTTAGCACCGAAGAGGACACTCAGATGGGTTCTCGTCGTGTGTGCGGTTGGATGTTAGGCGTAATTTGCATATTGGAGCACCAATCGCGAACAATTGTTAGAACCGTCTAGTTGGATTGTTCTTACTGAATTTGTTTTGACGTTTGTTTACCAAGTTAAATGGGAGTTCCGGTTTTCAAACGACGACGGCGGGGTAACACAACAAACTGGTTGACGAATGACGTACGCCGATTGTTATGTAAGGTAATTCCAATTTCGGCTTTTCAACTAAGGCTGGCGGATGGACGAAAAGGGATATCAGCACTTGATAGAGTTGATTGACCCCTAGGGTATTGGTTCTTTTTTTTTAATTAATAAATTTTGTTAGTAAAAAGCAACCAAAACAAGGGCAATCAACATTCCAAACAATAGAATTCATCATCTCTTCAAAAAAAAAAACCTGCATAACGTACTCGAGTGTCTTCATAATGATATAATCTATTACATTCGCAGACACACGACGGTATCTACAACAACAAAGCAAAGTAACTCTCCACAGGCACATTCACTTGAGTCCATAACATGTCTGTAAGATGTACGAGTATTTATTTTTTATTTGCTTTGAAATTAGTTAGCTGGCTAGTTAAATTTGTTGGCGGTAATTTATTGAGCGTCGGACGGCCATCATTAAAATTCACTTTAATGCAATTATTTTGTTGTTTCTTTTTTTATTTTTTTATTTAGTGTAACAAAGTTATGCGGACTCTGCATACCTTTAGTGGTTTTATAAATTATGGTGCACAGTCGTTTGTGTGAAATTTAAATTTGTGCACATTTTTTTGTTTGCATCTTCAACACTGACATCAGTGTCACTGACATTTGGAATGAGACAAGTGCTTAATAACGCGTGCAATGTCATGTTGCTAATTTATTCGGCTATTTCGCGAAGTGAATGAGGAATTTTGGTAGAGTTTCTTCTTGAAGAACAATGAAAACTTTTATTTGTGCGTTTTTAATATTCTATGTGGCATTTGCGGAAGGTCTGACAGGTGACAGATCACCTGAGGGCTGAAGTGCCAAAGTGAAGTAGGTGACGATTGACTCGGATGATGGAAGAAGTGCAATAATAATATGAAAAATACTGTTTGTACTATCGTATTTCCATTGGAGTTGATTCATCCAGCAAATAGTACTAGATTCAAGGGTAAATCTTCGCGGAAATTACGGATTTTAAATTTAAATCAATTATTAAATAGTCTTAAACACACCTTGTGTAATTATTTTGTGCTTTGTACGCGTATACTTACTTACAACTGACTGAGGATTGTAAAACTAAAGGTACTGTATTGAGAAACACTTAGCGCCATTTCTAACCGTCACACTAAATAAATTTTGTGGGCCTTTATATGAAAAATTTGAAAGATCGATTTGTAAGACACTAAATATGATTAGTATCGCGCTACACTGTCAGCTTAAGTGGGACCCTTTACAATAAAATAAATTCTCGCAATACTAATTGACACATCCATTCACTTTCAACAGATATAAGAAACGTCAATGACCTCCATATGGAGTGTGTTAAAAGTAAAACTGTCCAAATTTAGCACAAACAATGTTTGAATTCAGAAAACAAATGTTTTGTATACACAGCACCCACGCCACCACCACACATAACCACACCAGAGGCACTGCACAGTGCAAGCCATAAACAATTTCTCACGGACAAAAATAGATTTTCCAAAACTGGGAAATAGATGCTATGACTGTAGCTACTTGTCCCAACGCACATGTGGATAAATTTCAAAGAAAATTTAATTGATTTGGAAAATTTCCTCTGTGCGGGGTACAACTTTCACATGTGCATTCTCATTCTCACCCGCACACTGTCTTCAAAAGGAGGCGTTCAAAAGCCTTCCACAAACAATCCATACCGACGGTTTTTTTTTAACTCAAAGAAGGTGGCGGTGCTGCCAACACAAATACTGCAACTCCATTCCAATTCCAGCTACCACGAAACGCTCTCTCTTACACCACTCTCTCAGCCACATCTATGGAAGCAGTGAACAAAAAATACCGTAAATTTGACCGAGATTCGAAAGGAAAACAAAAAAAGACACACAACTGAGCCGCCACGAAGAAACACTGTGTAATGAACACTGGCTTTTCTAATTCTTCTTCTTTTTTTTTTTTACCACATTATCTCTTTTATTTTTGCATTTAGGTTAAGTTACATAGACAGGTACGCCGTCATCGAGACGTTGGCTCACAACGCGCGGATGTACACCTTCATCTTTTCGTTTAATTACAACAATTAACTTTTTTTTACCAAATTCTGTTGCAATTTTCAACAGAAGACCAACGAAGATGATAGACAGGTGGACGGAAAGAAATGATGAAAGAAAATTTAGATACCCGACACGTCAAAGATTTATTAAATTTTCTTCTTTGCTTTTGAGTGGTTATCGGACGGAACTTTTCACTGCGCGAAATATTCCCGACAATTGTACACAAAAAGCTGTCAAATTAGGAGCAAAATAACCTTTCACGTCACGAATCGGATACCCGTCAAGATGAAGACACCATTCGAATCGAAAACAAAAAACAAAAAAAAAAACAAATAAGAAACGTTCTTAATGCCAACCGAATATTGAACCGCTACCGATGACTGCCAACTGATCACTGATCGTTTTCTCTCAGTCAACGAACCACCTATACCTTTGCAGTTGATCGCGAACGCGAAGCAAGCAAACAAGCAAAGCAAATCAACTTCTTCAAGAGCCAGAGGCCAGAGTCAGTTGCCCAGTTTCTCTGTTTCTGAGCAGCTATCTCATGGAGCGAGCTTCCGCCACCACCAGTCACCAGTGTGTAGAAACGGTAGAGTTAGAGTCAAACATCTACCTCTACCACCACCTTTCACATCTCCGGTTAAATTGAAAGCCTTCTTGGTGAATGCAAGCAAGTGACACTGACAGCAGCTGGAGATGGTGAAGCCCATGCTTTGTGTCATATGTAATTGGCTTGCAGTTGAATGAACAAAAAAAAAAAAAACCCACTTGACAGCTGTTTGTGAATTTTGCGGAGGTGTGTGACTTGGTAACAGTTCATTCTTCATTGGAATGATGACGAAAAAGATTATGAATGTGTGTTGAAAGAAAAAAAAAACCATTGAATGGAGCATAATTGTGTACCTGAGCGTGTGTGTGGGTCTTTCCCAATTGTTGCGGTGGCGGTACAAAACAGCTGATTGCTGGTTACGTTTTGGTGTGGTAAGTTATCGTGCGTTTTCCCCAACTCGGCATTATGTTGACCGGTTGGAAGTGTGGTAAGTTTATCTGTTGCCAGATTGAATGAAGCAGAAAAATTGTGATGCATTTAAGTTTTAATAGAATGATGTCAAAATTATGCTGTCAAAATTAACAACACAGAATGGTTGCGTTCGATTGACGATTTTAGCTTAAGCTTCTGCATTAATGGTTAAATTTTATTTGAACGTAAGCTTCTTAATTTAGCAGAAATTACTCTCTAGATTGAGAAAAGTCAATTCGATTGAAAATAAATGTAACTGAAAAACAAGAATTTCTCCGGCTAAATTGGAAATGACGGTTTAAATACAAATTTTCCAAGTTTGTTATAAGGTCGGTAGTTTATTTCTTGGTGGGGAACGCGGACTGTTGTTAAGGTCCCAACACATTCAGTCTTTTCCGTCGCAAAAACGTTTTCAACTGACAGATGTTCAACTGACTCAATCCAGTTTATGGAAGGCGACAAAATGCAAAATTACTACTTCTGTTAAATTCGGTGATAGTTTTCGAAAGCTGAGATAAAGCACATGTATTTAACTTTTAAACGCCGATGACAGTTGAATGACAAAGCGTGGAATTATTCTGCAGGAAATATTTTGTGCAACGGATATGTACAGTTACTTTACATGTGATTTCATGGGACTGTTGACTGTTCCTTTCGTTGAATTCCTTAACGTTGACGTATACAAACAGTCATAGCAAAGGCTACTGAAGCCCTTTTTACTGGTGGTGTCTTTTAAATGGCCAACTTGATTCAGATTTTTAATGGAAGTTTTCGAAAGTCTTCATTCTTCGAAGGTGGGTCAGATTCTGTAAGGCGAAAACGTACTTTTGGAAAAACACAGAAAATGTCAATCTACTACTACTACATGTCAGATTGCTTTATTTATTTTATTGTCTCTCCAGGGTCAGAGTAACGATTCGTCACCCTTTCTGAGGTAAACTGTGAGAACAGAAAAACACAAGTGTTGAAGAACGGACTTCCATCTCAAGCCAATATTTTTCTATCGCATTCCATATCAGTAAACAGTTAAAAGTCCCCGCCTTCGAGTACTGTGCGCATGACTCCACTGTTAACCAACTAATTTCTTGAATTAATTGCATGTTTTATCATGATCATGCGACGCCCTATAGAAGCGAGCAAAATGAAAAACTCCCCTAGAAAATTAGGTGCAAAAATGTAATTCCGTCACGAATACTAGGGAGCAGCGAACTCACTGGCTGACAATATCGATACAAATTATATCGATGTAATAAATCTCCGAAATGTGTCTCTATACTCTGCAGTTCCATTTTTTTTCTACAAACTATAGTTCGTGATTGGAATGCACTGATCTAGGGTGGACATTGGACAACATTTGTTATTGTCACCACTGATGCCATCTCAGTGGTTTTTGAACAAAAGTAATACGCAGTACTCCTCCTCCATTCTTTTTTAAATGAGTGCCCGCAGTCGTACGTATTCCCGAGAGACGCCAACACAACATTGACTGCACGATGTACGAGTGCAAATGCTTGACCTCATCGATACACAATAAATTAATGTTAACGTGATTATGGATTTATTGCAAACGCATTTAGTTTTATGTTCTAGTATCGACTAGATGGATGGAGTGTGTGTGAGAATTCGAATTTAAATTGAACGATCAGGCGCGGATTTAAATTGTGCCGTAGTCCGTAGACCACAATTACTTACTTTGTCGTGCACAATAAAAGTGAGCGTAATGATTAACGAACAAGTGGTTAGCTTTGGATTAAGGTGCACTTACGAGCTGCACACACTTTGGATAGATATGTAAGACCAATTATAGCATCGGCTTAAAATATGATCGGTTGGCTTGGTATATTTGCAAAGACGTAAAACATCCCTGGTAGGCAGGGAAAGCTCGGGAATTTATTGAATAAAATTTTGTGGTTAAAACAAGGATCAAGAGGAATAGCGTGTTCGAACAAATTTGTATAATTTGCAAGCGTACCGAAATCAAATGGGGTTCAAATCAGCTGTCAGTGATGAACTAAATGTACAGGTCTACGACATTATGCATTATTCCTTGTGTTTGATGTAAAATTTGACGGCTAGTAGACACCAAAATGTGTCGATTCTCTTATTGTGATTTATATGTTCTGATTTCGTGACTTAAGAAAAAAATGCAAAGCAGTTGTGACGGACTTCTTGACTCAAAACAACGTCAAGAATGTATTTTTTTTATTTGACTATGTTCTTTGGTATGTACAAGCAAAGAGAACGTGAAAGAATTGTAACCGAATGTCATAGGGCACATTCAAAAATCTAGTTATCTATTAGTATGACTTTTCTTACTTCAGCCAAGTATACAAACTGTGAACTGAGTACTCAGTCACGAATATCTAGACTAGATTCGTCAACTCCATAAACGTCAACTGAAAAAGCTGTTCATATAAACAATTTTACACCATCAAAACCGAGACACATCAAGTCAGCCAGCTGACAGACTTACTAAACTAGATACTTGAACGTCCCTATACCTAAGCTTTTATTTTTATGGTTATCAGTTGTCAGATTGGTTGTAGTTTTAAATAGTGCTGCCAATTCGTAAAATGTATACGTACGTAGGGTTCTTTCTATCCATTTTTTATATTGATGATGATGATGTTCACTTTCCAGACCTGCCGATAGTTACAAAGTTTTGGTGTGACTTTCCAGTGATCAAACAAACTACATAAAATCATCCTTCCATTTAGACAGATTTTTGTAACTATTCACCTTCATTATTAACAAGAGATAATGCAAACAAATTGCCTCAATATAGAGTTCAATAAATAACCTTCTTCCAATCACAAAGATGTTAATTTTATTTTATTTAACTGAGGAACTTATATATGCGCCGCGCCGGTGCAAAATATACACCATTCCAACAGGTGGCGAAGTGATCTGAACTCATCGCTAATAAATTAGCTAGTTGCCTGCAACCAGATGTTGCATTAAATTGCATAAATTATTTAAAACCAAATTGTAGATAATTATCTCCATATTCAGATGCAATCTATTTTCTGTTGCAACATGAAAATGCATCACACTTCGGCGCTACTATATGAAGTAACCCTTTTGAAAAATGGTAATTCCACCGCAAGTGTGGCGGGAAGGCATTATGCTTACAGTTTAATTACAGATATTAGGAGACTTCTTTGCAATTGATTTAATTATTCCACTCGTTGAGCGTTACATATGCGCGAGTACCGAGTACTTAATCATCTGGTGAATCGGACAGTCCACAGCCACACGTCCCGTAAGTAATAAAAAATTAGAAAATATAAATCTATGAATTGAAGCTGTTGGGGATGAATTCTGGAAATATATTTGGTAACTTGGAACGTAATTATATTTAATAATTTTTCGGGAAGTTGCCTTTTCAGAAAACTGACATTTACTAATTTTTCAAATCGTCGTTTGTATTAATTAAAATCAACTCTGACAATCAAGCCACAGAATTAGCTAGAGTTAAAAATGATGAAATCAGTGCGAATGTCCAAAAAATGAAACGTTTTTCCTCCAGATTTTTACTCGAATGGCAACAACCTTCTGCAAGTGTCAATTCTAGTCTATTTTATTTTAAAAACAGTTCAGAGATTAAACTGTTAAATTATCCGGGTTTGTTTATTTTTATATATCTGATCCAAATCAGATCACGCTGAAAATTGGCATTTTTCTTTTCTTGTTCTCAACAGACCCCAGGCCTGTCAGAAAAAGTATTTCCCCCTTACGCTCAGTCACATAATACCTCTGAATTTGTTAGAGCTTCGAACAGTCTAAGTAAAGATGGCAATATGGCATGTTTTTGACAGTTGATCATTATAGGATTACTGATCAGAAATGCGAATGCCGTTCCCGAAAAAGAAAGTAGGATGTAAATAGTATGTCAGACTAAGGAAATACAAAATCCGACTGCTTCCATGACGCATTCTTATAGTCATATGACAGGTAATATTCAAATGTGTTGCATAAATAACCCTATCGCTCTGAACACGGTAATGACCGCAACCCAACATATCTACCGGGTTTGTTCCATGACCGTGGACAGTCAATAACACCTTCGTCAAGGGCCATTGCACTATCTCAAAGTTTAACTTCCACGGCACGCACTCAGCGCCGCCGGCTGCATCAAGATTCACTGCTCTGATTAACCATCAAATGAAACCATTTTTGTCCGCCCCGTGCGCATTGCAGCTCCATTATACCAAATACAGCTAATACAGACGATAATATCAATTTTCTGGTCACTTAAGCCGAACATGGTCCGAACAACGACTCGAACACACATCAAAAGTCAGTGTGTTCGATTTGAATGTGCGGTCTATTTATTGCTAAATTTCACGGCTCATCGCCGACTGGGCAAAGCCTTCTCTTTCGCTTTGTTCAAGCACATACATCAGTTCAGTCTGGCGAATCTGATTTTGATTTTAGTTGCAGATATACTCGACTCGCTACTGTTTGATGACCCGTCATCTTTTCAAAGTATAGCATGTGGTCGGTATGGCAGCGCAGCTGCAGTTGTGGCCAATTATTTATAACTTCCATCAGCTATTGGTGAATTTGATAATTATAATTTATTAATGCGGCAAAATACCGCTTAATTTACATCCAATTGACATAAATAGCTTTTGCAATAAATTGCCCGCAAGTTGGCAATCTGTGACGGGCAGGTTAACTCGAAATCGATTGGCTGTCGGTATATTTGGACAAGATCGACCGACGACAGGTGATAATTCAGATTCATGCGTTTGAGATTGATGTTTGGATACCTTGACATGCTCAACTGTTCAGTGGGCATTAAGTTGAGTAAGCGGTTAGCTTAAATATGATTGATCGACTGATTGTTGGCTGTTGTTCTTCTTCTGTCAGTCGATGTGGAGGAGTCTAATTAAAATATTGGAACATGGGAAAGTGAGAAAGTAGCAGTTGCTTTATAGAGCGGCTGCTACAAAAACAAACATGAGTTCATTCAATGAAATGTCAAAATGAGCGCTTATTCGGTCGTTCGCTGAAGACTCATTAAAAATGTCTGCCGTCTAAGAAAGGATCACGAACCGTGCATGGAAAAATAAATTTTATTTTAGAATTATCATATTGTACTAAAAGTGATGCAAGTGCTAAAATGACATTTGTTGTCCCCGTATTCGCTGTCAGTCAAATAACCGACGCTGCTCGTTTCTTTCAGACTGAATTGACGGACGATTTTAAAGCGGGAGCTCTTTCATATATTTTCTATCGTTTTATTGCGTTGTGCATATGCGTCGCATATCACGCAGTACATCATTGAATGATATTGAGATGTTGTGTTCTTTATTCTACACAATAGATTCATCCCAAGAGATCGCCTTTGACAGACATATATGCACATTTCTGATTACAAATATAAATATACGCTTATAATTGACTGCTTAAAAGGTTATGACACATGTCACTGTGGCACACACGTTCACAAAAACTGCCCCCTTTAACGATTTCTCTAATTAAATCGAACAGAGTATCCAACTATGAACATGAGTTTGACGCAGGTCATTGGGGAATACGCGTGTCGATTGTCCTGAAAAGAAAAAGACCAACACACAACTAATCAAGCATTCCAACGCAAACACCGTGTCATACACTTGCTCAGACTCTCGCAGTTGGAGATCGTGATATGTAGCTGCACGTGACGCTATCAGTTGCCATATCCAACGCCATTTAACCAATGTAACAGCGCACGTCAAATGGACTCCCAAGTGGATCCGAAAGTGTATTTTCCAAACAGTGTTTACAATCCAATCCACATTTTCCTATTGAAACCAACGCGCACGATCTTCATGTACAAGAAAGCAAAATAAACTAGACAAACTTGTTCCATGTTGGGTGGTTACCAGCCTACAAGACGCAAGCTTCCATTCCAAATACTGTAGGTACTCTGATATGGTGATCAATATTAACATTAACAACGAGAAATGTGCAAGAGTACGCCTAAAGTGCGTTCTTGAATAGTTTCGTACATTCTTGAATTTTAATGTAAGCTCTAGATGAGCGCACAGCCTGAGTGCCTTTAGATGGTGGCAGATATCGCACTTCTGTTTATGGTACCTTACGGCGGAGACCTTTCCGGCGACTTGTAATTTAGATCAGCACAAAGCGAGATGATGAAAATCCTTCAACGAACATCGAATTTGGTGAATGTTCTTGCTGCAACCTTGAGGCGTGCTTTTTGATCGGCGGATAGAGTGAGCTGAGCTCCAGGCTTGAAGGGCGTCTTCAACGCCTCCATTAAGGGGAAGATGAAAAATAGCAGGCCACACACTAATTGACATTATTGCATCCCGATATTTGACGGCGGTTGCATCGCCACGATTTTATGCCCCAGACAATGGGAAAGGCGATTTAAACTGGCTCAGGAAATACAATCGATGTGAAAGGAACACCGGCGTCTCGGTAGTCGTGTTGGGGTGGTCCATGTGACCGAAGGAGGTCAGACAGTGAACCGCTTAAAGAGATTCCAATTGATGAGCCAATCAACAACTTCGGGTACTGGGAAACATGTTTCTTATGTCACTGGTGGTATCTCTGGCAGATGGCCAGATGGGCACCTGATTTTTCAGGTAGTTCACTAGGGATCATTAAATTCATTCCCAGCTTGAATGGTTTTTGTGGAACATGGACATTTTTTTACCCTAATCTGGCGGAAAAAAAAATAAACTCAATTATCGATTTTCTGTCAAATTGGTACCTTTCCCTTGCCGTCACTGGAGAGAGCAATTCAATTGACAGATTTTGTTCCGAATGCCAGCTCTTTTTTCTCAGTTTCCTAATTTATCTGACACTTCGTACATTCAGCCATGTTGCCCCTTCTCCTCGGACTGCCAGTGGTCCAACATCGACGTAATCGTTCTAGCATGAAACTGCACAGTAAATTGCACAAGTTACCCACTTCGATTTGAATCATCGATGGAAATATGTATCTTGAATTTCTTGACATCTCTCATAAATCGCCGAGCAAAAGCAAACACATTTAAGCCATCATCAGTTATTCCTTAAGATGGCACATACTTCTTCGTCTTGAGCGCTTTAAATGGAGCGCGTTCATTCTGAATGTGAATGCGTTAAAAACGCTTCATAATAATTGACAGACATACGCGTTAACTGCCGCCGCCGGCCGGCCGATGCGTTCGCAAAGTGATGTTAGTTCTATAGGATATTATTTAGTTGTAGGTACAGGTAGACGTGCTGCATGTCTCGGCGTTGGCGGTTGTGTAGATGAAATACTTAAGTCTTCTTTTTATTTAGATTTCAGCACGACCAGATAATCGTGATCAGTTGAGCGGAGTGGGTTAAGAAATCGAGTCGCAATGTAATTCATCACAAAAATTATATTCATATACATTTTTTTTATTCTGCTAGGGTGTGTAGAGTTTTATTGATTCTTTCAAACAATAATTACACTTATGGGCTGTCAGCGTTTTTTTTCAGTGCTGTCGGAAAAATATCGAAAAGAGCAGGAACAAAGAGATGGCAAACCGAACATATTATACTACGTTTCCTCCGGACACTACTCGCGAGATTTGGGGCAAGAGATTACAAACAAATCCTGAGGTGTTTCCACCAAAAAAAACAAGATTAATTTGACGTTTCACCAGATGTTGTCAACTACTGTCGAATCGAACAACCCAGAATTGTGATAATTGAAAAAAAAATTAAGCAATTCAAAAGTTTAAAGAAATAAAACATGAGTTCCAGAAATCTTAAAATATTATTGGCTTAATTCTACAAAATAAAATAAATAAAATGATTTGATGGTTGCATTGGCTAGGAGAAGTCTCTCAGAAATAAATTCTTTTTTTTTATGACACAATGTCAAATACAGCTCTGTTTGCTTTGTATTTTTGACATCTCGAGCTGTGGAAAGTGTGTTCACAAGCCGGACTGTACATGGAAACCTGGTTGATAATCGAGATTTGTTTGTAATCTCCCTTTTCATGAGATTAACTTTTGTATGACAAATCCCGAGATTTATGCGGGACTTACAGACATTTTTCTAAATCTCGGAGTTAATCTCCGGTGGAAACGTAGTATTTAATCTGACATCGCTGACACATAAACAATTGGCCAATTTACATATAAAACATACTACCACTGACAGATTCTGTTTCAGTTTCAGTTCCACATTTGGCGGTACATTCGCAACATCCTTTTTTTTCAGTGAGTTAATTGCTTAGAGTCTGACAGTAGTTTAACAGAAGTTGACGTTTTCATGCGTGAAAGTCTTTCAGCAAAACGAAATGTCTATTTGGAATCCAAATTATAAAATAAGATAAATGTAGCAACAAATTGAAAAAAAATGCATGCGTTCCATCAACTGCAAGTCATCTTCCGATTAATATCCAAGATGGCTGAACAGTTTTTTCATTTGACATTTATGGAGAATTTCTCGTATAAGTTAAGCCCGTATGACACTACATTTGTTCCTCATTTTTATAATGCTGAAAAGTCAGCGGTATGTAAAAGAGACTAAAAGTGTATTACGAAAGGGGTAGCAATTGTTTGCAAAGCAACCGCAAATTTTCAATCGAATTTATTTTCAAATCATCTTTAAATGTCAAAAAAAAGCTTCCTGCAGCTGAAAAATGTGATTTCAATACATTTGTAATGCATTTTTTTTGACGTGCCTACATTAATAAAGTTGGTGTGTACGTACGTCACTCCTACCGGGAATTTTAGTTCTAATTTTTCGTACTGCTCTAGTTTCATTTTAAAAGCAGAAAAAATGCAAAAAAAAAAGTAGTGTCATACGGGCTCTAGGCAGAAATATCTACTTGAATTCTTTTTCTCATTCCGACCAATTTTTGTATAAAATCGTAGCATACTTTTTGGCACTTGTGCTGCATGCAACTGACGCCTCCAGAAAATATGCAGCACTAAACTTGCCACCAAACTAGGCGACGTCCAAGATTTTAACTTTTATTAACGACACTACTACATAATAACAAAGAGTAAACAAAACATTATCCGATTTCACGTGTCAATAGATGCTTTATATGGAAGTTGTCGAAAGGATGTGTCCACTCCATGAACTCGCATTCTATACAAAAGAGTATCATACACATACATATGCCTGGGTTCAACATAATGAAACGAAATGGAATACTCAGAACAACATGATGGACCCTAAAAAAAAACAGAGAAACAAGTGTTAAAAAATATATGCAACCATTACTGATTGGAAATCTTACTGTCAAAACAGGATCCATACTTCTATTGAACAGCCATTCGGGCAGCCAGTCGTGATTATTTGGCTGAATATAATCATTCAATCTTAATGCGAAAAATCGTTCTGTTCCATCAGTTAGATCCAATGAATTTCCAGTTTGTACACCGACATTCGTAAGACAGTTCCCTATGGCGTAATCCTCAGAATCTGGTAAGGGTCCGTTACATAAATCCGTGTTGTTGAACGCATCCATTATAAAACGACGAAGCGCTTCTTTGCTGAGAACATAACCTCCTCCCCCTGACATGTAAACCTGAAATGAAATGAAAGCAAACCATTAATTGGACGGAGTAGCGTCTGAATGGTGTTTGTAAGTGTTAGATAATACTGCGTGACAGTTCCCTCAGACTAATAATGGAGACTGCATCGTAAGGGGATTAAGTGGGTAAATGTCAGTAGACATAAAATGGGCTTAAGCCAATATGCGATTTTATTGCAATTGTATATCGTGCCCGTTGGAGACTTTTCGTTGGAGTTTAAGTAAACAATAATCCTTTTCTACACCATAATCCCATAATCCAGTGAGTTCTTATTAAATTTAAAAACAACATTAGCCAAATAAATAAAACGAAATTTTCGAAACAAATATTTTTATTAAGTATTATTTATAGTTGACAACGTGTGCATTTTTAACAAAGTGCTTTATATAATACTCTTATAATAAATATCGGCATTCAAAAGTAAATTCGTAACAAGGGAAATACAGCTATCACAGTTCCGCCTTGATTGGAAGCGCTCGAAAGCTTTTTCGGAATCCATAAACTCTGATTCGATACAGAAGAGAGTCATATAAGTACATCTTTCTCGGTTGTGTGTAATGAAAGGATGTCGCATAATTCGAAACACTAAGCGGGCCCTTAAAAAAAAAAATAGAAAATGTACTATGTTACCACTATTATGTTAACCTAACCTACTGTCAAAATAGGATCCACAGTTCGATTGTATATCCAGTCGGGTAGCCAATCGATTGCATTAGGTTCAACATAGTTGTTCAGACGTAAGGGATGAAACCTCTGCGTTCCGTCAATGAGATCCATTGAATTTCCAATTTGCACGCCGACGTTTTTAAGACAGTCGCCCATTTCCATATCCTCTGGAAATTCATTCGGACCTTCACACAGATCTGTGTTGTTGAACGCTTCTGTCATGAAACGATAGAGTGCATCTTTACTGAGGACATACCCTGCCCCACCTGACATGTAGATCTGAAATCAATAGACATTTAAGTTAACTCAGTGATTTGGTAGTGTTATTGGTTGTATTTAGCAAAGGTTTACATACGAGCTCTTTAATGTGGTATTCGATTGGGCTTCTTCAGATTCGCTCTCAGATTTCAGATTTTGTGTGTCTAATCGAACATAAAAACCTCACTTGCTTTTTTTTGTGTTGTTTGTGCGATTGGAATGTGTGTAGCCTTCGACACTTTTCTTTTCTTTTTTGATTCTATTCACTGGTTAAATTTTCGTGCTCTGAAATCTGAAAAAGATTGCTTTTTTTTTGTACCAAACGAACATAAAAAGTGCTCTGAGAGCGCCCAATCAATACCACATAAGTTCAAATAGGTTAACAATAAACTTAGTACATTTATCCCGTTTTGAATCTTCGTATTCACCTTTGAGGCTGTTTGTCAATTGCTCTAAATAATTACTTTTGTATAATTTTCTGACCTATTGTGGCAAAGAAATTAGCTGTCAGAAAATATCCTCTTGGCTAATTTTCATTTCTCACTGAATTTTTGTCGATTAAGGGTAAAATCTCTGTTATAAGATGGCAGCTTGGGGAACTTCTCTTTTTAAAATATAAATATATGTATATATGTAAATATATAATATATACATAAATGTCAAACAATAAGAATAATTTAGCGCAGTTGATACACGGCCTAAGAGTTAATGTAATATCACGAAATATGCGAACAGAATCAGATGAAAAAATCTTTATAAACATTTCCGTACCGTGAGCTGACTAAAACCCATTTAAATATACAAAAAAAAAACTTTGCAATAAATATTTCTTTATGGCAACACCGGAGAAATGGAAAAAGTTCATCGACCCACATTCCATTTAAAACAGTTCATTGACTGCAATGTGTGCAAACAAAAACAGCGCAGCAGGGGTGAATGGCTGGAGTCTAACCAGACAGCATGATTCGTAGATTCGTACTCGTTGTCAGTTTGTCATCTGTTTGCAAAATAATGATCAGTGTGATCAATGTGTATGCATGGTGTCTCTATCTAGCACCCTGGCAGCATTTTTTTTTTTTTTTTTTAAGCTTTCCAGTTTTCATTTTCTAATGCAAGTATTTGTTTCTTGTTTGTCTTGTCTCTGTCATTTTAGTGCGAAAAAATAAACTAAAGAGTGCAATATTGTTTTATATAGAATTTTGTCAAGATTCAAAGTGCAGTGGTAAAATAATTCGATTTGCCAATTTTGTTCCGTGAAAGCGAATTCGTAAATTTATGTGTCGGTTTTGTTCGCCATTTTATATTCGGGGATTTAATTTGATGCGTTTTTGGTTTGCGGTCATTTGTGTGGATATTTATGATGAGAGATGACTTATCACCTTGATTATGGGTGACAGATATGAAATACTCACTTGTTAATAGGATGGAATAACGGTAAGCGGTTTAATTATTTTTTGATTTTATAATTAATTGTACATTCAACAATATATTATACCAATTTGTTTGATCTGCAACTTCCCCCTTTGTCAGATTATAATTAAACAATTTCTCCTAAAAAATTCTTGTAATTTTAATCTGTCAAATTTCACATGCGTTTAGGTGCTTCCGTCTTGAAAACTTAAAATTGTCGTCCAAAACGTATGCACAGGTACATCTCAGCAATTTTGCATAAGAAATGTTCCACAACTCTTCTTAAATTGATAATTTATGACATTTTTTGTCCAGCGAAAATTTCATTGTTTAGACCAAAGCAGGTCATAGCTATTCACAATTTTACAATTTCAATTTCAGTAAAATGTAACAAAAACACAGATCAATTTATGGCACTTTCTATTCAAATTAAATGCAACATCGTTCGTAATACATTCTTCTAGATTCTAGAAGAGGGTATTCCCCAGTTCGAAGTGGCTATTCGCACGTTATTTTTCTACTGACTGACATTTGTCTGGCTTCGGGACACGGCTACGTATTTGACGTAAGGTAATGGTATTTTCATTAAAAATAGTGTTTTAAGAAATAAGTCAACGTACAGGATCGTGGCCGAAAATTAAATACTGGAGTTTAGAGTCCTTTTAGCGAACGAATCGAGCCACATTACCCCTATTTGCCGTGATTTGACTTTGACAATTACTTACGTAGCCGTGTCCCGAACGACGTGCAAATAGCAACTTCCTACTCGTTCTGTACAATAAATTTCTGGTTGGCGTAATCACTATTCGAGATTCGTATATCATAGAGACAAGTATCTGGTTGTATTATTAATTATTATTAATCTCTCACAACAAACTGTACTCTCATCAATTGACGGGAGTTGTTTTACCTGCACTTTCATCATTATAAAATGTACACTGTGGCTGAAATAATGCCAACCAGAGAATTATGCGATAAACGACACCTCCTCAGCGTCTGGTGGGATTTCCATTTTGTCGTAATCATAAAATCTATGATTTGATGGCGGTAATAAACATGGGTTAATCTGGCTATGGTAGGTTCTGCATAAAGAGTGAATAATGAGTACTTATCTATGAGTTAAATAACTTGAGGCTACCTATACTTTCGAACTAAACTTCAAATTAATGGCGTTTTCGATTGAAGAAAAGAATTGCTCTTTCTATGTATTCTATGTTTCATTGAAAAAAAGGGCACTTCCAAGGTCAATTCTTAGCACAGAAGTGTCCGAGATATTTTTAAAGAATTGCTCTGAACTCACCAACACACACTAGCAAAATGTCAGATTGAAATATTTCTTGTGTTATTAGAAAAAAAATTTTCGCTATGTAAATGTAAAAATGTAAACTTAAATTGAAATATATTGATTTGGCCTATTAAAACATTCATATTTACAAAAAAAAAAATAGCAACAGAAAACCAGATCTCACATATGGTGTCTACCACTATTACAAAAGTGCTCCAACGAATTTCATTGAAAAGAGTAAATCTGAATTTCGGGGCAATTCTCTCGGATCTTCAATGAAAATCGCTATAAGTCATTACGTGGGTACAAAAGATTTCCGTTTTGACCGTCTTCAAAGATTCGAGGAATTTGGCGTTTCATTATATTCAATAAATGATTATTAAATTCAAAATCAGGGAAATGCCTACCAACCAATACCATCATTTAAATATTTTATGCGCGAAGCTCGGATTTCACGTATTGGTGACCGTGGTTCTCATAAATATGCTAAACGTTTTATAGTAGGCATAGCTCATAAAACAATTTTTATAGGCCACACCCTTTCATCGATGTAGATCACCTTGGGCTATTAAGGACATCCCCCTAATCTTGTAATCGATTCTAAATTTATCAGCATCCTAACAAATTTTCATAGTGAGCCGCTAGAAAATTATGAATATTTTGCGTATTAAGCTTTTTTTATGGACTTATGACGTAAGACAATAAGATGTAAATTGATTTAAAATTAAAAATTAAGACCCTGTGTCAATTTGCTAAATATTCGGCTAAATTTCTGACATGAGAAGAGAAGTTCACCAAACTCTAACCATGAAACATTCTTACATGATCATTGTTTACATAATTGAAGATCAATGCAAAGGCGACACAAAAAGTTTTAATACCTACCCCACAGAGCAAGATCATTATTTGACAGCTTACTCAGTACGTCAGTGTCAGATGATTAACCGAATATATTTACTTAGCGCAATTGGCACTTTGTGTATTGCTTTTAAATGTTGACTTCTACTGCCGATGTCGACGTGACTAAGAGAAACGACGACCTTCACAGATATCCAAAGAAAGATGATTAAGATGCTTACGAAACTGCACGAGCGTAATACGAAGATGTATTTACGTAATGGTAATGCCTGCGACTTGTTGACATTTGTGTATTCCTTTGTCTGCAGTCAGGTGGCCAAATTTGGCTATAAAAACAATGTTTATCTTCCTTTACGGTAATTTTACCAGTAACTTGATATGCAGTTTAATTTAATTCCAGTTTTTTAAACACTTTATGGTGTAGTGGTTTTGTGGGTCGAGAAGACTAACTAGTTGACACATTCTAGCCCCTTTAACGAGTATGGTAATACGTATTTGTCAAATTTCTGTTTGTGCCTATTCAAATTAAATTTTAAATCAGCAAACAAATTATTTAATTCCAAACGTGATGTGATCTGACTTAGAGGAAAACAAGAACAAGACTAGCGGTATAAAAATATGTGTGGATACCGGAAAATATTAGCTGCATAGTCTTTTGCAAATGTCAAATCGGCCTCATACAAACTTATTTCACAGCAAAGGAACACTTTACACTTAGCCCAATGACATCAAATAGTGGGTTAAAAAAGAAAATCTAACCGAATACTTGTCAAAATTTTCCCATCAAACATAGTTTGACAGAAATCAGAATTTCAAAACGTGTGGAAAAATATCAGTTAATAATTGTTAATAAAGGGCTTGTTTCAAAATTTAAAACAACAACAAGAAAAATATTTAGCATGTCATTCATAATGTTCCCTTCCGTTTTGTAACTTTTTACATCGTTCTCCAAAAAGTTTGCATATTCTTCCTCATCGTAGTCGCATACAATTCCCTAGACGCTCGCATTTAGGTCTTTCCAATGGATTTTGACGATTCTTTCATTGACGTTCGCCAGGGATTCTTCTCTTTCCAGTGGACTGTGAAGTTTCTTTCATTGACGTTTGCAAGGGATTCTTCTCTTTCCAGTGGACTGTGAAGTTTCTTTCATTGACGTTTGCAAGGGATTCTTCTCTTTCCAGTGGACTTTGACGTTTCTTTCAATGACGTTCGCAAGGGATTCTTCTCTTTCCGGTGGAATTTAACGATTCTTTTATTGACGCTCGCCAGGGATTCTTCTCTGAACTCGCCAGCGACAACAAAATTTCCTCCGCGAACTCAAAGCGAATTCGAAAAATGTATTTAACAAAGAAAAAGTACCTACATGTAATTCATATTTATAGACTCTGTGCAGTAGTTTTTAAGAACTATTGAATATTCTTTTTGTGACAAGGTCGTATTTTCATAGTTACATACACACTTTTGACAAATTATGTAACAAATGCCTTAAAAAACCAACAAAGCCGAATAAAACAATTTATTTCAAAAAGGTCAGGAAGTCTGCTTACAAGTTTGACAATGCTGCGACTTTTTTAATTTGACAGATATGTTTGTCATTTGCCTTTTGACACATACACGAAATTGCCACGCATTTAAATCTCTTCTTAATCAAAGATTTAGCCTACGGCCTAATATATTCAACCAAATGAGACAGCCCGCAACCAACATAGTCCATCAACACTTTTGCTTTCAAATTCATCAACAAACCCATCAGCATAAACACAACGGTTAGAACTTAAATTAACATCAATCAAGTCGTGTTAAAAACCTCACTACGAACAGTTTGTCTTTTAAATTTACTCACTTTGTCATTGTATTTTAACTTGTGTCCAAAATAAATCGGCTTGTCCGTATCGTATCCATATAGAAAATATCTCAAATTCTCCATTATGACGTATCTTGAAATGCCCGAGAGAAAATCCATAATCATTCAATTTAGTGTCGTTTGACGTGTACGCCAACAGCACTTACGTGTCATCATCTGCCTTCAGAAACCAATCGCCTTCTTGATAGTAGTTCTCGTAGACATAGCGAAATGCCTCTCGCGTCTTGGCCCACAGGTTGTCATGACCATCAACCACGGTGAGATTGACAGCTCCCAGCTCTAAGTCGTCTTCATTGCTAATGAAAATCAATCGATTGCAGCGTTTACCCCAAGTCGCATTTAAATGATAGGCCTTGTCATGATTATCCGAATAGGTCAGTATCATACATATAACGCGAACTTCGCTGTATAAATCCACTTCCGATTCTGATGCGGTAACTTCAGATGCTGAGCCTGAACCCTCACCCGCGGCTACCACTGTCATGGTAGTTGGCCGTTCGCTGAGTATCTCGATAACAGAATCACCGTACGTGAGCAACGTGACAAATGCCATCCCGAAGCCGAGCACAAAACCAAACACGGCAGCCAGACGAACTCTCATCGTTGACGCTGTCTTGACAAGGAAACAGAAAAAAAGAAAACCGTTGTAAAAAGAAAAACAAATTTAAAATTTTGCGAGTATTTTTTATTTAACAATCACCGTCGCTGGCGCGATGCCTCGACTTTGGTAGTAGCAGTACGTCCGAACCCATCACCGATATTTGTTAAACTATTCGCCTTCGGCACGTTCTCAGAGGGTGTTGCTGTTGTTTATCCAGTCCATAGATAGACAGCTTGTTGTGTTGACGGTGTCACACGGGGTGTTTGCTGTCTGGCAGGGTTTGCCATTGACCAGATGTGAGGTCTTAATGAGCACGATTATCTGCATATTTGAATAACAAAACGGTGGCGATGATGGTAATGAAGTTGCAAATCGCTCAAAATAAATGGCAAATAAACAGCGTAGAAAAGTTAGAACGGAAGTTGGTTCCAGATGTTCTATTAGATAAATTGATTAATTTAATTAATTGTTAAGCGTAACAAAGTCGACAGGAAAGTGACAAATTGAGGGACGTTTAGTGGGAATAATACAAAGGTGATTTTTTTTAAGATCCTGTATTGCAAATACAGGTTTTTTAGTTTAAATAACGACGCCAGCAAAAATTGTCCGTCCCAAAACTTGTAGGTATCTCTTTTATTTTTTATTTTTAAATTTATAGCGTAAGCCATGTCAACTGACGTGTGGAGCTACTTTTAGAATAGTTGGTAATCCTGGTAACAGCCGCCAAATTGACACCTTAGCAAGATTAGCAAAATCTGAATGCAAAATATAGAATCTTCATATTTATTTGGACACGAGTAGATGCAGAAATTATATAAATCGATGAACCTTTGAAATCGGTACCTACTGTACATTTGTGAGCGAGTACTCGCGGACTGGATTTGTTCGTGTTTAGCACATTAAATCCACATGCGGTAACTCGAATGCAGTTCTACTCAACTATTTTACTTTCCAGCGAATTTACCATCACCACGCGAGTAAATCACCTTGCGAACTGCTGTACCGACTTCGTTACCGACAGCAGTTTTTCGTTATCAATATTAAGGTAAGATTAGACTGTATGCCAAGAGGTCATAAAATGTCAATTTCTGACAGTTCTCCTGTCAAAATATGGTCATACAGTCCAACACGGATATAAGAAACACTCATATAAGAACAACTCGCTTTTAAGAAACGCATGTGAAAACACGCAGATTTTTTTTTCTATAAGCACATATAAAAATGTTTTCATATAAGAAACTCGCTTAAAAGAAACACTCGGATATAAGAAACGTATTTTTATTCGCACAATTTGTTATTTTATTGAAATCATTACACATAAAAGAAACATAATTTTTTCCTTTGTTGAGCTGAATTTCAGTTCAAATGCAAAACAGCTCAACTATGCATGTAAACGGATTAGGGTATGATACGAATACACCTTTCAATGACAATGACAGCTGTGCTACTGTCAGTAGAAAAAACCAGCCAAATCGTGTTGACTTCTGCTTCTGTTCGTTCATATTTCATATCGGTTGTTTTTATATAAGAAATTTTGTTTCTTACATCAGTAGTTTTCGTATAAGAAAATTTGTTTCTTATAAACGTCGTTTTCATATAAGAACAACTCGGATATAAGAAACAAATCTCGTTGTTTTTTATATACATATTTCTTATATCGATCTCAGCAAAGCAAAGTAAAGTAGGATTTTCATCATGCAATTACAACAACTACGCTCTACTTGACACTTCGAGACTCGGTTGTAGTTGTTTTAATCGCGTGCTGAAAATCCTACTTTAATTTGCTTTGCTGAGATTGAAGCTCAAAAAAAAAACACGCCTATATAGTAATGGGCATATCTCATTATGCTCTACTGACCTAAATTTGCCCAGGCTGATTTTGACAGATAAAAATGCCCAAATAGCATATAGTGTAATCGGACAATAATCACGAATGCCAACATAAAGCACTGTTGCACTTTATTGAAATTTCGTTATGGCATTGCTGGCATTTTTGATGGAACAAGAATTATTTTGTTGTCATCGGTGTTTGACTGTTTGAGTTGGTGGGATTTTGATTTATTTTCGTTCTCTTTTTTTGTTTATCATTCAATCAATCATTTGTGTAAATTATTCAATTGCGTCTTTTCTTTGTAATTTGTTTAGGTTTAATTAGTGTTTTGTCCTTTTCCAGTAATTGTGGCTATAATATATACTTTTTCCTGTTGTGAAAACTTGTTTGCGTTGAAAATGTTTTGCTATCTATTTGTTTTATTTTTTTGTTAATATTCGTTATGTGTTTTCATTGGCTCGATTGCTTATTTCACTTGGTGTATATTTTGTTTATCATTTTACCCTTTTTAGTTCTTTTGTGTGTCTGCTTTTTTCTTTTCAGCTTTTTCATCTGCATGTCTTGCTTTGTTTTTCTTTACAGCATTACCCTACTACAACAATTGTTAATAAATAACAAATGCCTTAAATGACCATCAAGGCAAATGTGACCATATTGGTATATTAGACAGTTTTGATAATCCTGATATTTTGGTCATTTGACAGCTAATCTGGTCATTTGCCTGTTGGCATTCATACGCATAATTGGCATACAGTATAATCTTAGCTTTGGATGTGAAATGGGCACATTTAAAAATCTAGATGTTGACTTGATTTAAATGGACTCGATATTAGCTGAATGTAAAAATGTAGATTTGTCGGTAATGTCACTTTTCCTATATCAGGGCTTCATATACGAAATGTCAACTTAGTACTCAGTCAAGAAATTTTTGACTTTTGACCATTTTCCACAAACGTCAACTGAAAAAACTGTACACATGACCAATCTAAGCCAATAAAAACTGAACGCCGTCCAGTTAGCCAGCTGTTAGACTTTCTGCACTAGAGTTTTGAACGTCACCAATAAAGCGAGAAACAGATAAACCCATTCCCATCAATAGCAACAGCGAATTTTACACAACTTTAGCAGCAGCAGAAGCCGTATTGAAGATATAAATTAGAAATACTGGCAGTTGTCGTGTTTTTTCTCCCTAACCCTAACACTGTTCCCAACTTTAAGTAGGCACTGACCAGAGGTTCAAAGTTTGCGAAAGGCTTCCGCCGATAATTTGTTTTATGTCTAAATATTGCCCCACAGTAGGAAAACCAACTCTCACCTGATATTTCACATTGCACCGTGCTAATCACCACTTTTAGTGTTACGGTTTAAATTTTAAAAAGTCCCAACGGCGACGTTCATTATTATCGATAGCAACCTACAAAAAGATTTCAGTAAAAGGCTAAAAGGCGCAATATTTCTTAAATATATACCTAGCAGAAAATTTAAATCAGTAATTTTTGGCACCGTATTAATGGATATTCAAAGGTCAGTGAGTGTTGAAGTAAAATGTCGTAACAACTAAATTTTCTATGAAAACTGTTAATAAATAAAGATTGCATTGATCGTTTGCCAAGTAGTCATTTAATTACCAGTTGTGACAATTTTTGGTCTGAAAGTAGGCAGTGGAATGATTTTGACAGATAAATTTGACCAAACCTCAAATAGTCACCTCTATTCTGAGATTCGAATCCAAAGTTATTCGATTTCTTCCAACTGACATTCCTGCTTTCGATTTCGATAGAGATTCATTTTTTGTTCATTTCTCCCCGCATTCTCAGTTTCGATTGCATTAGGTTAAATGTCAAATTTCATTCGAGCGGAAATTTGTGGCCGAAAGCTATATTAAAAATGTAAGATGAATTGTTTTTTAATAAATCGAAAGAAATGTTGCTTACTTTTATCACAAAATGTATATAAAACGCATATTATGAACTAAAAAGCAACATTTGTTCGTTTATGAACAAAAAAAAATTATTTCATTGTAATAATAATTGCAAGTCGCAATACATTTATTTATTTATTTATCAATTTTGGAAAAAGAATTTTTATGATTTCTAAGCGAAACAATACAAACTTCCGGCAGATTAAATGAATTCGATTTGTCTCGCAGTATTTTTCGATTCAATTCGATCGATTCCTCCTCCAAAAATACATATAAAGCCATATTTACTTAATAAAAGCAAGAGAAAAAAATTACAATCTGACAGCTGAAACTTTAAACAGCTGATTTCGAAAATCAAGTTCATCCAGTGAAATCATTCGATAATGAACTCCTTTCCCTCGAAACTTAAGAATGTGAGGAGTTCATTCGAGTGAGAGTTTTAAATTCGAGGAATATTTGATTCGATCGAATCTCAGAATTAGCTTGAGTGTAATCGAACAATGAGCCTACGGCCAGCTTATTGATCTAATTTCAATTGATAGAATTTCCGGAATTTGGCGATAACCTTTCTGTCATTTTTAATACATTATACTGAATAATAATAAACATTTTGTCGTCGGTAATCATTCAGTGTGGTTGTTTATTGTATTTTTATTGTGCCAGATGAATTATTCACATATGTCAAGGTGTTACCACAATTCAGCAACGCATTTTAGTCAAAATGGTAACGAACTTCAATATACGCAGTTCCCGCCATTTTTACATTTGATCATCTGACAGATAATCTGCCGCCATTGGGATCTACATTCTACACTCTATGGTCGTTTTAAGTGGACCAGCTTTTTCTTGCCTATAGATTCCCTCTAAGCGTACAAATTAGATCGGCCGGTAACGTCAGTTTTACTATGTCAGTCATATAACGGAAATGTAAACTTAGCTTAGTATTTATGTATAACTGTCATTTTTCGGGCAAAGAGCTCTTCTTTTTAGGCAACACAGTCCAGAAGCCGTTCTGATTTCCAATGTCCAACAAGTTATCAACACATTTTTTCCTCTATACAACATCGGTCCCTTAAGGCTTAGACTATAATAGCTTAAGTGGGCTTAAGCTGTGTTAAAAATAATCCATTTAATTCAAAATCTTCGGATGGGCCTTTATTTATGACATGGAAAATGTGTGACGTGACTATAATTTGATTCGATTGACGTGACTTAAGTGGACTTCCATCCATTTATGAAACCAGCTTAAGCCTACCTAATCCAAAGCATTTACCTATTGTACCTATTTCTAGCATTTATTAGACGAATAGCTATCAAATCGCACCCTCTTTTGCAAGTCTAACCTGAAAATCCTGATCACAGTGCATAACTAAAATTGTACCTACCTATCCCGAAAACAGTCGTGCCATCGGTAACCTTGGCCTTTAGAATTTTATGATTTTACGCGAATTAATTACCAAACACTTTCCAGCTCATCGAAGTCTGTACGAGCAACAATTTTCGATTCGATTAACACTCGTAAAAACAGCTTGTCTTCGAGAAAGCGTGAACTTTTTTAGGTTTGAGTATTCATAATTAATTTATGTACATTTCTATCGATGCGAACCGGTTCGCCGTTACCACCCATGTGTAAGAAATAAAACAATAATGTTTGTATAAAATTTTAATAATTTGTTTCTATTTTTATTTGCATCTACTTATCTACTAGCAAACAGTGTGTTTGTTTGAATGAATTAAACACTACCCAACGGTAATCTAAATGTCCTCGGTTTAGTGGTGTCCCGAATGTTCCCGATGGACGACTGCGTTGAAGCCGCTGTGATCATCGGCAGTGTAGGTGACAGTCCTCTTGTAGCCATCGGCATCGATCAGGCTGTAATGGCCATGGACTGCACCGCCATCCCGGGATTCGGATTGGGTCTTGATGTCTCCGGTGTGTGCGTCATGGACGCCATAGTTGAATTCGTACTTGGGTGGTGCGTAGTAATCCACTTCATGGCCTTCAGAGCCATGTTCACCAGCAGCAACAACTGCGACAATGCAAAGGGCAATCACGAACTACGATAAGATGAAAATGGAAATATTGTTACTTTGCAGGCTGACCTGTGCATCCTTGCTTTGATCCTTACCTTGAGAGACATCTTTGATAGGCTTGGATGGATTGAGTTTATTCGGAGAAAACGGAAGTAGCTGTCTTGATACCTTGAAGGTGACTGTGCCTACTCAGTGGGCAACTGTGATTATTTATAATGAAAGATCGAGAGTGTGAGATACCTTTTGCGGGCAACCGATGCCTTTCAATTTTGATTTCGTTTCGATGGTCGTTTCAGGGAGGGGTTTCACTATCCAATAGAAGATATCTTTCCATTCATTCGAGTGCGTGAAGTATTTCTTTTTCGTTTACAAATGTTTTTTTCGGGTTTCACAGATACAGTGGGGGGGAAAGGAATGAAATTTCGCCGCCGTTGTAATGAAGCTCAATTGTATGCGCAAAAGTGCAGATTAATGTTTCTTTTTTTTCGGGGTAATTGCTGCCTCGTTAGTGGCAAACGAATGCGCGCACAGGCAAAAGCTTAAATCTCTCAATTTCAGGGTGGTTGCATCACTATGAAGTAATAGATACGATTCAGTCCAGGCTACAAATTAACACAGTTGCCGAAAAACTTCGATAGTATATAAGAAACTATATTGCACTTGTAGCGCACATGTAACTGCTTTTTTAATGGTGAAGTGGTTTTTCATATTTTTTGGTAAATGGATTGCGAAAAGTGGAACAAGCATGCACTTTAGAGAAACTAAAACAAAAACAAGTAAAGGGAAAACCGTTTACGGCTTTTACCACGGCTAGGTAGGTAGATAGACATAGACACCTTTTGAACTCACGTTTGTGCATATATTAAATAAAAAAAAAATTAATTAAGAAAACCAAAAACCCGACTGACTGTAAAAAAAAAGAATTAAAAAGATGTGAACAAGACGCATTTAAGTACCTGTACCTAACTAATTGACAATCGGAGACTTTATACCTACACAGTCTAACAGATATATGTACTCAGTACCCTACGACTGCCAAATAGTTAGTTATAGGTACTTAAATGCGTCTTGTTCACATCTTTTTAAATTTTTTTTTTACAGTCAGTCGGGTTTTTTGGTTTTTTTAATTAATTTTTTTCTATTTTTAAATTTTTTAACCTATGACACTCCGGGGAAGAATACGAATATTATGACACCTCACACTTAAAAATCGGTCAAACCGTTTAGGCTACAGGGAGTCCCGTAGGAACGTACATAGGATACGCGCGAAACACATAACCCTCCCTGTGTCCAGTCGGGTAAAAAAGAATTGAATTGATGGATGTGTGTTCGATTAATTTTATCTCTAAGCTTGCACCTGCTTTGCATTTATTCAGTGTTTAAAGATGCCGTGAATCGGAGAGGTGTAGTGTGAAAAAAGATTTACTTATTCGCCTGAAAGTATACAATGCAAAGTTGTAAGACATTGTGAGGACAGTGGCGGCGATAAATAAGACACGATTTGTAGGTAAATTATTTAAATTTTTTAGGTATAACCAATTGAAGTGATCTGCAATGCAACCTCAGTTAGTCGCGATCATTTGATATGATTATATTTTAAGCAAAGTTCTTAAAAGTTGGCGAACTCAGTTCGAAATGGTTTAAAGGTGTCATTGATCAGCTTTAGATTGATTCACATTTTGTGGGTTGAAATTCAGTGCCTAGCTTGGTTCAGTGAATCAACTCTTGGCACAGCTCTGCTTTGATTTATGTGTTCGGAAAATCAAAAATATATATTGAAATGCTTCTAGGTACCTAGTTATAAAAAGTTGTTTGCTTTAGATTTTTAATTCATGAGTTCCTTTCCGCTTTCCACTTGGAAATAAATTCCGTATTTATCCATAATGCGATCTTCAGAAAAGGGGACATTTTTAGTCTAGTTGTGGGAAATTTTATATCAAAGAGCACTGCTCTTTTGTTTGTCGAATAAATATATTAGAGAAGCTATAATTTGAAATTGCAAAATTAAGTAGAGCAGTTATTTGAATTTTCTACCACAAGTTTTGAAAAAAGAGTAATTTTTCCCAAATTCGTTATAAATGATGCAAAGTCACGTCGAAATGTCAAACTTCAAAATAAATTGAAAATAATGTGGGATTAGGCTTTCGAAAAATACCACATCCGGTTTAATGAAACTCCTTGCATTACTTGTATGAGGCCTCAACACACGACTCCAACACAAACACAAATTGACTTAAGCTGGATTAAGTGCCAGCATTAAAAGGCTTGAGAAATGATCGAAAATCCACCCAAGCTCAGCTTTATGTGGACCACGTATCCCACGGTGATCACCAAATACAATTATTGTAATGTCTTCGCACGTTGGATTAAGCTGCATTACTTCCAAGTCCAAGCATTCATATTATGCTTTTTCCCTATACTTCCAATACTATTTGGAATACTATTTCCTCCATTGTCATACATTTTCCAACATGCACTTAAAATATTTTGTAAGCTGTCAAATATGTCAATAAAGTTTGGCGTTGTAAACATAATTCTCTTACTCGATTTGAATTGATCGGTGATCGTGTTGAATCTATCGCAATCACTAAAAGTCTATGCAGGTACACAAATGACAGAAGAATTCGCAAAAACAAACGAGCAACAAGAAATTCGAATATACCTAACAGAATTACCGGTCGTTCCGATAAATCTGTCAACGTCAGAATGAAAAATGACATTTGTGTCAAAATCTCTACTATTTAATATTCTACAAGTAGATAAATGAAATAAATTTTAAGTAGTGTTAAGGCTAAAATAAAGAAACTAAGGTTAGTTGAGTTTGATTAACTTTAAAACAAAACTCTACACTTGTCCAGAAGTATTGTTAGAGAAACGCTTTAAATGTTGTCTGGATCTTGAAAATTTAAGACTCAGCTGACAGCTCTTGCATTTCATCAATATTGCCAGAGTTCTATTTGCGACAAGTGTGGCGATTTTATTAAACTAGTCTGGTTTTATAGATTTAGGAAATCGTTGGAATTTGTTTAATAAAATTTGTAGAAGGTCAAGGATATCATTTGGTCTAGGAATATTTTAGAATATTTTAAATCTCCATTAGTTTTTTTTGTTTTACAACTTAAAACTTAATTTTGTTTTCTAATCAAGTTCTAAGTTCTACAACATACATGCATATCATTCATTAAAAATATTTAAAATACTACACTTTTATGAAACTTAATTTGTAAATAATATAATATTCTTTTTTATATCAGTCAGAAACAGAATTGGGAAGAAGCAGTAGCTGTTTTTTATTATCAGCTATGATCCATAGAGGTCATCGATTTACATGCACTTACAACAACAGCACATGATCTTGCTTCTCATCGAGATCACGAATCATGATCTGAAAATTATTTCTACTATTTCCAACTAGGTGGCTTATTTTATTTTTAAATCTTGCTGTGCCTGTAAACATAGCCACACAATCACGTTGCCAGACTAAAAAATGGAACACAAAAAATCAATCGATTCATGCGAATGAACTCCCCGTCCGTATTCCGAGTTTTTTGTGTTTTTTTTTCTCGTTCTATAAAGGTATGTCCAGACCAGCCAAACATTTGATAAAAAATGAAATACCTACATGTTCCATAAATATTTCTTAAACATTTATTAAACAAGACAATTATTATGAAATGTTTAGAAATTCTTTGCTGGTTTGGATCTGAACACCAAAAAAACATTTATGAAATGTTTCACAGCTACCCAATCGTGATGGGAAATAATTTTTGTTTTACAAGTTTTCCTGCAGAATGTGAGCGCTTTATTATAGTAGATATATATAGAGATTATTATTATTTTTTAAATAAAATAAAAGTGCCCAGAAATGCTTGGAATACCTATAACGAGAAAGTGATTCATTTAATACGATTATTTGAATTCAATAGCGTGTTGCGTGACTGCGAGACCAAAATTACAAAAATAAAAACTTTACTCGCTGCTAATTTCTTCTTTATTTTCTTCTAGTCCAAAAAAGTATAAAATTTAAATATTTCATAAACATTCAATAAATAAATTTCAGAAATCTTTTGTAAATGTTTATAAAATCTGTCCGATTTGCTTCAGAAACATTTCAGAAACATTTCTGATTTGTTTGGCTGGTCTGAACACACCTTAACATGCCAAGACAAACTCAAGCGTTAGCAACAAAATATTGTTCATGTGTTGCATATTTGAACATAAAATACTAAATTTGTTTAACAAAAATATTTGAAAAGAAAAATTATGCAAATTTGATTCAAATATGGTAACACCCCCGAAATGACATATGCCTTGTGTGACGTCACGTTGAGCAGAACATTTGCAATATGGCTGGTGGCAACATGAAGTTTGTAATACCCTGTATTATCTGTTTTGCTTTTGAAAGCAACTGTTGCCACAATTCCAAAATTAAACTTTTCAATGATCCGTTCTGTTTTGTTTTCGTGATCTAATCCGGATCAGATCACGCTGATAAAAAAAAAAAAACTAGTGTTGCCCTTTCTAAGAATCCGCCCTAAAACAATCTTCAGTATTTATTTTCAAGCACAGTCCGCTTAGGCCAGGGCAAAGCCTTTTCAATTACATTTCAACTCTGAACTGAAATTGTTGATAAATATTTTTTTTTTACCTTACTTTGTAGAAAATTTCGGTCGTTGATGAGTGATGGGTAAAATTGTCAAGTCATGTCATTCATAATTTGGAAAACGTGCGCTTAAGCGTGTGTCAAAAATATACTTAAGGCGAACGCTTGCGGGGTGCCACTTTTCAAATAACGGTCGCAACACACAATTCCAATTTAACCTCACACCGCCTTAAGCTGGATTACTCTCATGCAGCAATCATAAGAAACCCTGTTTGCAATTATGCAAATGAGGTCTCAAAAGAAGAATCACATTTTGCGGCGTGACATCTCTCGCACGTAAGTTTCATTTTCTGATGCGCTCTTAGTAAATACTGATTTTAAGCTCACATCTTGTTTAACAAGTTACTTTTACAATCGATCCGTTGTGTGTTGCGTTCCATTTGTCATTCAGCTCATAGTCGGTGATCGGGTTTTTCCATTGTCATCGATGACCAGTTAGTGGGACACTATTCTATTTCGTTTTGTTTAGTGTACTCTTTTCCCATAGCAACCGTTGAGTGGAAAGCCAAAACTCAATTTTAATCACATCCTGACCAGATTGTCAATCAAAAAAGTCTCAAATACACTGATACACTGCAGATCTGCCAAATGCTGTCGAGCGATAAGCAACATAAATTATTGCACACGCATACCGCTACCGCAACCAAATAGTTAACGCTCTAGCTCTTGAACTTTCGCTTATCACAAACAACTCAGTGGGTAAACATTTTTGTTCAAAAATTGTCGACTGCTCTCACTTTCAAACAGTCGACACCGACTCCAGTCTCCAGTGGATAGAAATCCCATTTAACCTGCACAAAGTACTCAGGTATGCCTGCCTACATAAAATAAAATTTACATAACTTTCGGCAAAGCAAAGAATCTCACTAAACTAAAAATAACAAGAAAAATTCCAGAACAACAAATAAACAAATTGCGATGAGATTCCCGAAAAATAAAAGCTTCTCAATCCAACGACGGCGGCGATCGGAAAGCCACCATCCGCCAAACCGACCAACCGACGACAGCGTCGATCATGAAGAAGATACAAAAAGTATCTCAGTATCTCTTCGGGTCTTCAGCGTGCACGTTAAGCTTAAGAGTGTTAAATATTTTCGGCTCGTTTGTATAAATAGTCGGGTCGGGTCGTTTTGTTTAGTATACATTATTTTTATGGTGTGGAATGTTTACGGTACCAAATACTCCCGCCCGATCGCTGCAATCGATCATGACAACCTGAGCCGGAGTTGAGTAATCGTTAGTGTCTTGCAACCTCTATTCGAAAGTAATTGTGTGCGGCGCGCGATTAATTCAACTTTGAAAGGTGTTGGAGTTGGGGTACTTCTTCGTTTATTTTTTGCACCTCTCAATGTCGTTTGAACAATTTGCTAAGGTGGATTAAAAAAAAGAAACAAAAAAATATTTAAAACCCACATGAAGCCGTGACTTAAGTTGAGCTTTTCACTTTCGATACTCTTAAGTCTTTTGTGGCCGCTCTTATCCGGATCGTGCTGTGGTGAGTGAGATATATTCTTTTTTGTTTACACTCTAAAGTGTATGGTGGTTTTGTTTATGTATTTTTTTGTTTTCATGCTGCTCCTCAATTGGATATCAATGTCGCAGTCACAATGAAATCGGTTATAGTGCTCATGTTCGGTGTGGTTCTGGGCTTTTGTCTATCGCAACTATTACACATGACATCGTGGTCGCCGCACAACAATGATTCATCGATTGTTATGACATTGCGGAGGAATTTACGGGCCCGATATTATGAAGATGACGATGATTTGAGCGCAGGCGGTGGGGGTGGTGTTGCTGGTTTTGGTTATGAAGTCGTGCCCAAACACCTGGAGATCGTAATGCTCGACGATGACGATCATAAGACAAGAAGTGCCTCGCTTGCTGCTCGATTGTACAATGAGACACGAGTACTGTGTTGGATATTAACAGGACCGGCGAATCACATGAAGAAAGCCATCCACATCAAGAAAACCTGGGGCTCACGATGTAACAAGTTGCTGTTCATGAGTTCGGCGGAGGACGAAGAGTTGGGCACGATCAAGTTACCCGTTGGTGAGGGCAGGAAAAACTTGTGGCTCAAGACGAGAGAGGCATTCAAGTACATTTGGGATAACCATAGGAATGATGCCGATTGGTTCCTCAAGGCCGACGATGACACGTAAGTTAATGGTGCCAGCATAAGAGCAGATATTTACAGCGATGTAACCTTTTGAATGGTTTTTGTCGTGGAGGATCGGTTCACGGAAGATCACTTCCTCGATCAGGTGTTAGGGCAACTATTTTTCTGGCAAATTCACTTCGTGATCAGCTGCTTCCTTGTGTTCAGGAGACTACACAGCCAGTTCCCTAATCACATAACTTTCGGGTAATTAGCACCCAAACGGCAGATCTACTAAAAGTTAAGAGCAACATTCGGTTCAGCCTCTTGTAGTAAACGATCGTTTTTTTTTTTTTTAATTTCAAAAACAGTATATGGTCATTAAAACTTTGATCTTACTTCCGGCTGCTCAAGGTCGATCGATATTTTAATGCTGATCTTTATAAATTTCCAGCGAAGCTCCGTCATTACTCAAGCTCACTACAGATTGGCTAGAGATCCACTTAGCTGCGATCAATTTATTGCAAGAGCTTTTGCTTCATATTCGTTTCTGTTGTTCGAAATCTAGCTTGTTCACGATCACCTTGTCTTCAGTCGCATTCTTGACAATCAGTCAGGCAGTGAGTTATGTTCATCGCTGGTTAGCCTGTCAAGTCGTTTGCTTGATCACATTCTATTTCCAGATACGTTATAGCTGAAAATCTTCGAGCTTTCCTACAACCCTACTCAACGGACGCTCCAGTGTATTTCGGTTGCAAATTCAAGCCCCATGTCCGACAGGTGAGTTCATTTACACGTCTTTGATCACTGTATGTAATATTTCTCTTTTAAGGGCTACATGTCTGGAGGTGCTGGTTACGTTCTTAGCCGCGAAGCGCTGCGTCGCTTTGCCGAAGTGGCCTACCCGAATGGTACCATCTGCCGGCAGACCTATGGCGGCTCCGAAGACATGGAAATGGGATATTGCCTTCAGAATGTCGGTGTTGTAGCTGGAGACTCGCGAGATGAAGACAAGCGTGGACGCTTCTTCCCCTCCGGTCCGCAGTCACACATCATAGCGAGAGACAAAAGTCACTGGTACTGGAGATACATATTTTACGCAACAAAAGATGTAAGCCTTGCGAAAAATTCGAATCTTTAAATATTCATCTGTTCTCTCTCGTGCAGGGTTTGAATTGCTGTTCGGATCATGCGATCTCATTTCATTATATTCACCCGGAAACATTTTACATGCTCGACTATCTGATATACCATTTAAGGCCATTCGGAGTGTTTCGGGATACAGACACACTGCTGCCGAAATACAAGATGCAACCGCTATTGGATAGATGGCGAAATGAAACATCGGACAATTTTCTATGATATTGAAGAGACGCATAAATGTTTTGTTATGAAAAAGACTGTAGTATTTAGGAACTTGTAACGGGTACGCTTATATTGTAACTATCAGACAGGGGTTTAAAATACACACTTGTTATTGAACAACATTTTGTTTTTAGGTAGTATGCTGTTTGTATAAGCATTTGCCGTGATCTTAACACGAAAGTATATCACGTCTTTTTGCTTTCTGAAGGATCAGATTCGATGGCAACAGAACAAAATGTGTACACGTTCGCATCGAAACTGACAGAAAAGGCGACAACTACGAGTAGCTAGCCGTTTCCTCATTGGATCGGTACAGCTTAGTGATGAGGACCTTTTGATTTCTAGTTTAGTCTGACAGCATTTGTCGCTCTTTTGGTTGGTCTAGCTATGAAAATCTTCCATGAAGAGACAATTAACATTTTCAATTTCAAATAGACATCCCGCGATACCAATAATCACTTTTAGTGTCCAGGCTCATTGTTAACTAACAAAATAATAAAATTTGTTCGGACTTGACAGATAAAGTGAACATTTTTTCAAGGGAACTGGAAAATAAACCATATTTATGATATAATTGCCCCTGTACGAGTTTTATTAATAACAATAACGTATCCCAAGTTCATAAATGAATCTAGTCCAGACAAAACTAGTTTACCGACTGATAAATTTGTCAAATAAAAAAGTTGACTACAAAAATGACTTTTTACTGGCCTACCTAAGTGCGCCACTTCAACCTAAAAGTTTGTTCAGAAAATAAGTGGCTTCAAGTGGTTTGCAGTGGCTCGAAAAATCTCGAAGAGTATAGACGACCTTTGAAGTACCTTTTCAACTGTCTGAGAGTCTGAGTTTGAGAGATGTTGATGTTTTTCAAAGATTTTTAGTGCTTGGCTTAATAAAATTACCCGATTAGACCCAGCAATAGCACGTTCAACTTCTTTAACGACTTTTGTGAGGTTAACCGCAGCTGTAGTTGGTGTTGGTCATATGTCAATACTTCTGTTAAAACTACGCATTAACACGCAGCTGTAGTTGGTCCTATGTCAATACCCCCATTAAAACTACGCATTTCGAACTCATCGTTGCATAATTCTCATCTAAATCGTCACAAAAAGGGAGCACAAAGGTCTCCCTCATATCCGTTATTGGCAGCTTAAAATTAGAGAGCCGTCGGAATCCAAAAACAGAAAGGTTTGTGTTGCCCTTTTGATTGAAAATCTAAATGACAAAATGTAGGGCATGTACAGTTCTTTCATCTTCTTTTTAAAATGTTCCCCAAGCTATTGACAATAAAGTCGGTAGCGTAGTCCGTAGTAGATACTTAACCTACTTTGAACGAAAATCAAATGTCCCACTTCTGCCAGCGTTCAAATCGAAAATATAATAGTTTATAATTCACATACGTTTTTATTAAGTTCATAAATTTGTCTTTCCGTTTAAGATTTTGTTGTTGTTTTTGCTTTATTACAAAAGATTGTGGCATACTTAACTTTTTTCTTATGAATAGTTTCAAAATACACCTATTTCAATTTTGTTTCTTTTAACTATAAAGAAAACAAAAATAATACTAAACAACTTATAGAGTACTTAAAATTACTTAATTTTCATTTTTGGAATAATTTTGCACTTATTCTTTGGTATACAGAATTTTACAAGTACGTAATTTACTTCTTTCATATAAATAAAGTTTTAATAACAAATTACAAAATATTATAGTGCAAATGTACAGTCGATCTTAAATACTAAAATTACAACTAAAGCGTTAAGTTTCAAAAACAAATACGAGTTTAAAAAACAAAACGAATTTAACATGGCAAAACAAAGTGACTAAATTGTGGATAAATATAAATTATTGGTAGGTACACCAAAACTATGCCTTACGACTAAGGAGTATAATATACATGGGGATTTAGTTTCACTGTTTTGAAGGATAGTTACTTTTCATTGTAATTTGAAAATTGGTTAGATCAATATAAGATTTTTGAATTTTAAATAGTAAGAGGAAAAAGAAAGAAGAAATTCAATTCATTTGTATTTTACAAAGTATTAGTTTTAAGTCTTTTATTAATATTTTTTTTTTTTTCAGTTTATTTAAATCGAATTGTAGTATTTGATTTATAAAAAGAAAATGTCTTTAGTTGGGCTTTTAAAGTGAACACAAAAGTGCGATCGTCGGTGCAATGCTTCTTTGTAAACAACAATTACAGCTTTGCCTTGTCGTCTGTTGTATCCAGAGCGTTGTAGTCGACTTTGGAGATCTTTGGTGGCAAGACGTCTGGTGTATTAACAATGCCGTACGGTCGAAGGTGGTATATTAGGTAGTCGAGGACGTACATTTGATTTGGTGAGACGTAGTGAAAGGAAACGGCATTGTCTGAGCAACAATCGAGACCCTGAAAGGATTATTTAAATGTTTTTTTTTTTACGAGACCTATTGGTATGTTGTCAAAAGCCAAGTTAAGTCGAAAGAGATCTGTACATTTGTTTTAGAAACTTAAGAAAACTAAGAAATGAAACCAGTTCTAGAACTCAGGGTCGGCATTCTGTCACCTTACAGAATCTGACCCCAGCCTTCTGCATATTGGAATGTAAAATATATAACACGGTTGGTTATTTAAGCTTTGGCATCACTGCGTGGCCGATAGATGGTGTAACTGGTATCGCCATAGAACTAATTGCTTAGTAAACAACAATTTACAAACCATCTCTATAGTTGTCTTCCTATCGGTAATAAGAATCTTTTTTCGAACGCCCAAAGCTTGGAATATCTGTTGTCTCAGACTCAGACTCAGACTCAAAAGCTGTCTGATTTGAACTGTCTTGATTTGAAAACAATGCAAGGAGACGTGCAGGCGTCTTCTTCCAATATCTAAACCTCTGCCCTCTGGAGCATTGCTCTACATTGTTTTCATCAAGCCGCAGCCTGGCTGTGTATCAATCAGGATAATCACAGTGGAAGTGCTCTGATTGGAACTTCATAGTGCTTGGCAATGGCGCAGTGGCCAGCCGGAAGACGTGTTAGTCGCCTGTCTTTTTTTGATAGTGAAGCCAAGAAAAGCGGGAATTTTTTATAAGTTCAAGGGGAGCCCATTTGGCCCGTCTCTTTGAGTCATTCATCAAAGACCCAGCGTGACCTGAAACTTACAACAAGTCTAACAATATTCAGCCATCCGAGAGAATTCAAAGAATTCATAACTTATCGCACAGTCTCTCAGTTGGCTAAGGAATTGAGAAAGTCCTTAAGTACAGACAATGCCGAACCGGTGCTTGCCTCAAAGACAGGGCCATGAAGTTAAACCCAAACTTCCGGTGGTTTCTTGTGCAATTAGTTTGACCCAAGAGTAACACATTCTAAACTCACCTCATCCGTCTCATAATATATGTACTTCCAGTACCAGAAGTTCTTATCCGTATGGCCCGGTATTAGATGATGTTCGGGCACGAATGGGAAAAATCTCCCCCGCCCATTAGAATCCCGTGAATCGCCAGCGAATACACCGATATTCTGCAAACATTTGCCCATTTCCACATCTTCGGCGCCTTCACTACGCGAACTGCACAACTTACTATCCTGCAGGGCTTGTTCCACAAACAATCGCAGGGCTTCCTTGCTAAGCACATACCCGGCTCCACCGGACATGTATCCCTAGAAAAATATTACAGATTTTACATTTAAACTCTGCGATTTTCCACATCAAGCTTACCTGCTTCACATAAGGCTTAAATTTACAGCCAAAGTATATCGGTTCGTCTGGCGAGTATGGATACAACATGTAGCGCAAGTTCTCAACAACCACATACGTATCATCGTCGGCCTTCATAAACCAGTCAGCTTCGTCGTAGTGATTCTCGTAAACATACTTGAAAGCCGCTTTCGTTTTAGCCCACAAATTATTGCGCCCTTCTTTGACGGGCAACGCCACCGCTCCTAGCTCAGTGTCCTCTTGCGAGCTCATGAAAATAACTTTATTGCAACGTTTGGCCCATGTACGCTGTACATGTCGTGCTTTCTTTTTATGATTGTCCGGATTGGTCATGACCCAACACAGAACGCGAACCTCATTAAACAGCTGATTGGCAATGGAACTGTTTTCATGGACGTGCGCGTGGGTGCCCATTTCTTTGTCCGGACCACTTTCCTCCAGCATATCATGGCTGTTGTGCGGGTCGTTTACGTTGCCAAGATCATGACCGGTATAAGGTACCCATTCGGGACGGCGCGGGGAGGATAAAATGAAAAGTTCGGCGAAGCAAAAGCCCACCACAAGACCGACAATAAGGCAAATTAGAGATCGGCGATTGGCAATTGTACGGAAACCTGAAAAGCCTAAAGAAGAAGAAGAAGAAGAATTAGGAATTTCAATGGGAGATAGTGTGACATAAGCTAACTCACCATCGGGACTGTATCGCCCCAGCAGCCGTATGTCTCCGTTTGCCGTCATTTTTTGTTTATCAGGGATTTATTTTTGGATTCTAGCTTATATCCAGTGACTGATGTTTGCTTCTTTGGGAACGATTTCTCCCTGGACTCAGGGTTGCTGTCTCTTATTGTCGAGGTAGCCGGTGGTTCCTTTTTACATTTGACTGCGAGTTTATTGACTTGAAGGTATCTGAAAGGATAAACACATTTTTGCCATTTAGTTGTCAGATTAGATGGACTGTAAATATTTCGATTGTCTTCCGCCTTTCAAACATAGTTTGGGATCCAACTCTGACCAGTAAATCCTACCACAAAGTGTTGTTGCCAAAGTTTGTTTCCAAATGCTGAATTTCGCAACAGAAAAACTAAATATTTGTCACCCCATATGATAAAAAAAATTCAGCCGGTAAGCTATGTTAATCTGACAAAGATCTGAGAGTGGACAAAAATTACGCTCCCATGTTCCAGCCTTGATAACTGATAGTTTTGTTAAACTGTTGCACAATCTGTTACCGTACTTTTTAGTAGCATTCTCCCATACTTGAAAACATGACACATGTTTACTGGGAAAAGTACGGGAATGCTTGCCTTTTGAAAGAGTGGGGGAGTAATGTTGCATTTACACCATCACGCACGCGGTTTTTTGCACGTGACGGGACAGGGAGATCCGTTTGTCCGCAGTCAATGCTAATAAAGGCGTAAGAATGAGATCACAAATCAGACGCCTAAAGTTTAATGGATGTTCAACCCATAATTATAGATACGTAAAACGGAAATAAACACAATTTCCGGCGAAGAGCATCTCTACAATCACTTGAAAACATTTCTATTTCTGATTTAAAACATGTGAAATAAGAGTGGTTATTAGTTTTAGTAAATTAAACCAACAATACATCAATCAGTTACACGAAATAAATAAATAATTGTCTGTTCATCACTTCCGGAAGCCATTTTGTTTTATAGGAAAGCGAAATTTCGTAAGCCATCGCTATAAAAATATCAACATGCATAGCTTTCCCATAATTCCTAACACGTAAACAAGATGGCCGCCCAAAAAACGTGTCACGTTTTTTGCGTGTTAGGTAATGCCGTCCCTTTCAGTCACACGGCTATTTAGTATTTGGCATCCCCTCATTTTTCCGTGTTAGGAATGTGTGACCGTGTAAATGAAACACAATCTCTCTGCTAAAAATACTAAAACAGTCGTTTGCATGTTGGGAACATAAACGTCAGTCCGTTTACTTCATTTGACAGGTAACCAATACGTACTATCCGAAATAGGTCTGTTCCTTTACATTTAAATCTTACGATGTTTTACTAATTGTTACGAATTTTTATGAATTTTTACTCAATGCTCGAAAAATTCGTAAAAGAGAGCGGCACCGAGAGAGCAAGATATTACCCCTCCACTGAGAATCTTACGAATTTTTACTCAACAAATTTCTTGGTGTAAGAATTGAAAAAGCTGTCAGTCACCTTACAATTAACAGCTGATTTGAAATTTGTTGTCCTTTTTGAAATATGAGTGCTTTTGTTTTGATTTCTTGCGTATTAAAATGGTATCAACAGGCGGAAAAATAAATTTGAATGTTCTCCTTAGATTCTTTTAGAAAGTGGCGATGAAATTCTTCCTCGCTGTAAGAAATAAGAAAGGACAATCTACTCCACGTAAGTTTTAATGCCGTCTTTTAATGTCGTTTTTTCCTCTTCTCGAATGCGTGTAGTTCAATCAGTGCAAACTCTTCCATGAAGAAGAAGTTCGATTAATTGCGAATCACTTTCATCGCTGGGCAGACGAATCAACTAATTAGCCAATAAAATTAGCTAATTCTTCGAGTTTATACGATATTTTATATATTATATATTTTTTGAATTATGTGTCAGCCATCTTCATAGATTACTACAAAAGCGTTCCCTAACTTTTTCGTAAGCGTCTCTCTCTGTGAGGGAATTTATCCCCACCACTGCCATTTTGATAGTCCTTTCCATTATAACTTCAAAAGTAAAGGAACAGACCTAATATCTTTTGTGAAATTTCGCATAGCAACAAGATTTACTAAATTTTGGTAAAATGTATGGCGCATCGGAACAGTCATGTCGGTTAACTGCCAGAACGCTTCAACGGAACTGTGTAGATCACGTGAGCAGTTTTTTTCAGTTGAAATATAAGGAGTATATTATAATATAGCCCACAAATCTAATAAGGAATTATTGAACTAAGTACTCCTACTCAGTTGACATTTACGGTGTCAAACCAGTTGATTGTCACTTCAAATATGAAATAATTTATGTAATTTAAATTTTATGCCTAATTTGCACTTTTATCATGTTTTCTGATAAGAAATCGCAGTCTGTCCTTTTTAAGACTATAAAAACAAATTGTGAATGTAAACAAATGGCTTTTGCATGACAATTTAGTCAGTCGCATTCCACGGTAATCGGGCAATCTCGTTTAAACAAATCCAGTAAAGACAACAAGACTTTGGAATGTGCCCAAAAGTTTAAACGTACAACCTTCGCGGTATTATTCTGACAGATGACAGCTAATCTTTGACTTGAGATAACCAAATGCGCTACTGATGAAAGTGAGTGTGGAAAATGTGCTTTCCACGCATAAAAAAATAAACAATATCGAATAATTTATTATCTAGCTCACTGAGTTGAACAAATTGTTGCAAGTGTCGTGATAGTGGCGAAAAAAAAACCCAGTGTAAAAATGTAACACAATTGCCTCACGGCCTAAATAAGAAATTATTTTCTATAAGGCGGACAAGATTTATATCACAACACAAATGCATACCAGCAATATTACACAAAAAAAAATGTTCATTCCTGATATTTAAACAAGAAGAATATCAAAACACTGAAACTTGTTGCAGCAATATTTCAAAACAGTTTTTTTTTGCAAATGTTTGTGTCTTGATTTATATCATGACTTTCTTTTGTTGCTGTTAAAAACAGATTTTTATGTCACGAATTATCATGTCGGCGTCATCACGAAATTAAATCTGTGCTAACAGTTCAGTGTAATTGTAACGTAACGTGGTTAATACTTTTTAAAACAACCTCGGTCTATTAAAAATCGCTCTGGATATTTCATAAATGTCATATCGAACGATAATCGCAGAGAACCATAATTTGTGCCGTGATTGTATTTTTTTAGTTATGACCTATACATACACATTTTTGACACTCTTTTAGGGTTCCTTCTAACAACCATATCACGAAAAAAATAAATAAAAATAATAATCTAATTATTCTTATCACTGGCATTAGTGACTAAAAAAATAACAGTAAATCAATACCTACTCCCATTGGGTATATATATAGCCAATTTGCTACAGTAATGATTCACTGTCATAAAACGTACGAATGATAAGGATATTTTAGTTAAAAAATAGGCCCTGACTCTTCCCAGATCTCGGAGCCCTACACAATTGAAACACGACTTCAGTCAAATTTTTCAATCTCGTTAAAGATTGGCTTCTAAAGCATAGTATGCTGCTCGCGCTTAAATTAAGCCCCCATAGCTAAATTTGTTAGCCACTGTACGAAAAATCTCTACAGAATTTAAGTAGGCGTATTAATGCAAAATACATTTTTCCACAGCTAAATTTTGACAGATCAGGGAAAATGTCGGTATTTCAAACGAAAGCAAAAAAAAACCTTATGGAGAAATGGCAACTTCAATACAAAAATGAAATGGAATATCTTAACGAGGAGTACCTGGAATAGGTTTTTGAGGAAGTACAAATAAAAAAACGAAAAAAATTCCAACACAGTTTTTTTTATTGACGGAACCTACACTAGCCGTGTTTTTTTGAGCTTCGATCTCAGCAAAGCAAAGTAAAGTAGGGTTTTCATCATGCAATTACAACAACTACGCTCTACTTGACACTTCGAGACTCGGTTGAAGTTGTTGTAATCGCGTGCTGAAAATCCTACTTTACTTTGCTTTGCTGAGATTGAAGCTTAAAAAAACAGGCATACTGTCATAATTAAGCGAACATTAAGCGAAGCGGTGGAGAGAAACATTGGAGAGGCGCTTAATTTTAGCTTTCCTGGAACAGCATACTAGGCTAAAAGTAAGAACATTGTTGTTTTGAAAAAAAAACATGTTTTTAACAGTTCCAAACACCTTTGATGTGACAAACACGAATTCATAATATGTAGAACAACCTTAATTGAAGATTAGTTTGTTTAAAAAAATAAAACCGGTGACTGCTCAACTACTGCGATTCGCTTTTGCGTTATTTGTACCAACCGTATCTGATTTTGTTTATTTGAATAAACTTATGAAAACGTCAATCGAGCGGTTTAGTTTTACATAAGCAATAGATAAGATTAGTTTCAGAGATGAAGCGTTTAGTAGGTACCCTTATTACTGCGGCCTCAATTGGTACCTTTTGTAATTGTCCTTGTGTATTAAGCTAAGTCTTTGCGTAAGCTGGTAGTGTGCTCTTATATCTCAAGGTGTCAAGGTTTATGGTTCACTTTTGATGTTTGGCATAAATATTGTTATACTCGTACGTTATTCCCACGGTAAAACAAAAAATGGTTGAAGTATACGATTGGAAGCCTGCCAGACTTTCGCTAGAGCCTTCGCTTTTCCGGGGGTTAAACTTAAGATCCGTCACTCAGTAGTGCAGCACTTTCACGAGAATAACTTTAAAATAATCTTTTGTGCAGTAAATATTTTGAAATCGATAGAGATGACAACGACGGGGTTGCTTTATAAAAAGTCAGAGCTACTCCGTTCCGCGCGTAATAGCACTCATTCACAATCACCACTAGTTGAAATAAATTCGATTCTTTAAATATACTTATCATGCGGTATATTTCTACTTCCGATATAATACGATAGCTTTTGAATTCGAATTCGAAACTGTATCCCTCCTCCTCCATTTCGTTATCATCGTATTCTCTATTTCGTTGCCAGTGTTAATAGACGTATTCAACTAATAAAACGAAATTGTTCACTTAAATGTCCCAAGTGGTTCTGTCAATAATTACACTCATTTTGTTATTAGATTTTAAAGTACCAATCACCGGATCCATATAGCGAACTCTTGATCGTGTCAAATGTGCACTCGAACTGGCATCTAAACAAGGAACTGCATCGCACCACTTATCGATGGAAACTGTTGACTAGACTTGACAAACGTAGTAGATACGATCGTCTATGAAATATTTCTGCTACTAATAGTGGAAGTGTGTTTTCATATTTAAAACTGAACGTAATTTTCTTGTTTAACAACATCGATAAGAAAAAATCAAGTTGACATCCTGTCCTTTTGAATGGTTGATGACAGTTTGTCTGCCCCTGATATTATGCATGCGATCGGTGACTCGCACGACGCTACTGTACATATTGAGTTGAGTTTCATTGAATAGAAGTTTGGTAGTAAATTTTGCTTTTGATTGTACACGATTTTGCAACGATTCACATCAAATAAGTCGTTTTCTAAGAAAAGAAGTAGAATGGGCCCAGTTTTGTTGTTTGAAACATTTATTAAGTCCGACACTTGTGCGCCATTTTGTAGAAAACCGAGTGAGGGGTCGCAGGCTGAAAACCCCCACTAAGGTTGTTTCCACTGCGCCATCTCTCGTAGGTCTAACGAACTACTAAAATTGTTGCACCAGCTATTTACTAATTGTCAAACTCCAAGCAAATTTCACGCAGAAAAAATAAGAACATTATTTAAAAGCAGGACAGTTGAATATACCACCACCTACCACGACAGTGTTTAAAAATTATTCGAGGACATTAAGCACAACCGATCACTTTTTTAATTACGACTGTTGCACAATGAATCCAATAAATCTACGTAATGCTTCTGAAACGTTTCACAGGTTCTGAGAACGAGATGTCAAATTACAAGCTTATTTATCCGATGCCGCTGTCAATTTGGTAAACTAAGTGTAATATTTCAAAGGGACAGAAGATCCAATTTGATCGGTTTGATTACACAAGTGTTTCCAGAAGCACATAACTAGAGAAAGCGCGCCATATAATATTTGACACACTTGTGCCATATTTTGTTATAGGTACACAGTTTGCTTTTATTTGATATGTATAAATATCTAAACATTTTGGGCTATAGACGTTGTAATTTTGGGATAAGAGAATTCCTCCCCCAACAGAGTGCACTTGTGATCATAGTCCCAGACACTAGAAGTGGGGTGAAACAGTGGAGCACATCAATTTTAAACGTATCGCTAGTGTCGATTCTTTTCAAATAATGGTGAAACGAATTTAACAGTAGGCGGCAGTTTTTCCGAAGTTCGATATCATAAACGCGTTCGATACACGTACCTGCTCCATTTTTGAGATTGAAATTCCTTCCAAGCCGAAGAATGAAATAGCAACTATTTACAAGCAGGACCATTGTTTGACAGTTTAGTTAACTACACTGACAGCGTCAGAAAATTAATCGAGGATATTGGACATCACTCGAAAATGTAGTCGAATTGCGTCGATCATTTTTGTCTGAACTTCATTCACGTTGAGAGCTAAATTGGTTGTCAGTGTCACCTGTCTAAAAAGTTCTTGAGTACATTTTTTGGCTTCCTTTCGATAAACGTCAACTAGGAAAATGAATTTCTCGACTGAGTAGGTACTAATTTGTTTATTTGAATTGTATGCCTGAAAAGTGACGTTACCGACCGACGTTCTAGTCGACTTGAGAATCAGTTTTGAATGTGCTCAATGAGAATGTTTGTAGTGTCAAATATTTGACACATTTTGTCAAACAATCAAATTGTAGCCATCGCCTTGTTTCTCACTGCTTCTAGTTAATTAAGAAGCTTTACATCGTAATCGTCGGTAATGTAGTGTGCATTATAATTCCACAGGATTAATTATAGGCTATGACTTTAACTAACACTTACTCGTTATTTTATAAATGATGAATAATTTGACAAAGATCGACATTCGACGTGCCTCAATCAAGACGTTGGCAGTTTAAATAAGTAATTCCTAGGTTACGAAAGCCATGTTTATTGTGACGTACCACAATCACATAGTGGAAATGATCCTTCCAATTATATGTCTCTATGAATTATTATCGCAGCTGAAAACGATTGCGTCCGTTGTTGACTCAGCGCCAACTTCATATATATCTGACAAGGAACTGCCTGATGTATGCGATTTCGTATAAAAGTTAATGGCGTGCAACCTAACCAAAGGCCAATAATAATTGTTTGGCGATGGCATCTTAAAATTGCCTATTCAGGAAATTAGTTTACAACTTCCGCAAAACGTATTCCCTACTTGATAACATCTGAAATAAGTAATATTAGGCGTGTTTTTTTGAGCTTCGATCTCAGCAAAGCAAAGTAAAGTGGGATTTTCAGCACGCGATTACAACAACTTCAACTGAGTCTCGAAGTGTCAAGTAGAGCGTAGTTGTTTTAATTGCGTGATACTTTACTTTGCTTACTTTGCTACTTTACTTTGCGTTGCTGAGATTGAAGCTCAAAAAAACAGGGCTGTTATCACTTTCGACTAATAAATTATGCCAGCAGCTTCCTCTGCAAAAATGAGTCACAACGTTTTGCGCGATCTTTGAAGCAGTGGTAGGAACAAAGGTAATGAAGTTGAACAGCAAAATAGTTGCAGAAAATAACAGTGACTGTCAGAAGTGACAGCCTATAAGTTCGAGGTGATTTTACGGCAAGAATTGGAAACGGAATTGTATGCAAAAACATCCAAGCGGATATTGCCAGAAAGTCGAAAGATATAACGCCTACCACTTGTAACGTCAAACTTCTCAACTGTCTAAATCATCAAAACATATTGACTTACCAGCGTCTTCCATGCAGAACATAATAAATCCAAATTTGACAGCAATTTCGAATTCGAACTCGACTTCGAGTAGTTTAAATCGCTAATGCACGTTGTTTTGTTTTCATTTTCTCAGCTTTTCTTTCACTTATTTATTTCTTATATTCTTTTCTTTTCTTGACTTTTATGACTCGTAGGCATGGCAGTCACCACCCCCGTTAAATACCGGCCGGCGCACGACGTCGCCGTATTAATAAATCAAACCTTAATCAACCACAACAACCAACACATTAATCAATTTCTCTGCGCCTAACAAAGGAAGGGCAGAAACAGATAATTCGTAAAACACAAAAAGTTTTGTTGATCAGTATGGTAAGCGAATGTACATAACATTATTGTTTTATTTCAATGGCATTCCATATCGCTATCAACAAGTAGGAAAATTCGAATCAAATTCCGACAACAACACCACGAACCGTTGGGCGTCACAGTCGTCGTCTGTCACCGATATTGTGTGTGGGTAAAAACCTCAAAACTTTAGCAAACAAAAAAAAAAAAAAACAAACAAGCAAGCCGATCCGCTTCAGTTTGCACACACAGTAGGCGGATAATTTAACGTCAACTGATATCGCCCGAGCGACAAGAACCACTGAAACACGCTCGCGGATTACATTTCAGAGAAGAGTACCGTCCGTTTACTCTATGGAGCGCACGAAGTGCTCTACGATTCTTATGTGTCAATGTGTCCAGTGCGAGCCGACGGAAGGAACGTTCATGGGGTTCTATATATTTATACTGTACCTAAATCAAAATCAGTGGCATTGCTATCAACAGAATGTCGTGCCAAGCTCTGCTAGACTTATCACTTAACTGGAATATATATATGAAAAACGGAAAAAAAAAAACTTGTCAAATCGAGTTCTGTCATTATCGACACAGTAGAGAGTGAAAGTGTTAGATAAATAGGATTTTACAACTTTAGGTTATTCCACAACTCAGGGCAGTCATAAGCGGCACGCCTTCATTCACTGGCCGCAGTCGCGGTTCAACGATCGAAATTCCCCTCCGCATGGAAATTTTGCTAAATCAGATGGGATTCGCAAGGCGAATGCAAAGCTGTATTCAGAAACAGAATGCTTACAGTGCACAATTGCAATTAATGATCATTGCGGCCATTTCGAGTTTATGACATTTTCATTCTGTTTTCTGTATGCATACCCATTCATAAGGCGCCCCAAGTGCCGAGTTTACCAATTAAACTGCCTCAATGAATCAGGTAGAATGCTTCACCACATGTTCGACGATTTTACATGTAATTTAAAAAAAAAAAAAATCAACAGCAGTAGGTTATGTTAGACAGTGGGAACATTCCTCAGTTAATTCGTCCTAAATCGACAAAGTTTTGATTGTACTAGATTGGGTACTTTTAGAATAGTAGTATCTGTCAGTGATGCCAGACTTTTCGGACTGAATTGCCGACGATACTCGTCAAAAACACCCAAAAATGCCCTTTTCGCCCATGCTGACGTAAAAACAACTACAAAATGCACAAATTTTTCGCCCTTTTAGCTCATTTTGAAAGGCAAAATGCCCACGAAATGGGTAATTACCCATAATCTGGCATCACTGGTATCTGACAGCTGGCTGAAGCGATTTCTCTGAGTTCTTTACGCCAGAGATCAGACGAATGCGTTCTTCTAGATGAATCGATTGCGAACGTCATGGCATTTTATTTAAAAATAGAAAGAGACATAAAGTGATCCCAGTATTTTTCGCGTCATCTCACTCTAAGTTAAAATAACATGTGATATCTGACAGGCGAATAAAATTGAGCTTAATCTTGTAGTAAAACTGTGATCTACGTTATTTTATCATATGCTAGACATTATTATAACGGAAATGCAGTGACGTTTATTTAAAGGTGCGCAGGTGTTCTCTGCACACCCTAACCAAATCTATTATTATAATGCACTGAACTGAAGTTTATGTTTCATTGCAATAATTTATGTATTAACTAATCAGTATTTGTAAATGAGTAGTTGAAATCAACATAAGACGTTGAAAGAATTATTATTATTATTATTATAATTCATCTACAAATGCTTACAACTAAGAGATGTTTGAATTGTATCGAACCAAAATCCAAATCTCCCTGTACCTATCAACAATTCCAATTCACAGTCAAAGCGACTTGGTTGTAATGAAACTCACCCATCGGGGTGTTCATCTTGCTTTAGAGCACCGTGGACAGGCAAAATTTCATACAAAAACAAAAACAAAATAAAATATAAAAAACCCTTTTCCCTCATAAATCTGCCTGGCTTGGTGTTCTCCTGCATCAAGCGCACCTCTTTGCAGTTCGCTTCGCACTTCTTGTGTTTCATTTTCGTTTTCGTTTTCGTTCCACCATGGCAAACACAGAGTTGATGTGCTGGTGCGGTGTGCTTTGTGCCTACTGCCTGCCTACTGTGTGCAGGAACAAGAACAAGCAGAACACAAGATCATGCAAGAAACAACATACAACTACAACTTACAACAGCCCATTCAAATCCTAATTCTTCGTTCTTCTGTCTTGCGCTATTTCGTGCAGAACCTTTTAAAGCACAAGCTGGAATTTTATATAATTATTCATTCCCATTCTGGCCCTCTGAGTGTATAAATATGGAATAGACTATAGAGGTCGGTTGCACAGTGACAACAACAGACCAAAAACATCAATATTCGAATATTTGAAATTGCAACTGCATTTCCACAGCTGTTCAGCTGATAAATTCGAAATATGTATGTTATTTATTATGTTAGTGCAACGCTACCTTCTCGAAATTCTAATATATCCTTTATTAGAGCTTCCATGAAAATTATGATTTCTAGCTTTGGTTGCGTGGCTGCCATTCTATAAGCAAAGTCTTCTGTTGGGCTTGTCTGCCTTCTTCAAATTATCTGATCATTTTAGAGTTGCTGTAGATAAGCACTTTGTTTCCCAACAGAAAAGTAAAAAACAAAAAATAAATCTACCTATAAAAAAAACTTAGTAATGGGATCATTGTCTGTCACGTCCTCGTAGGGTCCTGGAATTGAACAAAAAATACACTATCTTACTACTGTAGAAATTATAGTGAACACCCTACTGAAAGCACCACGGCACGTCACTGCGGAAATGCACATGTCCATTTGAACAGAAAAATATAAAAATCTGACGTTTAGTTCCTTCTTTACCAGAGCAACACCCGTAAAATTGCAAATCGTTTCTCAATGCGCATACATTTTGTTAAATGTTCGCATTTTGTTCTTATGTGTCGACTTTGGCGAATCGCCGGCGATTCTTCCATCGACATTCGCCATTTTAGACGATGCATGCATGTCTATCAATAACGATATCCACAGTCAGTTAAAAGCCATTTAATTTTTCATCAGAACTTTATCGGTATCTTATTTTCTTTGACGCTAAAACCAACCGTCAAGATATTATTGGGATAAATAAAGCAATCAAAATATTATCAACGTGTTTAGTCTTTTCTTTTTTTCTACCATTTTTCACAACACAAATCGGAAATTTTTATCACGATCCCACGGTATTGTGGCGACGCCAACAAATCGCCAGAAAGGCGTACCAACTACGTGATAGGAATTAAGAGGAAATTGTTTTCAATCAATGCATCTTCCATTCCATGAGTATTTTTTTGAAATGAACTGTCTATAGGCAAACCTACTTCACAATTGATAAACTCGTTCCATAGTAGGTACTTCAAAATATAAAAATTTATCGCGTATCCACTTCATCAGGATCGTGTGCAGCAGACAAGCACTAACTGAAAAAAAAATTTAACAAACACTTGATGGTAATGTGTGTTACCCACTTGGCTGTTGATAGACCACAGTCCACAGGAAGCGGGTCAACAGCGGGTGTTCTATGTTTTATCGCACCATGGCTATTTTTTAAGGCGAAATTCTAATCATTTGAGTGTCTCAAATAGCACCGTTTATTTTCTCTTTGTGATAAGATAAAACAAAAATATCCAAAAAACTTAATGACACGATTTCAACAAGTGGGATCGATAAGTTATAAATTGATTTGAACAAACCTATATTTGGTTGCGCCATTTTTTCTATTTTTTGGGCGGTTTTATTTGACATTTTTACAAAAATTGCTCTTGTCGCGTTCACAATCTCTTTGATGTTTAACAATCATTGGTACATCGTACTTAATTAAGTAAAAAAAATTTCCAACCGAAAAGCGGAGCAACTGATGTTTCACTTTTATCTAAACAAGTGCTATTATCAGAAGAAAAAAAAATGCTCCCCTGTCTCACACGAATGACAAGGGAATACAGTTTTTAATTTGTTTACACATCATTGCGTCGTGCAATGAACTTAAACTACCACTTCAGAGCAAAATGTCTGACCCCATTGAGTTAAAATGAACATCATGAGCCGATAACAATGTCAGTTTAGTTTGATTTGCTCTTACAAAATCTGCACCCGTGATTGCATGATCTTGTTGATCGCATATGGATGCCAGACCCCCAACTCATTGGGGGCGATCGAGAACAATTAAACTCATTTTGTTTGATAACAGAACATAAAATGACAAAGAAATTAAACAAATAAACAAAATAAGCCGAACACAAATTTGACTAGCATGTGTGTTCAAAGCCCGGACGACGGTTGGAAGTGAGCACAGATTGGGGTAATTGCATTACAGTCGGTGCTGAGAACATTGATTCAGAAAGAATTTGCGCATTCAAGACATTAGTCACTTTATTTAAGTCGTTTGAAATAGATTTCCACTAAACGTAAAACAATCGAAATATCTGACAATTTTGTCAGTCGTGACTTGATTTGTCACGAACGCAACGGTTGATTGCTGTCAGACTTATCAAACAAATAAAAAAATCAAATTTGTGACAATAGGTATGATTTGAGTATTTGACACGTGGTTGATGTTAAAAACAAATTTTTTAAAATTAATTCAAATCATATGTGCTTTTGTTGTACTACGTAATTATATTGCATCCCTTTAATTTAAAAAAAAAAAAATCCGAAAAGTTAAGCAAACCCGTCAAAAAACGGGAAATTCGTTCCAAACATAAACTAAGTATAAAATTTAATAGCTACTGTAATAATAATTCCTAGTTTGTAGTAGTAACTTCAATACTTCCCGAACGCCCTCTGATGTTTCCCCTTAGAAACCTAAGCGGACATCTTGTGCAAGAATAAATCCAACATTACCAACGAGAGTGCGTTTCCTTTCCGCGCAAAATAAAAGAAAAAGCTATTGTTACACTACTTAAAAGCTTTAAAAAAGTTAAAAGCGAAACATGAGAGCGTGAGAGCAAATCTCTTCGCCCAGCTGTCGGGAAACTTCTATAGCCAATTATTCAAAAATCTTGCAGTGTTAACATATGACAGCTGACATAAATGAGTATGTTTATCTGTACCTGTTTCCTTTATTCTTTTACAAGGAAATGCGCTTTTCATTACAATTAAAAATTTTAGTTTGTTATTTGACGTTTCTGTCAAAGAGGTTGGTTAATTGATTAAAGTACAAGATTTCGCTTATATAAGAGAATTTGCCTGGTTTTAAATTTGAGAAGCTGCATAACATGTATATATCTAGTTATAGGGTAGTTCGCGACATCGTCAGTGTCAAATATGAAGAAGAAAAAACCAATTGACAGCTAAAAAACTTGTAGGAAAACAAAACAGAATTTATATGGCTGTAGCATAATTTTGTTGAAAAATAACTGAAAAGTTTATAATTAAGTCCAAAAAACAGAATAAAAACATTTTAGAATTTACAACTGATGTTTATCACATGTACTAGGTAAAAGAAGAGAGGTTAAAGTAATGGGAACTGTGCGCTTTTTGGCAATATTGAAACAAAACACTAGTCTGGCCATTACAAAAGGGATTTGTTATCATACAAGTTTTTTTGACGTTTGAACCAAAATTATAGCCCATCTGTGAAAGGATCGGCTTCGCGAAACACTCTATTGGAATGGACAATTCTTTACTCAGTCGGTAAAAGAACAGTTTTCAGTTGATTATAGCATATGGCAATGTTGTTCGCATTTGTGTTTGCCAATAGTTATGGATTTTTCGTCTCATTCTTATCCCTTTCTTTGCATTCACTGCAGACAAATGCGATTCTCTCTTGCAAGTGTGACGATGTTAAAAAACATTGATTAGAAAATCCTTCTTTTTCTTGCTGAACAACAGTGATTACCTCTGCACATCTTTCACTTCACATTCTCCTTGCTTAATACAAAAATACACACAACAAAAAACCTAACACAACTCGATGAAAAATTTAGCTATGAAATAAGCTATGTCTGTGGTTTGTTCGTTTTCAAAATCAAATTGTGCTTGTTTACATTTTTTAAGTATTATAAAAAGATTATATAATATAAAATGAGACTGCTAATTTTAGCTAGGTATTTGACGTTGACTCATTATGAGTTAGGTATAAAAAATGTTTGTTCATTTTGTTTTGTATAAGATTTACAAAAGACGGCACTAAGAAGGTAAAAACCAAGGGCAACCCCAGAAATTTGGTTACAATTTAAAAACGAAAGTATAACTGTATAACTATGACTGTCTGTCACTTTAAAAATGTACTAACATAGAAATTGAACACACGATGACGTTACAACTGATTTAGTAAATACTTTTGATAATTAAATATATATATTTCTTGTAGCAATTAGGTGTGCAGCCATATGGAAAGCTCACAAAATATAAGTTCATCGATCTAAATGACAGTTACGATTGACAGTGACATAGAGGGTAGCAATGTCACTGTCAATCCTGAAAATTAAGATTAATTGGAAACAGTTGGAACTAACATAAAACACAAATAAAAATAAAAATCGGTAATTGCATAAAAATTCTATATCTTTTTAACTGGATCACAATGGGGACGTTCAAGTATCTAGTTTAGTAAGTCTGACAGGTGCCAGACTTGATGTACCTATCTCAGTTTTGATAGGCTTAGATCAGTCAGATAAACAGCTGTTTCAGTTGACGTTTATGGAGGAGTTGCCGACGAATTTAGTCAAGAAATTCGTGACTGAGAACTTAGTTGTCAGATCGCATATATATGGCTGACATATTGACGTTTCCGGCCAATCTAGTTTTTGCGTTCAGGTTACATTTAGTAAGAAACTGCCCCTAGAAATATGAACAGTTGGCTGTTGTTGTAGGAACATTAATGGGTACATTTTTTTTTAACAGAAGGCAGGACTACACTTCAATGGAACCTCCTTGGTAAAAACGTACTTCTTATTTACTTGTAGTGGTAGCACCTGCCTTTTCGCTTGCATGCACTTTATTATTTTATGTAAGTCAACGGGAATACATAAACCTACCCAATAATTATAATTTTTTGTTAAATTAACACAGCTTCACTAGAAAATCGAAAGCTGAATCAATTCAGCGCAACAACAATTTCATTTGTTAATTCAAATAATTAGAACATTATTTTCGTTACTAACCGAACAACAGCACACAAATATTACGTTGGGCACCTTCACAATAATAAAATTCCCCGGCGCTATTGTGGGCACTTTTAATGTGTCACAAAACGAAAATGTGCCCGTAATAGAGCAGCAGAGCCAACGCAACGACAACCAGTAGCCGCACTAGAGCATGGCCAGAACATCTGTCAGCCGATTTTGTTATTTTCGAACAAGGGAGACCGGAAGAGTGTTTATTTTTAAATGTTCATCTCGACAAAAGAACACTGCATTCGATTTACACAACACAATTCAAGTGTTTCCTCTCAATCTCGTTCTCGATCTTGGTCTGATCGACACGTTAAAAATAAAAACCCGCATGGAATTCGATTATGATTATGACCCATGTAGGTACTCGTAAGTCGTAAGTCGTAACTCGTTGGGAATAATCGATGCAGCGCACAAGGGGTAGTATATACTTGGGGTGTGGATTAGGAGGCACAGGGGCACAGGCACACAACTTTAATTGAATTGATTAATCAAGAACTATATCTGTTATGTGAATTTTCCACAAAGAAGATGCAACATACTTTTAATTTATTTTACATGAACAATGTAATCCACTAGGTAGGTATGCACTTCCTAACACTATTCGACACTCTAACACCGCAAAACACTTTACCATTTAAACAATAAAGGACACGGACCGAACTCTGGACGAGGGTACAATAAGTTATTGTACTTGTGCGTGGTTATTATTCACTTTTACATTACATTTTAGCAGGTGGTGGAAACAAATTTCAAAGCGACAAATGGTGTGGTGGTCAATTCATAATTTTTGTATTCATCAAAAACACTCTTGCACCATGAATCTGATTTTCTATTCATGAAGTAGCACTATCCCCAGGAGAGGCAACTATACAAATTATACAGTTCTCAGAACTGAGAAGAAGAGCGAGAATGGCAATGGCACACAAAGGAAGGGCAAAAACAACCCCTCGTATTTTCGAGCGAAAAATCTGCGCGTAGCGTAGTGTAAAAAAATAAGAATAAGATACACCAACACCAATACTATTGTACTGAATCATTTTTCTTTCATTTCTAATCCGAAGAGAGCAGCTGTCACTGTCAGAGTAAAATTACAACCGGCTGGGCACTCTTTTCATTTGACAATTACTCCTGGTTGATATTCATCGGAATTTATTTTGATTCTGCGGTTTGTTTATGGAAGCAGATATGGCGTATGAGGTTCAGTGATAAGAGACACATTTCTTCGATGAATGTAGTAGATTGGAGGAGTTCAATTTGCGTTTGATTGTTTAATGCACTGAAAACATTGATATTTACACTGAATTCAATATAAACAAATATGGCAGCATTTTGGTATGCTTCGTAATTTCAAAATCGCAAATTGGATTGTTTTCTGTGTTGATAGGGATTGGGCACATTCAAGAATCTAGTTATCTTAAGCCGAACTAGGCTGGTCTGGACTAGATGTAACCTGAAAGCAAAATACTAGATTGATCGGGAACGTCACTTTTGCTATGTCAGCCACATTATGTCAACTGTCAAGTTAGTACCTACTCAGACACAAATTTCTTGACTAGATTCGTCGGCCACCTCTCAATAAACGTCAACTGAAACAGCTGCTAATATTACCGATTTCAGCCAATCAAAACCGAGATTCAGACAGCTGTCAGACTTACTAAGCTAGATACTTGAACGTCCGAGATGTCAAACTGACATTCTAGCAAAGTGCTTCTTGTCAAATTTGTTAGTGATCCTTAAGTGCAAGCAGCATTTTTGATATTTATGTGAAACCGTAAGAAATGTCATCTAGTACAATTTTCTTTCTCGCCCGAAATTGTGTTCTTTGCTGATTTCTTGCTGGATATTTTCTACCAAACGATTATCGTCGAATCGATAGCCCTCCATAGGTAGTAACTTAATGGCAAAATTAGTACTTATAGCTAGGGGTTTGAGAATGGACTCCGGTTCATCCAGATAATAGGTTATTGTGGCCGTTAAATTTCGAAAACGCAATCATTTAAGCGGTTTTCTTTGTTTTTTTTTTTTAATGTTGCGCTTACACCGTGTTAATGAAAACAAAGGTTTGTTGTACACCAGTTTTTAGCTCGTCAGAACTTACATTTCCTTCTATTACGGATCGGCTTTATGCATTTTAAAACTAGCTTTAGAAAGCATTAATGCGACTCCGCTGATCAGTTTTTCTACTTCAACTGAAATTTGCAGAAATGGAGAGCTGAGTTTAGTACTACAGCCAGAAAACAATCTCTTAAGATTTCAATATTAAACTAGGTGACATACAGCTGTATGTCCATCACAACTTTTGTGCACAAAAACACATTCGCACAAAAAGACTGCAGCCTCACATTTTACTTATTTTTTTATTCATCTTGAATCTTTTTGTTTTATAAAATTTACAACTTTATAGTAGATTTATTCTTTTTGAAAAGAATCAACATTTTCATTACAAATACTATGTACATTACAAAAATATTCAAATTTTCCCTATTTTTCGTTTCTAAAATGATTTAGTTTGCTTAATGTTAGTCTAATCAGTTAGTAGGTATTTAGAATATATTTTACGTTTAATACAACATTCTAATATCAACAGTTTTCAAGTTTAATTATAGTTCCTTAAGCTAAGAAAATAGAGTACATATTTAAATGTATGCTGAGGTAAATTAAACGCAAATTTAAACGAGCAAGGACTTTTTTTAAAATACTAAAATAGAGCATTCAATTTTTAGCTGTAGCTACTTTGTCTGTTTTTAGCACGACTGAGTGATATGCAAGAGTTTTTATTTTTCACAATATTTAGAATCATAAACTTGTTTAGCACCTATAAGTACATTGTTCAAAGTCTTTTTTTACATTTTATACGTTTCGTCTGATATTATTTGTTATTGCTTTTTTTTAATTGTTGTTAAACCAAACAAGAAAACAAATCTATAGAAGATGCCTTGAGTACTGATGGTTTAGGTAGGTAGGTAAAGGTTATAAAGGTATGTGGCATCAATGTGTCCTCGGCTTGTAGTTCATCTTTGCGATCGTAGGTTCTGAGACCGGATGGGTATTTGAGCTCAGCTCAAGCAGTAAAACTTGCAATCGTGGCAATCTAGTCCTGTTCTTCAAATCAGCTACCAGGCGACCTCTAGATTCTAAATAAATAAACGTGTACATCCTAATCAGGTCTTTCGTTTCACATATTTATCCACCAAGGTTAGCTCGTTTGACAGAAGTCTTACTATAAGAACGAACAGCTTAGGATAAGTACGAGTACGGAAATCGGAAATATCGCATAAACCTCCATTCGCGGATGACACGTTGATATCAGATAGGTTATGTCATCCTCCTCGTGCTCAATGCCATCTCGCGTTGGTACTTCCACAACCACAATCTCGTCCGATAGAAACGATATCGGGAACGTACAATTGGTGCTGTTCACACATCCCTGCGACGTCTCTGTCGAGTTGGAATACTGAAAAGTCGGCTTGTAAATGTCGAATATCGCATGAATGTCATTTCGGACCAAATCGTTGTCGCTGTAAAAAATATAGTAGTAGTAGCCGTCCTCGGTGATCTCATGCTTCGACATCATCCTATGCGATCCGGTCTCTAGAAAACGCGTACTGGTGCACGCCTCCGAGGGGGGGAAACCCTCCGCCAGAAGTATATTTCCGTTGTAGCAATCGAATAAACTGTTTTCGAAACTCGAAGTTGACGTCGATTCATCCTCTGTATAGTTCACAGCATTGCCTCCGTGGACATACTTCCGATCGTAGACTTGGTCACGTTTCTGTCGACGGCGCTTATACAATTGATCGTAGACCTGTTGTTTCCTTTCTTTATACTCGATTTCGTGTCGTTGTTGCAGGAACTCCTGATGGCGCCGAAATCGCGGAGAGCCATGGGTGGTATCTTCCGATTCAACATTTACCGCTTCAGTCCTGTTTCGATTAGGCTTCCTTAGTTTCTTCATCCTCGGCCGGATGGTCGTCGTTGTAGTCGGAGAACTCGTTGTTGTGGTAATTGGCATGATAGTTGTGGTCTCATCATCATCGTTGTCCTCACCGGCGTGATTTTCCAATTCATCTTCATTTGGAGCCGTCGCCGAGTGATTGCGAATTTCCGCAGTGTCCTCGAAGAACACTCTAACTTGTTCATGACCATGGGCTAGATTCGTGCCGACTTTATTTTTGTTGTGCTCCAGAAGGCCGCAGGTTTGCAGAGACTTTTCCCCTCGCACCACCAATATTCTCGAGCCGTCGTACCGCGAACAAAACTTGAGGTACACTTGAGCGCCTTTGAGGAGATAGAAGCCCCAATATTCGAGGGTATCGTCGGGCAGAGTCATAGACTTCTTCAAACGAATGTGCTTACGATTTGTTGAAATCTCGGGCTTATTGCGCAACTGGAAAGCGTTGAAATTCGTGCTCATTTGCAGTGAATGTTTCTGACAGAAAATCGATGAGATGCCATCGCGGATTTCAATGATATCTGATTCAGCCACGGGATAGACGACATCAGCGAAGACAGCCTTCCGCAAATAGAGGGGGATAATGATGAGGATGGCAGGTAGAATGACAATGAGAACACAGAAGACTATCACCCTCTTCACGCCATTCATTTTGTGCGGTTCTGAAATTATAGAATGAATATAAAACTTAGATAGATAATATTGGCTCTAAGGTGAGGAGGGGGAGAAATTAGTAAGATTAATGTTCGGAACTGTGTGTCAAACTTTCAGGCAATTGCTGCAGTTTTTTTTGTATTTAAAAAATTGTACCTGCCGATTCTACACGTTTTATAGCGATGGAATATGGATGATTATTATAATGGTTGTGTCAGTTTCCGACAAAAGTCGCAGAGTAATTGACAAAACTGAGTGATTCTTCCACCGGCATTCGCCATTACGTAGACAATTTCAAACGATATTTGGTATCGCCTCGGTTTATAATCTGAACTCGCCGGTTAAATAAAATCTTCTTCCGGGGAACCCAAGCGAACGTATTGCGAATCGCCTGGTTTGCAGAATATGATTAAGAAATGCCCAAATTACCCATCTCATCCGCAACCAAGACTTATATCAGTAGTAAATGTAAATTTTTCCAGGCTAGGATCTACGCCACTCACTCTTATTTCTTTCGCCGACAAAATATTAGATTTGTTGCATATGGAACATAAAACTAGATTGGTCTAATTTTGCTCAACTTGACAGCTCCTTTAACTCTCGCAAAACAAACGTCTAACCCCCGCATTAATAAGCACTGCGTAAAAGTTATCAACTCGTTAATCAGCAGTTACGTCAAATTTGTGTATGTCATCTGACGTCTACTAGCTGACGCTTTATACTCGTAGTAGGTATGCAATTTTAGCACGCGCATAGGAAACACGTTAGCTGTAAGCTTCATTATTTGAAGTTATTTGCAAAACCAATTGACAGTTAGCTTTTTTTATTTTCACTAAATATTTGCAAAAAAAAATACAGCCACTGTTTTGGTCGGCTTTTTTGGAAAAAATGCTTTAATTTTGTGTGAAGTGGACATTTCATTTTGACAAATAAACACATTTTTTCTGTGTTTGCCTCTCCGCAATAATAAATTAAGTAATTTGCGCCACGACAAATATGGAATGCGGAACGAGATACGCACGTAACCAGATTAAAATAGTTGGGAAACCGAAATAAGATTTCAGAATTTAGAACATAGTTTTTGTAATTAAACGTTACCCTATAAGTTATTTGCTAAAAGTAAAATACTCACTCATAATGATAAAAGTGACTCGAAGTCAATCGTATCGATATTGTCAATGATCGACATTGCCGACTGTTACACCTTATCGACGGTGGATTTCGTGTAGTTCTTGTCGTGAATGAAATATGTTTTAAATCGTACCTTATCCGCTTTTTTAAGGAGTTTTAACTGTTAAAAAAACGTCGGGATCGGGACTATTTATTTAAATAATTGTTCACCTTGTCGTGGTTTATCTTTGAAGTGTGTTTTTGTGCGGTAAATTCATCGAAACATTCGCTAAAATGTGCAAAACATGAAACATCAAATTGGTAATTTGTGCACTACAAAATATTATTTCAATCGTAATAAAATGCTTTTCTGTAAAATTAAGCGCATATTTTTTGCAATAACCCGGCACGTATCTATATTTGTCGATATTTCTTCAAGTAAATTCGAATCTCGGGTTTGAGGTTTCTGGCTGAGACATGATTTAACCGAAGTGGCTATTCGCAGAACGCTGGGACACGGCTTAGGTCGACGGTTACGTATTTGACGTAATGTAATAATTAAAAATAGTATTTTAAGAAATAAGTTGGGCATTAAAACGTACAGGCTCGTGCCCGAAAATGAAATACTGGAGTTTAGATCCCTTTAAGCGAGCGAAGCGAGCCACATTACCCCTATTTGCCGCGTTTAACCGTAGCCGTCGACCTAAGCCGTGTCCCTAACGTCGTGCGAATAGCATCAGCCTATTTTAACACCAGGAAATCTATCATTTGCAAATTCAAAACAAATTATATATCTTTTCAGTTTGCATCGTGTTCCACATTCGACATGGGAAACAACACAACAAGTATATGGACAAACCAATTGGACTCAGCCATAAAAGCAAGGAAACTACAGGTGAGTATTTGTTTTTCCAATCGGTTTTTTCTGTGGTAGAGATCCCTTGATCTTCGTTGATTGAAGAAAGATAATTTCCAAGACCACTTATATGCACTTTTACCGTAAATATCTCTGATCTTAAATGTCAGAAGTATTTTTAGACTTCTTAAACTTTTTAAAACTCCTTCTAAACTCATATCCCAAAGTCCATGTTACCATCCAAACTAAACAAATTCCATTGCAACAATTATCACAGCTAGTTACCTTCAAAATAGTAATCAGTCGCCTGCATGATTGCAGTTGATTTCGTTATCACTTTGAACTCGAATTATAAAAAAAAAAATACCGATTCGAAAACAACTCCACGACGGGGCGCAACAAAGTCACTTGGACCACTTTAAATGGCCCTTAACGTAGGAAACGTATAAATATTCTCAATAGGCAACGTTCGAAGTGATGTTCATCCACCTGATAACCACCGAATGTGAATCTCACTTGCTTCTCCAAGCGACAATGATCGATCAGCCATCGGAGAAGCACGATCAAAATGGATCGCCAGACCTGTGGATTTCGATTTTATTTTCAGTCCTATTTACATTTGATCTTATCGGCTCGTTATCACTCCGAACGTTGATATGAGCTGAGAAAATATAGTTGCGCACCAGACGGGAGTACGTAGAGTTGAATAAATATCTTCGGCTTTATGGGCAGAATACGTTAGCGTTGTATTTATTTTATAATTTGATTAGGTAAACACAGCAAATTAAATTGAACTGCTCGCTGAAGCTACGCTTCAAAAAAGAGAAGAACATTTCTGTCACTGTCACCCTTGTTGACAGAGGTGACTTTGATTAGGATGTGATAATTCAATTGCAGAAACTGGCAAATCAAAACAGGTGAAGTGACGGTTTTTTTTTTTTTTTGAAAGAAAATGGTAGAGTGGCAGTACTGGAATTGGTTTTCATTGAGTAGTATCATTCAAAGATGGAGTGGATTGTGCATAGCAGGTTGAGAGGCATTTGTAGCTTACACTTGGTACGTTCAGTGGAAGCTGCGCTTTGCTTTTGGTCTTTCAAACCGCAATGTGCCAACTTATTCCAATTAAAAAGTTCCACTGCAGCTTTGAATGTCGTATACCTTAAAGAAAAGCAAACAAATTGTGGATAAGCAGTAATTGCAATAAGATGCATTCAATAATAGCCAACACCTAACTTTTCGCCGCTTTTTTCTTTCTAGAAACACCCCACAGCGTTACTCGTCAATTTTTTACGATTCAAATGTTTATAACTTTTTAAAGTTTAAAATTGATGGAAGCAAATAGGTACCCCGTGGATAGACCAACGCTAAACAAGATTCGATACACACATTTCCTTACTCGCACAATAATCATGAATGATTTACTATGGAAATCACTAATTCAACAATTTGAAGAATGCCCTTGAATTGTTGATCAAATGTTATACGTGCTTGGTTTCTTATTCAAATTGTATTAGTTCATATAAATAATTCATATAAAAAACTTGTCACAGTGACTGAGTTTTTCGTAGAAGTACTAAACGAAAAACTTTCCGCGCGTTTTTAATGCAGCACTAAATGAAGTGCACAAAACATCCTCTAATAAATATTGACTTCAGATAAATGAATCTATTTACCAAGAGCGTAAATTTGGCTTTAAATTTTCGTACGAATCGATAAAGTAAATATTTGACTTGTTGGTCGAATTTTAGTCGTGCACGCTGTTGCTGATGTTTAGATTTAATTTCGTTGCGTTTGGCAGCCTGTTGTTGGCATTTACGTGACTTGGGCGATGAAATGTAACCCACACAAATGTCACATTTGCAATCAGAAAACACTTCACAGAACTACACGATGCGAATTTAACTGGCAGAATGATTTCAATATGGCAACTGTAAGTCAAACCTTTCTTGTGTAGCTGATGTCTGTGGAGGGTCCTTAGAGTTGTTTGCAGTATGTTGTCCTCCATGACGACCATCGTATCGGATTTTACTTATCGCTTTTATTAACGCGGAGTCTGTTTTCTTCTGCACTTTACTTTTCTTTCAGTTTTGATTCTTTCATCAATTGCAGATCAAAAGAGCAAATGATTTACCATAGCATCACAACACAGATAATAAAAAGAGAGTCACTGGAGGGTAATATTTTTCAAAAAAGACAGTATTTTTTTTTCTGCTGTAGCGATACGGTATTATTTGTGCCAGTAGTCTTGTTATTTGCGATTGCGAGTTCTTCTTACACCAACGTACAATGGCAAACAATGTGATTGCCATTTTCGCGATCATTGGTATTCTGTAAATGAATGCTTAAACTAAAACCCAGTCAACCACGAACCGTCGAATTGCGTCACAAACGGGTTGGTGAATTTTTCTGCCAACTTGTTAACTCATTTGTAAGCTGCAGGTGGTCTCTATTTTATTGTTTATTGACTGTAGCTTTTTATATACACCCAAACAATGTCCATTGACAACTTTTAAAGTCATACGCCTGTGTGAAAAGTTGTCGTTAAATAAGAATACATTTTGGGTTCTTTCGATCTCTTATTAAGGTCAACAAACCGTTAAAGGGCTCTGTGCCCAGCTTCTCAGAGTCACTCGTTTGGGCGAATATCTGTCTGCATTGAAGTCATACTTCTGCAGACAAGGGAGACTATCACATGATGTTTTACAGCAGAGCGAATAAAGCATCATGGGCTTTTTGAAAACCACATGTGCTATACAGATGGATCTAATTTTAAAAGGCACTGCATGGCCAGTCATTTTCAAGCTGAACTCCAGGCCATTCTGCGACATAAACATTATTTTTGAATATGTAAATAAAGGGCGTCTGACGAACAGTTAAGCTGCTCTTCGAGCTTTAAATTCCCACCTAATATACTTCAAATCAATCCTGCAGGGATTTAATACCCTGCATTACTTCCGGGGCTACTGCCACTGAAAAGTTTTCTTTTCTTTCTTCACGACGACATCACAAGGCCGGAATAAATTCTCTTTCTTGCCGCACAAAGGCATCTTACGACTTCTGATTCGTCGCCCCTCAAAGCAGTCAGCTAACCATCAAAGCTATAATCTATAGAACAATACGTCTCCGAGTTCATACACAATCCATGTCAGTCATATAAGCAATGTTGTCATTCAGCACGTCTTACCCATTAATACTCGCAGTGTTAATTTGAAGTTTAAAAGTAAATATTTGGGTCATATGTATATAAGTACTTAGAAAACGTGATAAAGGCAGATAAGATAAATAGACCATGAGTAAGGGGGTGCTTTATCTGCTGCGTTATTCTGCGAATAGCTACTTTTTAATGCTTCAAGAAATTCTGTTTAAATAAAGCTGAAGATGGCCATAGCAGGCATTTGACACCTTGACAAATTTGTTGTGTATTCGAAGGGTCGCAGTGATGGCGAACATAAACTCTTACCCAGCCAATGGTTACCAGATAGGTAGGTGTATCGAAACAGAGCCAAACGATCTTACGGTCTTAAGAGTTGTTTCACCGTCCGACTGCCCGAAGCTGGGTGATTTGCCCCTGCTTTAGCATTTTGAAGCCTAGGTGCATAGACTCTGGTGCCAGTAGCTTAATTTTCTGTCGCAGCTTTGTCATGGTATCACGGTTACTCGGTCTTGAATTTTCTGGAAAAGCAAACGAATTGTACCTGATCACAAGATCAGCTTGAAGCATTTGGGAAATCTCGAGAAATTATCCAAAGTAACCTACTTCGTAGAGTGGCAATATTTACCTGCGCGAAGTTGGCAAGTGTAAGTCCAAGCAAACATCCAAACACAACATCGAATCGTAATTACTCTCCAAATCATTCAACAAATTGGACCTACCCCAACAATGAATAACAGTGACCTGGTCTATACCCAAATCGCGTCTGGTGTTTTTCCCAGCTCCAAAAATTCCAAACAAAAATCCAGGGCACCTTTCTTCAGTGCCAACAGCGAAAGAAGGAAATCAAAACAAATCGCAATAGACGTCTTTGTTGCTGTTTACATTGTTCGGTTGTTATTTTTGGAAAACAGCAGGCAGACAAAGTGCCGAAACCGAAACGTGTTTTGCAATCGGGCAGCTGATCCGAATTGTCTGCGAGACAGAGACGGAGCACCTCTTCTGCAAACAAACAAGTAGCACCAAACGAGACGCAAAGCGAACAGCAAATCCATGTCACAACATAAAAAAAATCGATTAAAGAAGTCAAACACGGGCGGAAGGTCATCAAATTACATTCACACACAAATTCGTTCACAGAGCGTCAACAAAATGTCCCATTCTAACAACAAATATAAACCAAATCCAATATTTACACTTTTCTTGTTACCATTTAACAATTGCATGTCAAAAGAATGCGCAACGAGATACGATGCAAAATAAACTACGTATCTATATAGCAATTCCAAGCTCCTGCGAACCCACCTCACTTCTAACACTCACTTAGTGGACTTACAATTTTGTCGAAGATTGCACTTGAACTTGGTCAACATACTAATACTATGTATGCTGTATATTATTCCGCCTAATTGGATTGTGTTGACAAGGTAAATCTAAATGACAAGTGTAACAAATGAATTTAATTATAATTCAGCACCGCCACCGCCACTTGTCGCAGTCGCACGTTCGCAAAACTCACGCTCTCTTGAAAGAACTCGATGAAATGCTTCTCATATTTCCCGTATTTTCGGATTTATATTTTCTTTTATCAATTTCTATTGCACACGATGACACTCTTTTTGTATAGATTTAAATAAAAAATACTTTGTGATAACAAATTCCGAACAAAAAGACTACTAGCTGGGTAATAACGGGCACTGCACACTTGTTCCGCGTGTATACGTAGTTGACTTGGTGGTGCATATGTAATTTTTTAATATTTTATTTTTCACAACTTTTTGTGCTTAGAACGAGAATGGGGGTGGAAAGCGGAATATCAAAAACATGGGGAACTGGCAGAAAGCAAATGTCAGAAGACAGCTGTGGAGACAGCTGACGAGATGGCCGTGGTGAGTTTAGCTTTTGGTTTTGATATGCAACTGTTTGAGGGCGACTGGCAGCAGGTGGTTATGCTTCGGATAGGTTGGTGTATTGGGTGTGGAGTGAACGGTGAGTTGAGGTTTTTGAATTGCAGTTCAAGTCGTTGTTTAAGGTGGAGAGGACTGTGCAAAGTGGTCAAATAATTGCAATTGCTTACCTACAGTTCTTGCTGACAAAGTAATTGACAGATCTCTTATATAATGACATAAAGACCGCAAGTGTTACTACTTGTAACAGATAAATCGGATGTATAAAAGAATGAGAGCATAATGACCGAGAGACCGATCAACACTCGGACTTGAACACCCTGAGGTAAACATAGACAACGATGCATACTACGTAATATTGTAATATAGATTTAAGAAAACAAACATTATATACGTTGAGCCAACACATTTAAATATTAATTACTCACCATCATTAGTTTGTTACCTAGTTAAAGTCAAATTGTATATATCAAGTCCAACAAAAGCGAATGTAAAAAAAATGCAATGACCGAGAGATCATATACAAAATTAGCAGAACGCTACGGGCTATGTTGGAACCACAATTTTTCTGCCGGTTTTTATATGAAATTGACAGTTCGCTGGCAGTCTATAACAGCTAGTCGATGATATGCGATTTACTTAAATTTGGTGATGGTCAATGAGGTTCAACTACCGAAAAAATAATTTTTTTTTTATTGCGCCATCTTTCGCAAACTTTTGCCAAACAGCCAAGTGTATAAGTATCCTTGAGAAAGCTTCTCGATTCAGCCGTTCGGACTTGGGTCGTAAGCGGACTTGATATGTCAAATATTTCTTTAATTTATTACTCTTATACCATGTTCCCACCAATGTGATTTAGCCAAAGTGATTTATAAATCACGAAAGGCGTCTCCACCGAACTTTTTGTGATTTAGTGTGACATTTTTGTCAACTTTGGCATTAGGTGTCCAACTTTCAATATTGTGAGATAGCTTTTTTATTGTTGTTTCTGTTTTCTTGCCATATCTGCCAAGAATAAAACAATTTTTGATTTGCTTCGAAATTTGCCACAAAAAATAAATTATTTTTTCATCTCGAAAAAACACTCGTAAATTCATTAGTCGAGTTCTAAATTGCTAGAGCATTTTCGAAAATGTTCGAAATATCCCTTAGTCCTTAGAAAACTATCAACACTCGAGTACTAGGGGTGAGACAACATTTCCCATTCATTTATAAATACATTTATCTTATTCGAATTCGAAGGTATATTTTCGAAAATTTTACAAATTGCCACTAAAAAAGGCATAGATTCAGAATATCCTAATTATTTCAAACAGGCGAAATTTTCACAATTATATACATTTTCGACCGATTCGAAGTCGCATGTTACCCCGCTTTGCAGCAATAGTGAGTCACCACTCTTAACTGCTGACTTCTTTGAGTGGCTTTTATTTGCGATGTCTTTGACAAATGGTGGGTGATAATGCTTCCCAATGTAAAGTGGGTATGAAGATGTTTCAAAGTCCAAAAGTCAAATATTTAAATTATTACTGCAGAAATCTAATGACTGCCACTGATATTTATCGAATTTTCGCAGTCACCTTGTCTCTAACATTTTTTCGATGAAAAAAAAAACTCAATCCTTTCCGGAAATCATATAAAAATATAGGACAATCCCCCAAAAAGGGTTTTCTCAAAGACTTAAATATAAAATATTTTGTGAGTCAATGACTGACTCCAGACTGACAGTGTCAATCTGTCACTGTACATAATGGTTCATTGTTAAAAAGTCTCTGGTTTGAAGATTTTTGTCAACTTTATCGACTCATCTAAAGAAAGTAAATATTAGCATTCCACTGGCGTGAATAATTTTTAACAATCAAATTTTGATAAATCCATGTGGACACCACTACAACGACGTACTTTACCCACGGATCAGTCATAATTCAAGAGAACATTCGATTTACAAAAATAAACACGATAAACACGACACGGTCCTTCTTATCGCCACAAGTACGAGTATTTGTTTTTTATTGGATGCAAATGTCAATAAAAAAAATAAAAATAATAAAATATTCACTGTACGGATTTTCTCATTCTAATTATGGCACACAAATGCAACAATTATCAATTTACAATTAAGATAAGTCGAGATAATACTGCTTTCGCAGATGAGCGCTGCGCGTGTAATTCTTTTTCCATGACTTGAAAAAGATATAAGGGATTTATTCAGGAGTCATTTTAGGTGTCCACCAACAATTTGTACCCCTGACCACACCCCTCCTGCAGAAAGCCAAACACCCTATACTGACCTCCACGAATATCCGGCATCGATTGGTAATAATCCGCCAAGTAATAGTGCTTATATCCCAGCCGCTTATTGGCCTTATAGACCTTTTTCTCCACCATGATGATGATGATGATGATGATGCTGCTGCTGCTGTTGGGTCTCAAAAAGGACTTTAAAGTTCCAAACACTTATCCACTCTCACTCGATCTTCTGCTAATCAGAACCGAACACTAAGCGCAACAAATTGATTCTGGTCATCGCTCGTCGCACAGGCACTGTCAACCCGTCAGCAAGAAACGACAATTCAAATGGGAGTACAATAAAAACTACTGATAATGACACTTTGATAAGAACTTTGGTTACTCTATGTCTGATGTTGACTGTGATAAGTCGCAAGATAATACATACGATGTAAGACCAAAGGCATTTCAGTTCCTTATCGTACAAAGTTAGTAGCAAAGGCTCTCCGGACGACTCAGAAGCAACTCGATAGTACAATGATTGTTTTTATCAGAAAATAGCCAAAACATAAGAAATGTTCACTTGTTGCATTAAAAGCAACCATATAAGATTTGACTGTTTGATTTTATCGTTGCGGCCAGTGGTGGGGTTTTTGGAACATTTTGCCAGGCATTTCTTCTTTCGTAAAAAAATTGGAATTAGGGGCGATTGGTTAATTTATTTTATACCCTAGATGTGACTTTTAATTGGTTTTTGGGTGCGTTTTCTATTTTTAGCATTAGTAGATGTGGCACACTCGAACGGTTGAATTGGAATTCACTCAGTAAAAAAACTTTGTAATGCCAATCACTTTTCGCTGGTTAAAATTAACCCAAAAATTGTTGATTTAAGAATGAAATTCTTAGCAACGATGCAAGAAACAAGTTATGGAAAATATATAATTTTTACGCAGAATACTTGTTTCTTGAAACCTTATAAACGAGTTCTTATTATGACAAATAATAGTTAAAACGAGAACTAAAGGTTCATACAATTAAAATTTTTTAAAAATCTCAAATATCTTCGCAATATTTTGTTTTTCTGAGTGAAGTGCTTCTTCGGACAATAGCACTCAGAGGTGAAGCAGTGGAAAAACAACTTTTGAAGTAAATAACTAGTATAATATCGGGGGATCGAACTTGGCACCCGTCGCTTAAGCAGTTTAACACACTAACCACTGCCACGTAACCCATTATCCCTACTTCACCATTTATCCAACTGTGGGCCTTGATTAGTCTTCTTAATTTCACAACAGATCATTTTTAAGTGAATAAATCGCCATCTTCCACAAGCGCCCCACATTTTTGACAGATCCTGCCTGTATTCAACTATATCCCGAATACGAAAAAAATACACTAAATCCAACAGAAGGCCTTATACTCGATTAGTTTTCTCTATTCCACAACAGATAATTTTTGAGTGTAAATAAATCGCCCTCATTTTTGACAGATCCTGCCCTGTGTCCAACTAAATCCAAAATTAAAAAAAAAATACACTGAATTCAACAGAAGGCCTTATACTGGAGTAGTTTTCCCTAATTTTTGAGTGTAAATAAATCGCCCTCCTGCACAAGCGCCCAACATTTTTGACAGATCCTGCCTGTATTCAACTATATCCCGAATACGAAAAAAATACACTAAATCCAACAGAAGGCCTTATACTCGATTAGTTTTCTCTATTCCACAACAGATAATTTTTGAGTGTTAATAAATCGCCCTCCTCCACATGCGCCCCACATTTTTGACAGATCCAGCCCTGTGTCCAACTGTATCGAAAATACAAAAAAAAAATACACTAAATCCAACAGAAGGCCCTGCACTCGACTAGTTTTCTCTATTCCAAAATTAATCATTTTTGAATGTAAATAAATCGCCCTCCTCCGTAAGCGCCCCACATTTTTGACAGATCCTGCCCTGTATTTAACTATATCCCGAATACGAAAAAAAATACACTGAATTCAACAGAAGGCCTTATACTGGAGTAGTTTTCCCTAATTTTTGAGTGTAAATAAATCGCCCTCCTGCACAAGCGCCCCCCATTTTTGACTGATCTAGCCCTGTGGTCAACCAAATAAGAAAATAGTCCCTTGGAAAATACAGGCTAAATTCGTATGTAAGTAAATACATTAGTAAATCATTTCGATGAACGTTTCAATAAATAATACAAGTGATAATGAGGTATGCTCAGCTTATTTACACCTACATTATCATAGTTTCGACAGAGCATGCAAAATGCCCTTAAACTGTATAGGTTCTCCGTCATTGTAATAGGGTTCTCTTTTGCTTTGTTTGAAGCCTGTTATCGCATGCCTTTGTCGCATTCATTATCACAGTTATTAAAAGTAATTACAGCTTTAATGTTTGCCTGTGTATTTTCCTTAATTAATTTTGACAGCGAAATCGCCTTTCAATAAGAGGCACGATTGCCTATGGTTCGGCGTAGTTCGTGGATGTTAGGTTATTGCAGCTCATTGAAGGCAAAAGAAAAGTACCGCATGTTGGCTGACAAGTGCTAAATGAGAGGGAGGGAGCACAATTATTTTTTTGCGCGGGAAAAAACTCCGTTTTTTTTTTTTAACTTGAATAAAACAACATCGCCCTTTATTTTGAATAGTATTCTTGTAAATTTATTGAGTTCTTTACAGATGTAACAAAGTGTAAACTATTTTTCCTATGTATTTGTTTGTATATATTTCTTCTAATAAAGAAACAAAAATATAGGTATCTGCTTAAATATACATTTTAAGGTACTGCATGCTCTCCTTTTTTATTCTTTAATTGTTCTACTGCAACAACTTACTTATCTCTATTTATTTAAAAAGTTTAAACGTGCGTTTTGTAAACTCTATTTTAGCAGTTAAGTTTTCAAATTGCTTTCGGTACGTTCCTGGTAAGGGAACCGAATGTCTGGTTTCTGAAAGTCCGAAAGTTGGTCTCTTTTGGGTCACCTATGACCCAAGGGCGGACTTTTTCTGTACAAGATGCAAGAGCAGTTATGGCCGACCCGAACCATATTTAAAGCATGCTTTTAGGCTCAGCATCACTGCAGAAAATAAATTACCGCCAACTTTGGATGGCACCGTATCCCGAATAGACTTCGCTTGTCTTTCAAAAAAGTTGCAACAAAAATCTTGCCACTTTAAAATTAAATGACACAGCATTTTAAAATCGACTTCACCTTATTGTACTTTAAACAATTTCGGAAAGAAACCAAATTTGTGAGTTTGAAAATATATAAACTTCAATTCAAGATTGTTTGAACACCTTTCGAGCTCAGAAGGCTACTCAGCAAGTTAGTTCCACAAGTTTTGCTTAAAAATATACGCATTCTCAAGTGTTCTTGGCACGTTGCCAACTTATTTTACGCTTAGGTTATTCTTATTTTTCTAAAGTTAACTTAAAAGGTAGTTTCATTTAAAGCTTTACCATTGTAGTTTGGTCGAGATGCACCGATCTTTGAAACCAGAGATGTTTGTTGGATCGAAATTGGCCAAAATTGCACCGTGTTCAAGTGCCGGATCGGATAGTTATTTGGGTTGTCTTAAGGTAACTTGTTCTTAGGTCTAAAATTTCTTAGCTAACATCTTTACATGTAAGAATCAACAGGGTATCGTTCGGCGTCCTCCAGCATATGCCTAAAGTCCATTGGCTTCCCAGCGTTTCCATTCATTCCAGTCTTGGCCGCCACATGATTCAAGTTGCCATTGTTGTTGGCGTTGCTCTTCAAGTGGCCATTCATCATGCTGACATGGTGGCTAATTGTTGGCACAGCTCCTGGTACGTTGTTTTCCAAATCGTTCAGAATAGCATCAGTCTGTTCCGATACGGTTCGCATGGTTGTTGTGTTGGGTCGATTGCCATGGTCGCCGGGGTTCTGATTTGGATTGGCTGTCAGTTTTTGAATGTGATTTCGGATGGTTTTCTCGAATTCCCGTTGCACCGACGGACTGTCGGTGTCGCCATCGACCTGCAAGAGAAAGAAACAGAAAGCCTGGTCAGTTCTGTTGCGAGAGAGACGGTCGTAGGTGGGACTCACAATAACCAATCGATTGTTGTTGTCCATGAGTTTCAGCAGTGGCAACGTTTGCTCTCGGAAGAGCTCTAACCGCCTCCGGAACGATGAAACCGTATCGTCCACACGTCCACGGCCCAGCTGGAGCTTCGAGCAATCCAAGAGGACGATTGGTGGACGAACTTTGTACTAGAATAAAGAAGACGCGTCAATGACAAAGTGTTTTCGAAGTGCGCCTGAGTGACAAACCTTATTTTCGAAATATTTAACTTGGTTCATATTTCTGGGATATCCGTCGATGATGATGCCCCTTTTGTCGGCCATCTGTCGCATATTCACGTCCAGCAGGGCGTTGAGATTTTTTTCCGGCACCATCTCGCCAGCTGTCAGTGCCTCTTTCACAGCGTAGCTTTCCGTGTTCGCTCTGGGTGCTGAGTCGGTTATCGTGCGCAGAATTCGCCCGATACTGTCAAAGTTTGAAGTCAGTTTATGGTTTAGGACTGTAAGAGTTTTATGGCCTACCTGATGTGGCCCCATCCGGGGTTCAATCCGACCGCTTTCAGGCAAAGTGTCGCCTTGTTACTACCCGGTCCGCCAATTACCCATATAACTGGGGGTATGCCTTGACCAGCACCATCAGCTCTACCACCGCCGCCACCGATATTGGCAGCTTTCATCGCGATCGATATATTCTGTCCCATCAGTGACACCGGATCGACCGTAGGTTGCTGCTGTCGTGCATGGCCCATTTCAACATCTGGAACGCGATTTTCTGTTGTTGCAGATGAGCGACTAACTGCAAGCTCTGTAATATTCTTCTCTTGACTAGGAGCAGTTTCAACACTAACTATACTGCCGGGTATGTCATTCATCCCTCTGCCCATACCTGTAACTCCGTTAAGAATTGCTTCTTGATTCTCTAAGGCACTTAGAATGTCGAGTATGGCGTTGCGAAAGTCTTTGTAGACGTCCGTTGGCGCACGTTCGCCATTCACCTATAGTAGAATCAGATGACAGAAAGAAAGATAGAGACAGAGAGATGACAGATCACAGGGTACTTACCGCTAAAAGCAAATCACTTTGATCGAAGTAATCCGCTACGGGCATAACATTTTTAAAAAAGTTTTCTAATTCCATTTTGGCTAGCGAGAGAACTACGTGACCTAATTTAGCTCCATAGTCGATTTGTTTTTGTAAAACCGATTGGCGCCAGGATATTAATATTACGCCGTTCACCACTTGAATCTGTAAAGAAAGTACTTATTTTTTTTTTAATAAAATTTAGTGGGATTAATCCAGCTTAAGCCAGTAGGGGACTGCATTTTGATTTGAAGTCGTTTTCGTAGTAATTGGTTCGCTTGAAATTTTTTTTAATGTGAACAGTGATTGAATTCGATGGAAGTACATAATCCAGCTTAAGCCAATGTCATTTCCACAATTTTAGAATGTAAATGGAGTAATCCAACTTAAGACAGCGAGAGATTAAATAATAATATTATTCCGTGTTTCTAATAGGATCAGTCGGAAGAGTTTTACAGAACTTTAGCGAAGTTTTGACGAGCTTTGACACTAGCTTAAGCCCATTTAATACATTTATGTCTGGCAGCTGATAGGATGTTTGCTGGTGAAAGGCAATGCAGTGCGATTGTGTGTATATGACTTTTTTCCGTATTCGTAATGGGATTGGTGTGATGAATTTTTCAGAACTCCTGCATATTGTTGAAAATCTTTGACACTAGCTTAAGCCCACCTAATCACTTTATGGCTGGCATTTGAAAGGAAAGTTGCTGATGAAAGGCAATGCAGTGCTGTTCGGCGTTACCACAATGGGATTAGTGGGCAATTTGAAGAAATTGACAGTACTTAAAAGAGAGCCATCATAGGATTTAAGGGGAGTAATCCAGCTTACGCCAAATTCCAATTTCACTGCTAATGTATGTCATTATCAAAAGTGGAGTCTATTTCAAGAGTTTGACAGAGCTTAAGAAAATTTTCGTCCAACATTTGACACCAGATTAAGCCCACTTAATCTCTTAATGGTTGACAGTTTGACATTTGCAAGTGATCAGTTTGCTTAATTTTAATTTCTTTTTGACACTAGCTTAATTTCACTTAATCCGTTTAGAGTTGCCACTAGAAATCAAAGTTCCAAGTGACTGAAAGTTTGACAACTTGCAGTTGATTTGTTTGTTTCATGTTAATTTTTTTTTTGCAATTGCTTAAGCCCACTTAATCCCTTTGTTGTTGTTGCCACTAGAAATTGAAGTTCCAACTTCCAAGTGACTGAAAGTTCAACAACTTGCAGGTGATTTATTTGTTTTGCGTCAGTTTTAAAGGTTTGTCAATTTTTAGCGGACTTCATAGTGAACTGTCACTTGGTTGCATGGTAGTATAGGACGTTTATTAGCTGCAAACATTTAGAAAATCTCTTGAACGAACATTTTAAAGTATACCAGATATACATCCGTTTTTAAGACGGTAGTATACTTTATCCTTTTGCATTCAATACTGAAAAACAAGATAATGAAATGTTTCCAAGAAGTGGAGTTGAACTAGTGCAGTCTACCCATTTATATCCGATGCGGATTTCTAAGAAATAGACGCATTATATTAAAGGCCCTCAGGCGATTTCTTTTACCTGAGTCACAGTTAACTTGAACACACTTAAAGCTCCGATTTCCGCCTGTCAATTGTCACCATCTACTATCTGACAAAAATTATTTGACCCCACACCGCCTGCGAATATATCGATTTGCACATACTGCGTCACGAAAATCGGTATCAATTTAACTCAACTACTGTCCCATAAATATCCATCGGCAAATCGGTCTCCAGTTACAAATAAAGGGTGATTTTTTAGCTGGTTTGGTTTTGGCAACACTGGTTTTGACAGCTGACGTGTGTTTAGTACCTTGTGTCACTGTCAAACAGCTTCAGTTTGGTTTGCAATTTAACCATGGATCGTCTTACAAATGAACAACGCTTGCAAATTATTGAATTTTACTATCAAAATTCGTGCTCGGTTCGAAATGTTCATCGCGCGCTGCTTCCATTTTATGATCGGCATTCTCGACCTTCTGAGCAGTCTATTCGGAAGATTGTGACCAAATTTCGCACCAAATTTACTTTGTTGGACATTAAACCACCAACACGTTTACGTACTGTGCGTAGTGAAGAAAATATTGCGGCCGTATCAGCTAGTGTGACAGAAGACCGCGAAATGTCGATTCGGCGCCGTTCCCAGCAGTTAGGCCTTTGTTACAGCACTACGTGGAAAATTTTGCGGAAGGATTTGGGCGTAAAGCCTTTTAAGATACAGCTGGTGCAAGAACTAAAGCCAGCCGACCTACCAGAACGCCGAATTTTTGGTGAATGGGCTCTTGGAAAGCTGGCCGAGGATCCGCTTTTTTATCGAAAAATTGTGTTCAGCGATGAGGCTCATTTTTGGTTGAATGGGTACGTAAATAAGCAAAATTGCCGCATTTGGAGTGAAGATCAGCCAGAAGCATTGCAACAGCTACCAATGCATCCCGAAAAAGCCACTGTTTGGTGCGGTTTATGGGCCGGCGGCATTATTGGGCCATATTTCTTTAAAGATGATGCGAATCGCAGCGTTACTGTCAATGGTGAACGCTACCGAGCGATGATAACAAACTTTTTTTTGCCCGAAATGGAAGTTCTTGACTTGCATGATATGTGGTTTCAACAAGACGGTGCCACACGCCACACAGCACGCGAAACAATGGCGCAATTGCGAGGCGAGTTTGGTGAACAGTTAATTTCACGTTTCGGGCCGGTCAATTGGCCGCCTATATCGTGCGATTTGACACCATTAGATTATTTTTTGTGGGGGTATGCCAAGGCTAATGTGTATAGGGACAAGCCCGCTTCGATTGACGCACTGGAAGCCAACATCCATGCATTCATTCGTGAGATACCGGCCGATATGTGTGAAAGAGTATGCCAAAATTGGACTCAGCGGATGGGCTACCTGAGACGCAGCCGCGGTCAACATTTGCATGAAATTATCTTTAAACATTAAATTGCAAGGTTCAAACTATCGATTCAAATAAATATTTCATTCATTTTTTCGAATTTTTTGTGTTTTTTTTTTAAAAAAAGTTCTAAACCTCTTAAAAAATCACCCTTTACAAATGACATGTGCCTTAAACGGCTCCATGCGACCGAAGGCCAAATCCACATAAAGAGCTCCTTAGAGACTCCATTGCGTTGGGTTATGAAATTGGACAGAAAATAGCTCCAATGTCCTTGCAAGAGGTTGAACGCGATTTCTTTTGTTTTAGTTATCCTTTAAAATTACCACACAAAATGAGAATGTCCTTGACTCTATACAATCATTAGATCCCGACCTCGTTCAAGTGTCCCACCAGCAACGCGTGCATTTTTCTGATAAATTATTGAGTATCCTCGGCTGACATGACCGCACGATAATTTTCGGAGTCCTTTTCCAGTATATGAGGACTATACTTATTTACACAACATTAGCGTTGATTACACATGGCCAGCCCGCGAGGCAATATATGCGCTAACTACACCTGTAAGTGTGCGAGTTTGTTCTGGTTGATTGGAATTTATTGCCACGAAACTCTTGCTTCAAATGCGAGACTATATACCACCGACGCGACGTGGCACCGTTTTGTCAACACAATTGCCAGTTGTTAATCGTATTGTTCGAATGATTTCATTTTGTCGGCTTTTTTGTGAGCATTGAGCCCGTTTACAACACAATTTGCCACTAGGAGTTGCACTGACGGTAGGTGGTGGCGTATACTTACTTTTTCCGAATATTCTACGACGTCGCGCATTGAGCGCGGATATCCTGAGATTAAATACGCTTTGGCAGCTGGAGCCATTTTCATTTCTAACATCAGCACTTCGGTGACGGTCTTCGACGATAGTTGTGCAAAGTCTTGCATGTCTGCAGAGATAAACGGCATTAGGGTGTGCAATCTGAAATGGGAACAACCAGTCTTACCATTGCCCATGGCATATTGTTGCAGGAGATCCATCATGTTTATGTGTATGACCCCTCGGCGCTCCTGCATGAAGGTGTCACAGTGGGTTACTTTGCCACTACCTGGGCCACCTACACGGGAATAATCATTATTTATTGCATTGAGTTTGAACGGTTCCGTACTCCGCTAGCCTTACCTAAGACGAACACGACTGGAACCTTTGGTGGATCGAATTTGATTTTGCCAGCGTTGTCCATGGCGATGGCTTGAACGTCTACTGCTGATCCGCGTAGACTGGCACTGTTTTGGATACGGGTGTTGGTTCGTTTTGACGGGTCGCTGTCGATTTCGTTTGTGTCCTGTGCCGCGCTGGCATCTAAATGCAAAAGTTTTCTGTTAAATATGTGGTTGATTTTTTGTTTAAGAATAATCATTTTCAATTTTAATTTCAGTTTCTTGAAAGGCGATTCCAAGTCCTGCAGTAGTCGGCTGCTGTCAGAGTTTAGGTACAGATCCGACGGTCGTTTAGCTGCGTCGTACAAGGTCTGTGTGTTTCTGTTCACCGTTGGCGATCGAGCCTATGTCACTGGGGTAGCAAGCCAATTTGTAAGCGAATTATTCACTGAAGGCAACTCGAAAAGGCCTATTAAAATGCACTTGTGATCGTTTCTGCTTACCTTGCAAAATTTGTCTTTGAAGAATTTACGAAATCATTCCATTTCCAAGTCTGATCGAAGTGGAGATCACATACGACATGGAAAAAATCCCATAAAGTGGTTAAACAGCTGTGAAAAATTCTCAAAAGCTTGGAAAAAACAGGACGATCAGAAGTCTTCTAAGGGAAACGTTTCGAAAGGTCCCTACGGATAATACTCTATTTAAATAAGACCAGACATAGGTCTGATTGTGAGAAACCGAGGCTCGACTTTTAGTAATTCGGCCAAAATTTTGTGAATGACTTTAAACCAGAGGAAGAAAAGACTGTTCACATGGGTTTTGACTCCTTTTGAGCCTCAGCCATTTGCCCCTAGATGGTGGCTTCCCACAACCACACGTATACCTCTGTTTAAAGTCTTGGTCCAATGTGGAAGTTATAACTGGCGGATAGCTTCATAACTCTTTCCCAGTTGTGACTGAATGATTCTGTTTTTAACATTGGATAAACAAACATTCTTTAAACAAAAGAACTTTCGGCACTCACTGCTGAACGGATTCCTTTAGAACCTTTTTTCAAAGTTCATTCTATGGCTGAGAAGGTCTTACAGGTACATTGTTTGTAGTAGATCGACTGTTTGCACCACCTTGCGCAGTCCTGCCTTTCAGGCAGGCATATTTGTACATTGAAAGTGGAGACTTTTCTGAAGTAAGGCGGATGTGACTGCACACAGTTTAACTGAGCTCATAATTAGCGTCACTAGCTCCTCGGTGACAGTGAAAAACATTCCGCGATACTAATAATCCTTTTTAGTGTTCAGTCAACATTTTTCGAACTAACAAATGCGTAATTTTCCATACAAAATTGCATATTGTGACCTAAAAAATATATAAGCTGAAGGTTAAAAATGATTATTGGCGAGGCCTCCTAACCTAACCTATAGACGAGTATACCTACTGTCAAAAAACGTTGACTTTTAAGCGTCGAATTTTATTTCCAATATTTGTCATAAATTATTAAATTTACTGGAAGCAACATTTCCCCGTACCAATAACAAATTTTAGTCTCGACTTTAAATTTACAGAACTTCACAACTGCCCCTGTGAACTTCTAAAATTTAGGGTCGAAACTAAAAATGTTTATTATTAAGGCCCATTCAAGCAATTTTAAGGAAATTTGTTTTTATATTCACAGGACTTTGGCCTGCGTAACCGCAAAATTGGAATGGAAACGCTATTACCCGTTGATGCTGGTTCTTACGATTTTTGAGGCCTTCAAGTTGGTAAGTGGATTTTAATTTACTTTTCTATAAATCTCTTTAAAAGCGAATATGTATTTATTTTTCAGGAGCTGTACCTCATGCGCCATTCCCAATAGAGTTAAGAAGCGCCAACATTAACTTAACCATGGACAGTCCATGGTGTGCTCTCGGCTGTTTGTCAGGCAGGAACAATCTTTCAACTTCAAACTACTTCGCTTATTAAAGGTGCGTACGACTTATACAAATTATACAAACCGTGCACGTGAGTTGCCTTTAAAAATATTCGCTTTATTTTGTAAATTATTGCACTTAGAAAGATCATCACCAATTATTTTAAATTAAGTATTCCCATTTTGCAAAATAAAATTAACTCTCGGTTTTTAAGGGGCTCTAAAGTATTCTTCCGATCACAAAATTACTGTAGCGTATCTAATCACTTGTAAGAACTCGTAAAAACAAGAAAGAGTAAACCAACTCGTACCTACGAAACTATAACAGCAGCTCGTACGTCTCTTAGCAAACATTCAACTGTCCTCAAATTCACTCCTCACTGTCCTGTCCACTTCATTTCGTTACTTCCGATAGACAATAAATCAATTATTAAACGTAGTCTACCTACCTACTGAAGGACTTTTTTTTATTACACGTAATAAAATGATGAGTCTTCTCTACTTTTCGTTTTCTTGGGGGCTACCTTCCGGCACGATGCGTGATAGATATGATTTTAAAAATATAATTATTGCCTAGCTCGTAGGTAGTCCTGCTTCGAAAGCAGGGTGACCCGAGTCAATAAAAATTTAATATTACAATAACGTCACACGCAACATCTTTTAACGTTCGTTATTTGTCTAAAGATAATAACTTATTCACACAGGTTAGTCCATTAGCCTTCGTTGGTTGATGGACGGTTATCACTTATTAATAAAAAAAATGAAGAACAATCATCTACAAGTTCGATCCAATTTGTTTTCTTTTCTTTTTTGAGGTCAATAGAACTTGACAAATGATGTCCAATGGTGGATTATGTGAACACCTTTCTGGTGCTGGGGCCCGGTAAACTGAAAACTTTTAAGACTTGCTAAGCTGTGTTATATGCCGTTGATTGTCGAGGACTTTATTTTTGAAAAAGTGCTTTTCTTACTGCCCGATTGTTCTGAATGATGCTGCTTTTCTCAAACCTGCTGCTAGATAATTTTTTTTGAAGCATGGATGTAGTGCACACTCTTGCAAGTTGTCAATGAATTGAAACTTCATAATGAAACAAAAGTCCTGTTGAGTTTTGAGGTCATCAGACGTGAGAAAATGTAACTTTTCGAAGTACGAGTAATTTCATTTGTGAAAAACTTCTTGAGGAATAAAAACCCTGAACTGTAATTTCGTGCGAAGTTTGATTAGCAATTCCGTGTATAATGTAATTGAAATTGTCTGCTGTCTGAATCTATAGATGCAGTTTGGCGTTTTAACCGATTAACATTCGCATTACGGAATTACTGACGCACCATAAACGTCAAATCGTTGAATGTTGGAAACTATGGGACAGATTCATCGATGACATGGACTCCTTTCGAATTTACTTTGTAAAGATTCATACATAGCGCCGTAGAATACGTTGCTATCGAAGGTATTCATCTGTCCACAAAGATGTTGCGCCTATAACCATGCAGCATAAATTTATATTTACCAACACTCCCCTTTCATGAATATGTAATTCCTTCGGGTGAAACTTGATGACGTTCTAACTCGATAACCACTGGGCCGATTTTCATCATTCTTTTTATGTTTTGTTCGTGCTGCTGTATTCCAGGTTTAAGCAGAAAGAAAATGATCGGAAAATCAATTTATTCGCATTTTTTGCAATTGTTGCCGACTAACTAGTTATTTTATGAAATCTTCGCTATGTCAGCCTCGAACAACTAATGCATATACCTCCAGGGCAGCAGCTGAAGGCCTAGAAGCTGTTTATTCCTAGATGCAAAACAAGGTGTCCTTATTTGATAGGAACCCATCTCTTTACTTTGACAGTTGGTTATAAATACCATGGGAGAAATTAAGAGTTTCCGCTTTAGAATTCTATTTATAAATTTTGCGAATGAGATCGGCAGAGAAATTGACAGTCGCTTCATTATTAGTTTGCGTGTCTTCAGCAACATTTTAAGCACAAAGACTATAAGAAGGATATATGAAGAGTAGTATCGCACTTTGTTCTTATTGTTTCCAGCTTTTTTAAGCTTCAGTATGGTTTCGTATCATAAAAAAGGAAAAAAAAAAAAATACCACGAACGAACTTGAGAAGGTAAACCTTGGGCATCTAGGCTTTTATTTAAGAATAGGAAGAAATGTGCACAAGTTTGTTAGCTTACAAAGGTTAGAGTATTTAATTTGTTTCATTCGTACTCAAAATCACCTTTTTCCTGACTGACAAGTTTGACATTTTGCATTAGATGTTGGAAAACGTGAATATTTGAATAGATTTCTCAACATGACCCTCATATCGTGAACAACTCCCTGTAACTGAGACAGCCTTACGCTATTATCCTCCATCTTTGACAGGATAAGCGACAGAGATTTCCGGAAATTGCACTTTTTACAAAAATAAAAGTCACTTGATCAATTTTAGCGCATCTTCTGTGAACAGCTCTATTACAACAGCCGCTGCAGACGAAGTACTCATCATTCGGCTTTACTTGAGTTGGACACACCAAACATTTCATTTCGCGAAACAAATTTCAGCCAAAAGGTATGCACTACAAACCGACTCGCAGTCGGCACTAGAAATCAGTTCGAACGATATAAGACTAACAAACACGTCCAGCACTTGTCCTAAGCAATGCCTATGAGCCGTTTGCAGAAAGTACAACCACTTGGTCGACCTAAAACCGCAGGTCAATTGGCAATTACCTATTCTTGGGAAATAGCAAAAGCAAAATGCAATAAAAAAATTTGGAAGCTGGAACACCACACCGGATATACCTCAACAGGTGTAATCATGCGCTCGCCAGGAACAATCGTCGCCACTCTACACTCGTGCCGAAGAAATGGCCTCTAATTTCCCCGTTATTATGTCCAGTAATAAGCGAAACTTTTCCAAAAGGGAAGCAAAATTGCGCAACCAAAACAAAACTCACCATCCCCTAAAAACACTTCCTCGAGCCTCCATAGCACGTGAATTATACGACTACGGCTATTACTGTGTGTCGCGTGAGAGTGTGGGGAAACACGGCCAAACTGCTAGAATGATTTATCACGAAATGAGAAAATTTCGTATTGATTTTCCAGCAATCGAGCCAGGTGTGCGGTGTCGTTTTTATTTTCAATGTTCCATGCCCCTCCCGTACGATAGCGTACGCCATCACAGAACGGACATAGACTATACGGATTGTAACAGCCTTGAACCCCATACTCGTGATTCCATGCGGCGTGTACTCGTAGGTTCTTGTTTGTAACAACAACCTTCGGATGTGTGATTGAGGTGGCAAAAGTTAATCAAAGGGCGTATGAAAACTGGATAATATCAGAGCTTTTTCTGGGTGGCCCCTAATGTTAAACAAATAGTTTCAGATAACTAATAACGTGTCTATACGTTTTGATTATGCGTTCTAATCGGAAATACAAAAAAAATCAACAAAAACAAAAATGCGGGAGGGGTGGCTTTGGTGTGTTCACAGAACGCCAGTGAAGCTTGAAGGATGCCTTGCGTTACGCACATAAAATTAGCTACGCAATTAAATGAGAACTAGTAATAAGCCACCCACATAAATGGACAATATTTTAAACACTTATGCCTGTCTTGGCATATGCGCAACATTTATTACCAAGCTTTTTTAACAGCGGAAAAATAACCCCTTACTGAGACGACAAACTACTGAATATATAAACAAAATAAATAGATGGCGCAATAGGCCCGTAGGGACCCTAGGCTTCTCACAAACATTCGTTTTGTGTGAGTTTTTAATTTTTTGAGAGAGGTGGCGCAGTGGAAACAATTTTTAATGTGTTATATGGGATCGAAATTGTGACCCGGCGCTTAATAGTACAACACACTTTAAAACCGAAACAATTTAAAACCATTAATTATTTATTTATTATTCGTCCGTCAATTTGAGTTACAAACACATTAAGACAACTTAAAAAAAAAAACTATACCTGTCAACTATATAAAATGTAAAAGATTTATACGGTCCTTCGAGCCGGATATTTCGTAGATAAAAGTCAGGGTTCAATATCAGTTAAATGCAACTCTTCGAGCGTTGTTAAGCATTTAGAATTGTTTTCCAAGAGATTAGTCAATTCGAGAACATCGCGTTGGAGCTGGCAAAAATCATTTAGGAGGTACATCGTCTATGGGCCAACTTTAAGGAAGATCGGGAGTCCCAATACGCCTTACGATCTAAGGACGACTGTCTGTAGCATCTAAATAATATGTAGTTGAAAAACTTAAGGCGCAGCCATTTTAACTTTATTTTAATTTATTAAAATACTGAAGGTTGTAATGCAGATTTAAGGGTATTCATATTTTAGCTCCAACTTTCGACAACAAAATTATTAGTTTACACATTTCAAACCAAAAATATTTCTATTTTTTTGTATATGTTATAAAGCCGCTTAAAAGTTTTCGTATATAAACCAGTTGACTTTTGAACCGATTTAATGGCGAAGCAAAAACTATTCCGAGTCACTTATTTCAAACGATTGGTAAACCTCCTAAAAGTCTGCAATGGGACCCTAGGCTTCTCACAAACATTCGTTTTGTGTGAGTTTTTAATTTTTTGGGCCAATGGAAGGGATTTTTCAATTTTATGCCGAGTCCAAACGGCTAAGAAGGTTTTTTATGACAGTTTTGCGAGATGTTTTTCACACTTTCGCGAGAGCTGGCGCAGTGGAAAAAATCCTCAAGATGGAACTATTGATGGAACAAAAACTCTCCACCACTAAAAATTACGCACGTTGGTTTCTTCAAAACACATTTACCGCCTGTCCGATCTGCAGATAGCCACTAGGACTCTGAATTCAGTCGAACCCATGCACGTTGGCCACCAATTGGCTTAGGCTGAGCGCACATGTGTATTCCGTTTCCGTTGCACGACTTACTTCCAATGTGAAAGAGCTGTGATTTTTGGGCGGACAGTAGGCTCATTTTTACAAAGATTGCATTTTCAAGCCCGCAGCTTTGTCCCTGACACTTATCCTATTGTGATTACAATCTTATACCATTTAAATTGAAGTTCATATCGACTTAGGCTGGATTACTTCCCCACAATCCAATAATGGTTCCTTTTCAAGTCGTGTTGAACGCCTGCAGATGCAGGTTTAAGGTTGATTCTGTCTTCGGAGCACGTCAAACCCTTTGATACAAAAAAAAAACATAAAAATATGACATCTGTCAAAACCATTCACACTAATCTTTGTCACTCAGCATCAACATTCGCCTCGTCAATTTTAACATTTATTTATTTTTTTTTAAATTGAAGGGTTATGGTGAACACGAGTTTTAATGCTTAATTGAAATTATGTTCGGCGTTAATGCTTTTGTGGCAGTAGCTCTTGTGTCAACATCGACCCCACAAAGTTTTTCTCTCAATTTCATGAGCACGGCTTCTGAACACTCTTTTCTAAAAGGTTTTTAAATGATCTTTTCGTAGGTATAGGCTTTAAATTATACATCTGTCTGCTAGTGAGTCGTTTCTTCAAAGCTTTTCACCAAACTTTATGAAAAATGGGTTTCAAATTTCTTGTCGTTGGAAAATCATAAGCGATTTTAGTTGGTCTGTCGAATATTTACTCACAATAATTTTGACTTCAAATATTCAAGACTGTCAAATTGTTTTCCTTCATAAAAATGTACTAAATATTCCACGTCAATAGAAATAGCGTTCTCAGACCCAACATCAAAACAATTGGACTACTAGCTGTAAAAAAAACTACAGCATCGACAGCGAACTTGTTAATTCTTGCTCTACCCTTGGGTCATAAACCCATCTTCCTAAATGATTTTTTTTTTCATTTTAAAGGATGTCCCATAATTCACGCAGAATGTAATTCTGATTGAAAATAGAGATTTTTAATTAGAAAGCTTAAATTTATTATTGATTCATGGAGTATACAGATTCGGGTTATGTATGGAATAGCACATCGGATAAATGGCCGCCACGGCTTTGCTGGCAGTTACGTACTCTTTTAATGAAATTTTAATTATGACCGTTTCGCATAAATGTGGCTGAATTTCATTAAAACACCTCCCAATTTCCTCTTTCAAGGCGTTGGTGATTGTTTGCATACCCCTTTGACTTAAACAAAAAAAGACCAATGGCGTCAAATCGCAAGATGGCGAATTCTGATCGCAAAAACGATCGATTAGGAAATGACTCATGCAGTAATTGAATTGTTTCTCTGGCTGAATGGCATGGGGCACCGTCTTGTTTGAACCACATGTTGGTCACATCCATATCTTGTAAAAAAAACTGGGTTAAAAGTCACGATAACGAGCACCATTAATTGTTACTGCCTGGCCAGCCGCATTTTCGAATAAGATTGGTCCGATAATGCCTTCAGCCCAAAATGCGCCTTCTCCACAAAATTGTTGGCACTTTTAAGCATTTATGATGAAATGTCCAACCCAAAGAGGTGAAAGCGCAACGGCATTAATCACGCGATTGTTTATGTTTTCAGTTCGCAAAAATAAGAGGCACACTCTCTCTGTACATATATGTAATTAAAGCGAACGTGTTTTGACAATTTGCCGGGAGCGGACGGTGGACGGCGGACACAATAACAGAGTCAGCGATTATAGTGCATAGCAATTAACTGAATGCCATTAATTCTTGATTGTCTCTCGTCCTGTGAGGGTGGTCCCTTTGGGATAGTTTGGGGCGGAACAAAATGAGATGGGTCTGCATTTTTTTTTTTTTGTAAGTGAACTTCATAAAGCACAGAGCTGAAAGTCTAATTCATCCTTGAAACCATAGAAAGACGAACTCTTGATCTTAAAAGAGGTCGGCTAGAGAAGCGTCAATTAGGGCATTATGCGTTTGAAAATGATTGCATCCCTTTTCAACTCTGCGACAAGGAAAACCTCAAGTTACGGGTATGTCTTCCAGCCCAATAGACCCTTTGAGGACTAAGTGCTCCTACAAACTCCATGCTCATGCAACCAACAGAAAGTCAGTCAAAACAATGAAAAACTTGGTTGAACAACCTTTTCCCATAGGCTATTGAATGTAGAAAAATAAACAGTGGCGCAACAGGTCCGTAGGGTCCCCGAGGCCTAGGTTCTCACAACCATTCGTTTGTGTTTTTCATTTTTGCGACGAATGGAAGGTATCTACAATTTTATGCCGAATCCAAACTGCTAATTGAGAAGCTCTTTCATGACAGTTATACTCTCAAATGCTTGTCAGACGTTCGTTTGTTTGTTTTTTCGTTTAATATGTTATATGGGATCGAAATTGTGACCCGGCCCTTAATAGTACAACACACTTTAAAACCGCAACAATTTAAAACCCTTTACCTGCCAACTATATAAAATTTAAAAGATTTATACGGTCCTTCGAGCCGGATATTTCGTAGATAAAAGTCAGGTTTTAACAGCAGTTAAATGCAACCCTTCAAGCGTTGTTAAACATTTAGAATCGTTTTCCAAGAGATTAGTCAATTCGAGAACATCGCGTTGGAGCTGGCAAAAATCATTTAGGAGGTACATCGTCTATGGGCCAAATTTAAGGAAGATCGGGAGTCCCAATACGCCTTACGATCTAAGGACGACTGTCTGTAGCAATTAAATAATATGTAATTGAAAGAAAAGGCGCAGCCATTTTAATTTATTAAAATACTGAAATTTGTAAAGCAGATTTTAGGGTATTCATATTTTAGCTCCAACTTTCGACAACAAAATTATTAGTTTAAAATTACCAGTTGACTTTTGAACCGATTTAATGGCGAAGCAAAAACTATTCCGAGTCAATTATTCCAAACGATTGGTAAACCTCCTAAAAGTCTGCAAACATTTGTGATAAATTCGCAGAAACTGTCGTACTTGGTGCATGTCTTCGGTATTTTTTATCTTTGAAATTGTAACATCATTGCCAGTTGAACTGTATTACGCAGTTGTAGTTTTTACACCAAAAAAATGTCAATTTACTGACAATCGATTATTGCTCTCAACTGACACCTGGTAGCGATAGATGACAGATACCAATTGTGAAACTTAGATGTGCAGAGTAGAATTTAGTTGTTGTAATTCCATTCGGAAGCTCTACGGACTCAATTGGACCCTATTCGCTATATAAATTTATTGGTATGCTTATTTAGCGTGTGCTACTGTTGCAAATTATTTAAACCTTTGAACGTGCTAACGTTATTTTTGAGATAGTTCTTTTGAGGGACTTTCTAAATACATGAAAATCGTTCACAATCTTCCAAAACATCAATTTGAACGGCCTCAACTTGTAATCCCGAAAAGTTAAGCTCACCCTATCCTCGAATTTTCCACAATTATGATGAGATTCGGCGACAAGCCTTCCAATTTCCAAACGGATCATGTCATTTTCTTGTTGGTGCCAGAGGTAGGTAGTTATTAAAAAAAGGAAATTAACTGTTGACGGACTTGCCTTTATTTGGTGTGCAAAAGTATCCGAAAATTAGTTTCATTTCAAAAGAGCAAGTGGCGAGCTTGACGATTTATCTACTGACCGGTTTAGGTGAACATAAATATTCAAGGTAACAAGTTCTTCTAAATTTAAGTGAACATTTTAATTATTTTTAAAAGATCTCCCAAATCTTCATCAATTCATTTGTTGAAAGTTGCTTGTGAACCAAGAAAGGAAAACAAGATAAAGACTACAAAAATTCCAAATAAAAGAAATCCCAACCGAAAAAAAAACCATCGACACCTTCGAAAATATCGCCTGCAATCGTAGAACTGACTGACCTGTGTCTAGACAAATACCCATTATCCATTCGGTGGCCAATATAACGAAATAGTTTTGCAAGAGTCTTCACTCCTCCGTCTGGTTCCTCTTAATCCATTTGTTGAGACAAGGATCTATTCATTTTCACTCATCACGGTACACTTTTTATTTTTTTTTATTTTTCACCACTACGTATGTAGTTTTTGTTTTTAATTCTTTTTATCGTTTTTTCAAAACCGTCAACTAGAGATCGAGAAAAATGAAAATTTCTACCCACTTTCTATTGCGCGCTATAAAACAATTTATATTCACAAAAATTTGAAAAAAAAAAAAACAAGGTCAACCTTTCAAAGATAACGGTAAAGGATAACGCGTAACGTAAAATCTGTCACAAGTCCCGAATTGAACTGACTTGCGTTCGATGACAAAGCGAAAGTTTTACTTACAAATAGTCATAGCGGGTAACTGTGGTTCGTTTTGACGTTTTTCCATCCGATGAATTATTAATGCATTATAGCAGTTATGCTTTGAAGTTCACATATACACATGTTCCGTTCGTCTATCTACCTTGGAATGCACATTCGTTTTTGCTTTGTTTTTTTCTTTTTTTCTTCTTCCTTGTCGTATTGGTTAATGATAGATGTGGCTTTGTATACGAGTGGTGTATGTGTGGTCTATATACCGTTGGGTTTTGTTTTTTGTATTCTCTCTGTTGACCGCTAAATTACATATTTATATGGAAGCTATACCCGGAGTAGTCGGTAGATTAGAGGAGGGTGGACTCGGCAGATGGTATGTTGACAAACAACGTAAAGCTCGACAGCACAGGGGTATAAACGAGCCTTGTGCGCTACTTGGTTGCACTAGGTGAGAGAAATACCCCCGGTAAAAGGCGGGACAGGATATCGGGGATTAGGGTTTTTATTTTCGCTTTTTTAGTTTTTTTTTTTGTTTGAAAGGATGAATGTTGTTGTTGGGGTTTTTCTTTTGTTTTTTGTTTGAACTTTGCTTGAACTTTTTGTTCGTTGTTTTTGCTTGTGTCCTGCAATGTGTGGGAATTAGCCAGATGACGGAGATGGACATGGGGTGGTAAGATGGAAATGGGTGACCTGTAATTTGAGAATATTTTCGGAGCACACGCGGACAAGGGGTCATTGAAATTGTGTATAAATTTTGAATGATTTGGAAGTTTCTGGGCATGGCCGAGGGAATTATGTAGAAAAGTGGGTGGTGGCTACCCCTGATGAGTGATAGATTGTAGGTCTTTAAATAAGTCATCACAGGACGATCAACAACAAATATTTTGAATCTTCTGTTGCACACTGGCGAGAGCTGCTCCCATGAGCAAAAGGAATTCGAATGTTGAATCCTGTCGCTCAATAGTTCAAAGCACTTGCCACGAATAATATTACACCCTCTTTAAAGAAGCTTTTTGTGCAGAGTCCATCTGTGGCGGTATTTTTTCGCCTGCTAAATGCATTCATGTCAAACTGTAAACAACTATATTCAACGTAGTCCTATTATCTCCTATATATCTGATGTCCTCCCATACAATTTCCATGTGAAATTGACCGCCAGACGCCGCTGTTTATCTGTTTATCTGTAAGTCATGCGCGATGTTGATTCAAACTCTCTGACCGCATTCACTTATAGTACACATCAGGAGTTCTCTTTCAATTCCGAGGAACACATGAATAAATCACCTGCCGGTTAAAGTTTGAATGTCCTACGCTTCTCTGTCTACGGTACAAAACAGTTTTTATTTTGCCGCGTGTTGTTATTTATTCGATAGCCTTGAGCTTGGTCACACATGCATCCGCTTCCGAACACAGTCGTCAGTTTTTATTCATTTTTAATGAATGGGACTTTCATTTCAAATGGTTTACAATACTGCTATAACTATGCGGGTGGTTGGGCTGGTAATAAACACTTAGTGATGAATGGATAAATAATTTCAATGAGATACTTGCTATGTGGCAGGCAAATGTATCTAATTTGCGTTACTAGTTGCATTGATTTTGTTGAGATAGAATTGTGGGTGCGTGGAGTGCGGCTGATTGTTGTAACTGATTGGCTGTTGCATTTCAAGGAAATTTCCACACTATCATCCCGAACAAATGTCTATTCCATGTTTCGCAGATGTTCCCAGGATGTTGACGCAGATATTCCTCGAAATTCGGCATATGAGCTCCCTAAAAGACAGAAAGCCTCTCTGTAGGCAACTTTAAGGGAATAGGACAAGCAATCCTGAGAACAGGGACATATTTCTAGAGGCTACAACTTTGAATAATTCATGTCCGAAGTTAACAGATGTTTGTAAGCATTTGGGAAGCTGTTGAAGTGTTATTACTTCGCACTTTCAAGAGACATATTTTAAAAGGAAAAAAAAGGAAAAGACTTTCAGCTTTTTTTCCCGTATGCCTTTAACTCGCTTTTCGCTCAGCATCTTCGGTTCAACACTCTTTGGGAGACTTGAAATACCTTACATCTCATTGTTTGTCAGATAATCATGAAGCGCACTATCTCCTGCATTCCTGTCTCCTGCTGTTCGAACTTTGAACCTTTCGCTTAGTAGTCAGCTCTTTACAAGTCTTCTTCTATCTTCTATATAAGTAAAAGACCAAGTATATGTTAATCACATATACCCCCAGATTGCGCTTCAACTTTTGTAATTTATTGTGTTTATTGCCGGTAGTGTTTAGAGAGTAGTTTGACTTCAATCGGATAGGTGGCGCTGTTTTTACAGTGCTTTTAGAGTTTTTATCTGATAATGAAAACCAGTCGACGGATTGCGCTTTAAATTTTGTAACTTTTTGTTTTTATTGCCGGTAGTGTTTAGAGAGTGGTTTGACTTCAATCGCATAGGTGGCGCTGTTTTTACAGTGGTTTTAAAGTTTTTATCTGTTTATGAAAACCAATCGACGGATTTCGCTTCAACTTTTGTAATTATTGTGTTTATTGCCGGTAGTGTTTAGAGAGTGGTTTGACTTCAATCGGATAGGTGGCGCTGTTTTTACAGTGCTTTTAGAGTTTTTATCTGATAATGAAAACCAGTCGACAGATTTCGCTTCAACTTTTGTAATTTATTGTTTTTATTGCCGGCTGTGTTTAGAAAGTGGTTTGACTTCAATCGGATAGGTGGCGCTGTTTTTACAGTGCTTTTAGAGTTTTTATCTGATAATGAAAACCAGTCGACGGATTGCGCTTTAAATTTTGTAACTTTTTGTTTTTATTGCCGGTAGTGTTTAGAGAGTGGTTTGACTTCAATCGCATAGGTGGCGCTGTTTTTACAGTGGTTTTAAAGTTTTTATCTGTTTATGAAAACCAATCGACGGATTTCGCTTCAACTTTTGTAATTATTGTGTTTATTGCCGGTAGTGTTTAGAGAGTGGTTTGACTTCAATCGGATAGGTGGCGCTGTTTTTACAGTGCTTTTAGAGTTTTTATCTGATAATGAAAACCAGTCGACAGATTTCGCTTCAACTTTTGTAATTTATTGTTTTTATTGCCGGCTGTGTTTAGAAAGTGGTTTGACTTCAATCGGATAGGTGGCGCTGTTTTTACAGTGCTTTTAGAGTTTTTATCTGATAATGAAAACCAGTCGACGGATTGCGCTTTAAATTTTGTAACTTTTTGTTTTTATTGCCGGTAGTGTTTAGAAAGTGGTTTGACTTCAATCGCATAGGTGGCGCTGTTTTTACAGTGCTTTTAGAGTTTTTATCTGATAATGAAAACCAGTCGACGGATTGCGCTTTAAATTTTGTAACTTTTTGTTTTTATTGCCGGTAGTGTTTAGAAAGTGGTTTGACTTCAATCGCATAGGTGGCGCTGTTTTTACAGTGCTTTTAGAGTTTTTATCTGATAATGAAAACCAGTCGACGGATTGCTCTTTAAATTTTGTAACTTTTTGTTTTTATTGCCGGTAGTGTTTAGAGAGTGATTTGACTTCAATCCGACAGGTGGCGCTGTTTTTAGAGTGCTTCCCTTTTAGAGTTTTTATCTGATAATGAAAACCAATCGACAGATTTCGCTTCAACTTTTGTAATTTATTGTTTTTATTGCCGGCTGTGTTTAGAAAGTGGTTTGACTTTAATCGCATAGGTGGCGCTGTTTTTAGCGTCTATCTGTTTATGACTTTGTTAATCTCGAGAACCACTGAACGGATTCGGGTGCGGTTTCCACTGCCATGATCTGTCTTTTCCTCTGTCACTTATAGGATACACATATGACGACCGTATGAGGTTTTAATGGCCGTACGACTCAAGGACTGATTTTGTTAATTTTCCCATTCCCACATTATTTAAAACACGTGTCAAAAATTTGACGAATATTCTTTATGGAAGTATGAATAGTGCGTGAAAAATGTTTTCGTTTTCAATGCTGTTATTGTGAATATCGCATGATTGCCCTCATTGGGAGTTCCAAAAACCATCGCCATAAGCTATTTTGACTGTGCCTTTACAAACAAATGTATCCCCTGACACCGCAGCAATAATTCAAGCTTCTGTTTTATTCATTCCAACTGAAATCTCGCAAATTCATGGTTGCCACTGGACTGGAAAGTCAGGGATAGTCTGGGATAGTCAGGGAACGAACATTTGGTCAGGGAATGTCAGGGAAAGTCAGAGAATTTTGAAAACAGTCAGGAACAATTTATCTGTATTTTTTTTTTATATAATTTAAAAAAATTATTTATGTCTTGCTCTGAAGTCTACCCACACGTTTACGCAAAAATATAAAAATCAATGCGCCTGAACACTCCCATTTGTTTCAATTAAATAAATAAACCCATATAACTTATTGATCTCAAGGACTAGTGTTTAAATGGGTTTTTTTTTTTATATTTACAAAATTTGGTCAGGGAGAACTTCAAAACTGGTCAGGGAAAGTCAGGGAATTTTTTTTTAATAAAGGTGGCACCCATGAAATTCTCAACAGCTCTATTTCCCACATAAGCTTCACAATATTTAAGGTTCAGTAAATTTCAAATGGAAACTGAAACTGACCGCCTTCCTCATCTATCATACGCTACGGTGACCATTCGTTCATTATAATAATGAACAGTTCTGTATTTGAAGCGATGTTCATTATGAACTATTTCATATACAAAAACATTTTAATGTTCTGTATTTTAAAAGTTGTTCATTATTTTTTCTGCACTTCATTCAAATTCTTAGAAACAATAACGTAAACATTAAAAATACAAACTAAATTTAATCCAATAAAAAAAAACAAGTTTCTGTTTTATAAATTACGAGCTTATTAAATGAAATAAGGAATTGAGTGGCTGAAAATTGTATTGAAATTTGTTTATTTTTCTATTGTTCATTATTTGGAATCCTAAAATATGGTCACCATAATCGTACCAGTCAGATGAACTGCACATATATTACCCCGTCATAACCGCCATTGAAATGCTCCCCCCATACACTTGAGCAGCAGCGTTCAGCCCACCTCCAAACTTGCGTTAAAATTAATTTAATTAAATAATAAACGACCGGCAACGGTTCCTCGAACTAATCTAATATGCAATTATGAGCTACAAACGCCACCACCACGCTATATACAAACCCTCTGATCAATAAACCAAAAAGTCCAACTTTCAAGGATGCAGTACACACACACACGCACACAATTGGTAAACGTCTTACAAGTCGTCCGTGAGAAACTGAAGGCCTGTCAGAAGTTCTCAAGCCAAAAGTATTGAATTGGCGTTTGGACGCAACAATAGCTGAACTCAATCAATCCATCAATGCGATGTGGTTTGGGTCTTCTATTCCTTTTGTTTAAGGATAATTACACCCTTCCACCATACAAATACCATTTTAATGTCATCGGTCGCGTTGTCTTGTCAGCGCCGCCACCACTGTTCGATGTGGCGTCGTTTGTGTGAAGGGCTGCGCTCATGCTGTATGATGGATGCGACTAACCTATTACAAATTAACGATTGACTTGTGGTAATCAATATTGGAAAATGGGTTTTAAAATGTATAAAATGAAATATTTACGGTGTCCTCTGGTGTGGTATGGTCGCGTTGACCTTAATACGACGTTAGTTGTTGTAGAATATCTGAATTTTCGGTTTTTACGAGTATGTGCGGGACTTGGACATCGATAGGGTGTCAGGTGTACGACCTAAATTTATGGAGTGTCTGATGGTGATAGCAGATGTTCGATTGGAAAGTCTGTTTAGTTTTTTTGTGGAAAGCCCAATGAGGAGTAGAAACAAGAACGACGCAGTCCTTGTGGTGTGGGGAAAAAAATTTCACGGTCCGAGCAAGGCTTTACTAAATGGGCGGTCTATTTTGAGAAACGAGGTTATAGCTTGTTTTTAAGTTTTATCGTGCTTTGTGGGATACTGAGCGAAAGGTATCCGGTTCAACCCTGGGTTAAAAATAAAATTAATATACTCCTCAAGGTTTTTTTTCTACTGCGCCACCTGTTGCTAAAGTCTGACGCAATTCGAGGTGTAACCGTCTTAAAAGAGCTTAAAAGAGAATTGCATTCAGCTGTTCAGATAAGACGTTAAAGTGTGTGTCCCTTCCAGTACGAAAATCACACCTGCTGCCAAAGATTGTCCGACATTCGTAAAAGCCGGCGCAATGGAACAAACTTCAATATGTATTTAATTTGGGTTTTTCTGGGGGTTGAACCGGAGACTTCTCACCTAGTAATCCACTTGAAAACAATGCAATAGGAAAAATGAAAGAGATAGGAGTTTGCATTCCGCAGGAGTTCGTAGATCTAAACCTAGAAAGACCACATACTCGAAGGGCTAAGCAACTTGTTCGAAAGGGCTATAAAATGATACAAAATCACACCGCATTGGAAAAGCCCTGGGGCCTGTAACACAACGTGACAAGTCTAAATTCATTTCTCCACTTGTCCGACAAGTACAAAATAATTCTGTAACAGAACGTTAACCGTTGCACTTGTCAACAGAATTAAACTTGTCGGCATTCTTCGACAAGTGTTTAAATGTGAAGATGGCAAAAATCACGGATGACAAAAAATGTGCTATTTTAACAAAAATAAGAGAAAAAAAACATATCCTATTTGGTGCTTTCAGTGATGTCCTAACAAAAGAAAATACAGATGATCAAACATCAAAATTTAGTCTTGGCTTAAAAACCTTCATCCTGTGCCGAAGTTAACTGTTCTCACTGCGCCGTAGTAATAACAAATTTTAGTCTCGACTTTAAATTTACGGAAGCTCACAATTGCGAAATTTGTATGGAAAATATAGCCACTGTGAGCTACTCAAATTTAGAGTCCAAACTAAAAATGTTTATTGGTAAGGCCCACTGTAACAGTCGGAATCAAAAAAGTACATTTTTAATTATATACTATTCTATTTCACTATTTTTTTTCTGCTTAGGTACAATTACATTAAAAATGCACTTGACAGTTTTTGACAATATTCAGATCACTTGTCCTCATTGAACCACAGTTCGACAAGTGTGTCCTGACACTTGTCGTGTTCTGTTACAGAAAGAGGGAAATTATGTAATTTCCCACTTGTCATCTTTCATCGCGACAATTGTCGCAGTGCTCGCGGAGCTGTCGTTTTGTGTTACACAATCTTTGACAAGTTGTCGAAATTCACTTGTCCTACAACTACTTGTCGCGTTCTGTTACAGGCCCCAGATTATCCTCTGTTTGCCGAAACAATTCGACCTAATCGTATCCGCCGGTTCGCCTTAAAAAAATAAATCTAAAAGCATCGTATTCCTTCGTGAGTATAGCCCATTGAAAACTAGTACTTTTTGAATACCTTCTGCGATAAAATGTCCATTGAAATTGCCTTCTTGGTCGGGTTTGTAGAGTTTGTAGAGTTTGTCCTTTGGCGATGACAATCAACATCAACCCTCATAAAAGTTCTCTTCCGTAAAGCATCTGTAGAACTTCTTCGAGGGAAGGTTTATTTAAAAAAAAAACAGTCCTCAGCCGGTTTCTCTATTATTAAGCAGATTGATCGCAAACAACTGCCAAACCTAGAGTGTCGCAGTTATTCGAAGTGTCATTTGAACCCTTCTCAGAGAGTAAAGCGTGATACCTGCCAAACAGCCTCCAAAATTATTCGCCAATCAATCGTCATGTGATTCCTACTGCTTTAATCAAGAACGCTTTCTACTCCTCCTCCCTCTCAACAGATGGCGCCTTCGCAGTGAATGGTTTCGAACTCCGCTTAAAAAAAAGAAAGAGATACTACCCCTACATACTGACCCGCAAAAGCTTTAATAGTCACATTCTCTTAAAACGACATAAACCAACTTCTCCCTTAGTCCTAATACATTTTCTCTATCACAATTTATGGTCCTACTTATACCTAAATCTGAACTGCTCAAAATACTGTCAAGTTTGCCTGTCGACTTTTTCGCTTATCGTTGAAAAGCCTTGATTATTGTAGCCCGTATAATTGCCCAGCACCATTGATATTCCCGACGGCGAGTGCAGTACACCCGTCGTTTCTGCATCCTTGGAACTACAATTCTGCCCAGATGTTGGCGTAAACACCGTCGGTGATTTGCTCAGCCGTCGATACAGGAACACTCTCACTTTGTAGACCATGAAAATGAACATGTACACAAAACATGTCAGCAAAAGTACCCCAACTACTGTGACAATTGCCTTGGCCGGCTCTCGCCAATCAAGCACATTGTAGATGTAGGGTTCTCCTTTCCTAAAAGTAGACAAATTGTATTCCCCTCTCGAATTGGCAACAGTTTAGACTTACGTATTAATACCGCCAGCGGCGTAATAGATGCCTGAAAATGCCGCAAACACCAGGCCATATAAAACAGGGAGGAACATGTGCAGCAATCTAATGGGATATGCAACAACCAGCAGGTCGACGAACATGAAGACCGAGTTAAAGGCGTGCGTAAGGATACTCGTCGTTGTTAGCGGGGTTTCTTCTGCAAAGTAGGAAGGACAAACGAAATTGTAAATTGAACAAAACTCCCAGGAAAGTCCTGCTTACCATTGTAAAGGATACTCCAGTAGACGATAGTGATGACGATCGACAGCACCAGCGAGATTATGTGCAAACACCAATAGATCTTAAACGGACAAGTGAGCGAGTCCAAGTTGAGCAGTTTGTCTGTGAATCGAAAAGTTCTTCATCGACTGCCAATTCGGGGCCGCCGCACTCTTTGTTGCATACTCACCCTCCCACTCCGGATGGAAATGATAAACTGTCACCAGTACAGCGCCAAACAAATTGGTCAGCATACACATTAGAATGCCCCAATTAGTTAGATAAATAAAATAGTATGCATCGGGACCGGCTATTACCGATTCAATAACTACACCGATGAAAAAGATTGCAATTATCCATCGGTATAGAAGGTAGGAGACGCTCTTCGATCGATGTTGCCACTAGATAGGGTTGGGAAGAATAATAAAACCAAACGAATAAGGGACGTACAAGTTGTAGGCTCAAGAGTGCAAGGTGTCATCGAGTTAAGCTATGAAATTTAAATGAGATAAACCTCGCGCCAAAAGGCTGCTAAATTGTATTTTGCTACTTTTATTTGTTTACTCTCTATAGGATTTTGTTCAATTCCATTGTTTCGTTGTCGATGACCCTGATGATGGTGACGATGATGTGAGAGTCAATACGCTTTACATTCGAAATTCAGATGGGGTATTGGCTCGAGGTTGGAGTATTTTTACGACAGGGGTCCTTGGACAGTTGTATAGTCGAAATGGGACCAAATCTATCGTGCGGCTGTGAACTCGATTTATTTTCAAACTAGGTCTGGTGTGTCGGTATGGTTAGCATCTCAGAGTAGTTTTTTTCTTTTTAAGAGCTACTTCAGGTTGCCAGCGATGTACTTTGAGTAACGTCACATTTGTGTTATTTTCTGTCGAAATCGTAGACCGATCGAACGGAGGAGTTTGTGGCGACGATAGTGAAACAAGATATGTCAGCTCTATTACGGCTGTCAAATTTGTTTTTTTTTATAGCTCAAAAAATTACTCTACCGATGACATTTCCGTCTAAAGTTGTTTTTTTTAACAATAAAAATTAGGAAATTTGATGTTAAAATAAGAAATTTTTAACCGCCCGAATATTTGATACATATCAACAAGAAATTTCTGATGGATATCAAATTTTTTGACAACCGTAGAACCAAGTTTATCGAAAAAAACTATTCACAGTAGATCTTAAATCTAATGCAATTCACAATTCATCAGAAATGTTGATAACCATAAAACCGATTCAATCATTTTGTAGACACGTATCAATTATTATAAAATATCTTGTTGATATTTGAAAGCCTTAATAGGGCTGTCTGATGAGTAGCTGTGCATCGAGTGAGCCCCAAAACTTTTCCCAAGGTACCTTTCGGAAATAGAGGCGAAGCTGTTGTCAAGTCCGAGTTTGACCAACTAGCTGCTGGTAATTCGCACAAAAATCCATTCAAGTATTTTACTTGTACTATAAGCTGAAACTAAAAAAAACCGCGATGTCCATTAAAACTCCTCAATATAAAGGTTGTTTTTTTTAGAGGTATAGAACTTTGAAATGGAATACAACAAAGATGATTTTTTTAAATTGACGTGAAATTTACTTTATTCGAAAGATAATCTTCTGGCGTTATAATTTAAATATGATTTGTGGCATATGACCGCCACGGCTGGCTCGGACGTAGCCTAATCTGGAGGTCCAATTTTCGGTGACTTTTTACAAAATTTGTGGCCGTATATCGGCAATAACGCGGCGAATGTTGTCCTCCAAGTGGTCAATCGCTTCATGCTTGTCGGCGTAGACTAGCGACTTCACATATCCCCACTGAAAATAGTCAAGCGGCGGTAAATCGCACGATCTTGGAGGCCAATTCACGGGTCCGCAACGTGAAACTATGCGGTTACCAAACGTTTCCTTTAATAAATCAATTGTGGCACGAGCTGTGTGACATGTGGCGTCGTCTTGTTGAAACCACAGCTCCTGCACATCATGGTTGTTCAATTGTTGAACGAAAAAGTCAGTAGTCATGGCCCTATAGCGGTCACCATTGACTGTAACGTTTTTAAAGAAGTACGGATCAAATATTCCACCAACCCATAAAGCACACCAAACAGTCAGTTTTTGTGGATGTAACGGTGTCTTAACATACACTTGAGAATTATCATCACTCCAAATATGTCAGTTTTGTTTATTGACGTATCCATTCAACCAAAAGTGAGCTTCATTATGTTGACCGTGAAAGGGACGTAGTGCGCGATACGTATTTCGAACAGAACCATGATTTTCAAAATAAATTTTCACAATTTGGAACCGTTGTTCAGGCGTCAGTCTATTCATGTTTAAATGCCAAACCAAATAAATCACTTGACAGCTGACAAAATGGCCGCCAGTTAAAATAGTGTGGCCAACTTAAAGTTGTCTACCTCTAAAAAAAACACCTTTTATATTTCGATACTAGATCACCACATTCGTATGTGTAAGGACGGTCAGAAATAAAAAAAACAATTGCACAAGTTTAATCTTTTTCACAACATTTATTAACAAAGGACTTCTCGGAATGTCTGTCTAAGTCGAGCTGCCTCGTATGTCACCAAACTTACTGTCTATTCCTCTTGTGTAAAACTCTCGAAAAATGTATATAAGACGTAAGTAAAAGTACATATAAAATGTTCATATAGAAAACGTTACAGTTGATTACATATATTATAAACTAGAAGTGTTGCCGCTGTTTTATTACATATGATCCCTTGTTTTTGTTTTAAAATTTCTCATCTTGCCGAGAGTGAAAAAAATGATAAAAAAAATGTTTTTATTGTGACGTAGTTATTTCTTTTCTTGTGACGTATCAAAAGGTAAAGGAAATTTTAATGGAAAAGTGGCGGAATAGCTTATACAAGCCAACGTCATGTGCTTTTTTTCTCTTTAGACCTTACCAATAAACATTTTTAGTTTCGCCTCTAAATTTTAGTTATTCACAGTGGCTATATTTTCCATAAAAATTTCGCAATTGTGAGCTTCCGTAAATTTAAAGTCGTGACTAAAATTTGTTGTTCGTACCGCGCTAAGTCTCTTGGTTCGTATTCATACAAAATATGTCGGACTCTTTTATTTCTTTCTTTTTAAGTATTTCGATTATGCCACAAGCTTTATTATGGCAGCAAGAAAAACCCAGCATCTATCCCAAGACTCACTCCGCGATATTTATAGTCATTTTTATTGTCCAGACTAAATTGTTCGAACTCATTTTCAATACAAAATAACACATTGTGACCTACAAAAGGTGAAGATTCGAAATGATTATTAGCAAGGTTCACCCTCTATTTGTTGTGAAAACAATCTTCAAAACATATATAGGGAAGAGACCCCTTCAAGTCTGGACATGACCTCAAGCCTGAAAGATAATAAGCTATTCAGTGACATAAGCTGTCTGAATAAGAACTTTGAACATTACAGAGATATTTCAAAACACGAAGAGGCTTATTTTATGACTAAGAGGTAGCACAAGATGCCTGTGCAAAAATCCACTACATGAAAACAAGTTTGAGCCGCCCATCTATGTACAGAAAATGTGTAAATTCGTCATTCTCCAAGATGTGCTATGGAGACTGCTTCTAAGGATAAGTAGTTCGGTTTAGCAAAACTCCATTCGAGGCACAGCATTATTTCTCATTTCATTGACTGCCTGACTAAATTGCAATCAGGTCCACCCAACAACTGGTGGTACAACTCACCTGTGACTTAACAAAATCATCTGCGGGCGTATGATTGAAGCCGCATTTCTCTTTGTGGAACTCCTTGGCAATTGGTCGGGCAAGATTCTTGATTTTCGTCATTTTCACTGTTCTCTTTAACACGTATTTACTGAAAGAGTCGCCAATCGGCTTTGTCTGCAATTCGCGCTCATTACCAATCCCCTCAGATGGAAAGTCAACTGAAAAGAACCAAAAAATACAAGAAGCTTAAATAAAACCAGTGACTCATCTCATGTACGTTGTACTCATACCCATAAACTTGTCGATAAAAATTCGGGGAAAACAAAGAAACAAAGTCACATTGAAACCATTATCTAAGTACGAGTATCTGCAAGCGAATTTCTACGCCTCAGGGCCTTCGAAGCAAATTGACTGAGGAATTGCCTAAGTCACTTTAAATATAGCTTCGTCTTCTCTTCCGTATCTCGTTCCGTGTTCGATGGATGATAATCAACTGGCATATTAAAAATCATATCTGAGAGAATAATTGATGTATATGAGGGGGCGACTGGAATCACGGTTTTCGTAGACATAGACCAGCATAGCTACAGATACAAATTACGGCTGGCTATAGCGAGATATTGATTATACGATATCCGTAATGAGTGTTTAACACGAGTGTTATTACATTCCTGGTGTATGCCAGTACTTAAAACTTTGTCTATGAGTACTTCAGTTAGGTTGCGTGTGGGGGGAGTGGTGAATTTAATTTCCGTTTGAAATTAATAAATCGAAGATTTGCCCCCGCAACAACTCCGCCTTTAATAACGGCTCTTTAGGGTATATGAAGGTGCATTAAGAAGCGATGAGTGTTTGTGGGAGCGTGTGCTTGTTCTTGCAAGGTGGAGTAGGTGCAGAACTCAGTACCCGTATGTGGTAAACAGAATTCAAATTTGAATGCAAAGGAAATAAGCTTGACAATGGTATTTTAACTAATTTAAAGCGTGCGAGTAGGTTTAAAAATGTTTTTCACTTGTCAATATCTCACTGATTATAGTAACGCAAGAAACATTCAAAATAAATAAAGTGCGCCTTTGAATTCTTGAAAAAAAAAAAAAAAAAAAAAAAAAAAAAAAAAAAAAAAAAAAATCATATCCCCCTCCGTGACAATGTTTCGCAACATTGCCGTGACCAGGATTCGAACCTGGGTTACCACGGCCACAACGTGGGGTCCTAACCACTAGACGATCACGGCTATCGGGGTGCTGATAAATGTTGTGCCAGTGATCGAGGTGGTCAGTTCTTCGGAAATTTTTTTTGGAAATTCGTTTACAATTTAAAACAAGTAAAATTGTTATCATCACTGCATACAAGTCATGCAAAGTTTTAGGCATGTGAGGTAGTACGTAATTACATTGAACAACAGACAGAGAGACACATGGGCCTGATATTTTTAATACCAACTTGACGACAATGAAAATAAGTCCTCTCACAACATTTCACTAAGCTGGGTAGATTCTTTTCGACGCTATCGTACTTTCAACATGTGTTTTCTAATATTGGTTTTGTATGGGAGGTACCAGAACTACATGACCGACATAGCCCATTTTTAATACAAACCTAACGACGATAAGAAGAAGTCCTTTCACCAAGCTTCATTCGCCTAGGTTGATTCCTTTGGACGCTATCGTGTTTTCAACAGACAGAGAGACACATGGGCCTGATATTGGTTTTGTATGGGAGGTACCAGAACTACTTGAGCGACATAGCCCATTTTTAATACCAACTTGACGACAATGAAAATAAGTCCTCTCACTACATTTTACTAACCTGGCTAGATTCTTTTCGACGCTATCGTACTTTCAACATGTGTTTTCTAATATTGGTTTTGTATGGGAGGTACCAGAACTACATGACCGACATAGCCCGTTTTCAATACCAACCTGACAACGATAAAAATAAGTCCTTTCACCAACTTCCATTCGCCTATGTCAATTCTTTTGGGCGCTATCGTGCTTTCAGCAGACAGACAGACAGACAGACGGACAGACGGACAGACGGACAGACAGACAGACAGACAGACAGACAGACGGACATGGCTAAATCGATTCAGAATGTGATCCTGATTCAGAATATATATACTTTATGGCCACGATTTGGTTCATAGAAATTCATATTGACAAATGTCACGCAGCTTCAAAAATTCTGAGTTACCAACGCACTCGCAAAAAATATGAGCCACTTCCGCTGTGGGCAAAGTTGCTGGCAGTGTTCATAGAATTTTATCCGTTAAATTTGAAATTACTCGTTGCGAGTGGATAGAATTTTTTTTTTAGGAATAAGTGTACATTTGCTTCAAATATTCATGAAAAATTAGCAATAATATTTATAAATAGAATATTTTGAGCAAATTTTCTTCATTATTTAAGAAAAATTTACACACTAAATCGAAGTTAATGATATCCAAAAGCGGAAAATAAAAATCCATGTTTGTCCTAATATGTTTCTATATAGAACATCAACTTTAGATAGTTTTATTAACCAAACAAATCAAATTATTTGCCTTTTAACAATTTAACAATTAACTTACAAGTGTCATTCAGTAATGCTAAAATGTGGTATTTCCGAACTCTTTCACATTTCCCCACGGTTGGCCGAGGTTGGTAGCATTTATTTTTGTATTTTTTGTATGTTTTTGCATGTCACACGAAATCTTGACACTACACCGATAGGAAAAAAATGGCGAATTTGAAAAAAAATTGAGGGGCCAGCAGAAACAGGATTGCGAGTTGCGGTCTCAGTATGATTTGTTTCTGATAAGTAAGTTGCAAGTTCTATGCTCTTAATCGGTCGCTATTCACTTAAGTGCTGCCCGTACGATATATTTTAGTTTTCCGCATCAGTCTGTTAAGAACTATGCACCTAAAATGGCACAAACGCTTTGTAAATTTGTTTGGAAATTTACCTTTTCGTGAGAATTTCGATAGTGGAAGACAATGTCATGTGGCATCGGTTGTTATTCTATGGGAAATTCACCTAAACGTGTACTGAACGTCATTGAATTATATTCTGTTTAATAAATAAGAACATTTTTTATAAAAAGGCGGCTAAGCGCACACCTATAGCTACGATGATTTCCATATCGCACAGGGAGTGTGCGCTTATAAGTATATGAGGTGCGATAGACGTTCTGCAAAAACCTATGATTTTTAATTCGCAATTTGTAGTGGCTCAAATATGAAATTATTTCTAAGCATTCGAAGAAGCTTCTCAATTAGCCGTTTGGACTCGCCATAAAATTGTTCCATTCCTCCCAAAGATGAAGAGCTCACACAAAACGATTTGTGGGAAGCTGGGCCTAAAGTTCCTACGGACCTGTTGCGCCAACTATTTATTTATTTTTCATTAGTTAAACGCACCCCTTGTCAGATGCTTTAGAAATCAATTCGCTTTACTATTAAAAAGAAATTTTAGTCTCAGACATAAAATTTGCTGAAGCTCACCATTGTGAAATTTGTATGGAAACTATTTGCCACTGTGACTACAACTTAGAGTCGAGACTAAAAATGTTCATTAGTAAGGCCCGTGAATATTTCGAACATCGGATAATATTGGAAAAATTTAAACAATTTCTTTTTGGTCAAATTTGCTCGTTCTCTAACTGGCTTTAAACAAAACTGAAAAGTGGACAAATTTCGCAGCACCCGACAACAAAAGTGCAATATACAGTGCACGTCCATTATAACGAATATCCGATATAGCGAAAGATTTTTAGATTTACATTAGTATCTCTATATAACGAATGGTGCCCACGATTTGCTATACTTTATAACGAACGTAGAAATAAATTGGATTAAAAACCATGGAAGTACTTTTTTATTACTTTTCAATTTAACATTAAATAAACACATTTTTAATGACTTATTTTTTCTTATTTTTTTAAAGTATAGAAAATTCGATCGATATAACGAACGCGCTCGATATAATGAATGACATAAAACATTACATCATTCGTTATACTGGACGTCCACTGTAGTTGGTCAGGCGAATTTTCTAGGCATTAAACCGATTGAGACGTATTTAAGAATAAAATCATCAAGCCGTGAAATTTTTGCACATCATAAGACATGAAAATAGAAAATAGAACGCTGTTGAGAGAAGTTCCCCAGTTGGAAGAAGAAAAAATAAAAATTCAAAATAAATTAACCCCTCTCCGTGACAATGCTTTAGAACATTGCCGTGACCAGGATTCGAACCTGGGTTACCACGGCCACAACGTGGGGTCCTAACCACTAGACGATCACGGCTACCGGGGTGTTGTTAAATGTTGCGTCAAACGCTACCTACAAACAACATTCAAAGCAACATGTTGAATTGAAATACTCATTGTGCTCGTACATGTGGGAAACTTGTTTTGTGGTGAAATTAATCTTTGCTAAAAAGAGTTGGTAGGTGATTTTAAACTGAGATGGTTTTTTTATTTTACCCACATGATCTATATAGAACATTGATTGATGATAGTTTACAACAACAGTTGGATTTCGTATTATTGTTGAAAACCATGAAAGTCAATGATCTACATATAAAGATCTTGTGATGAGTAAAATAAAAAAAGGCCTATTTAAGTCATTAATGCTGTAAAAATGTTGTAGTTGGTTCGAACAAATTTAGACAAATGGCTTTGATTTTTTGGATATTCTGTAGTCTGTCGATATTTCTTGTTTTGTCTGATTTTAAATTCTGCGATACACCTACCTCATTCCTCATGAAGTCGAAATACTATGATGTAGTTTATTTTTAAATCTCTTTCTGCGGTCTCGTGTACTTAAAGTGGGCTGCTGGAAAAGTTTCTTATCAGCAAAGTCATATTTATATGCCCCATGCTTTTAATTCCTATTTATATATTTTTTTTAATGTCGTCTGTGACTATTTTATTTTGTTATCGTTTTATGATATGATTCGTACGTCTGAAATTTAATAAATATTCGTTTGTCTATTTCTAGTACCTCAAACAGCATTATAATGGAAAATACGGTATAAGAGGTTGAATAAGCACAATTGGGTAAGTGCACAAGTCCTATAACCATCTAAAAAAAATTCTGTTTTCTCTCAAGCCATTTCATAGACATAAATGAAGATTGTGATCTTCACCAAATATATAGGTAGACTTTTTAGTTAATTAGTCGGACAACTTTTATTTTTCGCCACGCCCAATTTTGAGGGCGGTGTTTAAACCAAAAGTTTTTTTGCGATTCTTTCCTTAAAAAAAAAACAAAAAACTAAAATTATATGCGTCGTTTAAATAATTCATCATACAACGCTACTGAGCACGCCTACTTTTCGGGGGCGTTTTTGACTTGAATATTAAATTGTTGGCTAAATTTTGGGGGAACTTTTAAAAGTTACGAGGAAAGTCATGTATGCAAACTCATTATTCAGGATGTTAAGAGGACCTTTCCAAAAGAAAAAAAAAATTAATTTTTGAAAACTTAGTCACCGATGGAATACAGTTTAAACAAATATTCCAGATAGTAGTTACAGAATATCAGCCTTATTTATAAACTCACCGTAAAGTCTGCTTATCTTTACGCGCCCTTTAAAATGTCCTTACGCAGGAAAACGTAATTTATAAACAAAAAACACTTTGCGTAAAGCCTGCGTAACTTTAAACGCAAAAATTTGCGTTTAGAGGTTGCGTAAAGCTTGCATATTTTTTTTCGTTTTTGAAATGTCATTTTGTTACATTTTTTTCGGGGTAGATTTGAAAATTGAAAAAGAAACTAAAAATTGAATTAAAAATGTCATTCAGCTTCGCGAATTTTGTTAACGACATTGATATGAATGATCGACTTCATAAATGAAAGTTCAATTCCAAGAAGGCGAAAATTATATAAAACCAGGTTCAACCCCAATTTTCCGACCGTTATCTTTTTATTTTTTGCTGCTCCCTTTTTTGTTTAAAAACAAAATAAATCTCACAAGAGAGATGTCAGTTTCTATTCATAGAAAAAGCTGATATCATTCCGCAGGGAAAAAGTAAGAGATTTAGGTTTTTTGTAATAGTTTCGTACTTATTTAGACACCAACCTTGCGTAGTAAACAGTCAGGGGACATTTTTTTATAAATAATAATTTCAGCAAAGCCACATAGAGGCTGCGTAAATTTTTGCGCGATGTTTAACTAAACAACATCGTAGAGGCGTCGTAGGGGAATCTAATAAATACGGCTGTATATATTTAAATTTTTATGTATTGGAAATCTTTGTCACAACTTCAAATCACTTTTAAAAAGAGCGAACTAAATCGACATTTTTAACGATCTGTTGGTTTTCTGAATTCTTGGTTCTGTTTGTTTTACAGACTGAAGCAGTTCCATAGACTTAGTAATTTAACAACATTCATTACACATTCCAATTTCTAGCACCAGCAATTTGCAACGATTCTAAATTAAATATTGAATAAGATATTCAGAATTACCAATAATCAACTTTAGTTGTTGTTCAGCCTGAGCGTTTATAACTATAAACTAATTTCAGTAAACTGTAAATGTTTTCTGATTTTATTCGTTGGAATACAACAATGAAAGCGGCTTTTAAGTCTAGCAAACAAAAATTTGTTTGCATTTCTGTTTTTTTTTTCTGATCGCTTGAAATATAAATATTTCAAATATTTTGATTAATTGAATTGTTTTATGCTCTTCTCTGCTTTATCTTGTTTAACGTGTGCTTGCTCTTTGATTGCTTTTCCTTTTTTAATAGATTGCGAGTAACGATTGCTTATTTAAAAATAAATTTGATATAAGTTTGGGATCTTTCCAATACTTTGTTAAGAGTCGCCGCGAAGAGAATTAAATATCGGTTCACTTAAGATTGGACAGCTCATACCTGAATATTTTTTGGTACAATTCTCAGTACCTTAGGCGGCTCAGGTAGATATTTGGCTTCAACCAAACCCTTTTTGAAAAAGAAGTTTGTTACACGAGAATGAGAATCTCTAATGAATCATTGGTTGGCGCGAAAAGATTGACTTCGCGGAAAATATAGATACAAGAATTGTCAGCATTCAGCAAAATCCACGGGAAATAATTAATTTAGGAACTTTTGGAGGACTAACAGGTAGTATGTGCGAATTCAAGATATACTGAATTCTGTTCTAGTTGTTGTGAATTTATAGAGAAGAACACATGACAGCATTTGTGTAGAAGAATGTCCACGGCTTTCAATTTTTAAAAGATCAAATTATATTTATTTTCACCCTTCCATATACTTCTGCAATTACTGTTTCGTTGCTTGGCAAATTGTAATTCAAACGGAAATGAATTAGCAGGCTTATTTCTTTCAAAAATATTCACTTACTAATAATTGGAATGTGAATGTGTGACTACCAATAAGCTCTGATTTGCATCATCAGCCTACGAATAAATCAAAGCGTTCTAATTAATTATGTTCCGTTTACTGAATAATTTGAAATAGATCTTATTACGACATAAATTGGCTCACAAATCAATCGTGACGTATTAGAAAACAAAGAAAAGCGTACTAGAAAAAGTACCGAAAATTGCGTTCGAACGAACGATTTCGAACTGATTTGCATATGGCATTTGTTTTGTTTGTTGCTTATACTAAGCTTCAAAAAGCATTTGAAAGATATCTGTTGGTTGGCAAATTAATTTGCAATTTATACATTCCTTTTTTTTAGAATAAAATCATCGTTGTGAAAGAAACCATTGACCTTGTTTTTCACGAAAACAAATTATGAAATTTGAATTCTGCGATGACAAAAAATGTAATAGATTCTAGAAATTTGTCGCACGAGCAAATGTGGAGGTCTAAGTGCTTATTGGTACCGTTTTACTAATGCTGTACACTTTAACTAGCTGGCAACCAGCTAATCGTCGAAATTATTGTTTGATTATTAGTAAGGTCGATTGTAAATAATTGAAAATATATTTATAATCTGCACCGATATTTTAATTTAACTTTAATCTGTTTGGTGAAAATTTAACTCCAATCTGTTTGGTCAAAATAAAGTGCTTTTGGTCGTCCATTCGAATGACTTGTACAAGTATTTGCTCCAGTTTTTATTTTTTCATGTTATTGACTACAGTCTTTTAAGGAATTTATAGCCAAAATTTTTGTAAATTTTTGACAGCTTCGATTTCTGCACAGGGATATGTATTTAGGGACAAAGTTGTATCCAAAATGTACTTGATCATGTCCGTATGTGATTTACTAAAGTTGAAAGTTTCTGGGCTGCCAGGAAGATGAGTTTCCCCTTCAGTTCAGTTGTCTCATAGATGACTTGGATAAGTTCTTCGAAGGCGCTTAATTAGATGTAGCTGTACAAGAATTTTCTTTTTCTTATAAAATAATTTTCATTTCCGAAATAGAACTATCGTATAAACTATAAACCTCAGGTGCGTCGCTTCTGTCAGAATTCCATCTGAGCACACTTATTCCGAAGTGTTCCCACTTATCATGGATTTTAATAACAATATTTTCGTGTTAAGCGTAGAACGCTGCTAAATTTTATCTGGTCTCCAACTTTTCTCTCCAAACATCAGCTAAAGTCCTAGCTAAATTTTGACATAGATTACGCCGTGGATAAGTGTCACAGAAAACAGTTGTTCTTTGAGAAAACTTCCTTCAAAAATGTAATTCTGTCTTATTTCAACTATGCCTGACTCTAGGTACTACTTCTCGTCCATGTAATAATTAAAAGAGCTCATCCTTGCATACTTTTCCGCAACAGAACAACAAATACACAACGATCTGTCACAAATTAGCTTGAGAAAATGTGCCGACCAGCGTTGCCACTTTGCGGCAATAGCAGTAGATCTACTTCACTTTTTGCAAAAAATAAATCTACTGCCACTAAATCCAATCTACTGCACTTTTTTTGTTTGATAAACATTCTCTTAAACAGCCGTACAAAAACCATGCATACAAATAACCCCTGTAAAGAACCTCTGAACCTAGCCAACTTATTGTGAACTTATTGTATAAAAAAAACATTAAAGTGATGAGTAATGTAGTTTCAAGCAATTGATCTTTGTTAGTTTTTGTTCAACGAAAAATCTACTGCGGAAAGATCGAATATACTGCATTTATTTTTAAGGATCTACTGCGCTCCTCTTTTATTGAAGTGGCAACACTGGTGCACGCTAAATTTTGACATACACATGAAGTACATTCTGAAACAAAAGTTTGATTATTTAGCTCGAGCTGCGTACCACTCAGCTACATGGGTTCGCTTAGATTAAGCTCAGCTAAATTTTGGAGAGAATTTTGTATGGGAGCGAAAATTTAGCTCGAGCAGCGTACTAAGCTTTAGGGTATAATAAAAAAAATAAAAAAAAACCCCTCCGTGACAATGTTTCGCAACATTGCCGTGACCAGGATTCGAACCTGGGTTACCACGGCCACAACGTGGGGTCCTAACCACTAGACGATCACGGCTATCGGGGTGTTGTTGAATGTTGCGCCAGATGCCAACTGCTTTCTACGCAAAACTGTTAACAATCAAAGAGGTTATCTGTATTGAGGCTTGGCGAGAACTGTGACAGTGTGACGAGTTTAAGGGTTACAATGTCAACGAAACGAATTCGAATTCTTTTACGAAATTTAACGATGAAATGAGCGTTTTCCTTATCTTCTCCGTAGGCAGACATGGAACTCATGGGTGCTCCAAATACTACAGTGAGTTGAGTTTACAAAACGTCATAAGGCAATGCATATTCCATTTAATAGGTACTGGTTAATTTCCCAACAAAAAGACCAAAAGCAACGTCCCCTTTTGGACACACTGTATATAGAAACAAAATTGTGCAACAATCCAAACTTCATTTGGTTCCACTTCAAAACGCAGATTCTATCGAAGCCACCTTTTTCGTGTCGATTTGGCAAACTTCATTTCTTACCGTACGATAGTTGGTAGTCGTAATTATTATGCAACTGTATTCGCATTTAAAGAAACCACTTAATAGGAGCGGTAAGTTTAAAAGTACTCAATGCGTGGTAAAACGCGCGGCAGTCTTAAACACATTTTACGCTGTATGGTTATGGTTATTTTATGGCACCCAATTGCGACGGGTGTCTGCTGACCCTGAACTTGGTTAGGAAAACGCTCGTGTGCGTGTGTGCTTTTAGTAACCGTTTAATGGTTTCATCATTTTTTTTTTTCTTACTGAGCTTCAATTTTTATTCTGCAACTTGAAGTTGGTGTGGGTTTTGTTGAGCAATCTGTATATTGTATTGAATTATACCGCACTTTTGTGAGCTACGTGCTTTTGCAATGTCAGGTGTTAGTTCAATGGACCGGGGCTATGTGCTGCTGATCGTAGTAATAAATGGACGCGTGGGAATTTCCCAATCGCGCTGTAAATTCTTAAGCAAGGTATAATATATGCCACTTGATACAACAGGAAATTTTTGTCTTCTTTGAAGTACTGCCGCTTTCAGTCGAAATTCGGTTTAATTGCTGTTTAATTAGTTGTTCGCTGTGTGTTTCATCAGAATGTTTATATTTAACCGGTAATATTTTTAGCTTTGTTCATTTCTGAGTCACTGAAGCAGCTGCCGCAAATTTTCGTACGAATGGGCATATTTTTGTGAGGTCAAGGTAGCGCGAACCATGAAAGATCCATTACACTCGTAAATGTGCAAATGTGGGGATTTGGCTGATGGTTGGCGGTGATTTGGCGTGTTTTTTTGTTTCCGGGTTGTGGTAAAAAAAAAGCAGTTTAGCACAACCACTGATATTGGATTGACGTGCCAATTTATATTGCGACCGATTTATGTTGTACATAACTAATTTTTGTAAATGGGTTTGAAACTGACTTCTCCATCATTTTTTACAAGAAATCCTGGATCGGCATTCTGTAAGGCGGATCAAACGTTTTTTGTGAGCACGAAGCAAATTTCTTTGTGCACACGAAAACGTTTCGCCTTACAGAATGCCGACCCTGCTTTGAATTGTGATCGTTGTTTTGGGTGTTTTTCAGGTAAAACTTAGCGAATTTCTGCCCACGAAAACGATTTTGAAGGACTATCTATTGGAATATCATTCGTCGTTTGTTTAATTTAACAACCCAAAACAGGTTTATGAAAACTAACCATTCGATCAATGATTTTCAATTGGAAACAGTGGAGGAATGTCCATCTTATAGAGGGTCGCAATAGCTTATTTGATATGAAAAAGGTGGCTTTAAATACGAAAAAGACTACCCATGCGTTGGACCTACCTTTTGCGCCTGAATGTATGTATCACGCGTCGGAAAATGTATGTGCGCGCCTAACCTAAGCCATGTCTTCTAAAATAGGTAGCCTACCATTTGCTCCACTCAGTGTTATGTGTTTTTATTTGTTTTTATAGGTTTAATTTGTGCTGCAATCAGGGTTGCCAGAACTTAGTTTGCTCTAAACGCCCAAACCTTAAAAAAATTAAGTCCAAAATCGTTGCCCAGAAAGAAGCCCAAAAATCGTTGAAAATGTTCCTTGAGTACTTTTTTTTTGTATTTTCCGCATTTACCCATCTAAACTTTCCGTGCCGCGAGTTTTATTGTTTTATTTGGCTTGTGTCAAATCAAAAGGTCTGCAAAATAAATTGGTGTGCCTGCAAGTTGAACGACTGATCGATGTCACTTGACTGCTACCAAGTTTGAAAAGTGCGGGTTTGTTCGAATACATTTTTTTTTTAGTTTTGAGAAGGAATAAGAACAAAACAAACACCCAAAATTGTGTTTGTCGCTATTTTTTTCATTTCTATCGTTTTTTAAGACAAAAAACACTGACTGCAATGCGATTTTCATTTAAAAAAAACACGAAAGCATTCCATACTACTCTACCCAAGTCTAAAACGAAATACCTCGAGTTTTCCCAATCGTCTTTCCCAAGTCATAACCTAATGGTTCGCGTGATTATCACCATTTGCATATGAAATTTTATTTACGATCCAGTCCGTCCAGCTTGCCGCATTTACCGTCACTACAGCCACTAAACCCCGATAGAGCCTCTTAATAGTTTATGTTCCACTCATGCACAATATTTCATCGATCTAATGGTTTTCGGTTCAACTAACCAACGAATTCCATGGGCGCCCAACTTGTTTTTGCGCAATCATCACCACTTAATCAGGCATCTACATTAAGCCTGAATTTTCCGGTTATTACCTACGCTGGACAAACCCGCCAGAGGAATGAAAATACTCGCTTTCGTATACGCACCACCCACATAACAATGATCTGTACCCTGTTGTAATTACCGCCCATTTAAAAAAAAAAAAAAATACAATAAGCCTTCCTCTGTTTTGTGAGCTTATTCCCGCCGCGGGGCAACAGTGCGCCTTGGCAGTCACAATTGAATTGCCAGAGAGCGTCTTACAGTTTGTCTAGCTATAGTATTTCTGTGGCCTTTGGAATGACCCCTCGCAGTAATAAGGTAGACAACTTAATTATTGCAATGCAGGTTAACTAAACTAGTTTCCATAAAGAGAGACGGTGGTTTTTACCTGTTGGCATGAGTTAGGGAACAATACCTAAGCGCTATGACGTGATAGACATTAAATTAAAGAGTTGTACTGGTCGTAAACAGTCCGTCATTTTTGCTCCGAAAAAAAAAACAATTTGAGCTGCGAAGATGACTTTTTAAATAAAAACCGGCTTCTGGTCAACAACTCATGTGAGGTAACCACCCGGCGATTAAAATACACTTGCAACTACAACTGATTATTACAGAAACTAGGTAATGCACTCGGACTTCGAATGGACAAGTACTCCGTCGGGAGTTGTAATGGATACGCGAGTTGCAAGATAAAAAAAACTTGCTTGCTCTATGATTTTAATTATATCTTTGTAATGTACTCTCAGGCGTCAATTTGTTGCTGCATGTGCGCTTATTAGAATAATTACCAGCACGTAGTATTTCGCACGTCTTAAACGCTTGAAAGTGGCCATATCAGAGAGTAGGAGGGTACGTACCGAATTTATTGTTGCTAAACACATTGAGGCATTTTATCGTCTACCAAATTCGGCAGAATCAATGAATAAAAATGCCGTAAATAGCCCATATTTTTGAGCAATAAATTGCTTTGCTATTTTTTTAAGTTCTAACGAAAAGTGCGCGTTAAATTTCTGTTCAAGCTGGTTGCTTCCTTTATTACAGCTTTACAATTTTGCGAACACGTGAAATTTCTATAAAAGCGAAAAGTCACCCTCTTTTCGGTGCAATAAAAATGTGTCAGGCGCTTGAAATGCCACATGTAAAATGGTATCTATAAGAAAATTCATCAATCTGAGTGTCCAAACCTTAAAAATTTTAGGGTTCTTTTCTTTAGCTGTGTTTGTGCTGTGAGAGTGCCCAAGCCTTCTAAATTTTAAGGACATTAACGTCCATTAAGAAAGGGTTTTTGATTTGAAATGTTGCAGGTTAATTGGAGAAATGCAGCTTATGCGACGTAATTTCTTCGGGGATTTTTTGTTTTTTAGCCAATGACCCCCTTTCGAAGGAGTACAATATTTAAAGCAATTTTCCTAATGAATATAACCTTCTAACTACTGAAGATAGTGATGTTAAATTAAACGCGATAACAGAAAATATATAGAAAATGTTTGAGATCATTCTCATTTCGGCTTTATGACCCCTTTTAAAGGGGGCAAGTCATTTTAATGAAAAGAACAATTTCTCCGAACATATTTCCTTGAAACATAAAATAACTATCGCATTCACAAAAATGTAACTCCTAAGGGCTGCTAGACCACCCAAACACACTCTTATGAAACTATTTTACTATTCAAAAAATTACCCATATTTTTGATTTGTGTTGATTTCAAATTTACGAATTGGTTGGAAAAAAGGAATTTTTCAACTTATGTTCTGCATTTTTTTAAAATGACCCCCTTTTAGAGGGGCAACGTTCCCAAATGGCTGTTGGGAATGGAATAAGGTGAATTTAAAAAAAAAAACAGAGAAGGGAATTGCTAAAAATTATTTACACAGAGACTCGACAGAAGAAGGCGACTGAGATCGAACTTTATAAGCGAAGTTTGGGGTTTATTCTAGAAACTAAAATATACAGGGGGCCTATATATTAAATAAATAAATGCTAAATTAAGAAATAAATATGCTAAATTATATAGAGGAGTGAAACAGAATATGCTAAAGTTTAAAACAACGACTTTAACAAAAAGAAAGTTAGAAAAAACAATCAACCATAAATATTCGGATATATTTGCCCGTCCATTTAGGAAGACACTTAAATTTAATTGAGCAGCAATTCACGGCTCACGGGCGGTTGACTTTTGCTTAGATTTTTGTTTTTAAGGTGTAACACTTTGACAGCCGATACTTCAAATTGACGAATTGTCATACAAATCTTCAGTAATGCCAAATACATAACATTTTGATGGATGCGTTCGTTATTTGTATAGCGAAATATACCACGAAAATATTTCTTCTAAAGCCTTTTTATGTTAAAAATTTCAAATATGCTAGATTGCTTATAGCATATTTTATTTATACTTATATGCAATTTAAAGTTTGAATATGCTAGATTTAGCATAAAAAATGTTAAAATGGCACCACATGGTACGGTACGACTCGCATCATCCATTTCAAGAGTCAAGAGCAAGACTATGATCTAGATCTAAACACTAGAGCATTGCGGTTGTCATCCTCTCTGTGCCATTCAATAAATCAATAAATTTGTGGCTTAGTGTCTAATGTCAGCCAAGGGAAGTCTAAGGTTCACTTCCTTACAGGGGCGAAAGAATAATGCAATAGGCAATTCGCACTTTGCTTGCTTTAAGTTTTAATTTTGTTTTATATTTTTAAAACAAACAATATAGTAAACTAATGAATATATTGACGGTTAAATCACAAAACTTAAGGCCAAATGATTATTAAATTTAACTAAGGGTTGGAAATGGAATGGGAAAGTCTTAGTTCGGGTAATTTATGAAGCATTCCTTTGAAGAAGACCTAGTTCGCCGGCGAGTTCATATAGGAATCCCTGGCGATACTTGGAAATATCGTATAAAATACGAGTAGCTGGGAAAATTTTTTTTTTTCAAATACCGATTACAATATCACACGCGAACGAGAATGCATTTTTATTACTGCAAAAAAAAACACAAAATAGTAAAATGAGTTTGAAAATGGTTTTTGAACCTGAAAAAGCCTCCTTAGGTGGATAAGTCGTAGGGAGATTCGAAGTTCAAGTCTGAATACAACATGAATAGGAAGCAAGCGTGTTGTGCTAAATGCGCAACCAAGTAAACACCTGCTCCCAACAGCTAATTACTGTCAAAACAGTATCTGCGTTGTTCCCTCGTCTAAATTAGAACTCTTATCCTTCAACAAACAAAGAATTCTTGTTCCAAATACCTCCATTCACCTCCAACAGTACTTATCACTCCAAAAAAGAATACGGGTATTTAAAGAACCTCGTGGAACGCCCCTTTGTCCCCTCTGTGACTACAGTCATTGAGCTACTTTCTCTGCACCAGCACCCCGTGTAACATTTTTACTATACCCACTCAACGGAACTGTTGTCACCCATAAGTGCCCACTGTGCACGTTTGCCGCTGTCCGCCACAAGAAACAAGGTCAACTGTCAGCGCACCACACCAGTTGCAACGCATGTAGAGAGAAAATATTCAAATTCTAAACGCGTTCCAGTGTAACTTCCCGAAAAAAAAAAAACAAAAATCAAATCAAATCAAAACAAAACAAAACAAAGAACGAAAGATCCACCTACCAAACAAATTTCCCGCAGTAACCGCTTTGAATATTCGTTCAGTCCGTCATTATCGCCTATCGGTTAGCAAATCAGTCTGAAAACCTTCTCGGCTAATGAACACAAACAATTGGCGCGCGCGTTCGTGAAGCCAATTCGAATTAGATGAGAACACACACAGAAAATGTTCCCTCCGCACTGCACACGGTCACACTGTCAGTCACTGCCAAATGGCACAAATTATGCAATTCCGTCTAAAACCACTTGAAGGGCAGCGCGACTCTCCAACACTCATTGAAGACGTCCGAAACCTTTGAAACGTTGTTTCTTTGACACCACTTTTATGCGCGTGGCGCTTAAAATTCGACGACCTGCCCCCGCACGTTCGTCAGAATGTGGGTCAGCTAGATCTACCCAATGTTTACGTTTAACGAAACCGTCAAGGTGTCTGCTGCAGACTCGGCTTAGACGACAACACGCGCACTTTAGGGTTCACTCAAGACGATCGCGTGGGTATGTGGTGAGCTCCAACTTGACTCTGTGACCGCGCGGCTTCAAACAATGTCTTGGACTGACTTTGGCGCAGAGCTTGATTCACCTGTAGGCCTGTCTGATACGCCGTCCGTCACTATACCTGTTTGTTGAGTTTTATTATACGAAAAATGAGTGAAATGCCAGTATAAAGTAAACAAAAAGTGACAATCGGAGTGCCGTATCGATTGGTATAATAAAACTGATCATTTATTTGTTTTTTCTTTTTTCGTGGAATTTTATTCATTATTATCGACTGAAAGTCAGCCAGTAGGGCATGTGTGCGTGGTTTTTATCTCGTTTATTGGAGTGATAAGATTTGCTCCTACGAATCATGTCAATGTTATGAATTTATGGATCAATTCAGAATGCGAATGGTTGCGAGTTCTTCCAATGGAATTTGTTACTAATTCCCCACTCGTATGTCGATGGCGAAATGGGTGTCGTATATATGTGAGGAGCAGGTCCCAAGCCTAGAATTATGCAGTGTAATTTGTTGGCTTTGTTTGACAGTGACACAGGTGCTCTGTTTGTTTGTTGTCAGTACTCAGTAGTTTTGTTAGGTGCTCAGTGAGCTGTTTGATTTTGGAGAATTGAAAGTTTAGTTTAAACCAAAAAACAGCTTAAAGCAATTTCAAACGAGAGTTGTAGAAAACATGAATTTCTCTTCACTTTGAAATTAATAAACGTCAAACGCCAGTTTTTGTAAAGCACGTATGACAGTAGGTAGATTTTTTTTGCATTTTTTCTGCTTTTAAAATGAAACTAGAGCTACTACTTTATTAATGTAGACACCTCAAAAAATGCATTACAAATGTATTCAAATAGCCATTGACTTATTATAAAGGCTACAAAAGTAGAGCGACAGGGACAGCAAACGACGCCGACTTTCTTGCCGCTCTTTTGACATTTCTCTTCAGTAAGGTTTGCCATTTCATGATGGAAAGATATACGAGCCAACAACGAGTCGAAATTATTTAAATTTACTACCGAAATTCGGATTCAGTGGCCTCAACGTTAAGAGCGCTACGTCCAATTTATGGTCGTCATAATCGTCCTAGCAGATCAACAATTGAGTGTCTAGTGGAAAAATTTGAATCCACACGCACAGTACAAAATGTTCCCGTGCCAGTGAGACAAAGCCGGTAGTGTCGAGAATATTGCTGCCGCTGAGGCTTCAGTTGAAGAAAGCCCAAATGTGTCTCTCACACGTCGTTCTCAAGCGTTGGGCATCTCTGTGACGTCGTTGTGGCGAATTTTGCGAAAAGATCTTGGCCTACATCCTTACAAGATTAAATTGACGCAAGAACTGAAGCCGCTTGACCACCAGAAGCGTCGTACGTTCGTGAATTGGGCTGAGCAACAACTTGAAAATGATTCGGATTTTCATCGAAAAATCATCTTTAGCGATGAGGCTCATTTCTGGCTGAATGGCTTCGTCAATAAACAAAATATGCGGTATTTGTCAGGCAGCAATCCACACGTACTCCATGAGTCATCATTGCATCCCGAAAAAATTACGGTTTGGTGTGGTTTATGGGCCGGCGGCGTCATTGGGCCGTACTTCTTCCGTGATGATCAAGACCGGCACGTTACTGTGAATGGGAATCGCTACCGTTCAATGATAACCGAATATTTTTGGCCCCAATTGGATGATATGGACTTGGAGGACATGTGGTTCCAACAGGACGGCGCCACAAGCCACACAGCGAATGTCACAATCAATTTATTGGAAACCAAGTTTGGAGAACGTGTTATCTCACGAAATGGTCCAGTCGCTTGGCCGCACATTTACCACTTTGGAAGTGTCTCTCGCGCAAACTATTCAGTTTAGAAAAAAAATATATTAGAAACCTCAATATCATTTTTGAAGACCTATCCATAGATACACCACACATATGGGTTTGATGAAAAAAGAATGTTTGAGTTTCAGTTCTAAGAATGGGGGGGAACCCTCCAAAATTTATTCTTTTTTTTTCTATTTTAGTGTGAAAATCTTAATGCACAGAATACACCTACTTACCAGGTTTCAACAGTGACATACGGACGGACAGACAGACAGACATGACGAATCCATAAGGGTTCCGTTTTTTGCCATTTGGCTACGGAACCCTAAAAATGAGGAACAAATTTAATGTCATACGGACTTTAGCAAACATTCAGCTTGTTGCATTTATTTGTTTTTTTTTGTTTTAAGGAAATTTAGTCATTCGGAAAACTGCAAATATTTTATGGAGCTCGTTTGTAAAGGGAAATTTCTGTCCACTTTGTGGGAATTTTTTTTTTGAGCAACAGTTTATGAGCCTTTTCGTATTTTACAAATTCTTGTAAGTGATGATTGCATTCCCCTAATCCATGTCTCTTTTCCAAAGCAAAAATCTGTGTTTTGGAACACTGCAAACATTTTAAATTTACGTCTGAGGAAAGGGACATTTTTGCTCTTATGGTGGGAATTTTAAAATTAAAAGCATTTCAACACTGCTCATCAAACCTTCATTTGTTTTTCATGGCTTTCGGAAACAAGAACGTTGAAAAGTATGCCAAGTGGAGACGGTGTGGCCGACCCCGACTCTATATATAACTTCCGGTGCCGCGTATTATGCGACTAAGAGTATTGCCAGCAGGGATGGAAAAGTCGATTCAAATGAGTTTGCTCGAGTACAAAACTACAATTTGCCTTAATTCGATACGATTTATCCATCTGTATCTTTCAAATTCTCTTGCAAATTGTAAAGCTTTTCCTAAGAAACAAATTAAAATAATCGAGATGATGATGTCTTCATGTCATTTTGGAAGAAATAATATTTTAATATTCAAAATCCCTTCCTAAATTTGCTGGAGTATTTTACATCAGAAGCAGTTGTATCAAGAAAATCTAATTCTATACTGAAATTTGTTTTTGAATTTGTTCCTGAGGAAAAAAAGAATATTCAACAAATTAACAATGGTAAAAAATTCATCAATTTAAATATTAATCAATTTCTGAATTTTGGGCTGAAGTAAATTCAATTAAAAACGAGTCTAATGAGCTAATGTTTTAAAATATTTACAAAATTGCTCAAGCCGTTCTCGCTATTCCTCACTCATCAGCAATTGTCGAAAGGATTTTTTCTTGCCAAACATTAATAAAGTCCAAATGTCGAAACCGACTTCAAGTCGACAATTGCTGGGCTTTGATTGAAACAAAAAATGTTATCAGAAACTCGTCCTGTTCTGAGTTTCAAGTTCAGGTCAATATTTTCAAGATGAATGAACAAATTGAGAGTATAAAGCCTGAAGAGCTCATAGATTAAAAATATAAACTATTTTCTTGTAGGTTTGTATAGTTTTGCTAGGAAGTCATTAATGTTTTGTTAATTTATTTTTGTTTATGTTTTTGAAAATAAATACATATACATAATAAGAAAATAATACAGTGAAACTTCAAAACTTTTTCTATCCCTACTCTGGTGTATAAGGGAAAACCAAATTAAATTACTAGAGGATATTTTTCCAAGATTAAAAACATTGTTTTTAAGCTCGTTATAAGACCATTCATTTCATCAGTGAATTATGTGCTTTTTGTCGGAAAATAGTTTTAATAACCCTCCCTGCGTCCAGTCCGGTAAAAATTGATTAAAAAACTATGTAGCGGCGCAATTTTTAGAAAATCTATCTTTATTAATGCAGCGCAAAAGTATTATCGTCCATTTTCGAATACTATCACTTTGTGATTTTACTAAAAAGTGTTCAATTTGTATTTTTTTTTTTGTACTTTTGATTTTTCCCCACAGTTTCAAGCACGTAAATATCTAACAAGCTGAGCACTCACGCACCTATGACTCTAATTGCTGTCGCACATGTCCAGTTCTCACAGATTTAATTCGCACTTTCCAGCACCGAGTTTTTATAACTATCCTTGGACATTTACTCAATTATACACCCATCGATTCAATCAAAGGTGGTTTTCTTTCAAAAACACTTTCACGCGTCGCCACCGCTTATCACTTGAAAACTGTCCTCTTACTACTAAACCAGGGTAGCATACCTACTTAGAGAGGTAGGTACAGTAGGTGCAACTGTAGTAGCTGCAACGTTGTATCGGCCTCCACCGCTGACCCACATCTGTAACTCGACCTGTCATTTGTGGAACAAAACTACCGCATATTGTTGGGAGGTGAAATGAATTTAAAATTTATATGAGATCTTCACACCTGACGGCGGTGGCGGCTGCAGCGTTTTACTGGAAATGAAGGATGTGCAACTGGTATTCAGTAAACCTCGGTCGAATTCTTATGAGAGAGTTGTAATTTATTTTTTAATGAGATTTAAGGAGATTCGTACTTGGCTAGGAACTAAACTTAACTACGTATTAAACTACTTCACACGAATGAGTTTTAACAAAACTTTTGATTGTCTTATGGACTTTAAGCTTAATCTTATAGATTGTGAATGTTGCTATTGCATAGATGATGTAGAGAATGAAGACTCCGACGAATGTTGTCATACCCACGATGGGCTTCCTCCAATCCATAATAGGGTAGATAAAGTGATTCCCGTACCTGAAGTGAGAAAGGAACACAAATTTAGATGCGAGTAAATTGGGGAATTTTTTTGTATATGGAAGGTATAAGGTGATTACAGAGTCAAGTTCACGACTCTTGGTAGGATTTTTTTTATATAATTCGATCTGATATTATGCCCGTCGGTTCTGACACGTGGCAGATTGATAAAACCAATTATCAAACTCGGTAGATTTTTTCACGGTCGTGAGCTGTGTTTTTATTGAGTAAATTACACGACTGTTGGTAGATTTTTTGGATTTTTCTGTGCCACAGTGGTTGTCTGGTCTGACACAAGAGTTTGTAATAAATTCATTGGCCTACTACCATTTGGTGAGAACTTGTAAGCTTTGTACGGTCGTGAGCTATATGTCGTCAGTAAAGTACACGACTGACAGTTGTTTTTTTTTTCAAATATTTTGATCAAAGGCAGTCGGCGATACTAATAACAAATTTTTGTCTCGACTTTAAATTAACGGAAGCTCACAATTGCAAAATTTGCATGATAAATATTGCCATTTTGAACTACTAAAATTTTAAGTCGAAGCTAAAAATATTTATTGAACAGTCGTGAGCTATGTTCTTAGCAAGTACACGACAGTTTATTCCACTTTTGTATATTGTTGTCCAAGAAAAGGCTTAGATTTTTGTATACCCGTCATTGGTCGTCTGCCATTATTTACCTTGGTCAACTTTGACAGTCGTGAGCTATTTTCTGAGTAAAGTACACGACTGCTAAAAGGGCTTTTGGTTATTCTTTTTCCAAGTTGCTGTTTGTCTTGTCTGACATGCGTTACAAACAAATTTGTTCGTAGCCTATTATCTATTAATTTTTCGTCTACTATTAATTGGTCGATTTTTATGGTCGTGAGCGTAGTTGCCAAGATTATGGATTTTTCTTAAATTTCTGTTTAAATTTCTAGCTCTGCAAATGTAATTGCTTTCCAAATTCTATCTTTTTTGGAGACACGCAATATAAAAACGGTCGCGAACTTTACTCTGGCTCGGTATTTTAGAAAAAAAAAACTATACTCACTCATCCAACCCTCCTAAATTATAATACACCACCGTGCAAAAGCAATACACAATCGGCAGTATCATTGCGTAGACGCAGTGTAATAAACGCACTGGAAATCCAACTACCAAAAGATCTGCCACCATAAGTACCGAATTTAAAGTGTGCGTCAAAAAGCTGAGCAGTGGAAATTTCATGGGTTTATCTAAACAAAATTAATTGAGTAAAAATAAAGAAATAAAACTAAACTCTAATCGCACTTTGCTTGCCATGAAGGAATGTCCAATAAACGCTTGTGATGATCAGCGCCAAATGCAAAGTAACACCGTGGACTAGCCAGTAGAACTTCAAAAACCTCGGTGTAGACGATTCAAATGATTTGTCGATAATTTTCGTTGGTAATTTACCAATATTGAAATACCATTGTGTGGTTGCTATCACTGCCAGTACGTTTGTCAGTACACAGAGTGTTATTCCCCAATTTGTCATGTAAATAAAAACCTTGCCACCGCAGAATTGTAATGCTAAGCACACTGTGTACAGTCCAACGAAGAAGAGCGCCAAAATCCATCGGAATATCAGATAGGGCAGGCTTTTCGCGTTCCGTTGCCACTGCAATAGAGAATGGAAGTTTTCAATTAAATTTTCAATTAAATTTTTATATTTCTAAATTGACAGTTAAACTTTAAAAAACTCTAGTACTAATATTGAGAAATCTTTATATTAACAGCTTAGAATTCGAGTTGAAGACGCGTGTCCTTTTTGTGTGTTTCCTCTGTGCTCTTTTTGAAAAACTCTACTGACAGGCATTCAAAGGGACTTTGGACCGATTTGCTGTGAGTCTACTACTTGGGGCGTTTCATAGAGACCAAAGTGTGATATAAGATTTTCAAGGAATAAAAGTATTTCAATCAAATTTTATTTAGCAATGAGTCCCGATGCAACTTGGCTCGCAAAATATTTTTTTATTTTACTGCACAGTAGATTTTTATTTAAATTATCTGTATTATCGACGAAAGAAATTCGAAGTGATCGAGAAAGTTTGGTGCGACCCAGTCGTGCTTTTCATTTTTCAATTGTTGTCCCAGCTCCCCATTTGTTGCACAAAAAATAGGAAAATAATAGACAAGAGTCCTTCCTGCTTAATATACACAATACACACTTTTTAAAACATAAACTAACGTGGGCCCATATCATTGAACAACATAAACCCTTGCTGCAGTAAAACTAAAAAAAAAAAAACAAATAAAAGATGCTATGGTTCCGATCAATGTAGTTCTAATTATAGTCTTCCGCTGGTCGTTGGGAACTTCCGTAGGAATGAAAAGTTAATCAACACAAAATTCCACGGAGCAATAAATTTTACTTTGTATTTTTTACCCGACTGGACACAGGGAGGGTTATGCGTTTCGCGCGTATCCTATGTGCGTTCCTACGGGACGCCCTGTAGCCTAAACGGCTTGACCGATTTTGAAGAGTGAGGTATCATAATATTCGTATTCTTCCCCGGAGTGTCTAAACCTAAAAAAAATAAAAAAATGTTGATTTAAAAAAACCAAAAACCCCGACTGACTGTAAAAAAAAGAATTAAAAATATATGAATATATATATATATATATAAATAGGTCTTGGCAGTCGGAGGGTACTCAATACTCTTACATATATTTGTTAGACTGTGTAGTTATATATAGTCTCCGATTATCAATTAGTTAGGTATAGGTACTTTTAATTCTTTTTTTTTTTACAGTCAGTAGGGTTTTTTTGTTTTACACTTCCGCGTATCTGAACTTGACCTAAATTTATGCCGTGTATCGATATTCCATTGGTAAGACGCAATCATTTTCAGAACACCAACTCCGTCATGCATATCAGGAGTCAGGAAATTAGCAAGGGTAAGTGGCATTTTTATTTACGTCTACTTATCCAAGCCAAAGGTTGCGTAGCGAACTTAAATATGCCTAAATTGTTTTGTGTCTATGTTTAGATAATTTAATTAGTTTAATTCAATCTGTTATAGTTGTTCATGCCTATAACTTTATAGTGTACTCGAATGCGAAAAAAAAAATACTAGGAAACTCTTTTAATTGGGAAAGTGACGCTCATTGTGTTGATGTTGATATTTGTTGGTCTTATTAGTTCTAGTAGAGGCTAACAAAATTGAATTTTCGTGAAGTCCGCACACACTACCGACACGGTGAATTTTCCCGTCAAAGAGAAATGTTTATTTACCCCTAAAAAAAATAACTGTGTCAATTCTTATGAAACGCTTAGTAAAAAAAGGGCACGACTGGGCTGCAAGAATCCTGCTCTATATCGCAGAGAGTGCATTTGAAGACTTATATTCGATCGAGCGTTGCTAGAGCGTTGTAGCAAGATTTACTGCTGAAAGTTGTGGAGTGAGCTTTCACATTTTTTAACATTTAACATTTATTTTATATTGCATTTGGGTAATAATCCAGTTTGGAGTAGGTTCACACAAAAAGGCCTGTTTTATCACCTTCTTTTTTGAATGCAAATAGGCAAAGCAAACCCTTATAAAAATATAGTTCAGCGATGATAAGTTACTTGGTGAATTTCTTTCTTTCTCAATTGACAGTTGTTGGTGTATGCGCAGTTGATGTTGACAGTGTCCGATCCGAGTTCGTCTGTTTTTTTTTTTTGTTCTCTCTTTTAGCCAGTCCCACAATTGATTGCACCCCATATCTATGTAGAAAAATATCCCCACTTTGTCAGAGCTCCCCTTGGCCTTGCCCTCAGAAACAGGGCAAGCTACGAGTATAAAAACACATTCCCAGCATCTACTGCATTAAATTGATCAACAATTCCATTTCTACAACTAAGTGATCACTTTGTAGATCACTTTGTAGATCACTTTCAATAAAAGATTCAATGACTCGGTGCAACCCATTTAGGATGATAGCTCAAATAGCCAAAGTTCATCACTTGAAACCCTCCTTAAAAAGTCAATAGTATGACTCTAGCTACTTTGCTAATTGTACTGACCTCACTGGGTGTATTTATCGCTCAACCAGGGTCTACAAATTGACGTTGAATTCTTAACCAGATAAGGGCAGTTCGAATAACTTGCCAATCTTATCTGCAACAAAGTAATCATTCCCGGAACATTAAATAACAACATTTTAAATGTTTTACCGCAGCTAATAATGCATAGATACGAGTAAATTTGTCGGCGAGATTCCATAAAGTTCGTTTTATATTTTTTTTTTTTTTATAAATTGCTCCGTGTTGATTGATAATTTGTTTTCATTGCAATATTTGCGTTATAGTATTCCAGGGTAAGCAATTTATGATTTATGCAATCGACGTTCATGTCTGTGCTGAATGCATTTGAAATAATATCTGTAGTTTGTGTCTTAATTAATTGACTGACCGCAGCTTGCTTGTTGAACGCGAATCAATGAGAGCAATAAGTAATTTGAGCGTCACTATATGTAACGTTTGCATGGAAATGGCATACAATCTAATTTGAGGTAAAAGCAGCTTGAACTTTCGTATACAAAAAAGACTCATTGAAATTAGAACGAAAGGAAATATTGCGAGTAAATTGCCTTGGAATGCACTTAATAAGGGGGAACACTAAAATTAAAAATAAAAATAAAGTGACTGAGTGATATTTACTCATTGCAAATCAAGTGTGTCTTGGAATAACCTGGGGCAACAATTGAACTCAATTCTTATTCTGACAATTTGCTCAGAAAAATATTGGCTCTGTTGATTGCATTCACATGCACATCGAATACTTCTCGTTCGTTACAATCCAACAGAGAAAATGACCAGTGAATTTCGAGAATTTGATGCCTACAATCGAGAATAATTGTTGGTAATATTCTTCGCGTTGGTGGTTGGTTGATAGCTTCAAATATTTCAGAAAGTATTTTTTTTTTGTATTAATTAAAAATTATTTCATCAGAAATAATCCTAACGGGACACTATAGACTAAGGGAAAGCGTGAGAAAAATAGGATTATCCGAAGAAGGTCTCTGCAGAAGGTCTTCTGAGAGCGCTGAAACCCCAGATCACATTGTGGAATGCCGTGGGACCCATAAGAGGATCAAACATGAGAGCAGATTTTTTGATTTTTTTTGACCCCACGCTTTAGTCATTTTGACTCCTTTTTGAACGCCTGTACTGTGGACTCAACATTTTTTGAAAATCAGTGAATTCGGACTCCTTTTGAAAATGTAGGACGTTTTTGCTCTAATTCAAAGTTATTTAGCCTAGCTACCTATTAAGTTGAATTTACCTAATTGTATTGACATAATTTCTTGCATTTTGTCAACGGCTTTGTACAAAAAGTCCTACATTCTATGTCTGATTTTTTTTTTTAGTGTATATAGTACAACATTTTATTTTACGTTCGCTTTGAAGAGAATTTATTTTCACCTGAAATTTACAGCCCGATTATGCCGTTGTGAGGCCTCACAAGTCACAAGCTCTTGTGAGGTTGATTCCTTGTGAGGTTTGTTGTGATTCGATAACATTTTTCGTACTCTCCGATATTGACAACAAATTCACCTCACAATGGTTATATTATTATCACTTTAATTTTGTGAGATCTGAGAACGAAATATTATACCTACACCATTAATTGAATAAATTAAAACAAATTTAACCAAGAAAATAAAATATTAACGACATTTGTCACAAATAAAAATTTCCACATTCCTCAGTTTTTTTATACATGATATCAATTTTCCCCGAAGAGTTAATAAATATAGCGTAAAATGTCGGGTTCGGGTCTTTAAATGCTTGGAAAGAGGGAAACAATACCATCAAATACAAATATTGTCATTTGTGAGCGCTTATGACTGGTTTTCAGTTTTGTGACTCACAATTTCTATTGTTTTTGTGAGACTCACAAGTTGTGGGTGTGCTGCCAGAATACGAAAACCTCACAAATCAATTTCAACTCACCTTGTGAGGGTTTTGTGACTAGTGAGGTATCACAGAGGCTTGCAAGATTCGGGTTGTTAATTATAATTACGTCTCTTTAATCATTATAAGCGCGCGTAAAGTATAAAAACGAAATGAAAATATTAAGAATGGGACTCTTTTTTTTCTCAGCCGCGACTCGTTTTTTTGGAATATTTCTGAAAAGTTGTTTATTTGTATTAAAATATGCAAATGCTGATTTTTAAGACCATGTAATTTTAGTCCCACACAGTGTTACCTCTAAACATTTTCAGAAATAGTCCAAAAAACTAGTCCCGGCTGCAAAAAAGACGTCAGAGATAGTTATAGCAATTATCTCGAAAACTGTTTTCTTAAAAAAATAAAACAATATGTGTCAGACCGATAGCCGCGTTCAAAACGTCTTGGACTTTCATAATTCTTACCAGGGATGGACTATCTATGTTTTAAAACAAATCTCATTTGGTTAGGTCAAATATTGAAAAAAAGAAAACGAAAGAAAGACTTTTTAACGATTTAAAAAATAGTCTGGCACAAGTCGAGAATATTTGATTTATTTAACTTTTCTGCACTTAAATTCTTCTGTGTTTTTGTTTTTGTTTTATTTTTGAATTTATTACTATTAATGTTGTGTTAATGTTATTTTTCATAAAGTGACATTATCACTGTTTTTACTTTCAAATAAAAATGTAACTAATTGTTTTTAATTACAACTTTGTTAGATTACGTATGTACTTATGTAACAATTGTTGAATTAAAAATATTGAAAATAAAATGAAAAACATGGGTTTTCAGCATATTATTACTCACTAAAGCTGTGACCATTAACTGCAAGATTTAATTAAACTAATCAAATCTAAATAATTATATCTCGCACCCAAAATTTTCTGCGCGCTCTTAGACAATTAAAGACTCGCTAAAAGAACTACCTCTCGCACCGGTTCGATTTTACTTATAATTTTCGTCTACAAAATTAATTTCTTCTCCATCGTTTTATTTTTTATTTTTTTGTTTGACTCACCCGTTCTGCGTAAGCACATGCTTCTTGTATGCACAAATCCTCTTCACACCTTATCCTAAAATACTATAAGTTCGTACGGATATTTGCCAAAGTTTGCCAAACATTCTCAAAAAAAAGCTCAACAACAGGGTGTTTCAATTCGCATAGAAATATTATTAGACCCTCGTTGTTAAATATATATTTCCGAAATAGATGGTAATGGTGTCAACGTACTTAAAAGATGGGGTCAAAGTACTCGTACCAACTGTGTTTAACATAAAAACGGTGTTGCGTCATTACTCTGGTAAACAGAATTTTAAAGTTCTATGTTTGTGGATTTGTGTTCACATCACTCAATCTCTATGAATTTCTTAGAAGACCTGAAATGGAGCAACATTCAGTTTTTTTTCACTCATTTTGATTCAAAGTTTACAATTGAGATGCCATCTCACAGGTGTCTCTCATTGGGAAATGATTGCGCTTGTGGTTATCACGTTGCTTTCATTCATTTGTTGCTTCCATTTTGGTCGACTTTGTTCGCATCGGTGTCGGTGCATATTTCAGTCGGTTATTCAAATTCAAACAATATCGAGATATCAATTGGACAACGATACGACACACGAGGTCGTATATCAACGACCATCGACAAAGGGAATGCAGTAAAAGTGTGAACAGAGTATCTTCCTGTTCTTTTTGAAAAAAAATTAACTTACAGTGGACGTCCAGTATAACGAATTGTTTGATGTCATTCATTATATCGAGCGCGCTCGTTATAACGATCGAATTTTTCATACTTTTTTTTAAAAAAAATAAGTCATTCAAAATGTGTTATTTAATAGTTTTTAATTAATGTTAAATTGAATATCGGATATTCGTTATAATGGACGTCCACTGTATTAATTTCTTCAAATTTGGGAACTGTGCTCAAAGCAAGAATATTTTTCTATCAAAACAACTCCGAACCTCATCACCCATCTCTGCAACAAATCAGAAAGATTGGTTTGAATTTTTTGATTTATTTAACAAAACACAAGTGTTTACCGAAGTGCAGCTGTTATTTTTTTGAATTCGAATATGAACACGACTCGAATGTGCCTGTGTTTGATCAACCCCATTTTCACTTTGAGTTGTTTTTTTTTTACTCGTTGAAACAAAATGCATATTGCACATATGTATTTATCCAAAAATAACCACCCCAGAGTTAATTTGTATCCTGTTTTTTCGAAAGTTTGCGGAATCTTCATCCAAATAATCGCATTTTCTTCTTCCGCGTGGGTATTCGCGAAAAGATTCCGATTCTTTCTCGGACATTTTGCGAAACGTTAACCCTTTCACATGAAATGTCTATCGATTGCGATTTTAGGATTAATTTGCCGGCGAAGTAAATCTTCTTCCAAGAAACACTAGGCGAATGAAATGGGAATCGTTTTAATTTAAAAAAAAAAAAACCTAATAATCGTTCTTAACCTCCACAATAAATAAATATTTTATAGGTCACAATATGCAATTTTGTACGGAAAATTTCGCCATTGTGAGTTCAAAATTAAGCCTGGACACAAAAAATGATTAAAAGGACCTATCGCGGAAGTTATATTTTCTTTATCCAGTCTTACAGCAGTTTTTTCAAGAGCTGGCGTTGAACTACCGCATCCGTGATCGAGTACTACGTGAGTGAATTTGTTATTGTTTTGCTTGCAAAATCCACAAAATTCAGTGAGGTATGGCTTTGAAAAAGGAGTCCTGCGCGGCCCGTTTCACGGCATTTGTGTCAATATATTTGGGCGATTTTTTTCGAGGAAAAAATGCCACAACTTTGTTGTGAGGTTTTTGGGCTTTTTACCTATTTTAAATTTTTTTACGTAATTTCTTTTGGTGCAATTTAGGGGAGCCCTTACTAATAATCATTTTTAAACATCACACTTAATATTTTATAGGTTACAGTGGGTAGTTTTATATGGAAAATTTCGCCATTGTGAGTTCGTAAAATCTATCCTGGACACTAAATGTGATTAAGATGCTAGGAAAATAATTGGATTGGTTATGAAATTCAACTTAAGGTGGCTTAAGCTTTTCTTTGGTAACGAGCAGGGTCTTTGAATTTAATTCAAACTGATGCCTACGACCGGCAATAGGAATTTTCTTATTATTCCATTGGTTGAGACTGGAATATTTTCCTTTTTAAAAATTCACGGGGACTGTTTAATTTTACACACAAGTTAACTAGGACGACCTCGAGGTTTATCTTTATCTTGAGCAGATGGTTATGGTTTCAATATTTGGCTGCGACTCGTTCGTTGCAACGTTAAAACCGAAAAATTAAACCTAATTTTGACGTGCTTAGCATGTTTATTTTTTGAGCCAAAGGTAAATGCCACCGGTAAAAGTGTTGAAGATAAAATTCTACCAAATGCTGGTTTTTTTTAAAAACACTTTTCATGAATCAGCAGCTGCCATCGAACTGCAATTTTTCTGTGTGCCGTTGTGTAACAACTTTTAAATAAAACTTTATACATTTTGGACAGAGGCTTATTTCAACAGCCTGATGCAATGAAACGAACAAAAAAATAAAAGAAAAACAAACACGTGACAATGTGACTCGCAGATGCGAACACACGTGCGAATGAAATACATAGGAGACCACGAGAAAAACGAAGAGCGCTCTGTGAGAAATTATTCGATAACTGGTGCTGTGGACCACTTTCAGTTTATTTTTAGAAAACATTCTTTTTTCTCAAAAATCCCTTAAAAACGCTCGTACACTTTCTATGCGCACACACTCGTCCCGTACACCGGCGCCATGATACTTGCCCTTGATTTAACAAAATCCTCTGGATTCGGGTGCTCAAAACCGAAGTTCGACAACTTGATCTCGTCGGCAATGCACTTTGCAGATTTTTTCAATAAATTCATTTTCTTTATTTATTTGTATAGTTTTTATGATTCTCAGAACAGAGACCCCAACTGCGATAACGATTTTAATAAATAAGCAAAACCTTGCACTCTGTAAACAAGTAGGAAACAAATCTCTTTCACTGTCACGTCAAACCATTCTACTTCCACACCGGCGATATTTTATGTCGTTGCTTAAGACACACAAAAAACAACAAAAAAAAAATGCCCGACTTCAATCAGCACTAGCGGCAGGGACTGTTGCCAACTCGAAGATGCATCCGAATCAAATGATCGCCGACAACTGAGTGTTGTTACAATTTATGATCCCTAGACCCTCAGTGAGTATGTTTCGCGCGTTCGCAGCACTTCATCAATATACACTAGGTGACATGTTAATTGTTCTGCTAAATGAGCATAGAACAAATGACAAAAGCAAACGAAACAAAAAAAAAAAACCTACGACATAGGCTGTTAGATTTAATTAATTTAATTTAAATTGCGCTTACACAGGGCTGGCCTTGAAGTTACGTTTGTTGGACACCATCAGTCAGTAGTCTCTATAAGAACTAATTATGCCGCATGCGTATGCGTGTGGCAGACTCTCCGCGCAGCTGAGCAGTGAATGCTGTAACTGTAACACATCTGCGGTCTGCCTATGTGTCCGTCCCTTAGTCAAGTGTAAGAACCTGATGCTGGCGCTGTGCCGGAGAATACTCGTTGCGACTTTGCTCTCTCGGCCACGAATTAGTTCAATTTCTTTGGCAACAACAAATGGAGTGAGGTTAAGTGCCGGTGAGACGTCTACCATTACATGCACTTTACTGCAAATGTTGTAATGCTGTAAATGTGTACGAGTATTAGTGGCGCATGGTAGACTGTCACAATTGAGAAGGAGAGTGCAGGGGGGGGTTGCGTAATTTCATTAATAAAAATAATAACAAAATCACAATCACAACAGTTGAGTTTTTTTTTTGGGCAATTATTGCATGCGATCTCAGGTTGTCGTGAAGTGCAAATGGTTGCATTAAATATGACTGCGGTTAGAGGTCAGTTATCTGCATGGAGTCTGTGTGATTCTTTTTATGTTAAATCTTTTTCGGCCGCTAGATGGAGCCAGTGTTGCCAGATTGGGCGCTTTGTCGTATTTTGGGCTATTTTTTTTTCTTAAAAAACGATGGAAATTTCTTCAATGAGCGCCCAACACAAATTTGGGCTACATATCGTTTAACAAGTTTGGTGTAAATTTTGTTTGTTTTATTTCTTCACAAAACTACAAAAAATAAATATTTTCGAACAAACCCGCAATTTTAAAACTTGGCAGCACTTTTGCAGTCAAGTGACATCGAACATTCGTTTAACTTGCAAGCACACCAATTTGTTTTGCAGGCCTTTTGATTTGACACAAGCACACAAGCCACAAAGGCCAGTTGCAGAAGGTAGTGGAAAAAATACAAACTTTAGGAATTGGGAACATTTTCAACGATTTTTGGGCTTCTTCCTGGGCAACGACTTTGGGCTACATTTTTTTAAGGTTTGGGCGCTCAAAGCAAACAAAATTCTGGCAACCCTGGATGGAGCGTTGATTTTGTCATTTAAAAGAAGACACAACAGAAAGTGAGAAAAAATTGACTAAGGGTTCTTTGTAAAATTGAAAGATCTAACAAAAATACCTCCACCAGATTTGAAAATATTTAACAGACTTTACCATTTTTATGTAAAGACGTAACTGCTCACATGTATCTATTTCTCTGGGTTAAAATTCAAGACTTCTAAACGGCCTTTGAGTAAAAAGAAAACTCTTAGTAGTAGTGGTTTTATTTCGTACATAAATTAACAGTAGGTTTTGTTACTGCACAAAGAAAACATTTGATATTGTTGTTGCCCAGTATTTTTTTCGAGTATTTTGAGCTATCATTCAGCCTTCTGCTCGGGCTAGACGCTGAGCTGGAATTAATTCAGAAACAGTGGTGTTTATTTTTTTTTTATTGAATAAGTTAACAATTTGTTAAACAAATTTTAAATGTATAATTTGTTACGCCACACAGGGTTACGCATAAAGAAGTTTTATATTTGAATATGTTATGTTACCTACCAAAATTTGTTTACAACAAAAGGAAAACTTTTTTTTAAAATGCTAGATTACGTCCCTCATAAAAGTAGCCATTTTGGTGCTTTTTCCAGCAGACTCTGCATCATGTTTGACAGGTTTTCTGTGTTTCAGTGAGGGTTTTATTGCAAATATTGGTTTTTAGTTGGAGGGTTTCTTTTTACCTCTGCGTGGTTTCCCAGGCTGCTTAACAGATCCTCCTCTTTTTTATAAATTGACAGACACCCGCTAAGGAACAAGGAGTTATAACTTATTTTATACTGAGTAAAGTATGATGTTTGTCATACTACAATGCGTAGGTATAAAAGAAATAATGACCCCATGCGGAAAATATGCAGCCAGATTCTGTGTTGAGTTGGTAGGTGCGATTTGCAAATAAAAATGTTGCCAATTGTCCGTTGATCTCGAAAGAAATTTTATTGTTTTTGTTCGTTTATCTGGCGTGTATTGTTTCGTATTGGAATAATACAATACAGAGAGCTGCCACTCAGTGATCGACTAGCGACTGAGCGGACGTCGCTCTAAAAATGTAAAAAATATGAAATCGTATATCGGTGGCCACGTACGATTAGCGATTTTGTTATAGGCAGCAGAACGACTTCGCTCACTGCTTGGCAGCTTCCTAAGTCATTGCCCCTGAAACAGTCTTTCTTCATTTTTTTTTTTTTTTTTTTTTTTTTTCAATTCATTTTTTATTTATTCATTATTTAAACTTATATTCTAGACAAAAACGATTAAATCTAATTAAAAACTAACATTTATCTTATTCTAGCTTACTGGCTCTTAGCGAGCGCTCTAAACTTAACAATATGCTTAAAACTATTGCCTTTCGGCCTTAAATCTATCAATCGCTATTTTGTTTTGTTTTTTTATTTTCAAGAAACTCAGTCTTTCTTCATCCATCGGTTTACATTGCCAACCTTCCTCATACTCACCACAACTCTGAATCATGAGATGACTTTTTGTATTTCCATTGAAATGGAAAAAAAAAAAAAACACCCCTCCGTGACAATGCTTTAGAACATTGCCGTGACCAGGATTCGAACCTGGGTTACCACGGCCACAACGTGGGGTCCTAACCACTAGACGATCACGGCTATCGGGGTGATGGTAAGTGGTACGTCGAATGGTAACCTCTTTCTACGCAATACGCTGGAGAGCAAGAGGAAATGAATTGAAATTTCCATAAGTGGAAAGAGGAAAGAAGCGGAGACTGAGAAAGTGAATTCACTGAACTTTGTCTCTGGTGGAACATGGATTTGTTGTTGTTTCTGTTGGAACATGGATTTTTTTGTGTAGGGCAATTGGCCGTGGCAGTCTCTTGTTCAAAAGTTGCTTCAAAGAATTTTAAATGCGACGCGACACGTTTGTAATGGGATACAGCTTGTTTCTTGTGCATGATTTTCTATTTAATGTAAAATGGTCTACAAATTGAAGCAGTTTTGTAGGTACCTACTCCAAGGGGGATTGGGTTTCGATTTCTTCATGAAAACAACAATTTTTATGTTTTCCTATAAAATGTATATCGATATGAAAAAATAATGCTTTTCGGGAGTATTTTTTGGGCAGTTAATGCAGTCGCCTTTTTCATGTACTTCCTGGTTACATCTCTTAAGTTTCACTTTCTATACCTCTTGGATTCTTTTGCAGGAGAAAAAATTGCAAAAAATAGATGCAAAACTACAGATTTAACTTTTTGATTATCCTTCTGTTTATTGGATTGTTTCTTACTTTTTAACTGGATAATGCAGGCTTAGGAAGTGTTTGGTCACAGAATTCTAAAGGCGTCACAGAACAAATTGCAGAACATCTAGGTAGCCCTGTCGCATTTGTTCTGTGACACATTTACGATTTTGTGACCAATAGGCGAAGGGAAATAGTTAAGATCCACTTTTACCGCCCTAACCACAACATATTCGGTTGATTGATATTGACTTTTTTTTTGTTAGGAAGGTAGTTCAGAGATGCCGGGCGGTCTGTAATTTGTTTTCCAATTTATTGGGCATGATAATAATCGTCTTGACGAATATCGCTTTTGAACCTTTGATAAAAAGTTTATTCTTCCCTTAATCTATTAACTGGATTTAGTTCTCAAACTCGTAATTTTCGCACTCAGTCGCTGGTTTTGGAGGTCTATCGTTTCGGTATGAGTGTTAAAGTTAAAAGTTCTTGGTACAAATATTATTTTTCTTAACAAGAACTCGTTTTTAAGTTTTCAAGAATCAGGTATTCAGCGTTAGAATAATAAACTCTCCATAAGTATTTTATGACATCATTGCCAACAATTTCCTTCTTAAATCAAAGATTTTGATATTTGGTTTCATTTCAACCAACGAAAATTGTTGGCACTACAATTTTTTTCTATGTGTTCAAAAAGTGAAACTATCATGGTGAATTTAATATCGCACACTGTGTTGTATGATATTAGGTTCTCAATTGTCAAACTCTCACTAAAAACATTCACTTGCAAATGAGAACGTGAAAAAAAAAGATTCATATTAAAATTTTTGAAGTTTGGTTTCACATTTTCGTAGAACGAGAATCGAAATTGCGGTGAAAGGGTGAAAACATTTTCGTTTCACTTTTCCACAGAACGAAAATTGACACCCAGGTCAATAAAGTGGTAGAATTTCCACCACTGGGCGAACTCCAGTATAATTTAAAAGGAATACTTGCAGTCGACTACTAATCTTAAGGTTTTTCCCTCTGTGGGAATTATTCGCGAACGTCTGACAGGAAAACTGTCATGAAAAAGCTTCTCAATTAGCCGTTTGGACTCCGCATAGAATTGTAGATCCCTTCCATGCGTCCCAATAATTTAGAACTCGTACAAAACGAATGCATGTGAGAAGCTATAGGCCTAGGGTTTCTACTCCCACCTGTAGGATTTTTAACTTTCTCCATTACGTAGTAAGAGAAAGATTTATTGTATTCGTACAAAATTTCGAACTCGAGATGTTAATCAATTCTGACATTACGAACTCAAAAAAGTGGGTCGCAAAATGTTGTCCGTCTGTCCGCCTTACAGTTCGGGGCCGTTTTTTTTTTTACATGCTTACCTCAATATTAATGGTACTTCCCATACAAAATTTTCATACCAGTTTGATTTGTTCGAAAACGGCTCTAACGATTTCAACAAAAATTATTATTTAAGCTTTAGTAGGTGAGGTTAACATGACTGCATACTCAGTTTTCCGCTAAAAAATCGAGTAACGGTACTTTCGAAATTTGGTCATACATATCTCTAAAACGGTCCATACGATTGTAACAAAAATTCATTTCTAAGGTAATATGGTCATTTCTAACTTAATGGAAAACTCACTTTTTCATAAAATGGGTTTTTGAAAAAAGTCATTTTTGGAAAATATAGTTTTCCGTACCTTACCTCAAAACGGAAGGATTTTGAGCAAAATGCAAACATAGAGTAAAATTGATGTTTTCAAAATTATTACGTCCTTAATATTCAATTTGAATCACTGCAAAAAGGCTCACTTTAAAAACTGCTCATATCTCGAAAACCCCACTTTCGATTTCGATAAAAGTTTGAAAACCAAGTAATGGTAACATCCCAAACAATAACTTGTACTCGGTTTTCATCTAAATAGTTAAGCAATAGTATTTTTCAAACTAAACATTGCAATATTTGGTACTGTTTTGTCTGCCAGTTTTACAAAAACCTCTCAAACGATTTTGATCAAAATACATATTAAATATGAAATCAGTATTCGAAATAAGATCCCGTACTAAGTTTTTCTTAAAAAATTCGAACAAATGCATTTCTTAAATATTTTTCAAAAATGACTACCCAAATCACATATCTTCGGTATATTTTTGAAATAATTACAATGCCCCACTTCCAATGAAAGTACAATAACAATAACTTATTTTTCGCAACTTCTCATTTTTTCAACCATATTGAATATGCACCCTAATAATAATTCCAACTTGGAGCCAACACAATCAGCTTCATTTCCACTTCATTTGCACCAACAATTTTGATGAACGAGAAAGTTAGGTTCGACCTAGTCGTGCACTTTATTTTATTTAATTCTAGAACACAGTCTCTAAGCTTATTAAAGTCATGATTGTTAGAAAGTTGGACTCCGTCAAAGAGAAAAAATTTATCAGCAACAACAGATCTTCAGTCAGAAATCAAAACTCGATCCAAGGCCCTGCCGAAAACGTTCTTAGTCATTCTTAGTCATCATTCCTAATCTTGCGAAAATTTAAAAATATCTTTTCTATTTTCTGATAATATTATTAATATTATCAACGTCTTAAAAATTGATATGCCACAGCGAGTCGCCTGTCAGATATGACGCGTTCTAGGATTTTTTCCATTCAACTAGCAACAAAAAAACGGCCTGCATATCTTTCGTATAAAAAAGGTATCTTTGGAACGCCCGTTTTTTACGTGTCCATGTTTTTGTACGAAAACTAATAATTACCGTCGACCTTGTGTGGCTTGAAGTGGACATTTCTACTGATTGTATACAGGTTGTCGGTTCAAGTACCTACCCACCCTCGATGTAGATATGACAAACTCTGTGAATAGATAATGTTATAGCTGTCGTTCACCTCTCGAAGTAATTTGAGGGCTTACTTTTTACCTACTTCAGCTGGATTAATTTTGCCCTTTTGTAAACTGCTACTGTAGACTATTATTTTGCCTCCCCTTCAAAAATAGCTGGCCCCTTACAAGTCTTTCAGGCAAGCTTTGAGAAAAATCCATTTCTTATTGTTTATGCTTATGCTTATGCGTATAATGAGAGTTACAATTTTCCCATTGCAATTGGGACCTAAAAAATATATCAATCCCAAGAAAAGTCAATCATCTACCAAAGGTAGAAAGAAACATATCCCACGAAGGCGCTTCTCAGAGCCTTATACCTACAGCCCTTCTTTAAACACAGTTGGCATTTAATTTCTTCAGCTAGAACTGTCTTCCATGGGAGATTTCTTACCCGCTTGCCATTCTTGTCCTGAGCAGTACTTTCATATATGTATATAAAGTTCTGTCAAACTTAATGTCACAATCATAGTTAGCATATTCTTCGAATGTTTAGTTCGCGTGAGCAGCTGACAAAGGGATTACATTTCGTTGACTGATAATGAATTTGTTAACAAAAAACTGTCCAAGGCTATACTCGTACATGTTGTCTCTCTGTCTTTACGGAAGAGACTCAAAGTTGTCGACTCTTATTAGACTCAAAGCTTATGTCTCGATATCCCGCCGTTCTCTTGACCAATCAATCAGAGAAAATGCATGCAGTTACTATTACCCTAATGGGCACGTGGATTACGCTCACTGCTAGTATCGAAAGCCAGATGAAAAACCGGCTACACAGCCACGTGCCTGTAATAACCTTTCGCTACTACCTTACTATGACTACACACCTAAGTCATTTGTGAAAATATCTTGAATCATATCGCTCACCGCAACCGCTGATAGATATCGACAGTCATCAACGATAACACATCGATTCGCAAGTTGTGTGCTGCAAAACTCATAATGTTTTGAGATTGTCTACATCTAATCAGCCCGACCGTGTTCAACAGTGTGCCCCGGTGCCAAAAGACTAATTACACTTGTAGCTGACTATTATGCGTAGTCAGCCAGTAGTTGTTTTCGATAACATGAAGGAGCCGGGCTGTTGTTCGAAGTTTCTTAAGTCAATCGCGAAAGAGTTCCAATGGGAGAAACTCTGTCTGTCCCATAATCCAGTTGATGACTTTTACAAGTCACAAGTGAGTGGTAGTGGATGTTCCAAACAAAAAATTTATATTTTTTTTTTTCGTTGCGTATAGTGGCAGAGAGGAGCGCAATCCTTTTGGTGGTTGTTGTATCGATGGTGTGTGGCAGGATTTTTTATAGCAGTCCTAGTGAGCAGTATAGTGGACTCCTGGGCCGGTGGGAAGTTCCTCATCTACTTGACCGACTGGGGTCTCATTCTGTGCATGGTAACAACTACTTATGGAGCTGTGCTGGCCACGATATATTACTTTAGTTTTGCGAAAAGAGGTTTTAAGTCTTTGATGTGCAATTTGATTTGTTGATGTTGGCAACGTTTCATTGCAGTCGATCCGGTGGAACAGCGGACAAGTGTAAAAGTGTTCTGGGCGCTGCACAGCTCGACACTGATTCTGGCGACAGTGATAACCGTGATGTTCTGGTCTTTTTTGTTTCCCCGTGAGTATGGATATTGTGTATACAAAAGAAGACAAGACAGCGACCTCGCCAATTAAATTACTACTAAATTTCTACGAACTTTGGACTGGAATGACTACGACAATCGATCATTAAAACTCGTTCGAACTAGTGGTGGCCGATGGTTGGATTACGTAGGTGGCACACGCAGTCGAAGTCGTGCCAATCGATATCTGAGACTGGGGCCGTGTGGCAATTACATTGGGTGAACATTCTCCGCTAATTTTCTGACAGTTGGGAAGGCAAGTTCATGAAATTCCAACCATGGACTGGTGCTGTATCTTATTTCCTGCTTAATTTGCAGGCATTAAAAATGTCAAAATGTCTCTTTTGTAGCTAAGCACTCCGTAATCGAAACATTGTTCAACCAATCAAAGCAGGAAACGGTCAGATATAATTCTCAAAATTTTAAAATTGTTGTGTAGATCAAATGTCCCTTAGATCAAATGTCCCTCAGAGGCTTGTAGTTCAGTTGTCCAGTTGATAAACTTTATGAACTAGGTTTGTTTTGGTATACTTTCTACAGACAGTTCAATTCAATTTCTTGAAACCACATTTGTTGCCTTTAACTGATAAGTCTCTGGAGACTTCCAAAACCAAGAAGTATTTTAAATTCTCTAACGTTTTCGAGAGCGTCTATATACCTCTGAAACGGGCTTAGACTTTCACTTACTTCTACTGCATCTGCACATTTTCAATCTTCAAGAGCCTATTTCAAAAACTACTAGCAATTGGATTTTGTAACTATTTTCTGAATTTTGTATACCTTGTTGTAAGCTTTATACCTGTATTGAACTTGCATTTACTAAATGCTTTAATATTCGCTTTAAATTTATTTATTTTTTTTGAAATGAGCACCAGCGAATTTTTAACAAACATGCGACAGTTTAACCGTCATTAATCCAGATTTTCGGAAATGTTTCTTTATGCCTTTGTTTGAAGGGTTTTTCTGAACTGGTTTCGTGTTATTCGGGGCGTTATTTTAGGACGTATTTTGGGTAATTTTTCAGCTATTTTTAGGGATGTAATACGAAAACCGGCAGATGGACAAAAGAAGCTGCAAAACGATTTTCGGGAAATTTGTTTATGGTGTTTTTTGAAAGTGTTTTCGAAGCGTTTTTTCCTTGTGTTGTATGGAGTGTTTTTCGAAACATTTCTGATTTTTTGAAACGTTTTTATGCATTTTTTTAGAAACGTGTAATTTTTGTACCATTTTTGACGTGTTTCTTGGACGTTTTTTAAGCGTTTTTCAAGACGTTCTTTGGCAAAGATTTTCTAGGCATTTCTTTTTCAATTTTAATCAATTTAAAAAATTCTTCAACATGTTTAGTCTTCTCTTTCCTACCTGCAGTCATGTTATCGCGCTGTTTAAGTTTAAAATACTAACATATTCCAAGAGAATTATTGTTAAAGAAAAAGTGACATATTTCCGTATTATTACAGCGAGGTTTTCGTCGTATGTTTTTCACTTAAAAACATTTGTTGAATACAAATATTTCTCCCCGAGAACCACTTATAATTCGAAGAGTACTGTGGGAATTATTTTTACCCATAAATCGATTTATTCGGTTTCCATTTTATGATACTGACATTTTCCCGATTTGAACTTGAACGTTTTTGAGGCATGTCCAATATTCATAAATATTTACACAAAATTCTTCACACTTCTTCTCCACATAGATAAATAAAAAATTAATCAAAAATTACTGATTTTTGAAATGTTTTCGTGTCAAAAACGAAAACCGTTTTCGAAAGTGCTAATAATCTCAGCAATCTATTTCTTTGTGATTTCCGTATACCACACTTAAGAATGACTAACTGCCGTTCACGTGACTTGATTTAGCGCTAGCGCTACTGACCTTGGGCGCTATTAATAAACAAATGTTGTGTTCACTTCCTGCGAAATGAAATAGCCAATGGCGAATTGAAATTATGAATGCAATTAATGAACAGAGGAGATGGATCTGCGATAATTTAATATTTCAATGCTCTGTAGGAATATATATATATTATATAAATAAGATTCATGGTGCCTACATTTAAAATTTCGCTTTATCGCGTTGCCAAATCCACACCCAATGTATATTTAGGTTAGGTTAGGTTACAGTTTGCATTGTGTGCAAACATGGCCGAGTTTTAATGAATCCTTTCAAATCTGGTATATCGGGTATGGTCTATTCTATTGAAGAAAAGTGCTCTGCATAGTTGCGCGTTCATTAATACTCGTACATCTAGCGTAAGTTTAATTAAATTCATCGAGCCTAAAGGTTACCAAGTCGCGTGTTTACTGTCCGTTTTTATTTATATAGTGTGTCGTTTTAAAACTATTTCTCATTTGTTTTCAAAACAAGCTCATCACCTTACTTAACAGAGCTATAATAATTGTCGCGAATGACAAAAAAAATGCGTGAACATTGAAAATCCACATTAAAATTGCCGATAAAAACGATTTCGACCCAATTAGATTAAGGAAAGTCAACATCAGGGTATACAAGTCCCTTTGGTGGGTTGCTCTCTATAATTACTTGCTATTTAATAACCCCGGCTCGATAGTAAACAATTTGTAAGCTGATGTTGAGTAATTAAATGAATGAACAAACTTTTTATGAAGTGATAAGTAAAAAAATAAACAACTTGTTTGCATTCATTATGTAGGTTTGTTAACACGACAGAAGCTACTTTTCTGGAACTAAAGCCCGCTTTGTGCTTGCAGACGTAAGTAACCGGAATTAAATTGAGCAAAGAGGAGTGTTTTTTTAATTATTTTCTCGCTTGTTGCTGAAAGTCTGATACCGTTTTCGAGATATATGAAATTTGAAAAGTTTTTGGTTTTGAAAATCACCTTCATGCATAATTTTCATTGTCAGAAACTTCCGGAGTAAAATTATTAACCTCTATAGTTTGTCCAAGACCGAGGTAGTTTTCCAATATACGGATCTCGAAAACGGTGGTATTTTTTGAAAATATTCAAAAACTTTTAGTACTCACTTGGAGCTTTTTCTTCAATAGTTCCCTTGCACGCAAAAACAAGTCCAATTGTACTTAAGTATTCATGAGCACCTATCGTATTGAAACAAACTGTGACGCGACTGCCTGACAGACAAACAATTTCCGGGCGAACAAATTTTTTATAACTAAAACTTACTTCCACAGTGGACCCAGCAATGGGAAGCAATCCATACAACATTCTGCAGCACGCGATGAACTCTGTTGTCATGCTCATCGATCATATGGTTGTTGCATTTCCCACACGGTTACTACACGGTATCTATGCCATTGGAATCGGTATCGTTTACATGTTATTTTCCTTGATTTACGCTTTCTCTGGCGGTACTGACCCGTAAGTGTTTTTTTTTTTTTTTCTTAAAAATCATAATAATTTCTTAAAATTAAAAAAATATAAATATTTCACTTTCTTTTCTAGAATGGGAAACCAATTCATCTATCCAATTCTCGACTGGATTAACGAACCAGGAATAGCTGTGGCTTCAGCTATTGGAGCTGTTATTCTCTGTGTTTTACTCACATTTTTGCTATTTTGGCTTTACAAACTGAGAAAGTTTCTACGCAAGGAGTTCTTTAATGCGCAAAGTCCTTATATTATACCAAAATAAAGTCGTTAGTTATCAGAAATATATTTATTTTATGTGTTAAATAATTTGTAATGAAAATTAAAACGAACTTACCTACTTTATGAAGGAGAAGTATTTTTTTTTTTTTTAATTTAGGGATTTACACCAGAAGAGACAAGCCGCGATACTAACAATCATTTTTAGTACATTTTTCCAAGTCACAATGGCGAACTTTTCCATACAAAATTGCATATTGTGACCTACAAAATATTTAGTGTGGAGGTTAAAAATGATTATTAGTGTCGGTTAGAAATTAAGATTTTGTGGCACCCAAGTATCAAGTTATGTGGTCTTTTTGAACTAACTTTAAAAATCGAGGAAGATAGACTGTCGACAGGGTATTACTAAATATGGGATCCGGTCGAAATTCTGCTTTTCAAATTTTTGTTTTTCAAATTTAAAGCAATACAATTCTGTTTTTTTTTTCCACTAACAAATGTAGATGAAGCGACGTGAAAAAAACAGATATAAAAACAAGAATTTTAAATTTATAAAACATTATAAATTATTTACTTTTAATTCTTAAAATTAAATTTAAAAAGAAACAAGAAAAAATGATTAAATATTGACGAAAAATTTCAATGAAAAAAAATATCTATTGAAAAAAATAATAATGCGAAGTTTAAATAAAAAAAGATATTACAAAGAAATTACAACTTTTACTTATTAGAATTTAATTTGTTTTCTTTTTATACTTATTTTCGGCAGTATAAAAGGACAGCCGAAATGATTTTAAAGCAAAAATCCTTCGACAATCGACTCGGTAGGATCTTCGAATACTCTTCGACTATTTTCCTATGAGGTTCGTTGTTATTACTGTTACGCTGCGATTCATGGTGTAGAGGACAGACAAAGACTTTTCCTCAGTCTTCCTAAAAAAATATCAATTGCAGTGTCGCTACTTTTGTTTACTTTTGTATTTCTACAATAAAAATAAAATAAAATAAAATAGTATTTTTTAAAAATAGCCAGATTTTTTTTATTTTCCTCCCCGGAGGAAATAAAAGGCTACAAGTAAAAATTAAGAAAAGAGGAGTTTTCTCCATCTTCGTGCGGGCTTTTTAACATTTTCCAAACCTTTTTTAATTGTTCGCCGAATTTTGTGGAGCAGAGATGGAGAAAAATTCGAAAAAAAAGGTTCTCCATCTCCATCTCCAAAAGCACGAGCTTTTTAACATTTTCCAAACCTTTTTTTATTGTTTGCAGAGTTTTATAAAGCAGAATTTTGTAAAAATAATTTTGACCCATCCAGAATTTCGACCCCAACCCATTTCGACTGCACGACTGCGCATACTTTTTTGTTTGAAAGGGATTTACTTTCAAGAACGATATTGAAAAAGCCCAAGAATATTCCGTTTTTGAGATTAAAGGCTTCGGTGAGAGGAAAAGATAAAATCTTTGGACAAAGCGCAACTTTCAGGAGGCTCCCCCTGCCCTAAGCCCATTTAAACAAAGTAGCTAAAGGTATAGGGTCGAAAAGAGGTCTTACAAGTACTGCGCTTGACTTTTAAAATATTCATTCAACAGTGCAAGTTGGAACCACCACATATTGAAAGCCCTCAGAAAGGGAGGTAATTTCGCTATAAGTAAAATTCTTGACTACTCACTGATTACACTGAATTTTAGTTAATGGAATGTGGTGTGCCGCAGGAACTCGTGCTGGGACCACTTATGTAGAGCATTGTAGGGGATGGCATACTACGTACTAAAAAATAAAGTCAGAACACAGCGAAAAGCGAAGGAGAGCGGCAGTAGATCTGGGAGGGGGCTATGTGCTGCCTCTTAAATTTTCGCCATTATAGGTACCCGGTATACGTATCTATATAAAGCTTATATGTCTCTAATGTACACTGCGAGTATCTCCAACGCAACACTAAAAACTACAAAGAAGGCATACAATTTGTTCTTGCTCTTCCGCGAATTAAAACTCTCTTGACAGCGACTGTTGACTTTATTTACAATAGACAAAACATATCCGCGATACGCTTATCCGCGACTGAAAAATAAAATTCCTTCAAACTTCAAACCACAAAAAAGTAATTGCAACTAGAAACTGACGGCTGAAAGTGTCCACCTGAAAGGGATTTTAGAATTTGTGATTAATGGCAACTAAAAACTGCCCGATGAAAGTGTCAATGTAAAAGAAATATCTGAATTGAACATCATCTGAATATTCCTTTTGACATCAAAAAACTGTTGCCAACACTTCTACTAAAATTGCTTCTCTAGCAATATCACTTTCACAAAATAAAGTTCAGCAATTGAATTTCCCTGGCAAATAAAACACAACTTCCAACATGTTTCATCTTAAATAATTTTCGTATTTTTTTTTTTATTTCCTCTTTTGTTTTTGTATTAATTCAAAAATGACTTTGGTTTTGTTGTTTTTAGAATCTTAATCATTTTCATATCCATAGTTAGGACTAAATATAATTATTTTGTTTTCTTAAGAATTCTTTTTGTTGTTGTTGTTTAAGCATAATAATTTGATGAAGTTATATTGTTTGCAATTATAATTGAATTACATAAATTTTGCTTCTTATTTAATTTCCATTTTACAATTTGTCTATACATGATTATACACTCTATGAAATAGATACATATATAATTATCTTCATTAATTTAGTTACTTAACTAAATGTGTTGTTTATAATTTGATAATATATATAAATACTATTTTTTATTTAATTTTAATTACAATTTCCTTTTTTTGTGTAATCAATCTGGATTTTGTTTAATTTTTGTATACATTATTAATCTTTACAAAAATAGTATCTATGGTCTTAATTTTCATATAACATTTTTCACATTCTAAATGCGTAAATTTTTTTTGAATTTTTTTCGTAATATTTCCTTGAACGAAATTATTTTTTTTACAATCAAATTTATATTCGAAACTAGTTTTACTATTTGATTTTAATTTGTATTTTCTTTTGTGAGCAAGGAGTTTAGGAGTTTATTTTCTTGCGGAAATTTTTCTGTTAATGCAAATAAATTTTCGCTTTCTGCTAATTTTGTTTTTGTTTTTTTTTTTGTTTATTATTTTTTTTTCTTTTAAAGCCATTCTTTGTTCCACTATCAATATCTCAGTAAGGTTTCGTTACTTGCTCTTTAATAGTATGTATATGAAAACTTTTAATTGGTTTTTGTATAAATATATCTATTACTTTTATTTTTCTTTAGCGTTTACCAAACTCTTATTGCATTCATGCACTTTGCATACGGAAGGCACCTATATTACTTTACCTCATTCCATTTTGTTTTGTTTCTGTTATATATATTTTTTTTTTTTTTAAGAAACGAAATGTGTGTTTTTTTTTTTACAAATAATACATTGGTATCTCTTTTGAGAAGCTTTGGATTACTGTGTACTGAGGTTAGCTCCTAGAATGTCTTTAGACTGACAAATAATAGTGATGGACTTTTAGCCACTTTGTTGAAGGTGACTTCTGGAATGTGTTTGTTGACATCTTTTTATTTGTGAAGTGTTTTAAATGCCCTTTTTGTTCGAGTGTTATAAAATAGACTGCCTAAACGCACAGACTAAATCGCTTTTCGTAACAACTTTTGAGGATGTGTTCTACTAGGTACGAGTGTATAGATCGACGGGGAAGGCGCCTTTTAACGTCATTCGTATAGACGACATCTTCCCTCGCTATTGAGTCTTGAATAGGGTTTTATTTCGAACAGAGGAAATGTGAGAAAACCTTTCCTAGAGGTATCATGTGTGTCGATTGGGTTAAAGGACTTCTATCGTCCCTTCTAAGGTTTCTCGTAATGAAGTAGATCTAAGTTAGGCAAAAATCGAGTGGGGCCGCTAGCAAGACTCCATATTCAACCAAATCTTCATCTAAGCTCGTCAAGAGCTCAGCCAAGCAGTCGTTTCAAGATCCATTTCCTATGGGTTCTCAGGCATGTGAATATCTTAGCAATAACATCACTGACTTCATAAAATTCATTGATTGATTTTGAGCCTTATTTGTTCCTTTATTTTCACCGTGGGTAGTGGTCTCAAAACAGAGCCCTAGCGCATATTGCAAATTTGCCTACATACCTATCAAAGGTCGATACTGATAGTAGAGCTGTATACAGCTACCAACTTTGATGACTGTAGCAAGGATTCAACAAATTCATTGGTAAGAACCAACCTCAGCTTGAAGCTCTTAACAGTCTGAAACCCCTTGATCTTTTCACACATTGACGCAACCATCGGCTAAGTCAAACTACCAGCTGGTAACCCCGTCTGTAAGTAGTCATATGCCACGGAATTATTGTCCCTGAAATTGTTCACACCATTTTTTCGCGATCCGGCGATTTCCAAGGAACGAAGCTATCAATTGCAAATAAAATCGTTTCCGCGGTTATAATTCGCCCAGGATGCGGGTTGCGTGCCCGGCAGTCTTGCCAAAACTTGAAACTGAGTTTTCAACACAAGCTCTAATGATTTCATTCACTTTCCTTGTGAAGGATGTTATGACGTGTTCCTTGGATAGGATCTTGCTGAGTCTTTAAGCACTCTTTAGGCTTCGACATGGTGGCAGTACTCTGACCAAACCTTTATCGTAGCTTATCTTGGAGATTTGTTTGGTGAAATTTAAGGCAGTACTTATATATGATTGCCAGAAGCCTTTCGGGCAACAATATTGACAGTTAGTATTGAATTTTTTAGTCATAACCTGAAGCGATACCCTAAAAGTCACATTCAAAGCTTGTATAAAGCACAGTATTATTTCGTACAAGTCCTGAATTGGCTCTATTTTTAAATTGGTCATCTTAAAAAGTTAAGAGTTTATAACTCGCCCAAATTGCTTGCAGTCTATTGTTTGTCTTTAGGTAGGTTTTTAGACCTTAAAAGGTTACGTTTTGGGGACCGTAATATTGTCGTGAAAAATTCCTCGAAACACTTCTACTCAAAGAGTTACATCGACCAAAAAGGACATCAACACCATTTCAACGTGCTAGCGCCAAGAAGTCAAAACAAAACCAAAAGTACTGCTCAATGTTTTAATTTCTTGCAAAAAAAAATACTGTGCAACATAATTCAATCAACACAAAACCCATTGACAATTTATTTGTTTTCCTCACCGATTTTTCACTTAATTGTTTTAAACTTATAAATTAATACATAATTAGGAACAATGAATACGTCCGGCTCATGAGGTATTATTTATAATAATTATTATTTTTGTTTTCCGTTTGCGCATCGTTTACTACGCAAAAAAAAAAATTAAAACCAATCCATTCCTTTCACCATCTAATATACGAAAAAAGCTCATTCTTAGTTTTAAAACCAATACTTCTCCTTGTTCGTTTGTCTATATAATAATTATTATTACTTTTCTATAGAGAGGTACTGTACTTTTAGAACATGTTTTTCTTTTCATTTCCTTGTTTAACATTTTGTATTGTATTTGCGTATTGAATATAATTTTATATTTACAATGTCTATATTATTGTTTTTTTTTTTTTTAAGGAAATCAACTAAAGTCAACTGGTGAAGAATTTATTTCTGTTCTAAACTAAATGCTGATATGTGTCTAACAACCTACAAAATGTGGAATGTGGTGAGTAAAATATAATATATGTATTCGTTTCGTTCTATTTGTTGTTGGAAATTTGTAACAATTGACATAAAGTGAGTGTAGTCATATCTTTTTTACAAAATTTGGTAAGGGGCTAATTTTTTGTTTCAACATTTTGTTTTTATTTCTCAAACAACCAACAATCCTTTCTCTAAAATTTGCATACTTATTTAAATTTTACCGCTAAAATTGTAATCATAGTGATAATCATAATATAATTTTTTTTTTTTATGAACTATAATACTTTTTTGAGCATTTTACAAAAAGGAATCTCTTAGATATAAATGTATATATACGTTTTTTTTTAAGAAACAATCTAGTCGACATTATAATTTTATTCTTTTTTTTATTTTTTTTTTATTTTTTTTTGTCAGTCTATGATTTATTTTTATAACAAAATTTTTCTTTTTTTTTAATTTTCTTTTAAATATTTGGTTTTCTATATATTATAATAATTTTAGGTTTTTTTTTCTTGTTTGTTTTTGCTGCTATTTCTTGTTTTCTGAATATTAACCTATGTTTTATTTTTTTGTTTAATTAAATTGTTTTGTTTTCTAATGAACTCTTTTTAAATACATATTTTTTTGTTATTATTTCTTGTAACATTTTCGTGCAAACAAATTTTTTGTGGTACTATAGAGATTTGGTAAATTTTGAGTTCTATTTTGTTTTTATGTGAGAATGAGAAATGATAAAATCCATAAATCGCTTTGAAGTGAATTTGTTTTAACAGTGCATTTAACTGAAAGGTGTTTAAGTTTTTTTTAATAACATTTAACCCTATTTTAATTTTGTCAACGTAAATCAATGTCTTTCAGGGGGAATGACGTTAAATATACTTATCGTCGTCTAATATCTGACCAGGCATCCTTACATCCTTACGATTAAATACTGTTCTATGTTTCTATATTTGTTAAGTAGCTAAACTACATTTTCAAAGAACAAAAAAAAACATGCTTTTCTTTTCAACCAAATACACGCAAAGAAAGAAAATCAGCGTTCCATTGGAACACTTTAGTCGAACACATTTGCAAAAGCATACGAAAACATCACCTACATGTAAATTGAAAATATATAGGGGCGCAATAGTCCGTCACGGGATGCTAGACCTGCATGTTGGAGGAAGACTAAATTCAATGCACGATGGAAGAAGTGTGCAATTGACTTAATTTGTTGGCATGGGCAGTAATGTTTTACGTGGGTCCTTCGACTACTAAAGGAAAATCGTATGATAATAGTTTCGGGCTGACACTCAATAAATATTGTTTAAATCGAAAATGGAAAGATCCCAAGTTACGGAACTAAAGAGAATGATTTACCGAGTGGGGATTGTGAAATCACGCGCAGGATACTTCCGCCGCATTTACGAATTTCTTGTAATTATTTTTATGGGCATTATCGGTTTTAGAAGATAAAATTGCAGAACACTAAACCTCTACGAGAACTTCTGCCATTTCGCCTCAAAAATTTCAGTGAAGAAAGTTTCTAACCGAGTTTATCGCTCTAATTACGTCACAAGCAAAATTGAATACCTCGTCAGTGCTACTTTCCAAATTACTATTAAAGGCGGACTGGGTCAACCTTTATCAAGCCTTCTGAATTTTTTCAATCGCCTAAGAGATAGCTATACCAACAGTTTGCTCGCCAATTGATTCAAAGGTTACCAGGTGATAAACTGATAACCAGAGCGATCCAATTTACCAACTTGCTTTTCGTTTTATTAACAATGAGTTGTCCCCATTGCTTAGCTAATGAGTTTTTTGCTCGAGTCCATAGTTTATTAAATACATAAATTAATATACTTCATATGAACTAAGGGTTATCTAATACACAAACCGCGCTTAATCGTTTTATGAACTCCATAGGGTTTTTTTTAAAAAAGGGCGCTGCAAGCATGAGTGGTAATATTTTTGGGGAGCTCCACAGGTCTTTAGAATTTATAATGATTGAATTTATGGTTTTTAGTAGGTTTGGCGCACTTGTTAAATTATTATCCAATACACAAACCACGATCGACATATCAACTCTTAAGGATTGAGATCGCAATCATTTTCAATGCCTGCCTTTTTTTGTCAAATCAACAAAGTAATAGAACACAAACGTTTCTGAGCTGTAAGACGGCGCTTTTAAGAGCAATTTTTAAATTACATTTAACTTTGAAACATTTGGGGTTTGAGACTTGGCTTCGGTGCCTTTTTTCATATAACATGCCATTTTTTAAACTTCTTCGCATAGACAACGACAATTGGCAGCGATTGCTCCACAATTTAAGCCAAAAAATTTGTTACTCCACGAGTTCCCCAAATTCAGTTTGCATCTCTCAAGCTGCAACCTTCACATTGTCTAGAAGGACTCGATTGTGTAGCCACACGATCTAAGGCATAAAATATTCTTTATGCCAAAACTTACGGCTCATCTTCCACCCATTACCACAAGTTCCAGTAAAACAGTAACAAACAGAAAAACCCAAATTTGCTAACAATTCTACTCCCAAAGTAGGATAACTTTAGTCCAGACACAAACCAAACCATACAAAAAAAATACACAAAAAAGCTACAAACTACTACACCAAAAAGAAAATTACCCCAACCCCTATCCCTACTCCCGTTCAATTATTTCGTTCGCCTTCAATAGTTTACCATAAAACTGGTCATATTGAATAATAATTTTACATTGAAATTATTCCGACTTGTTAATTTATTTATTTTTTGTTTAAGAGACTCCCATGTCCCTTGCAGTTCTACACGAAATTCTCACTAAAACACTGGTTAAATTCACTAAAGCTGCTTCTAAAACCAAAAGGATCTGCGCTAAATGGCCCGCCCACATCTATGAAACTGTTGTCGCCTACTAGAAACGAAAAAAATTATTGTGTAATTGTTAATTGTTCCCATTATTAAAACACAAGAAAAATTAAACCGATTGCGCCTCAGCAGCCATTTTTTGATTGAGGCGACTTTAAAGCTGAATGCAAACCAATCAATTTTAAAGTCGACTCGAAAAACTCGCCCTAGGCGCACTCACAATAATCGAACAGACTACCGCTAAGATTACATTGTTGCTAAGATACATCTGGTATTCATTCAAACAAATTTTCATTAATAGTAATAGTATTTTAGTAGTAAATGGAATAGTTGTTAGTAGTAGTAGTAGCAGCAGTTAAACCCATTGGAAAATAATTTATACAATTTTTTTTCTTCTGTTAATTTAAACACCGAAAATAAAAAGGAAAAAAAATGCAATAGCCCATTGGAAAAAGCTGCCGTGGCTTACATTTTATATTCCAGTATCTTGTTGGGATTCAGAAATTGTTCACGTTGCCCGGCCTCTAGAGCCGATACCGTTCGACTCAATGAGGACATTTTATTTTTATTGTTATTGTCCTGATGATACGTTGAATACTGATACTGCTGCAACGGTGGATGTTGCTGTTGATGGTGCACCTGCTGCTGTGGTGGCTGCTGCTGCTGCTGTTGGGGTTGCTGAAGTTGCTGCTGATGGTGCTGCTGCTGTTGTTGGGTCTCGGAAATAAATTGCTGACTGCACTCATGGACAATTCGACTGCCAGTGTCGTCGTTGAGACCTTCACCCATATCACCATCGCGATTATGCGATTCACGTATGCATAGCTTGGTGAATAGCCATATTCGTAACCGGTACAGCAGGTAGCAGCCGAAATGTACAACAAACACGAAGAGGACAGCACAGACGGTCACCACAATTGCTTTGCCAGGTTTTGTCCAATCCAACAGGGGATAGATGGCTGTTTGATTTTTTCTAAAACAGGAAAAAAAGAAAAGAAAAATTGAAATACACGAATGTATAATTGAGAGGGAGCTGTGTTGGTTTGCCACTCACCTATCTGTGCCACCTGCCAAGAAGTAGATACCTGTAAAGATGGCATACACCAAACCAATGCCCATTGTCCAGTAGGCATGTGACAGTTTAATTGGATGTCCAACGATGGCCAAATCGATTAGCATTATCACAGAGTTGAATACATGCACCATGATGTTAAGGGCGTCCACTCGATGGTATTCTGTGGATGGTAGTTCATTTTAATTGGGTTTTCGCGCAGGATGCGCGTTTTCCATTTGCTTGCGGTTGATTTATTCATCTTTTCAGCAGTAAACAAGGCAATTAAGCGTGATTACTGCTGAACAGATGAACCAGTTGTTTAGCTGGGACACAAACCACGACTTTGGAATAAATCTAAGTCGTAGTTTCAGTTTCAAGCCACTGTTCCTCGCGAAAACTTCCGCACACCTTGAGAACATCTGTTGTCTAGCAATCAAAGGGCGGTTTTCCGCGAAACAGTGGTTTGGAACTTGGCTATCAATATGGAAGGCATTCGGTACTTACTGGGATTATGAACCAACAGCCAATAACACATTGTTACGATGAAGGAGTAAACTGTTGCCACCGTATATGCCACCCAGTAGAGATGATGCAGTCGACTCTTCTTCGCCTGTCGTACAATCTCGAAATCCTCGCGTTCGACCATCATTCCTTGGGTAACAATCCAGGCGCCCAGCCATGCCTGAGCGGTGCATGCCAACAGGCCCCAATGGGTTAAATAAATCCACCATTTCGCATAATGGTGTTCAAAGTGCTCCTCCGTTCGGCCAATGTCCAGCAGAGAGCACACCAGCGCTGCCAGACAGGTGATTGCCGTTATCCAACGGTAAAGCAGATAAACTATACGAACTTGAGTGTTGCGCTGCCACTGTAGGTGGTCGATTGATGGGTTGACATTTCCGGGATGAGGACGAACATGAAAATGGAGAATAAGGGAAGAAATGTTGTTTTTTTTTTTAATTAAAAGGAATCAGACAATATACGGAATAAAGTTGTTTCCTTTTTTTTTTTATTTTTTTGCGAGCTGTCATTGTTATTGTCAAGAACTGGTGGTGGGCTGGTGGTTTTTCTTTGTCAGCCCGAAGACGTCTGACATGAGTTATTGCTTTGGAATTAAGTGGGAGCTTTTTTTGATTTCGCGGCGGCTTACAATTGTTCATTGTGATGACAAGCGAAATTAGATCGTCGATGTGTGAGATGATGATGATGAAGATGATGACCCAGTGACCCATAGCCGTGGGGGATGAAAGATTGAACGTGTCTTCAGGGAGAATGTATCTTAAGTTGTGTGGTACATTAAGAACTGTGTGTTGGATATGCTCGAGAAGGCACTCGATTGGAAGCGAAACGAGGCGAAACAAGACAAAACTGATTTAGACTTCTTTGCTGGTAGTCAGCCCGTCATGCTGAACATTGGTAATGAGACTACCTGTGTCAATTTATCGACGTTACAGACACGTTTCTATAACTGGGAGGAGTGAATAAGGCGGTTGTTGTTCTCTACGAACTCTCGCAAAGCTTTTGCCCTATAAGCCATTCAAATTCCATTAAGAAATTGATTGACGATGCTGAATGTTCCACCTTCGTTTTGTAGAAGACATACATACTTATCAAAAAAGCTTCTAAACAGTGTTGATGGAGTTCACGGCACAGATGCTACCATCCATCTACTTTTGCTGTCTTCAGGCTGTATAGGTTTTGAGGAACCTTTTTTGTCAAATTCTTGTGGCGAAGACTCGGGAGACGTGACGAATATCCACAGCCGAATGTCATCCAAGACCTGCCAGAGATCAGTATCCGCTTGGACAGAAGGGAAGCATCTCGGAGTCATAAGTGGGTTTTGTCGCTGGTTTCAGTCTGCCCAACGAGCTGTCTCAAAGCCGATGAAACTTTACCAATGGACGTCCCGGTTTTTACTGGAATCAAGGTGGATATTCTGAACAAAGCCTCCTTTATGAGTATAAGCTGATTAAGACTGAGCTTTTCTAAAACTGTAGCAGTATTCTATTTTTACCCGCGGTTATATAGTTTCCCTAAAGTCGTAAGCATATTTTGGCACATTTTCGTCGAAGGAATTTACGATTTAACCACCAGCCAACCGAACACCTACTATTACCTCAACTACTGCAAAACATGCAAGTATATATAGCTCACAGAAAAAGAAGAAAACATTTGTTGAATCAACTGCACCCCTGTCGGTCCTGATCTTGAGTACTCATACACAAGAGCTTTTAGGCAGCAATTTTTCATTTGAAATATAACTTCATTTGTTACACTGACATCACAGTCTCTTTGATATTCGCAATTTAATTATGCAACATCCTGAAGAGTTTCCGAAAGCAACTTCTGCAGTGTGTGTGCAACCTAATTGACCTCAACTAGCGTAAGTATTTCTCTGCGTTTTCCAAGCACCATAACTACCAAGGAGGTACGTATCTCTTTTTAAAAAAAAAATAGAAAAACAAAATCAGAGCAGTATTTTTACCGTCCATTGTAACAGGTGTACTCAACAGTAAATTTAAAATCTGGCCTTGAAAGCACTCATGCCATTTGCCCAATTAACCTTGACAAACAAAAGCAGGATATGCCTCTTCTTTGCAAATATGCACAGATTGCACACCCTCTATCTGTGTTCTCGTAGTGCTAGTAACTCTTGCAGGTCACCCACTTTTTAAGTTCAAAACGTCGTAGTCGTCGTCGTCGTCGTTGTTGTACAAAAATTGCCACTGAGACTTGGCAACGATGAGAGATTGTTAAACAGAAGAGCTTCTCTCAGGACTATGTGTGTCTAAAGCACTCCAGTGTGTTCTTAACGAAAAACGAACCAACAGAATTTTTTTTTTTTTAAACTGAAAGACTTTGCACCTTGTGTGGAAAAATTCTTCAAGTGGTTTTGGGTCAAGGTAAATGTTTTGAAAAAAAAAAAGAACCAAACATGCGTTAACGTTTTGTTTATGTTATGAGATTTTCGGGGTTGGAGGGAAGTACTTTCAGTTGAGGAGTTGCAACTGTTTGAGAAACCGCCTTTTAATTTTCGCAAACGCAATGAAAAGCATAAATGCGGAGAAAGGGGAACTGAAGTGGGTAGCTGCATGTATTTGTAAGCGAGTTTTCATGGAGCATCCTTGCAATGGATGGCGAACTATAATGACTATGATAGCGTTTTGTGGACTAAATTAAAGAAGAGTTAATTTGTTTTGAATGTTGTTGGACAGATTCCGAAGAAACTTTCTTAAAATCTCTACTAAGACTCCGGGAATAGCTGTTGGCTTTGGGGGCGTTTTTTGTCAAAATGAATTTTTTTTTCCGACCTTTTTCTTGTCACTACTCAAATAATTCTTAATTAACACAACAGAAAAACACAAAGAATACGATTCTATGTCGTACATTGCCACGCCTTCTTTTTGGGGGCGTTTTTGATCAAAATGCATTTTTTTCCTGACCTCTACTTGTCATTAATCAAATAATTCCTAATTAACACAACAGAAAAACACAAAGAATGCCACGCTATGTCGTCCATTGCCACGCCTACTTTTTGGGGGGCGTTTTTGATCAAAATCAAATTTTTCCTGAGCTTTGCTTCTCGGTACTCAAATTATTCTTAATTAATACGACAGAAAAATACACAGACTGCTAAAAGGGAGGTGACGCTTGCATAAATATTTTAAGCTATCAATCAGCTTTTTGCTTCTTCCAGACGCTGAGCGACAGGCCAGATCTAAGAAAAGTTGTTTCATCAAATTGGGGCACAACTCAAGCACTGCGTGTCGTTTTCTCTGTTGGAGCGGATTGAATGCGATGTGCATGTGAGTGCGTTCCCACGTTTTTTTAGTAAAATAAAATATTTAAGAAAATACCTACATTACTTCCAGCCAAGAAAAATGCCTACCTACTGAGTTATTTCGGCCTTAAATTGAAATAATTCCTTGCATCAAACTCTACTCGCCTTTCGAACTTTCAGCTTAACATTCTGCTTATTACTTATTTTTATTTTGATACAAGAATAATACTTTCTATTTAGGAATAGCTTTGAGAATTTAACGTGTCACGTGTGAGACATTTTTCCCTTAGAGTTAGAAAATTTAAGCGGCTGGTTTTGGCTGGCAATTTTTAATTTTTAATATCATTTAACTAAAATTGACTGCAATATTTTACTAACTTATTTCATTTTATTTCAGACAACACTTCCAAATGCAGCGCATCATTAATACAACGGTTGGAAATCAATTCGATTCAGTGAAGTTCAAATTCGATCAGTTCAGTTGGTTTGCTCGCGTTTCTATCGCTCTTAATGTTGGGGGTTTTAAGTTTTACAAAAATATAAAATTAGTTCATATTTTTTGTCTTTAAGTGTCGGCTTACATTATTTTTGTCTAATATGCCGTCAAGTTTTCCGTGCGATATATTTATCAAACAATCGAACGATAACAAAATCTTACGAAAAATGGTGGTAATGTTTTTTTTTAATACCTAAGTATTTAATTTGTTTTTCTTCATAAATACTCGCCTTCCATATCAAGTAAAGGTTTTTCCAATAAGAGGTGTTATTGTGAATGACCCGCTATTTCGGTAGCTGTCACTTTTGAAGCTTTTATTCTTTGACATTTGACAAGTAGAAACTACGCCATTACTAAAAATGGAACGATACACGCTTCAACAACGCATTGAAATTATTAAAATTCACTACAAAAATGGTGAAAATCTTGGAGTCACAGTTCGCAAAACTAAAGCATTTTTCGGTCGTCGATGATTAATGATTTTTTATGGTCGGAGTTGGATGGTATTGATCTGGACAACGTTTACTTTCAACAAGACGACTCACGTGCCACACAAGCAAAGAAACCATTGATCTTTTGCGGGAAAAGTTTCCGGAAAAGTGATCACAATTGGCCACCGAGATCTTGTGATTTAACACCTTGCGACTTCTTCCTTTGGGGCCACGTGAAAGATAAGGTCTACGCCAACAGCCCAGCGTCGATTCAAGACCTCAAAGATAAAATTCGTGAGGCTATCGAGGACATAGGGCAGCCACTTTGCGATTTGGTTATGGAAAATTTCATGAAAAGGATATGGTCCTGTATGAGTGCTCGTGGTGGCCATTTGACTGATGTTGTTTTTTATTATTAACGGCATACCTTCCTCTTTATTATTAGATAAACATCCGATCATTTATCTCAAAAAATTACATTTTTCTTTGAATACCAAAATAACACCTCTTATTGGAAAACCCTTTACAACTTTAAAAAAATTACGTAAATAAATAATATCAAAACCATTCCAAGAAATTAGTGTTAAAAGTATCACATGCCAAGATCCTTACTTCTAAAAAAGGTGCGCCATCCATTGGCTTCTTTTTAAATAGCTAAAAAAACCTGCATTTAGTTCGTGTCTCAGAATTCTTCCATTTAAATAAAAGTGTTCGCATAATTCTCGGAAAGTAGGTGAACATCAGCAGTGCTGTTAAATTGTTCAGCCAGAAAATCATTTTCATAAACTTAAAAATTCAATGTATAAATATATAACAAATTCTTTCTAGCGAAAAAGTGCAAAATTTGTCGTAAAAAAAGAAATGCGGTAAAAGTGAATTCAATGAAATTCGATATTACATGCACTAGATAATTTTTCTCCGTATTTAGAGTCATTGTTAGCCTAAAAAATATGAATAAATTTTCTAGAAGATAAAACATGGCTTCCATGTTGCATATCAGTGTTAAAAGAGCTGATTTCAACGAACGAAATTTAATTTTACTTGGAAATTTTCCTCTGCGCATCACTATAGAGTTTTGCTTTTGTATAGCAAATTTATTCAACGAAAAAAGTGTCGCAAGTGCGGGGGTCTACCTAGAAATACGGAAAATCTTTGTAGTTTTAAATTGCCCCTCTGTAATTCCCCTGAATAATATTTTAGATACGTATATTGTGCTTCCAGTAAAGTCTTTATATCATTTATCTCTCCGTTTGTAAATAAAAAAATAATTCAAAGCTGTTGAGTGCATATCAGTGAATTCATCGAAACAAGCTTAGAAAATACGAGCACGAAGCCATTCGCGTTTTAAGTGGGTTTATTTGAATTGTAAAAAGTGCGGGTTTCTGCCTAAAAATACGAAAAGTCGTAGGCCTCTCTTTTTAAAATAATCTCGTTTAAAATACCCCCAAAAGTAATACCAAAAACAGTCGCGTGCGCAATAAAAAAAATACACCGCATCATTTTCCCCAGTCTCAAATTTGTCCGTTCCCGCGTGGTTCTCAATTTCTTCAACCTAATCAACATGGCAGCGACCGGATGATGGTGAGTGCGTTTTTATATTTATTTAAATATATTTTACATCCATTTTATATCACTTCGTATTTAGCTAAGAAAATATTGCACCTTATACCAGTAACATTGAAACTTCCTCTCCAGTACTTTCGTAGAATCGGTAAAAATCTCTCATGTTCTATACATAAAATTCCAAGTAGAAACCACTAACCAGTCAAAGCCACTTAATAAATCAAAACCACTAAAGAAATTCTAGCCATTATTTACTGATGCATTCAGTATAACTTGCGGCGAGCTATACACTTCCTCATTTCAAATTTAAGGGACCGCTTTCCAGGAAATCTGTCTTCATTCGACTACTTCCCTGTACATATTATAGCAGAACCTCTTCTGTGTGAGGAAAAGTCATGTTGCAACGTCAGTATAATCCACATGAACAAGTTTTCCAATTGACTTCTTCATTTCTCGGAATTAAATTCAATCGTGGTTTTGCTAAGGGGAGCCCTCTACGATTCATACAGCTGCCTGTTTGAGGTGGTTCTTGTAATTGTTTGACAATTCTTATTTGGGTTGAAACTGGAACATGATCGATTTATCAACAAGCAACATTTTTACATTGAAAGACTGTCCTTTTTTGAGGTACGATTAGGTAGCATTTACAATTTTTATTAGGCGGAATATTGGGCAACGTACCGGTTCCAACTCATCCACAGGTACAACTCATCCACGCTCCACATAAATTTTTCAGAGAATAGTTTTGAATTTCTGTTATCGAATGGAAGAAAATCCAAATTCCGTCTTAAGGTTTTTTTCACTGCGCCATACCATACAAGCGAAGGTATGTCAAAGAGGTCTGAAAGAGCTTATCATTGGCCGTTTGGACTCGGCATAAAATTGTAGATCTTCCATATTCCATTCGATCCAAAAATTTAAAACTGAAAGTTACGCCAGATTTTTTTTTTGGAAAAAACGCCAGAAAATTTTTATTTAGTCAAAATTCGAAAAAGCCTCAGAAAATAAGCCAGCAACGTTGGAAATTAGGCAGACAAGTGTGGAAAAAGAGCCAGAAAGTAAAATGGAAATTAGGCCAGAAAATAAATATATTCTGGTCAATTTCCAAATTCTTTTTGGAAAAAAGACCAGAAAATACTTTATTTAATTTTTTAACAAGATAGTTTGTGAGTGATGAGTTAATTAAACAAAATATCGTAGGGGGAATTATCGTGCGGTCGGGTCTGGGTAGGGGGGTAGGGCATTGGAGGGGGGGCATCATTTTTGCCGTACAATTTTTTGTACAGCATATTATATAATCACACTGTTCTTGTAACTATATTTTTAACTTTCTCCATTACGTAGTAAGAGAAAGATATTGAATTCGTACAAAATTTCGAACTCGAGATGTTAATCAATTCTGACATTACGATGATAGGCGAACTCAAAAATGTGGGTCGCAAAATTCTGTCCGTCTGTCTGTCTGTCTGTATGTCCCGAGGCCTACAGCCTAAGCGGCTGAACTGATTTCGTTCAAAGTTCGGATTTAAAGTTTGGGGGCTTACAGTTCGGGGACCGTTTTTTTTTTGTACATGGTAAGCTCAATATTAATGTTACTTCCCATGTAAAATGTTCATACCAGTTTGATCTGTTCGAAAACGGCTCTAACGATTTCAACAACAATTGATATTTAAGCTTAAGTAAGATGAGGTTAATAAGACTGCATACTCAGTTTTCCGATAAAAAATCGAGTAACGGTACTTTGGATATTTGGACATATCTCGAAAACGGTCCATATACGATTGTAACAAAAATTAATTTCTAAGGTAATATGGTCATTTCTTACTTAATGGAAAGCTCACTTTTTCGTAATATGGATTTTTGAAAAAAGTCATTTTTGAAAAATATAGTTTTCCCTAGTTTACAAAATGCAAACTTATCTACAGTAAAATTTATGTTTCCAAAATGATTGCGTCCTTAATTTTGAATTCGAATCACCGAAAACGCAAATTTTAAAAACTACTCATATTTCGAAAACCCCACTTTCGATTTCGAAAAAGCTTAAAAAATCAAGTAATGCTTGCTTACATCCCGAACAATAACTTGTACTAGGTTTTCAGCTATATAGTTAAGAAATAGTATTTTTCAAACCAAACATTGCAATATTTGGTACTGTTTTGTCTGCCAAATTTTACAAAAATCGCTCTAACGATATTGACCAAAATACATACATAAGTATTCTAAATAAGATCCCGTACTTAGTTTTTCTTAAAAAATTCGAATAAATCCGATTATTAATTATTTCCCAAAAGTGATTCCACAAATCCTGACCTATTTTCACATATTTTTTTATACAGTTGCTTTTGTTCGATAACATACAAAAGAAATGGAAAAAACACCAGAAAACTTTTTTTGGAAAAAATGCCTGAAATTGTGGAAAGATTGTCAGAAATGTCAGGCCTTTTTTCCTCGGAAAGAAAGCCAGACTTTTGTATAGAAAATTTTGTGGCATTTTTTCCAAAAAAAATTTTGGCGTATTTTCCGCGAACCTTAAAAACTCACACAAAACGAATGAGGAGTTAGGCGTGGGTCCGGTCCCTACGAAGCTGCTGCGTCAACAATTTATTTTTTTTCAATTTTTTTTTTAATTTCAACTGTAACACCAAAGAAGCTTCCCATATTCTTCCTGCCCGTAGATCAGTTGTCTCGTTAAAAATGCCCACCCTGATGTCTCACGGCATTTTGACAATCCGTGACGTGCATCTCATCTCTCTAAATTGAATACTCCTATAAATTTGTGCAAAGTCCCAGGAGAAACCACACAATGAACCTGCGTGCCACTAGCTGGTATATCGTCCTTCGATATACCAGCTAGTGGCACGGTAGCGTCATTGAAAAATCGTCCCGTCCATACTAAAACGGTCTTTCAATTAGCTCAATCAATTTGCTCCTCTCACTAATTGGAACACACGCACACACACAGAGACTGACAGATTTAAATGAATTTTGGGGGAAAACTCACCTGACACAAGTAGAAATTGTGCCGATGCACATGCTCCGATGAGAATTCTGGAAAACAGCTATTCCACAGTTTGCTGACCATCATTCTATTACTTGGTGGACACTTTGACGTTGTATCTGTGTCTTCTTCTTCCTCTCTTCCGGCTGTGCCTGTTGACTTGCCAGTGCCGTTTGTCTGGTAATCGACTCCAGGAGCACTATGCAGTGTACAGCGACTACTAACAGTAGTGCTAGTTGGTTTTGTTGAACCACCTCCACCGCCAATGCCGCCGCCGCCACCGGCACCCACCACACTTTCAGTGCTGACACTGGCCGCACTATTGTAGTGTCCAGTGCAGGCCGATAGGCTGTTAAGCGTACCAACACTCTGGTGCGTGTCAGTACGCTCTGTGGCTCGTGATATTATACTTTGGCCACTGCTCGGCTCTGGGCATACGTACAGCGAATAAGCCAATGTGATATGATTTAATATTTGCTGCAGCAAGGACTTCTACCTCTCCTCGATGACCTGAAATGAACAAAAGAAGAATTTCAATTAAATAATGTAGGTGTGTGGTGTGTTTATGAATTAGCAATAATCTCAGCGGGGGTGCACGTGAATTGGGACGACCGAAAGTCGTTCCTTGTGTTTCCTTTAAATTAACAAAACAATAACCCTACTGAGAGACTTTGTTTTTGATGCGGGCATTGGATATTGTTGCAGCCCAACATTCAAGGACAAACAGCGCCACATCCTTGTTTTGTCTCCTCTATTACTCTACAGCATTGTGGCGGCGTAATAGCGCTGCCAACCACCATCCTCATCAACACCACCACTGCCAGCATAACCACCATCATCATCACCAGCAGTTCCATTCAAAGTGTCAACTTTGGTGGATGTTGATGTTTAATTTGAAACATCCGCGCTCTTAGCTGTCTGCTGTGTGCATTCGACTACACATTTTGTTTTTATTAACACAATGTTAGGTGCTTACGTCCATACACAAATGCAAATGGAATTTCATTTGTTTTTGGCAAGGAAATGGCCAAACAATTTACTCCACGCTCTTTCGCTGATTATTATTGCTAAACCTCATGAAGTTTTGTTTTTTTAAATAAAGTCCCTGTGTCATATTCATTTAGGATGATGAGTGTTGGTGTATAATCATTGAATCGAATGTCCTGCGAAAATGATCTTAGAAAAATGTGTGGAGGGGAAAAAAATGTTACGTATACGACAGAGTGAATGGGAAATTAAGTTTCAAAACTTAAACCCTGTTCTTATGTTCTTATAGCACTTAAGGAGATTAAATCTTGGATTTTAGGAGGATTGCATTGCAACAGATTAAGGACTTTAATTTAATAATATTCTGGGCTTTATGGGGAGTGAAAATGTTGCCACGTCCATTGGGGGTAATTTGCAGATTTCGAGTTTCGTAGAATTTCGCTCGGACAAAGATTTCGTGGAAAAGCCACTTCGCTTTCATAACATGTCCCTAAAGTCGGCTTAAAATGAGGGACCCTTGGAATATACAGTGAGAGAGAAGACAGAGAGAAATCAATCCACATGGTGGACTTTTGAGCGAGTTGTTACAGGTTCTGTCCCAACTTTGGCAAATGTCTGATATAAGGAAAACCTCTCAATTCAGCTGGTTCTTCATAAAATAATAGGTACTTTTGTGCCTAGGATTCTGTATTGATATACCAGTTGTGCCCAAAATAAAAGGCTGATTTTTTATCGGACAAAGAAGTAATATTCCCAACGATGGTATTTCGACCTCATCTTTTTTGCATTTCGATCTAGAGATTGCTTCAGTCCTCGCACTTCCACCTTGTGTCGTATAGTACAAAATTCTTCATCACCTCATTCTATCCCCAATCTTCCTCTGTTCTTTGAACTCCCTTCTACATTTCGTTGAGCACCTCATTTTTTCTGCTCACTGACGATGTCCGATTTATTCGAATTTTCGCTTCAGAATCAAATTTACAATCTCAAGTGTTATGCACACACAATACCAGGACGAAAAATATTTCCTTTCTTTCTTCGCCATCAACTATATTTCTGAAAAGGTCCTTTCCGTAAATATCTGCATGATGCAATGTGCCACTCTGATTTTATGTTTCACAGAACTCTGAAGAGTTCGAAGAAATTGCGAAACACCAACATCGAGTAGAGCAGGAGTACATGCGCAAATATAATCCTCCGATGGACAGAGCACAGTTATGAATAATAAAAAGGAAAACTTTTAGTACAATGTACTACATGCAGGAAACTACAAATCGATATCAATCCTACTTGAACAGTCATTTCGAACGCAAGCAAATTCATGTGATGAAAATCAGCTGAATAAAAAAAGAAGGACACGTCCGTAAATGCGTCAGTAAATTCCAGGATTTCCGGTAGGTGTTTACACTTGTTTCCCGGAAAGATTCCTGTTGTTGGATGAGGCTTACATGGGTTGAGCTTGGTTTTTATAATTTTTGCAATTCGAATTGCAGGAGGTACTTATTGATTGAAAGAGTGGTATTCCAAGAATTTGAGAAGGTGTTCAGTTTAATTGGTTTTAAAAATTTAATAGTCACAGACTTTTGTATGGACCTGTTAAGGACACTTTTCTGGCGTCTTCCGATGAACTACTGGGCCTTCCAAATGACCATTTTTAGCCTTCACCTTTCATATATTTTGTTGGTCGCAATATTCAATTTTGTGTGGAAACTTTCGCGATTTTGAGTTTGAAATATTTAGCCTGGACACTGAAAATTAATGTTAGTTTCGCGGATTGAGTTTGCTCTCACAAAGTTGACACTGCAGTCTATTTTTAGTCCTAAATGTGATCACCTTCCGAGCTCATTTATGAACCATTTCTCATAAGTACTTTGAAACACATTTTGTTCCGTTTAGAAAGTGATCCTATGGACATTCAGTTCCAAGTCCTTGTCCAAAACTAATCAAAAAAAAAAACGAATCTCCCAATACCCCAGGTTGACAAGTTTGAGCTCTCAACCATATTTTAGAAACTTATTTTGTTTCTTTGTCGTTTTTGCCACGGGAACATTGTGGCGAGTAGATATTGACTCAAAATTCCCCATCAGACGTTCAATTGAACTATTACGACGGCCTGCAAAATACCATCTTGGATACAAAAGTTTGGAATTTTGTAAACGCCTGGTGAGGCGGGTGTAAAATGTCAAGTAAAGACGATTTGAAACATCAAACAAGCAGTGAAGTATGCTGCAGTTTGTTTGATGTTTCAAATCGTCTTACAAATTTTCTTAGAAAAACAATACGTCCTACTTAAAACAAAAAACCCTTTTAACGAGCTTGAACTAGTGGTTCCAAATGGATCAATGGTTGCTGTCCAGACTAATTTTTGTTTATCTTATATTTCGTTGGAACTAAGCCAGCTACCTCTATTTCCATTTGCCACACCTCTATTCCATTTAAACATCCCCACTGCGAAGGCCTTAAATTGGAATTCCCAACTTTTCAGCGGTCTGAATATAACTAGGCCCCTTGGCGTTATAAAATGTTCAAAAACTGTTTTACGGCTTACAGATTCAAACACCCTAATCTAATTGGGGGGACCAGCTGCTTCAAAACGTTGGTCTTTGTGGTGTTTTACCAAGCTATGACTGAACTTGTCAGCCGACAACGGTAGCTCCTAAGTACCAATGCCAAACAAAGCATTCAAGTCGATCCGAGTTGAACAAGTTTGTCGTACGACAACCAGCCGCCCAGAGGCAAACACTATATACATAAATCCCTCTCAACTTCAAGTGGAGCAATGCGCCACATCAGACATCACTCAGGCCGGAGCTACTCAAGCCACACATCCGTGTGTATCTGTTTACCACTCGCTCTCTCTCTAACAGCAGTAACATTTTGTACGGTCACATTTCCGACATCATATCCAGTGGCTGCAAACTGAATACAGCTGCACTCTGTCACACGCGCGCATTTTCATTACGTTTCCTGTTAATTATTCAGTTTGTCAATATTTTGTTAAAAAAAAAAAAAAACATAGATCTGCAGCCTTAGTTTACATTCCTTGCATGTCACACAGTGACGTGCAATCATCATCGAGAGCTCGAGAGGAGGTTAAACCGTGAGACACAATGGCTGCATTCCTACTCCTCTTTCTGTGCTTCATATTTACCCTTGACAAAGAGAGTGAGAGAGAGAGAGAGAGAGAGAGAGGCAGCAGTAGCAGTAGAGAAATTTCCTTCTTTTTACACTTTCATGTGCTTTTGCATGCCTACAACCCCCCGACGTCCTGTGTGCTCAACAAAAGGACGAAACCCATTGGGGTGAGCTCGTAGTAATTATGCATTTCTTCCGGCCCCTCACTTGTCTGTTGTGCGCCTTTGAATCTGCGATGCATTTAAATTGATGCTTAAACATACTTTAACGGATGTCGTTTTGCAAGATGACGAGCCTGGGTGGTGCCGGCATCCTACCGGAATTCATTTGGTTCCGGCCACTGTATTTGTGTCGAGATGTTGTTCTTTTCTACACGGAGGAAGGTACAAAAATGTGTTTGCAAAAAGTGTTTTTGTTTTTCTTCTCTGCCTTGATGAATAGCTAGAAATACGGATAAAACAAAAGTCCTTTTGTTATCATTTGTTGCACACTTTAGCGTCTATCTTTGTGCTGCCAAAGGACTACCTCGAAATGGGTGGATGTTTTACCTGTAATTATTAGAATTTTTCACCATTTTTTGATGAAAACTATTACAACGCAGGGTTTAAGGATGGAGGAAGTAATTAAAATGAACCATAAACAAGCTAGCTCGGGTGGAGGCAAAAAATGCCCCTACGCGGTAGCAACAATTAAGATTTGTTGGCTCACAATAACGGGGGGCACAAAACAGGTATTTTCATTTGTTTTTTTTTAGACCTACAATTACAGAGGAATGCAGAAGGTTACAATTATCCCAATTGCTTAGGTGGTAATTGCCTGGTTGGAAGCTGGTCATGGCCATGGTTTGCTTCTCCCAACTGAGAGGCAGAATTCTGTCACCGGTAATGAATATTTTTGTGCTCACAATTGACCCGAAAATTACTTGCTGTTGAGACTTGATGCTGTGGAGGCTTCATTAGCTTAATAAGTTTTTTGTATACCCTCCACTTTGTCATTACATTTGTAACGCCAAGAAGGAGTCACCGGCGACCTCATAAAGTACATATATTCTGAATCAGGATCACATTCTGAATCGATTTAGCCATGTCCTGTCTGTCTGTCTGTCTGTCTGAAAGCACGATAGCGCTCAAAGGAATTCACATAGGCGAATGAAATTTGGTGAAAGGACTTCTTTTTATCGTCGTCAGGTTGGTATTGAAAATGGGCTATGTCGCTCAAGTAGTTCTGGTACCTCCCATACAAAATCAATATTGTCTGTTGAAAATACGATAGCGTCCAAAGGAATCAACCTAGGCAAATCAAGTTTGGTGAAAGGGCTTATTTTTATTGTCGTTAGGTTGGTATTAAAAATGGGCTATGTCGCTCAAGTAGTTCTGGTACCTCCCATACAAAACCAATATTAGAAAACACATGCTGAAAGCACGATAGCGTCGGAAAGAATCTGCGTAGGCAAGTGAAATTTTGTGAGACGACTTATTTTTATTGTCGTGAAGTTGGTATTAAAAATGGGCTATGTCGCTCAAGTAGTTCTGGTACCTCCCATACAAAATCAATATTAGGTCCTCTGTCTCTCTCTGTCTGTTGAAAATATGAAAGCGTCCAGACGAATCAACCTAGGCGAATCAAGTTTGGTGAAAGGGCTTATTTTTATTGTCGTTAGGTTGGTATTAAAAATGGGCTATGTCGCTCAAGGAGTTCTGGTACCTCCCATACAAAATCAATATTACGCCCTCTGTCTCTCTCTGTCTGTTGGAAATATGAAAGCGTCCAAAGGAATCAACCTAGGCGAATCAAGTTTGGTGAAAGGGCTTATTTTTATTGTCGTTAGGTTGGTATTAAAAATGGGCTATGTCGCTCAAGTAGTTCTGGTACCTCCCATACAAAACCAATATTAGAAAACACATGCTGAAAGCACGATAGCGTCGGAAAGAATCTACCTAGGCAAGTGAAATTTTGTGAGACGACTTATTTTTATTGTCGTGAAGTTGGTATTAAAAATGGGCTATGTCGCTCAAGTAGTTCTGGTACCTCCCATACAAAATCAATATTAGGCCCATGTGTCTGTTTGTCTGTTGAAAATACGATAGCGTCCAAAGGAATCAACCTAGGCGAATCAAGTTTGGTGAAAGGGCTTATTTTTATTGTCGTTAGGTTGGTATTGAAGATGGGCTATGTCGGTCAAGTAGTTCTGGTACCTCCCATACAAAATCAATATTAGGTCCTCTGTCTCTCTCTGTCTGTTGAAAATATGAAAGCGTCCAGACGAATCAACCTAGGCGAATCAAGTTTGGTGAAAGGACTTCTTTTTATCGTCGTGAAGTTGGTATTAAAAATGGACTATGTCGCTCAAGTAGTTCTGGTACCTCCCATACAAAACCTTAGGCCCATGTATCTCTCTGTGTGTTGAAAATACGATAGCGTCCAAAGGAATCAACCTAGGCGAATCAAGTTTGGTGAAAGGACTTATTTTTATTATTGCTAGGTTGGTATTAAAAATGGACTATGTCACTCAAGTAGTTCTGGTACCTCCCATACAAAATCAATATTAGGCCCATGTGTTTCTCTGTCTGTTGTTTAATGTAATTACGTACTACCTCACATGCCTAAAACTTTGCATGACTTGTATGCAGTGCAGGGTGTCAAATCATCGGCCAGGCCGATGATTACACTTTTACTTGTTTTTTTTTTTTTTTTTGTGGAATATGGTTTTCTGTGGTATGTGGTCGTTGTAAATTTAAAATGGGCGACCAGATGGAGGTCGTGCCAACGCAAAATCTTTAAAAAAATCATTTGGAACACTTCTGTCTGTTTGTCCTTCCTATATTTATCCTAGCTTCCGTCAATATTCCGTCGTGCTTCTGTGGATCTCTGAAAAAGGTCACAAGTTTCGAATCAGGGACCATATTTAGAAAAAATATAAAAACTGTCCTAAATTGGAGGTGACGGTTAAAAAATGACAGAACCTCGATAGTAGCTTACCCACTTAATCCGACACCCAATTTGGTTAAAATTCCGCGCTACCAGCACGCAATAAATTAAACTGTGTCCTTCTTTAATTTTAGCTCGTTCCAAGCAAAATCACTTAACACTTCATTAGTCTTGCGTTCGTACATTACCATCAAACTGTCGCCATAAATTCGGTATCATTATAAATCTTGTCACTCTGCCTGTGCTGCAGCGCATAATAGTTTCACCCTATCCCCGCAACTAATGCCCCAAATGTCCGCCACTAAAGTTGTTTGCTAAAGAATTTGTGTACGTTTGTGTGTGGGTGTTTTTGCCGGCCGCCAACAGCCACCAGTGCCTACAAAGGACTCGCGTCCTCCTCGCAGTCGTTCTGTGTCTACACACATGCACTGCTATTTGCCATCACCATTCATTGTCTAGACAGATAGCGCCGAAATGGTCGAGCCGCCTGCCCCGGAGCCATAACTTTCCATTTGGCGAAATCTACTACTTTTTCGCATTAAATTTGATTTCAAGCCGTGCTAATGGGCCGCAAACTGGTGGATTTCCCAACATTCACCAGAGCGTAAAGGGTGCGGCAATAATCTAATGAAAGACCTGGTTAACACCGAACTTTCCTCTTGTAATTAGCTTTTTTCTCTTTCGCGAGCGCGACACAAGCGTCCTGTTTTGTTTGCTTTATACATGCACAGTCCACGGGGGACTATGTGTTGGATGAAGATTTTATCGCGTTTTTATTGTCCAGGGGTCAGGTGCGGTGCCACCAGACAGTAGAATGAGTTGAAACAACATCGGGCCTAAGGACACTTTTCGAATGCAATAATTTCCTATATTTGTATACAGAAATGCAGACACAGTGCAAGTATTCTGGTTTAGTTTACACCCCTTTGAGCGGGCATAGTCGACTTTGGGAGTTTTTTTTTTTTTTGTTCTAAGTGGTGGCGATAATCGATTGCTTGGACAAAGCAGACAAAAATTCTTCTCTGACTCAAGTTGGTAACCTACTTTGTGTTGTATGGGGAATGGTATTTCTTGGGAGAACTTTAAGTGGCACTCATGTCAAAAAGGCCGAAGGATAAACATAAAACTAAACGACTTCTGTATGCCAACTATAAGTAGCAGATCCCATTGAAATGAAATATATATACACTTTGACACCCTTTTTCGAGAAGTACTTCAGTTGGACTTTTGTATAGGGGGCTATGACAGTCCTATTTGGACTTGGAGTCGACCATATTCCGCGTATATATCTCTTTGAAACGTATGGCTCATTTGGAGCATATGGCCACCGGCGATAACGGGGCAACCTCAGTCAAACACCCTTTATTTATGGTTGCTGTAAAGTAGGTGATGCTTATAAGATATATCGGATCAAGGGAGCTTGAGAGCAGCATTTGGTCCTGATATCTGCGAATAAATTGAAAAATCAGACCTTGAGCGCCGTCTACCAATATATTTTTGGCTGTTGGCAGAATCTTTGCATAAAAAATTCTTCATTTCCCAAACTGTCCACCACATCAACCTTATTTTTTTTAGACCAGGGGCCCTACTCTCTCATTCGAAATAGCTTACCCCTTCCGCTTTTAAGTAGGTACTTTGTAATAATTTCGGAATGCTAAATGCGACATAAGTCCATTTCATTCCACTTTCGAATTACAGAGTTGAAAAAATTAGTTTTCGAAAAATATTACCTTCGGAACGAGATACAGAGTAGGGCCCCGCAGAGTCTACTACAAAGCTATAGTTGAGCTCATCAATTCCCTGCGATAACATTTCAGACGATTATCGTCGAATCCGTTAACCCAGTGAAGGACTTAAGTACCAGTGGCCATAAATGATCATCATCATCATATTTATAAGGCGCACTTCTTTTGTCGTACCGATTACGGCCTTTTTTCAAACCCAATTTTTTTTAAATATACCCCAAATAAAAGGTGGTTTTTCGTAGACTTACGGAAATGTAAATATTTTATCCGTCACAGACAGTAAAAATCAACAAAGCTATGAATCAAATAACAAAAAAAAAATCGTTGCATAGCTATAGGCTATATTTGTCGTGTCAAATGCAATAGAATCAAGCAACAAAAAAAAAACATTGCATGGTTATAGGCTCGTTTGTACTGTCAAACGCAATAGATTGAAACGAAAGAGGGAACAGCAATGCACGACATGCCGGATGCGGCACATTAGGTATAGGTTTACTTTTAGAAGCTTTTACCTACTTTTGCTTCAGATATATAGTGGAAAGGACTGGACTGTTCTTCTCTACAATTGTCTAAACATAACTGTCCTTCATAGGCTTCTCTTTATTATCTGTTAACGCCATCTATGAAAGTGTAGCACAAACTGTCTAGAAATCTGATACATCTAGTACGTTTATCATAATCAAAACTTTAGCCCGAAACAGTATCTGTATGAGTAACTGGACCAGGTAAATATGGTAGATCTTAAGACGACAGTGATTGGAACCATGAGAGTAAACCAGCTTAAGCCGCAAGAGTGCAATGACTTTAGAAATTTCGAAAACTAAACTCACCCGTACTGCCTATTTTAGCGAAAACTAGAATATCGTCGGCTCTGTCATGTCCCGCTGTCAAACTAAAATTCTCAAAAAAAACCCTGCTCATTCATTAAACGTGCGTCAAAAGTAAGAAGTCACTCAACTTACGAACACAAAACTACCAAATATGCTTCCAGTTCGTTTTGAGTTGTTTTAATTTTTCGCGATGCCACAAACCCCAGCTGACTGCATTCTGGGTTAGAAGCCGAATCACTCATCAGCGACTGGAGCCACTATATTTTTTACACAGGAGTAAGCCAGCTTAAGCTGAAGTATGACGGCATTAAAATTGAACGTCGTCATCGTAATAGGATAAGTGGTCAGTTGCAAGCGCCTGGCAGAACCTTAGAATATGTTTGATAACTTTTGACACCAGCTTAAGCTCACATAAGTCAGATGTTCTGTTTTGCAAATAAATCATCTTTCACCGACTCGTCTATATGGTCGATTAACAATCACAAGCGGTTTTTAATGCCCTCAACCAAGTGAATGTGTAGACTTAAAGGCGTTTGGAACTATAAAAGAATCAAATGGGCGTAATCCAGCTTAAGCCAAAGCAGAATTATATTGAAATTTCGTGGCAAACACTTGAGTAATCTGGACTGGATTTTACATGCAAAACAAAAACAAATTCAGTCACATAGTACTCAACCCCAGACCTCCTATTTGTCATCAACGGGCAGGATAATTTGTGGCCGACCTTCTTCTAGGATCTTCGCCTTCCAGCAACGGCTCGAGTTGCTACTGCGTCCCACACAAAATGCTGCTATCTAATGAGTTACTCATATTTCCCTCAGCTTTACCTACCGACAATCGTGGCCGAAGATAAGCATTTCATAACGAGCGCATATTACTCGTACTCGCTTCTAGGGGAAGCACATTCGGGTGATATCCACGTGCCAGCTTCCAACTGATTAAGTTTCGTACAACACTTGACTTGTTTCTAGGTCAATACGATTTGCTACTCTCTTATCGGTGAACGCGTTTCTATCACCGTAAAACTTTATGTGTACTGATGAAAAGCACTCTACTCATTAACATCAGTGTGTGCATCCTCGAGCTATATTTAGCGCCATTGATGGAAATAAACTTCCTGTCAAGCTTGCACATTGTCACCGGCAAGAGTTTCCAATGAAAATATACGCGAACTCGAATCCAATAAATAAACTTAAGGTCATGACTTCAAGTCTCACCGGTCGCATGTGTGTTTAATTACCCTTTTTGCTATTTTAATTTAATTTTAAATATTTCATTATCCTATATGACTGTGAGTTAAAAATTAAATAAATAAAAAAATCCCAACTACCAACAGAGGGAACAATTTTCACGACAGCTGAACCAGATTCGCTTGACGGACGAGGGAAAATACACATACAGCCACCACCGGAAGTATTCATGGAACGGAGTGTAGCGGCAACCACAAAAAACCTGCCACCACCCATCTGGACGTTATGTGTCACAATGTGCATTACCCAGTTTCCAGCACTCTCCGGCGGAAGATGAATCCTTTTTCCCGGTTTCCGGCAAGGTGGTCGATTAACAAGGTAGCATAGCCACCGGTGCGTGAACACACACATCCATCCGCAGCAGAGTGGGTCCTTTTAATGAAATAATGAGAGAAGATAAGTGGGGCAGGAAGTGCCCTGTCGTAGGAGTGATCTGTTTTTTTTTTTTTTTTTTTTGTGCAGATTGTTCATTATTTCAGGCGACACGTTACCTCTCTTGTTTGAAATATAATACTAATTACCGCTGTTTGAAGAAGCCGAATGGCAAGCGCACACATGCTGACACTGTGCAAAAAGGTAGTCATTCATGTGTGCTCATTATTCTGTCTTTTGTGTTTGCCGGGTGTTATAGTCTTATAGTGTGTGGGTGGAAAATTAGGTCTTCTTTGAATTGGTCTACCATTTTATTGAATTTTTTTTTTTGCATTCAAAGATCCGAGTCCTTTTCAATCAAAGGAAAATAATCATTTCGAAGGGATAGGCCGAATTCCGCTTGTTTTACTGCAGATATGGGCTGGGCAGTCCACTTACGAAGTGGTTCATGTCTAAGCTAAATAAGAAGTCGTTGTTCTCAATTGGGGCCTTTTTATGAGTTGTATAATAATTTCGCAAGTACAGAACCACCCTGTCATTGCCTGATGTGGCGTTGAAGGTTAGCTAAGGCACTTGAGGCAGGTAAATGCTTGCGGTTCTTGCCTTAACTAAACTATAGACTTGTGCGTTAGCCCTTTCAATCAGTTGTCGAAGATAAAATTCACAGAAACACAGGTTTTAGTAATTTTTTGTGCGGATTTAATAGATTTATGTATAGGTTCGTGTCCAAGCTAATAGGGAAACAATTTCACCATAGATTTTCTTATCAGTCTTCTTGCTTCAAAGTTTTAGAAAAATCTATCGGTCGTGAAACTTTCCCTTTACTTTTATTCTCTTCGCTTAATGCCGGTTGGGACATGAACTAAAAAAATCTCCCAGCCGCTACACCACGGCCTTTGACTTCGGTAAAGACGTCGCCTTTTCACATTCTCCTTTGCAGGATGGTGCTAAAAACTCCGTCACTTTTGTTCGGTAGTTTAAAACCCAGAACTATCTCTGTTCTTCGGTTGGTGGGTGTCCCAACTAGATGGTTGAAAACGCTTGCGACTTTTGCAGTCAATTGTAGTTTTAAGTTTTAAGTACATCAACCCCACAGTAGATGAAATTCCACCAAAATCTGCTTCTGAATCTGAATCGGGTGCATTTTTGTCAATCATTTGGTTTGTGACCCGACTTACTAGGTTTGAATTGTTTCCATGCATTAAAAAAATTCTTTCTTCCTGCGAATTTCTAAACGATTCAATAAATTTCTTGTTCGCACCACTGTAGTACGTCATATCCCCTAATGCACTCACCCACTCTATATGCATATATTAGCGACGAATCCTTGTATAATGGGCCACCATGTTTACCTACAGATATCGCAGCAAATGGATTCAAGCGCATAGACAGCCATCACGGGTGAATGGTTCCCATTTGAAAATTCGCAAATCCAGCGTGTGTGCGACATGTGAATGAGTCCTTCGGCGTCGCCGCTCCACTTTCACATACATAGTCTCTTATTCCAGGGCGAGAGGCGCCTTCATTTAGTGAAATGTGTTCTTTTATTTTTCGTTACAAGGATACTGGATCCATCATATGCACGAGATTGTTTGACTAGCAAATTCTACAAAAGAAAAACCAAACAGTTCTTGTGAAAATTCCCAAAAATTCCACAGCGCTATCTGTACACACACACACAGGAGCATTTATGTGTATCTTTGGATATGCTGTAGCCGGGTGGTTCTCATTTTATGATTACGGTAATATTTGGGAGATTATGAAAATCATAGTCCTCTTTAAAAAGCCACTGTGGAAAGGATGTGAATTTGTGAAATGGGATGAGTCGGTGGATTTTTGGCAGCAATTTTGTTGCGGGTAGAATGTGTGAGGTTAGGAAATGAATAGAATCGAGTGACAGCGATAATTTTTTTATGATTACACCGTCGGGTATAGCGTATAGTTTTAGTTGTATTTTCTTTTCATTTTGTTTTTGGTTGTGGTTTTACCATTAGAACTATTTTTCGTTTGTTTTCCGTTTGTTTGGAATCATTTCAATTTGTTGTTTGCGGTTTGAGTGAGAGTTCAGGGTGAAAAGTCGGTAGGTACATTTATGCAAATCAAGAGGAGTTGGTGTTGACCTATGACACCTACAAAACAGAGCGAAGTGGTTCTTTTCTTTTTTTTTCGGTTGGTGAATAAAATATTCACATTTGTTGAAAAGTGGGTCAATTGGGTTGAATTTAAATTTGGGTCTTATGGGCTTAACCCCTGATAAGCCGTGATGCTTGTGGAATTCGTTTTTACCTCGTGTGTGCTGGAAATTTATCTTAAATCAGCACACATAATGGGAAAGATGGAAATCGTTCCATTCCATTTTGATATTGATTGAAGTAGGGTAGCGTAGTTTGAAAGTAGGGTAAACATAGGTTCAACGAGGACCTGTTTATTGTGAGTGATTGTTACATATCAAATCCGAGAGCTATCTGCGATTCGGCTTGTTCGCATAAATGGGTGTTTGGTGTCATTGCGGCCTTGTGGATTTGAGTTGCAATTATCGAAGCTAACATTTCCCGCTGTCACTTTTCGTATACACGGAAAGAGTTTAAAATCACCAATTGCAAAATTTCGAGTTGCAATTTACGAATTATATATTTTTCGTAAATCACAACGATTTTGTTTTGGATTGAAACAAAAATTAGCAATTTGACATTGATAGCGACGGAAAATACAAAATTCTGTTTGTTGGAATTTACGATTAGAAGTATCAATTCGAGCTTCTTTAATTTGTAGTGATTTGCGAGATTGTTTGGCGCAATTTACCACTCCAATAGGTCAATTTCTTAAACACCACTTTACAATCTGAAATTGCGAAAAATATTTGGTGATTTACCAAAACTGAATGATGAATCAATAAAATCTTGTAATAATTTAACACATGAAACTGAAAACGTATATTGACGTAGAGAAGTCGTAAATTGCAAAATATTTTTTGTAATTTCCATGGAATCAACTACCTGATGTGTGGATTTTTTTTATAGTCCATGTACCTCCTTTTCTCCTTTTAAGTCCTTTCTTTTTATGGATGAATGTATGTATGTGGTATTGCTAGACAGCTGTAATCATGAAGCCAAATTTTCATTGTGCACATTGCGTTGCGGTGCAGAGACAGGCAAGTTTAAGTCGGGTTAAAGTTGTTTAAGCATAACTAATTCGTATTGATAGGTTGTGTACTTCTAATTATACAGCATTCGGGAATATATTTTGTAAGTACCTATTGAATTTGGAAGGAAGTATAAATTGGAATGGATTGTAAAATATGTAATCGAGAAGAATTGTAAAGGTTCGTATCAATGTCAAGTTCATCTAAATATTTTGTTTGCAGCATAGACCAAAAAACCATCCCAGACAAATCCCGTTGTCTCCGGACGATATGGCGCCGTATGATTTTCTTGGATATCAGGAGGAATACGAAAATAACCTAAATAATAAAACTATGAATTTTGATTTGTAAATCACAAGATATAAGTTGTAAATTGATAGTAAATTATTCTAATTTCACGATAAAACATTTTCAATTTAATACGGTGATACCTCAAATCACTACTCAATAAACGTAAATTTCAATTTACGATTAAGAATTTGTAAATTGCAACTACTGAAGTAGTAAATCTACTCCTGTTAGTTCGCAAATCAACACTATTGAGTTGCAATTCAAGACTAAATGGTTGTAATTTGCTAAGGGAGGAAATCGTAATTTACAACAGAAAAGTGGTAATTCACGAATTGTTTTTGCAATTTACAATCCATGTAATATAAAATTGATAACTATTTGTGGCAAATTGCGATCGGTTATGGCAATATGTTTTTCTCATTTGATCGCATTATTGATAATGAAAAGTGTTGATTCGCGACTTTTGAATGTCAATATCTTCACTTCGTACAGTTTCTAGAACTGCGAATAAAATGTCGTGAATTAGTAAATCCTTAGCTAATCCGTAATGTGAAATCGAGTGTCCGGATGGGGTATACAAAATTCCGGACTTGGTCCGAGGCCATCTTGAAAGCTTTCCACCCGCTTTTGCAACGTGAAGCTAGATCTGGCAATTCGAATGACGCAAGCCAGCTGCGGTAAAGTTCTACAACAAGGGTCGAGTTATAAATGCAGCCAAGTCAAAAATTGCCCAAAATTACCCGCGGACTCAACTCAGCAATCAACTGAACCCTCTATGAAATTTGTATTTGCTTAATCTTGAAGCCATTGATGGTTCTTAAAGCTGTTGACAGAATGAGCAGACACATTCGTTATAACAAAATTCCCAAAGCTCACCGCATTGGAAAAATTTTCTTCTTTTATAATCGTAGTTTTTAGTGCGGAAATATCCCTCCAGAAATCCACCTTTCATTTGGTCCATATTTCATGAAAATCTGTTTCGAAATAACCTCCTTAATCGGCACGACAACAACTTCTGAAACCGATTGAGCAATTTAGATTTATATTTAGATTTAGATAGCAAAATAGATCTCCTCCTAAATACACATTTAAGTTCCTCAAAAGTCGGTGTAGGCGAAAAAAATGTCGATTCGGTCTATAAGTGCCTATTGTATTAAATTTTAAAATACTTACTAAGCCTTTCGCATATTTGTGTTATTTGTAACAGCGTCAAGGACATACATTTCTTTACAACGAAAGTATCACGTTTCAGCCCTTATTACATTTACCTACCTCCGTAGAATCCTACCTCGCCTGACTTAACTTCGTCTTAACCAATTGGGAAATGCTCAAGAAATGACTCTCCCTCGCCCCTCTTCCTGTCGAATTTAATCCACTCTCCTCTGAAGGACAAACAACGATTGGTTATATACAGATATTCGAATAAAATTCACCCCGACATCTCCCTCAAAAATGTCACATATTACTTCGAATATTCCTTGGCAGCGTATCCTGCAAAATTACTACACATACATACATCAGGAGATTACTTTTTGTGATACCAAAAACTATTACAAGGACCTTTAATTTAAAGTTAAATTGGGTGTACACGCTCATCAATTTCCACTTTAAATAGAGTGTTTGAATTTTCATCCCTTCAACTGGTAGGAGAGGTCGCAAAACTCACCTCTGCTCCGATGCACTCAACTTCTTGCTGTTTTTTAATGAAAACTCCTCTTCCAAGAACGTTATTAATACGCACTTTGATTGGAAAGGGGTATACAAATATTCAGTGCATGCAAGCCAATCAATGTAATGCAATTGACGTAGATATCCTTTTTCTAAGTAATTTGACGCAAATTGGACCTTGGCATTTTCTCAATGGATACATGACCGAAATTTATTAAAGTTCTACGTCCTTCGGATTGAATGGGAATTTAAAAGAAATTTTCTATGGGCTTCCCGATTCGTTCTGCCCCCGATACGTGTTGTGTTTACCTTCCTCTAGACACATCATAGGGGAAACGCCTGTCGGCATACGGATACTTTTCAGGGACTCATTCAGTTTGCATATATAAATTATTTTTATTTCTTGTGCGGGTGGAAAATATGAGGAATGCTTTGCCGGTTACAGATCTTTACCGACCATAGGCGCAGGAAGTGGATTTAAATGGTTTCTGGTTGTTTTGCTTCCGCAAATCGAAACCGATGTATGTGTTTGTGTATGGAAGGCAATTTATTTTCAGAAATCGCTTTATCGTTTGCAAAGTGTAAATTCCTTGAGGAATTGCCACTTCGTTGAGTTTTGTAGTCTCAATTTGAGAGCGCTGTCATTGTTCGTTCTCTGGCTACCTTTGTTGGAAAAATTTTCCAAGAAGATGCCACTGGGATGGGATTATAGTGGCTACCTGGCCTTCGATCCCTTCTGCCTTCAACGTTGCATAATGAATTGTGATTGTGATGTGAGAAGCAATCCACGGCCTCATCAAAAACACAAGTCTTTGTGGAACTTAAAACTAATCATGTACAGCGTATTTATCAGTCACTTCAGGCATGACCAGGCCCCGTAAAAATATACAAATCATCTGCCATGCATTCCTCTTTCAAAACAATAGTCCTTCGTACAGTTCGAACTACATGAAATAAATAAATTCCCATAAAGGTATGCAACAAGAAAAAAAAAAACAACTTCGCACATTAATTAAAATTCGGAACTGCATCCGCCATAGCTAAATTCATAGCCCCAACGTGTAATAAAAATTCCTAATACAACCTTCCGACATACACACTCAAATAACTCTGCCATTTGCATTCCATTCTTATCCAATGAATGAATAATTAATCAATATATCCATCGCACAGAGGCCAATGACGCACACACTGTTCTCACCAAAGAAGACACATCCTTCCGAAGCGCACATAAAACACCCACATTAAGACATGAATTTGTGAAAAGTGTCCTGCGACGATATAGCGGTATGTAGATCTCATACCTACATAACTTGGCCTGTGCTGGTTAGTGGCCACCCGTCGTAATGACTGTTTAACACCCACTTAAGTGCTTATGTAGGAGTTGTCGTTATCGGTATCAATATCCTTTTTGCATATCATCGCAGGCGATACATACACAGGTATATTAAATCCCATCTCGGTCTTATTGCAAAGGGGGAGGCAGATACCACTTTTGGTGTCCTTGCGTCAATCGAATGGCGCGGAACTGTGTAACCTGTGTGTGTTTGCCAAATGCAAAATCTCTCTATCTCGCACTGGAAATGTGCAAATTCGTCCAAAAAGTAGAGAAGTTCGTTTGTGGTTAAATAGAAAATCCCAAAAGGGGTATAGTATGTGGTGCAGAGCACGTCCTACATTCAGTGCGAATAGAAAATAAAAGATATTCTTCCAATCAAGGTTGGTTGTATAATTAACCTCCTCGATGCCTTCAACAATTATGACCACAGTCGTTAGTGACAAAAATTGCACGAAAATAAAGTTATTTCGGGTTAAACTGGACGCGCACAGAATTTTGTGTGGATGAACATTGTAGAAATCTCATAAAAAAATTCTTTCAGCAAAAAGATAACAAAAACAGGTAGCGCACATCACAATTTATATGTTGGTTCAATGTGCGCAAACAGTTTCTAATTAAATTTCATGGTGCCATCGTTAGAGATTAAAAAATTCTGATTTATCAGAGAGCTTATTGGTTGTGTTGATCTTTGGCAAATCCTTGACAATTGCTGCATCAATTGTGGTAGAATTTATTTAGAAAAACCGATAACGCACACAAATGTTTGTTTTACCAAAAAAACGGACAAAAGTATGTGCGTTTAGTATTTCACAAGGTCGATTTGAAAGCGCACACTGATAGTGTCATCCTACACCACCAGGGAGTAAAAAATTGTTATTCGTTAAAATGCGCACATCTTTTTAGGGCATAACCCTTAACCTCTATCTTTTAAGCCAGTTCGACCTCCTCAAAGTCTTTAACAGTTGATGTCGTGAGTTAATTGTTCAAATAATTCTAGCGCACACAGAAGACAGAAATTAGTTTCGACATTTAACTGGGAAAGTGATTAAAAAGTGTGCCTTTGGTCGCAAAAATTAAAGGTCCTCACATTGGGCGCCACTCGATAAAGCTATTACCCCAACTATGAAATCCAATAACACTTTCAAGTTCAAAATAAGACTGAGCATATCAACGGCAAAGTTAATCTGAACTTAATTCCAGTCCCAAGGACCGCAACCCGAACCCTTACCTGTTCTACATATTACACTTGTACCGCTTACAGAATTTCCTATATGCCTTTGGTATAATAAACACACAGGCGATAACTTTTAATGGCAGGAAAGTACTGCCTGGTCTTCTGGTTTAGTTTTTGTGTCAAGTTAGATGCCATAGGCTAAAATTGGCAGATTTCTTACCCAAACGTTTTTCGTGCCACTCTACCCTTATTCCAATCCTCTAGCAGAGGAAGGACATACTTTATGCATCAGAGGTGCAATTAGATTAGTTGTTATTATGGTAATTAGGAAAGCTCCATAAATAATGACATCCTACTCCTGTGAGCCTTTCAGACTGGAACGGCGCACACCAGTCACACGTACACGTATATAGTCATTGCCAACATTCTGTAATGTAGCATAAGGATATAGAAATGGGGATCAAGCAAATATAATGGCATCTTGCATGGTGTCCTCGTAATAAACACATTTGAATAAAGTTAAAGTTCTCTATACGGGTAGCTATACTTTTTGCTCAATTCGCATGCATAATGTCAAGGACGTTTGCAAGATGAAAATGGAGACGACGAAGAAGAAGATGGCGCATCAGAAGCAGGATCACATCCGAAGAAAGTAACGAGCTGCACTTTGCATATGTCCAGGTCTCCACGTGTGGGTGAGGGTGGGTGTTTCTTTTTCGTTTACATACCACACGTATCTTACATGCATCCGTAGTCCTGTTTGACGTGTATCCTATTTGTTCGGTTTGGATCGTTTGCAAGAGCATATTTAACGATGCCAATGCGGTCGACAGGCGACGACGATAAAAGGACGAAACATGGCTTTGGTTGTTGTTGCTGCGATATGGAGGGACGCTAGCTATCGAAGGATTATTATTATTATTATTATTATTGTGTGCACTGAACTGAGCAGGAATAATATTAAATAACATATGCAAACAAATTGCCATCGGTGATTTTCGGCGGAGTACCAGGAGAGGTCGGACGTTGGATCTATACAAATCATTTCATGGAAATACATACCCAGACGGCGGGTGTTATTGAAATATGAGAGGGGAAAATAAATTATTACCCACCGCCATAGAACTGTGAATGCCAAGAATTCATTATTTATGGTTATGGGACGGGTATAATTGAAAATGTGTGTTGAAAGCCAGGGTAGAGCCTGCAAGCTGCAAAATTCGAAGGATTCTCCCTGTCGATTAAGGGAAAATAATTAGTGGATTTTATGCCAAACAGAAGACGAACGGTCTGGTGAAAGGATGTCAACCGAACGCCCAGAGACTTGAAAGCCAAATTGACTTTGCAAGTATTCTTGGGTGTTTGCTCAATACAGTTTTTCCGGTGAAAATAAATATTTCGCTGGAGAATACCGAGTACAGAAAACGATTTCAAAGAAAAATATTTATGCGCCTGCAGTTTCTCGGAAATTGAGATGTGGCCTGTTCCAATGCAAATATTCACATATTTGGTGCCACAAATTGAGGTTCTGTTCAGAACAGGTTGAAAACTGAATTGACTGTGTCAATTTGATGGAATCACACGTATACCAACTTCGAAAGGATATCAACAAAATGGGGGAAAGTGATATTTAACTGAGTTGAGTTAAACACTTTGAAGCCATCTTTTCAACAAAAGAAACTAGTCGCCCACTTGTGTGTTATTCTATCACAATTGTTTAATGAATCGAGTTTGAAATTTTGGCCGAAAACAATTTCAAAACGAAGATCTCTCAACGCTTTATTTATTTAAGGCCCAAATAATAAATTCCCAACTCATAACTGTTGCAAAACTTTATCGACCCCGACAAACCATCCAATTAACATTTCATTCGCCGGTGAGTTCATCTAGGACTCCCTGGCGAAGCTTGTTTCTTGGGATTTAGCTCTTTGTTGCTGGAAGAATCAGATGCGTTTAGCTAAAACACTCGTGGAAGAACAAAATGTGAACATCTATCGAAGGGAAGCTTATTCGAATGCAAATTTACGGAAGTAGAAAATGCGAGCTGTCAGAAGAAGAATGTGATGAACCGAAGATGTTCAGACATGAATATTGATATTTCATTCGCCAGCGAGCTCATCTAGGACTCCCAGGCGAAGCTTGTTTCTTGGGAATTAGCTCGTTGTTGCTGGAAGAATCAGATGCGTTTAGCTAAAACACTCGTGGAAGAACAAAATGTGAACATCTTTCTAAGGGAAGCTTATTCGACTGCAAAATTTACGGAAGTAGAAAATGCGAGCTGTCAAAAGAAGTATGAACCGAAGATGTCTGATTCAATATCAGAAATATATAAATGAAAAAAAAAAACCTCACACAGAACGCTCTAAAACGTTCGAAATGACAGAAAGACGCTTGGCATTCAGGTAGTAGAAATAGAATACAAGGGTCGAATTACCGCATCCGTGAGCGAGCAATATGTCACTGAATTTTTACATGCAAAACAGTAACACTAATTCGCGGCAATTGAACCAGAAATGTTCTTAACGATTATACTTCTGTTCTTAAAATGGTACCCACTGTTAAATTGCTTCTCAGATCTACTATATTTATAGCCTCGATGGCGCAGTTGGCAGCGCGTAAGTCTCATAATCTTAAGGTCGTGAGTTCGAGCCTCACTCGGGGCATTACTTTTTTTTTTATTTTTGCAATAATGGCAGATGAAATTGAAAAGTCAATCGTATTTATGTACAATGTACATTCATGTTCAACTTCCTATGTATTATGTTAAATTTACAAATGGTGTCTTTTTCCGTTTCCAAAATTGAATTTGCTCTAAAACCGCCTGCGAATTGGAACGAAATTAATGCACGCCTAGCAAGGAAACAAGTGGTAGGGGAATATAAACAGTTACTAACAAACCGACATGATATGACCCAATTGAAAATACGAGTAGAAGCCGTGACATCCTCAGTGACTTTTACTTATTACTGCAGTGAATCCGACTACAACAAATGAAGGTACACATAGGTCTAGGTACGCCCACAGCGACCTACAAATTTGTCCATTGTACGTTTTGCTTAGGTCATGTTGTAGCTGAATGGAAGGCAATGCATTCGCGAATTTTCATACATAATTTTCGTTGTTCCGGATATCCAGTGAAGCCTAAACGCGCCCATCAGTGATTTGAGCAACTTGGGCGAATATTTTTCTGTAAATCCCTCAGAATGTGACTTCTTTTATTTTGCTTTGTTCTTCTGAGGAGGAAGGTTGCTCCAACTCATTAAACAACCATTTCTAGGGTCAAGGCTAAAAAATGCACAATTTTCTATTGTGACCTACAAAGTACTTAAGATTCAATGCGCCGTACTAATAACAAATTGTGGTGTCGACTTTAAATTTGCTGAAGCTCACAATTGTGAAATTTGTATTGAAAATATAGCCACTGTGAACTACTAAAAATTTGAGTTGAAACTAAAAATGTTTATTGGTAATGAGTTTAAAGCTGATTGAACCTTCAAAGTTTAGAGGTGCATTGTGAGGTTGACACTTATTTTTACAAATAAATATAACACAATTGGAATAAAATGGGTTTTGCTGGTTTAATTTTTTAACTCAATTTTAGTCTTTAAATGATGCTTACTCCTTCGTCCTTCGGCTTAAATTATAGAACCAAATTTATCCAAAAAACTAAATTTTGAACTTAGCATTTTCTAGAGAAAAAGAGTTATTATTTTTTCGGTGAGGAAAACATTCTCTGTTTTAATTCTCAGTTAGTTCACAAAAAATGGAACAAATCGTCCCACTGAAACGTTTCACTTTTCTTACTGTTTCAGCGATCGGAGAATATTTTTTCTGATGGATTTCAATGCTAAGAAAAGTTTCTTGCCGGTGATTTTTTTCTTGTCTTCCTATCTGTCACATTTTCCCTGGTTGATATTGATATAAGTAAAAGTTTAATAAAAAAAGTTAATTTAAAAAACCAAAAAACCCGACTGAATTAAAAATATATGAAAAAGACGCATTTAAGTACCTATACCTACACAGTCTAACAAATATATGTATGGGTATTGAGTACCCTTCGACTGCCAAATAGGTCTTATTCATATATTTTTAATTATTTTGTTTTACAGTCAGTTGGGTTTTTGTGTTTTTTTTTAAATTAACTTTTTTTATATTTTTACATTTTTAGCTTATGACACTTCGCGGAAGAATACAAATATTATGATACCTCACTCTTCAAAATCGGTCAAGCGGCTTAGGCTACAGGGCGTCCCGTAGGAACGCACATAGGATACGCGCGAAACACATAACCCTCCCTGTGTCCAGTCGGGTAAAAACTCCATGTGGTAGAAAAAATGTATGTTTAAAATCTGCCATTAAGATTTTATTTATTTATTTAAGGTTACTTTTCGTAAAAAAATTGCAGGGATGTTGCCCATTTTTGTATTTTTATTTCATGAACGAAAGTGTGAATGAATTGTTGAATGATTTTGTACTAGATTCTATGTTTAGCTTTCATTTAAAATGTGCAAGCTGGACATCGCTTTGAGAAGATTAGTGGTATAAAATATACTCTTGCGAATTGCCATAGGAATTTGTTTTTTTTAGTATTTACTCTGCAGACTCCTTCGGCTTTCAGTAGGGTGTAAGAATTCTAAACATTTCTTGAGAGCTAATTCATAATAGCTTTTTTTTCTAACTGCGTTATTACGTTTTGTATGGAAAAACAGCTTTTTCTTCCGATTTTTTTTATAATGCGCTTTTTTTTATTTCTTACTGTGCAAATTGAACGAATTTTTAGTTGCAATCTGAATTAAACTTTTTAAAAAGCGTTTTCTATAATATTTCTTGTTTTTAAAAACAAATTTTGCTTTATAAAAATATCCTCATTAGATTTGTTTTAAAATTTACAAACGCACGCCTTAATTATTCTGCAATTAAATAATTCAATTGAAATCGATAAAAACAATTCTCGTTACACTAACAGCAACCAACTAAATTAACCTGGTTACGAATTGATGTTATTAACTATATCTAGCTATTTGAATTTAATTTACGATGGAGTAATTCGTAATCGCAAGACAACATAAATAGAAGGAGTGAAAACAAGAAATCAAGTTAAAGATAGGTTTCGTGCCTAACCCATTGACGTGTCACGTTCGTTCTGGAAAACCCAGCGCTAGTTTGCGCTTCGTTGTGCTACTAGAAAATTCTGTTTTTTGATGATTGGTGTTTTAAAATTATTTAAAATGCATATTTAAACAAAATAATTCTCCCATGAAGCAGTGGTATTTTCACAGATTCGACAGATGTTGGCCAGAGTATTGGTCGCTAAAATTCGTTTGACACTTTGGTAGTTTTTGAACAAAATTTGCAGGTTTAGTAGGTTTTTACGCTTTTCTCCTGATTTTAAGATTTTTTTTAAGTTGTCATCGCCGGTTGCTAAAACCTTGAATTTTTAGCTCGCTAGTCTATGGTGCCTGGTCTTTTGTGACGATCTCACAGCCCCAGTCAACCCAACCCAACCTAGCTGAGTAGTCATTTGACACATAACCAATCAAAGGCGACAGCCACATGAGGCTTACATTGGAATAACTACAGGGTGTCCGCCGGGAAGGTATACTACTTTGTTTGTTTATAATTTTTGATTAAATGAAAAAGAATGGATCTTATAGTGATAAATGTTTTATTTAATGTCGGCAATTATGTATGGAATACAGGTAAATGGAATAAAGGTAAATGTCCGCCTCTGTTAGTCTCACAAATGCGAGCCCTTTCGAGAACACTTTTCGTTACATTCTCACACATTTCACGCGGTATTTCATTAATTTCATCACGAATATTTTGATTGAGTTGCTCAAGCGTTTCTGGTTTGTTTGCATAAACCTTGCTTTTCAGATATCCACACAAAAAGAAGTCCGGAGCAGTCAAATCAGGCGACCGTGGAGTCCAATCAACATCACCATTTCTTGAAATAACTTGTTGTGGAAAGAGGTCTCGCAGTAATTCCTTTGTAATCCTGGCTTTATGCGATGTGGCACCGCCTTGTTGATATCACATGTTAATCAAGTCCAAAGCATGAAGTTGTGGCGTTGAAAAGTTTTCAATCATATCACGATATCGCTCCCCATTCACAGTTACCGTTACGCCGTTTTCAATTTCAAAGAAGTAAGGTCCAATGCTTCCTCCTGACCAAATTGCACACCAGACTGTAACTTTTAATGGATGCAAAGGTGACTGATGAATAATTTGAGGGTTTTCCATTGCCCAGAACCGACTATTCTGTTTATTCACATATCCATTCAAATGAAAATGTGTTCTCCCAAAAATTTCACGTACTTTGTCATCGTCACAGTAATCGATGATTGATTTTGATAAAATGTTTTAACGATTAAAACACGTTGGTTTATCGAATATTTTTCCATAATAAATTTGCCACGTGTCTACTTCACGACTGCCAAATATGAACTGTCAAGACTAATGTTTACCAAAATGGCGGCAAAACAAAGTAGTATACCTTCCCGGCGGACACCCTGTATATGAGGATGAATATATCTCCTTCATGCATCGGCTAAAATTTCTGCTGAAGCAAAATTTTTGTTTTTCAAAGATCAACTGAAACCTCTAAAAAATTGCCACTTATCCGGATAATAACAACATCTTCTCGCCTTAAATACTTATTTATCTCAAAAAAAAAAAAAAAAAGTCCTCTTCCCACCTCTGATTTAAAAGCTCTGCCATCGCCAACTTATTAACCCTCATGAGAAACCAAAGATGTCCACATTTGCCCCAAGCGTCTGAGACTGTCATATTCTCCTGGTGGAATTTTTATACCTTTCCACAGGTATATATACTCCAATTACTCAAAGAAAAACTTTGAAATTAGTTCAACACTAAATACTGCTGCTTGAATAAAAATTCCAGAACTGGGGGGCAAGACAGGAAAAAAAAGAAAAGGAAAACCTCCCTCACCCATTTAACCTTGCCCTTGAAACCAACCCGTCCCTCTGTCACCGCAAATTTTAGAAATCCATGCAGCAACAGACCTGCTTATGGAACATCGTTGGGTAGTGTCCTGATGGGATTCTATATAGCGGCAGTGTGTTGTGCTTTTTAATTAAATTTTATTTCTGTGATCCCGATCTGGATACCTTTAGTTAAGCTCCAGGTGATGGCATATCTCTTACATGCCACTGCACACTCACTCACTCACTCACTCACTCACTTATCCACCCAGAGTCTCCCTGGGGGCACCACTGCTGGAACTGGAACCTTGGTGTAGATATTTGCAGCATGAACCACGATGGGTGGTTATACTTTTTATTTTTTTTTAGTTTTGTGCCCAACTTACATTTGCAGAATGAGCTGGGTTGGAAAAAGGCTAAAAGCATACTGCAGCTATAAAATGCATGCATCCGTGAGATAAAGAGATTCAACTTTTTGAAATTCACCAACATATGAGAATGCGAAGCACCCGGTGGGGGACGATGGATCTATTAAGGAGGAGATTTTTTTTTACTCGGTAGGTGTGTTGCTCTTGGCGGTTCGGTAGACCAATGCGAATTAATGTTGTCTCTTTAATCTGTGAATTGCAGGGGGTTCGCACTTAATAAACAAACAATTCCTCGCACCCCCACGGACATCAGAGTGACACTGTATCACAGGAGACAAAGATAAGGCAAACGAACCGCAATTAAAACGGCTACGGCTTTATTTTATTTTTATGCATATTTAATTTATGTTCCATGGCTGATAATTCGTTTGGAGAATCGCTCAGCGATTAATTTGCACAAAAAAATAATAATTGCTTTTGAATGACCCCAGGAGTTCTGTGGAAGCAATTACTTACTTGTTAGTGCGGCGAATTCAGATAGCGCTCCAGATTGTTGTCTTAATTATAGATTTTGCGTGTTCGCGAATTGATTTATTGAACATGTGGTCTGACTACTGAGAGTGGTGTTTTAGACGAGAGCTGCAATACGACCTTTCGAGTCCAGACGATGGGATGGCTTGCTTGTGGTGCTATTAGTGGACAAATGCTGTGTTGACACATTTCCACTCATAAAATGCGAAGCTGCCTATACTTTGAGTTCGATTTGGGAACTGCTGCAATCATCAGGAAGTCTGAATACTAATGGAGTTCATTTTCGAGGTGAGATCAAGAAATGGAACTTTGCGTCAGCTACCAAAATTGGACCAATGGTATTGAAAGTGAAGCTGTGCCAACCGAGCTGCTTACACCTACTTCTTACATGGAGCAAACTTCCAATTTGAGGCAGAAGCCTCTTGACCTTCTAATCGCGCTGCTCTATTTGCCTTTCGCTGGTAGTCTCTTCGAAAAAGTAAATGTACTGCACACTTATCACTGGTCCTTTAATGGCCACAAAGTGCTTGCTTTAATTTCAAAATAATTCATGATTAAATACCTACATTTTGATTTCCTTTTCTATTTTTTTTAATATATAAATTATTGTAGAAGTATAACTTCTTTAGGCAGGCTTGACTTCGGGGGTAAGCTGGTGAATGCGTCACGAAAGCGTTACGGATATTGCGAACGGGAGTTGAGAGGGAGATATAAGTTAGTGAAGATAGAAAGAGAGAGAGTTACTGTAGGGGCAAGAGTTGTGAGAAGTGCGAGCACACATTTTCTTCATCTCATAGCCAGTTACGTTTCGTATTCGTATATATAAACCACAGCCCACAGTGCAGCAGTGATACCAGATCGGGGGATTTATCCCTTTTTGCGGGATTTTCTCACTTATAATAAGCTAAAAGGGACAAAGGACAAAAAAGCCTTACCTCATTCTCAAATCAAATTTCTGTGTCATTTTTGTATGAAAAATCAAGAATAATGAAACTTGAGACCGAAATAAAGTTTCTTTCATACCAGTCATTTTCAAATAATTCATAAGATATTTATTTTATGTTGAATATTATTTTCATTTTAATGCCGAATGCAATTTTATGTTTCTTTTTGTACGAGGGATAAAAGGTATATTTTGGGTATAACCGTGGGATAACCTGCCTCTGAAGTCTGTTATCACTGCAGTGAAGGCCTATTTTCTGTATCACACTGTAGGAGCAAGAGAGCCGCACCCAGGGCCGCACCAACCATAGTTGTGCAAATGCACACGGCGGCAAGTTCTGGGGGCGCATTGCCAGGAAAGAAAAATTAATAAATAAAAAAATTTGCATTTTAAACAAAAAGCTTATTCAAATAAGCCCAAAATAACAACATCCATCACACCTGTGCTGAATTATTTCTTGCACATTAACTCACAGCACTTGCAATGTTGCAACTTCAAGGAGAATCTAACTCAAAATAAAAAATCCCACTAGACATACCTATGCAAGTTCACTTCTTACCTACATAATCTCAAAATATTCCACCCTGTTCATATAGGTATATTCCTTGCACATCCCTTACATTTTACAAGAGAATTTAGTTCAACGATCTCAAAAAAAAAAAAAATACCGCAATAAAAATAGAACGCATTGAAACTCTACCTTCTGGGTGATGTGGAAAAGACTTATGCATGTGTGCAAATATGAAAAAAGGCGCTTTCTGTAAATCTTGCATAGGGCGCTAGTTTGGCTGGAGCCGCCACTGCGCACCGCACACATTTTCTTTCTCTCTTTCTTTCATAATCAGTTATTTTTCGTATATATAGACACAGGTCACGCCTATTGCACGGTTGCCACTTTGGTATTTTTTTTTTATCCAAATTTGGTAATGAATTTTTTGCTTTTTGAGTTTCGGTAATTTGGTAATTTTTATCTGGTTATGGTAACTTTTTGAGCAGATGTACCAAGAATGCGAACTCGATATCAACTCATTTAAATGCTACCTTACTGTTTCTGAGTGAACGTATTGCATTATTTGCATATGCGTCTTCACCATCCATATAAACCTGTTTTATTCATTATTCAAAAAATTACCGAATGCACTCATTTTCTTCTTTTGACAGATGGTAAACTCAAAATCAAAATATTTTCTGTTTCTGTTTATAACTTCATTGAGATATGGATAGGTTAATTAATCATATTATTTATATACAGACTTAAAACAGACATAAAGGATTGTTATAAGAGAAAAGGATTGGAAATGGTAGATGTCCATGCCTTCTACCAGCTGGTAATTTTGTGCAGAACGTTGTTGACGTTGTTTACTTCTTGAAAACCTGACAAAGTTCCTACTACGTTCCTTATTGAATTGAAAAGTCTTATGTTTTATAAAAGTTTTTTTTTTAAACAAGCAATTATTTTAAAATTAAAAAATATAATTTGATTTTTTTTTTGCACGTGTCAACTGTGGCCTATTACCATACTGTAGGAGCAAGAGAGAGCAGTGCGCGCACACATTTTCTCTCTTCCTCTCCTAGCCAGTGCATGAAATATATAGTAACTCAGTCAGTATTTTGTTTGCGAGTACATAGGTACATAGGTATAGAATTATGGATTTTAAGCATTTTTGTCTAGCATGTAAGATTAAATGAATTACTCCAATAAAAAGCAAAAAAAAAAAAAAAATCGATGGAGCTAAAGAAGTTTTACTTCACTCGTTTTTTTCCTTTTGTTTTATTAATTTTTATAGTTTTATGGTAGGTATACCTACTCAAATTTGTAAAAGAAGAATTAATCAATCTTATCTATTGTACTACAAATGAATTACTTTGAATAAATCTATCTATCTATCTATCTATCTAAGCGTTTAGCAATTGACCACGTATGGTGCTGTCTCTGGTCCACATCGAGCTTGTCGCATTTTTGGTGAAGCCTCACAATTCGCAAATTTCTTTTGCGCCAATTTAACAGTCTGTTTAACTAGCTTAACATTTTTTGCCATACAATCCGCTTCGTTTTGAATTCGACTCGCTTGTTAAACAGCTTACACAAAATTCTGCAAAACTCACCTACCCACCCATCGCGGTACGCCCACTCATACCATCCATAGAAGCTTTACAAAACTAGGCAGAAGAAAGAAGCAGACCTGACGCAGTACCAGTGTCTTAATTGAATTTTCCAAACTTCGGAAAAGTCCGAAAGCAGCTTCAGACCTGAGACTGGGTAAATGTTTCCAAAGCCCTCGTACTAGCTACGGTTTATTTGAACACCGAACTTTCAAGGCAACCGAAAACGAATCTCTATATAAATCAGTCAGACGAAACCAAATCGCGTTGCATATCCTCTTGGGTAATTCGGTTTTCATCCCGCTTCCCTCAATAGCCTCAAACATCCATTACCCAATCTATATAATACAATGTGTCCCATTGCAAATCCCTGCAAGTGAAATTCCACAGAGGAAAAAAAGAAATTGTCGGCGCAATAAATTTAAAAACATTATCCTTACGAAATGCACACTGAATAGAATTTAATGGACCAAATCCTCCAAGAACCAGAAAAGATATTTTAACCGACTCTCATTGAAATTGATTTTTCACAGTTTCTTTCGGTGCGGAATACAACACACACACACCCAAAGATCCTTGAAAGTGTTCATGTTGTGTTGAATTTTCTGAATTTCTCGAGATAATTTTCTTTCTTCCACTGATACGTATTTTTCTTTAAATTGTAGAAAAAAAAAAACCAGAAAAGAAGAAAACATTTTCATGTCCTTCTCGTGTCTCCGCCCATCATGTGCTGATCTGTATCCTTTCCTATGTCACATGAAAAATTAGATATTTTATTTCAAAAAAAAAAAAAAAAAAACTCCTACCGAAAATGTTTTCCTTTCAAAAATTGCACACGGTGAGAGAAATATCAAGATAAGGGTTATTGAGGACCCAGAAACTTTTTCAATGGGACAGCGGCACACCTCCTAAAACGAGTTCCTTCAACAAAACGGCAAGAGCACACAGAATTACGTATTCTTGACCTTACCGCATTGAAGAGGAAAACATGAGAAACAGACAAGAAGATTGTGCAGAAAAGTTTTCTCCGTGCTGTGTGCCGGTGTCATGCAACCCCCACCACTGGGGATTATATTTTTGTCCGGGTGACACAAATTTCGCTAATGCGTCTCCTCGACACCTACCAGTGAAAATTTCATTGATTCGCGACGAAAATCAATCAAACGCCTGTTTTTGATTCCTCGACTCCTGTCTAGTGCAGGGGTGTGAGTTGAGTACCTCTATGCATGCAGAAGCAGAATAGAAAAACTGGTAGAAATCGAAATTGATTTCGATTTCGAATTGATTGATGGGAATGAAGAGGACTGTGGAGTATAGTTGGTGGATTGCATGCTTTAAGGAATGAGCTCGATCTGGGATAGTGCAGTGGGTAGCAAACACTTTGGGGTTCGGTTTAAAACACCCTTTGTTCTCGTGTTGGCTCTCTATGTGCGTATGTGAAAATACTAATACTCTTGAGCAGAGTGACAGATATATCCGGTATCGTGGAGGAAGCTTTTTGGTTGTATCTCAGTTGTGAGTGTAACGTTAACCTAGGGCAGTGTTGCCGGTGTGTGCGCAGTGGTGCGTGTGAAGAATTTTTTTGACGGCTAATAAGAGGGAAATTGTGACAGAAAAATGCGGTTTTTCTCAGGCTTGCATTTGCTTTCATAAAATGTGACATAAAGCTCACGAAAAGCTATCATTCGACGGCTACCTTGGGAAGGTAATCCTCGTAAGAATCGTTGAAGGTAAAATTGTTTATCACTAAAATTCGAGCCATATGCTAGAGACGGCTTGAGACGTGCATATATATCGACAGACCTTTCCTTTGACAGTTAATTTAGTCCCGTAGATACCTACACCTACATCCAACAAATGTCCGTTCTTCTGACCTTCATGAACTCCTTGGATGACTGGAAACACCACGCTGAGTTTTCTCGGGCATTTCCATTCAATTAGATGGAAAAAATCGTTGATATGCATTAAAATAAAAGTATCGGTGACAGGAGTCAACCCTGAGGTACTCCATCGTTTGTGGAGAACTGACGTGTGCGGATCAATTGCTTGGAAGTTATCTGATGGTTAGAATAATGGCATTCTCTGGTGATAAACACATCCCGATCACCCTGCACATGCGACTTTTGTAGAGGATTGGGATAGGCGGGGCATTTCAAAATGGCGATGATAAAAAATTGTTTCCCCTTCACTATATTGGTTGTATAGCCATTTTGGGCGGCCTGGCGATTTTATCGTCTATGGAACATTTTTTCTTAAAATCACTGCGATGGTCATTGAAAAGAAGGTAGTCTCGATCGACGATATTCTCAGAAGCCTTTGAAGGCGTTAAAAGAAACTTATTCACGTTTTGTTTAAAATAGGAACTGCTCTTACTATACCTGGTAGTAGACTACAAATGACTGCATTCATCTGATGTTGCTGCCGAAACTGAGTACATCATATTATGTGCGCGTCGAAGCGAGTCAAAAAATGGCGAAAATCCACTTGTGCGCTCTGGATTTTGTAGAATTAAGTGGGCTTAGGTTGGTGTCAAAATGGGATGAAGCACACTCAATCGTAATAGGATTAGATGGGCTCTAAATTTGGTTCACAATGTGTCGAAAATCCACTTAATCGCACATTGACCATGAAATGATAAAGTCTGCTTAGGCTGGTTGTAAAATTGAATGAAAGTCGGCTTAAAAAAGCTTAAGCTGGATTACCTAATCCACTTTGTTTTTCCTTCAGCCATACGCAAGGATTTTTGGGAAAGAACAGAGGTCAGCGTAGGTGCAAAAAGATTGACCTGTTTGGCAAGAGATTACAAACAAGAGCTGAGCTATTCGCTGATATAGAAATCTGCTACTCCTTTTTCTTACAAATGTTGACACTATTCACACTGGCTTTGACCATGGTAGCACTATACAAGTTCTAGTGTTCGGCAGTCTTTTCCAGCTTTATATATATAGAGTCTTCCTCTTCTGCCTAAATATCCACGTCCTCAAATTGAAGGTCTTTTGAGAGAGCTAGGGTTCTTTATTTTTCTTTCTTCAATAGACGCTATACAGCCAGTGGCCCCAGACAGTGAAGACTGTTTTCTCCTTTTTTTATCGGCAAGGGCAATAATTTTCCCCTAAATTCGAAAAAAATTCCCCCTTTTTTTCCCCTGAGTGAAATTTCCCTTTATTTTTATATGAAATTTGAACTTGAAATGATTTTCTTTTCTATTTGACGAATTGGCTTGCTTTTTCAGACATGAATGCTTTTTTGATGCGCTTTCGAAGGCGTTTTTATAAAACTTCGAATTAAGTAAATTCGTGCAGATACACAAAAATTCTAACGCAGACGTTTGATGGACTGTTTTCTTTCATATTTAGTGTGAACATTTCTTTCTGAGTAAACTTTGATATTTATTTGTAATGGATATACGTTTAAATTTTACTTTTAAACAATTTAATTTTCAAAGAAATTTTTAATATGTTCCCCTTTTTTAAGCTTTCCCCTCGTTTTTCCCCTTTTTCATTGAAAAAGCGCCAAAATAGGCCAAAATTGACGCTTTCCCCCTCAATCTGGAGCCTCTGCATACAGCTTAAACCGGAACAAGTTATCTTGCGTAAGTTGCAACCTTTACGCTTTAATTTGTAGGTTAGGGTTAATACGCAGACTTCCGCGGGACAAAGATATGTGTAGGTGGCCACTTATAGAGATATTTGAGTAGATTACTTTTCATGTAAAAAAGTTCTATTGTCAGCTAAAACTGGCAAGAAAAAATAATAAAAAAAACTTCACAACGCTTTATCAGTGACACCCTGTTTTGACATAATGTTTGCACATTTGTGGCGCCTTATTTTCGACGCATGTATGCTGGGGGATCGTCTTAGACAATTGGATGGTTTGAGACTTATCCAGCTTAAGCCAATGTGCGATCGAAACTTTATGCCGTCATTTGACTGAAACTCAGTTGACTGTTATCCCCTTCTGACACTGGCCACAAAAACCTAAAAAAAACCTAAGAAGATGTCAACTTTAGGCATCTCATAAAAGTCCAAAGAACGTAAAAAATTTGTTTTGATCTGCCAAAGCTATGGGAGTCAAAAAAAAAAGAAGCCTCCAACACCTTTAAAAATACCGACTTAAGTAAGCAAAGTCGCATCTAGACTTTCAAGTGTATGCTTCAGAACTTGTCCTCCTACTTCCTGCCCCACGGCAACGCCATTCAAACCTCATCTCCCATACAGATGCGATTTATATTTCCAAACCGATACAAACAAACATAAACGGTAGCCACCATCCTTCTTGTGACTCACATGCTCCCTACGTGTAGTACAGGAATTATTAAAGTACGCTCCGTTTATATGGAGCTCGGCGGAGAGCATCAGCATAACGAACAAAGAGAGAGGCCGTGCTATTCGTAATAGAACAAAACCCCATAGAACTAATCAAGGTTAACCTTCTCAAAATGCACACACAATTTCCTGAGTACAAAAGCGATGCCGCACACAACACTTTCAAAGCTGCACACAACATTCACTACACAGTGCACTACAATAGGCGCTACGTGAGTTAAACTTTTACTTCATTCTGCTCGTCGTCCTTTTGCATGTTGTTTTGCCAACAGAAAAAAAAGCTTTTTTTTTATGTTTCTTTTACTTGTGAAAGATTTTTGTTTGCGATTTTGTTTGTTGTCTTTTCGGCTGTTTTTTTTTTTTTTTGTTTTATTTTGTTTTGCGCTAGGCGGCAATTTAATGCGACAGGACGCTCTTTGACTTGGACAAGTGAATTTTTGTTCTCTGCTAGATGGTATTTTTGCTCCAAGATAAATGTGTACACACGAGTATATGTACGTAGGACACAGGATTCATACAGCAAGGACTCCTCAGGGGCATGGGTAAATATTGGTTGGACAAAAATTGTTCCGCCTTTTCTCTTTATTTCTTGGTGGGATTTCTTTTTTAATGAGTATTTTTCTGATCTCACATATATACGCTGTGTTTGGCTTGACAACGAAAAAAAAAAAAGAAAGAAAAAGAAAGACATTTGGATTATTGATTGGGCTTACTTACTGTGGCGCTTACTTGGCTAGAAAAAGTTGACAAAAACGAAAAAGTTGAACGTACAACTTTGCACAACAGACAAGTAATTGATTTCTTATGGAAATGAAAGGAAGGGTACACAAAGCGATGAGTGTTTAAATAAAACTCGGTGAAGTGTTTTGCCAGAGAGATGGGAAATGGTTTACTTTCCACCCGTCCTTATTTTTTTTTTTTTTTTTCTTGGTGAACCATTGAATGAGTCCGCCTTTGTTTGGTTTCTCTGAATGCGGTATAGCTTTGTTGTCGAGTGGTTGTTGGTAGTGGTAGGTGCTTTTTTCATGAATATTGTAGGGTGAACTCTTCTTTATTGAACTTCTATAGTTGGATGGAATATCTTATGCGATTCAGAGCACAGGACACGAATTTAATCGGAGCAGAATTGCTTTTTGAAAATCATTTAACAAATTAAAAACGTTTTATTTAATTAAAAAAAAAATTACGCATTGAAATGGCCCCAAAAGTATGCAACATTTTCTAACTTCCGTATTTAATAACTCTCTCTGTGACCTAGATAGAGTGCTACAACTGCTCACCATTCATCGCCTACTAAAAAAGTGGTAGGCAACAGAGCAAAGGACAATAAATCGTTCTCAAATTTTCAAAATTATTTCCAGCTTATGTTATAAGCTGGAAATACTCTTCCAAATTTTATGCGTATTCACTAGGACTTCTCACCACACCTTTTTTTTGAGTACATTCTTCGAAAGCGTGCTATTATCCTAATTGGAGTTTGTGAAGAATGTGAAGAGGCTTTTATCCCAGGGTGGTATCATATTTTATTTTATTTTATTCTGAAAGACGTAAAATCATAATTAATGGACTAAATGAAGTGGTGTGCCTGTGCATATTCGCGTAGTCGAGATGTGAAATCATTTATGCGTTAATTTTTAAATTACCTATGCTGGTTAGTCTTTTTTTGTATGATAAATCGTAGCACTTATGATGTTTTTATGATGAGGCTTTGTGTTTGCTACCTATGAGGAGATTACAACTGTTCGTTGCCCTCTGATTATTGACTGCCTCTTGCTGTTATATTTCTCGAAAACCCCATTTTTTATAAAGAGGTCTTTCCTTCTTTAACGCATATATGTACATCGGACTAGCTCCTAGGTTTTAATAGCTAGTTGTGCTGGTAAATCAGGGCCCATGTTCTGTAATTATCACTTCGACATGTATATTACTTAGGAAGGTTTTTTTTCAATTCATATCGTTTTAGCGATAAATATATAGATGTGATAATTACAAAACATGGCTCAAAATAAAGCCAAATAATTAAAAGACCAAGCAATGAACCATAAAGTTCCGCGCGATGCAGTCGTGCACTTTATTTTATTTTACCTATTTTCCCAGCCATGACGTGTAAGGTTTGTCCGGGCTTAAAAGGTTGGGGAGGACTGAAATCTTTTCTCGATGACTGAAACCTTAACCATTGTGCCGGCAAAAATTACTCACATATTTATATAAAACGCGCTTTTAAAGTTTATTGTAAATGATCGTCTAAAACGCGTTCTCTTTCTTTACTGAACTCACAATATAATGCCATCCCAATCCTACATTCTGGGATAGGCTAAATTTTTTTTTTTGATTATTTCAAATAGAAGTGGAAAATTCGCCTAAAAATGCATTCATTCTGGGATAGGATATTTTTTTTTTCTTATTTAAAGTCCAAAAACGCATTCAGAAACTCGTCAAAAAACTCGAGAAGAAATTTTAAAAGAACGCATCAAAAACTCAAAAAAAAAACAGTCAAATAAGGGCTGAAAACGCATCGCAAAGCATATAAAGGAAGCGTCAAAAAACAATTAAAACGCTAAAAAAGAGAACTAGCTAAAAGCGCCAGAAAAAAAAACCTAATAAAAACGCGTCAAAATACGTTTCCATAAACTCATCTAAAAACGCCCCCAAAACATATCCAATCTGTATGCGGTTAACACAAAATGCACCTCGAAAAACGCATTGAAAACGCTAAAAAAACGTATCAAATCAAATAGAACTAACAACTCCTCCAAGAACGCTGTGTAAACGCAGATAAAAACTATTTACAAACAGCAACCAAAAAAAGCATTAAAAACGCAATAAAAACGTCTTGAGAAATGAGCTAAAAAAGTGATTTTAGAGCGCATTCAAAACTGGTTAGAAAAACTTAAAAATAAATGCAACAAAAACGTTGGAAGCGCATAAAAAAAACGGATCAAAGACGCGCCAAAAATAGAACTACTCCTCTTCATAGAAATACTCCTCAAAAAACGTGTTGAAAACCCACCAAAAACTGGCTCAAAAAGTGCTTTAAAAAGCGCCACAAAAACGGATTTAAGGCATTTACAAAAACGTATTTAAGGCAGTTTAAAAAACGCGTTGAAAAACACTTTGAAATCGCTAAAAACGTATCAAAGACCAAAAAATAGAACTAAAGACTCCTCAAAAAACGCCGTGTAAACGCAGATAAGAACTATTTAATAACACCAATAAAAAAAGCATTAAAAACGCAATAAAAAGTCTTGAGAAATGAGGTAAAAACCGATTTTAAAAGCGCATTCAAAACCTGTTAAAATAAATGCAACAAAAACGTTAAAAACGTTGGAAACACATAACAAAAAACGGATCAAAGACGCGCAAAAAGTAGAACTACTCCTCGTCATAGAAATACTTCTCAAAAAAACGTGTTGAAAACCCACCAAAAACTGGCTTCAAAAAGTGCTTTAAAAAGCGCCACAAAAACGGATTTAAGGCATTTACAAAAACGTATTTAAGGCAGTTTAAAAAACGCGTTGAAAAACACTTTGAAATCGCTAAAAACGTATCAAAGACCAAAAAATAGAACTAAAGACTCCTCAAAAAACGCCGTGTAACGCAGATAAGAACTATTTAATAACACCAATAAAAAAAGCATTAAAAACGCAATAAAAAGTCTTGAGAAATGAGGTAAAAACCGATTTTAAAAGCGCATTCAAAACCTGTTAAAATAAATGCAACAAAAACGTTAAAAACGTTGGAAACACATAAAAAAAACGGATCAAAGACGCGCAAAAAGTAGAACTACTCCTCGTCATAGAAATACTTCTCAAAAAAACGTGTTGAAAACCCACCAAAAACTGGCTTCAAAAAGTGCTTTAAAAAGCGCCACAAAAACGGATTTAAGGCAGTTTAAAAAACGCGTTGAAAAACACTTTGAAATCGCTAAAAACGTATCAAAGACCAAAAAATAGAACTAAAGACTCCTCAAAAAACGCCGTGTAAACGCAGATAAGAACTATTTAATAACACCAATAAAAAAAGCATTAAAAACGCAATAAAAAGTCTTGAGAAATGAGGTAAAAACCGATTTTAAAAGCGCATTCAAAACCTGTTAAAATAAATAAATGCAACAAAAACGTTAAAAACGTTGGAAACACATAAAAAAAAACGGATCAAAGACGCGCCAAAAGTAGAACTACTTCTCAAAAAACGGGTTGAAAACGCACCAAAAACTAGCTTCAAAAACTGCATTAAAAAGCGCCAGAAAAACGCATAAGGCACTTTAAAAAACGCGTTGAAAAACACTTTGAAAAAGCTTCAAAAAAAGGCATAAAAAGGTACTTAGCTCCTTAATATTCAAGATAGATAACAAAATAGTGTCTAGACTACGAGTTGATTGTAGTTTGTTGGTTTTTCTATGTCCTCCAAGTGCACTTACTCTTCATGTGTTTAATGGGCTCATTAGTAGACGCACGACTAACAAAACCTCCTTAAAGTCGCTAGATCCGCGTAGATACAAAGAATCTCCATGAAAATACCACGTCAATAAAGATTTTGTCTGTCTAGGTAGAACCCTCGTAGCAAAATCTACAATTATTACCACATGTCCTTCAATTCCATTAGTATTCAGCGCCTCATTGAATCACTGATGATTTGCAGCGATTCCGACTTTTAACACAGAACTCCTCCGCGACAATAGTTACAATCGTCCTCTTTTGAAATCCAATTTAAACAAGGAATCTGTCACAGATCGCATTCGTCGGAATAGGTGTGCCTACCCCTATCGAAAGTAGAATACACACACCCAAAAATGTGTTCTCTCTCACCCCCTCTCTCTTTTTGGAACTAAACGAATTCAAACATGCAAATTCATTGAGATGAGTGTACATGAACATGTATACAGTGTGCACTGTACACGCTGCCATTAGGGTCGTTGCCAACATTTGCACTTTCAATTCAGCTATCTCGAACGTTTCGTTTGTTCCGTCTGAGGATGTCGTCTTAAATGCAATGCCAAAGCAGCATTGTCCCTTTGTATCGGCACAGTGTGGTTATCATCATATCCAAAAGGCTTTGCTTGGCCACAATTTGAGAGCGAATTGCACACACGTCTTCCACATGAAATTTTTCACACAGATATACCTTTTGTGGTGTCTTGTATTAAATTCGAATCACTGAAAGAGGGCTAATTGGACGATGATGATGTTTCGCCGCCTGCATGTGTGGGTGAATGAGTCTTTGAATGTCACGCACAATAAGATGCGTAGATTAACTACTTAAGTGATTAGAGTTGGTTACTGCTCGTACATGGGGACAAAGGAGGCTGCTCTGATTCAGATGCCATCGCATGCAGTAGCTGGGGGTGGTTCAACCCTGCTGTGGCATTTGGTATGCAAATCTAATGACACTTCTACTGCGAGCCTCGCACCATCGATCAAACTTTAATTTCTCTCACACTTGCAAACCCGTTTCATATAGATACACATTCGTGTGCCCGAAAATACTCTCGCTGTCGTCGTCCTTTGGAAAACATAATAAATATTAAATCTATTTGCACATGCCCACGTGGCACGTCGTTTTATCTTCATGATACCTTCAGCTCTTCTGCTGGTTTCGTCAAGTCATAATATATGCGTCATAAATTACAAAGTTGTCTAAGTGGGAATCTTCTCAGAAAAAAAAAAAAAAAAAAACGGAGAGGACAAACAAAATAAAAAACACAAACACTTCCACGAATGGACTGAAGGATACTCGCATATATGTGTTGTCTGAAAGTTTATGGACAGAAATGTGATGAAAAATGTCAGGCGGTGCGGTAATTTGAACCCTCTTTGGGAAATATTTGCATAAGTGGATAATTACTAAAGTGGGATGAAGTGGAACGAATTATCACGAAAATAAATTTCATATACGTTCGTCATGTTAAATAGGTTTTGTGTAATTAATCTGGGACAGGACCATCAGAATGTGATTTTTCTAGTCGTTGGGGGATGTGGTTAGTGAATAGTTGAAGTTGTTTTGAATGGGATTGGTCAGCAAAACCCTTTTGGTGATGGCACTTTGCGTGACAAATTGTTGTCCCATCCCTTTGGAAAGTATTTAGCACCCAGAATGCCTGTACGTTGTCTTGTTTGGCGTTTGACAGCGCTCTTTGGCTGGTTGTCACGATTTTTCGCCTCAGTTCTTCTGGTAGTTTGAGGTACATTACTTGGATGAAGATGATTTTGTGGCTGTTTTGAAGTCTTACAAGTTATTTTGAGATAAGAATATGATTGAACTAAATCGAATAAACCTTGCCACAGACCGTTGGACAGTGATAAGTAGCTCTAGGTTACCTAGCTTAAGCATCGAAGCAATTTGAAGCAATTTGACGGCGAATTGTCTTATTCGCTCCAACAAGCAATTCGTGACGGAGTTTTTTTTATTAGGCGTGTAAACCGTGTAAATCCAGCATGACTCTGCGTAGCTCTAAATTTGTCAAGCCTGATGGGTCAGAATTTAGAATTTTTTTATGTTATGGTCAAAATTTCAAATTTTACATCAAAATCAGCGGCGAATTTATTTATTTCGAATTTATTTTCATCAGGACAAAATGTTTCCATTTAGAGTCAGAATTTATATTTTTTTGTAATATTCTGGTTAAAAAAAACTGAATTTTTCATGCCTGGGTCGAAATTTTGATGTTTCCCGTTTTCGAATTTCCTTTTTTTTTTTCCTATTCACGTAGAAAGGAAATTTTTCATGTTCGGATCAAAATTTGAAATCGTTTTCATATCCTCGTCAAAATTTGTATTTTCTTGTATTTTATAGCCCGGTCAAAAATCCAAATTTTCCATTTGAATGGGGATACTAAGATTTTTTCTCACATCAAAGTCAAAAATCAAAATTTTTTTCTTTTCAAAATTTGTCTGGTTCAAAATTTCGAGAATTTTCATATTCGGGTTAGATATTCAAACTTTGCATGTCCATGTATGAATTATTTTTTGGCCGAATACGGGGTCCGATACAGCTGATTCGACTGTATTGCGTGACACTGGAATTTGCAAACGAATGGGTCCCTCTAAAACCGAGAATGATGATGTTGCCCGGAAGTTAAGTTGTCTCTTAGATGAGTTGCCTCGGGATGGCCAAGGATAAGTTCTGAACAGATAAATACTACACCCTGTGAACATATTATAAACCTATGTCCAGTTTTTACTCTTACAGTGTCTGTCCGCCTAAATTGTTATTCACTTATATATTTTCCGGACTCGGCTCCAACTGTAGGCACAATACAACTGCCCCTTATCATCCGACCCAACCCAGTGTTCACTCGTTGCACGCCATATTGTATTTCAATTGCGAGTATTTCTTAGTCGTGCTTTCTTCACAAACACACTCATTACCTTTGTTATATGTGCTGTATGACTTCGTGCCTCATATGTACTTAGGGTGAATTTCCATACAACAGAAGGCGGTTTTCCCTTAAATTCATAAATACGATTCACGAGTACTTGCGTGTGATTCATTTAATTGGGGCCGCTATGATGTAATTTAGTCAACATAAAGAAGTTGCCATAGCAACGGCAGGAGGTAAAAATTCAAATTTACCTTTCCAATGCATGTAGGTGGTGATTACACGAAAACGGTGCAAGATGTGCAGAGAATATAATCTACTTTCAAAGTGGATTACAAAAAGTAAGCTCATAGTAATTACAGCCTTTGTTTGTTGCATTGTTGTGTTGATTGTTATCAGTAGGTACGTGCTACGGGAATCACGAAAATTGCTAACGTCATTAAATATACAGAAATAAGGAGCTTTTGCGTGGGTTTCAGTTTTGGGGGGCTATTTTTATTTTTGCTGTCAAACTGAAACACAACAGAGATTCGTTCTGACTAGTGATTCCGGATTGAGTGGAAAAGTACCACTTTTGCCGATTTTTGTTAATAAGAAATTGGGTGAGAAGGGGCAAGCTTAAAAAAATAAGACAAATAAAAAATAAATCATTTGCTTTTTTAAACTCTAGCTTAAAAAGGTTTAGTGATTAATTGTCCGTAAATACTTGTTCTTGACCTTTTTGTCTCATTAGATGAATTACTTTCAAAGTAAAAGAAAGAACAAGTGCTCTAATTCAAATAGCTCTATGATCCCTTCTTGTAGGAACTATTTGGAAACGGCTTGCATATTTTACATCTTTTTTTTTACGCGAAGGGGAATTTTAGTCGAAAAAAATCGGGAAATAATCTTAAACGTCTGTGATCACTTGTGCGCATGTAAAATAAGTAAAACTAGTGTAAAATATATGCGGGTATTTTCAAATGTATAAGAACAATGTTACAACCTTTGCAAATAAAATATTTAGATTTAGAAAGGACGTAGGAAAAACTACACAGTTCGTCAATTTTCAGCAATTTCCAAGTTGGGACATAAACCTTATTTGGTTGTCTCACTTAAAAACTCTCTTTTGAGTGAGGTCAAGCTAGCTATTAACGTGGGTAGTGATGTAGTCAGCAGTGGACCTAGGCCTTTCAATCAGTAAGCCTCTGGAAACCTAAGCACGTGCGGCGTTGAAGGAGGACGTTACAAAGACCCCTGAATAATCTTAGCTGTAGTTCGGTGTTTCGCACTCCAATCTAATGTCCTTTTTCACTTGTAAGTTCCAGCTGAGTGTGGGTTTTCTACATCTATTTACTTTGTTGAACTGGAAGACTCTTTTCTGTCTATTCGTCTATTTCACCTTAAATAGGAATGTGCACTTTTCTAGAGTTAGAGGTGAATCTCATCCTACAAAGCCTGTCAAGGGACTACAAATTTGCCTTAAAAAAATGTTGCGTGTAGTGAGTCCTTCTCAGTGGGACTGAGCGAGTTAAGGCTCTACTACTCAATTAAATTTTAAGCGCAAAGAAGCAGCGTTTACCTAGAGCTTTTTCCTCAGTCTTGGTCAGTTGTAAATATATGCTTACAGGGAGTAAAGCGCAAGCCAATCAATTTATTGACGAAAGGATTCAGAGGTTCACACTAAACGATAACTAGGAAGGAATATATTTAAGGAAGTTCTTGGCTATAAGTCTTTTCGAGCAGCTTGTATAAACCCTCTTTCGCAGCATCGTTCGTGCCCTTTATGCCCTGTGGGAGTGTACTCGTATATCTGTCACCTCCGGGGCCTGAACCAATGCCTAAGGGATCAGATAAGAACTTGATCGTGGCCATCGTCTAACGGCTGGATCGCTGGATAGATAATCTGATTGAAGGACAATTGTCTCTTATTCGGCTTTTTGGCCAAACAGAGGCAATTGTCCTTCAATCATATGAAATCCAAATTGGTCGAGACTTTTCTACTCTAAATTGGATAGTTAATTCCACAAACAGAACTCAACCTGACGATTAAGGCTCTTTCTAGGACCACTGGGACGAATTCGAATATTTATAGAGTTAGCACGCTTTTCCGTGAGTAACTAGGGCAACCATTGATCCACCAAGAGATCTTCCCCCTCGACTTCTATTTCAAAACCCCTTTTAGTAATAAAAGGCCTTACCGACCTAAGAGCTCCAATTACGTCCATGTATCTCATATTTAGATAGGTACGTAGCTTCTACACTGATTGTCGATGCCGTTGGTTGGTTGGTTGGTTCAATCACGAAGTCGTACGCCCTCCTTTCGAGTGGCTTAAGTTAGACAAAAAATTTCAACTGAGCTTACAGTCAGTTCCGACACTTCAAAGTTTAACAACAAGTCCAGTTGAATGAAGTTTGATGAGAGCATTGCTCAACACAATTGATGGGTTGGGTCAGGTCAGATTAGACGCAGGGTTGTGAGGAGAACCGTCGCCCTGAACTAGGCGCCTTTCTGGGCTGATCCCAAAAGTAAAAAGTTCATCCACTATATTCGCTGAATGTTGAACAGCAAAATCAATTTGTTAGCCGTTAAATTTAAATTTATACTTGAATTAAAATTCCGTGCGTAATCCGCCCTAGAACATATTTGCTGATGGGAAGACAAAAATTTGTTCAGATCGTTTTTTGACAGTTTTCTGTCAGACAATTCGCCAAAAATAACGCGATTGTCACACGAAAAAAGTTAGACAAAAATATGTCACCCGGAGGACCTAAAAAAATGTTTTTTAACCAAAAGTCTGTATCGCAAGTAAAGCCTCCTATTTTGTTAGGCATCTCCTATCCGATTAATAAGCCCAAGTTGTGTAAATAAATTTTCACTAATCTCATGGTGTAAATCAAATATTTGCTTTTCCATAGTAAATTAATTAAACCGTTTTGGCTAATTTATTCCACCCATAACTACGCGTGGCTTACTACGCGCATACGAGTATTAAACTGTTATTGTCATATTGGATGACATTCATTCTATTTTGTGGTGATGGAATTTTATTAGTAAAATCCGCGAAATGGACCGCATCTATACCGTGTATACACACATTCGTGGCAGTTCGAAGACCTAAGCTATAAATAAATTAATTTCTCGTGCGAATCCAATTAACGCTAGTAGAAGCCTCACTACGGCCATACAGTTGCCATTGGTATAAGGCCATTAATCAAATTAATGTAAAAATGTTGTCGATAATGGGAAATAGTTGCAAAAGTCTGCTTTTTTCCCATCAGTATTGAAGACTTGATTTTATTGGTGCAAATGACATCAAATTGTATTTTTTTTTTTTTTCATATTTTAACCAAGTTGTCTATCGTGGGCAACTTCAAAGAGAATCGAATAAAGACTTGTAGCTTGAATGGGCCTTTGTATTTGGTGAGTCGTATTTTTATACATCAATTCAGTAGAAGAAGCTGTAGTTGCCCAAATTAATGGATGACCATTCAAAGTGGACAATAAGCCCGCAACTTTGTTCGGTCTCGTAAATAGGTTTTTATTGTCGTGTCCTAGGAACTTTGCACAGAATTCATTCAGCGGAAGTCTAATTTGATCGCTTCGCAGTATGAAATGGAATTTGGTTTGATTCTATTTCTATTTGTGGAACCAAATCAATACAAATGCGGTATAATTTTTTATGATTGCGAAAAATTGTGTCACAGAGATTTGCCACTTTGAATGGCACGAAAAATATTTCGTTTATCGAAAGGCGTTCAAGAGATATTAAGGATTGCAATTGCAAGCAATGAAAAGAGTTTACTAACATTTTGTGTTGGCAACTCCCATCGCAACTTATTTTCTACTACATGAACATTTTATCCAGTTTATGTATTAATCGATACAAGTGCTTCAAATGTGTTTCTGCTGTCATTCCGTCAGAACTTTAGTCGGATTACGTGGGAGTAATCGAGCTTAAGCCAATATGCGTTTGCATTCAAACTATCTATCGCGACCGAGATACCCATCTCAAGGTACTGACTTAACAGTGGTTGAGTGTCGTCCGCATTTTGACAGAAGCTCAAGTCCACGTAATTCTTTAGAATATTTCTGCCCGATTTTGCCACCGGGCTTGCAATTTTTCCATATCATGTGTCCGTTTCTTGAATATTCTACCCACGTTCAAAGCTGACATTTTTGTTCCTCACAAGAATTTGTAAAAGTGTCAGTCAACAAGTAAAAGTGTTATCATCGGCCTGGCCGATGCTTTGATACCCTCCACTGCATACAAGTCATGCAAAGTGAGGTAGTACGTAATTACATTGAACAACAGACAGAGAGACACATGGGTCTGATATTGATTTTGTATGGGAGGTATCAGAACATTTTTAATACCAACCTAACGACAATAAAAATAAGCCCTTTCACCAAACTTGATTGGGATAGGTTGATTCCTTTGGACGCTATCGTATTTTCAACAGACAGAGAGACACATGGGGGTAATATTGATTTTGTATGGGAGGTACCAGAACTACTTGAGCGACATAGCCCATTTTTAATACCAACTTGACGACAATAAAAATAAGTCGTCTCACAAAATTTGACTTGCCTAGGTAGATTATTTCCGACGCTATCGTACCTTTAACACGTGTTTCCTAATATTGGTTTTGTATGGGAGGTACCAGAACTACTTGACCGATATAGCTCATTTTCAATACCAACCTGACGACGATAAAAAGAAGTCCTTTCACCAAATTTCATTCGCCTATGTCAATTCCTTTGGGCGCTATCGTGCTTTCAGACAGACAGACAGACGGACATGGCTAAATCGATTCAGAATGTGATCCTCCTGTGGAGGGTATAAAAATGTTGAGGACCAGTGAAAAGAATATTTCCACTTGAGGGTCACAAGTTTGCCTCTATGCGAGGGGTAAAAACGTTTGCAAATTTTCTTTTATATATATAATTCCTTCGGTTTGAAACTCGATGACGTTACAACTCGATATCAGCTGAGCCGATTTACATGATTCTTATTGTTGGAAGGTATGCCGTTAATAATGAAAAACAACATCCGCCAAATGGCGAAATGGAGCACTCATGGACCATATCCTTTTCATGAAATTTTCCATAACCAAATCGCAAAGTGGCTGCCCTATGTAGTCGATAGCCTCACGAATTTTATCTTTGAGGTCTTGAATCGACGCTGGGCTGTTGGCGTAGACCTTATCTTTCATGTGGCCCCAAAGGAAGAAGTCGCAAGGTGTTAAATCACAAGATCTCGGTGGCCAATTGTGATCACCTCTTCCGGAAACTTTTCCCGCAAAAGATCAACGGTTTCGTTGCTTGTGTGGCACGTAGCGCCGTCTTGTTGAAAGTAAACGTTGTCCAGATCAATACCATCCAACTCCGACCATAAAAAATCATTAATCATCGATGACCAAAAAATGCTTTAGTTTTGCGAACTGTGACTGCAAGATTTTCACCAGTTTTGTAGTGAATTTTAATAATTTCAATGCGTTGTTGAACTTTTGAAACAAGAGCAAATTCCGTCACTTATTGCTCGTTCACGGGTGACACGATTCAAACCCTGGAAGGTCTTTCCTACCCAAGATTAGGTTAGGCCGCGGTCTAAAAAGACACACTTATTTCATAGTTGTAGGCTCATTGTAGATACTAATAATCATTTTTAGTCGCCAGGCTAAATTGTTCGAACTGACAATGGTGAAATGTTCCATACAAAATTGCATATTTTGACCTAGAAAATATTTAGTGTGAAGCTTAAAACTTATTATTAGTAAGGCCCTCTATGTTATTCTAACCAAATGGGGTGGGATTACATCCGGTTCTTTCCGATTTTTGATGTCGCCGACCAAATTTAAATTAAATTATTATTATTATTATAACTTTAAATTATACAAACAACAAACAATTTATAGCACTAGCAACCAGGGCTTTAGGCTAAAAATTTAAATTACTCAAACGAATCCCTAAAGCAGATGGCTGATGCTCCTTTTGGGGCATGAAACATGTCTTTGTATGAGCAGTGGCGTCCTTCGGTTTTCAAATCCCTTATATGGCTGGCTTTTGGTTTCTGAAGACAAGTCTACACTTCTCCGTTAGTTTCCAGGGCATTTTACCGCCGTCGGAGTTCTCGCTTGTGTCTCGTTTAATTTCCTGATTCTATTTCTTAGAGATCTTCTTACTTGGTTAAAGTTTGTTGTATTTATAAGCGACTTGGTGGCCTTGCCAATTCTAGCTGTCCTTTCAATGGTAAACTGATTTTTTCTCTCCACCATCACATCAATTCTTAGCTTTTCTAATGGACACCAGTTATACCCTCAACCAAGTTCGACATTTCTAGAGATTGTCCTGAAACTCTCCCCATTTCGAGGCACCCATGGTTGCTTTCTAGGGTATAATGGTTCCTCAGATTTTTTTTTTTCCTTTATTTCTTATCAGACTTTTTGTTTTTCTTGTGTTGCCCAAATGAAAAACTGACCACGGTACTTACAATCGTTTTTATTGACCCAGGTTTCTAAAAACGAAACTGACTGTCGTGACCCACAAGTATATTTATGGGTTAGGGCTTAAAATTGTGACTTGTAAAGCGAGCTCAATGCTCGGACAAAAATACAGAAATGTGCGAGCACACATTAAGAGGATATTGGGTCGTATGTGATGACGATTCGCACCCAACTGTCCTGCAAAACAGATGTGAGGTGGTCGCCGAAATTGTAGTTTCATTGGACAACTGACAAAAAAGCACATGAATAAAAATATTTACTTCTTAGAGTAGGGAAAAGGGTTTCCCTTTTAATTTATGTCATGTCACATTGATTTAAAAATGTTCGAAGTCGATGCTAAATCATTCCGAAAAATATTTAAATCCAAGTGGTTTTCTTTGATTTTACTTTGTTTTTTCCCTGGTTATACCCACCCCCAAAAAACAAATTCGCGTACCACGGAGATTCAAATTCAAAACAACATCCATTCACCGTTGGAATTTAGGGTCCTTACCTGAGAAAAAAACCAGCTGCAACGAATAAAGGGGAATGAATATATTTTCGCCATTTTTGCAAAGCCACATTGGTTAGATATACCTACGCTCTGTCGCTCATGCAGTTTTCCCTATCAAAATAGGGCGACAATTTGCGAAGAAAAAACAGAAAAATCTAACAGCAGCTGTTTCGGTAATTTTTTTTTTTTTGGAAATCAATATCTCACTCGTTGCAGGAGTTCATAGACTATGCACCAAATGTCCTCAATATAGTGATCGATCAGGATCACCAAAAAAACGTCAAACTGAAGCCTCCCCCCTCGGCAGTAATAATTGAATTCCCAGTTAAAAAATCTCCCACGTGAGCAGCCTCCGCTCACACTATACCAAGGAATTTATTATTAAATAACTTCGTCAACATTTTACTACCGTCCAACCAGAGTGGCACTTTTTCAAAAATGCACACAGAGACGACTCAAGCCCATTCAGCGGCACAAACAAAAAAAAAAAAAACAAAATTAAATTACCAAAATAAATAATTCATAATCTCGTGGAATACAAAGAAAATTAATCGTTCAATGAGTTAGGTGGAGGACACGCGGAAAAGGCAAAAACGCTCCCGAAAAAATGAATAAATCAGGGATGACAGGCTGGAGGGGCCAGTCCACTGCGCTCATATAACCGTGCACGGTATGAAATATCAACTCCCAATGGAGGAGGATTATTTCTTCCATTATATGTGTGTCTAAGGACACGGTGCATGGTGTGGGTGTGCATCTTATAAGAAATTGAAAGTTTTCAAGTGCAAAAAGAGTAAGAGTAAGAGCTAATTCAAAACTTACCGTCGGGGCTGAGCCCGCGAGTGCTTGTATTCCTGAGGTAATTACAGCTCAGAAAGTCCCCTCAATTGCGCTGATCAATATTGCAGGATGTCTAAAGACCATGCCCTTGAGAATATTTATCTAAAACGAATCAATCACACACAACGGGCCAGATACACTTGAGAGTGAGACACTTTCTTGAAATTTTTTTCTTTTAGCAATTTCTTGTTCGTGTCGCGTGCTTAAATTATTTGCTCGAGTAATTTATGGCGACACTCCGACGACGTTAGGTTAATTTTATTAATTAAAATGAAAGCAAAGGAGAGAAATTATTACAACAGCAAGAAGACAGAAATAGTACGAGGCGCTTTGGCACTGCTAAATATCTTTGACGTACCGAGCGATGTGAGCTATGAATCAAACCGATCTGGAGCACACTTTTGGGAGGAATTGGAAATTCTGCAGATACACGTTTTTCGGTATTTTTTTTTTTTCACTTATTGCCGGCTTTGCTTCTTCAACGTCGTCGTCGCGAATTTAACCTTCAGAATATCTATATATTTTTCTTCTTTACGTGACACACTCATAGGGAACGGAAAGAACTTGAGCGAGAGCGAGGTTTTTTTGTGGTTGGCGAGGAGATGATGATGACCAATAACAGCTGGGCTTGGAAGCACCACGACTTAAATACCACGAAACCCTTGAGGCAGCCTTTGTTTCTTCGTTAACCACAATGAATTATTTTTTGTTAAATTTTTTTTTTTCTATCTTTTTGTTGCACCACAATAACAATAACTTGGAAGAAGATGCAGAGAACAAAAATTAAATACACCAACACCGGAGAGCACCTAATACTGTTCTAATGGGTGTTCTGCTCTGGTAGCGTCCGTTCGAGATACTAAAATGAATTTCTGTTTTTTTTTTTTGTGACGATGTCGCTCTGAAAGTTTGATGGAATTTTTTTTTCTTATTTTCGCTGATTGCTTTTGGTACTTTTGAGCTGGTATTGTGTTGGTTGTTGTTGTCCTGGTGTTTTTTTTTCTTCCGTGCGATTTTTAATTCTGCTGCTGCTGCACAGATACAGAATTGGACAGGCACTAGTAGTGGCCGCAGCAGGAAGGTGATATAATAGTTGGTATAGAGTTGAGGGTTTCGTTTGCTTTTTTGCTGGTGCGGTGGTGCATTTTGGTGGAGCGGAAGGAAGGCTTGTGTTAGAGCGCAGGCTTCGATTAAGGCTGGGAAAAGAAGAGGCTTCTCTTGGCTCTCTGGGATGTCGAAAGCGGAAAGCATGAGAGAATCAACGAAAGCTTTGGATTATTGAATGAAATAAGCGTGTGCAGCGATTGGGGTTTTTCCTTTTTCCTGCACATGTCACATGCGGGTACCTTGTTCATACCTATATGCAGAGGGTTCGTCTTGATAATGACGGATTGGATTGCGATATATGACTTCAGTTACTAAGGGGGCACAGAATTGTGGAAAATCATATTTCGAAATTATCCAGGAAGCTATTTATTTGCACTTAGCTGGGAGACGCCCCGCAGATAGCCGAAAACACTGCTGAGGAGGTGGCCGTCCTTGAAAGTACGCAATGAGCTTTTTTGTGGTAGCGCGGCAAGGATGGTTATGTGCGGGAAAAGGAGAACAAAATCTGATAAGTGCTGTCATCAAGAACTGACACTCAACTTTGGCAGCTTGTATTGCATACGAGTGGTGAACGTCGCAATTGGTAATAGCCGATGGGTTGGTCACTTTGACGTTTTCAATTGCCTTCTGGGGGGGCCTTTGGTTTCCAGTTTGATGGGAAGTTTGATAACCTTTCTCTCTTTTAAATCTTTGAAAACACTTCAAGTGACTTGGAGACCGAGGCTAGGTGTAGAGCTTCTCATTTTTCCCTTGAGCATGACATCTGGGGTCAGTTGCAGAAGTAAATCTTTCGTGCACACGAAAACGTTTCAACCTTTTACCGTACATAATGCCGACCCTGATTTAGGTTTTCAGCCGACGTTTCAAGCCAAATGTGGATGCAAACGGAGGTTTTTGATTCGATACAGCTTTCAGTGTTGTCGGTCTTGAAATTAATCTCCTCATAACCCAATAGGATCAAATTCAAGCCTAGATAAAATTCCTTTTCATCCTTATTTTAGTTACAAAAGTTTAGTAGGATTTATTGTTACTTTACAAGAGAGTTGCTCTTGCTCTTGCTCTTGCAATCTGGGTTTTATTTCTTTTGTCGATGTTTTGATGGTACCTTTTTCTAGAACGCTGTGATTTTGCTGATAAACCTCTAGTAAATGTTTTAAACACGAATTATATCTCACTCGATAGTTGATATAGCCTTTTTTTTGTATTATTGTTGCTATTTATTATTGCTATTAATGTAAATATTTATTTATTTATTCGTCTACTTATTTATTTATTGATTATCCAATTAATTTATTTATTTATTTACTTATTTTTGTATTTATTTATTGATTCAGGTATTTATTATTTATTTATTAATTTTTATTTTTTTTTTATTTATTTATTTAATTATTTATTTATTTATTTATTTTAATTTTTATTTATTTTTTTTTTCCCCTATTTAATTGAAGGTTTTTTCGTATTTTCCTTCCGAACTTATATTTCTTGCCCAATGAAATTATTAAAACGAAATTAATTAAAAAGAATGTTTCAGAAGAAAGATATAAATTATCATGTCTCTGAATTGTTAAATGTGTGGTAACAAATCCTACTGTAAATCTATATACGAAATAAAAACTATCTATCTATCTATCTGATGGTACCTCTTAACTTTTTCACCAAAATTTCCTTCATCATATCAGTTCGTTAGGACGATATGAATGATACCGTCTTCACAAGTTAGTAAGTTGTCATACCTTAGCCAGATCAACAGCCAACCTTTTTTTTGAGGACCTTTGTGGAAGCAACGTCACTGTTACCAAAACTTTAAATAAGTAGAATCCTTGACCTATCTTTTTTTGTCTGAGCTTTATTTTTATGAAGCATTGAAAGGAACTGAAGTCTGGCATCTCTCCTCTGCCTGCAAGTTAGAATTGCCTCCGATTTGGAGTCGGTGGCCAGTTGACTTTATTTCGCTCGCATTAAATTCGCATAATCCTCCTCCGCAAAGTTGCGTGTGCGGTTCCCGAATAAGTTTGCGTAATTTATTAGTTTTATCTAGAAGTTTGGTTTTTTGTCTTAAAGCAGCCAGTTCCTCGACCATTTCGCACGAATCACTATTAGCCTGGGATTCTCGGATGCACTCGCGGGCGAACGAAGCCTTTTTCCGGGTAGCTCAAAGCGAACGTTGAATGAAGTGAAAATTAAAAGATGTCCTCTTCTAGAATATTTCCATTTCGTTCCACAGAATATCTAAAAATTTGACAAATTCGTCAATTTTAGGTAAAAATAGTGCACCCCACTGCTAACTGCGTCACTGCACAATTTGCCGCTTCCCATCATATAAAGCGAAAATTCCATTTCAATAAATCTCCTCGTAGGTCTGTCGGTTCTTTAGTGTCGCGCGTTATCATGCGTGAACACATGGAATATGAAACTTTACTCTGAGAAGAAAACAACCGTCAAGTCAATAAGTCGTTCAACTAATTGATTGATTGAATTAAACGCTTTCTACCCCCGACGTTATTATTTTCATTGTTTTTTTTTTTTTTTCAATTCTTACATCGCATCGTCGCCTTCGGAAGATGTTTCCAATAAAATTCCCACCATCAAAACCTCCTCATCGCCCTCAATCGTTTATCGCACGACTGCTGTGCGTCACTTTAAGATTTATAATTCATCTTCCATCTCTGGGGGTTGTATGTATAGTAGTGCGCTGCGGTGTCCTATGCGGCTCTTGCCAATTACAAACGAGACATGCTGGTGCGTTACACAAGATGCAAATTATCATTTGCATTCGATAACCTTATCCCCGGACTGATGAATTGCGACCAATATTTTTTGATCTATCAACCCTCGGCGGGCGTTAAAGTACACCCAGCATGGGAAGAAAGCCATCAGTTGAATCTGGCTTTGAAAATTCGCATAATAAAACGTGGAAGGTAGGCAACCAGGGGGCACCCAGCACCCAGTTGATTGACAATTATTAGCAGTGGCAGTGTTGATTACGATGGTGATAATAATGATGAAGATGACAAAGACAATAGAAAATTTGTTTAGCAGGCCCGGCGCGGGCAATGCTTTCCAAAAGGGCGCCGGCCAGGGGTTGGTTTTCGATGCGATTCTTCTTGGAATGGGATCCGACTTGGGTGTCGGATTCATTCGCTGGTCTTCAAGGAGTTAAAGGGTTTCTACAAATTCTTTTTAAACTAATTTAAGCTCTTCCTCAAAGTAACATCAGGACTTTAAATGAACTTGAACTTGAGGGGATATATCACTAAGCTAAGTGTAGAAATTTTTGGTCAGAACACGGGCCATAACAAAAATTTAGGTTTCCAGACAAAGGGCCCTAAGTGCTTAGAAAAAAAATTCCCCCCAATACGTCCCTGTGTCCCTGTGAACTCCGTCAATGCGTGTTTTTCTGAAACCTGCAATAACTACCATCGGAGCTATCTGCCAACAGCAAAGACTGATGACATCTAGATCTACCCATCGCCATGATTTGTTATGCTTTATTGACTGCAATCTATTTTCAATTAGCTGTCCGACGCGTGCTCGTCCATGTACTGAAGAGTGCTTAAATGCACACAAGGAGACGCTTCAACAGCTGTTCATTTATGGGGCAGTCAGCCCCCAACCGACCAGCTACGAGTGTAACGTGCTCCTTGACGTTGGCGGGTGGCGCAATGGGGTGAACTATTGTTTCCCTTTTAATTATTCCTTATGTAACAAATTTATGCTTCACGGGTCAATTGTGCTCCAATGAGCCAGTTGTTTCACATGATGCATGTGTGCATGCACAGAATAATGCAACCGCCGCAAAGGATCTGCTTGTAGCCTGACTTGAATTGATTTTTTGATTTTTGACGTAAACAATACAATGTTGCAGGAATGTTCGTTCATGTTCGTTTTTCGGTGGTGCCTGACACAAATGTCACGTCATGCTGGTGTGCATTCACGCAAGCAGTTCAACTATGATTGGCGGCTTGAAATTGTGTCTTCTTTGAAGTGGCCAGTTTTCGTTTGCTTTTTTGTTTTTTCTTTTTTTTTTTTCGATAGTTGGAAGTTGTGTGTATATTTTGCTGGTGTGCCATTTTAATTGGTAATAAAAACTGTGTTGTTTTTTCTTTAATATTGCTTTTTTATTTTCATCAGAAACTATCTGGCGTTTTTAGTTTGGTGTACGATTAACGCTGACAATGGAAATATAGAAAATGTGTGGGCCAAAGGTGATTGAACGAGGAAAAGAGCCAATTTAGAGGCTATTGCGTGATGTGTGTGCGGTCAGCGTACTATAGCACAGTTGATTTTCACTACTGACTGCAGGGACAACAAAAAAACGGTTCAATGAAATGCGATGTGTGTATTGTTTTTTGTCAAATCATTGATTGGGTATTTAATTTTTTAATAGACGGCCAATTTAACTAATAACCGTCTCTCGATAAATATAATGTTCAGGGTAGCACTAGTGACTGGCCATCTGCACTCTGGGCAACTTTCGGTTTTGAATTGGTGTCCTACATTGGCCGGTTGGTTGTCGATTCTTTGGCATTTGATGCACCAATGTGACAGTTTACCATTTAATTGGTATCTGATGTCTTTTTTTTTTTTTTTTTTAAGTTTTACCATTCCTTGGAGGGAGAGTTTTTGTTTTATTTGTTGCGAGCCCAGTGTCGGTTCGTGAAAGTGACCTGTAAAAAGGAGAATATCGCTTTCTCAGGGGAAAAAAGAGAACGCGCTATCGAGAAAGAAGTCTATTACCAGACAACAGGACACGAAAAGAAACCATTAGAATTGACCAAGAAAACCCCATCGAGCTCTGATATGAAGAGAATCTCATACGCACATGCATTGTGGTTCATCGCCTGTATGATGTCCTGAAACGTGACTTCCCGACGTTCTGAGACTGAAGGTTGCCCCTGATTTTTTTGAAAAACATATCCATATCCATTGAATTCAGTGCTACAGTAACAGAAACATGAGCAAACTCATGTTTTTTACACAAAATTCCACTTCGAGTACAACGATGTCAAAGTTTCCATCTTCAGTTGTGTCAATTTTTCGCCTTTGAATTTGTGCAACTTCGACGAACTTTCACCGTCGATACGTCGCTCGTGTGGTTGATCCACTTTCGAAATGATGAAATGATTGTTTCATGATTGGACTTAAAAAAGCCAAAATTGTCACCAAGTTCTTGTGTAATGCTAACGCAACATACATCCCAAGCGTCATCTATGTGTGACTTCGAGTGTGAACCTACTAACTAGGAGCTATAACATATATACAGTCGAACCCCTCTAAGTCGAACCTCCTTTAACTCGAATTTCCCTCTAAATCGAATTTTGCGACACAATTTCTGCATTCCCTTCAATTTTGCATAGAAAAATCATCCTCTTTAAGTCGAAATCCCTATAAGTCGAAAATCCCTGTAACTCGAACATATTCTTTTGATTCTTGACCTCTGAAGAAAACAAAATCAAAAAAAAAAAAGATCTCCCTCCCGCAAGTGTTGCGTCGCGACGATACGTTGTGTTTCTACATACAATATTTATATGCATTTAGATAATGTACATACATATTCTACTTAAAAAATAAAATGCGCCACGCTTGTGTTGTTGTTTTAGTTAGAGTGATAGGAAAAAAAGTAAAAAAAATTAGGTGTCCAACATTTGCGTTGTTGGTTTTTGCCTTTTTAAAAATCATTTATTAAACGGGTGAATACTGCTACTTTCACATCCCAATCAAAAATAATTAATTTTGTTCAAAATGTACCTACTTTCCTATTTTTTACTTTAAATAAATTCGCTTAAAAAAAATTTAGTAAATCCCTCTAACTCGAATTTTTCCAGAAATCCCTCTAACTCGAACTAATTTTTATCTCCCGTGAAAATTCGACTTAGAGGGACTCGTCTCTATATGCTTGAGTCTTACAGCAATCGTAAGCTTAGCCATAGATGAAGAAAGATGTGCATAAATTTATTTTGAATTATTTTAGAAATATTTGTTAAGAAAAATGTTTAGAAAACGACAAAACTAGTTTTAATCCTGCACGTGAGAACGCCAATCAATTTTATCTCCACGCGTAAGCATCATAAAATGTTTGGAAAACCACTTTTGCTGCTTTTGTAATAAAACTCACAACAAAACTAGATTCAACAAAATCTGGTTTCATTGCGAATTTTAATGAAAACTAGTTTTACTTGGAGTTTGGCAAAATGTGAATAATACTAGCGATAGTAATGTTTTAAAAAAGGCACTAAAAAAATTGCTCCTAGTGAGATTACATTTGGAACGAAATAAAACTAGTTTTGTAGCTACATCTACAAACTGCAATCAGTTTTAATAGACATTAATAAAAGCAATTTTTTTAGAGCTGTTTTGGGTGGGTTTTAATAAAAAAACTGCACCAAAACTAGTTTTAACGAAAACTAGTCTTATTGCGAGTTTTAACGAAAACTGGGCACTCATTCCGTAACATTTCAGACGATTATCAACGAAACGATAGACCTCCAAAACCAGCAACTGAGTGCAAAAATTACGAGTTTGAGAACTTAACCCAGCCTTAAAAATTCAGGAAGAATGAACTTTGTGAAAACTAGTTTTACCTAAAAACTACTTGCAAGACAAACAACTTTTATCTACTTTTCTTTAAAACTAGATTCGTTTTTTCTTAAAAACTAGTTTTACCAAACAAATTTTTACTGAAAACTAGTTTTACCAAAAAAACTACTTGTAAGACAAACAACTTTTATCTAGTTTTCTTTAAAACTAGATTCGTTTTTTTCTTAAAAACTAATTTTACCGAAAACTAGTTTTACCTAAAAACTAGTTGCAAGACAAACAACTTTTAGCTAGTTTTCTTTAAAACTAGTTTCGTTTTTTCTTAAAAACTAGTTTTACCAAAAAAATTTTTACTGAAAACTAGTTTTACCAAAAAAACTACTTGTAAGACAACTTTTATCTAGTTTTCTTTAAAACTAGATTCGTTTTTTTCCTTAAAAACTAATTTTACCGAAAACTAGTTTTACCTAAAAACTAGTTGCAAGACAAACAACTTTTATCTAGTTTTCTTTAAAACTAGATTCGGTTTTTTTCTTAAAAACTAATTTTACCGAAAACTAGTTTTACCTAAAAACTAGTTGCAAGACAAACAACTTTTAGCTAGTTTTCTTTAAAACTAGTTTCGTTTTTTCTTAAAAACTAGTTTTACCAAAAAAGTTTTTACTGAAAACTAGTTTTACCAAAAAAACTACTTGTAAGACAAACAACTTTTATCTAGTTTTCTTTAAAACTAGTTTCGTTTTTTTCTTAAAAACTAGTTTTAACGAAAACTTTTTTCATTTCGAATTTGAATTTTTCAAAATCAGTTATTTTTTAGAAATGTATACGAGTCTCACTTGACTCATGGAAATGTACCCAGCAAAATTTCTTGAGTGACGATTCCACAAAAGTTCTCTAATAGTTGCGATCTTCACGCTGCCGATCGGTCCTTTTTTGACGAAAAGTAACACAGAGGCTCGCGTTAGAAAGGGTAAAATGAGGAATAACTGCCACCCATTCCTGTACACCAGTTTTTTAAGCGAACAATTGGCTAAGCACTTTTTGGATACACTGCAAAAAAAATATCGACCTCCTGAAAGAAGGGACGACATTCGAACTCTCATCAGACCGTCGTTCTTTCAAACTCAATCAAAAACAATGACCCACCCCCACCCTGGATCCACTTCTGTTCACCCTATTAAATATTGTAGATACAGTGTCAACATTTGCATGAACATTTATAGGGCCAACAGGAAGAGTGCAAAAAAGAAACCTCTGGGGCTGCCTGATTCGTGATGAACTCATTCGAGCGACTATATTCCACCACCTCATATGAAATGCAGCCAAAAATAATACCTGCTCACTTATTTATTTTATTTCCCATAAACATCCCTCCGACACGATATAAATAAATGTATCCGAAAAAAAGGAGCAATGAAAATAAATAAATTAACGTCCATGTAATCTAAACCCACAGCCATTGAGCCATTGCCTCCGTCGACTTATCCCCCCCCCCCCCCCCCATAGATTCACACCCCAAGTGGTGAACGGTGAAAGCAAATTTATCACCAAGCGGAAATGGCATTTTCGTACCTAAATGGCGGCAAAAAAGAGACACACAAATGTCCATTAAAAAAAAAAAAGCCCCGGTCAACATGAAATGGCCTCAAAGCGTTTAATAGGATTGCCTGTGTTCCTCTTACTCGTCTGGCGGTTTGTCATGGAAATTAGGGCGCCAGACATTTCAAAGGGTAGCATTTGCGAATGTTACACTAGCTCTTACAGACAGTGACTCACAAGCCGAACGCACTCTCCTGACTCATGGGCAATTTAAGGACTTAGGTCTGTCTCAATGGAGCGGTTCAAAAGTCGTCACCTCTCACCTACAAAACAGACTCTGTAAGTCCGATCCGACGACCACTGAAGCCGCGAATATTTGATTTCGATTCAATGTTTCGTATTCTGGCCAATTAGGAGCGGTAATGGCGTGTAAACCAAACGCTTTTGACAAAAAAAAAAAAACAGAGACAAACAATTCAAGTTTTGATTACACAATTAGAACACCGTCACATGATAGGTTGACGTGCGTAATCACACGACAACACACACGCACTGCACAACTATGGTGTGACTGAAGGAAGGTACACAGCAACAACAACACTGATACTGCATCTACGAGCTGGAGCACACAGATGCGAGGATTGGAAATTGGTTTTTGATTGCCGGGGAAAAGATGCTAAACGAGTGATATATCGATTTAAAATGGCTGTGGGAAATGAACGGCCGGTGGCAGTGATTTTCATTTGATTCCTGGACAGATAGGGCGGACAGGGTCATCAGTAGCATGTTATAATGAATGCCGGATGATATATTTTTGTTGTTCGGTGTACATTGATGGGGAGCGACAGATATTTACATTTTGGTCTACTTGGTAGTTTAATGGAGCATTACGCCCATGAATACTCGTACGAGTACACGTACCTACGCGTGGTGTTAATGAGTGTGTGCACAGCAGAGCGTGTGTGTGACGACTGGGAAATATTTCCATGCACTAGCGAGCTTTGGGGCTGAAAAAGCCCCTTGGTTCGCGAAAAGGAAGGCCAATTCATATGAAATGCAATTTTATTGTGTAGATATGTAAATCATAAAGGTCGACGGGTGTTTTGATAGTTCTCATCGTTTGTGACCAAACAATACATGTGGGAATTTATCAGCGGAAACTCACCTTTTATTTGGTGGATGTGACATAAAAATCGGCTTTCAAAAAACGCCGCAGTGTGAACGACAAAACTGACAGCTCTTGAAATAATTTTCACATCAGGATTGCTTTGTAAGGAATCATCGCCGTGATCTTGACCGTTTTGTGCTAGTTTAATGACACTGGGCCGTGGGCCTGTCTACTAGTCATTTTAAAATAAATTTTACCAAATATTTTTGAGGTTAGGTTATGTGGAAAATGTCGGCATTGTGAATTCGGAAAATCTAGCCTGGGCAAAAAATATGATATTTGATATGATTACTTGCTTGCCTTTGAATTTACTTATTTATTAAGTTAAATTGAATTTGTCAGTTAAAAATGTATTTCAATATATTTCGCTGAGTTATTCCGGCTCTTATTTTCTCCATTTTACATTTTTTAGTACTTCATTTTCTCAAAGTCTATAGCTACGATTACACATGTCAAATTTTGGACATGCCGACGTCATTATGACGTAAATATCTGTCCTAAATTTGTCACTACGTTTGATCGCCTGTCAAGTGTCTGGTCACGCGAGCTGTCGCAGTGCGCACTCTCGCGAAAGACAAACGAGTGACCGGCAAATGGCCGAATTTTGAGACGTCAGCATGTCAAAATTTACCACGAAAAACGACACGTGTAGTCGTAGCTTAAGTGTGGCAAAAAAATAGTGGACGTTCGAATTTCTAGTTTAGTAAGTCTGACAGCAATTGTCTCTCTTTTGGTTTGTCTAGATCAGTGTTGCCGAAAGTACTCCATAGGAGTATTGTAGTACTTTCCACACCTCCGTACTCCACCATTCACATTCGTACTCCCTTATTTTTTAAAGACCTAAAATATAACTAACACTTGCAGCAAAGCGTAATTTTTCAACCTTAATAAAATAAGTTCACTTCAAATTTAATGCACTTTTTCTTCCAAACTGTCGTCAAAAAGGGAATTTCCCTCTTTCTAGTGTGTTTTTGATTTTCGTTGGCTTCATGCAATTTTCATCTGTCAGCTCGGTAGGTAATTATTTTATTGTTATTTGAGATTGTGGTTTGGCGGTTTCGTGAATTTTGAAGACTAAAAAATGACTGTACTACTACTTTTTTCAAAATACTCCCCTTCTTTGGTTGCAGTACTACTTTGTTATATTTCTCTCCGGCAACACTGGTCTAGATTGATCGGATGACCAATTTTTTAACTAAAGTTGGCAGAGGGGAAGCCGACCAATCTAATCAAGCAAATCCTCCCTGACTACTCAGTTGACATTTCGAAATTCATACAGGCGCCGTTCCAATTAAATGAACCAAAATTGGTTATGATTTGACAGCAAAAGCAAGCTAAAGCATTGCATTACTCAAAAAGGTTACGAAATATGCAACCGAATATTTTGATCGGCGTAATAAATTGACGCCATGCATACAACGAAAAATATTTATAACTATACAACAATTAACATGAGTAAACAAAAACATGCCCTAAGCAACTAAATAAACATTTATTTTTTTTTCCATTTATAATATTAAACGGCCTGGAACGGTACTCTAACTCTAGTTCCAATTCAAGCTGACGTCTAGTCAGTTTTTTCGCGTTCTTATACCCAGTCTAGACAAATCTAGTTGACATTCTATAATGGAGACGTTCAAGTTTTTAGTTTAGTAAGTCTGACAGCTGTCTGATTTGATGTATGTCAGTTTTGATCGATCATATAAACAGCTGTTTCAGTTGACGTAAATGGAGGGGTAGCCCGTAGCCCACGAATCGAATCAAGACAAGAAATTCATTACTGAGTACTAAATTGACAGTTTGCATATATGTGGCTGACATAGAAAAAATGACGTCACCGATCAATCTAATTTGTGCGTTCCGTTTACATCTAGTCGACTTTTGAATGTGCCCAATCCTAAAGTCCCTGAGCGCAAGCCAACTGTCACTTACCTGTCACTAGAAAAAGTGCTGCCAATCTAAAATGCAAACCTCTTACCAAGAATCATTCGTCATTTTTACGTGCCACTAAAATTGCAACCTAAAAAGTTCACCCCGACTAAAATTGAATAGACGTTGGCATTGATTCCACACCATCCCGTCAAAACTGACTAACATTTCTATCGATATAGACGTCCACTCGAAATTCGACTCGAATGCACATCGGTAGCTTTACCAAATTAATTTTCTATGAACGACTGCAATTTATTTTAGGTATTCATCGAAATTTCCAGCGAATTAATTTAGTTAAAACCTTTATGCGTGTAGTCGCACTCGCCGAGACCAATCGGCTTTCAAATTCCGAAATTAAGGGCAAAACCTCACGTGCACAAGCTGTAATTCGATTTTCGTTGCGAAAATTAAATGCAATTATTATTATTATTGCCAAAGCCAACAAAACACTACATAAGTGCTTACACAAACTCTCAATTGTATTAAGAATGGACATTTTACCGTTCACCGATTGAACGTGTTCGGCGCGCAAAAGTAAATTAATTTCGAGGCTTTAAATATTTCCCAGCGCAAATTAATGCACATTTCGGTGCTGTGATAATAATTATTACGACAGCTTGTTAGGGGTTGACATTTCAGTTCCGCTCCGGCCGCACATAGCTTTATTAACGCATTTTGTTCTCGGTTTGGAGCTGTGAAATTTTACGCGCCACACACTCAGTCGCCATTCGGAATGCGGTCGATTCTCTCTGATGTGAGTGTGAAGTGAAATTGAATTGGCTTGTTTTTTTTGTACGCTGGGTGGGGGTCTGCCTATACCTGTGGGTTTTGTCGATCAAACTAGGCATTTATTATTTTCTATTTTGACGCATGAAAACTATAACAATGCAGGATAATCGGCGCATGAAATTGAAAACTGCCACCAACGTGCATTTTATATTCGAAAATGGTGAAAGATGTCATTTGTACAAATATTTTCGTTGTGAAAAGGGGTAGATAAATAATACATCGGTTCAATATTAAGCGAGCGCTTTCCATGCGTGTGAAATACTAGGAGTCATATTTTTAAACAAACAAAAGGCTTGCGGCGAACATTTGTAAAATAACAAATAATGTCCGAAATGAAATAGAGTATCCTGCTGATAAAACACCATCAGTTGTAAGAGGGTGAATAATTTTCTTTCGCATTTTATCCCGCTTCCCGGGACGTAGATACTTGGAAAGCTCTGAACTTGCTTTATTTAAGACCTAAAAAATGTTCAGACGAAGGCTGGATCCAACTGCGGAGTTGCTAAAAAAAAAGAGATCCGTGTTTGAAATAAAACCTGAGGATAGACGTCTGTTGTCGCCTTTACTTTGAAGCTTACTAGTACACGAAGAACGCACCATCCTGTCAGGTAATGAGAAGTGCAAGGTTATGCTCTGAAAATATAGATTTAATGCTTTTGAAAAAAACTTGATCTAATCTGTTCAAGATATCTGCCACCAGCTTGATCGTTGTGCTACTAAAGTTGCAACTTAGTATTTTTTTCGAGAGTCTGCCACAAGTTTGTTTTTTTTTTTTTTTTTTTGCTATTTTGGTCCCTTTTTATGTTCGAAAAGGCACTTTGCAAATTTTTCAAATGCTGATACTACCAAGTAAAAATCTTTAAAATTTAACGCAGTTGCCTATCACAACACTATTTTCGTGTTTAGTGAGCCAATGATTGTTAAATACCGTTCAAAATATCATTTTTTTCCGAATAGTTTCAGAAATGGCACATTTTTTCTTATTGGCCCTTTTTCTTGCGACTTTTCAGAATTCTTTTCAAAACCCTGCCTGCCACTGTGGGTTGGGTAAATTTAAGTTAGGTGTTAGAAAGGAACTTGCAATGATGGATAGTTTTTTTTTTTTTGTTTAGGAAGTCCGTCATAAGCTCGACTCTACAAAAAAATCGCCTCATTCGAAGACATATTATAAAATTGTAAAGCCCGACTTTTTGGTTGCGGATTTGTTGTTTTAACGCTCATCACTCTTAAAGTACGCACCCAATCCGTTCGACGTTTCAGTAAAGCGTAAAGCTTATCATCGATGAGCATATAGTTTTTACTTCTTCCGCAATCCGCCAAACTTATTTAGAACTTGCCCGAATTTAAACTCACGATTACAGCAAGTAAAAAATCCCTCCAACCACGTTGAGCTCACGGCTGCCTTCAGTTAGGTTCAAGTCGCTCACTACCACCTAAGGCCATTTCTTTTCTGCTGTGTTGTTTCTCGGGAGCGGACTTAAATAACTAGTTTTGCTGGTCCGTTGTTGTCGAAACCAGTGTTTCCAGACTTTGAAAACTGTTTTCCCCTTTTTTATCACGAAAAGCAAGAGCTTTCCCCTAAATCCGAAAAATATTCCCCATTTTTTTTAGTGAAGTTTGCACTTGTTTTTATATATGTAACAAAATAAAAAAAATGCAACCGTTTTTATTATAAAGCTCAAAACCGAAATATAACCTAAAAAATGTACATATTATACAGTAATTTCCTTTTCTATTAGACATAATAATCAAAACGAGTAAATACGTTCAGAAGATACACAAAAACTCTTACGGAGACGTTCGATGGGCTGTTTTCTTTCATGTTTAATATGAGCAATTATTTCTTTAAATTGTTCTTCGTAAAGAAAATACGTTTTAATTGTATATTTTTATTTTGTTTTTATTTTTTGATTGAATGCGCTCAGAAGATACACAAAAATTCTTACGTAGACATTCGATGGGCTGTTTTCTCTCATGTTTAATATGAACAATTATTTCCTTAAATTTTTCTTCTTAAAGAAAATGGGTCATATTCATAGATCTTTGATAAGCTATTACTATGTTATAACTAAACTAAACCGGAGTGTATGTAATTTATAGACAATTTAAGCCCATGCCTAAACGAAAAACTCGAGTCTAACATTAAACACAACAGGACGTATGTTTAAGTTGTTTTTAACTCCATTAAACGTCAAAACCAAGTGAACGAAAAGAAAATTTAAGAATTTCGCAAATGATGTGATGCTTGGTTTACAATAAATAAAATAACGTGGCGCGTAAATAATAAACTAAAAAAAAATAAAGGAAAAATGTCGGGACTCCCCTCTATATCCAGCAGCTTTCTTATTTATTAACAGATATGTTAATAGCAACAGCTTTTTTTTTTAAATCATTTTGACATCGTTTCTTTTATCGTCCAAAACATTTAAATGCCTTCGGACCAACTCACGCAGCATTTCTTTTTCTGCTTCCGACCAGTTTTGTTCTCTTGCTCTTTTAAATAATTTTCTTTGCCGGTCATCTGCAATTTTATAATTTTTGTTCACGTCACAAAACATAATTAAGATCGCACTAAAATGCATACATTATTTAAAAAAAAAAAAAAAAACGCCAGAACCAAGCAGAATCACAACAAAACGCAAATTACAAGTTTTAAATTCTTTTGACTTTTTACTGTCAGAAAGTATAGGCGAGTTCATAATTGCAACATTGTTGCACATGCCATGCAAAAAATATTGATTCAATGCAATTATGAACAGAAACACTGCTGCAAGTTTGCAGTAGTTTTGCGTTTCCAAAAAAGAGTTCATATAATGCAGTAGGCAGTAAAAAAAAATTACAGAAATTTGTAATTTATCTTTCTTCTTTCAGTGACAGATGGCTGTTATTTATAAAAACTTTAATAATGTCAATTAGAAGAATCATCATGGATCTAATTTTGAAAGTGTTCAGGCAAAAATTTCTGAAAGATATAGAAGCAAAATTCAAAGAAAAAGGAAGATTCTTTTGATAAAAATGAACAGGATTTCAAGAAACATTCCAAAAACTAAGAGTTTTCTTAAAACCTGCTATAAATTCCGACTCGATTCCTAAACGGATCGAAATCAGCAGTTTGGTGTCAGCATCCGACCACAATTTTTGTTCACTTTCATTCCTATAAAACACAAATAACATATTTTAACTTTTTAATAAAGAAAAACCTTCATTTATTTTGGATATATCTATTTAATTTTCATTTATTTTATTTCCTGCAGCTCGGCAACAAAATAAAATTCAATGCAGAGTTGATCGCAATTTGACTGTCATTTTACTTATATGAACGCAAATAAAACTGCCGTCATGCAAAGATAATGCAGATTTTTTACATTAATGAACGCAAAAATTTCAGTACTGCCGCATTTTTACTTTTATGAACTCAGCCTATTTATGTAACAGATTTGTAGTAGAATATACTTTAGGCTCGGATCTAATTAAAAAGAGCTGCCAAATTCTTTATGAATAGCAGTTGTGTTTTACTTGTGGGTTAACTTTAGATTCGAGTTTAGTTAGACCCAGGTTTATAGTATAACTATGAATATGCCCCAATACGTTTTAATTTTAGTTTTAAACAGTTTTTTTGACAGATATTTTGTTCTCTCCTTTTTTAGCTTGTCCCTCGTTTTCATTGAACAAGCCCCAAAATTGGTCCAAACGCTCTGCCATCTCGTTCCTTTCTTACTAAATCTTTAAAAGCCGCCGCAAACACTCAAGCTACCACAAACGTTTGCCTGAAACTTCTTCTTACAAATTGGACTAATACTACGTTTCCACCGGACACTAATCGCGAGATTTGGGGCAAGAGATTAAAAATAAATCCTGAGGTGTTTCCACCGAAAAAACAAGATTAATTTGACGTTTCACCAGATTTTGTCAAATCAAACAACCCAAAATTGAGATAATTGAAAAAAAAATTCAAAAATTCAAACGTTTGAAGTAATAAAACATGAGTTCCAGAAATCTTAACATTTTTTTTAGGTTTATAATTTAATTCCGCAAAATAGAAATAAAGTTTTTATGGTTGCATTGGCTAGCAGAAGTCTCTCAGAAATAAATTGGTTTCATTTTTATGACACAACGTCAAATACAGCTCTGTTTGCTTTTTTGACATCTCGAGCTGTGGAAAGTGTGTTCACAAACCGGACTGTACATGCAAACCTGGTTGATAATCGAGATTTGTTTGTAATCTCCCTGTTCATGAGATTAAGTTTTGTATGACAAATCCCGAGATTTAGGTGGGATTTACAGCAATTTTTCTCCGGTGGAAACGTAGTATAAGATCAGCTCTGTCGAGAAGGTGCGCATCCTTTTGAGAAAGTTTCAAGCCTTGTTTCCCTGTCTGTCCAGGCATGGGAAACCTTCGGCTCCCAGCCCATTGTAGATCAATATTCGATGGCGCACCTTTACAAATGTATATACCTACTCGTATACTCAAAGAAGCTATAACCCACTTTAATGATGTAGGTACTCAATGATATATCCCACATGTCTCGAAAAGTCGCCATACCACACAATTCCATTGACGAGTGGTGCTCCGCTTTGTTGTTTAAGCACCTCCGCCTCAGCAAGGCCATTAAGCCAATGAACTTGAGAAGCCTCATTCAATAGATATTTTGCCATATCGCTATCAAGCCAACGTGTTGATGACTAATTTTCGTACGCTGTTTGAGGGATGTTTTGCACCAAAAGCCGTTTGCCTTGCCATTTAGGAGGACATTGTCCTTTCCAGCCGCATGACTCATTTTGCGTTTTCCTTTTTTCTTCTTTTTTTTTAACGGCAATCATTGAATTTCGTGAGTAGGTGGTTTTATTGAATACAATAAAATAAAAAGGAAAGCCCGTTGGCATAGCAACAATCTCCTATTCGCTTTCTCTTTCTCTCTCGCTCTGATCCTATGTTGGGCAAAAGTACAATCCAATTATTATATTTTTTGTTGTCGACGGAACTGTTGCTTTTTAACGAAGTCCTTTGTGCCCCTTGGAAGCCAGATCCGGCTTTTCATTGACAAATGCCCTCGTCCTCGAGCTTAGCATTGTTGTTCAGTGTCATTATGGCCGGATGCATAAACAAGGACTCCTCCTCAGAAATGTTCAGCACCAATTAGCTGTCTATCAAAGTGGCCCAGACCGTTACAGAGGGAACGAAACGTTCGAGAGCTACCGGTACCGAGCCGGAGTCCTTCTACTGCGAAAGCGTCCGTGTTCTTAAAATAGAATTGACATTGCTTCTGTGTAGTGGTATAGCCAAACCGAGGAAGCCACCGCACCACCGCTCGAATGTTTTCTTTTCGTTCCCTTGAACGTTACACCGCATGCCAGCCACGTTACGAAGATCTCTCTGTACATATAAAAGAGCTGTGGTGTGCAAGTTGAATACATTAAAGGATACCTCAATTATTTGAAATTACACCCGACGAGAACACGTTGCGGCGACAACGGTGGGTGGCACACTTGGCATTGGTAGGGAGAGCCCGTTCAAAAACGGAGGGCTAATAGGAAACCAGATGGTGGTCAGCAGTCAGTCGAGAGCCGTGGTCTGGAAGAATTCCAGCAACGTCATGGAAGATCACACGGCCGGCACAGGTGAATTGTGCTAACTTTGGTAAATAACAGGGCTAAAGCGACTTCGAACAATTGATAATTATCGTGTTTACATCGCACAGGATGCCAGCCCCTCTCTGGAAATAAAATATCAAATATGTATTCAGGGAGGTACTACTCTGATTAACTTAAAAAGGATCGCATGTTGAGTTAATTACGCGGGAACTTCCATTACGCATCCGACTATCACAGCCACTTTGAACAGATGCTAATTAGATTGGTTTTTTTTTTAAAACGACGCGATTGTGTGTATTTATTTATAGGATAAGATTGGCGTATCCTTTGCGTCACTACCACACACTTGTGTACTTTAATCAAATTACAACGCGTGGGCGAAGTGGAAACTCTGCCGGAGAATACTCCAGTAATCAAGTGGAATAAGGGTTGAGTTCTCTGTCAATTGTTTAAAATTGATTTTACAAGAGATTTTGTTGGAGTTAATCCTGTCAAGAGTTGGCCGTCATTCAGGGTGGCGCAAATTTCACAATTTGGTCTTGGAATTGAGATGATTTTTTATTTAAACCTTTTCCGCACCCTTCACGTCAAATCGGTGGCAGTTTGCACGGCTTTATTTAAATTATCAGTTCGGTCCATTGTGTCAGTTTACTTTCCAAGGTTAGGTTAGGTAAGAGTGGCAGGCCGCCTCAAGTGCAGCCACACTTAGGCCAAAGTAGGCTCATTTATTTTCCAAAGTCGGCGGCGAATTCTGGCGCCTTCCAAATTTTATTTTGGGCTCCTATTCTTTCAAGACACACTTTAATCTAGATTGGAACACAAATCTATTCAGCACATGAAGTCTGCTCAAGCTTCAGTATAGGTATCAATATATCAGGCTGCGTTCTTATTTTTTTAGTTTTTGGATCCAGAAACAAGTGAAAAATCTCTCCTCAGTATGGTTGCAGGAAGATTTTTGGTTTTAGATTACGTGGAGCTACACCGCCTTCTTTGACTATCTGCTGTTCAGTTTTACTAGTAGAACCAGAATTGTTGGTCTTAGCTTTTTTTAAACTTCTGACTCGCCAAGGCGATAAAGAGGCACGTCGACCTGAAAAGATACTTTGTGCGGATGGTCTTAGCTTAAGTGGAGCTCTAGCTACACCGCTCGTGCCATAACACAAGAACCACAGCATTATTCCTACGGCTTAAAATCGAAGGCCCTTCCCACGTCGAGCGTATCAAAAAGCTCTACATATACAAACGTCGCAGGACACTATAAAAGTAGACATAACCTCTTTCGTTTTAATACCCGGCCATTTTAAAATACTGAAGTTGTCTTTTCTGGATGATGCCACTGTAATAAAGTTTTTTTTTAAAGAATAAAAAAAATAGCTGGCGCAACAGGTCTGTAGGTACCCAAGGCCTAGCTTCTCACAACCATTCGTTTGTGTGCGTTTTTTTTTAATTTTTGGGACGAATGGAAGGGATCTACAATTTTATGCCGGGTCCAAAAGACTAATTGAGAAGCTCCTTCATAACAGTTTTGCTCTCGGATGTTTGTCAGACTTTCGCGAGAGGTGGCGCAGCGGAAAAAACCATAAGTTTTTTTTAAAGAAGTTTTCGAAATACCTACTCGTAGCAAAACATCTTTAGAGGGAAGGGAAAGCAAACGAGAGCAAAAGTCTCTTGAATTTTGAACTTTCTTTTCTTTAGTAAAAGAAAGATATTGTATTCGTACATAATTTCGAACTCGAGATGTTAATCAATTCGGACATTACGATGATAGGCGAAATCAAAAAAGTGGGTCTCAAAATTCTGTCCGTCTGTCTGTCTGTATGTCCCGAGGCCTACAGCCTTAGCGGCCGAACGGATTTCGTTCAAACTTCGGATTTAAAGTTTGGGGGCGTATACAGTTCGGGGCCGTTTTTTTCTTTGCATGGTAACCTCAATATTAATGGTACTTCCCATACAACATTTTCATACCAGTTTGATTTGTTCGAAAACGGCTCTAACGATTTCAACAAAAATTGATATTCAAGCTTAAGTAGGTGAGGTAAACATAACTGCATACTCAGTTTTTCGCTAAAAAATCGAGTAACTGTACTTTCGAAATTTGGACATATGTATCTCGAAAACGGTCCATACGATTGTAACAAAAATTCATTTCTAGGGTAATATGGTAATTTCTAACTTAATGGCAAACTCAGTTTTTCTCCGTATTATCGTAAAATGTTTTTTTTTGCAAAAAATCATTTTTTAAAAATTTAGTTTTCTTTAGTTTACTTGAAAACGGCAGTAACGATTTTGACCAAAATGCAAACTTAGATTAAAATTTATGTTTTAAAAGTTATTGCGTCCTTAAATTTCAGTTCGAATCACCGAAAAAGCTAATTTTAAAAACTGCTCATATCTCGAAAATCCCATTTTCGATTTCGATAAAACTTTAAGGGCCGCTTGCTCATACGACTCTAAACGACTTAAGTTCTACTGAAATACTTATTGGTTACTTTTTTTAGTGCATAAACTGTCACATAAGAGTTTATGTGCCACTTAATTCGCTATGAGTCGTATCAGTAAACGGTCCTAAGACTTTAAAACCCAAGTAATGCTTACATCCCAAACATTAACTTGTGCTCGGCTTTCAGCTAAATAGTTAAGCAATAGTATTTTTCAAGCTAAACATTGCAATATTTGGTACCATTTTGTCTGCGAAATTTTACAAAAACCGCTCTAACGATTTTGATCAAAATACATATTAAATATGAAATCAGTATTCTTAATAAGATTCCGTACTTATTTTTTTTCAAAAAATTCTAATATTGAAATATTTCTCAAAAATGATAACCCAAATCTCGATCTGTGTTCACATTTCTACGATATATTTTTGAAATAATTACTTGCAATGAAAGTAAAATAAAAGCTACGCAAAACTTATTTTTAGCTAATATTAATAGGGTGCCTACCCTAAAAACAAATCCAACAACTTGAAATTAATACAATCAGGCAACTCCCAATTCATTTGAACCGAAAATTTTGATGAACGAGAAAGTTACGTTCGACCCAGTCGTGCACTTTATTTTACATTCAAGCCATCGAAGAATATTTTCAATCGCCTTCGCTAAAGTCCATCTGGTGCGCCTTGACTCGCCGGATACAGTCATGCCCTTTAAGAAGACACAACCTTTGAGTTGTGTACACCTTTTATTGGCAGCAGTTATTAAATATTGTCGACGACTTCTTAGATCAGCTCAACACTCTTCGGGTGCTTTTGTTTATTATCAATCAGACCACGTCCACGTTCCACGCGCGGAACCATCGAGAGCTTAGAAAACTTTGAAAAGAGGTACTAGAGCAGCTAAGAACATGTCGGTGCATGGTTCTAGCGAAGCAGCGTAGCTTACGGTCCTAAAAAAACAGCAAATAAGTGATGACCACACATGTTTTGCTTCTCACAACGATTTGACTTTTAATAAGCCATCTAACAGCATATCTGAAGGGCTGAATTGACAGCAGTGTTACCTCTGAAAATTTTTACAAAGTGTCCAAAAAGGTGTCCGAGAGGTAAAAAAGTGTCCCATATAATTTGACTAAAACCGTAACAACATTCATACAATATTCGTTAAAAAAAAAAAAACTAAAAAAATTGCTTCAAATACATTAATTCAGTTCAGCATTGGCTAACAGTAGATTAATACAATTTTATAAATGAATAGGTAATATTTATACATAGGAAAAAAAATTTAATACATTTCTAAAAATTGTCCAAAATCGATGATTTTAAAAAAGAGGTGTCCTGGTGTCCAATTGACACTAAAGTGTTCCAAGGGTAACCCTGATTGAGAGGCTTTCCTTGATATATCCTTGAATTTTTATCAGATTGTCGCGATGGATGGAGTAGTTAAAAAGTCTGTACTCTTGTTTTTAAACTTGGAGCCTTTCGCTCAGTTCAACAAAGTAACAGAGAAGAAAATAAGGTCCGACACCTTTTAGTCAGCCACTAAAAAAGGGACATTGCACATTGCTGATGTCATCCTGTCTGTTTTATCCAATAATTTATGGCCTATATAGTCATTCATCCATAGGCGCACGGTGCATGGTTCACTTCCTGGGCAGGCGAAAAACGGAAATCTCTTTCAATTAGAAGAAGAAGTAGGAATAATTTGGCCTATAGCTAGGCTCCTCTGAATTTTTATCTCTGTTGAAACCGATCTTGCAATTCAGTGGTCCTTCCTTATTTTTATTAGCTAGTAAGCCGCCTTCTCACTTTGCGCAAGCTTCTTTATACCACAGGTCCATTTTGGGTAATAGATTTTTACTTATGTCTTGAGGTAGCTCAAGCCTGTTATTGGTATCCCCTTGTGGGTGAATCTTGCGCCACATGTGACAGTCTCATTCTTATTTTTTATTTAATTTCTCTGCATCAATACACCAAAGTTTCAATAGATTTCATTAAGTCTGTTGTTAGTTTTACTAAAGTGCGCCTTTGCCAAACTTCCTCTGCCAATAGTTTTAAAACTTTCTTTCCCTTTTTTTTTGTACACCTACTCCTTCGGTAAAAGCGAATAACACTGTTCGATCGAAAACAAACAAACAAAAGCACTCAATTTCCTTAATTGAAACACAAGAAGTGTCAGAAAATATTAATTAAGGCAAACTCACTCAGCACTAAATTGTGTAAATATATATCCAATCCAAACAATGCAGAGATTAGGTACCGCTGGCCCTTGCCCGCACCCAAAAACGAAATGACTAAATTAATACTTGAACATACGATTCACATCGTACCCCTTTCGCCCGCAAGTATCTGCTATAAAAGTATCCACAGAAAATACAAAACACCTATCCCTCCAGAAACACCAACCACCAACTTTCCGTGTGTGTGTTTGAGTGTCAGGAAATGGCCTTCTCGAGAAAATGCGTACGACTTTCGTGTAATAAACGTTTCATCTCGGTGCTGATCCCTCACATCAACTTACAACGTGTTGTCTGTGTGCGGGGGACAGTACTACGTTTATTGCGTATAGGTACTTCCTCGAAGGATGTGTATGACAGTGTGACTGTAGCCACCTTTTGCTGCTACTCGGGTTCAAGGTTGCTCATCTCACGAACGGAAAAAAAAACCCCTCAACCTAACTCAACCTAACCTTACAAAATTGGAAAATAAAAAACAAGTCCACCCAGCTTGCTGTTGTTTGCTGCACGCACTTGGGGTGTTCATTATCTCTGCCCCATTGCGGGTGTGTGTGTGAGTTGGAAGCTCAAGAGGGTACCCAATCACCCTAGAGAGTATCATCTCTCTCCATCTGTATATAAATCCATTTTTTGTGTTTTTTTTTTTATTCGAAAATGATACGGATTTTTCTCGGATGATTTTTCAGCATCCAGGGCGAGGAAAAGCTTGAGCTTTTCATTGATTTTCAAGTTGCCATTGGAAGGGTAACTTTTATGGAGGACTTTCTTTTTGACGCAGCAGTGTTGCCAATGTGTGGTGAAGGTGGACCGAAGACTCGTTTTGGAGCCGCGGATTTTGAATATACAGATTCATGTTCACTGAGATTCGTTGTTACAGTTCTGTGAGTTGGTGGTGTTTGTTCCGTCAGCCAAAAATTACTGGACTTTTGCACTGTGTTTTCTTTTTAGCGGCCACTTATTTCCTGTTTCAAAGAAGCCCAGCGATCAGTAACATTCTCATCTCTCACAGTAGTAGTCTTCCGTTTAACGTTTTATGTAAGACGCCACCTGTGGGGAAAATATAGCTACGGCATTTACTTGTGTAACATCTTTCTGCCTTTTCTTAGGTTATAGACGGCCGTTGGATGTCTTATTTCTTACTCCGTTTTGGTTAAAAAATGTGTCACTGAACGATACTTCGATACTTCACTCAAGACTAAAATAAAGAAAATGGAATCAGATGAAAAAATCGACAGCAAAGTCTTGAATTGACAAAAATCTAACTCGGTCAATAAGTGTTGCTTCCGAAAAACTGAACAACAAATGGAGACACTTCAAAACGCAGTCGAATATTTTGGGAACGAAGCGATATGGTCGTCCGAAAATGAAAATAATTGCACCCCATACTGGAATTTTTAAATCAACTGGCTGTCAGTATGACAAACGTCACTGTTTTTGAATGGCGGCCATCGCACTGGGGACGTTCAGGAATCTAGTTTAGTAGGTCTGACACCTGTCCGGCTTGATTTATCTCAATTTTGATTGGCTTTTATCGGTCGGTTTAAGTTGACGTGTTGGCCGACGAATCTAGTCAATAAATTCGTGACGGAGTACTAAGTTGACAGTTCGCATATGAGATAGTCTTTGGAAAAGTGACGTTCCAGATCAATCTAGTTTTTGCGTTCAGGTTACATCTAGGAAATTTCTATTCTACGACCAGAGCAATCTCGTCGACTTAAGATAACTGAATTTTTGAATGTTCCCACTGGTGTCGCGCTGTCAAAATAAATACATTAAAAAATGACAGTGGAAGCACATTGTAGGTGACATTTAATGACAATCGTTAAGCTCCACCAATTTTTTTGTTTCTTGATTTCGTCTCTTGATTTAAAAATACTTTTTGATGTGACACAACGTCAATGTCAAATTTGCTTAGTTATCGAACGCCTTAAATGTGACACAAATCATTTCTGCCAGTTTCTTCATTGTGCACTGCCTCTTTCTGACGTTTAACCCAGTGAAGAAGTTGTATGTTACAGGAGGCGAGAATTTTATTTAAAATGGTGTAGCCTCAAGTTTTGACGTTTTGTAAATGTGCCACTTGTGAAATCGGTAATTTTCTGTTCTTTCTCAAATAAAGTGATGGGTTGCAACTTGTAAAGATGTACTACACATAAATCTATTAACAATACTCGTCCTTTACTCAAATTGTATATTTCGATGACTTTTCTATTCCACTCGTTAATTTTGTGCCTTTTTTACTACCCGCAGTAATGCAAACAGCCCCTTAAATTGTTTGGGAGAATCCCCAAACTATCGGTATTTTAATAGCGGGAAATGTCAGAAACTGTAGTTTCATCATTCCACCACTTGGCATCCAGTCTAACCTTTTGTCTCACTGAACTATCCCAAAAACCGACAGGAAACCACGATTCAGACCGATGAATTTTTCTTTTTCCACTGCATGTGAATTAGGTATGTTTGTTTGTTGAATTGACTTTTCTGCAGAAGCCCATTTGACGCATGTCAAAATCGGCATTAGCGAATGGAATTTGGCAAAAGCTTTCCAAAGTTTTCTCTCCTCTGCCTACGTATTTCGCATTTGTTTACCATTTCCACGTGGGCAAAGGCTCTCCGGAAAAATCAATACCGGGAAAATAGCGGCGTCCATTCTCTCTGCAGGCTGCGACCAAAACACACCACGGCACGAATGTCATCATGAAAAGCGAATCCTATAAATAGGATACGGGAAATTTGTTCGCTTTTCGACGAAAACACCACCTTTCTGCTGTCAGTTTTCCGACAGCACACCACCGACACAGAACAGACACGGAAAAGTCAAGTCGTGCACGGCCCGCAAAGTGACGACTAATTAAAGAAGAGCAAGAGCAACATCTTCGCCCAAACGAAAAGTGTGCCAATAGAGTGAAAAATCGATGTGAAAATATTTTTTTAAAAATCATTTATAAATGTGTGGTTATTGAAGAGTGCTTTGCGGAAAAAATTAAAACAAATATACACCACACCCTGGTGGACGGCTCTGACTAAAAAGTCAAACCTTTTGGAAAATGCTAGAAAAATGTTTCCACTCAGTGAAAAGTTGATGTCACGCATTTGCCTTGCTGTGGCTGTATTTTTTGTGCTCCACCTAATTTGGATACCACCTCAACCAGTCACAGCTACTCCCGAGGATGATGCGTAAGTTTGACGGCTTTTAACGATTTTCTGCGGAATAATATAACCGATTTGGGGTTAGAAATGGTCATGTCCCCCCGGGTATTTTGTAGAATTTATTTTTTTTTGTCCGACTTTGACAAAATGATTGCTCATCTGAGCGTTTTCGGGGTGAAGTTGAAAAATTTGCTAAAAATAGCCCATGAAAGATGGTGGTGGATCATGGGAGATGGTAAGAGAAGAATACGAATGTGGGGTGGGATATTTTTTAATCGGTTTGGGGAATTCTATTGCTGGGAAATTTGGTCGTAAACAAACGTTTGCGGAGTTTTTGTTTTGATCATTCGATTCGCAACCTCTCGGGGGGTAGTTTTGATTCTGAGCCACGTGTTGAGTCGAGAGGGCTTGTTTACAAACGTAGATTTGTTTATGTTTATCGCTGGTTGCGCATGTTTGGGAATATTTTTTTTGTGGTCCTCTGTTTTGTTTCATATTTTCTTGCTGCTTGAAGTTTTCGAATGTCGGTCATTTGTCGCGTGCGATTTTGCTGTAGGCTATTTGCGGTTTGTTGTCAATTTATTTTTAATTTAGATTTTTTTTTTTTTTTTTGACATAATTGTTATGACTTGTCAAGGTTGATTTTTAATCATATCGTAGGTGGTTAATATTTTTCAGTTTCTGTAAACACCCAGCCGATTAAATGAAAATAAATGATGTGCCTTATGAAAATATTTTTTCTTTTGTTTAACAAATCGTTTGAGGTTTGATGTTGAATTGAGGGGACGGCTCATTTTCCGCTTGAGCGAGAAAATGTTTTTCTATTTCGAATGCAAATGCGTGGGCAGTATAAACAACAAATTTTATTTATTTGTTAATGAGTTGCTTAATGGAGGCGAAAACTATTTATTATCCAATTAGAAATAATGTTGTGATGACAATAAAAGTGTGGTGGGATCAAGGTGAGTCCCTAAAGTGGCCATTAGCACGCTTCCATGTTGTTCCTTTATTTTTGCGGTTGTGACTCCAAGTGACAATGATGCAACCACAGGTTTAACAAGTGCCTGTTAAATTGGCCCATTCAAATGGTGATTACACCCAAAAAAAATTCCGCTGTAAATTTTACAGTCAAATTTACAATAAGTTGCATATTTGTGTATTTGACAGCAAATGCGTTCATATTCACAATTAATTGTAACTTTACAGTGTTTGCTTTCATTTCAGCAATAAAATTGTTAAATTCATCGAAATTCCTTGGAGTAAAATTGACAGCGCGTTGTCAATTTTTGTTGTTAAATGTACATGTATGAATTGGTCAAATCTACAACCTAAATGCACTTACAAAATGCTGTAGAAAGTACGTTCAACTTGTAAAATGCTCAGCATATGCATTCAAATCTACAACCATTTTCAGTTGATACTACATTGAGTTGTGAATATGACAGCTGCATTTACCGTAACCCACTCGCCCAGCCAGAACATTTTCATGGTTTATGTACATTCCTTTGTTCATTTAGTTATCAAGTCTGGCACCAACAAGACGAATTATTAGATCCCTAGTTTATACACATAAGTTTTATTTACAATTTTTCTAGTTTTAAAATCTAAAACAAATTGCTCTCATTTTCATAACTTGGTTTTGGAAAGTACAACCATGTCTCTGTTAAATTGAAAGCACTGGATGTCGGGTCGATTATGACAATGAATGCAGTCGATTTAACAGCGGTTTTCAACATTTCTGCGACTGATTATAGGTCAGCTTTGTATTTGAGGAAGTGCAGACACTTGTACAAATTTCTTAAAACTAAAAGCACCGAAGGCCGTGGAATAAGCTCCTTGAACGCAAAAAGTTATATTCTAGCTATTCCGACAGTTGAATCTTTGCGCAATTGTTTTTTGACAGGATACTCAGTCTTCCTTTCTTGATCGCAAACTCTCTCAACTCAATTCAAAATGTGTACCTAAGTTATATATATTTTGTTTAAATTTTTTTCAGAATTGGCAAATGGGCAGACCAATTCGGCGAGGAGCTATGGGAACTGGCCAAAAAGATGACAAAATCACCCGAAATCAAAGCCGTAAGTTCAAACATACTCATTCGAATTTCCCTTTTCCTTAACTTTATGCTTTTTTTTTTTTTGTAGAAATACAAAGAGTATAACGCCCGCGTGGAAACAAAAAACGGTACTGCCCTCATCAAGTCGATCGTGAAAAATGTCGGTCGGATGTTGTCCCGCAAAATGGATGCGGTCAAATGCATTCTCAAACTAGCCGAATCGGTAGCCGAAGAGTTTGTCTTCAACGAAACGTACGCCATGAATGAGTTTCAATACTACTCGAGTAAATATTCCTGCTACAATGGCGTGCGGGCTGAGGAAATTGTCGAAACCTTGGAAAACAACACCTACATGTATTTGAACATGTCTCTGAATCAGGATACGCATTTCTATAACATCTCTGTTGATACGTCGCACAGTTCCGTCCATGTGCCGTCGAATGTTTACGACAAAAGTGAGTCGGGGGAAGGGGACAAATTGATTGGTTCCACCTAAAATGCTGATATTTTTTCAACAGATCCCGACGTAATTAAAGCAATAATGTGGTCCGAAGCTCTGGACTCGGTGTTTGTCCAAAACTATCAATCCGATCCGGCACTGTCGTGGCAATACTTTGGCTCTGACACGGGGATTCTTCGACACTATCCGGCTTCGCAATGGGATATTAATAAGAAAACCGATGACGCTGACACGTACGATTGTCGCAAACGATCGTGGTACATTGAGACGGCAACATGTTCCAAGGACATTGTAATTCTGTTGGATAATTCTGGTTCGATGACTGGTTTCGGGAAGCACATTGCTAAATTTACGATACGCAGTATCTTGGATACGTTTTCGAACAACGATTTTTTTACCGTGCTCAATTACTCGATGAATACTTCAGATATTATCGACTGTTTTAAGGGCGTGCTGGTGCAGGCAACACCGGAAAATATTCAGGCTTTCAACGATGCCATTGTTAATATGAAAGCGCCCGACGGCAGTGCCAACCTAACGGAGGCCTACGAGAAGGCGTTCGAGCTGCTGAAGCATGTAAGTTGGAATATTTCTTGTATTGTCTTTGACCGCTAGATGACCGCATGTTTGACATGCGTCAGAATAGATACTAAACCACTTGACATTGAGTAGGACTCTGGCACAAGTGGCTTGCCGCTGTCAGTGGAACGCGGCCATTCTCTGTTCAGTATTCTGTAAGTTTTTCAACGCGATGGATTAAATAAAAAGTTGGAACCATCTGTTTTAACTTTTATGTCAAAGAAAAAAATGGTTTTGAATACAAAATTTTGTGATGGAAAACTTAGAGAATACCGCCAACAGAACGTTCCGTTTCGCATCGTTCTGTTTTCTGTTGAATTTGTGTTCCGTATCAAATAATCGATTGCAATATCAGTATTACATAGAACGGCGCTGCAATGAGACGTCAACGTGCAACCAAGCTATAATGCTAGTCACAGACGGGGTCGCTGGCAATACGACAGATGTCTTCGAGAAATACAACTGGGGAACGGGAGAGAACGACACGTTACGAATGCGAGTTCGAGTCTTTACGTATCTACTAGGGAAAGAGGTGACGAAAGTGAGAGAAATACAATGGATGGCGTGCTTGAATCGGGGCTACTACTCACATGTCCAAACGCTGGACGAGGTGCATGAACAAGTGCTGAAATACGTGGACGTGATCGCCACACCGCTGGTCCTTCAGGACGAACAGCATCCGCCGACATGGACGCACTCTTTTGCCGATAAAACAGTTACTGATGTAAGTTCGTGTTTTAGTGAGCGTTTTAGCCAGTTTAAATTAGAGTTTTTCATTGTACAGTACGAAGAGGAGGAAAACGGACAGCAGCGGCTGATGATTGCCGTGGGAGTGCCGGCCTTCGATCGATCGTGGCAGAATAAGAACTCGTCGAGACGAGCCAGACTTCTGGGTGTAGCAGGCACTGATGTACCAGTCGAGGATATTGACAAGCTAACGTTGCCGTACAAGCTCGGCGTCAATGGCTATTCGTTCGTGATCAGTAACAATGGCTACGTGATCTTTCACCCTGACCTGAGGCCAACGGTAAGAGAGTCTTCGTCAGCCTTTTCATTGCTAATTGCAGTCCCGGTTCTAGCAAGACGGAATTCTAAATAACAACTACAACAGCATCGATCTTACTGAAGTGGAGCACCTCTATGAGGACAACGAGCCGCGACGTCCGGGTGACAAGATCCTCGACCTTCGTCGTAGCATGGTCCTCCACGAGGCCGGCAAGTACACGAACATCAACGTCAAGTTCCATTACGACAAGATGCGTCGGGTTTCCGAGGAAAACCAGGATTACTACTACGAACCGCTGACAAATACACCCTTCTCATTGGGATTGGTGGTGCCCAGTGTGTACGGCCAGACGTGGATCAAGGTCGGCGAAGAGGTCAAGAAGAACGTCCACATGGGCGTAAATATCTCGGATTTCTTCGTCGGCGATAACTGGAAGATTCATCCAGATTGGTAAGTGACTCGACGCCGTGTAAGAAAATTTACCATTTCTTGTGCTTCCAGGGTCTATTGCAAGTACCACTACCTGGAGGGACATGAGTTCAAAACGCCCGAGGAGGAGTTCCGTCACTTCTTGTACAAAATGGTGCAGAAAGACTGGAAATGGTCGGAGCAGTATGAGACCGAGGCCAGTGATGAGGATGAGGACGATGAACGTAAGTCTTGTGATTTGCCAGCTTGACCGTGTGACATGTGTACCTATTCGTTGTTAGCGAATTGTGGCCGCAAGACATTGGACGACGACGCCTACTACTGCAACCGAGAGCTAGTGCAGCTGCTCATCTTCGAGGGCAAAGTGACAAACTCCAGCTACGGCGTATGGAAGTTTACCGATGCCGAAGAGCAGGCGCTGATTGAGCGGTACAATGCGTCACTGCGCTTTGTAGCCACCATGAGCGGCCTGACTCGTTGGCAGTTCATCTACGGCGAAGTGGAAGTAGATACAGATCGAGAATTCGGCGACTACCACACGACCGCTATCGATGAGACGTGGTATAAGAGTGCCATCCTCCAGCATAAGATCGACGCCGAGGGTTTTGTGTATTCTGTGCCACATGCAAATGATCCGCAAGAAAACGCCGAGTTGCAGGTAACCGCCTCGCATGCGATATTCCCCAGAGATGGCGGAATGGAAGCACCAGCCTGTGTCGTGGGATTTCAGTTTGCACATGCGGCCATGATGTCTCGATTCGCCAATATCACCTCCGAGGAGAGTGTAAGTTGTGTTCTTGTATTTTGTTTGTCTGAATTGAGAAATGTTCCTCCTCAGTGCAATGGCTGTGTGAAGACCTGCAATGCCGATGAACACGAATGCTACGTGGTGGATAACAACGCCTATGTAGTCCTGTCGCAGTACCCGAACGACACGGGCAAATTCTTCGGGGAAATCGAGGGCGCAGTCATGGATGCCATGGTGGAGAAGAGCATTTTCAAGAGCATCGATGTTTATGACTACCAAGCTCTGTGCAAGGTGGAGGATAAATCCTCCAGCGATGCGCATTCACTGCTCAATGTGAGTCTTAAAATATCTAGGATATCGGATAACAACTCCAACTAACGCACATGTGTGTTCTTTTCCAGCCCATGCGTCTTCTAAGTCTTGGCATCAACTGGCTGGCGGCGGAGGTCTTTTGGTACTGGAGCCGAATCCAAATGTGGGCCGATGGAATGCCATGTACGCTACCCTTTGACTATATACATTTTTCAAGTATTTTCTAACTTCTGTTTCTAGTCTACGATGACGACGATGACGACGATTACGACAGCGATATGACAATGCAAATGCCTGGCTCACGCAAGACCGCCAAACTGCTGGAAGGTGGTGAGGAGGAAAAGGTTTTCCCAAAACCACCGCCCGAGCCGAAGTACGATCATTGTGACATGAAGTCGACCCTGTATATCCTGCAGGAGAAAAGTCTCCACTTCACTGATGTACTGCAATCAAATTACTCTCGACCCTTTCATTTGAAGCGCATACCCAAGTCGAATTTAATGCTGATCGTTGTGAAGGTGATGTACTCAAAGGAGCCGAGAAAATCTACCACACAGCCAACGCGAATTGAATACTACAAATCTGAGTACTCGTGTTACAAGCTGAATATGAGTTTCCTAGAGCGGCGTAGGATCGAGGAGTGCTACACGGTGCACCCAGATGTAAGTTGTTTGCTTTTTTTGTTTACATCGTTCTTAGAAATATTGCAAAAAAAACCTTAGCCCCTTGTTATATCGCTGTCGTTTATTCTGTATTCTACAACTTCTCTAACTCTCAGCAATTATGACACTTCTTGTCATAACAGTTAGTTCAGATTTGTATAGATACTCGTACCCGCCTTTGCATTCTTGTAAACTTTATTAAAGACGTTATTCCTTATTTGAGGTAAAGAACGCTGTTGGAAATAGTTTGCGTCAGAAACTCTCTGACAGATGACACTTTTTCATTGGAACGTTATTTTACTACATATTTTATTGTCAATTTCTGGAATCGTTGAAGTTCTATAGTCAAGCCTATGGAATCTTGTTGGCAAAAAGTTTAACAACCTACCAATTTGACAGAAACTTTTGTTTGACGTACTAAAATCGGTATTCTCTAAACGTTATTCCAATTTATATTTGATTTTTACAACGTGGAAATGTCATGCTTTGAAAAGGTTCTTTTCAAAAAACAGTACAGTTGAATCAAATGATTACGAAACTTCAAAGAGCGGAGAAAAATGTTCTTTGCAAGAGGTAAAACTATTTGAACGGCTTAAGCCAACAATTTACGAGATTTTTGCCTCACGTGAATGTTCAAATGCTGATCCATTTGACAGATTATAAAAACATAGTCAGGGAAATTTTCTATCTGAAAATGTTTCGCCCTATCGGCTGCTGTTATGCTTAGTCTAAGTGCGTCTTTGTAGGCAGCCACTTAACCTAACCTAACACCTGCTCTTTTCGTTATATAATTTTGAGCAAGCGGAACTTATCTTTGTGAAATTTCATAAGATTTCGTGAAATTGATGGCGTTCGGGAACGGATTTCTTAGACACAATCTTTTCAAATCGATATTTTATAATCCATCTTCGATAGAGAAGCCTCCGTTCCATCGACCACCTAACAATAATTTGACGTCTCGATAGTCGATAGTTACATATCGTCAACGAAAAAGAAAAGAAAATTTTTTTGACGTTCAGTCATCTAGCACATTAGTTTCAAGATGGAGAAACCCCCCGCTAAGCTCTACCGCCAGCAGAACACATGTGACATATGGTAGCCCTTCTCTCTAGACATCTAACGGTCTACGGATTTCTGACATTTCTTAATTACTATTTTGGTTGTCACCAATTTCATATTCCTTATGTTTCTGAGTAAAATGTAAAAGGATGGTAACCCATCTGTTCTAAATAAAAAAACAAAAAAAAATATTACAGCATCGCTTGAAAACAAATCGCATATACCTTAATTTTTTACTTTTAGGAAGAAGAATACACCTATTGCGGCGACGCAACCGCCCTTGGCCTCGACAACATAAACATCCTCCTTAACTTTGCCATACTTTTCGGTATGCGTTACGTCTACCGGTTCATCAACCATTTACTGACTTAAGAATTTAATACGAACTTAAGATCCCACCCTGATGTTACCTACCTGTAACTAGCTGTCAGCATTTTTGTACCACTTTTTCTCTCCCACAAATGGCCAAGAAAAATTTTGACAATTCTTATCTACAAAATCGATGTTTTTTTAGGTTTTTTTTTTATTTTTACTAATCTGACTTCCAGATGGTGACAACGCAAATTCAACTGATCGTCCATCAAATGGTTTCACTCATTTCAATTGTTTGACATTCTCGAGATCGCCTGCGTTCCTTTGACAGCTGGATGATTTGCCACGTACCTTATTTATATAAAATTGACAGTTAGCACAAAAGTAATTTTTTCATTTTTAGTTTGACATTAAGTTGGACGGGTGACTTGTCATCTAGCGGGCATTGGAACTCGGGCAATGTCAAATTGACATTTAACCATTGATAAGAGATTTCAATTTTGTTTCATTGAGTTTATCAGTTGGCATTCTTTTGCTGCACCATTTGGAAATCTGTTTCTTTTTTCTTACTGTATAGTGATACTCATGCGCACTTATTAAACAGAAATACATATTCATACACCATACGTAAACTATTTACATGCATACATATTTTGAAAACTATTATATTTACAAACATTTTTTTTGTTACTATTGTTTCTATAATCTTATTTATCTCTCGTCCATATACGTGTATTAAAATACTCGTTCAACGCGACACTCATTCATCCTAACTGTATAATGATGAAGACAATGATATACATTGTAATATATATTTTAGAAGTGGAAATGTTGCCTTTATTTAATATTTAATATTAGAATTATTTTTCGAGTGTTTAATGAATCTTTTTAGTGAATAATTGTTAAAAAAAACAAAAATTTATGTAATTTAACAAAGAGAAATAAAACAACAATTAAAGACACCTCCAAAATGACAAGTTGGAAAGAGTTTCTCTATGATTAGAAGGCAGTACACAATACACACTGAACAAAACTCCAATAAGTACCTCGAGTATATTCTAAATCGATATACATCTGACTATAAAAAATAGCGTGCTAGACTTTTTGTCGATATAATGAACTAGTTTTGCATCCTTACTCATTAGTTCTGTTCGTTAAATTGTTCAGCTCAATTTAATTGTAATTTACCTACTAAAAGTTACGAAAAGCGTCGTTTGACTTTTAGTACATTTTCCTCATAAACAAAGCAAAAATCCCAAGCAAACGTCAACAAATTAGCCAGCAATCACTACTCGCCATATTTCACAATTGTTTTGGTTTATGCCTCGCTTTTCTGATACCTACCTATTATGCAAATCCGACTTACTAAGTTCTATTACTTTTTCGTAATTTTTGCATTCTAGGACAGAAATTATTCGCCACATCTTAAAAGAACAGAACTATTGTGTGCTAGTGTTTCAATTTCAATTTCTGACAGCGGCAAATCGTAAACACAAACTCCATCGAAAAATCCTCGTACAACACTAGGCGCACAGAAACTGTAGTAGGTACAAAAACCACATAAATGTCTAATATTACACTCTTCAAAACCGAATACTGGACGAAAATTGGTCCACGAAATGGTTTCGTTGAGTGTGATTGTGGTGAAAATTGAAATTTGTTATGTAGTACAAATACCAACTCCAATTGCTGAACCCCTGGTGCAGCGGACCTATTTTGGTGCGAAATGTACTTGATGTTTTGCAGGTTGACGTGTATGGTTGATTTTCATTGCATGGTAGCGGATGTTATTCCCTCACAATGGTGAATTTTTTTCGCATTGCATAATAGGAGGTGTTTCGGTGAATTTTCTTTCTGCTGTTCGTGGTGATGTGGGGAGTACACGAAATTACATTGGGGTGGAGTTGATGGGTTTGGATTTCGAGCAACTTTAGAAAAAAATAGTTTTCTGCTGCGTTGCTCGATGTAATAAACAAGGAAAGTTCTTACGCTTTTAAAAGTGTTACTGTGAATAAAGAAGAACATTCCACTTTTGTGGCAAAATTTATTTATTGTACTTTCATTTGGCGGCGGTTTCTACAATTGTTTGCTGCGACTTTCAAAGAAAGGTCGCGATTAAATAAAGAATGACAACCTTCAGTGTACATGGTGCTCGACGCGACGAAAACTGCTCCTTTTTGTTTGCTTACCCGTTCAGCTCCAACTTAAAGCGTGCAACTATACCTAACCTAAAACCCACCTACAGACTGCAGATTGAATACATTCCGGGTGTTTGCATACACAAATAAATTGTTTTCACGCGGTATTATATTCTGGAATGTCGGTGTGAGCTACTTTGTACAAATCGGTTGATAAATTCGCATCACGCCGATTACAAAACATTGTAACCTGCGAGATTTAATAAAAAAAAAACTATAATATAAACAGAAACAGAAACAATGGAAATACTGATGCAGCGAAGGCACTTCAAGTGATGTAAGCTGCCGATGGCGCAGATGACACAAAGATTCGGCTGTCGCTAGTCGCTGGTGGTAGACAATACTGCGTTAAAGTACTCGCTGTCTAGCTCCTGGATGTCTTTCTTGAACTGCTCGACAAGCTTGGTTAGATCGCCCTCGTTTATATCGACATTGTTGCCCGACGACAGGTTGTCGATGGCCGTTTCAATCTTGTTAATGAGTTCTTCATCCTTCTTGGTGCGTTTTTGGGCGTTCTCATCTTCGAACTCGTGGTAGACATTTTGTGCCATCTATGGAGCGGGATTCGCATGTAGTGAGGGTTAATGGAACCATCTGTCAACTCACCTGTACAACGGAATCGGGAAAGTTTGCCAGTCTGGCCACTTGAATGCCGAAACTCTTCTCCATAACACCGGGACGAACTTGGTACAGAAGCGTAAAGTTCTCATCGTCGGCTAGCGCTTCCATGTGGCAGTTCTTCACTGTGGCCCATGTGTCGGCCAAATTTGTGATCTCATGGAAATGCGTGGCGAACAACGTAAAGCAACGGGTTTCCTTGGCAAGGTGCCTGAAATAGAAACCGAAGACGTTCAGCTGCTGCACCGATCGATAGATGAAAATGAAAAGACTTACTCAGCGATTGACCACGCGATGCCACAACCTTCGTATGTGGACGTGCCTCGCCCCAATTCGTCGATGATCACCAGGGACTTATCGGTTGCGGTCTAGGGAAGTAAAACTATAGTTTTTGGCCGAGGAAATATCGCCCCAACTCACCCTTATAATGCCCGATGTCTCGATCATTTCCACCATAAAAGTGCTCAGACCTTTGATGATGTTGTCACTGGCTCCGACACGGCCTAGGATCGAGTCCACCATGGAAATTGTCGCCTGAGAACAGGGCACAAATGAGCCAACATGCGCCATGAGAACCGCTGTGCCGACAGACCGAATGTAGGTGCTCTTGCCACCCATGTTTGGACCGGTGATGATGAACATGTTGCACTCATCTGTAAGGTGAAAACGCAAACTTAGAAACGAAAGACTCCATCAGCACTGTAGCTCACCCTTCTTGAACTCCACGTCATTCGAGATGAAGGTGATGTTCTCTTGCAGCTCCAGGCAGGGGTGCCTTATGTCTTTCAATGTCAGCACTCCTGAGCCCTCGTCCAACATCTTGGGCCGCACATAAGGCGTCGGCGCATTATGGGCTGCCACAGCGAAGCTCAACAAGCAATCCAACTGTGCGATTTGATTGTTCAACGAAGTCAACGGCGCTGAGTACCCCTTGGCGACCTTTATTACCTCCTCCACGATTGACTGCTGCTGCTCCTCGTACTGTTCACGAACCTCGCCAAACTCTTGGCTGTAGCCGCTCAACTTATCGGACGTGAATCGCACTCCCCCCTTGATGACATCGAGAACCTTGTAGGTCTTTGACTTCCTCAAGACAGAGTCGTCTTTCAGGGCGATCCTGAAGTGATAGCCCAGATGGGATACACTCTCCAACTTCACCGTCTGTCCCCTCTCCAGTTCGAGATCGTCACCTACCTTCGACAGGAGCTTGTCCATTTTGTCGTGCAATCGATCCATGCGGTCTTTCATGTCTTGCAAGTTGTCATCGAAGGAGGCCTTCACTAGGTACTCGCCATTCTCGACAACATCCAAGTCGATGACTTGCTCCACCATCTGTTTCAGGCCCGACAGGTCACCCAGGGTGCTTTTCATCGGATCACAGACCACATTCGTCACCGTGGAGTTCTCCAGCGATAGCAGGATGCTGATGAGGCGCGGGGCTCTTAGAACCACCTGGTAGAGTCGAAACAGATCCTGCAGATTGGCCTTCTTGCGCATCAGCTTCTTGGCGAGCATCAGAATGTCCGGGATGCGCTTCAGGTAGTCGTCGTGGATGGACGACATAATCGTGGGACTCTCCACCAAGCACTGCACCACGTTGTGGCGATCGTTGAGGATTTCCTTGCTGCGCAGCGGTTGTTTAACCCACTGAGCCATCAAACGGTGTCCCTGTGCGGTGCGGCAGTGGTCTAGCACGCCCAGAATGCTCTGCCAACGAAACGCTGGGGATGTGATCTGCGTGCCGGGCTTTGGAAGAATGTTCAAGGCGGAGACTGCTGCCGCATCTAAGTGTACGTATCGATCCAAGTTCAACATTTTCAGCTCGTAATGCCCCAGATTTCCCGCATCGGAAACCAGGCTGAGATAGTTCACCGCCGCCCTTAGGGATTCCATCGCCAGTTCCAACTTAATCTCCGGCAAGGCGGACGCATCCTCCTGCTGGCCCTTGGCAAACCTCAACAGTCTGTTCAAATCCTGAATCAGGTCGGACTTCTCGCCCGAGGTCTTCTTCGTCGATGACACCATCACTCCGTTGCGGTCCATCAGAGTCTTCATGGCAGCATACTGAAAACAAACCAATATGTCGGTCAATTCAACTAGCAGCGGCTCTCTAACTTACCTCTCCCTCGGCGCTGGGCAAAACACACTCCTTGGGGCCCAACAAAACCACCGTGGCCTCCAATTCAGTGAAAAAATCGTCGTCCACAAACTCTGTGACCAAGAACAGGCAATCGTTCTGTTCCACCGACGCCAGGCCGATCTTCTTTTGCGCTCCATCCATGCGGATTTGTAGGGAAACAATCCCAGTGCCCACGAGCACCTCCTTGTTGGAGAAGAGCAAGTCTTCGAACTGAATGAGGTTCCCTGGCGAGCCGCGGTATTCCACTTTCCAATCGGCGGAACCGGCCTTCTTTACATACACCTCCACCCTGTAGTTCTTCACAAGGAGCAACTCACGGACCGCCGATTCAAAGTTGTTCTTCGAAAGCGTCACGTAGGGCAGTTCGTCCTCATCCTCGCCGGGCGACATAATCTTGATGGGGGCTGTCGACTTGTATATTATGCGAGACACGAGATCAGCATCAGCAGCCCCATGGATCGAGTAGTAGTCGGACCGGTCAAAGAAACGCACTGTTGTCGCGGGTTTCTGAAATGAAATCTGTGGTAGATGGATTGGGGGGAACTGCACGAGTCACTTACATCACCTAACTTCGCAAAGTACTTCATAAAATTTCGCTGCGCGTTGACATCTAAAGGGGAGAACATTCATTTAGCTATCAGTCTGGATAAGGATGCACGGCATAAATTTAGTGCCACTACTGGGTGAAAATGCATTTCCGAAAGAGAAGGTGTTGGGAGTTCTTTATTAATACAATGACTGTATTGCATTTTTATCCCAAGTCTGCGCTTCCAAATCGATGCAAAGGCCACCAACATCCAGAGAATATATTTGCAAGCAAGAAACTTCTCTCAAAACTCACCCAAATTCAACGCATTCACTGGCCTTTGGTTGTCCATGCTCAAGAGATTCCTTTCACAATTTGTTTACACAAATTTCCACTTTATTTCGCACTAAATTTCTCAACAAAGCATAAACAGTACCACTAATAACCAAACAAACAAAAATCTTGCCGCCAGTTACAGATTTCCACCAAACAAATTTGACAGTTGCGAATTTGCAATTCCAATTCCATGTCGTTCTATGAAAATAAACTCCCACCGTGAATGGAACCATGCAAACGAGCACAAGGTGATTCGAAAGATTCCCATTTTCTTTGTTTAAATGAAAAGAAAATTGCACAAACTTTTCTAACTGGCTGTTTTTATTACAGTTAAACATATTTAAGATAGGTACTATAAAATTTCATTTAACTACGCTACAAGTGGTGCTGTCAAAGAGAATAAAAAAAAATATATAGTTACCTCTACTTGTTGTTTATTAATTTTCTATGTATATATATATATATAATATATATTGAATACCACACTTTCTATTTTTATATCATAACATTCAATTAGGTTTATGTTTAAATATACGCTTTTCTCTCTTATATACAAAAAATAAGGTAAATCGTGAATTGGTTAATAGAAATCAAAAATACATTCTTGTTGTTTTCATCGGAGTGAGAAATTTGGCCTTGCTTTTTCATAGGGAAAGAGAGAAGAGAGACTGTTGAGAGAAAGTGAATAAAATAATAAAACTAAAACAGCGACCTAAAGTGGATAGTGGATGGGAGGGGGTTAGTGATATCCCACACAAATACACAATCATCATCACAAAGTCGGGCGAAAATAAAAACATTTAAAGTTTACGCGACTATTTCTCTTAAAATTTAACACGAGCATTGATCCTTGTTGGCGAGTGTCTCGTTTGTCAACGAGGTTCGCCCCGGCTGTGATGGTCGATGTTGGACCCCGGACTCCGAGGCGTTCAGGTCCAAGCGACCCTCCTGAATGTTTTGATAGATTTTGCGAGCTGTCTCGAGGAAGGCTTCCTCGACATTTTGCCCACTAAAAGCCAGAGAATCATACAAATTCGGATTGCAAACAAGTGTTATAGCGGCAAACTTACGTCATAGCACTGGCTTCGAGGAACATCAGGCCGTTTTCGTCGGCAAACTCCTTGGCCTCTTCGTATGTTACCTCTCGGGTGCTCTCCAAATCGGACTTGTTGCCAATAAGAAAGATCACCGTGCTCGGGTTGGTGAGATTTCGTGTGTCCGTCAGCCAGCTACTCAAATGGTTGTAGGTGGATCTAGGGAAGGCGAATAATTTAGAACAGAATTGTTAGGAGCGTTTTTGTGGACATACCTTCTTGTGATGTCGTAGACCATTAGCGCACCGGCTGCCCCTCTGTAATACGATCGCGTGACTGCACGAAAGCGCTCCTGTCCGGCAGTGTCCCAGATCTGCAGCTTGATCTTCTTGTCGTCAACTTCGATGATGCGCGTCCCGAACTCCACACCAATGGTGTGTGGGCAGTTGGCCATGACTAGTGCACAATTACCAAGGTAAAAAAGAAAAAAAAAACAAAGAAAATCCCCGCCCGTACTTACATTTCTTCTCTGTGAACTGGTGGAGGAGGCAGGACTTGCCTACGCCCATGTCGCCAATGATGATGTACTTGAAGATGTAGTTGTAGTTGTACGGAGCCGATGACATGATGCTAACTGCAAAGAGAAAGACAGAAGCTGATCAATTGAGCTCGTTAAGGTCATCTTCGGGCGAGATTACAATGCTCCAGCACATTGTCGCTTTTCTTCCTCATCCGATCGAGCAGCTCCATTTCGACTGCGCTCGGACGAACGGCAGTAGGGCAGTTGCACAGTTCGGGGAACACTGACGCGAGACATGGCAAAGCCATCGTTATCAGCGAAAGTGGAGTAGCATATTTAAATTATTCATGAGGCACAGTAGGACGCGCTTTTTGTGATAAGCAATCAAAGTGGAAGCACAGAATAAGAGTGCAAAGGTGCGTTCCGTCTGTTTGGCAGTCATTTGCTGTGGGTGCTACTGGTGGCCACGATCCGCAGCGCGCAATTTACCACTGCGAGGCGGATTGCCACCGCGAAACGAACTACAAAGGCGTCTCGCACATTAGGCGGGTTTCGTAACTACTCGCGTATTTCTTGGGGTTTCTTGCAGCAGCAATAAAGTCGTTCCATTCCAGTGATACTCACAGTGAGTTCCTGGAGCGTGTCTAACGTATTTGCCACTTGACAGCGAAAGCAAAGGTGATGTTGGGAAACTTGTTTAGTTTACAACTCGAAAAGCGGCGTCGGCATGCGATCTTTCATTGTTTCACTGCGTTGCGCACGTTTCATTAACAAAGAGCGGGCGGCTGATCATCAAAGATTGCAGCGAAGTAAATCGCGTGGGTAATTGTGACGATTTACATGTCAACTGTCCATACTTCAGTCTTGGGTTAACAAATTAACAAAACCAGTCTACTCATAAACACACGAAGAGAACTGAAGACCCACCGAGCTCGGCATCAATGCGCCTGCTAAGGAGGAAGAAAACACGGCAAGAACTGCGGACCAACACCGCCCAAAGACGGATGAGAAAGCATTCGTGCGCACGAAAACGTTTGATCGTTTCGCCTTACAGAATCTGACAACAGATTCTTGTCGGATGCTCAAGTGAGTCGCTGCAGCGGTGATACCCCCACGGGTAGAGGAGACATGTCCACTTTAATCTCATAGGCCTGTCTAGAGGAAGCTTGCCAATCGTGTCCCCTTGAACAAAATCAAAACGCTTCTACATCGGGAGTTGGTTTTATTCAAAGATATTAATTTTCACGTCAAACGCATCAGCGTTGGCGTCGATGTTTCCTAGAACAGGCGGCTGGACGTTCCCAATCAACTGCTTGACTGTGTCATCCCGACTGCTGTCCAAAAAGTGCCACAACGTCTGATTGAAGGCGCGGCGAAGGTCAAGTGCTCGCCCCTCTGAAAGCGCGCTCAACTCCGCCAAGAGGTAATTGCAGAACGCTGCGTTTCTGTCCGGCGTCTCCGCCACTGCCTTCGGTACCGACAAATTCGGACAGGACAAATTAGTGGGCGGGTCTGGTGATATCGGTGGCGTTGGTGTCGCCGTCACATTCTGCTGTCTCCGTCGGTTGTCGACTGCAACTGGATGTGCTGTCGGTTCAGCGGGCAGCACGAAATCCTTCTTCCAAGCCGACCGATCGGCGACAGCAGATGACTGCAATTTGCATACGATCGAAATCAATTACACGGTCAAACTAACTGAAAAATTACCGCTTTCTTCGTCGGCCGACGTCCAGTTTTCTGGCTCGCATCGGTCGTGTGCAGAAATAGCATTTGCTGGAAGTATCGCCATGACACGGAGTACGGCTCGTCTGCGCCTTGTTCGGATTTCTTTTTGTGGTAGTTTGCCAAGTTCACCTTGAATCTGTACTCGTCTGAGCCGACATCCCAGAGACCACGACGCTTCTCGACTGCGGCAATCAAAGCAACCACTTCTTCGTGTTTCCATTTATGCTGTATTCTCCGTGCGCCTGGGCGTAACTTCCGAGTGCGTTTCTTCGTTTTCCAAATCGGCGGCACAAAATCCCCATCGTTGGTCTCTTCTGCGCATTTGCGCAGCTCATTGTCGCCGAAATCTGAACTTTTTTCACTCATGCTGCACACGAATTGCGAATGCACGTGCAATTCAGAACGGAAAAAGCGAAAAGAAATAAAATTAAACGGGCTGGATAAAGTTGAAGAGGATGTGAAAAAATCAGAAAAAAGACATCCAAATGGCGCGTTTTTAAACTCCATAGATTTAGTCGGGGGTTTGGTTTTCAGCAGTAGCTCTGTTCCAACGAGGAGTGCGTGCGGGTTCACGTTGCCCAGGAAAGTAGCGCTGCGACTGTTTTGCTCTCAAAACCGACTTTCACTGTGAACAACTGCATGATTGACGCCTTAGCTACGCACAACGCTTCATCATCTGACATCAGACGTCACTAATCGCCGCGATATTAATGAATCATTTCACAATTCGAATTGCGACAGAGTTTTCAGGAAAGGTTCACCGACTACTTTGCCCACTCCGCAGTTCACCCAACGTAACTGCGTCGCGTAGATACCTACAACCAACAGCTAGCAATCAACAATGGAAACCAGATGGAAACTCCACGAAAAGTCAAGTAACTCAGTGATATACAGGTAGAACACTGTTTACTGTCTACAAGCCCAAAATAAGCTCGTGCCAACACCGAAAACCTCACCGAGTTCAACAACTCTGCGGCCCAAACGAAGACGCGACAGTAATCACCGGAGGGGTACCTACGAACAATGCATATTAATTTACACAAGCACACAGCCGCAGCGGAAACCAGAAACCCAAACCAGCCCCGGTCGAGTTGTGTGTCGTGTCTTGTGTGTGATCACCGCAAGATGGGCTCAGTCATCTGTTAGTTCTGATGAAACTAGATTTAGTTGTACCCACCCAGCCGAGTCGCAGATCTTTGCAATGAAATTACTAACATCTGTTCAACTCAAACAATGAATCACACGCACACACACGAGCACGACACGATAGCAGCAACCCCTATCACACTTGGGCAACCATTCGATTTTAAATCAAAACAAACCAAAAACAGGGGGTGGATGCAAACGCAAGTAGATTAAATCGAGAAACTACCTGAATCGCTGTCGCTGCTGCGGCCCAAGCGAAACAACTTCGCCATGTTGCTGGCAAACAAATTTTCTTATTTTCACACAATTTCCCTTGCGTTTTCCATTGATTTTTCCACCAACACCAAAGGAAAGGAAAAAAATATTGCGTAGAACAAAAAAAAAAATATCAGCACTCACCAATTAAATAGGTTCGCCTTGTGGATTCGAGTTATTAATTATTAAATTCACTTTATTCCGTTTTTTTTGTAGACTGCAACTAATCACTGATAAGAGTGTAAAATTATTTATTTGTAACCTTTTCGTATCGCTTGTTTTTTTTTTCTCTCTTCGAAGGTGTAAGCAATTTTATGTATTACTCATGGAAAGTTATCGAGAAAATTTCAGTTGAATACTGGCATGTTAGCACTTAGTTTGTTGTTTAGAATTTGCAAAAGTATTTGTAGAGTTGATTTTGGTAGTTTTTACGAAATACTAAATGTGAAAATGCAAGAAAATTTCGATTTTTCTAGTTTTTCTTGATGCGCGACAGTCCGAGGAAGTTGTGGAAAGTGTAATTGAATTGTGGCCGTGTCACGGTGGTTTGACAACAATTGCAGAGCTGGAATGAAATGGAATAAGGTGATAAAAGTTTGGGAATGTTCATGGATGCGATGAAGGTACACATTATTTGAAGAAGAGAATGGTCGTGGTCGCGTTTGGTAGAGAGCGCTTAGAAAACATTTTTGAGCGCATCGTTCAAATTACAAGTTGGGTAGGTTCTTTTCAGCGAAAAAATAACGTTCTACCTCCGTATTACCTATTAAAGAAACTCTAACCAATTTGTTAGTTACGTCTGATTGCATGCAACAATTTTGAGTAAATGCTGCTTAAAGTTAGATTTACTTCGATCTTAAGTACCTGTTTTCGCTTATAATATATAATCCCATGATTCATTGAACGCCGCGTGAGTTATTAACGTAACGCAGCAGTTACGTCAAACTCCCGATGTGTTTTCTTTTAGTAGCGTCCGTAGTCAAAAATTTGACATGGTCGCATGTCATTAAACTGTGTTTGTAAATGTTCTATTTTATGTTCATGTGTTTTTGTTAAACTTTAATTTTACGTAAGCCTACTTACTAAACTGGCCAATTGTGAGCATTTTTTGTTGCAATCACAAAAAAGAGGCAAGAAGTGTCCATTGCAAGAACTAGATTAAAAAGTTATATATTCTAGATCATCTCCTTCACACTCCGTTAATCCGCCTGGACAGAATATCATCCAAACCATAAAGGATAACCTTTCACAGCTGGAAATGTGATTTAATTTAGTTAATGGGTTTCTACGTTAAAATATAATCTTTTCCATTGCTTTTATAGCCAGAAAGTCGTTAGTATATTTCGCAGATAGTAGCACCTATTTAGAGCGACATGGCGGCCGTTACGAGGAGTATATTATCTGTTGATGCACCACAGACGATACAAAAGTACACAAAATAAGACCACCGTGAATCACCAATTTCGTAGCCATTCACCCACTCTCTACGAACACTCCCATTTTGAGCTACTGTCAGTTCGCTCGAACTACGCACGTGCTGACATTTCTTGTTTACATTTTTCCTGAAGAAATGAAATAATTTTAATACAAAATAAAGTGCAAAAATGTTCGTTTCCGACGTAAATGATGTGAAAATCTACAACCTAAGCGCCGGTAAATCCGTTCCAGAAGTAAGTAGCCAAAGAAACCGCAAAATTGTTCATCTTCTAAAACCAACCTTATCATCCAGTGGCTGACGGATCGTCGAAAACGCTCGCAATTGATGAAAAAGGTGGACTCGCGGCGTCAAATTGAACTAATCCAAGATTTCGACATGCCCGGAGTGTCCACCAACATTCGAATGAGTCCCGACAATCAATATATCCTCGCTACAGGCACATACAAACCACGAGTCAAGTGCTTCGAGGTGGCGAATCTGTCCATAAAGTTTGAGCGGTGCTTTGACTCGGAGGTGACTACATTCGAGGTCATCAGTGACGACTACAGTAAAATGGTAAGGGAATGCAAATGTAAATGGAAACAATGTTAATGAAAGGGCGGTCGTGTTGTAGGTGTTTTTGCAGTGTGACAGGTATGTGGAGATACATGCGGCGCACGGACGGCATTACAGACTGCGTATACCGAGATTTGGTAGAGATATGAAGTACCATACGCCGTCGTGTGACATGTTCATAGTCGGGACGTCGAGTGTAAGTGAAGTGGCGTGAAATTTGAGAGCAGTATTGAATGGATGGTGTTTTTAGGATATCTTCAGGTTGAATCTAGAACGGGGGCAGTTCCTTCAGCCGTTTGAATCCGAGGCGAGTTGCCTGAATGTGTGCGAAATAAATCCGGAACATCATCTGCTCATGGTCGGTACGAAGGAAGGCACCGTAGAGGCGTGGGATCCACGAGACCGACGAAAATGTGCGACTGTCGACGTCGCGATGAAGTTTCCTCAGGCAAAGACGTTTCCATCGGTGAGTGCGTTGAGGGGAGAGTCCATTCGGATTCAGCTAATGTCCACCACTTGCAGGTCACATCAATGAAATTCAAGAATGGTCTTCAAATGGCAGTAGGAACAGCTGCTGGGCATGTCCTCATCTATGATATACGCTCGCGAGAGCCGCTTTACGTCAAGGATCATCTGAACAAGCTCCCTATCAAGCGGTTGGCCTTCAATGCCAGCCACCAGGCCGTTTATTCGTTGGACGCGGCCATGCTCAAGGTGTGGGATGAGGCGACAGGCAAACAGATCGCCTACATAGAGTCGACGTCTAATTTCAATGATTTCTGCACGATACCCGACACTGGAATGTTCTTCCTCGCCCAGGAGGATGTCAAAATGATGACGTACTACATGCCGTCGATGGGGCCTGCCCCCAGATGGTGTTCCTTCTTGGACAACCTCACAGAGGAGATCGAATCGGAGGTAAGTTTGCACATTGGCCTCTTATGTTGACCCATTTGACGTTTGCCTATCGCCGTAGGTTGTGGAGAACATGTACGACGACTACCAGTTCATAACCCAGAAGGAACTCGAAGAGCTCGGCTTAGAGCACCTCATTGGCACAAATCTCCTCAAAGGATACATGCATGGGTAAGTTTTCCACGTGTGCCATTCTCTTCTGTTTCGTAATCACCTGTCTCGCCCCCGCAGTCACTTCATCGACGCGCGATTGTACAACAAGGCCAAGGCCGTTGTCGAGCCGTTCGCTTTCGATCGCTTCCGCAAGGAGAAGATCCGGCAAGAGATCGCGTCCGAGCGTCAAAGCCGACTGCAGATTAAGACCCACCTTCCCAAAGTCAACCAGGAACTGGCGCTCAAAATCATCGAGGAACAGGCCAACCCCACACCCAAGACCAAAAAGGTTTCAAATCTCCTCGAAGACGACCGTTTCAAGGCGATGTTCGAGAACACAGACTTCGCCATCAATAAAAACGCCGAGGAGTATAAGATGCTGGCTCCAGTTCTCAACCGCCTCGAGAAATCCAAGGTGAAGGAGATCAAAAAGCGCATCGAAGTGGCCCGAGTAGCCGAACTCCATGCAGACGAGCAGAAGCCTCACGAGGAGTCCGACGATGACGAAGACCTCTTTGGCATCTCAAAGGCCGACGATGACAGCAAGAGTGAGGACCAGGCAAGCTCCGATGACGACGATCCGCGAGAGTTCTCGCGCCAAATGAAGAAAGCCTACAAGGATGTCAAGCGACAGAGAGCACAAGTCGACGACGACGATGACGACAACAACGAAGAGCAGGAACAACCCCAACCCTCTGCAAAGATGCCCAAAATGATTCCCATCAATACCCCGACTAACTTCAAACTGGACTCGCTCAACAAGAAATCCAGCCGAATGAGTCTCCAAGACCGCGTCAACAAGGAACACGCAACCAGTGCGAATGTGCAGTCAATCGGCGGCAGCCTCGGCAATCGACAGATGCAATTCGAGACCAAGAAACCGTCGCGTGATGCCAAGAAACGCGAATTCGAAATGAAGAAGCACCGGGAAGAGCGCAAGAAGGTCATCCGACCAATTAGGTCACTCAAACTAAAGAAGGTTAATTTTAAGTAAATAAACGACAGAGTTATGTACATTTTTATAGAGACTACCCTTTGATTGTGGGCCATTGTTTTGGTCTTCCACGTTCCACGTTCAATTAAATTTCAGAGGCCAATACCGGCCGGCAGCGGGGGGCAATTAAATCCGCGCCCATGCAATGGCTTATGTAAACGGCCACTGGAAAGGAACAGAGAACGTCACTTGAATTCGAAAAAGACGTGAGTCGCATTCGGGATGTATATGAGTGCCTCCGAATGCTTGGGTCCCCAGTGCATTCGCTGCGCGATGTACAATTAACAGAGTATTGTCCGGTTTTTTGTTTTATTGCAGCTCTTTACAGACTTTCGTACGATTCTGAAGAGGCCACCGCATGGGTATTAAGCGCGAGGGAGTTGAGAAATTAAATAAAGGATATTTTAAACAAGCGGATATACAGACACAAGGGTTCTTTTCCCATCGGTAGGTATGTCAGTTGTCAGACAATGAGGGTTAATTGCGTTGTATCAACTGGAAATGACGAATTGAACTTCAATTGAGAAAAAAAACTGAAATTTATATGTAAGGACTTGACGGTGCAGGAGCTGTCAGTAAGAGTTACAAATTTGTAGTTTCGCTCGACATTTTATTGCAGAAAAACAACTCGAACAAACATGAAAAGTAATTTAAAGTAGACAATGGCCGCGTTCCATTGATCGCAAGATATACAGCTCAATTCATAAATGCCAGATGCGCCTATGCAGAGAGTTCACAAATGAACTGTCATCGATTTTCGTGCGTTGCAGTGCATTTGCTTTGCAAAGCTTGTATTTGTGAATGGGCCCATATTCAACAGAAGGAACAGTACCATTAAATTTGCCCCAAATCAGTTGCGCAAATAAATTGTTTCGACAAACAGATTCATGCAGGCTCCCGTCATCGGTGCGTCGTCTCTAATGTGGTTGTGGTTTTCGATTGGGTGCTCTCAAAGCACTTTTTTGCTCGCAGAGCACTTTTTTTATGTTCGTTTGTACAAAAGAAGCAATCTTTTTCAGATTTCAGAGCACTTTTGCGAATCTGGATTTTTTCTCAGATTTGTTTCAGATTTATGTCGTTTTCCATGATTCTGAGGAGAGAATTTCGCTTCTCGATTTGAAGTCAGAATCCACTCAAGAAGCACTCACACAGGTGTAATTTATGTATTTTATACAAGTCAGCTGACAGCAGCCGTAGATTATTTTTTGGCATTTCACCAATACTTTTGTCCAATGGAAAACGACATTACCAATACAAGTACGTTTGAGTTTGACAACTAGCAGAGTTTGTTTACGTTTTCGTGAGATTTTTCAACTGAAAAGAAATGAATTGCATTGGGTTGACCTATTTTTTGTTAATTATTTATGTACAAATGTTTAGAAATCAATCGGGGTGAGCATTTTGAATGTTTTCATATAAAATTTTACCAGTGAATGGTTAACGCTTAGAAAAGTGTCGGAGGCTGCACATATTCCAATCGCACAAATATCAACAGAAAATAGCGCAAGTGACGTTTTTATGTTCGATTAGACAGACGATATGTGAAATCAGAGAGCTAATCTGAAGAAGCCCAATCGAAAACCACATACATTTTCGGGCAATGAATGTCTCCTTTTAATGAAGCAAATCAGAAACGAAACAACACAAGTTTGTGAAAACTTTCCGAACAGATATGCTATCGAAATTTGTGAAAAATGTCAAATGTCAAATTCAACGGACACAAAAGTAGAAACCTACTTTGTACGTCACAACCGGAATAATGCGTTCTTTACTGTTATCCGTCACAACCGGAATAATGCGTTCTTCAATTTTTAACTTCCACAAGTTATACGTTGGCGCAAGAACACGACGGATCCTTCAAGGGTCCTTACTTTTAAACGAATTGGAAAGACAGGTCTGGGGTTAAATTACCGCATTCGTGATCGAGTACTACGTGACTCAGTTTGTTATTGTTTTGCTCACTGGTGCGGTGATTCAAACCCTGTTTTTTGGAATTTTTATTTTTGCGACGAATGGAAGGGGTCTACACTTTTATGACGAGTCTCAAAGTTCTTTGGGGACATGTACTTATGTAGCTTCTGACGTCTGTCAGACGTTCGGGTAGCGCATTGGAAAAATGAGCTTGAGATGTAGTTTATTCTGACGATGGCGATCGACATTTCAAAAACATGATCGTTAGCAATGGCGGATGATGATGAAGATCTCCTTGGACCGTTTGTGTTCACGGGCTGTGGAGGAGGAGATTTAACAGCGAACTCTACGAGCTGTACAGCGACAGCGACCTGGGGTGTCAGCACGTAATTTGCTACAATCGAGTTCAGGCGATACCATCGAGCTCTGGCTAACTTGTCCCAATCGAGGATAATCGATTCAAACAAATTAGGTGCTGCCAGAGCTCGATTGTATCAAGTTAGGTGCTGACAACCCTGGTCGGAAGAGTATGCATCAGTCGTCACAAAATGGCTGAGACAGGAAGAGCGAATGGAGACCAACTCTGCGGCCCGGAGAGTCTTCGATTCGAACCCGGAGGGATAGTAGAGGAACCCCTCGGCTTATTTGACGCGCGAAAGGACACCTCAACCAACTTGGAGTGTGCAGCTGGAGGTAGTTAGCCAATTATCGCGCTATCTGGAGAGACGTATTGGTAGAGGCCCAGGTCCACCCCGGACTGCAGCGCCACCTAAGGAAGACCTAACCTGGGACCCCCCGCTCAGAAAATTAAATATCTTCGTCAAAAATGAATTGCAACCCTGCTTACGGAATTTCTTTTCGGAAAACTGAAATAAACTAAAACCCGGCAGACTTTCTAGAGCTTTGTAAAATATTTTGCGTGCGGGAACAGCGCCTTATTTTGTCTACCCCATTCGTGTAAAGTCCAACTGGTCATTAAACCCACTTTCAGTAAGCAAAAGCCACTGAAAGCAGTTCACCAGGTCCCGAATACTCGAAAAACATTCTCACCTCCAACTTCAGAGACTAATTTACAAATCTTATCAGCAATCAAAGAAAACATTTCTCGTCGCTTATCGCGTTCTTCAAACGTGACAAGAGGCAATCTAAACAAACCATAAAAAAAAACCTCCTCCACTCTCTGGAGCAGGTTTAACGATGGATTTCTCTGTGCGGCGTCAACAGTCGGACTAATGTAATCTCCACAGGAGATCATTTCTTTCATAATGCTTATCATGAGATGAAATATCTCGTGGAGTCACTTCATTTCATCTCATGATTGGATGTCAGCGAACGCTCTCTGCGATTATTTCTTGACATGAATTTGACAGATGTTGTTTTTTTCTTCGCCTTTCGTCTGGAAATGTCATTTTTTGACTCATTTTATTGTCTCCTCAAGCCGGTGATGTTCGTAGGTAGTTTCGTGACTAACTCTAAGAATTTATTTTGTTATAATGTACTTTTTAATTGTTATAAATTAATTTCTCGACAAGAAAACTAAAATAAATAGTAACTTCGTCAAATATATGAAGCAAAACAAACAGCCGAATACTTTCCACAACCCAAAACGTCAACTACAGCCTCCGTACAGCAGAGATATGAGAAAATTGTATGGTAGAGATGTCAAACATTTAGTTGGAGAGATATATCTCTAGTGGAGTCGGCGCGTAACGGTTACCCCGATCGTAATGTCAATAAGCGATCCGTTTTACCACTGCACTTGTGCAGCAGTGTGGTGTTGACTTTTGTGGTACGGAGTGGAAATTCTTTCTATACTTGCGTCATTTGTTTACCGCCAACATCAAATCCATCATCGTCGTTGCTCTCTGGGAGTGTTATCTCGCTTTTGAGACACTTAATCCGCTTATCTTCAGGAAAAGATAAGTTTCCCATCACCTCCCAGTGAACTCCGGGGAAAGTGCGCCGGCAGAACACTAGTTGATGTTTCGTGTGCCACCGGTAAACTAATTAAAATATTAAACCACTCGTGCGTGAGTTGTTATTGTGAACAGAAAAAAAATTGTTTGAAAAGTTGGTGCGTGGAAATTGTAAATATATTTGCGACGCTCTCAGGGACAAGAGTGAAGGGAAGCATGGACAAAGGAGAGAAGATACCGTTTGCTATGTAAGCAAGTGTTTTTCTTATTATTATTTTTTTGCTTTTCTGTTGTCAGGTGTATCATATAAATTTACATAAATCACGAGACAAAGTTCCTTGTGGAGGTTTATTATTTTTTTGAATTCGTTTTGCCTGCTCGCCTTGAAGTCGGAGGCGTTTCTAGTGACACCTTGAAAACAGCTTCCTTTATTTATATCAAAATCACATTCAGAGATAAGCGCCAATAAAAGCGCACAGTTTATAGAATAATTGCTAGTTTACAATGCACCCGAAACCAATTTTTCTACAACGTTTGTGCCATAGACTAACCAAACTAGAGAGTCAACATCCCGTGCACTTGATTTTCCCCGCAAATTTTGAATGACAGCCCTCTCTCGCGCGCTCTTTCTTTTTTTAATGTCTGTGAACACGTGCATTAATGACCACCGGGTGACACTATTTCAATAACAAACAATTTGTGATTATGGTTTTTTTGATAGCATCACTTTTTCTCTATCCATCTTCGGCACAAAAAACTGTTCATCCATTCACATTTCAGCTTTTTTTTTAAATTTTATTTGTATGAATTCTCTTTTGACAGCAAAATTCATGCAGGCGCATAAATGAAATCCGTGGGGATTGTTCCAAAAATGAGTTAACAACATGCAACTTAAACCCAAGCTTCCACTAGGGCATAAGTGAATCTTAGAAAATGTTCATGAACATTGACTTGGTGAATGTTTCCAAATTCATTCATATTTGTACAAAATCAAAATATGATTGGAAATTCTGTCATTTAATAACACTGAGCAGTATTAAAGGTAAAAATGTAAATGCTATACATATTTAAAAAAAAAGTATTAATATCGGAAATCAAAAGAAATAGTGATTAAACTCCTAACAAAAAGACAATATAAATTATTAATTAACAAAAACAAGTGATCAAAACATTTTTTAACTGTTCCGAGTATTTCACATAAATATAGGGCGATCACGAGGATTTTTGTATTACGGCCTTTACAAAAAAAGCGCATACAAATTTGACAGTAATAATTTAAACAATAAAAATATAGAATTAATTTTCTGAATTTAACAAATGCATACTTGCATATATTACTGTACATTTAACGTACTAATTACGGATTATAAAACATGCTAAAACTAAAGAATATTTTTCACCGATCATAAAAAAAAAATGTTTTCCCTAAACGGTGTTAAAACATTTTGTTTCAATATGATTTCCAAATATAAAGCATTAAAATCAACAAAAAAAGTGTATTTTTGTTGAAATACGCTAGGTAGCAAATAACTGATTTGGCAGCATTGTAGTTCTTTTTCATATTTGACAACTACACGTTATAGTTTAATTTTCTTTCTAATGTACTTCCTTTTTCAGTGAATTGTTTTTTCAATGAAACATTAAAGGATAAATCTTGTTTATTCATAAATTTTCTTTAAAATGTACAAAAAAAGCTTCAAGTTACAAAATCTCTTTTAACAAAAGGAAAAAAAAAACGTGTTAGTTCATTTTATGAATTTATTTCTTTTTCGATTTGGCAAAAAGATGCATTTTTTTGATCGAGATTGCTTTTCATGTTCGATTTGCCAAAAAAAATTACCCTTTTTCGATCTGAGGCACATTTGAGAAATCTCGATCTTTTTTTCAGATTTCACTAATTCCAATGTGTATGACACACAGCTGGCGGTTACGAATTGTTTATCAGGCGTGTTTTTTTGAGCTTCGATCCCAGCAAAGCAAAGCAAAGTAGGATTTTCAGCACGCGACTATCAACAACTAAATATAACTGAGTCTCGAAGTGTCAAATAGAGCGTAGTTGTTGTAATTGCATGATGCAAATCCTACTTTACTTTGCTTTGCTGAGATCGAAGCTCAAAAAAACACGGCTATCGTTGGAAGAATTGCTTTTTTAACTGATTTGTTCATTTTTCGAGTATGGAAACGATTTTTTATATTAAATTATTTCGAAATGAGTTATTATAAATATGTAAAAACCAACTGGAATGGATTTCCAGTGCAAGTAAAAAATATTTTTGCGGCCAACTCAATACACGCAAGAACCAATAAAATTCGGATTTTATGTTCGATTTGGCAGCGGAAATCTGAAATCTCAGATCAAAATCTGTCAAATCGAACACGACATTAAATTAAACTGTGTTGTGAACCAGAGACAACACTGAGACCACCAACTTCGGCCAATTTCTCGTTACTTGCCTTTTGTCTACAAGCTATATTTTTACGGAGTGGTCACGATTTGGTGCGCTAGTATTGTTACATAGAAATTCATATTGACAAATGTCACGTAACTTCAAAAATTCTGAGTTACCAACATACTCGCAAAAAATATTAGAAACTTCCGCTGTGGGCAAAGTTGCTGGCAGTGTTAATAGAATCTTATGCGTTAAATTTGAAATTATTCGATGGATAGCATTTTTTTTAGGAATAAATGTACATTGGCTTTAAATATTAATGAAAAATTAACAATGTAGATTAGTTGAGGAAAAATAAAAACATTTTGAGCTAATTTTCTTCATTATTTAAGAAAAATTAGCCCACGAAATAAATGTTAATGATATCCAAAAGCGGAAAATACACAACCATGTTTGTCCTAATATGTTTCTAGTATATAAAACATTTATTTTAGACAGTTTTGCTAACCAAACAAATCAAATTATTCGCCTTTTAACAATTTATAATAAAAAATGTGGTATTCCCGAACTCTTTCACATTTGCCCACGGTTGCCGCGGTTGGCAGCATTTATTTTTGTATTTTTTGAATGTTTTTACATGTCACACGGATTCTTAATTGACATAACACCGATAGGAAAACAAAATGGCGAGTTTGAAAGAAGATTGAGGGCCGTTTGCTTATACGACGCTTAACGATTTAAGTTCTACTTAAATACTTATAGGCTAATTTTTTTAGGGCATAAACTGTCACATGTCAAGATATGTGGCACTTAATTCGCTATGAGGGGCCAGCGGCTAGAGGATTGCGAGTTGGGGGTCTTAGTATGATTTGTCTCTGATGAGACGCGTAACTAATGGGCACAAAATATGCCGAACACAGTCGCCTCCACTTGAAATCCCACCAGAAAATGGCCGCCCGATGGACATGTCCCTGCATAAGATTGGACAAGTGCGATCCTTTGATTTACTTATACTTATGCAATCTTATGCAGGACAGGCAGCTTGTACCGTTTCTGCTCTCAGTTGGCTATCTAGTTTGGTTAGTCTATGGTTTGTGCATAGTTGTAAATCAAATGGTGTGGGAGGATCTGGAGCAGAAACTTTCACAACAACAAATTTTGGTTTATGGCCTCCGTAGCAGATAAAGATTAAAACAAAATATCGGGCACAAATGTCCCGTAACGTATGTGGTGTAGCGGGAGTTATATTCCCGCAGATGGATCCTTGCCATATCAATCATCAGGACCTCAATTTAGACAGATTTATCTCCATCGTAATGGTCGGTCCGATTCCCCATAAACTTCTTATCGCCGGCTACCCATCCAATACGCTGCGCATAAAAATTATCATAATTGGCCCAAGAAGGACTTTTATCGAGACGATATTTGCCACAAAAGCAGACGAAAAAAAAAGGGAGAATCCTCCACCCGTAACGACCTACTTGGAGGCGATTAAATCTTCGTCGTTGTCTTGGTCCTGCGGAAATACATATTTCGATAAAATTATGAAATCGAAATCGGATTGTAAGTCTTTGCCGCAGTCCCTTCTCTTGTGCGCCTTAGAACAACTTAATCCTTTCGCTTTAAGATATTCAAATGAAGTCAATATCAATTTATAATAATTTATAGGCCACTCTCGTGTCCTCTCGCACTCCATATTCAATGAGTAGAGTGGGGGCTTATCGAAGCCTAAAATAAGGACATTCGCCATTTGACACGGGCAGCTGGCAAACGACTTAAAGTTCCCAAAATACGTGTTCGATTCGTTTGTGTATATGTATATATACGTCGAAGAGACACAGTAAAAAGTTTCTTCCGATGTCCTGCACATATTCAGAGTCAGAGTCAGCGTCAGCGTCAGAGAGTCACCCAGCGAAGGGAATACAATCCAAGGTGTGTAATAAAATGAGGATTATCGGATTTCACGATCCAAACTTGGGGTAGGTGGGTGGATTTCTTTCTTCTAAAAGACAAGGACGTGTCCTCATGTAGCCATAATAATTCAATTTTATACTTTCCGGAGGAGAGCCGGCGGTGTTCGACAGGATTTCCCTTTTGCCATTGCCCATGATGTGACTATTCCCAGAAATATGGTGATTTTCTACTTCCCAGCCTTCAAAGGAGCTGTGCTGCTTCTCGAGTGGCTTAAAATAAAGCTAAGGCAAAAATAAAAATAATAAAAAAAATACTATACTTATACTAAACAAGGACATTAGTGTTCAAAGCGTGCTACGCGACAAAATCAGTTTTTAGCCAATTCGATTACCTTTTGATCTCTCCAATGAATGTCATTATCCTCGGCGCGTTGACGAGCAGTATTGGAGGTAATTCATACTCTCGTACTCTTTGTCTCGCCAATATGGAGGGGGCAATGGGGTGAGGCTTCAAATTGAATGAATAACTTATAAGGGTGTAGGACGTACGTGTACATGGCCCGTGTATGCAACACACAAAAAAGAAGCGAGACCGTGCTGGAAAAGAACAACAGAAAATGTAAATAACCTTAAGGATGTTATCGTCGCGCTGGCATTGAAATTCACAGGTGTGCGCCAGGAAGTATATTCGTATTCACAAGCAATTTGTTAGGGGCACATGATACAGGGATGTCGCTTAAAGGCTGAATCAGAAGAGGGTTGCCTTTTCTGGCTGATTGAATACAAACGAGGAACTTGTATGAATATATATGATAACGCGGTGTTCACACGACGGCCCGCAATTCTATTCTTCAGCTTCACAACGCAAAAACTCTAGCTAGGTCTTCCAGGCACATTCCATTTGAGGAGTCCGTTGATTCAACTGACACAATTACGCAGGAAAAACGTGTTAAACACAGCCAACCTTATGAAACAAGCAGTGAACAGTCTCAGTTGGAAAATCTTCTGTCAATTTTTGTGTAGCTCAGGGTCACTTACAACAGATCTAGTACAATTGCCCAACTAAAAACATTTGCATGTTCGATCTCTTGGAAGGTTTTCTTCTTGTTTACTTCTTTCCCTTCCATCTTGTTTCAAAACGAACAACAAAATATAAATGAATTGACAAGAAATGGTAATTTTAAAATCGCCATTTGAGGTATAGGACAGCCATCTGTCAGTTACAATTACCTTATCCCCGCTACAGTGCATCCGGATTGACGTCTAGTATTCCATTCCCATCGTGACCGCACCATAAATCTTATAAAACCGCTCTCTGAGTGGAATACGAGACGTCAATGGTGACAACCAATGTTGGCGCAGTTTTGTTTTTTTAAAACTGTAACAAATTTTTTCAAAAAGTGTAACAAATGGAAAAAAAATGTAACAAACTGAAAAAAAAATTTTAATAATACAAACATCGACTCAAAAAAATCCATTTTGTGTTTAACAAATAAAAAAGAAAAACAAAAAAAGGGAACCAAATTATTGACCATCGAAGTAGATTTCAACGACGCGACGCGGCGAGACAGAAAAATATTGTTATATATTCTCGTTCCCTCCCATTCCCATTCCCACTCGCAGTTTGACGTTTTGCACAACTTGTGCTCTGTGTAAAAAAAAAAAAAACGTCAACTGAAACATCTGCTCTCACGACCGATTTCCCCCAATCAGAGCCATATTTCATCTAGTGAGAGAGCTGTCAGACTTACTAAACTAGATACTTGAACGTCCCCATTGCTATTCGACTGCGAGAGCTTTTATATTTGGAACGAATGGAAACGGAATGGTATTCGTCGTGGACTAATATTTTTATTGAAGTCAGCGAAGTTTTTTACTGTTTACGTTTCTCTTTGTGGCTTTCTTCTGCCAGAATTTCTGGTACGGGAACAGAGTTTGACAAACATTCTGAAGAGAACAGATCTATTATTTTGGGGGTCTACATTTTGGGATTGTCCAACAATTTTGACGTTAAAAATAACTTTGATAATGCAGCTGTCATATTTGGTGTATTTTTTTGGTGAAATTTAGGTATTTGACAGTTGAGAGGTCAAGTTTGAAATATTGAAATAGCAAGCAACTCTGAAAATATATTCTTTCTCAGGAATTTGTACTCCGTCACCAGTCACCACTCTTAAGCGTCACTCGTCAGTCCGATTTGATAAAAAAAATGTTAGCTACAAAAAAAGATTGCTTAACTTTTGTAGCTAACATTTTTATCTGCGAAGCTAAAACAAACCCGTGCAGCTTAGACCTTGTACAAAATGAACGAGATCGAGATCTATTTCTAGGATCTAGAAAAATAATTCTGACTTTAACTTTTTCCGTTCAACTTCTGAGTCAATTTCGCAAAAATTGGGACAAACCGTTCCACTGAAATGTTTCACATTTGAACTGTTCCAGTTGTCATAAATGGTTTGTCCAATGAATTTCATTCCGCAGAATTGTTTTTGCTGACAATATGAGGGTGGGTTTTTTTAGTGACACAACTTTTCTGACAACCGCGTTTTTGTGAAATGTTTCATTTTCGTTCTGTTCCTGTCAGATAGCTATACCTAGTGCCTCAGGTAAAAGGTTTCCATACCACCCGTCCCACACATCCTGCAACAGCAACCCTTCTGTAAATTTTTTTCCGAAACCCTTCGAATATGTTTTTTTTTTTTTTCCTCACATGTTGTTTCGAAAAACATCTTCCAGTTATGCTCCAACAAGTTAAGCCAACGATTCGATTGAAAAGTTCCCATCAAAACAAACTTCGAAACCAACTGACTCCTTCCTTTCAAAGTGGCCACAAAAAAAAGTCCCCCCTCAGCTCATTGAAAACCTCCCAAATCTTTCGTGTGTGTGTTCATAAAGTGTGGGCAAAAGCCCTACATCAGTTTTGCGTGCTATCCTCGAAGAGGAAAGAAAACCTCTCCTCCTATCTGCACATCGGACCACCGCCGCATCATTATGCTTTTCTTTGTTTTTTTTTTTTGGCTGTGCAATTCTCGGGCGATATTGTTTTCTTTACTCGAACAATACGTTAAAATCAAAATAAACTTGTGGACGAAAGTTTTCTCATCATACTTTTTGTTTTTGCTACAATTGCGAGAGAATCTCGAACGGCACCATCAGATCTATATGTTGTTGGTCCTGCTTCATGCTGGTGGTGAATCCAACTCAATTCTCCAGCGGTCAGTGTTAACCTCGAAGGATTGCGTTCTGCGATAAAGGCGATGAAGAGCGACTCCAAAAGAAGACAGAGAAGTGATTTTCCCTGTATCCTTGGGTACATCCCCCAGAGTCCTTTGCGTACAAAGAAAGTTTGCTTGCGCTTCCATTTATCTGGTGGAGTGCCGATGATGGTGTACGAGTATGGTGCAGGGTGGAAGAGGAAAAAGTCGACTTTCACCATCAATCACTGCACTTTAGACTCGTTTGTCTAAATTTCCTGAAGAGTTAGACAACCCCAAAGGAAAACAAACAATCATCAGGATATTTGATTTTTCACAAGAAAAGAGGGAGAATCGCCTGGAATTCCTTCCCCCATATACGAGTATACTGGCAAATCTATAGAAATGATATTTTTGTTGTTTACGCTCTAGGTCCCTGCTCCAATGTCCACAAAAGCGTGCGATGTTTTCATACAGGATAAAGAGACATAGAAAATTTGAGCCACACAGTCCCCATTGTTGGGGATGGACCACAAATATTGGCAACTTAGACACACATACACACAAAAAGAAGTGAACGACTCAGAAAAGCAAATAAAAAGATGAATATCCGTCGATAACGATGGTCTGCCGTTGCTACTTGGTCTGTTGATAATGATTATGATAACAGCGAGTGCCTATCTACTTACCAAGAGCATAGCAGGACTTTTGCAGACAGACAATGGCGCAAACTACAATGTTCATTGCGGCGAAGTCCAAGTATACCGCCACCAATCCACAGGAACATCAGTCCCCGATGGCAATGAATCCATCTTTGGATCGAAATTCCAAAGTACTCAAGGATGTGATGGGCGCTGAAGGATGGGGTGCCGGCCGCCGCTGCGGGTTTGTTGGTCCATGGTGTTGCAATTGATGATGATGACGTTGCCATATCATTGCCTGGGGGTTATTTGCGGATAAACTTTACGAGGAAAAAGTTTCTCGCAAGGATTCGTTTCGTTTGTGTTTCCGCTGCGGCGTCTGTGTGTATTTGTATTTAGATTGTGTATATACGTGTACAGACAGCGGGGGGAAATGTGGAAGACTTTTGATTTGTTTGCAGTGAAAATGAAAGCAGGTAAAGCGGGCCCTGGATTGGGACTTTGTGATGACGATTGATGGAGAACGCGCCCATAATAATATCAAAAGCTGTCGATAATACTTTTATTAACAGCTTATGGCTGTTTGGAAAGCCTTGCGGATGAAAGTGTTTGTTATCGGGACTTTATTGCGCCTTCCTTTAGAGGGTATTTCAGGGACTTTGCTCAACGATTGTCCCCGTGCACAGTTTGGGGTATAGCTTCGTTTATTAAACCCAGCGAATGAACGCTGGAGGGCATGATAACCACAGATGGTTGTAAATATTTCAGGGAATTTCACAACGGGTGTTCTTTTGAACAGGACTCAGAGTAACGTGTTCGAAATTAGGCAGCTTTTGGCAGATTTGTTCAGTTTCTCAACAAGCTCTCTGTCGCTTTACAGCTTGGAAAGTTCCTCATTGAATGTTCTTATCCGAAGCTCGTCAAGGAAAACGGTATCGAATATTTCCAGGAGAATTTTTTGTCCTAAATTCAGTGATGGTATGCACATCCACTTTTGGAAAAGACCACGCCTCAGATCCATAGAGCAGGTCTGGGAATATTGAGTTGGTTAGGAGAAGGCCTCACTACAAAACTGCCTTCAAAGGGCAGGAAAACAGCGATTGGAAAGAGCTTATATCCAGTGGATTTCGGAGTAATTCGTAATAGAAGCGAAACCCGAGATAGAATCAATAAAGACACTTCCTATGCCAAGACTGAAGTCGCGGGCAGCTGAACTTCGAGCCCGTTCTCGACTTCCGTTTAAAAAAACTTTCTCAAAACGTTTTTTTTTTAAAGATTTCAAAATGCTGCTTATAAGGATCACTAAAGCTTTTTTTCTAACTTAAATTAAGCGAAGAATTGGAGATCGACCTTAACCAACCTAGCGTGCATAACTGGAGGTAGCTTGCTGCAGACCCAGCTGGCTGTAGACACTTGTTGGTTGAGGACGTGGACTACCCAAAAGCCCCATTTAAAGTGAAGAAAATTAAAGTAAGCAGTCCTCTGCGTAAAAGGTCACAATGGCGCTGGCTATCGTCCAAGCTCAATGTAGGTCAAGCGGCAAAAACTTCAGACTTTTCCATACCAACTGTCGATGGCTAGAAAAGTAAGAAAAACAAAATTTCTCAAGGAGACGAGTGGGAAGTGCTTTGAGCATTGTTTCGATTTGAGTTGAGTTGTTAACGCTTCTGAAAAATCCGGTGGGGCTTCTTAGGAGTGTCCACCGTCTTGAAAGCGGAAGCACTTTTTCCTCAAGACGAGCTTTCATGACGGGAGACACTCCTAAGAATCTCTACCGGATTTTTCAGAAGCGTTAACAACTCAACTCAAATCGAAACAATGCTCAAAAATGTTTTCAACTGCTTTTACAAGACGAGCTTCCTGATGTAACCAATCCGACATCTAAACCAGTGCATCGCACACCTTTATTAATCCGAAGTCAGCTGTCGTTGGAAACAAAATGGCCGATGAACTTTCGAAGTATGAAGATGACGCGCAACCCTTGCCATTTCCATTTTGTTTTTGACTGTCAAGCGGTAGCAAGAAGCAAGTGTGATCGAGATTAAACTTTTATCATTTAATTTAGTAGGTTCCGTTTACTATTTTGCTTTTTCTGTACCAATTATCATTTCAGTTCAGTTACCCAACAATGTAATATTACGCTATTGTCATTCCATTTCATTTCATTCCTCAATTGGATCTGTCACTTTGGCAGACTAATTTCTTTCTTTTTTCTTCTATTCTAACCACGATCCGATTAACACGTAATTCTTTAGATTACCTATTTTATAAGTTTAAATTAAGGATTTCTTTTAAATAAATAACAAGTTGGACACAAAGTTCCAACAAAATGAAATTTCAGAAAACCAAGGTGGGGAAGTTTTCCAACTTCGACAGCTGTCTAAATTTGGCATCACAACAGAAAGTTGATTACGAGCGGAAAACTGTTGGTTTCAACTGTCATTTCAACACTGACAGCTTTTTCGCGCAAAAAAAAAGTGACAGCAACTAATGGACCGCTGAAATATTGACGCTTTAACGACCCTAGTCGCCAAGATATTGGATAACTTGAGGTTAGATCTGCAAGATGGCGCCACGTTCAATTACGTGAAAGACTAGGTTAGGTCCTCTGTGATATATCACATAATCTTAACTTTCAAAAATCGTATATAAAACCGTTTTAGTGGCACCACAATTTTTTTTAACCTTTCTCAGTTGATAGTCCCCTCCAAGCCAATTTCATTCCCTGTTTCAATTCATATTTAAATTCCTAAGAAAAAAAATAGGTAACCACCCATCCCGCTCGGTCATATTTCAGTCAATTGAATTCATGCTCAACCCCATCACCGCCTACACCGGAATTAAGACTTCGTTACCCCCGTTTTTCTTGAATCATAAATCCCGAATGAGAAAAATCCTCAAACTAATTTAAAGTTTTTTTTTATTAATCATACTGTGAGTAAAGCACACACACACCTTTCAGGCGTTTCGGCTTTAGCGCCACGGCCACTGCCACAGCCAACTCCCATCCCCCATCTCAACAAGTAACCACAGACAGATGGACAGAAGAGGACGCTCCATAAAAAGTACATTTCCTGGCTGCAATGATTGCAAAATCCTTCTTTCGAAACATCCACTCGGCAGCACTCCGTCTCTTGTCGCTCGCCCCCTTGTTGCGAATTAAGACCGAATGCAGTGAGAAATGCCAGGTGATGGTCAAGTTATCCTTTTTGTCCTTTACCGCATACTGTTTTAAAATATGCAAAACCTTTTATTGCCTTGTGGATGGAAGATTTTCCATCTTGAGCTTTTTTTCCCCCTTTAATCCTGATTCTTCTTTGATATTCCTTTCGACGAATGCGAAGAAAACGAAGGGAGGCACAAAAAGAAAAAGTTATGAATCCTTTAATCCCTTCTAATCATGTAAAAGTAAGTGGAAAGTCCTAATTGCCTTAACGCCCACAGCTTAAGCTTTACGAAGTTTCGTGTGTGCGTTACTTTCACGCATATACGTGTACCCGGAGAGGAGATTTTTAATCCACCAGTAATTAACACCAACGACCGGGTGGACTTGTTGAAGGCATACGTGTGTATAAAATCTTGTTACGGGCATATGTCGGGTCAACATTAATGGAAAGTATCAACCACCGTTGCAATCCTTGGAATTCTCTATACCAATTTGCTGGGAGATTCACTTTTCGACTTGCAGTGAACTCTCTGCTCTGCTAAGGCAAAGTTCAACCTGGTTGCCTTGCCAATGGCTGAAGGTATTTATCGGCTGAGGGAGGAACAAACACCCGAAGGAATTACCGTTCAATTGAAATAAACGAGTGTTGTTTTTTTTTTTAGCTGCATGGTGGGGAACAAATTTACAAATCGCTGGGGGATTTGCATAAGAACGGAATCTATAGGTGCATGCTGAAAGGAAGCTTAGGTATTTACGCGGCTTGGAAGCGATCTACAGGTAAAGAAGTTTCTTTGAAGGGGGCGACATTGACATCGAGCTTGGTGGGAGGGACTTTCGGTCACAGCGATCAAAATCGGAATAGTCGGTCGAGTCTTTGCGTCCATTCAAAAGGTTCTGTGTAGAGTCAGAAATATTGCTGACAGAAGTGGAAGAGAAACAGCAATCAAATAGTAATCTTTCTGGAATAGCATGCTGTTCGAATCTCTGTCTCAAAAGCTATTAAAAGGCCTAAGAGGGGGAAGCTCGCATCATTCACGAAAATAAAACTACGGCATTCACTTTCCTGTCAATAGCCAGAGTTCCTCAAACTCTGAAAATGATTCAATTCAAGCTACAAATAAGTCTTATACCATTAACACGATTTAGCCAAAGTGATTTATAAATCACGAAAGGGGTCTCCACCGAACTTTTCGTGATTTAGTGTGACATTTTTGTCAACTTTGGCATTAGGTGTCCAACTTTCAATATTGTAAGATAATTATTTTTATTGTTTTTTCTGTTTTCTTGCCATACCTGCCAAGAATAAAACAATTTTTGATTGTATGAAATTAATAAAAAATATCATAAGGTCACCGAAACACGAACAAAATTAGAAAATTGAATTTGAAATAATTTTTTTGACAGTTTTTTTTTGTTTTTTGTTTGCTGAATAAAGTGCTGAAGTTGATAACAGGTATGTTTGATTTTATTTTGTGTGTATTTGCGATGACAGATACGTAATTAAAATTTAAACACGTAAATATTAATCACGAAAATGTATGATAAATCACGTAATTTATGGGATGATTTAGCTAAATCACATTGGTGGGAACATTGTATTAAACATTTGCGAAAAGAGCACACCGAAGACGCCAAACTATACGCTGCAACTTGAAACAAAATTCAAAACACCTCAAAGGGTTAGGCACTCGATAACAATTGCATTCGATATCGATTACATTTAAATGTCAACGTGTCACAGTGAAGCACCCAGGTTAACTCAGTAATCCACTTTGCTTTTCTCGCTCTCGACAGGGCAAAAAAAAAACAAACAAAAAAAAATCGAAAAACAAATGTTCCTTCAATTTTACTTCAAAAAATCGTCGCAAAAAGTCCACGACAGGATATCAATATCCTCCAGCCGAATAAAATCGGAATTTAATTTAACTGCAAAAGTTCACCGAGACGTCGTTTATACGTATGCAACTTGTGTCACTGCTTACAATAGTATTACACCCCACATGACCTGCCGTACGACAGGTAAGAGTTCGTCCTTGTAAAGGGGAATATTTGTATGCCCTTTCTTTTTTTTGTTTTATTTTCGAAGAAACTGACATGAATAAGAAGTTATGTGTCTCCTTGTTTCCATTTTGTTGAAACTGGTAAACCGGTGCGTGGGTACAAATGTACAGACAACAGCCCCAGATACAGGGCAGCAGGCTAGGGGGGGGATAAAAGGTATACCGTATACTAGCTAAGAAAAAGGATTATGGCGCTGTGTCTACTCGGGTAATATTTATTGTTCTTCGGCTCTTCTTTGGCTGGGTGATTTTTACCGACGCAAAGTTTATTACAAAAGTTTTTCATGTGTTTTTTTTATATATTTTGACAGCACAGAGGCAGGCATAAATGAATCACTGGTGCCTGCGGTTAATTTTGGGCGCGTTGTGCTATACAATTTGATCTAATTGTGGGATCTTAATCAATTTGCTACCTATTTCGTTTTACTTTTAGTGAATTGAAAAACAAATACGGATCTGGCGGCAGCAACTATGTCAAGATGAATAACAACGAGAGAGGGAGTGTTGCTGGAACCCCGCCGTCTACCATTTACTGTTTGCACGGACAGGAGAAACGCATCGAATGTGAGTATAGGAATTTATTTTACACAATTTTATATAGTCCTTCAAATATAAAACGGCGAGAAAGAGACGGAAAGCACCATTCGAATTTTTTACTGAAGAATATTCTGTTGGTAATTTTTGTAAAACTGCCAAATGGAAGACATTGCGCCGTACCTACTAATAACAAATTTTATACTCGACTTTAAATTTGCGGAAGCTCACAATTGCGAAATTTGTATGGCAAATATAGCAACTGTGAACTACTTAACTACTCCCTCTCTCGTTGTTTAGAGTCGAAACTAAAAATCGTTATTGGTAAGGCCCATTGACTGACGTTTAAGTTCCGCGATACTGGGGGACGTTCAAGTATCACTGACAGCTCTCTCACTCGATGTATCTCGGTTTTAATTGGGGGAAATCGGTAATGAGAGCAGCTGTTTCAATTGAGTTTATGTAGGGGAAGCCGACGAATTTAGTCAAGAAATTCGTGATTGAGAACTAAGTTGACAGTTCTCATATGTGGCTGACGTAGAAAAAGTGACGTTCCCGGCCAATCTAGTTTTTGCGTTCAGGTTACATCTCACCCAGACCAATCTAGTCGACTAGATAACTAGATTCTTGAATGTGGCCACTAACAATCATTTTTAGTGTCCAGGGCTAAATTTTTTAAACTCACAATGGCGAAATTTTCTATACAATATTGCATATTGTGACCTACAATATATTCAGTGTGAAGGTTAAAAATTACTATATATATTTTGACAACTGACAATTCCCGCGCTTTTTAGTAAGTTTGCCCCTTGCAAAAAAATTCTACTCACACTCTTTCAAATCTGGTACTATTTATGGAATTTTATTTAAAAAAAAAGAGTACGGGAACAGAGCTGTCAGTTGAATTGGGCATACGTTTTCAATGAAAATTATGTTTTTACATGGTAGATGTCACTTTAAACGATCATTTTTAGAAGTCGTATGACAGCACATTTGAGTTGTACCCTCAAAAGTTTTTATTTTAAACCTTCCCGAACCTGTATGAATATCTGGCAAATATTTACTTATTTATGGAGACTGTATGTAGCCAACTTCACGTGTATCAAAGCTTTGGGGCCGCTTCTGTGTGACAGCGGAAGAAACACGATCGCCGCCATTTGCATTTAAATTTGCATTGTAACGAATAAAAACAAAGAGCGAGAGCTAGTTGAAAGATATTGAAGAAAAGGGTCTCAACCTTAGATGACAGATGTCAGCCTGACTTTAGACAAGATGTTTTTTTTTTTTATTAACGTTGCTATAAAATTGAAAATGAGCAGGGCATGTATTTCCCGACTTAAAATAAATTTAAATAAATATTTATTTGGCCCAACAGAAACGTAGTAGAAGGAACATTGAAACAAAAAAAAAAAAAACTGGTAGTTTGTGTGTTCCGAGAAACGAACTTGGGACCTCAAGGTCAGAACTTAGAACTGAGCCCACTTCACCTGTAAAAACTGTAAAAAAAAAACCTATCAGGTAGCACGTGTGTGCTTTTTGAAACACAGAAATTAAAAGAAATGCCAGTCCAGAATGACTGTGTCCGGTACGACCTCCAAGTAGATTTTTCTTAAATCAAAAAAGGGGGAAATTTTACCTCAAATTCAGAGTTCTCTTCCAGAAAGTAACGAGGGACTTTAACAAGTTTACCAAGGTCCACTTAGTGCTGGAAAATCTACGAGTTTTAAGAAAAACTGACTTAAAAAAATGTAGTAGATTCAATTGAATTTAGTTTTGGTATCATTTTGCTAACCAATCAGTAAAATACAGTTTACACAACTTAGTGAAATGATTTCTCTTTCGAAACTGTCAAGAACTTCCTGCAACAAGTTATCTAATCTTTTTCTACCACACTCGGTATGCGTTTCAACTTCCTCGATCCGCCGCAGAGTTAATCTCTTTGAACAAATTCATTCACATGTACAGTGTCATACGTTTTTACCATCTGCAGCACACACACCTAATCCATCGGATGAAAACTTTAATTAAAACAACAGCCATTTCCTATCCGGCACCTCCAGAGCACTCGCTCATTTAGCAAAGCCTTTCGGAGTTCCCTATCCATGTGGTTCCATTGAACCAGAGAAAAAGAAAATCACTCTCGAGTTGCTCCTAAAATATTGGCTATGCAACTTTTCATTTCACCTTTCATCGTTAATCAAAAAATTCACCACAAAACATCCGCCATTGCGTTCCATTACAGAACTATGCCATGCCGCACCATACGTCGAGCGCGCCGGCCGCCATCACATTCTAAAACAAATGGTCGACACATCGGGGACCTGAACGAGGAGAACTTCTTCGAGAGATATGTCGGAAATATTTTTGGTAATATGTAACGCCGGCGAGCCCATTGAATGTGGCACTTCAACTCCCAGATATACAGTCGGTTTCGGTGTCCCCTGGTGTTCCCACTCTCGGTTGCCACTTTGACATAAATATCATAAAATATGAGGATTTTTCGCAGATTTATGAGTTGAAATGAAAGTCACCTAGGACTTTCTCCGCCCGCATGGTCCAGCTGTACAGTGCCACAGTGCATGCGACCGCCCACAACGAATGAATTCAGATTAGTTGCAGCGTTTTCGCTTGTTCTTTTTTCTTTTTTTTTCCCTGTCCATTGTGGACGCCATATGTCCTTCGAACTGGGCGAGAGTGTAATGAAAGTTTCACACATAGATGGATGGATGATGATGGTGTGGCCCACAGAGGACGCATCATCGTGCTGATAAAAGTGCAGCAGCAGCAGTGGCAGTAGCAGAATGACGTTCAAGGATGAATGATTGTTATTTGGGGGTGGAAGTGGAAGGCTGTGTGCTTCAGAGGTCGTTACTGTGTGCGTTTAGTCGATATTGGAAAAAATTCAACTTCACCATTGGCGCAACCATTCGACCTTCCACGCTCTGCCAGGTCAGGTGATGACCTGTCAAAAGCCATTCGAAGAATTCTCTTAATCAGTATTTGAATTTTCAATTCATAGAGTCTCTGTGCCTGCGGCAAAGCAGCATCTGACACAAAATAAAACGCATAATCGCCTGTCCTCCTTTGAGCGGAGCAAGAAATTGTAACTCGAAAGTGCCACTTCTGGCCTTAATTCTCTATCTCTTTATTCAGAGCAAGGCTATCTGCCTGCCTGCCTTCTCCTCCTCCTCCTCCTCCTCCTCCTCCTACAAGCAGTAGATTCAATTTTTAATTAAATTTCTCAATTGCCAATATCTACGATGGGAAAGGATATCAGCTTCAAGAATGTGAATGACTATGAGTTGGAGAGAAAAAACCTCCTCCTCCAATTCCAATGGCGCACATATTACTCTGATGTTGCGACGAGACGAGACCCCAGCCGGAACTCACAGGATTAAGAATTTCCGCTTCTATTTCTCTTCTTTTAATTTGTACCGTCAATGGATGTCACAAATCAATGCATACACAGGCACACAGCCGTCATCGGATTGGGGGCGGCGGAAACATCCCCCGACAGCCATAGCTTCTGTGTGGCCACAGGAACTCACCGTTGAGCATAAGCTCGTCGCTGGCAAATTGAATGCCGTTCCTCGGGTGGCTGTGCTCACTGAACCTTTTATCTGTCTTCTCTGTCCGCATATATACGAGTACTCATAGTCGCTGTCATTTTGTATGAGTAGGATATTACCAAAGCAGTTAAATAATGTGACGGCGATTGTTGATGAATCAAAGCAGACGCTGGCCATAACGACGTCCCTACATATTTAGCCCCATGTGCAAAATGCCGAACCCCTGCTAGCCCGTAATTGCATGAGAGTGTTCCGTAGATTTGTTCAAATCGTATATGTGCAATGAAATTTATCGGTCATGTTGGGCTTTATCGTTCGTGTAAACAGTGGAAGCGACTGCTGACCAGATATGGCGTGTGGATGCGGTACAAACAATATGTCCGTCAAAGCAAACAACACTACTTGCGTAATCAAAACATCATCAGTGCTAAATGCATTTGCAATTGCGATACGAGTCGATGATGGTGTTGATACTCGCGTAGAAAGCGGCGCCTTTCCCAGACAACTGAAGATATCTTAATTGACCCATCAAATGTGATTAGACGGGTAAATTAATCGGACGAATATGCATAATTGCCATAATCAAAGTTTCATGCATCGCACGATTTGTTTACACCAATGAAATGCAAAAAACACTGAAATTTGTTTAACTAGCCGATACACGTGCGAGAAATATCGTGAGCGCCGCAAAGGAATCAGATTGTAGAAACAATAGCGAACCCGTGCGAGAATTCGCATTTCAACGCAGACAAAATGCGAACTTACCTGATTGATTTATGTTTTAAGCAATGTCCACACTTCAATATTATTTAACTGGCATTAAGAATATTTAAAATTGCTGTTTAACGGATTTAATTCTTCGCACGAAGTTGCGAATTTTGCTGCGAAGGCACAAACAAGTTTATATCAGCCATTTGTAGGAAAGGTTCTTTCGACGCCTCATCTTTTAAGATTGGTTATGGTTAGACGCCGCAAAAATGAGTATAATTTAGAAAAAATGTCAACTAGCTAATCCGTGCGAAAACTCCCACATTTCAATACAAAATGGGACGCGAAACGACAGAAAATAACCACATTTCAATACAAAAGGGACGCGAAAATGTCGGATTGATTAATTCCTGGTTTTGAAAATTTAATTTATATTTGGCAAGGTACAACTAAGAAATCAAGTGCACGACTGGGTCGAACGTAACTTTCTCGCCCATCAGAAGTTTGGTTGGTTGTTTTCCTATTTCATTAAGTAGGTAGGTAAATATTTATCTGAGAACCGATGCTAGATAAAAGAAATGGGTGCAAATGAAGTGTGAGTTTCTAATTAAGAAAGGAAGTGGCTGCAATTATTTTAAGGTGCATATTCAACAAGGTTTGGCAAGCTGTTATTGCATTTTTATCGGAAGTGGGGGAGATTATAACAAAATTGGGAAGTATAAGTATTTAAAAAAAAAAATTATTTTTTTCAAATTTTTTGAGAAAAACTAAGTACGTATGTATCTTATTTCGAATACTGATTTTATCTCTAATATGTATTTGAATCAAAATCGTTAGAGCGGTTTTTGTAAAATTTCGCAGACAAAACAGAACCAAATATTGCAATGTTTAGTTTGAAAAATTCTATTGCCTAACTATTAAGCTAAAGACGGAGTACAAGTTATTGTTCGGGATGTAAGCATTACTTGGTTTTTAGGGTTTTATCGAAATCGAAAAAGGGGTTTTCGAGATATGAGCAGTTTTTAAAGTAAACGTTTCCAGTGATTCGAATTGAAAATTAAGGACGCAATAATTTTGAGAACATCAATTTTACTCTAAGTTTGCATTTTCGTCAAAATCGTCAAAAAATGAGGTAAACTAGGGAAAACTATATTTTTCAAAAATGGCTTTTTTCGAAAATCTATTTTACGATAATACAGAGAAAAACTGAGTTTTCCATTAAGTTATAAATGACCATATTACCCTAGAAATGAATTTTTGTTACAATCGTATGGACTGTTTTCGAGATATGTCCAAATTTCAAAAGTACCGTTACTCGATTTTTTAGCGGAAAACTGAGTATGCAGTTATCTTTACCTCACCCACTTAAGCTTAAATATCAATTTTTGTTGAAATCGTATGAGCCGTTTTCGAACAAATCAAACTGGTATGAAAATTTTGTATGGGAAGTACCATTAATATTGAGGTTACCATGCACAAAAAAAAAAAACGCCCTGAAGTAAGCCCCCAAACTCCAAATCCGAAGTTTGAACGAAATCTGGGCAGCCGCTTAGGCTCTAGGCCTCGGGACATACAGACAGACAGACAGACAACATTTTGCGACTTACTTTTTTGAGTTCGCCTATCATAGTAATGTCGGAATACAATATCTTTCTCTTACTACGTAATGGAGAAAGTTAGAAAAGTCTTTCACAGTATATGAAAGCTCATAACAAATAGATCCCAGAAGTACAAAATGGAAAGGTATCGAAATTTAGACAGATTTTCGACTTCGCACGAAGTTGTGAACTTTGCTGAAAAATCAACACCAAACTGAATTAAAGTTTGGACACGATTTGTGGTCGGTTAGACAGGGGTTCGGTATAGCTGCCCGGGTTCAACTTTCTATTGGGATAAATGGACTGTGTCTTGATAGAAGAAAGGGACACACGGAGTACCTCTTTAGCTACAGGAAAAGACCTTCATCTTGTTGGAGAAGCTGTCAAATGTCGCTTTTGTTTCTCCACAAACAAAAGAGGTTTTTAAAATTGAAACTCACCTTCAATCAGCGTGACTGTTGTAATGCAATTTGGCGCTTTTTTCGAGAGCCAGTCACAATTTTCTGCCATTTTGGCCCTTTTTTAAGTTGAAGAAGGCGCTTCAAAAATATTTCAAGTGCTATTATTTCCAAACAAAAACTTTTAAAATGTAACGCGTTACCGATCGTTACATTATTATAGTGTTTAGCGAGCCAATGCTTGTTAAATATCGTTCAAAGATTCTAAAATTGCAGAATAGCTTCAGAAATGACATTAACCCTTTTTCTTGAGACTTTTGAGAATTCTGCTGGTGTCACTCTGCCTTCAATAACTCTTTGGGCAAGAGTTTGGGTACTCGCAGGGAGTAAGCTCTTGAAAATGGAATTTGACCGAATTCTTCGATGTAAACGCTGCAGTTTATTGCATTAATTTGGAATTGAAGTTTTCCTCCTTAAAGCCATTTGATATCGTGCACAGCCTTACAAACATTTTTAGCTTCGACTTGAGATTTTAGCATTTTAGCTAAATTTTCCGTACAAGTTTCCAATTGTGAGCTTCCGTAAATTTGAAGTCGAGACTAAAGCTTTTCAACCTTTTTCAGATTTAAAGTCGGTGCTGGAAGGTAGTGAAGGGTCGATGTTAGCATCCTACCCCCGTTGCCCTTGCAATTGATAGGCGGAACTCTTAACTTGTTCTGATGATGAAGGAATTTTGGCCAGTTCGTTTAGGCTATACAAGAACCACGGTCCCATTTAAGGCCATCGTCGTTGTTAGCCTGGACCGCTGGGTTGCAGCGTAAAAAAACGTACCACTGATTTCATTTCATCATTCAGAAATTATTTGTAAATATATCAACCCTTTTAGTCACGTTTCCAGTGATGGAATATTCGTTAACAACTCAGTTCGATACAACTTATGGTTTTTTCCACTGCGCCACCTCTCGCGGACGTCTGAACAACATTCGAGAGTAGAAAGCTTCTCACTTAGCCATTTGGACGTGTAGATTCGTCCCAAAAATAAAAAAAAAACTCGCACAAAACGGAGGGTTGTGAGAAGCTAGGCCTAGGGTACCTACGGACCGGTTGCGCCAACTATTTATTTATTTATTTAACTCAGCACGATCTTTGAAACACAATCTTTGGCTTTCACCAAAATTTAGACCTTAATGATGGAGGGTTTCACGTTCAATTTGTCTGAGAAACAATTTTAAACAACGGGACAAAAGCTGTAAATAAGCCACAACTGTTGTCCCGTTGTTCCTTACCCAAATCGAACGTGAAACCCTCCATCATTAAGGTCTAAACTTTGTTGAAAGCTGTTACGAATCATCCGTCAGCTTATACCGACTTTTGGTACCTTTCCGCGGCACAACCAACACACATGGTTCGAACTTGTTAAAGACGTTATGAAAATTGGAATTTTAGAAAAATTAAAAATAAGCCCAGTTGAGAAAAAAATTAGATGCCACGCATAATCCCAGAGCGCTCTGGAATATTTTCCACCGCCAATTGCAAATTTTCCACTGCCAACCTCATTTTAGGTCAATCACCCTGGCGCTCCGCTCCACTTGCAACCACCGAAGCGGACACATGTTTACCTAACCATCATTGTTTTGGAAGCTCTTTCCATCCCAACGAATATCCTCCGCATCACATCCACACACAGACCACATAAATCACAGCCTTTCGCCGCCATATGGCTCCAGCAATTGATTGCAACTTCACTCATTAACATTCGAGTTAATGAATCGCTGCGACTATCCCGCACTGATTACAGAGCAGCTGCCAGAGTCTATTTTATTTATAAATCCCTTCCATCCCGCCACATACAGCCAGATGGATATGCGTATGGTAATTCAATTGAACCCGAACTACTCGGGTGTAAATCCAGCAGAGTCCCAATTTGAACGCAATTGCTGTTTTCCTGAAATCTGCATTAGATAAGCTAATGCGAAGTTCGTCGGCCAGCAATTTATACATCTCATGCAAATTTGACGTGCCATTGATGGCTGCTGCCATGTACTCGATGACAGTAACTGTCCGAACGACCACCGAGTCAAAGCGTCTATCGATGATGGGAGAGGGAATTTTTAATTTGTTTTGTTTTATTCAAATGTCCTACGAATGAGCATATTTTCGTTGTGGGAATGTGATCACAAAACGAGCTGCAATTAGGCCTTATATGGCGGACACAGCTTCAGCAATCGAAGCAAGCTGCAAGTCTTTCCACGCACCGTCCTGCGGGTTTTATTTTCCCTCAGATAAATCACCCCCATAGGTGATCGCACCCCAAACCTCCTTGCCGATGAATTTCATCAACTGAGTCGAATTTTTTATTACCTTTTTGCACACGCTCCTGCACGGATATCAGAATGTTGTCACTTTTTCTACGTGTCAAATGGATACCATTGGCAGATAGATAACTGGGTTGATCCCAATTCCGGAGTGTCGACGTTTTTTTAATCGCTCGACAAATATGCGCACATATCCACAGAGGGACCATCAATGCCTCTGTGACATGTGACGCAATGACGGCGCACCATCGGTGAATATATTGTCCGATTAAGTGTCAAATGTACACATCTAGGTTGCACTTATATGTGACTAAATGTCAGATTGCTGTTGTTTCTGTTGCTGCGGCTACGGCTGGTGCACCCGTGCCTACACTAACCCTCGTCTATGTGTCTTAGAATTTAAAGATACGACGAGTGTCTATTTGCATATATGGAGGTGGGTGGGGGGGACCGGTTTATGACGTGCTATGGTGAAGGTTGAAGTCTGTATCTGCGTACCTGAGGAAAGCCTATCAATGAGTAGGCGACTGCATTCGTTTTTGTCGTGCTGTGCGCATCTAACAATCTTACGCCACCTTTAATGGGTCTGTGATTTGATTACAATTACTCGTGCTATGTGCGAGGAGGGGAGGGGAGGGGGCGGCTAACAAGATTCACTTGTGTCTTGTGAGAGAGAAAATTGCTCAATTATTAGCGCGGCTTCGAGCGATTCGGTTTGCGAGCGGAACAGATTGCAATTGTTTTTCTTTTCGACATTAAATCTAGTGACACGCGCCGGTTATTAAAGGCAGTAGTTGGGCGAAAATATTTTAAGAAATACCCGGTCTGATTTGTGCTGTTTTGTTGCGAGCGATAGATACATAGACAACTGACCATGACCAACAGCAATGTGCAGATTCGAATAACTGGAAGAGGAGGTAAATTGTTTATCGATTTGAATGTGTGTTGAGTGGATTTGTTAAAAAAAAAAATAGTCCTGTGTTGAAACTAGTCCTGTTGTTCAAAATCTCGTTTTGGGGAAGGTTTTCCACCTTTTCCAAATAACCTTTTGTGGACCTTTTTGGTAGTTGTCTTGCCGTGAAGGATTCTGTGCGCTGTTTGCTGGTTTTTTTCATATCTTGTCCGTCTTAATCTATCCATCTTTGCGAATCTATCCCCCCAATGATGCGTGATACAAATTTCAGTCATTTCACTGCCCGTTTGAGAAGTTCTGTTCGGTCGGTGTTGCGCCATAGTCAGTCGTTAAGTCGTAAGCAAATGAAATATATAGGTAACAGGAATAGGGAGCAGGACACAGGGCAATGCGCAATTAAATTCAGTCGTAATTTGATTGTTGTACAAATCAAATGCGCAAAACACCTACCCGAATGAATCTTTTACTCCTGACGATTTGATGCATGCGGCGGGGCAGAAAAAGTCTGTTATCAGTTATATCTGTCTGTTTAATTTTATTGCATTTATTTATTTCCTTATAATAAATAAATAAATAATAATAATAATAAAAATTCTGTTTCTGTTTCATAAAGCTTAAGTTTTTGAGTTTCATCCGTCGGCATCTAGAGAGTTAAAAGTTTGGTAAAACTTTCTCAAGTTTTCAATCGTCTCCATTTTAGACAGACCACTGCCCCTCGTTAGTAAAAGCAGCAAGTTCAATCTCTTTTCGACGGACAGTGGCGAACAAGTTTGTCCATCTCAAATATTTCAGCTAAGAAAAATAAGTTGCAGTGGTGAAGTGCTTGCTGGTCAGTAAAAAGTCTCAAGCTAAAGGGTTTTCCAATAAGGGGTGTTATTGTGAATGACCCGCTATTTCGGTAGCTGTCACTTTTGAAGCTTTTATGAAGTAGAAACTACGTCATTACTAAAAATGGAACGATACACGCTTCAACAACGCATTGAAATTATTAAAATTCACTACAAAACTGGTGAAAATCTTGCAGTCACAGTTCGCAAAACTAAAGCATTTTTTGGTCGTCGATGATTAATGGTTTTTTATGGTCGGAGTTGGATGGTATTGATCTGGACAACGTTTGCTTTCAACAAGACGGCGCTACGTGCCACACAAGCAACGAAACCATTGATCTTTTGCGGGAAAAGTTTCCGGAAGAGGTGATCACAATTGGCCACCGAGATCTTGTGATTTAACACCTTGCGACTTCTTCCTTTGGGGCCACGTGAAAGATAAGGTCTACGCCAACAGCCCAGCGTCGATTCAAGACCTCAAAGATAAAATTCGTGAGGCTATCGAGGACATAGGGCAGCCACTTTGCGATTTGGTTATGGAAAATTTCATGAAAAGGATGTGGTCCTGTATGCGTGCTCGTGGTGGCCATTTGACTGATTTTGTTTTTCATTATTAACGGCATACCTTCCTCTTTATTATGAAATAAACATCCGATCATTTATCTCAAAAAATGACATTTTTCTTTGAATACCAAAATAACACCTCTTATTGGAAAACCCTTTATCAGACAATAACAGCTTAAAAAAAATTAAATAGTTTTCGTAGGAGGTCTGTAAGGCACCCAGCTTCTTAGTTTAGTGTGAGTTATTCATTTTTGTGACGAATGAAAGGGATCCACAGTTTGGCTCATTGAGAAGCTCTTTCATGACAGTCTAGGATGTTTGTCAAACGTTCGCAAGAGGTGGCCCAGTGGAAAAAAAAAAAAACACTTAATTTGTGTGTTTTCCAGGGAATCGAACCGGGGACCCCTCGCTTAGTAGTCCAACACAGTAACCACTAGGCCCACCTTTTGTTTGGCTTAGGGACATCAATAAAACAATTTGTGAAATATACTTGCCCGCATCCGGTTAAAAGAGTTCCCGACTAAGAGAGCTGACTCGCAGTGAGCGACAAGCGTCGGAGCCTATAACAAAATCGCTAATCGCTCAGGGCTTACGTGGCCACCGCCATACGATTTTATATGTTTTAAATCTTCAGAGCGACTTCGTTCAATCGCTTTGTCTCTCACTGCGTGGTTGCACCCTAAGGGAACGTAAATGAAATCAGAAGCAGAAAAGACTGGTTAAAAAATATCTCCGTCTTGATCTTGAGTATACCACTGAAGTATACCGCCGCAAGACTCAGATGTCAAAGTTCTTAGAATAGTTCGCCCAAAACCACTCGTTGTTAAAATTCATTTTCGTTCGGTGGGCACCGTCTCATCGAGTCAGTTCGCACTAAGTATTTATAAAGAGTCCGGCCATTCTCGCTGATCACTGTTCAATAACTTTTCTTTTAGTTAAGAGCTCAGGGTTTTCTCTAAGCCGTGTTAATTTGACCCAAGGTTTCTGCTTTGTGTTTAAATGTTTGCATGGAACTCATAGAACTCTCGAACACTAGAACGAACTGTTCAGAACCTCTTGGGGAAGAAGGTGCGATTCACTTTAGTCCTATGCAACAGACCCGCTGTATCTTTAGTAAGAGCTCACTCAAGATCACCCAGCTTAGCACGGCTTTGAACTTAAGCTTTGCAATTGAGACGGTTTGGAAATGGGATCCAACAATTGAACCATCGGAACTAGCTGAAAAGCGCTCACAATGTTGGGTGACAAGCTGCTGCCGATTGCTTCAGTTCTGCGTCAGTTCCACTATCATTGTCCTCTTTTACATAAAGGTCTTGATTTCAAGGGTCTCATTCTGTAAGGTTCAAACGATTTCGTGTGCACGAAGGATTTCTTTCTACAACTTTGAGCAAATCATTCGTGAGCACGTTAAAACGTTTACACCTTACAAAATCTGACAGATCGCAAGAAAACCTGCTAGAAAACAGTCTCTGACAAGTAAACTCAGGGAACTACAACTTCAAAGGCGCTGAAAATTTAGTTCAAAAGTTTATTTCGCCTTTTTTATTTCGAGTTTTTTTTCTATTTTTAAGTGGATTAAAAATCGAAAGTTCAATTTAAATGAAGGAACCTGAGTTCTAGTCCAAAAGTTAAAGGTTATAGTTTGAGTTTTGATGAAGTTACTGCCATTAAAGAGATTGAACAAATGAAATTGCCACGCTAGGGTTAGCTCTTCGACTTTCGACTCGATTATATTGAAGAAAGTAAAACTGAATAGATGACAGGACAAAAGAACTCGCTTCCTAAAGACATTTTTCGACGACTTGCTACCTAAGTAGGAACTGCTTCCGCAGTAAAATTATCACCGTCGGTGCTCTCAAAGGAAACCCTGAAAGATTGTCCGCCCTACCGACCTGAATCCTGAATAGGAAGAGACATTCTCTAGTTGACCTCTCAAACAAAATTTGCACAACTGCCATAGCAATTTGTTGCTGCATTCCACAGTAACAAAACCTCATTTTAAAAAAGACAGATGGTGTTCCTGAATTTAAGTCGCCTCTCGCTATAAGTGCCCTCGAAAGCGATTGTATTTGGAATACTGCAAACAAGAATAAATGAAGCGGACATCAAGACCAAGGCAGACCAAGTCTGGGTGCTTCTTCTAAAAATTTGCACCTACAAATGGGATTTTTGACCTTCTAAACTACAAGAGTCTCGTGGTCCACTGTACAGGATCAACTTCAGGATTTCCTTACATAAGCCGGGCTCTTCTTAGTTATAGCTTATAGCAATTCAAATCATACTCTGAAAATGTCCCTACATTCGTGAACTGGTCACAGGCGCTGGCGTTGCTTCTCAGACATGTTTATGTCAAGGTTCAGCACAAACTGGACCTGACAAACTTTCAAGAAGTTGCTGGAGTTCCTAGTGACTGCAGAGTAAACATAATTAATCTTTAGATTTTCAATTTCTCAGAGACTATTACGCCCTTAAAACTTAACAACTGTTGGCGCAGCAGTTTTCTTTAGTTTTCAGGTTCTTGTAGGTTGTCAGGGGTTGCCTGAAGGTTTTTATTTCATAGGGCGAATGAACGAAATTTCCCTTACACCGAACTTGTATCAAATTCTTTGAAATGCCACCCAAATATCGCAGCAACTGCCTTCAACAGTTTTCCAGTCCGCACCGACACACCTACAGCGCACACAAAAGTACAAAACGACTTCAACACCCGCCTACAGGTCGACTTATCTTTATTAACAACAGTGAATTACGAAGCGGGCCGCTTTCGCCAACCGTTCGCCATTCAAAATCTAACCCCCACCGATAATTTTCCAAAACATAATGTTTCCCCCTTTTGATATATTGCCACACCTTCTGCACAAAGAGAAACTGTCCTCAGCTTGTATTTTGTATACCCCCGCAGGATATCACATAAATTATTCTAATCAAGGATTATTTCCACAAATTCCAAAACGATACAGAACGCATTTTGTGAACTTTACAATCATAACCAAGCAATAATCCTTTCACACGCCATAAATTTAATGATTTATGCTTTCAGCTGGGTATAGGAAAAAAATCCTACCAAGTCACGCAAGGGTATTTCTATTTTGAAAAAAAAAAAAAACAAAAAAAGAAATCAATTCAATCAACTGAATGAATTTGTGACATTCGGGTAGGTGTTTTGCGCATTTGATTTGTATAACCACAGTATGACTTACGACTGAATTTAATTGCACATTGCCCTGCGTCCTGCCCCCTACATATTTCATTTGCTTATTGCCAGCGGGTTATCCTTATAATGGGCGCCGCGCCGTTTTCTTTTTATTTGTAAAAACGCAGACACTGCAAAATAAATGATTCAAAAAATGCAGGAGAGGAATATGGTGGAAATTGTATGCGCATTGTATGTTAATTGTTATCCTGAAATTATTGTCCTCTTTCGCAGAATAAGCAAACAATACCACACAAGCAACTTCACTGCATGGTAATTAATTTCACCCTTCCTCCGACCGAACCGAGAGACAGAGACTACACAAATGTCCCTAAATTTGTGGATTATTCTGTTTGCGTGTTTGGAGAGAAAAAACACAACTCCCAAGGATTAAGTAATTTTCGAAATTGTCCCGCACACACACTAGCGTATACGACTGCGAGTTGAAGACAATTCTGTTTGTGTGTGCCCAAGTTTTGCTTTGTCTTTCGTTCGGGGGGGTGGTGGTGAAGTTTTTAAATTTAATTTTCATATTAGTTTGACATAAATTTTTCTCTTGTGGAGGAGAGAAATTTTCTTGAACCCCTGCCAGGATTTGCTGTTGTCTATATAAGGATCGGAGGGAGCCTATTTTTTTATTTGATTAATTATTTATTTTTATTTTAATTTTTTTATAGGGCTTCAGGCACAAGTTGTTCCTTGTTTTGGTAATATAGAGATTTCTTTCTATTTTCAGTGCGAGGACATTGCCATCGTCAGAGAACTGAAGGAGTCGATGTGAAGGCACGAAAGAAACTCATTATAGCGAGTATTTTGTGTTTGTTCTTTATGGTGGCGGAAATTATTGGTAAGTTCTTTTGGGCGGAAGTTGTTTTCAGAGTTTTATGTGCGATTATGTGAATTTGTGAGAGTGAATAAGTGTGAATAGGTCCTTGTTGGAGATTGAATTTGGCAAGAACACTAACGACGAGTGCGAACATTTCACGGTGGCATTGTTAATTGTTGGAATTTGATGGGACATTTACAGATTTTTGAGCTAAATTTCATAAGATTTTTCCTACATTTTCTTTTTTTCGAAAAGGGACATCATACGCGACCGAATTTTTGTCTGCCATGTTTGTTCATTTTTTAGCTAATGATAATAAATTTTGTCTTCCTTTCATTTTACTATAAATTTCATTCCAAACCCCTTTTTTGCAAAATGAGTTATCTATATACGTAAAAAAAGGTTTTATGTTTGTCCGAGAATGACGTGAAAACTAGTGAATAGATTCTGATGAAACATATCTTGATTTGTGTCTTAAGACTCCGAGAAGGCTATAGGCTATGTCGTTCATTGCCGCGCCCACTTTTTGGGGGCGGTTTTGACCAAAATTATGATTTTTTACTTCTTTTGGTCAGGTAGAGGGATCGACACACTACGCTCACACGAGATACCAAATGAATCATCTCCTAATTGTACCCATGATTTCGCTTGTCACCTCAGAAAACACCCTCCTTACTAATAAAGGGTGTCCCATAATTCACGCACAATTTGAATTTTGCGCCATTTAATTATACAGTGATGCCAACGGAAAAAAAGATAATAATGTGACAGCTGACACTTGGGGGCTAGTAAAAATAGAGCGCTATACGAAAAAAACAACGCATTTTCAATGTTGAGCAATATTTTAAAAATAATGAAGGTTTATCAGCTACAGTCCGCAATTTTCGTACAAAATATGGCTGTCAGTTTCATCTTGATGGCTTCGTTAATGGTCAAAATTGTCGCATTTGGGGTTCAGAAGACCCACGAGAAATTGTTAAGAAACGTGACTGTTTGGGGCGGATTTGGGCTGAAGGCATTATCGGACCATTCTTCCTCAAAAATGCAGCTGGTCAGGCAGTAACAATTAAATGTGTTCGTTATCGTGATATGTTAACCCAGTTTTTTTTTTACATGATATGGTTGTGACCAACAAGTGGTTTCAAGAAAACGGTGCCCCATGCCATACAGCCAGAGAAACAACTCATGATTCATTTCCTAATCGTGTAATCGGCCGTTTTTTCGATCAGAATTGGCCATCCAGATCCTGGGATTTTTCGCCATTGGACTTTTTTCTTTGGGGTTTTTTGAAGTCAAAGGTCTATGCAAACAAGCCCTCGACCACCAACGCCTTGAAAGAGGAATTGGGAGGTGTATTAATGAAATTCAGCCACATTTATGCGAAACGGTCATAGAAAATTTCAATAAAAGACTACGTAACTGCCAGCAAAGCCGTGGCGGTCATTTATCCGATGTGCTGTTCCATGCATAACCCCAGTCTTATACTCTATGAATCAATAAAAAATTAAAGCTTCCTAATTAAAAATATTTTCTATCAAAATTATGGGACACCCTTTACTTCTTTTGCAACCATCAAAAATGGCGGACGCCTTTTAGCCTACTTCTTCAATTTACCCTGTATTACATTTTTTGATTCTCAAACTTGTCGCTGGCTACATAATCCAATTCAATTCAATCTCCACCTCAGTACCATAGTCCAACAGATTTGTTAACAAACAAACAAACCAAAAAATAAACCATTTGTTTTCGCACTTCCTCCAGCATAGTTTTACACTTGCCCACACAACAGCGGCTTCTATATTATATAAGAAGACGGTGCAAAAAAAACGGAGCCAAATTTATAAAGAAAAAAGGCAACTGCACAGAATAAGAACTCACTCGTCCAGATAAGAGTGCACAAAAGAATGGGACAAGAGAGGAAATGCACCAGATGCAAACTTTCTCATTTTTCACTTCATTTCAAATTTCCGGAGAAGAAATTGACGAAGTTCCTGAGCACTACCCTCCGACCCAACAGCTCTTACTACCTCTTAGTATCCGTGACGACCATTTTTCACAAAAGACTAACGCGATAGAAAGTCTTTTTTTTTTTTTTTTTTACTTTACTGTCTCACAGGACACAGATACACAATGCAACAGAGCGCAACAGTAACACAGCAGCAGTGGTTTGCAATCAGTTCCCTAAATGTGAAAGTTGGCCAACATCTTTTTGCGATTTTCAGCTGGCTGACCAAGATCGATTTAACTGGGTTAGCCGAGAGAACCAGAAGTCTTCATCTGAAGTGTTCATTTTTTTTTCCACACTGGGCGGTGGTTTTGTGAAGAAAATTTACATATGAACAGATGTCAGTGGATGGATGATAAATATACCCTCGGTTGTATCTCCCAAGGGAAATGTCTTACTCCAGCTTTACACAATTTTTTTCCACTCAGTTAAGACTTTAAGAAGATGCCCCATATGCAGTACATCTTCGGCCAACGTTATTGTTAATAAATAAGTTAAAGCGACAACATGTTTGTAGATGCTCTGATTCAACAATAAATTATGCAGATGAGCAATCTGCGAAAACAATCGACCCATAACTATGCACAGACGGCAAACATCGCTTGAATGATGCCTGCTTAAGTGATTTAGCAAACATCTCATCGTGAATGCATTCAAATTAACCCCCATGAACCCCTCGCCGGCGTTTAACCAGCCATTGTTGTCGATTGATAATCATTAAAATTCATTTACAATCGTTTTGTTTGCATCTCGTTGTAACACTTCTGAATGACACGATTTAGACAGCTGTACGGGGGAGAGGGCGACCAATTTTACTTAGCTCATGATTAATTTATAAATGTTTTTTAAACAATTGACAAGTATAAGTTGGAAGGTGAGTTGGTTCGAAATAGGTTTAGGCGGCACTTTGGAAACTGAAGCGGTTCCGTGAAAGGTGCGTGCGGTTTTTTTTCTCGCTCTTAATAAGGGGGGTTGATTTCAAATTCAATGCCAGATAGATACGTCTAGAAAAAATGTCACCAATGTGAAGCTGTAAGGGCGGTTTTGTGTTTGTCCGCGAATGACGTGAAAACTACCGAATAGATTTTGATGAAACATTTTTTGATTTGTGTCTTAAGACTCCGAGAAGGCTATAGGGTATGTCTGTCGTTCATTGCCACGCCTATTTTTTGGGGGCCAAAATGATTTTTTGTATCCTTCTTTTGTTCAGGAAGTAGGATCGACGCAGTATGTCAGCAACAAGTTTTGTAATTCTCTTGTAATTTGAATGCAGTTGCTAGGACTGCTGACAGAATTTTTATGGAGGTTTTATATTCTCCATATGGGGCGGATCTGGTCTCTCCCAAATATCTCACAAAAATACGAGAAATTCAAAGAAAGTCCAAAGACCGAAAATATTTTGTAAGCAAAACGACAAAATGCTTTACGGTTGTCAGCCTCTCTGTAGTATTCAAAAATTGGTAGGTTTATGCTTATCGCTTTGCTTAACGGCGAAGCGAAGTGCGAAGTGTTCACCCCTGACAGGGGAAAGGCAAAGATGTAGCAAGGGGTAGGGGGTAGGCTCATGGTCAATTGACGGCGAAGCGACAAGTTCACTCCCTGACAATCTTGTAGCCATCGCTCAATTGGTGCAAGTTTTCGGTGCTCAATCAATTAAAAGCGAAGCGACGTGCAGGTTCAATTTCTGACAGGCGACAATGATGCCGCTCCAAGAGACCTAGATAAATTGGTAGGCTCTTGGTCAAATAATAGAGTAGCGAAGTGTAACGCTCCTCAATATATGCGACTTTCGGATGCGGCCCTTAAATTCGTCCCAAAATTGCAACTCCTCATGTTGTAAAAGTGAAAATGAACTCAAGGTCCTGTGTGGATCTGTTGGTCAAACTTTCAGGCTTCTAAGTGATCCAAAACGGAAGCTAAGGCACATTTTATGTCTCTGACCCGGCTCGAAGGACCGCATTTCAATAAATGAACGCCCCCTTGAGTTGATAGATCTCTCGAAACCTGATTGAATCTCAAAATCTAACTGAATATACTTGACACAGCCCCTGCCTTTAATCAGAGATAAAAAGGGGGCTAGGGGGACACTCCATATCCAAATTGAAGTGGAAGTTATACCCGACATTCTAATCGCAAGTGCACCCAATTATCAAGCAAGTGTGCATTTCTAGAATTCAACTGGCAATCATAATCCCATCCAAAAAAATATCAATCTTCCTTCTGTCACTTAAAAAAAAAAAAAAAAAAAACTACCGACAATTGTTACACTTCATCTGCCGTGTCACTACATCTTCGCTACTGCATATGCAATCTTCTGCATGAGTATGTATTTACTACATCCTCCAGCGCCTCAATAGCACTAATGTGTCGCCTAACAAATAATCTATCATGCACATTAAACACACAAATCCAAACTATAGCCCGATTCCTTTTAAGGATACTCACTCGAGTGAATTGCGATTTCAAAATGCACACTCGAATACCTCTTCGATTCGAGTTGCATGTTATTTTTTTATTCCTGCTTTTTTATTACACACGTTTTCTCATTTTTATGAATGCACTTCGACTTATGAGAACGAACGAAGAAAATACAAACTCCTTACATGTCCTTCTTTACTTACAGGTGGCGTCTTATCGAACAGTTTGGCAATAGCAACAGATGCAGCACATCTGCTAACAGATTTTGCTAGTTTCATGATATCATTGTTTGCCATATGGCTAGCAGGACGACCATCGACTCAAAGGTAAGTGCATAATGCGATACAATAACGACCATGACTATTGGGAATACATAGCAAGAATCAGAGATTCTACACATGTCCTTGGACACGGCAAGTACGTATTATATTGATCATTATGACTGTGTACTACCAAACACACGTGATACACAGCTCTTGTGTGCAGTATTTGTGTCTCAAGTGTGTGTGTGGTTTTTCTTTCACTCCTCACACATGCATTTTTACCAAACCAGGAAGCGGAGGATAAAAGTCAGTTGTGGAGTGAATGAAATTTTGATTTCACCTCCAAAGGATGACGACGATGATGATGATGAGATTGCCAACCTGGGTGGAAGAGGTCTATTTTTGTTGCATTGTTTCTTTTCCCAGCTGTCAATGAATATTGGATGGAGCTTTGTGTTGGATTTTTCCTCGGAATCGGATTTCAGATTTTGAATTGAATAATCGAGGTGTGGATGATTTGCTACGGCTTTGTAATCCATTCTGGAAAATTCGGGACTGATTTGATTGGAAATTGATTGAATTGGGTCAATTTTTCTGAATTTGAGTGGCGTATTTTTGGCTGTAGGGAATTTTATATTTTCTTCGAAAGTAGACTGATAGGATTTTAGATATTGCATAATTGTGACTTTTATTTGGAAGGGGTATTTTCTAACCAAAAGGCGAACAATGGCTATCGAAAAGTCGTCCAAAGGTGGTCAGATTTAGAGCGAATTTTACCCTAAAGTTCATGTAAATATATGATTCAATTAACTATCCGGCTCGAAGGATATTTGAGTTGATTTCTTTTGGAAAAAGTTGTTTTAGTTGGCAGATTAGAGCGACCGTATTTTGACCGCAAACAATGCATTTATCGATATTTAAAAGCCACAAAAATCATTAGCTCTACCAGGTAGTAGGTATCCAGTTCGAAGGACCCTATTTGAGTTGATTTCTTTTGGAAACAAATGACAGTTTTAACACTTTAAAGCCATAGCAGTCTGTAGCTCAATTAGCTAGTATATATCCAGTTCGAAGGACCCTATTTGAGTTGATTTCTTTCGGAAATAAATGGCAGAAAAAGCGACGCTTAGCAGTTAGTTTTAACACTTTAAAAGCCATAGCAATCTGTAGCTCAATTAGCTAGTATGTATCCAGTTCGAAGGACCATATTTGAGTTGATTTCTTTTGGAAATAAATGACAGTTTTAACACTTTAAAAGCCATAGCAGCCTGTAGCTCAATTAGCTAGTATGTATCCAGTTCGAAGGACCATATTTGAGTTGATTTCTTTCGGAAATAAATGGCAGAAAAAGCGACGCTTAGCAGTTAGTTTTAACCCACAGGAATCTGCTTTGAGGTGTTTTAAGCTGTACATTTGCAGGCGCTGAATAGTGACAGCTATCCAAACCCAGTTCCTGATTTTTCGTGTTGATCTTCCGCTGGTTATAGGAGCTATTTTAAATTTAACAACATTTCTGCATTCTGATTAGTTTTTCCTCAACTTGGGAAGAAGGGAGAATTTTTAAGATTTCTCACAGCTTATGTCCATTCCCCGTACAAATTTTAAATTTACGGAAGCTCACAACTGCAAAATTTTTATGGAAAATATAGCCGCTGCGACCTACTAAAATTTAGAGTCGAAACTAAAAATGTTTATTCTTTAAAGATTTATCATGGTTGCTGACCTATCTGTCGACTCAAGCAAAAACTTGAAAAAAAAAAATTAAAAACTTCATACACTATGAGACAAGTAAACGAAAAGTATAGGAAAAAAAATAGCGCTGACAGTGAACAGCCCTGTGGCACCCCTTTTTCATATGTAGGAATTTTTTTATGTGGGATGTGGCACCTGCTGTCTTGCCAATTTTTTGCTGGCATCAGTTGATGTTAAAGGCGATTTTTTAAGTATCGTTCTCCATTCGGCAATCGTCGTGAATGAACCAAGTAACAAGAAAATCTGTTCATAAATAAATAAATCTAGATCCGACTAAAAATATTCCAACCGACATTCCCTTTTACCACCAAACCAAACCAAACCAAACCAACCCAAGCAAGTCAATATTCCCACCTCCACCTCTATGAAAAGGACATTAAAACTCTATTTGCCTTTCGAAAACGAATCAACTGAAAACTTCCTAATTACCTGACATTAAACTCCAATTGATTTTCGGGTAAAGTTTTAGCAAACAAATGTGCCCACACACAGGACTGCCTCCTCCGATTCACATCATCCTTTACAGAACACATCGCGCCGTATGCTAGTACAAACACAAACTCCAGTCACTTATAGACAGTGCCAGTCAGTCGGAACAGAGCAGAGGCGCAACCAAGCACAAGAAAATGCAATAACAGTTTCGAACCGGAATTCGAAATGAATTTTCTCCTACTTTCCAATTTAATAGAGTAATTTACTTATGTGGGCGTGTGTATGGAACAGTGCAGGATATCCAATCCATATACTCGTATGCAATGTTTGGTGATATCAAGTAACCACTTCGTACCACTTTGGCTTAGCCTACTAAACGCAAATGAAGTTGAAAATTTCCCTCGTTTCGGCCTACACACTGGAGTTGGTGGTCTACCATTACACCAGGGATTATGCAACAGTTCAAGGAATGCATAGCCACGCCATGCCACACCACCGCCACCGCCACAAACATATTACAAAATTGCGAGCGCGGTAGTAGCGCTTACGAGCCTTAAAATGGAAAATCCAGGATAAAAATTGAATTTTCAAGTATGACGGGTTTGGGGTTTCGGTGTACGGCAAAAGTTGAACTATCCACGGCTGATCTAGGAATATCTGTTTTGTGGAGGAAGTTGATTACAATTTTGAAAATAATGTTACCACATTCGTTTCGGAATCACAGTTCCGTCGTGTTTCAGGCAAGTTGTGTTCACGTTCGTTTAGATTTAATTCGCATATTGCATGCGGCTGAATGGGGATAAAAATAACAAAAGGGAAGGACTTAATCTGCTCCTCAGAATGGGAGGGGAGAGCCAGTCGTCCGTCGGGCAAACCCTTCAAGGGAATGCAACGATTAGAGTCGGTGGTTTTGTATGATAAATTAGGTATGCTTCGGGCTTATGGACGTTTATGAAGAAAAAAAATCTGGTCCCTCGAGCCGGATACATTGTTGGCAGTGGAAGATATGCCAATTCGAATGGGAGGGCACCTTTAAATGGGGCCTTTGAAGCTGTATCTGAATGGAAAATTAACGATGGAAGAGACATGTATTTCAGGGGAAGCAGCAGAAGAGTTCGCATGCGGCCTACTCAAGTTGTCGCCGAAATATAAAAGGTTGAAGGGTATTTAATAACCGGATACTAACTACCTTGAATTCCCATGGGCTCAGGTGTCGATAAGTAGTCCCTTTCGTAGGAATAGATGAGTCTAAAGAAATCAACGTTTTGCAAAATAGATCATCTAAAATATGTACCTTCGACCCGGATAAAAATAAATAAATAGCTGCCGCAGCACATTCGTGCTACCTTAGGCCGAGCTTTTCGCAAAACATTCGTTTTGGGTGAGTTTTTATTTTTTCGGACGATTGCAAGGGACCTACAATTTTATCCCGAGTCCAAACGGCCAATTGAGAAGCTCTTTCATGACACTTACACTCTCGGATATTTGTTAAACGTTCAAAAGATGCGGTGCAGTCACCAAAAGCCTTAGAAGGTCATTTGTGCTTTTCTAGGGATCGAACTCCAGACCCCTGGCTCAGTTGTCCAGCATATTAACCTCCATTGCGGTGCCCGTCGCCGCGGATAAATAAATAAAGTTGGCGCAACAGGTCCTTAGGGACCCTAGGCCTAGCTTCTCGCAACCATTAGTTTTTGGGACGGGATCTACAATTTTATGCCGATTCCAAACGGCTAATTGAGAAGTATCGGTCCGGTCCGGACCCGGATACTGGTAATTTAATTGAGAGCTTCAATGAATATTAGGTATCGATTAACAAAATTTATTGTAAAGGGTGATTTTTTAGCTGGTTTGGTTTTGGCAACACTGGTTTTGACAGCTGACGTGTGTTTAGTACCTTGTGTCACTGTCAAACAGCTTCAGTTTGGTTTGCAATTTAACCATGGATCGTCTTACAAATGAACAACGCTTGCAAATTATTGAATTTTACTATCAAAATTCGTGCTCGGTTCGAAATGTTCATCGCGCGCTGCTTCCATTTTATGATCGGCATTCTCGACCTTCTGAGCAGTCTATTCGGAAGATTGTGACCAAATTTCGCACCAAATTTACTTTGTTGGACATTAAACCACCAACACGTTTACGTACTGTGCGTAGTGAAGAAAATATTGCGGCCGTATCAGCTAGTGTGACAGAAGACCGCGAAATGTCGATTCGGCGCCGTTCCCAGCAGTTAGGCCTTTGTTACAGCACTACGTGGAAAATTTTGCGGAAGGATTTGGGCGTAAAGCCTTTTAAGATACAGCTGGTGCAAGAACTAAAGCCAGCCGACCTACCACAACGCCGAATTTTTGGTGAATGGGCTCTTGGAAAGCTGGCCGAGGATCCGCTTTTTTATCGAAAAATTGTGTTCAGCGATGAGGCTCATTTTTGGTTGAATGGGTACGTAAATAAGCAAAATTGCCGCATTTGGAGTGAAGATCAGCCAGAAGCATTGCAACAGCTACCAATGCATCCCGAAAAAGCCACTGTTTGGTGCGGTTTATGGGCCGGCGGCATTATTGGGCCATATTTCTTCAAAGATGATGCGAATCGCAGCGTTACTGTCAATGGTGAACGCTACCGAGCGATGATAACAAACTTTTTTTTGCCCGAAATGGAAGTTCTTGACTTGCATGATATGTGGTTTCAACAAGACGGTGCCACATGCCACACAGCACGCGAAACAATGGCGCAATTGCGAGGCGAGTTTGGTGAACAGTTAATTTCACGTTTCGGGCCGGTCAATTGACCGCCTAGATCGTGCGATTTGACACCATTAGATTATTTTTTGTGGGGGTATGCCAAGGCTAATGTGTATAGGGACAAGCCCGCTTCGATTGACGCACTGGAAGCCAACATCCATGCATTCATTCGTGAGATACCGGCCGATATGTGTGAAAGAGTATGCCAAAATTGGACTCAGCGGATGGGCTACCTGAGACGCAGCCGCGGTCGACATTTGCATGAAATTATCTTTAAACATTAAATTGCAAGGTTCAAACTATCGATTCAAATAAATATTTCATTCATTTTTTCGAATTTTTTGTGTTTTTTTTTTAAAAAAAGTTCTAAACCTCTTAAAAAATCACTCTTTACAAATTGGCAAGGGACAATCAACAGAAATAGTGGTCCTTCAAATCGCATATTAGCTAATTCAAATACAGCAGACAGCAGAAAGGAGTCCACAGCGAAATATGTTCAGCAAACTCAAAATATGGTCCTTCGAACCCGGTTCTACCTATCTGATTAGGGGTTTCCACGGCCTTATGCGTCTCAAAAAAACCCAGCCAACAGATACGAACGCTTTACAGTGAGACCCTGACCGCTTCATACACACAATAAGGACATAGTTAAGCCACCCACATCTCACAGTTCAATATCAATGACATGACAACAACGCACGTGTAACAATACACACAAAAAAATATAAAAAAGAAACACTCACATTGCTTTGACCATTTCACAAATGTCAGAAGCACTTCGCTTCAAGAATTCCAGTTACGACCCTGAATGTCATTTAATTGCACAGAGTTCTGCTTTTCCCTCCTTTATCTATGATATGCATTGGGCTTAATTCCCTTCCGCATATATACGCGAATATCCTAGCACACCTTCCTCTATGAGAACTTTTTGCCGTACAGAGTACTGCGAAAATTAGCTGAGAGCTAAGGGTTTTCCTACTTCAATTTTTTTTTTAAACTAACTTTAACTTTTTATGGTGGGCATCCTGCTACATCGATTTCCTAAACGAACAATAAGTAACTGGGAAGCGAAAAATATCCTCCAAACCAGTTTAGTTTTCCCTTTTGGTCGGGTCGCAAAACTTTGTCTGCACAGTTGGACATCAGGTGCACTTATGGTCATGTGATGTCTTAACAGTGGCAGTGCCTGTGCTTTTATTGTTTTTTGGTTGGTCGCCCTAGTGTAACGGGGTTTCTTCAATAAGCATTTATATTTCATTGAAAAAACTATTTTCTCAACGCGAGGGACACACAGGGACTTACAGGGAGTAAGGAAAACCACCCATACGTGCAATTGTAGGTTCAGCAGGCGACACAGAGGCAGGAAAAAAGGAAAGCGGAAGGAAACATTCCTCCTCCTCCGTATGGGTTGGTGTTTTATTGGATAAACTTTGGCGCGTGTAGTTATATGTTTGGGCCTTCGATGGTAGTCCTTTTCAAATTGGGATCCAAGCTAAAGTTGACTTTTTGAAGTGACTTTTCTTCAGTAAATATGTTGTATGACAAGTCTGCTCGAGAGTTTTCAATACAAAAATACTCGAAGAGAATGTATTTGGAAATTTGTTGAAAGGCACTTAGGCTGAATCGTTTGGCTGTCGAATTTAAAACAGTTGAAGGGACAAGTTTTGGTCTCAAACAAAGAAATTTGGGAGGAGCTACTATAGGCCGTTGTCGCAACTCGACTCGTCCGAGTTCATACGGAAAGACGGAAAGGCTACCCTTGACGAATCTAATTAGAAATTAAATTTAGAAATACCCACAAAACTGTTTTTGTTAATAAACATTTCAATAACTCTAACTCTCTTTCTTTTCAGAATGTCCTTTGGCTGGTATCGTGCCGAGGTAATTGGCGCCCTCGCCTCAGTCGTAATGATTTGGGTCATCACCGCCATCCTCGTGTTGTTCGCCATTGAGCGCCTCATAAGTGGAGAATTTGAAGTGAATGCCAAAATCATGCTCATCACTTCAGCGCTTGCTATTTTGGTTAACCTCATGTAAGTAATTTTTTTTCTAAGCCAGGACTAGGGCTATTTCTCATCTATGCGCTTTATCTCATTCATTCAAAGTCCCAACACGTATCAAAACCCATGACAGAAAAAAAAAGGAACTGACATTCCTATGTAAATCTCTCCACATACTCCATCATTTTGTGCAAAAAAAAAAACGAAGAGGGAAGACGAACAAAAACGGCAAAAAAAGAGAGACAGGAGGGAAATTCGCGTCATCAGCCATTTTTCTGCCGATGGTTTCCGGTTCTGTTGATTTTTTGTGTTCGGCCAATGCAGCACTCTGTTTGATTTACGTGATGAGTGCCTATGTGAGCACCTCTTCTATTTGTCTGGGGGGTTACAAAAAAAACCGCGGGATTGGGATAGTTAGAGGTCTGAAATAAATTTCAAACAGAGGGAATCGGACTGCGACTGTATGTGGAATAGTGAATTCAGCAAAGTAAACATTTGAGCGCTCCATCATGTGACAGTCGGACATTTTACGTTTAGGTGACATGGTTTTTTTTTTTTCTCTCCCTAAGCAATCCGTATGGAATGCATTGTGAGAGCATGTGAGAATGAGGTGGCGAAAGAGGGCAATTGCTATTGACTGGTGCCAAAGTATTTTATTTGTTAAAATGAGGGGTGCGGCCAACAATGAAATCCCGGCAACTTGTCTGGGATAACAGTTTGGTATTTTCTATGGAGGTCAGTCCACCAAGAGATTTTCATTACTTCGTCTTGAAGTTTTTTAACTTTCTCCATTACGTAGTAAGAGAAAATTATTGTAAATTTCGAACTCGAGATGTTTGTCAATTCTGACATTAGGATGATCGGGGAACTCAAAAAAATGGGCCGCAAAATTCTGTCCGTCTGTCTGTAGATATGCCTTACAGTTCAGGGCAGTTTTTTTTTGCATGGTAACCTCAATGTATATTGTAATGGCACTTCCCATACAAAATTTTCATACCAGTTTGATTTGTTCGAAAACGGCTCTAACGATTTCAACAAAAATTGACATTTAAGCTTAAGTAGGTGAGGTAAACATAACTGCATACTCAGTTTTCCGCCAAAAAATCGAATAACGGTACTTTTGAAATTTGGACATAGATACATATCTCGAAAACGGTCCATACGATTGTAAGATAAATTCATTTCTAAGGTAATATGGTCATTTCAAACTTAATGACAAACTCAATTTTTTTCCTGTTTTATCGTAAAATAGATTTTTGAAAAAAGTCATTTTTGAAAAATTTAGTTTTCTTTGGTTTACCTGAAAACGACAATAACGATTTTGACCAAAATGCAAACTTAGAGTAAAATTGATGTTCTCAAAACTAATGCGTCCTTAATTTTCAATTCGCATGACCGAACACCGAACGCTAATTATCTCGAAAACCCCACTTTCGATATCGATAAAACTTTAAAAACCAAGTAATGCTAACATCCCAAACAATAACTCGTACTCGGTTGTCAGCTTAATAGTTCAGCAATATTATTTTTAAAAATAAACAATATTTGGTACCATTTTGTCTGCGAAATTTTACAAAAACCGACGTAACGATTTTGACCAAAATACATATTAAAGATAAAATCAGTATTCGAAATAAGATACGTACTTAGTTTACTTATTGTACTTCCCAATCTATTTTCACATATCTATGCTAAATTTTTGTTATAATCTCCCCCACTTCCGATAAAAATGCAATAACAGCTTGCCAAACTTCATTTTAGCAAATATTACCCGGTTTTCAAACCTTGTTGAATATGCACCTTAAAATAATTGCAGCCACTTCCTTTCTTAATTAGAAACTCCCACTTCATTTGCACCCATTTCTTTTATCTAGCATCGGTTCTCAGATATTTACCTACCTACTTAATGAAATAAGAAAACAACCAACCAAACTTTTGATGAACGAGAAAGTTACGTTCGACCCAGTCGTGCACTTTATTTTTAATTGATCAACAAAGCGATTCGACTGAATATTGAATGTTATCATATAAGACGACTTATGGGTTCTATACAGAACAGCCTCACAGAGATGATCAACTGCCCACCTGGTTGATCAACTCAGTTAAATGCGGGAAAGCTCCGTCCACCTAGTTGATCAGCCCATTCGACTAGTTGATCAAGCCATCTAGTTGCTGGATAGTTCACATCTTGAAAAGACTCGACCACCTGGTTGATCAAATCATTTTACTGCTAAATAGACCAGCAACCCATTTGATCAACCTATTCTCCTAGTTGATCAACTCTTTTAGTCAAAGAAAAGTCTCTTTCATCAAGTTGATCAACTCGTTCAATTCTTGAATAGTCTCGTTGAACTGGATGATGAACTCACTTAATTGCTGATCAACTCATTTAATGGTGAAATAGATTTGTACATAAAATTGATCAATTGATCAAATTGCTGAAAACCGTAGAAACCCATCAACCCATCCACAAAGTTGATCAACTTATTCAAACATTAAACACCGCTGCAGAGCAAGTTGATCACCTCATTCGATCGTTAAAAAACCTCTTTTAGCTGTTTGATCAACTTAGTAAATGGTTTTCTACATTCGTCCATCAGTTTTTTTTTTTTTTTTTTTTTTCAAATGTTTCTGACTCGCCAACGCGATAAAGAGGCACTTCGACCTGTCCATCTAGTTGATCAACTTATGTAGTATTGGCAGCGAAATCCATTACTTAAGTTGGTCCATTTTAGTATCGCTCGGTTTATTGTGCAACGAGTTGATGCCCGCGTTAACACACTCCAAACAGGTGGACCACGCCTTGAATTTGACTGGTTTCGGCCGGAGCAATATCACCAGCATCAGCAATAGCAACAACAGCAGAATGAGTTGAAGACTACACCTGTTTGAAACCATTGATCAACACAAAGTACATCAATCGATGGCAACGAGAAAAGCGATGAGGACGAAGCTCCCAAATTCTGCAACGCGTCTCGTACATAAAAATTGACCGGTATGACCGGTATTGCTCAATTTCAGGTAGTACTTGCTAACATTTTGTGATCTAAGGGGTCCCTAGGGGCGGAGTGCTGCTTTCATTTGTATCTTGAAAAATTGTTTATTTTTGAAAATCTTGTATTTTTAAAAACTTTGTATTTTTGAAAATTTTGTATTTTTAAAAACTTTGCATTTTTGGTGTTCTCGGATGAAGAAGGTCTTCGATTTAGTAATTTCCAAGGGATCTTTTATTTTGATTTTTTTCTTAATAGGACGGCCCGCATTCCAAGTTCATGGTCTTCAAAAAAAAAAAATGTTAAGGCCCTGCTGCTCCATTTTTTCGGATTTCTTTTAATTCTTTCGAGCTTGAATTAAGAAAACCACATTTCTCAACTCATCTGTATTTTTCACGGCGACAAATACATCTACCCCCTCTTGCTAAAACCTGGAGTTCCACTGGATTTCACTGATTTTCTATGGGGTTCCTCAAGTTTGCATGCTATGGCCTATATTTTTTCGCTGCTTTTAAAGACACGACAGTCACAACTTTCTATGTGCCACGGGGTCCCTCAAGACCCATTCTTTTTATCTGCGATGTTGTTTCAATGAAATCGTTCCATAGAATGCCCACCGCGATCCCTAACATTTGCCAATTAAATTTATGACCTTACAATAAGCTACTCAGGCTTAATCTCGTCCATTTACAGTTCCGCTTTTATAATGGAGCACTACCTGTTTTGACGATCGGTCATTAAACTGGTTCCCCCTTTTTAGGGGCACTTTGAAGTTTTCAAATGTACCCCTCTGTCATATCTGCGGCCAATTAGACATGCTTTATTGGGCTGTTGTCAGAGCTTCGTTTGGCATAGTCGTTGCGAAAGTTCTGTCGTTAAACTTGGGTCTTACTAAACTGGTTCGAACCCAGCAGAAAAACCAAAATAATTCACCACACGCAAAAGGACATCAAACAACATTTCGTCACACTAATTGTCGTTAAGTTTACGAGCGCGCGCTCGCTTTTGTTATCCGCACTCCTTTGCTGCTGGCGGCAAAAATCCTTCTTCGTCTTTAATGAAGAAAATGGAAATAAAATTTACGACTCGGTATCTTGTGACTTTGTTCCAGCAGAAACTCGCTCGCATCCTCATCATCATCCACGGCAACGTGCAGATGAACCATCGACGAAACAAGTCAATGCATCCTGTCCTGACTCGCGCAGTTGGGGAGTTGGGTTGCACACTAAGAAGGACAACTTGTGCTGTGTCTTGTGCTTTTATCGATTATCACCCCTGAATGATCCGGGATGTCCTCTGTCCGTATATATAAAGTTAGTTAACTGCTTGGTTCTTCGTTAACCGCACGTCCGCTCTCGTTGGTGCTCTATGGATGTTTCAGTCTTTGGCTACTCTTGTTCACCAGTCATGTCCTGATTTAATTGACAGCCAACATATATCACACGCTTTTAGCTTTTCCAACTGTAACTTGAACTCGAGTTAGTTAGTGGCATAGGATGCCGCTGCCGGTGGTAATGGTCGACTGAAGGAGGGAGTTAGTTTTTCCATTGCTATGTATGTTGCAATATGAGATTTATTACCTCAAGGACATACAAGTCACACCAGGCCAACTTACATACTGTGGCACTTTTCCACCGTGACACTGTACAATTGGAGCGAAAGGACTTGTGGAAATCGTATCGAATATACAGATGATCCTTTGCCAATGGAAAAAAGTGTCCTTTTTGTCATACTATACTGCCAAATATACGGCAACGGTTCTCGTCACATAAACAGACGCAACATTTTATTCTGTCGACTGAAGGACACTGGGGAATTTTTATGGCGAATTCCGTTTTCACTCGTTGCTAATTCCGAAAGACGAATTGTCTCTAAATACCTCGAAGGATTCCTTTATTGATATGAGTATCGGTTCGGACAGCTTTGTGCCTGATGGGAGACTGGGCGGCAGTTGCGAAACTTTCGGGTATTGATTAAGTATGCGGTTTGATCTTTTTACGAGTTCGTCTTCCCTTTCGCAGGATGAGAGGATTTATGGTGATGCGGTCGCTTGGAGATGTACATGTAACATATTTCAGGCAGGTGCGTCTCTGTGCCAGCAGTTTATGAAGACGCATTTGGAGAGCTTGTCGCAGCTGATTGATTGAAATTGAACCTTCCGAACCACGCCTCCGTGAACGGTGTTCATCAACTCTGTCCGGTGATGGTCCTTTTTGTGTGCCCAAAGTCTGTTTTTTTACACAATTATTAATTGCGCGTCCTTTCGTCTAATTCCATTACGAGAACGCTTGTTTAATCATTCTTTTTACAGAATGGGCTTTCAGCTGCAGCACTCGCATTCGCATGGTGGGGCATCTACGCCCGCCGGTCACGGTCATGCACATGGTGGAGCAGGAACAGCCACCGTCCTCGCCATAGAGACACCAACAAACACAGAGTCATCCGCACTGCCAGCAACGACATCAAGAACAGGAACAGCATCTGCGGACAATAACAACACATGCCCTCGGACGCCAGGGGAGGAAACGATCGTCCTTGCCGACACAAATCTCACTACAAACAAACAGATCTTTTCATACCAAAATTCGAATGGCCTAGGAGACACAGCTACACCACGCAAGGACTATATCGAGTCGTCGCCTATTGAAATCGAAAATATGAATGTACGCGCTGCATTCATTCATGTGCTGGGCGATGTCCTGCAGAGTGTCGGTGTATTTCTGGCCGCATTGGTGATTTATTTCAAACCGGAATGGGCTATTGCGGATCCAATTTGTACATTTCTGTTCTCTGTGATTGTGCTGTGCACAACGTTTGCCATCATGAAGGACGCACTCTTGGTAAGAGCCACTCTGAGATGATTTTGTATTTCCTGTTGACAGCCGCACACATCTAACTGTGATTGATTTATCCGCGCGCGCGTGTGTGTGTGTGTTTGTCTCAGTTGCTGCTTATCCTGGCAGGGTATAATAATTTTTCTTTCCTTTGCCAAATAGGTCCTAATGGAGGGTACACCCAGCTACCTACATTACGCTGAAGTAATGGAGATATTCCTGGGCATTGAGGGCGTCGAACGTGTACACAATCTAAGGATATGGGCGTTGAGCATAAACAAGATTGCGCTGTCCGCTCATTTGGCTGTTGGTGAGTTTTGTTTGAGCACTACAAATTAGTCCCACAGAGTCACAGAGCAGTTCCTTGACCTTGAACTGTTTTGAGAGCGTGACCGTCTGAATGTTGTAATGATCGAAACAGGGTCCCCTTTTTGAACCGGAAGATGCCCTTTGCGGGTGAAATTCGAGGACTGTATGAGTGAGTGTACTTGAATTTTGACTGCGCGGCGGGTTTTCATCGTGCAAATGACTGAAAGTCCATTACCACTTTTGACTGAAGTGACTTCCAACCTTTAAGTTTAAGTGCAACCCTCCCAGGAGGAGTAGCATCTGCGATAAAAATTCCATCCACCATCTTCAGGTGGATGCCTGGCATTTGCTGTTGCGCGCCCGTTTTATGGCAAAAAGGTGTAAAATTTAGAGCCGCACCGGGACACTTTGACTTATCATACACGCCAGGAGTCACCAGGAGCATGTGTGACACTCAGCCGCTGCAGCCGCTTGCACCTCGTTGACTCTGAGGATGAGTTAATATTCTGATAATAGTAACCTAATACCATAGCAGCGACATCCTCATCATGAACATCATTAGAAGCCTTGTAACCAAAGAGCAAACACCGCAAAACTTTTCGGTATACTCCCACAGCTCTCGCCCTCTGGGGCGAAAATAGTAATTTGACCTCGACATCTACCCAAGCATCACCATCACCATCATCATCGTCATGATCGTCCTCCTCCTCGTCGTCGTCCTGATAATCTTCGCCCAAACAGTATGCGGCAGGATTCTCCCAAGGGCTTCTCTGCAACTATAGTTGCTTTCTAGGAATGCATTTGAGGTTATAAATAATTGGCTTCCATTGTTGTTGCACGTTGTTCCAACTAAAAGCAAACGGATTGGGGGCTGCCCAATATTTTTGCATCTTGTCCGGGTGTGTGCGTGCGCCTTGATTATCGAAAATATTCTCAAGATAAAACAAAGCGCCTGCTGGAAGATGATAAAATGCAAACTTTTCCACTACTGTCGGGGAACCCTCCTCCCCGAAATAATTTACTGTTTGCTTCTTTTTTAATTCTGCCAATTAAGTTAGTGCGGGCGGAGGACTGGCATTAGACTTTCAAATGCTTAGCCGGAATTTTTGCCGCGCCCGTACCAGAGGGGGGAATTAACGATAATAAACTTGAACAGAGTGCGGCTGCTGTCGCTTAGAAGAGGCAGTGGCAGTGCGCGGTAGCACCTACAAGAATGTCCGCCGGCAACCTAGTGGCGACGACTTCTACATGTATGTGTGCATATCTCCTTTTTTGGTTTGGAAAAAGTTGTAAAGTTACACAGCACAGACAGGGAATAAAATTTATTCTTCGTTGCAAGGCTGGATGAGTTTTATTGCGGATCCTTTTATTGTCCTATGGCTCTCTATATATTTTTTGTGCATATCTCTCTCTCGCGCTGATGGAATAGAGAGACAATATTCCAGAAGTAAGAACGTAAATGAGCAGCGAATTTACGGCACGGAAAAGATTTGTGATCCCGAACGGGTTTCTCGGTCTTTTTTTCTGTGCAGTTATTCTGCGGTTGAGGGTCACCGAAGTTATGAGATAAATTGTCAGAGGATTTTGTGAGACATTCCATAGGGAGGGGTGGTGCGAATAGAGAGACGGCAAGTTGACTGTGCTTAATTGTTGAAATGAAAATGTAATCAAGGGAAAGTTTTGCACGAGGTTACTCATTGCGAAGGAGTCTTTTCGGAACATTTCATCTGGGTTAGTGCGGCTGTCGTTTGTGGTTTATGATCTGGCATTTGGATGGAGTTATGTGTCGATTGAAGAGTGGGAACGAGTGAATTAACAGCGCAACAACACGAAGCCGACAACTGGAACTAAATTTTGAACTGCGGCTACGCTTTGTAAATCATTTGCACGGACGAAAACAAAGTGGGGAGGGACACAACAGGACATGCTTAAAGCGATCGGACTGAGTGACTTTTGTTTTGTTTTGTGATAAAAAAAAAAAAATATTTGGCGCAACACGTCCGCAGGGACCCTAGTCCTAGTGAGTTTTTCATTTTTGGGACGAATGGAAGGGGTCTGAAATTGTATGCCCAATCCAAACGTCGAATTGAGAAGCACGGTTGCCACTTGCAAAAGAAATTAGCTTCCAAAATTGGAAAAAAAAGTTACCAAACCAAGATAAAATTTACCAAAAATCTGGAGACGTTGATAAAACATAAAATTAAACATAATCAGCCTTGTTTATTAGAATTTCTATACACACCTGTATTTATACAGCCTTTATACACCCTTCCACAAATTCTTATTTATAAAACATTTTCCCATGCATACGTGCTTGCGTCAGAAAAGGTACTGAAAAGGATAAATCTATTACATTTATCTGACCGAAAAGATAAAAAAAAACTAAGCAGCTTTTGCAAAATACAAATACAAATAGGAAAAGGAGTTAAAAAATTTAAAAGTAAAAAAAAAAAAGAATGATTTGGGACTCCTAACGGTCATAGTATGCAAATTAAAACGATTTTTTAAAACAATTTGAAATATCTCATTTCTGCACATATTTCCTATCGAGGACACTCTTGTAGAAACTTGAAAATTTAAAAAATAAAAATGTCGATACAATGTATCCAATTTATTTTTGATTTCATTTAAAATAAAATGTGACAGATTTTTAAAGTCAAAATGACATTTCGATACTATTCCACATCTACACAAGCTCTAAACAACGTCCAAGTGCGTTTAGCTTATATTTATTTACAAGCTCTATACAACGTAGAATAATTTTTATAAATAAGGTTTATGCGTTTAGAGGCATTTTAGGCTGTTGGTTTGTAGGATCTTAGTCAGTCTTTAAGTAGTTAAACAACGACTACTTCATTAAATAAAGAAAATAAGACTTAACTTACTAATGAAATAGTAATACATATCTACTTTAAATACTTTTGCTGACCAAAACCATGATTTTCTAAACTCAAATTATTTTATTTGATCTTTAAAATTGCTTGTTTATGATTAACTAACCTATCCATATCTAAATGTAGTTATAAACAGAAAATATTTCGAAGTTCACCATCTGTCAAAAGAAGAAAATGAATGCATTCAGTAATTCTTTTGACAAAATGGGTTTACATGTGTGGTGCTGACGCACATGCAAATGCAGTACGTTTACTCAGATATCGAGTTCGTATTTTTGGTGCTCCTGCTCAAAAAGTTACCAAAACTACATAAAAATTACGAATAAAAAAAAAAAAATTACCAAAGTGGCAGCCGTGTTGAGAAGCTCTTTCATAACAGTTATACTTTCGGATGTTTGTTAGACTGAAATAATCCGATGTATAGTCAGAGACTGTCACTACAGGAAGGAAGAGGGAGTTTAAACAAATTAATTCAAGAAGTGGGTGAAAGCGACTAAGTCGCCAAAGAAAAATAGTCACAGCACAAAGTTTTAGAACCATAGTCGGAGAATTAACTGTCAAGTAGGAAGATTTCTCATCACAAAATTTGAATTTTGCGCCATTTGATAGTACAGTGATGTCATCGGAAAAAAGATAATAATGTGACAGCTGACAGTTCGGGGTTAGTAAAAATGGAGCGCTATACGAAAGAACAACGCATTTTCACTGTTGATCACCGTTTTAAAAATAATGAAGGTTTGTCAGCTATAGTCCGCAATTTTCGTATTAAATATGGCCGTCAATATAGATCTTCCGATTTAACGCCATTGGACTTTTTTTGTTACAGTGACTCTCTGTAGGAACCTGACCTTCCTTCTGTTGCTTTGGATATGGTAGCAATACCAACTAAAAATAAAAAAAAATTAAAGCTTCTTAATTAATTCTGTCTATAATCCCGGACCCAAGCTGGCTAAAAACATTCGTTTGAGTGAAATGTTGTTAACATTTTACAACGAATGGAACAATCTAAAGGGTCAAGTTCATAAATGTAAAAATGTGGCATTTCTGCAAATTTCGCGTTTATTATTTGAAAGAGAATTGCAGAAGTTTGGCAGCACTTGCGTTCATAAATGCAAATTTGACAGCAATAGTAGGTACATGTGTTTTTGTTTTTTTGTTGCCACGCTGCAGAAACATGACAGGAGAGAAAATGTAAGCAACATTTCTGCAAAACTTTCAATTATTTAATAATTTGTAATATTTAGAGATGAACAAGGGCAAAAATACTGGCCCGATGATGACACAAAACGCCTTTCATCAGTTCGCTTTCGAATGGAATTGGAATTAATATTAAACATACGAGTTGTCTTTAAACAAAAATAGTTTTTATTTCTGTCATTTATGACTTTAGTCCACGTTTGAGATTTTGAACGCCTTGAAATGGAATCGGAATTAATATTAAACATGCGAGTTGTCTCTGAACAAAAATTGTTTTTATTTCTGTCATTTATGACTTTAGTTCACTTTTGAACTTATTTTTTATTTTACAGACAGCTGTAGTTTACGATTATCAATGTATTCATGAATATATGTTGCAGGCTTTGGTTGAACATTATTTAAAAATATCAACTCACAAAAGCTTTGAACTGTCAGATTTTTCTCAGCCGTTAGCAACTTAAGCTAAATATCTTGCAGAGATGGTTTCTATTTATAAGTGTGAACACATTTCTTTCAATAAGCCAACCGGTATCGGAGTTCCGAACCATTCTAGTAGAACCTTAAACCGCTTTCAAGAATTTTACACCATTTACACCACTCTATTATAATTTGACAAAACGTCAAACAGAAGATTTTATTAATTTGCAAAGGGCGTCCAGTGAACTGTCAAATTTATATACTTGCAAAAGTATTGAAAACAGTTTGACAGCCATTACAAAATTTAACATTTCATGAATCCGACATAGATCGAAATAATGGGTCCGCCAAAAGGCCGTATGACTTGAAGTCGTGTCGAAAGGATTGTTTCAAAAGTCTGACACCGTGCCGAATATTTAACCTTGTGTACGACTTCTTAACAGAATTTCCGTCTACATTGAATATAGGTACTTAGCCCAATATACATTCGTTTAGTGGTCAACTTTTTAACACAGCACAGTCAAGCCAAATGTACTATAAAAGACAATGGGGACGTTCAAGTATCTAGTTTGGTAAATCTGACAGCTGTCAGATCGGTCATATGAACAGCTGTTTCAGTTGACGTTTAGGGAGGGGTAGCCGAGAAATTCGTGACTGAGTACTAAGTTGACAGTTCTCATATGAAATGACTTTTCTGACCAATCTAGTTTTTGCGTTGAGGTTACATCTAGTCCAGAGGCAGCCCAATATCGTCGACTTAAGATAAGTACATTTTTGAATGTGCCCAATAATTTATCTTATTTGTACTTTGCCAAATAAATAATTGAATGAAATCCACCGTAAATGACAGATCACCTCACTAAAAATATCAGAACGCAGTTGTATTTTACTCCGCCAAAAAGTGTTCACTCAGCCTTTGTTAAGAAGTTTCTTCAATATATTTTTACAGTCGCCCGTATTATCCAGCACCGTTTTAACGTCAACTGTCAGATTTCTGAAAAGTCACACTTATGTGGTTTTCGATTGGGATTCTTCAGATTCGCTCTCGGATTTCAGATTTCGTGTGTCCAATCGAACGTAAAAACGTCACTTGCTCTTTTTTGTGTTGATATTTGTGCGATTGGAGTATGTGCAGCCTCCGACACTTTTCTAAGCGTTTTTTAAAATTTTATATGAAAACATTCAAAATGCTCGCCCCGATTGATTTCTAAACATTTGTACGTAAATAATTAACAAAAAATAGATCAACCCAATGCAATTCATTTCTTTTCAATTGAAAAATTTCACGAAAACGTAAACAAACTCCACTAGTTGTCAAACTCAAACGTACTTGTATTGGTAAATCTGAAGAAAATCTGAGAAAAAATCCAGATTCGCAAAAGTGCTCTGAAATCTGTAAAAGATTGCTTCGTTTGTACCAAACGAACATAAAACGTGCTCTGATAGCAAACGCGATCTGAGAGCGCCCAATCGAAAACCACATTAAGCCTTAAATTGCCATCTATCAACTGTCAGTCACAAGTCAAACTAAATCTGACTAACCTAAGCTCCAATCGGACTTCATATACGCCCTAAACCAGGGTCGGCATTCTGTCGTTCGAAACGTTCAAAAGCTTTCGAGTGCCCAAACGATTTACTTCTGCAACTTGGCGCATATCATTCGTTTCAACGATTTCGCCTTACAAAATCCGACCTCAGGATCAAACCTTCACAGAAATGACAAAAACAAAACCACCCTCGTATGCTAAACCTCCCTTTATTTCTTCAACGTGTAGAATGGAGTGTCAAAGTATTGCCATGTCGGTGTGCCGTTCATATCGAATTTGTACCTTATGCATCGCTTGCCGAACGTTCCCTGCTGATAGGCCAAACACTCCGAGGCGGGTAGCGTCTGCTTGAAGCACCTATTCCTAGCCGAAAAGTAGGCACGTCCCACGGAATTCGACGCGAAATTGTTTACATTTTGCAGGCAATTCAAGAACTTCTGTTCACAATCACACATCAACCTACACGACCACACAAAAGACAGAAGTTACTCTCCGCGTTTGGAATATACGACGACCCAAACTCACCTTGGAAACATATCGGGGTTAAAGAGATTGTGCAGCGTCTTGCCCGGCTCAATCACCTGCGGGCAGTGATCGTGCGCGCGACAGCAGATGTCCGTTTCGCGATACCGCCCTAGGTCGTCGTACGACTCGGACGTGTTGCCAGGACCGCACCATTTGGTGCCGGGAAGCGTCATCCCGCTGTACGGCAGAGGTGGCTGAGCCTGGTTGTAGATGTCTTCATCTTCGAAAATGGCTTCGTCTTGAAACGCGCCAACTATCAGCAGATTTACGGTGCAGAATATGACAGCCGCCAGAACAGTCTTCATTGTGGAGCTGGTTGCTGCGAACTGACTACTCGGGAATGATGCTGATAAGCTTTGGGGCTAGACCAGCCTGTGCGCGTATTTAAGGGCACCAAACTGACCCAGTTATAAAACTGAGCGATAAGAGAATCAATGCCAAGAATTTCATTTCAAGATCACCAGCGATTAGCGGTATTGAACTGACAGTGCACCGCATGTAAGTCGGTTCTATATTTGCTTACGAAATGTGTACCCGGGCTATTAGGGTTAACAATGTGATTTATGGCTTCAACGGATTTAGGACTTGAGATAAGTGGGCTATTGCGAGTTTATTGGGCTGTTGGTTGCATTAAATCGAGTGTGGAAATGCAGGTCAGCTTCTGATAAGTTTTATGAGGAGGTGCTCTTAAGCGCCCATTAGCAGGGGGGCTCTCGTTGATAAGATCAGCTTATCAGCGGGTTTATGATGTGTCCACGTTGTGCTTGGAGCATTGTGTTGGTTTTCAAAGATTGCAGTGTTTAAAAAACAATTTTGTAAACAGAATTTTTATGAATTCACTTACCCAAATGTATTGACTTGTTGAACAAACTGAAAGAAAGAGAAAGTGCATTCGTTTAGTAAGGACCTTAGACAGTCGCTGGTGGTAGGTAAAATTTAAGGCTACCTTTGAGTGGAAGTGGGATTGTAGGAAGTCTTAAATTTTTACATCGATTTTAAGGAGTGAGTTGAGGATTTCAGGTACCGCTCTTGACAGTTTTTCAAGCTGATTCTAACTAACCTATAAAATTTGAGTCCCATATGGTTAAAAAGAGGCGAAAATGAGGTAGAAAAATGCGTCCTTTCCCTTTTTGAATATGGGGACCTACTAGCGTTTTGGCATTTTTTCCTGGGATCACGGCCCACAGCTTAAAAGGCTGCCCGGATTTCATTCAAACTTCGGATTTGGAGTTTGGGGGCTTACAGTTCGGGGCTGTTTTTTTTTTTGCATGGTAACCTCAATATTAATGGTACTTCCCATATAACATTTTCATACCAGTTTCATTAGTTCGAAAACGGCTCTAACGATTTTAACCAAAATTAATATTTAAGCTTAAGTGGGTGAGGTTAACATGACTGCGTACTCACTTTTCCGCCATAAAATCGAATAACGGTACTTTTGAAATTTGGACATAGATACATATCTCGAAAACGGTCCATACGATTGTAAGATAAATTCATTTCTAAGGTAATATGGTCATTTCTACTTTAATGACAAACTCAGTTTTTTTCCTGTTTTATCGTAAAATAGATTTTTGAAAAAAGTCATTTTTGAAAAATTTAGTTTTCTTTAGTTTACCTGAAAACGACAATAACGATTTTGACCAAAATGCAAACTTAGAGTAAAATTGATGTTCTCAAAATTATTGCTTCCTTTAATTTTCAATTCGAATCACCGAAATTAGCGAATTTAAAAAAAACTACTCATATCTCGAAAATCCCATTTTTGATTTCATTAAAACTTTAACAACCAAGTAATGACTTGACCAATAATAACTTGTACTTACTCAGTTGTCAGCTTAATAGTTAAGCAATATTATTTTTAAAAATAAACATTTGGTACTGTTTTGTCTGCCAAATTTTACAAAAAAAACCGCTTTAAAGTTTTTGATCAAAATACATATCAAAGATAAAAAAAGTATTCTTGATAAGATCCCGTACTTCGTTTTTCCCCAAAAAAATCGAACAAATCAATTTCTTAAATATTTCTCAAAAATTACTACCCAAATCCCGATCTGTGTGGACACATATCTTCGGTATGTTTTTGAAATAATAAAAATGCCCCACTTCCAATGAAAGTACAATAACAGCTACGTAAGACTTATTTTTAGCAACTTCTCATTTTTTTTTTCAATCATATTGAATATAAACCCTAAAAATAATTCCAACAACTTGAAATTTACACAATCAACTCCCACTTCATTTGCACCAAAAGTGTTGATGAACGAGAAAGTTACGCTCGACCCAGTCGTGCACTTTATTTATTTTTATGCATTCATTTTCGTTCAATTAAAAATAAAATAATATTCAAACTATAAAGAGGTAAATTTTGGTCATTTTTAAGAAAATCAGAGGAGCTTACTTTGGCAGGATGGATGGATTCTTGAGAGAGTGCATAGAGCCGAACGGCTCAAAGGGTCAAAAATTAGAATCCCTAAAGGGGCCAAACGCCAACCGTGGTTAAAAACAGCCGACCTCGGCAGGAATCGTCCACCTTTCGAAGCATGTGATTGACTATTGACAATCAGCTAAGTTCGCTACCATCAGACTGATATACGCTAAGATACGGTCGATAGAGAGACTTAACGTTGAACAGGTTCAATGGCAAAGAAACTGCCAGAACCTTCCAAGCGTATCCCTCAACCTATCGAGAAGTGATATGCAGACGGCATCAAGGAAGAAGAGACGCTGCAACTGATGTGCAGGAGAGGAAGATTTAGCATTGTACAGTGATATGGACATAGGTCGGAAAAGTGGGAATCAGTCTTCTAGGATGGCTGACATTTCGACCGAATTGACATCAACAACCCTCCGGCTCGAAGAGTCATCGATTTCATCTCAGAGGGACAACGCAGCAGAGGAAGACCTCGCCTTATAAGTGGCGCACAAAAATGCTAGGAGACCTCAACCAACCTGCAGTGGAGGAGAAAGAAATTGGATCCTTAAATCACAACCAGGGCCGATTCAAGAGGCTTTTAAAACAACTTCCAGGTCCACCCATGAATTGTTATCTCCACCTAAGAAAAGTGTCCCCGAACGAGTACTATTGCATCCAAAAGTAGTAGCAAAGGTGGTTTAAAATGCCACAGTGCAAACCGACCAATTCGAACTTTATAACCACCATTTCACGATTGAAGCCATCTTCCTCCCCTTAAATCTTCCAAAGCAATCTACACAGCCCCAAATAAACCAATAAAAAAAAAAAAACCGATAACCAAACTGCCGCTTTTCGATAACCATTGCATCAGGCAGCGGTCATCGTTAGTTTTCGAAATATCTAATCTCTGCTGCACACAAAACTGGGTCAATATTTTCCCCTTAAATACCACGCACCGTCCACCGAGAACCCATTCCAAGTTTAACTCTTGAACACACAGCCTGCTGCAACAACCTTTCGAAAAAATACACCCAACAACCGCTTGAGAATGAAATCGTTTTTGGGAATTTCACTGCTCATCGCAGCCAGCCTGATGCTGACCGAAGCAGCCTCCTACAACAGAACCATTTTCGACGACGTGAACGGGCCAATAGTGCCGCCTCTGCCGCACTTTAGTCTAACCGTGCCGGGAACCAAATGGTGCGGTTTCGGCAACGTCTCAAGGGAAGAAGACGACTTGGGCCTGTTCAACAAGACCGACATTTGCTGTAAGGCGCACAAAGTTTGCCAGGACGTCATTGAGCCGTTCGGCTCTATGCACTCTCTCGAGAATCCATCCATCCTGCCAAAGTAAGCTCCTCTGATTTCATCTCGTTATTTAACAAATCGCTAAGCATAGTTGTACTGTTACAGGTTCCATTGTAAGTGTGAACATGAGCTGTTCACTTGCCTGCATGCAGTTGATGATATGACGGCACTTGTCATCGGACACGCCTACTTTGGCACTATGAGCCAGTGCTTCGCTGAGGACTATCCGGTCATCAAGTGTGCAAAGTATCAGCATGGTACACTGGGCAGGCGGTGCATCTTGTATCTGTTCGATCCGACCAAGGAGCGTGAATATCAGTTCTTCGATATGCCGTACTTCACATTTAAGGAGGAGTAAGGGCGTGGATTTTGGACTTGTGCAAATCAAATTTGAATAAAATGCGTGAAAAAGACTGTGGGTGTTTTATATTTGAAGGGTTTTGGGTGCAGGAAAGCCTTTTAAGGGTACAAGTCGCAAGCCTCCTGGTGTTGAGCTTGACCTAGAGTTGCTTACAATGCACCATACAATCGGGCGTCTTTTGGGGATAGTTGCCATCGGCTTAAATAGAAAAAAAACTCCAGCCAAGTGTACACTCATTGACAGGATGCGTTGTCGCCTTAGACGCCCTGAAATAGATTGCAGTGCAACTCTCATTAAAGCCATTCCAAGCCGTGTAACTCCCATTAAAGCCATCCCAATCGCCCAAGTCGTGGCGGACTTCCCATACTCGTATTTTATGCCACCGGCTACTTATACCCTCTTTTATTTCTTGAAGAGGTACTGTCGTTGGTGACCAAAGTCCCCGGTGTCATGGACTCTTAAAACCCTCTCCACCTTTCGGCAAACCAACCCCCGAAACTTATTCTTGCATTATTTTGGGGCGTAGCCACTTTGCCAGCCTTCTGTATGAGCTCCAATCTTCCATGGTTTTTGCGGATTTATGTCCTGTTCTCTTCTTCTTCAACTTCTCGAAGCAAATTTTCACCGCTTGAGTGCATTCCCCTGATTACTCGTGTGTCGTCCGGTGTTGTTGTTGGCAGACCCTTACGAATGCTGCTAAGTCGCAGGAATTTAAAGCTCAATCCCACCCCAAAGCACAAGAAGAAGAATATCCAAGTGCAAAACAAAAACGACAAATTGCAACTTCAAACAAACGGCCAATTTATATATCCCCCCGAAGAGCCAACCCCTCCAAGTTAGGACACATCGCCACTTGACCAAATTATTTATCCTCATCCTTCAAAAAAAAAAAAAGAAAAAAATATATCAAGTAATTAAATAAGTGACCACTTCTGCAAAAGTGCAGAACTACGATCATAAAATGCAATCGAACAACACGTGCAAGGACATTATCATACCGAGTCCACATGAACAACTTTTCCCAACAACCATACTCGGTTGGTTTTCTGTATATATGCAGCGTCCCCTTTCCTTCGCGATTGCCTGTCATTTCCACAAAATTGTCCGTGTGTTTATTTGATTACGGTACAACTGTGTGTCCTTGCAGTATCCATACAATCCAACTTTTGTCATTACGTGAGCAAAGCGACTCATTTTGCTCCTTTCTTTGGTCCTACTTGTTTTATTTACTGATTAAGCTATCTGTGGCGGTTATCCATTTTTTTTTTTACTGGTAGTTTTCGTCCTTGTACGACACACATACAACTTGTGTGTGTGTGTTTTTTTTTAAATTGTTTAAAATTTATTTTTTCATTTTTGTTTTGTTTTGTTTTTCGTTTTCTTTTCAGCGCCCGGTGCCAACCCAAAGAAAATCCTGCAGGAAGCAACCACTGCAGTGCATCTTAAGTACAATTTCTTTGAGACAACAATTCAGATTGAGGATTTCACGCCAGAAATGGAAGATTGCCAACAGTGCACTGTGCCCGTTAGTTAAGTAGGAGCGGACTTATTATTATTTTTTTTCCCGTTCGTGTAGTATATACATAGTTGAATGAGTTGAAAATGGATATCTAGGATATTTAAGGAGTGTGCTGTTTATTTCCTTTTTGCGTCGTCTTTCATTTCTGTTTAACTTTTATCTTTATTTTCTCGTCTGTGTTCTTTATTCATTTAGATGAGTTTGTATCATTTTTTTTTGTCTCTGTTGGTATAATTCAGAGAAAGAGAGAGAGAGAGAGAGAGGACGGCCTAGTGAACTTTTTCACCGAGTCAGGTGCTAATCTTGCAGGGGGTAGATGTAAACGAAAGTCCGAAATGCACCGGTTACAACACGGGCGGTGAATGCCAGTTGCTTAGATAGGAATTTACAAAATTAGGAATACAAATAAAAAATTGTATTAAATGCCATAAGAGAGTTTGTGTTTTTATTTTCGAAAGAGACGGTTGCGGATGTTGGTAATTGGTAAGTAGATCGAAAGGTGCTTTAGGTGAGTTCAAAAAGGTCAATATCACTCGAGATTTATAGTAATCGAGTGGAATTTGCGGGAATTTTATAACAGAACAGACATTCGGACGAGAAGTTGCTACAACTGAGGTATGGACCCTAGGCAGGTCGAACAACTGACGGAGACAGATGCGTTGGCCCCAAAGAAACACCAAACTGTGGGTTGAAGGCAGTCAAGCAGAGCAATTGAAACGCTACCGATACCTTGTGGTGGACCCTCTTCCCCAGAGCAACTGAAAAGTTACCGATAACCTGCGTTGGACCCTGTCAAGCGAAGCAACCGCAAAGCTACCGATACCGTTGGAATCTAGCAGAGCAACTGAAATGTTACCGGTACCTTGTGTACCAGCGGAGTATAAAGACGGCTTGCAATGTAAGAAAATAATTCCACCCAATGCGGCTGCAAAAAAATTAGAAGTCTGACACTTTTTCACATTTCAACCGGTGTAATCGACCTCTGTGCGAAAAACTGCCTCATTTACTTCTTTAAAAATAATAGAACAAGGAGGTCAAGGATAATAGGCAAGGAGTCTTAAGCTTAAGACGGAAGCTTACGCCTAGTGACACACTGAATAAAAGTTAAAACAGCCCACAGAAAGGTTTCAGGTGCGCACATGATGAAAACAGGAAGAAACAGACTCCAGTCGACAAAAGGTGGTCGATCTCAAGAACCTGCCAGAGTCTATGTCGACAGAGCTTTGCTCAACCTTTCAGGAAGCTCTAAATGCTGCCAGATCTAAATACTGAAGACCAGCATTTACATTGTCAGAAAGCCTTCAAAATCGATGTTTGAATCTTTTTTTTTAAATGACTGCATCCTGGTTTAAGGAGGGTTTCTAATGCTGATTGGTTCAAAAATAAGGTTCACGGTACTCTCACCCACCTACCATCCTTTTGGATTAGTTTCCTTCGAATCTTTTTGAAAAAAAAGGACTGCATTCCGGCTTCAAATGAGCTCCAAGGTGTATGGACTTTCAAAAAAGCCCGTGATAATTCCTGCACGACACCCATCATCCATTAATCATCGACTTCAAGGATCGCTTTTTTTCCACTGCGCCACGCCTGTTAAACATCCGAGAGTATAACTCTCTTGAAAGAGCTTCTCAATTGGCCGTTTGGACTCGGCATAAAATTGTAGATCCCTTCCATTCGTCCCAAAAATTAAAAACTCACACAAAAACGAATGGTTGTGCGAAGCTAGCTAGAGTCCCTACCGACCTGTTGCGCCCACTTTTTAACTTTCTCCATTACGTAGTAAGAGAAAGATAATTGTATTCGTACAAAATTTCGAACTCGAGATGTTAATCAATTCTGACATTACGATGATAGGCGAACTCAAAAAAGTCGGTCGCAAAATTCTGTCCGTCTGTCTGTATGTCCCGAGGCCTACAGTCTGAGAGGGTGAACGGATTTCGTTCAAACTTCGGATTTCAAGTTTGGGGGCTTAGAGTTCGGGAACGTTTTTTTTTTGCATGGTACCTCAATATTAATGGTACTTCCCATACAAAATGTTCATACCAGTTGGATTTGTTCGAAAACGGCTCTAACGATTTCAACAAAAATTCATGTTTAAGCTTAAGTAGGTGCGGTAAACATAACTGCATACTCAGTTTTCCGCTAAAAAATCTAGGAACGGTACTTTTGAAATTTTGACATACATATCTCGAAAACGGTCCATACGATTGTAACAAAAAATCATTTCTAAAGTAATATGGTCATTTATAACTTAATGGAAAACTCGGTTTTTTCTCTGTATTATCGTAAAATGGATTTTTGAAAAAAGTAATTTTTGAAAAATATAGTTTTCCCTAGTTTACCTCAAAACGGCGTGATTTTGACCAAAATGCAAACTTAGCAATAAATTTATGTTTTTAAAATTATTGCGTCCTTAATTTTCAATTCGAATCACTGGAAACGCTCACTTTAAAAACTGCTCATATCTCGAAACCCCCATTTTCGATTTCGATTTTGTTATAATCTCCCCCACTTCCGATAAAAATGCAATAACAGCTACGCAAAACTTCATAACAAAATGCAAACATAGAGTAAAACTGATGTTTTCAAAATTATTGCGTTTTTTTTTCGTTTTAATTTTCAATTCGAATCACTGGAAACGCTCACTTTCAAAACTGCTCATATCTCGAAACCCCCATTTTCGATTTCGATAAAACCCTAAAAACCAAGTAATACTTACATCCCGAACAATAACTGGTACTCCGTTTTCAGCTAAATAGTTAAGCAATAGTATTTTTCAAACTAAACATTGCAATATTTGGTACCATTTTGTCTGCGAAATTTTACAAAAACCGATCTAACGATTTTGACCAAAATACATATCAAAGATAAAATAAGTATTCTAAATAAGATCCCGTACTTAGTTTTTCTCAAAAAATTCGAACAAATCAATTTCTTAAATATTTCTCAAAAATGACTACCCAAATCCCGATCTGTGTTCGGTATGTTTTTGAAATAATAAAAATGCCCCATTTCCAATGAAAGTACAATAAGAGCCACGCAAAACTTATTTTAAGATAATATTACAAACTTCTAATTTTTTTCAACCATATTGAATAAATATTTCCAACATTTGGAGCAACAATCAGCAACTCCCACTTCATTTACATCAAACAATTTTTTTGAACGAGAAAGTTACGTTCGACCCAGTCGTGCACTTTATTTTTTTTAGTAACCGATTCCTTTGTGACGCATTTTTAAAAGTGAACGGTAGCTACTCCTAATTTTGCAGTCCCATGAAGAACTCTTGCTAGCAAAACAAAACCTCTGCAAGCCCCTTTAGGAAAATATTCAAATACCTCTGCTCCCTTTGAGCCTGTTCTTGTACCTCCTGTGCCAAGCTCATCACCTTATGCAACTCTCAGCTAAAACCTAAACAAAGTCGCATTGTTAAGGCACCGCCTTCAGTTGTTGTGCCGCAACTCAGTGGGACTAATATTGGCAAGGAATTTGTTTCAAATTAGCAATACCTATTCAGGAATCTATTTCCACTCCGAGTCACTGTCCGAACTCGTTCGATTCCCAAAGGACACCGAAAGCACCATGTAACTACTACAGATCCTCCGACCAGACTGTACGACGCCATAAACACTACACACATGTGCAGCTGCGGATTTCCCCAAAGAGGAACGACAGAAGGTATTCCACACACACTGCACTCATTACCGAAACTTGTGTACACCAGCAGCTGGATCCATTTGTACCAGCACCGAACGAAGCCGCTGTAACTTGATGGCATTGTGGCAAACAATACGAGTAGGTACCTATGCCAGCGCTGCACTGACGTATCGTTGAGGATTCAATCTGCTTTCTTTTTTTTTCCTTTCGGTGATGGGTAGAGTGACATCATTATTTCGCTTGGTCGGTATGAAACGTCTCGTTGGAACATCGCAGTTGATTAAATGGAATTAAGAAAAATTCCGGACCGATGGAAAGGGCGGTTAATCTGATATTACATTCAGAAGAATTTCCTTTTATCCACCAGATGCAGACATTTTGGTGAGTCCTTTGAGAGTGAGGGTGAGGGAAATCGCAAGGCAGACGAGCGATCGTTCCAAGAAAAAACCGCTGCAGAAAAGCGATACCCGCTTCGCGATTACTATTACTAGATGTCATTTGAAAGGGGAATGAGGGGGGGAGTCCCTGTTGGCGCATTATTACCCCCGTCGTCGACGACGTGTTGCATACGGTAAAGGAATGCACGAATGCCTTCGACAATTCGAATGCTTCCGGTAACGTTCATGGGGTGCTTTAATTTTTTTTTTTCTCTTCCTCTTGTGGCATCCTGAAGTTATAAATGTAATCCTCCTGACGAGTTGAGTTTTCTTTCAATTTTTGTCGCCGATAGCGATTTTACAGTTCGATATCCTGGCGCTGTAGGGTGTAGCTGCCTTTCGGTAACAAACAAAAGAAGATTGCTCCTCCTGCTGATACGATTTTATATTTTTCCCAATGTGTATTTGTGTGTATGTGTGTGTTTTTGTGTTTCTGGGGAGGTGGGTGGTTGTGTGTGTGCGTGGCATACAAAGGGAACGTGCCCGGGAGCAAAGATTTGATATATTTCTCCAATTGAAGAAGTGTGTATGACATGAATGGGATATAACTGAGTGTATGTTACTTGGTTGTGCTACGTAAGTCATATAAAGAGACGACCACACAACGGAGGCCAGTGCAGGAGAAATTGTTTGACAGGAGTTTTATTTCCAAACAAGCAGGACGTGCTGCGGCGGCAAATGTCTGCACGGCAAAGGGACACATTGGCTTTGGGTAACAAGTGGGAATTGTTTTCAATTTGTCGTCGTTATTGTGTTGAGGCGGGGGTGCGTGCGGTTTTATTACAAGGAATTGATCGATTCGTGTGTGTGTGTGTGTGTGGTGGGAATGATTTTGACACAGATCCGACGGCGGGTGGATGTCCTTTGGAGCCATCATAAATGTGCTCATTTAGACAAGCCGTTTCAAGTGTTGGTGTGTCAGGTGTTGGTGTGACCGTAGCCAGCCCTTGTGTGCATTAGGGCAGAGCGTGGACGACGTCAATATTGCTGACATTTAGGAGAACGTAGTATAAAAAAGTTCAATGGCCCGGGGTTGCGTTGTAGCTACTGCCTCGTGTGGTACAGTGAAGTCGGGTAAAATCGGTTGGCGCGGTAACTTCAGCCAGACTTCCCTGAGAGATATATATGAGAAAGACGATCTTCGCTAAAAAGACCTGCATTCCATTCCAGTCCATTCCCGTTCCATTCCATTCTTTTATTTGCCAACGTCACACCGAATCTTAACACACGCACGTTCGATTCGAACGCCAGACTCTCACGAAACCCATAGAGCTGAGTTCCTACAAGTTAAACACAAGATACGAACGCGCGGAACTCACTGTCAAACAATAGCAGACACTCCCAGCAGTGCATCTTCAGTCGGTCGTTTGCGCAGATGCATAATGAGTCTATTATCGCCAAACTTATGCCCGCCTGCAGCCCGAAAGTTTCATTTCTCAATGGGCTGTTGCAATTTCGTATATAAAAGCCGGTTCAAGCCGACCGTTAAACAGTTGGAAATCTTTTTCTCTACAACCCCATTTGGCCGCCATGAAACTAGTTTTCGTTCTTATTCTTTGTTTGGCATGCACGGTCCACCAGAGCAGAGCCAAGCCGTTTCTTTTTGAGGCAATTAGTGACGGCGCCCACTTCGCTGGTTCTCTGGCTGAGGGTGCGTTCCAAGCGGCCCATGGTGTGGCTCACGTAGCGGTCGATGTGGCTGGGGGAGTGATCGGCGCTGGTGTAGACTTTTTCTCAAATCTAGAAAAGGATGTTAAATCGCTCAGAAATTCCATCGCGGAAAGTGAAAATGACATAAGGAGCAAGCTCCTCGGACGTGCTCTGCAAAGGGCGCAAGCCACCCTTCAACAAATCCAAGATGCCTCTAGGGAGATTTCGCAAGCGACCGCAGATGCTGCCAAGAAAATTCGGACCGACATCGCCGACTTGAAGAGCACCCAACAGGCAAAAGTCAGGGCTGTGACTGAAGAGGCAAGGAAAAAGTTGTCCACGTCGAGCAAAGAGGCCCAAGAGAAGGGTCAAGCTCTTCTTAGGCACTTCAGTAATGAAAGTTCGAAAGATTTGAACAAGTGCATGAGTGAGGTTGTCGCGCGGTTCACGAAACTGCAAGCGACTGCCAACGCTGTCGCTAGACAGTTCCAAGAGCGATTGAACACGCTTGCTGCGCAGGTGGAAAAGTGCACAAAGCTAGGCGCGGCTAATACTCGAAGTAGGGGACTCGTTCGCTGTGCTATTGAGATACGCAAGGCATTGAGACCATTGGAGGCGGCACCAATGAAATCCAGTTCGGAGAAGGCTCACATAGCGAGGGCTGCGCAGCAACACTTACTACGGAGTACATGTGTCTTGAGGGCTTTGGCGAAGCTCCATATAGAAGCTGACAGCGTTGGCGAGAAAACTGAGCAATTGCTTATGGAAGATAAGGAGAAGAACGTTCCTAAGATTCAACCGAACACACCGGAAACGACTGCTCCTGCTGAGCCAGCACCAAACAAAACTGCTCCTGCTGAAACCGCTGCAGCGAAGACCGCTCCTGTTGAGACTTCACCAGCCACAAAAGAAACAGCCAAAAATGCTCCTGCTGAAACCTGTCCAGTAAAAACCGCTCCCGCTGAGACATCACCGGCTCCTGCTTAAGTTTAAGCAACTCTTGATGAACCAACAGCCTATGGCGAATCCACCTACTGTCTTTTTGTAGACTCGTTATTTCCCCAAAACAAATAATAAATCGTAAATAAATTCTAGTAGCTACAAAACTGCCTCTCAATTATCTGATCCCTAATTTCATAAGCTGTGGTTCGGAGTTAAGCCTCCTTATCTTCAAAAAAGTATATTTGTTTAGCAATTTGAATTATTTGCAAGTCTTCGGCATATATAAAGATACCCTCTTCACAAAGCAGGCAAATTAATAAATCAATTGAAAAAAATAGAAGCGGCCCTAGATGACTGCCTTGTGGCACCTCGTTCATAACATTTATTATGCGAGAACAAAAGAAAATTCGCGACAGAATTCCAACGACAATTCCTGCCCTTTTTTTTCTGAAGGCCAACATTTTGTTTTTTAGGCATGTTTATCGAGCTGTGCTTTTCCGTAGTGTCGCGACTTTGACATGTCCATCAAAAATTATGTTCTTCGTTTCGACAAAGACTGAGCTGAGGCTAATTGATCGATTTGACGTCAGTAGTTCACACCTGCTGCGACCTATCTTTGGCTCATACTTGACAAGGACTTCCTTTCAGGTTCCAGCTGCTCGGAATGTGTAGCTTGATCGGAAGGTGTTGTTTATTACACGTGGCGGGATGTCGCTTAGAAGTGGTTCTCTTAACCTTTGAAAGGTTCAAACAATTTTGGTGCTCAGATTCCTTCACATTAAGCAAACATTTTCCAGTTAAGCTGCAGCGTATTCCTACCATGTCCAGCTATTTCTTTCAATTTTTAGGGAAGCAATACAGTCAGCGATTTCATCCTGCGTCTTGTTGTCAAAAGCAAGAAATAAAACAGCACGAGAAACGTCATACTTCCACACGCCGTTCTCATTCGCAACATTCGTGTCTCCGATTAGCTTCACAGCAGTATTTTAAATTGTTGCGTGGATCTCCATACCGCTCTACCTGTCGTTCTACTCTTTCTTTAGAGTTATTTCAGATGATATTAGATTTTAGCACTCGGATAAGAAATTGTACAAAATTGCAAATAATTCTCAAAGGCAACGAAAACTTCAAATGGGAATAAACATGGGTGCGACAAGTCAGAGGGAAATTCGTTTTTCTGTCGCAACATAAAAGTGCAACGAGGTGAATAATGCACTTTAAAACTCGCCGAAAAAGCTGTAACAATTAGACCCAAAAATGACGGAAAAATATTTCCAAAGATTTCTACAATTAGCCACCAAAACGCGACAGCTACCAAGTCGGCGATCCAATAAAAAAACTTTTCATAAAAACAATCAAAAAACGAGCCAGAAATCAGCATTTTTAATGAAACATATCCAAACATAAACCGTTCGAAAAATCGCGTCAAAAAGCCTTTAATCGGTTCAAAGCCAACCTCAAAAAAATGTGCAATACCGTAAAAAAAAAACAGTAAAAAAAACGCCACGTATCAAAGAAGTAAAAGTCAGACCAACCTTGTTATAAGGGCTATGGGGGGAACCTCAGTAGGTACACAAGAAACAACAAAGAGCGATGACAGTATGTCAGTTGATATAGCGAAACAACTGGCTCCCGCAGCTGACTACAAATTTTTCTAACCAAACAGGTAACCGAACTGTTATCTAACTGCGCGAAGTCAAGTATCAGTCGCAACAAACTTGAGTTAGGTAAATACTAAATACCTAGCAGAAAGGTCATTGGAATCGCAACCACATAAGCGCTCTAGGTATTCAAACACTCGTGTGAGCATTAGTGCCAAACAATAGCAGCGCGAGTTAAGTATCCATAGCAAAACATATTGAGAAAAAAGATAACATTATTTGTATTCAATGATATCTTTAGTCTCTAGTACAGTCTTGCACACAACGCTACAATGATAACATATGTAAAAGAGATAATATCGTTTGTATACAATGTTGGAATATTATCTCTTCTTCATTATCAAGCAAGACGATTGTACGCTTGGGTCTCCTTGTAGATAGATAAGAAAAGTATATAAATACGACTGTATGATGAATTTATCGATAGTCTTATTGTAACTACATAGTAGCCTTAAGCTCCTTTTAGAATTAGTAAAAAGTATTTCAATAATAAAGGACATAGTTCCAAATAAATATTGTTTAATTTTAAAAGTAAGAACCAAGTGTTTTAATTGGCGATCCTGCCAGGAGGTTAAATATACTTTTTAACTTCAATCGAGCGGACCTCGGGAACAAGTAGTGAAATCTAGTATAAACAGAACACTCGCGTTACCGGTTACAAGAATTACCTAGCATAGCAGGTACAAATATAGCTCCTTCGTACGAAGCAGCAAAGCAATTCAGTGAAAGTGTATATGTGGAAAAAAAAAAAAAAAAAAAAACACACAAATTCGACGACAACAGACACGAGTTCAAAATGGAACAACTCGCAGTATTAATGGCAAGATTAGAAGCTTTAGAAACCAGGTGCAACACAGTAACACAAACCCTAGAGCACACACGCACAGAGAATGCAAGGTTAGCAGCAATAATAACTAACCAAAATCAAATAAACACTAATTTAGAAACAAAACTAAATGAAGTAAAATCTGGATTAGGCATAGTACCAAACATACCTGTGCTAGAGGAAATAAGAACCACATATACAGATGGTAGTGAAATACAGTTAGACGCATTTAAAAGCCTACCTATTTTCAACGGCGATCAATCAAATTATCGGTCGTGGCGCGAAGAAGCATCCAGATTAATGGACAGCATTAAAAACCTCAAAACACACAGTAAGTACGCAGCAGCATTGACTATAGTGAAAAGTAAAATACAGGGAGCAGCCGCGAATGTGTTAACTAATTATAACACAATTTTTAATTTTGAGGCGATACGTAACAGATTAGATTATACGTACTCTAATCAAGAACCTCTATACGTGCTACAAGACATGATGAAAGCCATCACGCAAAAAAGAAGCACACTGTCTGAATACCACGACGAGATAAATAAAAATCTCAATTTAATAATATCAAAAATCACTATGTCAGGTGATCCGCCGAATATAATCGACAGACTAATTAAAAATGCTAACGACGACGCAGTTCGTATATTCATTGATGGTATGAGTGACAACTTTACAAGAGGATCATTATATTCAGCTACAATAAATGATCTAGAACACGCATTCGCAATTGCTCGCAGAATAGAACATGATAATGTGCACAGGCATTTACATCTCACTCAAGATAAGCACCACAAAAATATGCCACATGAACACAGAAACGAAAGAAGACCAAACTATTCGAGCCAAACAACGAATTATCAACCCCAGAAGCAATACGATAATATGCAGCAACACAATCAAGGACCACGCCTAAACCCTTCCAAGAGAAATGACGGACCACAGCCGATGGAGATAAACTCGAGACAAATTGTACATGCACAGCGACAAAATTGGAATCAATACAAACCCGATGTATATAATCCACCAGCGAAACGTGAACACAGCGGGAGTTTCAACACACACAACAGACCGCAACGATCTTATCAGCAGAACTTCAAGCAGCAGAGAGTAAATAACTCCCGACAACAACGCAGAGACGATGTCAGCAGTACATATGCAGAAGCAGATGAAACGGAATGTATGGTAAATAATAACATAAGAATAGATCATTTAAACTAGTAGACGGGTTGCCCTGCTTAAATTTAACTAGTACTATTTCTAAGAAAATTTATAAAATTCTTATTGATACTGGTGCAACCCATAATTACATTAATAGAAAATGCGATTCTAGCGAAAAAATTAAAATTAAACCTATAAAAATAAAAACAATGCATGGTTATTCTATGGTAGATACAAAGAAAGTAGTTAGGATATTAAAGAAAAATATAACATTTTTTGAATTAGAGGATATTCAGACTTTTGATATGATATTAGGATATGAAGGACTTAAAGTTCTAAACGCGGAAATAAATTTCAGTAATATGACTCTAACTACCATAAGCAGTGTCGAATCTATTCAGAAAATTAATTACATAATTGGGGAAAATAATATTTATAAAGCAGACATAGATAGACTGATGAAGATTAATAACAGCATAGGACCGTTACCCTTTACAGATACTATAGAAGCAAGCATTAGGACGACCAATGATAATCCGGTTTATGTTAAACAATATCCATATCCCATAGCAGATAACGAATTCGTAAACAAAGAAATACAGAAACTCTTACATGACAATATAATAGAAAAAAGCCATAGTCCTTATAACAGTCCCATATGGACAGTACCTAAAAAAGGTTTGGACGAAAAAGGAAAACCAAAACGGCGCATGGTTGTTGATTTCCAAAAACTTAACGCTCACACTGTAACAGACAGATACCCCATTCCGGATGTCAACATGACAATTCAAAATTTAGGTAAAGCCAAGTACTTTACAACGTTAGATTTGGAGTCAGGTTTCCACCAAATTAAAATCAAAACAGATGATAAAGAAAAAACAGCTTTTGCTATAAATGGCGCAAAATATCATTTTAAACGAATGCCTTTCGGGCTCAAAAATGCACCAAGCATATTTCAGAGATGCGTGGACGACATTTTGAGAGACTTTGTAGGTAAATTCGTACACGTTTACATTGATGACGTATTGATATATTCTTCATCTGAGGAAGAACATATACAGCACATAAGTCAAGTATTCGACGTACTCAATAAAGCCACATTAAAAATATCTGATGAGAAAAGTAAGTTTTTTCAAGAAGAAGTAGAATACTTAGGTCACATAATCAGACATGGTAGAATCACTACGAACCCTGAGAAAATAGCAGCTATAGAAAATTTTCCAGTCCCACAAACGGTAAAGGATTTGAGAGGATTTTTAGGTCTTACAGGTTACTATCGTAAGTTTATAAAAGGATACGCAAGCATAGCCAAGCCCCTGACATTATATTTACGAGGAGATAACGGTAAAGTAAACAAAAAACAAAGTAAAAATATTAAGTTAAATCTGAATGATTCAGCATTAGAAGCGATTAGAATTTTAAAAAATTATTTGAAAGAACAAGTCGAACTTTTTCAACCGGATTATAGTAAACCATTCGAGCTTACTACAGATGCATCCAACATAGCTATTGGAGCCGTACTAAGTCAGAATAAGCAACCTATACACTTCTTGTCAAGAACACTGAGTAAGACAGAAGAGAACTATAGCACAAACGAGAAAGAGCTATTAGCGATCATATGGTCCTTACAAAAACTCAGAAACTACATATATGGTATAGCAGACTTAACCATATATACCGATCACCAGAGCCTTATATATTCGGTATCAGAAAAAAATCCCAACACAAAGCTGAAACGTTGGAAGGGAATCATTGAAGACTTTGGAGCAAAATTAGTTTATAAACCAGGAAACCTAAATCTTGTAGCTGACGCATTATCACGTCAACGCATAAATACTTCTACCATAGAAACAGCACATTCAGCTGAAAGTTCTTCTAATGATATAATAAAAACTGTGAATCAGCCTTTTAATGCATACACTGCACAGTTCGAACTTATTGAAGATATAACAAATAATATCGAAACACAAATCTATTTTGGTAACAAAATAAGACTCATAATAAAGTTTAAGGACAAAGACTCTTTACTAAGGCAGATGAAAGAAGTTATACAACCCCAAAAGATTGTAGCTTTGCATACGAAATTTGAAAACATATACAAATAAGTAAAAACATTTGTGAAATTAACTTTGAAGAAGAAAATTGTCTTATTCCACTTTTAAAGAATATAACTTCAAAATGCAACATTAAACAAGAATACGATTACGACTTAGAAATTGAATCCGGTGTTATGTTATTAAGCGGTAAGCATAAGCTAAATAATCAAACAATTAATGGTATAAACTTAGTTACTTATGAAAATACTATAAATCTAGATGATAAAATATACAAAAACATGCATAAGCAAATTAAAGAAGTTATATTAAGAAATCATAATTCAGAGTCTTACATCGACCAAATAATTAAAGAAGATACAATATACAAATTCGATAACATAGATACTTTAAAAAAACTAATTATTCCTTTTGAAGAAAAACCGATATTATCAACTATATACACAATTGTAACACTGATTGTTATTTTAGCATTTACGTACGTAATGATAAAAACTATACAATGTATAACAGATCGTCAAAAACAAAAAAAGATTGACGCATATAACAAAACTTATGAAAGAGAGATGTTAAAAATAGCGTCGAAAAATCGGGACGATTTCGTTTAACAAGGGGGGGAGTTAAGTATCCATAGCAAAACATATTGAGAAAAAAGATAACATTATTTGTATTCAATGATATCTTTAGTCTCTAGTACAGTCTTGCACACAACGCTACAATGATAACATATGTAAAAGAGATAATATCGTTTGTATACAATGTTGGAATATTATCTCTTCTTCATTATCAAGCAAGACGATTGTACGCTTGGGTCTCCTTGTAGATAGATAAGAAAAGTATATAAATACGACTGTATGATGAATTTATCGATAGTCTTATTGTAACTACATAGTAGCCTTAAGCTCCTTTTAGAATTAGTAAAAAGTATTTCAATAATAAAGGACATAGTTCCAAATAAATATTGTTTAATTTTAAAAGTAAGAACCAAGTGTTTTAATTCGCGCCAAGTGCATCTTTATTCTAAAGTTTGTTCAAGTGCACAATTAATCGAATGGCATGCTATTGTTCCACTGCATAGTTGGATTTTTATCCAGAGGGTGCTGAAACGCTTTCCAATTTTCGCATATATAGGCCGGCACAATCCGTCTTACAACCAGTTAGAAATCTTTCTTACAATTCCTAAGTAGCCATGAAACTGCAAATTGCTCTTGTCCTCTGCTTGGCCATTGCGGTCCAACAAACCAGATCAGCTCCCGCTGAGACAGCACCAGCCAGAACTGCTACAGCTGAAACCGCTCCAGCTAAGACTGCTCCTGCTGAGACATCACCGGCCAGAACTGCTCCAGCTGAAACCGCTCCAGCTAAGACTGCTCCTGCTGAGACATCGCCAGCCAGAACTGCTCCAGCAGAGACTTCGCCAGCCATAACCGCTCCTGCTGAGACATCACCGGCCAGAACTGCTCCAGCTGAAACCGCTCCAGCTAAGACTGCTCCTGCTGAGACATCGCCAGCCATAACCGCTCCTGCTGAGACATCACCAGCTAAAACTGCGCCCGCTGAAACCGCTCCAGCAAAAACCGCTCCTGCTGAGACATCACCAGCCAGAACCGCTCCTGCTGAGACATCACCAGCTAAAACTGCGCCCGCTGAGACCGCTCCAGCAAAAACCGCTCCTGCTGAGACATCGCCAGCCAGAACCGCTCCTGCTGAGACATCACCAGCTAAAACTGCGCCCGCTGAAACCGCTCCAGCAAAAACCGCTCCTGCTGAGACATCGCCAGCCAGAACCGCTCCTGCTGAGACATCACCAGCTAAAACTGCGCCCGCTGAAACCGCTCCAGCAAAAACCGCTCCTGCTGAGACATCGCCAGCCAGAACCGCTCCTGCTGAGACATCACCAGCTAAAACTGCGCCCGCTGAAACTGCTCCAGCAAAAACCGCTCCTGCTGAGACATCACCAGCCAGAACCGCTCCTGCTGAGACATCACCAGCTAAAACTGCGCCCGCTGAAACCGCTCCAGCAAAAACCGCTCCTGCTGAGACATCACCAGCCAGAACCGCTCCTGCTGAGACATCACCAGCCAGAACCGCTCCTGCTGAGACATCACCAGCTAAAACTGCTCCAGCTGAAACCGCTCCTGCTGACGAAAATTGAAGCACCCCAATCGATGATGAAACTGCTCAAGGACTACGAACCTTTTACAACCTTCATGTGTAAACTCTCAAAAATTTTCCACACGTATGTGACACTTCTATAACTTTCAATAAAACACTCTAATATAGCTGCAACAACCATTTTTAATACATCTTGAGGGCCAAGATGCAACAACGACATTTCGAAAAAGCTTCCAATCTTAAAGCGGGCTACAGATGAGCCGATTTAAGGATTCCTTTCCACTCCGCCACCTATCGCAAAGGTCTGACAGGCATCCGAGAGTATAACTGCCTCAAGATAGGTAGCTTACCTATTCAGCTCTTCGTATGTGGGACAAAAGTGTTAGATCAAACATTTATTGGTAAAGAGCAGACTAATGTTTGGGCCTTAACGACTTCAGAGCTGTCCATGAGTTCGAGTAAATTTTGGAAACTCAAAGAGACAAACGAGAGGACATTGATTTTCCAGAAAGATGAGCTTAAGTCAGGCTTCCCGGCAAAAAAAAAAAACTTCTTTCGCCTGTCCTACCTTGGTATTTCAAGCTCACCTTGGCAGCAACAAGCACAGCAACGAGATTTCTCGATTTCTCGTTCCATACATCCCTTGCTCCGTCTTTCCCGTCTCACCTCAACCCACGCGCCAGCCAGCCCCCTGCAGCCGCATTCTTAATTACTGCTATTTATCCCTGTTATTCCCTTGAAAATGCAACCGCATTCGCACAAAGACGACTACCAATACACCACGTATCCTGCCGGCAGAGAAAGAGTTATTCCTGAGAATTAAAAACGAATTCCATAGCCTCCTCCGTGCCCCATATTTTTCTGTGTATGTTGCCAGAATGATTATTAATGCGGGCATTACAATGAGGACTCCTTCTTCCTTTAACATGTTCATATAGGGCGCCACACTGCCTTCGTACAAGGAAACGAAACTGACTCACGCTGGCGGCGCAACAACCCGAGCCACATCTTATTTCATATTGAATGTCAATTCGGTAGGCCGGGGGATGTATCTGTTTTCTATTTTCGTTCTCAGTAGCATCGGCATTACCATAACCATGTAAATAAAGTTTGAATATCCATTTCCTTGTGGAGAACGCCGCATGAGGGGGGAAACAAAAGTTCGACTTTCTCGCTGTTCTGTGAAACACTTGCACTGCAGAGAATGGGATTAGATTAATCTGATTCGTTGTTATTCAATTTGAGTGGAAGTGTTTAATTTTTGGATTATCATCTTCAAGATGACAACAATTCAAGGGTGTGTTTCGTTGGTCGTGGAGGGAAATTTATCGTGATGTACGAGAGGTTAAATATATTTAAATTTAATTTTTTTTAAAAAAAGGGTTTGATAAGAGAGGACTGAAAAAAATAAAGTGCACGACTGGGTCGAACATAACTTTCTCGGTCATCAAAAGTATTAATGTAAATGGAGTGGGAGTATTGTGTAAGCTCCGAGTTGTTGGACATATATTTTTAGGGTGCATATTTAATATGGTTGAAAAAAAAACCAAGGGAAAACTATATTTTTCAAAAATGACTTTTTTCAAAAATCCATTTTACGATAATACAGAGAAAAACAGGGTTTTCCATTAAGTTAGAAATGACCATATTACCTTAGAAATGAATTTTTGTTACAATCGTATGGACCGTTTTCGAGATATGTTCAAATTTCAAAAGTACCGTTACTCGATTTTTTAGCGGAAAACTGAGTATGCAGTTATGTTTACCGCACCTACTTAAGCTTAAATATCAATTTTTGTTGAAATCCTTAGAGCCTTTTTCGACCAAATCAAACTGGTATGAAAATGTTGTATGGGAAGTACCATTAATATTGAGGTTACCATGCAAAAAAAAAAAAAACGTTCCCGAACTCTAAGCCCCCAAACTTGAAATCCGAAGTTTGAAAGAAATCCGTTCACCCTCTCAGACTGTAGGCCTCGGGACATACAGACAGACGGACAGAATTTTGCGACCCACTTTTTTGAGTCCGCCTATCATCGTTATGTGAGAATTGATTAACATCTCGAGTTCGAAATTTTGTACGAATACAATTATCTTTCTCTTACTACGTAATGGAGAAAGTTAAAAATGCCCTATAAAAATACTTGGGGCATATCTGACAAGGCGACTGAGTAGCGTTCCCAAGGGGCAAGGGGCGTTCTACGTGGCATTTTTGGGTCCTTTTTGGCTCATTTTTGGGGCATTTTTCGAATAGTTTTTCACAGGGTTTTCTTGTCGCGTTTTTAGCTATTTTTTGGGGTGTTTTTCGAGAGTTGTTTGGGACCCTTTCGTGGAGTTTTGTGAGACCATGCTGCTGTAATTTTTGGTGGCGTTTTTCGAATCGTTTTTTAGGCCGTTTTTGGAATATTTTTTGTGCTTTTTTGGGGGTTTTCTGGTTGCAGTTGCTTTTTGTAAGTGCATTTATCGGCTCGAATTTTTTTTGATTTTTTTCCACAGCTGTTCGAATGGCTTTTGGGACGTTTTTGGTGTTGTCCCCGGGCAGTTTTTCTGTGAATTTTTTTGAACGATTTTCAGGTCGTTTTCGGCTCATTTTTGAGGCGTTTTTCTATTCGTCTTTTGGGCGCTTCTTGGGGCGTTTTCAGTTTGTGTTGATGTGTTTTTTTTTTTTCAAATTTTTGATGCCGTGTTTTTGGAACGATTTTCGAACGTATTTAGAAAGTTTTATGCTGCATTTTTGAGCTATTTTCTGGGTCTTTGTAGGAGCATTTCTCGGCTCAGTTGGTTTTTTCCAGAGCTTTTTGAATGGTTTTTGGGACGTTTTTGGTGTTGTCCCGGTTTTTCTGTGAATTTTTTTGAACGATTTTCAGGTCGTTTTCGGCTCATTTTTGAGGCGTTTTTCTATTCGTCTTTTGGGCGCTTCTTGGGGCGTTTTCAGTTTGTGTTGATGTGTTTTTTTTTTTTCAAATTTTTGATGCCGTGTTTTTGGAACGATTTTCGAACGTATTTAGAAAGTTTTATGCTGCATTTTTGAGCTATTTTCTGGGTCTTTGTAGGAGCATTTCTCGGCTCAGTTGGTTTTTTCCAGAGCTTTTTGAATGGTTTTTGGGACGTTTTTGGTGTTGTCCCGGGCTCATTTTTGAGCCGTTTTTCTATTCGTCTTTTGGCCGCTTCTTGGGAGCATTTTCAGTGTTTTTTTTTTTCAAATTTTTGATGCCGTGTTTTTGGAACGATTTTCGAAAGTATTTAGAAAGTTTTATGCTGCATTTTTGAGCTATTTTCTGGGTCTTTGTAGGAGCATTTCTCGGCTCAGTTGGTTTTTTCCAGAGCTGTTCGAATGGTTTTTGGGACGTTTTTGGTGTTGTCCCGGGCAGTTTTTCTGTGTATTTTTTGAACGATTTTCAGGTCGTTTTCGGTCTCCATGGCGGTTTTCGGCTCATCTTTGAGGCGTTTTTCTGGTCGTCTTTTGGGCGCTTCTTGGGGCGTTTTCAGTTTGTGTTTATGAGTTTTTTTTTTTAATTTTTGTTGACTTTTTTGGAACGATTTTTGAACGTATTTAGAAAGTTTTGTGCTGCATTTTTGGCCTGTTTTTCAGAGCGTTTTGTGTCGTTTTTTAATGCGCTTCGGATCGTTTTTCAGTCCATTTTTGAGAAAGCCTGATTTGTTTTTGGACCAATTTACGGGTACAAATTTCGGAATTTTTCCTAACGAGCTGAAACACGAGAAAATAAAAAGAAAATTATGTAGCGTACTGCGTGGCACTGATATTGGAATTAATCCCATCCTTGGCTTAAAACTGCTTTGAGACAGGAAGCACTACAAAATCGGCAAAAATTTCTCTACCCACGAGAAATATTCAAAGACAACCATGTTTAAAAAGCGGATTTTTGTTCGAAATATGTTTATCGATCGTTTAAAAAATATATCACGAATGGATCTACAAAACGAATCTACAAAACGATTTGACTCCTTTCCGCTTGACCGTGTGACTCATAGAACAAGGTATTGCTTCGCTCCACGTTTGTCATGGAACGTTTGTTGGTTGGTTGTTTTTGTTGCAAGTAAGGGCTCTTACTTCCACAGCACGGCAAACAATTCATTTCTGATCGTAATCAGTACTCTCTCATGTCACTTGTTGGCAGACCTACACCCTCACTCTGCCCACACTTAGGTGTAGGTGTCCCTTTGTAAATCTATTATTAATTACTACTACACAATTCACTTTATTTATGCTTCGAGTTTCTAAGTCCCACTCATGCGGATACGCTTAAAAAAAGTCGACAGCAACTACAACTCAATCAAAATGTTTGCGCTCTGGGCGATGTGTTCAATTCGAGAGCACGCAAACACTCATAACTCTATAAACTAATTAAAAATATTCACAAAATATGAGACCGAGATGACAAGACACCCCCCTCAAGTTATCAGTAAGCTCGCTATAAAAAAAAATTAATGCAAATCTACCTCATAAATAGTCAGATACTTCCCCACCACGCACATGCCTCTAAAACTGCAGCAAGGAAAGGATATACCAGGACCAGTACCAAGCAATTTCCTAAAAAGTTAACTGACAGAGAGAGAATATTCCGAAAGTCCTCCGCAGAGCGATGGTAACTGAAAAAGAGATTCGCCGACCTGCGCAGATGCCAACTAAGAGCATTTTACGCTATTCCGAATTTTTCGGAGTACCTTCTATTCAGCACGAAGAGCAAATTAGAAACAATAAAGGACTATGATCTGTTAGAAAGAAATGTTTTTTGTTTTTTTTAAGACATTGGATGCCTCTCCCATTAAGCGCCGCAACGAATGAAAGGTCGTCGCCCCATACAGTAAATATGGAAATTTTCCCAGTAACGTGCTGGTATTGTGGATGGCATTACGAGGCCCTATATCATCGTCCCAAAGGTCCTTATGACTATTTATAGCTTCAACTAAAATTCTTATCTACCTTTAGACCGAGTGGTTTCCCACATGCCGGGCCTGTGGCTTGACCTTGGGATTAATTGAATTTGTAATTTAAATTAAACCCCAATCAGGTACACACCCATAGACATGGAATAATTTTTGCCAATTCAAACAGTAGAAAAAAAGAGGTATCCTTATTCGTGCTTTGAATGCGATGATGATGATGATGACGACGCCGCCTAGTGAGAATGATTTGTGTTTCAGTGTTTCATCATAACGTGGCCTTGAACTTTGTCTCGATACCAATTGAAAAAATAATAAAAAAAAATCAACAAAAAACATTGAGTGACCTGCTTTTAAAATTTTGATTGGCGAACGGGTTAATTGGATCCAAAATAGAGATGGAAACAGAATTTTTAGTACCATGTCGACGGATGGCTGGTGTATAGTATGGAAACCCCTTGATGAAGGATTCTATCCATGGCAAGACAAGTGGAATTTGGTAATTTAGAACACAGACACCATTGGAATATTTGAAATGAAATTTCGCAGACTGACAACCGCACAGTCGGTGCGGTATTGAGTGACCCACTTAATTAAAGGTTCTGCCTCTTATAGCAGTATCAAATTTCAAAGGCTGCCTTTAATTTCAGATGGTGTTTGCATTGAAAATTGATCTGATTGGAGGACTTGAACATTTTTGTGTTTGGTGTCATAAGAGACCTGAAACTATTGAGACAAATCTTTCGGTGAGCACTTGTACGGATTCAAGAGGACACTCTCAATGGAATAATTATTTTTACTGTCTTTTTAAAAGTGTTCCTTGAAGGTGTAAGTCTTGGAAAACTATCAACGAATGTGTGAATTTCATTTTCAATTCTAAAAGGTTACTTCTAGGAGGTAGCTGCCTACTTTTAATGCATAAATTACTTCTTGACTGATTACACCGAATGGCTTTTAGAAATGCACCAAAGGTTCGTGTATTCGCTGAAGGATTCTTTATTATGATTTTTCTGAATGATTTAAGTAGGATGAAGATGATTTTTTTTTATGCAATAGAGTAGGTACTTTTACTTAGTCTTGGACTGTACATCATATGTGTGGTGAATGAAGGCCTACAACAAGACCTGCTCAACTAAGACAAGACAGCAAGGTAGCGATCTCAAAAGGCTTATTGGTTGGTCCAGTGTGTTATAAAGAAAACGATGAGATCTACCTAAATTAGCGATATAAGAGAATTGCGCTTCAGGCATTTCTCAACAGATGTCGCTGTTCGTAGAGATTTGAGATTTGAAGCGTCATTTCCTGGGTCGGTTTTTAATGCGTTTTCGGGGCATTAATCGGTGGATTTTGAAGACGTTTGGAGAGTTTGTGGACCGATTTACGGGCTCATTATTTGGCACTGATACTAGAATTTATCCGATCCGAAGTGCTGTAAAATCGACAAGAGTTTCTCTACCCACGTGAAAAATTCAAAAAGACGCTCGTTAAAAACAGATTTTTTTCGAAATACCTTTAGAACTCAATCGTTTAAAAAATGTATCACGAGTGGATCTACAAAACAATTTGCAACGAAATGTTGTCACCTTTCTGCTTGACCGTGTGATTCATAGATCAAGGTATTACTTCGCTGAAGGTTTATGTTTTTTTTTTTTTTTGTTTAAGGTTGTTACTATCCGTTGGAGCACTCAGAGACTACTGGTCCATTGTACTGCCAAACAGACACCTTACTTTTATGTACTTAGTTTTCCCGTCTTTCGAAGAAAGAGGAGAAGCAGCTTCAGTGATGAAGAGCTTAAATGTTCGGCACTCACCACATCAGCCCCAAAGGCAGGACAGGCCAGCCACAATTTTTTGCTATTTGGCTCTTTTTTTGGCTGAAGAAGGCGCTTCAAAAATGTTTCAAATGCTGTTATTTCCAAGTAATATAGTGTCTATCGAACCAGTACTTGTTAAATATCGTTCAAATATTCTGAATAAGCTTTTCTGCTTCAAAAATTACACTTTTTTTTCATTAGCCCTATTTGTTGTGACTTTTCAGAATGCGGTCATACTGAATGTGATTCATCGCCCTCGTATTGAAGTACCCACTGGGTAAGAGTCGAATCAGGGCGAAGATGTAACAGCTCTCGATTCACCAGTATACGCTTGGATGTCGTTTAAATTTTCCGAAAAGTCACAAGAAAAAGATGCAAAAGTATTTTTTTTTTGTAAAAATCGGTCCATTTCCATGAAGCTACTCTGAAATTGACAGCTCAAATAAGGCGGCCAGCAATATTTTCAGAACTCTGCAGGTCTATTAACAAAAACAGAATCTTCCGACGAAAAATTTCGAAGCGAGTATTCTACCCCTCTCCTGAGTTCCGTTGCGATCATCCGTCCGTAAAGAGATTTTCGACCATCCGTTCGAAGTTGATTTTTGCCTACTGCTACTTTTGTAATCCACCCAAACCGAACAAAGGAGGTGGTCAAACAAGTGACAAGGTTCAGTACCAGAGGAATGACAACTCACTCACAAGACACCACCCCACGTTCAATTTTTCGTTTGATAAAAACTTCGCTCAAACTAAACTGCAAAAAAAAAGTATGGACCTACCTTCCCAAAAAAAAAACACCCTCCCCACTAAATACACGTTTTCCACTTTAACTTCAACTTTCGTAATAGCTACTCCAGGACCCTTTAGTCACCCAAAAGACTACTAACCGCGCTCGCCTGCATCTGCTGTCACCCTAAACAATGTTCCCACGTAAACCTGTCAATTCCCATCAGCAAGACCTCAAAAACTTTGCACAGCATTACACTATATAAGCGAAATCCCACCAGCACATCCTATACAAACACCACCACTAAACCAGTGTAAAACACAAAAAAAAAAAACACACAGAGCGCGTGTGTGTGAGAGACAAAATCCCACACAAAGAACAAGCGTAAATAAGCTCATTGCCGAACAGCAGTACTTTCGAGTGACTTCCCTGGCGAGAAACTGCACGAAAAGTCAACATGGAAACCGAAAAGCATACACCGGGCCGGGCCCTCATTCCGCCACATACTTAACCGGAAAATTAGACGTGCACACAAGGGAGACACACGGAAAAGCAGCAGCGACTAAAGACTCTGGTGTGGTGCTACACGTCAAGAGCAGGTGTCACCGAAAACTAAGTCCTGTACGTCTCACAGAGAGGGCCCCTTTTAATCGCCCAGTAATTGGGCGCGCGACTTGTTTAAAATTACTAACCGCTCGACAATTTTTGGATTTTTCAAACCGGCAAAAAAATCAGCTAGAAATGATTATTCGCCTGCCCTCTTTATCGGGGAAACGTAGTCGAAGCCGGTGGGGCTGTTTTTTTTTTTTTTTTTTTACAAGTGTGATGCTGGCACAAGGAGCATAAATGTAAGAGGACACCCCCATAGAGAGCTGCTGACTGTTTTAACAAGTGTTTAGAACAATTTGGCTGGCAAAGTTTTTCATGTTTGCTTGGTCCTCTTTAAAGTTAAGAAGTTGACTAACTGCTGCGAACGAGATGTGAGCCCTGATTGACACGAGTGTGTGTGTAGTGTGCATGGAAACTTAAAGTTCACACAGACCGAACTCTTCAATCGGAATGTGGGTCTGTTTCGGAGCCGGGGACGGCCACAAGGTTGAGGTTGGAATAGGTCAGAATCAGAACCATGAGACTATTTTGTATATATGTACTTTTTGTTGCTCCCACAGAGTGACACTGAATGGCCGCTGGAATGAGAGAAGCCATCCGAAATGCCTGAGGCACGTTAGAGAGTCCACTCCGATGATGATGATTCCACTGTGCGACTACGAGGAGGGACAAGTTTCAATTTTATTGGTATTGTTTTAACAAGCAAATTGAACGACGTTGGTCAGGACTTAATTGTAAGACGAAAGTTTCCAGCTGTGGTTGTGATGTCCTGCTTCTTGGGAGAATTCGAAAAGGGAAAAGTTTTCGCTTTCATATGATGAGGTTATCTGGGTTTAGATTCTTCGCAAAAGGGCAAACTAGCAATCAGTCCGAGAATGGTGCCAAAAATGTTGGTCTAAATGGATTCGTGCATATGAGTGGAATGGTGAGCTGGATGGCGCACGTGGCGGGAGGTGGTTTCGTCTCAATTTGTTTTGACGTTCGAATGCACGACAGGAACCTTTAAACCCTCGATAAGTATCTGTTTAGGGGAAGGAAGTGGGGAATGGCTTGAGGATTTTATAAGTGTTTTAAATGCGTTTTCGGACGTGTTTTTGTAGATTTTTATAATGCGTTTTCATAAGGGTTTTGAATACGTTTTCGGACGCGTTTTTGTAGGTGTTTTGAATGCGTTTTCGTAAGGGTTTTGAATACGTTTTCGGACGCGTTTTTGTAGGTGTTTTGAATGCGTTTTCGTAAGGGTTTTGAATACGTTTTCTGACGCGTTTTTGTAGGTGTTTTGAATAAGTTTTCGGAGACGGTTTTCCAAGTGTTTTGAATTACGTTTTCGTGAATTTTTAAATGTACTTTCAGACGCGTTTTTGTAAACGTTTTGAATGCGATTTCGGACGCGTTTTTGTAGATTTTTATAATGCGTTTTCATAAGAGTTTTGAATACGTTTTCAGAAGCGTTTTTGTAGGTGTTTTGAATGCGTTTTCGTAAGGGTTTTGAATACGTTTTCGGACGCGGTTTTGTAGGTGTTTTGAATAAGTTTTCGGAGACGGTTTTCCAAGTGTTTTGAATTACGTTTTCGTGAATTTTTAAATGTACTTTCAGACGCGTTTTTGTAAACGATTTGAATGCGATTTCGGTCGCGTTTTTGTAGATTTTTATAATGCGTTTTCATAAGGGTTTTGAATACGTTTTCAGAAGCGTTTTTGTAGGTGTTTTGAATAAGTTTTCGGACGAGTTTTTGTAAGTGTTTTAAATGTGTTTTCGGAAGGGGTTTTGTATACGTTTTGATTGTGATTTTCAACGTGTTTTCCGTAGGTGCTTTAAATACATTTTCGGACTCGTTTTTGTTAGTCTTATGAATTCGCATTAGTAAGTGTTTTTAATGCGTTTCTAACTCGTTTTTGTTATTGTTTCTAGTGCGTTTTCGGACACGGTTTTCCAAGTGTTTTTAATGTGTTATGAACTCGTTTTCGTGAATTAGTGTTTCGAATGCTTTATCGGAAGGGTTTTGTAGGTGTTTTGAATGCCTTCTTTACCGAGTTTTTGCAAGTGTTTTGAATGCGTTGTAAACGCATTTTTGTAAGTGTTTTTAATGCGTTTTCGAAAGTGTTTTTGTATGTATCTGTTTAGGGGAAGGAAGTGGGGAATTGCTTTGAGGAATGGGCGGCACATAAGCAAGTGCTTATAAATAGGTAGCTGAGTTTGTGGAAAGACGGTTTCTAAGTTGGAGTCCAAAACATAACCACCATCTCCTGAAAAACTGAACTCAATCGCCCAAAAAGAGTATGGGTAACAACGCACAGCCCTGCGGGACTTCATGTCGCACCTGAACTGAGCAGCCCATCAAGCTCATTCCGAACAAATTCACACCAAAGCTAGCCACGTCCATAACTGCTTCTCACTTCATCTAAATTAGCACGGCCACTGTTTCGTGTTCAACGTAGCACCACGACCTATTTTCGGTCGGGGATCAACCCACTGAGCTGGAATGGACATTATTTCCATTTCTGAAATCCCTTTCAACAAATCCCAGTTAGCCTCTGACCCAATTACTCTATCGCCAAGATTCAATTAAACTTCCACTGACCTTTCTGCGTGACACCTTTTTGATCCCACAATAGGAGAATTCCTCGAGGATTTCCTATCTCATATCCCGTAGACACGCCTCCACAGTGAATTAACCGCGCTTTATTTATCCCCCAACAAAGCAGATAAAACTGAAATTAAATTACACGCCGCACCCCCGCTGCCGGCTCGACAAACACAATTGCACAATGAGATAGAGAGCGGAAAAAGGAAATCCTTTTCTATGCCGTTCACAGTCTGGCATGCCTAGGTGGACCCTCGTCGCAGTAAATGTCAAAAAGGATATTTTTATTACGCCCCACAAATTTTTAGGCAACCAAACCGAAAAGTGATAAGATTCCCCGCCCGTTGCGGTGTTAAAGCCTTGAAAGATGTCCTTTTTGCTCGTCTCACATACAATATAATAAAACAGGCAAACATCAATACAGCATAAGGTGCAATAAAAACGACGGAGCAAGACAACAAGGAACAGAAAACATAACACGCCGCTAAAAATGGAAATGATGGTCATTGAAAGATAAGCACAAGGATATAAAAAGGATAAGAAGCTATGTCACAATACTTAATGGTTCGGTTAACAATAATTTTAGCCGAAGAAAAAGCACAGACAGATGCTGGAGTTCTTTTTTTACCAAATGTCCTTCGTTTCTTTTTGGCATTGCGAATGTCCTGGCTGCACATACATACATGGTGTATGGATATGATGATGGGTTTGTTCAGACGTGCCGAAAGGATGAAGCAAATGTGAGGTAAAGAAATCCATGTATGATTGTGGGTGCAATATGGTTTTGATTTATCGTTAGACATTGTTGGCTTTATATCCTGTTTCCGGTGCTTTGTGTGAAATCGTGTAATTGGAGGAATTTTTTTTTTGTTCCCGGCTGAGTAATTGGAACCTGAGCTGTGATCTGATTGTTGTGAGCACTAAGAAGGTGGACGCTGGGTGAATAGGGAATGACAGGAATTTATGGAGGCCGTTGCCAGATTTAGGGGTGAATCTAAAAATTGGATATGGAAAATGTGAGAACTTTTTAATTTTTTTTTAGGTCAGTGAATGATGTTTAGGGATGGAAATTGCTGAATGTGAATAATGGCGGGGACATTAATTTGAAAAACTGGTCCACTTTGATGGCTTGACTTGAATTAGACAAGTTCCATTAGTAGTGGTCTGGTAAACCAGTATCCAACTGTTGATGTTAAACAGAAACCTAGAAGGTAGAATAACTGATATCAGGTACCCAGAAGGTAATGAATCGGGGGACAAGCTTCTTGAGCATCTACCAAGAAACCGATAATTAGGATGCTGATTGTGGTACAATTTCTGAGATGCCTCGGAAACCGCAAGACTGGAGGAAGGTTCCAGCCAAAGAGCAGACGAATTGGCTTGTTTTTTAAGACTTGAATGAGTTTTTGGACCCTTTTTTGATGCGTTTTCGTAGGTTTTTTAAATGCGCTTTCGGACCCGTTTTTGTACATTTTTATAATGCGTTTTCATAAGGGTTTTCAATACGTTGTCGTAAGTGTTTTGAATGCGTCATGAACGCGTTTTCGTGAATTTTTAAATGTGCTTTGGACGCCTTTTTGTAAGTGTTGTGAATGAAATTTCGGACGCGTTTTGTAAGTGTTTTGAATGCGTTTTCGTAAGTTTTTCTAATGCTTTTTTTTTAACTCGTTTTTGGTAGTTCTTAGAAGGGTTTTGTACGTGTTTTGAATGCCTTTTTTACCGAGTTTTTCAAGTGATTTGAATGCGTTATCGGAAGGGTTTTGTAGGCGTTTTGTCGTAAGTGTTTTGAATGCGTCTTGAACGCGTTTTCGTGAATTTTTAAATGTGCTTTGGACGCCTTTTTGTAAGTGCTGTGAATGAGATTTCGGACGCGTTTTGTAAGTGTTTTGAATGCGTTATGAACGCGTTTTCGTGAATTTTTAAATGTGCTTTCAAAGGCGTTTTTGTAAGTGTTTTGAACGCGTTTTGGATGTGGTTCTTCTTAGTATTTCTACGTTTTTGGACACGGTTTTCCAAGTGTTTTGAGTGCGTTCCGGACGCGTTTTCGTGAATATTGAAATTTACTTTCGGGCGCCTTTTTGTAAGTTTTTTTAACGATTTTTCGGAGGCGTTTTTAAAAGCGTTTTTGTGAGTATTTAAGTGTGCTATCGGACCAGTTTTTGAAAGGGTTTTAAATACCTTTTCGGACGTGTTTTCGTAAGTGCTTTGAATGCGTTTTCGGAAGCGTTTTTGTATATTTTTTGAGCGCTATTTCGGACACGGTTTTCGAAGTGTTTTGAATGCGTTATAAACGTTATAATTGCGTTTTCATAAGGGTTTTGAGTGCGTTTTCGGAAGCGATTTCGTAAGTGTTTTGCATACGTTTTTGTAGCGTTTTTGTAGGTGTTTTGAACGGATTTTTTTAAGCGCTTTCGTAAGTGTTTTGAATGCTACCTACCTATCTACGATTCAACAATTTTGGGTTAGCTCTCCTAGATCGTGGAAGTTTATCAAAAGGGTATGTTTATCATGAAAAACTCCTTAGTTCCGCTTTTCAAATGTACCATCAAATACGTAAAATCCAAACCTTTGCCCATGTCGTCAGCATTCGCATTCTTCAACCAGCATCCCTTTCAATTAGTCAAATACATTCCCCGCAACTGACTGCTTCCTGTCACACTGAACCAAAATCAAAGTCCTGTGTGCCCAATCGGAACACTCAAACTGGATACTGTCCGAAACTGTCCTTTTTGTTCTGTATTCTGAATGGAAACTCCCTCGCGCCTTTGCTGTCATTTGATTTTCAATAGTAAAAACCTCGTATAATCAATTCGGAGTTGACACTTTTTTCTCGGCTCGCTCTACTCGGGAATCGTTTCTATTTCGCTTCAAAACTCTAAAAAGGATACACCACCATTTGACAGCTTTTTTCCTGAATAGCTTGAACGGTTTTTTTTCTCCTTTTTTGTTTTCTCTATCGTTCTCCTTTTGACAGGCGAAGAGCGAACATTCACATATTTGGCTATATTTTAACTTTTCCCCAAACGTTTGTTACAACAAGGATACCCGAACAAAAAAAATATCCATGCATACATATGCACGTGATCCACCACAGAGATAAAGTGATACCATCCAAGAGGACACATAAATGTACACTCCCGACTGTCGGACGACCCCAAAACTCTACATTTACAGTGGAAAACAGAAAAATGCACACGACCAAATAATAATATACTGAAAACACCAGCATGACTCCCGAATGCAGATGCCCAAACCAACTCGACAGCGATAACAAAAAAAAATCTTTAAATCCCCAATATATTTTCTATCCGACATGATCCTGTCCGGTATGTGTTTTGTGTCCTGTGTCCTATGTCCTGTGTTATGTATTCTAGTTGTAGTGAAAAAAAAATCCGCGCGAAAAAAAGGAAATTTCACCAAAATGAACTTCCAGTGGAAAATTTGTTTTTCTTTCTGGCGAGTGTCATGTGATCCTTTTTTCTGTATTTTCTTACACAGCGGTTTGGGTTTTGTTGCATACAATTTCGTATTTGCCCGCTATCCCATGTTATCCGAGGGAGGTTAGTCGCTTGCAAACAAGCCACACTGTCATCAATTCCACAGTTGCCTCCCGAATGAAAGTGAAGCAGCAACAACAATAACAGAAAAAAAAAAAAGGGAACACGACCGAGGTCCAGGCAATGAATATAAATGCACTTATGTTGGTATTGTTATAGTCGGTTTCTTTCCACCACACCAGTCGCCAGTCGCCAGTCGGTTTAAGTAAGCAATTTTGAAGCGCTACCGTGCTGAAGGACCTCCACCCCCATTTGTGAGGCAACAATTTGGATTTTAACATACCCCGAGAATCATAATACAAATGGACGGTTCTAACGCTAACAAAAAAGAATATACGTCGTTGGACTAAATGCAGCGTTGGCTATTTGATGGTTGCCATGCTATAGTCAAAATGGGAGTTTTTGTGGTGTGCATCGTTTTTGGGAAGAGGCGCAGGACTGCACATTTTTTTCCCCCCCGAATAGCTGTAGATTTTTAGCAATTTGTTAAGTATTTCGGGGGAATATCGATGGCATGATGGATATTTTATAGCTTCTGGCACTTTTAAGCCATTAGAATTAAAAGGGACTCTATTTGGGGTGTGCGCGCTATGAAAATGGCTTTCTGTCGATTTAGCTTTAGCATTGTGAAAAATTGAAAGGCGCTCACACAGAGGTGCGTTTGATTTGTTCACTGATCGAAAGGGGATTTTGATTTCATTTTGTTTTCATTTTGCTTTTTGCATTTTGCCACTTTGCGTGAATTTTGCAAGCAGGAAATTGAGCTTTTGTTGTTGCAGGTGAATTTAGGGAGCAGTTACTTAAGATTGTCAGTGATGCTGATAGGAGTTTCATAGAGTAAGACTATGAAAATGGGACTTGCGCTTGCGATAGTCTTTGAGACTCTTCAAAGGCAATTTTTGCTACGACCTTTTGTCAGTAAAAAAAAAACAACAAAAATATGCCACTGTGTCTTGTCCTATCTGGACTGATCATTGATCAACAGCTGAACGAAGGCATCGATAATGAGCGCACACTGGCGGCCCTCGTTTCAGCTCCTTTCAGTTCGTAGATGAGATGTCCCAAGTGGTTCAGTTTGTTGAGTAGGACCGCTCTATTCTGCCAATTTACCTTCAACACAGTCCCGCCCTTTATAAACTCCTACTCGACAGAGCTTGTTGACAAAAACTTTCCCGACTCAATGGACTGCCAGAAGACCACTTACAAGCTTTCATAATGACCGCCATTATCGCCGGGGTATTTCCGCCCGATCCATGAAATGCTTTCTCATTTAATAAAATCCACAGACTTTGTTAAGTTTTTTCTTCTTTGTAAACAAACGAACAATTTCACAGATTGCATTCTTCATAAATTCAGCTTAAGGGCAAACGACGGAAGAGATAGCACTTTTATTAGTGCTCCAGGAAAATAGAAAGAACAATACTCAAGACTCAACCCTTTCAAGTGCGTCCTGTATACTGTACCCGCCAACCATCATCGCCATACACACAAGCGATACGACATAAAAAGGTTATATAACTTCCCAAGCCGGGATAGGTCCTGATGCTGCACTCAAAATTCCATTTCGTAAGGAAACTTTTCGCTCTCGTCCTCAGCAAGTCTATCTCCTGCGTAACTACAAAATACAAAAAAGAAAAAAACCAAAAGACTCCTTAGGTTAATTCATGTTTTGAATATACCTACAGTCTACACATAAAAACTCCACCCGCCCGTACTATTCTTTATAGGATAACAATATACATTAACAACAAAAGAAACTATTTATTCGATTACTTGAAGGAGGCGCACACAGCCGCGTACCTCTATTTATTATTCGTTGTCAAGGCAGATGACTTTAAATGAAAAGTTTTTAATTCACTTAATCGCATCGAGGACGAAAAGTGCTTCTCTCGCGCGCTGCGTCTCGTTTCTTTAAGATGCCCTAAAATCGTTCTGTCGTTGCTGGTATAGGTTTAACTATGTCCTGTTGTCTTTATATTTGAACTTTTGAGGGGGGAGGTACAATTTTTAATGGAACTGCGATAGAGTTTAAAGTGCACAGGACATTTTTTGGGTAGACGATGCAATTTTGCAACTGCTGGTGAACACAATCAAAAGTTACGTTATGGGCATGGACTAAGTGCATTATGATTCGGGGGGGACACGCCTTCATTAACGGAAAAGTAGTGAAATTAAAATTTTACGATGGTCATAAATGGATTGACTAAAAGTTTGACAGTCGACCAGCAAAGACTTGGCTTTGATCGGAAAAGTAACGCGCAGCAATTGCGGTTGAGGGGAGCTTTAACTATACCTATACCAAAAATCGAGTACAGATGGCTGTTTAAATTTTACCCAATGTTGGGATTTGTTCCATTTATTTTTGGGCCCTTATTTCATTCCGTTGAGGGCCAATTTCCATTTTAAAAATGGGGCATAAATTAATTATGAAAATTTTACCCAGTTTTGGGATTTGTTTCAATCATTTTTGGGCCCTTATTTCATTTTAATGAGGCCCAATTTACATTTCAATCATTTTTCATGTCATCATGTTTCAATCATTTTTGGGCCCTTTTTTCATTTCAATGATGTCCAATTTCCATTTTAAAAATGGGGCATAAATTCAGTATGAAAAATTTACCCAATTTTGGGGTTTTATTTTTTATTTTTGGGCCCTTATTTCATTTCATTGCGGCCCAATTTCCTTTTTAAAAATGGGGAAGCATCTCGTTATTAAAATTTGTCCCAATTTTGTGGCCCTTATTTAATTTTTACTTTTGGGGCCTTATTTCCTGGGGTCTTATTTCGCGGAGCTTCGTATTCAAGGATAGTGAGAACTCACTTTAAGAAACTAGAGAGTCAGCTAAAAAATGTTGCCAATATATTCGATTCGCAATTGAAAGTTGTTGTAGGTGCAAATAAAATTCTTAAAGTTGTTCCTAGTCTTTAGCAGGAAAAAGTTCCCCTGTTTGCTGCAAAGAGCCGACTTGAATTCGTTCAAAAACTATTACCATCGTATCCTATTTGCCTACGTTTGCACCATATAAGGTTTCCTGAAACTTGCTGGATAATGCTGTCGTCCAAAATGAAATTCCGTATCTATCGCACTTTGCTTCAAGTCCTTAATAATTTACACGTAATTTTCTCAACGCCATGAAACCCGTTTAAGACTGTCAAAATGTATACTCCAATGGATACTGACCCCTGACCAGTAACAGTAACCATCTTTTTGAGTCTTAGCTGGCCCTAAGTAAAAACCAAAAACTGATGCATCTGCATGGGTATGCTAAATATTTATTTGTAATCCACGCTTCCTGTACCCCGAGCCTTAATGTAATCGCCTTATCGTGGGATTGCAAAAAAAGAACTGCAGAAAGCTAACAAAAAGACTCGCATCTACCCAACAGACGTCCATCTTTATTTCACCACCCAACTTGGCATGCCAATTTTGAGGTAAAAATAATCTCTACCTTTGAGAGGAACGTTACTTCTTCCTCTTTTTTTCTGTTCATAATTTTGAATCCTTGTCTCGGGTGTGTGTATGAGGAATAGGACTGAAACTCGTTGAAAACTAATCTGCATTTCATTTGCTTGGCCTAATCTGGTAAACATTTCCAACACACCACCCCCTCTGGGGCGTCGCCGGAGAGAAAGGGTTGCAGCTTGGGGCTGAACGAAACTTTTCGACTCTTTTGTACATTTTATCTGACTGCCTTTGTATCCTCATTGGGAATTCTGGATGACAATGATGATGATGATTCCAGGTACTTTCAGTGGATCTGTTTGTACGGGCAAGTAGGTATGTGTGAAATAGTTTTACATATTTTTTTGTTTTGTTTTGTTGTTTCAAGTTTATCTTGCTTTCGAACGAAAAAAGGAAGTCGCACAGAATCAAATTATTTTTGTCGGCAGAAAATGCAATGAGGATGTGAGTGAAATTGTTTCGCAGGAACGTATTTAAATTCTAATAGAATATGGGTGGCATAGGAACATTTAAATAAATTGAATTTAGCCTCGGTACCTAAATTCAATTTATTTAAATGTTTGTTGTGATATGGGACTGAATTCCAGGACAGGGGTTCGGTGCTTTTGAGTTAAAGTTTTGGAAACAATTGAGGAAGTAAGAGTGATGTATGTTGTCAGTCATTGAATCGGATGCGATCTCCCTTGTCATAGTTTGTGTAGAGCTGTGAGTTTGTGCGGCTGCTTTTCAAGCTGTAAGCAGATTTGCTAGAAAAAAAACTAATCGGGGGACCTTATTCCCTAATATTTGCAAAACGTTTTTAAGGAGAATTAAAGTCATTTAAAGTAGAGGCGGAAAGTCTCATTTATCGTAGCTAAAAGCAAACATTTCTGCGGCAGAATAGATGGTTTGTGGATGAAATAAGTATTATTTAGCAGGTACACCAACCATTCGTTTAATTTAAGAGTTCCCCGTATTCGATGGGGAACGCCTGTGCAATTCTTTACTGTGGTTTGTGCATGAAATAAATTTAAGGTAGTCTTTGATAGATCAAGCAGACTTTGAGTCACAACTAAGCCGAGTCATTTACCTACGGTTGAGGTGGAAAAACGCTTCTGCGCCAGAGATACACGGCCGATATTTTTCAATTAGCTCCTTTTCAATGTTTTCTCCCTATTAGAAAGCCCTTGCCAGAAAGGCATCCTCCACCATTCTCTAGAGCGAGTCTTATTTTCGTTCCCTTCTGGGGACTGGATTTTTAACATCTGTCTATTGTTGCGCGGGGATATTCCTTTTTGGCTATGAGGCTCTCAAAGACCTTATGAGGGTAAGCATATAGAGGACCCTGTCTTGCTATGAGATGAGCACATTTACTGAGAAGAGGCTTAATCGGTTTTAGGTCTGTTAACTCGTTAACATTCTTGCGCGGATATTCTCCGAAATTTATTCTCCACTCAAGGAGTCCATTTGGAACTTTCTGTACAGACAAGCTGCCCTCGTGGGTTTGTCCATCTTGAGTAGGTCAGCGTTGAAACTACAGGTCAGAAGAAGCTTGGGAATAATTTACCTAGCTGTAGGAATACTTCTCCTTCCTCCCGTCTTTTTTCAGCTCTGCGGTCTATAGTCCTCTTGTGGCTGAGCTTCATTTCTCTTGCTACCGCTGCTTGGTGATGTCCTCTGCCTTCTCGATTGCCACTATAACCGCCTTTGTATTTTAAATATAGACATTTTCCTTTCTGCAAGGAGTTGCGAGAGCCAAAAATTCCCACACCGTTCGGGATGAGCTTGTGACGCAAAAGGCCTTCTAGCATTATCCCCTATAGGGTTCCCGTAGAAACCTCGACGGAGTTCTCTCACTCTTGTTTCTTGCTCTTGTTGAGCGTCAATGTTTTTGATCTCATAAGCTTGGCTAGACGGCCCTCCGGAGGCGTAGTGTATTTTCGACTTTGAGGCTTAAATGTAGGGACCTTTTATCTCCTCAATCACATAGCTTCTTACCTCTGTTAGAACTTCGCACTTGAGTTTATCAAAGCTTCAGGTTTTCACCGCATGAATTGCATTATAGCTTCAGTTTTTGCTTCAGCTATTGGTAGAACCAAACCTCAATCTTTCCTCGATCACAGCCTGATAGCATTCCACTTCGTTACACGGCTTTGGCTATAGGTAGACATGTGGGTTCTTAATTTATAATTTAAATAGGAAAGACTGGTGATCGCTGGCCTTGTAATAATCAATAAGTCTCGCGTTTTCAGCTCAGTTTTAGCGGCTGTCAGTTCCGATGCGAACGGAACTGTTTTGCTATAACTAGGTTTCCCCAAGTCGAATGTATTTTCTGCGTTCGTTATGTTGCGTCCTCGTCTTTCAGTCGTCTCGGACATTGGCCTTTGTAGTCTGTCTGAAGTGGGTGGTCCTGTTGTGGGGCAGAATTCGCCAGTGACAAGGACCTTGCCTTCATTTAGTTCGCAGTCTATCCAACTTTTCCTGCAACTCGAAGCGTTTTCCGTGCCTTCGAAACTTCCAAAGTTCATCTCTTTGTCCTCACTCTGTTCACAGATGATAAACTTTAACCTCCTGTCAGTTAATTTCCAAGTTTGCACTGAAGCTGTGTTCATTTTAGGGTCTTTTATACTTGTTTTTTCCACTGCGGCTATTGGTGGTCTCGTACCGCAACTGGCAGCGTTTATAGACGACCTCCTGTTTTCCAGTGCTCTTTAAATAAAATATATTAGCTACTTCCTCTTAAATTAAGCCCCGTTCACTGAGTAAACCTTCTTCAAGGACCAATCTCCCACCGACACAACATCCCTGAGCACAAACCTCTCCGTACACAATTTTCTGCATATATTTCTTGTGGAAAAACCCCAAAATCTCATGCCATACGACAGCCAACAATCTGCAAACTTATCCTTTCATTTGTCTTTATGAACTAACCGCAACATTCTGCAGCAAAACGCATATTACACGTGCCCACAGCCCCAAACAAAAATATTACCTCCGTAAATGTACTCTTGTGGAAAAAGACCAAAAGCCCTTGGATAGAATCTCCCAAAAAACATTCCTCAACTGAAAAACACGCACGCATTCACATGCAAAATGCTTCTCTAGGTCGTTTTTTTTAGTTTTTTTTTTGTTGTTTTTTTTTTCTTTTTTTTGGGGTGGGGCGTGGGGCAAACAAAATACAAAGAAGAAGAAAACTATGAAGTTATTTTCCACTAAAGGATAACATTAATCAACTAAAAAGGATGTGTATCACAAACTGTTTGTATCTGGCTGTATATCTGCATCCATATATACGACGAGAGTCCTTGGAATACACTCCAAGCTAATTTCATCCAGAGCATAGAAGTAAAGTCTCATCAGGATCATGTTTGCTTGGTAAATTTTCCTATTGATGCATAAATACACATGCTGCCGAACGAAACAGTATAAGATGGAAAAACAGCAACAACAATGGTGATGATGTGCTGCTGCTGCTTCTGCTGCTGCTCCTTGAAAGTACAAGTTTTGCGAAAGAAAGAAAATGCCTTTCGTGAGTGTATGTGTGCTTGTTTGAGAGCAAATATTATGCGGAAGTTTAATGGCAAACAATGCGGATGACAGTTTTGTGGTTACGGGTAGGGATAGACTCGGTAGGTATAGGTAGCCCACATGTCAGGAATATGGTTTTGGATTAGAGAATGGGATGATAAATTAAAGCAACTACTCGTATACAGTGATGCGGTTTGGATATTGCGACTGCTGGCTTACTTAAGCAATTAACAGACTTTGATCGATCGCGGCAGGCTTTTAGCACGACGCAGTATATTATGAATGAATTAGTGTGGCCTGGTTTTGGGACTGGTGTGGGGGGAGTCGGTTCTATTTTAGTTGATCGATCAGCGAGTGGAAAATGCCAGTTGAACAGTTGGTATAACGACGAAAAGAGGGTCATACACGACCAGAACCGGAGTTTTTGTGCACAACAACCGAAGTGTAAAACATCCGAGCCGACAAAACAAAGTCCGGCCCCTGAGAACCAAAGATTTCTGAATTCTACTGACCAGTGAGACCTAAGGGGATACTTCCAAAAGGAGCCGACATTTTAAAAGAAAGCAGAAGACTCCCAAAGTTGGAGTAGGCTTAACAACTGGCGTGTTGTTTCGAACCCTGGTTTCTATTGTGACGGTGACCTTGGACAAACTGATGGCTCTTAAATAGTCCGCTACAGAATTGCGGTGTAAACTTGACAAGAAACCTTCTCCATGGACCAATCTTCCCCCAACACAACATCCCTGAAACCAAAGATTAAATTACAAACCAATTAATTGAAATGAAATGAAATGAAATGATCTCCACATAAAATTTGTTGCAAATTTCTCGCAGACAAACGCCAAGATCTCATGCTAAGTCATAAACTCCTGGACTTGAGGCGCAGCGTTGCCATTTTGTGCGATCCCAGCAAACCTCTCTCCAAATGCGTTCTTCTGGGTGAATGTATCGCGAGCGTTGCGTCGTTTCACTTCATTTGAAAATAGAAAGAGGCAAAATCGGACTTTGCATATTTTTTTTAAACCTATCCTGTTCCTCTTTTAGTTTTCTAATTGAGTGGGAGAAAAAAAACATGATTAATGCATACGAAATTGTAATCCAATTTTGAGTGTAATATCCGAGAGATGAAAGGCTGCATGTATCGCCTGGGATTCGCGGATGAACTCGCGGGCGAACAAAGTCGTCTTCCGGGCGATCAAAGCGAACGAAATGCGAATACTTTGCTTAAATTTGAAGCAGAGAAATGAGAATGACGACAAAAATTAATCCAAAACTAGGGGTAGAACAGTACAAAATGTTGCCTGATAGATGGGGCTGATTGAAAAGATATTTAAAACCTGTTTAAGACTCGGCGCGTTGTGGTAGAAGTGACAACGCTGCCTAAGGTAAGCAGACATGAAGGTCAATCGGATAACTATGGCCCGGAGTCTCGTTGTTGCCATCAGGGCGGGTTTAAAAGTGAATCGCTTTGTCACAACGGTGTCAAGTTCATTAGCATTCTCAGAGGTCTGTATGAATTTTGACCACACTCGGTTAGCAGCGGTCTGACATTTGATAGAAAGCTGCTCCCCATGGGCCAACAAGCTACCGACTCACAAATTTATTTAAAACCTTTCGACGCAGCTTCTCTACCACACTAAATAAGTTAGGAAACACATGCGTTGCGCGCGTGGGTGCATTCTCTGCCGACTTAGTATGGCAATAACTCTCTCCTATCTGAGATGCACTATTTCACGACATTGCCCGCCGCATTTAAACGCTGCAAACTGGGTAATATAAATCTCCAGACCATATTTCCCCAAACGTATTTACATAGATCTTGCATAAACAGAAAAATAAAATAAAATTAACAAATCCCCAGAGCTCCGGAAGGGGGCAGTGCAGAAGAAAAAAAAATTGCAAAATAAAAAGGAACAGAAACCCCCTTCCGTAAATAATGTATAAATAAGGGTACAACTTCCCTCGAAAGGATATTTGTCCATTTATCCTTCAAATGATTTACCGCCCCATTCTACTGAGCTACTGAACGAGTATATAAAATGTACTCGCAATCGGTGTGTCTGCCGGGTGCTACCGCTTCGTATGACCGGAATTGCAAAGAAAAAGAAGCGAAAAAAAAAACATCCACAACTTGCTGAAACAGGATGTAGGTGGAAGGTTGCGCATGCATCAGGATAACCTGAAATATACGCTACGAATTGGAGAAGTATATTTTTTTTTTACTCCTCGCCTTTTCCTCTTCTTCTACTTCATAGTTTCTAATATTTTACTATTCCTCTAAGGATATGTACATATTTTCCCACACACTACTGGTGAGTTAGTATCAGCAGCAGTAGGAGGAGGGGGTGGAACAAAATCGGGATAATCCATATGGAAACATGGGAGTTCATTGAAAAAGGAACCAAGCTTATACGAAATGAATGCATGTATGCAGTTTTCGGCGGGAAGTAGAATATAACAGCGCGGTTGAGTTATGAACTCCGCCGTGCCGTATGGTAATTTATTTGGTTTCCTATTTTTATTTTCGCTCGAGAAAGGATTTACTGTGGAGATCTTAAAGTGGAAGGGGGTTGTTTTTTTTTTTTTTTTGCTTTGTCACTTATACGGGTTTATCCTTGAAGTTGATTTCAAGAACGGTGTGGAGGTTATATTTTTTTTAGGCACCTGCATATTTCGTCACCGATTTGGAAAATCAAAAAGAGGGGATATTTGAGGGGGACATTTTTTTTTTTATAGAAGTGGCATTCGATTTTAGACTCGGGGATTTTTTTAAACGTAAAAAGATTGCGCCTAATAATCATCAGAGCTGTGCAAATAAGTCTCGACTACAAGTTCACGGAAGCCCACAAGAAGTTTCAAAATTTCCATAGAAAACAAACAAACAAAGTTGAATTTCTAAAATACTGTGCTACGAAAGTTTAAAAAAATAAAGTGCACGACTGGGTCGCAAGAAACTTTCTCGTTTAGTGCGAGTCTGACTGAAGTTCAAAGTCATTTAAGCAAATCTTTTTTTCGGGATGTAAGCATTACTTGGTTTTTCAGTGTTTTATCGAAATCGACAATGGGGTTTTCGAGATATGAGCAGTTTTTAAAGTGAGCGTTTCCAGTGAATCGAATTGAAAATTAAGAACGCAATCATTTTGAAAACATCAATTTTACTCTAAGTTTGCATTTTGGTCAAAATCATGACGTTTTGAGGTAGAGGCTAGGGAAAACTATATTTTTCAAAGATGACTTTTCTCAAAAATCCATTTTACGATAATACAGAGAAAAACTGAGTTTTCCATTAAGTTAGAAATGACCATTATATCTTAGAAATGACTTTTTGTTGCAATCGTATGGACCGTTTTCGAGATATATCCAAATGTCAAAAGTTTGATTCGATTTTTTGCGGAAAACTGAGTACGCAGTCATGTTAACCTCACCCACTTAAGCTTAAATATGAATTTGTGTTGAAATCGTTAGAGCCCTTTTCGAACAAATCAAACTGGTATGACAATTGTGTGTGGGAAGTACTATTAATATTGAGGTTACCTTGCAAAAAAAAAAACGGCCCCGAACTGTAAGCCCCCAAACATTAAATCCGAAGTTTGAACGAAATCCGTTCAGCCGCTTAGGCTGTAGGCCTCGGGACATACAGACAGACGGACAGAATTTTGCGACCCACTTTTTTGAGTTCGTCTATAATCGTTATATCAGAATTGATTAACATTTCGAGTTCGAAATTTTGTACGAATATAATATCTTTCTCTTACTACGGAGAAAATTAAAAAATGGCGGTGGGCCACAACCTTGGACGGACGAAATATAGAACGACCTCTGTTCTATATAAAATAATTAAGCTAACCTTGGCTACACAAAGCTCTTATCGAAAATTACCGCACTTATATGACAAACGCGATAGTTCTTGCAGTTTGCAAAATATAATAACGGGTGCATACTTTTGGGGGTCATTTATAATCACGATAAGAACTATCGGCTGTAATATTATTTTTGACCAATTTTTCGTAAATAGAAGGACCCCTCTTATTATTTAAAAGCTTATCCAAGACTTCAAAAATGTAACCGCCAGCGCTCCAAACACACTTCTCCAGGAGCCTACTCCTCCTAAATCAAAGGCTGAACGATCGTCATCAGCAACTTTGTTTCTTGGCAAGGAAGTGCTCTAAATTAACCTCCTGGCGAGCCGCTACAATGTCTGTTTCATGGGGTTACATGTGTAAAGAAAAGGCGACGAATTAGAGAGGGTATGAGTTGGAAATGGGAAACTTAACTATATGGTCCCGTTAAAAGCATCTTTCAACATGGAATCGAGTGGATCTAGGACCCTGGACATGGACATTTATGGCATATTATTAGTTTTTTTTTTAGTTTTAGGACAGTGACTCTGTGGGATAGTACAAAAGCAAGTCCAATTTCGGTAGTAAGTACAAACCACTCCGCAATTCTCGACAGAAGGGTATTGAGCCTCCAATTAAATTCGTTGAAAACTAAACAAACTCCAGACGTATAACTGTCACAGCGTTCCAAGCCTTATCAAAAGGGCAAACGTATGCCTGCCTGTCCCATGTCAGCATGGAATATTCTAGCCCCATAGCGGCCCCAACCCACATTTCCAATTACAACTGACAGCAAGCTAAAAAGCTAACGAAGGTCTCTGTCGCTGTGCCCCAAATCAATTCGGATACCATCTCATTTCCATCTCTCACTACAGCTCATCCTCCCAATCATTATCGCAATAAACAATCGTTCCCAAACCGTTCTGTAAATCCCCATTCGTACCTCAGAGCAGGAAGTCTCCTTAAAATCTTTATCGCCTGCTATAGAAAAGATGGGTGGGTTCAGAAAAACTACAATCCTTATCTGGCTCTTAAACTCACGCTCGCACTTGACTTGCCCGGAGAACAAAATCCCAACAAACCCCCTCCCCCCTTATTTATCAATAAAATTTATCCTCAAATAAACTAACTTATCCTTTCGCTTCGATGGTGTTTTCCATTTCCTGCGAAGTAATAAATAAAAATTATACAATTGCAACGACGACGACAATCGGCCGGAGAAAGGATGCTCCTCGCTGCAAGACACAAAAACACGAAACTAGGGCTTGAAACTATGGCAGCACTCGTCCTTAAAAAAGAAAACCGTTCCTGTGCCACTCTGTCTGTCCCAGTGGATCATTGGAGCTGGGAAATATTTGCGATTTTCTTTTTCCTTGCACTTGAATCCATCTGCCGTCGCTGGCTCGCCACGGTTTTGCATTTATATTATCCTTGCATCTTACTACCGACCGAGGGCGCCCAACATTTCGGATCAATACACTCGTAACGTACGTACAGCAGAGGATGCCGCAAAAGAGCAAAAGCGCCAAATAAGGGTAAAGAGCTTTGTTATTACTGACATTGATATGTGTGCACTTGAGGGGACGTTTAGTGGGTACTTTGCGTTGCTATACGTACGTGTTTGGTTAGGTGCGCCATCAGTGTGTTGGGGATACAAACAGTTGCTGTCTTGTCCAGTCGATGATACCCTTGCCAACGCAATTCATTTCGGCTAAAGCTTGGCTCGGCCAACATTTTCGAACAATTTTGCATTCGTGAATGAGTAATATTCTGTCAGAAAGTTTTTTTGTCGACAATAAAAACAAAAACCCCGTAAATTTTGCAATAATTTCGTTCAAACCAAGTGTAAGCAAAATGCTTACAAAAAAATAAAAAAAATAATAATACATGTCCTGCGGACTTGTCGCAATCCCCTCCTACCACCCCCCGTATCGACGTCAGATCGTCCTGGCAGCCAGCGACGTAGAAGTAGAATAATGCAAAGTTCGAGCTTGCATAAAATTTTAACAATTTCCTCTTCAGTTGTTTTTCTCTCTGTGGATTGTGTTGTTGAAATGCACTGCACCAAACGAGCTGTTGCTGATTTGTGTGTGTTGTTGTTATTGTTGGTTTTTTGTTCCTCTCTTCCTTAGAAGGGATGAAGTAGTTACCAGGACTTACTACCGGAGGAGTGGTTTGCTATGGTGTGGACATGGCAATGGGAGGTGATTCATGTCATCGGGATTTATTTTGTTAGCAAATTTGAAAGCTTTCAAACAGTTTTCAAGGACTCGCTCCTTGTAGCCATAGTCTCGATTTGGCTTAAAGTTGAGTAATTGATTTGCACTGAAGGTCATTGCAATCAATTTGGATTCTTTGATTGGGGAGGATGCTTCAGAGTTTGGCGAAAGAGTTTTTAGAAAGTTGAAACCTTACGCTGAGCCATCCAGCGGTTGTGGTTAAAAGGATATTTTTAGGAAGTAGTTTTCTGTATAAGAACCAGTTCCAGTGGGCTGGGGTTATAGCAACTCACCCAAGGACATCTCGCACCCACTTGCCGATGAGAACACTGAACTTGAAGACAACACAGTTTGTTTGAAGACAACTGATCCATGGACAGTTTGTTTGAAGACAACTGATCCGTGGACAGTTTTTTTGAAGACACCTCATGCAGGGATATTTTGTTTGAAGACAACTGATCCATTGACAGTTTTTTTGAAGACAACTGATCCATGGACAGTTTGTTTAAAGACAACTGATCCATGGACAGTTTGTTTGAAGACAACTGATCCATGGACAGTTTTTTTGAAGACACCTCATGCATGGATATTTTGTTTGACGACAACTGATCCATGGACAGTTTTTTTGAAGACACCTCATGCATGGATATTTTGTTTGAAGACAACTGATCCATTGACAGTTTTTTTGAAGACAACTGATCCATGGGCAGTTTGTTTGAAGACAACTGATCCATGGGCAGTTTGTTTGAAGACAACTGATCCATGGACAGTTTGTTTGAAGACAACTGATCCATGGACAGTTTGTTTGAAGACAACTGATCCATGGACAGTTTTTTTGAAGACACCTCATGGATGGATATTTTGTTTGAAGACAACTTATCCATGGACAGTTTGTGTGAAGACAACTGATCCATGGGCAGTTTGTTTGAAGACAACTGATCCATGGACAGTTTTTTTGAAGACACCTCATGCATGGATATTTTGTTTGAAGACAACTGATCCATTGACAGTTTTTTTGAAGACAACTGATCCATGGACAGTTTGTTTAAAGACAACTGATCCATGGATATTTTGTTTGAAGACAACTGATCCATTGACAGTTTTTTTGAAGACAACTGATCCATGGGCAGTTTGTTTGAAGACAACTGATCCATGGGCAGTTTGTTTGAAGACAACTGATCCATGGACAGTTTGTTTGAAGACAACTGATCCATGGACAGTTTGTTTGAAGACAACTGATCCATGGGCAGTTTGCTTGAAGACAACTCATGCATGGATATTTTGTTTGAAGACAACTGATCCATGGACATTTTGTCATCCAACTTGAGGTGAATCAGAAGAGTAGGCTTTTGGGCTAAAAGGTGGGTCCCAATCGAACAGGATTGTGACCGAAAATGTTACTGTTATAGGTACCATATTTTAACGCCCTAGGCTGCAGCCACGCAGTGAGCGACTAGCGACGTCATTTTAAAAATTTAAAACATATGAAATCGCATGGCGGTGGCCACGTAAGCCATGAGAGATGAGTGATTTTGTTGCCCGTTGGATGGGTTGTCTCCAACAGGTTAGCTGTTGAGCCCAAAAACGAACGTGGATGAGTTGTCCTCCAGTTCAATTGAGTAGTTTTCAGATGAGTTGTATTCCCAGGACACCCTTCCAAAGAGGGAAACAAAAGAAGAACGAAACCCTCAACAAAATTAAAACACTGCCGGTCCGACCCCAAACGAATAATGCCATAAAATTCGGGATGCAAATTGGGATTGATTTTGCGATTTGATAAATTTTACAACTAACCTCGCCGCCAGATGGAGCATGACCCAAGATATATATCCTACCCAACCGACCGCACCTAATACACATTTCTGATGATAAATTTGTTTCAATCCGTATACGCCCGCTTAACCACTGACCACGCTCATCCATCAGCCAACAAGCAGAAAAAAGGTCAGCAATCTGCTTATCCAACTGCGAATCCTTGCTGTTCAAATTTTATTGTCGACGCAAGAAATTGTTACATTTCTACGGATGGCGGATCACACAATCAAGTCGGCGAACCTGAAGCCACTTTTGAACGACAACGAAACCAAAGAGCCATAAAAATCCACCTCGATAAGGAAGGCAAAAAAAAAAAAAAAAAAATTGAGATGCCCAGACCTGTACGTCATGAAATGGTTTCTCCATTTTTAATCCATCAAATCGGTCTCGAGGCCTGAAATGTGTTTTCGGATTGCCTCGCCTCCTGTCGCAAAACAAACAACAATGGAAACGGGATTCCAATGAAATATTACGGACGACAACAAAACAGAGTATGGGATCCTTGTACATTATATGCGTTGTTCTTGTTGTTGCTGGCTGGAGGAGGGAGCGAGGGACAACACGAATGAAGCCCTTTATTGTCCTGTTGAAAATTAAAACCATAAAACTGTCCGCCATCCCAGCTGATATGGTTTAGGACGTGGCTTCAGTTTGGCATGGTCGTTGGGGTTAAGTCCTTTACTTATTTATAGACGGACTTTATGGGTCAGCTCATGAGGAACTTGTTCACTGGTTTGTAAGGATAGGTGTATGCTATCTCCGGTTTCTTTGTAACTCATATTGACACTTCGTCTTCGTGTTGCTGGCGGTGATGGTGGTTCAGTTCGAGAAGGTAGGACTTTTATGAGAATTTTGATTGCTCCGAAATTGGGGTGCTCGGCGATAAGATGCAAATTTATTCGATAGATTCGGGGTGGGCAGAGAAGAGAGGAGATTCGGGCCGAAGGTCCCCGAAATGACCAAGACGCTGGACAGTACAGATGTAAATTACATCAGCATATTTCGCCTGTGCGTGCAGGGCCACTTCATTACGCTCGAGAGGATAGGTTTTGCATTTAAATTTGAAAAATAGCATCGTTTCGAATCGGGGATTAAATTGGGTCGTATATGCTTGAACGGATATATATTGTGGGAAGCAGGACCAATGTAGGTGTGGAATGGGCGGCACTTGATTGCCTCTGCTTTGGGGAATATTTTATCAGGTTGTTGTCGGGGAGAGGCGATTTTGATCCGGACAATAGTACGAGGTGGTGGTTCTTCAAACCGAATTGGAAAGTAATTTGCGTAGTTATTTCTGGCTCATAGGTGGCATATTAAACCAGGGAGTAAGATCACCTGGACCACGACTAATACCAAAAACAACATCAGTGGAGACAAAAATGAATTACAAGAGAATCGGTCAACAGAGCCATCTGTCAGTCAACAGAAAACATGTTGGTTCGTGTCTCTGATAGAAACTAGTAATAGATACAATGTCGGAGAATAGCAACCAACTTTTTGGAAGAGCTTAGCTTCGCCAACGTTTCGAAACACTCAGACTCTCCTTCGTTGAATGTGATATCGGCAAAAGCAGTCTTTGTGTGGTTTGTGTCTCCGGAAAAGTGTTCAAATCCGAGCTCATTCGCACCTTCCCTTTGACTTGTACCCAGAGAATCAGCGAATTTGGTACGAACGATCTTCTGACACTTGTTCCCTTATTGGAACGGAATGGTAACGACCCTGCGGCCAAACAAATTCCCCAAAAACAACTGCACATACCATAAACTCTAAGCCGTTGAATCAGTTTGAATGGCGCGTTTACATGTGAGACGTTCAGCCCGACCGACGACGTGTCTCATGCTATTTAGGGCATTACTCACCTACCACTAAACAAGCCGCCCAAATTGAAGACGAAACCAGAAAAAAAGACAACCCCATTGCGTGTGAATCAGAACTTACAACCCCAACAAACTGGATTCGAGTCAAAACACCACGAACACGACTGCGGGATTTATGGATAAAAATCATGTCATAGGTGACAGTTGATTTAGGATGCCTATACGTAAAAACAGGCTTTGATGGATTGTGTGCGGGTCTTCTGTCAATCTGTTCACCCCCTTTCGACCCAAATCAGCTTCCAAACAAAACAGCTTTCAAACAAAAAAATATTTTTTATGGCAACCCTCCTCCCCAGGACGGGCTTTTAATTTGCGTAAATCCCCACCGAACTAATTAATGGCGTTCCGTCGGTCTGTTTAACACACTTTTCTAGTTCATAGCTACATCTGTATCGGTTTTAGAAAGAGCCAGTAATGCATCTCAATTTGACAGCCGGTTAATTTATATTTCAAGTTTTGATTTCCATCTGTCAAATTCACAAACAGATATCGAGTTGCTTTTAGTTATGTTTATTGTATAACTTTGTACATTTCGATTGATTGATTGAAGGACTTTGCAGGACTGTTCGACGCTTGGTCTTTTGATGCGTGGTCAAATGTCAGTGCGGCGGAGTGCATTTGATGCATTTGATGCATTTGATTTGCATTTGATGTGCGGTGAAATGCAATTTTTTTAGGAAGCACTTTCGTCGACCGAACCAATCACCACTGCCAAACCTTTTTCCTTTCCGAAACCCATAATTGACGTGAAAGTGTATCGCTGAAAATGTCAATTCCTCAATAGACCGCCGCACACTACGGACAACAAAAAACACTTTCCACTCAATCGCGGCTTATACAATGCGGCTGTACAATGTTTGCGTTTCTAATTTTCCAATAAACCACTTCCGAGCAATTATTATCAAATAAAAAAAAATCCACATCCATTAGGAGCATTTAATAGTTTTCGATTAATTATTAACACAACCGTACGTATACGAGTTTCATTTGAGTACACCTACTCACACTAGGAGCGAAAAATGATTAAGTATCGTTATCCTTGTTCAAATACAGCACGCAATTGCGCCACCCCTTTTGCCGGCGACTAAGCTGTGCTGGAATTCCTGTGCGGACATACTTTTTTTCCCCCGCGATTACGATCAAGCATCACGTTTACAACCAACTCACCGATACTTATTGTGCCTGCACCTGGACTGTACCGGGTTCTGGTCAAACAAATTGCATGTCTGTCCACTCTATCGGGCACATAATCGGTCGATGTATCTCAACAGCGACGACATGCAACGTTTCGCCGTGTCCAGCCACCCGCTTACCATAATTCCTTTGCCGGCCGTGTATCGGTAGCAACCCAAGGCCCATCTCAGGCGGAATGGAAACTCTACTGATGGAACTGTCAGAGCAGTCTGTCAATCTCAGTTTAATTGTTTCCTATTACAGAGTGGCGCGCACTGCTCTCTCATTTGCTGGTGTTGAGTAATTAATTCGAAATAATCGGGTAAACTACCCCGGGACACAAAAAATCGCTGCAAATTCAAAGTGGAAAGTGCGGTTTTTTTGTTTTTTTTTTTGTTCTCTCTTCTTGTTCCGTATAGACTGCTTATAGCGTACGTTGACGTAGAGGAGTCGTCTGGCGATTTGGAGTTCATTTGACTAGCGCTGGCTTAAAAGTTTGATCCCTATCGCATGTGTGTCCTTTTAAAACACGATAACCAGAACAAAGGGCAAGGGAACTGCGAGTCGGAACGGAACACGCAACGACGGATTAGAATTGAAACTCAGGTAGTAATTAGTTAGATGAAGATTTGCCAATGGGGGGGAGTCGGTGTCGTGCGTCTTGCCAGTAAATGAGTACCACTGGAAGCGAAGAAGTCAGTGCGGGGAAATTGTTAATTTTTAATCGGGGTTGGGTAAGTGCGCTTGTCCACACTTTTGGGATGCAAAGGGCACTCAAAGTTCAGACACCTAGACTACACCTAGCCTAGGAATTTTATGCTGGTGTGAGAGTGGGAAATTTTCCTAGAAGAAGATCTTTCTCAGTTGTGGTGGATAATATTTTGAAAATGAAGGCTTGCTTCGAAGGGAATCTGAGCCAATTGATGATTCAGTTGAACTGAGTTTTGACAAAAATGGTGCACTTACTACAACTACTTATTTTTAACTATATGTCAAAGGAAGAGGGAAGAGCTTGGTACGTGCCTGAAAGTAGAAACAAAAGATGAGATTATTTAGAGAAATTTTATTAAGTTACGTGCTTCGAATAATTACATAAATAATAGTTATTTTTTGTTGCCAAAAGAAATAAACTGCCAAGGGTGTGCAAACTTCATAAAATACTTGATTCAATTGTGGAAGTTTTGCAACTACAAGCTACAAGCAACAATTTATTTTTACTATTATTAGTCTGTGGGTTATAGGGTGTGAAACCCGTGTTCCTTAATTTATTCAGTTCATCATCGGCTTTTGAATATATCTGCTTTGTTGCCTAAGAATTGCTTTCCATTTTCTGTAGCCTGTAGTCTGAAATCGATCGAATGTGGTCTGAATGTGGTAAAAAATTAGCCGCCTGTACTCCTGCAGTTTTGTTTTTTTAACTCATATAAAAAAAATTGTGCACCATTTTCTTTAGTCTGGGTCTTAATTTTGTTGAATGTGTAGTAGAATTTGTAGTTTTATGTAGTAGTTTGTTGTTTTATTTTGTAGTTTGTAGTTTGTAGTTTTATTTTTTAGTTTTTAGTCTGTGGTCTGTTGTTTTATGTAGTCGTTTCCCAAAATCTGTTAAATCAATCTAGAATCTAGTATGTAGTTAATGGACAGTTTGTAGCTGACATATTACAGTCAGTTTGAATTCTTAAACTAACATTCTGTTTTGTAGTTTGTGGACTATGATCTGTTGCTTACTGTAGCTGTTGCCCAAAATTTGTAGAAAACAATACAGGCAATGATTTTTAGAAGCCTTAAGCTTGTGTAACCCTGCTATTTGATTACTTTTTTATTCTTAAGTCTATAGAATGAAGTACGCAGAACAGGCCACAGTGTGTAGCGGGCAGTTTATCATAGTGAATTCTGAAGTTTTGAGTTTTCATGTTGTAGTACGTGATCGGTTTTTCTTTATTATGTTACCGCACTCCAAAATCTGTTGAATAAATTGTGCTATTAGTACTCAACAGTTTGTGGTCTGCAGTTTGTAATAAATTTTGTAGTTTGTGGTCTGTCTGTTATATCATTTGTATTGAGTAGTTTTTGCTTTGGAATTTATCAATTTGTTGCACGATGTGCTCCTTATCTGTTTAATACATTCAGCTGTAAGTACTCAGCAGTTTGTGATCTGTAGTTTGTATTAGATTTTGTAGTTTGTGGTCTGTCTGTTATAGCATTTGTAGTGAGTAGTTTCTGCTGGGGATTTTATCAATTTGTTGCACGATGTGTTTCATATTTCTATCATTTGTAGTCCGAGGTATGGTCTATGCAGTCTATTAGAGTTTGTAGCTCTTTTCTGTACTACATAAATAGTAGCCTAACGTCTCTTTTCTCTATATGGATGCGCTGCAGGTTTCTGTGGACTGGAAATCGCACCTGCCCTCTTTAGGCTCCAGCATTTGTTATTTGTAGTTTCTATTCCGAGCTTTGTATCCTGCAGTAGTTAGTCATCTACATGTGGTCAATAGATTGTAGTTTTAGAGCAACTTCGTTCATGTGATAGTTTCGAAGTGCATTGCTCTATATTGTTATCTCTCACAAGGACATAATCCCAGTGATCACGAGTCCCATTTGGCTTGATTCACTGCCTTAATGGACCCCTTAAATAAACAACATCCCTCTACCATGCATCCCATTTATTAACCAATGAATAAAATCCCTTTCAGTGGAATTTTACACAAAAATCATGAAGAAAAAACAATCCAACTGCATTTGCATTTAAAAATATACACATTTTCGAAACAATTGACTGTGAAATTTATGAATAATTGCATACACTTTATAACGCATTTTTTTGCACCCACCTAGGCCGGGGAAAAAATCACAAATAACAACAAATAAAATAACTTTTGCATATCAAATGAGAAGAACATAAATTATGACTGTGATTTTTGTGTGTGTCCCTCTCCCTCTCTCTATTTGTTTGAAATATACTACTGTACATTGCAGTAGCACCCTCTATGACCCTGTCAACAACAGAACTCGGACACATACACAACTTTTTGACCATTCATTTGCAATAAATTCATAAATTCACGAAAGGGATGCTCAGCGTAGACTGCACAAAAAAAGAAATGTGATAAAAAAAGGATTTTCCTCATCTGACCACTCAACAGAAAGAACGCATTCAAAAACAAATAAACCAAGAGACTAGGACAGCAACGCAAACGAATATCTAGGATATAGATTGCAAAATTGCAGTTGGACTCTAAAAATGGACATAAAGCATCCTGTCCGGATTCGACAATTGCTTGGAATTGTTTGACTTTGCTGCGTATGTTTGCATCAACCCCAATAGAGTCAAAGTGCAAAAGAGAGGTGTATGCCGGATGTTGGTTTTGCAAACAGAAAGAAAATAAAAATCCTTTCCTCTTTATTTTATACGTATAGGACGAGTATGACTTGAATTGGAGCGTAATTTATGGGTTTTTGATCAAAAAGTTTTCTCCCATAACATGCATACATATATATAGAGTCAGGCAGGGTTCTGGGTCTCCCTATTCGACTGTCATACTGTGTGTGTCTTTGCATGTGCTGCTGCTGCTGTTGTGCCAGAACAAAATCGGGTCAGGACAACGTCGACTGGCGCTATTCAGACAATTTTATCGAATTAAACTGGAATATGAGTATTATATACTGAGAATGGAACAAGGACTTTTCTTTGCGACTTTATGTCATGCAAAAATTATTTTTCTTATTAAATAAAAATGAAAAAGTGAAACCGCTTATAGTCTTATAGTGCGTGTGGTCTTTTGCTGGCTTTCAGGCGCGTAGAGGTCTACGTTTTGAGATTACAATTGCTATTGAGCGTGAGGAAGTCAGAAGCGATCTACATGTACCGATTTTTCAAAGGTATAATCTCATTGGAGTCGAGAGATCGATTATACCTTAGCGCGGCTTATTGTTGCAGGTGAGTGTCAAGTTGCCAGGTTTGATAAAATGGTTCCCAATAGCTTTAAGGAGCTTACCGACTACCAATTACCCATTAGCGACTGTCTTCTACCGATTACCGTCTACAGACAACCGACTTCAACTACCAAATACCGACTACAGACAACTGAATACAGACCAGCCACTACAGAGAAACAGAACACAGACTATGGACTATCAACCACAGGCTACAGACCACCGACTACTGACTACAAACAAATGGCTACCGACTACCGGCTATAGACTACAAATACCGACTACCAAGTGGCGACTACAGACTACCGACAACCGACTACAGACAACCGACTTCTGACTACAAACAACTGACTACAGACCACCCACCACAGAGAAACAGAACACAGACTATGGACTATCAACCACAGGCTACAGACCACCGACTACTGACTACAAACAAATGGCTACCGACTACCGGCTATAGACTACAAATACCGACTACCAAGTGGCGACTACAGACTACCGACAACCGACTACAGACAACCGACTTGTGACTACAAACAACTGACTACAGACCACCCACCACAGAGAAACAGAACACAGACTATGGACTATCAACCACAGGCTACAGACCACCGACTACTGACTACAAACAAATGGCTACCGACTACCAACTAGCGACTACAAATCACCAACTACAGACTACCGACTACAGACCACCAACTACAGACCACTAACTACAGACCACAGACTGCCGACTACAGACTACCGACTGACTAAGGACTACAAACTACAGTTTACCAACTACAGACTACCGACTTCAGACCATCACTACAGACCACAGTGTACTACAGACAAACTACTACCGACTACAGGCTACCCACTGACTGCAGACTACAAACTACAGTCTTCCAACTCAGACCACAGCAAATCTAAGCCAAAGCCACATGTTAAAGTTCACAACTTTGTTCCACGCTACCCCCGAGAGCTACTCTAAATCGAAAGTTGGTAGTAGCGACACACAACAGCTTCCCATTTTACACCACCCCGGTCACGGGCTCTTTATGACACTTGGCGTAAAAAACGCAATTATACATAGATGTAAAAAAAATAAGTGAAAATACATATAAGGGCATTAAGGTAAGCTAGAGAAGAATGCGTCTCCACTGGGTACTTCGAGCGATTAACATCCAACTCCTATGCATTCACTTGGCCGCTCTACAAAAGTAGAAATAATAATAAAAATGTTTATTACCATAAAACCGCTCATTTAACATTTCCCTTTTATCGGTGCGATAATTTTCGCTGAAATATATCCGCGCAGCACAAAAATATCCTTTACAACATTATCCCGTGCAACATACGTAGATCCCAAGTCTAAATCGAGGGCACAGCCCAGGATAATAAATTATTGTTCCCTAATAAAAGCCAGCGCATAAAACATTCATATTTCCGAATAAAATTGATTGCCCTCCAAAGTAACGGTATTTATTTCGGTAAAAGTAAAACACAAATGACTTACACAGGACCTCCACCTCCTCCAGCATGCCACAGAGCAATATAGCTATTGTTGGTGTTATGTGGTTTATTTGTTGTTGTTGTTGTTGTTGTTGTTCTCCACATATACCAACCTCACACCCGCAGTGAGTTTCTCTGTGCTAGGACGACGACGTGGCAAAAAGTCGTACGTAAAGCATGCGTGCCACCTCGATATCCTTTATTACAGACAGAACAGGAAGTAAAAACACCCCGTACGCATTTGATTTGGCGGCGCGCTCCTCTCGGCCGAAGCAAATTTATGGCCATACGAAGGAGTGAGTCATTAAATTGAAGCAATAAGCTTCAAACCTCCTAAATGCAAAACGATGGCAAACGATGGTATAATCGTTATCGGCTGTGGTAGAGTAACCACAGAGACGCCAATCTTGTATTCGAAATCGATCGAATGGACCCTTCGGTGGGGTGCGATGGCAGAGGGCAGACAGTATACACTACCTGTGATTGACTGACAGAAAAATCCATTACAATCAGCATGACTTGCCACGCAAATTAAATAAGATACAGAACTGGAACGCAAAACAAACGGCCAAGTAACGAAGAGGGAAAGGGAATTAATTCGGATCATCTCAAGCTGTATAGATCACAAACGAAACTGCATCTACGAACACGTCCCGCGAGCAGTCCTCTCCCCCTGACAGTGAAAGCCGGCACACAGAGAAATATACTTAGCTGACGATTTTCACTTGAAGCGACAGAAAGAAAACTGGAAACTGTCCGTCTTAATTTGATTTGTTTAAGGCCCCTCCCATGGTGAACGGGCCGAAGAAGAATAGATACAAAAACTTTTCCAAAGTTACCCGCTCCGCCGGACGAAGGAAGACCGAAGAAGTGAACTTTTCCATTAGGCTTCAGCCTGGGCCAACTTACCGGGGGTCAAGTTCATCTCGTATCTATATTTAGTTAATTTTCTGCTTTGCAATTTAAAAAGGTTTAGGCAGAGAGTAGTTCCATGTGAAACAGGGACAACAAAGGACAGTGTCGACCCCTCGTCCAGTTTGTGTAACACATCCTTTGAAATGAAATTATCATCATCCAGGGAGGAAGTAACGCCTGCGGCGATTTTCCGAATTCCTCTACAGTTTCCACCTGACACATGGATGTATTGGATATGCCCGCAAGGACATTTCGCTTTTGCAGTGCTATGCGAGTGACTTGCATTTTAGGTTCGCAATTAGTTCAGAGAGTCCCCTTCAGGGTCGACCCATTTTTGGTCTCGTTTTCCAACAAATTGACAGCGTCATGCATCTTATTGAATGAGGGTGCCGATCAAAGGGGAAGATATATCCTTTGAATGGAAATTAATATGTGTAATGTCATTTCGTTGTGTATAGTTTGAGCGTTGCCCCGGGCGTAAGTAATTACGTGGATGTGGTCGGGTTCGATTCAGTTGGCAACAAAATGCTGGTAACTTTTCCCCACAGTCTCAAGTCCTCCTTGGTTGTCCTTCTGCCCTATGCAAGAAGAATATTCATCACGAAAGTAGCAGGCGATTAAACTTAACCGCTAATTTAAATGAGAGGACATGCGGTCGCTCTGAAATCGTACACACTTTCTCCTCGCACATGTGGCGCTGGATTAGAGATAAGGATTTCATCATTTTCGTCATTGCCTCGGGGGTACACACAGCATGACAAGCAATCAAACTTCATCGCTAATTTAAGTGGGAGGACATCGCTACGCATGGGTGTTTAAATTGCTTTCGAGCGGACAAAGGAGGTTGCGCTGCTGATGCTGTATCGTGGTCCTTGAAGATAGGAATGCCAAGTCGCAGTTTGTCTTTGAATAGCTTTTGTTTAATGAATTCTAGGCATTACTAGCATCCCGTATATGAAGACGGTTCATAGGAGAACTCCAGTTTTAGGGGTTTATCCTTGAACTTTTCCTAGAGGTCATGAACGAAAAAATTATGAGGCTAAAGATTTCCAAACCAAAGGTGGGTATAAATTTAAGATTTCAGGTACGAACCGAGCTTCATTTGCATTTAAAAAGTGCTAGTTTGACAAAGTAGGTAGGTAAGGTCGCCACTTGAATTACAGTGGACCCTACTGTGCCCTAGGGAAACTAATTTCGAAAAATATCCTTTTGTCCAGTCTGAAAAACAAAAGAGGTGAATACAAGCAGTGGGGAACCGATAACCGGAGGAAAATAAGAAAACCGCGTAAACTCTCCCTCTCCAGGAAGCATTGTACTACAAAACACACCAATAATTGTAAAAAAAAAAAATATATAGGGCTGAAAACGCAACCTTGTGGTACACCAGTAGTTTCTTTAAATCATCGTTAGATTTGTTAAAACCAAACAGCTAGCACTAAGCGAATGCATTTTCCTGATTGACTATATCGCGAACATATCGCGTTGCATTTCATTTAAAAACGAGAAAGAAACAGAAGAAGACGTTGTGTCTAACCCTTGGGACAAGTGGAACAGCACTTTTATTGTCTGTTTGGAAAAATATTTTACAATATGACACAGAGCATATATTGCCTGGGGGATCTCCGGATAAACTCGCCGGCGAACAAAATGCGAATCCTCTAGTATTTCCGGATGAGCTCGCCGGCAAACAAAATGCGAGTCCCGTGATGTTTCTGGATGAACTCGCCGGCGAACGAAATGCGGATCCCGTGATGTTTCCGGATGAACTCGTCGGCGAACAAAATGCGAATTCCGTGATGTTTCCGGATAAACTCGCCGGCGAACAAAATGCGAATCCTCTAGTATTTCCGGATGAGCTCGCCGGCAAACAAAATGCGAGTCCCGTGATGTTTCCGGAGTATCCCAAAACCAAAAAAAAACTAGTCAACATCGAAACCACTTTTAATATGCTCCGACATCGCCGACTAACTTCTGTCTCCCAGTTTTATTCGGTCGAAAGATGTTACAGAGCTATTTTTCCGGCAAACTTGTTAACTGCGCGGTTAAATGTAATTTTCATTGTTATTGCCACAGTTGCCATTTGAGCCTTCCATCTGTCATCTAATTGCGTGCTCAATTTCCACGACATCTGTCGCAGTTTGTCAAAAGAGTAAGATTTTAAATACCATTAGCACAAATAAATATGAATGCATCCCCACAAGAGCATCGTTAAATTGTGTCACGCCCATATGCCGACGAACAACCCCATCCCCCAATTCCACCCACCAAAAACAAGCAATAAATTAATTCAATAAATTCAAATTAATAACAACAGCCATTGCGCCACCTCATCCAACGCGCAAATCATCCAACAGTCAGGACACCATCCAAAGGTTATAACTTATAAATATAGCGACACAGCATTAGGGACGGAATGGAATACGGTATACTTTTAATGCGTAAAACAAGAGCAATCGAGGCAACATAAACTTTGCTTTACTACCTTCGCAAGTGTGTGTCAGAATTTATTACAGAGCGTGCTCGTTGTTGGTTTGAGTGCGGAATCGGCCCACCATCCTCCCATCGAACCTCGTTGATCTCTGAGTCTTGCAGCATAGGCCAGGCGTCACCAGCACCCGCCACCCCGTCACATTCATTCTCATTCCACGTGTCATTCACTTGTCCTGCCATTCACTCTCAGTCATTCAGTCGGAGAGTTTTTGCGGCGCTGCCCTCTGCACGCTCGACCCCTATTTGCCTCCTGATTTAGTGGGGACCTGGACATGTACAAGCACACGTGCGCCGAGGACGTACAGCGCGAAAATCTTTGATGCTTTATTACGATGATAAAGGTGCACATTATATGTCCATAATTATATGGGACGACGAGGTGGGGTGGGATGTGGATACACGAGCCCATTCACACAGTGAAGAGACAGGGGCAGCGAGCAGCAGACATTTTAGCATAAAACCCTTTTTATAAATTACACCCAATGAATTGTTACTTTATGCGCGAGATGGAAATATTACCTGTCCAAGCATTTTGCGTTGCTGTCCCTTTTTCCGTGTCCCGAGGACGGCTGAGGCTGATGGGTTGGGAAATTGATTGACCTCCTCGCACCTTTGCCGGGTGTTTCGATGGAATCGTGCCAGTTATAAGGTGGGCCGGGTAATTGGGGTGCAATGAGCTGAATGATCGCAAAGGGACGGAAATTGTGCTAGTGGATATTTCTTCTGGCTCTGTCTTTTGATTTTGTCAGCTCCGGGTTGACGGTGTTTAATATTTCACAATAGAAGTATTAATTGTCTATGGGGGCGAATGTTTTTTTTTTTTTCTGTGTCAATAGATGGGAGCAACCATACGAACGTTGGATGTAAGCACAAGCGGTATGGAGGGCAAAGAGGAGTCAATCGTTTCAGTCGGGTGGATGTCTTGGCTAAGTCAATTTAGACAAAGATGAATAAGTTTAGGTTCCCACCACAAGTGGAAGAGGACCTCAACAAACTTTTGGCAGTTCGTTAAAGAGAAACTTCTAAAGTTGAAGACCTAAGAGAGTTTTTTTAAGTAAATGAGTTTTGTTGATATGAAAAAGAGAGGGAATCCAAAAACGTTGCATACTTTTGAGGAATGTCACAGCTTTCAGTCAGATTTTGAACTTAAATTTGTTAGCTAGTTAGAGGCTCAGAGCTGGGTACAGAAAAAGAAAATGCCACACAGTGTCGGACGAACAAACTTGTCCACAATAAGGCACTACCTTTGAGGACTGGAGATGTAGCAAAAAAGTTTAAAAAATGACACCCTATGAAGTTGTAAGAGGACAAACAACTTACCAAATTGCAATAAAATGCAGTGACAGTAATGATCAGCAACAACATTCATGGGCAAATCTCTTCTTCAGATACAAAGCTCGTTTGACCCTAACCCTAAAAACGGGCTTTCTTGATGTAAAAGTCTTAGCAGGTGGCTTTTTGGGCCAGATCATCTTGTATAGGTCACATATGCGGCGAATACAGGCCCCGCTACATCTCCTTTTCTCAAACTTCGAAAAGGCGTTGGAGAGTTTAACCGAAGTCTTTATTTGAAAAGTCCTGCGTAGGAGAGGTGTCAAAAAAAAAATCACAGTTCTTATTAGAGCTACATATAAAGGGAAAGACTAAAACCGCATTTTGCAAAATGGAAAATTGTCGGTGGGCTTTCTAATCTGAAGTGGACTGCCCCAGGGTTGAATACTTTCGCCCGAATTGTTTCCGGAAGTCAAAACGTTAACAGCGATGTAAAGCCAAGGATTGAAGTGCGCAGTCAAATTTTTTCAAACACCTTTAGTAAGCCGACGATGTTTGCTGTTTTATAAAAAGACGGACAAGTGGTCTTAGCCATTTCAAACTGCCCCTTCAGCTCAACATTCCCGGGAATCAAGCCAATGAAGTTTTAAACTTTTGAATTTAGGAATCAAGGCCTGAACTGCGATTGGCTCTGAATTGGGTTGGCCACTTGAACAGAGAAAGCTCCAGGCGCATGGGAGGTAGGGCCTAATCCAATAACTTTACCGATTCCATTTAATGTATGGTGTACCTCAAGGCTCTTCTCTTGGCCCATTGCTATTCAAACAATTTATTAACGACTTGCAATGTAAACAATGTAAAAAATGTAAACAGTGTGGATACTAAAGGGTTTTTCAACAGTGACGCTACAAAAGTAGAGCGACATGGACAGCAAACGACGCCGAATTTCCTGCCGCTCTTTTGACATTTCTCTTCAGTAAGGTTTGCCATTTCATGATGGAAAGATATACGAGCCAACAACGAGTCGAAATTATTAACATTTACTACCGAAATTCGGAGCCAGTGGCCTCAACGTTAAGAGCGCTACGTCCAATTTATGGTCGTCATAATCGTCCTAGCAGATCAACAATTGAGCGTCTAGTGGAAAAATTTGAATCCACAGGCACAGTACAAAATGTTCCCGTGCCAGTGAGACAAAGAAATGCCCGTAGTTTCCAGAATATTGCTGCCGCTGAGGCTTCAGTTGAAGAAAGCCCAAATGTGTCTCTCACACGTCGTTCTCAAGCGTTGGGCATGTCTGTGACGTCGTTGTGGCGAATTTTGCGAAAAGATCTTGGCCTACATCCTTACAAGATTAAATTGACGCAAGAACTGAAGCCGCTTGACCACCAGAAGCGTCGTATGTTCGTGAATTGGGCTGAGCAACAACTTGAAAATGATTCGGATTTTCATCGAAAAATCATCTTCAGCGATGAGGCTCATTTCTGGCTGAATGGCTTCGTCAATAAACAAAATATGCGGTATTGGTCAGGCAGCAATCCACACGTACTCCATGAGTCATCATTGCATCCCGAAAAAATTACGGTTTGGTGTGGTTTATGGGCCTGCGGCGTCATTAGGCCGCACTTCTTCCGTGATGATCAAGACCGGCACGTTACTGTGAATGGGAATCGCTACCGTTCAATGATAACCGAATATTTTTGGCCCCAATTGGATGATATGGACTTGGAGGACATGTGGTTCCAACAGGACGGCGCCACAAGCCACACAGCGAATGTCACAATCAATTTATTGGAAACCAAGTTTGGAGAACGTGTTATCTCACGAAATGGTCCAGTCGCTTGGCCGCCTCGGTCGTGCGATTTGACGCCGTTAGACTATTTCCTGTGGGGCTACGTCAAGTATATGGTCTATGCCAACAAGCCAGCGACGATTGATGAACTTCGTACGAATATCGAACGTGAAATTGCAGCAGTATCGGCCGATTTATGCTTGAAAACCGTCGAAAATTGGATTCAGCGTGTGGACTTCTGCAAGCGTGCCCGTGGTGGCCATGCAAAAGAAATCGAGTTCCATACATAATGGCATTGAACGTACTTTCACAGGAATAAAGAATTTCATTGATATCCAAAACGGTTTTTGTTTTATTTAAAAAACGTTTGTAGCGCTCTTATTGAAAAACCCTTTACATCTCAACTGAATCGGGAACCAGTTCCTGTGTAACAACACAGGAACCACAAAGTTCACAGACAGAGTATAAAATTGAGGGCCGTTTAGCTCATACACAAACCAACTTAGAGTGCCTCTACTGCAAGTGAGGGTTCATACATTTTCCCCCTTCATTCACCAACTTGACATCCTGAAAAAATCATCAAACCATCTAATTCCCAGTCCCATCTACGGAAGTTCCACAACCCCTTCCAGAAAACCAGTTCAAACCGTTCAACACGTGCCCGACAAGTCCGCAAAACACCCGTCCATTCAGACAAATAATGTTCTCATTTTGAGCAAACCATGTTGTGACCTCGATAGAAATCTGTGCGTCAAATTACTTGCAAGAGTTAACATGTCAATCTTTACCATATTTTACCAGGAAATTCTCATTACGACGGCGACTGAATCACTGGAACTTTGTATCCTGGAAATGTAATTATCTCGCCCTCCGATGGGGGAGAAATACCTGAAACGAAAATTATTTCCTAGAAAAGAAAGCAAGAGATGGAACGCTGTGAATGGTGGTCGCTGGATTACCTCTGAAATACAGTTTCTGTATCCGGAGGAGCTGGGAGACATCGCCCACATCCGACTGTCGATGTGTGAGAGGAAACCGAAGACACTTCGAGTGAGAGTGACGTCAGGATGGCGGAGTCTCAAACGTTTTGAACACTGAATTAAGTGCATGAAGACAGGCTGCAACGAAGTTCGAAATACTGCCATAAAAAAAAGAGCTGGTCAAGAATAACAAGCACATAACCTCAGAGAGAATAAATCTCTTAATGTCGCTCACTTGTGGAAGCAGCTGCGACTGCAATTGAAATCGATACCCAAATCGGCAGCCGGATCGTCTCATACGTGAACGATCAATATGTGAAGCAAGAGTGCGTTTGTTTCGCATGTAGAAAGAGCTAAACGTTCAAGAACCCATAGAAGAAAATACCATAGTTACGACTTTGATGAGCACAATTTGTCGCAGAGCAAATATACGAATAACTGGCAAAGCCATTCCATGGCAAATCGTCAAGACAACGTCTTCCAAGGAAGTGTAATTAAAATGAAACCCCTTCAATTAGATTGTCGACCAAGGAGACATTATTTCTGCTATGTAAGTAAATTATAGCTCGAGGATGTTCTCCACTTTCTTACCTGCCGATGCAGACAGTTCCTTCTTTATTACTTTCTACTCAATTGATTTATTTAACTGGATTAAATTGCAAAACCTTTAAGGACCGCACTCGTGCACACACACACACAGTAGCACACAAACGAATTTGAAAATTCATTCGAGAACTGATGACTTGCCTTCGTACTTTCATCCAGCTCTGATCAATTTGGTCAATTTTCCAAAAGGATTCAATCTCAATTTTTGAAACATATTATCCTTCTGCTTGAATCGACAAGGAATCGTGTTCCCTCCTCTATGCGGGACATACCTAGCTGGCATCCCAGAGAGAACCTCCTTAGTGTGATACGAATGATTGGCGATAATTCAACAGAAGGGCATCCCACTGTATGCTGCGCCACTGCGAATGTGGAATGTATATGTCGAACGACTCTGCTATTCTCTATATTTGAGGACATTAATTGAATCATTCGTTTCCTTTTTCGAGCTGCTCTCGAGAAAGATTTGTATGTGTGTATGCTTTAGGTATGCATCTACATCGACCATCAATGGATTTAAGAGTCGAAGAGTGAGTGGTTTGTCATTCGTTGTCATTCTTATCGCATTTGCAAAATATCGAGGTACTCGTCTGTGTGCGACCGGTACAGAAAATGGAAAACGATTGCAATCGCAGCGAGTGTAGTTGCAAATAAAAAAAATTACAGGCGCCACGAAACCGCAAAAACGTTGCAAAGAATTGTTGTCAATTCGACTGTAACTTAATCACCCGCAATTGAGTAAACAATATACCTTCGCGGAAGACGGAAGAGCGTACGAAAATGGAAATGTAAGGTGCATGAATTGGTCCTGTGTATCACTGAAAATAATATATATTTAATAAAATGAGGCTTCATTCAACAAATTTCTTGTCAATATTCGGCCAACAAAATGTTTCCATCAAATTGACAAAATTTTAATAAGTCTTTTCTTGTCTTAAAAAAATTGTTGTGTTAACAAAAATCGTTTGTTTGTGCGTATAAAATAATTTGTTAATTCAACAAAAGAGATTTGCCAATTCTACCGTTGCTGTTGTGGCAAATCAACAATTAACTGTTGCTTTTACAAAGAAATTTATCAATTTGGTCTTTTGTCAAATTAACAAACAAAATTGTTAATAATATGGAATTAGTTTGTTAAATCAACAGCAAATATTGTTGATTGTACAGAAATAATTTCTGAGTACTGTGTTTTGTTGAATCTATGAACAATGAAAATAGCAACATTTTAATTTGTTGATTCAACAGCAGAATTGTTGAGTGAATAGAAATATTCAGTCAATTCTTTATTTTGTCGATATGATTAATACTCACTTGCGGTTGTCCTTTTAATTTAATTTTAATTTTAAAGGTATGAAATTTATTTAAATAAAGAAATTAGGTCTACAATTGTACTACCCCTGTAAAATAAATTAGGTATTAGTAAATGATACGCAAAATAAATAAGTTTAATAATTAGATTTATTGATAAAAAATAATTATAGGAGTTAAATTAAATTCATTTTACTTATTATTTAAACTAGCTGGTACCCGCGACTTTGTCTGCGTAGAATACTTGGAGTATTCGTAGTACTTCGAGTAATTCAACTAAAATATTTATATCAACAACATATCAACCAATTTAAATTCATTGGTAAAATACGCAGCAAATATATTTATTTCTTTCGCATTTATAGTATTAGGATTATATCAAGGCTACCTTGAATTTTCTTTCCAAAAATGATAAATGACAACAAAATCATGTTTTGAAATAACATAACAGCGCTCCTATACTACCCCATTCCAGGGATGAAAAATGAACTGTGTGGACTGTAAGCAAATCTTGGTTCCGATTGTATTTTTTCGGGCTCAATTGTATTTTTTACTTTCGTATACGAATAGGAAAATTATAGGTTTTCGTACAAAATTTAAAATGATTTCGGAATGTTTCCGATTCCATTCCGATTCGATTCTGGGTAATTTTTTTTTATTTTGCACTGCAATTTTAAAATTTGGATTTCTTAAATTGTATTTTTTAGGAAATCAAATTGTAAGTTAACTAATAGCCCTGAAATTGCCTTTCAACTTGTTTATCTGTATAATAATGAACTTTCACGATCTCCAAATCAATTCCAATTACATACTTTAAAAACATTTCCGAAAGGATTAACAATTTCACTCAACAATCTTGAAATGTGCAAAAGCTAAAAATATTGTATATCGTATATCGTTATCAGAACTTGTAATACATTCTAACCGAAACTTCCGAATATTTGATAAGAGCACTCATTATGGATACACAAATAAAAAAATACCTTAGAAAAAAAAAAAAAATTCGACTCTTAAGTCCTCTTTTGGTAGGTAGTAAACTCGAAATCCTACCTAGAATTGCATAGAAATAAATTTAACAAAAGTCAACTTCTGCTAATGACTCGTTTTTGTTCTTCCACCAGAGGCGAGCTTCAATCTTCAGGTTGTCGTTGATGTAAAGTAAAATCGTTTGAAATTTGTGTAACTTTTAGTTGTTAATACCTACAACCGTACCAATATTCGACTGCTCTAATAAATGAACACGGTCTACATTCTGAAAAAATTCATATCCATGCAAGCAAGCCCTAAGTTTCCGAAGTAAAACTTACTTTACTTTACTAATTTATCTAACACTAAGCTATTGGGAACTCGCCCCAGTGTGAGCTTCAACTATAATTGGATTTAACAGATGCAACTTTAGATTTGACTTGTGTGGATTCGAGTTGGTGTTTCAGATTTTGCTGTTTTCCGTATCTTAAATGTTTTGTTGTTAAAATGAGTATAAATATACATTTTTCCAAAATAAAAAACTTAACTTTTTCGAGGTTACAATCGGTATTGTGTATTTTTTCAAAGTCCATTGTACCTTAAAAGTTACGATTGTAACGCATTTTTCAACCCTACCCCATACCCCCGCAAATTTTGAAAATTCTCTCTTAGATTTTCTATGACAGTAACTCTCTTCGGACGTCGACTCTCTTTCGTGACGTTGTTTGTACGGGCTACGGCGCTACGGACATGATGAATGAAAGAGAAGTATTTCCCTGAATCATATTTAGATGTACACAACTGCGTAGTTGAAATTTAATGTACCAAAATTCAACTTTTCCAATTGCTAATATTTAAAAAAAAGGAAAAATGCAAAAATAAGCACCTCGAAAATCCCTTTTTTTTGACACTTCATTTGTTAAGATTGGTTGAGTGTGTGAAGTGTTAACCGCAAGAGGTAAATATCATAGACAAACCATACTGAGACCCCCAACTCACAATCCTATCGGTGTTATGTCAAAAAAGAATCAGTGTGACATGCAAAAATACACAAAAACTACAAAAATAAATGCTGCCAACCGCGGCAACCGTGGGGAAATGTGAAAGAGTTCGGGAATTCCACATTTTTATATTACTGAATGTCATTGGTTAGATATAATATATTGTTAAAATGCGAATAATTTGATTTGGTTGGTTAGTAAAATTATCTAAAATATATGTTTTATATACTAGAACATATTAGGACAAACATGGTTGTGTATTTACCTCTTTTCGATATCATTAAGATCGATTTATTGTGTGCATTTTTCTTTAATAACAGAAGAAAACTTGCTCAAAATGTTTTTATTTTCATGGAACCATTCTGCATTGACAATTTTTCATAAATGTTTTAAGCAAATGTACACTTATTCCTAAAAAAACAACTATCCACACGTATACAAATAATTTCAAATTTAACGGACAACATTTTATGAACGCTGTCAGCAGCTTTGTCCACAGCGGAAGTGGCATATGCAAGGCGCGAGCGTGTTGGTGAGCCGGAATTTTTGAAGTTACGTGACATTTGTCAATACGAATTTCTATGTAACAATACTTACGCACTTAGCGTTTGCCACCCCATGAAAATATAGCTTGTAGGCAAGTAACGGGAAATCGGCCGAAGTTGGTGGTCTCAGTATTGTCTCTGGTAAATATAGTACTAAAGTAACTACAGAAATAATGTAGTGGATATTAACACCACCATACGCTGTTTAAATGAAATATCAAAGAAATCGGCAAGAAAATTTATTCCAAGCCAACAAACGCCTCTTACTCCAGACTGTTACAGCAACAAAACAACCACCGACATGCAACACACCATACCACCGAAAAAATTCACACTACCACCACACGGTCAGGAGCTGTGTCATACCCTCCCATGAGAGGAGTACTGCAAAATGCCATCGAATTGTCGAAAAAGTATTTTCGCACACAAACGAAGGATACTTGGTTTCAAAGGACAATTTGCAGCAATGCAATGAACATACAATGAACGGCGAAGCCGAAAATAACGACAATACCAACAAGAGTAACAAAAAAAAAAGGCAAAAATGCTGAACAGCAAAGCTCAGCGGCTGCACACCGGTCCAACGGCAAAAAAAAACACAGTAGGTGTGTTTCGTCCCCCTTCTTGCTGCTGGTACTACCCAAAAAAAACAAGTATCCCTAGGACTCCTGCCAATCTATGTCTAACAATTGCACCTGGCTGTTTGGAAGAGATTTCTGAAGCCACCTGCACAGCGAACTAGGTATGGGCGGAACAGCGATGGTTGTGGTGGAAGCTGATAACATATCTATGAGCTCAAAGTATATTTAGCACACAAAGTTGCTACGACTCGAAATGGAGAAAAGAATTGCGTTTTGTTCGAAGGTAAAAGATGCAATGCGATAAATATTTACTTGGAGGAGTTTTTTGTTTTTTTTTTACGTGGATTTGTGGATTTGACATAAGCGAAGTTCGTTTTAATGGTTGGATTGGCTTGGTTTTGAAGTTTGTGCTGGGTGGAAAACAAACCTCAAAGGGCAACCGGGAAGAACTCGATTTTAGTCGGAGGTTTGTAGGAGTCGGAGGAGTTGTATGGATGCTGGGTGAGGATGAGTGACTTTTTTTTAGCGCAAATACTGCCGACAATTACAAGCCGATTGATGAGGACTTAGTAGTAAAAGAATCACTGGCAATAGAAGTATCAGGAGCAAGAGCAGTAACAGTGGAAGCAGCAGTAGCAGAGGCAGTAATAGTAGCAGTGGCGGTAGCAGAGCTGCAGTAGCAGAGGCGCAGTGGCAGAGGCGTTAAAGTTGCAAAGGCGCAGTAGCAGAAGCATTAGCAGCAACAGTAACAGTGAAAACAGCAGTAGCAGGAGCTTTTAAAGTAGCAGAGCAGTAGCAGAACAGCAGTAACAGTAACAGTATGCAAGCAGCAGTAGCAGAGGCTCTAAAAGTAGAAGAGTCTGTAAAGCGGCAATAACAATGACAACAGCAGTAGCTGTCATTTGCTTCAGCTCTAACAAATGTGTGATACGGACAGCAACTGATAAATGACCGAAATTCACTCATAAATCCATGAACTAAAATCTTCTTTTCCAATTTGGTTTCAAATCGTCTTCCTCCGGGATTGACTCTTCCAAAGGAAGACGACCCTTTTGCGCACACATTCACACATTCAAATTCGCATAGGGCATCGTCGATGGCATTTAGAGAGCAATCCCCACCCCACATCCATCTGCTGTCCATCTCATCACCCAAGCCGGCCATACGCCGGCGATACCATTAATACACTGCAAGACAGTTTGCCTACCACACAACCGACCCGATCTGTCTAGCTGTCTAGCTGTCTCCTGTCGCTCCTCTCGCATGTGAAGAGAATAATTTGATTACAGTTAATTAATTTTGATACCACTATATCGAATAAGGGGAGAGATACTACTTTACGTCTTGTCGTTCGTGTGTTGTGTCTTGTGTATCCTTGTGGATATGGAGTAGATCCCTGTTGCGTATCTGCCTTTCCAACAGCATATAGCATGTATTGTATGTCACTTATGAGACTGTTATCCTCGGGATACACTCGCTCACATGGACTTACAACATGAATCGCTCGGCAAATTGACATAAGAAAATGTTATACCGAAGGTATGTTCCCATAGTCCTGCCACCTATACGACCGACGTATACTAAAAGCGATTTGCCTGCTACCCTTGAGATGAGGAGCGGAGCAAAAAATATGTCATAATTTATAGTTCCTTACTGAATTGCACTTTTCACCATACCACCAACACCAACACCACCACCAGATGGCAGCTCCTTCCTTATTTGGTAAAATTAATGAAAATTTCGACTAAAAGTATCCGGCAATGTGTTTCGGTGTTTGTATGGGTTGGGTAGGTGGTTGGGGTATGTGCTGCGAGTTGAGTCTATAGGATATGCTGAGGCAGGAGGGGGCCTTTGCAAGCCCAACTATAGCACAGAAGCCAGAGAACCAGGGGTAATCAATCTTGATATTAAAATTTTATGTTCGGAAACTGGCGGGAGGCAAATGCTGTAGTAAAGTGAGTAAAAATCCTTCAGGTGGAACCGTAGTGGGATAAAAATAGAAATTAATTTGATTATTCATGCAAACCGAGCAAATGCAACAGGGATAGATGAGGAAAAGTGTAGTGGTGATTCCGTATACAATGCGATTGGAACTGAAGTTGATTTAATTGGAATTTCGTGTGGCAAGTCCGCTCGGAGTGCGAAACAGACGACTTTGCCTTAGAATTTAGTAGAGCGAGAAGAGGATTTATTTTCACTCTGGAAGTGTTTCCATTTGTACAACGTGACAGCTTTAATTGAAACAGATATTGACATCTCGGTGACGTCTAACAACTTATCTATGAGCGAACCGACCTTGAGGACAACTCATCCACGGGCATTTCATACGACTTTTCTTATTGCAGTTGCACCAATCTACTGTCCGATTGGTAAAAAAATAAAGTGCTAAAATGAAAGCCTTTGAGGTGTCCGAATGACGGAAGAAATGTCCGATGAGTGAGTTCTCCTCAAGGTCAGTTGTCTCATAGCCCAGTTGAGTGGGTATGAGATGGTCCTGGATGAGTTGCACAAGGGCGAGCTGTACTAGATATAGTCCCCATAGTTTTCATTTTCATAAGCACTTCTTCACTTCACCGTCACAATCGTCATCATCGTCATCACCTTATAAATATTAAATGAGCTTCAAGAAGTTCGCCATCTTCTGCAAAAACTGAACAAATTTGGGTGAAATTTTCTGTCAGAAACATTTAGGGTGAAAACTTATTAAATTATTATTTTATAAATTGTTTTCAAAACGTTCAAAAGTTCCTATCCTGACTTCTACCCAACGGATTAATTTCCACTCGCCGCACTGTGGTCCAAAATGACGTTTTTGGTTGCAAAAATCATAACTTTTGAACGCTTGAAGATATCGCTACAATTTTATTTTCTTTCTAAAGGAAATTTCCATGTCTACAAGAATAGGGATTTTGAAGCAAATTGCCTCACAGGGTGTGTCTAAATCTTAGGTTGAAATAAGATTTTCTTTGAAGCAGGAATTAACAGAGAAAGGAATTAAAAATATACTTTAAAAATAGGTAAAATTTTACGAATCTTCTGAAAAAAGGTCTGCGGCTATTTAATTGTTCACAAGGTGATCCAAAATATTTTTTTTTACAACAGTGGAAGCATAAAATTAACGAACCAATTTTTATTGTTTTAAGCAAGCATTTAAACAGGACACTTATTCCGTAATTTTTCAGACGATTATCGTCGAAGACCTCTAAAAGTAGCAACTAAGTGCAAAAATTACGAGTTTGAGGTCTTAATCCAGTTAATCTTCCACAAATGTAATGACAGCTTCAAAAACGATATCGTCCCGACGATTATTGTTATACGGAATCTGCCCCCTGTATTTTTTTTCATTTTGTGGCTCATCAGTATATCCTATAAACTGTTTGAGTGATATAGTTAATATGAAACAGTGTAGGAAAAAAGTAAACGGACGAAAAAAAAAAATATAAGTAAAATCAAATAGAATACAAAATATATATTTATAAAATAAAATAGAATATATAATAGATACATTTTTATTTTTAATTACTATAGATCTTAATATTTAAAAAAAAAAATCATGGCCTTCATTGTCATTATTTCAACATTTAATACTTATTATTTATTATTATTTCTCGCCAATAACTTTTTTTCGGATCTTTTTGGGATTTAACGTGTCTTAAAGAGGGAACAAGTGGATCTGATTATTTAGTCATTCAATAAGTCCGTAGAATAAGTAAGAAAAAATCAAAATTTTGACAAAACTCGATTTTATTATTCAACATAGTAGCCTTCGAGGGCGATACAACGAGTATAGCGATTTTCTAACTTTTCGATACCACTTTTATAGTACGATTTCTCTTTCTCGTCAAAATAGGCCTCAGTTTCAGCAATTACTTCTACATTGGACTTAAATTTCTTTCCAGCAAGAATTCTGGTGTGCAATAGTAAAGCCATGTTTCATCCATTGTCACATATCGACGATAGAATTCGATTTTATTGCGATTTAACAGCGCCAAGCACTCCTCTGAAGCATCAATTCGTTGTTGTTTTTGGTCGACTGTGAGCTCACGCGGCACCCACTTTGCACAGAGCTTTGGCATACCCAAATGTTCGTGTAAAATGGTAAAAACACTACCATCTGATATCTTTACAATGACAGCTAGCTCGTGCACCTTCAATTTGCGATCGTTCATAACTAATTTGTGGATTTTTTAAATGTTTTCTGGAATAACAGCCTCATTTGGGCGTCCACTGCGCTCTGCATAATTTGTGCTGGTACGACCACGTTTCAAATTCTCTACCATTTGTCTCGATGGAGCAGAGTCCGGATAATGTTTATCAAGCCATTAGTTGGTTTCCACTGAATTTCAAAACTCGAAATTCACTTTTTTTCCATTTTTTTTTTCAATAACAAAAGTTGCTTCACACAAAATGCTATAACTCACGAATTAATAGTCAGATTGCTGTCAAATTTATACACTTATCGTTTGAAGGGTAGTACTAAATAAAAATCATATGGAAAAATTCAAGTAACGCCATCTATGTGTCATCCTATGGACTTTTTGAATGACGTTAGCTAGTATATTGAATAAATCTTCATTTTGTCGTTTTCGTGAAACCTATATTCCTTGATTCCTGTGATTTTACTGAAAGCTCAGTTATTGACAATAAATCAATAAATCCCTTTCTTTTGTCAAGTTAATCCGTGTTTACGTATACTTAAAAAATAAGAACAATAAGGATTTACAATAATTTAAGTAATTCGAAGAAACTGAGTTACAGCATACCTCAAAAACCCTTTTGGTTTAGGAGGAATTTATTCAAAAGAGTCGTTAAAGTGGGCGGATTACAAAAACCAATTGGCATTTTTACAAAAAGGGGCGTGGAAGTGGGTAGATTTTTTAAAGATCAAAATAATAACAAAACTATTTTTAATTGATATAAGAAGAAAATTTCACGCTCTCACCTTTTTTTAATTAACAAAAAAATTTAAATATTGTATAAGGAAATTTGCTTTTAAGGCCAAAATGTCAGCACTGGGAAGTTAAAATTTTTCCGAACATTCAAAATAGTCGCAGCTACAATTTTGCATATGGTTTAACAAACTCGCGAGAGATTTTTTGTAGCTCTACTCAAACCGAAAAAAAATGCTGTAAGGTGTTTTTTTGTTTTATTTATTAAAATTATTATTTATTTTTTTTCCGATTTTTTTAATCAAATTTGAATTTACCTATATATAAATCAACTAGACTACATTCAAGAAAACTAAGATTTTTTGTTTTACATGACATTTTTGCAAAAAAGAAGAAGTTATTTTTTCTGTTTTATTTTTTTTTTTACTCTAGAAGAAGACCAACTTTGAAAAGCTCTAAAAGTGAAACTAGTTAGCAGAAATTTATTTTGTTTGCTGTTTTTAAAGCTCCATTTATATTTAGAAATAAAAGACAAAATAATAAAAATAAAACATGGATTTTGCCTCGAGATTTACCTCTTTGGACCTGCGGCGTTTCTCTATAACACATTTAGAGACAACGAGGTTGAAAAACCTAAGGAAGGAAGAAATTCGTATTATTCCAGCTTCCCCGTGTACCGAATTCGAGCCTCGGAAATGGCACCAGGACAATGAACCTCCTATTTGCATCATCCAAAAGTCGAGCTCTTGAGTTGAAAAATTAGGAAAAATTCTTGCCACCGATTTTGTAAGTCCCAAAAAAAAAAAAACTCAATCGAATGGTTGCGAGGAGTAGATCCTCGCAAGTATTCGTTTGAGTTTTTATTTTTCGGACGAATGGAAGGGACCTACAAAATTGGTGTCAAGGCTGACTTAAGAAAGCTTCACCTGTCAGTTACTCTGTCGGATGTTTGTCGGAGGTAATTTGTGTTGTCCCGGAGGTTGAGCCTGATACCTCTAGTCCCGCACATTAAATACTAATTACTCGGTCCTTTTTAAGGTTCCCTGTCCAAAGGGAAAAAGCGAAACTAGCTTCTATCCGTCCGAGCCCACTAGACCAATTTTGTTGAAATGTAAAATGTCTCTCTCAAATGCCCTTAATTATAAAGGGATGTTCCATCTTCTTGTATTACATACTTCAGAAGTTGAAAATGCGAAAGAAGAAAGAGGAATTGACTGTCAAAATTCCGCCAATCAAACCATCACTTCAAAAGCATGTCACACGTATTGGAAGTCACTCCTGCACCCGTTTGACTCTTCAATTTCCTAGCGAACGTACCGCGTCCCTAATCTTTCACAAAATTACTGCCGCGCTATGCAACATTCCGTGATGACCCCATCGCCCTTTCCTTCGATGACTTTTCAACTTCTTAAGACGAAACCTATAGAGTACATATTTTATGATTTGAATTTTACTAAACGAAAGATCCCTCTCAATCCGCTCTGCATCATGAAATCTCCCAATTTTCTGTTGTAGAGCTTCTTCAGATTAGTCCAAGCAAATGAAATGTAGATTAGTTCCAACCAACCACCGACCGCAAACTAGTTGAAAACTTCCCATGGTGACATGAAAGGGGAGATTAATTTCGCAAAAAGAAAAAGACTGCCAGAAAAAAAGGAAAAAAAAAAATAGGAAACCCCTCTTGGCTCTGATTGGATTTTCGGTGAAATTGAATATTCAATGCAACCCGACAGACTCCGTTTACCCCAACACCATCACATCGTCGAGAACAAAGAGACCAAACTAAGCTTGTTCGGTTGGCTGGCTGGCACCTACCCTCAGTGTTTGATGGAAGGATTCGCGATTTAGGTGCCTTCGCTACGCCAAAATGTGCTTTCGTGTGTCACCGATGGGGGACATTTTGATATTTCGACTAACTCAGCGTGCAGCAGCAGCACACATCTCACAGTTTAGCTGTTGCTGCGGCACAATCCCGCGGACGGATGCATTTTAGATACAATGCAATAAACTCTCGCGGACAAGAGACCAATGAGATGGATATTTTGTTCTGCCAAAATGTGGCATAGCACCCTCGGTTCGACTTATGCTACAGAGAGATAGACCGAGGATGCGTTCGCAGCTGCAATACGCGGTGGTTTTGTTTGAAAAGGTTTTTTTCTGCCATTCTCTCTGAAGAGCAATCGCTTAAATTTTTAAATCGCTGCGTGTAGGGGCCGTGATCTGTTGGGCGCGTTTCAAATTTTCCGCAATAATGGACGAGGCGATACTTGAATTTATAGGTCCACTCGGCGAGTATCAAATGATGATGGCGGCACGAGGGCTAATTGAATAGACACGAGTGCTTCCCGATGATGGATTGATTTCGAATACATTTTTCCTGTTCTCACATTGAAGTGCAAATATGGAGAGAAAGATTGATTCTCAAGTGATTTATGTGGAAAGTCATACTCGAATGGATTGGATTGGTGTCAAAGAACTCCATTTGCATAGAAGCAGAGGGGCACCTGCACCTGAAAATCATTTGGACACTCTACAGGGCTTAACGAATTCAAAATATTCGGGGACGATTTTAAGGCAGCCATTGTGTGAATTTCCCTTCCTACTTACATAGGTGGCGCTTCATTTTGGGGTGAGACTATAGATCGGAATCAACAAACCTTCCTTTTCCTTTTGCTTGAATATGCCACCTGAGTCTTAGACAGTCGTTCACTCTCGTTAATTGGCCAACGGAAATATAGCTTTGAAGACTCTCAATTTTGGACCAGATGTCTACATATTCTATCCGTGAGAGCGTACTTCTCTAACCAGATGCATTCGCTGTCAAATCGCATTAGCAGAAATAATTCTTTTATTTTCATTTCTGTCATGGATATGAAATTCTCACATGGAAATAAAAAAAAATATTTTTGTACCGTAGGTCCTGTTCGAACTCTGTCATTTTATACGAATATACGAAAAAAGTTAACATTTTTGATGCGCTTTTTAATCCTTTCTTTTTGCCGGGTTTTTACTTGTTTTTTTTTAAAAGCTTTTTGAGGAGTTTTTTTGAAGCGTTTAGTTGCTCTTTGCATGCGTTTTTTTTCAAGCATTTTGACGCGTTTCTCGACTCGCCTTTTTAATGCATATTTTTAGCGTTTTCCCATTCCTTTTTTAAAGCTTTTTGGCGCAATTTACCCACATGCTTTTTGGGGCATAAATTTGAAGCGCTTTCCATTCGTTTTTTTAAAGCCGTTTTTTGAAAGCGTTTTCACCGCCTATTTTAAACGATTTTCCACTTGTTTTCTGGTGCGTTTCGCTTCGCTTTTTGAGGCGATTTTTAAGTGCTTTTTGTTGCTTTTTTGATGCGTTTTTGAATTGTTTGTTTTGTCATGTTTCGAATCGTTTTCCCACACGTTTTTGATGGGTTTTTGAATCCTTTTTGACGAGTTTTTTTAAGCGTTTTTCCACGCGTTCTTTCAAGCTTGTTGACGAGTATTTTCAAGGACTTTTTGACGCATTTTTGATGAGTTTTGGCAATGTTTTTGACGCGTTTTTTTATAGCGTTTTTGACATTTGGACGAATATTTACCTCGCGTTTTTTAAACCTTTTTGGACGCATTTTTGAGGCTTTTCTGTCTTGACGTGTTTTTGTTGTTCTTTTGACGGTTTTTAAAATCGTTTTTTGTCCCACCTTTTGAAGCGGGCTTCCACGCGTTTTTTTAAGTGTTTCCAAGGACTTTTCGACGCATTTTTGACGAGTTTTTGCAATATTTTTGACGAGTTTTTGACATGTTCCTTAAAGCTTTTGGACAGCTATTTTCCTCGCGTTTTTAAAACCTTTTTGACGCACGTGTTTTTGACGTGTTTTTTGACGCGTTTTTTGTTACATTTTTGATGCGTTTATTTCTAGCGTTTTTGACGCGTTTCTTAACGTTTTTTTGACTCGTTTTTAAAGCTTTTACACGCAATTTATCACACGTTTTTTGAGCGTTTTTTGAATAGCTTTTCCTTTCGTTTTTTATCACTTTTTTGAAGTGCTTTTCCATGCGTTTTCTGGTGCGTTTTTTTAAGCGTTTTTAGTGGCGTTCTTGAGGCATTTTTGACGTGTTTTTGTTACCTTTTTGACGCGTTTTTTAATCGTTTTCTGTCGCGTTTATGAAGCGTTTTTCACTCCTTTTTGGAGCGTTTTTAGTCGCTTTTTGAGGCTTTTGTTTTGTCGTGATTTTGTTGCTCTTTTGACGCGTTTTATAATCGATTTTTGTCGCACATTTTGAAGCGGGCTTCCACGCGTTCTTTTAAGTGTTTCCAAGGACTTTTTGACGAGTTTTTGATGAGTTTTTGCAGTGTTTTTGATGCGTTTTTTATAGCGTTTTTGACATGTTCCTTAAAACTTTTGGACGCCTATATTCCTCGCGCTTTTCAAACCTTTTTGACGCAATTTACTACTCGTTTTTTGACGCGTGTTTTGTTGCATTTTTGACGCGATTTTGTAGCATTTTCTGACGCGCTTTTTCAGTGGTATTATGTGAAACGAAGCTCATCATTCGTGTTGTCATCAACTTACAAGATCCCCAAGAATCTGGAATCTGAAAGTGTCGAAGCAGTTCTGGTAAAGTAAACTGGAACTGTGGACACCACCGTTAATTTTATAGAACATTTTTGCTATCAGGGGTGGTTCACTGATTGCAGATGAGGAAACCCCTTAATTCCAGAATCATGTCTAGCCCTAGCCTAAGAGAGACCTAAAAGAGCTTTGTTTAAGACAATTTAAAAACTATTCAAAACACAAGATCAATAAGCTTCCACATTCAGTATGATAGCTTCAAGGCGGGTCCCAAAAACTTGCCACATCCTGGCAGAATATTTACACGAAACTAGAACCGAGGTCAGAACTTTTTCTACACTCTGCTGTAAGTGCGTTCATCGAAGGTACGACTCAAGCTTGTAAGTAAAACAAATTCCCTTCAAAAATGCAAAACCATCACCGTTTTTGGCAGATCTATCGAATGCCATCTGACAAAAATGTAGCGACAATTCCATGGAACACCCGGACAGATCAGAAGCCTACGAAACCAATGAACACTTGTTACAAGTTCCATCGATTTGCATACATCCCATTAGGGAGGCATATTTCACCATCACGAACATCCTGTGGGGCGAGTTGTTTTGACTATAAATGCCATTTCGGGGAAATTAATCAGATGTACGAGTAGATGTCAAAATCACATTTCACAGTCCGTTTTCTCCTATTTATCACAGCTCCCCACCCATCCGCCCGCATATTATCAGTTTCTTATTCTTTTTCTGGGAGCTAATATCCCTTTTCCATTTGACTGCGCTCAGCAGTCCCACCAGGAGCCGCAACCTCCCTCGAATCCGAGCTGTCCACATTTGCAGCAGAATACCGTAAGCATGTCAAGCATGAAAATCAATATACCGTACTTAAGTGAAATGTCACAAAAACAGATAAAGCTGCAAATAGTCCTGCCGCCTGACCGTGCTGCTGATGATGATGATGGTGCTGGGGACAGCAACGTCTCCTCGCCCACCGAAAGTTTGCAGTCTTTGGTGATTTTTTCTCTCTTCGCCCTCGACACGAAAAGGGATGAGCGCGTGTATAATCAGATGAGGAAAGGGACAACAGTATCCAATCAATTTACCCGAACGTTCGGAGAACAAAGGACTGGTGGCGGGAAATCCGAATTTTATGGAGCAAAAATTAAATCTCCTCCCGAGAATAATCAAATCGCAGCAGTTGACACTTGTTGTCATCGCTGTTGGCCAGGGCGAGGGTTTTTTTTTACATAATCGCCTCGCCACACATTTGGGAAAAGAACATGAACTGTGGCTGAGTGCAACGTGTGTGTGTGTGTGTATGTGTATGAAGATTTCTGACAGTTTTGAGTAATGAATATCCTATTGATGGTGTCACAGGGATGTGTGAGAATCCGAGTTGATTGAACATCTTTTGTTGGTCAACCCAGTTCGGGGGAGTACATTTTGCTTGTCATTGTCATCGTTTGGGGTTAAATTGTCTGCCAACTGACATTGGGAATGGGTGTATGGCGTATGGGGCGGCTGGCAACCTTGATCAGCTCCGACTGTGGCATTTGCCTTTCAACTGGAGAATAACAGAAGAACTTTAGAAATAAATCCAAAGAACTCGAAGCCTTGTTGTAAATTCTCGCATTGAATATTCAGAGGGAGTCTGTCAGACGGTCGGGGAAAGTTCAGACTGTCAATGCTGACCTTCAGACTGGTCCGGACAGCATAAGAAATTGAGTAATTGAAATACATTGAGTGGTTTTCAAAACTGTCAAATCATGTCAACAGCAGCAGGCCCCAGTCACAATATTTTTCACTATTACGTAGAGCCGCCCACGCAGCCATCACGTACCGGGCCCTTGGATCACGTTTCTATTTGGGTATAATTGCCTCAATGCCAATTTATGGCAATATTATTGAAATAATATTCTAATTATGAAGAATTATAAACAAACAAACATTGACACCTGGCGCGGTACCCGCAGCTGCATATAACCCATCCATGGGGATGACAACTCCCATTGCGACGCATGCCACTTACCACATCAGCATATTTATATTGAACACACCACGAATGCCGATTGACAAACCGCCACGCAGAGTGTGCCAGTGCATAGGTGCTTTTTGCACAGATTAATTCGGTTTTTACCAACCCTCGTGGGCGCGCCCCCCACATGCACAAACAAGCCTGTGTATAGGTGGGGTGTGCGCGATTTGGATTCATTTAAATTCATGGCGGTTAAATTAACTTGGAATGCTGGATGCTGATTTGAAAATTGTGGCATCCGCAAACCCGCTGTATATTTTCGATTTCGATAATTTATCGAAAAGTTTAAATAGATGAAAGGCGGCGCGGCGGGCGGTGCCTGTGACTGATGAGATGTGTTGTGCAAATAGATGCGAGTTTTTCAAGCTCGTACCGATTATGCTCGCCATGGCTGTGATATGATTGCGATTATGATGGGAAATTATATAAATAGCACATCCGGTGTAGGGTTTTAGCTTTAGTCTGCAATGCGACTAGCGGTCCGTGCTTTCATCTCGATGTTTGTTGAGTTGTTGTCGTAAATCTTATCTTGGATTTTTTTTTTCCTTTTTTTTCCCCAAATGCATCCTACATCGAGCTGATTAATATCCATACCGACAGTGTGCTTGTAATAAAACTGCCGGAGGTTCTATTTTTGTCCGCGGTGGATGTGAAAAAACTGAATCTCGATGAACCTTTTTTTAAACTGTTTTCTTAGACTCCGAGAAGGCTCTTGGTTGTGTCGTTGACTGCCACACCTACTTTTTGGGGGTGTTTTTGAACAAAATTATTTTTTTCCGGACTCCACTGTCTAAAACTTGCTATTACCAACATCATTTTTAATCAGCGGCTCTGTTTTGAGGCGGTTGATGCTGTGATCTAGAGCACTGTGTGTCGTTTTCTCTGTTTGAGAAGAACGAAAGAAAAGCTACGTATTCTGGGTCGGAATTCTGTAAGGCGCAACGGTAAAACGTTTTCGTTTGCACGAAGGATTTACTGCTGCAACTTAGAGCAAATCATTCGTGCACACGAAAACGTTTCAACGTTTTTGCCTTACAGAATCTGAACCCTGGTCTTCTTTACACGATATATCCGAGTTCTATCAGAGGTTCGTTAAACCAACCAATAATCTATCAGAGGAATCTCATTTCGGCAGATGGTATCAGAGACCTAATTCTTTCACGAACGACCCAAGTCTCTTGGAAGGACCAAGCTTTGCCTAGCAAAACACCAACAAAATACATACTCAGAGGTTTATAAAATTCGAGTTACGTTGATTGGCACTGCTGCACTAAAAAGGTATTAAGTCCATACGTACCGCTGGCCGCGATGTCGAACTTAAACAAAAAAAGGTTGCAAGGCTTGAAACTCACCGATGAAAAAAATGTATTCTGTGCTTATGATGAGCAGGAAAGTTTGTGACACGATGAGGTGTAGAATGGGAAGGTTTGAATCGGCTGCACGATTTTTTTTTAAATATTTTGGAGAGATTATTGAACCTCGTATTAACGTCAACCACAATAGGATTAAGTCGGCTTAAGCTACTGTCAAAAATCGACAAAAGTCAACTAAAATTCAATTGCGTTAAATGCGCCACCAATCCTATTACGGTCCGGCATGCTGTTCAATGTGTTCGCACACTGGCTTAAGCTGGATTACTCCCATGCAAGAATTCTACGATTTTCCTAAAATTTCCAGCACCATTTAAGGCGAGCATGCAAAAAGTCATGAGAAACTACTGAGTATCTCATGTGACTATAGACGCTCGAGTAAGGGTCAGTGGGTCAGGCTAGTGTCAAAAATCGATGAAAATCAGCACAAGTTTAAGTTGCTGGAACGGGCCAATTGTCCTATGACGGCTATGTCTATGTTTTCCCACACTGGCTTAAGCTAGATTAATCTCAGGTCATTTCATTTCGATTTTTCCTTAAATTTTAAGCAAGTAGAAACCTTGCTACGCCTATAAATATCAGAGGCCAGATACAAGAAGGTTTTATCTTGCTGAATCAGTAAATTTGTTACCCATCTGTCATTCGCGCTGTACAAATACCGTCAAGTGTCACCGAAGTAAAGACAAACGGGTGTTGAGAGCACTTCACACAATGCTGTCGCTGTTGTCAGGAACAAACATTTGCGAACAACGAAATTCCATAAAGCTGTGCAACGTCGTAGAGTATTCAATAAAATCTATCGCACGTCCTCAGCACTCCATCAAAGCACGCCCATCTCACATCAGCTGACAATATATAGCTTGCCCCAAAACTGTCATCCCGCAAATGCATTTAGCCATAGATCGAGATAAGTGTAGCGCTCGCATTAAACGGCATTACCAAGGCAATTAAATGTGACACCAAGATAGCATTTCCTGTTCGTCCCTAATACCACGAAATCTCCACATCAGCTATTCCCGCCGTCAGTATTTATCGCAACTAATCATGTCTGCGTCAATCTTCCTCAAAGTCAAATTAACGTATGTTTACTCAATTGTCCTACACTCGTGTGTAGGTATAGATGTGTGCGCCCCACCGATATATATATATACGTATCCCTTTTAGACAAACGTATACACTTAATGGATCATTACATCTCACTCAATTTGGCTTAACAAGCGTTGGCATGAAACAGTGTTCACTTCAAATGCCAAGGCGTAGATGTCACAATTTCCCGCACCCAAACGGTTTCCAGCGAACATTATTCCTCAAACAAAAACTGATACTAACTCGACTCGACTCGTCTCGTCTCGTCTCGTCTCGTCTCGTCTCATTCAATTCAACAAATTGAAGGATAATTATCTGCAAACTTGAAAATGAATGTCAACCGCACGGCGTGTAGCGAAAACTTTCCCCAGGCGGCGGCGGCACTGTTGCTCGTTTATCATGGCGGTTAAAGAAACTACACACGTACCTACACGTGGCCGCGCACACAATAGCAACGCAAATGATTTTCACTCAATAAAATCAAACAAACGCAGGACATTGAACGCCCCCGCTCGGACGAGAGCCATGTCATTATTGTGCGGTTTGGTTATTCACTGCTCATTACGTTTGTTGTAAGAATGCTTGTTGGACACAGACAAAGGAAGAAACATAAATAAATAAAAAAAAAAAAAAAACACCCACCAAAGGACTCGGTAAATAGGCTAACGAAAGGAAATAAATAGAACATATACGCACAAAATGAATCTGATTTAATAGTGGATTGATTGATGGATGGACGATGGACTGTGTGGTTCGTTCGTTAGCTTAGTTGGTTATGTGTAGTATTGAGTGGAAGGATGCGTCCAATTACGATGAATAATCGTTCAGAAATACAATTTGTGTATGTCGTTTCCTTGGGAGAGCCCATTACGATGGGCGCGCGATTGAACAAAATCGAAGACGATTAATGGCCAGTTCATTCAAATGGCTGAGATTTATTGCCCAGGCATATACATATACACAGTGTTGCTAGGCGGTCTTTGCTGACGGTTAAGATGCCGTTTGATTGCCAAATGGGGATTTATTGAAATTAATTGAATTTATGAAGTTGACTTGGGCAGTTTTGTCGAACTTTCTGTATGCCTGTCGGTTGAGATTCATTAAGGTAACTTGACCTCATTTGGTCGAGCTGTGAGTTATAAACTTGCCAGATTTTTTTTCAGTGAGGATATTGATTGCGATTGGATGTGTGTCGCATGAGATATGTATACTGTCCGCAAAACCAAAATTTGTTATAGTAAAAATGCCTCCGCTTGTAGTATGTATTTGATTTTATCTTTTCAATTGGCGCTGCATTTTTGTTGCCTCAAGATGCATACAACTTCTTACACACTACATACCACAAACAACTGGATATTTACTACTTACTACACACTACACCACAAACGACAAATTGTTAGATGCTCGTACTTCGCAAATGCGGCTGCCACTCTCTGCCTTTCGCTACATATGACCTACTTGTTGCTGACTACATTCCGGAAGCGACTTTCCAGCAGCTACTGCCTGCTTTCTGCGTGACGCAACACAACTAGCTACCTACTACTTGTAGTTTGATACTGGTGCCTTACTTACTGGCTTATACTAACTACAAGTTGCAAGCTACTTTGCAAAAAACACCTACTGCCTGCTTTCTGCGTGACACTACATAATTGGCTACTTACTGCAGTTTGATACTGGTGCCTTTCTTATTGGTTTATACTGACTACAAGTGGCAAGCTACTTTGCAATTGCTTCTATCTACTTCCTGACCACAAGCTTACTACACAGAAATTTCTACTTAACAAATTTCTACTGATTGCTCACCTCTGGCTCTCTGGCAATTCAGTTAATTCCTACAACTTACCACCTGCAGCCCATTTCTAGCTACACACTGCTTACTACATGGTGCAAGCTATTCGGCAGTTGCTGTTGCCTTCTTTATAACTGGCGCTACATACAACTGACTACAGACTAATTACCTCTTTCTACTTTCTTCGTATTAATTGCTTTTTCGTTCCGGCCCCCATAAGTTACTACCTACCGAATAGTTTACACCTAACGCTACAATACCACTTTCTGCAAGCTACACGCCGCCTGAAATCTGCTTCTTGAAACTGACACCTTACTAAGTTATTGGTACTGACTTCTTTCTATTAGGTGCTTTCCAAGGCTACTGTTGGATTGCTGCTTCACGCTTCATGCAAAGTACTATTTAATACACTGTAGATGCTTACTACACGCTGTGCTACTTTGTAGTTCCTACTAACTACTTCCGTCTATTATTACTAATTGCCAATGGCGCATTATGTCCTGTCTGGTTCTTAATGCATCTTTCGGTCTTCTAGACAGAAGTTGCAGCTTACTTATTACCACATTTTGCTAGCTACTTTTCAGTTGCTACACATGACTTGCTACATATGACGTACTTCGCATCATTTTCCATCTTCTACTTCCTAATTCCTACTTATTACTTGCTTTTTGGTACTGAGGCCTTATTCGATTAGACCTATTAACTACTTACTGCTGTTTGCCTATAGCTACAAAACAACTTTCTACCTACTACATTCAGCTTGCTTCTTTCAAGTGGGCTTCTAAAAAAAAAAAACGAACCTTGTTTTCCGGGACAAAAACAACATGTAATGTAAATAAAAAATGCACCACAAAAAAAAAAATGCGGTTAATCGCTTAACTCAAGTAATATTCACCCAATTACAATACAGCAGTTAATACTTTAAGTGCTAAATGAATGCAAAAGCCATCCAAATAACCGCTCAACCATCAAAGGAATATGAATATGGGAATTTTTCACACCAAATTTAAAATTCATAAAATTGCAATTTTAATTCACATGTTTTTTAATATTTTTCTCACTTTTACAAAAAACATAAATAACAGCATTTATACACACAGCAAGGCATGAATGCAATATTAGCGTTGAAAAAAAGAAATCCCTGTTAATAATTGAACAGTGTACTGAATTGAATTTATTCCCATTACCTCCGGAACTGAATTCCAGTAATTTGTTGTTATTTATTTATTTACGTACGTTTTTCGCCCGTCAAATAAATTTATTGAACAAATAATAGCACCTCCACCTCGACGACGCCAATTTAATGGCGAATGCCACAAATGAGCTGTGATTGGATCCGAATTGGTTTCAAAAACGGAAAATGTATTAAAAAAAAATCGTTTGAAAGGATGTTTCACATAACCACGAAAGGATTTTTATTTTTTTTTTTCAATCCCCTCCAAATGTAGGACGTGATTTTCGGCGATCATAAACGGTTGGTGAGGAATGTGTTAGGGCTACCTCCCTCGATGAGGTTGAAAAGCATGTGATGTAGGGTAGCCTGGCTAACTGTGTTCGCACCCCAAATTTTTAAATTTAAATATAGAGCAAAGCGGGAAAAAATCAATCATGTAATTTGAGGGGAAAAAAAAAAAAAAAAGAAAACTGACCGTCACACTTGACTGCACAGATTTTAAGTAACACTCGCTCATATTCACCCCGAATGGAAAGTGTTAGAAAGGATACCCATATCCAATTAACCCACCTCGAGGAAAGTGACGATTTGACGTTAGGGAAATACGACTCGATGAGGATACATCGAGTTAACCGGAAAAAAGGTAGTCAAATTAAATATACATGTGTATTATTTGGACGGCTTTATTGGATGTTATGTGCAATTTGATTCCAGGCCCAAATCAGTAACAACCCATCTAACACAGATTAGATTTGAAGTTACACACCTTCGATTGCACATTCGAGTTGTGAGGGAGGTTTGCAAGTAGGAAGCTTCGACCACTTCATGTCGATGTCAATCCGATGACATGATGTTCCCATTAGTTTCAGCTTTCGATTTGATATTTCATCCCTTGTCAGATTGCTGACAGAGCTCAAGGGGGCAATGAACGAGCATTTTGATGAATTTATTTGTACTGAGTCTTTGTTGCTGATTGAGTGGTCGGTTGGAGGGTATCCATCAACGATTATTACAACTAAACGAGTGCGTATCCTGAGAGCGCTCTGAAAAGCTGAATATTTGATTTTTTTCCCCCTCGTAAAGTCTCATTTATACGATTAAATGCGTTTACGTTGCATACTTTTGGGCTACTGCTGGTGTTGATTCTTCAAAAGTCTTCCACATAGCTTCAAGTTGATTTTGCGACAACGTCGGGGATGTGATAGCATAATGACAAGCGCGCACATCCACTTGATGCCTAACGAAAGTGTCTCCATATATGTCGGGCAACAGTTGATTGACAAAGTGGCGCCCAACGCGAGGTGACACATAAAACTGGAGTTGAATTAATGCAACCGCATGTTTTGCATGTAAAATTCACAAAAATCACCGCACATAGATGCGGTAATTTGACCCCTGAGCTTTATCCTCATGAGTCACGATTAAAGGTTTTTTTCTCCGCCAAACATTTCGAAGCCTGCCATTAAATGGTCACCTCACTGCCAACTCAGAATGTCAGCACGTCCACAATCAAGTCAACAGTCGTACCCAAATATTTAGAGCAAAAAAAAAAATGTCCACCCTCTCCCAACTTGTAAAAACTGCCCCCAATATAACAAGGTGATGGTAGAATTTCCAAATTTTTGCCAAAAGTAAAAGACTGCAACTAACGCGACAGTAACTATTCCTTGGAGTATCTGTTACTCGGCGAATAATCGCGCAGATAGGAAATTATCCAATAAACACCAGCTAAGTGGGTGGCTGCAAAGCACGACAAGGAAAGGATAACGCATTTCTTTTCCACTTTCTAAGCCACCCGCCATCGGATATACATGAAACTGACACGAGCAATAGCGTGAAGTCGAGCAGTACACGTTCCGCGCGGAAGACGAGACAGCCAGAGCGAACGAGCAAGCAAAAGTTTTCTTCTTTCTTTTTTTTTGAAGACTTTATAATGAAATGCAAATCGTTAGCTGAGGATATACAAATAAAAATGACATTAGGGGCAACTTAAGTGGGTTGTATGTCGGTTGGCTATATGGTGTGCGGAAGGCGAAATTTCTCGCCAAAGTCTTTTGCCAATGAATTTGCACCAGGGGGTGAGTGAGTGGCTTCCCAAGGAACGGAAAATACTAGAATGGGCCAGACGGCGATGTCTCGCTTAATGACTCGCCATTTGTTTTTTGTGTGTGCTCGAGCGATTTGCTGTAACTTTCCTTGCAGCGGGAAATCAGGATTATGAATTTTTATGATTTTACTAGAAAAAGTTTCCCAAGTCGGGGGGGGGAGGGTCCTTGTGTAATCATTGAGCGAATCTGTAAGAATGATGTATAAATGTAATTGTGAAGCGATAGCAGTTGGCGATTTTAGCTAAGTTTGGTGGCGGCTAATGTGATGAGCGATGGCCTCTGATGTAATGAGAGGTATGTATCAAATTCAGTAGGTATGAGCCTACGGGAAGCATTTCGAGAACTTTTAATAGGAGGACAGTTTCATGAGGACATATACCCAGTGGTCTCAGGCCAATTTTGGTGCTTTTTCAATGAAAAACGGAAAAGCGAGGGGAAAGCTTAAAAAATGGGGAAAGATCTAAAATCTCTTTGAAGTTTAAATTGCTCAAAAGTAAAATTTAAGCTCAAATAAATTTCAAAGTTAACTCAGAATGAAATGTTCACACTAAATACGAAAGAAAACAGTCCATCGAACCTCAACGTAAGAATTTTTGTGCATCCCGATTTGACGTTTTGTCTAATAGAAAAGAAAATCATTTCCAATTCAAATCCATATATGTATATAAAAATTGAGCTTTAAAATTGTGTTCGTTTGTCGCCGATTCACGCCTTAACGCGTTTACCGATTTTAACAAAACTTTCACACATCTGTGGAATTCGTCTATATATGGGTTTTGTGAAGTTTGGTTGAAATCGGAAAGCGTATGTGTGTGTTGTGCCTGTGTGAAAAAGCACATGAATTTCAGTACATTTCGGGTTTTGTCCACACATTTACATCTATATAGTCGGGTAACTCGGATTTGAATGTTTATTTTTATCTTGTTTGTCTTGAATCAGGGATGGTTTGGGAAAAATTGAAAATTCGAAAAATTCTCAGCAGGTGGCGCTGTAGGCACACTTTGTTTGTCATTTATCTCCTTCTACATCAAAAGAAGTCGCATTGTGTTTGAATTGATGTTCTGCTAACTGATTTTGTTTCTGGAAATTTCAAATTAAAGGTGACGTCAATACGAAGGTTTGTATGTATATACGGTGTTTATATGTGTATTGGTTATACGAGTAATAGGCATTTAAGTGAAGGTACCTGTGTTGTCGACCTCCGAAACCCCTCAACCAATTTAAATTAACTTTTGTGGATGTGTATGACTGGTTGCAGCTTAAAGGATAGGGCAGTTTTGGTGGCCACCCGACAGGTGGCGCTGTAGTCAATCTCCGAAACCACTCAATTGATTTCAATGGAATTTTGTGGATGGGTATGTTAGGTTCCACCTAGGAAGAGTATAGATTTGGACCCGTTGGGTGGCGCTGCTGTCGATCTCCAAAACTACTCAACCGATTTCAATGAAATTTTTCTGGATGTGTATGGTTGGTTGCAGCTTAAATGACAAGATAGTTTTGAACCCCATAGGTGGCGCTGTTGTCCATCTCTGAAACCACTAAACTGATTTCAAGGAAATTTCGTGGATGTACCTATATGGTTGGTTGCGGCTTGACATATTGCTTTGGAGCTGATAGATGCTGTTATCGATCTCTAAAACCGCCCAACCAATTTCAGTGAAATTTTGTGAATGGGTATGGTTAACCCGATAGCTCCGTTCTTGCTCTCCTTTGGGGTGGTGAGCGCAAGCGCATTGAACTCAATTTAATTCCAAGGGAGTCTCATTCCTTCAATAGAGAGATTCAACTAGCAAAAGGGAAGTAAACAATTTAATCAATTTTAGGCGGTACGAAGTTCGCCGGGTCAGCTAGTTTCATATAAAAATAAAGGGGAGAAAAGGGGGAACTTTTTTTTTCGAATTTAGGGGAAAATGATTGCCTTTGCTGATAAAAAAAAAGGAGAAAACAGTCTTCACAGTCGGGGACCACTGCATATACCTGTAAGAACATCGATCGATTTTTTTTTCGGGAAGTTTTAATGGATATTCGGACGTTTGCTTGTAATTTGTCAGTGCTCACAAAAAGCTACTGCTGCAAGTTGTGACAGTTTCTTTTTATTACAAATCACATCGCCATCTGTCCACATATCTGTTGTCGACTGATACGCACTTCAGGGACACGCCGGCCACGGGAAGAGAAAACAAATATTTGCCCGGCCCTGCAGCGGAAAGATAAAGCAAACCATGTCATGACCAAGAATCCATAATAAATCACAATTATTGTCACTTTGGCGTTGATCTGAGAACGAAGTTCCCCGCCACCCTCACCCAGCTTGATACAACTGACAATAACTACTGACATGCAATTCCCAAAATAATATCGTTCTTCCCCGCATGCCATTGCCAACTAGTGCGCCCACGTATAATGGGTAAATATTACTTCCTGACTGAGTCATCCCTTCGCCCTTTTTCAATCAAAACGTGTCACAACAAAATGTTATATTACTGAAAGATGGCGAAACTTATAGGAGCCACATGGAGTCGCAAAATATCCTTATCGTCCTTCCATTGGACGAAGAAGACGTATTGCCGGAAAAGAGAACCAAAAGTCATTATAACACACACCGTTTTTGCAGGACTCTCACGCACACACAGTGCTCGGGTAGAGATTCGCCCACAACCGTTTGTCCGACCAACAAAATGCAGTCTATTAATTTTATCCGGAGCACGATGTCCTGATGGTTGTTGGACACAAACGCAACTAGCACGCACATAAAGACAAAGTATGGAACTTGTCAATTCGATTTTATTGCTCTCGCGGGTAAAATTCTATCTTTTGTTGGTTATTTTTTTGAATTATTATCAATTTATGTTAAGGCACAAGTGCGACGAGATGGAGGTGAGCCCCCGCCTGATTATCCTCCTCCTGGACGGAGGACCGTCTCTGTGAAATTGGTTATCTTTCTCCGTTTTGGCAATTTGGACTTGCTGCTCCGGGGGGGTACTAAAATACCTGTTCCGTTTCATTCCCATAGATAAATTGAGTTATCTTCTAATTCGACGAACGTGTTCGTCCGTTTTTATGCCTGCCGGTAGAGTTTAACGAAGAATTTAAGTCCAAACACGGCTTTTCATTTGAATGTCCTTGTAGATAGAGCAAATGGGGAGCATAGAGAGACAGAGATGGATATCGTTTGCCAGGCCGAAAGTTTTGCCATAGCAACGCCTCGAAAAGGATTCGCAATTCAATTTAAGTGCAGAGTCGAGGTGACCTTAGCCTCCAATCGATACTGAAGGATGATCCAATGCTTTGACTTCACCTTGGGAGTTCGTACATGAATTTGTGTGTGTGTGTGACTGGTAGGTATATGGGGACCATTTCTTTGAAGTGGTCGTTGTATTGGATTTGGATGTATCCACGATGACATGAGAAGAAATGATAAGTGGACAATTTTTAAATTGCTGTACGACGACGACGGTCGGGAGGAGGGTTTGCTTCCTGTTGTTACATTTTGTTTGGGGGAATTTTCGCAAATCTTCCGAAGGATGTTGTGATTTAAGACAGAAATTGATTGAATGATTTTCGGGGAAATCATCAAAGATATCCTTGGGATTGTGTTTTTATTTGATGGGTGGACTTGTGATTGTTGAACGAAAGATTTGATGGCAGATTGAATTGGGGCAATGGCCAGTGCTGATGTGTGAGAAGGATTAATGGATTGGCTGATTTGTCGGAAAGTTTAATGCGCCTGAGTTGAGATGTTGTTGAGGGTTGCGTAGGAATGACTGATTTTGAGCGTTTGCTACTGGAAAATGACTGCTGTCACGAGCAAATACGAACTTTAACTTTTAGTTCAATTTGAATGCCGAAAAGTGCCTAGAAGTATGCATGAAAAATCAATAGTTGATTATACAGATCAACGACTGAAAGTATGCAGCCGCATCTATGTTTAAAAAGTCACGAGTCAGTTGATTTCGATTTTAAATAGCAGCTTCACCATTTCAGAAATGAATTCCGCACCTGGTGCCTAAGTGTAGGCAACGATAAACAGTTAAAAGTGCCTAGAAATATGCATGGAAGTTATATAGTTTATTACACAGATCAACGACTGAAAGTATGCAGCCGCATCTATGTTTAAAAAGTCACGAGTCAGTTGATTTCGATTTTAAATAGCAGCTTCACCATTTCAGAAATGAATTCCGCACCTGGTGCCTAAGTGTAGGCAACGATAAACAGTTAAAAGTGCCTAGAAATATGCATGGAAGTTATATAGTTTATTACACAGATCAACGACTGAAAGTATGCAACTTCATCTATGCTTAAAAAGTCACTAGTCAATTGATTTCGATTTTAAATAGCGATTTGACAACATCAGCCGCACTTGGTTCCTAAGCTTATGCAAGAATAACTAACCTTAGTCTTACCCAACGAACCTCTAGAAATAGCTCCTGGCATTTTAAAATTTCATAACAATCATAAGAATGGCATTCATATAACAAGCTGCCATTTAAACCGAAACATCTCTGTTTGGGGTACCACAACTCACTCGCATCTGCGATGCACGTCATTCGCAAGGGGTGTATCATCAGCATAAATTCAACCACTCGAACCCTGACTAGATTCAATCCCGTCCAACCCAATTCACATGCAACAGCAACAGAAGCATAGCCCAAGAATGGGAAAAAAAGGATTAGACATATCCATAAATACCATAACAAACCTAACAAACTGTTGTTGAACTTGTGTGTTGTGTACAGCTTGCGCGGTACTACAAAAGGAGTCAACTGCAAGTTCTCTGTCTACCACTCACATGTAAACTTTATTCGCCTTCGGTGTGTATCGTCTCTTTAACGTCAGCAATATTGTTTGCTCAATGGAAGCCGGTGGTATGGCAACTGGCAACCAACGTTTCATACCTTTGAGTCGCTGTACTCTCTGCTGTCTAAATGTGTGCCACGAATGAAAGTTGATCGGTCTATTGAGTGTACATACGCGCGGGAAAAACACGTGAGCTGCCTCAATCACCCCAATACGCGTATTACGTATGTGACTCGTATGGCATGTGGTGTTTTGTGTTACTCTCCCTCAGAAAACAGAGCTACAAGGATCCAACTCATGATTGTTATTGCGACAGTAAGGGCATCTCTATCAGAGACACATCGACGTTTTACGGCTGTCAATATGCGGCAGGCACACAACTCACTCATAACGAATATGGAGTTTTTGAGATTGGTTTTCGAAAAACAAATTTTCAGCTGCTTAAGTTTTTAAAGTGTTTCCAATATTTCGTCAATGGACTTTCCACGGCAGTTACAACGGTTTTCTTCATAAATGCGCGCCCAGGAGTATGCAACATTTTGTGTCCACGATCGCCTTTCAATAGAATGCTTGTGACTTTCCATGAAAAAAAGTTGAAAACGTTTTAAGAAATCATCACAACAAATTTCCATTCTCAACGTTTGAATAGTCTTGCGACGAAAAGCTCAGCCTAAATACACACAACATTTTTCAGCAAACGCCCAAGCATATGATGAATTCCTGCCATTTGTCACACAAAAACCCTACCTCACCCGCCATCGAACCGAAACTCGCGCGATTTTTAATAAATCAGTTATTTCACTTTGAGTCTGTAATTAAATGGAGAATCCTAAAGGACACTCGACGGCATCCATGACCCACATCGACAAAACGCATTTCCACGGTCAATGGAGCTCTTCAAAATGGTCGCACAATCTAGCTTCTAGTCAACATTAATTAATTCCCTCACAAAGGACATTCACGCGTTGCATGGACTGGCCGTATCTGTCTACGGTTTACCGAGAGCCACACGCACTCGACATTCGCCACCTGGATTCTGGAGAATTCCAAATAAAATCAATTACTAAAATCAAATATAAAATGCAATCAACTATTATAGTCGCAATCACGGACTCGACAAATTTGTTTCTAGCTTAAGGTTTTAATTAAACTTAACCGACGGGACGAAAGCCCTTTGCCATTACACCGACATTGGTCTACTGTGAGTCACTTGCGATGCAGAGGAAATTGAAATAAAACAACCATACACATTTGGGCATGGCCCATAAATGAAATCAATCAATTTTGTGAAAATGCCGACTGCAATCGCAACCACACACACTCACAGACAGACTGCAGACTTGGATTAGCATTGGGGTGGTTGATATATTTAATAAATTTACTGCGGCTAAAACATATTTGCACGCGAGGAATATGTGTGGCACATGAGCTTAAATACCACCTCATAAAATTGAAATTAATGGCGCGTATGAAATTAACCGATAGCAGGAGCGAAGTGGATAGAATCCACAGCGCATCCCTCTGCCGCATTTGTTCAATGATGACATCCAAATTAATTTATGAAATTATGCGTGTGCGGACATGAGGCGCTATTTTTTTTTTGCCGTAATATAAGCGGGTTACTTTTATTTTAGTGGATTGTGCAGTATTCACTGTGGATGGGGACAGAAGTGCTTGGTTGTAGGTATAGCTAATGGCAGGACTAATAACAGTTCGATGGTCACTTCGTCGCAAAATCAAATAAATTTTAGGAGCGATTTTCAAATTTATTCCACATCTCAGTAAGCAGGACTAAGAATATGGACAGTGAGTGGTTAATACCAAAAATAAAGGGAAAGGACTCCAATTGGACTTGATCTTTCCTAAGGTGTCCCATCTTAAAATATTGAGAGCCCGGTTCGTCACCCCTCTTGACCAGAGAAGCTGTGAATTATATAAAAAAAATTCAAAATCCTAGTAGTATGCAATGAAATTTAAATGAACGTCTCTTCATGCAACCCCACAAGTATGCAGTAGAAACCAAAATTGTGGGTAACATTTCGTCCCAAAATCTGTGCGTTCACAATCCAAGTCGACTTGATTGGCAGGGAGCTGAAAGAGAACCAGCTTTCTGCCAAATAGTGTAGTTCACATTCTTGTAAGGTTCTAAAAATTTCAACAAAACTCTAGACCTCTTCCGAGCTAAAAGTTCTGTTTTTCCATTCGTCTTAAAAGTAAGAACTTTCTCAAACGAAAGGTGTTCAGAGCAAGACCTAGAGCTGTCTGTGGACAATAAATGTTCTGTTCCAACAATGAGTGTGCTAAAATTGCAGATGTTTCTGGAGACAATGGCAGCCTCGATGCAGGCTCTAACCCAAATCTCAGTCTGGCCGTGATATGTGGTGACGTGTTCTTTGTACTTCAAAAGTATACCGACGAAAGATGCCGAAGGAGGACTCTGAAGTCGTCTGATGGTGTTTGTCATAGAGCGGGAGTGGTGCCCATGCATGACGTTTTGAAACTTTGAAACTTATTGAGCTGGGTTATGTTGTAGGTTTTTCTTAGAGGTTACAGCCCCTTGACTGGATTTTCTCATACATTTTTAACATCGCTATCTCGACTTCGCCATTCTGTAAAATGTCAATCCCCTTGAGAAAAACCTTTACCTTGAGAGCTCCGCTGGTTAATCTATTCCGACCCAGACGTCTCACAATCACATACAGAATTCAGACTCTTCCACGATCCCCAATAGACTAGACAGCCTTCGGAATAGGGAGTAAATGTCAACCCTACCTTTACAGGCTTCTTCTCGGGATTATCCTCGAAAAGACTCAAGTAATTTCTGAAAATTCCTACACCCACATTCGGCTTTCTATCTAATCCTAAACACACGTTACATGGAACAGTAAAAGTCATTGTCCCATCCAAAGTCCTTGAAACAAGTACAGCTCAGCTCAGCCCTTCAACATTACCAATTCTGTCTGAGCACACCAATAAATAGGAGAAATCCTCAAATATCCCAATTCTCCGCAAAAATCCTTTTGATATCCCACTTCGATTCGTCAATAGCAACCAAAATATTCAACGCATGCTGTCATCATACATCACACCAGCTTTCTGCTTTTTGAAATAGTTTAATTGATTTTGCAAACGTTTTTCGCCACACTCCCAAAAAGATACACTCAAAGGATTTTCACACTCACTTTCTGATGAACGAATGAAGGGATAGAAATACAAATACAAAAAAAAATTACATTAAGATGTTAACCCCGGGTACCGAATCGCTCTGTACATTCACCCAATTGCCATCAAGGAAAATTGTGTAAATTAAGCTCACACTGAACGTGGGTGGTGGGTAGATACGGCGGTATTTAGTGCGCAGTGCGAAGCGGTACAGAAAGTTTTCTAATTAAAAATTTCACTCTGTGGACCTTTATCTATCTCTGAACTCTGGGCTGGCAGCACCGCACACGACTCCCTTTTGTGTACGCTTCTTCGCTCGTGAACGCACTGAAAAGAGTAAAGTTGCGATATGGGTTTTTTGCATTCGCAGATTTTTGCCATGATTTTTACTTTTTTTCCGATGTCCTGTTGGGTGGTTGTTTACTTTGTGTTTAGTTTTTGTTTTGCGTTTCATTTCCATCGTCTGTTGTCTTGAACTATTACTTGGGGATTTGGTGAGATTAAATTTTTCCGTATGACAATTGTGGTGTGTGTGAAGTGGGTTTTGAGCTGTTGTCGTTATTTGGATGTGTGTCGATGTTTATTTCTATAGTTTTGCCGGATTCCAGATATCTATGCACATAGGAAGAAGATGGGTTTTTAATTTAGAGAGGAGGAAGTTCGTTGTACTCAATGTCGAGGGATGTTTAAAAAAAAAACACTTATGAAAAATATGTTTGTGAAAAATATGTTTGTAAAAAAATATGTTTGTAGAAAATACTTGTCGACAAAGGACTGTCGCAAGTTTAGAAACAAACCATGAAAAAATGAGAACACTTAAGCCAAGTCTGTCATAGATGTGCGCGATTTTTTTTTTAAGAAATACTTCCGCCGTAGGTAGACATTTTTTATTTTTATTTTCTTATATGGCGACAATTCGGTTACATTTTGTTTTCGTTCTCTGAGCATGTACGTATCAAGAAACATCGTCGAAAGAACAAAAAAAAAAAAAAACTTGTGTGACGTTTTTTGTTACTTAAAGTCCCGCCACTAGTTCAGGGCATTTTCTCAGACTGTGCGCAGATACGTCACAAAATTAGAAATATCTGAGTCAATACGACCCATTCATTTCGGTGGCGACGATCTGTCAAATTTTAGAACAAACACAAGGAATCCTGAGGTCTTGCATTTCTCAAACTTATTTCCCATAGGTACGCAAGTTATCTGCACATAAACATTTTTGTATATAGTGGACAAGGAGCTGAGAAGATGTAACATACAGATATATTACAGGGGCAGTCCCAGAGGAATCTCGGAAAGAACTGTGGAATTTAAATATTTTAAATTTTTAAATTTAAATTTAAGGTCATTCTTTCGGTGGAATGTAGTGTTGAAGGTTTTCAAAAATTCAAGTTTCCAGGGTTCCTCGTTACCCCTTGACATTTAAGTACAGAGCATTGGTTGCTTTGTCGAAAATACGCATAAAGTAGGCCAGAACATTTTTAAGCGTAATCCAATTTTTTACATCGTGTCTTCAGGAATAGAGGTCCCCGAAATAGCCAACTAAAGTTCTACCTATAAAATCTCAAGGAATTTGCTTTGATTAACCCAGTAATCCGCAAAGTAATAACTGTCTTCGTAACAAAGTTATTGTGTTCGCAATTTCCTCATACCCATTCTACATTTACGTCAAACGGAGTCAGGCTACTTTTGGGTCACCAAGAGTCTGGGGACCCTACCCACATTCGAAGCCGATCTGAATATATTACTGTTCCAATTTATGTATTCAGAAAAGATTTAACTGCAATTTTTTTAATTAATTTATTGATAAGGTTGTACCGTCTAGTTCTTTCCAGGTTCTTCGAGAAATATTGGCTTATTGGTTAGTGAGGTGGACTATTAAGCGAAGAGTTCTTGGTTCGACCCCCGTCCTCGAGGGGTACTGCCTCATTGGTTAGTATGTTCGACTACTCAACAAGAAGTTCATGGTTCTATTTTCGTCGTCGTAAAGTGTGTACTCATTGATTAGTGTGTACAATAAGATACATTACGAGTAGTTCCCGGTTCGACCCCCAAATAAATCAAAATAGCTTCTCGTGGGACAATCATTCGAGAGCATACCTAAATCTCCTGAAAAGAGCTTGTGAATTCATCCATTTTAATAATTCATAAAATTGTGGGTCCCTTCCGTATTAAAACAAAAAACCACAAGAAACACTCATCTGTGAGAAGTTTGGCCTGCAATCCTTTTATGGAACTCTTGCGGCAATATTTTTTCCTCTAAGTGGATTGAAATAGTCTCGGACAAACTTATATTGTAGAGCTTTCCGAAAGCCTATTCACAAGTGTGTTGTTGAGGATGTGAGAATTTAAAAACAAAATCAATTATCACGTTCAGCACCCCTGATATTTAGCCACAGATTAGTTTTGAACATCGTCCCGACCTAAGTTTGGGGTTGCTTTAAAAATTCCTAAAAACATATGGTTCCAATTCCGGTCTTTTATGGTAGGATCTTTAATTTAGTAACGTAAAGATTTTCCCCAAAAATATATTCAGCATCGCTAATAGATCTACTGTGGAGCAAGAAGGCCACCGCCTCGCATCGAGATAATAGAATCCCCAACTCTGTGAAGACGACATTGAGTCTCAGAATTAATCAAAAACTAGCTTTGTCTAAGACTTCGCACGCTCACTGAAATATACACCGATCAGTGTTGCCCGATAAAAAAATCTGAAAATCTTGTTTTTCCGAAACAAACATTTTTTTTTCAAGATTTTGTTCAAAATATAAAAAGAGCGAAATTTAAAATACAATTTTGAAGTACTTTACTACTAAAACATAAATCACCTAAATATCTATAAAAAAAAGTTTGGTCATAAATTAATATTGATGCTTTTTGAAATTTTGGAACATTTTTGAATTAAATTTATTTAAAATTGCATTGCTTACCAAAAGACAAGATCATAAAATTTCGCTTCATTAAAGCTCAACAAATCCTTTGTAAAGATAAAAATTTCAACAACGGTTTCAGTAGATACATACGAAACCATTTTTCCAAAAACACGTTACATGATTCCTTAGAGTTGATGAAAAACGTTAGTGAGACAGAAATTGTGCATGGGCTCTGATCGACTCACATTATATATAATATTGGAATTAATAGAAAACGATTTAAAAAATTCTTGATATCAAAAATCTTCAATTTGATGATTTCGAGGTAAAAAGTCTTGTACATATTTTGGAGCTCAAAAATCTTGAAAAAAAAGATATATCTTGTAATCTGGCATCACTGACACCGATGAAAAGTGTACCTACCGTGGACGACCTACAGTAAAATCTGCACTCTTTCACAACACTCTGCAAAATATTAAACATAGCTCCCAAATTATTCGACCGATTGCAGTTGAATAACAACTAAATCCTGCTCCATATTAAGCCTTATTGTTCACAATATTCATACGAATTGGGCAAGTAGTCTTAAAAACAATCCACATATAAACAGACAAACTGTTATTATGTGTACAAATGAGCAGCATCTTTCAACGGCAGATGAAGACTCAACAGATTTTTATGGCCTCAGTTCAGCACTTATCAAAGTAGTCTCTTTCCCAATAGAATCCAAAAGTTTATAAACATCTTTCAGGGAGCCGCAGATACATTCCACTTACGCTACCGTTAAAAACTGAATGTACACACCTCTCTCGAATACCACGTGCGCACAAAGGGCCGCTCACTGCTCACAAGACAGCTCTCTCTCTCTCCGAATAAAAAAATGCTCCCACTATCCGATTTGCTAAACCTTATGCTTCACTTTTGATTGAAGGACTAGGACAACTTTTCGGACTAAAGGTAGGTTTACCATACAACACCAGAGAACCACCATCAGAATCACTTCACTATTGCCTTTGCCTCTTCTCTGACTCTCTCTCTCTCGAAATCGATTTACTACATTTGTAGTATAAAATGCGACAAAGTCTCGTGAAAAAATTCAGTACTATAACGGTTTTAGTCGATGCAACATAATTGTCCTTCCGTTCGTCGTGCATGGGTGTTCGCCAAATAGTCCTGTCATAAGAAAAAAAAAAAAAAAGAGTAAAAATTCAAACAAATAGCCCACCTACAGTCGGGTGTTGTGGTTGCGGTGTGTAGAATTATAATCAAGTGCAGTTCAAGGATTACCGACTTCCGAGTCCTTAAAAAGGTGTTTCTTTTAATTTTCGGTAGCAAATTGGTGTATACTCAATAAATCAACAAGAAATCCTTCCAATAACTTACAACAACCTCTCGTGTATTTATTTATTTATGCCGTATTAATTCTTCCCTCCGTTTTGTGTGAGTTTTCCTTTTTTTATCTGTTTGCGTTGTTAGTCGTCCTCGTCGTCCTCGTCGTCGGTTTATGGGTATTCGGTCCGATTCGTGCTTCCCACCAAAAATAAAAGAAAAAACGCAGGTAAACGCAAACAGGAGAATAAATTGTTCTGCCAAATGGAAAGTTCTCTGAATAAATCATAATGAGTGTTGGATTACTGCTGTTTTACTACCCTTGGCAAACTTTAATTTCACTCAAGTGCTTCCTACTGCTAAAGTGCTAAGGTCCAGTTTCTTTTGTGTCTTCTTTTGGATAGACAGAGCAATTTAATTCATGAAAGAGAGCCGGTTGCAATGATGCTAATTAAGAATCAACGACTGTCCTGCTGCTGGTACACACGCTTGTCACACGTGAATTGCACATTGAAAGCACTTTCGTGTTGAAAGTAGAAATTAATGAATTACAGTAACAGTATGATGGATTATTGTTAATTATGTTGTGGCAGTGGTGTCAACGTGAGAGATTATTCATTCAAAGTGCTAAAATGAAAGGATAATCGGGTGGTTATTTATTTTTAAGTGTCGCTGAAAAAATCAAATACCAAAGTGGATCAATAAACATAAAGGGATTAAGAAAAGGACATTCAAAAGTTTAAGTGGAGATACTAAACAGACATCTACTTAGAAAGAGTGGCAGGGGGGGTAAAAAAAGGTTAAGGACGCAAACTGTTCTTTGTCGGCATCAGGTCATCATTGCTGTAGATTGGCATCAATTCGGAATACTCAATGAAAATCTTCAACGTAATGGAGGTGTTCCTAGTTGCTAATCATTTGATGTAAGTTGAGCTTGGGATTTTTTCTTTTCTTTTTCGAATGCAGTTGAAAAACTTTACACTTGACTTTAAGAACATCTGTTAGGAACTGCATGCTGAACTGTCGCACCAAATAGTTTTACATTTTTGCAAATTTTCCTGAAACCGTCTTGAAAATGTCTGAAAACGTTTAAAATTACAGAAGTTGACATTTTTCTTAGGAAGAACTTTTCAATAAATCAAAAGTAATGAAAAATAAATAAAATTTCCAATTTGTGCACATATTATCGAACTTTGTCCCGTCCCAAAAGTACTAACATTAAATTTACTTGTCTCTGTGGAATATTCAAAAGCAAAGACGTCGACACATATCCACATATATCAGGTCTGTACGACTTCTGTTGAGAAAGTTACAGCAAACTTAGCGCAGTATTTAAGCCTAATGAGTCAATAAATAAAGCGTAGTTTGAGAAGCACTGTTGTGTAAAATTGGGGGGCTACACTGCTTGAGCATCCTGCCCTATAACTCCAAAACGTGTTCGGTGTATTGAAAACTCAGCAAAGTGGGACTTACATTCCGTAAGATTTAGAATTAAGATAGAATCAAAGCTCGAACTCGATTTATACAGTCCTTTCCAAAGTTTAAGAGCGGTTAAGTCGTTCTTAAAGTTTTAAGTTTTCAAATCAGAGCTCGAACTCGATTTATACAGTCGTTTCTAAGGTTTAAAAACCTTTAAGTCGTTCTTAAAGTTTTCGAGTCAGAACTCGAACTTGATTTTTACAGTCGTTTTGAATGTTTAAAAGCGTTTAAGTCGTTTTTTAAGTTTTCGAGTCAGAACTCGACCTTGATTTATACAGTCTTGAAAGTTTAAAAGCGTTTGAGTCACTTTCAAAGTTTTCGAGTCAGAGCTTGAACTTGATTTATACAGTCGTTTTGAAAGTTTAAAAGCGTTTTAGTCATTTTTTAAGTTTTGGAGTCAAAACTTAATTTGTACAGTTGTTCTAAAGTTGAAGAGCTAGCTTCCTAGCTTTGGACAGTGCCATTTTCTACAGAGAAGCCAGATAAAAATCTGAGAAGAAACCTTTATTTTTTGGTTTTTCTTATACTGGTAGGGATAGACCAATATACTGCTTTTCCAGAGCTTCTATTTTAAAAACTATTTAAACCACCGATTGGTCGGTTTGCACGAATGTGATTAAGAGATTATCTTAACCAAGACTTGGGTTGTCGACCTCATTCAAAACATTTTGGAAGGATCTAAGGTTCAAAAGGCCACTTAACCAAATCTGAAAGGTTTTAAAGAAGTTAGCAAGCTTAATATTCCATTTTCTGAAATAAACAAAAGTTGGCAATTGGATCTCGTCGAAATGTTTTTACATCAACGTTGATTTTAGGTCAAACTTTGGCAGTTCTTCCTTCATAAGAGTTCTCCGGCGTGATTGTCCATTAACCACTAAATTTTGGTCACCCAAAGTCGTGATATTTTTAGCTTGCACCTGAATGTAGGCAATCTTTTTCTGCAGAGGTTGCAGTTTGTTTTGATTCACAACCTGAAGGTAGGCAATCTTTTTCTGTAGAGGTTCATGCAGTGGGTTTTGATTCCCAACAGATGGCGTTTGATGATTTCAATGCAATGGCTGACGGCTGTCTGCTATCACAGTGAGCAATGAGCGTGTTTTTTTAAGCGTAACAATTCATACGATGGGCTTCTATTTATTTTAAGCTGTCGCTTATAAGTTTCTTATTTTTTATTTCGTTCGCCTCTTCTAGAACTTTTATTTATCTTATTCCTGGAAGTAGCTTCGTGATATTACCTCGAAATTGAAAACGTAACCTTCTATAAAAACAGCTCCGTGATACTGGGGCTTGTGAATTTGATTTTAAGGCCCGAATTGGAGCATCCAACACTTTAAAGCAAAAGGTAACTGAAATACAAAATGAACCAACAATGTCGAATCACAAGACCACTTCCATTCGTTACCCCCTCAACGCCTGAACTAATATGTCAGCCAAAGCACCTATGACTAGACTTTTTACAAGTCGAACGAATCAATGCAGCATATTGCACAACCAGCTTATGTCTGAAACTAGGTGAAATCCGGAACTGCAAATTACCCCGTCGCACAAATTGAACTACGCATACGAGTACCTATCTTTGGGAATACGATTTTGATGGAAGATTAAGTGAACCCAACCAAACGACTGCACAGAACGTGTGCGAGCTATGCAACGTAATGCGATTTAAATTTTCTATTGCGATGCCTAAATTATCATATCAAAGGCTTCGTGCAGATTCATTCCGATTGACAGACGAGTAGAAATAAACTCGTCGAGTGTGTCATCATTTTTATCCCATTTCCTTGTTTATTCATAATTTCCATAGCTTTCTAGTTCAATTCCTGCAACGCCCTGCCTGGTCAACAACACAGCACTCCCAACCAAATTTGTTACCCTAATTCTAATCCCACGTGTAGCGGCAACTAAAATTTTATTTATGAACCCCAAAACACCAGTAAATTACCAGAAAGTAAAAAAAAGAAACAAAAAATAAACGTACGGGTAAAAAACACTCGTGATCCTTTGCGTGCTCGCACAATATTTCTGACACGTTGAAGTTAAATAAAAATAAAAAAAAAACACACTTTACAGGCCAAGGACATTTTGAGAATAATATCGAGTTTTTCTCATCAGTTTGTTTTGACAGAAAAACAAGAAACCAAACAAGTTGACGAATGCAACAAAAGGGAATAAAAAGTGGAGGCACAACAAAAGTCCAAGGACCTCAGGAGTTAACTTGTATTTCTCGAAATATTGTGCCCACGATGAATAAAGAGGTCGTCACGCTTACGGTGGCGACACAAAGTCAAGTTTGACAGGTGCAATTATTAAATAATAAATGAAATGGTGTTGGGAGGAAGATTGGTTTTCCTAGGAAAATCTTTTAAATCGCTAAAAAGTCAGCAGAGGTTAAGTGATGTATATAATTTTTTTAAGTGAAACGTTGCGTGCTTAAATCTCTGCGATAACCGTGAAATTATTCCACGTTAATTATGTGAATAATAAAGTCCATACCAAGAAAGCCTAGTTATCTTTAAGTGCCCATAAGAACGAGTTAAAATATGTACGCCTACAACTTGTACCCGAGTCAAACTTATAACAGTAGGCATTCTCAAACTATTTACACAAACAAAAGAGTTGGAAGTTAAATTCGGGGTTGTATGAACTGAGTTATTTATGGGCTCATAAATAAGAGTCAACTGCTAGTTTACATTTGATTTCATTGAGTTGAATGTTTGTTCCTATTTTTTGAGAGATGTAAGTCAAACGTTTCTGATGTAATTTAGGGCCGATTTGTCGCATCCTTGAACGCATTTTGATTTTACGCATGAAAAGAAAGAAATTTCTGGAACGTGGAAGACGCAATTCGCCTCTGCAATTTATGTTCATTTTAGTAAAAAAAAAAGAAAATGGAATGACGGGGCTTTTTCGTTGGATGATAAAAAAAATGGATCTACTCTCTGATCAGTCTTTAGCATTATACTGACAGACTTAAGCACGTATGTGACATTGGTCGTCTGAAGGATATTGCTGGTCGAAAGTTTATGGCCATTGTAAGGAGTGTTTGGCCAAACGATTTCATTTTGAAAAATTGACGGATATTGTTTCCTATTTAAGAAGACTGCAGACTGAACTAAATGCAGCTCTTTAAAAACCAAGCACAGAGACAGAGGTTTATGGCTTTAATTGCAATTGCTAAAAAATCTATTTGACAAAGGTGGAGTTTAATCTGCACACCGCCTTTGTCACATAGCGCGAAACTCAATGGCGAAATTTTCCATTTAAAATTTGAATATTGGGGCCTACAAAATATTTTGTGTGAAGGTTAAAAATGATTATTATTAAGGCCCATTGGCAATTGCCATTGAAACCAAAAACCTCGGACTCTCTGCTCTTTTAAAGAGCTGCTTTAGTTGAATCTGCAGTCTTCTTAAAAAATAGGAAATAAAATTTATCAATTAGCCTATGCCTATGTCACAAAGATAGAGTTCAAACTCATTTTTCTATACCAATAGTCTTTTTTTTTTTTCGAACTTCACAATGGTGAAATTTTCCTTACAAAATTGCATATTGTGACCTACAAAATGTTTAATGTGAAGGTTAAAAATTGCCTAAAAATAATCATCATAGACCTCAGACTCCGTGGTTATTTTAAATCCCTTTATGTATGAGTTGTCTGTTTACTTTTCTGCATCTACTCGAATGTCAGTCGAATAAATAATGCCAGCATGAACAACGAACGAATTTCCGGTCAAGGGAAATAAATACACCAAAAATGAGTCTTGTGGCTTAACTGTTAAATTTGAATACCTACTTCCTAGAAAGATGCAGCGTTTTTTGTTCGACTTCAGCTAAATCGAATATGTGGCGGAATGTGAAAAAGGCGATGTAACTTTGTTAACATAGGTGGAGGGAAATAACTTCATGGGCAATAACCTTCATATAATTTCACTTTTTTTATGTGAAGTTATTTCCCACTAAAAGTGGGCAATTACTTCACCACAAATTTTGTGAAATTATTTTCCACCCACGATTTGAGAATTTTTCGATTCTCACTGGAAAACAGAAACCAAATCGAATTATTTGTAAGCATTTAAGTATAATTTAACTAACACTATGTATAACAGCTTGGCATACACCCAACCTTGCAACTACTCCCTCCCCCAAACAGTGACCCCCAAGCAGGGGGGCAGCATGCCCCCCCTCCCATACATTTTCCGCTGTTTATGAATTGTGAGCTGACATAAAATGTTGTCGCGTGTTAAGAGAAATTGTTTCCCACAAAAAAGTGAAGTTATTGCTCACTTTCAGTGGGAAATAACTTTATATAAAATAAGTGAAATTATTTCCCACTCGATGTGGAGTTGTTTACCATGTGAAGTTATTTCCCTGCACCCTTTTTCTTCTGTGGTTTCAGTGAAAGACTACCAAGTGTATCAAAGAAGATAAAACCAAAAAAGGCTGCCAGCCTTTTTTTCTCTCGGACCGCGAATACATCTTAATCCAGTTAAGTAACGAAATTGCTTTCTAGATTTATTGGAGGTATGTGCAAATTTATGCCTGCTTTCGTCAAAGCCCTTGCGAACTTCTTCAGTATGTTTTCCATCTTTGGCGCTTCCAATACATTCGATTTTTAATTGGTAACTTGTGTGCATTAGAAAATGTTTTCCCCTCCCTCTGGTGCTAGACTATAATTTGAAGCAATGTGCGATACCAATAACAAATTTTAGTCTCGATTTTAAATTTATGGAAGCTCACAATTGCGAACATCGTATGAAAAATATAACCACTGTGAACTACTAAAATTTAGAGTCGAAACTAAAAACTTTTATTGGTAAGGCCCATTAGTCCAAAATTGCCCGTTCAATTCTTGTGGAATGCGTAATTACGATGCATGGTTTAAGGATCACAACCACAGTTCGTAGAACTTTTTATTTTGTTCGTAGAACTGTGAATGACCGTTTTTACCCGACTGGACACAGGAAGGGTTATGTGTTTCGCGCGTAGTGGATTTGTAGTAAATTTTAATAATTTCAATGCGTTGTTGAAGCGTGTATCGTTCCATTTTTAGTAATGGCGTAGTTTCTACATGTCAAATGTCAAAGAATAAAAGCTTCAAAAGTGACAGCTACCGAAATAGCGGGTCATTCACAATAACACCTCTTATTGGAGAACCCTTTATTTATAGGCACTTAAATGCGTCTTGTTCATATATTTTGAATTCGTTGGTTGAATTTCGACTGACTTTGATTTAAACGTGGAGTTTTTCCGTACAAAATAGGTTGAAGGAAAATTCGCTTCTGTTTTGACAAAATGTGCACGAATGAAAGCTGGCAACTGGGACGTTTTAAATTTTCAACTGAGAAGTAAATTCTTCTTCCTAGATCTTAAGATGATGCTGTTGCATTAAATGCTTTTTTTATATCGAAGCATTTTTATTGGAGAGTTCCTGACTATCATCTATTGCAGCACAGAGGCAGCTATTGATTATGGCTTCTTCTCCTTAAAGCGGGCGCTTGAAGACGCAAACCAAATTGCTGTCGGCTTTATTGCTCTTACCCGAAGTATAAAAAACTTCATCCACAGACGTCGCCTACTCATGCAACTTAGACAACTGATCTTGAGGCCAATTCATCTATGGGAGAACTTTATCTATGAGAACATTCTTTAAGCAGACTCTAGTAAATCGTTCTCGGCCAACATACCGTCAGTTGTCATGGACATGCATTTTCAAATGGAACATATTTTTCATTACTATCTTTTAAATGTCAACTGCCCATCGAAGGATGACAAGTCGAATGTGGTTCTATATATTTCAAAAACTCCCTATAGGGACTAATCTAATGACATTTTAATCCATAGCCTTGCTACGCTAAATATTTTCTACAGGCAATCCGATCGGTATACACTTGGGGCCTATTAACTGGATAGCGTTGACTAATTTTGTATCCATAACAAGTACAAAGGACATGCCATACAAATTGCATTTATTTAATCAAATCTATGGCACGCACCCAACAACCCTGATTAAACATTCATTATTGGCTTCCCGCTCACTTAATTACAGTTTATTTTTTATCTTTCTTTTTGTAACTACAGCTAAATGGCATTTAATTTTCAAATACAATCTCTCAATTACCAAATCAAATCTATCGTAATTAATTCATTATTTAGCAAGTTCTGAAAGTCTCTTCCACGGGCGGGTGTTTTACACAATCGATTTGCAACAGAGCCCCTCCCGACTTTATAGTGGGTTTTCCATTAAATTGTTGGAAAATAAAATAATTTTATGTTTAATTTAAAAATGAATCCACCCTGACTAATTGAAAATTTTCAAAGTTAATTCTATGTAATATTAATTTATCATGCCTGACTGAGCGGGAAGGCGGAACGAACGCCCGCCAGAAAGACCACAATCGCATCCATTAAAAGTACTGATTATGCCTTAGACATATAACGTATCTCTGCCTCGGAAATAATGGAAAGAAGCAATTTTTTTGATGCCGAAGGCGCGTCGCTTGGGTGCGGTCTTTACCTTAATCTAAGGTTAAAAGATATTTCTTGCCTTGCTCCGATTGGATTACACGATGTCGCAGTTTGTCGAGAATGTAAATTGAAGACGCAAGATGAAACGTTTTGAGCGAAGACCCTCATGCCGACTCGAATACTAGATGTTCAATTGTCCTTTCATGACTGTCGATGAAAACGGATATCTAAATTTTTACAAAGAAAAGTTCCCTCAGACTTCCGGTGAATTCGATTTTTAATCACAAAAGAATGTCCACCCACATATTGTCAAAACAATAAATAACATGCAGCTTAACATTTTAAATTGATATTTGCCTCAGGGCAGGTATTTTTATTCGCAAAAAAAAAAATACCCTCTCTTTTGCTATCACTTTGCATAACATTCCCAACAATGGGGAAGCGAAACACTTTGCCAGTACTTGAGTATGCTAAACTGGTGTAGTACGCTATATCTGCCAAATCAATATGCAAGCATGTATTCAAAAAATCATAATGACATTACGTAGAAATCCCCAAACAACAAGACGACTTTATTTATTTCCTTGCGAACGGAATAGATCTTTGGGGAATGTGTGGAAAAAGTATAGGAAGACACTACTAGGGCGGGTGAACTTACCTTCGTTTAAGATTTGCATATTTTTTTGCGATTTTTTTCGCCCCCTTTTATAATAATTATGTGTGCAAGCACACCTACCCCACATCCTAGGTGCGCATATGTTTTAGTGGAGCAGAGCAAATGAGTGGGAATGGCTCGTGAATATGGTTGGCCTCCATTGAGAATAAGTAGAATGTGCTAAGTGAACCGGAAAGTAGTCTCCTACCGAGGCAAATGCAAAGTAGGAGAGAAGGCTTTAATATAAGAAGCTTATGTTGGTGAATTTCGGATGCAAAATAGCTTAGTTTCGCTGAACAACTTTTGGGTCAACTGAGAGAGGTTCTAATGAAAGTGGTTTATAATTGGCGACACACTTCACTGTGCTGTTTCGGTCCAAGGCCATGGCTGGAAACTGTTAACAATTCTCTAAAAAAGTTGTTGGTCCTTCCCTCGATTGTCTCACAAACACAATTTCTATCATTAGGCCCTTCGATTGGGCAGCGCAATTCAATTACAAATTTCACATATGGTGAATATGAATAAATGAGATCGTTAAGCTGTTAGATAGCTTTGGAAAATAAGTTCTGTTCGTTGATGACCTCGAAAGAATAGTAGATCAACTCGGTCATTTGGTTCAACTGTTTGATCAACTCATTCAACTCCTTGATAATCTTGAACAACTGGTTGATCTAATTATTAAAATCATTGATAACCTCGAACGAATAGTTGATCAACTCAGTCATTTGGCTCAACTGGTTGATCAACTCATTCAACTCCTTGATAATCTTGAACAACTGGTTGATCTAATTATTAAAATCATTGATAACGTCGAACGAAAAGTTAATCAACTCATTCATTTGGTTCAACTGTTTGATCAACTCATTCAACTCCTTGATAATCTTGAACAACTGGTTGATCAAATTATTAAAATCATTGATAACCTCGAAAGAATAGTAGATCAACTCGGTCATTTGGTTCAACTGTTTGATCAAATCATTCAACTCCTTGATAATCTTGAACAACTGGTTGATCTAATTATTAAAATCATTGATAACGTCGAACGAAAAGTTAATCAACTCATTCATTTGGTTCAACTGTTTGATCAACTCATTCAACTCCTTGATAATCTTGAACAACTGGTTGATCTAATTATTAAAATCATTGATAAACTCGAACGAATAGTTGATCAACTCAGTCATTTGGCTCAACTGTTTGATCAACTCATTCAACTCCTTGATAATCTTGAACAACTGGTTGATCTAATTATTAAAATCATTGATAACGTCGAACGAAAAGTTAATCAACTCATTCATTTGGTTCAACTGTTTGATCAACTCATTCAACTCCTTGATAATCTTGAACAACTGGTTGATCTAATTATTAAAATCATTGATAACCTCGAACGAATAGTTGATCAACTCAGTCATTTGGCTCAACTGGTTGATCAACTCATTCAACTCCTTGATAATCTTGAACAACTGGTTGATCAAATTATTAAAATCATTGATAACCTCGAACGAATAGTTGATCAACTCAGTCATTTGGCTCAACTGGTTGATCAACTCATTCAGCTCTTTGATAGCCTCGAACAAATAGTTGATCAACTCAAAAAAATTTCATTTGCAAATTGATCAACGAAGTTTTTGCGCAACGAGAGCCACATTGATGATATACGTTAACAGTCGTCTCGTAATTTCACAGTTGACTAAAATTGCTTTCTATCTATATACCACAGGAGACGTATTTTGCGATGCGACTTTTTCACAGTCAACTAATAACTTTAGCGGCGAAATTGTGAATTTTGTGAATTGGGGGATCAAATTGTAACTTTTTGATGATTTTTCTGCACCAACGAAATGACATTGGGAGCAAATCAAAGGTGAATTTTCTTGGTTAAATTTCCTCAAATTTCCATGGTTCGAAAATACAGAGTTGCTGATTTACATGTCTACACATTGGAATAAAACAAAAGACAGAATGCTAGGCTTAATGCACACTCCCAAGCCAATTACTCAGATGGGTGTTTTTTTTTTTTTTTTTTTGAAAATGATAAATTATTTTATCAACCGCCCAACATATGCCCCCAGACATTTTTTGAAAAATTAAGATCCGCATCTCTGGCGTAATGATAGAATTTAATTTGCTCGTCAAAATAACAACGAAAACAAACGACAAAAGAAAAACAACTTTGAATAAAATCATTAAACATTCCATCCCTCCGGGGAATAACAAATGAATCTCCTCCTGCTCCAAATGATTTATCATCAGCCAAGCGCAAAAAAAAAAAAAAATAACATTAACAAAAAACAAACCGAACCCATTTGTATCATTTAATATCCCCGGGTATAAGTATACTAATCCACAGCACCTCTGCTGGGTATATAAAACGGTGCAAAAAGGAAATTCAAGGGCCTTCGCAGGTGGGGGAGTTGTCAAGTTTCTGCTAGGTACTCAGAGTGTATTTATGCTAAGTGCGCGTCTTTCAACATAATCACTTAGACATTAAACGGCTGCGTTCTTCAGGCAATCAAGTTTCATATCCTTCATTTAATTTTCGTCCCATTTTTATAATTTCCAATTAGCCTAATGCAATCAGGAACAATTTACCCATCCCAAACAGACACACACACACACATACACCAACACACACTTATCATAGCGACACCCACTTTTATGCAATTTGATTTGACTGTTTTCTTAAAGGCGCATAATTAAGTTGAGTGAAAAATATTAAAAAGTAGAAATAAAAAAAATACAAAAATAAACACAAACGTGCCCCGGAGTTTATTGTGAAACACTCCCTCTGAGGATAATGCCAGCGCAAGGGGTGAATGATGAAAATTTATTGAATGGATTAGGATTGCCATGCCAATGAGAGACTAGTCGTAGATACCCTGGCAACAGATGAATCGATCAATCGGAAATAATGCAACAGGATGTAGATTGAATGCGTGTTTATTTCAAAAAGCAGGAATAAAACGAGCACTTCAAAAGGGGGATCAAATCGCTTGAGACTGGAAGATTTTAAAGTTCAAGTAGTTGCTATTGATTTGCTGCATTTAAGACGAAGTGGTAGGTTTTAAATTCGCACTCTGCATTCGATGTTAGAACTGGAAACATAAAGTTGCAAATGTCTCCGACTTTTTCTACTGCAGAAAATTAAAATCGAAGCGGTGGGAGAATTGGAACGGGCTCCCTTTGGACAGAGTATGGACGTATTAGCCTTAATATCCAGCTCGAAGGCGTTTTAAGCGCAACTGGGTTCAAGAAGCGTCGACCTATTCTACCAGAAAAAGAACAAGCCTACGGCCAAGCTTGCCGTCACTTGATATCCAATTTAAAAGACGCTTTCCTTGATTTGTTCTTTTAGTAAGAGTTGTTTAATTAGAGTAGATTACAAATAAAATAGAAAAGAGTTTTGGGGTCAAAATTATGGTGGGGTCTAAATTCTGCTTTCAAAATTCTATTTTTAAACTCCTGCTTTCAAAATTCTGCTTAACAAAATTCTGCAAACAATAAAAAAAAGGTTTGGAAAATGTTAAAAAGCGCGCGCTTTTGATGGAGATGGAGAGAATTTTTTTTTCTAATTTGGCTCTTCTTTTCTTAATTTTTATTTGTAGCCTTGGAGGCAATCCAGGGAGGAAAATAAAAAAATGTCGTGGGTATTTTTAAAAATACCATTTTATTTTATTTTTACTATAGAAATACGAAAGTAGACAAAAGAAGCGACACTGGTATTGGTATTTTTTTTTAGGAAGACTGAGGAAAAGTCTTTGTCCACTAAACCATCAAACACAGCGTACCAGTAATTACAACGAACCTCCTAGGAAAATGGTCCTCAAGTATTCGAAGATCCTACCGAGTTGATTGTCGAAGGAATTTTGATTAAACATCATTTCGGCTGTCCTTTTATCCTTTTATACTGCCGAAATGAAGTATAAAATGAAAACAAATGAAATTATAATAAATAAAAGTTGTAATTTCTGACTGCTTCATATTTCTTTTTAATTAAATTTTGCATTTTTTTTTTTCAATAGATATTATAAAATATTAAAACTGTTTGTTAATATTTAGTCTTATTTTTTCTTGTTTCTTTTTAATTTAAATTTTTTTATTTTTATTTAAAAATTAAAGGTATAAATAATTTTTAATGTTTTATAATTTTAAAATTGTTTTTTTTTTTTTTTGTATCTGCTTTTTTTCTCGTCGTTTACATTTGTTAGTTGGAAAAAAAAAAAACAAACAGAATAAGCAGAATCTTAATGGCTTTAAATTTGAAAATCAACATTTTGTAAAGCGGAATTAAAAAAGGCTGAATTTCCTTAAGCAGAATTTTTGTGTGAGAAGACAGAAGCAGAAGCAAAGCAGAATTTTGAAAGCAGACCGGATCCCTAGAAAAGATTTCTAAATGCCCTAGGCATCAACAGCGCAATACTGCATTAAAATGTTGATTATTCGTTCAAAAACACTCTCAGGGTAAAAAACACACGTCAATACCCGGCTCGAAGGACCAATGGGGAAAAAACAAAAGGGCACTGCACTGGGACCTCGAAATTCATGCAGAAGAAAAAACAAATAAATATTATTCCCTGTCCAAAAGTGATCTGCATTATGCTAATGACAACTTCACCCAAAAGTCCTGCAAAAATTCATAGGCAAATGCAAACTGCCTCAATCTTCATGGACATAGAAAAATAACGCATCAAGGCTATTTACACTTTACTGATGTAAACTCTGACATTAAATGCAGTAAAACTACAAATCGAATTATTACTTTGCTGCAATCAACAATCCGGCTCGAAGGACCGAAAACTAACAATCCGCGTACGCCTACTACAAATTCCCCAGTTCACTTATTGCACTTGCAATTCCTGCATTAACCAGCAGTTACACGAACAATGGCTTCGAATCCTAGCCAGGTAACCAAATACGAAATACCCCTAGTTAAGCAATCTAAACTCACGAGATCAACTCGTTTCACGACCCTCCCAGTGCAAAGCTCCACCATAAAACCCGAGACTCCGTAATTCCACTAACCATTTGGCGTGTTCCGTGGTTTTATTTCAATCGTGCTGCTCTCAAGCTCCCCTTCTCGGTCCGTAACAACGAAACATTTGCAAACTTCCGCCTATTGACAGTGTTGTGTTGCGGTTTCCTATGAGAAATCACATTACAAAAGCAGTCTTTTCGCCCCTCCATATAGAGGCGACTGCAATCAACCGTTTTACCTTAAATCCCACCACAAAGTTCTCCGCACAAAGTTGTTGTGATTAAAGTCGACCGGGGGGAAACAAAAAAGAAAAGGAGTCGGAATCAAAAAATCACCCCCCTCCTGGAGGGCAGACACCCGGTGAACAAATAACCCATGAGCCCTAAATCAATGCGACGACGGCGCGGTTGAGTGTGCCTCTGGAATAGGTGGCACGGCGGTGTCCGCTGTTGGCCTTTAAGCCCTTGTAATGCTTCGCAGTGACAGTTTACGTTATTGGATTATATGTGGCAACAGATTTTGTATTATATATAATGTGCGGTTAAGAGGAGGTAGCTAGATATAGCTCTTCACAGCACAGCACCCTGGAACGCAAGCCATTAGGGAGTCTTGCCTTGTGTGTTTGGGTTTACTTGTAGGTCGCACAGCGGAACCAGTTTATGCCAAGGCCCTTTAATAGGGCGCACAAATGACGCGACGATTGAGATTCTACCGGTGGCATTTCGTCGTCAGCGAGAGCGATTTCTTGTCTGAATGTCAGTTGAGCAGTTTACACTCGTTGCCAGTGACAGGGGAATATTTTTATTTTATTTTTGCTCAACTGGATGATGACTGACAGTGAGAGGTAATTAAAAGATATTTCCAAACAAGAGGCACTGGGAATTTGTGCGACATATTTCGGATTGGTTGGGTCTTGTGTTAATTAGCCAGCCGGTCATCAGTTACAGTGTATCGGAATGGGTGTTGTTTCTGAATTTGGTTCAGGGCGAGTTGGAGCCATACTATTCAAATTCTCTGTCTTATCCGGCTCGAAGGACCACTTGAGCCCGGCACGCTAACCAAGTATATTCCAACACAGTCTGGCAAAATTTAAATTAAAAAAGAAACTCCCTCGAAACAAATACATGTCATCGCAATTTCCCAAAAAGCCTAAACACATCCATGTATCCATTTACCAAACAACACACGTCAACATCTGCATTAAATTGTTAAATGAAAACAAATTAAAAAGCGCGCAAGTCTCTTTCTGGTTTTAAATTTAAATTCAAATCAAATTCAAGTTAATCTGTGTGTAAACGAGATGCGATTCAAAATTAATGACATCCCATCCCGGGAGCATTCTATTTAGTATATTGACCAACTAATTTATTGCGGAAAAATTTAATAAAAATAACTCACCGAGTCAGCAGTTCAAGCATGTGCACATAATTCAACTTGACAGCAATCAAATGATTGCTTTTTCATTAAAACTACTTCTATACATAAATTGCATGGCTTCCTTTGAATTTCAATGCGAATCTATGACAAGGATACTTTGTCCCAAATTTGTACTTCACAACAACCTAATTTATAAAGTTTTCACAAATTAAATGTTCAACATTTGTTGTGAGCTCTTAATTGTATGCCAAACCAAATATAGCTCGACCTCGATTGGAAAACTTTGTACACGAGTATCAGCCAATAAAGGGTAAGGAATGACCCAATTTATCAAGCAATTCCCAAATTGGGCAATTTGTTTTGGAGAAACCTACCCTCCTTTTATTGTTGGAATCAGAGTTCGAAATCCTTTTCAACTTTTCAAAATTCGATTGCGCTTAAGTTGGCCTTTTATTTATTTTATTTTTTAAACCTCTTTTAACCCTTTGGAAGAAGGCGAAATTGTTTCACTCGACAGCGACGTGCGTATATTAAATATTCCGCTTATATCCGTTGCTTCGAAGTCGAAGAGGTAAACTAAAGTCACTCTCGAGGACTATCTTATCTTGTTCGTTGTTGTATGTGGGAAATTTGTTTCCTCCGACTGATAAATAAATAAGTCGCGCCGTTTTATATTGAGTGCATGTTTGGCCAAGAGTAAAACGTAGGCAATTTGTGAAAATTGGAAAATTATTGTCACCCATAATGAATGTGGTTTCTCGGTTAAGAAACCTGTTGGCTGTGGTAGTGGGAATTAATTTTCCATCCCCAAAAACGGCTGGGATTGCGCCAGACAGCTACAGTCATGTGGGGATATTGTGTTTTTAGAAATACGAAACCGAAATGTCGGAAAGTCCTTGGCATAAAAGTATACTATACCCGATGGAATATAAATGCCATTCGGATCGTGCTTCAAAGTTTAATTTATTAGCAATCGATTGAGCTACAAAAAACCTCAATCCAGTGGACAATGTATAACCTTTTATGGGTCAACTGGGGCCCCTTGAGAGGACGAATTTCGGATTGGATTTCAGGACCTTAATTCTACAAATTAAAGGGCTTTCCTGGTAAATGGTTCGTATTTATTTTTTTACTCGTTTCAAGCACTCTCAACGCATGTTCACCTTTTCTTTAAGTTACATGGTTGAGGAGATATTTTTCCGTAAGTAATTACTTTTCCAGCCAAGTTGGCATGATAAAAAAAAGAGTGAGTGAAGATACAAGTGAACCTTTCAAGTTCAATCGATTGGAGGATTTTTTTTTTTTTTTTCTGCTGGCAAAATTCTCCAAGAAAACCCATGCTCTGGGGGATTTCCAGTCTGAGCTCATATTTCATGTGTTTATTACAGTTTTATATGCGTATGAGCTGGAAAATGCATTTGTAAGTTTTTGGGAAAATAAAATATTAACAACAATGAACTCTTAATAGTTTTTATTTGTAGCTCATCGAATTCAAACCAAATAGATACTGAAGTCCACCTTAAACAAAACGTTGGTAACTCTGATCAAGCTTTTGCGGTTCATGCATTGGCTAATCAAACAACCTGGTGGGCCGTGCGATATTTGAGTGGGTTCATGAATGGGGTGTGGAGTTTTTTAAGGTTACTAAAGAACACTTTCTTTTTGTTGTTACTCAATTTAAATCTGATGATCCCCGTGTAAAGTTAAAAAATAAAATTCGAATATATCATAATATCATATATCAGTGCAATATTTAAATATTTAAAAAGTTGAGGATGATTTAAGTACCTATAGTGATATTTTAATGATCTGTGTTTGCGATAATTGCGCAGACTTGTATAAAGATAAAAAAAATAGCTCCTTAAATATAATAACTACTTACAAAAGATGTTAAGGCACATACCTGAAAAAAAAAAATATATAAATGATTAGTTTTGTATATCAAATAATCTTGTATATAAATAGGCGGAGGCAAATAGTTAAAAAACACTGTCACTGCCTTAAATAGAACATAGAAGCTTGATTTTTGAACTTTCTCCATTACGTAGTAAGAGAAAGATATTGTACTCGTACAAAATTTCGAACTCAAGATGTTAATCAGTTCTGACATTACGATGATAGAGGAACTCAAAAAAGTGGAACCCAAAATTCTGTCTGTCTGTCCGTCTATCTGGTTGTCTGTCTGTATGTCCCTAGGCCTACAGCCTAAGCCGCTGACCGGATTTGGAGTTTGGGGGCTTACAGTATCCTCAATATTGACGGGACCTCCCATATAAAATGTTCATACCAGTTTGATTTGTTCGAAAACGGCTGTAACGATTTAAAAAAAAATATATATTTAAGCTTAAGTAGGTGAGGTAAACATAACTGCATACTCAGTTTTCCGCTAAAAAATCGAATAACGGTACTTTTGAAATTTGGACACATCTCAAAAATTGCAATATTTGGTACTGTTTTGCCTGCGAAATTTTACAAAAACCGCTCTAACGATTTTGACCAAAAGGCATATTAAAGATAATATAAGTATTCTAAGTGCGGTTCCGGACCGAGCTTAAGTCTTTTTTCCAGAATCAATCCTTTTAAATTCTGTCGGACTTATAATGGAGATGTATGACTAAGTTTAATTGTTAAATTCTTTTCTTTATTTTTTTTCCTCTCATAAAGATCTTTATTCTGTGGCTTGTTTCATAATTCTAAATTGAAAATTATAATCTTCACTATTTTATATTTTATAAGACTCTTTTGTCTTACAGTGTAAGTTTTTCAAGAACAAATAAATAAATAAATAAATAAAAATAAAAATAAGATCCCGTATTTAGTTTTTCCAAAAAAATTCCAATATTGACGTGTTATAAATATTTCTCAGAAATGAGTACCCAAATCTCGGTGTTCACATTTCTAAGGTAAATTTTTGAAATAATTACAATGACGCCCACTTTTGCAATGAAAGTAAAATAAAAGCTACACAAAACATATTTTTAGCTAATATTAAATAGTATTGAATAGGCACCCTAAAAATAAATCCAAAAACTTGAAATTAATACAATCAGGCAACTGCCAATTCATTTGAACCGAAAATTTTGATGAACGAGAAAGTTACGTTCGACCCAGTTGTGCACTTTATTTTTTGTTGTCGTGAACCGCTTAATTGCTTTGCAGATTTTACTGAGCAAACTTTAGTGTTCAAGTCTCCTCTTCGGTAATTGGTGGACTTTCTACACTAATTTGCAGGAAGGAAGTCCTTGAAATAGATTTGTGTAATGCCAAATGCTTTAATTCCACGTAGAGAACTTAAAGAATTTTTAAAATAAACACACTACTAAGCGAGGGGCTGCAGGTTCAACCCCCGGACAACAAACAACACTTACACTTTCAGCCATTTATAACAAAAATGCATGGGATCAAGAAGGGATTTCCCCTGTCACTTAAATAAATGTAGTTCCCCTCTCCACAAAAATTCACATGAAATTTTTGCATGCGTGCATTGGCTCGCAGTGTTTTCTTTTTTAAGTCCATTCCATTCAGCAAAAATGTTTGCATTCAATTAATTTTAATTGAACAATAAGCTATATTTGAACCTACTCGCTCGAGAAAAGAACATCGAACAGTCTCAATGATAGCTCGTTAAAATACACAAGCAAAAAAGTTCCCAACAAGAGCAGTTTGCTAATTAAATTAAGCAAATCTGATTTTTTTTTTAAATATATCTGATCATTTCCATCTCGTATCGGCGGTCATGTCAAATACAATGGCCTGGGCAAACCAACAATTATTTTTGTATCCGCTGGCACAGTCCAGAGGCAGTAATTATTCTCAGCCTAGTTGCACTTGTATTTCCCCAGCATTTAAGGCAATGCATCTGCGATTATATCTGATTGTTGTAGCTATTTTTGCATTAGTAGTGAAAATCTGGTGCTTTCCACCTCCAACCGACCAGCCATCAGCGGAGCACTCTCATAGTTTTGAATCAACTACCTGTGCCTATTTTGACGACGAAGAGGACTATTCAGCTTTGACGCCCTTAAACAGCTTAAGCATCCGCACTCTTAAGGACGTAATTGGACTAAACGGAAACTAAAACTCAATGGCACAGCAAATAAGTTAAATAAATTTGAAAACAGTGCTTTTTGTCCTCCAAGTTCGTTCACCTGTGACTTGAAATTCATTTATTAACGATCTGTGGTACTTTCTTTATTTCCTCTGATGATAAAGCAAAAACGACCCACGTTTTCAAGAACAACCTACCTACAGCGCACCCGGAAGACATTTCCATCTCGTTGAATGAAACAAAAAAAACTTTTCTGACTGACTCCCACGACGACACCTCAGACTTCAAACGTTCCTTCATAAATAATTGAGTACAAATATAAAATAAAGTTCACCGCCCAATAAGACAGTCCTTGAGAGTTGAGAGTCAACAACATCAGCAGAAAAACAAGCACACGTCACAACACATTTCAAAGACATCAGCTCAAGGAAGTCATCAAATCAAACCAAAAGATGTATGGAGAGTACGAATGGAAATGAGAGTAACCCATTTTTTAAAAGAGGCAATTTGCCATTTCTCGCGTTTCCTTTTGTTTTTGATATCACAAATGGAAGGTACTGTACCTAAACAATTACTTTGCCATCAGGAATTTATCACAGGCCCTCCGTTTCCTCGCTGACATCTCGGCAGGTACTATAAATCATTAAACGTCTGGGTGTGGGTAATGAATAAACATATTCGCCTCTGAGCGACATAGGGCTTTTTTTAGCCACGGCCAGCCAGGTAAATTCACAATTAGCCATTTTATTTCTATGCAAACCAGCAATATCATTTCAAGTACTGCCCCGCGGGTAATAAATCATCGCAATTTTCGCCACAAATTAACAACGGCAGCAGTAATAAGAACATTAACATTATCAGGCCACGAAAGGCGACTATTGATCATCACACCCAATCTGATGGCTGGAAGGAGTCAAGCTGGGAGTATCAAGTGTCGCGGGAGTTAGTTGTGCCCACGTGCTGGTTGGAGCGGAGCCCGATGAAATGGTTATTTATGAGGCTGTCATCTTTATCTGTTGTGTTACGTATACGCCCCCGAGCGGCAATGTGGCCGAAAATGCATAATCGAAATATAATCGAGGAGCGAATGTCCCCGGCTGGTGGGTGGTGTTTTTAATTAGATGAACTTGCGCCATATTCGAATTCGAGTTCGAAAGGAGGGATTCGAGACCGACTCCAATCGGTTTTGTTCTAAAACATCGATCAGGACGATGGAGGAATACAGCATTTGTGGGCCAAATGAAATTAACGAAAATCGTAACGAAAAATGAAACATATAGCGTTGCTTGAGAGAGAGAGATAGATAGACAGAGAAAAAGAGACAGACAGACAGAGACAGAGATAGTACATAAAACATTGAAGGCAAAAAACACACAAAACTGTTTGGCTACTGATTTAGGAGTGGGGCATTCATTGGCGTTTCACTTTTCGTTATTTTCAAACACGTCAACACTCACCCTTAAAGAAATAGGTCTTCAGAACCAATATGGGAGATAGAACCAAACCTTGTGGGACACCAACGAGACGGTGGTGATGTTGGAAAAATGTGTCTCCTTCTCTTTGGCAAATTCGCCATACTGTAGCGACAATTTTGGAGATATACGAGGCAACTCTACTTATACAGGGTGGGCCAAATACAAATTTCTTTTTAAAAATGCAATAAAATTAACAAATTTAAAATTTTTCCCTTTTTATACAGGGTGGGCCACATACAAAATTCTTTTAAAAAATGCAATGAAGTGAGCAAAATCTTTTTTTATGTATTATGGCCTTAAAGTAGGAGCAAAAATTCCCATTAGGTAATTATGGAACACAACGTCGTTCAAGTGGCTGCTTTGGCTGCCTTCGCAGTAGCTCATTCTGTCACTCCAATTTGCCAAGACCTTGTTGATGCTTTCGGGCTGTAGCTCACGGATTGCTTGGATGATATTGGCCTTAAGTGCTTGAAACGTTTCCATGTTGTTGGCATAACATCGGTCCTTCACGGTTCCCCCAAAAAAAGAAAAAAAAAAGTCTAAAGGCGTCAAATCGGTGCTCCGAGTCGGCCAATTGACATCGCCAAGACGGCTGATAACACGAGGCGTGCTTCTTTTCGGCCAAAACTTATTTTCAAAAATCGCATTATTTGGGATACACAGCACTCACTTTGGAAATAAGTTTTAAATACTTCCCAACGCTGTTCAACCGTAGAGCGACTCATTTCGTTCCGCGGAGGTATGATACTGACTTTCTGTCAAGATTTCGAGCGGGAAACAAGCAAAATAACGTATGATTTAAAATACACCACAAGATGGCCCACCCTTTAGTTTGCTTTCGAAAAAATGTGTAGACTGGACAACTGCACGAAAATCGTAACGAAAAATGAAACGCTCCACCGGCGCTTCTCAAATGCTTGCTTGACAATAAAACTGAGAGCATAAAGTATGTAAAAACGCGCTGAACAAACCACCCAATTATTGAGGAGTGAGGCTTTCGCGTTTCAATTTACGTTACGTTGCTATTTTCTTACACGTCAATCAACTATAGGGTTTCCAAAAATCCACTTCACAAGAATGGTAGAACAAAGACGATGACAAATTATCCACACTCTACCATAAGTTTGCGAGATCTACGGGGCAATTCTTTTTCCAAAAGAATCGGAACAACAACTGAAATGATTAAAAAATAAATCCCAAGCCACCATCCGCTCTGGTTTATTGTCCTCCTTCAAAACTCTCGTACATCCGGCTTCAGTCTCTAGTTCCGTTTCGAAGTTACTTTTAAAACAGACACTTGTAGTTCTTCCGCACTATACATATACAGATGCAGATGGAAATTCATCTCAAAATCTAATCTACAATGCATCTATACTCTCAGCTTAAATACGAGATGGTATCTACCTTTTTAGCCGCCTCTAAACGCTCAACCGCATTGTAGACTCATTCAGAAATTATTTATACATTTGAAGACTGAATTTATGCCGTGTGTACCTGTTTTTCTTTTTTTATGGTATCCTTCTGGTATACGAATTTGATATTCTGTTGGAGATAAATGTTCATTCTCGGTTATTGTCGCCATCGAAAAAATGCCCCTCTTTCTGTGCGCTTTCTTCCATATTTGACGGGTTAAAATCGAGGCCACTATTTGCGAGAGGACAGCATCATCATCAACATCGTCGTCGTCGTCATGGAGAATTTTCATAGGCACAGGCCCATATGATTGATAAAAAAAAAAAGAAGAAATGATGGTTGAAAAAACCCAGCGAAGAGATATATTTTATATCCTTCATCCGCGCCACGCCGGTTGGGCAACATTTTAGCTCGACAAGCAAGCCCATTTATTTTTGATGTCCCATTAGACTTCGCATTAAACATTCACCAGGACGAATGTTTGATGCGTTGTCGCATACATGGCACATTATATTGTATTCATTCCATTTGATGCATTATGTACGTGAGATGTTAAAGGAAGCAGACAATTTGATACCGCAAAAGGATGCGAACAAAAAAAAAAAAAAAAAAGTACAAAAATGGCAGCGGAAATGGAACAGTGTTTAAGATAAACACAGATAAGGTGAATGATTCCAGAAATGGGAGCCATGTGGTGGAATTGTCTTCTTTTGTCTGGGCGGTTGCTTGAAATTGAATGGAATCGGGCAGACCTTTTCGTTGGCCATCGTGTTGGGGTGTCTAAAGTGCGTTTGAAACGAGATGGAGTCGCCAAATTGAAGGCTTTTATTAAAAAAGGTTAACTAATTAAAACCCGAGGACATTTGTTTCCATCCCTTCCATCCCAGAAATAAATTAAAACTCAGACAAACAAACGCACGGACCACTTGCTTTTATTTTTTTACATTATTCACTAAATATATTTTATTTTATTTAAATTAGCGTCCATTACCCAGTTACATTCTTAAGAGTGTTTTTATTCAATGCTGTCATTGGTGGTGCTGCTTTGAAGGCGTCAGTGTATTCATCGGCAGGCTCGCAAGAGTTATACTCGTAGTCAAGTTCATCTGCGATTTGATCAGACGAACCTGCCTCGTTGTAATCGTCGGGATAGTTTGTCGTTAGTTGAAGTTCCAGTTTCTGGTGGGCCGGAAAACATTGAATCAATGTTATGAATGTTAAGAAAATTCCCATCGACAGAAATGAGCTTTTCAAATGCATTGATAAGAAGTTGATTTTTTAAGTTGATGTTGAAACTTCCAGTTCCGAATAGAGACTGACTGACATCGGGGAATGAATTTGGTTGCCAACTAAATTGGCAAAGTACTGCGATACAATCTGTAATTACAGCGATACGGTATATGCACACCAATGCTCTATAAAAAGGTCCCCTTTCGTCTATTGTCAGTCAGTTCTCTACAAAAAGGTCCCCCTTTATCTATTGTCAGCCACTAGCTAAAGCTCATTAAGCATCTGCTTAGATAAGCTATAGTTTCATTGGGTTCGATTATGGGGCTCATTTGGTGTTTCTACATATTTGTGGGAAAGCGGGAAGTTGTCGTCTGGAGGAGAGCTAAAATTACAGCGGAAATGGCGCAAGCCAGCTTAGACCAAAGCGCATTCATTTGCATTCGCATATTCGACTCATTAGAAACAAAAATTCAGTCCATGCTGCAACAATAATCGTGAAGCTTGAATTCGCATGCACCATGCACCGATACTTCTCTTCCGTTCCCGAAAAGGACACACAGTGCTTTCAAAGTTCGTCCACCAACCCTAGGCAGAACTACAATCAAAAACAATCGTTTTCGGTACTTTTCGATCGGTGATTTGGGTCTATACAGCTCAGCTTCTGGTTGAAGCAGTAAGCTGATTGGTAGCTTAAGATATTCCAGAAAACGTTGCCCTCTTAGATAGGTACTCCTCTTTTTTCCGTATTGAATGCAAACTTAACGCAGAAAAGTCAGAAAAAAAAAAACATTTTGTTAAAAAATGCCTTCAAAAAGTAGGCGTGGCAATTAACAACACAGCCTGAAGCCTTCTCGGAGTCTTTGGAAATATCTGAAAAACTGTTTAATCAACATTTACCCAGTATTTTTTATTATTTAGAAAAGTTTATTATTTATATATTATTTTCTGTGCAACCCTTCTCATGAAAAAGACACATTTTAAGTTCCAGCTTTAGCCAATATTTAAAATTCCATCTGAACGTCGGATAAACATCCGAGAGTACGACTGTCATGAAAGAGCTTCTGAATTAGCCGTTTGGACTTGGCACAAAATCGTAGATCCCTTCCATTAAAATTACCAAAGCAAACAGGATGAGTTTCTTAAGCCACCATTCGTCATTCGTTTGGATTAAGCAGGAAAAAAAAATCCACAAACGAAACATTAAAATAAAAAAAAATCTAAATCATCAAAGCACGATCCAAACAACCATCAGTTATATGTACATTCACATGACGACTTGTTTCCTCTCTTTCCCTTTCGTTGACACAAAATCACTCGGTAAAAGTGCCACCAATTTGCCGGCAGACACCTTGCAGCGTCTCCCGCTTTGATGTCAGGGACTTTATTAATGACTGAAGTTCCTCTTGAGCGAAAGTTCATTTAAACATCCCAAGGATACTTTATCAGTCCTCAGCTCCACTTTCGCGTAATTCCCTTTTTTTTTTCCACAGTTTTCCAGCTCTCTGCATGCATCGATGGCATGAAAATAATTGACACCAACCGTATAACGGTAACTTTATTAATTTCGAACAAAGTGTACTTTCAAATTTCACTCGAGGATAAAGGTTTCTTTTTTATTTTGCTTCCAATCTCTTTCTCGCTCTCCCTCTTTCTGTGCTGTATTTTCCTTAACCACTGCGCGCACTTTGCCTTATGTACAAGAACTAATTGGGTCAGATTGAAGAACGAAGAAAGATATAATTATGATGCAGCACGGGTAACATATACAGCCGTGCGTAAATGTACACAATGTTCCTGTCTGCTTCCTCTTTTTTTCATAACGATACTCGAAGTGATTCTCGGCAGGGAAGATAATATTGGATATTGAAGAAGTTGTACTCTCGGGAAATATACAAGATAAATGCGTTCCATGGATTACGTGGAAAGCCCTTACTCTGGATGAGTAAGTTCACAATGCAATGCTTAAACATATTGTGGGAGTTAATTGAATATTTTTATGTGCGATCGAGGAGCCGAGGTGTATATACTTTTATGATTGGTAGCTTCGATTAATTATAATAAAGAGAATATTGAGTAGAGGAGCTAATGGGAAATTGCAGCAGTAACTCATGGCTGGTATTGTAGCGCGAAATGGGGGAAGACAAATAAGAAGAATCGGAAAACATTGTTCAACCTGTCATCGAATTTTTCAGGAATATATTCATTCGGTTGTGAACATAGTTACTCAATAAATGAATGACATATTCGATCCGGGAATCTTGAGCAACTCGCAGGAGAGAAAAAAAAATTGTGACCCCTTTTGATGGGGGCAAACTCCCTTGGGGGGGGGGGTCATATACGCCTAAATGATGAAACATTATGCACGATGGAGTTAATCTAGTAAAAGATTGATGTTTTTCAAATTCCTTCAAGCTAAATTATAGTTTAAAATTCAAAGATTTTTTTGAAGTGGGGGGGCACCCAAAGGGGCACTATAATCACAAATGAGTTATATTTGGGTAGATTTTCAGCACATCTCGCCTACGATAAACTCTCTTTCCCAAACAGTCTTTCAACCTCTTTTAAGGCAACACACTTACATATTCTCCTCGACGAAATCCCAGCTTTGGATCTTATTATAGTTGCCCCCTTCACTTGTCCCCTTTTAAAAATGATTACTAGTCAAATTATTACATCATCCGATCGCTTCTTGCCATCTTCTCGGACTCAAGACTTAGTACTATTGCCAAATTTCAGTTGGCAATACAGATTTCTTTAAAATCTCAGTTGACCCCCCTGCCCCCTCAAATACCTTTAAAAGCAAAGCCTGCCAATATGGGAATCTATGAAAAGCTCATAATGCGCACAGTCCAAAGGCGACAAAAATACTAAAGACGAGACAGATTATTTTTACTTTGGGTGAGGAATACATGCGGTAAATTGTGCCATTTGATGGTATTTGAAGGGGGAACGTTCATTTCATTGATAATTTCTCAGTTTTCAGTTGTTTCATTTGAGCTTTTTGTAAAACTGTTGTCAGACTGTCTGAGGAGTGAAATTATGTCTAGTGATTTGTATTGCCAAACCCTGTCCGTTTATATTTTGGGTTTAAAAAACAAACTCAAAATTGTGTCCATAGGTCCAGAATCGAATTCTTATTCCCTGTTTGAGCTGATTCAATATTCAATATTCACTCCAGCAAAAAAGCAGTATCTGTATCTGATACTTTTTGTAAAAAAAACCGCAATTAATTGTTAAATATGAGACTTGGGATTTATTAACTGCTTGGTGGCCCAACTAACTAAGACCACGTATTACTGAGCGTAGTGGTTAGAGTCTTCCTCCATTGTTTTCAGTAACAAAATTACTCCTAAAGCTTGCTTTCATGTCTGGCAAACAACTGTGAGTACAAGTAGAAGAGATTGGAAAACACAACCACCTATTAAAGGACCACTCAAAACAGCACCTAACTCAATTAAAGTGAAAACAGCAATTTCCCAGTCAAACAAATTAAAAGCCACACACAAAACAAAGTTTGAAAAGAGCAAGAGGAAAAAAAAACATACTTCCGCAAACATAGGGTTCATTCATTAGACTAATGGCATTCGTAATGCTCCTCTAATCGTCCTGTCAACATCTAATGAACAAACAAACTTTTACATCCCTTTTATCGTGGTGCCACCACCACCACACACACCCGACCAAATCTCAACGGCCCTCCAAGGATGGCTAATTAATTTGATGATTAAAGCAACGTGTTCTTCGTTTCGTTTTGTGTTGCATATACTACATACACAGTTTGGAGACCGTCCTTCTTTTTAGTTGCACTTCCCCCCTCCCGAGCACGTTACCTACACCACACCCCTCACTAAGAATTGATTCAATGCTAATAAGCATTGAATAAATAAAAGCTTCCAACAGCTCGGAATTAATTATAACCCTTCGGGTAGCCTAGTTAAGGATTCAATGCACATGAATAAAACATTCAAAGGGCTACGCCGTAGTATTCCCTCTCATGGCGACAAAGTGAGGCATCACCTTAGAATTTTTCATCAATGTCATCGGGTTGTGTTTGATCGGCAATACACGTGGGTATACTGGACACACCTTTCACCATATAATTTCATTCACGTGGTGGTCGTCCTTCACAACAACTAATGTTCAAAGACCGTGCTTGGGTTTGATTACACGAAGTCGATACATACATAAAAAAGTTTGATTAAGGAATAATTGCATGCGCTGAGCGGAGGACTAATATTTGTTCATGTATATCCGTTTTCCACCACCGTCACCCTTTTTGCACGCAAGCACGACAGACAGTACCTATTGTGCGGGTGACAAAGTGACAAGTAAAATGCTCGAATTGATGGGTAATTATACAAGTCAGTTCTATATCAAGGCTGAAACTAAGTGTGCTGATTGATTGGATGGAGGTGTGCTTGAATACGCCTGTTATAATTTCAAATTAAATAGAGTGCCTGGCAATGAAGCAGAGCAATGAGCTATCAGTTGGAGCCTAACCAATAGGATGATGGAAATATTTTTGAAAAGTTGTCTGCAATAATGGAAGGAAATGAAATTCGACAGGCAACTGAGTTCCCTGTCCTTAACTACAAGGTTGGATATATTTTGTGTGTTCCTTTCAGAAAAAATGCCCCTAAAAAGGAGGCGTGTCTCCAAACAACGTGTGAACATGTTTTGATTTTTATAAAATCTAAATCATTGTCCTCACCTTGTCTAAACTTGTTCTTAAGGTTGGATATGTAATTGTGCTTCCTTTTACAAAAAAAAAAAAAAAAACGCCCCTAAAAAGTAGGCGTGTCTCCAACAACGTGTGAACATGTTTTGATTTTTATAAAATATTTACGCCAAACTAAGTTTTCCACTCAAAGTGGGCGTGTAAATGAAAATTAGGGATCGCAAGACGTCCACAGTCCTAGACCTAGCTTCTTTTAATCATTGTGTGAGTACCATTTTGGGATAAAGAGAAGAAAATAACTTTTGTGGCTGAATTGTGAAACTTTTTTCCACCAATTATACTCCCAGATGTTTGTCAGTCGTCCGCAGGACCCTACATCAGGGCTGTCAAACTCAAACTCCTCAAGTGCCACTTTTTGACAGCGGGCCATATTTAAAGCAAATTCAAAATGTAATACTATAAACTTGCAGCTTACTCGACCAAAGTTGTAAGCAAGACATTTAGTATTACCTAATTTATTTATGAGTGAAAAGTGTTTATTTAGAATCACATTATTGACATATTTTTCACTGTGCTAAAAGTGTTTTATTTTTTGTCATTTTTCCCCGATTCATTAATTGTGGTTTCTTTAGACAGCTTTGATTCATTTCATATGGAATTAATTTTTACCTCTATAAAGCCTCCATATGTAAGTTAGGAGGAAGTACGAGTAAGTGCTTCTGTACAGCTTCCAATCGCAAGCGGCTGACTGCATGACATTTCATGGCTTCTATAAGGCCTTCGGTCAGAAGCTTTAAAGAAGCTTCTAGGAAGCGCTTCGAAGCACAAGCTTTATCGAAGCAATGCACTTTCCACACATCTCCAGACACATTTTCAGATGTCTAATAGAGATCTTATCGAAGCTTAATTTCATATCCCTCTATAAAGCCTGTGTATAAGCTTCGTAAAGGTCTTACTGAAGTTATTATCGAAACAATTGCTTCGAAATGGATCAACTTCGGTTAACAAAGACTATAGAAGCTCTATCAAAGCTGTTGCCTACAGAAATAACAAATTTGAACCTTACCGAAGTCAAATTGTTACAGCAATTGAAATGCACATGAAACAAGAAGATTGTTGAATTGATACCGCGGGCCGAAGGTAATTGTCTCGAGGACCGTTCATGGCCGCGGCCCGTATCTTTGACATGCCTGCTCTACATTATAATAAAATTCAAAACGTCAAAACCACTCACCCGATCCCTATGGATTTTTTACGTTCATCGAAGGGATTAATGGAGCAACCTTTAGTTTCTGTTTCATCGCAATTCCGAAGAGCATATTGCCTTGTTTAAACAGTAGTTGTTCAAATTTGAAACGAAAAGGATACAATGAACCAATTTCTAGATGCCTTAGGGAATCCAATAAATATAGTAGTATACTCGATTTTCAGCTTAGTAGGGATTCATTAAGGAATAAATTATTTCTGTTGTTAAGCTTTGGTGGTCGTTTTTATGAATATTTTTGGAGCGTGAACAGTAGATGTACTCATTTGATTGAAAATAAAATAAAAAATAATAGAAAAGTAAAAGTAAAAAAGACCATAATACAAGCAGTACAATTCCTGGGCACGAACAGAAGCAATCGGATACACTTGGCTTTGAAATGAAAATACTCGTATCAAAGTAACAGCGTAACCATTCACTGTCCTGAATCCAGCACTATGTACCTACTCTCCAAGTCATAGGTACTGCTGAAAATAGGTCACAGCTCCAAATGCACCATTCTAGGTTGCCACACAAAACTACACCAATCTACACGACCCTGTACGTGGTCCAACCCCCGGACTGTAGTAAGCGCCACCCGGAGTAAAGTAAAAGCAATACCCGACTCAAGTTTGGATAAAAAAATTGATTTTACTAAAATGCTTCACTCGGTAAAGTGTGAAGTCAACCAGAGTACCTTTGGAATAACCGAATTTCCTTTTATTCTACTAAACCTTCACCGTCGACATCTGCTTCCATTTTTGCTTTCTACATGCGACATAAAAACCGACACACACCCCTCCTCTAAGACCAAACATATATTCCCCTGCATTAGGGTCACCTACATTCTACCCAACCCTGCACTATATTCCCGGCATAGTGCCTACACGAGTGTGTGAACTTTTCATAAAGTACACCCCAGTCCACCTCAGTCGATGTGTAGTCATACTCTTATGCGAGCCCCGTATGTGTCGTTGGAAATGTTTGGCTACATTGAGGGGGGCGGGAATACTTCTCAGGCAGTATACGGACGCTTTGGGATATTTGCGATATATGCCGTGAAAATTTATGATAACAAACCGACGAACGAAAAACCAAACTCTCGTCCGGTTCACATAAAATCTGGTAATAGACTACACATGGGGGTTTTGTGTATGGAATTCCATTTTTTGCCATGTTTTGCCTTTTTCGTCATTCGCGCCAGTTCAGTGGAAGACAGACGTAAACAGACGAACCATATTATCCGCTTATGGTATGCCTTTTGGGCAGCTATACCCTTTGCAATTGGGAAACGCATGGAAAATAACGTATTTAGGCTGAAATGTGAATGTATGATACCGTTTTGGAGAGAAATGTTGTTTCTCGGGACTTGGAAGTCTTTTGAATCAGTTTAGATTGCCAACTTTTGTAGCCAATTGCTTTTATTGCTGTTCGTCCATAAGATGTGGCAGGATATATCCAAGCGATCCCTAATTACATGGCTTTCAGTACGAAATGAGGTTTTTTTTTGGTAAATTCCCAACGACATTTTGACATTTTGCCAAGAGTGGTTTGGTTTTGGTGAGTCTTCCGTGAATAGTTCTTGTAAAAAAAGGTCAGAATTTCGTCCAAATGTTCACACTGACACGGTCGAAAACGTTAGCCACATTTTTCACTTATTATTAAGAACTATATTAGTTCAGGTCAGAAAATGCAGACAATTCTGGTCATAAAATCAGAATTTCTTGGCCAAAATTGCTCCAATTGACATAAAAATGCTCGGATTTCTTATCAACAAAAACACCAACAACAAACAATCCCAGTTGAAAGGTCCCAATAAGGTGGTGTTCCAAGTTTGACAACATTCTTCGACTCAGTACAATTTTAATCGAAAACCAAATTTCTTACGAAATTCAAAGAAAGAAGTCTTAAATTCGAGTGCCTGAAATCTATCTTACAGCAAGTTTCAAATGGTTTTGAAATAAAAGGACACGATTTACTTTGAAATTACGAACGACTACGAGAAGATCCAGTTTGATACGAACTATCCAGTTCTGACCAGAATTTCTGAATATTACAAGAGCAACATTTTTGAACGCAGAACAATTCTGACAAAAAAACGAGTTCTTAGTGGGCGGTTCATTCTGAGTTCGATACAAAATTCAAACGCAGTTCAAATATGTAAAAAAAAAATTGCCAAAATTGTCATAGCAATAATAGCAGCTCTCTGGGCCTAAATTTCTTCTCTCAGAATTTAGGGAAAATTTTATTTAAACGAATGAGAAGCCAGATTGTGGTTTATTGATTTAGCATCCATCTAGATTAGAAAATGTGATCATCAACATTCTTGCACGCGGCACAATTTTGGTCTTTTATAAGAAAATGTAATGAGCAAAATTCTTACAGCACAATTTTGACCAAGAAGCTGTCATTGAGAATCAGGTTTTAAAAACGTTAAGGAAATGTAATAATTGTGAAAAACCTTTCGAAATATAGGTAAAAGGTTCTCAAACATTTTCTATCCAAATATTTAATCCAAGAAAGTCAAAATTTAGTACAAAAAGCTGTTGAAAAAAATCTGTCTTGAATAACGCAGAAAAACCAAACTCATCGGGGAAATATTTATGTTCTTGTGAAAATCGCAATAAATCTGTCATCAGCTGTAGTCCTTAAAAGAATTGGTAGCTGGTCAGAAAGAAGGTCAAAATTTGCTGGCAAAAGAGACAGAAGACAGAACAAGATCGCTTTGTGGATCTAAATATGGTACAATATTTAAAGTGAATTATTAATTTCTACCAGCTACGATTAAAAACCAATTTTTGATCAAAGATTTCCGGCTGTCGAATTTTTGCCTCGAATATTCCTTTTTCAAATATAAGAGTTTTTTTTATCAGCTGTCACTGATTGAAACTGTGTGTTTCATCTGCTATTTAAAAACAATTTTTGATCAAAGATTTGCGGCTGTCGAATTTTTGCCTCGAATAAACCTTTTTCTGACCAAACATGAGTTTTTTTCAGATGTCACTGATGAGAAATTCAGAACGAGTTGTTTGAACATTTCGACTTTTTGTCTGTTTTTAAAGCCAATTTTGTTTCTGTCTCTTTTACTGATCAAAAATATTGTTTTAGGGTTTTCAACATAACTCAAAGTGAGACCTTTTGTTTTAAAGGGTTCTCTTTGGATAGGTATACCCACAACGCTTCAAAGGCGCCTCGATATGTTCGCAGATGTATGTTAGTACAGACTGGTTAAGTCTTCTGGGAATATTTGTCAAATTTAGGCCCTCGCGTCATTATTTCTCTGAAACTTTAATTTTATAGTGACCAAAGCAATAAACACAGCTTAATCCAAAGTGATCCATAAAAACGCAGCACCCTGCTTAACGATAGCTCATAACACCGGATACCCTACCATAATCATCTCTCTATAGAAACTTTTCATCGTTACTTAAAATAAAAAAATGTACACCACACCTCGGTTACGGTCCATCGTTAAAAACTTTGATCCCGTATTTCAACAATCAAAACTTGATAATCCCAGCCCTCATCCAATCACTTAACTTTTAAATTGACTTTTAAATGAATGATTAAGCTCAACCCCATCACCCTCGTCGTCGTCATCGTCATCTTCATCATTCTCGTCATTGTGGCGGTGGGCACTTTCAATGTGTGCTACCTAAGTATACATATAGCCTCGAACAGAGCACATAAAATATTAACCGTGCGATCAAAAATATTATTACATTCAGGTGGAATGATTGCCAGGTGCCCGGACCCACCCCGTCCATTATGACGCTTCTAACACTCGAAAACTTGTCCCACACACACCGCTTGTGTAGTGCACAAGTGCTACACCGGGGCATGATGTTTTCATAAGGCAAACTACACCACCTCCGCCACCAGCAACGATTGTGCATGTGTTCAGTTGTGTTTGCAGAGTATGTAGTACAGCAACTTTCAACCCTTTGGAATAATTCATTAGGCAATTCTCATGAATAAACACCAAATGCGGATAATTTAACAACACAACTACTACTCTGGAGCCAGATGCTGGTTCCCTGTTCTCCCGATGGCACTCCAGCCCGCTGCTACACGAAGTACAGGCCGTGACCCGTGAAAAGGGGCATGAACGAGCTGCGGTATAATTCAGCCGGCAAAATTGAAGAGCACGGATATTTTCGGATTTTAGCTCGTTTGACATGATTTGCACAGACACACAAGCCCCTTCTGACACATAGCCATCACAACTTTCCATCGCCCAATTGACAGGCGCCCCGATTATCCTCAGTAAAATGTCCCTGTCATTAGGCCAAAGGACTATATCGGTAACATTTATTATTTGTCCATAGCCCGAGTCGACACGTGCACATTAAATGCTCTTGACCGGAACGTGTTGTGTGCCGTGTATTATCTGCATTTGGGAATCATAGGGCCAAGGATAATCGCCCCCCAGCGTCGCATGCGGACGACATTAACGTGATTTTGTTTCCAAATATGCGATGATGAGTAACTTTTACGGTTGCATCACTTTTAATTAGCATAATAGACGAATCGCCCTTAAATTTCTATCCCCAGTCCTAGATACACAAAGCTAACAAGCCACAAATGAACCACTTTTCGCAACCCAACAAGAGTGGAGCTACACTCAGACAAACACAACCATCCATCCATCCATCCATTCACGGCCTAATCATACGAAACATGGCTGAAAAGAAATCTAAAGAGGCACAAACAGAAAGAAAGGATAATTCATCCGCATTCAGAGAGCTGTTGCGCATACCCATTATGTAAATTTCAATAATAACACCATCTCACTTTGCAAGAAAGGCTCAAATTGTATAAATTTGTATGAGCCAACAAGGAGGAGGAGCAAACAGAAAATAGTTACACGAAACAGGTAGGCCAAGTGAAGTCGCTCCTATTCAACGGCACAAGAAACACTCCGAGGCCTGAGGAAGGAATAATTTTTCGTTTTGGGGGAAAGGATCCGCTGCTCCTTTTCTTTTCTGCCAACCCGACCTTTTGAATTAAGTAAAAGGAGACACAAACACATCGGTGGTGCCAAAAAGCACAAAAGTAGATATCACGCAGACGGATGTGCGACGATCCTTTATATCCCCTTTCAAATTTGAAAACCAAATTCTTTCGCATTTACTGTGAATAGAGAAAGACGACGAGGACGACGTCGTCGTCGATGGATAACTCCAACCATGTGGTTTGTTTCGACTGAAGGAGAAAGGGAACAAAGAACGTAAGACGAAGAATAAAATACACAACATATGCAAATGTATCCTTTATTTATCCGTAAATTCTCCACTCACATGAGAACTGTGTCTATACCTATGCGCTGGGGAGTCGGACTGGAGATTGCAATAGATGGATGGATGGATGTGGCGGGGCTAAACAAAAAACTTAAGCAAAGGAAATCAAATCTCAGATCTGTTGTAAAATAAAAAAAAATGAAAAAAAAAATGGAAATGAAATTGCAAAATCGAGGGAATTCGCATTTGCATTTGGAAGTGGAAGGTTTCTCCAGATGTCTTCTCTCAAGTTTACACTGTGTGCCTGCCCAAGTTGAGGAAAGACTTTCCTCCGGCCGAAAGATTCATCATTATTCCAATGAAATTTCTTTAAGTTTAGTCAGGTGGAGGTGGGAGTGAACGAAGAGTTTCACAAAGGTCTCGGGTGGCACAAAAGGGACTCCAAAGGGTTTGTCCCTAAAATTGATTTAATTCAACAGAGATGCTTTAAGCAGCATTTACCAAATTATACTTTGTACTCCAAATGAAAAGGGCTTCAAGGTGAGTTAGTTCCTTAGAGAAATTCAATAAATTAACAGCTATTTTTGCAAAGCAGCGCACTCTGTCGGCGAGGGGAAAAAAAATTTGCACAAAACACAAATGAAACCCTTGAAATTTCCTCATGAAATTTCATTCACAATGAATGGAGATTATGTGACAACATAATTTTGTTTGATACCACACAACCTGACATCCTGTCAGGCAAAATTCACCACACAAGGGAGTAAGATGATTCCCAAACGAACCGCTTTTTGTGGTAAAAATCATAACTTTTGAGCCAACAGAGATATCGCAGAATATTTTCCTTCTTCTTAAAGAAACTTGTCAGAACTATGGAAATTGTAAATTTGAGAAAAAATACTCAACAGGGTGCATCCGAAACTTTGACTAAAGTACGATTTTTTTTCTGAAAAAGAAATGCAAAATGTTTTGTGTTAAAAACAGTCGCAAATATTGTGGATCCTGGGAAAAATAACTCCATGAGTAGACATTTCAGTGTTAACAGGGTGTTCCCAAAAAAAAATATGATGTAACAATTTTTTTAAGACCCTGTTAAAGAACAAAAAAAAATTATTACATTATTTTATTTTATTTTTTGGAACGCCCTGTTAACAGTGGTTGCATAAAGTTAACGAACCAAATACACATGCAAAACGTGTTTCAAAAAGAACTGTTAAATTACATATATACCAACCCCATTCGTTTCAAATTGGATACCGATATCCCTTTTGTTCACAACTACATCTCTCAGGATTAAAATCCTAAAATTTCACTGAGCATAGCTCTCAGAATTATCCGAGGAATCATCTTTCAATTTATACTCGAAGCCTTATGATGTAATCATCTCAGCTTATGTAAACATGTGCGGTGCGTACTCATAATTTAATCTTAGAAATTAATTGAAAATCAATTAAAGGATATCCGCAATCCTCGAGCTCTTACCTCGATATCCACTTAAATGGCAATCCATCCTCTAGTTGTGTAAAATAATTAGTTTGTCCCAAGTCTGTCGAAATTGGAGACAACAAAACTGTAACACACATTCAGACACGACGTCCATAAAGACGCATTACAGTTTTGTGAACCGGAAAGAATACGTAGAAGCAGTTTTCAAAGTTTGCTAATCTACTAGAGAATTCCATCATCACCAACCGAAATTGCCGTCAGATATTGCTGGCACATATCCCGAAGCACACACAAACCCACACGCAGCAAAACTATACCAGCAGATTTACAATTTCCTAATGACAGTGTGTATTGTTCGCACAGTCCGTTTGGTCCTGATCTTTGTCCAGCAGCGCAAGCAGGTGATGATGATGAGATGTAGTACAGCAATGTCCGGAACGTGAAAGTTATGGGATAAATTTTACCTGGCAACTTCATCAAGTTTGCATTCACATCCGGTTGTGCTCCTGCACCGAGGATGTGTGTAATTTTTGGGGGCGGGCGTCTCAGGAACCGGAAAGGTTTACAGAGGGATTATCGTTATTGTAGGGGAAAATAATTTTCATTTTGCATTGACATTTCCGGTACATACGGCATCGGTGAACTATACCCACACAAAAGGTGATGACCGAGTGATATTTATGTTAAACAAGTTATAAGCCAGCTGGTGGTTCATTAGAAAGTCTCGCCGCAAATGGATTTTAATTAACTCGAGGCGGCAGTGAATCTAATGATGGTGTTTAAAATTTGTCTGTGCCACTCGACGAGTCGATTAGGGTCTAACCGGTTTTGTTATGGTATTCCGCAGGGTTGACTACTTTGGACTGCACTTTTAGACAAATAGAAATGGTGCAAAGATGTTGGTAAGTGGTTTCGAAAATGTCGTTTAAAGAGTGTTACAGTGTTGCCGACAGAAAATGTTTCAAAAAAGTATCAGCAAATGATAATACTAGATATAAAAATGGAATTCCGCTGACAGAGGCTTCCGAAATCAAGACCAGAGTAGCAGAAAGCAGAACTTATCGAAAAGACATCAAAAGACTGCAACTTGGTGTAAGAAGAAAGAAAGTTATTAAGACGAAGTAGAAGCAATTTTAGAAATTTGTACCAAGTTTAAAAAATCGCAGCATTAAACATCTTTTACTAGTTCAGACACAAACCACTCCAGAGCGAAAAGCTGGAATAAAAACTCTTTCCTAAGACTTGATCTCAGCCGTCTGATCGTTGCACAATGAATCGACAATCCCTTAGAGAGTTTTGGTTAGTTAGTTAGTCCAAGGGCTTAGCTGGGCCTAGCTTCTCACATCTGCTCTCGTTTTTTTTTGTTGCATTCTTACTTCTTGCAACGAATGGAATGAGACTACATTTATTATGCCGAATCGGAACAACTGAGTTCAGAAGCCATTCCAAAGGAGTAATATTTTTGGATGTTTGTCAGACGTTGGCGATAGAATCGTGCAATGGAAAAAAACGTTAAAATGTAATTTTTGATTTTCCGGGGATCGAACCTTGGACCCCTCGCTCAGTAGTCTAGAACACTGAGCCGCTGCGCCCACCAACAGCTTATGGTATTGTCATTCTTTCCCATTGTTAGCGTACCGTCGCAATTGCCTCCCCCGTCTTCCTTTCCTTGGAGATTTTGCATAGAAATATATGATTCACACTATGTTTGTAATGGAAAATTTGACGAAGGTCTCAGCTCTACAAAAGGCCTCAAATCGGCGAGGAAGACGCAAATACGAAGGTCACAGCTAGCTCTACGAGAACCACTGAAAGGCCAACGTCACAGCTCCATGAGAGTCTCAAATACGGAAAATTCTGAGCTCAACAAGAACCACATATAGAGAAAGGTTTTGGCTCCACTAGAACCTACACTTCACAACCCAACAAATCATACCTCTGCAAGTGTGAATACTTTTCCACTGTTGTTGCGCAGAAATAAACTGCACCCAAAACCCACAAAGATTCACAGGTACGGCGTAAATGATGCGATCCACTGCTTGTCAATAAAGCTCCCCAGCAATTTCCAGTGCGATCTTTCTAAACAACAGAAGGACAACAGCTAATAACCTCCTTTCGCCACCATTCGATGAAAATGTAGTTAACGCCGTATAAATCATCGCAGCCAAAGTGTCCCCAAAAGTGCCCCCAGCGAATGCCCATTAAACCAACAATACATTGTACAGCTTTCGCAAAATGTTATCTTCAATGCGATCACAGTCCTCCCCCAACTGTTGTACTTGCCAATTTTGACTGCGCCATCATTAAAAAGTTCCTTCGAACGAATTCACGTCTAGTACTCAAATTCCTTCCACGAACCATAAACAAGTTGAAAACCAAACAAATCTCTTCTCCCCTCGCCAGCGCACAATCAGCCCCATAAAATTACTCACATACCTGTCCTATGGTCACGTTCGTCATAAACTACATAGAGGTCCAAGTTTTTTTTCTCTTTTTTTGTTGTTCTATTTCGTAAAATATGTCGCGCAAATCAAATTTCCATACAACCAACTTATATATCTGAAGTTTCACCTTTGGCGAGCAACTTTTGGCCAGTCTTCAAATCAAATCGTAAAACCTCACAAATCTTAACTGTTTAACACTCGAGGGCGTAAAATTTACATAAAAAAATCCAAACAATGTGGCAGCAGGAAAAAAAACTTCAAAGGACCCCCAAGTAACCGAGCAAACGTGTTTTCTTTTGCAAAAACAAAAGCCACTTCCACGAAACAAAATTGAAACCAACGTTTTTTTGAATATAATCTTCTATTTGCATATCTAATATCTTATTTCATTTTTGTGTTCCCCTTCTCTACCCTTCTAGGCAGGGAGAGGGTAATAGGCAAAAAAAAAAAAAAAAACAACATTCTCCTAATAATTTAGCATAACACCATAAAGTAGCTAAGTCTGCACACACACACAAATAGACCGACAACGTGTGAGTTTCTAGGTAGAGTAAAAAAAAAAAAACATCGAAATAGGTTACGCATACGCCCCAGTTACACTTTTAGTACTTCCAAGTGCCAGGGTATTAAATAGAAATATGTGCGATGCCAAGGTATTGCGTGATGTAACACTTCTCCACCTGCGAGACGTGTGGGCCTAGGCGAAAATGTAAATTTGTCGTTCCCCCCGCGCGCCGTTCTATACATGGCGGTGCCATAAAACCATTTAACCCAGGACCCATTATGTGCGTTTTTGGCAAGACCAATGACCTTCGGGTTTCAGTGTGCGTACATGGAAAGTGGCGAGTGTGTGCTGCGAGGCAAGGTGTCGAAAATGATTCCTCATGCGTTGTTTCAAGTAATCCTCTTGGCTTCGCCTTAGGCAATGTTCGCAAAGGATTACAACAGTGGTTGCCTAGTTATGTTCTATGACCTTCGTGAGAGGGTCGCGTCATTTAAACGTGACAAAATGCTATACATTACACTTGCCGGCAAAGCGGTGCATAACGGTGAGAGTCGAGTGGTTTGGATTGAATGGGGCACGAACAAGAACTGTGGGGTCTGTAGTCTGTACAGTGATTTGGGGGCAAAATGCAAAGGCGTTTGTCATGTATCACTGTGAGTGGAATAACGAGAAGGTTACATTTTTTAAGTTCTTACCGGTGAATATTTATTATGTTTTGCACTAGGTGACGTAGCGGTAGTCAGGAAGGGGTATATATCTGTGCTGAGCTCAGCTCTTTCCAAAAAAATTTGGTTTCATGATAAGTTTTAAATGGGATCCGGTCGAAATTCTGCTTTGCAAAATTCTGTATCCTCACAAAAAAATTCTGCTTACCGAAATTCAGCTTTTTTTAATTCCGCTTTACAAAATTCTGATTTTAAAAAGCCATTAAGATTCTGCTTATTCTGCTTTTTTTCAACTAACAAATGTAAACGACGAGAAAAAAAGCAGATTCAAAAAAAAAAAAAAAAAACAATTTTAAATTTATAAAACATTAAAAATTATTTGCTTTTAGTTTTTAAATAAAAATAAAATTAAAATTAAAAAGAAACAAGAAAAAAAAATTAAAGATTGACACAAAATTTGAATAAAAAATAACAATAACTATTGAAAAAAAAAATAATGCGAAATTTAATTAAAAAAGATATGAAGCTGTCAGAAATTACAAATTTTATTTATTATAATTTCATTTGTTTTCATTTTATACTTCATTTCGGCAGTATAAAAGGATAAAAGGACAGCCGAAATAATGTTTAATCAAAATTCCTTCGACAATCAACTCGGTAGGATCTTGGAATACTCGAAGATTGTTTTCCTAGGAGGTTCGTTGTAATTACTGTTACGCTGTGTTTGATGGTTTAGTGGACAAAGACTTTTCCTCAGTCTACCTAAAAAATATCAATAACAGTTTCGCTTCTTTTGTTTACTTTCGTATTTCTATAATAAAAATAAAATAAAATCGTTTTTTTTAAAAATACCCACGACATTTTTTTATTTTCCTCCCAGTAAGAAATAAAAGGCTACAAATAAACATTAAAAGGGGAGTTAAAATTAAAAAAAAAAATGTTCTCTCTGCTCTACAAAATTCTGCAAACAACAAAAAAAGTTTGGAAAATGTTAAAAAGCGCGCGCTTCTCCACTACTTCTTCTTCCACTTCTCAATTGGCAATTTGGCATAAAATTGTAGATCCCTTCCATTTGTCCTAAAAATTAAAAACTCACACAAGACGAATGGTTGTGAGAAGCTAGGCCTTGGGTCTCTACAGACCTGTTGCGCCAACTATTTTTTTTTTTTTTTAGTTAAATGGGAAATCTGTGGTTTTTTTAAAATTCTCTTTGATTTGTATTTCGTTATAATATCCTTAAATGTGTGTGCTATTTAAAATGTTGATCGATCGATCCTCCGAAGCAATATTTCCCAATGAAAATTATTTGTTCCAATATCTTTGGACAATTTTTGTGTAAAAAATAAGTCTTTCAAAAAAAGCTAATGGCAGTTTCATTAAAAAAAGGGATATATACTCGTAGTTCTTAAGTTATTTTCTCAGATTTAAACTTTAAACACCAACCTCATCTGTAAATTTTATAACCGACAATTTCATCAAAGTTGCGCAAGGGCTGTGTAAATTCTTACAAGATGGTTTCAAAATACAATATGCGTTGCATTTATTTAGCGCACACTTTTCCATTCGAAAAACCAAACCAAACATGTTACTTTCTAAGTCGTACAAAAATATGTTAAATAAAATGCACGACTGGGTCGAACGTAACTTTCTCGTTCATCAAAAGTTTTGGTGAAAATGAAGTGGGAGTTGCTGATTGTGTAAGCTCAAAGTTGTTGGAATTATTTTTAGGGTGCATGTTCAATATGGATGGAAAAAAATTAGAAGTTGCTAAAAATAAATCTACGTAGCTGTTATTGAATTTTCATTTATAAGTGAGGCATTCTTATTATTTCAAAAATATACCGAAGATATGTGAACTTAGATCGGGATTTGGGTATCTAGTAATTTTTGAGAAATATTTAAGAAATTGATTTGTTCGAATTTTTTGAGAAACACTAAGAACGGGATCTTATTTCGAATACTGGGTCGGCATTCGAAATTTGCTTGTGTTACGTAGAGCACATCATTCGTGCACACGAAAACGTTTGATCGTTTCGCCTTTCAGAATCTGACCCCTGATTTTATCTTTAATATGTATTTTGATCAAAATCGTTAAAGCGGTTTTTGTAAAGTTTGGCAGGCAAAAATATTACCCAATATTGAAATGTTTAGTTTAAAATACTATTGCTGAACTATTTAGCTGACAACCGAGTACAAGTTATTGTTCGGGATGTAAGCATTAGTCGGGCTTTGATTTGAATTGAAAATTATGGACGCAATAATTTCTCTCGAGAAAATTAAAAAATAATGACAAAAGTTGGAGTTTTTTTTGCAAAAATTTGGGTGTTTTTCACATTTATCTAGGGGAAAATATTTTGACCGTCTGCAAACGTTGAGTATAAACAATTAAGTCGAAAATAAATAACAACTCACCAGTAATACATTCATTTACAATTTGATCAGCTTTCCCTTTTGTAGATATGTGCAGAAGTCTGGAACCACTCGCGAATGTGCACTGAGAAAGACACTTATTATTTTAGCAAACAAGGGGACATTTTTTTTTTACCGCAGGACCACTGAACAAACAATATTTTCACAAATTAAATTTTTTTAAAAAAAAAAAAAATTAAAAATTAGACGATTTGGGCGACAGATTTTTTAATTCTTTGTAAGAAATGGAAGGGGATTTCAATATCGCGCGGTTTTTCTAAGGAACTAACTTGTTAAGGGATATTTTACGAAAATTTCGCTGTATAGGCACGGTTTTATTGGAAAGTTTTTGAACAAAACGAACGCACTGAACACTGATAGAGATAGATGATGGGTTGCATGCTGAAAAAGAGAAAAAGGGAATTCTTTAAAATTCATCAATATTTATTATATTTCCTGTTGAAATGTTTAAGAAATTTAAATACATCCATCCATAGGTACATAAAAGAAAAAGGCAAAGTTCCTGCGTGGCCTATAAACTCGAAAACTGCTGGACCGCTTTTGGCGAAAATTTTAAACTTTTTCACCCCATTAAAGTCCATCAAACTAAGAGCTAGCCACAGCGTACACATGCGAATACGGATATTTGATATTTTTGTTATTCTAAAAGCTTCCTCCAACTAAGACTAAGACCGGAATTATGCAGGTAAAACTGTAACTCTGCAATTGCATCAGACAAGCTGCATTGCAATGGAGAGTTGTCCTCGAAATGGAGTTGGACCTTTATTGTCAATGAAGGAAGAGTTGCTACGTACAAGAAATTGAAGCAAGAAAGATAAAAACTAGTAAACTTAAAGGAAACAAAGTTTTTTCGAAAATGACTTTTTTCAAAAATTCATTTTACGATAATGCAGAGAAAAACTGAGTTTGTCATTGAGTTAGAAATGACTTTATTACCTTCGAAATTAATTTTGGTTACAATCGTATGGACCATTTTCGAGATATGTCCAAATTTCAAAAGTACGCTTACTCGATTTTTTAAGGCGAAAACTGAGTACGCAGTTATGTTTACCTCACCTACTTAAGCTTAAATATGAATTTTTGTTGAAATCGTTAGAGCCGTTTTCGAAAAAATCAAACTGGTATGAAAATGTTGTATGGGAAGTACCATTATTGAGTATTGAGGTTAAAAATAAATAGTTGGCGCAACAGGTCTGTCTAGCTTCTCACACAAACGGTGAGTTTCTCATTTTTGGGACGAATGGAAGGGATCTACAATTTCATGCCGGGTCCAAACGGCTAATTGAGAAGCTCCTTCATGACAGTTATACTGTCATGTTTGTCAGACGTTCGCGAGAGGTGGCGCAGCGGAAAAAAAATATAAGTTGGAATTTTGGTTTTTTCAGGATTCGAACCTGGGACCCCTCGCTTAGTAGTCCAGCCCCGAACTGTACGCCCCCAAACTTTAAGTCCGAAGTTTGAACGAAATCCGTTTAGCCGCTTAGGCTGTAGGCCTCGGGACATACAGACAGACAGACAGACAGACAGACAGACAGACGGACAGAATTTTGCGACCCACTTTTTTGAGTTCGCCTATCATCGTAATGTCAGAATCGATTAACATCTAGAGTTCGAAATTTTGTACGAATAAAATATCTCTCTCTTACTACGTAATGGAGAAAGTTAAAAACTTATTTGGATATGGACGAGATGGCCATGGATGAGTTGTCTCTTATATAGAAGTAGCCACTTCTATGTCTGGCATGATGTGTGAACAAAAAATAAGAAGAAATCTGAAAAATAATTATTATTTTTTGTTGAATTGTTTGTGGATGAGATGTCCATGGATAGGACGTTTGCTGCATGGTTCTGACCATAGTTTGATAAGCCTGAACCTACAGAAAAACAAGACAAGCCGAAGGAATAATTTTCAACCATTTAAGAAATGTCGACGCCTAAAGTATCCATGGATGAGATGTCTCGTAAATAAAAAAAAAACAAAACCAACTGTCAGACAAAGTCGACCTTCATTACCCTCGGTTCTATGACTCGCGAGAAAATATTTTCCATTTGATCGGATTTCCCCTCAAAGTCGCACTGTCCTCCGTGTGTATGTGTACTTTCCAAATTTCAGTACCCACCACATGTACACCTTTGTCTAAGTATGCACAAGATGTACCCTTCTTTTGGAAATGTGACAATTTATTACACCGACCGTTACCAAGGAGAAGACTGTAAAACGGAGAAAAAACAAAATCGCGCGAGTAATTAAAACCACTGTGTGGCATACACGCGTCTGCCTACACCAAAGACCCCCGAAAAACCCCAAACAAAGGCATAAAGAAACAAGAACAACTTCCATTTGTACACATGTACAAACAAAATGTCCTTAAGGACATGTTCACAACGTCGCGGCGCCACCATTTGCCGCTGTATACCGTGTCCCATATGGCCGTCTATATGCTGTTCGAAAACAGAACGCGAAATGGTTTCATTTGTTATACCCAGTCAGTGTATGGGATTTTCTTTGGTGATGTCCTGTGTGCTATAATTTTTCTGGTCATGTTCGTGACAGGCATTCAAAATGTCATGCAAAATATGGGCGTCGTCGTCGTCAACATCATCGCCGTCGTCGGAGTCGTTGTTGTCATTTGTTTTGTTTCATTCTGAGCGTTGATTTGTTTTTTCGCCACCCCCTAAGCCTCAATTGGAGAAGAATAAAAAAATTCGCCCGGAGCAAGGATGATTAATATTCATTATTATGACTACCTGCTTGCCTTTGCAAAGGGATGGGAATAATTAAAATGAGAAAAAATTGCTTAAACGATAACATTTAAAAAAAAAATAAAAAAACACAACTCTGACCCTAATGGAATGGGGAATGGCCCGGCACCGGGCTTAAAGTGCGCTGTCCGACATTGCCAATTCATTGCGATTATATTTTATGTGCTCTTTAATTGGATTTAAATTTTGCAGTGCACTTAAACGCCTGAATGACATGTTTCCATTTCATGCGGATGGGTGTTTGTAGATATTTTTTTTTTTTTTTGTTGGCCAGCTGTGTGTCATTGGTTAGCCAAAAACGGTTCTCGTCGAACCGCGCTGCATATTGTCCTATTCTATTAGTTTAATTGGAGTTTTTGTTTTCCATTTGGCGTTGGAATTCAATTACAAATCGATTAAAGGGGGTGGACGGTGGGGGAGAGGCCTAATTTATTTGAAACACTTTACGGTTGACATTTGCAGATTGTATTGTTCGTCCGCGCAATTAATTGTTTAGCGTTTCCGCTCGATTTGAGCGTGTGTGTGTGTCATATTCGAAAATGAGTGCGGATCCCTGTGATTGTCGAGGATATTTTAATTTTTATTTCAAAATTGCATTAAAACAAATTTTAGTCAAGGCGAATGATGGGGAGACCAGTTTATGCGAAACAATAATTAGAAATGTTTATAATGATTTTGTGTGGTGATACGAGGATGAGTAATTGGCCCTGACGATGGGAAATTCGCAAGTAGCCATGAGAGGATTTTATTTGCGCTTGACGACGGATGGAAAATAAACTGAAAGGGATATCTAGCTGGTGGGGTTTATTACTTGTTTACGGGCAGCAATTATTCGAGTTGAAATGACCGCTTAAACAGCTTTATGGATGTTTTTTCGTGGGGAACCGCAGTCATGAACCAAGTTTCAGTAACCGAACGATGAACCAAAATTGAACTGAATTAATGGATGCGTTTTTTCTGCGACAGAAAATGGGGGATATTTGAGGAAAGTCTGCGCCATCTGTTGGTTTCATTTTAAATTACGTGTCAGCTGTCACACGGTGTCATTTTGGGTGTCATATCTCCGCGGCTGACATATTTGCACACCTATTTCCATACTGGGTGCAGAGTTGCAGCGAATTGTAAAAGAAATGTCCGTCAACATAATCTACCTGCTGTACACAGAATTGTAAAGAAACTTATAGAGATTGGGTCGTAAGTTATTTAATTATTGGCCAAAACACAAGAACAGGTCATCTTCGATTTCGAGAATATCGCAGCTGTTACCGAAGGTGTAGTCCTAAGTCTAAGAATGTAAACCCGTCACAGATCTCTGAAACATTAGCCGCACTAGCCCGCGGTAAATTCTGCAAAAAAACGTCGAACTACTCGCATGCAAGGATCAATTGAGAAAGGACTTTTACCGACTTTTATTAATTTTCTGTTTGTCCTTTCGAGCAGCTGGAAAATGACGCCAATTCAAATCAAAAAAATCTTCTTTTCAAATGAGTCCATTGTAGTCTAAGAAAAGACAGTTCGTTCTGACTATGTAACTGTCTAAAGTGGTTTAAAATTGCCTACAAAATTGGTCAATTTTTCTATAAAAATGAGGAAAAAATTAGCGTGGCAACCGATTTTTGTTTTTGCTGAGGGACGATATGGGACGATCTTTGGTTTTATGAAGAACGCACTTATGGACATTGACAGTTGCACTTCGGGTGGCTAGCGAGAGCCCTAACTTTGGTTAGCTTTGGACATCTGAAAGGCTTTTGATCGGATTTGACAAAGAGCAATACTTAGCAAGCCACTCATCGATTGTCAGCAATATTTCTCTACTATTTCCAAGAAGTGCCACAAGGTTCTATACTTTTCCCGGTCCTATTTCTTCTCCGTGTCAGTGGTTTGTTCGGGTTCGACTTTTTACGAGAGAAGTATTATAAAATAAACAAGTAAAAGTGTTATCATCGGCCTGGCCGATGCATTGATACCCTCCACTGCGTACAAGTCATGCAAAGTTTTAGGCATGTGTGGTAGTACGTAATTACATTGAACAACAGACAGAGAGACACATGGGTCTAATATTGATTTTGTATGGGAGGTACCAGAACTACTTGACCGACAAAGCCCATTTTTAATACCAACCTTACGACAATAAGAAGAAGTACTTTCACCAAACTTCATTCGCCTAGGTTGATTCCTTTGGACGCTATCGTGCTTTCAACAGACAGAGAGACACATGGGCCTAATATTGATTTTGTATGGGAGGTACCAGAACTACTTGACCGACATAGCCCATTTTTAATACCAACCTAACGGCAATAAAAATAAGTCCTTTCGCCAACTTGCATTCGCCTATGTCAATTCCTTTGAGCGCTATCGTGCTTTCAACAGACAGAGAGACACATGGGCCTAATATTGATTTTGTATGGGAGGTACCAGAACTACTTGACCGACATAGCCCATTTTCAATACCAGCCTAACGACAATAAAAATAAGTCCTTTCGCCACCTTGCATTCGCCTATGTCAATTCCTTCGGGCGCTATCGTGCTTTCAGACAGACAGAGAGACACATGGGCCTAATATTGATTTTGTATGGGAGGTACCAGAACTACTTGACCGACAAAGCCCATTTTTAATACCAACCTTACGACAATAAGAAGAAGTACTTTCACCAAACTTCATTCGCCTAGGTTGATTCCTTTGGACGCTATCGTGCTTTCAACAGACAGAGAGACACATGGGCCTAATATTGATTTTGTATGGGAGGTACCAGAACTACTTGACCGACATAGCCCATTTTCAATACCAGCCTAACGACAATAAAAATAAGTCCTTTCGCCACCTTGCATTCGCCTATGTCAATTCCTTCGGGCGCTATCGTGCTTTCAGACAGACAGAGAGACACATGGGCCTAATATTGATTTTGTATGGGAGGTACCAGAACTACTTGACCGACAAAGCCCATTTTTAATACCAACCTTACGACAATAAGAAGAAGTACTTTCACCAAACTTCATTCGCCTAGGTTGATTCCTTTGGACGCTATCGTGCTTTCAACAGACAGAGAGACACATGGGCCTAATATTGATTTTGTATGGGAGGTACCAGAACTACTTGACCGACATAGCCCATTTTTAATACCAACCTAACGGCAACAAAAATAAGTCCTTCCACCAAATTTCATTCGTCTATGTCAATTCCTTTGGGCGCTATCGTGCTTTCAGACAGACAGACAGACAGAGAGACGGCTAAACCGATCCAGAATGTGATCCTGATTCAGAATATATGTACTTTATGAGCTCTCTGGTGACTCCTTCTTGGCGTTACAAATGTAATGACAAAGTGAATATACCTTCCTGTGGAGGGTATAAAAAGCGGCGCTAAGTGGGTCTTTTGCTCAGAAACTGTTCTTCGTTGAAGATCGATGTCATCCCGACAAACCGGCAACGCTTAAACCCTTAACCACGATATTTGTCAAATACTTGTGAAATATGGCGTCAAACGATTAGAAAATGTAATCAAACATAAAAGTAGTCGCAACAAAATACACTTTGATTAGAAACCCCACTCCACTAGCAGGAATTTTAAAGAGCTACCTTTTAAAAACACAACAACACCGCACCTAAACCACTGCCAACAAAAACTATTCTTCACTTAGTGAGGGCTGCAACAAATTTCCAACCAAACAAAAGCCAACCGTCCACCCGCTGACAGGGAGTGTTTGTCGAATTTGAAAATCCACACACCGGATAGGTCCACCTGTCCTTATCCCCAGTGGCAATATAACCCAACGGGGCCAGCAATAAATCAATCAATTACTGGACACACAAAGGTTTCACCTTCTAAGCCTCGATACTCTCACCCTCCCGCAGTGTGTCGTGTCACTCACTCGGGCGTATACGTAATATTTTCACCCCATCCCATAATTATGCAAACCGCATTAAAAAAAATCGACAAAAAAAAAAACTAAAAATACTAAATCAGACTTAACGAATTCTATGCACACAAAAAGTAAATATGTACGTCAATCGCAGTGCGCTCACTAAGCCCGCTAAAGCGAGGGCGATATACTTGTACTGGCTTCTCTTAGTAGGTGCGGTAGGTAGTCGGGGCTGTGGCGATGATGCAGTTTGATGTCATCGGTTTAATGTATGCAATTTCACCGACCGTCGACAACGACAGAGATATTTAAAGTCGATAACCCTTAAATATGCGCAAGCGGCAACAGACAGCGGGGTGCCTGGGCAGTACACATCGGTACTTGTGTGAATATATATTGCATTTAAAACGATTCGGGGCTTTGGGGGAGATAAACGCAAAATGATGTTTTGCAATTGAAGTCCGAAGATTAGAATCTATTCAATTTATAATCCGTGCATTTTGTTATATTCCGGGTCATCTGCAGTGGCTGTGTGTGTGCGTGCATTTCGAATGACAACCACCAGTCGGGTGGGAGCAAAAAAAACACACACACTACAATAGCAATGGAATTACTGCTTTAAGCAGAGGCGGCTATTGGAGTGGATCCTGTGCCGAAACGTTTACACAATTGAATCCATAATGAAGTGAAATTTGGTCGTGCAGTTTGGCACGCGAGCGCCGAACAAAGGCACACTGCATGCACACATGCACAGTTCAATTTAGGTGTGAAAGGTGAATAATGGTTTTGTGTTCGGGGTTGGAGGTTATCCCTGGCGTTTAAGTCGCAGATTTACACATGTGGAATTGTGGAATCCGTGTTTTTTTTTGCGATTATAATCGCGGTCCTTCTGCGAATGGAGTTCAGTGATTGCTATTGCCGCGCTGAGTTCAACTCGACTGTGTGTCAGATTTGAATTCGGAATGACAAAGGTCAAACCACAATCGCAGTCCCTTTTAATTCCCAAGGCGGAGAGAGAAAAAAAAATGGAAAAATGGAAGCACAACAAACTTCATAACCCTCAAAATTGGATTAATGCCAAATTGGAGAGATGCGCAGAATGAGGTTATTATACAAGAGCTGCTGTGCTCCCTTGTGTTCGCTTTGTTGCGAAATGTCCTTCCGGCATTCGCCCTCCCCGGAGACGAATCTTAGATGATTCGTTGTAAATCTTTTTATGGGGTAAAGTGCTGACACTTATTAAATTTAAATTGCACGGAGCGGGAGGAGCAGTTCACTTGAAAATAGCAACTGAATCAGTTACAGACTTGCTGACGTCTCACCCATTGATGGATGGCAGAAATAGAGAGAAAGAGAGAGAGAGTGGTATTTATGTGATTGCTATTACCGTGGATGATCGAGTGGTTTGTAGCAAAGAAAGACATTCAAATTGACAGTAGATTTGGCTGGAATTGTTGACTCGGACGGGTGCTGCTTCCATGTTGCAGGATAATTGGGATAGAATTAGATATAGAAAAAGACGTGGAAATAAATATTTGCCAAGTTGAGTTCAACTAATTTCGAATGAAAATTATGTTTACTCACAGTCATAAACTCAGAAAGAAAAAAAAGTGCAGGACTGGGTCGCACGAAACTTTCTCGTTTAGTGTGAGTCTGACTGAAATTCAAAGTCATTTAAGCAAATCTTTTTTTCGGGATGTAAGCATTACTTGGTTTTCAGTGTTTTATCGAAATCGAAAATGGGCTTTTCGAGATATGAGCAGTTTTTAAAGTGAGCGTTTCCAGTGATTCGAATTGAAAATTAAGGACGCAATAATTTTGAAAACATCAATTTTACACTAAGTTTGCATTTTGGTCAAAATCATGCCGTTTTAAGGTAGAGGCTAGGGAAAACTATATTTTTCAAAAAAGACTTTTTTCAAAAATCCATTTTACGATAATACAGACAAAAACTGAGTTTTCCATTAAAATTTAAAGGACCATATTACCTTAGAAATTTTCGAGATATGTCCAAAATTCAAAAGTACCGTTACTCGATTTTTAAGCCGAAAATTGAGTACTCAGTTATGCTTACCTCACCTACTTAAGCTTAAATATCAATTTTTGTTGAAATCGTTAGAGCCGTTTTCGAACAAATTAAACTGGTATGAAAATTTTGTATGGGAAGTACCATTAATATTGAGGTTACCATGCAAAAAAAAAAAAAAAACAGCCCCGAACTGTACGCCCCCAAATTTTAAATCCGAACTTTGAACGAAATCCGTTCGGCCGCTTAGGCTGTAGGCCTCGGGACATACAGACAGAGGAATTTTGCGACACACTTTTTTTAGTTCGCCTATCATCGTAATGTCAGAATTGATTAGCATCTCTAGTTCGAAATGTCGAACGAATACAATATCTTTCTCTTACTACGTAATGGAGAAACTTAAAAAAAATTGTAATACCAACAATTTTCGTCGGTTAAAATCAAGCCAAATATCAAAATCGTTGATTTCGGAATGAAATTATTGGCAATGATGTAATAAAATACTTATGGAGAGTATATTATTCTAACGCTGAATACCTGATTCTTGAAAACTGAAAAACGAATTCTTTTTAACAAAAATAATATTTTAACCAAGAAACAAGAAAATCTCAAAAATCTTCGCTTAACAATTTTTTTTCCTGAGTGTATTGAAAGATGTAGGGTGGGGGTTTGTCGGAGGAATTGCGTAGCCACTGATTGACATCAACCTGGCGATGTTGAGTATTTTGGTAAATTGCTGGTTTTGAGTATCCCATGGAAGTGACTTCGATTTGCTTCTTAAAGTTCATTCATTGAACGGAAAAAGGTTTCCCCCCCCCCCTTTTACGCCTAGATGTAGGCTCCGTTTTTAGTAATTCTTTCAGTTGCCTCTGTGTCGCTAAATGAGGGGTTAAAAACATTTCTCTTTCCACATTCTTTCTTTCATCCGTCATTCAACGGATCTTCCAACTAATCTACGGCTTACAGTTTGAAAACGGCTTTGTATGAAAAATAAATAGATTTTCACCTTTATTCCAATCCGCCAAGTCGCCGTTGATGCCGAAAATTCGACCCAACTCTCCAGGTTTACTACTGCCGTCAAACTTTTTACGGCATTCAGTTTCAAAAATCCCCCAACCTCGAGCATTTTTAGCCAACTGTCAAAGTTATAGCGCATTTTGATTGCAGCTACCGTTCCCCATCAATTGTTCAATTTTACAACCGCCCCCACTCCCCATCGAACTGACTTTCACTACACTCGGGCGCCCCCAGCTTGACACAAATACTCAATACCCGGCCCAGCCCACTTCCATTTGTGCACTTAAGAAAAACAGAGAAAAATCTTCAAGATTTGTATAAAAAAAAACACCATCCCTGGCACAAATTTGTTGCAAAATAAATTCTCTCCATCAAAATGGCAATTCCATCGAATGCTCAGCCATGAATTCCTCCAAAGGAAACAAAATGTTTCTTATAATAAAAAAAAAAGAAAAAAAAAACACTAACACAATATCTGTGCTGAAATAAAACAAGACAAATACGTAAATAAGAACAACAAAGTGGAATGCACAGAATGGAAGGAAAAAAGTTACTTAAGTCGCTGAGGAATTGTCTTTCCATTTGTGAAATGCGAAAGGACCTCTTTTTCCATTTTTCATCGTTTTTCCCATTCAATTCGTTTTGAGTACTTTTCTTCGCTGCTCCTGTGCCCCCCACTCGACGCGGGACCCATGGAGCCGACGTTCAATGCAATGGAATTCAATAGGACGTAATTGAGAAGCGTAGGGTAGCTGAGTTCAAAATACAAAAAAAAAATGTGTACAAAAAAATGTGTATAAATACAAGAAAATGCATGAATGATTTCAAGTTAAGGAAACCGTTTTACAAGAAGGTAGCGAAACAAATTGTTAGCGTAAAAATAAGCAAAACGAACTGTAATGGACGTTCCATTTTTATGCAGACCATTTGGTACGTTTAATATCTTTCATCAATCCTTCGATTGATTGCATTGAAAGGGAAAGAAAGGACAACATTGAAGTAGGTTGTGGGTTTTGTTGAGAGGTCCTTAAAAATATTATACAGCCAGCATCAGGTGTATGGGGTTTGTTTGAATCATTTGGGTATAAAGCTGAGGTCTTCATTTCAGTTTTTTAACTGGAAGCATTGTTAGGTGGGGAAGGGGACTCTACCGTAAATGTGTACCTACTCTTAGCTTGCCATATCTCAGCTCAGTTTAAAAAGTAAACATAATTGAACAAATAATGCTGAAGGCTTTTATTTTAAATCTATTTTTATTCATTCATTCATTCATTCATTCGTTTCGTGTTAAGTTAAGAAAAGTCACCACGCCCCGTTGTCCGATCCCGCCCCCATTTCGCAAAGTTCTTGGTGCATTTCATATATTTTTACGTACCAAATTTAGAAGCCATAGCTATCAGGTCAGCCAAGACACTTGGTTCCAAAGTTTTGTAAATGCAGAGGGTGCCACGCCCCCTTATACAGTACCACAAATGTCTGTCAAAGCGTCGATTGTATCATATTCCGGAAATATAGCTACCTTTAGAGGTTAGAAAAATAGTTTTAAAGCCCCTTTGTAGAGGATGTGCCACGCCCCGTTGTTGTGGGCGGTAGTTTTACAATTTCCTTCATGCAGCAATGTCAGAAATTTCGCATCTTTGCTGCGGGCAGAGTTTTAACGGCCCCTTAAGCGAGTCCACTCAGATGCTGCAATATAAATGCATGTACCACACTTCACAACTGTAGCTGAAAAAATCAGAACAAAGGATCGCTGAAACGCCTCAATCGAACGCGGTACGGACAACATAAATTCAACTCATACACCAATTTTCTCTGCCTTAGTAGTACAACTTTTATCGCAATGTTACCTTGGGTATACAGTGGACGTCCATTATAACGAATATCCGATATAGCGAATTTTCGATATAACGAAAGCTTTTTAGATTTACATTAGTATCTCTTTATAACGAATTGCTATCCGATATAACGAACGCAGAAATAAATTGGATTTAAAACCATGGAAGTATGTATTTAAATGGCAGGATCATCATCTATTCAATTTAACATTAAATAAAAACGACAAATAAACACATTTATAGAAAATTCGATCGATATAACGAACGCGCTCGATATAATGAATGACATCAAACATTATATCATTCGTTATACTGGACGTCCACTGTATCTCAAAAAATTCCTTTTTGACGACAATGAAGGATTGTTCTATTCTATACGACTTTGCAAATAGTTTTGACACCTGAAAGGGTGACCTACATAAGTAAAATAAATAGTTGGCGCAACAGGTCCGCAGGGACTAGCTTCTCACAGTCATCCGCTTGTGTGAGTTTCTAATTTTGTTGGAGGAATGGAAAGGATCTACAATTTTATGCCCAATACAACATAAATTGAAATTGCAAGCGCTAAAAAATCTGCAATGCAATTCCTTGTGTCACATATCTACCAACCCCTAAAGTATGCAACGATAACTGTATAATTGACTGTTACAGACAGTTTTAAACCAATTTTCTCTGCAGCATCCTTTTAAATTAACTTCAATATAAAACAAGTAAAAATAAAACCCAAACTAACACAAAAAGAACAGATCCAACCCCTCAGGACATTGTCAACTTGTTTCAAGTCACCGAAAGTAAACAATTGCCAGACATAGAACAGCGAACTGGGTCACACATGTTGGAAACAAAAAAGAAACTAAATGAAAGAGCATACTCCCTGAATCGCGCATCGAGGTCGAAGGCATACATAGACATGTGAGACGGACTGTGGAGTATATACATTTTTGTATATAAAGAATCTCATACAGAAAACACAACAACAAGTCTAAAAATTGACAGAAGCCTCAGGGAATATGCCGCCTGTTTGCAATAAAATATTTACACCAACTCGTGGATCCTTTGCTGGTGTTTGTACATTTTAAAGAATTTATTTTTGTTTTGTTTTCATATGACAGTCGGTTTATTTTCATTTGACATCGAATGCGCCGACGATAGGTGCGTGACCCCAACAGCCAAGGCTATCTGAATTTTGGACAAGCAAAGCGAATCGAAAATATGGTTGGCTCTTTGCGAGAGAGGTTGTGAAATCGGTGTCTAAATTTATTTTGTTTTATAGGAGATGCTCGGGGATAGTACTCGTATCATCGTCCATTTCAGGTCATCAGCTCGTAGCAACGTAGTTCGGCCAGTTGGTATACCAACCGAGATTCATTCAAAACGTTCCCTCTTACTAAATTCAGTAGATCTGGTCGGAAATTTAATGTTACACTTATATTTGTGCGAGCAAAGTTCCAAGTCTCTCGGGTCACTAGGAAACACTCAAAATCCTATTTCGTTGTGGTTTTCATATTTCACTTCACCCAACTGGTTACAAAACGGGACGTGTGATGCCGGTACCTCAATGTGCGGCACGAAACTTTGGTTTTTTGATTTTTTATTCATTTTTAAATTTAAATTTTCCTACTTGTACGGTCTGCTTCTGTCGTATAAAAACTACATTGGGGAAGTGTTTTCTTGAAACCACAGGACTGCATACATATTTTATTAGACACGTCTTCTTGGATAGGGATACCCTTATATTTGAAGTCAGCTGGTATTTTATGCTTCAGGTATCATTTGAACAGCAATTCACGTCTCTATTTCTTCAAGTCCTAATTATACTTTCAACGCTGATGCATTCGGCCGTCTCAGCTTTACTTTTGCAGTCTTCACGAGCACCCATCCACATCTGGAAATTTTGAAATTTTGACCCCGAGACTCAATCAGTCGTCTTCTGGCTCATTATCTAGGCTCAATCCTGTAGTCCCGTAAGCTTTGTTTTTAGCTATGCTGCTGATTGGTGTAAGCTTTGCAACTATAATGATGCCGATGAACTTTAAATTTCCCGTCAGGAAATTAATTTGTATGCCTCTATGGCAGTTCTGTGTATGACCTCAAACATCAAGGTCCACAGTGACGGACTTATTAAGGAGCCTTGGGGAATGCCATTAGAAATTCCCGCCTCGGCTCAGATTGCGAATAAGTTTTACAAAATAATTTTTATATAAAGACGGATGTCCTTTTTGTGTGGCTCTACGTCTATATCGCGGCCTTTTAGAAAAATGTTTGTGGAAACTTGGTTTCAGCCCTTAAGGAACGTTGCTGAATCTACTTCTTGTAGACTGTAGGTATAAGAGCATCCAATTTTTTAACTTTCTCCATTACGTATTAAGAGAAAGATATTGTATTCTTACAAAATTTCGAACTCGAGATGTTAATCAATTCTGACATTACGATGATAGGCGAACTAAAAAAAAGTGTGTCGCAAAATTCTGTCCGTCTCGTCCGTCTGTCTGTATGTCCCGAGGCCCACAGCCACAGCCTAAGCGGCTGAACGGATTTCGTTTAAACTTCGGATTTAAAGTTTGGGGGCTAACAGTTCGGGGCCGTTTTTTTTTTGCATGGTAACCTCAATATTAATGGCACTTCCCATACAACATTTTCATACCAGTTTGATTTGTTCGAAAACGGCTCTAAGGATTTCAACAAAAATTGATATTCAAGCTTAAGTAGGTGAGGTAAACATAACTGAGTACCCAATTTTCGGCTTAAAAATCGAGTGACGGTACTTTTGAAATTTGGACATATCTCGAAAACGATCCATACGATTGTAACAAAAATTCATTTCTAAGGTAATATGGTCATTTCTAACTTAATTTCTCTGTATTATCGTAAAATGGATTTTTGAAAAAAAGTCAAAATGGATTTTTGAAAAAAGTCATTTTTGGAAAATATAGTTTTCCCTAGTTTACCTCAAAACGGCATGATTTCGACCAAAATGCAAACTTAGAGTAAAATTGATGTTTTCAAAATTATTGGGTCCTTAATTTTCAATTCGAATCACTGGAAACGCTCACTTTAAAAACTGCTCATATCTCGAAAACCCCATTTTCGATTTCGATTTTGTTATAATCTCCCCCACTTCCGATAAAAATGCAATAACAGCTACGCAAAACTTCATTTTAGCAAAATAATACCCTGTTTTCAAACCTTGTTGAATATGCACCTTAAAATAATTGCAGCCACTTCCTTTCACAATTAGAAACTCGCACTTCATTTGCACCCATTTCTTTTATCTAGCATCGGTTCTCAGATCTTTACCTACCTACTTATTAAATTAAGAAAACAACCAACCAAACTGTTGATGAACGAGAAAGTTACGTTCGACCCAGTCGTGCACTTTATTACAGAATGTCCTAATGATAGACAGAGATAGATAGATAACAATTGATATCAAAAGATTCAGTACAAATTCAGTTCATAAATTTAAATTCATGGATTAATCGATAGCAATGCTTTCGTAAAGTGATTCAAAGCTCCAATAGAGTATACGACATTCGGCAAGTTACGATCTATGTAATTCGCGTACTGACTGAGGCATATTCCTAAATTTATCAGAAAACTTTGATATTCATTTCAAGCTGCAGAAAATATAACCAAACTGAATGGAATCTCCATATTGAAGTTTCTTTTAGAGAAAAGTTGTATGTGCCTCACTTTTGTCTAAGAAAGTTACGAGGGTATTCAAAAATTGCTAGGATTTGAACAACCACGAGGTTTTCGACAACTCAATCGATGCATATTGCAATAAAATTAAAAAGTTTGTCAGTTTGTATGTTGATTTATAATCGAATCATGTTAAAACTACTGGGCATATCTGCATACAATTTTTAGAGAAACATACTGTTTAGCAAAACAATTTTTAACTGGCGCCCAAAAGCACAGATTTTCATTAAAATCCAGACCGCCTTCCAGGTGCTCGAGCTTTGTAAAATTAAATGACAGATTTTTCTTTCCCTTTTAAAGGAAGCTACCCTCCGATTAACTTACAAAGATCTCCGACTCAGTCATACCTAAAAGCGATATCACAGTCACCTTGAAGATGAGTTCCTTACTGACCAAAGTGCAGGTACCTTTCTTTGCTTCGACCCAAACATCCTCGACTTTAACTACCCATCTGACACCATCCTGGAGGTATGTTAATTCCTGTGCGTCCAATTTGAGAGAAAAAAGAAGAAAAAAATCGTTCGAATCGATGAGAAAATGAAATTTATTGGAAAAGTTTTATTGATAAAATCTCATCAGCTTGTCTCATCCCACCCGCACACACCTGCCTAATGGCATTAGACCATGGGAGACCATTTGAAAGACGGAAACTTTTCTCATCACCTTTCGTGTGTTGTACCCTTCATAACCTCTAGTGCGCAACCCCCACCCACCTGCACATAGCGGGTAATTCCCTGTTGGCTGTCCCCTGAATCCACCAGACACATCCAACCACACAAATCACCCGGCAGAAGGAAAGAAAAGCCGCAGGCAGATCCAACCAAAGGAGACAACTAAAATGGAAATTTATCACATGACCGAGTTCTTATTCCCCGTTCACCTTATTTATGGGAAAATAATTGATTTAGAGGGATGATACCGTTCGCTTTGTCATTTTCTTCATTTTCCGCATTTTTTTTCGCATTCTGTCTCCGCTTTGATTAATTTTGCATAAGCGGTGAAAGAAAATAACACACAAGCGAGCGGCTATTGTTTTACTTCCGATTGAGTGCAGCCAGAGAGATGTGCATATGAATGCATTAATTGGAGCGCGCGTCGGTGGTGTTAGCTGGGATAAAAAAAATATGAATAGATGTGTTTTGTGGTACGAGTATCTGTGTTTCCAGCAACACAACAGAAGGCTTGTTAGGATTCGATGATGTGTGGAAATATTTGCTCTGGCTGTGACAATCGTATTTTGTTGTGGAGTGTTTTTTTTTTCCAGCTTAAGTCTTGAGAGGAATAGTAATCGCTCTGCAAATATGTTGGGCTTTGGCTGGAGTGGATTCCACACGAAATCCATTTAAGAACAAGTGAAAGTGAGTAAACAAAACCGAGGTAGATGAGAGTTGGTTTAGGGAAGACTGTGCGTGCCTTGTGGAAAGTGGATACAGGGCATACTGCTTTGCTTCATTTGCCCGCAGACCTTACATGGTGTTCTGTCCATAAGAAGGCATACGTACTATTCGAGGGTGGTAAGTGACTTTGTCAACCTCTAGCAAACAGTTTAGCGCGCCCCTCTCGCTATTTATTTATTTTTAGAATGCTTTGTGAAGGAAAACAAAGAAGACCCTCGTCTCCCTAGAATAAGACTGATATCCGTAGGCTCTTTCAATAAATGTTAGTCCCGCTTGCGACGACGAGCCTTGAACTTGAAGAACTCTGTAAGCTGTTTATTTAAATCGACATTTTTTCTCGAGACAGGCAACGTGGAAACAGGTAGGTGTCACTTTTTCATTTAAATTTTATTTTATTTAAATTGTTGTAATACGGAAAGAAGCGTAGAAGGAATGCACATTGATCTCCGATTCCAACACTAACCAACAGGGTAGTAGACAGTAGAGGCAGGACTGACTCTAATTGGCAAGAGCAAATGGAAGGCAATCGCAGCCAGCTTTGAGTGCATAGGTTGAGGTCCAGTTCCACCACGGACAGTGGCGCCCCCTCAGCAAGCAAATAAGTCGGTTGCAAATAAGTCACATGACATTACAAAGGTGGCGTACTGTCTCCTACTCTATTTCTGGAGGTGACTGATGGGCCCACAGTGACGAGTTTCATTAGGGGTATCCACAAAGCGGTGTTCTGTCTCCTACTCTATTTCTGGAGGTGACTGATAGGCCCACAGTGACGAGTTTCATTAGGGGTATCCACAAAGCGGTGTTCTGTCTCCTACTCTATTTCTGGAGGTTACTGATGGCCCCACAGTGTTGAGTTACATTAGGGGTATCCACAAAGCGGTGTTCTGTCTACTACTCTGTTTCTGGAGGTTGCTGATGGCCCCACAGTGTTGAGTTACATTAGGGGTATCCACAAAGCGGTGTTCTGTCTCCTACTCTATTTCTGGAGGTTGCTGATGGCCCCACAGTGTTGAGTTACATTAGGGGTATCCACAAAGCGGTGTTCTGTCTCCTACTCTATTTCTGGAGGTTACTGATGGCCCCACAGTGTTGAGTTACATTAGGGGTATCCACGAGGTGGCGTTCTGTCTCCTACTCTATTTCTGGAGGTGACTGATAGGCCCACAGTGACGAGTTTCATTAGGGGTATCCACAAAGCGGTGTTCTGTCTCCTACTCTATTTCTGGAGGTGACTGATAGGCCCACAGTGACGAGTTTCATTAGGGGTATCCACAAAGCGGTGTTCTGTCTCCTACTCTATTTCTATCACCCATTCGTTTTGTAGACGGCGACATATATGTGCGGTTGGGAATAATTATAAAAGCTTAATGAAATGGGAATGAGGATAGTCTCGAAACAATTTTTCAACGGTGTATACCGTCTTTCTTCTTAAATAGACACCTATAGCGATGGTAGCATCAGTCCAAATTTGTTGAATATTCTTTCGAATAGACCACTTCGTTGAGAAAGGCTCAGTACTGGTACTTAAGATCGCCGTAAATGGGTCTGATAATTTATGTTGTACGGCTCTTGAATCAAACTAACTGATAGGGCAAAACTATCATGAAGACAATCAGTCCTTCATAAGACGCTCACTGAAAGACTCTCTCTTCCCACTTTTGCACACTGAAGCCCTAGGCTCGGTTAGGTGTGTGGGAAGCCAAGGAAACCCTGTATAACTATTTGAAAAAAGTTCGCTCCTCCTTAAAGCATGCAATATTTTATGCACTACCAAGCTAACGACCAAACTAACGACGTCAAACACACGGCTCCCTCCATAAGTCCCAATTGATTTGTTTTTCGTTTGCGTAGAGCCTAAAATCCCGGTAAGACATCCATGCTATTAGGCGTCCTATGTGCAATCTTCTTTCCCATAATCAAGGGTCACTTTTATCCATTTTTTATCCCAGTCCCTACATCACGTACACACTATGTGTACACACTTTTATATTCCCATTATTCCTATCTCAAGGCAATTATCTGGCGCCACCCACTTCGACCGTCGAACACAAGCCAAGCATAATCTCAAATTAAAATGTCATTTTGTCACTTCCATCAATTTATATTGTGAATCGTTTGTATTAAGAAATAAGTCGAGCGCCTTAAACGGAAAAGTCTCATCCTCACCGAACTATCCGAGTTTTATTTTCCCTCTTTCTCTTCGACCAATGTGTAAATCGCTCCACTACTCTAGTTCCTTTGCACTGCACACATTAATCATAACAACGGAACTTGCGTTCAACCGATATCCGCAACCACCCTCGCGCAGTTAGTGCCGGATGTTATTCCTGAAAGGATGCCAGGTGCCCTACAGAATGTTCCTCAGCCACGAAAAAAAAAAAAAAAAAAGCACCCTCCCTTTAATCAAATTTAAGAGATACAACTTTTACACTTAAAGTATTGTTGCTGCGCTATAGTGTAAGTGTCCGTGGTCATGCTTGTGTCCAACCCCCACCCACCAACCGAGTGACATGGCCACCAAGAGAGAAGACGTGGGCCAAGTCGCCCGAGTCCCTCTGTGTGTGTTGTGTAACGAGTAATTGCAGCTCGTTTAGAATTTTAATGGAGGGTTTTCCGAATAGATATTTCCGCAAAAAGAGAAACATTTTCGTCCTGCTGTTGCTTTGCTTGGACATCATTTTAATCACTTTGACAGGTGGTGAGATGTGCCATCACAAACAGATGAAAAATGTATTCACAAAGGGCTCTCGCTTGGCTAGTTTAATTGCAGTTTTTTCTTCTCGTATCTTGTTTGTTTTTTTTTTTTTTTTTTGCTGTTGAAACCTTAATTAGACGAAATGGAGATGTGTTCTCACCGGCGACAAAGTGAATCGTTAAGTGGAAGATATGGGGAGAATTTTATTCTTCTGCACAAATGACATCGGGGGGAATTTAAATTTCGATTCTGTCGGTTGGATGGGGGCCATTGAATGGAGTTTTAGTAAATTTGTATAAATAAGCCGCGTAATTGGGAAGAGATCTCTGTGTAAGCTGGCAGTTTGAATGGGATTGTTCACTCGAAGGAAAGTGGAAGGAGCTGCAATTTCTTTGATCGACTTAAGAAGATAAATTTTCGACTTGGATTCACATACGATGTGCTGGACTCTGCCTTGCTCAACCCTAAAGGATTTGTCTATTGAGTGAGGGTATGAACGCAGAAAACGCTACAGACCAAGCAACAACTTAGGACATGAATTTTTGTTTCTTTAAATCACACAAACTGACCAAGAATTTCATGATTAAGACAACTTGATTCCAGTGATTAAATGAATTGTTATAATTGCTCATAGGGTTTTTTTTACTTTTGCTTAGAATTTTACGAATGTAATTATTAAAAGCACAAGTTTTTCCCTTAGGGTAATTGATTATATTTTTTTTTTGCACACTGAGTGGAAGTTTTTTTTTTTTTCTTATTTCTTTTCGATAAATTTTTATTATTTTTATTACTTATTTATTATTAATTTTTTTTTTTATTAAATATTTGTTCTCTTATTTTAAGAGTTTTTTTAATTTTTTTTAAAAATTATGTAATTAAATAGTCTGTAAATTGTAAAATGGTAGACTTGAATAAATAAACAAACAAATGACTTTAAAAAAAATTAAAATATACCACTGCTAAGGAAATAAGTCGAAATCTTACAGTGCGAAATGACTGTCGACATCCAAACGTGCATACCGCATGTCTGCACACTCATCGGCAAAAGTGTTTTGACAAAACTGAAAGTTAAATTTTGTGAATTTTAAGAAGAAGTGAAAAAAAAATGTAATGCATTAATTCACAGGCGAACATTGACAATTTTCATTTTTGAATACAAATTAAATTTATTTAAATGAATAAAATTAACCTTTAACTTCGGCATATTTATTTTGACAAATAAGTTCAACTTAAAAAAAAATATATTTTGAAATTTTAAAGAGACAAAATAAAATTATTTAATAAAAAAATATATCCGCTTTACCCTAAAAAACTTTCTGTCATTGTCTTGGGATCGTTTCGACGAGTTTTTGCAGCATTTCTGCAGGACCGTCATCCCTTTCTTACTGCAAAACTGATCTCCTCCCTGCTCCGTGTCAGAAAATCTGTCATTTTTCCTTTAATGCAACCTCATACATATTCGATGACATTAAATCTGCGCCTCGGGGTGGCCAGTTGAGTGTTTCTAGTTCGATATCCCGTGAAAGTTGCATCACCATTTGGCTTTTGTGACAAGAAGTGTTATCCTGTTGGAGAATAAATGACTGACTGATTAGTCTATCGCCAGATGGGAATGCGTAATTGCTTTAAGTTTGTGCTGGATCATTCTTCCATCGAGTGGAAGCAAATCTGCACAGCCTTTGGACGGTATACAACCCTGAAACATTACAAGCCCCCCACCAAGCTAATTGGCCTGAACGACTTGTGCGTATTTTTCAAGATAAAATTTCGGCATCCGAACAAATCTTCTTTACTCAAATTAACTCTTTTCCGTCCATAAAACCCGGTTCCACAAATTATGGGTTTATTTTGAAACTCTTCGGCGAATTGCAGCCTCTTTATTTTGTTTTCGTAGTTATATACAGAATTTTTCTTACAGAATTTTTCTTACAGAATTTGCATCCAAATCGAGTTCAGCAAGGCGACTCTGACTTATCCCTTAGATAATTGGGTGTTCAGCATATTTTTGCATTTGAAGATCGAGAATTTTAGGAGTTAAACTTGGGTTTTTTAAAACTTCCCCGAAATATGTCTTCCATCCTTCTACCTTTTTCGGTATAACTTTTTCGTTTTTTACTCGAGGGAGGTACATTTTGCACAGAGATCGTTGTTTTGTAACTATCGATTTGGACATTTACAGTTTGCTTTGACAAATTAAATTCTTAACCTATTTTTTAACAAAAAGACCGCAATCGGATTTTGCGACAAAAGCTTCTCGATCTTCCATATTTTACTCTGTCGTTTTCAATATATTCAAATCAAAATGGACCTGTACACAACAAATTTATCATATTTAACTTAAATTCAAACGATAACAGTATTTTTCGCCAAACATACCTTGACAAATGAGTCTGTCAGAATACGATTGCCAGTCAAAAAATCGTACTTTAACCACAAGTAGGCCTAAGGTGTCCAGGAGTGATTCGCAAATTGTCTTATTTACACACATAATCATAGGTCACACCATATGCAACCACTGAGTGAAAACTGTAGACAGTTAAGCCGTAGCGATTCGGAATTATTCGCATTGAAAAGCGACTTGCATTTCTGTGAAAATACTTATGCCGCATCTGACATATTTGGCTATAGCCTGTATCAAGTCGCACGGAAAGAAGTTTAAGATCAAATCAAGAAAAATAAGCGCAGAATCACGAAAAGTTTGTCTAGTTTTAGAGCTTAGCTAAGGATTTACTAATTCACGACTTTTTATTCTAAGTTATTCTAGAAATTGAGCGAAGTGAAGATATTGACCTTCAAAAGTCGTGAATCAACACTTTTCAGTATCAATAATGCGATCAAACGAGAAATACATATTGCCATAACCGATCGCAATTTGACACAAATAGTTATCAATTTGATATTACGTGGATTGCAAATTACAAACACAATTCGTAAATTACCACTTTTCTGTTGTAAATTACGGTTTCCTCCCTTAGAAAATTACAACCATTTAGTGTTGAATTGCAACTCAACAGTATTGATTTGCGAACTAAAAGAAGAAGTTTTACTATTCCAGCAGTTGCAATTTACAAATTCTTAGTCGTAAATTGAAACTTCTTTTTATCAATTTGCAATTCATATTTTGCAATTTACGATTATTGAGTAGTGGTTTGAGGCATCACCGTATTAAATTGAAAATGTTTTATCGTGAAATTAGAATTATTGTAATTTACAAATCAGAATTCATAGTTGTATTATATATATCGTGTTCCTCCTGATATCCAAGAAAATCATGAGGCGCCATATCGTCCGGACTCCGGAGACAACGGGATTTGTCTGAGGTGGTTTTTTGGTCTATGATGAAATTTAAAATACAAACAAAATATTTAGATGATCTTGACATTGATACGAACCTTTACAATTCTTCTCGATTACGAACTGTGCATAAAATTCCAGATTCCACACATCAGGTAGTTGATTCCACGGAAATTACAAAAAATATTTTGCAATTTACGATTTCTCTACGTCAATTTATGATTTCAGTTTCATGTGTTAAATTATTAAAAGATTTTATTGATTCATCATTCAGTGTTGGTAAATCACCAAATATTTTTTTCAATTTAAGATTGTAAAGTGGTGTTTGAGAAATTGACCTATTGGAGTGGTAAATTGCGCCAAACAATCTCGCAAATCAGTACAAATAAAAGAAGCTCGAATTGATACTTCTAAACGTAAATTCCAACAAACAGAATTTGGTCCATGAAAACTTAGTTGTGATTTGCGAGAAATATATAATTCGTAAATTGCAACTCAAAATTTTGCAATTGGCGATTTTCAATTCTTTCCGTGCGCCTTGTGTATATATTGACTGTTAAAATCGTTTGCAATGGTGACATTTCTTCCCGCAGCAACTCGATCTACCAGAGTTCGGTCGTAGAGACCTTATAGTAAAAATTTAAAGCCGATGATGCCCTCCTTTCACGTTCTGACGTTTAAGTCAACAAGAACAATCTTGATGTCGTATTTCGCATTTGCCGTCGTCTTCTGGCGAAAATCGTAGTCAGCGTCATCATTCTACCGTTCTACTTTGTGGGTGCGTTACCAATCAGCTTGATGCTTTTAAATGTGTCCCTGATACAAATTCTAAGCAGGTATGGGTTACACTAAAGAAGCTTAAAACTTCTTGTCTAAGTCTTCTAAGGTCTAACCTTTCCCTTGTAGCACATATTTTTTTTTTTTTAATTTCGCGGTTCCTGTTGATGACTTGAATATTGGTTGGGGTCTCTAGTTGGCGCAACAGTTCCGTAAGGGACCCTATAGGCCTAGCTTCTCACAACCATTCGTTGAGTGTGACATTGTCCGACAAGTGTTGCTATTTGTTTCTCTTAAGAAGACTCCAGAGATTGACAGAGTCGCATTATGGTTGCAAACCTCTCTGTTTTATTCAATAATTGGTGGCTCATCGCTCAGTGGTCGCAATTTGGTTGTCGCTTTGACAATTGACGACGAATTGAAGTGCTGGTTCACTGCCTGACAGGGAAAGCAAATGATGTCATCCTCCGGGGAATATAAACGCGGTCAGAACACAACTAGATGGTTGGATAGTCAAGACTAGTACCCAGTGCCTACAATGGTCGAAGTGCCTACAATAAACCAATAACTTCGGGTTTTTGGGTCCCTGAAGGGGGAAAGCTTTGTTTCGCTTTTCAAAGAGAGAATCCGTTCGAGAGTTTGCTACCTACGACAGCTAGTGACTGTGCAACATTTACGACAAGTCACTAGGACAATCTACTCTCTGCACCTATTAGCCGGCATTAAATCAAACACAGACCCCGTTTCTATTACATTTTCCTTGGAAATTGACCGCCACCATCATTAGATATCAATTCAAGTTCCAATAAACAATTCAGAAGTCCTTAGCGGTGAATAAAAAAAAAAAAAAAAACTACCCAATAACACCATCGAACGAATGAAGCAATTTCCCTTAACAGATACGCGTCACTCTATTACCTCTACATTTGCCGCGTCGTTATGCATGTTTCCCTGGGCTTCAATCGCACATTTTCACAATTCCACATGTCTGCACCGCGGCGGGGAAGTTTACTCTGTCACGCGCCTATTACTGCAGAGTGATTTTGTTAAATGGCACCTTCCTCCGGGCCAACATCTACAAACAGGCACCAGCACACATGAACATACATATTTCGTGATATATCCCTAATGATTGTATAAAAGTGGAATTGCACAGTGTCACGGCACACCAACTCACGATTCCCTCTCGCATGAGGGCAGATCTGGTTGACTGATTTGTTATAGACTTTTTAAAATGTGAGCCAAGTAGTGTGTCACAGATAAGTATATCCATTCGTTATGGAGACATCATGTGTGTGCTTATGCGGATGATTAGCTGTAATACATTTCAATAAGAAAAAAAAAACATAATAATGAGGCAGAGGTAGTTCCAAAGAGGGATTTGCTTGACAGACTGGAATACCGGTTGTTGAGTTCGCTTTCAAGGACACTTCCTGCTAATGTATGCCCTCCTTAGAGGACGGACAGGTTATCCTGTTTGAAGAGCAAGTTCTTCGTCAATTGGGTTGGTTTTTTTCGATGTCCTATATTTAGGGACTCTTTTTACGACTTTTTTAGGGTCGCTTTTCATTGGCTTGAAGTTTCTTGTATTTTATTTAGCAAGAAAATGAGGGGAATCAGCATCAGTGGGGGCCACAATTATTGTACGGGAGAGTGTCTTCCTTTAAAAATGGGTATCAGTCCTCATAGTTCATCTGGTTGCAATGCGTCTTCGGCAAGTTGCTGTTTACGCGACCAGGATGGTTCCTAAACCAAAAGTAGTACGACCAAAGCACGGTAGTCGTGAGAGACATTCCTTTCGGAAATGCAAATTGAGTTATCACTTTACAACAGAAGGATATTGAAATAAAGTGCACGACTGGGTCGAACGTAACTTTCTCGTTCATCAAAAGTTTGGTTGGTTGTTTTCTTATTTTCTTAAGTAGGTAGGTAAAGATCTGAGAACCGATGCTAGATAAAAGAAATGGGTGCAAATGAAGTGCGGGTTTCTAATTGTGAAAGGAAGTGGCTGCAATTATTTTAAGGTGCATATTCAACAAGGTTTGAAAACAGGGTAATATTTGCTAAAATTACGTTTTGCGTAGCTGTTATTGCATTTTTATCGGAAGTGGGGGAGATTATAACAAAATCGAAATCGAAAATGGGGTTTTCGAGATATGAGCAGTTTTTAAAATGAGCGTTTCCAGTTTTTCGAATTGAAAATTAAGGACGCAATAATTTTGAAAACATCAATTTTACTCTAAGTTTGCATTTTGGTCAAAATCATCCCGTTTTGAGGTAAACTAGGGAAAACTATATTTTTCAAAAATGAATTTTTTCAAAAATCCGTTTTGACTTTTTTTCAAAAATCCATTTTACGATAATACAGAGAAATTAAGTTAGAAATGACCATATTACCTTAGAAATGAATTTTTGTTACAATCGTATGGACCGTTTTCGAGATATGTCCAAATTTCAAAAGTACCGTCACTCGATTTTTAAGCCGAAAATTGAGTACGCAGTTATGTTTACCTCACCTACTTAAGCTTGAATATCAATTTTTGTTGAAATCGTTAGAGCCGTTTTCGAACAAATCAAACTGGTATGAAAATGTTGTATGGGAAGTGCCATTAATATTGAGGTTACCATGCAAAAAAAAAAAAAAAGGCCCCGAACTGTACGCCCCCAAACTTTAAATCCGAACTTTGAACGAAATCCGTTCAGCCGCTTAGGCTGTAGGCCTCGGGACATACAGACGGACAGACGGACAGAATTTTGCGACCCACTTTTTTGAGTTCGCCTATCATCGTAATGTCAGAATTGATTAAAATCTCGAGTTCGAAATTTTGTACGAATACAATATCTTTCTCTTAGAAAGTTAAGAATAAAAAAAGTTGCCACAACAGGTCCGTAGGAACCCTGCGTGAGTTTTTCATTTTTTGGGACGGGTTGAAGGGACCTAGAATTCTATGCCGAGTCGAAACGGCTAATGGAGACAGTTATACTCTCGGATATTTGTCAGACGTTCGCGAAGGGTAGCGCAGTGGGAAAAACCCTGATTGGTGTCGATCTAACCTGGCACACCTCGCAGGATATTAACAACTTAAAATATTCAAAAACAATTTATTTCTGCGAGAAAGAAAGTCTTCCGACCGTCACAAAAAAAATATTCTCATCACAAACGCCAGAACTACCTTCCCGATGCAAACTGAAAGGTTACCCATTCACTGCGTTCACCAGCTGAGAGTGAATATTTGAATATTTAGCAAACTTCAAACGAAATACGTCGCCGCCCCTACCCCTCCCACGAGGTACATCCGAAAGATATTAAGTTGCTCAAAAATTCAATATATTCCAACACACCTCCAATGAGATGCATGGATTTCTTCCGTCGTCCCTATTTCGAGTTCAAGCGAGACGTAACGAAGAGATTTTCGTCCTTTCATCCAGGAGATTGAACTTTCAATGTCCCATCCCATCGCGCCCTGAATGATGCGGTTCGCGAACGTCTCCTCGTTATAAATCCCCCATACATCATCTGGCTACATATACGTGTGTATCGAGGCGATGTAATTTTCACGTCAACCGAGCACACTTTCGTCTCCCAGCACAAAAAAAAAAAAACAGGAAAAAAAGAAGGGGAGCCTTTTCCGTGTACCACAGATGAATTGGCTCCTACCCCCCACCACGCCTTCCAAGTGGGATAACACGTGTTAATCAAAATGTTGGCAATGTTTGGAGTTTTTTTTTCTCTCCCAGCTGATATTACTTTCATATTGATTTGCTCAAAGGATAACGCACGGATGTTATGCTTTGAGAAGGGTATGTGTGGTGAAGGACGTTTAAAAGCATATATATAAAAAAGAAGTGTAAAACGTGATGATGCCGATGAAATAGGCAATTGATTTTCAATATCTGCTCCTGTCATCGTTATTGGGGGCAAATATTTGTTTAAGGATTTTTGGCAACAGTTTCGTGGGGTATTGCACAGAAAAGGGCCATACACCTGGATTGCTTTATTAAATATGAGAGGAGGTGGTTTTGATATTTTTTCTCCTTTTTGAATCCTTAAAGTGTAATAAATACTGAAGTCGTGGAGGGGGCACCAGGTGAGACATGTGGCTATGGGCTAAGTACGGCTTAGTATGCAATATTGATGTTGGTTATTTATTCACAGTTTGAGTGGAGGCAAAAATGCTAATAACTGTCGGCCGATCAAGGATAGTGTAAATTGCTGTCTAGGTCTACTGATGGGGGTGCATAAATAAGCGCCCCTCTGACGAATGTAATTTTTTTCTGTGGGACATTTTGTAGTCCGTGACATTCATCGAGTCTAATGAGCTGCGTTGGTGATTTGAGAGGGGCTTGTCGTTTGTGTCCTTTTTGTTCTGTAGGTCATGATGGATTGTGGTACGTTAAATGCTAAATTGACGTCGGTAGATTGATGTTTGTGATAACGGAAATGGTGAGACATTGATTGGTCGAAGACCATGGATCCACTAGTATAGGTTGACTTCCACAACTGCGCTCTAGGGAACTTCAATAGGGCAGTTGATTGGGCCAGTAAAGCTTCGCAAACTCATCGAACCATACCTCCTCTCTTGGGTTGTTGGTTTGTTTGCATATTTTGGAGCTTCTTAAAGACATAAGACACATGTTTTCTTTGTTGCGGCTTCTTTGATTTGGCGGGGTGAATTTTCAAAACTAGTTCTTTCGTAAACAGAGGTGAATTTTCAATCTCTGTGTGGAGAAGCCAGTGACGGCAGGAGACATTCAAATTTGTTTAAATATTTTGGTAAAGATTCCATTATCCAAGCTGCTGTAAGTCGATCGATCGAACGGATCGAATGAGGAATATCACAAGTGAGTGTGAATTACATGGCCCACCAAAATTCCGTCCATCAAAATTGTCTGTCTCACTGCCTCTAAACTTACACAATCGGGCGGCTGAGCCAGGTTTAAATGGAGTCCCAAAGATTGGTTCCAAATGATTGCTTTGAAAAGCCCGAAATTCGAAAAATCTCCGAGTCTCCAAACATTAATTTTATTTCATAATTTTCTTTGCTAATTTTTGTTTTTATTATTTTTTATTTTTTTTGTGTTTATTACACGTCCGCACTGGGGGAAAGTCACGACGAGAGCTTAACCAGTCCACGCAGAACTGCCAGATTCATATTGCACGGAACGAAAATTCGGAACGACTTTAGTTTGAGGTGGTGAAGGCTCTTAGCTGTTTTACAACATTGTCGCAAATTATTCTCTGTACGTCGCTATGACTTAGATTATTTTCCAACATAAACTGTTTTTGGTCCCCAAATTTCATCTCTTCCCCACAATTACATTTTTTGTATGAGGATTTATCGCTTCACGTCAAAACTGCTCACCCAACCGACATGGAAGGATCTCAGACATTTTAAAGGGCCTCATGGAGCAACATTCCTTTCATATTTCATCGCAATCGGTCGACTCGTTTCAAAGATATGCTAATTCAAAATTTCAATCTGTTAATTTAAAGGCACAAGTTGATCACTTTTTTAAGGACCCATAAAGCTAGCACTGCTCTGCGACAGATTTCTATAGTCTTGGGTTGAGTTTGGTTCAATGGACTTTACTCTGTAAGTCGAAACGTTCAAACGTTTTCGTATGCACGAACGATTTACTTCTGTGCGCCTTACAGAATCTGACTCCTGTGCCCATGTTCTGTAACTCATGCGATAACTTTTCGCATCGAAAACTTAGGAACAAAACATTCCGCTGTTTATCGCATCTGGAAAATATTGGAGTTCCCTAACTCTATGCGAAAAGTATTCTGTAGTAGTTTTTAATTTCATGTGAATTTGGAACGATTTGCCAAAGCTGTCAAAATACTGCAAAACAAAACAATAAAAATTGAAAATTGTTTCACAGTGATTTTCAGTATCGTTGTTTTTAAAAATGTTTAGCTTTTCACTAATTTTGGGTGAAGAATACGATAGGCGTAACATGTTACGGATTCAAATGCATATGTACTAAGAGATAGCACAACCACTTTTGAAATGCCGGAAGCTAGATTTCGGGAGTTGTATCGTTTTTCCCGTAGTTCAGCTCGGATACTTATTCACGAGCTAAGTCCACATTTGTGCAATGGGCAAAGGAATACATTTATTCCAATCCCGATTCGGGTCTGCGATGCATTAATTTTTTTTTTTGCAACTGGGTCCTTTCAGAGAGATGTGGGCCATTATTTTTCTGCGGCTATTAGTAGGACTATGGTTTCTCGAGTGGTTTCGGAAGTGGCTGATGTTTTGCAAAACAAATCAAGTTTCAAACCCACCAGGAATACATCAAGATAAACCAAAAGTTAGTACACGGTTTACATCTTTTATCAATCAATTGTTCACGAAATTCAATTAGATTTAATGAAATGTCTGGATTGCCAGCTAAAGGTTACCATTCAAAAAATGTACAATTGGTAATTTTAATGGGATATTTCTGATATATTAACAATGAAAATTATGGTCGTACCCACATTTAAAATTTGTAATGACAATCTAAAGATTTTAGGAGGATTTGCAAGGTTTGGTGGAGCTGCTCATGATGCATATACGTGTGGGAAGCATCACAAATAAACGCACTATTAGAACAGCACTATGAAATGAATTTTTTGTTTTAATTCTCTATAACCGCAAGCTTTGAGTTTCGTGATAAAATTCGACAGTTGAAGTGAATATTTTATCGCTCATGAAAGTTACGGAACCTGAATATATCACAAATTTCCAGGCGTTTCATATCGAAATGTTCCATGTTGTTGGTTCCAAACAAACAAATCGATGCTATCAATGTCCGTACATTAGACCAGTGATTGGAATATGATCATTTAACTTCAAGGATGAAGTCACAACAATATTCCCAATCACTGGTAACAAGGTACAGGACATTGCGAACGCGAGTAAACAAGGAAAAAACTTAACGACAACAAAAAAACACCGCACAAAATCAAGGCCGAGAAGAAAACCACCGACGGAAGAAACCACCACGAGACTATGAGGTCGAAACGTCAAATGCTCGACCCTCGACTAGCCATCGTCGACCTATAGTCGGACTCCTCCAATCTCGCACCAGCCAATGATCCCAAATAAATCATGCATCGGGACTAATCATACCCACGAAGCGGGGTGGAAGCAGTCATCACCTCATCATATCGTCATCTCGCTCTCACATATTGAAGAGATAAATGGTATAAATTAAGAAGGGTTAGTGATTAGTTAATCGTTTTGTATTTTATTGCTAAAAATGTAAAGTAAATTGTTCTATGTAAAACCAATACCAAGAAACAAGTTTCGCGGTCAAGGGCAATGACCATTTAAGAACCCAGCTGATCTGGTATATAGGAAACCGAGGTTTCGTAAATAATTTGTAGAGCAGTTTGCGTTCATTCGAATGCAAAACTTTGAATTAGAAACAATAAAGTAAAGTTTATAACGTTTACCGAACGTTCCGCGACTTTTATTTCATCTTTTCCCAAGTGAATCTGGGAAACTGCAATTAGCCCGCCACAAAATAAATTCCTCTTGACAACCAAAATAACGGAAATCCTTTCTACAAGTTTTGTTGACAAATATGGAGCCATTCACGAGTCTGTTAAAATTCCTCCATTCCAAGGGCCTATTGTTACACGTTCAAGAGTAAAACACGACATCAGCTCACCCACGCACACTTTATTAGCTCATTTCATCGATCGCACTTGATTGCTGATAAGTTATTGCTTCTAATGCTGGGGAGCCACGCCATCATCCACCCCCACCCTCCGCTCAAATCACCCAAACATAAATAACCAAAGCGAACTATAGCAATTTTAATAACGAGAATATTGAATACGTGAACTATTCAACTCGGCGAGATATTCGCTCAATTTATTCGCCCTCCATCATTTTGTGTGTTGCCGTTTGGCATTCCAGTCACATCGCTGGCTATCATTCGTTTTATGGCACACAACAAACGCAGACACACGCTCCTCGTTCACATATTCTGATTAATAAATCCCTTTATTGGATTAGAGAGTAGCAAAAAGGATTCTGGCGATGCCATAAATATTTCTTCACATTTCCCTTCGATGGTGTGTGCCGCCGCCGCTCCTTCAAGGATATCTTCTGATCTGAGTAAATTTTTTTTTTCACACCAAAAATATATACACGCAGATTTTTATTTTTATTTGTTACGCCGAACAGTTGCGTAAGGGGATAATAAACTGAACAATCCTGCCTATATCAAGCATTCCCCTGATGTTGCTATATATACCTCCTCCGCTTGTTGTTGTTGTTGTTGTTGATGTTGATGATGATCTGGGTGATGGTGATGATGCGAGTGTACCCATTAATCTTATCAGTTTTTATGCACAAAAGGGTGTGTGCGGATGTACATGTTCATATACATGCAAAAGTCATCTATCAAGAGTGCTCGATGAGGAACCATTTATCATGTTTTGCAATCATTCGCACAAAGTGCTCTCATCCTTCGCAAAGCGTGTGCTTGTGTGTTGTATTTTATTTAAATAAAACTGTATCAATAAAAGGTATTTTCATTGCTTTTATTGTTTCTTTGAATATGGCAATACTTCCTTGTGTTTATTGCCATTCGGAAGGGGAGTTAGATCAAAGACTGGACTTGTGTTTATAAGGAGTTTGATTTATTAGTTTTTATTTTTCTTCATAAGTGTCGAAGTGGTTGCAGTGTCATTTCAGAGTGGCGCCACGGAATATTAGTAAAGACGTCAGGGCCTAACGTTTCCCAAGCAGTTTTAAATTTCCTTTTTATTTTATGAGAGCTTAAGAGGCCATGAATGTCGTTATAATTCAGTGAACAGGTGGAGAAGTGCTTTTATCTTGCGCCTGTAGATAGACTCTTGTTTTTTTTTTTTTTTATTAAAAAGTACGACTTTTCGACTGGCAAAAGTATTTTGGCAAACTCATTTGTCAAGGTATGTTTGGCGAAAAATACTGTTATCGTTTGAATTTAAGTTAAATATGATAAATTTGTTGTGTACAGGTCCATTTTGATTTGAATATATTGAAAACGACAGAGTAAAATATGGAAGATCGAGAAGCTTTTGTCGCAAAATCCGATTGCGGTCTTTTTGTTAAAAAATAGGGGAAGCATTTAATTTGTCAAAGCAAACTGTAAATGTCCAAATCGATAGTCACAAAACAACGATCTCTGTGCAAAATGTACCTCCCTCGGGTAAAAACGAAAAAGTTATACCGAAGAAGGTAGAAGGATGGAAGACATATTTCGGGGAAGTTTTTAAAAAACCCAAGTTTAACTCCTAAAATTCTCGATCTTCAAATGCAAAAATATGCTGAACACCCAATTATCTAAGGGATAAGTCAGAGTCGCCTTGCTGAACTCGATTTGGATGCAAATTCTGTAAGAAAAATTCTGTAAGAAAAATTCTGTAAGAAAAATTCTGTATATAACTACGAAAACAAAATAAAGAGGCTGCAATTCGCCGAAGAGTTTCAAAATAAACCCATAATTGGTGGAACCGGGTTTTATGGACGGAAAAGAGTTAATTTGAGTAAAGAAGATTTGTTCGGATGCCGAAATTTTATCTTGAAAAATACGCACAAGTCGTTCAGGCCAATTAGCATGGTGGGGGGTTTGTAATGTTTCGGGGTTGTATACCGTCCAAAGGCTGTACAGATTTGCTTCCACTCGATGGAAGAATGATCCAGCACAAACTTCAAGCAATTACGCATTCCCATCTGGCGATAGACTAATCGGGCAGTCATTTATTCTCCAACAGGATAACACTTCTTGTCACAAAAGCCCAATGGTGATGCAACTTTCACGGGATATCGAACTAGAAACACTCAACTGGCCACCCCGAGGCGCAGATTTAATGTCATCGAATATGTATGAGGTTGCATTAAAGGAAAAATGACAGATTTTCTGACACGGAGCAGGGAGGAGATCAGTTTTGCAGTAAGAAAGGGATGACGGTCCTGCAGAAATGCTGCAAAAACTCGTCGAAACGATCCCAAGACAATGACAGAAAGTTTTTGAGGGTAAAGCGGATATATTTTTTTATTAAATAATTTTATTTTGTCTCTTTAAAATTTCAAAATATATTTTTTTTTAAGTTGAACTTATTTGTCAAAATAAATATGCCAAAGTAAGAGGTTAATTTTATTCATTTAAGTAAATTCAAATTATTGTATTCAAAAATAGAAATTGTCAATGTTCGCCTGTGAATTAAGTAAGCAAACTGTGCATTCAATTTTTTTTTTTCACTTCTTCCTAAAATTCACAAAATTTAACTTTCAGTTTTGTCAAAATGCTTTTACCGATGAGTGTATTGAAAGGTATTTTAGGTGAATTTGACCCAGAACCTCCATAGCTTTGCTACTGGTATTATTCGCCGATTTTACTTAAATTTGGCGCAGTCCTCCCATAGCCAAACTACTATCGTTCACTTCGAACCTTATTCAAAAATATCCTTCTAGAGAATGCACGACATTTAAAGAAAATTATAGAAAATGGAAAAAAATTTCTTGCAAAAATATTTTTGGAAGTTATTTATCTTGACATACATTTCTGAAACAAGTTCTGAAGTAGAAGTCGGAGCCGAAGTATGTTTGACACTCCACCAAAGTGACTCTCAGCATGATCTGCTGCACTTGAACCAATCACTTGGTGTCCCTTTTGATACCAACAGACTTTAAAAATCATTGCTGTGCACACTGCACAAAATTCAAAAAATAAAACAAGACTTTTGTGCCAAGAATTGAATTCTCTATTCAATCCCTAATATCACACCTCAAACAGCCAACATCCATCAGCCAATATCCACTGGCGGATTTTTCAATTTCCCACAAACAATAGATTTGCGTCCTTCGCTCAGATTCGAGAAACACGATCCTTGCATAATCCAATACCTCTTAAGCAAACCACAAAACCCTACAGCTCTCTCTCACACTCACACACATGCACACACACACACTGGGACACGATTTGCTAGAGAGCAGACTCACAAGTCACAATACCACACTCATATTCGTATTCGTTTCTGATTTCAGGATGGAAAATCATCGACCAAACCTCATCATAATTTCAATATCGATGCTGTATTGGTTTAAATCCTCAGTGGATTGTTGGAAATTCGATGCACGTTTTGCGGCTGGCGGTGGCGGTGGTCCTGGTGGTACCGCCACCGGTAATGGACCCAATACTAATCCAACAGCAACTGGCGCTGGCGCCCATGGGCAAACTTCGAATGGCGGCCATACACCAGGTGCTGCAGGTGCCAACGGACCCAATGGCTCATCTGGAGGTGGTAATCCTCAGCCGCCGCCACCACCCCATCCGGTAATACCAATGTTGAATGTAAATCAACAAGATATGCTGTACGCCTGCCCGCTGAATAGTATGTGCCAATGTGCCGGCTTGCCAAATGAAACATCAACTTTGATTGAGATTAATTGCAATGAGGTTGCACTCTATAAATTTCCCGGTAAGTAAATGTTGTTAAAGTTGTTTGGCTTGGTTATGTGAGTATTTTTCATCTTTTTTTTATGTTCGTCCTTGTTTGTCATATAAATGTATTTTTAATGTACATATAGAGCGCGAGAGGTACACACCCACCTGACTGGCGAGTGCCGGCTCCTTATGCGGTGGTTAGTGACGGTGACGGTGGTATACGTAGTGGGGGGGGGGGGAAGGCGTTGGGGGCGCATAGGCAATTATTTTGTATAATGTATTTTTAATGAGAGTGAGACCGTGTTTGGAGCATTGCCACAATATTAATGCATTGGGAAGCACATAGTGCCCCATCGAACCGACGATGATGATGATGGCGGCAGTGGTGGCGGTGGCGGTGGCGGTCTCGTTATGCGGTTCAGTGTGAATGTGCAATTGGTTGGTTGAAATAAAATAAAATAAACAAGATGCAGTGATATGTTGTTGCAGGAAAGTTCGCCTGGGCATTGCGATAAATCACAGGGGGTAATAAATTTCTCACAGGATCGCGAGGCGCACGCTTTGGGAGAACGAGGATAATGCGTGATATAATCCTTCGAGTATTGCATACAAATCGGGGATTATACTGGTAAAAGATTGTTTGCCAACGAGTATTAATTGTTCGCTGTAATTTATTGCTGCCGCGTCGCACAGGATTAAAGACGTGAATGCGGGTGGCTTTAGACACGGGCCGCGTATTTTTAATTAATAGCAGGCATTTTTAACCATTTGCCAAGAGATGGAGACTAGAGAGGTATTCATGATGGCGTCTATAGATGGGAGGCTTTTGCCTTTCAAATTCATTCTTGTGACAAAGTTTCTCGACCGGTTTGCAAGGACATTTAATAGAAATAAATAAATAGATAAATTGTTGGCGTAGGGACCCTAGACCTAGCTTTGCCACGAATGGAAGGGTCTACAATTTTATGCCTAGTTTAAACATCTAATTTAGAAGCTCTTTCATGACAGTTATAAGATGATCGCAACAGGTGGCGCTGTGGAAAAAATCTAAGTTGGAATTTGGGATTATTTTTTTCGGGAATGCCGAGGACATTAAGAAGTCTTTTAAAAAGATGCAACTTGTTTTATAAATACAGATTGGCAGAGTGGAAGAAATGCAACAAACGCATTTGTTTGCAATGTGGTTTGAGACTTGGATACTTTTGAAATTCGGCAGGTTTGTGTCTTAAATAGTAAATCGAAATTCGCTGATCAAGGTTAATTTTTGATTTACAATTTTGTTAGCGCATTCCTTTGTGAAAATTGGAAGGGAATCTCTGACCAAAGACCTTTCGAACTTCGAAAGAAAACAGGCAGCAGATGGAAGGCAGCAGTTTCGCATTTCAGAAGTCATAGGAGGAGGGTTGAACCACAAACATGTCAGACCGCGGCAAAACGTACTGAGACCCCCCGAGCCCCGGCCTATAATTTAAAGCTTGTCCGCTGAATTTTTTAACGGAGTCCACCATTTCGTTAGCGCTCTTGAACGACTTGACTGGTTGAGGAGAGGTAAGCCCGTTGAGCTTAGAGCTATTATACTGATGATATTCAAAAAATTATAGGAGGCACAAAAGGACTATAAAGCAACCTCTCCCTCAGTATAGGTACTGACCCCAGAGCCATTGTGCCCACAAGGTACTGTCTAAACGTCACGTACCTGTGTCAGAAGAATTTGGAATCCAAAAAAGGGGACCGCTGCACTCTGTCACGTATTTTATTTTTACTAAGCGTACAGATGGAAAAACAGGACATACGACCTACTTTGCTGCCATTCAATCCCATGCCATAGTGTGGCACAAAAAACAAGGCCAATGTCACCTATGAGTATTATTCGGTGGCTTTTGAAATTGGCACTCGTGTCTGTGTCACAAGCTTTATTCCGCCTGAGACCCAAGGCCATGTCCACACTAAATAGCTGTAAATTATAAAAAAAAAAAACCAGAACTCGCCATTGTCTTTGCAGCACAGTCCGTGTCCTTGAATGCTGGTTAACAACCAAAAACGAGAGAGATGAAAAAAATGTGTGTGCAGCCAGCACATTGTTGAAGGAGTCCCTTCAGCAGCAGAAGCATCTGCCTCGAGATACTCACACTCGTAGTAGGCAGTGACACAAGAGCGCTTTCCCCCAAAAGCGGTGACACAGTGGTATAGAGAGTAACAATGTTTCATGCTAATGCTAAGTACCCACTTAAGTTGCACAACGATTGTCCGCTCGTGCATTATCCTTCCCTCTATCTCCCTTTTGTGAATGCAAATGCAACCCTAAATTAAGCCAAGAGATTTTTTGTTGTTGTTGGTGGTCCGTTGTTAACCCTCCATTAATAACAACAAAAAAAGGAAAAGGATCCAAAGGATCTCTCCGAGAAGAGAACACAAAAATTTTAAAATACACAAAAGGACGGTACTGTGCTCCTCCTTATTTTTTGCGATGATGGCTTAAATACATTTTACGCCAAGGACGACTTCTCCTTCTCCTCATCTCATTGCGATTGTTGATACATAATTTGTATGATTTCTTTTTCCTTTTAAGGGACTGCACTGTTTGATTGTTATTTCGTACTTTCGTTTATATTTTCATTTTTAAATCGTCCCTTGTTTGTGTGCTTTGCTTTCGCTTGCTTGTTCCCTTTTGAAAACCTGTTTCGCATTAAACTCAAAAGGATAAAGTTTTTTTTTTTTTTTTTCTGGGCTGTGCGTGTATGTATGCGCGAGGGATTCGCTTTTTCTTTTGTTGGACTCTGTGAATGGAGATGATTATATACACACGACGAAAGAAGGACTCGGGCGGGCAAACAATTTGACGAAGGTGAAATGTGATCCTTCGGGGCGATAACAAACGCTCGCGCTGCACAAAAGTGTACAAAAATACAAAATACGTGCGCCAAGCGAAATGTATTGTTGCAGTTGACAGATTGTTGATGTTTCTATTCTTTGTGTCCGTGTAAGAGAGTGCGAGAGAGAAAGGCCGGAGATGATGAAATGGTGGAAATTTAATGAAAAGCCCAACAAAGGGAAGATTTCTGAGGAATTTCATCTGTTAGATGCAAGAAAATTGGATGCCTACGAAATTGGTACACAACTTGAGTGAGGAAGGTAGGTGGGCAGGTATTTGTCCTTTTTTTCGGCAGAGTGCCTATATATATTTTTCTTTCTTTGGCTCATTGTTTGGAAAGGATTTGAAGCTTTAAATTAGGTTTTAAGGTTGATGCTTTGCAGATTAGAATGCCAACATTGGTTGAGGTTTTCGCTTGTGTGTGTGGCTTGGATGAGGGTAGGGCTTCAGTTTTTGTGAAATCGGAAAAACAAACTTTATAGCTGTGGCTGGTGGTACTTTTCGCGCGAATTGTTTACATTTAAATTCGTTTTCTTAAACTAAATTTCATAATCAAGCGTAAATTAGGCTCCAATTTATCGGGAATAGTCTGTGATTTTTTGGGAATTCTACTTATCTGGAAAAGTCGTGACGGAAATATTACTGTAGAAGCTTTTTAGACATCAGATCGAAAGGCGTACATATTTTTAGACAGAAATACAATTTGTACAAACTATTTAGTTTAATACCAACAATTAATTTGCTCTTTTCTTTGGGGGCTAGTTATGATTTTCTAGACGGTGGCCTTTTTTAAAAAAAAATGTAGCTCAGTTTTATTGAATGACTTTTATGGCCTACATGAATCATGGATTAAATGAATACAGTTTCCGACAGGACAAGGCTATGTAAATAATTTTCTTTTTTTATTAACTTTGCAAAAATCGAACAGTGAAAAAATGAATTCGCCTATAACTTGGCCGGAGAAGGAATCTATAAGCTTAAAAAGAAACCGTGTAAATTGGATCAGTGGTGTTCGAGTTTAAGGCGGACAAACAAGAAAAACAAGAAAAGAAAAACAGTCAGAGAGGCGTTGAATTTTCAAATATGTGTTGGGACTTATTACTGACAACCTTACCTTGTATTGAAAATAGTCATGTAGTACCTAGAAATTGAAACAAAACAATAATTTAGTAAGGGATTTTCTGAAGCGGGTTATTATGTTTGTTCGCAGTTGACGTGAAAACTACTGATCAGATCTAGAAAAACATTTTTTCAATGTTCGCCAAGGCTTTGAGAAGGTTTAAGGCTATTTCGTGCAGTGCCACGCCTACTTTTTGAGGGCGTTGTTGACCAAAGTCGCTTTTTTTCCTGACTTGCCTTTACGCAAATAATTTTGAATCATTTGTTACAAATAAAACTCCTTTCCATATTGTAAGCAACAAATCAGCTTTAAGCTTTAAATAGAAGTTGAGTTGCTGACCAGCATTTGAGATGAGAATATTAAATTTGCTACTAAAAATCGACAAACATCAGCAACGTTGTTCGGTGTTCTGCTTGGACGCAAATTGAGAGCACATTAATTTTGAACACTGTGAGTCATTTTCTCTGTTGGAATGGAACGAAAGAGAGAGAGAGAGAAAGATACACATAGAGAGAGGAAGAGTGAAGAGAGGGAGAGGGGAAGAGAGCAGCGTTGTCAGACTTTTGGCATGTGGATTCCCTTTTTTTCATCCAAAATTATTGTTTTTCCCATTTTTAATACCTGTTTTTTCCGTTTTTATTCCCTTTTTTTTTTGTTCTCAGAAAGGAAAAAGTAAAACAAATTTTATGATACGCATACATACATAAAATCCATGTATAAATGTATACCCATTTCGCATGACAATAATTTATTTAATTAATTATTTTGAAAAATATCAAAAATATTTAGAACCACAAACAACACACAAGATTTTACTTTCGACTTTTTTCCACCCACAAATCTCCTAAACTCAAAGGCAAATAGACTGGAAATTGGAAAAAAAAAAAAATTAAAACCCAGTGTAAAAATTAAGTTGGTAGCGCATGTCAAGACTAAGGGCTATCTATGTTCATCAAGTGTTTTTTTATTGAATTTATAATGATTTGTCTTTTTTCTGAACGTTGTAAAAATAAGTTTTGGTATTGAAACGTGAAAGTTTTTGGGGTGACTTATTTTCCCGTTTTCTGGGTTAGTTTTCCCTTTTTCCCTTTATGGTCAAATAATCCCAAAAAACGGGAAAAATCCCTTAATCTGACATCCCTGGAAGAGATCTCTGCTTCTTATTTTGGCCCTTAGCCCGAACCAACAAGAAATGGCCCGCTTTACTTATTTTTTGTATTCCTTAAACAAGATATTTTAAAAAGCGCACTTTCTTATTTCATCACAAAAATTAGCAATGTGCTTCCTCCATAAACAAGTTCACATATTGAAAGCGACACTGAATTCATTCATTCTGAGTGACGTTTCATTTTCGTTTGTTCCCGTCATAATAAATAATATTTCGACTGTCCGTTTATATTTATGTTGCCTTATAGCTCTATCAATTTTTTTTTTTTAAGTTTTCTCTGAAGTCTGGTGGCCCGCACTTTTTGGAAATGGCACTTAGAAAGGTCCTCAATATTTTTTTCTTTTTATGGCAACTCTGTCTGCAACCAACAACAATAATCTTTTTCTAAATAGATTCGCAGAGGGCTGATGAGACATCGGGCCTGATTCAGTTTGGATCTTATTGTTTGAGTGAAGAAAAACATGGATTTCAAAAGACATCTGAATGATATTTTTACAAGCCCGACGCAAGTCAGCGACCGCTTGAAGTGGCAATAACACTTGAAACATTATTAAACGCCTATTTAGAATAAGCGATTGATTCAAATGATTTTTCGACAAAAAAGCGCGGTCTTTTATTGCTCTCAAATCAACCTATTGGTTTGTGCATCAAATAAACAGTATGAACACAAACCATTTAAAATATGTAATGTTTCCAACTTCCGCCGATAGATAGCGCCAAGACGAGCACACCGGATCGTGAGGCTTGACTTAAGCCAATGACTTTCGAACACCAGCACAGATAAGTAGTAGAGAATATTTTTCCAAAAATATGCAGAAATTTTGAATGATTCTGAAAGGTACAACGACGCTTGAAAATCATTCAAAATGTTTGCTTTGAACTGGTATTAAACTCATATAGAAAAATACCACCTGAGCCACAGAATTGTCTCCGAAAATGTAAACGAGGAAAACGGAATCAATTAAGACGTAAAAAATACCCAAACGATCAACATTTCCACCCAAACTCGGTTGTCATGGCCAAAAGAACCCGAGGTAATACTTTTAAGAACGACGCGATTTTGAAACGATTTAGTTATACGCCACCTAGGCCCAGTGGCTTAGTGGTTAGTGTGTTGGTCTACTGAGCGAGGGTTCTCAGGTTCGATTCCCAAAAAAAATAGAAACCGAAATTTCATCTTAAGTTTTTTATTTCCACTACGGCACCTCTCGCGAACGTCTGACAAACATCCGAGAGTATGACTGTGAAAGACTATGAAAGAGATTCTAAGTCGGCATAAAATTGTAGATCCCTTCCATTGTCCCAAAAATAAGGAAAACACAAAACGAGGGTGTAAGGTCTCTCCATTCCATCTTAAGTTTTTTTTTCGCCTGACAAACATTCGAGAGTATTAAGGTCATGAAAGAGCTTCTCAATTAGCCGCTTTAAATTTAAGATCCCTTCCTTTCGTCCCAAAAATGAACAACTACTCACACAAAACGAGTTGATGTAAATAGGGACCCTTCGGACCTGTTGCGCGAACTATTTATGTTTTTTTTTTTTTAGATCTGTGCCACTGCAGCAAATATTTTCGGTCGAATACGCGTTTCGTTAATGTTCTGGGACTGCTCGCAAAGCCTCTAAATTACTCCCGTTGAAATTTTTAATTTCTCGCTAAATGGTGAGCTCGAAAGGCAGCTCAGTACGACTCTCGTAAGAGGTTCGTAAGAGGTTCCGCAAACGAATTTTGATGATAAATAATTAAGTTGCTTAATGAATAGAAAAAATGTTTACAAAATGACAGCAAAATATTTTCCAATATGGCCGCAGTCAAAATGCTAGAAATATCTCATCTGAAATTCTAGATCCTTAAAATACCCTAAACTGTCTACCTTTCACAAATTTTCAACACTTTTATTCCAGTAATTCAAAACAATACAGAATATTTATTTTTTTCTTCTTTGGCAGTAAAAATGTATTTTCGCAAATATTGTCATTTGCACAAAATATCTGAGTGGAAACAAAATATATAAATCCTTTAGTAAACGTCCTCCTACCTTCATTCAATAGCTAATTGAAAAGAATAAAAAAAACTACTGCAACACCTTCCCCCTCTCCCTCTCTCCTTCGATCGGACAACTCAATGCAATCGGACATATCCTGCACTTGGTTTAGGGTCCTTCGCAAACACGTAAATAAATTATTTGACGTGAAAATGCTTTCAATAGAAAAATGTTATATAAATTCGTTTGAGGGGGGGGGGGCGGTGTTGCACTCCTGGTACACATTTCACAGTGCTGTTTGTTTCCGTCTCGTCCCTTGACACCGCCAAACAAGCAAAACTGAAAATAAATTCCCAACCAATACACACTGCCGCCTACTGTGCAGCGTATCGTGATCGTGTCCGTCACCGGCACGGGCACCATTGTGGAATTGTTTTATAATTTATTTATATTTTTCAATCTATATTCAACGGTATCTGGAGGGAGGGGCACAGTGCAAACAAAAAAAAAAAAAAGGAAAAATCGCCGCCAGCACGGTTAGGAATTTACTTTTCCACCCAGCGGAAGATAAACTGAGATAAATGGCAATGCAATGTAATTGTGGGAATGCATTATGAATTTATATAAATATAGAAAGGGATTTCATGAATGAATGCAACCTATTTCATGAATTTGGTATTTGAAATCCTGGCGAGGATATTTTTAACATTTAATGGGCTGCCACTTATCGCTGGTAATTTGAGGCTGTGATATGTTGTGGTATTGAAGTTTAAATAGGCTGCAGAAATGATATACCCGGATTCACTGGCTTGGAGTGGTTGCGTGCATTTTTAATGGGATAGTCACAGTGGGTAGTCCTTCTGCGTACCTAATTGGAAGAGTTTTTTATAGACAAAGCGCGGTAGGTAGGTACTAATAATCATTTTTAGTGTCCAGGCTACATTTTTCAAACTCACATCGGCGAAATTTTCCTGTAAAATATGGGAGCGGATCGAAATTCTGCTCTGCAAATTCGTTCTTCTTACACAAAAATTCTGCTTTACGAAATTCTGAACATTTTTAGTTCTGCTTTACAAAGTTCCGCTTTTCAAATTTAAAGCAATAAAATTCTGCTTATTCTGTTTTTTCCAACAAACAAATATTAAAAAAAAAATTCACATTCACAAATTCGCATTCAAAGAAAGAAAAATAGAAATAAAATATAAACTAAAAACAAACAATAAAAATTGTAGTAAATATTGAAAAAAAAATTAAAAAGAAAAGACTAGATATCTAAAAAAATTACAATTTTAAAATTTGAAAAAAAAAAAATAAAAATTAAAAAAAAAATACAAATGAAAAGAATTTTGTAAAAAGAATTTTGACCCCAACTCAAAAAAGTATAAAATAAAAAAAGCAACATATTAAGAAAAGAGGAGTTAAAAATTAATTTAAAACAAAAACTAATACAAATTAAAAGAAGTAAACGTTCTCTCTAGCTCGCGCTTTTGAACATTTTCAAACCTTTTTTAATTGTTTGCAGAATTTTGTAAAAAGAATTTTGACCCATCCAGAATTTTGACCCCAACCCAAAAAACCCAAAAAAATATTAAGAAAAGAGAGTCACAATTTGAAAAAAAAAAAAAAACAAATACAAATTGAAAGAAGTAAATGTGCTCTCTCTCTCTGGTTTACAAAATTCTGCCAACAATTAAAACCTGTTTGGAAAATGTTTAAAAGCGCGCGCAGATTTTTAAAAAGCAGAATTTTGAAAAGCTGAATTTTGTAAAAATAGTTTTGACCGCAACCCATAAGATGAAGGCTAAAAATGATCATTAGTAAGGCCCAAAGAGTTCGGATTTACCATAGAACCGACGCACTTCCCTTGATCGATTTTTTTTTGAGCAATCACTTTCCTATTGGCTGTCAAAAGACACCTTCCTGACACCACCCTTCAGAGTTCCAGGGGCGAAATTATAGATAACTCCCTGCAGAGCTCTCGTCTCCACTCTTAACGACTTCCCCCCTCCAGAAACAACTCCATCAACACACGCACTAAATGTCATTTTACGGCGCCCGGTAACAATATCACGTTCTCAATTTGTTTTATTACAGCGTCCTTTATTGGGCCGTTGCCTCATAAAACCCTCCCCCACCCCTAAGTCATCCACGGAAAATATTAAATAGAGATTCCACTTTCCGGTTTATGACTCGAGAACGGCTACATTCCGTCGTTGTTTGCATTTTATGCAGTCATGTCTTGTAGGATGACAAAAAAAAACACCTCCTGCGACAGCACAATCAAACGGAAAAACGAATAAAAATCGCTAAAAACGGAGAAAAATTAATTAATGGCATTTCATTAGAGAGAAACTGTGTACTGGCTTAACCTAGGTACAGACACACAACAACCGCGAGCAGCACGTAATAATCTTGTAATTATCCTTTGTGCTGCACCAAGGATGAAGTTGATCTTTTGGTCGTATATCCTCAGCCCCAGACACATTTGTGTAGGAATTTATTTTGTGCGGTTTGAATTTCAAAGGGCAGGGCTGAGCGTGGTACAAAATGACGCTAAAGGGGGCTTTGTCGCTTTTTTATATCACATGATGGAGGTGAATATTAAAATGGAGAAAGGGGGGATAGAACATTTTAAAATTAATGGTAGAGCTCCCTTTGTAAGTTAGATAGTGACATCCGTACATGTTGTCAATTTGTTTACCTGTTTGTGTGTGGATATGGATTAGCTACTGTACCAATCACGGACTACATCACTTCGTACGAAGGGTTTACAAGACCATTCTCAAGCCCCACTAGACCATTCTCCAGGGAAGATTTTTAACACCTTCGTTTTGTGTTTTCTTCATTTTTCGGGCAAATGGACAGACCCTGCACCTTTGCTTTGTATTTTCTTAATTTTTGGCTTGAATGGAAGGGATCTTTAATTTTATGCCGAGTTCAAATGGCCAATTGAGAAGCTCTTTCATAGCCTTTCACCGTCATACTCTCGGATGTTTGTCAGACGTTCGCGAGAGGTGGCGCAGTGGAAAAAAAAACTCCAGATGGAATTTTAAATATTGGCTAAAGCTTGAACTTAGAATGAGTCTTTTTCACAGAAAGGTCCGTCTTATAAATAATATATGTACTTTCCTATACATGTAATAAATAAAAAAAATAATAAATTTTGATGCAACATTTTTTGAAATACTTCCAAAGACTCCAGCAAAGCTTTAGGCTGTATTGTTAATTGCCACGCCTACTTTTTGGAGGCGTTTTTAAACAAAATTTAGTTTTTATTTTATTTTACTTATCTGCCGAGTTTGTAATAACTCAAATGATTTGTATTCAATACAGAGAAAGAGGAGTACCTATGTAAAGGGCAACATTTTCTGAAATATTTGAAGCTACCAATCAGCTTGCTGCTCCATCCAGAAGCTGAGCTGTACCCACCCAAATCGTCAATCAAAAAATACCTATTAGAGGAAATCTATGCACGTAAAATCCACTCAGCCTGTAGCTCCTTGATCAACCCCAGACGACAAATTGACAGTCATAAATATCCTTCAAATTGAGGGAAAATCAATTTGAATAGCAGTCCCAAAAATAACTGCCAACAGGCTACCGTTTGGCCTAATCAAACTGCCATCTAACATCCGTGACAATATTTCCAATTCCTTTGTCAAACTTTTATATTTGATGTCGTGGTTGCTTCAAACTAGAACTGCCCAAACTTTGAGCTCTGCCTCTCTAATAGGCCATATCCTGAACGCTGTCCCAATAGAGGTGCCGAGATGCCTTTGTCATTTTTGGTTGTTTTTTTTTCACCCTCTGGTGGTGTCATGCTAATTGACCGACCTTCTGTGGCCTAACTGCTGATGATGCCATTAAATATGCCCGCCAAACGTAACTTTCCACCACCCACACATACGCAAAAAATGTACACCAAAAGCAAAACGACTTTATTAAAAAGCATCCTAGCAAATTTATTTCAATGTCCTTTATTACTGTCATCCGACGCAAACAAAAGTCCACACAAAAAGTAATGTTACACGAGAGTTTCGAACAACTGCTGTTTGAGGTCCAGTTCCAGCCGTTGTTGGTTCAATCCATTTGCTGTGTCCCTTAGTCGTTTTAACTTCTTTCGAGTGCGGGCCCTTCATGGCGTATCAAATTGTTTTTCCGCACCCCCAAAAACGATGTTTGCGACGACATCGTGCGGTGTCCTTTTTGATTTGGTCAAAACCAGTTGTTGTCAACGAGGGACTTAGTCGGGACTTAGAGCACGGTTTAGAGTGTGGGAACTGGGAACTGGGGACTGGGAACAGTGGCAGCAGCAACAAGTTTCGTGTGCTTTGTTTCTCCGAATATGTACTGTTGTATTCTCGGTGTCGTTTCGCAGCAATTCATTTATCTTCCGTTGGGGGTGGCGGTGTATTGGCTTTGCTGACAGGCTATCCCACTCTTTTTTTTTTCTTTTTTTACTTTTTATTCATCAAAAGAAAGAGGGAGAGCAAAAAAAAATATTGAAAGGAGGTTCTTCCGGCTGTAGGCTATTTGTACATTCGCAGCGGGATTTTTTCCTCTTTCAGCTCGTCAACCACTACTGTCTCCTGCGTTGACGGAAGTGCTTAGAACGGCTGAACATTTTCTTTTCCTCGTTTTACATAATTTCGGATGAATTTTAAAACGAGGGGTTTTCGGCGGTTTGCTGCTGCCGCTTATTTTTAAAGATTTTGTTTTTTTACATTTCCCCCAAACCGTATCCATTGTAATAATAAAATTATGAAATTGTGATGAGACACAGGGAAAGGGTGCAGTGCAGAATGGGCTACGGGGCAAATAAAAAGTTGAAGCGCAAAGCGGAAGACTGCTCGTGTTTGGAGGCAACTTAAATATGCACGACCGAGCTAATCGGATTAATGGTGGTGACTGTGTATAGAGGAGTGACCTTTGCCTTTGTGGGGACAAATTCTTGGACTAACCCTTTGCATTTGGAATGCGTCGACTGGGGTTGATTTTTGGGATCATTCCGGGGACTTAATGGAAGCGCTTTACATTTATTATTGCGGGAGCTGCTTGTGATGGCAAGTCGTTAGGAGGGTTGCAACTTAGCTTAAGTTGTGTAAAGAGATTTTCGTGAATTCCCCGCCTGACTTTAATGGACCGTGGAGTTGTCGAAGGCAAGCAATACGCACTCAAATGTTTGACACTAACAAAGTTCCATCGCGCTAAACAAATTGACAGAAGAGTCGTACTTCCAACTGCTCAATAAACCCTCAATCCATGCATCGTCGTCGTCCAACTCTGGCTCCCCCATCAAACAGCTTAAAACAACAATACAATTTAAGTGGTGTAAAATCAGAGGACTTTTCCAATTGCACCCTAATTAGCACCTTCCCCCAACAGCAATATTCCCCCCGCCCCGTCAACAACTACAATGGGTGTGAACAATAACATTTCTGTAAAAAATTAATTTCACAATTAAAAATGGTAGGCTAGTCACATCCTTTCCGTGTGACACCAGAACTTCGGAACACACCATAGTGCTACAGTTAGGTGTACTTATGAATGCTACCCATACGCCCCGGTCTACAAGTGCCTGGGGCGCACTCTAATTATAATGTGCGCAAGTTTTTTCCTGTTTTTTTTTTTTTTTTTTTTGTGTGTTGTTCCACATACGAGGGCGAGGACGAGGACGTCAACGACGACGACGACGACGACGACTACGAAGGTAAAAGCAACGGCAACGGTATTCAACATTAATTAACACATGCTCAACCAATTGTAATTTTATTGTTCCTCCAGTGTGTGTGTGGTTCTATGCAAATGCTGTTGATTTTTCCCCAAAGCATAACTTGAACATGAATTGAGGTTGTGTTCCCAAGTTGCGAAGCAATTATTTTGTTGTCGAAGTGAGTCGAAGGCGGAGGGGTGTATTTATTTTTTCGTTGGTACCACTTAAATGGCCGAAGGGATTTTATATATGCATTAGGTTGTGTTAACACAGTATAATGCGTTGTAAGTCGTGCTGGTTGATCAATGTTGGATTGGTGTTGCTAAACTATGTCGAATGCTCGATGGAGGATGCACTTTTTTGGAGATGTTTGCTACTCCTGCATGTCCGTAAGAGCGGAGATAAAAGAATGAGTAGATATGTGGAGGGAAGTCATTCGGAATGGTTAGTCGACGAATGTAATCATCAAAACTTGTGGCTTTATCTCAAGCCCGTTTATATCAACCTATCCACTGGCAGGAAACAGTTTTCAATCGTTTAGAAAGCTATTTCCAAAAACAATTAAACAACAGTAAAGGCAATAAAGTCGCCATTTCGATCTGAGCTGAGCTTCTTTGTCGTTTAGCCCCCCTTGAGAGGGTCATTTCGATTAGTTAGCACTACGCCCCAATCAGAAAGTCTGACATCGCTTAGCCCCCCTTGAAAGGGTCATTTCGATTAGATAGCACTACGCCCCAATCGGAAAGTCTGACATCGCTTAGCCCCCCTTGAAGGGGTCATTTCCATTAGCTAGCACTACGTCCCAATCGTAAAGTCTGACATCGCTTAGCCCCCCTTGAGAGGGTCACTTCGATTAGCTAGCACTACGCTTTCATCGCTTAGCCCCCCTTGAGAGGGTCATTTTTATTAGCTAGCACTACGCCTACGCCCCAATCGTAAAGTCCGACATCGCTTAGCCCCCCTTGAGAGGGTCACTTCGATTAGCTAGCACTACGCCCCAATCGGAAAGTCTGACATCGCTTAGCCCCCCTTGAAGGGGCATTTCCATTAGCTAGCACTACGTCCCAATCGTAAAGTCTGACATCGCTTAGCTCCCCTTGAGAGGGTCACTTCGATTAGCTAGCACTACGCCTTCATCGCTTAGCCCCCCTTGAGAGGGTAATTTTTATTAGCTAGCACTACGTTCCAATCGTAAAGTCTGACATCGCTTAGCCCCCCTTGAGAGGGTCACTTCAATTAGCTAGCACTACGCTTTCATCGCTTAGCCCCCCTTGAGAGGGTCATTTTTATCAGCTAGCACTACGCCCCAATCGTAAAGTGTGACATCGTTTAGCTCCAATCATAAAGTTTCGTTAAGTGTTTTCATTTGAGCTGATCTCAGGGTAAGGCAGCCAGTTTTTTATTTAGGCGCATTTTGTCGCCCTCCATGAGGGGGCCTTTTCGAAAATCACCGATGTACATTTCTAGAATTTTTTGTTCCTCAATCAAGTTAAAAACGTTGCATGAGTTGGAAGTACGCAGTTCACTGAGTGAGTTTTAAATTTCTTCTATGCGAGGGCGGGGAGGGTCATTTCCAAAACTCGGTCGTTTAGGTCGATTTCATTTTATTTTTCTACCAGCATCAAGCTTTAGGGACGGTATATGCTTTGCTTTGATTCGTGTGTTCTAGGTTCCCCCTCTACGTTGACAAGTAGTATTTTTTTTATTCTGTTAGACCATCTTGCCCCTTTTAATGGGGGTCATTCCGAAAGTTCTTAAAATGCAGATCTTATGATTTTTGTTTCCTTCATCTCATTCTCAAGTCTTAGGAAAATGCGTGCAAAGCTTTATGTGTTAGATAGTCAGCCAGGGGCTTCTATATTTCAGCCCCATTTGTCACTGGTGGGGGTCATTCCACAAAGCCCGTTGGAAATATCGTGGGATTTTGTTTTAAAGCGCCAACCTTGAGCTCGACATACATACCTTGGATTGTGTCACAAAGGCTTTGTTGGTATGCGGATCATTTGCCCCTTCAAGAGGGGTCATTATGAGAAATGCTGAAATTCCTATCTCGCCATTTTTGTTCGTCGTTTTCAGTCACATTATTTTATGAAGGCTTTCTCACATCGTAGACCAGATAATAGCTTCTGATATACCGACTCAAGTCTGTTAAGAGCGGGCAAATCAAGCAAAATCTGTTAAAAGACACTCGATTTGTAGTACGACAACCCTTCGAAAAGTATTGACTTTTGTTGCATGGTCTGAAAGATGACCATGCCTTCGAAACGCATCATCAAAAACTATTTCCTCTATTCACTGACTCCTCTTACTTGCAATGCATAATCCCGAATGGCACCCATCAAATAAAAACCCAATTTTGTTGACAGTTTTATCTCTCTATTGGTCCCCCTACCGAAAGGACACACATCACGTTAGGTAAGGCTACCACAGCCACGTCGGCGACGACAACGATTCAAAAAGACAAAAGCGAAACACTTCGAAAATACAATTAAAACCCAAAAACAATAAAAAAAAAAAGAAAAAAAAGGAGAAACAAATTATTTGGGCCACCAAACTGAGCACTCGTATCGAAAACGAACTTCCAAATTGAGGTTCACGGACCGGGATGTTTCAAGTCTCCTTCGCCCCCAGAAAAAAAAAAAAAAGGATCAAACTCAGCAAATTGAAATTAGTAAAACCGACTGAAAAGAAATAAAAATTGGAACACATTGCGGTCTGTGGGGTGAGGGTGAAAATTAGAACTCTCTGGCAAAATTAAAGTTTCCCAATTAGCAGACGTGCCACAAGAAAAATACACCGAAACCGAAAAAAAACCTAAAACGCCTTCAATCCGCGTGAATGTGAGCAACACTCACAAAATAAAAGAAAAAAAAAACAAATTTTTTTCTCTGAAAAATTAAATTGAAAAATGCGGAAAAAAGTCCTTTTGCACGAAGGCGAACGAAAGTTTGGGGTTTTCTATATTCGCCCGCTTCTTTATGTGAAGTGGTAATCCTTTTTCCCGTAATGATGGTGTAGCGGGAGTGAGGTAGTGAGATATAACAGTGCGCAGCGAGGTAGGTCAGGATACTGTGAGTTCACAAAGTTTAAGGAGAACATAATTCATGGTTTATATCAAAGCAAACACATATCCTTGGATGTTCTTTTTGTAATTGTTGTTGTTGTTCGGATACTAGTGCTGGTGCATTCTGTTGGAATTTTTCGAATTTTCTGTTACATGTTGTTGTTGTTGTGCAGAGTTACAGCGCAGCGAACAGGGATTTTTCGGTTTCTGCGGTTGTTGGTGTTTTGTTCGTTTACGAAAAATATGGAGGCAAATACGGAATTTACCCAAACGAAGACGGCAGAGGGAGCCGGAGCTATTTTTCTATTTAGAATTTCCACGAGATGCCAGTGAAGGATGTTGGTATTTTTTTTGAAGCCCTTGTGAATGACCTAAATGCGGTAGTTCGCTTCATATATGAACTTGGTTATCAAATTTTTTTTTTTTTTAGGTTTCACACCGCACTACTACTGAGTATAAAGTCAATTTTAAAAGTCTTGAGTTGCATAGTTGATGAATGCCATCTGAAGTGCAATTCATGCGAAAATTGAATTTCAGAACCAACAGCTAAACAAATTCAGAAGGGAGTTATATTTGCGGTTGTCAAATGGGCTTCGATGCTTTCTGACAGTGAGACTAGTCACATCGACGGTCTCGTCACCATTTCATGACACGTACCTCTTTAATGTTGTTTTAACAACGAGACTGGTAAATGGCCTACCAAAAAACATGTGCTGCCCCTAATGGGTGATCTGGTAGTCGGAATATTTAATAAAAACCTTTGCTTTTACGTAAATTGTATGGAGTCCCACAAGAGACCCACATCGGGCCGCTACTTTTAGTCTTTAGTCTCCACTGTATGGCACCAGTGGCGTATATCGGTGGGAGAACCCTCAAATTTTTTTGCACATTCCCTCAAGAATGGCAACGCGTATATTGGCGATCTGAGAACGAATATCGCCCTAAAGGATGGACTGAGTCGTAGGACGATTTTTGTAAACAAGGGGTTTCAGGTTAAGCCAAAGGAAGCCAAAATGTGCCTCGCCACAAGGGGAAACAGGAAAGTAGCATATTTTCCACATGACGAATGCTGAGTCAGTTTATTGCAACAAAACCAATTTAAGGGGAGATTGCGATGCAGCTTCCAATCCACCTTAAACTGGCCAGGGCTACAAAATTTTATCGAGTAGAGCGCCTGTTAGATTGAATGACGGAAGCTTGGATTTTATGAAAGGTTTTTCGGAGGACTAGTTGTAAGAAGCTAGATCTAGGATCTAGGCCAGCTGTTTATTTTTTTTTAAGTGACAGAAACGAGCTCAACAAAAGAACAGGGATATTGGACAGAAGCTTAGATACCTTGAATTTGGAATTTGAAGATTAAAAGACGCAGCAAAAGACGCAGATGTCTCAAAAAACGCCGCCACACATTCTCATGAAATTTAAATGTTATGCAATTTTTTTTAAATAAACAACTTTCTGAATTTTCAAAAGGTAAAACCAGCGGCTCAGTGGTTAGTGTGCTGAGCAAGACGTCTCAGGTTCGATCCCCGGAAAAATAAAAATTACATCTCAAGGTGTTTTCGACTAAATTCCTTCTAAGTTCAGCCCTTCGATATAAAACTCTAAGTCCCTTCCGTTCGTCCCAAAAATAAAATTAAACTCACACAAACTATTGGGTAGCTATTTATAAGGACCTGTTGTGACAATTTTTTTACTAGAAGAAACAACGTTTCTGTGTGACGGTTCCGTTTGGCAATCCCATTGAAAATTGAATTGAACTATTGTTTACACGTAACCCGGTCAAGGAAACCAATAATTAAAGTTACAGCAATTTTCTCCCAATTTTATCGCTCTTCCTCTCTACAAAAATCAAGCGTGTTGTACTACCCATTTCGAATCAATTAAGGCATCCCCTAGATGTGTTGCTTTTCTCATTTCTTCTAAACTGTTTGCTGCTGCAATAGACCTAGTTTCGAATGGGAGGGAGGAGGGGGAGGGTGTTTGCCGGGAAGACTACTTTATACGTCTGCTTTTTTAGTGAGATCCTTTGTGGATTTGATTGGTGTTTGTATGTGAGGCCAAACGAAGAGAATTCATTAAAGAGACCGGTTTAATTGGGATTTAGCCGGCGAGGAAAGACGATTAAAAGTGGTAACATTTTCATTTCCAAAGCACTAATGGGGTTTTCATTTTATTTCGGTTTGTGTTGCAGGAAAATCACGTGTCAGCTACCACGTCCTGGTGGGGGAACTTTTACTTTGTTACGAGTATATTAAACATTCAAATGAAATTTAGATGAGTTTTGAACAAACGGCAGGGAGGTTTCTTAGGCTAGGCGTGCAGGGGCATTTTTTCAGTTTGGTCACACAAAAGGATTAGAACGGATTGCTTTCTCATAAAGTCAATAGAATGGTCAGGGATATGATTTTTCTATTTTACAAATCATAAAAACAAAAACACCCACTTTTCGGTACCCGCAGGATAGCAAAATACGGCGCCGATAAGTTAGCTTTAAAACTGTTGAAGTTGCCCATTTTTTGGACCAAAAAAATGAGCAGTGGAATGTCCACAATAAAAACCGCCCCATACACAGCAAAGTTTCAGGGCAAGCTATGGACAACAATTAAATTCAAGGACTGCTGCTTATTTGAGAACTCTGATTGAGATTGTTGTCAACTGTTTGCTGCTGCAATTCTTTATGCAGATTTCCTTCCCTCAAACTCTGGCAATACCCTTTTACCTTGTCCATTTTGTAAATGGGCATTGGCCGAATTTTGTTCTTCCAAGGAAGCAAAGTCAAAAGGATAAAGAAAAACCTCTCCCATTCGTAGGTACCCCAAAAATAGGTCCGCCCGTACGTCTTCTCTTGGACTAACATAATGCCACATCTCAATTATTCATTTTGATGTGCCTCTTGATCACTCACTTCCACCCATTTGCATGCGTCTGTTCTGCATGACACATTCCCATGTGTACCGTATAGCATCTAAATCCTTTTTCTCGCATGCTCTATCGGAATCCAGGGATAAAATCAATTTGCCAAAATGAAATCTCATTTGTTGATTGAATTTGTGTTAATCTGGAGAGTCGGATATGTCGGATCGATGGGATCAAATTCAAATTCAAGAGGAGCCAAACAAGACAAGACGACGACGACGACAAAACTCAAATGGACAAAGAAGGAAATTTCAAAAGCGACAAAGCCAAACAATTCCTCAACGGCATTCGATTGGACAGTTTCTTTCTCTTTTTTCATTATTTCCGAAGTGTGTTGTTATAAGATCTTGATATCCTTTTGTGCGATGAAACGCACGCACTATTCAAGGCAGGCGAGTGATTCAATTTGTACTATTTGAGCTCCACTCATTCATTGCGGTAAAACAGGAATCGTTTTTCCTGTGTTTTTTTTTTCTTGAAAAGAAGGTCAGGTATATTCTGCAAATATTTGCATCGAATTCCAAAGAAAGGATACGAGACGAGAAAATAACTTGTAGAGCGAGTAGCGCATGAATAATGCATTCGAAGCATAGTTGGCTCATGCATATGCGAATGATTTGCCTTGTCAGATATATATACATCTGCGGGTGGAGGTGTGTGTCTTTGTTGGCTGGCCTGTAACGTTGAAGCTGCCTGCAACGTCACAATCTAGGTCGAAATATGTAACAATCATCTAGTTACATATTTATTCAACTCTTCATTATTGCGGAGGACGATTGTACTCTAGATAGTTTCCTTTGCCGCACTCACATCGGCACCCCATATGAATTGGTAATTTCGTGAAGGTATAGGCGCACACTCGTAACAAGGAATTGAATATTTAGCATGGAGGAGGCTTTTGTTCTGTCGATTATTGACTGGGGTTTGCGGTGGTGGGAAAGGACGACGTGTTTGGTGGTGCGTAAAAACACTTCGATTATTTTTCTTAGAAGGAGAAGGTCGATCAGGAAAGAAAGCTATTCAGACGGACGCTGTACGTTGTGAATGCAGTGTTCAAGTGGAAGGTATACCAGCATGCTAATGAGACAAGACGTTTTTTCGTAGGTAATAAACATCTTGGAGTATTTTTTAATGGACTTGAATCGGTTGGGTTGGTTCCAAGGAGTGGACTAAACTTGGGTGTAAAAGCAGCCGATTTAATAGAGTTTTGCTCGTCTTCAAAGTTTGATTGAATGACACAAACTTGATTTAAACGTTTGCGACACAGTTTTTCGTCTTGGAATGATGTAGAATGACACAAACATCATCCAAACATGTTGGCAAAAGAGTTCTTCGTTTTTGAATGTTGTAGAACGACACAAAACTTGATGAAAACATGTTTGCGACACAGTTTTACGTCTTTGGATGATGTAGAGTTCAACAAACTTGATTAAGACATGTTTGCAACACCGTTTTTTGTCTTTGAGTGTTGCAGAATGACACAAAATGTTAATCAAACATGTTGGCGACAATTTAAGCTAGCAATTGAGTCTAAAAATAACACATTTATGTACGAAACACAATATCTCGACACAACGCTGTGTATATCAACATTTTTGCATGACTTTCTGACGCAGTTCGGACTGCTGAATATATCATGGAGTCCTTCAGGTCAATAATCATCTCCAAGCTCACTGGGATTGACACTTACTTTTCACGTAGCCCAAGAGTTAGCTGACGAACGGTTTTAAAAGAAAAATCTCGGCGTACATTTCTGTACCATTTTCATAAAAGAGCTTCGATCACTTTGCGCTCTTTTGAGGGTTCTTTTAAGCCTAATTTAATTCCATGTTTCCAATCCTGTCCCAAAATAGTGATTGTCAAACTGGCTGACCCGCTTAGAAGACATTTCAATTTCATTTGGATCCAGACTTCAACAACCACTTCAAATGAGACGTGGTAAGAGAACGGCAAATGGGTTCTTAAAAACCTATCTAATATATCTTAAAAAAAAGTCAAGCTATGCTCAGGGTGACAATTGCATTATTCAAGTCCCTCTCGTTTACCAAATCAAAAAGATTCACTTCTCCAACAGTTTCATGGTGAATGGTCGGATCCTTTAAGTCGGGCTTAGAAAACACAGACAGGCTCTAGACAACACTCAGCTTCTATAGAGACTTTGTTTGCTTACTTTTTTCTTATTTGAAAAGCAGAATAATATTCTAAAAAATTGATTCATATCAGTTTAAGCCAGGTTTGGTTACATAAGTGGGTTTAACACAAAGTTGAGTCTCTCTACCTTTGATAAGTAGTCTTCAGGATGCCCGTTTTGTTGTGAACTTAAAAAAAGCATGAACCTTGTTATTTGAAACAGCATTTTTATGGAAAACGGTCGCACCTTTTAACCCAGGCTTCGGTTCATAGGCAGACTGAAAATAAAACTGAGTTTCTACGGAATTAGAATATAGATGGAAGAAAAGACGGACTTTTTGTGTTTTCTTATTGAATCACAAGTCAGTGGCAGTATTACTCTGAAAAACAAATTCACAGTACCTTCTGAAACAGGTTTAAGTACACAGAGGCTCAAAACACGACTGAGCTCCATCAGAATTTGTTACATAAAATTGAGGCTTTTGAACACAGTTTGGACTACTAATAAACGGGCGCATTCTTGTCTTTTATCACAGAAATATTTAAGCTGCAACACGTAATCTTCTTTAAGTAAGGCTTGGCAAGTTTATTAGATGTGCAAATAATGCGTGTAATTTGTCACTTGTCATTCATTTCTGCAAAACTACAGGATACATTCTAAAAGCTTCAGTGTTACTGCTTCCTTCAGCCTTTGTACAGCCTGTTATCTACAGAAAGATTTATGAAATCCAAGACCGGCTTGAATCGACCTCAATTTTTTTTAAAGGGAAGGGTTTTCCCAAAACTGTTGCTAAAAATGTAATATTGATTAACTATTTCTTTAGCAGAAACTAATCGAACTCCTTTTGATTTTGCTGAAGGAGAATCAGAATTAAATAAGCTTCTAAGTCTGGCTCAGTGTTATTCGACAAATTTGTTTGAATGCCAAGCTTAGATACAGTAAAAAACTGTGACCACTAAAAGACAACATTTGCCGATTAGTTTCGATCAAAGTCAGAGCGATTCAAGTTTCACTTGTGACACCAACTCCACCTGTTGTTTCAAAGCAGAAGCTTCTCTCAAAGACAAATGAATAATGGCCCCAATCATGTGTTACAAAAACTAAACCTTTCACGATTTACAACCAAAAAACAACACAATCTAACAATTCAGCCTTTTTATGTTATGTTCGTAAAAGGACTTTATGGCGTTTTGAGACATTTTATGAGTGCTTTGCTAAGTACAATTCCCAGAGGTGTCTCAAAAGAAACTTTGCAACTTTGCAACATTGTTGTGGACTGTAGTAGGTAGGTAGCTTTAAAACGCCATTGATAGCATGAAATTTGAAGGATGACAAGTTTATTCGAGAGTAATTCGTCCAAACAAAGAGATTGTTGCTCGTTCCACTTGTGTGGCTACATCACTGTGAGAGACATGTTCAGGAATAAATAACGAATTCACAAGCGCACCATGGTGGAAGCAAAAAGGAATTCCTTGCATCGCTTGGGAGTAAAGAGATATAATATGTGTATTTCCCATACTTATTACATTTTGGAAATATTTTCGCAGCGCATTTCGTAGGATGAAACGGAGAAAGGGATATTTTTGCACATACTCGTTATAGGCGGCTTTATTTTCCGTTTGTGTAGCCTTGTGCGACAGTGGTTTTGATTTTCCGTCAGGCCTCAACGTTGGGCGCCAGTCTTCTGGGTATGAATAAATTCGAAAAATCAGGCCTAACGACGGTATTTAAATTACACTCTTGAAACAATACGTTGGGCGCCAGTCATTCTGACTTTTGCTACGTTCGAAAAGGCTGATTCGATGCTGGAATTAAGACAACCTACTGCTTTGGGTAGGTAAGCAGGTTCACCGCCGGTATTTAGGTTGAACTATTAATATTCGTAACTTTTGTTGGGCGCCAGTTTCATGGCCCACTTCGAAATACCTTTCAAATGAAAGGGAAAAGACCTAACTTGATGAGAATACCCTCGACAATTCGTTGTGCGATAGAATCACACATTTTCCATAAGACTTTTGCGTGTTAAACCCTTTCCTGATACCAAAACAACAAACTCCATACCTGCCAGTTTCTTCTCCACAAATCAGTTTCAGCCCGTTAATACCTTGAAAACAAAGCCCCATTGCCTCCATGCAGCAAGGAGATATGCCAAGAACAGAATCCTCCACATCCTAACACACCATGGACTACTTTCGCCCAATACTCTGTTGATCAATTGCGATAAATTTTCGTCTCAAGTCACACAGTGTGTCGTTAAACGTTTGAACACATTTTTGCCGGTGTATATGCTAGGAGATCTCAATCCCTCGCCACCACCCATTTCACTTGAGAGATTAATTTTGAAAATTACTTTTTATTGATCGGGGGTAGTACGAAGCAGCCACCACCACCGTGCCAAAGAAGACGACACGAAAAGAGGACAAAACGACGAACTACAGAATTCCCCATCTACTGCACTATGCCATCAAAATGGCGAATAAAGGATAGTGGTGTTGAAGATTGTGATTTATTGTTGGCATATATACTCCTTTTTTTGTGTGCAAACAAACAACAGCAATGATGATGGTGGTAGAGGAAGGAGTAAAATTTAAGTGCTTTTCTTTTTTTGCTCTGGACAGTCTCAGTCGTTGGTCGAACCATTTAAAGCTTTGCAAATAAATCGCGTTAAATTAATTTCGTCGAATTGGCTCCGGTTATGGCCTTTTATGGCTTGACAACAATGAGGAGATTCGATAACATTGTCATTGGTCATGGTTGACAGGGGTCGTTCTTCAGAGGGGGCGCGGGGAGCCCGTTCTTTTTATCTCTTCCTGTGTATAAGGATGTACTGCGGCACTGGGGAGAAAAATCAATGCCTTGGCAGGAAGTTCCTACTTATCGCACCATTAATTTCGGTTGATGATGAGCCGCCGAGAGTGTGTGAAGCCAGGGGGTAGCTGGTGGCAGATAGGGAAGCTATTTTTCTTTTCTTTTTCTATGAGCTTTAAATGCTGCTTGTTGGCGGTGACGCCGGATGAACTGTTACCCAATTACGGCGCTTTAATGGCCCTATAAGCACCTTTCCAAGTGCAGGGATTGAGTTTGGCGGAATCCGTTTGGAGGGGGATAAACCCTCCGAATGGGGTTTAACTTCGAAATGCGCGAAGTCACTTGGTAGGAGAAAAATGTGCGGAAAAATATTGGAAGACACTCCAGACCATTGTCAGAACATTCTGCCATTCCGAGGACAGTATTCATAATCCCCTCCATAGAAGACGTCAAAATTGTCATATTTCCATCATTCGCGGCGAACGGCAGAAAGCTGAATATTTCCCGGGACTGCTGGCGAATTATTTATACAAAACCAACCACACATTCGTTTCCGCATGCGTGTGTGTGCCCCGAAATGAATTGGATGCATTCATGCGTTGGAGCGAAAAATCAAATATTTATACATAGACGGATGTACCTGCAACCAATACATTAGAGAGACGATATGCTAATACCGTCGACGGAATAATGGGTTATCCTTATATGCATTTCGATTTCCTTCGTCCTATTGGCTTGAGCTGTCTCTTTCAATGTGACTGTGGATCTGGATACAAATCAATTTTTTGTTGCTTCGGGGCTACCTATCTATACGCGGCGCCATTTGATAGAAGATCTGGAAAATCTCTGATGGATTATGTTATGTTGGGGGGGGATGCAGATGGAAAAGCATGGAAAATAGAAAATCCCTAGCTAGGATGTATTGTATTGATTCACTCTTCATTTCGTTGTCAATTTTCCCTGGCACGCGGTGGGGGTGAATGGTTGCCCGTGATGGGTAAGTGTACTCGGATGTGTGGCTTGAGTATTGAAGAATTGAAAAGTTTAGCAAGTGAGTTTCATAGGATAATAATGTGAGGCAAACGTTTCCTTGGTTCGAATATCGGATGGTAGTGTCCAAGCATATTAATCAATTTTAGAAGATGAGCTAATGATTTCATAAATCAAGAGAAGCTTGTTGCATGAAGGTGATCAGATGGAGTGCTTGGAGTGCCAACCCAATCATTTAAGCCTGACAGTTGTATCTTATGCCGCAGGAAAGGTCTTTGGTACTTGCATCTTTTTTTTCAAATACAGGGTCATTCATTTCGTGGTTTCAAGTTGGTACCGCTGGCATTTGACACCTGTCAAACTCAGCTGTCATTTGAAGTGTCATGATATTAGTTGAATGTTTGCCATTTACGATAATGGATCGCTTAACAATCAGAAGATCATGACTTGGACGATTTGTGGCTCCAACAAGGCGGGGCAACACAGCACGACCAATTATGGCTTTAATGCGTGAGAAGTTTCCCGGTCGCGTAATTTCACGTTTTGGCGACGTCAAATGGCCACCAAAATCATGCTGTTAGATTTTGGGGCTGTAAGGCTACACAAAAGACCGTGCTTACGCGAATAATACCCGAACTCTAGACGCATTAAAAATCAACATACCTACCGCCCGAAATGTGAGGAAAAGTGGTTAAAAATTACCTCAAATGAATCGCACGCTGCGAATCTTCCCGAAGCGGCCATTTAAATGAATTTGTATTTCACGCTTAATGGCAAAGTTCAAACTTTATAATGAAATAAAATTTTTATCAAAAATGTTCGCTTTGTGTGTTTTATTTAGCTTTACTTTCGAAACCGAAAAATGAATGACCCTTTGCTTCTCTTGGCAAGGGCGAACTTATAACGCCTTAACATAAATTCAAAATGCACGCGCTTAGGAGCTGCGAGTAAAATCGTTACAAGTTGAAGTCCCCTGGTCAGAGAACGACCCTAGGAAACCACTGCAACTCTTATTTAGCGAAAAAAAAAGGTTGCCAAGCTTCTAACTCGATTTAAGTCTGCACTTTCACAGTTCCGTCGAATATTGTCCGCCTTTAAAGGAAAAAGTTCCTCGGCTTAGTCTGGTGTCCGAGGAGGGCTAATAAAGAAGATGAACAACCGTGAACTTTATGAGCTGATATTACAGATATGGATGTCAAAAAAAAAAAAAACAGCACTCCAATTCAGCGAAGGGAGGATAATGCTTCCGCAGAACGGACCTAGGTTTCCCAGCTCCCATAGAAACAACAAGTTGGTCCAAACCTCCATTCTCGGCTTAAATGGATTACAGGCTACTTAGTCAACGAAACTGAGGACCATTTGCGGAGCTTTTGTTGGCCTGAGCACATGGAAAATGATCGTGTTTCTTTATGGCTGTAACTGGGAAGTTGGTCGGTCCTACATTGGGCGCCATTTAATGAGTATCTCACGGAATACCGGGAAAAGGCACCAGATACTGTCGGATTTTTCGGGCAATTCGAATCGCCGCCTTCGCACCCGTCGCACATTTTTGTCGTGGTCTTCGATACACCACAAATTCAAAAAATTTTCCTGTTGGTCGAAATTTACTGCTAAATCAAGCCCTGCAAAGTCTTAACCAGCTCAAAAGGCTTAAGACTTGCATGCCCAAATAAGACTCTACAGTTTTTTTCAGCTTAGCTTGTGACGAGGCATGCTTTGCCGAAAGTCTCGCAAAACTTAGTACCAAAGATCAAATTTAACTTTACACTGATTCTGGGATTAGGAAAACCTGGCCAAAAAGCAGAAAAATATATATATATTCGTTCAATGAACTCAAAGCTCACTCACTGACACCCCCCTAAACGAAAAACACACATTTGCCTATCAAAAACAGGAAATTTCGCCGACCAAACTCTGCAGAGTTCATTGCAGTCTGTTTTTCGCCATAAAACAAGCAGTCTCATCGCTCTAACTGACAATTATAGCACCGTATCCCTTTACCGAAAAATAAAGCAGACTCGTTTGTCGGTTCGTCGGTTCGTCGTTGGGTCGTCGTGTGTTCTTCCTATTCAGCCATGCAAAGCAAATATTTGAACTACAAATTGATTTTTCGCCACACACGTCTCTACCACTCACTCGACGGCGAGGAACAGACGACAGTTTGGCAGCGCATGCATACATGTGCCAAACTGACGCACGACAACTTCCTTTTGTCAGGCTGGATATTTTCGACTCGTCCTGTAATGGAAACGAAAACAAAACCCAACGACCGACGACTTGTAGACAGGACTAAGTAACTGGGCCCCCGTAAAACTCCATTATCCATTATCCCTTTTGACCCAAATCAGTTAATTCTGGTGCAAAAGACTTTTCCCGAGGGTTGTAGACTACAACTCAAATTCACACGCATCCTTTGGAATCATATCGCACTCTCACATACGCAACGATGCGATAAACTACGTCCTCTACGCGCAAACAGGATTAATTATCTCGAGTGCAATTAATGCGGCATGCACACACAGAGATAGTGGAAGGCAACAAACAAAAAAAAAAAACCTTTTAAGATGCACGAGATTTCACAGGACCTGCGAGTGCGAGTATGTAAAGCCGCACATTGTTGTCGCAACCAATGTCAAGCCCTAACTATCTTCACCTATTTTTCTTCGTTTTCGCTCTTCAGCTATGTCTCTGCCGCCATGCCCGTGCATAAAACTGTGTAGCCCAGTATGCAAATTACTGTTAGCGAAGAGTTAACCAACATCGATTTAGGTATGCAGCGGGTAGCTCTCCGCCTCTAGCTCTATAAATGTAGGTACGCAGAATTAGCAAACATTCAGTGACAGTGAGGCAGGATGCTCGGATGTGTAAGGACAAAAGTCGAAGTACTAACAGAAAAGAAAAAAAAAAGCAGAAATGAAAAGAAAAAAACGACTACAATCTTGCACATGGGGAAAAGTATGACAGTGTTGGCTCGAAGGCATCTAGCATACCAGGGTGTAGTGTTGCATGCGATTCTCAGGATCAACTTTCTGCTTCGGCTCTGTGGACTGTGGCACTGTGTGTGTCCTTGCGGTTGTAATAATAACGGCTGCATGCATACGTGTCCCTGTATGGGAGTGTGTTTGTCTTGCTCGGAATTTTACTCCTCCGTTCGTCGTTTTGGGATTCTGTTTCGCGTCGTGTTTATTTTTTTTTTCGTCCTTCTGTTTACCATTTTAAAACCACACTCACTGAGCGTGCTTACTCTGGCCACCCGCTTGATCCACTTTGCTGCATAACGCGAATTTAGGTGACTACCAGTGCCACCGCGAAGCTCTAAAGTATGTAAAACCACGGATTAGAGAAGGCAGTGCTGCACACAGCCACTGCAATAGTATCTGCATAATGTGACGACGACGACGGCGACGACGATGACGATGGTGGCGGTGGCGGTGGCGGCGGCGAGCGCTTAAGCGCGAGCGTATGTCCTTTTGTGATAATCGTGTGTTCAGCGAGTGTGTGTGCCGAGTTATTAACCTTTCATGTTGCATGTAAGCAATTAAAAGTAATAACAGCCCGCAGGACGAGATAAACGTACCCATTTAACGAGAAGTTGGTTTGGCCTTTACCCTTTTTAGCGCTGCTGTTGCAGCCGCCACCATCATTGCCGCCGACACCCCGCTACTGTGCGGGAGAAGTTTCATCGGTTATAGATTCTGGAAACTGGTGATGCTACTAAGTGGCACTTAGGTGCGAGTGGGTGAATGTGGAGCAGCGGCGGAGAGTTGAGAGGATGCTTTCACACCTAATTGCTGCAGAGTGTGTGGGATAGTGAAGATGCATGCACACAACTCGAGTGGATCTTATATTCGACGTGGAATTTTGGACAGAGGAACGACACTAGATGCGACAGATACTGAAATAGCTGCGTTGGATATGGGTTCGCGCAGATGGTTTTTTTCTAATAGATGACTGAATGTGATGCGCGGGAGTGGTACAACAACTCCTTTCGGACTAAAGCTCTCTCTTTCTCTCTCTGATTAACTGCAAACCTTGCGAAGAATGGTCCACACATCGCATTAACAAAAGAAACCGTGGACGTCTTGAAGACATTTCAACTATATAAGGACTTGGGGGGGGGGAAATTACCACCACTGGATATGTCCTTGTCAGACATGTGCGCCCGGATGAAAATGTCACAGAGGAAAGAGTTCGTAAAACAGATTTTCACACTTCATGGTTGCCACTATTATTAAAAAAAAAATTCCCTGACTTTCCCCGACCAGTTTTGATGTTTTCCCTGACCAAATTTTGCAAATATACCAAAAAAACAACGCATTTAAACAGTAGTCCTTGAGATCATTAAGTTATATGGGTTTATTTATTTGTTTGAAACAAATGGGAGTGTTCAGGCGCATTGAATTTTATAAAGGGTTTATCAATAAGAGCGCTACAAAAGTTTTTTTTTAAATATTTTAAATTTTTTGGATATCAATGAAATTCATTATTTATTCCTGTGAAAGTACGTTCGATGCCATTATGTATGGAACTCGATTTCTTTTGCATGGCCACCACGGGCACTTTTGCAGAAGTCCAGACGCTGAATCCAATTTTCGACGGTTTTCAAGCATAAATCGGCCGATACTGCTGCAATTTCACGTTCGATATTCGTACGAAGTTCATCAATCGTCGCTGGCTTGTTGGCATAGACCATAGACTTGACGTAGCCCCACAGGAAATAGTCTAACGGCGTCAAATCGCACGACCGAGGCGGCCAAGCGACTGGACCATTTCGTGAGATAACACGTTCTCCAAACTTGGTTTCCAATAAATTGATTGTGACATTCGCTGTGTGGCTTGTGGCGCCGTCCTGTTGGAACCACATGTCCTCCAAGTCCATATCATCCAATTGGGGCCAAAAATATTCGGTTATCATTGAACGGTAGCGATTCCCATTCACAGTAACTTGCCGGTCTTGATCATCACGGAAGAAGTACGGCCCAATGACGCCGCCGGCCCATAAACCACACCAAACCGTAATTTTTTCGGGATGCAATGATGACTCATGGAGTACGTGTGGATTGCAGCCTGACCAATACCGCATATTTTGATTATTGACGAAGCCATTCAGCCAGAAATGAGCCTCATCGCTGAAGATGATTTTTCGATGAAAATCCGAATCATTTTCAAGTTGTTGCTCAGCCCAATTCACGAACATACGACGCTTCTGGTGGTCAAGCGGCTTCAGTTCTTGCGTCAATTTAATCTTGTAAGGATGTAGGCCAAGATCTTTTCGCAAAATTCGCCACAACGACGTCACAGACATGCCCAACGCTTGAGAACGACGTGTGAGAGACACATTTGGGCTTTCTTCAACTGAAAAACTGTTGAAAAACCCTTTATTTTTGCGTAAACGTGTAAATTATATAAAAACAAAAATACTGTCAATTTTCCCTGACTGTTTTCAAAATTCCCTGACTTTCCCTGACATTCCCTGACCAAATTTTCGTTCAATGACTATCCCTGACTTTTTCTGACTTTCCAGTCCAGTGGCAACCATGCAATTGTGACCCCTAAAACACAGAAGTGGATAAAAGTAACGCTGGGCTGGGGAAACCATCGAACTTAATGACCGAGAAAACCGGTTTCAGGGGACCAGCAGCCTTTCAGTGGGTAGCCAAGATACTCCTCAAGTCATTTATTTCGAATTTCATACAGAAAATAAAACACTTCCTCTAACTAGGAGTACACGTCGTGTCTGTTTTAACCCCACGCCCCTAGAGGTTCGAAAAAAAAAAAGTCACCTGCACGAGTCTCTCAAGACAATAAAACTCAGGAGAAAAGGCTCCGGTAGGCTCTCAATTTGGTCGCTCATTGCATTTGTTGGAGCAGTTCGTTTAGCTGAGTAGATGCTGCCGCCCTTGCATCCCTAAGAGTGAGTAAAGTACAGAGTACCACAAGGCTGAAAGCGGGGGCCCATTCTTTTTATTTCCAAAGAGTACTAGAGTATATAAAGAAAGGGTTGCAGATGATAGAAGAGGTACTGAGCTGAGTGTTCTACCCCACCGAAGTCAACCTTTTTTTTTTTGTTCTTGAAGTGAATTCGAAGAAGTTAGGTTAGTACCGGAGGCCACCTTGAAGAGAAGTTGAAGAAGCCTCATGGGTTTGCGAAAGTAGAGGCTTATGCGTCGTTCTGCAACTAACAAACCTCATATACCTATGTAGCACAAAGCTACCCTCCATTCAAAGAGAAAATACAAACAACAAACCGTCCTGCAAACCCCACAACGACATTCTCAGACATGATTTAAACGAAATATGCCGGTAAGTCCCTGTTGCCATACACACCAAGTTTAAGTGATGAAGCGACAAACCGACAAAGCAGTCACTTTGATTGACTAATGACGCGACAGCACTCAAAAGTAAGGTGAACAAATAAATGCCAATGCTGCTTTGAGTGGGAGCACCACGACAAATTGAGTCTCGCCCATGGCCTATTATTATTTGAACCGCCCAACCCCTATATGCGTGTACATCTTCGTTTCCAGACTCAGTGAAATATTTCCACGAACGCGAAAATTGAAAACGAAACCAGCTGATGAACTGAATCTGTGTGCCACACCGATGACCCATTAGCCTTTCAATTGTCTCCGTCAAGTGGTGGGCATTTTTTTGCCGTCATTTTCTGTATTCCCATTTAGTGGAACGCTTTAAAGCCAGATCACCATTTGTCTATCTGCCATGCCATGTGTCCATTTGTTCGTCGTCCTAATGTCCTCGTCGGTACAGTCTCTCGGAGTAGTCCCCGTCGTCGTTAGCAGTTGACAAAATGCCCCGGCCTATGCCAGTCCGATGTTGCGTTTCAAATACTGTGGCCAGAGTGGATGTTTCAGTATGCCTGTTGGTTAATTTGACATATACTCTCGGATTTTGTGCACTTCTCCGGGTGCAATTGCGAAATTACTTTGCCCCTCACATGAACGAGTATCCGAGTAGCTGTACACAGACTGCCTCTCTTACTTTGTGTCTATTTGGCAGGCAAGTAGATAACCAGTTCACTTGAAATTCCGGTGGAATTTTAGCCTAATTGGAAAAGGTCGAGAGGGGCACTGGATAAACGAGAAGAACACCTCCCCTGTGGGTAAAGCCGATGCCGAATCACTAGGCGACCGCTCGTAAATTTCATCAGACATACCTCCACATCAGATACACAACTACAATGAATCGAAATATAATATCTATTTGCGACCAGTTCGGAAAGGATTCTCTTTCCACGTTCTCGGAAAGGATTCTCCGGGCGGAATGGTAGAAAAACCCACTACCGGCGACGAAAAATTGCTGCTACCGCCACACTGAGCTGGTGGATGAATGGAATTTATTTTTGGGAAAGTGAATTTTCATGTTGGCCGTCACACAGCCAGCAAACACAACGACACAACGAAATGGTGTTTGTCACTGCATAAAGCTAATTAGGCTGTGTTGTCGTCCTGCTCGGCATCGCACCACCACCTCCACCAACCAGCCCACCATCGCGTCGTTATCGTTCGGGGTTTAGATTTAGTTGCTTGCCCAGACACTTGAAGCGATGTCAGTGTTTTTCGTTGTTTTGTTGCCTGCTGTCAGACGATATGCCAAGGCTGAATGAGATTTGCTCTTTTCGGGATTGCGCACCGATTTGGGGGCAGGAAAGCTGTTAGTTGGATTAGTGCCTGTGCTCGTCTGGAAAGTTATTTAATGCAGGCGAGTAAATATCTGAAAATTCCATTAATTAGACAGAGGAAAGCGAGCGGTTTGATAAATATCTTGGAGCGTCCTTGCGAAGAGATTGAGGGCAATTAGCAAACATCCAGTGGGGAGAATTTGGGCCAAGTTGATTAAAGATTTTCAATCCGTAATTAGATTCACCATTCGAGGTGAGCTTACGAGTGGCATTTGGAAAGATTTATTTTTTTTGGACAAAACAAAGCTTTTTTTCAAGCTTAGCCACGTGTTTCCTTTTTTAAAGAATAAATAAACTGCACGACTGGGTCGAACGTAACTTTTTCGTTCATCAACAGTTTGGTTGGTTGTTTTCTTATTTTCTTAAGTAGGTAGGTAAATTTCTGAGAACCGATGCTAGATAAAAGAAATGGGTGCAAATGAAGTGCGGGTTTCTAATTGTGAAAGGTAGTGGCTGCAATTATTTTAAGGTGCATATTCAACAAGGTTTGAAAACAGGGTAATATTTGCTAAAATTACGTTTTGCGTAGCTGTTATTGCATTTTTATCGGAAGTGGGGGAGATTATAACAAAATCGAAATCGAAAATGGGGTTTTCGAGATATGAGCAGTTTTTAAAATGAGCGTTTCCAGTTTTTCGAATTGAAAATTAAGGACGCAATAATTTTGAAAACATCAATTTTACTCTAAGTTTGCATTTTGGTCGAAATCATGCCGTTTTGAGGTAAACTAGGGAAAACTATATTTTTCAAAAATGACTTTTTTCAAAAATCCATTTTGACTTTTTTCAAAAATCCATTTTACGATAATACAGAGAAATTAAGTTAGAAATGACCATATTACCTTAGAAATGAATTTTTGTTACAATCGTATGGACCGTTTTCGAGATATGTCCAAATTTCAAAAGTACCGTCACTCGATTTTTAAGCCGAAAATTGAGTACTCAGTTATGTTTACCTCACCTACTTAAGCTTGAATATTAATTTTTGTTGAAATCGTTATAGCCGTTTTCGAACAAATCAAACTGATATGAACATTTTGTATGGGAAGTACCATTAATATTGAGGTTACCATGTAAAAAGAAAAACAGTCCCGAACTGTAAGCCCCCAAACTTTAAATCCGAAGTTTGAACGAAATCCGTTCAGCCGCTTAGGCTGTGGCTGTGGGCCTCGGGACATACAGACAGACGGACAGAATTTTGCGACCCACTTTTTTGAGTTCGCCTATCATCGTAGTGTCAGAATTGATTGACATCTCGAGTTCGAAATTTTGTACGAATACAATATCTTTCTCTTACTACGTAATGGAGAAAATTAAAAACTATGACCAGCGCCTTATTTCGGAAACTGCTTTTCAAAATTACTCGTTGCAGTTTTGCAAATAAATTTGATCCTGCAAAGTTCAGCCGGTTGGTGAAATAGGGCCAAGCTTTAACAAGAAGACGGGGAAATATAAAAAATTCGAAGGAAAGGGAAAAATAGGTTTTTGTTGTTGAGCTTAACATAAAGCTTACCTTAAGGTTGGAGGATTTTTTTCTTCCTTTTTTTTGGGTCTTTTTTAGTCTTTTTGAGTATGCAAAAGGATGATGTTGAGCAGGTATGTCCCTGAAATGGAAATGATTATTGCGTTAAAGAAAATCGATACAGAAAAGAAAATTTAACAAAACTTTACCTTAAGTTGTAAAGGAGTTTTTTTTCTTTTTCTAAGTCTTTTTGAGTCTTTTTGGGTAAGGAAAGGATTATATTGAGCCAATCCGTATGTCCCTGAAATGGAAATGAATATTGAGTTAAAGAAAATCGATACAGAAAAGAATGCGCTTACAAAACTATGACAATCACAGTAAATCAAAAAATTTAAGCATACAAATTGATCCAATGTACAGTCAAACTTACATTTTTGCAGAGAATTTCAATACTTCTGAAACGAAAATATTTTTAAAATTGTATTTTATTTTTTATAAGCTTCTGACAAAATGTTTTTTGTTTCAAACAAAATCAGTCCTGTCAGGTCAAAGTGAAAATGTGCCCGACTTCAGAGCAGGTACAGGGCTCGAGTCGTCTCGTTGGCGGAACTATGCAATCAACACACGAAACAGAAACAGAAACATGTGACCATTTGACGAATGCTTTCGTGGCGGGATAAGTTTATCTTTCAATTTAAATTCGGTCTTTAAACGTAAACTACGATTGAAGAAGCAGACTCTGAGGGCTTACTCAGGTGTTTTCAATAATAAAAGAACTGCAACCTCACATTAAATCACAAGAAACAAGAGTTTTTAAAAGCCCCAGCAAGTCCATTATACGATTAGATGAGCAAAAACATTCCAATGGATGTCGAAAGATTGTCACAGTACCGTATACTACAGTTGGCCAAGTGAACGAATTGCTACCATTATAGTGACCTGGTTTATACGCAACATATAAGAAAACAAATTACAAAGATCATTGCATCTCTGCACAATATTCCCAATAAAAACAAAAATCAAGCGAACATGTTCCGCGATACTAACAATCAATCTTGGTGTCCAGGCTAAAGTTTTTAAACTCACAATGGCAACATTTTTCATACAAAATTGCATATGACCTGCAAAATATATAAGTTGAAGGTTAAAAACGATTATTAGTAAGGCCCGGTGTGATTAAGGCAGTGAAAGTGGTTCTTAACATTTACATACAGGGTCTTTCATTTAGAACTTGACTACTTTTTTTTTTAAATAAAATGAAAGCTACTTGAGATATCTCAAAGTATATCACTGGCTTGAATGACTATTAAAACATTTATGAATGGAATTCGACTTCGTTCATATGTCCACCAGGGGAATGTACGCAGTGATCGATAAGTTGAACCCAATTTTCGATTACTCGGCCGCACATTTCGGCCGCCATTTCTCGTATAATATTGGCTCTGTGCTCCTCTAACGTCGCAGGCTTGTTGGCATAGAGCAATGATTTAATGTAGCTCCATAAAAAAAAAAGTCGAGAGGCATAAATCACACGATCTCGGCGGCCAATAGACGGGTCCGTTTCACCGAACGAAGACTTCAATAGCTCGATTATTGCACCCGCTGTGTGGCGTGATAAAAATGTTGATTTTACTGAATATTTTGACATTAACAGTTCGGCAATCGGTTTAAGGGTGCGTTCACACTGAAAGTTTGAAGTTGTTAAGGCGATAATGAAAGACAAAACCGAATGGCAAATTGTATGTGCGCAAAAATCTTCCAACTATGCCAGAGATTGAAAAAATTTTCAATTCGAAATAGCTTTCCCCTCCCACTTTTAAGTAGGTACTCTGTAATAATTTCGGAATTCTAAATGCGACATACGACATTTCATTCCACTTTCGAAATACAGAATAGGAAAAAAATAGTTTTCGAAAAATAGTACTTTCGGAACGAGCTACAGAATAGGGCCCCAGGGTATCTACCTTAAAGCTGAACTGAAGGCAATTTCGAATAGGATTGACTTTCAGAACGAAATAGAGAGTATGGCCCCTGCTTTGACTAACAGACAGCTTAACTATCCTTGAGTGATGTGGGCTATTTCTTTTTTTCACTTTAGAATATATGTAATGAATATAATTCACAGAAAAATGAGTTCGTAGGTCATTTGTGTGTGTGTCGGGAGTAAACTCCAAAACTACTAAACGGATTTTGACGAAACCTTCACTGGAGTGTTTTTTGAGGCCATCTGCGTGCTATAAGCTAAACATCTTTGGGCCATACCTCTTTGGTTTTACTTGAAATTATTTTTTTCCGTTTCCAAGTTTTCAGAATTCCAATGAAATTATTTTTAATTTGCGCCGTACAACTTGTCAATTTTTTCACAAATCGAAATATGAACAAAGAAAGCTTGAAATAGTTTTAAGGTTATAATTCTCTGCGGATTTTGAGCTATCCCTGATCTGTCTGCTCCGTCCAGAGGCTGAGCTACGATAAATTCAAGAAAAATCTCACATATTTCATGAAATTCGAAAAAGAAAGAAATGTGAAAAAAATTGTTTTCGACAGCAGCTCTGCTTCAAATATTTTTCACAGGACAGCAAAAATAACGTAAAATCTTCCACATCCATTAGTCACATCTACAATGTACGTAACTGCGACTTTTGGGAATTATAAATTTGAGTATTTACGGGAAGCAGAAGAGACTTGGAAGGAGCTAAGCTTTGAGCGCTGGAGAGGGTGAATGGTTCTTGGTAGAAAGTGTACTTGATACTGCTAGAAACCTGCTTTCAACAGTAGTTGGTTTTATGGTAGCGAGTAAGTAGTAGAACCTTATTATAATTTTTTTAAAAACCAATTTCCACCAGGGTACCTTATAATTTAAAGAGCTCAATTACAAACTCCCCATTCTTTTGGTAGTTGCGGGTTTCAGTGTCCTGGCGAATACTTTGAGGTCCAAAAAATAAAAGACTAATGTTGAGAAATACCAAAGTCGTGGAAACAATATAACTATAAACACTGAATAGGGGAAAGTGGAGTGAAGACCCTCTTTTGATATTTTTTCTCGATTGACTATTACAACCACAAGAATCCATTACCCACCACCGCATAATGTAAGCGCAAACAAACAAACACTCTAAGTGACAGATAGACATGCTTCCTCTGAAAACTCATGCTCGTGAATTTTTTAAAAGCCCATCCATCTATAGAAAAAAAAAAAACTTACCATGCTCTACATTAGGAATAGCCAAATAACTTATTTCCATCTATTTGAACTTTCGTTACAGAGTTCGTCCATAGTTCGGTGCGCTACATCGAAATGTCACACACTCATTTGCAAAGCGTCGACGACGAGACATTCCAAGGACTTCGCTTGAAAACTCTCAAATTGATTGACAATGAATTGCAGGATATATCGGATCGAAGTTTCAGGTAAGCAAAAAGCAGACAGTTCTCTTTATTATTCCATCAAAATTGCATCGTCATTCGGAAATCATCATCATCAACTGAGATGACAATCGACTGTACTATAGGCAATAATAGAGCCACTGCTGTATCCTTCTCAGCGAGTTGTGTTATTTTTGCAAGAGTGGTACAACACTCGGGGATGAATGCCATTTTGTGTGAGCATGCAGTACACGTTTGCATACCTAATGCGACGTGTCGTGTGAGAATGTTCTCAACGCGTAAACACTGCTCGTAGTCAATAAGCAGAAGGATTCGTGTCCTGCCAGTCATGACGTGTTTGTCTCCCGCCCCGCACGACGAATTAAATGGACCAGAGGCAAGTGGAATGTATGACTTCTTGGATATGGTGTCTTTTATCTTCCTTAAAAAGGCCACATTCACATCCTTCTTCATATATCGTCCTTTTTTATCTTTGGCACGATGTCGTGGTGATATGTGTTTTGCTCTGACATCTCAGTTGGACATAATTTATTGAAAGAAGAGAATGGCCTCGTTGGTGAGGAGGGAATGTCACGGAATAAAAATTGGGTGTTAGTGAGTGTCTAGACTCGTGTGGCTTTGTCGTTGGTCTTGTTTCCTGTTTGCAGGGCATGGAGAAAGCGATATATAAAATTCCAAAGTGACATGACACGATTTAGACGAAAAGACGTTTCTTCTGTTTGCTGTTTGCTTATTTGCCTGCGAATGACAAAGGCGAATATAGTGATGGATCTGTAGATTAGTATCCTAGGAAAACCAAGCGTTCGGTCTAATTTTTGCTGAAGATGGAAAATTTGTTATTTTGTGCACGCGTAGGTATTCGAGACGAAGTGGGTGTGCAGTGGAGGGTGGAGTGTGTAGTGCACGTGTGCTAGTTTGTATTTCTGTTTAGTTTTCCTTTTGAGGGGATGTGTGTGCTTCAATAAGAAATGCGTAGCTAATTAGGCAAACAGAACCTACTTGAGGTACGGCTCTTAAAACATACACTGGTCAAGGCTTGAGACACTATTTGTGTGTATTTGCCAAGGGACAGCAGATGGACATTTCCTTAGAAATCTGCAGTCGTTTTGAAATTGTATGGGAGCTGCTTTCGGATGCGGTTCTTGAGTGTCCTTTATTTGTGGTGTGCATTTGGAAGATCAACACTTTCAATAGTTTTGGCTTCGAGGAAGTCTGGGGACATTTAAAAATCTACAGAAACTATATCAGGTCATACGAAAGGAAGGTTTCCTTTATTTACAAATGGGGTACCCTTTAAGATGCAGTCTTTTATTTTCTGTGGCTACCGAGGAGAAAGTTTATCCGCCTCAGAGGAATAAATACACAAGTGACTAGGTATTCAATTTTTTTTTTTCATCTACCGTTGAGGGTAGTCTTACAGTGAGAGGCGAATTTTTCATATACATACATTCGGTGTAGACTTCATAGATTGGAGTATTTAACTGGAGAATTTATTTTCACTATTTCAATCATTTAAAGTCTGAGTTTCGGAATAAGGTATGAAAAATGCCTTCAACAGAAAAATGTCCCAATAAAAACCCAAGAAAAATTTGCAAATCGCGGTTCAAAAACTTCCCAAAAAAGAACCAAAAAACACACCGAAAATCGAAACAAAAGTCGCACTAAAAGACTGGAAAATTACCATGAAAAATTCTCAAAAGGAAATAACCCTCCGAAAAAAACGTACTAAGAAAAAAGTTTAGAAACAGCGAAAATCGATAGTAGCACAGATTAAAAAAAAAAAAAACAAAACACCCCAGAAAATCTTTAAAAAATTCCCCAAAAATTCTCTGTTCAGAATTTCGAAAAAAAATAAAACCACCGAAAGTCGAACCAAAAACCGCACTAAAAAAAAGACTGGAAAATCACCGAAAAGGATTTCTCAAAAGCAGTCCGAAAAAATGAAATAACGCTCAGAAAAAAATGAACACAAAAAAAAAAACCAAAACGCCCAGAAAAGTTATAAAAAAATTCCCCAAACATGCTCTGTTCAGAATTACAAAAAAAAAAAAAAAACTGAATAAAACCACCGAAAGTCGAACCAAGAACCGCCTGGAAAAATCATCGAAAAAGATTTCTCAAAAACAGTCCGAAAAAAATAAATAACGCTCAGAAAAAAAATTAACCAAAACAAATAAATTTAAAAACAGAAAAAATCATAAAAAAAAACAAAAACTCCCCAAAAAAAGGTTTTAGCAATGCCCCGCTATCTTCACAATTGTTAAAAATAAATTGCCAAAAAATGTCAAACTCCCGAAAGTATGCACCAATTTTTAAGCTTAGTTTCTTGATTTCCGCTGTTAAACTGAACGCGTACTTATTTTCAAAATCAGTAAATCACTGCGCACTAAAAATGTAAAGAAAGGCACCCATCGACCCAAACGGCATGCCATATGAAATAGGCAACAATACTAGCATCTTCGAAATTTCGAATTCACATATTTGCGAGTTCGAACTGAGGAAATGGTGACCGTGAGTGTTAAGAGCAGTTCCAGTTCGTATTCAAATATACGAGTAAGTGCCATCGCGTTATTTTTCTGCCACTAGTTGTCGTACTCATCAAGTGCGAGTCACCACGTTGTTCGAAATAATTTGTGTTAAATACATTTTCGACCACTCGCAAGTAAATTGGTGGGTAGGATAAATCGGAATTAGGTAAAAGTGACTACAACACAAGGTAAAAAAATGTGCCAGGAAAATCTCCCAACTAATTTTATTAAAATTCGAACTGGTGACTCACCAAATATGTATTCGAAATCGCTCGGTATTAAGTAGATTTTTCAAATGATTCCAAAAATCCCACTTGTCGGTAATTCCAAAATTGACTTCAATCCGTCTTCCGGCAACAGATTTCTGTGTACGATTTTCTACTCTGAACTTCCACTTTAAACCCAATTTGTTGTTACAAAAGTGCTTTGCGTCTGCAACCACACTATTTATGGGCCATTAGAAAACGACTGGCTGGGCCACAGAACCCACCTCCTGTCGCACTGTGTCTTTCGGCACAAAGTACCATAGACCAGCAGCCACAGAATCTATTCAATTCTCACTCAAGTGGAAGCCAAACATGCAATGATTGAATTGTCCGGCTGAAAAGCTCCCTCTGCTGCTGCAACAACAGCACAGGGCAGTACACTCGTAGCTGCATCAATGAACCGCATGTTGCTACAACAAAAATTAGTCCAAACTCCTATATGACGAGCATCATCATCCGGTTATTGGTGGTGCAGTTTGTGATCGCTTTTCAACCATCACCATCATCATCATCATCATCCTTCTGAAATAACAGTAATAATAGCCAGTGAGTCCAAATAGCTGGAACTATGATGGCAATAACCATCATCATATTGGTTCCGCTTTGAAGATTTTTGGTAAAAGGATGTTGCTACGATTTCTTTTTTTTGTTACTATAGTTGTATCGATTTGGATGGTCCTTCGTACCGTTTTTTTTTTTTTTTTGTGAGCTGGGTTTTGAGTAGTTTTTCCTCTTCCAACCGCACAATTGACTGTGCGGGGTTTTTTTCCTTTGTGTGTGGAATTTCATTCGGTCCTCATTAGGTGAAGGGGGTATCCTGTACATAGAAACCCACACGAGAATCTATATAAGAATCTGTGCATTTTGAAAAATGCTCATCATCATCGTTATGGCGGATATGCTTCAGCCCATTGGATTGTTATTACATACAATATCGACATTGTCCATGGTGATGGCCTGGTCGTGGTCAGTGAAGTCTGCGGTCCAACATGAATCGATTCGTTTTATTTTATTTTTCTTTTGCCTCTGAATGGAAAAAAATGATTTTGCATTCGGGCAATTTCCGAGGAAACATGCCGATGTGAAAATTTCATTGAAGCCTTTTAGCCAAATTGCCGCGGCACAAAAATCTGATTTTGCTGGGGTGAATAATGAAAATTGATCGGGCGTAGATGGAGAGGGTTATTATAATGAAGCCATTCGGAGCGGACGGCCAGGTAATTTTTAACCACATATCCATTGGGGCACTTCATGCCGATATGATTGATTGTTATTGTTTGGTCGAAATTAAGTGTCTGGTAGGGGATACGGTTGGTTGGGGTTCTATCAACGAAATAGGTACTGGGGGTGATTTATTTAATAGCACTTAGGTTCATATTTCAGGTGGATGAACGGGGGGTTGGTTGAAACTAATTACAATTTATATGCGTTTTAGGGTCTGAAAAGACTTGGGCCAGGAACCGTTTTTGGCCAAAAAGGAAGGTTGTCACTTCAAATAGGTCGAATGTTTTTCGTCTCTTCTTTTGACCAAGCTAGTGTCTGTCGAAACGGTGGGGCTCGAGTGTGGAAGGTGAACTCTTCTTTAAATGTATGTAGAGCTTAATTTGAGATTCCATTTCTAAAATGTATACCGGAAGACTCACATGAACCTAGTTTTGGAATATGGGAGCTGCTCTGTTAGAAAGACCCGAAAACCTAACTAAAGTTCCGACTTCCTACTGGAAGCTTGGTTCCATAATTTTCATCTTTGACACCCCGGTTAGTCCGACTTTCTCAAGGACGTTAAATTAGAGAAGAAAGAACAAGAAGTATTGAAAAATCAACAAACCTTCCTATGCGTTTAAAAAAAATATAAAAAAACTTGGTTGCTTGCACAATATTCACAAGGTTCACTTTCAGTCAAGGGGGACATAAAATAAAGTCCAAGTGAAAGATGAAGAGTCTTCGATTCCAACCCAGAGGGGCAACGAAGAAAAGAGAGACCACGCCTTAGGTGGCGCGTGCAAGTGAAAGGAGAACTCGACCGACTTGGAGTGCGCAATAAAAGGCAGGTAGGCAATGATCGCGCTAACTAGGAAGGCGTGTTTTTTGAAATTTAGTAAAAGAGAATTGACTGTCAAAATTCAACTGTTCAAGAGTTAAAACGAATCTGACTGCAGATGGGTAAGTGGTGTACTTCGAAGAAGCTTCAAGTCCAACCGAAGTTGTTGTCCTTTCGAACAATACCTCAATGAAAATCTCGAAAAATATCCTAAGTTCCCAATTTCCTCAAAAAGTCAAAGTTCCCCAATTTCGGAAACCTGGTTACTCCCGGTCAGACTCTTTCTCAACAAACGTAGAAACGAATACTTGAATGTAATTGAAACAAATCCAGGCATGGGTTCCACAAGGCAGCGCTCTTGGTCCCATGCTTTTTCCGAATTATTATTACCGACATTTTTCAGAAAAAGAGGCAGAATTTTAAGCGCGTTTGCTATGCAACAAACGTTGAAACGAATGCTTCGATAAAATTGAAACAAATCCAGGGTTCCACAAGGCAGCGCTCTTGGTCCCATGCTATTTCTAAATTCTTATTACCGACATGTTTCAGAAAAAAAGGCAGAATTTCAAACGCTTTAAAAGCTGGACCTAGGTTTAAATTTAGCCAGCCGACTAACAGAGAGACAGTCAAAATTGCCGGCCGTCATCGAATCCTTTCCGTAATATTTAATCCCATTTGTCAACCCGAAACAACATTCATTCATTCACATTCCGGTACACACTTTCGCCATGAACTCCAACTTCGCCTAGATATATGCTTTTTCCAGGGAAAAAAATGCAATTTTTGCCCAAACTATACAAAGTTCGTGTTTCATTCCTCCGGGCCCCTGAGCGCGCATAGTGGCACAGTGATTATTAATTCCTCAGAACGCTCACCAGTGTATAGCGGATTTGTAGTCGTTGTTAATATTAGGCTTTGTTTTCACAGGCTGTGAACCGTGAAGCGCCGACCTAGTTTACTTTTCTCTATACACACACACACACAAAGAGAGCGCGCAGCGAATTTTCTTCGCTGGATTTGCGTATTATCCTGTATTTTCGTATTTTCGTCCTTTTAAACATAAATTCTGCGAGGGAATCATCAGCATCATCATCAGCAGCGTGGTGCTCGTCAACATCAACAGAATACCAAAGTTTGCGTGCTGCACTCGGGTCCAAGGACAGCGTAATAACAATAATAACAGCAAAAACAAATGTTGGTTCCACATTCGCGTGTACATGAGTGCAGGCGTAAACAAATCTCACTTTTTGATTGCGTGATGAATGCACAGGACAATGTCACCAGAGAGAGGGAGAAAAAAACAGAGAAAAAGGACACTTTTCGTTGTTGTTCAGTTGGCTGGGACGCCTTCGCTTTGTGCAGTTTTTTTTTTTTTGCCTGTTTGTTGTATCCTTGCTGCACATAACTAATGATGGACTGCTGGGTGGCGATGTTTATCTCTTTAGTTTTACTATATTCTGGAATGGGAGGTTTTTTTTTTTTTTTGTTGAACAGGATGATAATAATTAGAAGACATAAAGTTTCTCTTTTAATGTCAAGCCAGAGTTGCTGTTATTGCGAGGAGTTGAGAACTGCTCTGCTTTATTGCTCAACTTTAGCAGTAAACACGGCGCACGGCGACAGCGTGAAGTTGTAATTGCTTTTGAAGCGGCATTTTCATTCCGATGCAGGATGTCCCCAAAGTGCATCGGCTCCGTGCAAAGCGTTCATCCACTTTCGTTCACATATTCAATTTTGGGCAAACAGGATAGACACAGTTGAACCCAGCGGGACTGGCTCGGTAAACACCACACTTGAAATACCGCACGACAAAAATGACAGTGAGTCAAACGCAAAAAAGAAAAATGAAATCTACAACCCTTCCCCACATCCTCACGGGACGATGCACAGAATGTGGCAAATTTTTGCACATACCTATACCTTTTTGAGCATCTCCTTCGCTGTCGCTGCCTAAATGAACATTTTACATATAGCTGGCCGGGTGCGGAGTGTGAAAAACTTTGTTTTCCAGCCGCGCGCTTTCCTGCCAGCTGCAACTCACAAGGTTGGGGGAGTACTCGCACACACGACGGATGTACTTCCCATCCAGGATGATAGCGAGCTCTAAAAATCCATATTTGCCCATAGGTTTTCGGGTCGATGCTGTGGGAAAACCCTCAAGTGAACAAAATCCTTCCACTTGCTGCGTTGCCATTGCGGGGTCGTTTTAGTACAAAAAGCCGTGTTTGAGAGGACGTCTTCTGCATACTCATCCTAGATGTATGTGCGCGCCTATGAGTTTGCCAGTTTGGAGTTTGCAGTTTCTCGCCGTGTCACAACATTGATGATGTTGGCAGGAATATGCCACTAAGAGGGCGCCGCTTCCGACGGGTTTGGTTTCTTTTTCCGGGGATGCGGCGAAAAGTGTCCCCCTAATTGGTTTTATGTAAATTCCATGTGTGGTTGCGGCTGCACAGAAAAAAACGACCCAAATGCTGCCTAACGGGTTTATTTTACATTTTTCTCTTCACGTCGCGTAGTTTGGAATTGGAGTGGAGTTGGAGTTCCTTCCGGACGTCGTTCGCGTTGGTTGAAAGGGGGCGTGGCTAAAAGGGGGAATGACAAAACTCATCCAAGTGACATAATATTAAATTCAAAGGGATTTTTCGCTTAGTTTTTGGGGGACCGGGGACCCTCTGTGTGATGACGATCATCATGCTGCGAAGGGACAGAGAGCGAGAGAGAGAGAGTACATTTTCTGAGTTTGAAGTTTTCTGCGATATATATGGGTGACTGGGTTTTGCTGGCTGCGATTGGGTTTTCTCTTCTCGTCCCTTTGGGAGCCCATTTCTATATTTATTTTCCGCCTGTTCGAGGAACGAAGGACATTTCATCGAGAGAGGCATTTTCATGCATGATTGCACAAACTGTAATTGGTTAGAGTTTTTAATGGATTCCTTCCGGGTGGGGGATAGAGAGGAAACAACTTTTTCCCACTGCCATTGTGCGAAGGGAAGGAAGAAGTTTCCTCCCGTTTTGAGGGTATCTGGCTGCGGATCAAATATCTTGCGGACAGTTTTCGGGCGGCCGGATTATTGAACGAAGCAATGGACGAAAGACGAACGACACTAATCTGGATGACAGTGGAATTATGTGTTGCGAAAGCACTTTAGCGAGGGAACGGGAAATTGTGTCCAGCTCGGAAAGGTTAAGCCATAAGCTGGCAAACTGATTCATTGCCAGGATAATTGTGAGGAGCTTGAGGGTTTCAAATATACAGATTTAGGAAATTTTTTTGTTTTTGTCACTTTATTCTTAGCAACTCCGTCTTTTTTTTTTCCAGCACGATGACGCACTCGCTAATGACGCTGGACATATCGGGCAACAAAATGCAGCACATCCCCCTAGACGCCCTGCAGAAGCTGCACTCTCTGACGCGCTTGGTTGCGCAACGGTAAGTACGACAATTTCCCGCCCGCTGCCCCCACAGACTATAAACTCGCCCACTTCTGCACCCGTTACTTAGAAATCACATAACAACGCTGGAGGGCAACTGGGAGAGCCTCTTCGACACGCTGCGCAGCCTCCATCTGTCCGGGAATGAGATCACCGAAGTCGCACTGAACACACACGACGGCAACGCGTCCTCGCCCGGTCACTACCCACTGGCGGTGCAGGGCCTGCAGACAGCATCGTCCTCCTCGACGTCGTCTTCGCTGAATTCCATTGGCAATGGACTGGGTCACAGCCATGTAGTGCGTCCGTTCTCACGGCTGCAGAAACTGCTGTGGCTGGACTTGAGCAACAACCGCATCTACCACATCGGGTCCAACTTCCTGCCACGGAGCCTCGTAACGATAGACCTGTCGAGCAACCTGCTGAGCGCCTTTCCGCAGCAGCTGTTCGAGCACCTGTTTGGTCTGCGGATTGTCTCGCTGAGGGATAACCTCATACGGACCGTCCAAAACAAGGAGACGGTGCGGCTGGTGCGCATGCACCTGGAAAAGCTCGACTTGGGCATGAATCTCATCGAGACGATTGAAAGTGATTGGTTCCAGAACAACTACAGCGACGTCCATGTGCGGGCTCTGAACCTGGAGAAGAACTTCATACGGCACCTGCCGCCGGCGGCGTTCAAAGGAATCGGGATCGTGCACCTCGTGCTGGCCTTCAATGCGATCGAACGAATCCATGTGAATGCGTTTGACGGAATCACCGACACCCTAGAGTATCTGGATCTGGAGAGAAACGAGCTGCAGGCTGTTCCGGGGGCGATCAAATCGCTGCGCAAGTTGAAGTACCTGTACCTCACGTCGAACAGCATCTGTCACTTGTCGAACCTGCCCGAGTTCACGGGCAACCTGCGCGTACTGAGCTTGAGTGGGAATAACTTCTCCGCCATACCAGTCGTTGCCCTGAGGAACTTCACGGAACTGTCCTATCTCAATATGGGCTACAACACAATCAGCGAGATTCCGGAGAACATATTCTGCGCCTGGGGTAGCCAGCTGCAGACGATTCTGCTGAGGAACAACAAAATCACCCACCTCCACTTGGGGTCGTTCAACGGCCTCGATCAGATCAAGGAAATTAGCTTGAGCTTCAACGACATCACCATCACAAACCCGTATGTGTTCGAGAATGTCTCCCAGACGCTCAAGATCCTCGAGCTGTCGTTCGCTGTTTTCCCCGCCAGGAGCCTCGAGTCGATCGACCCCTTGGAGGCGCTCAGCCCACTCACGGAGCTCATGTGGCTGGGTCTGGACAACAACAACATGAAGACACTGTCCAACGAGTCGTTCGCTGCAATGAAGGAGCTGAGCTATGTAAACCTCGGTTTCAACCAGCTGAAGCAGCTTCCGCCGGGCCTGTTCATCCCGGAGGTCCATCGGCACCTAGTCGAGATAGACCTGTCCTACAACTCGGTGGAAAAGCTCGCTTCGAGGGCGTTCTACAATTTGGGCGACCTCCAGACCGTCAACCTGCAGGCGAACAAGATCCGCTCCGTGGAAAAGCACGCCTTCTTCAACCTCGAGTTCCTGCGGTCCGTTGACTTGTCCTTCAATCAGCTGAAAAACATCTCCCACGGCGCCCTGAGCTTCATGCCAAGCCTGGCTAGCCTCGACCTAATGCACAACGACCTCTGCTCGATTTCGCTGAAAATGTTCCACTACGTGTCGAACGCCTCCACTCCGCTGCGCCTCAACGTAAGCCACAACCAGATCGCCAGCTTTGATGACGAGCTCAGCTCCTACATGTACATCTATCACCTCGACATCAGCCACAACCTAATCTCCAACAGCCTTAGCTTCAGTAACCTCGGCAACACACTGCGCTTCCTCAACCTGATGAACAACGAAATAACGTCGCTGGGGAACCACGCCTTCGGCGATCTCGAGTTCCTGGAGGTGCTCACCTTGTCGAGCAACAACATAAGCTCCCTCCGGCGGCGCAGTTTTCAAGGCCTGAACAGCCTTCAGGAGCTCGATCTCAGCTTCAACCGGCTGGATCAGCTGCAAGTGGAACAGTTTTCGAATCTGCGCAAGCTTCGGATCCTTCGGATACGCAACAACCGCCTGCGGGCGCTGCCACGAGAGGTGTTCATGAACACTCGCCTGGAGTATCTGGACATTTCGGAGAACTTCCTCACGGTGTGGCCGGTGCCGGCGTTCTCGGACGTCGGCTTCACCCTGCGAAGCATTCAATTTGTCGCCAACACCTTGGAGTACCTGGACTCCAGCATGTTCATCAACTCCCAATTCCTGTTCGATTTGAATCTGTCCCAGAACAAGATCACCGTGCTGCCGGATAACACGTTCACGTTCCTAACCAACCTGACCAACTTGGATCTCAGCTTTAACCCGCTGGTGACCAGCAACCTGCGGGAGGTGTTCATCCACACGCCCCGCGTCCGACACTTGAACATCCAAGGAATGGGCCTGTATGTCCTGCCACCGCTTAACCTGCCCTTCCTCTCCGAGCTGGATGTCAGTGGCAATCATTTGCAGGAGATCTCCTCGCTGCACGCCATGCGAATGCTCAGGTTTCTGGACATGTCCCGCAATAAGGTGAACAACGTCAGCAGTGTCGTCGATCATCTGCCCAGCTCGCTGAGGGTGCTGGATCTCGCCCACAACCCCATCCGTCGCATCACGGTGCACGACATGATCGGCTTGAGGCACCTCAGCGAACTGAACATCCTCGACGTGAAGGTGGCCAATCCAATTGGATTCTCCAAGCTGAGGAGTCTTCGCCGTCTGCACATGTCTTCGGCGGCGAATTTGGGAGAAATCGTCTCGCGAATACCCGGACTGCAAGAGCTGCGCGTTCATGTCGTCGAATCGAATATCGCCGGCAGCCTGCTGGCCAAGCTCTACAACAGCACCAAGCTCAACATGGTCGAGTTGTATGGGACCAATGTGCAGACGATTAGCAGTGACGCCCTCGAGGGGCTGGCACGCAGCCACAAGCTCACAGTGAGAATACGAAATACAAAGATTTCTGATTTGCCGCCGGGAATTTTTTACACGCTACGCTCTGTGCCGCATCTGTCGATTGATATTTCGGATAATCGGATAAATGCGCTGGCGGCGGACAGTTTCTATCCGAACAAGACCTACTGGGACACGGTGGGGACGCGCAGCATCATGGGCGGTCTGGACACATCGAACAATCCGCTGGAATGCGAATGCGGCCTTGTGTGGTTCGGACACTGGCTAAGGAGATGGCTGCGAGAATCGGCCCAGATTCGGGTTATACCAAAGGACGATATGAGGCGGATGGTCCAGGTGAGATATAATTTCCATTTAATATTTTTTTTTATTGTTTAAACTGTAAGAAACACAATCTGTTAGCAAGGACTGGAAACCACGAGCCTATTTTTTAATGTTCAATTATGTCCAATACTTTTCCCCGATTCATTTAAAATACATCCTGGCGGAGTGTTTTTTTTTTGCTGGGCCAAGAAAACACCCGAGTTTTGAGTTGGGACTACAACCGACTACAACCATTTCAAATGTTGATCATTGTACGGATCAGTGTTTCCAAATTTATATTCTTTCTTACGCATTCATCGTAAGCAACAACCATTCTCCACCCAAATATGTAGCCATTCCTCAAGACACGATAAATTAAGGTAATTTAAACCAAGGGCCTCTCAAGCTATCACCGGTTCAGCTATGACCCAAACCATCGGGAAAATTGTCCAATTTTCCAATTTTCGGAGACTGCAGCATATTACAAGTGCAGGGAAAATATTGTAAAAATTGCACTAGAAGTGCCACTGAATAGCAAAAACTTGAACCAAAATCTCAATGAGTATATTTTGCAATAATCTCTGATGATATTTCAAAACAGCGAGCAGGGTGAGCGAGTGATTTCATGCGCATTCTATTGTCAAAATAAAATATCTGTAGCACCAATTCAATTAGGTACAGCTCAAGTACGAACATTTTAGCAATGTCCCAAACCTGCGGACTAGTTTTTTGTATTTGTCTAGGCTAAAAATCTCAAACCTATCTGACTATCTTCTACAGTAGCCCTTCCTTTACTCCATGCATAAACGCATCCCCTTAATGTTAGCAAAAACAACAACCAATATATTAAAGACCACATCCATCAGTTTACTACATTGCGTTCCTATTTTTGCTCTCATTTACAGCGTGCCCGAGCAAATACATGCCACGATCCAAACACCGGTAAGAAACTGCCAATACTAAAGATATTCCCCGAAGACTTACTTTGCCAAGCGAGTGCACTAAGCAGTTCGAGTGAAAAATTATTTCTACTCTCATTTGCTGCTACAGTGCTGCCTGTGTTTATGGTATCACTCCGGTTTTTCTCATAATTGTAAATTAAAAAAATAAAAATCTCTCAGTTTTTTGTTTTAAATGTTTAACAACAAATATTCAGAGAGACACTGTAATATAAAATGCGATGAGAAAAAGGCTGTAATATACACTAACCATTTTTTAAATTGGAGTGATATTGTAAAAAAATATATATATTTAAAAAAATTATTATTACTAAAAATAATATAGCAAACATGTCTTAAGGAAACTACATAAATTCAGTTATTTGTAAATAAATTTGTAAATAGCAAATCAGTTATAGTTAAACACGACGAACAAAAGAAAAAAAAATAGTACACTAATGTTAGATATTAAACACCGTAGTTAATTTTAAGTAGCGAAATACACTTGGGTTTAGAAAAAAAAAAAAATAAAACAGAAAAATGTTTTTCAAAGGGCCATGATTCCTATAACAAATTTTAAGAATTATGTAACAATAAATAAAAACACGATGAGACGTTAAATGCAAAGCTGGTCTAAAAGTAAACACGAATTTTACTATAGCAGTGAATTTTGATTTAATATTTAGATACTCTAATTTATATAGCAAAATGTTAAGTGCACTGAACAAGTAAGTATAAATATTTAAAAGGAAATACAAATATGTACATTGTACATATGAATAAGTCATACAAATAGAAGCAATTGGGTCATTTTACTAAACGATAACGAGATGTCCTACAAAATAGTTGATTTGTTGTTTAGCTTTTGTTTTACTTTTCTAATTGATTGTCTGTATATGATTGATGAGCGAGTGAAATAATTTCCAAGGAGTGCATTTGAAATGGAAAGACAGTTTTTTTTTGTTTGTGTGTAGTCTCATTCGCATGGAATAAGTTATTTTGTTTCAGTTTGCAAATACTTCGTTTAAGAGCTCCACATAGTATGTCGGTAATGAAGTGAATGAAAAATTAAATTATTGAAATTTCTTCGAATAGCTTCCACATAGTCCATTCCACTAGCTGAAATTATTATTTCAAAATTGAATAACTAACTTTCGTAAAAAAAAATTCACAGCTGACTTCGACAGTGAAAAACTGCAGTCGATAACGAAGTCGATATAGCAATTGGTAGGTTCGAATAGTTAATGGTTTGTGGGTTTTTTTTTTTTTTTTTAAATGAGTGCAATTTAATCGAGCGTTCACACTGGGAACAGACCCGGCAAACTAAAATTGTTACTTTTGCTGTTAACACAACTTTAACCCGCCATTTGACAGATACTAGTTACCAAAGATTTAAGCTGATTTAGGACACTTGTTTCTGTAAAATTCATTTTTGAAAAGGCCCGAATTGACTCATTCGAAAAGGATGAACAGGGCCGAATCGACTCATCCGAAAACTTAATTCGGTGGACATATTCAGCCTTGTTTTAGCCAGTCTTCTTCTTACAAAGTCTCAAAACAAAATTTGTTTACCCTGTACGCAAAATATTAAAACAGGGTCGGTTTTTTTTCAGAGTATTTTGTGCGTAAACCTTTTTTCTACTAATGCTTTCAGCCTCTGGAAATTATTACTGAATTCCATGCAACAATTTTTTAAGGCAGCTTTTAGAAACCAAAAAGGGTTATGTAGGGAACGCATTAGCGGAGACATGAACCCATTAACATTACATTTAATCTTGCAATCGTTTACTCCAAAGTAAGAGCGATATCTGGCTTGAAAAAACCTTTATAAATAAAGTTAGTTCCAAGTTTCACGAAGTCGCTCTATCCGAGTTTCAAACCGCAAAAAATTTATAATAAGAGCTGGGAAAATGTTCTCCCTACAAACTTGTTCCAATGTTTTTTTTATTTGTAACGATCCATCATTGTCGGCCGCAAGCCCCACAAAGAGAAGAAGATAGTACAGACTCCAACCCAATTCACTTTTTAATTGCTTTTAATTTGCCTACAACCGCTCATCAGTTATAATGTATAGTTACACCCTTTTTTCTATCGAACTGACCCCATTCAATTAAATCCGTCTGTAGTTAGAGATTCTTACACAAAGTGTAATAAAACATAAGTAACAAAAAAAAAAACAACTACAAATTCTTCAGTTCAATGAAAAAATAAAAACGAAAAACCATTTAAAAGAAAAAAGACAATCGTGATATTAATTGTAAACCTGCAATTTGTCAGAAACAAATATGCTCCACAAGAACAACATTTTCTACTAAGTTTTGTACTTAAGTTTTATACAATAAGTTGAAACTTTTTAAGCGAGAATGTTTTAAAACAACATAATATAATGAAACCGACTTTTGTTACCAAAAGTAAACATTGTAAATTTATTTATGCAAATAGATATAAGAAGCAACAACTACTACTATCAATAAACAGAAAAGAAAATATATATATATTATGGATAAGACTTTCTTGGAAAATTAAAACATTAGAAAAACAAATAGCCCACTATTAAATATGAAAGACATATTAAAAATTTAAGTAAGCATTTGTTTACTTGAAACCTAATATATATGTATAAATTATATAACAAAAACAATTCATTTAAAGTAGTTTAGAAAATAAAGATTAAAGAGGAAGAAAACAAAAAACAAAACGATTAAAATTAAATGAAAATTTAAAACCAAAAATTATTTTTAACAAAACGAAGAGAAAAACAATAAATGATAAAAATTTAAAACAGAAAATTTCAAGTGTTTTTTTTTCCCGGGGGATTTTTAAAAACAGAATCGAGGGTAAGTTTGAGTCACTGTTGTGAATATTCTCACAGGAAAAGGTGACTAGAAGAGCGATGTAATAACTATATAAACTGTCGTAAAACTATTGGTTACACAGCGTTTTTTTTAATAAACCCTTACCCAAATACCTTGGGCGAAAAGGTCTTTTGTATCAATGATAATAACAGCAATCACAACAATCGGTCTGTAAGAAAATATCATAGGTGAAATACCAATCGGAGCGGTCAAGGGCGGACCTTCTTTAAAGTGGCCGCCAAAGGTACTACAATCATTTTCAACTTATAGCCTGAATTCATGCGATTTTGGGGAAAATCAAACCCCACAGACTGTCTTTAGGGAAACCATCCAAAAAAAAACTTGAACAACTATCGTCCGGCTGTATTAATGTGGGATGTACATTATTTTGGTTGGTGTACCTACTGAAAAATATGTCCACGCTAGATAGAGACACATATTCTGAATAGGGAACTTTGTTTGGCTCACAAAATATTAATCCAATGGACTGAAATAATTGAAGCAAGTTTTCCACAATTCACCATTTTTTGGGCGGAATTTTAAGCGTTTTTTTCGATTTTGATCCACGGAAGAAGACATTTCCTTCGCCGGCGAGTTCTTCTAAGAATCCCAAGCGATTCATGTCTCTTATAAACTGGTTGACGTCGCAGCGAATGCCGCTGGAAGAATCGTGAAAGTAATTGTTCTCAAAGTACTTGTTCTCTCCGAATTAAATGTTGGATCGATTGCATATTTTGTCTTCTACCTCCATCCTTCCAAGTTGTTTAGTCCCCACCAACATTGAATTGAAAGTCTTTAAACTCTTGACATTTTGAGCCTACATTAAAGAAGAGCCAATTAACTCTTATGCAGCCAAGACAATACCGTCCGAACAACAAGCCAGTACTCATGTTAAACACAAAGACAGTTAAGCCTCTACAAATTTATTCATTATCGTCCTGCCGACAGGCCAATGCTAAAACTGGCCACACTGTAGTGTTCTTAGAACTGCAAGTGCCATCATGATTTGACAGATTATAAAGATTATTATAATATTCGAGGTCGTAATTCCCTCAACGAGAGTACAAAAGGTTCTATTTACATTGTCACCGGCGCACCATCTTCCTGCAGAGCAAACAAACAAAAAATATTCTTCGGGCGATGACAATCACCCACAACCTCGACAGTGCCACTGAATTCTTATCCTCGCGACGCAATTTAGTTCCACAGAAAAAAAAAAAATGAAAAATAAAGAAGTCCCAACCAACCGAACGGGGGTTGCCCTAAAATAAAACGAAGAAAACACACAAAAAAAAAATCTCTTCCGTTTACTCTTTCTGTTCCGTCGCCTTGATCCTTTTATCCAGCATTGTCAGTGGAGAACTATTTGAGAGGACAATGTCACATCTTTGTGCTCGCTCAATGGCCCTGCGGCTATGTCGGCGGCGGCAAGCTCTGCAGCAGCAGCAGGAGTGCCACTGTACGAGGTCCACTGTTATGTCCTGATTTTAAAATCATCTAGGCACGTCTGGGGTCTGGGCGAATGTTTTATCAGAGCTTTCGTCGTTCCAAACCTCTGTAGTATCACCTAATTGTTTTAATATGAATGATTTCCTAGAGAACGATATTCGCTTCCCTATCTATTCTTTGAAGGAGTCGCCTTGTCTTCCCTGTGATTTTGTGTTTCTGGCAGGACAATCGAAACCATGGTGACTGGAACTAAATTGCCCCCGGGGATAATAATGTCAAACGTATAATGAATCCTTGCGAGCAGGAAACCACTTTTCTATTGTCGCTGTCATGGAATGTGCAAGTGGATGGGAAAATTTATTAGGCTCGAACAAAAAAATATGAATAGCAAGGACGAAACGACCGACAAATGCAGGTGCGTGGCGTCGTAGTGGATTACGTTCGAGGAGACAGTGTTCGGGGTGACATTCTACCAGCCCGTATGCATGTTTGATTGTTTGTTGGGGGCTTGGAAAATAATCCATTTAAGGAACTCATAAGAGGCGAGGAAAATTCTATCTATGTGAAAATTAAAATTTTGTCACCAGGTGGCGCCACATACGAAAACAGAACATTCTTCGTTTCCTGTTGCAGAAAAATCTACTGCGTTCAAGTGTATAGAACCAAAAGCAGTATCTATATTTTTCCCAAATTTTAATTTACCCCATAGATGGCGCCACATGCTCGAAAATGTTTGTCCGCTCTTAGAGCAAAAACTACTCAACCGATTTGAATGAAACAAAAATCTAGATTGTCCTTGCAATGTCTTCATTGTTCATAAATAAATCAATATTATTTTGGCAGGACCTCTTAGATCTCCCAAACAAAATACAAATTCCCATCACGAAAACAAAAACAAGTCCTCCCAAAATCGGGCACCAACGAAAGAGAAAAAAAAAACGTTCACGCATTTGTAGGACTTCCTAGAAAAAAAACAACCGATTCCTTGGCAAGGACTCAGTTTCATTGAAAATCAAGAACACAAAAACGAAAACCCGAACACACAAATCGAACTCTTCCTTCAGGGTGGAATTTATGTGGTTTCCCGCAGCAGAAGAATAATATTTTTCGATATCCCTTGTGGAAATCCTATGCTCAGATGAGGGTGAGCTCAATCACGAATTCATGTTTTTGTGTGTGTGCGCTTTTGCTTTCCATAAAAGTGCTAAGAGTATCATTTAAAGGATTACGGTTTTGTTTTTCCTCCATTATATGCGGAGGGCATCCCATATGAAATACATAAACGGATATGTCTGAATGGGGCTACTTTGCACTTTTGGATCGTACTGACGATACGTATATTTCTTATCCTTATGGTAATGTGGACAAAGGTGTCTTCTATTTTTTTTTGGTTTTTTTTTTTTTTGAAACATGAATCCATTTTGCTTTTCGGCAGAGTGGAGTGGAGGGCGAAATGTTACAGGCTAAAGGGCACACCGCTAGTACACGATTAGGATAGATATCGGTTTTTAAGGTTGTTTGCAAAGGACTCGAATGGGATTTCTTTTAAATAAGCTCTTTAAAGGATTGTGAAGGGTTTAGTATTTGGTAAGTGGATAGTTTTAGGCACTTTGAACTTGTGTTTCCTCTTACAGGTTGTACTTGCTGACATTTTTTTTTAAATTATTTGCAAAACTATCTATCTAGAGACAAATGGTAAACCAAATTTTTGGGCAGCGGGCCCTCACTTTTGTGTACTACCACAGAAAGTAATCACCGAAAAAATGATTCAACTCAAGTGTCAGTGTTAGTGGGGAGCGGGGCATCGATTTTGAATTTACCCACCAGATGGCGCCACAGCCGCAGCTGCGATGAAATAGCACCTACAGCATTAACCGGTGAACCGATTTTGACGAAACAAAAACTGATTTGTTAGTTGAAAGCTCCACATTTTACATGGATCTATAACCAAATGCAAAATACAAAGTTTTTGTCCACAATATATAATATATTATGCTCCTTTTCGAAAACTCTGTTTGGGTAAATTTTGACTCTCTTTTTATTTTTATCATGTTACCTGATCTTTTTCTGTGCAGGACCTCCACTTTACCGAGTGGCATTACTATTCTGCCTCAAGATAACATCAGTTAGAGGGAAAAAGAACTTACTTGGATTGGTTAATATCAGGCTTGGGAGCAGTTTCAAAATTAAAGACACATTTCAACCCAAAGTAACCCTTTGACTGCTCTCACAGGAAAAGGAAACATTAAAAGAAATCGTAGCCACCCCACATTGCTGCCAGACACACAATATTGGCTAAACGCTGTAATTCATTACGCGCGCACACATCCAAACCGAATGCGAATGCCAGTCAAGGCAAGAACACCCCGCCTCCAAAGTGGCGGCTGCCCATTAATTTCGCTCGGAAATTCCCCATACATTTCCCACAACCAAGTGTTTTGTATATCATTTCCTTAAAAGGGTTCACCTTCCGGTCTGCCTTTGTTCGGGAATACCTACGAAGCCCCTCCACCATACAGTCTCCCGAAGCCCTTCTATTGCCCGCCTGTGTTATTAATATAAGTGAATTCCCACCCGCGGCACACCAGTCGCTCCTACTTCATTCCTATGCAGCACAACCAGCAATAGCAGCAGTAACAACGTTCCATTTGAACTGAGAATTGTGTGTAGCATTTCGAAAAGTAAGGCCGAGAGATATTATGTATATAACCGCACACCCGCATAGTGTCCTGCATGATGGTACCTGGCTGAATTTTGAAATTCCCAAAGTCACCAGCAGTACAATACGCTGGAAAATGATGGAAGAACCCTGATCTTTAATGGGGGAGGCGGAGGGATAGGACGGTGCAAAATCTCAGCCAAGCCGACTTGAAAGAATCTCTCTGTGGATTTTAGCTGGTGTTGCAGATTGGGCAACATGCCAGCGCAAGAATAATAACACCATCAGAGTAAGTATTGCGAAAGCATGATATACAACGCTTTGGTTCCCTTTCCCATGGGACGACGAGGGTTGGTGTATTTAAAGAAGGCCCCAGTTTCACGTTAACTAGCAATTATCAAATTGACAAACATCCTGAAGAGGATGTTGCATTCTGGCTTTGCAGTGTGCAGTCGAATAGGTCCGGACAGTTTAATTCGGCTACAATGAACGGAACTTTCATGGTTGCGTGCCGGGACTTGACAGGAAGTACTGCTAATGGGAAATGGCTTGGCTTTAACGGGGGGTTGCACTTTTGAAGTACGTAGTGTGGAATTGTTTGAAGTTGCGCACGGCTTTATGTGGGATAAACAGAGAGGCTGTTTTGTCAGGATGATTTTCGTTGGTTTCAGGTGAACTATCGAATGTGCGAAATGTTTTAGGCTGATTGCTCTCTTATTATTATTATTATGCGGCGATTCAAAAGCGTCAGTAAATTAGTAGCATTTTTTTTTTAGTCATCATCGTCTAAAAGGTCCCACCCGGCAAATCAGGCGATTAGCATTGAATTCGCTTCAAATTCCTGAGAAGAGCATTTCGTTTGCCGGCGAGCTCATCTGAGTATCCCGGGCGATACCTGTTTTGTGTGAATAAGTTTGCGTCACGCGGAAATGCCTATCGGCATATATAAAAAAATATTCGCGGAAGAAGAAAATGCGACCATCTAGAAGAAGACTATGCGAATTCCCTAGCAAGCGATGTTGAAATCTGCGAAAAATTATAATTATAAAAATTCTCTGCACTACCAATAATTATGCGGCGACACTTTTAGGGATGGTTAACGAATCTAATAAAAATTACAACTATATAGATTCAAAGATAATGTGTGTGCCAAAATTGTTGCTAATAAATATTTAACACAAATATATGAACTTAGAATTTTTAATTAGTTTAATCAGTTTCTATAACAACCGCTAAAGGTTCACAAGAAAGTTGGAACACGCCTTTTTCACCAAAATATGGACTTTATATTTTGATGTCAGTTTACATATGAAGGCAAGACACATGCAATCGCAAATAAATAAATAAATAAAATATTTAATACTTCATTATGACAGCTTTTTGATTTGATTTTCTGTCAAAATGATTTTTCGCAAAAGTCGTAATACGCCAGGCTTTGAAATTTCTTTCCGACATTGAGTTGTGTTTTTCTCTCTGTAGCCTCTTTAGAGAGATAGCTGTCAAAATGAATGTAGCCAGTCACGTTCTATTCAAATATTGATATCTGCATCTGTCATGTCAGACATAATAAAATATGAATTATGTGCTTAGAGCTGACTTATACATGTATATGACAAATACAAAACGTTTCGTTATAACCTTTTCAATTTTGTTCGCAAGGCTTTTTAATATACAGCGAGATAAACATTAATGTGGCGACCTCCATTTTTCTAAGAAAAAACTGTTTGTTCCTTTTACGGCTGTCATTCAATGTACAAAGCTGTCGTTCAATCTACAAAGCTAAGTGGAATTTAATCGTTCTACATCCATGCGATTAGGTACATCATATGTTAAATATGTTATGTTGCATAAGATTTAGGGGAATTAGTTTCTGCACAGGACAATAATGCTACTATAGTCCTGCCAGTTCAGTATTCACATTTAAATTAAATTAATAAATGACCTCCTGCTTATTTCACTCATAGCAACTCTGTTTGATAATAATATTTTATAGCATTTGCAGGGTTTTCGGCGAAACACAAGAGAGGGAATCACGTCCCGGATCAAAGCACGTGTTCCTAAGAACATGTATACCTCCCTGTTTGCCCACCCACCATTGCATACGATTCGAACAAAATGTACTTCGCGGTAAAGTGCTGTGGTTTTCCTTTGAGCACATTTTGGTATATTTAATTCATGCCACATTGAACTTAAACAAGATTGATTTGTTTTTGTTTTTTTTTTTTTGCATTTGTGTGCTGATTGGAAGCTAAAAAAAACTCATTTTTGGTTTACTTCACTCTTTAAGGTATATTCTGCCGCAAATTAATTTTTCACAGCTGATTTTGGCGACAAAAAAAACTATGTCGATAAGGCAGTTGATAGGTTTTTGTATTTTATACACGCTTGCATTGCGTGTGCCTTAAGCTAGTTTCGAAGGTCAAATGAACTGCAGAATCGAACAGATCCCTCGACCAAGAAGTAAGTGAAACAATGGATGCACAGACCAGACTCAAATACATGCGCATCCACTTCAACACTGTCATCAGTGCGCTGCCGCTTCTAAGCGTTTTCCACAATAATACTTTATCGCATGTCAAAATGACTCAAAAAGACAAATCATAGCAAACTGCGCATATAAACTTTGACAGAAATAAAATTTAAGTCAAATTTTCTGTAAATTTGATAGACGTTACAGCTTTTGACACTTCTCCACCCATCTTTATTGCAAGAAGTAATGACCATTGCATTTGAGGCTACAATGCAAAACTACATAAAAGCTGCGACTGAGGGAACAATCTTTGTTTATTGAATTAGTTGCTGGCATCTGGATTTTTGTTACTAATGTAAATACAGTAGAAGTCGGTTATAACGACGGTGAAGGGACCGATGAAATAAGGTCGTTATAACCGGCGGCCGCTATATCCGACTGCCTTCCACAAATATTCAGGAAAAAATTAAAAAAACATTTACGAACGAAAGGAATTCATTTGATTTTTAAATTAAATTAATTCACATTAATTTTTTATTTTATTTTAGAGTTTCGGAAAAAAATCATCAATTTTTGTTTGATTGTCGACGACGCGACCCAACAAACCGTTAGCCTGTTCCTTTGTAAAATTACAAGAATAAACAAGAAATATTCAGATACACGTGCGGGTTTTTTTTTCATTTTCTCCCATTCCGTCGTTATAACCGACGACAATGAATGATATTCTTCCGAAAATTGATCGTTATATACGACGACGTTATATCCGACGTTTGAATAGCTTAAAATATAATGAAACTAACCAAATGAAAGGAAAGTGGACGTTATAAGCGACTTCCACTGTAAATAAAAATTACCGACGCGTTTGCCTTGTCATTCAGGTTGCCTCTGTTGACAGCGAAACCAATCACACTGCCAAGGGTTTTGCATTTAGTTAAAATCCACGTCCTTGAACTGTCGCGCCTGTCAATGCTGCCGTTCATTTGTACGTGTACTTGAAATCTAGTTTTGTTAATGGCATAGCTGTCAAATTAAATAAATTATCTCTCATCAATGTCAGTGCAGTGCGGTTGTATATTTGTTTTATAAAAAAAAATATCTTCCAGCGTCGATTAAATCACTTAGCTCGATTCGAAAATACAAAACCATAATACATTTTGTATATATTTCGTTATCGACCGTAGTTTTTGGTTGTTAAAGTCAACCTGCCAGCAGTTAATTTTCAAAGCAAATTTATTTGATTTGTAGAATTTAAATAAACAAAGTAGAATAAAGAAAGATTCGCCAGCTCAACATAGAAATAGCAGAAAATGTGCCAGGCGTAAAATAAATTTTCAGATATACTTCATTACCGACAGAATGAGGGCGAGTGCAAGTAGATTTTCCAGATTTCACCACAGCGAGGTGAAAGAATTGCTAAAAAATATTAATTTGTTCACCTCGCTAGAATTTTGCACTCGCCCATAATGAGTCGGTATAATGAAGATGGAAAATGTGAAAAAATTATTCGTCTGTAAAATTGTTAGCTGAGCGTAAAAACTAGATATGTCGGTAACGTCACTCTTACCAAGTCAGACGTAGAAAAATTCACGTGCCAATTGAATTCTTAGTCAAAACTTGACACAATCAAAGTGTCCACTTGAATAAGCACTCAGTCGAGAAATTCCCCACTTGAGTTGTTAGCTACCTTCTGACAAACGTCAAATTGTCCAATATTTGACATCAGCCAGCTGTCAGACTTGAAAGTCTAGTGTTTCCTTATATTCTCTTGCTTGAACTCATTAGAATATTGCAGGAACCCTCATTATGTTCGATAGGACAACCTGAAGAGTGATCAGATTAGAAATGAGTTTTTTTTTAAACCCAATCTATCCTCGAAATCAGGGGTCAGATTCTGTAAGACGAAACGATCAATCGTTTTCGTGCGCACGAATGATTTGCCCTATGTTACACAAGCAAATTTCTTCCTGCACACGAAAACGTTTGAACGTTTCGCCTTACAGAATGCCGACCCAGTTTTCTTTTTAAGCCCAATCTGCATGTAAAAACGTCTTCCGCCAGTGCCCCTTGTAACAAATAATCCGAATCAGTCTGCTCATTTTATTGTCACCATTTAATTCTACATCACTCAATCTCCCAAGCTATAGCCCATTAATTCGCCTGAAATTGTCCCATTTACCGGAACATGTCTTAGGAAAGGCGGAAACATCCATCTCTTTGATGTCGAACACTCCATCATCTAGGCATTTAGCATATAATTAACTCTTCCATTGGCAATGCCGACGACAAACCGCACAGAACTGAGGTCGTTAATCTAAATTACATTTCACACCTAATTTCGTTGGGGCGAGGATAAAAAATGTTGTGCCACATCAGCCCCGCCAAGGCGTCGTATATTATACCTTTTGGTAAATTATCCTTCCCCGGAATGTCACTTAATTACATGGCGTAAGCCCCCCGCCTTAATCTGCTTAACAACGCTTAACATTTTGTTAATCCCATTTTCACCCATAAACCAGAGAATATTCTCAATTAAAAATCCTCTCCGACCGGAATGGGTAATTCCTTGTAATAAAAACTTCCTTCCTAGTCGGTGTAAATGAAACCCAAAACTTCAGTTTGGACAACACTCCTTAAAGCACACACAGTTGAAGTTGGATTAAATGTATAAAGTGCAACAACGAGGGTGTATAAGTTCCGACATATCGTGTGTGTGGGTGCGGAGTTGAAAGTTCTCATAAAAGTAAATCCCCAAAGTGATTCGAAAGTATTTGTAACACCGTTGAACGAGAGAATACCCGATATTGGGCGAGGTAAAGAATTCTGGAATTAATTTCACGGAGGCGTTGCAAATTCACCTCCGCACTCGTCAGCAGAACTCTTGACAGACGTTCGCAATCACTATCGCCAGAGATGTGTGCCGAGGTAATAGTTGGAAGAACATTTTAATGGATTTGTCGGTTGTGGCTTTGAAAAGGATTCCTTTAATAATAAGAGCAGCAAAAAAAAAACCGATCACGCAATTCACATGTTAAGCAACCCCCGCACCACCTGGAGTTCTTTGCATAATTGCCAGCGTGCGTCGTCGCATCGGTAGGCGGGTCGCGCGTATACCTTTGGTCCCATCATGCGTATGCGGTATGCCTGAGGTATGCTTCGTGCCCCAATTCCGTCTCCTTCGTCGATTTACTTGCTTCCTGTAGATTCCCGGGAGAGTTTCAAACTGACTCAAAGTTGGTGATTGATGAAGTCGGTGCTGGCCAGTCTTGGTGGCTTCCTGCCGCATAATTTTCTGCGTTACATGCAATGCACATGGGGTCGTAGATCTCCCCATTGATAGGTACACAACGGAATGTAATATTATATACATACGAAGCTGTTCGCTCGTGTAATGGAGTGCGAAGTTGTGGTGACGTACATCATGAAGTGGTTTAATATACCTTTGCCGAAGATTTATTATCCGTACATAGTTGGGGAGTTGTGACTTGTGACTACCTAATGGATCGTTAATTAGAGGATGATGGTGTGGGGGCGGGCGGGAGGACTTACAACTAACTATATGGTATAAAGATTTGCAATAGTGGGGGGAAATGCTGTTGAACACGATGATACATGATTGCAGTATGGGAATTGAACAAACGAGGCTCGTGGACAGTGGGCCACTGGGTGAGGAATAATCGAAATATTGAATTATATGAGTGGCATCGATGCACGCAAATAAAGTCGCAGTTCCATTATTTTCCGGGAGTTATTTTTTTTGTATAAATTGATTGATTGATTGATAGAAATTTATTTAGCATTATTTATAGCTATTAGATACAATTTTTTAAGATTAAAATTAAAATTAATTGAAAATTTACAAAATTTCATTAAATTAGATGTCTACAGGTTACATTTCTTAGAACTTTAATTTCACAAATTCTATAACCAGTTTTTTGAAAACTGTTATACAGCAAGTATTTTTAAAGTTCATTGGTAAGTTATTACATAGTTTAAAACCCTTGTATACAGGGAATTCTGTGCACCTACCGTTGAGTAATTTGGCAAACGGAAATCTCCCGCATTCCTTACGGGATATGACTGTATATCATTAACATATTGGATATATTTAGTTAAATACTTTGGCATTATAAATAAATAAATAAATAAATAAATAAATAAATAAATAAATAAATAAATAAATAAATAAATAAATAAATAAATAAATAAATAAATAAATAAATAAATAAATAAATAAATAAATAAATAAATAAATAAATAAATAAATAAATAAATAAATAAATAAATAAATAAATAAATAAATAAATAAATAAATAAATAAATAAATAAATAAATAAATAAATAAATAAATAAATAAATAAATAAATAAATAAATAAATAAATAAATAAATAAATAAATAAATAAATAAATAAATAAATAAATAAATAAATAAATAAATAAATAAATAAATAAATAAATAAATAAATAAATAAATAAATAAATAAATAAATAAATAAATAAATAAATAAATAAATAAATAAATAAATAAATAAATAAATAAATAAATAAATAAATAAATAAATAAATAAATAAATAAATAAATAAATAAATAAATAAATAAATAAATAAATAAATAAATAAATAAATAAATAAATAAATAAATAAATAAATAAATAAATAAATAAATAAATAAATAAATAAATAAATAAATAAATAAATAAATAAATAAATAAATAAATAAATAAATAAATAAATAAATAAATAAATAAATAAATAAATAAATAAATAAATAAATAAATAAATAAATAAATAAATAAATAAATAAATAAATAAATAAATAAATAAATAAATAAATAAATAAATAAATAAATAAATAAATAAATAAATAAATAAATAAATAAATAAATAAATAAATAAATAAATAAATAAATAAATAAATAAATAAATAAATAAATAAATAAATAAATAAATAAATAAATAAATAAATAAATAAATAAATAAATAAATAAATAAATAAATAAATAAATAAATAAATAAATAAATAAATAAATAAATAAATAAATAAATAAATAAATAAATAAATAAATAAATAAATAAATAAATAAATAAATAAATAAATAAATAAATAAATAAATAAATAAATAAATAAATAAATAAATAAATAAATAAATAAATAAATAAATAAATAAATAAATAAATAAATAAATAAATAAATAAATAAATAAATAAATAAATAAATAAATAAATAAATAAATAAATAAATAAATAAATAAATAAATAAATAAATAAATAAATAAATAAATAAATAAATAAATAAATAAATAAATAAATAAATAAATAAATAAATAAATAAATAAATAAATAAATAAATAAATAAATAAATAAATAAATAAATAAATAAATAAATAAATAAATAAATAGTTGGCGAAACAGGTCTGTAGAGACCCTAGGCCTAGCTTCTCACAACCATTAGTTTCGTGTGAGTTTTTCATTTTTGGGACGAATGGAAGGGATCTACAATTTTATGCCGGTTCCAAACGGCTAATTGAGAAGCTTCTTCGTGACAGTTATACTCTCAGATGTTTGTCAGACGTTGGCGGGAGGTGGCACAGCGGAAAAAAAACATAAGTTGGAATTTTTTTTTTTTTTTTTCGGGATTCGAACCTCGGACCCCTCGCTTAGTAGTCCAACACACTAACCACTAAGCCACTGCGCCTACTTTGGCATTAACTTATTCTTAATTTTAAAGACAAACAAACATTAACATATTTACAATAATCAGCTGTTTTACAGATATCCACATTAAGGCATTTAACATAAAATTAACTGGACTATAAATATTGCACTTTGAAATCATTCTCATAGCCTTATTTTGTAATAATTGATGTCCTGAAATTAGGCCATCATTACACAAAAATAAGATTGTTGGACAATACTCGTAGTGTGGTTTCACAATCACGTTATAAATTTTGATCGCCGTTAAAGTTGACACATCTCTACGTATTCTTCTCATAAAACCGATCTTTTTATAAATTTTATTGCATAGATCATTTTTGTGGCTTTTAATTATCAATTATTATCCCTAGGTAGTTTATTTCTTTAACCCTTTCGGTAACTTAAATTTCAATGTAAAGATTGGGAACGATATTTATATTTTTACTTAAAATCATACACTTTGTTTTCTTAGTATTTATCATAAGAGGGTGGAGTCCCTCAAGGTTCGGCACGTTACGAACTTGCAGATAGCATCGCTGGATTTTTGAAAGAAAAATTGCTTTAAAAGGAAGCCAATGACAGAACGCACGCTAGCTTAAGTCAGTTGGCGTCTGGGAATCGTTAGAAAAATAAAGACAGGTTGCTGAGGATGAGCAGACGATTATTATTCCAAATTATCGCACGTGCTAACAACAGGAGGATGCAAGAGAACTTGCCCCAAAAACCTCCAATATAACAGTCCGAGGTATCTGTCAAAGTAATCCTCTGTCTGCTGGTCACCTCAAATTTTGTCAAAATCCATAATTTTGTGTCACATCCGTGTACGTCACTTGCATTCCCTCTAAAGCAGAACAATACCAACCATTTTGTCAGCAAAACCTTTTTTATGCGAATGTGTAGATCAATAATAATTAAATTAAGTGGGCTTAAGCTAGTGTCAACAAATTTTGACAATCTATTTAGATTAGTCAGACGAGCCAACCAATTGTATTAAGTTCACGAAATACATTTTTTTTTTGCAACCGCGCTTAAGTTGGCTTACAGACCCCCGTAGAATATTTTATGACTCTCTCTCAATAAAACGAAAATCCACAGAAGTCCTTGCAAACGTTGGAAATAGACCGATTATTCGTATTATGGCACACAATTTCGGTACAGCCGAGCATTCGCTTAAGCTGGATTACTCCCAGAAAATCCCATTATGACTGCGGGTAACTACTTCATTTTGAAACGCAGCGGACTAGAAATAATTAACAAAAGAGTTTTTGAGACAGAAACGTAAGTTTTCGAGACAGAGAACGTAAGTTTTTGAGACACGAACGTACGTTTAGCCAACGGAATATTGTCGCTCCAACGGAGACCTGATGTTTCCAATCCGTTTTGTTAGAACAAGTGCGGAAATCTTTTCAGAAAGCTTGAGGATTGTAGGTCACAAACTTGAGCAAATGATGATCTGCGCGCCGTATTTCGCAAAACTCTGAATTCGTGTATCCTCTGATTGAGTCGACCGATTGCGATAAAATAAAAACGAAATGTTGCTCCATTTAGTCCTTTGTTTTGATGAAATGATTTAATTTGTTTAAATCCAAACGTATTGGATGAGTAGTTTTTAATTGACACCACAACAAATCCACAACAGAACAACATTTTTTCTTTAAAAAGAGACAGGGATAGGTTAGGTTACCCATCATTACCCATCAAAAGTAATTTTTATAATTATGTACCTCAACCCGAACTCAAAAAGGATTTAAAAGGGATTCAAATACCTATTACGTAACTGCAATTCAAAAAACGGCTCATTAAAGTGAATTTTCAGAACATCCTTAGCAAAAAATAAATAAAAAAACGCCACTCTAATCCTCAAATCCAGTTGACAAGTATAGGGTAAGTAAATCCGTTTCCTGTTGGCAAATATTTCGAGTACTATATGTCTACACAGGGCCTCCCTCCATATAACATACCCAACTTAATGAGACGTTCCACAAAGTCCCTCCAGAGAGTCCCTCAAAGTAGCATTGCTTATTGCATTACTTGCTGTAAGCTCCTTTCGTCTTGTTAATACACAAAAGTAATACCGTTCTTCGTCGCATTATCCCAAACGAACTGAGTCGCTGCCAACACAAAGCCCTGCCTAGCTACACTACAACCCAGGAGTATCTAACTCAGTTGTACTCCCTGACTCACGCAGCACATGCATTCCACATCACCTGTCTCTGACAGAAATCCATAAAGGGAAAATCTCAAGCAAAACAACACGAAGTGAGAGGCGGTAGCTATTGCCACTCTACAAAGGCGCGCAGCATTGCATTCCTTCAACTCAAGCCACAGCATGTTAACTGCTAGAATGCAGTGCAGGTCCCTGCACACACTCGCACACATAAATCTTTGGGGATTCCGCATTTGGGTGAATGCTACTGCTACATTTTGATTGACACAAAACAACACAATTGCCAGGCAGTGTCGGCTAAAGTCCTGCTGCTGCTTGTTAGCTCCTTGGAATGACTTCCTTTAAAGTTCGAAGCAATTTTGTGCCACTATTAATAACTGTCGTATTAGCTGCAGTTGGAGTGGCAAATTAATATTTTTCAAAAAAATGCCGGTCGAAGAAAGACAAGGACAATGGATGAATGGCTTGGAAACAATAGTCCTGATTGCAATTTCCGCTACGTAATGAATTATGACGAGTTATGTTGAAGGTCATCACTTCGTTGGGATTTATATGTAAGTCAGAGGTGTGCGCTGGCTGAGTGTCCTTTAAATTGAAATAGAACCGTTGTTGGCTGTTAGTGGCGTGCAACCAACTATTAAATGACTGCTTCTTGTGATAAGTACACAGATTTCAGTTGTGGGAATCACTTAAGAGTATGGGTGCCTGTATACAGTTGACTGGGGCGGGTAAAACGCGCAAGGATTCATTAAGCATTCCGTAATTGATTCCCTTTGTGTGGTTTAATTGCGTGTTTTGTATCCAGGCGGGATATGCACTATATAGACTTGTGTGCTAGGGGTGTAATCGATTCTAATTTACCGCACTGCTTTGAGAGCAATAGAACTACCTATATTTATATGATGGTGATGATTGTGATGATGATGATGGTAATTATGTGAACCGGAAGGATAACACCATCAGGGGGCTGTTGTTCGAGCGAGACATCATGGAACAAGAGAAATAAGTCAGTTTGGGGGGTTGCATTATAACTTTCAACTGAAGGAACTTGAAATTATTGTCATTGGTAATTTAATTTTAAACAAAAGTCACTCACAAGCGTCGAAGTATGTTTGGAAAAATAAACATTATCTGTGAAAATCTATGATTGCCTATCCATTGAAATAAAAAAATAAAACCGATCCACTAGTGGTTGACAGCTTTATCTGACAGATGAGGTTTTATCAAGCGCATTTTAAATTGTCTGTCAGTCTTTTTATTTAAAGAAAAATGGCAGAAGGTGAGTAAAATTGCGAGAGGCAACGATTTAAATTTATGAATAAAATTATTTGGTTTCCATAAAACAGGGTTATCTGATAGATAGCATTTTATCTGTCTGTTAAATGATTGATTTTCACAAATTCGTGAGCAGATATGTAACATTTAAAGAGGAATCACTGCCAATTTATGAATACTTGCCAATCTTATTTTGAGTTGACAACTTAGTTGAAGAAATAGGAACCGAAGTGGTGGACAGAGTTATCTAACAAATAAAGTTTCATCAGACGAATAAAAATGTTCAGGGTGAGTGGAATAGAAGAAGGCATCAATGCGGAAAATAGTCAAGTTGACATTTCAGTCGAAACGACAGGTTATACAAGTGGTTGACAGCTTTATCTGACAGATGAGGTTTTATCAAGCGCATTTAAAATTGTCTGTCAGTCATTTTATTTAAAGAAAAATGGCAGAAGGCAACGATTTAAATTTATGAATAAAATTATTTGGTTTCCATAAAACAGGGTTATCTGATAGATAGCATTTTATCTGTCAGTTAAATGATTGATTTTCACAAATTCGTGGGCAGATATGTAACATTTAAAGAGGAATCACTGCCAATTTATGAATACTTGCCAATCTTATTTTGAGTTTATTTAGTTGAAGAAATAGGAACCGAAGTGGTGGACAGAGTTATCTAACAGATAAAGTTTCATCAGACGGATGAGGGTGAGTGGAATAGAAAAATGCGGAAAACAGACAAGTTGACATTTCACTCGAAACGACAGGTTCCACAGCTATTTGACAGCGCTATCTGACAGATAACTTTTTATCAAGCAGGTAGAGAACTATTTATCACATTTTTGTTTAAAGAAACCAGCTTCAGGGGTTTGTAGGGCATCGTTTTGCAAATATTTTCAATACACTGGACAGCCTGTTGCTTCCCAGCAAAACTAGCGTGAGAAGAGGAAAGGAAGGAAATGTGTGTTTGCAGAAAAACTAGGCACTCGAATGAATTTAAATTAAGCACACAAGTGCGCAGAACATTTCGAGTTGCTAGCTCGTTTGCACACAGCACAAACTAATATCGAACTTAAAAACACCACAAAAACCAGAGAAAAATACACTGCACGACACCACGCAACGCGACAGAACAACGAGAACTGTCAAATTTGGGTAGCACGACAAATGATGATAAACGCACATCTCACAACAATACAACAAGACTTGTGCCAGACTGCTTCAAACAAATTTGTTTGTATAGTATTTGATATAACCAACTAAAATATGCTTTAAAACGTAGATAATCCATCCCAGATGAGAATTATAAAGGTCCAAGACCTTCAAACTTTCCATAAAAATGTTTCAAAAATGTTGTAAAGTCGAGACTAAATTTTGTTATTAGTATTGTAAAAGAAAAAATACAAAGCTTTCAAAAAGATCCTTGAAAATGATCCAAATTTGAAAGGAACTGCTCCGACTTTTGTACGAAATTCTGAACCAGTTTCAAACAAATATTTTCACACATTTGATGCAACTACAAATAATATTTTATGGGATTGATCGAAGATTTCTGTCAAAAAAGTTCAAAAATTGTACGAAAAAGTCGAAACATTTTGTCATGTGACAAGCAGTTTATGATTGCAAGCCAAAACCAAACCAAAGCCATTTTATTTTTGTGTTCTTAGGGTGTATCCTGGTCTAATGCAACTGGTGGTTTGATCAAAATTGTCCAGAAATGTCGGAAAAAGTTTGTAATCAACAAAAAAAATTATGTAGTGCTGTGGAAACATTTTGAGACATTTTGCAGCTACCTCTACAGTTCAGCAACTAAATTATCAAGACATGCAATTTAGTTTGAATTTTTGAAGTCTTTGACAAATCGCTTCAATTAAAAACTGACTTTCCCAGCACAACGGTGTATATAGGTTACCACTGCAACATGTATCCTACAATTTGTTTCCACCTTTACTTTTTGTGCAGGTTTTGTTTTTGTTTTGTTTTTTTTTTTTTGCATTGGCTTTCACATGCGGTCAGAAGAGGCTTTTCGCGAGTGTGTGCGGTTGCACGAAAAAGGACATACAAATATTTACCCGCTGGTTTTGTATTGCAGTTTTAATTAACATTTACTAGAATTGGATACGTCTATTCGGCCCGAATGTACCTATGCACACCGCGCCCATTATTTTTTTCAGATTTGTTTTACTGATGCTGTTGCCTAGCCGTTCGTGTGAGGTATGTGTTGGCTTTCTCGTTTTGCACCTCGTAAATTGGGGCTGCCAACACACACCTTTGGCTACAACAAAGTCGGATAAAACAAACTGTGCCCAAAGCAGCATTTTGTTTCGCTGTAAGTGTTGATATTTACCTGCGTCTCCCCTATGGTTGGTGTGTGGATTTTTTTTTTCTGCGCTACGAGGTGGCACTAAATGATAGTCCACATATTCGAGCGGGCCAAAAACTTGCTCACATACAAATGATACAAAATGCTGTATCGTCCTTGTGAAAAGACTACTATGCACGGGACATTGTTGACGATGGCGATGGCGATGACGATGACGACGACAACGACGACCGACGCCAGCAATGAACAATGAATGTGCACAGCAATGTTGTGCAGGAAGCATTTAGCGCAGCGCAATGGGGTTATCCTTTGATCTAAACGAGTGTGCTAATGGATAGAGGTGGAAAGGTTTTTGCGTTCGAATGGCATGGCGTTATTGTAGCTAGTGTCACCATTGTCGTTATTATGCTGAATGCGAGTAATTAATTACAAGCGGATTTTGATTATTTTTGTCATTTTTGAGTGGGACTATGGATGGAGTGCCCGTTGGGGTTGGACATTAACTTGCATTCTGTGGCAGATATGAACGTGAAGGAAAATTTGTGAATACAGCGGTGGATTGTTTCTTTTTCAAACACTTTTTCTAAAGAAATTCAATAGCGCTTAATCGAGTTATAAACGTCTCAGCTTAGTTTGGCAGTAGTGTGAAAGAAAGTATTTTCTGAACAATTTTATTTACCAAATTTAGACACTTACAACCAATTTCCGTCCACCAGCATTGGGTAATTTTGCCGTAATATGCAAGATAGTATTTTCTGAACATTTCTGAACAATTTGTTTAACCAAATTCATACTCTTAGAACCTATTTTCATTAATCTCCAATACAAAATGTTGCTGTATTATGCTAGGGAGTATTTTCTGAACATTTCTGAACAAATTTTGTCATTCATTAACATTCTATGAACATACGAATTTTCTAATAGACTTCAAACACTTAGAACCCATTTTCATCAACCTTGAATACAAAATTTCGCTGTGCTATGCTAGGGAGTATTTTTTGAACATTTCTGAAGAATTGTTCTAACCTAATTAACACTTAGAACCTCTTTTCATCAACCTCCGTTACAAAATGTTGCTGTAATATGCAAGGGTGTATTTTCTGAACATTTCTGAACAAATTTTGTCACGAAGTTCATTAACATTCATACCCAACAATTCGGGTACGCTGCTATAATTTTTGATACTTCAATTTAATAAGTTGTATTGCCGATTTCTGGATACGATCTAAAAAGTTGAATGCGGTTTTTAAAGGAGTTGGAAAAATCGTACTGATGCCAAAAGTCATCATATGACAGAGGAATGTGTCAACAAATCCCAAATTTTAGATATCAAATTTAGCGTCAGAGAAAAGCCGGCCCGGAAGCAACTTCAAACAACTTACTTTGGCATAGCCATCAATAAAAACTCGGTCATCGAAGCGATACTCCAATAAAAGCACAACTCCAGAATATGCCCGGTATAGGGACAAACAAAAAAACAAAACCAACAACCACTCTGTAATGTCAGATGTCCAAATAAAAACACATTATAGCGTTTTTGACTTTTTGGCTCGGCCCAAAGAAAAACATTCGATGGTTCGACTCACTGTGGACTGGGAGGGTGGACAAAACAAGCAGTAAACAACACCACACTACATCAAGTGGAAAATATATATATTTTTTCCATCTGCACCATGTTTATCTCCCTCTTTCATAAAATAATTCGAAATGATGCCTCTCGGGTGCTTTGCCCAATGATGCGGACCATCATTTTCTCGCACTTGCAACATATTTGACCTCCCACACGAGGTTCTACTAAGGACATGTGTAAACATTAAGGCAAAGGGAGAATGCCATCGCTATCGGGTTGTGTCCCTTCCAGCCAGTGCTTGCGATACCCTGGTCTGGTGCTTGATATTAGAAACGTGACGTTTTCGTCGTCCTCCAACAAATTACAGACATGACGAAGAGACATTTTAATCAGTCGACCAGGGGATGCACATTGACGGGATTTATCCTTGCAAGAGAATGTCTGTAATGAAAGGATTTTGAGCCATTTAAAGGGTTCGTTCTTGTCATTAACTTCATATGCCCCGAGAGAGAGAGAGAGCGAGTGCACACATATAAATCACATTCATTCGTCAGCAGAAATGCTCATTTTTATTTTTGTCGTTTTGAGAAACCATTGCATTTGGGAAATCCTCCAACGGAAGGTACAACATAAACAATTTTATTAGTACTTGCTGAGTAAGTATACAAGAGAGAGCCGGGCGAGTGGGAAAATGGCATCACCTAGCTGAGTGTATAGTTCATTGGCCAGGATAATAAATCGACGACGCGGAAAATAAAATATATAAAATGAATAAAATGGAAAACTGCGAAATGCCCAGAAAATGAGGGAACGCTTGCAGTCAAAAATGCAAAGCAGCACTTAAATTTATATATTTTTTTTTATATTATATTGCGAGAGAGTTGGAAATGAAATAAGAATTCCAAAAATTTTCCACGAAAGACTGCGAATTGTTTACGCATACGGGGGCTCACGTTTCCGTTTAACAATTTTAATCAAAAAAAAATATATCGAAAAATAGTAGCATCACAATTTTATGCCTGAGAAGTTTATTTTCGTCGTTGTATTGTATTTGGCGATTTATGCGGAAAACGTCAAATAAACTCGACAGGTTTTAACGATCAATTCGGTGCCAATAGCAGCTGACTGTTGATTAAAACTGACACGCACGGCGTATACCAAATGTTGTGACGAAAATTGTTGAAATGCCAATTTTAAGAACAATTTGGAACTCGATTAGGAAAATGATTTTTTAGTGAAGAAAAAGGATAGACCGTTAAAGAAACGATGGACCCAGGCAACTGTTTGCAATTCCTGTCATGTCTATGAGTTTTCAGTACTTGACAATTTTAAATCTTAGTCCTAAATTTGTTGTTGATCACAATAGCAAATTGTATGGGGGGTACCATTGCGACTTTATAAAAAAATTCTACAAAAAAGCATTAAGGCTAACAATCGAACAAAAATGCTCCTAAAAACACGACAAAACCGAGTCAAAACGAAGCAAAACAATGCCTCAAAAGACGAGTCATAAACGCCCTAAAAATTCATCAAAAAGTGGACAAGAAACGAATGAGCAGACGGGACACCACAGGTTTGAAAACGAGTCAAAAAGAACGTTTAAAAGGACGAAAAAAACGAGTCAATAATCGTGTCGAAAATACCGAGAAAAACTAGCTGGAAAACGTATCCAAAAATGCCCTAAAAAACGCACCAAATAACGCGTCAAAAGCGCCTCCTAGAAAGGTGTCGAAAAAAAGATTAGAAAATCCAAAAAAAAAAAGGTAGTCAAACAACGCGTCGCGAAACACGACAAAAAATCTTAAAACGAAACTGATAACGAATCAAAAATCGCCTCAAAAAAGGAGCCAAGCCAAGCGTCAAAAAACGAGTAATAAACGCCCGAAAAACGAGTTGAAAAACGTGAAAAAAACACGTAAAAACTGAAAGAAAAACGTCGCACAAAAATGCACCAAAAACGCGACAGAAAAGATTTAACGATGGCCCAAGAAGCAAGTTGAAGTTGAACGCATTGAAAAAGTAGTCAAAAAACGCACTAAATAATGTGTCAAGAAATGAGCTAAAAACGAAAAAGCAACGTCCTTGAAAACGTGTCCAGCAATGCATTGAAAAAAGTAGTCAAAAACGACCTGAGTAATGCGTCAAAAAATTACCAAAAACGTCCTAAGTAATGCGTCAACAAATTAGCAAAAACGAATAAGGAACGTCCCAAACACGCGTCAAGCAACGCGTTGAAAAATGAGTCAAAAACGCCCTAAATAATGTGTCCAAAAATCAGCTAAAAACGCGTCAAACAAAGCATCGAAAAAAGTAGTCAAAAGCGCCCCAAATAATGCATCAAAAACGAAGCAAAAGCGAATAAGGAACGTCCCAAGCAACGCGTTGAAAAAGGAGGCGAAAACGCCCTAAATAATGTGTCAAAAAAACAGCTAAAAACGCGTCAAACATCGAGAAAAGTAGTCAAAAACTCCCCAAATAATGCGTCAAAAACGAAGCAAAAGCGAATAAGGAACGTCCCAAAAACGCGTCAAACAACTCGTTGAAAAAGGATTCAAAAAACGCCCCAAATAATGAATCAAAAAATGAGCTAGAAACGAAAAAGGAACGCCTCTAAATCAAACTATGCGTTGAAAAAGGAGTCAAAAACGAACTTAATAATGCCAAACAAACGCGTCAAAAATGCGAAAAGACAAAAGCAAAAAAACCGTCAAAAACGCCGAAAATATCGCGACAAAAACTAATTGAAATATGAAGCAAAACCGTAAGAAAACGCTACCAAAACCACAGCAAAAAAAAATGTCGGCATAAAAAGAAACTAGTCACAAACGCCCCAGAAAAAGCGTCAAAAGAAGCACCAACAGCGCTTTAAAGGCGGCCCCAAAAAGGTGTAGAACAACGAGTGAATAACGTCGCCTCTAAATACCAAAAAGCTAACCAAACATCTTTTAATGAATATAAGGATAGATGCTGATCAAATAAGCGCCATCTGCTATCTCTTTCCTTTTTTTTCACTCAACAAACTCAGGAAATAGTGTCCCATTTAAAACCGAAGCATTAAAAAAAAAAAAAAAAAAACCCTCCTGCATGTCATCACATTAACCCTTCATAGATACTCCACCTGAGAGTTGAATTGGAACTTCAAAACCCCCCTTCAAATGAAAACAGCAACGAAAAAAAAAAAAACTTTGTGTCTGTCCTGCGGCGATAATAAAATAAACAATTTCGTCTTGTTCTTCCTGCATCAACATTTCAATATCCTGTCTGTCTGGCAAGGCGTAATCAATAAATCGCCCATACCTCCCTTTTAATGTCTTTTTAAAAGCGCCCCCCATTCACACAGCTGAAAATATAAACGCCCATCAATCTGTCGATCACATCCGTGAACATCCTGTCGACATTCGGCTGAAAAGTTAAGTGAACCGACTTTCTCCTCATCACTGTATGCAATAGGTCCTGGCACTGGTCCTGCCCCGACCAAACTTGCATTCACTTTTACTTCGGTTAGCTTCCTCCTAACGGTAATATGATGAAAATGACTTCATGTTCGTAGCGATAATTGCAATCTAATTACAAGCAATTTCCGGCAGCCATCAGCAGAGAGAGAGAGAGAGAAATTGAGTGAGTGGTGCTGCACCAGGAAATAACCGTCTGGCGAGAAGTTATATTCCTGTTCTTTATATATATATTTTTTTTTTTTGTACTCTTCCCGGGATAATTTTCGCCAGTAGCGTTAGTCCCGATTTTATTATTCTCACTTGTCCTGTTTCGCTGGTGCTCGGGCTCGACTGGGGCGGAAATTCTTTTCAATTTCGTTGTATTATCCTTCCTCGCTGACGCCCGCTTGCCCGCTCTCCCTCACTGGATGATAGTGTTCGCAATTTTTGTAATTTAAAAAATTACTCCTTAGATGCAGTTTGGTTTTTTTTTTCCCGCACATCGAAAAAAGGACATTAAAGTCATGTTCGTTGATGTTTTGAGGTTTGTTTTTTTTTTGTGCTCACTCTCAGACTTTCGGTTCGGTGTATACTCTTCTTTTTTAATGGCCGCTCATAAGCTGATATCCTGTGTGTATTATACCCGGAGACAAGCACTGTCAATGGATTGATGATGATGACGTGCAGCGCTGATGAGGATGGATCCATGCGCCATGAGATGTGTAGTAGCAACAACTGTGTGTGATTGTAATGGGAGGCGATGATGTGACGTTAATGCATTTTTTTCTATTGCTTTTTGTTTGTACTGCATGCTGGAATTAAGCTGTAAATTCACTTCGTATTAAAGCGCGAGGAGGGTGTGATGGCGGAGCCTTTTAACCGAGGATCAATCTGTTATAGTAAAAGTTCGTTTCAAGGCAAATTGATTGGTACTTTTTCCTGTGACGTATGTCAGTTCATTGCTAAGTCCAAGTGGCGCCGTTTCCTGTATACAAAAACGCCACAAGAGTATTTGGCTTGTTTGGCTTTCTTTTACAAGATCCTTTTTGACACCATTGTGACACATACTCTATTTGGAGTATTTGGACTGTCAAGTCTTGCTTTTTGAAGACAGAAAACGGAGATAAAGTTTGGGATGAAGTTCCTCCTATTGGCTCAAACTGAGTGTAAAATTTGCTGGCAAACTTGTTAGCATTTTTAATTAATATTCTAACTTGATTTTCCAATTTACATCCTAATCAGCCACTAACTTCAAGCGGTAGACTCAAGTTATGTACGTACAAGGTATACACCGCCTCTACTACATGTATTTAGGTACCTTAAAGGATTAATAGTTAATGAGATTTCGTCATGAAATTTTTAGATCCACCTTGTTTGCACTTTACCCAACCAAAGTCCATCCTGCTGGCATGGTTATTAGTAGAAGGCTGGTCTATATATACAAATGGGGCGGCAAGAAGATCGAGTTCCAGGAGACACACATGCTGGAAAAACTACACAGTTTCACCGAATGAGTGGAAATTATAAAATTATTAAAAATTAATGAGGGGTTTGCAATTAAGGATGTTCCTCTATGCGCCCGTAGCCTTGTTTGGTGTTGCTTTCACGTAATGGAGATTGCTTTGCGGCTGTACGTTTTGTTTCCATTTTGTCGGCGAGTTTCCGTCGCTGCCGAGACGAAAATGCAAAGTTTGATTTGTCTTTTTTCAGCTTAACAATATACGGTTCCTGACCCCCGGCTCTATATCATGTTTGCGCACAGAAAAGAAAAACAATTTCCTGGGAAATATGCATGTTTGTGTATGTGAGATGGAATTAAGTTCGAGAGTAGGTATAGATTACATTGTCAGTGAGAGCCTAGATGGGAAGGAGCAGCTGCATACATGGAAGGTAGTGCCGGGTCACGCCATCTCCCAAACATAGAGCTAATGAATTCCTAATGAACTGAATAAGAGCACATATGGGAAGGGAAGAACAACTATATAGCGATGAGTTGATTGTGGTGGACATGGGATGCGAAGCTGGAAATTTTAATTACATGTTTGCGTGCCCTTAACGAGATCTGATGCTGATAGAGTCATGCAGGTATTGGACGAAAATAAATCTTCATTAGAAAGTGACAGATGTATACTGACCTATTCACAAACCAAATACACAGACCCATCAACTGTCATATTGACTTTAGCATTTCGTTGTCAAAGTCAATAAATAAATAAATTCTTAACACAACTCCAACTCCGACCCCGTTGAAATTTTGAACAAATTGAGATTGAGATTGCATTCATTGGTAGACAATTTGAGAGAACGAGAGAAGCTGTCATGGCTGTTGAATAAATTTGAGATGTGAAACACATCCATTGGAGGAAACCTTGCAAAGCCGATAACAGTTCAATCATAAAACCACTGTAACTTGGATTGAGTATGCGTTGGATTGTATGGTGTGAAAAGGTAAAAAAAAAAGTTGACGTTACCATCGGCGCAGTGGGCACGACGGATTTTATAAATTTGGCCCTGACAGTTCCCCCACATTCGTTGAATTTTTCAAAAGCCTATCCAAGTTCAAACGCAAACATGCAGCCTATGAAACAGTTTTGAAAACATCCCAAATCCCTCTTTAATGACTGTCTGAAACCCATCTTTCCATAACCTCACTATCAAGCTCGTTCTAATCGATCCGGCTCTACGGGAGTTCCACCCAAGGACTGACTTCTTGAGCAGACAAACCTGCCATCCACTAATTCAGTTACCTTCTTCTTTGAGGACCTTTTTCAAGTGAAAACAGTTGGCCTGACTTAAACTGACTCACATTTGGCAGACCTCCAAGTGAAGGACTAGGACACACATAAACGACTGCGCATTCAAATTCAAGATGCCCCTCCCAGTTCCGATAAGGAAACAGCTCTCACATCAAAGTCACAAAAAATGTCGTCCTAACCCATTTCCGCTGTCTAATTTAAAAGTTATTTATCAATCGCCACCTACCTCCAACCATAAACCCTCAAGTCGCCGCCAAGATCCACCTCCCGCCATGTATGCCTGGCCTATACTTGGGCAAACATTTAACAAATACAAAGTGTTATTGTTATTTTCCGCCTATTAAAAGAGCTAACATAAATTCCGCTTTAGAAACCACCTCCCGGTGATGGGAAATTTATTTCCAACCGCGGAACAACTGCAAAACCAAATCACACGCCCCTAACGAGTCTCGTGGGCCCGATAAACAACTTGTGCCAAACAATAAATTCCTAATCTCATCACTCTTTCAAAATGCTATACATGTAACAGCGCCGGCAATTACTTGAAACAAAATTTTCCAATTAAATTTAAGTAGGTGATGCCGGGATGCCTCAGCAATTCTTTTGAACCATATCACCAACATCATCACTATACACCCGCCTCTCATCAAGCACCACACATAGAAAGTATAGGTGAGGACTCGATATACACTTCAGACACAAACCCACCCAGCAATCCCATTCCAAAAGCGTGCGCGCCCGGCCTGTGTTCAGGCAAACAACAAACAGATAGAGACTGACAAACGGAGCAAGGCACAGGAATTGTTTATTCCATCCAGGACGCTCAAGTGTCACTGTACTGAATAAATATCACACGGAGCCTCCGAAAGGCGGCAGCAGCAGCAGCAGATTTATCGCTGACACTCTGCCTGAACGCCCATAAATTTAAACAGAAAACGAAGATGAGCGTCATCGGCATCGTCTGGAATTAATGGTGTGAACAAAAAGAAGACCCTGCCCCAGCTAATGGGGTTTCTCAAGGAGGAAGGACAAAACAAAAAAATCGAAAAGAAAAACGAAAATCAAAACCAAATCCTTGCACACAGTCCAAAGCGACGGGAAATCGGGACTAATTCTCTAAATTACGAATCAGAAGTTAGTAAATCTTTTTCGCCTAATGACTCAACAAAATTACTTTGCTGGGAGAGTGTGTCCTGGAATGGGAGAAAAGTTTCGGCTTTCGGTCTATGTGCAGAATGGAATATGGTGACGTACCGACTTGTGTGCCATTCGAACGATTATTATTCGCCCAAATGGTCCACACCAGGTAAGGTGATTGTAGAAAACTTTACTTGGCCATAGGGATGGAATGGGAATCTATGGATTAGCGCCGTTGTTGAGCGGTTTTGTAGTGTGGCTGAAGTCGGGCGCAGAAATAAACGGACCAAAGTTGAACTAGAATTGATTTTAGATTTCTCCACCGACATTTGTCCCGATGCGACCCGTTTTAAACGGAACATGTACTCTCTGAAGAGCTCTTCGGCCAACGAAACGCGAATCGCACGGTTCCCTTGGTCATTGTAGTCGAATCATCTATTTCCAACCGCAGAATTTGTTCAACTATTTACTGAACCGTGGTTGGATGAACGTCAATCTGGTTCCTGCTACTGGCCGGCATTACCCGGATCAACTTAATACGAACTACAATACAAATTTGTCATTTGTAAGCCAAATACAGCCGGCAACTTGTCCGCCCCATTATCATCTGCGACTACCTCCGCAACCCGTCGGACATCGTAGGTAACAAAAGTTCAATACGACCCTCCCAAACCTATTACAATTGTAGAACACACTTCGAGGAAAGATTTATTCTTTATTGGTCACGGAGTTGCTTCGACGTTGTACTTTTTATTTCATTTTTTTTTTTTTGTACATTCTCTGTTCTGGAAAGACCCTGATAACAGCTGCCGCCATCATCGTTAGGGAGCCCCGAAGAGTCGAAGAAGTTGTAGTACAACACCGGTGCGGGTATACCTATCGCAGCACATCCCTATGAATTCATTGACTAAGCTTGAACCGGGGTATTGCCTTTGGCTATCGGTTTAGCCAATAAATTAAACTCCAGAAACCGTAGAAATCCACTACAGTGCACCTCCCGTGCCGGACCGAATCGAGAACAATCGAACTAGTCTGTGTGGTATATGGTAGACGCTGCTGCTTGCACCACTGGGGAGAGGACGACACAATACACGGTTTACAACTTCTTTTTCTGCACCAGGACCAGGAGTCAAGCCATAGTTTCGATAATTTACACGAATTTGCTCACCTACAGGTAGACAAGTGGTCATAAATCACATAAATTTGTGTGTCTAGAAAACTGTGGAGCGTTGGTCCTCTGGTGGAGGATACTTTTTTGCTCGTGGTCATAGTTTTAAAATGCGAGTCGGCATCGAAGAAGTTTTACCGTACCGACCCGGAATGGGGAAAATTCATTTTTCCTTGGGGAAAATCCTTGATTCTTGGGCGCTTCGTAATTGAGGAGTTTTGTTTTTTTTTAGATCAGAGGCAAATGAATAATAACTAGATAGTGGGACGGGCGACTGTTTAGAGGAATACAAAACAATAAATCGGCGAAGGCACCTATCTGTTAAAAGTATTTCATTAAAATCGGAAAAATAGTTAAATTTAAATTTGATCAAATTGGTTAAATGTTTTAATATTTTGTAGTGAAGGGCTGCGTTTCTGTGCACAAAAGTGTTTGCCAAACATTGAACGTAATTAAACCATTAAAAAATAGAAAATACATCGATAACAGCTGTAAATACATGTTAACGTTAGCAAAATTGTACCCAATAGGTTCCTACCTTATTGAAGTCGCTTCTTTTCCCCAATCATATCTTACGATTCTGATACTTCTTTCGCCATCTTCGCAAATCTTGCGTGTTTGAAGACAGGCACTATTACGCTATTGCACTAGCCACTATTCGAGTGAACTAATTGTGCTTTTGTAAACTGAAATTGAACCCGTTTTCACTATTCACTAGCAGTAACTGCATAGATCACTACACGAATAAGCATATTATAATTATGAGCACCACACGGCCATTGTTCCAAGAGCTTTTCACACAAATGTCGGTAATGAAGTTTCAAATATAATTTCTTAGATTTCACTTTTGGTTGAATTTCTTCGCACATTTCGTGGAGTAAATAGTTCCAGGGATGAATAATTAACTTTGGCCGTGACAAAGTCTACTCCTATTGTTTTAAAAGCAATTCGCTTTTACAATTTACTTATTTCACGTACCTTCGGAAATTTGTATCTTAAAGCCGGCTTTGAGAATACTAGTCGATTTCGAAATCGATATGGCAGTTCTTGCAATTGCAATTCGTCGGATTAGTGCGCTTTTAGGTCTGTTCGATTGCAAGTCCATATGGTTGGAATCGAATCGAGAACTCATCCAAATATTAGAATAGGTCTGACAACCACAAATACCATGCACAGACTGCACTTTCATTGTGTACAGTGCCATTTTAAGCCTGTGTATAGCCGAAACTGTGCTTTTAAGAAACAAGAATATACCTAGGAATTATTTTGCGAACTCTTTTTTTTTTTAATAAATTCATAAGTGCATATTAAAGAACTGTTCGATTCTCATCAATCGAGACAGAACTTTCAAGTCTCAGGTCCAAAGACCATAGAGAGCATAAAAAGCCGTTTAAAAGGTTACAATTCAAAAATGTATTCTAATAACCCCCTAACAAGTTCAGTTACTCGTAAGATTCTGATGTGTGCATTCAACAAAAATCCTCCGGTCAAGTGGTTTAATTGATGACTATTCCACTCCATTACACACATAATCCTGTCATCATAGTTAATGGCAAATCACTGCTTTGTGTACACTGACATTTATCGCTTTGGGGGTGAAATCTCCCTCGCGAAAACCAACACGCTATAGATCCTAATTGTAAACGCATCCGTGCAACCCCTCTCTGACAGCCTGAAGCGGAATAAATGCCAAGAGTATGCACATTGCACACACACAAATGCGCCAGGAAACCAACACGGTTCATCTTTCCCAAAATCAAGTGTCACCCGACATAGTACATTGATCCTAATTATCCGAACGGATTAGCGTAATTGGCAACAAGAACTAGCACTGTTGCAGCTGCTATATAATAAATCTCTACAAACGTGTTTCTCTATACCTACTTTCGCAGACAAATATGCCCGTAGGCAAGGTACAGTGCAAGGATGGATGGCTGTAAAGTAGGTACACATAGTGCATCCTTGTTAATTGGGCGAAATAAATTTTACATATAGCACAGCACCGCGGGGAGTTCGCCTGAGTAAGCACGGCTCACGTGAAATCGCGTAACTTTCGTGGGAAATTCTGTTGGTTGGTGCATCGTTTTTGGGGTGGAGATTGAAAGCGCTGCTGTACTGTCCTTATTAGACAGAAGCAATCACGGATATGTGGACATGTCGGATAGGTGGATGGGAAATGTGATTTCAATTTTGCGGTTTTCGCCAACGGATATAAGTTGGTTCTGGTGGAGGTTTCTGAACAGTGCAGTCAGTCGAACGTGGGAATATTTAAGAAGTTTTCTGATTTTATAAGCATAAAATGGTAATTTCAATATAAACAGAGTGATTGCATTATTCGGATGGCCGTTTGATTCGATAAAAGCTCAATGAGACCACTTTTCGGACGAGAACTTAATACACTATCCCTTGAACTGCCATATCGGTTATCGAATGTCAAAGTCTACAGTGGAGAATTGAATGATTTAATTCTGAAAAGAAACATTTTAACAACCGGCGACTAAAATCAGGGGCGATCCGAATTGTTCAGCATTGAAAAACGAACGAATCACCAACTGTCAGATAGAATTTAAGTACGGCAACCAATAGGTGAATGTTAAGATGAATTACCGAAGGTGGAGATTTAAAATGGAGTAGATACATATTTGATTTTGGAAATAATCGCTTGCACATTCGTGGGTAAGGTTTTATGTACAGCCTACATTACCGACCATAGTTGTACTTTTGATAAATAAATTAGGAAAGTGTCATTTTCACCAAACACATTACCTACCTCTACTTCAAAATATCTTCCTTTACTAATAAATCGCAGGACAGCATTATCTCTCTCCTGCAGCTCCGATTATTAGTCACCCATCATTCGAAAGCTTTAAGTGATTCAAAATCTGTAGTACCAAACCCTTTTCTTAAAGTCCACCCCACAGTGGCAACCCCTCTCAAACTGAGCACCACAAAATCAATGAACTCTGAAGAAATACCCTTGGCGCGGAGATGTAATTAGTAACATCTTACGTGGCCCTCAACACTGCTATAACATCCAAGATGTATACTGTCGTCCGTTATACCAAACCGCATCAAATCGATAATATAAACGCTAATTGGTACCGCTGTTTACATTGCCAAGAGACAGCTTACGGTTTTGAAAGAAAAGTATAAAATTCCCTGCTTCCCTTCGCTCAACAATCATTATCAGAAGATCGAAAAATCAACATACGATGCACGTGTGCTTATTCACCTGAGCGGGCGTAGGATAACGTTACACTGAGTATGTTGGTAGCAAAAGGCCCGAGTCTCTGTGTGTACACAATGACATAACCTGATGCCACTCATCCATCGAAATGAAACGTAATCGGCTTTGATTTATCAGGAAATGTACGTTGGGGCGCCCCTGCTGCAATCGTTTCTATTCGATTTACCAAACCCCCTCTATCTCATATCGCTGATGAGATTTGGGCCAATCAGTTTTCCGGATGAGAAGATTTGTCGGCGACATCCATTTTTGGGGACTTGTAATTATGTAATGTATGTAATAAGGCGAGCGCCTTGTTTGAAATCGATAATGCTCTTTAAAAATCGGTTCAAGGGAGAGAGTGCATCTGTAAACGATGGATCCGCTTAAATTCCCCCTCCGGCTTATACAGAGTCGCAAAATTTAATGTACGTACTTCAAATATCATTAGGGACATGTTTGATTTCTCGCTTCAGGGGGTTTGCTCTTCCATACACTGGCATTCGAAATAATTGCAAAAAAAAAAAAGAAAAAAAAAAAAATGGTAAGCGTACTTAAAAAGCACACAACATGTCCTTTATTGGATTTGTATGCGGCAAAACAAATGTTTGATTTTTTGACTTCTTTGAAAAGTCTTCATGAAGCCAAATAAGACTTCTGCCAGACTAAACGAGTAAAGGACCACGGCCGGGACTAGGCGAGGATAGTCTCAGATGTATCTCACTATTTTTATATTCCAGAGACATATCGCATGCACGAAGAGAGAAATCGTTTGCTGTTCGGTTTGTTTAATAAACTTGCTGTGTGTCCTTTTATAGACGTGCTGCTTTGATGGGGTTCAAAAGGTCTTTGGCTGTGTTTTTCTCGCTCCATTTTTTTTTTTTTTTTTTTGTTTTCTATCTTTGAATGAGATCCAGGAGGACGGCGAAGAGTGACAACAAAATTTTGTATTTTCCACCATGAAACGGAATCCTCACGTAAAAAGGATGTCAGTTCATACAGTTTGGACAGTGAAAAATATTCTTCTTTAATAGTAAACTCGAAATGGCGTAAAATACGAAAGTCAGTCGATTGAATTGACAAATTCGTTATTTATTTTGAACAATTCCGAATTGGTTTAGTTCCCGTATGAATCATTAAATGTCATTCCCGTATGTGTGATATTCGGCTGAGTATCAAATGCGAGTTCATGTTCACTACCTAATCGACGTTATTCCTGACTGCAACTTTCCGCAAGAAGTTTCAGGGACAATGATAAACTTTGGGATATTTCTTGAAACGTTCGCAAGAGGTAAGGCAGTGCGAATAATTTAAGGTGGAACTTGTGTTTTTCCGGGATTCGAACCGGCGACCATTCGCTCAATGGTCTAGCAGAATAATCACTGAGTTATATGCCATTAACTACACTCCTAGCTTTGTAGGACACATGAAATTGGAGCAATGTCCTCGAGAGGACCCTATCAGCCGTCGCCTGCCAAGAGCGAAACACACATAGGCAGCATGGTTGTGTTTGAATGCGAAGATATATCTGGCATGTGCTGTCTATCGAAATTTCCTGTCCTCCAGAAGTCTCTCAAAGTCTACACGAGTACCTAGTATACAATCCTTGAAAGATGTATATTTACCCAATTGGATGTCAAACTCATTTGCTGTCTCTAATTTCATCCGCCGGCTATATAGGCCGGAATGAGTTTCACATCCACTCAGGAGCAGCACCACCGGTATAATTCTTATATCCCAGGACACCCCCACAGAGGTGTGTGTACCTGCAGACGATGGGTAAAGGTGATGCGTGCACGCAATAACAAACAGGTCCCTCTGCTATGCTCGCTTCATACATATATATTTGGAATTCATTGCGTTTCTCTTGACATATCTCCTTTCTTTCTGTCTTTCCGTTCATAATGGCACATCTAATTATTTTTATGTCATGGATACACAAGCAAATGATTCGCTAAAAGGAAACGCACGCCTTGAACAATGTATATTCACGCACTTGCTGACAAGCATACTAAAAGCAAGCAGACACACCAACGACAATGACAAAGAAAAAAAACAGGACACAATGAAGCAGCATGACGGCGATGAAGCATAGAAGAAAAGGCAGAAGCGAGTCATGAAGAAGAAAAAACATAAATCCAAACAAACTTTGAAGGATTTATTGTCCTTTAATTTTCTTTGTCTACATCGATTAATAGGCAACGATAGCAGGCAAATTACGAGTCAAAGAGTCACAGCAAACGAGGGTGGATAGGGATGGGCGCTATAAGGACAACTCAGGACGTGAATACCGATAGCAGAGGTTATAAGAAGACGACTTTTGATGGTTGATCGGATGTAAGAGCGCCATTTGCTTATAAGCACCCTCAAGAGCACAAGCCAAACAACAAAGCCGAAAGGCGAAGCACCCTTCAAGTTCAAGTAATTTAAATGCAAATTCAACTCTCTATTGTTTTACCGTTGAGTTGAGTCTCGGCGCGCACCGATGAATGAAAAACAGACTCAAAAGCAAATATAAATCATTAGGCCAGTTGGTGGTGTAGGGTAGGCATGGGTGGAGAAAGAAATCAGAAAAGCCACAAAACGAGGGGGACAACTTAGATTTACCATCGGCTTTGCGGGGGTGGAGGTTCAAAACCTCTGATATTTTGGTATTTGGTGGCATTTTCCTCTGTTTTGATTGTAACACAACACTTGGGCAATGTGATAGCCTTTTTCAAGGGGGCTTATTCGATGTTGGTCTTACGGACGGATGACCTAAGACGTATTGTTACGTGTATACGTGGGGTGGACTGTTTGTAATGAGCGCAGGCACTTGAGTAAAAGGCATTTGTCTTTGTGCTATGCGAACGGATGAATGACTTTTAGGAGTTCACTGATTCCGGAGTTGAATGGAACAGTTTCTGCTTGACGGAAACGGAATTCTCATTAAAAATTGTGACAGCTGATAATAGAATCTGTTCCTTTAGGGGTTGTGTAGACTGCATTGCCCACAGGCGTATCATCATCTCCTTCTGTTAAGTATGCTCTTGACAAATTCGCAAACGACGCTTCGGCGAACATCTTAGCAGAATTTTACTGAGCCTAGGTTCAATATTTTATTGACGAAGGTAACCCCCAAAAAAATTTCAAAAGTTCAGAAGTCCAAAAGTTCAAAGGTCTAAAAATTCGAAGGTTCAAAAGTTAAAGAGTTCAAAAGATCAAAGGTTCAAAAGTTCAAAAGTTCAAAAGTTCAAAAGTTCAAAGGTTCAAGACTTCAAAATTTCAAAGGTTCAAAAAATTAAGAGTTTAAAAGTTCAAGAGTTCAAAAGTTCGAGAGTTCAAGAGTTCAAAAGTTCAAAAGTTCAAGAGTTCAAGAGTTCGAGAGTTCAAGAGTTCAAGAGTTCAAGAGTTCAAGAGTTCAAGAGTTCAAAAGTTCAAGAGTTCAAGAGTTCAAGAGTTCAAGAGTTCAAGAGTTCAAGAGTTCAAAAGTTAAAGAGTTCAAAAGATCAAAGGTTCAAAAGTTCAAAAGTTCAAAAGTTCAAAGGTTCAAGACTTCAAAATTTCAAAGGTTCAAAGGTTCATAAGTTCAAAAGTTCAAAAGTTCAAGAGTTCAAGAGTTCAAAAGTTCAAAAGTTCAAGAGTTCAAGAGTTCGAGAGTTCAAGAGTTCAAGAGTTCAAGAGATCAAGAGTTCAAGAGTTCGAGAGTTCAAGAGTTCAAGAGTTCAAAAGTTCAAGAGTTCAAAAGTTCAAGAGTTCAAGAGTTCAAGAGTTCGAGAGTTCAAGAGTTCAAGAGTTCAAGAGTTCAAGAGTTCAAGAGTTCAAGAGTTCGAGAGTTCAAGAGTTCAAGAGTTCAAAAGTTCAAGAGTTCAAAAGTTCAAGAGTTCAAGAGTTCAAGAGTTCGAGAGTTCAAGAGTTCAAGAGTTCAAGAGTTCAAGAGTTCAAGAGTTCAAGAGTTCAAAAGTTCAAGAGTTCAAGAGTTCAAGAGTTCAAGAGTTCAAAAGTTAAAGAGTTCAAAAGATCAAAGGTTCAAAAGTTCAAAAGTTCAAAAGTTCAAAGGTTCAAGACTTCAAAATTTCAAAGGTTCAAAGGTTCATAAGTTCAAAAGTTCAAAAGTTCAAGAGTTCAAGAGTTCAAAAGTTCAAAAGTTCAAGAGTTCAAGAGTTCGAGAGTTCAAGAGTTCAAGAGTTCAAGAGTTCAAGAGTTCAAGAGTTCAAGAGTTCAAGAGTTCAAAAGTTCAAGAGTTCAATAGTTCAAGAGTTCAAGAGTTCAAGAGTTCAAGAGTTCAAGAGTTCAAGAGTTCAAGAGTTCGAGAGTTCAAGAGTTCAAGAGTTCAAAAGTTCAAGAGTTCAAAAGTTTAAAAGTTCAAGAGTTCAAGAGTTCAAGAGTTCAAGAGTTCAAGAGTTCAAGAGTTCAAGAGTTCAAGAGTTCAAGAGTTCAAGAGTTAAAAAGTTCAAAAGTTCAAGAGTTCAAGAGTTCAAAAGTTCAAGAGTTCAAAAGTTTAAAAGTTCAAGAGTTCAAGAGTTCAAGAGTTCAAGAGTTCAAGAGTTCAAGAGTTCAAAAGTTTAAAAGTTCAAGAGTTCAAGAGTTCAAAAGTTCAAGAGTTCAAAAGTTTAAAAGTTCAAGAGTTCAAGAGTTCAAGAGTTCAAGAGTTCAAGAGTTCAAGAGTTCAAAAGTTCAAAAGTTCAAGAGTTCAAGAGTTCAAAAGTTCAAGAATTCAAAAGTTTAAAAGTTCAAGAGTTCAAGAGTTCAAGAGTTCAAGAGTTCAAGAGTTCAAGAGTTCAAGAGTTCAAGAGTTCAAGAGTTCAAGAGTTCAAAAGTTCAAAAGTTCAAGTGTTCAAGAGTTCAAGAGTTTAAAAGTTCAAGAGTTCAAGAGTTCAAAAGTTCAAGAGTTCAAGAGTTCAAGAGTTCAAGAGTTCAAGAGTTCAAGAGTTCAAGAGTTCAAGAGTTCAAAAGTTCAAGAGTTCAAAAGTTCAAGAGTTCAAGAGTTCAAGAGTTCAAGAGTTCAAGAGTTCAAGAGTTCAAGAGTTCAAGAGTTCAAAAGTTCAAAAAGCACATATATTTATGTCTGATTTATGTGCTTTTGATTTGCTAAGCCATTAGTTTTTGTGTAGTCCTAATTCAGTCTCTAATCGAACTTTTAGGTTTTTTTATGTTAGTAAAAGGCCATTTTACGGCTTTGCTAAAAATGACAGTTGCAAGAATTCTAAATCTCGTGACTGAGTATAATTAGTTGCAGTTCGTATGAGTGGGTGATGTAGGAAAAGTAACGTTTCCGATCCTGTCTACTTTTTGCGTTCAGGGTACATCTAGTCCAGATCCAAACAAATCTAGTCGATCTAAGATAACTTGATTCTTGAATGTGCCCAATAATACGGGTGAACCGCTGCGGACAGAATTTTATGTTAATGCAGTGTAGGGCCTCCCTATTTTTAAAACATCATAGACACGTTGAAAAAAAAAACTAGTTATCTGAAATCGTCTAGATTGGTCTAGACTAGAGTCTCATTTCCCACTCATATTCAGTTTCTATATTAAAGAAACCTTAACATTTCTAGTGCTTTCACTGAAAGTAATTTCTCATTAAACCACTCGCAGCCACCACAATAACCTCAAACCAAAAATGGTTTCAGTTCCCTTGTGCATTTGCACTGAACTCGTATACACACACAATCGACTTGGTCCACACCTCGAAACACACCCGGCCATATCAGCATTAGTACTACCGTCTAGGGCACCATCTCGTACACACCTCTTCATGTATAAATTACCACTGCCACAAGATCTATTACACGCACTCACCATAAATTGCTGATAAGGATATTGTGGTGGTAAATCCCAATCGGGCCAAAACTAACTTGATTATTTGCATCTAAGGACCTTGCCAATGACCATTGTATTTCAGACCCGGCCGGCGCCTCAATCTCTGTATACCACCTCCATCTTGTTGGAAAACGTATAGTGAGCGTCCGGCATCCACATCATCATAATTTCCCGCCCTCCACTGGTAATGGCAGCGTTACTCTTGGCAACAAATTCACATCACTTGTGTAGGGATATAGCTATGTACGAGGGTGTTTTGACTCATTCCAATTGCTCGGGGACAACCTGCCTGAAATCCTTATTTTAATATCAGCTCTAGCAACCACTACACTCACGTCTCACCCTGACCAACTCGTCGGGGCGTTCTGTGTTTGTGTTGCTCTGCGTATCCTTCGGAACGGCAATGCTCTCTCGGATATGTCTCTCGGATTTGGCAAATGGTTCGTGTGTTGTAATTACTTCAATTAGTTGCCGTAACTAAGTGCGGTAATCCTTGAAAATTATACTGGATATTTTCAGTATGAGTTTGCGGGTGGATAGGGTGGAGGGTTAAGCGGGACTTAACTACCCAAAACGCACTTTCGGCATACACATGTGTAAGGAGAATGGCCTAAGGATACGCAGTGGTATTATACCTATTTCTTGGTAAAATTTACAGGCATTTCCATACTACATATACAAAAGAAAGGGATACCGTTTCGGAGTACTAAAGAAAACGAAAGTGCAGTGCAGGGGAGCTGGGAAGATACGTCCTTGGCGTATGGTGAATGTGTGATTCTGGATTTGATACGCAATGAAATAAATTATAATGAACGCCCTCAAAAGTACATACTGCTGCTAATTTGAAGAGGGACCTTGCCAGTGTGATGTCTTTTGTTCCGGTCGATGATGCTTGGAAAGTTAGTAGCATTTCATAGTCCGTTGAATAGTTAATGACTTTTTAAGGTAGTTACAGGTGAAAAGTAGTTGAGAAAAAGAACACACGGTCTGGACTAGATGTACCCTGAACGAACTGACTAGAATGGTCGGTAACGTCGCTTTTCCTGCGTCAGTCACATATGCGAACTGTTAACTTAGTACTCAGTAACGAACTTCTTGACTATATCGTCGACCACCCTTCCATAAACGTCAACTGAAACAGATGCTCATGTTTCCGATTTAGGTCAATCAAAACTGAGACACATCAAGTCACCCAGCTGTCAAACTTATCTACTAAACTAGATACTTGAACGTGCCCGATGATAATGCTGGGAACAGCCCGAAAAAACTGCAGTCGGTAACCAAAATCTTGGGCTAAAACAGTCTGATAAAAACAAAAGATTAAGCCGGAAATAACTACTTTGGAACACTGAACACCTCATCCTGGCACACTGCTCAATATTGGCATACTTGACTCGATCTCCAGAATAGAAAAACAATTTCAATTCAAAAGTTATCACCGACAAAAACAAAAAGCAAAATGAAAATGATGCCAGATGCCACTCCAGTCCAACAGGCTTCAATTTCCATTCGAGTGCATAGCCATACACTGACAATATCGCAAAGGCTTCTTTCACTGGAGTGCTATAAAACAGTTTTCGCACATGTCCTTATCCATCGAAAGTAAACAAGTCGAACAACAGAATGGAATGTAAATCCGGCCCCAATCAACCCAAAAACTCAGCACACTCATGCAAAATAGGAGTCCTTTTGTTTGCGTTTTATAAACCCAAACTCTCCTCGGTGGGATATTTTACTCGTTTCCTTTTATTTTTGCGCTTCCAAACTGTTGTAGTATTTTTTTTTTTTGTTGTACACGTACATCAAGGATATATTTATAGTCCTTGAATGTAGATTGTATGGAGAATCCCAAGAAGGCAATCCTCCGAAAGGTATGAGTTTAGAAGCAGCAAAAAGCCACTCAAGGTATCAAAAGTATCACAACAAGGAGCAAGGTAACAGCCATGTTACGAATTGAAAGGAGCCGTTCGGAGAGGCCGAGTTGAAGGGGGGCAAATAACAACAGGCCTGCAGGGTAATATAAGGCAAAATCAATTAAGCCTTTGAACACATATTAAACACCGACTTAAATAGTGTTGAACACGCAACTTGGATAGGGAGAGATTTGGTTTGGCTAGCAAATTTTCATACTCCTTAAGTAAGGTTGTCTGTGGTATGACATGTGGGATATTTGGATGAATGCCAGAGTTATCCGGAGAAGCTTACAAGTAAGATTGTATGAAGGGAAATGTCGGGAAAAATTGTTAAAGATTAAAGGTGTTTTAAGAGTTTGAAAGACTGAATTGACGTTAGAGGGAGCTTCATCAATTATTGTTATTATTACGAGTTATTACTTCAACAAAAAGGTTGGGTAGTCGAAGCGCACCTTAAGTCGATTGCTGAAATGATCATCCCGTACTTACTGCATTATCGACGTATATGGAGTATTGTTTACCAGATTTCCCCTCCTTATTACGCTTTTATTTATTACGTAGCAAATGTAACATTTTTGTAGTTTATGCTCGATTGTGACATTTCAAAAGTGACAGCTAAATCGAAAACTAGATGTTATTCATGTTTCTACAGATGAACTGGGCACATTCAATAACCTAATAAACACGACTGTTCTGGAATAGATGTACCCTGAACGCAAGAACTATATTAATCGGTAACTCCACTTTTCCTACGTCAACTACACATGTATACGAGCCGTCAAGTTAGTACTCAGTCACGACATTCGTTAATAGATTCGTTGGCTACCCCTTTATAGACGTCAGCTAAAAAAAAACTGTTCATGTGATCGATCTAGGCTAATCGAAACAGAGACACATCAAGTCAGCCAGCTGTCAGTCTTATTAAACTAGATACTTGAACGTCCCCACTTAGTCGACTGAACTGTGGGATAAAGTTGATTGTCTTACCAAAAGCTCTCCGCAAACAATATCCATATATTATATAACAGTCGAATGCTTTTAAAACCTTTTTGCATTGACGTAATAAGGTCCTTGATATTTCAGCTTTCCATGTGAGTACACAACGTAGATTCAGTTGGCATTTTGACTGTTGACCTTTATAGCATCGTTGAATTGACTGCAAAATTTCCTCCCTCTACTTCTTGGGATGCATGTTTGATGGCAAGCTTCTACCTCATGCATTACTGCTAATTGCCTTCTCTGCTCTATGCCGTTCTATCCTTCGCCATTTCCCTAGCCGCACTCTGTAATTAAATGACCAGCCGAATCCTTGTGAGCCACAATTATCCCAAAGTCGACTTGACTTATTCTTCCCTCAAGTCTCGTCGCCGTTGGCATGGTCGTTGTCTTTTATTCCATAATTATGCATTTGAATTCAGACGAGCGTGCATTCGCCCATACCAATGAGAATTTTCGTCGTTCAGCAACTGCATCTGAACGTAGGACATTGCTACGCCATCACGAATTTGAATAAATGTTTTACCGCCGCAATGATTATTCTAAGTGAATTCCAAGAAAGAGGGAGGAAAAAGGACATGCTGCAGAAAAAAAACTTCTTCCACATTCAAACTTGTCCGCCAACTTGGTCTAAATCCTTGAACTCCTAAGGTTTCCTTTGCGGGCGTATTTCTATGTGCACGATCCTGTAGTCCTAATTAGTATTCAAGGGACAAAAATACCACCAAAGAGATTTTGCTTTTATCCTTTCATTAACCGCGTCGATGTCCTTTCTGACATTACAACACGGAAGCAATTCAATCATCTTAATCCCTAAATTCAATCCGGTTTAGTAAGGATACTTGTTCAGTAAAAAGGTGGTTCAGGTTTTTGTTACGAAAATACCTTCACCCCACAGTATATGATAATCTGATAAAGGCAACAAAAGTAGACACTGGATAAGACTAATTGAAGGATTAGTGCGCTTATTTTTTAATCATTCAACGAGAGGTGTACCTAGTCTAATTGTTGATGGGCTCGACAGTGCCCTTTTGTTCCACAGGCTTGTGCTAATAAATTGGATTTTTCTCTTTTGCGAGGGTATTTATATTTTCTGCAATAATCCTTGGTTTGTATTTCTTTTAATACTCGGGGTTTAGATATAAATAAATGAACAAGCGGACTGTCATGAATTAAATAGTTACTGGAGCATACTGTAGTCACCGCTTCTCAATTTAAAGTATTTAAAAATCCACAAAAGATTATATCTATATCCTAGTCACATATCCGTTTTCTATCGCATCGGATAATAAATTAAATATACATTCATTAGTGAATATAATTTAAGCTTTTTGAAAATAGTTATAATTTCACCGAATCGGTATTACCGACAATCCCACCTTACCCACAATTGGCGTGCGTAGGCTTTCAATTTGAACAGAGCGAAAGTTTTCTTTCGATTTTGTGTTAGCGGTCGGTTTTCGCGTGATAAATTGATTCAATTGTTGTTGAACAATTGGAATTATTACTAAAATTGTTCCTCGTTTCGTGTTATTATTGTTATTGAAACTTAAAAGCGCATTTCTGCAGTGGAAATCAATGAATTCATTATGCTTATCAGGCTGCATTGAAACTTGATGCGAAAATACCTCAGGTAAGCGAGATTGTTGTTAATAAATTGACTGTCGATGCGTTTTATAGAAAATCTCTGCGTTTTTCAACAAAATAGCTTCTATTTTGACGTATTGGCCATGTAGTTTGTGAAAAAGGAAGAGACGATGCTTTTTTTATTTACATTTCCAACAATTTTGCGTTGAATACCTTATTGTTAAATTTGGAATAACAAATCGGTTTCCCATATTTGCAGTCCTCTAAATACGACATAAACTTAATCTGGCCTGCGATGATTTCCCAAAATAGGCAAAACTATCACCGGATATTCGAATGCAAGTCGCTGCTGTGAAATGGATTTCAATCGTTCAATCGTTCATTAGAACAGAATGAGGACTACTGGTAAGTCTAGGTTAAGAAATACGAAGTTGTACAACTTATTGAAAATTTAAGAAGTTGTACAACTTGACTAGATTCGTAAGAGAACATATTGTTTTGGTTGAGTGCGAAGCACGTTGATACAATTCTACTTCATAGATGACAGTTTTAGACGGCCCAACTGCTACTGAGTTTGTTTTGGCTCATGGGCATAATGCAATCTTTCCATCCACATCCTATTTTGAAACGCAACCGAACCCACCATTCGGTCACCTCAATTTTGCGGTCAGGAGCTCCTCAACGCAAAACTAAATTTACTTTCGTCTTTATTCAAACATTTCCCACCTTCGTCTCATTTTCCTTTGACATTGCCTCATAAAAAGTAGTCCTATATTCCGACTTGAAATTATTGAACCTAATTAAGTCAAATGCAAGAGATTTCCGCGCAACCAACTTTTCCACTGGATTTCCCATTTTGCAAAAAAAAAAAAATAGGACAAGCAAGAGAAAAGAACAAATAAACAAATTAAAGGGAAACCTTCGCCCAACCAAATGGTCTTTCCGCCTCAAAAACCGACCTAGAGTAGCACACTTTACGGCAGTAGCAAAAAAAAAAAAGAACAAACAGCACTTGCACAATGGAGAATAAAACATGAACTACCAAACATCAAAAAAAATGTTGTTCTCTGTTTTGTTACTAGGTACCTACACTTAATATTTATATATTTATTTTTTCTTTTTTCGTTTACTTTACCATGGAAAGTGGACGGAACAAACAAGGGAAACACAACATTAAAGGGTTGGCTGCAATTTTCGGTTTTAATTGTGCGTTTTACACGTTCACTGCATCATTAAAAAGCAGCACGCCGCTGACTGAGACGCTCTCTTTGTAGTATAATTCAGTTTGTTTAAATAATTCTTTGTGGTAAATTATGAATTCACGGGGGTATTTATTGCGAAGTCCCCGTCGTCGAATGGGTCTGAATGGTATTTTAAATCTCTATCACAATAGCACAAGCAACAGGACTGAAAGACCAGGGATTGAATATGATGCTTTAATTGTTGCTCTGTCGATTTGCATAAGGAGAACGGGGATAGACAACTGTATCTAAATCACAACTTCTTCAAATTTGCGAAGTAGTTTGCTCTTGAAGTGGATACGATAATAATTTCAAAACCTGTCAAGACAGTTGACCACAGTTCACATCTTCAGTGTATAGCTAGATCCCAGCTAACTCCTAATGGCGCTGCAGTTCGACGGGACCTTTCTTGTGTTCACCATGCAGGTGCTTGCTGCCCCCTGCTTCCAGACTTTCAAAAAAGTGTCAAAATCCATTGCATTCCACATGCATCAGCCTACCTGCTAAATCTCTGTATTCTCTTTCATCCGCTTCATACGAACACCCCCCATGCAATGTACCATAATAAGTTGGCTTTTAATATTTAATCCATCGTTTGCCTAGTCAATTTATCTTCTGATGAGTAAGACTACGGGCGTCTTTAGTTTTCTGCTTACAAGAGGTTGCCCTCTTGCTAGAAAATAAATAAAAAATTATTCAAAATTCCATTTTAATCCCCACAAACATGGCTACACATTTATGAACTCCAAGAAACAAAGCATCTTCCTGTTGAGAACGGACCCTGCTCTGTTTGCACTCCATCTTTTCTCAATCAGTTTGTGTTCGGCCTATGCCCATCTGTTTTAACAGCACTACCTATCGACTCGGGCAATATTTTCATATTTATAGTTCAGACCTAGTCCCAGTCCCATCTTGTGTCCTTCAACTAACCGATAAATTGTTTTTCCCTAAAACATTTCGGCCACAGTATAGACAAAGTTGCCATCCCTCTATGCAGGAATTTTCTTTTTATTGATCACATACCTGGACAGATGAGATTTTGTTGCCTTCCAAGAAAGGCAAAACATATATCTGGAGGATGTTTTCACTTAAAAACACGGTTGGATGGGGACGGTTTCTTCTGTAGTGACCTTTGTGGAGAGTGCTTGTCGCAGCCAAAAGTCCACATTGTTGGGCATCGGCAGAAGAGGAATTTTGTCATGCAATATTTCGCAAAGTTTGAATGGGAGGTTGAATCTTTTTGTGAACGATGTATTGGTACACGGGACGAAATTTAAGTCAGAAGTTTAAGTTTAACCAGTATACCACCGCAGACCAATAACAAAGAACGCCAATCAGACTGACGACTGGATTTATTTATGCTAACAAAATCCGCCGACGAATGTGGAAGAATCGAAGGCCTTTTCTGATAGATTTCTGTCGATTGAACCAAGTGAAATTGACTTTCCATCAGGAACAAAGTAAAACACGTCTGTTAAGCAAGAAGAATTTCTTTATTGTTTATATTTAAGTTAGACTGTCATCTGTCATCTGTCATCAAGCTAATGAGTTTGAGTTCATTTAATTCACTTTCCAATACGTTTAGCGATCTGAGTACCAAGTTGCTGATATTTCTTTGAGAAGACACTGGAGCCGAGGCAGTGGAAAACAACGTTGCGACTACAGCCCTAGAGGAGTCACCAGAACATGCATGAAACTGAAATTATGCCCTCTTTTGACACTTGAAGTCGGGTGCCATCCAACCTCAAGGGAAACTGGGAAAATGGTCTATTCGGCAACACAAAGTTTGAAGTTAACGACGATGAGATTGATGTGCGGACGGTTTTCTGTTTCCACGTGGCATTCATGTACGTTCACAACATGGAGTCGGTTTCTTATCTCATCAGAGAGATTTGCTACCGATTTCATTCCATTAGCAAATTTCACACTAGGTTCAGTCAGTCGGAGCTTGTTCTCAGCAAGTCCTATGTGAACTGTATAAACTTTTCAGGGAAATCTTCAAAAAATATCTCGCAGTGTGTTTACTGAAAATTTCTAACAACCTTTCCAGACACACTCACACAGATATGACTACGAATAAAGGGAAAAGAAGTCTCTTCGTTAAAGGCACACGTTTTATGTGCAAAATTTTGTATTCACAGTCCCATCGTCTATATCCATCGCTACCAGGACCCGAACAACACCTGAACAACCGACCGGATGGAACTAGATCCAGGGCTACCTTGCACTTAATTCACATGCATGATAACTACCTTCTCGTCGTTGTGTCCATTCAAGGATACCCTGGCTTACATCGTACCCATACTGTGCACAGGTGTATTTAAGACCGATCGGAATATTATCGCTTCTTCACACACACATTACAGGTGGTTAATTGTGTAGAAAAAATATCCTCCCCTGCTCCTACACAGACAGGGCTGCATCAATTTATATGGTATTTAAATTGAAAAACATTCAACTTCATCCTCAAAGGCAGCTTCGAATGCCAGAGCTGATATTTATTTCATGAATCAATCACATCCAAAGCAGAAGAGGATACTGATGGCTGATGAAACTGTTTAGAGATAATCTGTCATCCTTAATTAAATCACTGTTTGCCGAGCAGACACGGCTGTTGTGTGTCGCTTATAAACTGGCCTTTGATAAAGTTTTCCGAAATTAGTTCTCGCAGTGATGATCGGGTGGCCGGCGGAACCAGATATACGGTGTGTCTTCGGCTTAATGGCTGTTAATATGCATGGCTATTTGGAGCGTATATATACCGCAGGCATGGCTTAGTTGTTTGATAAATTAGACTTTGTCATGGTGACACGATTAGTTTATCCATTTAGGGGTTATGTGTGGGCAGCCGGCTGATGTGTTTGGAGACGTCTGCATCTTGTGAGCCAATAATCGGCCAAATCAAAGAACGATTTGGGTTGCTTTGGTACTGTAGTGGTTACTGGTTAGTGCGGGTGCGACAGCAGCATAAACAGTTTGGTATTGATATAATTAGGTTAATTGAATGGCGATGCCAATTATGGATGTGTTCAGAGTGATTGAGAGGCAGAGAGGTATCCCGAGACGGGTTTTGCTAAAAGATTAGGAAACCGCAGATGTATCGAGCAGTATTTCTGTTTCGTGCACATTTTTCTTGGAGTATGACAAGTGACAAAGGCTTCGACAGTATCCACTCCGTCTGTTATTTTGTTTGGAAATAGCCACTTTCCTTTGGCAAATAAATTCCTTGGCGCTGACCTTTACGACGAGCAATTGGAGTCGATAAAGAAGTCAATGTAGTTCGAATAGCTCAGCTTGAAGGGCTGTGCGAATGTGAATCGAGACGGAATGGAATCGGTTTATATACATCAAACTGAAATGGTTCCCATCAAGATGAAGCATGAAGCCAGGGTCGGCATTCTGTTTCGTTTTCGTGTGCATGAAAGATTTACTTCTTCAACTTGGAGCAAATCATTCGCAAAGAATGCTTGATAATAGAAAAGAAAGAAAGACAGACTAAGTTAGCTGGAATGTTTCTCACTCAAATATTTTCCAGTTAATCCTTGATTTTTCTATTCAGTTCTGTCTGTTGATTTGCACTTCAAACACTTGCTTGGATAACTGCCTCAAGCGACAGCCGCCCTTCAAGCCCAACGCCATTGTTCCCCTTGTAACCGGTTACAAGTTACAACAAACCCAGCTAATTGCCGGTAGAGTATATCTGATTTGACTCTTCTTAAGCCCGTAATAATCCAATTAACTTGCCAATGGTCCTTCGAACCGGATAATACAAACAATAATCAGAAAATAAAACCCTCCTTTTGGCTCACAATAATTGGGATCAAAATCGAATGCCACATGCAAATAACAACGTTAAAGTAAACACTGACATACATGTTATTGGTTAATTCCGCCTCATTAACTTGCATTCCGAATAACGCAACGGATATACATTGGTTGGCTTGGTTGTGTGGCAGCATGTGCACGACCTGTTTCCATTTCAATTCAGTGTTGCGATGTCCTCCGATCATACCGTGACCATAATGTGCACTTAAACACGCGTCCACTCTCTACGTACGTATTAATGTGAATTTTTTATGCGATTAACCCAATTGACATTTTAATTTTACATCATTAATAAACAAATATGTTTCAAAAATTGTCTGGTCCCATTGGAAGCGGCTTTCAGCGGCAACTCTGTGTACGTTGACGACGATAAACAAAGACACAAAGGTGAAACGGTCACGTTTTGTTTTAACAGATGGCGTTTGCAGTTAATTTGTGCAGAGTGAAGGGGTGTCCTTTTTTTTTGGGTGAAGGGAGACAGAGTGGCGACTTTTTAAACTGTCGGAGCAATGACACAAGGATTTTATGTTGACTTTTGCTTATGCATCAGAATAATAGTTTCTGCTACTTTCCGATTGCGGTTATAAATTGCTGGTAATATTTATTTGAAGGGATCGTCTGATACCCTAGGTCTGTTCCTTTACTTTTAAATGGGAACGTTCAAGTATCTAGTTTAGTAAGTCTGACAGCTCTCTCACTAGATGAAACTCGGCTCTGATTGGGGGAAATCGGTCGTGACTCGTGAGAGCAGATGTTTCAGTTGACGTTTTATGGAGGGGTAGCCGACGAATCTAGTCGAGAAATTCGTGACAGAGTACTAAGTTGACAGTTCTCGTATGTGGCTGACGTAGAAAAAGTGACGTTCCCGACCAATCTAGTTTTTGCTTCCAGGTTACATCTCATCCAGACCAATCTAGTCGACTTAAGATAACTAGATTCTTGAATGTTCCTAATCTTACGAATTTTTACGAATTTTCAGAGAGCTGCATCGAGAGAGCAATAAATTACCCCTCCACTCAGACTTGCCAGATTTTTATAAGCCTATATCGCAATTTTTAGTTATTTTTTCGCAAAAAAACCGCAAAACTACAAAAAAGTTATCGCAAAATGCTTAAAAATAAAAAAAATAACACATCAAACTTGATTTTCACTTGATTTTTAATATTTTCGGTTAGGTAACAAAGAAAAAGAAACAAATTAGTATTAGTACTAGCGGAACCCCGCCTGCTTTGCTAGGCGTTAAAATTTTAATTATTTACAACTACCTACACATTTTGCTTCGGTGAGTCGAGTAGCTTTGATAAATGTCATTGGTATTTAATACAGATTTCTTATATAAAAACATAAGCATTTGCATCTTTGTGATCACTTGATAAATTTGAATTAAAAATAAATCAGCGTTTTCAGTGATTCGAATAGAAAATAAAAGACGCAATAATTTAAAAAAAAAAAGTTTTACTCTAAGTATGCGTGCCGTTTTCTTGTGATCCGTGACCGTTTTTTTGAATAACAGAGTTTGCTATTAAGTTAAAAATTACCATACTACCCAAGGAATGAGTTTTTGTTACAATCGTATGGACCGTTTTCAAGATATGTCCAAATTTCAAAAGTACCGTTGTTCGATTTTTGGCGAAAAACTGAGTATGCAGTCCAGGGCTGTCGTTTCAAGACAAAAATCAGTAGTACTACCAGTCGACAAAAAGCAGTACAAAGCAGTACCTATAGCGTATACGATATAGCTATGTATGGAGCTACTTATTAACGTTGAAATTAAAGCACTTAACACACATATGTAAATTGCGTATGCTCTTTTTTTTATTAAAAAAAAAAAAAAAAATAAGACAATTCAATTGCACAAGTAGGGTAAGGTCGGGAGGTTTTGACACGTTAAGGAACATTTGGAAAAAATATTTGGCATTTTTACATTCTAAAAAAGAGTAAGAAGTTGTTTTACAACACAATTTTTATGAGGATTTGACACTTTGTCAATTCAATCTCCAGTAAAAATGTCAAATCCTCCTTTTTGATTACTTTTGGGACTAATACAAAAAAAAACGTTTGCAATGGTGCTCAGGATAAACTATTGTTTATTAGTGATTTTAATAGGAATGAGGGTCAAAAGATACACAATTAAAATATTACAGTTGGATTGCTTACCATAAAAGTTAGATAAAATGGACACAAAAATAAAAAAGACGTCCACTTCGCTTATCTTCTAAACCACAGTGATTGTTTATTTATCACTCAAACCAATCGTTACTAACTTCGTTTTCTCATCATTTAAAGTGCTGTCAGGGTTTCAGCTTTTCAGAAAAGTGCCGATGTCAGTTCCTCCTGCCTGTCAAATCCTCCCGACCTTACCCTAGTTAAAAAGTAAATACTAAAAAAAAAAAGTAGTAAAAGAGGAAATCGTGATATTAGCATAAGTCTTATGTACATTTTGACCACTTGGATAATTGATATCACATTTGGCTTGTCAACGCCATAACTTAATATGTACATATTAAATAAAAAATATATTACACTGTTTACAAAAAGAAACAATTCCAATGTAAAAAAAGTATTTCAAAATTCGTTATTTATAACTAATTAAAAAAGTTACGTTTTACGATATTTTTTTAATAAATTTGGTGATGGCTTAAATTCGGAGCTTTTGTAGTTATCGAGCATAGATTTGGCGCAAAGGGTGCCACTTACTGTTGATACATTTAATCAGCTCCCAGTTTTTGTCTTAATTAAATTAAGCTCCGAGAAACCTCTTTCGCAAGTGGCACTACTCTGAGGTAGAGAAATTAACGATCCGATGAAAGTTTTTAAAGACGGGAAGCTTTCTGCTCCCATAGTATTTTTAAGGATGAACACTTCACTTCAAAAACTTTCGAGGTCTGTAGATATAGAAACATTTGTCAAATTCAAATTCACTCACTATCAAGCTCTTCAATATTAACATCTCAAACAAGATTGGGAAATAAAGAGATGAATTCAATTAATAGTTGCTACTTCCAACAAACTTTTGTCTTTAAGGTGATAAAGCAGTATTTTATTCATCCGTGCAGCACAGCAGTACATATAGATACAGAAAGCAGTACAAACACTGCTTTTGCAGTACAACGACAGCACTGATGCAGTCATGTTAACCTCACCTATTTAAGCTCAAATATCAATTTGGTTGAAATCGTTAGAGCCGTCCGCCGTTTTCGAACACATCAAACTGGTATGAACATTTTATATAGAAACTACCATTAATATTGAGGTAACGTTGCAAAAAAAAAAAAAACCCCCCACCAAATCGGTGTAACCGCTTCGGCTGTAGTTCTTAGGAGAATACCGACGACGGACAGGCGGACAGAATTTTGCGACACACTTTTTTGAGTTCCTCTATTATCGTTATGTCAGAATTGATTAACATCTTCAGTTCGCAATTTTGTACGAATACAATATCTTTCTTTTACTATAGGAATAATTTTATGACAATAATAGGAATAATTTTATGACACGTACGGTATGACACAAAAAAGAGAGTGACCTTGTGGCCACACAACAGTAATGAAATATCTCTCGCTATATGTGGATAAATGTATGTTTAATTGAGTTGTGTTCAAATTGGATTGTATCTTTATATTTAATACAATATATACAAATTTTGATACAGCGCAGTAGATGTGTATTCATTCGATTAAAAAGATTTCATAACGCAATCCAATCCACCGTTTTCTCTTTTTAGAGTTTTTGTTTGCATTTTGTTTTCAGATTTAATATAATCAATTGATTCAGTAGTCTAGTGTCTGTGTAAGACCCACCCTCAGTCTCACAGTCTCAGGTTCAATTCCAATTTTATGAGTTAAGATTTGAGAGAATTTACTTCCGTCGCCTCAGCAGATAACAATTTTCGTAAAACATTCACACCAGTTCACTCCCCAGGTCCAGCGTGCCCATAAGTTAGGAAGGAATTAAAAAATATTTGTATCTCAATAACAGCGCCACCTTACGGGTCCAAACCTATCCTGTCTCCGCAGGTGTAACCAAACATACCCATCCACAAAATTTCATTCAAATCGGTTTAGGGTACCGGCGGTCGACACTATATAAATAATCTCCATATACGCACAAATACAGGTATGTTCACTAAAATAACCAATAAAAAAGACCCTATATACATAAAAACCTTGGTATTGACGTCACCTTTCATTAGAAATTTCTAGAATCAAAATCGGTTCACGCATTACAGAGAACGTCAATTTCAAACACAATGCAACTTATTTTTATATATATAGACAGAAACTCATGGAAAACAAACGCTTATATAAGTAAAAAGTGTAGCGAAGAAAGCTCGGAGCTTTTTTGTTATTTTTCAAATTTCCAGAAACAATATTTAACCGTATTGTGAAATGTAGAAAAGAGCTTTTTGTTGTGATTAAGAGGTTTCTCTTTTTGCTTTTTTCAAATTTTTATTTTTTTATATTTTTTTTTTTTTCAATTTTGATGGCCTATCAATTGGTCACCGTAATTACCGACATTTTCAAAAAAATCAACTAAATTGGTTGAAAATTACGGGCGATAGAGGGAAACATACACTTTTTGCCACTTTGTTTTATATATTATAGGGATTGCAGCAAGATCAAGTTATGTAACTCAGTTATTTTAATATTGGAAGAATTTTATTGAATTAGTGTTTTATTTTGTTTTAATGATTAATAAAACAAAATATCGCAAACATCGCATAAAATAAGAGATATCGCAAATTTTAAATTTACAACGCAAAATAGAAAAAACTGAGAATCTTACGAATTTTTACTCAACAAATTTCTTGGTGTAAGAATTGAAAAAGCTGTCAGTCACCTTACAATTAACAGCTGATTTGAATTGTGTTGTCCTATTTGACATATGAGTGCATTTGTTTTAATTTCTTGCGTATTAAAATGGTATCGACAGAAGGGAAAATTAAATTAAATGTTCTCCTTAGATGCTTTGAGAAAATGGGGATGAAATTCTTCCTCGCTGTAAGGAGTAAGAAAGGACAATCTCCTCCACGTAATTTTTAATGCTGTGTTGCTTTTTCCTCTCCTCGAATGCTTGTAGTTCAATCAGTACAAACTTTTCCATATACTCGGATTCATGAAGAAGAAGTTCGATTAATTGCGAATCACTTTCATCGCTAGGTAGATGAATCAACTTTTGTTTGTAATTAGCAAATTCTTCGAGTTTATATTATATTTTAACGACTTTTCGTACCAGTTTTTTGAATTTTTGAATTATGTATCTGTCATTTTCATAGATTACTACAAAAGCGTTGCCTAACTTTTTCGTGTGTCTTTCTCTGTGAGAGAATTTATCCCCACCACTGCCATTTTGACAGTCTTTTCCATTCGTCACTACAAAAGTAAAGGAACAGACTTCCTGTCTTTCAAGCAAGAGCAGTTACAACTTCTTACTCAAATTTTGAATTTTTGAATTATGTATCTGTCATTTTCATAGATTACTACAAAAATTTACGGATTGCAACCATGGGGATCGAAAGTGTAAACACCTTCTAAAGGGTAGACATCATTTTGTATTTTTATTACTAAAAAAAACTCGCAAAATGTGGAGTTTGGCGGTAAATAAAGCTCGCGAAAAATTGGTCCTTCGAGCCGGTTCCAAAAAGAATTCTTCGTGTATTTTTCATGATGTAACAATCTGCGTAGGAAGAGAAGAGACTAGACGGTCTTCCTTTCGAGATGGAGGCGATACCTGGAGGTTTTCTAAGAACGCAACTGAATGCAGGGTGGTCGGCGGCTATTTGCTGTGTTAAGTTCCTATGGAAGTAACGAATTCCATGTCTAAATCAAGCGCTGGCAATTCGCTGTAGCTTGCTTCTTTTGAAAGGTCCGGTGATTCGGCCTTCCTTAGTTGGAGAGTCGCTGTTCGAATCACTGTCAAGGGCTAATATAAACTCGGGCTCAGTCAGAAATTGCTCTTTCCATAAACGTAAGAAAGAGTATCATTGTGGTCGCCTTGACAGCTTTTTTGCAGTTGCCACTTGTCTGCAATAAATGTTGCACCATATCTCTTGTGACTGCTGCTGCGTCTTCTCATGGTTTTTCCTCAGAATATATCGTTAGCTCCTTAGAGAGTCTGCGGAGACGAAGACATCCACGAGGATTACTTCCTACATTAACATGAACTTTCTAAAGTCACACTGTCTGATCTTAACAGGTTTTTGAGGCTGAACAGCGTCTGGTAACCACAACCGAGTCTCTGTTACGAAAATATTACTTCCTACATTAACATGAACTCTCTAAAGTCACACTGTCTGATCTTAACAGGTTTTTGAGGCTGAACAGCGTCTGGTAACCACAACCGAGTCTCTGTTAGGAAAATATTACTTCCTACATTAACATGAACTCTCTAAAGTCACACTGTCTGATCTTAACAGGTTTTTGAGGCTGAACAGCGTCTGGTAACCACAAGAAGAATGTTATAAAGACAACCGATGCAATACCACAGGTAAAACCCTACAAAAAGGCATCAAAATGGGTCCACGAGTACCTACCTGTGGTCGTGTAGGGCTCACCCTGATCCACCTCAACATTTACCTAACCTAACCTAAGCTCCTACGGGAGTGGACACATCCGAACGTCGAAAGCATCTAAAACTGAAAATGTGTCGCCTTATCGGTCGGTTTTAGTGTCATACTGCGTGGCATTATAAACATAGTGTAACGTAACACGATCAACATGGTAAGGCAGTGCAACGAAACCAGTCTATTTGTATAATAGAAACCGAACTAAAAATGAAAATGTGGCGCCTTACCGGTCGGTTTTAGTGTCATACAGTATGACTCATACTGCATGGCATTATAAACATAGTGTAACGTAACACGATCAACATGGTAAGGCAGTGCATCGAAACCAGTCTACTTGCATAATAGAAAGCGAACATTTACATCAAAAACCCAGCGTGTTCTTCTCGAGTTGTTGATTACTAAATTCAGTCCAGCAGCTTACAAGAGCAATCTTTGAACTTTCTCAGCTTTAATTTAGACTAAAGGTGAACCCTCATTCTCTGACCTTTTGATAAGTAAGTTTGCCTAGAGCTTTCTTTAGCAATCACCCTGGTTGAAGTTGATTTCCGATACCCAATCCATTCCGGTGCACATCTAGGGTGGCAGCATTCAGACGAATGTAACAAAGTGTCACACTTGCCTCCGCTCCCCTTGCTTGCTGCCAAACATCGACCTCCAACAACTACTTAAAATTAAAATAGTAATGCATTTGCAGTGATGGGTAAAACCAGTCCGAAGTAGAAGTCGCGAACTCCAGTTCACACGGGAGAACTTCGTTTGATTTTCATTCCGCCCTTCTCCAGCACGAACTGTCACACATGAATAAGTTATAACCTTCACATAAGATAACTCCATTTAACTCCGTAAAGTACATATCCTTAAAGGACTCACTTCCTCGGATGATAACTTATACAAATTCGGGGGCAATTGAGAGATTGGCAAATATCTTCCGCAAATTCTTTGACAGTCTTACCCAACCGAGGAAGCATCCGACTGTCACATTCCTGTCAGGCGGTAACACTTCTACATGTCTACGCGAGTGAATGCGGCTTAGTCGCATTAATCCTGCCGCATAAATTTCAATTTCACCCCGTTTTACTTCCTTATCCTTATTTTTTATTCGCGCGCAGTCATGTTAATTACGACAAAAGAGGAACGACTCCGCCAATGCAAGGATAACCAACTTGCATTCACTTTGGGTTTCAAGTGAAGCCGTGCTCATGGAAGGGACATCTTCTTCCAGTTAATATTTACAAAAAAAGAAAAACCCCCGCTCGCCGCGTCTTGGTGGAGAATGTCTCAGAAGAAAGCACAAGGATATAAGAAAGTGCACAACGAACGCGCGAAAGGATGTTTCCTCTTTTGTCGGGAGGCTAAGATAAAGTTAATTAGACGACACAACCTCATGCAGCAGCATCTGACTTCCTGCACACAGGGACGCCAAGGAAACAGGACAACATAACACAGCACTCAACTAATAGTTTTACCGTTTGTTCTCTGCTGCTGCTGCTGCTGCTGCTGCTGTTACCCGACGGCGCCGGAGGTGTCACATACAGCAACAACCAGTGCGCGCACTGGAAATTTTTCTAATGTCGACCTCATTAAAAAGTTGCAACATCCTTAAATTCTTTGCTCTTTTTCGTAGCGTCTCCCGTGGCTTCATTATATCCCAAGGAGTGAGAGAAGAAAAAAACCAACGCAAACGAACAAACTGCCAGAAAAGGATTAATTTCGAGGACTTCGTGTGGAAAATGAAGAAGCGTAATACGGCAGAACCACCTAACCAAGTAACCTTACCTGACACGAAGACAGCCGCTCGCTGGGGACAGTGCGCTGGTTCCCTACACCGTCATCTTTACAGCCCTATAATTAAATTTCATTTTATTATGTGTCTCGCTGGCCGCCATCTCCAGTGGAGCCGAGTTATCTCCTCCAAAGGTCGGGTCACGTTCTGCTCGTTGAAGGGACACCGCCATCCAGGTAACAAGTTGTTTACTCACACTCAATGATTGGATTCAGCTACGACGACCGACGACTTGCCTCCACAGAGACATCGTTGAAAGCATTCCCAGTGCACATCCGCCACAATCGTCCTGAAGTTAGCTTCAATTCAATTAATTTCCTAAAAAAAAACTAAAAAACTGGCTGTACTACTTCTTAATTAAAACGGCATTTCTCATTCGGTACCGGTTTTCGGGATTTCTTTGCCAAAAACTTTGAAATTAATGCACACGATTGATCACCAATAGATGGCGCCACTTACATTCGAACAGATTTCACAAACTTTACCCGCAACATCTCCATGCCGAAGACGACAACTGCCATAGCATAGCCAAAGACGAGCACCAGAAAAGCGGAATACAAATCCTCCGTGGTTAAGGACTTTTTCGGCGCCTCGTTGCTACTGCCAAACTTTATTTCGTACAATAGTTCAAGACTCTTCCAATGCTGCAGCAGGCCAGCCTCGAAAATGCGATAGCTAAAGTCATTGTAGTGATTGTAAATGATAGAGCCGCGGGGAACAATGTTCCCCATCAGGCTGATAACTGAAAAGGGAGAACGGCATGAGAACGGATTACAACAAGTAAAAAAAAAAAGAAAAACTTTATTTTGTTGGTTTTTAATTAAAAGTTGTAGAGAGAGGCAGATCGCGCGCGTTCGGTGGTTGAGGCAAATCCTTTTTGATTCTGAACGGTGTAATTGAAAATTCAACTAAAAGCTGAATCGGTGGTGTTTGCGAAAGTCAATTGGATTTTGCAGTTCAGTAAATGATAGTTAAATTTCATCAAAACCATAGAGAGAGCTCGTTGCGAATGGAATGGAAACGGCGTAGCTGGGGAGGGGTTGTGCTTGAAAATTGGATGTGTTTGCGACATGCGGTTAAAGAGTTGGGTTGGTATTGAGAATGAGCCTGTGATTGAAGTGGTCGTTTTGAAAAAGATACCCCAGATCTGTCTGATGACCACCACTTATCTACTGTAGTTCGAGGCGAACTTTAGCCTCTGCATAGTTAGAGTGAGCTTTGGCCTTCACCTTCCAGGTTTCTCTGCTGTCTCTCATTTTAAATCCAAGACTTTTTCAGAACTTTTAACATGGCCATCGCAGACGACGGACTCACAACTTTCTGTCGCTGAACAGCGCCTAGGGTCCAGCCACGCAGTGAGCGACAGAGTGACAGAGCGATAGAGCTGCAAAGCGATTGAGCTGCAAAGCGATTAAGTGACTTCGCTCTAAAAAATTAAAACATATGAAACCGTGTGGAGGTGGCCACGTAAGCTCTTAGGGATTAGCGATTTTGTCGCTCGTCGCCCACTGCGTGTCTGAACCCTTAGGGTGTGCAGCAAAATTTCCATCTCCCAAAAGTCTGTCCAGGCAAGCGCGACCGAAATCCACTTACAGAACTTATCACCTCATCATTCATATTCAACTTTGATGCTTCTGCGCTAGAGAGGACTGGTTTTTCAACACCGATTGGCACTATTTATATTTCTTGCTAACTTCTGCCTCTCCATGCTTTATACTACAATGATACAACCTCCTCCATTTCAGGCTTCTAATCCCCACCAATCTGATTGAACTTACAAAGCGGTTTTGTCTTGTGATACGAGTACGTCTGCTCCGTGAGGTACTTGGACCTCTCCAGCAGATTGTCCGCTATGGAAATCATCAAGAACATGTCTCGCTTATTAGGATGCATCACCCGATCGTAGAATTCCTCACGCGGCACGCCTCGCAACTTCTTCAGCAACAGCTGGAACATCTCCTCCGAGGCGAAGAGCTCCTTCGAGTTCCTGCAATGCCCAGATCATTACTAGAACCCACCTGTCACCCGCAACTCACCCCCGCATATAGTAGGTGAAGTCATCGAACGTGTACACCGCCCGGAACTGGTCACTGCTGATCGCATCAAACGGCTGATCCAAGTCTCCGATAAACCTCAGCGTAAGAAAGCTCGTTACAATCTCTGCATTGAAGATGGGCTGCAGACAGATGCAAACCATCAGCCAACAGATGATGATGAACCTAATCGACACCGTCTCGATGGGGAATCGAAAATTCTGTCCGATGAAGACCGAGCCCAGTTCGAGGCCGAAGCGCAGCACATCCAGTTCGGCAGGAAGAGCTCGCTTCGCGACCGCGGCAAACACAATTGTGACCATCAGCGTGGCGATGGTGAAGAGGCCCACCCAGCCGAAGGCCACCGACGCAACGATGGTGTGTTGAGGAATCCGTCCCGCTTTTGGTATCAAAAGATTGCACTCATGGAAGAGCAGTGGCATTAGGAAGTCAAAGTAGTTGGATCTGCCGTAAACACGTTTGTTCAGCGTTAGGTGTGCCCGACCTAGGGCCAGTTCCTTGCCGATTCCCGGGTGTATCACCGACGAAGTGGCATTTTCGAAGAACTCAAACCCAAAGTTGGCTTCCCCGGGCTGATATACGCGCAGAGTCGCGTTGAAGAACTCTGCCAAAGGACGCTGCACTTCGATGTAGCCGCCAACTTGTACTGCGCGATTGTGCCAGGTGATGTTTTGAGCCGAAGGATATAACTCGATTAGGGGAATGCTCAGCTGGGCGCCGAAGAAATTACCCGCCCGGTCCACTGATATAAGGCTGTGGTAGTCTGCAATGTGCCGCTGGATGAGGAATTCATCCGCAAATGGGTTGCAGCCCCATATGAACGTCTCGTCGAGCAAAAACACATTCAGCAGTCCCATCTGCCACAAGGTGCGGAATAACACTTCAATTCTGGTCCTGTGCACCGTTCGGGCAACAATAACCACTTTCGAGCGTTTGACAATAATCACCTGGGACATCTGATCCCGTAAAATTGGAATCGCACTCCGTAAACTACTGTCTTCGGTGAATAGGACGAGCACAAAGTTATCCGGAAATGTGGATCGAATTGGATTCTTTCGGATGAAATTCGAGAAATCTCCTCGCACGCTCACGAAACGGGGATATGTCATCCTTGCGATGACTTTCTCACTGGCGTTAGTCGAATTGAAGATGACATAGACGTCGTTCGGCTGCCAGTAGTCCAGCATTCGATTAAGGGTGGTTGTTTCGTGACCCGACACCAAGCACAAGAGAAGGACACTAAATTCGACGGGACTCATGGTGGCACGCAAAAATCACAATTGAATTCATGACTGGGGCTTTGACTTTGTTTTATATGCGAGGACGGCGGTGGCGGTGGTGAATTTATGCTGTGGTTGGGGTGTTGCTCTCCTCCCGTGGGCGGACAGTTGGGATGAAGTGGAGAAGGCGGACAAGGTGCCACTGGGCCAGAAATAAATCTAAATGTCAATTGTATATGAGATCCGAAAGTTGCTATCCAAATATTTGCTCAAGTTTGACATGCAGTTGACATCGAAAGGGGGTCTTTAATGTTTGTTTTCATACTTGGAAAAGTGTCGCATGGAAAGGGGAAGGTGTGTCTTTGTTTAGTCATTGGAGGCTTGGAAACAAGTATGTCCCTTTTCATGCATGCAACTGGAATCACCGTTTCATCAGCATATCAACACGAGCAATAAAGCGATTTTTTCTAATTCGGAAGCCGAACTTTTCTTCGATATCGAGACCACCTAGTACTTTAAAAAGTTCGGGCAAAGAAACCGCTGTATGAAGTTTTCAGTCACAGATGTCATTCTTGAAGTAAACATTCAAAACTTCGACCAGCTTTGTTTGCAGATGTCACGATTCGATGGTTGAAGTAAATATTTCAAATTGCTTGTTCACTGAGGTCCCTCTATAATGTTTGAAGTAAACATTTCGACTTGCTTGGTCCCTCTAAGATGTTTAAATTAAACAATTCGACTTGCTTGGTCACTGAGGTCCCTCTTTGATGTTTGAAGTAAACATTTCGACTTGCTTGGTCCCTCTAAGATGTTTAAATTAAACAATTCGACTTGCTTGGTCACTGAGGTCCCTCTATGATGTTTGAAGTAAACATTTCGACTTGCTTGGTCCCTTTAAGATGTTTGAATTAAACATTTCGACTTGCTTGGTCACTGAGGTCCCTCTTTGATGTTTGAAGTAAACATTTCGACTTGCTTGGTCCCTCTATGATGTTTGAATTAAACAATTTGACTTGCTTGGTCACTGAGGTCCCTCTTTGATGTTTGAATTAAACAATTTGACTTGCTTGGTCACTGAGGTCCCTCTATGATGTTTGAAGTAAACATTTCGACTTGTTTGGTCCCTCTATGATGTTTGAATTAAACAATTCGACTTGCTTGTTCACTGAGGTCCCTCTATGATGTTTGAAGTAAACATTTCGACTTGCTTGGTCCCTCTAAGATGTTTGAATTAAACAATTCGACTTGCTTGGTCACTGAGGTCCCTCTTTGATGTTTGAAGTAAACATTTCGACTTGCTTGGTCCCTCTATGATGTTTGAATTAAACAATTCGACTTGCTTGGTCACTGAGGTCCCTCTTTGATGTTTGAAGTAAACATTTCGACTTGCTTGGTCCCTCTAAGATGTTTGAATTAAACAATTTGACTTGCTTGGTCACTGAGGTCCCTCTATGATGTTTGAAGTAAACATTTCGACTTGTTTGGTCCCTCTATGATGTTTGAATTAAACAATTCGACTTGCTTGGTCACTGAGGTCCCTCTTTGATGTTTGAAGTAAACATTTCGACTTGCTTGGTCCCTCTAAGATGTTTAAATTAAACAATTCGACTTGCTTGGTCACTGAGGTCCCTCTTTGATGTTTGAAGTAAACATTTCGACTTGCTTGGTCCCTCTATGATGTTTGAATTAAACAATTTGACTTGCTTGGTCACTGAGGTCCCTCTATGATGTTTGAAGTAAACATTTTGACCTGCTTGGTCACAGAGATCCCTTTATAATGTTTGAAGTAACATTCCATACTCTCGGATGCTTGGCCACAGATGTCACGCTTCGATGTTTGAAGTAAACATTCTATACCCAGATTTTATTGACCATACAGATGATGTTTGAAGTTCGACAGTCTTGGTCCCAGCTGTCACTTTTATGTTGTTTGAAGCAAACATTGCAAAACTCGAAATATTTGATTACATATGTAGCACTTTGGTGTTTTTTTGAAGTAAACATTCAGCTCGACATTGGGGACGTTCAAGTATCTAGTTTAGTAAGTCTGACAGCTCTCTCACTAGATGAAACTCGACTCTGATTGGGGGAAATCGGTCGTGAGAGCAGATGTTTCAGTTGACGTTTATGGAGGGGTAGCCGACGAATCTAGTCGAGAAATTCGTGACTGAGTACTAAGTTGACAGTTCTCATATGTGGCTGACGTAGAAAACGTGACGTTCCCGACCAATCTAGTTTTTGCGTTCAGGTTACATCTCATCCAGACCAATCTAGTCGACTTAAGATGACTAGATTATTGAATGCGGCCATTCACACTCGTCAAACATACGAACCTCTCCGTCCAAACATGGCGGCTATTTCTCACGAAGTACTTCAATTAGTTGTAATTTGTATATATTTCAATGGCCATTGTCGGCCATTCCCCAACCTCGTTTCGTTAAATAATTGTTTCCCAGTTTTGGAAATTAACTTTTCGTCACAGCCACGCTCTTGTTATTTTCCGAGCCCATTTGTAAAACATGTCTGCTCCATTTTCGAACCTATCAACGTACCTTACATCAGATAAACCTGTTCCCCGCTCTTAGTCTCTTCGCAAAGCGAAACCCAAGCAGAAATCTCCCCATTATTGGCGACCTCATTTCCACAGACGAGCATATAATTAAATTAATTAGGATCTGTTCCTTCATTACAACTGAATGTTTCATTATGCAAGTACCACGAATCCTTGTCCAATGTCCATGTGCACCACTCCCCGAAGAATTTAGAAAACAATTAGCAGCAACTTGTTCCGGATGGCATGCAAAGTTGTAAACCTTCTTATGTGCGCTGCAAATTGTCAGTTCGTTCCTAGCTTATTCCCTTAGTTCCGGGCCTGACCACCCGCCCCCCAAAGTTTCTATAAAGTTTCGCTTTAATTTAATTTCTTTTTTAAGGACCAACAAAAGATGAATAATTTCTGTGAAAAATTACAGCGAAATAAATGTAAAGCTGGACGTTGAATGTGCGCACCCAAAGCCGACGTAATGGAATGAAGACATCCCCAGGACATTTTAATAATTCAGGATAATTACATAAATTGTTTTATTTTTTTTATTTGTCCCGATATTTTTTTTTTCTCTCTCTCTGTCTCTACACCAACCTTCTGCTTGTTGTACACACTCTATGGTGTAAAGTTCAGGCTTCTTAAATTGCCTGAAATTAGGAATAAGATGGGTCGTGGGTGTGGGGTGGTCTTCTTTTATCCCTCTCGACTGGAGTCAGATTTCTGTTGCGAATGCTGGCTGACCCGGAGTGCGGCAGGATATGGAACGATATGAAATTTTAGTGCGATACAACAAAAGACAATTAGTGATAGTATAGCGAGTGGCTCCTGGCTCCTGGCTCAGTGAGGGAAATTCAAAGGCGGCACGATGGTTGGCCGCGATTTAAATTCAATCGGAAAAGTTTTCTGGAAACTTTTCAATTAAGATGCGGTGCTAAGATTTAAGTTAATTGGAAGGTAGAGGCAATGGCGACTGCCTCCAGTTTGTCTGAGGTGAAATTTAGAACTTTGATCGAGAAGAGAAACTGGAAGAGGCTGCACTTGGACATAGGGGCTCGTCTTAGGTGGTTTTGTTGGTAGTTTGACCTGTCTTAATTTCTTGGTCGGTTTAAAATCAGCTGTACCAGTAGTTTTAGGTCCACAGAATAGAATCGGTTAAACATGCGAACCAGAAATAAATTCCCTCACTTATTGCTCGTTCAGGAATACGGCGACTCGTCCCCAGTTTGTCAGTCGATTCGATTCGATTTGCGCAGACAAAAAACATGTTCTTCCGGGAGTAGTACCGACAAAGGTTTGTTTTGACCTGAAAACGGTCAACAAGAACCTCTAAGCTGAGCACAAATATTTAGTTTTAATTGTAGATAGAGTTTTATACCTCTTTGATGTTTATTTCTGTTTAGTTTTAGAGAAGTTGCCACTCGAAACTAGCTTCGAAAATAAATAATCTTATTCCTTACCATTCTTTTCTTGATCTTGCTACATGTCAGTGAAATGGAGTAGTATTTTTATTGCGGCGTTCCACAAGGTGTCGTATTAGGTCCGCTGCTTTTTTTCACCATTGTAAAAGTAGTTTTACCATTGATACTGATCGGTGGATCAAATCTATACCGGTGTCATAAAAGAGAGGGAGAGACTGAGATAGAGAGAGGGAGAGAGAGAGAGCGAGAGAGACAGAGAAATAGAGTCGCTAAAAATATGGCTAGAATAGTGTACTTCTCCAGAGGTGTGATGCTCTCTTCTTTGAAAGGTCTTGAGCCTAAGAAGCTCTATATCGGCTAAGACCTCGAATTAATAATGAAGTCCGAGCAGCCATTCAAAAACAGTTTTTTGTAATATTTGTCGATTTGATGCAGTAAATTTAATTTGGTCATATCACTTTTTGGTATACGAGTATATCTGAGCTTCTGGCTGAGGCAGGAAGCTGATTGATAGCTTAAAATATTTAGCGAAGTTGTGGGCCTCTTAAGTCGTGTCTTTTTGTATTTGTAATGATTAAGAATTATTTTAGTAATGACTACTTAAAGACAGTCGATCCAGAAATATATTTTGTACAAAAAACACGACCAAAAAGTAGGCGTGGCAATGAACGATATATATTGCAAGTTCTCCTCGAAGTCTTACGAAGCATTTCTCAATAAGTGACATCCAAAACTGAGCAGTTGTTTTCACGGCAACTCGTAACAGGTAAAGGCAAAGGTTGTCGCATAATTCACGCAAAATGTAATTTTGATTAAAAATACAGATTTTTAGTTTTAAAGCTTACATTTTGTATTGATTCATAGAGAATACAGATTGGGGCTATGTATGGAATAGCACCTAGGAAAAATGGCCGCCACGGCTTTGCTGGCGAGGACGTACTCTTTTATTGAAATTTTCTATGAACGTTTCGCATAAATGTGGCTGAATTTCATTAATACACCTCAGAATTTCCTCTTTCAAGGCGTTGGTAGTCGAGGGATTGTTTGCATAAACCTTTGACTTCGAAAAAACCCCAACGAAAAAACCACATGTTGGTCACATCCATTACAGTGGACGTCCATTATAACGAATATCCGCTATAGCGAATTTGCGATATAACGAAAGCTTTTTAGATTTACATTAGAATCTCTATATAACGAATGGTGCCGACGATTTGCCATCCGATATAACGAACGCAGAAATAAATTGGATTAAAAACCATGGAAGCATTTAAATGTCAGGACCATCATCTATTCAATTTAACATTAAATAAAAATGGTTAAATAAACACATTTTTAATGACTTATTTTTTACGAAAAAGTATAAAAATTCCATGGATATAACGAACGCGCTCGATATCGATACTGGACTTATACTGGACGGCCACTGTACTTGTCATTTTGGCACTAAAAACTGGGTTATCATGTCACGATAACGAACACCATTAATTGTTACTGCCTGACCAGCCGCATTTTTGAAGAAGAATGGTCCGACAATGTCTCCAGTCCAAAATGTTTGTTTCTCAACAATTACTCGTGGGTTTTCTGAACCCCAAATGCGACAATTTTGACGATTAACGAAGCCATCAAGATGAAAATGATTCATCACTGAATTTTACAAAAATTGGGGTCTCACAGAAAATAAAACGCTGGTATATTTGATTAAAATGAGGCTTGATTCAACAACTGTTCTTGTCAATGTACTATCAAAATTAAAAAATTTTAATAATTTTTATCTTGTCTTAAAACAAAAGTGACAACAAAAAAAATTGTTATGGTAACAAAAATTGTTTATATTTTTGCGTATGAAATTTTTTCGTTAAACATACCAAAATGCTATTGATTTTGCAAAGAAACTTATCAACTTTACCTTTATCTTTTTGGTAAATTAACAAAAAAAATTTGTTAATACCCTCGAAATTGTTTGTCATTGTGTTAAATCAACAGCAAATATTGTTGATATTGCAGAAATAATCTGTCAGTACCACAGTTGTCTTTTGTTGAATCTATAAGAATATTGCTGGTTATATAGAATTATTATCTCAGTTCCGTAATTTTAATTTGTTGATTCAACAAATAAATTATTATGTGTATCTTAGGTGTTAGTAAATGATACGGAAAACGAATAAGTTTAGCAATTAGATTTATTAAAAAAAGAAACTATTGAAATTACTTTACATTATTTTTACTGGACAGCATAGAAAATATCAAAATATGCATATTATATAAAATTAAAAAAAGCTATTACTTTTAAGAAATAATGATACCGAATACCTAAAACCCCGACAACGATGTGGATGTAGTCATCTCCTTCGCTATTTAAAGTTGCGTCTTTTAGTTTCGGCTTAAAAATCCAGGAACAAAGCGGGGAAGCCAAATTTGATCTATTTAATTTAACATAATAAAATGCATTTAAGCCATCCTATATTACCAAATTGTAATTCTTACCAATTTATATCTATATAGGCGTTGTCTACATGTTTTCCATTTTTCCTGTCCGAATCCATAACCAGATTTATTTATTTTTAAAATGTTGAACTCACTTTTTTTGGAAATTTGTATGCACATTAAAAACTACTTTACTTTGCGTGCCAAATAATAAATGCATTGCATTATATATTTTTCCATTCAACACTTGTGTTATTAATTGAACAAAATTTATGTCAAATCTGTAGTATTTTGCATAAGTTTTGTCAATTTCACAAAAGTGATTTTTGGTTCTGTTTTAATGGATATAACAAAAACTTTGTTAATTCAACAATAAAACTGTTTAGTTGATACAATATCGGTTTATTGAACTGAAAATTGTGTTTTGTTTATCTGACAAAGTAGTTTTGTAGTGAGTGTTTTATTAGTTTGCCAAAATACCGTTCAAATTGATAAAACGTAACAATTTTTTTCAGTTCAACAAAACTATTTTTGTTGAAATTTTACACTCGAATTTTGTCAATATTACCTGGTATTTTATTTTCAGTGATAGCTGACAAACCTTCATTATTTTTAAAATATTTCTCAACAATGAAAATGCGTTCTTCTTTCGTATAGCTTACCAATTTTACTAACTGTCAGCTGTCACATTGTTATCTTCTTTTCCGTTGGCATCACTGTACTATTAAATGGCGCAAAATTCAAATTTTGCGTGATTTATGGAACACCCTTTATAAAACCCTCTAAAGTTCTATTACATTTTTGGGCGATGCTTATTATCCTCTCTTTCGAAAGCAGTTTCCAAAAAGTTCTTCGTTCTTAAGGGTTTTTTTAAACCCTTGCTGTACCCACCGTGCAAGCCGTAGTAAAAATAGAAACATTTTCCAAATAGTGACGAAAAATCTTTCGAACCTCTGTCGATGTCCACCAATTCAAACCACCATTTTTTATTTATTTTCTCCTTTATTTCTATTGCTTACATCATACAGTTTAAGTTGACTTAAAATTATTTTCAACCTTCTAAATAAAAAAAGACCAAAAGCAGAAAACACTTATCCGACTAAAATTCGTTTACGATTTCTTTCTTAATTTTAAATAAAAAAAAAAAAAAAAACCTAACCTACTTCTTAAATTATTGTCTACGCCACTTTGTCCCCAAGTCGGTCCAAGGTTACTTCTCGGGAAACTTTCCTGCTGAAACTTAACTAAATCAATCGAAGTAACCTCGGAACAAAATGGACAAAGGCCACCCCTTATACGGTATTGCATTCAAGCTCCAAGTCCATCCCTGCACAATCAGGGTTTCGGTTAGACAGTGACGTGTATACCACTCTTGACAACCGCCTCGGATGGAGTTGTAAATCGCCTGCCCTCTGGCGGTGATTGCACCAGCGTCATCGGTCGATGCGTTCGAATGCCGGAATTCGATCGCACCGGAAGGAGTGTGACAAGTCGGGGCATTTCGGTTGTACTTGTGGCCAGCATTGGAACCTGTGACGACTTGAGCATCTCTTCGTACTTGTTCGGATCGATGACTTCGACCTCGGCCTCGCCTTCGATTATCTCTGGTAGAAGGATGGGGTCGAGCGGCCTGAAGCTGGGCTGGAGGATGTCACGCATTTGAACTGGGGAATAGTCGATGCGGGTGGGGGTTGTCGCTGTTGATGTGGTTGGTTCCTTCGTTGTGGTTGTTGTAGGGTTGGTCGTGATCAGCTTGACCTTGGTGTCGTTTCGCTGCGTTATCTTGAGTTTGTTGTGCGAGAAGGGTGGCACCTTGGTCGGCATGCTGGACGTGATGCCAAGCTTGGACGCCAGAGTGTCGAAAATTAGGGAAATGTCCTGAATATTCGTGGCGTTGTTGATGCGGGTCTTGATGTCGTTGAGAGTAAGGTTTTCGGTCTTTTCGATGTCCTCGGAGACCCAAGCTTGGAGGGTTTTGTTGAAGACTCGTCGCATGGAGCCGGTGTGTCCGTAGGTATTGGGAGAGCTGCCATTCACGAACTCCCACTTGGAGTGACTGGGGAAGAGGGCGGACTCGTCCATGACTCCTATCGGCTTGGATGGGCGGGAGGGTCGAACGCGATTTCGCTTCGTTGTCGGTGTTTTGGTGGTGGGTGCCGCTGTGGTCTTTGGACTGGTGGAAGGTGCTGCTGAGGTGCTCGTTGTCGCCCGGTTTCTTTGCAAGATGATCTCCTTGAGGTTCATAAAGTTCGGCTTCTCCGCGGAGTCCGGCTCGATGCGGGACTCGAGCGCTAAGTCGGTGGAGTTCTTCTCTTCGTTGGGCAGGTTGAGTAGGTCCATCAAGAACTCCCCAATTTGGTGGGTGATTTCGGGAGAGCTTGACCCGTTCTCTGGTTTAGGCGAGACCAGTGGAGCAGGAGTTGTCGTTGTAGTTGTTGTTGTTGGCGACTCATTCTCATGTTTCTTTACGATAACGCCGCCTCCCAGATGTTCGAACTTCTCGTCGCCAGCCTCAATTGCAAATGGAATCTTGTCCTTGGTCCCTAGAGTGGGATTGAGCGGTCTAAAGTCTGGAATGACGACGTCATCGATCAGTGGCACTGGCAGTTGGTGAGGCCGAACATGTGCTGAGCCAAGCGGCTCGATGCCATCAATACCGGGCATGAACACCGGTCCGCTATAGCCGTGGTAATAGAACAAGTCCTCGACGTTGGTGTCTTCGCGTGTCTCCGGCTTGTTGAAGTTTGGCTTGCTGAAGAATCCCGAGGGGTACGGCTCGTGGGAAGATGGCGTTTGGATCATCGGTGGTGGCTTAAGAGGCTCATCAGGAACTGTAGCGCCGTTCGATGTTTCAGTTTGTGTGGTTGTTGTTTCGCCGTTATCTGAACCGGGTCCTCGAATGGGCTTCCAGGGCTGTGTGTCAAGAACTGGAGCCGAGGTGAACAGGCTGGCGTCGAGCTTGGGCACCACCACCGTTGTCGTCGATGGGCTGTATGTTGAGGGGTACGTATGGCGGGAAGGTGGTGCTGGTGGCGCAGTTGTTGTAGTCGTTGTGGTTGTCGGCCTGGGAGTGGTTGTAGTTGTTGTAGTAGTGGTGGTGGTTGTGGTTGTTGTTGTCGAAGTGGGACTTGTTGTGGTGGTGGGCTCCTCGATCGTTGTTGGACGGAGCGTAATTTTGTCGCTTGTGGGCTTCCTAGGTTTGGTCCTCGATGAATATGGCGTCACCGCCTTGGGAGTGCTGGTGTAGGCTTTAGTGGGAGAAGCCTTCTTTCGGGTTATATCAGCGTCAGTCTTCGTGATTTCGAATGAGCCTTCGAAGGAGCCCTGAATAACGGGGGCGTTCTCCACATCAATGTCAGGTTCATCGTCGACAGGGTGGGTTTTTGAAAACTTTGTCTTTGGGGCCACTGTTGGAAGTGTTTTCAGAGTGGGCTTCTCGAGGATTCCTCCCTTCTTAAGGAGGCGTTTCTCCAACTGTGTCTGGCTTGTTGGGGCCATTTGCTGAAAGGTGCAAGGTCAATCATAAAGGTTTCATCGACAATTAAGAGTTCGGTATACTTACGGTATCCCTGGATAGAGACGCGGACTTGACCAGTTGCTCATCGAGAATCCGCTTGACCTCGACAGACTCCGCGTCTATCCGCAAAGATCGATAGAGGGACTTCAAGGCTGTTGTTTCCAGGAAGAGAGACTCTTTGATGTAGTCCTCTACGCTGTGAATGTTCCTAAGGGAATAACTCCGTTTTAGACGGGGGTTTGGGAAAACAATTTTTTTAACTCACTGCGGCAACTTCCTCACATCCAGATAGGTTCTGAAGTTCACCCTGATCAACGGTCCATCACCGAAGCCGGCGACATCTACTCGAATCGGTTGCAGTGCATTGTCTGTCAAACTCCTCTCGATAAACCTCTTGTAGAACTCAATCTTCTGCTTGTAGGTCGTTGTGTGGTTGTATTTTAGGCCGGTGGTAAAGAGGTCACCTTTCGCGATACGGAACGATCCTTCAAAGCCAATAACCGCTGGAAGAAATGTAAAATGTAAGGACAAAATATAGGAGAAGGCGGGCGTAACTTACTGTCCTCCATGTTTGATTTCAGTGAGCTGAAGTAGAACGCTAGGCCGGCTATTGATATGACCGCCAGCAGAACGATGAATGCCGCCGTCGATAGGATAATCGAGAATGACTTTGTTTTACTATGCGGATGATGGGGCTTCGCAGAGAATGTGGACGGAGCTACATTTCTTCCATCCCGCCACATGCCCCATGTGCTGTAGGCACCACCGCCATACTGGCTGCCCAGGCTGTGATCGTTTGTGAACGATGGTTGCTTGTTCATGTGGTAGTAGGCACCGAGAGTTGAACGTCGGCCAAGTGTGTTTTGATAGGAATAGTCGCTTGCCTGCAAATTAAATGAAAAATAATAAAAATTTAACATATATCGTAAATACGATCTTAAACTTAAGGTTGTAGATTTACTTGAACTTTTTATTTTCTAACATGCAAAAAACGTATTCCAAAAATGTAATAATACAAGCATTTTCATATGCCAATATCGTAAATATTGTATTTGAAAAATTTAATGAGAATCATCTGTCTTTAGAATGGGGCTTGAATATTGGTAAAGAAAAGGTTTTTTTATCCGAAAAAATTACGGATTTAAATTGATCGTAAATACGATATTACAGTTTATTATAGTTGCACCCTACATTTACATGATAAACTTCGCTGCCTACGACACATTTGATGGATGTGAAAAGACCGGATCATTTTGCGTTCGTCATATCGTAAATATTTTTGCCTAAAGGTTCGGTAAAAATACTCCGACTACTTTCTATTTCAATGGGATACAATAGAATTTTTCCAAATTGCTATTCTATTTAAAATCTATCTGATTTTACCAATATCGTTTAAACGTTCTTAGTACATGTATGCGCATTTCAATTCGAAGAGTACATTTATTACAACAATCCCCGCATGTCAAGTCTCATTGCTGGTGAATGCTGTATATTTTCCAATTTGTTTCTTTTTTTTCGTATGTCGTAAAAACGATCAAACGCGTCTAGAAAATCCAGAAATATTGTGTTTTCAAGTTTGTGTTATTTTGAGAAGTAATGTGTCATTTTTTTAATGTCCCATTTTAACATGACTTCCTTAAAAATATTCAGATTGAAACTACAAATATCGTAAATACGTTCTTCGTATTTTTTCTTATTTGGGCTGCGTTGAATAGGGAATAAGTTTTGAGTCTAAAAGAAACACGAATTATTTAAAACGTTCATCTAACACGTTAAATCTGTATCAATATCGTAAAAATTTCCGTATTGCTTTTTGCAGTTATTTAAAAATTGTTTCAGCGAATATGTGCGATTGAATAAAACATTCATTACTTACAAACATTTTGACCGCCTAAGGAGTTTGCTAATATCGTAAATTTGATTGTGAATTGTTTTCATAAATTTAGACAAGGAATTGCTCATAAACTCGCCACCCACAACCAAACGTGTTCCAGTTCAATTGAAAAGTCCATCATCACTTGCACTTGCAATCGAACACACCCCGCCGGCAAACATTCGCTCCTCTGACGCCACACTCGCCAGTTCCTGCCAGTTAGGCCACTTTTCCATTGCATAAAGCGACTTGTTGGAAATAATTTATGAGCAAACATTAACCACAACCAGTCACGAAGATTACAAACCAGATTTAAAAACGCAACAAATGGTTTCAGATGTCAGAGCGAACACAGCCGCAGAGCGTCCTCCATTGAGTATGAGTCCATCAACACTGCAGACATGGTATATCCGCCTCCTGGTCGTAAATGCCGCCGCGCTGGTTCGTTCGATGAACTCGCAGAACAGAACGTTGCCGATCTATAATTACCCAAGCACGCGGTTCATGTTTCACATATACGATTCTTGGCGATCTATTTTGCTCATAGAGTGGGTTGGCGATGTATGACGTGAGCGAGTCTTAGTTCAATGTTAAGGTCAACTTGTTGCTTGTTTGCGCTGGAATGTGGTTAAGCGCAGATTTGATCGATGCAACTGGTTTCTAGACATCAGACAAGGTCCTTAGACAGCTGAATGGTTCCATCGATTCCTTTTCAATTTAGTTGAACAGTGTGTAACGAATTCTGAGTTAATAATGGTTTCGCCGATGTCACTCACAAAAGATATAGCCCAAGGAGTCCATTTTTCTGTATATCCTTTCTGACTATTCAATATCAGTGTCAATTATTCTCTTAACCTTATCACGGCCTTCTAATCCTACCTCCTAAAGGCAGCACACAAACAAAATAATCAAACACAAACATTCCAGCGCCGCCCTTGGATTCCTTTAAGAGGCCAAAATCTTCACAAATGACAACACAAACCAATGGATTATGTCGCCATTAACACTCTTCCGTTATTGTCGTTGCCGCACACCATTTCCTAAGCCCATCTTTGGCGGTCTCGTGTTCATTACCCGTCTTTGTCGCCCGACCATATCCCCAAACCGAATTAAATGTAAACGATCCGTCCTAATCACATGATGACAGTTGCGGCGGCGGCAGCATCATTCTAACGATGGCCCTCTCGACGAACAGCATACATGTGTATCTTGATCTCTGATGCTAAGTGCTCGCACATGTCACACCATAAGGCATACGCTGGCCTAGCGTTTATGATAATCTGCACCAACCACCAGCCACCGTTACAGCATTATATGGTGTGTGTCATAATTAACAGTCGCAACTGTCAGATACACAATCAGACACAGTGACATAGTGGTCGACTCAATTATAAGAATTTCCGACACAAAAACAACACGATTCGAAACAATCACTGACTGGGCTAGATTTGGTCACCGTTACTTGGATATTTTGTTTTTTGGACAGAAAGATGTAGGAACTCTGCGAAAGGGAGACAGACAAAATTCCAAAATCAGAAAAGGTGAATGCACCCGGTCTTTGTATTTCGTGCCATCTTGTCCGCTTTGGCGTTCCATCTTCCGTTGTCACGTCAGGCAGGTGAATCACCTGTTGTCTGTTGTCATTGTCAGTGAGCCATCAAAGCAAGAGAGAGAGGGGCAGTGATTTGGCCGTCTTAAGAGAGTGACTCTTGGCGTTTGAATATTTTCTTTGGAGACTTGCAATGCGTTTTACTTGGTGTTTCTTCATTCGCATGAATTATTCAACACGTTGCATGAGGGGGCACAGAAAACAACAAAAAAAACTGTCTGTCTGTCGACGAGATGTTTTCTTCCTTTTCCTCATTTTCGTCTGTGTACCTGTGTATGTGGATGGGTTTTTTTGTTATTCCGGTTTTCTGTTTTCTGTTTTCTGTTCTTATTTCTTCATTACTTTCCATTTGGTTTCGGCTTTGGGATTAAGCGACTTACACGAGTTACACTTGCCGATTAGACTCTCAATAGCGGGGGGCTACTTAATGGATGCTGTCTTTATTTATATTTTTTCTTTAAGATTTCGGTAGGTGGTCCTAATTGTTTAGAGATTAATTCGAAGCGAAGTGTGTGGAAGACACGGGTTCTATGAATAGGACAATTGATGTTGTTACAAAACATATTCACACCCATTTATCACATTCCAAGAGAAGGGTAAGATCGGTGATGATGAATTTGAATTTGAGAGCCTGGGACCCTTTGAGGTTGAGTTGAGTCGTGTACGAGTAATTGATAGATCACCATGTGTAACTGGAAGCTGCACTACAGGGAATGAGATTCGGCGTAACGCGGTAGGTTTTAGGCAACAAATGACGTTTTGTGGGAAAATGTGGATTTTATTTCGTTTTTTTTGTTCTAATTTTGAAATTTTGCTGTTTTACATCAAGGGAAAGTCTAACTTTTGTCAGAATCGATGGATTGAAGAATAAATCGTTACACTCTTCGCGTAGCTAGAGTAGTTTTAGAGATTTTTTAATACTTGTGAAGGGCTCGGAAAAGTCAAATTTTCTATACCAGAAAAAGGCGAAATCTTTGCTTTACCCCTGTACCCTCTCGAAACTTTGTGTTGATTTGATCTACCCAAACATTGCAGTCGCAATTTTTACAAAATTAATTAAAGGAAGATAGTCACTTGCAGCAACTCAATTTTGACTATCGTTTTTCAAACATGGTCAAATGTGTTCTAAGTAAACTCAGCGATGCTATCAAAATTACATAAATGTACGTGCAAAGGCTGAGCTTTCAATATCGATGTAAGACCCAAGGGGATGTATACTTTTAACAGTAGGGTACTTCCATGCTCGCCAAGCTGTTTAATCAAAAATTTAAACCCAATAAGGTCTTTAGATCATCTTCATCTTTACTCCCAGGAGGTATTTATTCCTAGGACACTATAAATGACAATATTTTTAACCTTCTTTAGTTTAGATCACAATAACTCGATTTCAATGAAGTTTCGATTATTTTATAAACAGGGCTTCAGCCCGCATGCTGTTTATATTGGACCGCTTTGTGAGAATAGAAAAAAAATGGTAAACTAGAAAAATGGCAACTAGTTAAAATGTTGTTTAAGAGATGTCACAAATTGTTTTTGAGGTTCAACTGTGATTGGTTGGTAAAATACACCCGGAAGCCTCTCACTTTTATACTAAAGGGTGATTTTTTAAGAGGTTTAGAACTTTTTTTAAAAAAAAAAACACAAAAAATTCGAAAAAATTAATGAAATATTTATTTGAATCGATAGTTTGAACCTTGCAATTTAATGTTTAAAGATAATTTCATGCAAATGTTGACCGCGGCTGCGTCTCAGGTAGCCCATCCGCTGAGTCCAATTTTGGCATACTCTTTCACACATATCGGCCGGTATCTCACGAATGAATGCATGGATGTTGGCTTCCAGTGCGTCAATCGAAGCGGGCTTGTCCCTATACACATTAGCCTTGGCATACCCCCACAAAAAATAATCTAATGGTGTCAAATCGCACGATCTAGGCGGCCAATTGACCGGCCCGAAACGTGAAATTAACTGTTCACCAAACTCGCCTCGCAATTGCGCCATTGTTTCGCGTGCTGTGTGGCATGTGGCACCGTCTTGTTGAAACCACATATCATGCAAGTCAAGAACTTCCATTTCGGGCAAAAAAAAGTTTGTTATCATCGCTCGGTAGCGTTCACCATTGACAGTAACGCTGCGATTCGCATCATCTTTGAAGAAATATGGCCCAATAATGCCGCCGGCCCATAAACCGCACCAAACAGTGGCTTTTTCGGGATGCATTGGTAGCTGTTGCAATGCTTCTGGCTGATCTTCACTCCAAATGCGGCAATTTTGCTTATTTACGTACCCATTCAACCAAAAATGAGCCTCATCGCTGAACACAATTTTTCGATAAAAAAGCGGATCCTCGGCCAGCTTTCCAAGAGCCCATTCACCAAAAATTCGGCGTTGTGGTAGGTCGGCTGGCTTTAGTTCTTGCACCAGCTGTATCTTAAAAGGCTTTACGCCCAAATCCTTCCGCAAAATTTTCCACGTAGTGCTGTAACAAAGGCCTAACTGCTGGGAACGGCGCCGAATCGACATTTCGCGGTCTTCTGTCACACTAGCTGATACGGCCGCAATATTTTCTTCACTACGCACAGTACGTAAACGTGTTGGTGGTTTAATGTCCAACAAAGTAAATTTGGTGCGAAATTTGGTCACAATCTTCCGAATAGACTGCTCAGAAGGTCGAGAATGCCGATCATAAAATGGAAGCAGCGCGCGATGAACATTTCGAACCGAGCACGAATTTTGATAGTAAAATTCAATAATTTGCAAGCGTTGTTCATTTGTAAGACGATCCATGGTTAAATTGCAAACCAAACTGAAGCTGTTTGACAGTGACACAAGGTACTAAACACACGTCAGCTGTCAAAACCAGTGTTGCCAAAACCAAACCAGCTAAAAAATCACCCTTTAAATTGGGTGATGCGGTTTCGAAGTCTTTATTTCTTTCTTTGTGGCAAAAAGTGTCGGTTACATTTTACAACTTACCTACAATTTTATACAGTCTATATCTGTATAGAAATAAATGACAGAATAAAAATAATTCCGACAAAACTCATCCAAACAAACATCTCCTTAGGAACTGATGGCACTTCCTTTCTTAAGCAAAGGCAAGTCTGGTACAATACAGTGATTTCTGAATGTTACCAGGGTTTGTTCTGAATTGACTTATTTTGCAAGGTCTTTCGAAATCATTTTGGTGTCGCTTAAAATAATTCCCTAGCGCAGCTTGAGGTTATTTTGCAGTACCTCAGGACAGTCATTTAGGACCTGCTCTTTTTCTATTAAGTTTTGTAGATACCTGCTTAATTTATACTCATGGCAGTGTGTTTGCCTTTAGCGCTACAGCAAGAGGGATTATTTGAGTATAACCGGAATAAATGATAGATCATCCAGCCATTTTGGGGCCGTACTAAAACCGCTCACGTATGTTGATAAACTATCAAACTTTTACGTATCGGTTTCCAATATTGATCGTGTGACATTTGACCATCAATACTTCGAAACAAGTCACCGAAATTTGGACCCCCAAACTTCGTCAAGAACAGTTTTGGCAGCCATGTGCTCAAATTTTAAATATAATCTGTCAAAAAGAAGGTCAAACTTCCGGGATTTTATAAAACTTCCTACTTCCCATCCTAAAGTTAAGTCCTTGATTTAAACAAAATATGTAAATATTTAGGTCTAACTATTAAAATTTACTACTATTTTTGTAACGATTTGTTGTAATTGTTTTTGTGGCTTTATATTTATAAATGTTCACTTTATTTTCTTTTTAGCCAATGCGCATGCACACTTCAAACCTGAACTCTACAAAATCGTAATTCTTAAGCAAGAAATGCAATACCTTCGGATAAAGTGTTACCAGTGTCGAAAAACTTTGAGTTGCAATTTATGTGCCAAATCAAAAAAAAATAAAAAATCAAATCGTGAGTTTTTCTGTCTGCAAATGAATGCATTTTAAAAAAGTTTTTACAAAAATTTCCCTCTGTGCCATTTTTTATTTTTTAAATCTGGTGTCTTAAATATGTAAATTAAATGTTTTTGTGCGCGGTCCTCCTTTTTTTTAAATACCCGCGTGAAAATTCCCTGATAAAAAAAGGATTCCCCTAAACGTTCTCTTAAATTTTCTAAATCGGTTTGTTAAATATCATTCGTTTTAAATATTCCCCCGAATGTGTCGAGATTCAGTTCCTGCTACGAAAAAAATCAGCTGCGATAGTGGTGAGTGAATTTATTTCCCTTATTGTTGATACTTATATTTTACTTGCCCTAAAATCGTCAATAAATTTATATGAGTAGATATATACTTTTGGCGAATCCAATTTTATTGTGAAAAATCCGTTTTTGTGAACAAATTTCCCCAGTGTTATTCAGTTGTGGGAAATTCACCATATCCTGGGAATTTCGATGGTATAAAAAATATCTTCGAGGGCAATTTTTTTGGGCGTTTTAAACCCAAAACCAACAAAAAAAATAAATTTTTGGGAACAAGTTTCCCCAATGGTGTTCAGTGGTGGGAAATTCACATTTCCTGTGAATTTCGATGGTAGGAAATTTGTGTGCAATTTCTTTGGGCATTTGAAAACCAAAGCCAAAAAAAAAACGTTTTTGTTAACAAGTTTCCCCGTAGTGTTTTTCACTGGTGGGAAATACACATTTTCCTGGGAATTTCGATGGTAGGAAATATTGCGCAAGTGCAATTTCTTTGGGCATTTGAAAACCAAAATTAAAAAATACGTTTTTGTGACTAAATTTCCCCAGTTTTGTTCAGTCGTGGGAAATTCACCTTTTTCTGAGAATTTCAAAAGTATAAAAAATATTTTTCGGGAACAAGTCCTTTTGCCAAATTTTCAGCGTGAATAAAAACCAAAAACCCCCATTTTAACCCGAGATAGTCAAAGTGTACTAGACGTTGAAGAAGCTTTGTTTTTTGACAATTTGCGATGCTGTCTAGTGTTGCTTGAGGTGCTTCAAATACCCTGTTTAACCTAGTTAACCTTGCACAGATTTGAAAAGGTCCCTTGTCATTCTTGCCAATCGAAGGTATGAAGGTATGAGTTTGAGTTTAAATTGACACTTTCCTCCTAAATACCCGAATTTTGTGCCCAAACTTCACCCGACAAACTAATTCCAACCCAGAAATGATCTCCATAAATATTAAACCGTGTCCCATCTACCATCTAAATTAATCTCCCGTCCATTTGGAGGTAATTTTTGCCAAGTTCTGCTGACCCATTTCTCGATTACCATCTCCGGTGGTCACACAGACCGCACAGGGGCCCCAATCACGCTCACAACACAAATCAAAAAGAAAATAAAAACAAGCATTTGTCTCCAACTACCAGCAACCGTTGCCTTCTCGTTTGCATACGCACTTGCGGTACAATTAAATCACAACTTGCAGAACCTTTCCTGCAGACGGTGCTGCTAGCCATAATTGAATTTGATAAATGTTCGTATACGTATACATCGGGTGAAGTAGAGCATGGCAATGAAGGGTTTTGTTTTTTTAAAGGCAACAAACAAAAAAAATCTCTGAAGTGCAGTCACAACTATCCAAGTAAATTGTTCCCATTGACCGATTCTGGGAACAAAAAGTCGTGCCTGACCTCACAAAACTCTTACACTGTGGATTCCCATAGGGGGAGCGCAACAAACGTGTTCCCCCAGCTGCCTAACAATTGAACGTATCCACGATCTCTTCCATGTTGGATGATAGTCAATTGTTTAACCTGTGAAGCTACAGCGCGCATGAGAATTTCTCACTAAGGATTCGCTTTAACTTGATAAACGTCTGAGCTTCATGCAATCTGCTGTACATTACATTAAATTTATCCATGCATGCGTGTTTGTCGAATTCTAATAAATTTCTCCTCCATTCGGCATATACCTATATATAGAGAGTGCTTCCATTTCGGGGGTATCCAACGCCCCTATCTGTATCCTCACTTGGTTTTATTTTCTTCCTCGACTTGCCGCAAAATAAAGTGAAACGTCTAAATGCCTTATTATCGTTCCTATTGCATTTTTATTCACTCGGAATGTTTTCGGCCCGAGGCAGGGTTAAGGGTAACAAATTGATCGCATGTCAGGCGAGGGTTTAGTTTAGCTTGGTACTTTTGTGTTTTCCTATCTGAAGCTATATAATCGAGACAGGGTGGTGCAAAAGTAAGCAGACTAGGAAGTGTTCGAGGGTAAGAGGTGCCACAGGGGTAGCCATTTGGAGGTGTATTTTTTTTCTTAGGAAAGACTCGAAACTGGGATATATACATCCCAAGGCCGCTTAAGTTCTAAATAAGTTTATTTCTCCTAAAACGATCGCCTAGCTCTGTGTTGTATTTCAGAACAAGGCTTTCTGGCTTTCTTGTCGTATTCTGCTTCCTCAGAAAAGAGCTCAAAACCACAGTGCAAGCGCCTTAAGAGAGTCCGAAGATATGACGACCTATAGTCCTTTCCTTCGACGGTATTCTGCGGACGGTTTTTGTCAGAGAAACCGTGTTTGACAAATTTATTTTTAACAAGCTTTGAGTGTTCGACAAATTGAAGCCTTGAAGCCTGACCACAAGGTACTAAATGTTTTCAAGCTTACAATGTGTTTCAAATCGTTAATATTCCTCGTTCTTAAATAAATAAACAAGTAGCTTCTCACAACCATTCGTTTGGGTGAGTTTTTCATTTTTGGGACGAATGGAAGGGATCTACAATTTTATGCCGGTTCCAAACGGCTAATTGAGAAGCTTCTTCATGACAGTTATACTCTCGGATGTTTGTCAGACGTTCGCGAGAGGTGGTGCAGCGGAAAAAACCATAAGTTGGAATTTTGGGTTTTTTTTTTCGGGATTCGAACCTCGGACCCCTCGCTTAGTAGTCCAACACACTAACCACTAAGCCACTGCGCCTACTCCTCGTTCTGACCATTCCCAAAAACAAAGTCAAACTATACCTCTTGCTCGAGTCCGAATTTTCTTTTTGCAACCCTCTCTTTGATGGAAGTTACTTGAGTGCCTCAGGGGAACTTTCATAGACCTTTTTTTTTTTTGGAGAATTTATTGCTTTGTATTAAGGATATTCGCGTGTAAGCTGTCTTTTTAGTTCCTTAACTGAATTAAAACGAACAATTGACAGAAATTGTTATCCCCCAAAAGATGGCGTTGCTCTCTCTTTAAGCGTAGTTTTGAAAAAATGTTTTAAATTATATTTGAATCGTTTAAAAAGCTGGTTCAAAAGTATGGTTGTATATAGCTAGTCTCTGAAGAAGATGAGGTCCCTTTGAGTGGCTACAGTTTGTTTATTTAGTCAGGACATCAACCGCATTATTTGGCGTGCGTTGTAATCACTATTTTAAAACGAGTCGACGATTTTTTGATTTTTTATCGCAATCAACACTCTTATAACGCGCACAGTGAGGTCAGTATTTGCGCCTGAAATAAGACTCTTCTTTCGGTTTCTTCTTCCCAAATCATAATAAATATATACAAACTAAACGTTTTGTAGAAGGACATTCAAAGATTTTAGCCTCACTTTCGCCACACACTGTAGCCCATTACTTAACTTGACTACACCATATCGCTCCAATATACCCTAACCTTATTACAAATAAAAAAATAAAAGTGTGTTTTTTCCCATGGAACCTGTGTCCCCTGCCAAAAAAAAAATAAACGGAAAGAAGCACGGGATAACTGCCGAAATAATTACCTCATATCTCGCATTTGGCATATAAATTTTGCGTCCCAAAGAACGCACGGATTCTTCACCGCGAATATCTACTGCCAACATTCTCAACATGACTATATGGATTATGATGATGATGACATAACCTAGACAAGCGGAAGATGCGCCATCGACATTCTTCGCCTCGCGCGCACAGTATGGTCGAAGCACAAAGTTCAATAACCGTCAGCCACGGCTGATGCGGATAGCGACGAAAGACGTACGACCGCACCGGATGAGAGACGAATTTTCGTTTAAGCACCTCTATCTTGGAGTATCTCTTAGATATTAAATAACTGTAGCAGTCGCCGTGGATCTATGTTCCCCTTTTTCGTGGTATCTTTTTCTTTTGCTTAGCAAGTGCTTGCGGAAAACTTTTCACGTGATGATTAATTATTCACGCATGACGTGTGGGACTTGTTTGGCAAAGAATTCACGTTTACGAAGCACTTAAAGCGAAGGGAGTTCGAGTTGAAATTGTTCTCGTATATTTTTTAGCAGATTAACCTGGCTATGGATGAGTGTTGGTGTATGTGTGTGTGAGAAAGTTAAATTTTGCGTGATAAGTTTTTTTGTTGAATTCCTTTCGTGGGGCATTTTTAACGAACGATTTTTAAATGGGTTGTGGTTGAGACCTTTTCGCAAAAGGGGGGCTGCTAGAAAAACTGATTGATGGCTTTAAGTTTTGTCGAAGAACGTGTGTAATGCGTTAAAAGTCCAACTCATTTTTTTGGGGTGAGATAGACATGCCAACTTGGGGCAAGTTTTCACTTTTCATTTGGATGTGGCGAAATTTGTTTGAGAAGAGTCTTTCAACGTCTATAGGTCGGGGATGCGTCTCATCTGTTCTTCAGTGAGTTGAATAAATGCGGTCTTCTGTAAACATTTTTTATCAGTGATTAGAGCTCGTTTCATTCGACGTTTCAAAGAAAACTTCACTGGAAAGATCGCTAATTCAAATAGTGCCCTTTGAGAAGCAAACCGATCAGAACTTTTGACTATCGGAAGGGCTTAATTTTGAGGATTGCCTACCTCTACACGATCGTTCATTGATAGGGAGTATTCCAACACAGCATTCAGTTGATCAGTCTGTCTAAATGTGTTTAGTGCACGATCTTGCAGTGATCCATAGCTTTAGACTTCTCACACGATCGGTGATGGGTGCCAGGGCATGCATAAGGTCTCTTGTCAGCTGGAAGGTATTTAATGCACGATCTTGCAGTGATCCGCAGTTTCAGACTGACCTTCGTGCCTGATCCTAAAAAGATCTGTGAATATATAAAGAACAGTCAAAGGTATTTACTGCACGATCGGTTAATGATCCGCAGTTGCCCTGCAAGGAGTAGACGTTCAATTTAAAAGCCTGCTTACACGATCCTTCAATATGAAGATCAGTGAGGTACCGAGTACCTAGAAGTGATCCTCAGTTTTTGAATGATCAGACGATCGGTTGCTGATAGAAAGTATCGCGACATTGGAAGTGTAAATATATCAAGATCGGTCAAAAGAAAGAACGATCTTTAAGTGGAAGGGTATTAAGATCACGATCTTCAAGTGATCGCAGTATTACATTGCTTGAATGATCGGTCACTATTACATAGTCCAACATAAGATCCCTGGATATCTTAAGATCGGTATTTGGTGCGAAATCTTTAAGTCATCCTCAGTTTCTGAATATTTCCGCGATCGGTCGCTGGAAGCCGGTAGGTATAACATGAAAACTGCTGAGCTATAAGTACGATCTCCATGGGATCTTTGCCCTACTGCCGATCTATAAAGATCCCGAAGCAAAGATGTGACGAACTTTCACTGATAAATGTCGATCTAAGGTCAGTCAGCGGGAGGGGATCTCTAAGCGGTCAACAGTCACCCTACATAAAACTGTCGATCTATGAGGATCGATGAATGCCATTCGAACAGCTTGATCGTCGCATGATTTAAAGTTCACAAAATTTATTCATATTTGCGTCTGACACAACAAAAAAATACAAAATGGCCTTAGGCCCCTGTGTGGCAGGTATTTCTGTCGCCTCCTGAGGCCTTGTTTGTTTCCTTCTCTCCATTTTGTTGCTTGTCAGCTGGTGCTGGCTTCTTTCCATCAGCTGGTGCGGGCTTTTTTCCTTCAGCTGGTGCTGGCTTCTTTCCATCATCGGGTGCTGGCTTCTTTCCATCAGCTGGTGCGGGCTTCTTTCCATCAGCTGGTGCGGGCTTTTTTCCTTCAGCTGGTGCTGGCTTCTTTCCATCAGCTGGTGCGGGCTTTTTTCCATGAGCTGGTGCTGGCTTCTTTCCATCATCGGGTGCTGGCTTCTTTCCTTCAGCTGGTGCTGGCTTCTTTCCATCATCAGGTGCTGGCTTCTTTCCATCAGCGGGTGCTGGCTTCTTTCCTTCAGCTGGTGCTGGCTTCTTTCCATCAGCGGGTGCTGGCTTCTTTCCATCAGCGGGTGCTGTGTCTTCTCCATCATCAGATTTTTGCTGCTCCTCATCGGCAGGATCGGCCTCATCAGAAGCGTCAGTGGCTGGTTGCTCTTCAGCGTTCTTCTTGTCCTCAGCAATCAGTTGGTCAATTTCCATATCGACGCGCATAGCTTCCAGATTGAATTTCGTCAAAGTCGCTGCAACGCATAAACTCTGTGGCAAACTTTGTAGACCCACGCTGACGATCTGCGCCTGAACCGCAGTCAACTGCCCCGGTGCTGCCTGCAGAGGTTGCAACACCTTCCTGGTATCAGCAGCGCAACCAGACAACCCCCTGAAGTCGTTCGCCTTCAGTTGGGCGCACTTTCCAACCTGTTGCAGGAGTTTGCTCATTGGTTCTTCAAATTCTTTCGCAGTAGCGTTGGCCTTCTCCTGCAACTGTTCCAGCTGGCTGACAATATTGTCGGTGCACTCTCTCAGGTCTTCAGTGCGTTCATTGGCAAAGCCGTCGATAAGATCTTGACCGCTGATCTGAGCGTCTTCGCTGGCGTCAGCCAGCCTATTCTTGGCCTTATCAGCCCATGCATTGATGCTTTCTTCTTGCTTGGCTTCCAACTCGATGACACCTCTTTGGATTTTCTGGCCGGCGATTTCAGACTCTTGCATAAGTTTCGTGCTGGCATCCTGGATCTGTACGAGGGTGGCTTGCACCTGACGCAGGACAGCTTGAAGGGCCTTGCTCTCGACCTCGTTCTTTGTGTTGGCGATGGCCTGACTGAAGGATGCGGCAACGTCGGCGAGATTTGAGACAACGCCGGTCTTAACACCGACGGCTCCTTTACTGATTCCAGTAGCTGTATCAATGACGCCCTTAGCGAAGTCATTGGCTTTGTCGACGACACCACCGGCGAGACCTCCGATGGCTCCAGCAGCGCCTTCAGCAATGGAACCTGCAGCGCGGGCGCCTCCGCTAATTATATCAAAGATGGACGGCTCAGCTCTGGTTTGGTGGACCACGAAGGCCAACCAGAGGACGAGGATTGCTGTCAGTTTCATTGTTGTTTTCTATCTTCAGTCAGATGATTTCAAACTAATCGACGGATGCGTTGCGCCGGTATTTATATGCGACACGGCGCCGGGCAGCGCATTATTCACCTGAACAAACAATTAAATTGTGACACATTGGCGATTGTTTGCCGTTGAAGCCCAGTCGTGTTTACACTCAATGTTTGCTGTCACAGAGTCGCGGCTTCCACCATCTCAGGGACACCTGCATTGACTCAGGTGTCTCGCCAGACTTTAACTAAACTCAAACTTAAGAAAAACAAAACCTTTCCCTCGCAGGCAGAGGCAAAAATCTAATCATACCGCATTCCTGTTTTCCCCCAGAATAACAACTCCCCACTGTCCCATCCAGTTGCGAACAGAAAATACCCATCCACGGCCCTCAACCAGCACCACCATCATCACTTCGACCAGATGTGTTGTGTCAGAGGACGCACAGCGGCAACCTTCTGGTTCTGGTACTAGTTTTCGGGGATTCAGTTTTATCTTCCCAAGTTGCTTTTCGCCTCTTATTCCTCAATCCTCACTGTTCATTATTTTCGCTTTTCTCTACCAACTCTTTGTAACTTATCTAGGTGATTTCATCTTCATGCAACACTCCCTAAGCACCCTTACGACGCGACACAGCCAAGGGTATCTCCAAGTATATATAACTTGTCGGCAGCAAGGAATAGAATCCTCGGACTGGGGGAGGGGGGCAGCTCTTCACATTGCAAAAACGCTCAACGTAATGAGATCTTCATGCCGGGCCAGAATATAGTGGGTTCGGGGGGCAAGGATTTCGAGAGAGAACTTCCAGGAAATTATTTATTTTGACGGTTCGTCTGTGTGGAATGCCGGGCGTTTGTGTTGGGGAAAAACCAGAGACACTCTGTTGGCCCGGTTGACTTACTGCACAAGGGGATTCGTTATGTAATTTGTTTTGCGGATAAGATAAGTGGATGGGAGAACGCCAACGACGTGGAAGGGGCGCTGAGATGGTGAGATGGCAACATCGTGATTTCTTTTCTTCGCGCTTAATGATGAAGAATATGCCGGCATCTACCAGGCATTCCGGACTCAGCTAATAATGACGTTGCAGGGAAGAGTAATGTCCCACAGCAGTGAAATGCTATTGATGCTGCGATTTTTCCACCTGGGTATACTGAGCTCCAATTTTGAGTTCAAAGTGCGGCTCATGATTTGACGAGTTCATGTGGAAGTTTTGTAATAGCAAAATCTAGTTTGACGGAGTTGTGAAGGAGGTTCAAGGCGGGGATAACAATGATCTTGGTTTGAATAGGGTTATCCCTGACAAGTTCTGTTGGGAAGGTTTTTGACAACTTTTTGTTGCCTTTTTGTCACCTTTTTATCAATTTTTTGTAAACTTTTTATCACCTCTTTGTAAGCTTTTTGTCACAGTTTTGTCACATTTCTGTAAACTTTTTGTCACCTTTTTGTCAACATTTTGTTACGTTTTTGGTCTACTTTTTGTCAATTTTTTGTCACCTTTTTGTAAAACAGAGTTGGCAAGGAGGTTCAAGGCGGGGATAACAATGATCTTGGTTTGAATAGGGTTATCCCTGACAAGTTCTGTTGGAAAGGTTTTTGTCAACTTTTTATCAACTTTTTATCATCTTATTGTAAACTTTTTGTCACTTTTTTGTCAACTCTTTGCCAGCTTTTTTACACCTTTTTTGTTACCTTTTTGCAGACTTTTTGTAAGCTTTTTGTCACCTTTTTGTAAACTTGTTGACAACCTTTTGTAAGCTGTTTGTGCCCTTTTTGTCAACTTTTTGACTTTTTGAAGTCTTTTTGCCACCTTTTTGTCACCTTTTTGTAAGCTCTTTGTCAACTTTTTGTTGCCTATTTGTAAACTTTTTGCCACCTTTTGGTCACCTTTCCGTAAACTTTTTGTAAACTTTTTATCACCTTTCTGTAAACTATTTGTTACCTTTTTGTCAACTTTTTGTCACCTTGTTGTAAAGTTTTAGTCACCTTTTTGTCACCTTTTTGTAAAACAAAGTTGGCAAGGAAGTTCAACGCGGGGATAGCAATGATCTTGGTTTGAATAGGGCTATTCCTGACAAGTTCTGTTGGGAAGGTTTTTGTCAACTTTTTGACATCCTTTGTCTACTTTTTGTCAATTTTTTTTCACCTTGTTTTCAACTTTTTGTAAGTTTTTTTGTCAACTTTTTGTCACCTTGTTGTCATTGTCATCATTTTGTAAACTTTTTGTCACTCTTTGTCAACTTTTTGTTACCTTTTGTCAACTTTGAGTCACATTTTTGTCAATTTTTTGTTAACTTTTTCTCACCTTTCTGTCGACTTTTTGTAAACTTTTTGTCACCTTTTTTCAGTCCTTTTGTAATCCTTTTGTCCTTTTTGTAATCTTTTTGTCAAGTTTATGTCAGCTTTTGGCTACTTTTCTCATGGAATTATTGTTACAAAAAACCACAAGAACAGCTCTTCGACAGCCAGTTTGTAGCTTTTTTCAATTACACAACTTATTCATCATCAGACCGTGTTGAGTGATTTTTATTGAATCATTGAATGCAAAGAATACATAAATATGAAGTTGGCGCATCGGGTACGTGTATGTCCCTAGGTCTATCTTCTTCCAACCATTTTGTGCGAGTTATTTTTTTTTGGCACAGATGGAAGGGACTTACAACTTAGTTTAGAGTCCGAACGCCTGAGTTGGGAAGGAAAATTGTACTCTTATCAGACTTTCGTGCGAAGAGGAAAAATCCTGTAGGACTATTTTCTGGTCTTCCGGGAATCAGGCTTGAAACTCCTCGGTCAGTAGACCAGCACACTAACTGCGGTCACACTTTTTAAGACCTATAAAAAGGCCGTTAGAGTTTAAAACGAGAATTCGTTCATCAAATTTGCTCTTGTACAGGGACCATATTCGAAAGACTCATGATAACGAAAGTTGCGCTTTGCAACTCAAAAACTATTGCTCACCTTGCAAATCGAAACATACCAAGTGAAATATTCAAGAATCAAATAATTGAATTCGCCTCATGTTGATTGTGATGTCGCAAGCTAGAAACGAGTGTGGGCCGCTGCCATTTTGTGGTTTGTGGTAGCCTCGAAGGCTCTACAAAAGGCAAGAACTATGTACCCAGTGAAGCTCATTGTTGTCTCTGTATACGGTTTTACTTTATAAACACATTTTTCACAAATTCCCTGCTAAAACAGTCGCCCAGAGGATGTACCTTTCCAAACCTCAACGACCCTAAAAAGCCACTTGCAGTGCTCTCACCGTCCTCATGCTGCATGTGAGCGTGCGCGATTTTGTGTGATGTGTTGTCAAAAATATTCGCCTGCGAGTAAGCGACACCTGTCTGACTCTTGGTAGATGTGTTTTCCATGTCACTTCATGTCTCGGCCAATCTTACCAACGTCCCTCGCAGCGCACACTCACCTCGAGCCTTAATAAATGTTTGATTTTATTTTCACAGCTTCTTTCCAACACTGTAACTCGGTGTGTACCACCTTCCCGACATGTCTACGACTTGTTATGCATTTTTTATTGTATCCCGTCGCGCGACAACCTGTGAAAGGCTTAATTCACTCCGATCCAGGAGACAGGCTGGCCCGTGTTACTCTCTTTTTCCGTTTTCTTTCTATTCCCAGGGTGAACTGCAAATGCATTGCAGTGAACTTGCCGCATCGCTGCCACCACAACTATCACCATCGGCAGAGTTGTCCTCATATATAGCCAAGTTGACTTTTACCCGAATTGCATCCTCCTGTTTGAACCGCAATTTTTTGAGCCACCGACACAACAATAGGTAGTCTGGAGGTGAAGGAGAACATTCTGTGTTCCAGAGCAAAGTACAAATGCAAAAAAAGGAAAGAAAAAAATGCTGCAGGAAAATTTTCCATTTTACTTCTTGTAACGCAGAGAGACCATGAGGAGGCAATTCAGGATGCAGACAGAAAAAAATGATTTTTTCTTTTTATTTCTTTATTTGGGAAGGAATTTAATATGAAGAGGTAAAAAGTTCCACAAGATTCGGTGGGCTCATACTTCTTTATTAAATTTTTTTTATATATCATATCTGCATATATACTTTTTTTTTTATTTGCGGAAAGGATAATCCGCCGAGTAGTGGCAGTCCTTGAAGTGTGTCGTTGAGTGGGCGGTGAATTTACTGCATAAACAATAAAGTTTGCTTGTAAAAGTATTCAAGGTGAGAAATGTTGCAGAAGTTTGCCCATTGGTTCAGAGCCTATGAAGTTCATGTGCATGAGAGGGGGGTGGCAGTGAAACAATGAGTAGAAGATCAGATCAGAATCGCCTTAACAGTAACATCGCCCTGTCTGTCTACAAAGGGAAGTAGTACTTACAAGTCGTTTGTGTGCTTGACTACTGAGCGAGGGATATCAGGTTGGATCCCAGGATAGACGCAAATTAGAGTTGTTTTCACTGCGCCACCTCCAGCGAAAGTCTGAGAAAGATCCGAGAGTGCAACGGTCATGAAAGAGCTTCTCAATTCAACCGTTCAAAAAGTTGTATAGTTCCCTTCTGTTTGTCTGAAGAAATAAAATAAAAAAACTCGCAACAAATGGAATGGTTTTTGAGAAGTTTTGAGACGGACCTGATGCGCTAACAATATTTTCTTTTTGACTGTTCATCCTTGCAATTGATAAATGAGATGATGATGATGAAGAGAACCTCTTTATAAACAAAGCCATCCATGAAAGGAAGAAAATCTCTCCAAATAACCTTCCCAACTTCAAGTGGTGCCCTTCAAGCAAGCCCACCTCAAGTTCCAACCGCAGCGACTTTATGAAAAAACTGCCCACAGCCATCAAAGCCACCCAACGCCTTCAAATTTAAGTGAAATCGTTTATTTCAAATCGTAGTTCCTCGCAAGAACAAGTAGCACACCCACTCAAAGTTTCAATCAATTTCTGAGTCCATTTTCACCAGAATCACAAAACAAATTTCATCCATGGCAAACAAAAAAAAAAAAAATACAACAAAACTGCCAAAACAACTCAAGTCCTTAAAAACTTTTCAAACTCGAACTTTAATTTAACGAAAAAGCGCTTCTCTACAAAACCAAATAAAACTCTCATCATAGCATAATTGAATTTCAAAAGAACACAAACTGGAAAAAAAAAATAAAAAGTACCCTGGAAAACGAAAAAAAAAGCCAAAAAAGCTTGAGCCCAAATTGAATGAGGAAAAAATTATAAAAGGATAAAACAACGAGCACAACTAGTACACAAAAAAGAGAAGAATCTGCACTTGCGACTGCCCACCGTGCAACCCTCCCCCCCAGTCATGCGGCTATTACAATCAACCCTGGGAGCTCCTTGACGAGAGAAAGTAATATCGTCTGCGATATTATAAGAAAGGGGGGGGGGGGGGGGGGGGAAGAAAATAAGAAAAAACCGATTGCAATTGGAGAGGTTCAAAGTGCAGGCGGCCAACCCGACGACGACCAGGGAAGTGGCTCTAATAACCTTTAATGCACCTGACCGCCATCCACCGATTTGCCACTTTGGGAAGGAAAGTGGCGATTTTCTATTGGAAGGGTATTTTTTTATTATTTTTTTTTCTTTCCTTGTCGCAAATTTTTGTCGTCCTTTTTGTATCTTCTCCGCAATAATTTAATATTCCCTAAAGTTCTCTGCTCTGCACTTGAATCCGTGCTCTCCAGTCAGCAGCACTAATGTATTCGCAATAAGTGCTCCTTTTTGGGGCACTACCCAACCAACTCCTTCATAATGGTGATGGGGTTAAAAAAAAAAAAACCGATCTGCTAGGTCATGGTTCGGGGCTTGCTATCGTTGGAGTCTCTTTAAAATCTCGTGTTGCACCTGGAATTTTTCTTCTTCCTCTGGTACGTACTTTTTTCGTTTTCCTTCTTTTTTTTTTTAATTGAATTACTGAAGTTTGTGCTTGGCATACTGAGCACCAGGCAGCCACATGTATTATCCTTCGGTTGAAAATTGCATGGGAACGAGAGAAAAAAAAAAATGGAGAAAAAACCGAACGTGTGAATTGAAAGAAAATCTGCGTCTGGTTCGTGGCATATTCTTGAGAAATTTTCATTTCGTTAAATCTTTTGATGTGTTCTGCAGAAAGTTGCCAAAAGGATTTTTCGTCCTTTTACTACGGTCCCGCTCTTGTTTTTAATGGTGCGGTTTTATGCAGGCGAAAATGGGTTCATCCAGCGATTTAGGTATAGTCGCAGTGTCACTTTGTGAAATTTAATATTCCTTTATCGGGCTGTGCGAAAGGATATTCCATGTAAATCTGGTGCTTTTTTCGGACGTTTTAAGGTTTTTTTTTTACCATCGGTTCTTGTCATTGGTATATTGAGAGAAATGTTGGAGGGAGAGCTAATAGCATTTTCCCCTTTGTGATGCAGGATTATGGGAGAATGTGAGTAGGCACCTATAAGTTGTGTCTGAGTCAGTGGACTTTGAAAAGAAGTGCACTCGATCAAATTTCAAGTTTACTTGCTGAAGGACAACTGCATTTGACTGGGTGATCATTTCTTAAATCGGAAAAATAGGTGCCCGATTTCCGCCACAAAATTCGTAGTCAAAATAATACATTTTGCAATCGTAGGTAAGGTAGGTTTACATCTGTGGCGCAAATTAAACAATTTCTTACACAAAATTTCTCAGTCATAATGATAAATTTGTATTAGATACGTAGGTAAGGTAGTGGTTCATCTTCCACAAAACACCTCAGCCACAATAATCCATTTGCTATGGGTACGTAGGTAAGGCAGTGGGTTGCCAGTGGTGCCGCTGCGACCTACCAAAAATTAAACAAAATTCCATAGTCAAAATAAACTTTTTCTCATACGTAGGTAAGGTAGGGTTCAATCTTCCACAATAAAAAATCCTCAGCGTGAAATAATCATTTGTTATACGTAGGTAAAGTAGTGTTGTGTGGTATCTGCGCCTTACGACGCATTTTAAATTGTTCCCCCACTAAATTCCCGCAGTCAAAATAATTGATTTTTCCTTCGTAGGTAAGGTAGTGTTCCGTGTTAATTCAGTCGCCACGTTCTGACTAACAGCGAATTGAACAAATTCTTCCACATAATTCCGTGGTCAAAATGATTAATTTCTCTACGTAGGTAAGGCAGGGCTTCAAAATTCACACTCCACCCCGAGCTAGATGTTCTTTATACGTAAATGCCAAATGCAATTTGCGTCACTGCCTTATTCGCGAAACTGAAAGACGCAGTACCGCTGGTACACACAAGTGTCCCCCTCAATGACGTTCAATGGCGATTATATCATCACTCACGTAATGCTTGCACAAGTGGAAAATAATGAGTCCACTAACGTCGGAACTTCTCTGATGCCCAACTGCATTCTAACGCTTTTAACAATCGTACACTTGGCATATAAGAGCCAGAGCACACCCTTCCAGCCGATAGTTCGAAATCACCCTTCTAACAACCCCAACATGAGATTCGTTGCAATTCTCTTCCTCTGCCTGGCCATCACGGTCCAAATCCGAGCCGAACGGTTCTTCTTTGACACTGTCAGTGAAGCCGTCCAACCTGACAGCTCCATTGTTTATGGTGCTTTAGATGCCGCCAGCTCTGCGGCCAATGGTGTCTTCCAAGCCGGCAATGGCTTTGCTCGAGGTGCGGTCGATGCCGTTACCGGAATCAGCAAAGGACTTATTGGTGCTGGATCAGGCACCATCTCAAGCCTGAGCAACACTGCTTCATCCTTCGGCAAAGCCATCGCCGATGGGATCAACGAAATCCAGAATAGGATACTCAAACGTGTGCTCCAGCACGTGCAAAGTACCCTTGAAAAAATTCAAAATACCAGCAGGGGAGCTCTGCAAGCCTACGAACAAGCCAGTAAGACGCTCAAGGAACGCTTCATTGAGCTCGAGGAAAAGCAGGAGGAAGATATCGAAACATGGGCTGATAAGGTAAAGAACAAGCTGGACAACTCCACTGAGGATGCTCAAATTCAGGGTCAAGATCTTATTGACCAATTTGCAAATCAACGTTCTGAAGATCTGAGGAAATGCACAGACAGTGTCATCGGTCAATTGGATGTGTTGCAAGAGAAGGCCAACTCCACCGCTGAGAAATTCCACGAACCTATGAACAAGCTTGTTCAACAAGTTGCAAAGTGCTCTGAACTCAAGGCAAACGACTTTCGCGGATTGGCCAGCTGTGCTGGTGACATTCGCAGCGACTTAAGTCCACTGGCTGCAGCTCCAGGTCGTTTGGCTGCGGTCAGGGCTGACATTGTTCGCGTTGGTCTGACAAATTTGCGAAAGAACGTATGTGTCACTCTGGCTCTACGCAAATTCAATCGAGAGGCTAGCAGCGTGGAAAAGCAGATCGATCAATTGGTCGCCGATGACAAGACGAAGGCAGAACAAGAAACAGCACCAGCCGAAGAAGCAAGAACCAGCCAAGCTGAAGACGAATCTGCTCAGTAATCTTTTTGTTTATATAACACCCCTGGGTGTCGATAATTGGGAATATTTTTTGTCAATAAATCGTTTTATCTAAGAAATGGTGTTTCGACTTTTGGGTTGCCTTTGAACTTTCTTGGTTACTGATCCTCTATTAGATCTATCGAATTTGCACAAGTCTCTCAAGGTTGCAACTTCAGTCATCTGATCTTCACTTACTTATACATAGTATGTCCCGAAGGAAGGTTGAAGGATTTTCTTTTGAGGTCGCAAAGACACGTTTGATCCTCGAGTTTCGACAACGATCACCGTCTCTAATGGATGATCTATGATGACAAGATCAACTCAGATTTAGCACGCTGTTTTCAGAGGTGTCCCCGGAGAGTCTTAATTTTGTTTTGACATCGGCTCAAACCATGACAAGATCACCATACATCTTAACAGATTGACAACGATCAGTTCCGATAATGTACAGTATATACAGAGCTGTCTGTCATGACTTAAATTTTACATTATGACAAGATCGGATATTACCACATGACAGGATCGGATCTTACCACACTGAATCCGACACTGACAACCATCAGTCCTCCAGTTAATTTAGATTTGACTAAGTGATCTTGTCGTCAGCAGCAACTGTGGAGGCTCAACCGAAAGTAAATAAGATCCGTGATTTTTGAAAAAAGTGTGTAGTATCAATAACCCACTGAAATTTTGAACTATGACACGAGATCAAGTGAAGACATCGAACAATCTGAAACAGAAAATGGTCAGGACCTCCTTTAATTTCGATCACAGGGAGGGTGTGACTTGAAAGCCTTGTTTAACCCTCCTTAAACTGCAGTGGAAAACGTTTAAAAAAAATAAAAAATAAAAATCATCAGCAAATTAAGGGGCTCAACCGGAAGATAAACTTATGATTTCTGACAAAAAATAAACGAGTAATACCAACGGCTCACACTTGGCAGAGCACCGTTGGCGTGTGATTTTAAAACATTTCGCGAAACCTACTGCCGTACCGACGGTTCAGTAAACGTATATGCAGCCCCTTTAACTATGATCGCCCCGTGTCCTGTATATCACTATAAAAGCTTAGTTCCGAAATAAAAAAAATATATAAAAACAAAAAAAAGAAGTTGCAGCAACTATAGGGGCTCAACCGGAGTTAAGATCGATGATTTTCGAAAAACTGTGTTCTACCAACGGTCCAGTCTGCACAACGTCGTGCTATTTGAAACTACTACGCGAGATCCATTGCGGGTGTTTCATATTTATAGGCAGAACACGCCACCCACAGGAAATAGTCCCCGGAAATGTAAAGCAGCAGAACCAGACAGTAAATATTGCGTAGGTACACACACTGCACATGTCCAGAACCAGACAATAGCCTAGTAAGCAACCAATTACATATTGACACAAGTGCATGCTCAATCAGCGGTCGCCCGTGCTGATATGCTGTCAGTTTTCGCATATAAATACCCGCACAAACAGTCGATCAATCAGTTTGAAATCATCCGACTTTCCTCGCTAAGTGAAGATCACCGAAAACAACCATGAAACTGGCGCCAATTCTCGTCCTCTGCTTGGCCATTGCGGTCCACCAGACCAGTGCCGAACCATCCATCTTTGATGCAATCAGTGGTGGAGCTCGCACAGCAGGATCTATAGCACAGGGCGTTATCGGTGCAGCCGGATCGTTTGCTAAGGGAGTCTCTGAAACAGCAAATAACGCCGCTCAAGGTGCCATCGGCGCTGCCACTGGCATCAGTCAGGGAATAATCGGTGCTGGTACAGGTGCTGTCTCGAATCTTTCCAATGTTGCTGCGTCACTCAGCAATGCCATCGCCGACAGAATAAAGGACATTCGGGGCAAGATTCCCCAAGCCATCATCGAGCGCGTGCAAGCCGTCCTCAAGAACATCCAAGACTCGACCAGAGGAGCTCTGCAAGCAACCCAAGTTGCCGCCGAGAAAGTTCAAGAAGGTGTTCAAGAGTTGACCGCCAAGCAACAGGAGAATATCAACGAATGGGCCAATCAAGCAAAGAACAAGCTTGCTAACTCCTCCGAAGATGCCCAACTCAAGGGTCAGGAACTTATTGAAGGTTTTGCTGAGCAACGTTCTCAGGACTTAAAGACTTGCACAGACAAGGTCGGCGAAGAATTGCAAAAATTACAAGAGAAGGCCACCTCAACTGCGGAACGTTACCATGAACCAATGAACAAACTCGTCGAACAGGTTGGAAAGTGCGCCGCAAGCAAGCCAAGCGATGTCAGGGCATTGAGGAGCTGTGCTGCTGAAATTAGAGAGACACTTAAACCTCTAGCGGGAGCTCCCAATCAATTGCGAGATGTCAAGGCTCAAATTGCCAAGTCTGGTCTGACGAATCTGAAGAAGAACCTGTGTGTCGCTTCGGTTTTGCGAAAATTCCGTCAGGAAGCTAATCGTGTCGATAAGGAAATCGACCAATTGGTTGCTGATGATGAGAAGAACGCCGAGGAGCCCCAGCCAGAGGACGGTTCTGCTGATGAAACGAACCCAGCTGAAGAGGACGCGCTACCAGCCGACGAGGGACAGTCAGCTCCAGAAAATGAAGAGGATCAAGCCCTGCCAGCTGAAGAAGAAGAAGAAGAAGAAGAAGCAGCTGAATAAATCAATTGTTCGCCTCTTGTAGCTTTGTCGTTTATATTTTCGTTATTCAGTCCTTAAATGTAGAAATGCTATTGAGAAATTCTAATAAATATTGAACGCTTAACAAATTTTCTTTGATTATTCTACCCACGAATTTGAGTACCCTAGAGCTCGAAGATTAGTTGTAGTTTTCCGACACTGTTAATGGGGAATTTTATCATTTTTACAGCGTAAATTCTGTTCCTCTAGACAAGTTTCCAGGCTTCGAATCTACAGTCCCGTCAAGATCATTTTTAAAACGAAAATTCTGAAAGACTTCTTAAATTAAGATCCTCTCAAAAACTTTTGCAAAACTTTGTACATACTCGTACTATTGTGGCAGTGGCTTTTTTTTTCTTGAGATTTTTTTTTTCTATATTTCAGATGCTGAAAACCAAAAAAAAAAATATTAAGAACAATCGCTAGAAACACTTGTTTCAGCTTTAAGACTCCCGGCCATCGGAATTGGTGTATCTTTTGTAAGCAAAGCTGTTTGAAATTGACATCGATCACTTGTAAAAGACGCAGTATTCTTAGATTTTAATAAAATGCGTCTGAATATTTAAGAAAATCGATCGTAAACATATTTTGGTCATAATCGTCGTTAGATCCTTCTGAAAAAATGTTTTAAAACGTATTTCTCAATATTTCTTAAAACCCAACGTTCTGAAATTAAGACCCAAACAGTACGCTGGGATGATTGTCAAAATGACTCAAATGTTTGAGTGATTAAGCTGATTTTTTGAGTGTACTGCTCAGTTTTAGAAGGGCTGCAGCTTAAATCGTGGAAATTTCTTTGGAAATGATCAGCAATATCCGAATGTAGCTTATTCTCGGAAACAGACTTACAGACGCAAGACATAAGAATGCCTTTAAATACTACTTTTCTGGTGTAAGCACGAGACAGGAATTTATTCGCTCCGCCGGACGCTTTCTTCTTTAACATAAAGGAAATATTAAAATCCCGAGCAGGCAATTCGGAGCCCATGGTAAAGATTCCTCTAGAACGGCCTCTCGATTTAAGCAAGATCGGTCTGCGTGCTAATAGAAACTTTACTGAATCATTGGATGTTTCTAACTTCGTGCCAGCATATTTCATGAAGGGACAACTCATCCACGGGCATCTCAAGCTCATCCACAAAATTACTGAGCTCACTGTAGCTCATGCGACTCCATATCTATTCAGCTCGCCTACGAAGCTCAACCATCCATGGACATTTCATCCACGTTTAGATTTTCGTTAGGGGTAGGGTTCTTCTTTTAAAAAAAGCTCGGTGGTCAAAGCGTACAAGTCCGAAAGGAAGTGAATTAAATATTTGATCGATGGGTTGATCTGAAGCTCTGTTTTTTCGTAGACGGCTGCATGCAACTAAGCTCTACCCGACCTGTAGATCTTTACCCTTTACAAATGATGACATAGACAGGAGCAGGATATTATTAGACGCACATTTTGGACCTTAGGATGTGTAGAAATTTGTTGAAAGCGCTGCGTCAAGGTGACACCTCACGTGTGGCGAAAATCATGCTAAAAGATTACCTTACGTAAGATTGTTTACCAAGCCGAACTATATCCGCTTAGCTAAGAAATGTAACAATGTAGAGTGTAGAGCAAACATATGTGCAGGCTTCATTTGTCAAAGCCAGTGCATCAGATCACTAAATGTGTACACAGGTGCGACTAACAAGCAAATCTACATCTGTCTGTCTAAACTTCCAGCATATAAATACCCGTCCTAGCCGCCCATCGGTTAGTTTGAAAACGCATTTCTTACGCCCGTAATCATGAAAATCGCACCGATTCTCGTCCTCTGCTTAGCCGTCACGGTCCAACAAGCCACAGCTGAACCGTTCATCTTCGAACTAATCGGTGAAGGTGCCCGCGCAGCTGGTTCCATTGGTGAAGGCGCTGCGGATTTTGCCGGATCTATTGCCAAGGGTATCTTCCAAACCGGCACCAATATTGCACAAGGTGCTATAAAGGTTGCAACAGGCAATATCGGAGAAATTAACAAAGTTGCTGCTTCACTTAACAGCGCTGTTAGAGAGCAATCGAATGGAGTGCGCAGCAACGTTCTGCAACGTACCCTCAAGAAGGTCGAAGAGAGGCTTTCAAACATTCAAACTTCCAGCAAGAGAGCTCAGAAAGCAATTGAAAGTGCTAGCAGGCAGGTTACAGAAACTACAAAGGAGCTGCAGGACAAGAAAGACGAAAGTACCAAGGAATGGGCTAATAACAACAAGAATAAACTGACTAAATCGTCGAAGGAAGCTCAAGCTGCGGGTCAAGCCATTATAGATGGCTTTGTCAAGAAGCGTTCTAAGGATCTAAAGAAATGTACCGATGATATAGTCGGCCGATTGAAAAAGCTGCAAGGGGAAGTCGACGCAACTGCTAACCGTTTCCGTGAACCAATGAACACTCTAGTTGAGAAGGTTCAAAAGTGCTCTAAATTGAGGGCGAACGACTATAGGGCATTGGTCAAATGTTCTGCTGATATTCGCAAGGCAATGGTACCGCTTGCAACAGCTCCAGCTAAATTTAATGTTCTCGGGAATAGAATTATCAGGGCTGATCTGGCTGGTCTAGAGCAGAAATTGTGTGGTTCCTATTCGAGAATCGGAAAGGAAACTGATAGGTTGGACAAGAAAATCGATAAGTTGGTCGATGAGGATACCGAGGAGACTACAACAACAACAACAAGAACCACAACAACAACAGCTAAGACAACAACAACAACAGCTAAAACAAGTAAGACACCAACAACAGCTAAAACAACAGCAGCTAAGACAAAAACAACAGCCAAAACAACAACAAGGAAGACAACAACAACAACAACAACACCTATGACAACAACAACACCAGCGGATGATGTTACGGCAGCACCAACTGAAGATGGATCCACAGGATCAACTGACGATGCTACGGCAGCACCAACTGACGATGGATCCACAGCACCAACTGACGATGATTCCACAGGATCAACTGACGATGCTACGGCAGCACCAACTGACGATGGATCCACAGCACCAACTGACGATGATTCCACAGGATCAACTGACGATGCTACGGCAGCACCAACTGACGATGGATCCACAGGATCAACTGACGATCTTTCCAGACTAACTGACGACGATTTCATAACACCAACTGAAGATTATTTCACATTCAAATTTCACGATGTTACGGCAGCACCAACTGACGATGATTCCACAGGATCAACTGACGATCGTTCCAGACTAACTGACGACGATTTCATAACACCAATTGAAGATTATTTCACATTCAAATTTCACGATGTTACGGCAGCACCAACTGACGACGATTCCACAGGATCAACTGACGATCGTTCCAGACTAACTGACGACGATTTCATAACACCAATTGAAGATTATTTCACATTCAAATTTCACGATGTTACGGCAGCACCAACTGACGATGATTCCACAGGATCAACTGACGATCGTTCCAGACTAACTGACGACGATTTCATAACACTAACTGAAGATTATTTCTCAGGATCAACTGACGCAGCTTTCATAACACCAAAATATGTTTAATTTGTATGAATAAATTCTACCTCATGTAAAATTATTATTTTTTTTTTTAATTTGAAGTCGAGACCTTATCTCAAAAATGATGTCCAGAAGTTATTAATATTTCGATTACCGATCCTCCATGATAACTTTTCATTCTAAAAGTAGATCTAAAAAGTAAAAATGGACATGCGGCAGATATGTATTTTCTTTTCTTTTTGGCGCCCCCGGTGGACAGAAATGAATTTTTAAAATTGAACAGCTCGGCTTTTCGAATGGTTGTGGCGCGGATTCCCACTCGAATTCCACTCACTCTTTAATGTCGCATTATTTTGACCGTTTTTACATACAGGTATTCGTTCAAAACTGCATTCAAAGAGGAAGAGGTATAAATGATTTTCTTGGCTGAACTGAGCTGCAGCTTCGTTTGCTCTCGCTGCACAGCGAAAATACGTCTAGTTTGATTTATCTGCATTAACATCCATCCGATCGGGTTCTACAATCAGTCAGTCAACCAATCACTGCTAGCCGGTTCGTGTCTAAGCTATATCTATCTTTTTTTCACCTAATTTGTATAGTGGCTTCTATTCCCTTCATTGCGACGAAACTTTGGAAAGTTGGTGGTTACGCTCCGAGTATTTTTATCAAATTTAAAACAGTACAGTTACTGCACGGTAGGTGGCGCAAGTGTCAATTCTTCAAGAGGCTTTTGTTTTTTTAACTCGCTTCTTAGTGGCTAACAATTTAGAAAATAAAATCCAAAAACTTCTGTACTCACCATAGGTCTGCATGTGGACGATCTATAAATGTCACTTCCGCCGGATAAACTTTGAAAGTACTTCTTCGTCCCGTACACGGTATCCATAGTGTCGGTGTTTTCTAAAAATAATTCACTATTGTTTTGGTTTTGTTTTTCACTCTCTCTCTCTAAATTAAAATTGCACAGCTCCTTTGTACTTGAGTGCGTAAATTCATTTGCAGTTAATTATGAGATCTATCCACCTTCCAAATACACTGTCAGCTAAGAGATATTACCGAACATCAGTCATCGCCTCTAAGGAATGTCAAACTTTTTCACGAAGACGCAAACTGCGCTACAAACTTTTCGCTTTCAGTGCGCTTCCTCCACACAACAGCGAGAGTCGAGATAAAAGTTTTCGTTTATTTTCCAGTAGGAAAAACTCCCTCCACAGAACAGTCCAAGAGTGGTTTTGTTACAGTCGCACCATCAACCAGCACATGCGGTTTTCTGGAAATGTGCGGTGAAAATATTGTGGAAAAACCGGACTATCCTGTCACAGGTTTGCTTTTGTTTTTTTTTTTGTTTTTTTTTTTGCTTCTCTTCTACTAATGATGTGAGATTCTCTAAGCCAAAAATGAATCGTCAGTCGTCACCATCAGCTACTGGCCTGGCGCTAAAAGGCTGTTCCTCTGCAATTATTCTGCAAAAAATAAAATAAAAATAAAGGTAAGACAAATATTGATTTTCAAGGCAAAGATGAGAAAGTAAATAAAAAACAAAAAAAAAAAACTGTGTTTATTAGGCGAGAAAATAACTTCTTAAACTGGTTGCCTGCGCGGTGGTTTCTTTTTGTTCGTATTGCACGTGAAGCTTCTTCTTCGAATGGAAGACGTGACGAACACTTGCTGAAAGGTTGTGCGTAGTTTTCTTTATGGCCATGTAATTAGTAAAGTTAGTTGGAAACATTACTCGATTAATGTCATAAAAGGGAAAAGCTGCAAAGGGGAAAATTACAACTTTGTGAAAAAGATGGATAATTTCTTTTTCTGACCTTGATGGAGCTTTGCCGTACGCAGTGGTCGTCCTAGTTAAGGCCTTTAAGCGAATGGTGGCATAGTTTTTGTTACTGGTCCAAATTTACTTTTTGACCAGAATAATAATTCAATTTCTGACGATAATTCTGAGAAAGCTGAGGTGATGTCTAAAGCCCTGTGCAGACCAAAAACGTCTGCTTTTTGTTTTTGAAATAAGGTTGGTTGGGGGAAGTCGCAAGTGTGATCAAAAAATTGTTGCTCGCCCAAAAACACGGCAAATTTTCTTAAACTCTATCCTCTTAATAAGTTTCAATTTGTGGCGACATTTATGAGAAAACTGGTGTCTATAGCCCTTTGCAGATCAAGAACGCCGACTTTTTGACTCTCAAACAAGGTAAAGTGGGGTAAGTGCGACCTGTTTCGATTTTAATGAGCCACACCAAAAACTCTGTCCGCAATACCAATAATCATTTTTAGTGTTCAGTCTTTCGAACTCACAATGGCGAAATTTTCCATACAAAATTGCATATTGTGACCTAAAAAAAATTTTTAGGTTGAAGGTTAAAAATGAGTTTTCGTAAGGCCCTGCAATTTTAATCTGTGGAAACCGTTTCTGAGTTCTGAGAGCTTTTCAACTCTACAGTTGTTTTCGAGTCGAGTGTGGAGTTGAAAAGGGCTTAAATTTAAAAAAAAAAGTAATAGAATTGATACCTGCGCCAGCATTGCCAACATGAAGAAGACGTGTTTGCCGTCCGTGTTCACAGACAAATATTCGAATTTCAAGTAGAATTGTGAATTCTTTAGAGCAGTTACCCCACCCTACCTTATTTTAAAAAGCGTGTTGAAAATATTCAATTTGAGTAATATTTTCTAACGGGATTTGTGCATTTTCTCTTATCGTCGTCAAAATTTCAAACTCTAGGCATTGATCAAAAATTACCTTACGATGATATTCAACCTCATCAAAATAAAATAACTTTAGCCATTTGGCGGTAGTCGCTTCAGGCACAGATTCGTCCAAACTTTATATAAGTGGGTTGTGTGCTGATACAGGGTGGGCCAACTTAGACTGATTTGAAATGCTTGTAATTTTTTTATTTTTAATGTTTTTTTTTTATTTTTTCTTGCAGATAATATAGAACTTCTTAAAATTTCATAAAGTCATCATACTCAGTGCAAGAACGAGTAAAAATTGTTGAATTTTATTATGTTTCCGGACGATCTATTATTGCGACGCAAAGAAAATACCGTCAGCATCTTAATACTGCGACGGCTCCAAATTCAAACATGATAAGAAGCTTAATGACCCGTTTTAGGATCGAGGTGCAGTATTTCATGAGCCGCGAAGAAATTTTGTTTTTCGCAGTGAACAAGCTGTGGATGCTGCACGACCAAGTGTGCAAATGGATCCTTCTGTGTCTACTTGTCGACGAGCTACTCAATTGGGCATCTCCAGAACATCGCTACGACGCATTCTTAAAGTTGATCTAAGGATGTTTCCTTGTAAAATTATTGTCGAGGGATTCACCACAATGGCTACAATATGTTAATAGGTTCGATGACGGCGTAATTAAAAAAAATGCTGATTTCTCGTGGCCACCTCGTTCCCCAGAATTGACGGCCCCTGATTTTTTTTTCTGTGGAGTTTATTGGAGTAACAGGCTTACGTCAACAAACCACAAAACATTCAGCAACAAAAGCAGAACATTCGCAAAGAAATTGCAAAATTCGAGCCAAAAACGCTGCGCAATGTAATGCAAAATGCCTTAAAAAGAGCTGTTCAAAACCAACAAAGTTGAAATTATTTATATACTTAATTTTCAGCTGAAAGGCAATAAAAAAGTAGTATAAAGAAGAAATATTTTAAAAAGAAAAATTAATATACAAAATTTTCAAGCGCTCAACTCAAATAAGTATACAGTCCACCAGTTACCGAAACAAGAGCAATTTACTGGCAACTGGAAAATGGAGGTCATTTTAAGGATCCCATTTTTCACACTTTAATAATTTATACTTTAATTTGAAATGAAATTAAAATAAAAAACTTAAAAATAAAAAAAATTATAAACTTTTCAAATCAGTCAGTCCAAGTTGGCCCACCTTGTATAAGGAGAGTTTCGTGTGATCCAGACGTACACTCTGTTGCTTTGAAGTTGTTCCAAGAAAATTCCAAGCCGAAGCAAAATTTGGACTTTAATCTTAAGCTTCAGGGAATATGAATCCGAATCACCCAATCTTCTGCAGAAAAGCCTCGGCTTCGCAGAAACTATTGTTAAAACCTTTGAAAACTTGTATGTGTATTAAAATAAAAATTACCCCTAAAACCGTTCATACAGTGAGACCTCCCTTATATTCAGGAATTTGACCACAGAGGCAACTGTAATGCAGGTGAAAAAGTCGTTTGTTCAACGCTATATCGTCAGACGGTAAAGATCGTGGTCCCTTTTAAAATTTTCAAAGTATGTTTGAATGTTACCAACAGTAGTTGTGTTAAAAAAAAAACAATTCCTATATCGGATTTATTTTTATGTTCGAATGATACACTAGTGTCCTTCTGGTGAAAGCCTTTTTGAAAAAAACTTGCCAAACAATGACAGCAGGCTTCAAAAGTCATTTTCGTCATTTGGTGTGGTTGGTTCCATGTCATTCGGTCGACTCTTTTGTAACACATAATTAAATTTTCCATATTCAGCAGCCAATCCGCTTATTTGAAACACAAATATGTACATGACTTTACATTGACGGTTAGATCGCCCTTTCTATACACAACGCACTCGCAATAAATTATTAATTTAATTAATCATCAGTTACCATCATTGCGAGTGCACAATTCCGTTGCTAGCTTGCTTGTCTGCCACTTAATATGCAATGTCCTGTCCAGGGTCCATTATGTGCTAATTACGTGAAACTATTCTGCCTCGCTAGCCGAAAATGGTAAATAAAATTAATTTAACTCAGCCACCAGTAGTTAAAAATAAACATTTTCTATATAGGAGGGAGTGCTTTTATTTTTTCTTCTTAATTGAATAAAAAAAAACACAACTTTGATCGAAATTACAAAAATAAAAATAAACCAATTGCATAGCTTAACAAAAGGGCGCGTAGATGTCGTACAAATCAACAAGATCGGTCACACATTAGCAATTATACACAGCCACGTATGGTGATGGCCTGGCCAAATGTAAAACTTTCCCAGATAAACAGATTTTTCCCAATGCGACCGTTGGCCGTTAATTGTGAAGTTAAAATTGAATTTTTACTTTCATTTAGTGAGAGCCATATGACTGTATGTGCGGTCGCAGCTATGATGAGTTAAATATCCCATAAAAGTGATCACGTACCTATGTATCTTTTGATTGTCAAAAAACTTTCCATTTCGTTTATTTGTCTCGCCCAGAAGGTATCAACAACGAGAAGATTGTGAATCGCGTAAGTGGGCAAACGCACACACACTTTTTATAGTTGAGATAGGAATTTCGAGAATTCCGGGGCAATAAAAACTAAAATTACGATCGTGTATAACTTGACCATTAAATTTACCAAATAAGAGATGCGATCTGTTGGATGGGATTTTGTTGTCTGTTGCCTGTTAAGGAACAGAGTTTTCATTTCTTTTGATTTACATATTACCCGCCAGAGATTGCAATTTTTAATTTGTATAATTGAAATCTCTCGTTGCTCTCGTGCGATGTAAGTACGATTCCCTAAATCGAGTGGCTGAGCTTTAGAAGACCTGAAACAAGACATTCACGAAAACCTTGAAGAGTATTTAAAAATGAATACGTCTAACGTGACGTAAACCGCACTAAGGGACTGCTCTCAATTGCATTTGTCTATCGGTATTTTTGAGATTACCTGAAATAAGACAGTGTGAATTATAAATCGGAATAAAAAAAATCTGGAGAGGGTATTCCTTCAGTGCTTGCAACATGGGTATGCGGAATTCTCTTCACGGCCTGTTCGGTTTCTTGGACAGTTTGTAGGCTGCAGCATTAGGTGTTTTCTTTTCTTGTTGTTGTTCGTGTTGATGATGATGTTGTTATTGGTGATGTTGTCTTTCTTGGTTTTGTTCTTGTATTTCTTCCTATTCATGTTGTTGTTGTTGTTGTTGTTGTTGTTGTTGTTGTTGTTGTTGTTGTTGTTGTTGTTGTTGTTGTTGTTGTTGTTGTTGGTGGTGGTGCTTTTGGTGTTGATGGTGATGGTGATGTTGTTGCTTATGGTGCTGCTGTTGTTGTTGTATTATCGTTGTTGTTCTTCTTCATCGTGTTCAAGTCCTTATTGTTGTTGTTTTTCTTGTTCACGTGCTTGTTTTTGTTGTTGTTGTTGGTGTTAAAGATGATGTTGTTTATAGTGTTGCTATCCATAGGCATCGGTTTACAGTCAGATTACCTTCGCCTTGGTGACTGTGCTCACCTGTTATGTTCTATTTCCTGAGCACGCCAGCGTGAGTCTAGTACTTTTCGAATGATATTTGTTCTTAAGCATTGTGGGGATGAACTATTCTAGAAAAATGCTTAAGGCGAAAGTTTCAGAAGAGTATCCAGTTCATTTAACACAAACGTAACAAATCTGTGAATTCTTGAGCTGAAACCGTTCCCAATACTGCCTTTTATGGTTTGCTAAATCTCCGAAAACAAAGTATTTCAGGCGGTTGTCTACATAGCCCGATCTGCCCCGTGCTGTGACCCCATCTAACGTGCTCAGAATGACTAGGATCAAGTGCTTTCGCCGTTTATCTAACGACATAGGGCGCCATTGTTACCATCGACTTCGTCTTTAGTTGATTTGTCTCTTCATTCAATTGAGTCCATCCTTGGCTAGATTGTGTAGTTCTTCTGGCAAAAGCTGTGCCACCGGTCCACAATTAAATTTTATTTTAAATGTCATTTTTCAAACCACACTTAGAGGTAATTTTATTCGCAAACACTTTAACCAACTTTCGACATTCTCCTATCATTACAATAGCCAACCCATTGACTACATATCCCCCAAGTGGGACAACCCATAAAGCCAAGCAAGCTTGTATACTTTATCCAAACATTACTGTAGTGGCAGTGCCCCTTAATTCATTTTTTTTTACAACGCCAACACTATACAGCTCTCCAGAGGAATGAGGTCAAAAGATGGCCTGCTGTAACCTCTTCCGAACAAGCAACTGTATCCACACGGAGCCCATTTCAAATCAATTAATTTTCATAACTTTTACTTTTGGGCCTCGACCAGTCATCCCAGCAGCCCACTCTTGAGCTCTTCTCTCGAACAAGTTCTAATACCAAAGTGAATCTGGCGCTAGAAGTGCGAGGTGCCATCTGCCATGCTGCGACTATAAACATTCATCCGGCACTCCCATTTACATAACTTTCAGATGTGGACATGGACATATGGAGAATGAAATGAGTTTGTTGTTGGCGGCGACTCACTGGAATTGTTTTCTTTCAAAACAAGTCCATCGATGGCGCAGAAGGAGTCAATTACCGCACCAAAAGTGTGAATCACCTAGTGCTGGTCTCGAACCTCATTCCATGAAACTGGGTCAGCGCTTCATCACTGATGATGATGATGATGTTGATGGTGTCGTTGGTGAGTGCTTATAAGAAGCATGCCGCTTGCAATACAGGTTTGGTGTGCCGCCACCATTGTCCACCATCAAAGGAGAGGTGGATGATTGCGATTGATTAGGTTGTCCAATAATAGCGAAGAAGATGGATTGGTGGAGAAATTGAGAGTTGCTCCTAATTCCCACGGTCAGAAATGTGAAGGTGCTATGGAAATTTATCCGTTCTGAAGTTGTGAACAAAATTATTCAGATTTTTCCCACATCATTGACCTGTATTCGATGAATGGTCGAAAGCTGTCGGAAACCATTGTCGATCCATTGGCGTGTAGATAGCGCCTAGGGGCGTAGTGAGTGGTTGTAGAGGTTCAACTTTTGCGGCACCGACTTAGCTACACCCAAAGGTGCTCTCGCCTCTATCGATTGAGAAAGTATTTATTTCTCAATTGGCTTAGATCTAACCCTTCAAAGACAATGTAACAGTTGCCCAATCATAAATAATTGAATTAGAGTTCATCGCCTTGAATACTAACTGACATCACAGACAGATACCATCAAAATGTCAGCGGAACTAATCGTCGAGTTAAATCGTCTGTTGCCAAAGCAATTAACCGGCATATACCCAATAGCTGTACACACAATTAAAATTAAATTGTTACACTTCTAAAGTGCATCTTCTCAGTTGGTGTACGGCAACTTAATTAAGTTGATTGCTTTCGATTTCCAGTAGTGGTTAAATAACTTTGAAAGTGTATTACCACACACTGTTTGTCGTCTAATTGAAATTTTCGATGAAAGTTGTGAATTTGTTGTGAATGCCATGGAACAGTCAACGAGCGTGAACTTTGAGTCTTTCGAGTGATGATTTAACGTTGAGTTAGGTAGCTTTCAGGCTCTTAGTCATGGCTTTCCTCTTTCCACCGGTCCTGAAAGCTTCTTCGCGATACCCTTCAGTGGGAAGCACTAAAGAAATCGGGAAATGGAAAGGTGGTTCGTTTACTACTAGAACCCTCGAAGTTGGACAACTCCCCCCGCTCCAAGTGCGACGATTGTTCTTATTCAGAAAGCCACCAAAACCCACAAATTTCGTGGTAAAAAAGAAGTTCGACTTCCAACAGCTTAAGCGCTCTATAATCAAACTCACAACTCAATCGGTAATAATCACCAAATGACTTGCCAGAGATTGCAATTTTTAATTTATAATTGAAATCTCTCGTTGCTCTCGTGCGATGTAAGTACGATTCCCTAAATCGAGTGGCTGAGCTTTAGAAGACCTGAAACAAGACATTCACCAAAACCTTGAAGAGTATTTAAAAATGAATACGTCTAACGTGACGTAAACCGCACTAAGGGACTGCTCTCAATTGCATTTGTCTATCGGTATTTTTGAGATTACCTGAAATAAGACAGTGTGAATTATAAATCGGAATAAAAAAAATCTGGAGAGGGTATTCCTTGAGTGCTTGCAACATGGGTATGCGGAATTCTCTTCACGGCCCGTTCGGTTTTTTGGAAAGTTTGTAGGCTGCAGCATTAGGTGTTTTCTTTTCTTGTTGTTGTAATAATCACCAAACAATAAAAAATATAGTGACAGCTGTCAAATTAACAATCAGCTGTCTGAGTGAAAAACATTCGCATCTTACCAATCCACAGCACTCTGCCTCACTCAAAAATAGCCACGCCACTTGCTTCTAAATAAAAATGACGACACATAATCAGAAATCTACTACAACATTAAGATAACTCAAATCCGCCCAATGGGCGTATCAGAGACCCAATTTTTTTGGAAGTATATCGACCGAAATGAGGATTTCTTCACAGAAAATGTAGACAATCCCAATCTTAAGAATTCCTTTGTGCAGAGTGTATGACACGCCCACTTTTTAGGGGCGTTTTTTGAACAAAACTTTGTTTTTCTTTTGGATTTCCTGGCCAGCCACTGTTTTAGTTTATTTTCATAGTAAAATTATCTTCAACCGCCATTTTAACTGCTGCGCATTTTACGAAACTACCTAATTGACCAACATTTGAAGAGCTTAACAAAATCGTGCCCTAATCCTATTACGGTCACGTGATGCAATTCACGTCAAAACGCCTAATAGAATAGTCGGCACAACTCCGAGGAAATCTCATTGTGGTTGACTTTTTGGTGGCCTTAAGTGGAGCTGTTTGTTCTTCAGTGAAGAAGATCGTGTCTGGGCACTTAAACTGTCTGCAGAGAATCTTCCACCAAGCCACAATTGCTCGGAAGCCTTCTAGTACAATCGGACGGAGTACGGCCATCTAAAAAAGAGCAGGCAAAATTTGTCCGTGCCACTTCACCGGTCTATATTAGGCCTGAGCAATTTTTTTTCTTTTTGACAAAATTTCATTCGCCATGGAACATTTGTGTGAAAATTCTCTGCTAGCAATGTAGGCCATAGTGCTCAACCCTGGGGTACCTTTTATGAATGTTTCCACTAAAACAACAGCCTAAAGAATTCTGTGGAACTTTGTGCCCATTTGCCAAACAATATGGAACTACACAAAAACAGAAAAAAAAAACTGTAGTGGAACAGGCTACATTGCTGACCTCGAAACCTCAAAGGAAAACCATTATAGGGCAGCGGTTGCCCAGCCACAACTATCTTCTGTCATCCGAAGCGAGAGTCGCGCGCAGTCGACTGGCGACTGCCGACAGCCGACAATCGTGACCACAGTCCTGAAGTTGGCATCATCTACGTGACATGCATTTCGTGGCCAAAAGCCACAATAAACGGTAATCGTGAGTTGCACACAAAAGCGCAGCACTCCAAGTTCTTTGTCATAATTGTGGTCGTGCATACACACACTCCCCCACATTTTCGCGAACCTAATAGCGATTCAAGTTCAGAGAAGGCGCGGTTGCAGCTCATTTAAACAAGGTTAATTGCAATCTGTCAAATGCATTGAACACACAGCGACTACGTTTCACTTTGTTTATCTTACACATCTGCGTGCAGCTAGTATAATTCATGACAGTTTTTCTCTTCCCCGAGCCAATTGAATAAATAGATTTTTTTTCCATCTCCATATTACCAGACATGCAGATGGGACTAGATTTTTTCAATCGGCTTAGTATGGATTAAACTAGTTCTGTCTGAGGCGTATCTGCGAGCCCGATCGGAAGTCACATCTATAAACAGATACACACACTCGCCAATTGGAATTTGCCATTTTGTCAGTTCGAACACATCGTATTTAGTTGGTAAGTGAAATCCGAAAGATCTGCTTCTCTCCACTCCATTTTCATTCCATTTAATGATGACAGATGGATTGGACACACCAGAAAAAAAAAAAAAACAAACAACTTGGCCACACACATCCACTTACGAGATGAGGAAGTACATGACAACTCTGATTTTGTGTTTATACCTGTCTTTCTGTCTCTCTGACTACTTGTGCATGTTGCAGAGAAAGTGGTGAGGCTGACGATCATGATGGTGGATTTTGAGACTCAAAATGAGATTACAAGTGGAATGCAATTTTTCTTTTAAACACACTGTCCCGAGTATTCGGGTAGTGGTTTTTTTTTTTCTGGGTATTATTCGCACTCGCTGACCACCGAGATGACATTTAGATTAAAGATTAAGTTATGAGGAGACTACTTGGCCAGTGGATCTGATGGCGAAGGCAGCATAAATTTTTTTAGAAATCGGCTGTAATTAATTAGAAATTTACTTTTGCTGAAAGTGGGTCAGTTGGGGGGTATAGATGAAGACTGTGCCAGTGGAGGAAACTGAAACAGACGGTCAGTTGTTGGCTTTGACTGAAATCGCTACTAATTGTAATTTTTAACCTTCAAACTAAGTATTTTGTAGGTCGCAGTGGGTCATTTTGTGTAAGGAAAAGTTCGCCATTTTGTGAGTTTTTTACGAGCTTACAAAATGGCGAATCCTGGACATGAATTCTATGACTATTAGCATCGCGCTTTGACTGAAATCGCTTAGCAGCGAGAAGGTTTGGAAGAAGATCCGCAGCTTATCTAACTTTTTGTTTGGGTGACCATGATGCGGTGGCTGATGTGTTGGCTTCTCAACAGAAGCAGAGCTTCTTAGCTACTACAGAAAATGATCCGCAATTCGAGTCTGGGTGGTAATGGATTCGAAATTCCAAGTAGATTCAAGAGCACATCCCTCCGTTGGCGAAAAATCGGTCTAGTAGCTCTGAAGACCGCAACCAATAGTACAGCCAGCCGCATTTTTGACACTTTGCAGCCGACAAATTGTGCAATGGAATGCGCTGCTTCAAAGTCCCTTATTTTGGTAATTATATTCATCAAATATTTGTTTGACTGGCGAATTCAAATTGCTGTCAGAATCAGTGTGACCGTTGTGCGACTAAAGTTGCAATTTGGCTCTTTTTTTGAGAGCCTGCCACAATTTTTTGTTATTTTTAGTGGGAGAAGACGCTTCAAAAATGTTTCAAATGCTGTTATTTTCAAATAAAAACCTTCAAAATGTAACGCAGCTACATGCTTCTTAAATGTTGTTCAAAAATCTACAGAATAGCTTCAGAACGATTTTCTTGCGACTTTTCAGAACTCTGCAGCGGTCACACCGGTCCGAATGTCTTCAAATTCCGTCTACAGACATTCTTGAAAAACCCCCAAAGTTAAGGAACTCATAAGAACAGCCCGTGCGGTGTCGATTGGTTTGACTTGATATTGAAGACAGACAGGACTCTTGCGCTTTGGTAAAATACCGACCTGTTGCAGTGGCCATATTTTTAAGAGTGAGAAACGATGGGCTTCTTAATTTCACCCTTCGGAAACGGCATTAAATTCCTGCTCGAATGATGGAAAAAATAAACGTTTCATAAAAAGCAATATGGGTCCCAATTGGCTTCCCTGGGGCACTCTTTAATTGACGAAAAAAAAATGTAGAATGCGTTCGTAAAGGACCTAGTAGGTCACAACTATTCGTGCAGGTTTTATTCTTGGGTCGATCGTAAAGTAAGTAAAGAAGCCTTCTCAGGTTATTCTTATAGTTATGCCTTCGGCAACCTTCAGGTGTCAGGGTACTTTTTTACGACCCAGCTTATGCAGGAAGTCTTTTTAAATCTCGTGCAATGGGTTGTAGGCTCTCGTATAATTATTGGAGTGTTTTGAATTTTTCCTGAATAAAAACGTACAGATATTGGAATCGCCGAGAATTCTCTGTTAAATGGAGATATTCTGTTTTCCCGGGGGTCGAACCGGAGAACCGTAGTATCAACCCCACTCCACCCCACAACAGCGCCCACTTCAAAAAAACATTTGAAGAAACCCTCTACCCATTATTGTGTCTTACATTTGAACTAACTTTGGTTTTTTTTTTTCTTTTGTCTAGACTTTGATCGTTGGCCAAGAAGCGTCTATAGTCTCCACGGTAAGTCAATTATATTTTAAAGCAGTTTTTTAATACATTTGGTGAGCCGTCTTATGATTTGATTTTATAATGTCGCCAGTGTTGTTTCTTGAAAATTCCGCTCTTGTCTCTCTTCTTCCCAGCCCAAGAACAGCTAAAACCTTTATGAAGTATCGACCATGTAGACAAAGTCTGGAAGTTTATAGCGGTAGATGCTTAAAATCGTAATTTTGTTTCTGATAAAGCTATAACCAAAACTTAGGTTTTACCAAAAAATGTAAGTCTCTCAAAAATGAAAGAAAACACTTGAAGAGTCTTTTTGGGACCGAATCATTTGATATGGGAAGTAATTTGGTTTTGTTTTGGTATAAGAAATCGGCAAATAGAAGAATGCATAGCTCGTTGAGGGATATTTGACCCCTAATCGCTTTAACTGGCACCCGAATCTTTGCTGGAATTTTAAATACCGATCTACTTGTATTTATTATCCGTTGTATTTTTTTTTTGTACACAGGGATTGTCATTGAGATTATATCGGTTCGACCCCAACATTTCTGGCGACCTGCATTTATTGTCCGTGGTATAATATTTTGTACAGAGATTGTAGTTGGTTGTAGTAAGCGGTTAGTGAATTTGATTATTGAGTGAGAGGTTCTCGGTTCAACCCCCAAATTTCTCGTGATCTGCATTTATTATCTATCTGTGTTGTTATAAATCGTGTACCTACAGAGACTTTAGTAGAATGTACTCAGTTGTTAGTGGGTTGGACTACTAAGTGAGAGGTTCTAGGTTGAACCCCCAAGTTTCTCGCGATCTGCATTTATTGTTTATTGTTTTATATGTCTATATAAATAAAAAAAAACTATATGATTATAGTTGGATTTACTCACTGGTTAGTGCGATGGACTACTGAGTGAGGGGTGCTCGGTTCAGCCCCCGGGAAAAAATACAAACTTCGCCTAAAGTGGGTTTTCACTGGACCACCCTTTGCTAACTGTCCTGACTGTTGTATGCTGTTGTAGGTACCTATCAGACGTAGATAGCGATACAAAGATAAAGGCTAGGTCTAGAAATTTACTTGATTTTTATCCAGGACACATATTGCCCTTATTACGATAAGAGGTCGTCAAAAGGTGGTCAGAGGAAAGTCTCAGTGGATACAAAGAATTTTGTATGAAATTTTCAGTTGAATTGCTGTTTTCTTATATTTTTCTTCCCCACAAATGTGTACGAAACACCCCCCCACTCACTTTGCGGTCAATTTACCTAGTTCGACGTTACGCTTCTACTCGTCCATTCAAATACTACTTAGCAGCTTACACAAGGAAGTCATCTGGTGGAAAGGTGGAAGTCCTTTTATTTATATTCAACAATGTCTTATCGAAAACAACTGCCAATCCGGGTGTTTTTACTTCACATCCCTTGCGTCCACCTTTCATAGTGTAGACAGTATATAGATATAGATCAAAGTATCATACTTCACTTGATTAAAATACCGGCTCCCTCGGTCTTTCACCTAATCAAGTCCAAATCCTGATTTGCATAGCTACGCACCATCGCATCGCATGCCTGGAGCGTATTTTGTCAACATTTCCCCGCCCCCCCACTCACGGGGGATGCCTCATGTCCTTCGCTTTAGCCTAACTAGCGTGAAGTTAATCATTATTGGATTTCCTCCCTCTGGATAGTCATCAAGAAAGCCAAGCAGAAGGAGATATCATCTCACATTTTCTGATGGAAACGCTCATCTGATTGCCGCGAGTTCCTAATTTGTGTTGGATTTATCCCGGCGATTTGTACAGATTTTCATTATCCAGGCGGTGAGTTCATTCATCGTCGTATGAAAAGAAAAAACACGTTTATAATTTTTTTTTTTTTGTTTAGATCTTTTTTTCCCATCTCCTTCCTGTTTCTATTGAGTTGTTACCACCGTCGCCACTGTAGCGAAGGATGAGAAAATAATTGAGATGTTGATGGCTCTGAAATATATAATATGGGCGTTTACTGGAGGGGTATTTGTTTTTTTTTTTTTTCATCTCATGAAATCCTTTATTTTAGTTGAATTTTTGTTTCCCCAGAAAGGCAGAGAAATGCTTGAAGCGTTCACTAAGTCAACCAAGCCAAGTGAGAAGAATTTCACTGAATTAATTTGAATTAAATTTCGTTAAAAGTTTTAAAACAGAAACGCGTGTGTGTGTGTGTCTAATGGCTTTTAGAAGAGAAAAACGTGAACTTTGTGTACATTTCAGGGCCATAGGCGTATGTTTTTGTTTGAAATAAATATTTCGTGTGGAAGCAAAGTTGATATCGGGGATTGTTTTCACAAACCAGTTGCTTTTTCTTTTGTCTCTATTCAGGGTTCTTCTAAACTTATGTCGTATCCGAAAGAAGAATTTACTTCTTCGGAACAAAGTTGTCAAACGAATATCTTAACACAGTTATAGAAGTTGTAGAACGGGATTGACTTATTGAGTTGACTCCTGCATTAATTTTCTGTAGTTTGGGTCGCAATTAAGACTGTCTGATGTCGATACGTTCAAGACTCGGTAGTTCTAGATTAAAATTCCAAAATTGTCTCAGAAGATTAGGCCAAGAAATACCGAAGCTAGTTGCCAGTCACATCAGAAATAAAAAAAATACCTCTGTGGGGCTTGATAGCAGTCGTATCAAGCTCAAAATAAAAAACCCCAATTTTTTTCTGTATACAGTCGGGATCTAAGAAATAATTGACCCGCTTCCGGGCGATTCCATTTTAATAAAAAGCAATATAAGTATCAGTATAATTAACCTAAAAACGGATCACCACCGTTTATAAGAATTTTACAAATCAAACCCGTGGGATAGGAATGGGCTGTCTATAAAAACTATTTTTCAACGGCGACCCATTATCATTTATATATATGACTGGACTGTCAAGAATTGATGATTGAAAGTGGTGTACCTCAATGCTGTTTACTGTCAGCTCTACTTTTTTGTTAAAGATTACCTTGGCGGCATTGTGTCGTCTACATGTGAATAGGCTACCACGAGTAGAGAGTCCCCAAAGCAGTTTACCGTCTCCATAAGAATTTATGCAGATTTGCTGTGACATTTATTTATTATTTTAAAATATAAAACGCTTAATAAGCTTATACCTTTTAGGGAAAATTTTATATAAAGGCGGAAAAGAGTCCGAGTGGTTCGCCCAAGAAGAACTTTGTTTAGAGCGATCAGAAAAGATAAGATATAAAATGCATAACATTTAGAAATTGCACTTGTTTTGCGAGACAAAATTCAGCTGTTAATAAGAACAAGAGTGGCAGAAACTCGACCATTTTAGTAACCTTGCTTAAACACAAAATTTTGGAAAACATATTCCGCACATCATTGCATATCTGGGCAATCTTCCCAACAAAAAAATCAAGCGAATATGTTTTCTTTAAGGCAGTGAAAGTGGTTCTTAACTATTTGTCTTCCCCTTTTTATATATAAGATTATGTACCATCCATAACTACCCCATTTGTAATCAGAAAGCGTGTCATTATTTCAACAGAAACTCGTTGTGTCTTCAAGAAGTACATACTTATAACTGACTGTCTTTTTCTACTATTTAAAATGTGTACAGAAAAATATTCGTTCGCATATTCTTCTTCGGGGTTTCGCAAAATCTTCCCCTCTGAATTCGCATTACGTTCTTCTTGAGAAAGGTCGTTTTGTTTTTTTATTGCATGGGTTTAAATGGGCCACCGCAAAACCATCGCTCGACGACAATTTCTCCAATCGCCTGAGAGGTTTCTCCGGGGAACTTGAAGCGAACGACATGCGAATCGCCACCTGGTTTGCGGGTGATATTTTTAAGCAAAATATGATAAAAGTTCGCAAAAACCTCCTCTGAATACGCATTGCGTTCTTCTGTATGGGTTTTTGCAAATCACCTACTAAAAACCATCGCTCGACGACAACTTCTTCAAAGGATTTAATATCGCTTGAGATTCTCGGGCGAACAAAAATGGAACTCAAAGCGAAAAAAATGCGTATCGCCTCTTGGTTTGCGGATGATATTTTTAATGAAAAAGTACTTAATAATGGTGATAAATATCAACGTAAAAATAGACTTCACGTGAAGTTGCTATTCCTGACAGTTATCGCTCTCAAAATAATCGCACCACGTTAAGCCTGAGTGTTTCTAGTTTCTACACCTCTTTCGTCTTTCCCCCAGCGGCTGACCATTTCCCGTGCAATCGTCCAGCATCTTAAGTTCCTTTCTCTTGATTTTCTTTTACCATTAGGTGAGCATTTTTTCAATCTTCATCGATATCGACCCAATTTTTCCCCGACATTCACATTAAATCACAAAATGCCCCCAGAATAGATGCGATCAGACCCAAATAAATATATACGAATGACCGGAATGCCCGTTAGGTACATTAGCATATCATACTGTACACCATATTCTATGCTGATAATAGTATTAAATCGATTTAATTTGTAATACTCTTTCAAGAATAAACCGATTAACATAAGTTTCCAATCAAATGACAGATGTGTCTAAATTATTAATTGAATAAATTAGCGTGCTGTTGATTTATGTTTTCAAAATAACAAGAACAAAAAAAAAAATGCAAATAACATCGAAAGGCAACTTATGCAATAGTTTGCAGTTTTGCTTTCATTCGAACTTTGGCTATAAAATAATTCTAAACATTTAAATTACAACAAACATATGAATTTATTTTAATACCACCGTATTTATGATGCTGCGGCGGGCATTCTTTAAAGAAGCAATGAACTATGAGTGTTGAGGGGGGAAATCCTTCGCAATGGTTGTATGGAAATTGATGTTAGTAGGAGTTGTCTTTTGGGTTGTCTGTCTAAAAATATGTGAAATACTCTTTAATGTTTCTTGGCAAGGTTTATGTTGATTTTAGGAATGAAAGTGAGAAATGTCTTTTTGAACAACTCGACTGACTGTTATATTATAACAATCATCTTTCATTTTCATTCCGCTCAGGAAAAAAAATAGATTTTGGTCAAAAACTCCCCCAAAAAAGAAGCGTGGCGGTGAGCGACTTGGCCTTTAATCTCCTTGGAGTCTTTAGAAAAGTATCACAAGAAGGTCATTGAAATCTTTTTGTATCGTTATTACGCCCGCAAAAAAGAGGCGTGGCAGTGAGCGACTTGGCCTTTAATCTCCTCGGAGTCTTGAGGAAAATATCACAAAAAGTTTCATTGAAATCTTTTCTTATCGTTTTTACGCCCCCAAAAAAGAGGCGTGGCAGTGATCGGCTTGGCCTAGAATCTCATCGAAGTCTTAAGAAAAATATCACAAAAAGTTTCATTGAAATCTTTTCTTATCGTTTTTACGCCCCCAAAAAAGAGGCGTGGCAGTGAGCGACTTGGCCTTTAATCTCCTCGGAGTCTTGAGGAAAATATCACAAAAAGTTTCATTGAAATCTTTTCTTATCGTTTTTACGCCCCCAAAAAAGAGGCGTGGCAGTGAGCGGCTTGGCCTAGAATCTCCTCGAAGTCTTTAGAAAAATATCACAAGAAGGTCATTGAAATCTTTTCTTATCTTTCTCACATCAAGTGGAAGCAAACCCACTGCAAAATTTAAACGACCAGAAAATTGATGTTCCTTTCATACGAAATACCCACGGCACGAAGCACACTTTCATTTAGACAAATTTAAACCTATATTCATCGTAGGTACATTTGAAATTTCTTTAAATCAAAGTGTGCCTCGTGCAAATCTCGTTTATTTCTCTGTAGATCTGCGGGGACCTACATTTTCTTGTCGACTTAAGTTTGCAGTGTTAAATCATCGTCATCATCTGTTAACGGCTGTTTAGGATGATGGATGACTCTTGATTTCCCGCCACCGATCAAGGGGTCCCAGGTTTGATCCCAAGAAAAACACAAATAACGCCACCTCTCAAAGGCTTCAGCCAAACATCTAAAGGTCACAACTTTCTAGCTACCTCTTCGACAGGACGTTTGTTAAACTGAAAATGCAAACGGCCTTCCCTGGTTGCATTGCCACCTCGAATCAGAGCAATATAAAAATTAGTGAATATCACAAAAACCATTCAGCTCCATAACATAGCCCGACACAGTGTATCCTCCTCCAGCATTCCCTCCTCGACTCCATTGTAAATCTATCCACTACACATGTTTGCCTGACTACTTGCCTTGCCGTCCTATTCATCATTGCACCTTCGCCCGTGGAGCGCCGTTATACTATTCGAAACGACTTCACAAATCAAAAGAACCATCATCGCATAGATAGCTGGGTATTTTTGTTCCCCCCCTGCAGCAATGCCAACTCTGCCGCTCTATGCTGTAACCCTGAATAAAAGAACAGCTTTTTCAACTAAAGTAGATTTAGAGAGAAAGAGTAAAAAATAACAGTTTTCCCGTTAATCTATTGTTTGCACTGTACCAAAAGAGGTAAAAGCCATGCCGTTTGCTGTACAGTCGAGTCGAGTTGAGTTGCGTTCCCTTCGCGCTCTCATCGGCCAGCCATACCGCGCTTCGTAATGCATCATGCTCTGCCATAAAGCGTCATTAGTGTTCGCCGTCGTTGCTCATTCTAACAACTTCGTGTCAGATGGATATGTTTGTTCTTCTTCTTTCGGGTTGTGGAATTTTGTACGTACGATTATATACGACGAAGCTGAAGCAGCAGGAGATGCGAAAGAAACGTGGTCGATTGGCTTTAAATGGGATTAATGTAGCAATCAAAACGTGGATCGATCGGGATGGACAACTACTGATCGATTGAGTGCTGTGTGTGCATGGTAATTGAGTTTCTGAGATGTCTATTTGGATGTGTGCACGTTTTTTGATCTGGATCAATGTGACCTTTTGATGGAGTTGCGGTGCTATCTGGATTGTGCGAAAATTATACGCTCCATCGATCAAACTGGTCGCGTTTGAAGCGTTGCTCTTGGACTGTTTTTTGTTTGTCATGTCAAAGAGGTACTGTTTTTGTTTGGCTTTTTTTCGGACTGCATGTTTTAAACGCATGATCGGCGCAGGAAAAAAATCACAAATATGTCTGGCAACAACCATATAGCAAGGGCTCAAACCAACGGTCTTAAACCTTTAAATTGAATGACTTTAACTGAACGCTGTAAGTTCTTGTTCACGGCAAATGTAGGGCTCCTCATAGTGGAATGACAAGTTTTGTTAATCAAAAATCGACTGTCAGCTTTTAAATTGATTGCCGCTGGAAAAAGTGCTGCCAATTGGAAAAAAAGACTTCTTAAAAAAACACTCTTCACATGGCATCCAGTTTTCGACTTGTTTTTTGCATCCTATCACAAGTCAAAATTCTTGGTGCAGTTGCAAACCTAATTGAGTACAATTCAGCTCTCAGCTGTCAAATTAATTGCCGCAGAAAAAGTGTTGCCAATTCGAAAAAAAAACGTTCTTCACATTTTTCGCTCTTTACGAAAGTGTTGTCGATGGGATTTGAAATTTTGTCTACCTGTTTCTATATCAACTGTCATATTTGTTATATAAATATTGCGCAATGTATTCTACGTTAGTCCAAAGAGCACACCTGAAATCTACCTTTTCCACTCATGGTCTTCTCAAAACACTCTCTGAATGTAAACTGTCCATAATTCGGTCGTTACAAAATCGGTTGAGTTGGTCGTTCTACGCTGGCTGTATATTGAAGTCCATAGAGGACCCTCGGTCTGGCTTTTTTCAATTCGTTTTTGTAAGTTTTTATTTTTGGGAAGGTTCCACGTCCCACTATTTCATGCTAAATTCGAATGCCTGGATTGATTAGCTACCTCAGGACAGGGTACTCATTCCGTCACTTTTCAGACGACTGTAAAATGAACTTTGCACTCATTCCGTCACTTTTGAGACGACTGTCGTCGAAACGATAGACCTCCTCCAAAACTAGCAAAAATTGCGAGCTTCAGATCTTAATCCTGGGGCAGATTCCGTATATCTCAACGATCGTCTAAACGATATCGTTTTGGCATCTTTTATCACCAAAATAAGTCATATTCTGGTCGAATTTTTTTGACAAACGTCAGCTTTCATTATATTTGTGGAAAATTAACTGAATTAAGCTCTAAAACTTGTAGTTTTAGCACTTAGTTGCTTAGATTTGGAGGTCTATCGTTTCGACGGTAATCGTCTGAAAAGTTACTGAATGAGTGCCCAGTTCATTTTACAGAAATGTAATAAAAGCTGACGATTGTCAAACAAAAATCTGACAGAATATAACTCAAAATCATCAAAATTTCAAAAACGAATCCGTCCAGACGATCATTTATGTAAAGAATCTGCCCCTGTCCTACTCTCACACGTTTCTCTGACATTCCTGAGAGGTGCAGTGAATAAAAGAACCTTTAAAATCAATTTTTAGTTCTTCTGGGGGTTGAACCTGGGACCCCTCGCTCAGTATTCGAGAATACAAACTGTCCTACACCCACTTAAAGTAGCCTGACAGCATTTATTATTAAAAAAAACGAATGACAGTCGTGACGCACTCCTTGATTTTAGTAGTTAAATTCCGTTTTCATAAGAAAAACGCCCACCAAAAGTAGGCGTGGCTCATACATTTTATAGAATAAACTATCTCGCTGCAATTTCATTTTGTTTCAAAGCAAAACTGTCAAGTAGAGGACAAACGAGTCTTTGGTTACGGTCTCAACAGTTACGCAGCACAAACAAAAATGGTTGGATGAAACTGGACCTTAGACAGCATGCTGCTCCCAATATACATATTTTTAGACGCTGTTGGAATACTTTATAGTTATGGACCCCATTATGCGGATTAAAAGTCATTTCTAGGTCATCGCATTTTATAGCTCATTTAAAAAAAAAATCGAACAACATTCGCGTTCGATGTGGCGCAGCCCAATTTATTATGAAAGTTTCCCCCAAATTACTCAAGTGAAACTACCACCATTACGACTTCAAGAATAATATTCGAAAATCAAATCCATCAATCAACTGGCCGATTTCTAAAATGAATCTGCGTCTCTCTCCCCGCTCCGAGTTAATGTTCTGTGCGATTCTAGCATGGTTGCGTGGAATTTTCAGGCAGAAACAAAAAAGTGAAATTCTGACAGTTGCCCACCATTAATTGCGTTTCAATTTTAATTTGCGTCCATTAAGCAGAAGATCAATGTCAGTTATACTATAGCTGACTAGCCCGCGGCCATCTCTCGGCGTCCAAATTGATTTTCATTTCAATATAAAGTAATCATCGACACCAATTGGCGCCCTCAATCACGATTCAGGAACGAAACAAAACACCAGCCCCGCATCGGAGTGGAATAAAAAAGAAATAAGCCTTTGCAGAAATGCTTTCTGCGCCTGGCTTTGTTGTGTACAGTTCGCTGATGGTTATAATGCAGCGCGTAATTCTCTGGCCAATTTCTGCCAAGAGAATACACAAGAAGGGGCGCAGTGTATGGGTATGCAAATTGGTAGCAAAAACCGAACAGATGTAGGTATGCGAAATAAGGTCAGCACAATTATTGACACCGCCGCGTGTAATTTGCATCAGTCAGCCAGCTATCAGCCGCCGCCATCATCATCATCATCATTAGAGCATTTTCTTGATCCATTCGCATGAGTGTTGTTGTTCGTCTTCTGGGCGCGACTTCAAGTTGCACGAACAAATTCGTCTCAAGTGATCAGTTTGGAATCATGGTGAATGGTGGAATGGTGCACTTCTCTTCTATTGGTATCGTGGTCTACGAGCTTCGGAGTAGTGCAGCAGAAAAGAATATGGGGACCTTCGGAAGGCTCATTGCATGATGATGGAGAATTATTGCGATTCAAGTGTGGTTATGGGTGAATTTATGACTTCTAAGCGTGGGGTGTACAGCAGTAATGATTTATGTATATGGCAGTGCTATGGGGAAACAGGTAACGGGCTCGGGAACTTACTCTAGGCTGCTGTGCGTGCGAGTGAAAAAGTCGGCTACGCATCAGTTTTCGTGCAGCGTCCATAATACTTATGATTAAGTGAAGCCCACCACTCGGAAATGATGCACGCAGCTCAGATGTGAATCAGTTTTCTGACTACAAACTGCTGTAGGAGGTTAGTTTCGACCTATGTTGGAGCTTGGGGCTTCCTATTTTACTGTTCCATTTGTCTTAAACGACTGTAGATGTTTTTCTTCGCACGCTTTTACGGTTTTTTCACATGGAAGAGCCACGCCCCATTGTCCAATCCCGCCCATATTTAACCACATTTTGGAAATACTTTTTCCAGGCAATTCGTTTGCCAAATTTTCTTAGCTACAGCTGTCAAAAGTGCCGAGACATAAATATTAGATGACTTAATTGTATGGGAGGTGCCACGCCCCATTGTCCAATCCCGCCCACATTCAACGGCGAAAACTTGTACCAGACAATTCGTTTGCCAAATTTCTTTGCTAAAGCTGTCAGAACTGCCAGGACGTGACGTTGTAGATGACTTATGCTTATGCCACGCCCCCTTATTCAAAAACCAAATCCGAATATTGCTAAAAACCTCCTCAAAAGACCAACAGAAGAATGACGGTTCATGGGTTTTAAGTCGGATAAACATTGTGGACATGTAGAAAGGACAAACAGACAGTCGCTGCATTTTCGGTTACTCGTATAGCTGACGTTCATGAAGAAGGTGTTCTAGGAAGTCCTCATGTGAATAGACTGACGTTTGAATAACGCCTCCAAATTAAATTGAAAACAGTCGTACAACTTTTAGTCAAGTTTTTGATTTTATAAAGTTTTGTTTTAGAACAAAATTGTGTGCAAATTTTTAAGCCGATTTTTAAAATATTGCAATAAGATGTCCCCCAAGTTTATTTGCTTTATAAAACCACATTTATTTAACATCGTTGTATTTATTTATTGGCATTAAATTAGCACAGCTTGAAATAGATTTATTTTACTTGAATTTAAAAAAAATTTAAATATCGTCCAGCACTAGATACAAATAGTTTTGCACTAAATGGGGCTTGTCCCAACGCAGTAATTTGAATTGCCCGATTAAATATCAATAGCTTCTGGATCAGCTTAAGAACTAATAAGCAAGATTTATGTGTTCTTTAATAGTTATATTTAAGAATAATATTAACTTGTATTTTTTTTATTCAAGATAAACCTGTCCCCATCATTTGTCATTCGCGTCACGCAACTGCTTTTCGTTAAAATTTTGAATTTGAAATTCGCATTCTTTTTCAATTGGCAACTGCTCTGTATTTCTCAGAAAATTTTTCAGTAAGCGTAGCGAAAAAACTAGAACGGGGAAAAACCGTCAGTTACATCAAAGCTGTTGAATGAATATGGCCCGCATGTTTACTGAAAGTCATTAGTGTCGGGATGTTTTTTTAATTAAATCATTAAAAATTGTCTTGAGAAGTATTTCAAAAAGAAGGAAAAAGTGAACCGCGACCTATTAAAACAATAATTGTGTGTATATATTGTGTTAACAAAAAGTTGTTACTGTGATCAGTGTGAATTGTCATTATCGTCACAAGTCATCAGCGTCACATTTTTAAAGTGAAAAGTACGAAAACCCCATATTATATTGATAAAAATGTCTTCGTTGATTTAATTTGTAATGACATAACTGTAAAGCTTCCAAATCCCAATATAAAAATAAAAGGAAGTCGGGTTTTTTTGTGTTTTTTTTTTTTTCAAAACCTATAAATAGCCGTATAAAAGCCGCGTAAAAAGTCCCTTTTTGAATGCCTTCCGTTTTTGTAATACTTTGTTAAATAAATTCAGATGTCTTAATAAATATCCTTAAAGTTTTTATTGCGAAATAAATTAATTCTGACAAATATTGCGACACTTTTTTGTCATTTTCGTCACACTTTGACCGCAAAAATAAAAAAACAAACAAAGCCTTTGATATTTTGCTATAATTTTTTAATTTATATAATTTTTCCTTAAATCAGGATCGACTTGGTAATGAAATTCTTTTAGGTGGAAATAACGGTAAAGTCCAACACATTCTTTAACTAGCATTTTTTCAAAAAATATAATGTTCAATATTGGTTTTCGTGACGCAAATGACATTCAGATCAGGAAAAAATTTAAAATAGACTCAAGTTTCATTTTATCTGATAAAGTGAGTATGTAACAAATCACAATAATGAAAAATGTTAATTTAAAAAACCAAAAAACCCGACTGACTGTAAAAAAAAAAGAATTAAAAATATATGAACAAGACGCATTTAAGTACCTATACCTAACTAATTGACAATCGGAGACTATATACCTACACACACAGTCTAACAAATGTATGTATGAGTATTGAGTACTCTCCGACTGCCAAATAGGTAGTTATAGGTAACTAAAGGCGTCTTGTTCATATATTTTTAATTCTTTTTTTACAGTCAGTCGGGTTTTTTGGTTTTTTAAATTAACATTTTTTTATTTTTATGTTTTTAGCCTATGACACTCCGGAGAAGAATACGAATATTATGATACCTCACTCTTCAAAATCGGTCAAGCCGTTTAGGCTACAGAGAGTCCCGTAGGAACGTACATAGGATCCGCGCGAAACACATAACCCTCCCTGTGTCCAGTCGGGTAAAAATAGACGTTTATTCGATTTCAGAATTTGGCCTACATTTTAAGTTATATTATCCAAAATATTAGGAAAACTACACTGCCAACGGAATTTACTTGTTGTTCATTGATAAAAAATAAAAAAATTGTTTTATTCCATCATTGAGACTTATTTTTTTTTTTTTAAATAAATACACATTATTTCAAATTGATACGAAAACGTGCCTCTGGCGGAATTGTCAAGCAAAATTGTTCTGCAAAAATACCACACAGAAGTGCAGCACTTTTGATATTTACAATTCAGTCACTGGACCTCATTTCTTCAAAAGACCGGCACCGTGCCGTGCTTTTTACAATGAACAAATTTATTTTTATTCAAAAATATTGATGACAATTAATCGTATGAGATGTTGTTTCCGAAAGATGGCGCTAGGTGACCGAAAATATGACCGCTGACAAAGGAATATTGGATTTGACATCATTATTGCGGGCGGGTAAAAGAAATTTAAAAATCTCTGATCTACCTACTGATCTAAAAAACTCGATACAATAGAACGAGCAAGTTGCACGCAATCCATATACGCGGACATTTATTCTATTATTGTTCAAGTTTTATTGAGCTCAAACCTTCTCAATAGAACGACCACCCATCCTCGTGTTCATTTTCTCTCATAAAACAACACCCTACCCAATTAAAAACAAAGCCCAACTTTACCTGCACACAAGCTCCAAGTGAGTGTTTAGCTGACACCAAACCGAAAGCGCTTTTATTACCCAATCTAACCTAAAACTCATTTTGTATTCAAATTCCTACCCGAGTCATAAAACTACTCCACCAAAACCAATCGCACCGGCTCCTTTCTACAGCGCACACGTGCTGCCAGCTAAACTCGACTTTCATCCCAAGAATACCGACTGCGTCGACGCGACGTTTGCATATCGCTTGCTAACCGTTTTGAATCACACTCGAGCTTAGCCCTCGATGATAAAAACTTACTTTCTCCCGATCTCTTCGAGCTGAATCATCGCGTCAATCTTTGACGAATATCGCCGTTTTTACTAAGAAATTAGTGCCACAGCCATTTGACAATTGATTTCTTGACAAAACCCCAGAAGCTGGCTGGCACTCGTGTACTAACCATTTCGGTGACAAATGTGACAATGCAATGGCGGAAATTATTCGCGCACAGCTCCGACGAAGAACGCCTAAGACGATTAAAGCGAAGCGCAAGATTATGCCCACCAAGATGTAACCAGGTTTTTTTTTGTGTACACGATTTAACACTTTTTTTGCGCGACGCACCGCTTAGGGTAATTAAGCGCGAACAAGTGGCAGAAAAGGAACAAAAACTGTGTGTGTTAATGGCATTATGGGTCTTCGGTGTAGGTATGAAGGCATTTGTCCCGCCATAGCTAAAGAGGTGTTTTGTCGTCGCATGGCCCAGTTCAAGGTTTTCTTGTTGTTGTTTGTTCTTTGATTCGGTTTGTGTCTCGTCGAAGCTTTCAATCCGGTTTTCCTCGATGGTGCGTTGTATGTGACTTATGAACCCTGTCACAATCGCACTCTCTCGGTGGCATACCTGAACAGTATGGTAAAACGCAGTCAACCGCTTTCGCTGGGGATAATTAATTAAGTTGTCTTGTTGTCGCTGGTTAATCGAATAGATTCGGTTTGGTCAGTGCATAGAGGTTGGCAATGATTGATTTGCATTTTCGATTATGGGCCGCGCGATGGAGAGATGTTGCATATCCAAATCCTCGGGGGCAATAACACGTTTCCGATACACGCCTTTCATTCCAGATCGGACATGTGCTTGGAGAATGGAGATGTAATTGCACGCAAGGAAGTTTCCCCCTTTTAGCAAATTGCCACGGGTCGCTTTGGGGTGATGGCGTTTGGTAGTGGGCGATGGAATTGATTGCTGAGGGTGGATGCACAGTTATGAGCAGGAAGACGTGACAAACATGATTGCCTCTGTCTAGGAAAACGAGGAACGAGTTTACTAGAGACGGCCTTCCCCAGAATTTGAATCGCGAATAAATTCTTAAAACTAGCACTACTTTTAGACATTCTGTTCAAATTTTGTGAGAGATTGTCACAGTCAAAAAACCGACCGATCTTTTGTATTCGTTAACAATACAAAAGGTCTGTCGGTTTTGTGACTAGGCACCGCACCACAGTGTATCGTAAAAAGGTCCACTAGCATATTTAATGTCGACGACTTTGACCTAGCGAAAAGCAGTATGCACGACTGGATCGCACGAACCGTTTTCGAGCATTGCAAGTTTGCCAGAATCTTGTAAAAGGCGGATTAAATTAGATTATTAGTCAGGAGAGCCTTCATGGGGCTCTAATATACTGCAGTCTCTCAAAAATGCGTTGGGAAACATGCCAAAGAAATGTGTCGAAAAGTCTGTGTAATATGCATTCAAAAGCACCAAAAAACTTTCCGAAAAACGCTTAAAAAACAAGTCCAAAGACACATTAAAAAAACGTCCAAAATAAAGTCAAAGAAGATCTACTAAAACGAGTCTAAAATCGCATTAAAACCCCAGATGAAAAATGCATTTAACCCGTCATAAAAGTGTTGAAAATGACTTAAGCCGGTGTTCAAAAATTTGCCTAAGAACGCTTCGAAAACGAGTCAAAAAAAAGCTTCAAAAATGCGTAAAAATTTAATCAAAACCGTTCTTTTAAAACACGTCGAAAATGCGTCAGAAATAGTGTTGGAACACTTGGCAAAAATGTGCCGAAAAATCGAACAGAAAATTTATCAAAACGCATCGAAAATTATGCCAAAAACACGACCAAAAATGCGTTCCAAGCGAGTTGAGCAACGCTTCAAAAATGTGCCAAAAACCTCGTCCAAAAACAATCAAAAATGCGTCGAAAAATATGCCGAAAAAACACATCAAACCAATCAAAAAAGCATGGAAGACGAATGAAAAAAGTCTAAAATTAAACCAAAAACGCGTCAAAGAATGTTTTTAAAACACGTTAAAAAAAATCTTCCAAAAACGCATTGAAACACCGTCCAAAGCCGCCACGCGTAATGACCAAAAACAGGTCATAAACGAGCTGAAAAGTGCTTCAAAAATAAGTCAAAAAAACTCGTCAAAAACGAATAGAAAATGCGTTGAAGAATATGCCAAAAAAAATGTCGAAACTTAAACCAAAAATGTGCCGAAGAACGCTTCAAAAACTCGTTTAAATAGGTCAAAACAGCGTCCAAAAATGCATTGAATAACCGCCACACTTTATATGACCAAAAACAGGTCATGAAAGAGTTGAAAAGCGCTTCATAAATGCGTCAAAAATCTCGTCAAAAACGAATCAAAACAGCGTTCAAAATCGTCAGAAAACGGGTCGTTAACGAGTCAAAAAACCGACAGATCTTTTGTATCTTTGTTACAATCGGAAGTATTTGTGTAGTTTGACACTCAATATCTAAAGTCCTGAATTTTGAGCTTATAACAAGGCGAAGCCTTTTAGAAAATGCGCCATCGAGGGAAGGGTGCAAAAGAGATTCAAATCAAAGTCCTGAAAATATATTGGAAAGCTTTTTAAGGGCACTAACTTGTCAGACCTCAAACAATTGAGTTCCCGTTTGATGAGATGTCAAAAGGCTTTACATAGGTTTTTACTAAACGAATGTCGGCTTAAGATTCGTTCTTCCTCGGCCAGTTGAGGAAGAGTCGTGATCTGTCAATATGACAACTTGTCCAAAGGAATTGCGATACCGGGTCCTATTTTTTTCGCTATTCTAGAGTCAATAAAAATTTTTCATTCGAAAGATGTCCCACCAAGGGTTTTGAGGTACGATTTTTTTTCTTGCTTCTGTCTTATTTGCAAGGTTCAGTAGAAATTGTTTTATTAATGGACTGTGACTTGTAAATTTTTGAGCCCAAAAGAAAGAAGCAGTTGCGTGAAAAGTTTGTTAGTCTTCACAGGTTTTCTATTACCAACAAATTCGTCCGTAAAAAAGCTATCCCTGGACACTTTCGCTTCAATGATTTGCGGACTTAGAGATTTAAAAATGTAACAATCGTTGGCAAATGCCTCTTAGCCTTCTATGTGAAGCTACGTCGCTTGGATCTTAATCGCCTCAGAGTGGACGTTAATAGATGTCCTGCCCTGTGGCGGACCAATGACTCGTGGAATGTAAAGGGGCGGATCGTGACTAGGACCCAAGCTGCCTTTGCCATAGATACTGTCGCAACATTCCGCGAATCATTTATCCGGCAATGGTCCGAGCATCCATAAACATCCTATTAACATTCTCCGTCCGTCGCTGTGTCAGAAACCCCACCGATAAGCGCAGTCATCTTCCAACGTCCATTCCGAGCTATAAATCCAATTTTTAACACCGCATTCCTCTGCCAGCTACACCGGTGGAATGTGCGGATTCATCTGAGGTCCCTCAGCTATGTATAGGTACCTGTGAAAAATATCCCAAGTGCGGAAAATCCTTCCTGTTCACGAATCATTTTTAGCCACGTCGCCCTCTTCACAGCTTCATTCTTGGGCGCTGTGGCAATTTATCAATCCGTTGAACCTTTTCAGAAGGCGCGTGTGTGTGCGCCAGTGTGCGGCGACTATAATCACAATAACCCTCACCTATTTCCTCATCGAGGTTGCAGCGGAACGCCCCTCTCTACCTAGGCCATATAGACACTTCCTTGCACCACATAATCATTCATGGATAATCCGCTTGATTGGAGATGCGGGATGGTGCTGCCGGTTCTCCGGCGCTTCTAATGTTAAGTGATGAATGGTGAGTACTTACACTTGATGTTAAATTGCAGTTGAGATCCTTTTCTTTTGCGGAAGTATCCTGTTGCTGTGCTGCGGGTTTTTTTCTCTCCTTCTTTTTGTCTTTCTACTTGTTCATGATGTGGTTGGCAACTATTTTTTTTTACGTGTTGTTCCTGTTAACTAACTTCTCAGGATCAAGCGGATATGTTGCAGAGAGGGGTCACAAAAAAAAAAAAAGTTTGCACTTTAAAACTTTTTCCGTCTTTCACAAGTGCAGCTCTCTGGTAGATACTACTCTTGAAGTTTTTACAGCAGAAGGAAAAAAACTTCTTCAACAACAAAATACTACTCAAAAGCACTCGAGCATGTGTTTGGAAAACAACTAAAAACCCGGGATACACAAGGATACACGAAATCGGAACAACAAAACACACGGAAATAAAACTGAACACCCGCTCACGAGGACGACTGGAAATGATAAATCGGTTTGCAATTCTTGCAGATACACACGGACTTGGATAGTTGCGATATAATTCGACGTATTCGGATCCAAACCGATTGGATTTCTCCACACCGCAATCTAGCAGCAACGACAAGCGAACAGCAGAAGGAAAAAAAAGCAATTCTTTGAGGTCTTCTTGCGGTCGAAGACTTCTGCAAACTATCTACACTTTGGTTTGGTCCGTAGGAAAGATCATGGCCATGGAAGAACCGGATACTTTGGAAGCTAACAACGAAGAGAGAAGAAATGGTTTTTGCTTGCTGCGCCCGTCGCTTCTTTGTACAAGCGAAGAAAGACAGCACACAAGACGCAACATATGATGATGACGACGATAGTGGTGTGGTGATGGTGATGGTGATAATGGTGGCCATATCATAATGAAGAAGAAGTTGTGGAGAGTAAGAGAAAAAGTGGAGAAGCGCCATCGCCGCCGAATCGAATAGTCACGTAGAAAATTTTTATGGCGCAATGAATGGAACATAAAAATCGCTAAGAGACGAGAGCAAGCGCGCGGGATCACGTACCATTTAAAGAGTTTAAGAGAATCCCCCAGCTAATGGATGGGGAAAATGTTTTGCGGATTTATTGGTTGGCAGCATTCCGCAGAATGGTTTCTTTTTATTTTGCTAGATTAATGGAGACCGATTGAAAATGAATTTCATAAATTTGACGGTCTTAGCGAGGGTTTTGCGGCTTTTGGCTTTTTCTGTTCGTTGTCTTGTCGGAGGGTGCCTTATGTTTGAAATCTTGGGGGAATAGTTGTTAAAAGGAGAATGTCCCAGAATGGAACCTTGTGGAACACCACAAGTTACTTGAGATGAAGGTGAACATGTTTCCAAAAAGCCGTAAAAAACGCGTAGAAAAAAAGTCAAAAAAAAGTTTGGAAAACATGCCAAAAAGCGTGTCGAAAATCGCATCAAACGCAGCAAAAATCCCAATAACCGTATCAAAGAAAGGGTCAAAAATATGTTAAAAAGTGTTTTGGAAAACGTCGCACAATAGACATCGAAAAACTCGTCAGTAAACATGCAAAAAACCGCCTTATAAATATCGCCTTACACGCACGAAAATAGCGTCAAAGAAGAGGTCGAAAATGCTCCAAATACGATGTTGAGAAACGAAATAAAGTCAACGGCATAAAAGTGCGCTAAAAAAACGTGTAAAACGCGTCGAAAAAGCGCCAAAATAGGCGTTGAAACGCGTGCTAAAAAGTCGCGAAAATCGCGCTAAAATTCAAACCAAAAACACCAAAAACTATGCCAACAACGCCACAGAGAATGACTCAAAAATATGGCAGAAAGCTGGTCAAAAACGAATCAAAAATGCGTCGAAAAGTTACTCAAATACGCGTTGAAAAGCTACTCAAAAACGCGCCGAAAATCTCTTTAAAAACACGTCCGAAGACACACCAAAATATCATCCAAAATAGCCTCAAAAAGATGTAGAAAAACGAGTCTGAAATCGCACTCGGAAATGCGTCAGAACACTTGGAACATTTGTCAAAAATGTGCCGAAAAATCGTTCATCAAAAACGCATTGAAAATGAAGCCAAAAACACGATAAAAAAAGCGTTCCAAGCAAGTTGAAAAAACGCTTCAAAAACGTTGCGAAGATTTCTAAAAACACGTCCAAAGGTCCAAAATTGGGTCAAAAAGGTCTAGGAAAACGAGTCTAAAATCGCATTAAAACCCCAGTTGAAAAACCCATTAAATCCGTCATAAAAGTGTTGAAAATAACTAAAGAGCTGTTAAAAACTTTACCTAAGAACGCGCGGAAAACTCGTCAAAATACGTGCAAAAAACGCTTAAAAAAGTAAAAAACCAATCAAGACAGTCTTAAAAAAACACGCCGGATATGCGTCAGAAAAAGTGTTGGAAAAAGTGTGTCAAAAATGTGCCGAAAAATCGAACAGAAAGTTCATCAAAAACGCATCGAAAATGATGCCAAAAACACGACAAAAAATGCGTTCCAAGCGAGTTGAAAAACGCGTCACAAACCGCGGCAAAACCAAGCCAAAAATTAGTTTTGGAATATGCCAAAAAAACACATCGAAAATTAAACCGAAAATGCGTCAAAAAACGTGCCGAAGAACGCTTCAAAAACACGTTTAAAAGATTACCAAAACAGCGTCCAAAAACACATTAAAACACCGCCCAAAAACGCCCGACTTTATGACCAAAAACAGGTGATAAACGAGTTCAAAAACGCCTCAAAAGTATAAAAAACCATCAAAAAATTCGTTTAAAAAGTTGCCCTGGTTTGACAGTTTATGGATCTAAGATCGGCCTAAGATTTTGAAAACGAATGATGTACAAATAGACAAGCAAACAGAAGTGCTGCACTAAATTTTGTGAATAATCTTACCCGGCTCCTACTTGACCAATCCTTAAAAATTATGTTGTGGCTGGGAATTGGCATTCTACTCTACGAAAGTGGTAGAGTTTTCGCACGGCTGGCTGCATCCTTGTTCGTAAAAACCTCTTCTAAAATGTGTTTTCTATAGCAATTTCAAAAGGTGTACATAATTAAAAAGATGGCCACCCTGTGTTTTGCTTACGATCCATTAAGAGTGCAAGAGTATTGAGGGGAAATTATATCTCTCTCAGCATTCTAAACCCTATCGCCTGCCATCATATTCTTTGTTACATCTCAACAGAACCTGCACCACCTCGATGTGAAGTCTCGCTCACTACCTGTTCCCCTATCAATTTTCCCTTTCCCATCTTCCACCTCTCCCATATGAATGAATGGGTATCACTGTTGCACCTCTTGTTGACTTTTGACGTTCATACCACTGCCATCCATTGGAAAAACATATCATTGATGTTAGCCGAAGAGATTTGAATACATTTCCCCGAATGTTGCCCAAAAGATACACTAAAGTCGATGGATGTTATGAATGTTCTTCCTAGGAAAACACATAAAAAAAGAAACGAATGTTCTTGTAAATTTCCGTTTTACTTCTCAGGGAACAATCAAATATTTACCACACTCATATCGCTCGGCAAACATCGTGAGAACAGCCAGACATTGTTGGTTTCCCATTGTTTTTGCTCCTTTGTACCTTGGGCACGTTCCTGCTGTGTTTTATTTTCTGTTTTTTAAATTAACAGCTTAAAGGATTTAGAATTGTGCAAACAAATTCAGGGAGACACTACATGTGACATGTGTCTGATTATTTCCTTTTGTTTTGTTCTCTCCCAAAGGAAACTTTAAACTTTATATTCGAAATAAAAAAAAAATAAATAAATAAATTAACTTGAAACATCAGGAGAACTGCACTTAATCTCTGGAAGGATAGAATTAAAATTGTAAATGCTTAGCGCGAGTTGCAAAGAAAAAAAGAGGATACCAACGGATGGAGGGACATCATAGCGTCCGTCCGTCTTTCATGCTAATCATGGTGGTGGCACTTAAAAATTCTCAGTATATCCGTTGGTTTTTGTTTTGTCTTTTTGGGGGTATCATTTTGTTGGTGTTTGTTTTGTTGCAATCTGCCCTTAAATTAGCCAGAACGGAAGTGGGTATACATGAAGAAGGAATTGTTCATTAGTGACATTTACAAAAATTCACAGACAGGGCGGGAATGGAACTTTGAACTTTTGTCATTGCAACGGTAACGGAATAGGTACTCAGGTATGACATGTCAAAAAGCACAAGCTCTCCTTAAACTGAAAACTAATTTAAAATGGTTGAAGTCAGGGCGTACTCCGAAATGGGTACAGGTATTTGTTATGCGGATACAAATAGACGATGAGTGGGTGTGTGGAACGGCCTTTCAATGACATTTGGACAGACATTGGCTTTTTATTTAAGTAACCTTTCAGCGGCCAAATTCGATGGTTTTTTTTTTTTAATTTGCTTATAACCATGAATCCTCTTTTTTTTAATCAGTATTTAACCCAAAAATCTGGAGTGATGTTTCTTTTTTCCCTCAAAATGTCCATCCTCCTTCAAGCCTACTCACGTATTTTACATATTTTCGGGTCAACAATACCTCACAGGTCACAGCTCACGTCACAGACCCCATCTGGATTCCTATTGAGAGCAATATTCTTCCTCCGAAGAAGTGCCATCCACTCTGTACATGTTTATCAAGTACCCATTTAAGAGACAAAAAGTAATTAATTCGGTTTTGTTTTCCAGCTAACAAACTGGACGACGCGTGTACTTCCTCAATGATTAAGCATCGCTGCATTTATTGACCACAATTTAATCAGTTCTCATATTTAATTTGTCTCTCTCTCTCTCTCTCTCTCTCTTTCTCTTTCTCTGTCTGTTTAATTTTTAATCATTCTTATGAAACATTTTATTAAATTCTCATCTGAGGAAAACAAAAAGATAAAACAACCGAATACGAGTTCTTTTGGCAGCCGCCTTTATTTTTTGTTTTTTAATTAAGCTCACCACGGTGTAAATATTGCTCCTCATGTATCCTGCTATTTTTACGGACTGCTACTTATTTTGTTGCTGCTATTTATGTTGGGAATTTTTTAATTTTTTTTTTGTTGAAATTAAACTCTTTCGGAATATTTTTTTTTTGTTAACTGTTGAGTGTCCTGTGCAGAGTCCTGTTCATAATATGACGAGTCAAAGAACTGGAATGCCTTGTATGGCATAGTTTTGTAGTTCATTTTGCTGGTCCTGCTGCAGCACCGCAATGTACAAGTGGGGGACATTAAATGTCGCAGAAAAATGAGTACAGTCTGCGACGGGGGATATAGGGCTGGGATTTTTTATTCAAAAAATTTAATTTAATTCAGGGAACATTTGGGTGAATTACTAAAAAGTACTAAGTACATAATGATCAAGTTAAAACTGCTGAAACAAACAAAGGCGATAAGTTGCATATAAATTCGTCTATTGTGACCTAAAAATTATCAAATCTGACCCTCGACAGGGTGGTCAACCGTGACCATAACTACCTTCAAGATAATCAGATAAATGTTAGTTTTTAAGTAGATTTAATCGTTTTTGTCTAGTATATAAGTTTAAAGAATGAATAAATAAAAATGAATTGAAAAAAAAAAATAACTACATATCTTCAATGGGTCTTACTTATAACAAATCCTCTGCCCCCATTTTCGTAAAACTACATTTTCACACTCTCGAGGAAAATGTAAGTTTTTTGAATGTTTGATGCATACCTTTTGTACCCAGGGCTTCTAGAAATTGGGACTTCCTATACAATTTGAAGAAATAGCTTTTGAAACAAATGTAGTAAAATCGGAGACAAAGCATTAACTCGAAATATGTATCAATCCCAACATCGAAAATTATGTAGACAGGGCCTTTACGAAAATAGGGGCAGCACTATAGTCCGACTTTTAATTTCCATTGCAAAATCTTTGTTAACTTTTTGTAGGTCACAATGAAAAATGTGAACACAATTTTTATTCCCTCACTGTACCATTTTTCGCGGCACTCTTATGATGATATCATTGTCCATCGCGGCCAGCGCCATATTTTCCATTTGCATTTCCGCTTATTTTAATTTTCTACCTTGCCCGTCTGAAGGTGAGGTGTTGCCTTACAGAAATTTTTTTAACTCAAAAAAGTCACAAGCACTTTACGAGGGGTTTCAAACGATTTAACAAAAAACACTTCAACCACTGTCGAATTTACTACAAGCATAAATATAATCTACAAGTGGAAATTGCAACGTTACCCGCCATGGTAACAAAAATGTCGACGAAACTCCCTACCACCTGAACGTGCACCTAATTTTGACGGCTCCACCTTCATAAGTGAATTATGCAAGCATGTGTACAGACATCATGCGTCTTTATCCCATTTTCAATGTGCAATTGCTATATATGTATTTCATGGAAAAGTGAAAAAGGGTCCTTGTGATACAAATTAATTTTTTTTCACCACACTGTTGATCAGGCATATCACATGAAGTACCGGCGAAAATTGGAACACCATTCTGAACACTTCTCAGAGTGTTCATTATATATTTTTCTGCGTGCAATTAAATTGGAATATTAAAACATCAAGCGGGCAGTGGAGCGACGTTGAAACAAAGGAAGCGGACGGTTATGATGGGTAAAGTAGAGGGAATTAATCTTTAAGGGGTCGTGGTCTTACAATTGTTGGAGTGGATTTACTCTGCCTGAGAAGTGTCAAACAATAATAATAATAAGCGCCTTAAGGTATGCAGCATGTTATGCATATACAATTTGCATAAAGCCACGCCCGTGTGCCCACTATACCTTTGCGTAACAACATGGTCCCTCCATTGTTGCACTTTGTTCCCAGTGGTTCTTTTGTATTGTAAAATACTTGATTGGAAGATAAGCTTCAGAACTGCATTATCGGCGAAAATATATATATAGAACTTCCCTGTAGACAGTCTTTTTTTTGCATTTTAAATACGTCCTACTACCTAGCGCTAGAACAACAGCATTTTAGCAAAAGTAATACTGCCCTCAAAAAAGAATCACTGAATTCTGTCAGTAACTTCAAAGCAGTGCTGCCAAGTCTCTATACAATTTGGAAAACAGTCTTTTACACTCAGTTTGAATGCACAAAACGTTTCCTTAAATGAGCGCCAGCAATGTAACCCTTCCGCTGTAATCTGCAATAAAAACTCTTAAAAAAAAAAACACATCATTGACTACTAAAAATGAAATCCTTTCGAGCGGCTATTTATAGGATTGCCTCATGAAACAAGAACAAAACCTGCCTGCCTTCGAAATCGAAATCATTGAAAATTATTTTTCCAATTTGAGGATTTCTGTTTTTGTTTTTTTTTTTTTTCCGTTTCCGTGAAAATGGGAATGACAGTCATGCAAATTGAAATCCAGTGGAATATTTTGCGCACGAATTCCACAATTTGCCTTAGGGGCTGCGAAAGTGGTTTAAGTGGCTCCAGGTGGGCTCATCTCTGCTTCTATCCATCCATAGCTGTATATGTTTTGTGTGCGATAGTGGCGCCATTTTGCGGAACTCATCCCCCCAAACTGATTGACTATTAATCATTTAATGGAAAATGCATTGCTGCCCGGTCGGTAGGGGAGGGGGAGGGGGCGGGTGGTCGATGCGCATTGACCGAGCTGATGGGGAAAGAGCAGCACCATCGACATCATCATCCAGATGAGATTCAGGATATGATTTTCAATTGAATTTATTGGTTTCGTAATCAGCTGAAGTGGATTGTGACAATTTATTAATTGATTTCTGTTTTTTTTTTTTTATATTCGCACTACCTTATCCTTTGTCATTATTCATAATCAGGGACATGTTTTAAAATTTATGACAGGCCCTTTAAATGCGAGCATATGTCTGTGGCATAGTTGAATGGAATAACTTTCTTAAGGCACAGACGAGCGCGGGGATCCCGCCACCCAACCAGACAAAAGAGTACGAGCGCGAAACACATGACAACCCAACTATTTACCCACCGTTAATGCGGTTGAGTAGGTAAACAAGTGTATAAATGTTTGTTTTGCATCCTTCCTGTGCTGTGCAGGGTTCCCTTTTTGGCGACGATTGCATCCCCACCGCAATTGTTTGTTCGTCATTTAACTTGTGTCGTTGCCGCTGCCACCATGAACAATGGCATTCCTTACTCTGGGAAGTTTTGAGATTCGCCGTCGCCTGCATCCGCGCGCCGGCCCAACCAACCCTATATATTTCTTGACGACAAAGTTACAGAGCTGAAGAGAGGTTCGTCATTCCCTCGTTTCGGTGTGGAGTGTGGTCTCAGGTGTTTATGCATGATTGCCTGCTAAAGGTACATGCAGCGGTTGGGTATTGGATTGGATGCCGATTTTCTCCGGGATACACGGGAAGCTTTGTACCACCTCCGTCCCATATTTGCGTTGCATTACGTGAACGGGTTTCATGAATGACAGTTTGTGCGGCTGTCAAAGGCGAAACTTGTCAACGGAGTATGGTGTGGCTCAAATTGGAACTAAGGACTTGGAAGGCAACTTAAAAGGAGCAGCGATAGATTGGCAGGATGTAAGACGTGATTTTATTTCATTTTCCCCATCTAGCGTCATGGATCCATGGTTTGGTTACATTAAAATTTTATCATCACTCTGTGTAGTGCAATCGAAGTTCGGTCTGATGTTGGCTGGGGTTAGTGTTCGAGTATCTAGTCGATCGAAGTTGTGGGTAAATTTGAAATTAATGTGTTTGGCGGAGGTGTAGTGCGAGTGTCAAAGTTCCACACGAGATGAAAAAAGTGGCTGAGGCATTAACCTAAAGCGAGTTTGATACTCAAATCAGAAGATTTGAAATAAATTGAAATGGGAGGTTGTTGCGCATATTTTGAAGCCACATGCTCCACGAATTCAGTTAAAACGAAGTGGAATAAAATAGCTATTTAGGTTGGCCGAATCGAGGTTTTAATTTTGTATCACTAGGAGCTTTCCTTTTGCGCTTAAATTTGCGGATGCAGTTCCACTTCACAAACATGGTGAACGACATTGCATTCGAAATTTCATTCGTTTCTCGTATGTATCGCTGCTGCCATCTGTTAGTCAAATCGTTGAAGAAACAAATGGAAATGGCATTTTGAAGGTTTTAAATGAGAGTTTGTATTTTCTTAAGAATCCCGAAGATGTTTCTTCTTTAATATACGCGAATTACGGCAGGCAGTGATATTTGGGGTGGATTTGTAGTGACCTTTCAAAACAAAGTTTCAGCTTTTTAAATGATATTTTCATCACAAACTTCTTAAATGATATTTTCAAGATGTGTATCTTTGAGTGGGTCAAATGCTGTCTCGAAAATAGAAAATTCCCACAACTAGAACCGGAGATAAGTTATTTTCAAATTGGTCTGCCTCAGGGCTCAGTGGTAGGACCTAAACTGTTTCTAAATTCTTTAACCTCTCTATTTGGGTCTATTTTTAAATGAATATGGTATCCAGTCGCTGAAGTAACTGAGGAGAACTATTGCGCTTATTTGTTGGAACCACACAAATTTTGGTCATAGTCTCAGGAGTCCTTCCTTCGTTAAGACACGCGGCTTTGCCTATAGTACAGGGCAGTCAATTTTTGCACTGATTTAAACTGAAAATTTTTATTCAATCCCATTGTTTGCTGGAAAAACTTGGAAGATCTGGTGACTCCAGATGATCCGAGCTGACTTGACTGACTTCTTGTCCGGCAGTCAATAAGATTTTACGAATATAAGCAGCGTTGTTGGTTCCCATTTTGAAGGGAAGTACATATTTCAAACAAGTTGTAAATGGATTTCCTGAGAGACTAAAGTAGCCCTAAAAAGTTGTAAAACATTTTTCGATGAACTGGTAATGCAAATTTAGTATATAATTTTAAACAATTGCGTCTATATTTCCACTAAAAATCGACTATTCCATAAGTAAAGGCAAAGCCTCAGTTGAGGTTTTATAAAAAAAAAACGTAAAAGCATTTTCGCATTTAAGAAAAACGAAAGAAATAATCCAAAGCGAAAATTTGCCTTTCATTTTCGTTTTCCTATTCACATTTTGGTGTAGTTTAAAAGTACATACACAGTTTTAGCATAATTTCCTTAGATCAATGAGTTTTTTTGGTTTTGGCAGCACCACAAGCTGCAAATGGCATTTCTAGGGTAAACTGTCCCACAGTGGCTCATGTCCCACAGTGAATCTTTTAAATTTACAGAATCTCTACTTATAAGATAAAAACGAAGTAAAGAGAAAATAAACCGCGTTTCGATCCTTTATGAATTTACCTGGCAGTTGAAGTAGTGCGCTCGTCAGTGTCGGTTGTATTCGAGAAAAAGTGAATTTTACTGGTAAGTAAATTAGAAATCGTGCTTTTTATTTTTCTTCTATTTCAAAAAGTAATGTGCTTAGTGAGATTTTTTGGATACAGTTTAAAATGTTAATTATTATTATTATTTAAAATTAACATGTCAATAAAATTTGTGAAATAGTTTTTTTTATAAAAATATTTTTCTCCAAAAAGTCACTATGTCCAACAGTGAACCAGATCATAGTCGTACACAGTGAACCATGGTTCTGTATCAAGTTGGCTATTTGAGAAAGAAGTCTGAAAAAAGTTGCATCTTTTCTTTGCCGGATGTTCCAGATCTGGCTTCTGTGTTCAAATGGGATATAAAAATGATATTAACAAAGCCGCGTGAACATGGTAGCACTTCCAGGCTTCAGAACTCGGTATTTTCATTTATAAACGACCTATCAAAATTTAACATTCGTTAATGTTTTTGTGTTTTTTTTTATTATTTTTTACTATTATTATTATTATATTTTTACTATTATTTTTGTGATATTACTGAAGTCCTTGAAAGTCCATTTTGTAAATGTTTTGTTATTTTTTATTGTTATTACTTTTTGTTGTTTTTATTATTTATACGTTCTTGAATTGTTTACTTTTTTTAATGTTAATGCTAAATAAAAATTGATTTTTATCAATTACTTGTTTTTGTTCTTTATTTTTCTTATGAAATAATAAATAAACAGTATTGGTTCACTGTGAACTACCCGGTGGTTCACTGTGTCCACCCCCTAGTACACAGTGAACCAGTTGAGGTGCGTTTTAAAAAACTCAAAATTTACTATTTTTCATGATCTTTCTAAAGCTGCATGTGGTGAAATACAAAGCTAATAAAGCAAATAATAAGTACTTTTAAACCGTTTAAAGATTAAACCAATAGTTTAAAAACTACATCAGGTCAAACGCAAATTGGTCCACTGTGGGACAGTTTACCCTACTCTAGAAATAATCAGAGAAAACGAAAAACGACAATGAAAAGACTGTCGTTGTTTTCCTTTCGCCAGAAACGAAACTTCCTTTCGTTTTTGGAGATATATGAAGCAAAAAAAATAAAACGAAAACTTCTTTGAAAACGAAAACTACTTTCGTTTTTGGAGATATATGAAGCAAAGAAAATAAAACGAAAACGTCTTTGGAAAAAACTAAAATCAGGAACGTAGTTTTAGCATAATTTCCTTAAATCAGAAGTTTTTTTAGGTTTTGGTAGAACCACAAGCTGCAGATGGCATTTCTACTGTAGAAATAACCAGTAAAAACGAAAAACTTCAATGAAAAGTCTTCCGTTGTTTTCCTTTCGCCAAAAACGAAAAGTCCTTTCGTTTTTGGAGATACATGAAGCAAAAAAAAAATAAAACGAAAACGTCTTTGAAAACGAAAACTACTTTCGTTTTTGGAGATACATGAAGCAAAGAAAATAAAACGAAAACGTCTTTGGAAAAAACTAAAATCAGGAACGTAGTTTTAGCATAATTTCCTTAAATCAGAAGTTTTTTTAGGTTTTGGTAAAACCACAAGCTGCAGATGGCATTTCTACTGTAGAAATAACCAGTAAAAACGAAAAACTTCAATGAAAAGTCTTCCGTTGTTTTCCTTTCGCCAGAAACGAAAAGTCCTTTCGTTTTTGGAGATACATGAAGCAAAAAAAATATAAAACGAAAACGTCTTTGGAAACGAAAACTCCTTTCGTTTTCGAAGTTACACGAAACACCGATTAAAGGGTTTCATCTTACTCAATGCCATCCCTGTGTGAACCTTGGATGATGAACAAATGAACATGCTGTTTATATTTTCGTAGAAACGCTTGGACACAGACCGAAGTACCTAAGAATGAATTTGACTTCATTTTGTTGCAATTCAAATGCAAGTGATTTTCTGTTCACTGTTTGTGTGCAAAAGTTCGACATGCAGTTGTTTCATTTAGGCACCACTAGGACTTACCCCTCTTTTGCGCTGAAAAATATTTTATATCCTTCCTTGTGCGAACATCTCGCCAAATTAAACACCACAACATTTTTTTTTATTTTATTTTCGTTAAAAAAACTCGTTTGCATAAATTTCATTCGTATAGCTATCTGCCTCCCGTGTGGTTTTCCAATTACAACTTTTATCCGCCTTTATTTAATCGCTTTTGTGCAGCCCATCTTCGAAAGGACATTTCAGTTGGTAGATTCGCAGAGCAGAAGCACAAGGGAAATCTCCCCTACTCAAGAAATGCACTGCATCAAGCTGCTGCTGTCCGTCCAATTTGTGTGCCTATACTTGTCTCTATTTATTAAAAATAAAAATAAAAAATATATAAAGTAAAATAAATATTATTCGCATCTGGTGTACGGCGGCTATTTTTTTTTATTCATCATTATACACTTTATCTATTGATTCGAGGATAAATCGTAACGTGTGTCCCGCGTGCGGGACCCAGCCAAACCAACCTGCACTAGATTGGCCGTACTGTTGTCGGCTCCTGGAGGCACCTCCTGGCGATACTGTTTTACTGGCATCGGCGGTTGCACTGCCGCCCGTCGTCATCGTCGCGGCCGCCGCTGCCGGTGCATCAGTATCAACAAAATCGGAATCGTCCGATAGGGACCGTCCACCGCCGAGATAGTCGATGTAGTCGTAGTCGCTTACCAGGGGATTAACTTTCGAGTAATAAATTGCCGCAAATGTTGAATAAATAATTAAAATCGCCGTTCCAACCTGCAGTCGCGACGACCAGCCCAGCAAGGAAAAGGAGTGTGCAAATGCATGCATGTTGTGTGTTATTTCCCAGCCGGAGTCCAAGTGTGCATTTTATAGCGAGTCGAATAAGAGAGCAGAACAGAAAACAAAAAATGAAATAAAAGACATGTATGAATAAAAATGAAAAAATTTTGAATTTATGGCATTAAAATAAAGGATGTCACAGCACATTCCATATTAAGGATACACTGGAATTTATGGGGAACAATAAAATGGACAAAATTCGATGTCATCCTCTGCACCGGTTAGCCGGAATGGTGGTGCTATTTTAAAGCCCAGGACAACACTGGACAATTGATGAATGGAGACGACCGAATCGATTCGACATAATAGTAAAATGGGTTTGTAAGGATGGATTCCATTGAGGATTAGGTATGGAAAATGGAATTTTTGCCATTTTTTGCCCTGCAATTGAACTCGGGCATAATTTTCGTATGTAGTGTCGGAAGGAATTTTCGAATTTCGAAATTGTTCACAACCTGGGGGGTGAGTTGGATGGGTGCACTTGGGAATGTGAAGCACTCAGAGGCATCGCATGCGGATATGGGCTGGACATTCATGGACTTGTTGGGGATTTGCTCCAAGCAAGCATTTGCTTCGATGGTGGATAAGAGTAGATTTAGTCGTCCTTAAGTTGCATCGCTTAGCTCAAGAAGACAGTCAGATAATCGATTCAATCGATTGGCATTTTTAAAGTGAATCTTCTGATGACTGGCAAGCAGCGAATCGAAATTCCGATGAAACTAAATAGCGACAGGTCTTTGAAAAGTTATTCCGATCTCCAGTGAAACGAAAAAGCGGCAGAAAACGGGCGGATGTAGTGATCTTGTTGGGGCAGCTCTAACCGAATTCGCAGCTCTTTAGGTAGTAATTTCGAGCTCGAATGAAACGAAAAGTTTTGGGCAGTAATTTCGATCTCCAGTGAAACGAAAAAGCGGCGGATCTAGTGATCTTGTTGTGGCCGGTCGTGCCGAATTTTCGGCTCTTTAGGTAGTAGCTTCGAGCTCGAATGAAACGAAAAGTTTTGGGCAGTAATTTCGATCTCCAGTGAAACGAAAAAGCGGCGGATCTAGTGATCTTGTTGTGGCCGGTCGTGCCGAATTTTCTGCTCTTTAGGTAGTAGCTTCGAGCTCGAATGAAACGAAAAGTTTTGGGCAGTAATTTCGATCTCCAGTGAAACGAAAAAGCGGCGGATCTAGTGATCTTGTTGGGGCAGCTCTAACCGAATTCGCAGCTCTTTAGGTAGTAATTTCGAGCTCGAATGAAACGAAAAGTTTTGGGCAGTGATTTCGATCTCCAGTGAAACGAAAAAGCGGCGGATCTAGTGATCTTGTTGGGGCAGCTCTAACCGAATTCGCAGCTCTTTAGGTAGTAATTTCGAGCTCGAATGAAACGAAAAGTTTTGGGCAGTGATTTCGATCTCCAGTGAAACGAAAAAGCGGCGGATCTAGTGATCTTGTTGGGGCAGCTCTAACCGAATTCGCAGCTCTTTAGGTAGTAATTTCGAGCTCGAATGAAACGAAAAGTCTTGGGCAGTAATTCCGATCTCCAGTGAAACGAAAAAGCGGCGGATCTAGTGATCTTGTTGGGGCAGCTCGTGCCGAATCTGCGGCTCTTTAGGTAGTAATTTCGAGCTCGAAGGAAATGAAATTGTTTGGACAGTAATTTCGAACCCCAATGAAATGAAAAGGACAGCGGAGGTAGTCACCTTATTAAGGACATTAGGTCATACAAATATTAAGCGGAGCTACCTCGTTTTGTGGCAAAAATTTAATTTTCTTTAAATCAAATAAAGTCTGTTAAAAAATGCGCAGCTAGAAATACAGACCACGAAGTTCCGCTTCCTGGTGATGAATTGCACTCCAAAGTGCAATCTAAAAATTATACCTTTTCCGCTCCACATTTGCTGCACTTATTACTACGCTGCCAAATCAAGCCGACACACCTCTCATTGGATGAAATATTAATTTAATGCAACCGAACAGAGAGCCCAAACATATCTGACTGACGCAGTTTGTATCCTTTTAATGGAAAAAAAAATAAATAGAAAAAACCACTGCTCTCCAAAATGCTGGCTGTGGAAAATTGATTTAACTTTTCCATTTGTTTTGCGCGCGCATATGGATACCGCTCCCCCACACCCAACCAGTGATGCGCCTGTAGCTGCATGTTTCTCTTGTCAGGTCGCCGTGCTTCAGGATGTGTACACCGTATACGGGATGTGTAATTGTGGGGACCAGACATTTGCAGTGAGCGTGGGGAAAAAAAATAGGCCCTCTCACACTACCCGCGATGGAAAATGAAACGTTTTTCAGGGTGGCCGCACAGGCCAGGTATGGAAAAGTTCCATTTGTTCCGTTTTCTGAACTGAAATCCAATTTCGAGGAAAACGAATTAATTGTAAGTTAATACTTTGAGTAATGGCTCTTTGTTTGGAGTATTTATCTCAAACTGAAATGTGAAGCCGGCTTGGTCGCACGCAACAAAGCAAAACAAAACAGAAACTCTGAGGGGTTCTATTAATTGGGGTCATGTGGATATTGAAGCCGCCGCTTTGGGAGTTGATTTTTTTATCAATTTTTTTTTACCATCTGTGGTAGTGGTAGTGGCAGTAATTGCAAATGGTATAGTTATGGACGGGTGCTGTTCGGCAGCAAAATTGATTGGAAAAAGAAGGATCGCTCGTGATGATGATGATGGAAAGGGTTTGGAGAGAGGCAGAGTCGGTATGTATTTGATTGGGGATGAAATACTTTTGGTTGGGTTGAGTGTGCCAGGCGAACTTACTTCAGAAATAGTACTGATTATAAATTTGCGCAGAAAATTGGGCAGACATTGAAGGGGGAGTTGCATTTGGCATTATGCTGTTGTGGGTGACGAACAAGACTTCAGTGAGGTATTGACGTTCGAGGCATTCTGTCGTACAACTTTCAAGAAGAACAAATGATCGCGGTAAAAGTTTGAGCAAGTGGGAATGACGATTCATAGGCTGACGTGGTCTACTATTTGTGCCTGTCTTTTCTTGAGGTACAGGACTAGGTCTGTTATTTATTCTGGGCAAACCACAGACAGTTTTGATTGTAGCAGAAAAATCTGTCTTACCTTCGGCGGAAGCCTTGCTTACTCCCTTAAAACTTAACAACGAAGGACCGACCTCAGATAAAAAATGTTATCTTGAGCAGTTGTCGCTTGTCGGGAACAAAATTTAAACTTAGCCGGTACGATAGAGGTTTAAATCCATCTGTAAGGTAGCCCGAAAGACTCAACCTGCCGGACAACCCTGCAATCCTACAGTCACTGGACCAAAGAAATTGACTCAGACATACTTATTGGGTTAAGCTATATAAAAATAAAGTGCACGACTGGGTCGAACGTAACTTTCTCGTTCATCAGAAGTTTGGTTGGTTGTTTTCTTATTTTATTAAGTAGGTAGGTAAAGATCTGAGAACCGATGCTAGATAAAAGAAATGGGTGCAAATGAAGTGGGACTTTCTAATTGTGAAATGAAGTGGCTGCAATTATTTTAAGGTGCATATTCAACAAGGTTGAAAACAGGGTAATATTTGCTTAAATTAAGTTTTGCGTAGCTGTTATTGGATTTTTATCGGAAGTGGGGGAGATTATAACAAATATTTAGCATAGATATGTGAAAAAGATCGGGAAATATAAATAATTAAAAAAACTGATTTTTTCGAATTTTTTGAAAAAAACTAAGTACGGGATCTTATTGCGAATACTGATTTTTTCTTTAATATGTATTTGGATCAAAATCGTTAGAGCGGTTTTTGTAAAATTTCGCAGACAAACAGTTCCAAATATTGGAATGTTTTGTTTGGAAAATACTATTTAGCTGAAAGCCGAGTACAAGTTATTGTTCGGGTTGTAAGCATTACTTCGTTTTTAGGGTTTTATCTAAATCGAAAATGGGGTTTTCGAGATATGAGCAGTTTTTAAAACTAGCGATCGGTGTTCGATGATTCGAATTGAAAATTAAGGAGGCAATCATTTTGAAAACATCGATTTTACTCTAAGTTTGCATTTTGGTCAAAATAATGCCGTTTTGAGGTAAATTAGGGAAAACTATATTTTTCAAAAATGACTTTTTTCAAAAATCCATTTTAAGATAATACAGAGAAAAACTGAGTTTTCCATTAAGTTAGAAATGACCATATTACCTTAGAAATTAATTTTTGTTACAATCGTATGGACCGTTTTCGAGATATGTCCAATTTTCAAAAGTACCGTTACTCGATTTTTGGCGGAAAACTGAGTATGCAGTTACGTTTACCTCACCTACTTAAGCTTAAATATGAATTTTTGTTGAAATCGTTAGAGCCGTTTTCAAACAAATCAAACTGGTATGAACATTTTGTATGGGAAGTACCATTAAATTTGAGGTTGCAGTGCAAAAAAAAAAACGGCCCCGAACTGTAAGCCCCCAAACTTTGAATCCGAAGTTTGAACGAAATCCGGGCAGCCGTTCAGGCTGTGGGCCTCGGGACATACAGACAGACGGACAGAATTTTGCGACCCACTTTTTTGAGTTCGCCTATCATCGCAATGTCAGAATTGCAACCTGGCCGGTCGGCTAAGGCGCCTGGGTTAAGGGGGCGCCTACCAATTACCGTCCCCACAGAACACAGCTATATGCCCCTGAATATTGTTGCTATGACTTTGGTCGTCACTGCCGATGGCGATTAGGTCTCCATTCTTGCTGCGACTTTTCCTGGTCGGATTCATAGCAGAATAAATATTCCCGTCGATGTCATTAGTGTCAATTCAACGATTTAACCCTTGGCACATGTGGGTACAAATTTACTTAATGATGCATGCTTGTTCTTTTTTTCGTTCCGCTCATATAGCTCACCCGATCGTCGTGGAATTTGTCACACGGTTAGTTCGTGACACGGAGACGGACTGCATTTTATCGCCGTCAAATTGGCAGTGTAAAATATCGGACTCTCATTTCTGAAAGAATTCCACACGAGCGATACTCTTTAGCTGTTAGATATATTTATCGAATAAAAAATTAAGAGCTGTGGAAAAAATCTCACTCGGAGCGCCCGAACATTCGATTCATGGTTCCGCCCTGCATTGCCGGCTCACGGAGGAGAGAGTTTAACCTCGAATTGTGCAACTTATTTAGAAGAATCCGATAAAAATGTCTTAGGTCATACTTAGTCTTAGTTCCACCGAGAAAGACTACTCCGAAGTGAAGGGAATACACCAGCCAACTCGGTGCATCAAACTTAGGACCATTCTAGTTGAGGTCCCTGGTTTGGCCCGATCCCTAGCTCATTTTTGGTTGGTAGGTTTTCTTTTCAAAAAGTTATATCGCACAAAAGGTGTTTCGGAAAAATACACGCACTCTTTTTTTTTTTTTTATAAATCTCACGAAAAAGTATTTGCAATATTTGGCACTTCAAGTCAGTGTTGCCGTCTTTGAACTCCATTAAAGTAGTACACCCCGAAAAAACTACATTAGAGGTAGTACTGTCCAGCAGCTCGAAACTTACGAGTAAAATTCGTCCTCTGAACTGACTGTGTCCAACATTAGAGCACCTTATACACTCAGAAAAAAAAGGTTTGTTAAGCGAAGAATTTTGAGATTCTTAAAAAATTTTAAGTTGGCTCAAATATTATTCTTGTTAACAAGAACTCGTTTTTATGTTTTCAAGAATCAAGTTTTCAGCGTAAGAATAATAATACTCTCCATAAGTATTTTATTACATCATCGCCAAAAATTTTATTCTTAAATCAAAGATTTTCAAATTTGGGTTCATTTTAACCAACGAAAATTTGGCATTACAATTTTTTTTTCTGAGTGTACTGTGCAAATTTAGTGAAGTCAGTAAGTTACACTGTTTCACCTGAAAGTCGATCGCAATCTGTTAAATTTTATACCAACTATCAAGGACTAATGGTTTTTTGTACCAAAGAAGATTTAAAGAGAACAAAATCTACCCACGCGGGTTTTTTTGTTCCAAATTCCTTGATATTTATAGAGGACAATTTTTCGGTGTCAAGTAGACATGAATCATGATGGCGCAAAAGTCCTCCTATTTGAATTTAAAAATGTCCACCGAAAGCCTTCGTTAAATTGAAATCACTTTGCAAAAGGATTAACCCTAATCGACGAACAGAATCATCATTCTCTGCAATGCAATTCCTACAATTCGCATGCAAATTTCACTGTATCGATGGCGGGGCTCTAGATAACCCTCCCCCTCGTAGGGATTACTACGCACACCAAAAACGGCTTAGTGCATAGATTTATGAAAACATTTCAATTGGTCAGTGCGCAATTTATTCCGAGAGAGATAAACCAAATGAAATCCGGAAAACTTGCCAAACTCTATTTCAAAAAATGTTTCCAAACAGAGAACAAAAAAAAAACCGGAAATTATCAAAAGGACTCCATTCCCCATAAAACAGTTCCGGCGCTGCATACACACGAAAGCGAATCCAAACAATCTCTGTTTGCCAATATGTCTAGGTCTGTTTATTGGCTCCTCTCTGTTGCCACAGTCAGCCACGGGATCAAGGTATCTATAATGATTTCGGGACATTAACTTTTCGGTGCACCGAAATGCACAGTCAAAAGCTGTAGTTGCAATTGGCTTTTCAATATTTCACGGACTTATTCATTAGATGGGGCTGCACTGCCGCACTGGATGGGCACACTGGCTGCACCGTACCAATATGCAAAAGCGGATTACGTGTTGTTTCGTGGAAAGACGGACTGGACTCTGTGTACAGCCTGCAACTGAATGCATTGTGTCTGTCCGAGAGGGATTCATTTAAACGCAAGCGGATTACAAATGCTGTACAATGGATGTTTGCGCTGGCTGAAAACCTAACCTTACCTGAAATGCAGCCCAGAATTTATAGGAGCCCTCAGTGATTACGAAGTCATAGTAACCTCTTAGGGGATCACCCTGAATGTAACGTCCTTCCGCTACAGCGGTGCTATCGGTGGACGAGGACGACGGCAATTTCGATTCGGGTGATTCCAAATCCGATTCCGATGATTGGGTGTAGTCCGTTGTTAGGTGGGATGTGGTGTCCTCTTCGGCGCTGACATTTTCATCAAGTGATGCACGACGTGAGCGGAACTCGTCCCTATCGTGTGTGGTGTCCTGTTGCTCTGTCTCTTCGGCGGGTGTAGTCGGGGCCTTGGTTGTTTTGGGCCGTCGGGTAATTGCTGGCCGAGGAGGGATTCGTTGAGATTGGTTAAGCTTAGCGAGATCTTCGGGGAAGATGCCTTCGCCGGTTTTGCGGTAGTGGTCCTCGACAGTTTTCCAAGCCGAGTTCATCGCCCTGAAGATGTCGTAGAATGTCTTTGCCTTCTGAATGAAACCCATTAGGCTGCCTCCGGTGGATTCTTCTTCTTCTTCTTTGCGTTGGGGTTGGCGGTAGTGGGGCCGTTGCTGCTGACCACCTCGATTGGGTTGCTGCGGTCTGAAACGGGACGAAGCACGGGGGGTTAGATAAATGCATGGAAATGTGCGTAAGTGAGGTGCAAGTGCATCCCAATTACAAAGCTATCTGAACACAAACAGTCGGATGACGTTTCGGACGCGGAAGAGAGAAAGAAAGATGGCGTCGTTCTATAAGAGAGATCGTTTTGAGAAAGAAAGATGGGAAAAGTTTATAAATAAAACGGTCGTTTATTGGAAGTGAATACAGAAAAAATACTGGGATGTCTAGGTGACAGCTCGTTTCAGGCGCCAGAGGTCGTGCACTTGACCAGACGTACCAATTTTTAACCATCCGACTGTCCGAGCGACAAGGGAGTAACAGGAAAAAAAGCTAGTCCGCCAAACTCGCAATCGTCTCTGTGGCGGCAGAACACCATTTCAATTGCTGCGGTCAAGTTCACGACTCACATTGATAGGGGTCGTTCCCAATTGTGCTACAGAAAAACTCTCGTTACTCAGATTTGAGGACGTTGTGGAGACCTGTCAAGTTGCGATGACCGGAGTCAAGTTCACGACTGAGCAAGTCATATTTGATTCCGTTTTTTTGTGACTTTTGTTGGGTCAAGTTCACGACTCACATTGATTGCGGTCATTCCCAATTGTGCTACAGAAAAACTCTCGCTTCTCAAATTTCGTAGTTGTGGAGACTTAGCAAGTTGCGATGACCGTAGTCAAGTTCACGACTGAGCAAGTCATATTTGACTCCGTTTTTTTGTGACTTTTGTTGGGTCAAGTTCACGACTTACATTGACTGGGGTCGTTCCCAATTGTGCTACAGAAAAACTCTCGTTACTCAGATTTGAGGACGTTGTGGAGACCTGTCAAGTTGCGATGGCCGGAGTCAAGTTCACGACTGAGCAAGTCATATTTGACTCCATTTTTTTGTGACTTTTGTTGGGTCAAGTTCACGACTTACATTGACTGGGGTCGTTCCCAATTGTGCTACAGAAAAACTCTCATTTCTCAAATTTGAGTGCGTTGTGGAGACCTGTCAAGTTGCGATGACCGGAGTCAAGTTCACGACTGAGCAAGTCATATTTGATTCCGTTTTTTTGTGACTTTTGTTGGGTCAAGTTCACGACTCACATTGACTGGGGTCATTCCCAATTGTGCTACAGAAAAACTCTCGTTTCTCAAATTTCGGAGTTGTGGAGACTTAGCAAGTTGCGATGACCGTAGTCAAGTTCACGACTGAACAAGTGAGTTTCAAAAGAAAAAAAAAAACACTCGCTCGTCATATTCGACTCCGTATTTTTGTGACTTTTGTTGGGTCAAGTTCACGACTCTCACCATTTTATTTGAGGCTGTTGCTCTCTAAAAACTGATCACGTTCATGATGCAGTAATATCCCTATTACCTGGATTCTGAAAAGCCCCTCAGAAGCCCCTAAGAACTTACCTATGAGTATATTTTCTTCCAAGAAACCCCCATCTGAGCGATTTTCTGCAAAGCACCCTTCCTCTTTCCTCCTCCAGCCGCAGACAAAAACATCAGCCAAACAAAATCCGAAACAAAATCCCAAACCGCACTCCGACGTGCACTTCCCCATTTCACCATTTTCCTGAGCGCGTACCGGATTACAGCCATTCATTTAGTTTCTCGTATCTCATTTGCAACATTTGTCAGCGCGAAAAGGAAGCAGCTCCGCTCCAACTCATACCCCCACTCAGTTTGGGAATTTTTAACGGCAAGCGCAACAAACATGCGGTCGAACAAATGAAAATACACACACGCTGAGAAATGTACACTTCTGCTGCACACAAACCACACGCACCGCAAGGACCTCGCAAAAACTCCTTCTGCTTCTGTACTTATCCCCATTTTGTATATATGCTCTTGCACCTTGCAGTGCGGAACTGCTCAGGCAGACATCTTTGATGTGTGTTAAGCTGCGAGGAAATTGCGAAAATTTTCATAAAACCAAAAGGAAAATTTACATTTTCCTTATGATGATTGTTTGGCAAGAAAATTTTGCGCGTACATGCGAGTATAGGTGCGGGTGTGCCTGTCAATCTGCTCCTCCGGCGCGTACTTGCTAATGAGCATGGCCTACATTACAGGAGATTCGCCCGTTCCAACATCTACGCGATGTGTCCTATTATCATCATCATCAGCAGCAGCAGGAGCATCCTGGTCGATGTGTGAGGGAGTGTGTGTGTGTGTGTTTAGTGTACCAGTGATCGCATCATCAAATTATCAAGCAAAATTGCCATGTGAATGAGTTTTCGAGCCATTTTCGCTCCGCACACCAGATTGGCAGAGGAGGGAGGTGGGTTGGCTTTCGACTCGCACTGCAGCTGTTGAAAATTCGACGGAGGAATCTTTCGCTTCCGTGCACAAATGTGCTGGTGGAAAATTCGCTTTCAACTCCCCAACCGCGCAGAGGGCGGCAGCGGGAGCAGCCACCAGCGACGAAGATGGTTTGAAGGATTACACAAGGATATACAACTTTCTTCGACGTCGTCGTCGTCGTCGTTGATGTGTGCGCACACATATTGTTGGCCTCGGTACTGGTTTTAGTCTCGATCCGGAATAATTGTTGTTTAAACTGAACTGAAAGGGTTACAAAACACATACAGACACACTCGCACACAAGGACGACGCAGGGAAGAGGAATATCACGTTGTGTCGCTGAATTCGAAATGCGCAATAAACATTCTTGTGCTGTCAGTTGTGTAGTGGCTGCGAGATGTGGTTGCGACCCCCCCAACCCGCTACCGCACCGATGTGATCCTTTTTACTCAGAATAACCGTTGCATATGCAATGAATGTCACTGCGATAGCAGTTGTACAGGACATGTCATTCGAGTGTAAGGAATCACTGTAGGTTAGGGGAATTGCTATGTTAATAGGAATGGGAATTGCAAAGAGATTGTATTGAGGTAGAATACTCGTCGCTGCAGCCTTGAAATGTTTTCTGCAGTAATTGGGATTCAGTATACCTATACGCAAACGTGGTGACCTTCTTTTTGCTATACGAGTAAATGTCGTCTATTTTCGAGGCGTATTTCGATGCGAAAGTCGCGTCAGCACACGCAATGTCAACTTATAAAATATTTGAGCAACCCGCACTGCCTTACCGACTTGTCACGCTTGGCAGCATTTCAATCCGCCGCACATTATATCATGTGCACTAGCAGTAAAGATTCATCATAATGACAACAGATGTCGCCTTTCGAAAGACAAATTTGTGCGCCAGTTAAGCCTAAAAAAAAAGTAAAGTAGAGTACACTTTTAAGATGGCCTCCTGTAATTGAAACGTTTCATAATATTTTTAAATCTCATTTCAAAGGCTTAGTCCTCAAAATCGAAAGTCCTGTGCCAAAATCTGTAGAAAGACAGCCTCAATTATTTACTATTTGTTGCAATGAGAATTGACAACTGAGCGCCAGTGGTTTCTACTGTTATTAATTGAAATTTACATGTAAACCACGTAAACTATGATTATTTTCTATTTTTCTATTCCTTCCTTTTGTGGGCTTAGCAATTGTGGAAAATGAATAAAAATCCACTGAAGCTCAGTAAAACACTTAAAATAGGCCTATACAATTTGGACGTCTTTCCAGATTTGCTTAATCTGACTTACTCCAACGCAATTCTCTTATGGTTCTCCCCTTCTGCTTAGTGTCCACGTTGTTGCAAAGATGCTGTAGTCTTTTAAATTTGGTTTGGACATACTTCAGCAGCAACTTCTAGTGGATTAAGAGCACAAAAATAAACCCCAGATTTGGCAGCACTCTTTAAAAAATCTTTCATTATATCACAAAATGACAAATATTTGCTACTTAATCATTTTATATCGTTATATAAGGCCTTTATCTTCGACTGATAATCAAAGGATCGGATTCAGTACAAAAAAAAAAAAACGAAACGAAAAGCAAACACACTTTGGGAAACGAAAAAAATCAATCGAAAGCGAAAATCTGTCCTATATAATTCCCCTCCCTTCATTTTTAATCGTTATGTAAGGTCTTTATCTTCGACTGATAATCGAAGGATCGGATTCTGTAAAAAAAAACAAAACAAAAACGAAACGGAAAGCCTAGGGAAACGAAAAAAAATCACTCGAAAGCGAAAATCTGTTCCATACAATTCCCTCCGGTTTCTCCTTTAAGCACATAAGGATCACTTTTTGAGGTGAAAATGTTCAATCGTTTTCGACTGCACGAACGTTTTGCATCATCGCACTTTGAAAACGAAAGGAATTCTCGTTTGCGCGAAATTAGAAAAAAAAAACGAAAAATATTTCATTGCGTTTTGTGTTTTTTGTGGTTGTTTTTTGTTTTATAGTTTCTTTTGACTGATGTTGTTAATTATTGATATCGACAGCAAATAGAGTTGGGAAAAGTACAGGGTGGCGCAAAAAAAGTTTCCCATTTGAAATTGTAAATGGCGCTCGTTTACAAGTGTCGCCAATCAAGTGATGATCGGCGTCGTTTAGGGATGTTGAGTGCAGCTCATGTTAGATGACCCCAGGAATATGAGCTGTTTAAAAAGACCCACCATATCATTTAATTTCTAATTTAAAATAGATTTTCATGTTGTTCACCCACTTTACTCCATTTTTAACATGCATACATCCTTGTCCCTTTGGTGAAAATGCTTTTTTAAACACAGGTCCGTTTGGGACCCTGGCTCGGTCTCTTTCTATTTAAAAGAAAACAATCTCCTGCACTTCAGTGGCTGCCAAACCCAAATCCCAATTATCCCTTGTCGGAAAACTGTCGCCAACATTCTCCGCTCCCTGAGGGAGAAAGCAATCCCTCTTTACAAAGGAAAACACCGACCGATTTCATATTTTAATTACACAACCCTCCCCATATGTGGTAGACAATCTTTCCGAAAATATACCACGTGAAAGGTGAAACTCCGCATGTAACATTCCACACACGCAGTTCAAACCGCTTAAACTAGAAAATCCCCATTTATCAAAAGTCTTAACCTCAATCTTTCAACAGCGACTTTCTCTTCTGTAATGAAGGTTGAAAGCCTCTTTTATACCTTTCTGCTTTATACATTTATACATACGGAAAGAGGGTCTTACTGTTCGATTATTCAAATGCAAACCTAATGATCCCGTTCACATATTCCGCTGGAGAAAGAAAACGAATTTTAAATAAAACTCTTAAATCGAATGAATGTATTAAATTCGGGAAACATCTGACATCTTATGTAGGTATTTTTCACCCCGCTCCTAGTCCAAGTAACTGGGGATGATTTCTTTGCGGTGCTCCGAAGGGAGTTCAGGGAATTTCCAGAAAGAATTTTGCACCCTCTTTCAATTCAACCCAATTAAATGTTCCGAAAATGCGTGTTGGCAAATTTGATTCACTAAGCAGAAGCAAATTGCAACATATATATTTGGAAAAAAATAAAATAAAATATATTTATTGTCACTACAACATGACGTTGTGGAAATGAATATATATCACAGCCCATTGTAAGCATGTGGCTGGGGTCCTGGCTGGACCCAGTGGGAAGAAACTGTAGATTTGTCACGGAAATTTGGTGAAATATATTCCCGAAGGAGTTGCAAATGGAATGTGTATCATTTATTATGTGGCACATTGTATTTTGGGGAAAATTAATTAATCTTTCAGACGTCACGTGATATGCAGGTGAATATTCATCTGCAGAAAGGTATAGTTTCCAAGGTGATAATGACTAGGAATGGGAACGATCCACTGTACTGAGGGCGTTAGCCTGAAATTGTGTGCCTTTTATGGGGCGGGTTTTCCTGGAATTGCTCCTTTTTGCGGAGGCGACGTTGAGAATAGTTTTGTTTCAGGTTTTCTCTATTTAATTGTTGAGGGCACTGGTTGACTCTTTTGGATTTATTCCAAAAGGTTTTTGAGTTGGAGAGTTATGTGATTTGGTATTTTAGCGCCAGAGCTGTTTAAAGCTTCGTAGTTGGATCATCAAGTTAGACTCGTTGCCAGGGGTCTTCAGTGAAAGATTCCTTGGGTGGGAAGTAACGTCGACGCAAGGGATGTCCGGCTTAGAAAGCTGTCCGCAATGCAAGTTTTCACTATATAATTTTATACGCATTTGCAATAAAGGAACAATAAAAAATATTTTGTAAAAAGCATTGCAAGTTGAAAATTCCAAATTTTGTTTGTAGCGGCGCACTGTGGTCCAAAATTACTTTTTTGGTTGCAAAAATCATAACTTTTGAACGCGTGCATTTATCGCTAGAATTTTTTTTGTCTTCTCAAAGAAAATTTCCACGCCTATAAAAATAGTGATTTTTAAGAAAATTGCTTCACAGGTTGTTTCTAAATCTTTCTTTGAAAAAGGAATTGACAGAGAATGGAATTAAAGAAAAACTTAAAAAACAGGTAAAATTTTACGAATCTCGTAAAGAAAAAAGTCTGCGGCTATTTAATTGTTCACAGGGTGATCGAAAATATTTTTTTTTACAACAGTGCATTAAATTAACGAACCAATTTTTAATGTTTTTAGCAAGTATTTGAACAGTATTTTTTTCATTTTGTGTCGCATCAAACTGTTGAAGTGATATATTTTACATGAAACAGTGTAGGAAAAAAAAGTTAATTTAAAAACCAAAAAACCCGACTGACTGTAAAAAAAAAGCGTCTTGTTCACATCTTTTTAATTCTTTTTTTTTAACAGTCAGTCGGGTTTTCTGGTTTTTAAATTAAGTTTTTTTATTTTTATCTATCGAATATAACGACACCTCACTCTTCAAAATCGGTCAAGCCGGTTAGGCTACAGGGCGTCACGAAGGAACGTACATGGGATACGCGCGAAACACTTAACCCTCCCTGTGTTCAGTCGGGTAAAAAGTAAACGAACGAAAAAAAGATTAAATAAAATCAAATAAATACAAAATACAAAATTTATATTTATTGATGAAAAGTTCTAAAATGATTCTGTTTGGAATATTCATATTGATATTTAATTTGCTCGCTCTTCAGTAAAGCCTTTTGAAAACAACACAACCTGCACAAGGATTGTTTTACCTGTGAAATTTAAGCTTCGCAATGTGGGGTAACAGAGGAAAATTCAATGAAATAGTGCTTTCAACTTTTTGAAATGTTAAGGCAATAAATCAATTAATCCCTTTCTTTGGCAAATTAATAATCCATGTTTACGTATATTATGTACTTTAAGAATAAGAACAATAGTGATTTACAATAATTTAAGTAATTCGAAGAAACTCAGTTACCCTTTTGGTTTAAAAGGTATTTATTCAAAACAAGACGTTAAAGTGGGCGGATTACAAAAACCAATTGGCATTTATATAAAATATAAAAAGGGGGGCGTGGAAGTGGGTAGATATTTTAACGATCAAAATAAAAACAAAACTATTTTTAATTGATATAAGAAGAAAATTTCACGCTCTCACCTCTTTTAATTAACAAACAAATTTAAATATTATATAAGGAAATTTGCTTCTAAGGCCAAAATGTGAGCAGTGGAAGACGACTTTTTTAAGCAAATTACAATTTCTTCGAACACTGCAAATAGTTGCAGCTACAGTTTTGCCAGTTTTGCCTGGTTTAACAAATAGTTGCGGTCAACAATCGTGGTCAATTTACCGTGGGAACTAGCGAGAAATTTTTCGTAGCTCTACTCAAACCAGAAAAGTGCAAAAAATGTGTTTTATTTACTAAAAATATTGGATAATTTTTTAATATCCCATAATTGCATAAAAGAAAGAAAAGAAATTAGTTTTTTCTGTTTTTTTTTTTACTCTAGAACAAAATTGACCAGCTTTGAAAAGCTTTGCAAGTCAAACTAGTTTGCAGAGAATTATTTTGTTTGCTGTTTTTGAAGCTCCGTTTACATTTCTATTTGAAATATAAAATAAAACATAGAATTTAGTATTTTTGTCACGAGATTTGCTTTTTTGGAGCACAGTGCGGCGCAGCTATATTTAAAACTGGTCCTTCGTACCACATTTTGCAAAAAGGGTCCATTTTTTGCTCGAAATTCCGTCAAACAAAATCAATACACGTTATAAAACTGTCAGAACTACTCTACAGATTTGGATGAAACTTTTTTCAAAATGGTTCTTAGGGTTACGCGAAAGCTATAGGCTCTGTCGATCAATGCCACGCCTACTTTTCGGAGGCGTTTTTTTTTCTTCCTTTAGCTTTTCATTCCTTACACAATCACAATCATTAAAAAAAATTAAGAAACCAACCCTTCCATAAATAGTTAAGACCAAGAAATGCTAACATCTACTGCTCTTGATCGTAGTCCCGTTTTGAGGTAGTATTCCCACATAGAAAGCAGAGAAGTGTGCTATGTGCACAAAAAAGCTGTTCATCATCTTCATTTATTTAAACAAAATATTTTTTAAATCAAAGTTCGACCTATGCGCGATAGACGAACGACTTACTACTTTTGTACACAGAACAGAGTTGCTGTTTAAATTGTTAGGTTAAAAACGGTTTAAAGGGAAGACGAAAGTTCAGTATTACTCTGAATGCGCCACTTGAACTATTTTAAACAAGTTTTTTTTCACTTTTCCAAGTCGATTGGACTTTACATAACTTAAGTCTGACTTTCTTAAATATTAGATTGGCTCACCAGAGGGAAAATGAGGAAATCCCATCCCAACTGTGCATTTCTGTCTTGTTTGACACCTAAACAACCTTAAAGCCCTCCGCCACGATCTGCCTATTTAGCAAATCCCCCACCGCAACTTCTTCGTGATCCCTGAATAACAATAACGCAACTCAGTGAACTGTGTATGACAAATGCGACTCTCAGCTAATCCGAATGAATCTTCTAATCCGCCAACGTCAAATCACCATCTCATCAATACACCCACAGTCCTTGGAATCCTTTTAATTCACGTACAAAGCAGTGCGACTACTGTTTGCGTTTCCATAGAACAACTCCTCTGTGTAACACTCGTCTGTGTATCCATATCCATATCTAATCCTTGTCGCCTTTCACAGGAAAGTGCTCTTTTTCAAAACTGACGATTACTAGACAAAGATACGATCTCTCATACTCCGTATCTGAATAGCGTCTCCCTTCCCGCTGCTCTCGGTTTATTATCCATTTAATTACGAGCAATCTACTCACAAATTAAGTGGAAATAAACTTGAGATGGTATTCATATGGAACCATGAACATACACACCGCCCTCTACCATCAATGTGCACCTAACCAGATAAGGAGCAGGCGAGCCACTCCTTCCAGTCCCAGTGTATACCTTGCTGTCGTCAAACCGCCAACCAACATCAGCACAGCTTATCATCAGCCATTATAATTATCTCCGAATTCAAAAGGGTTAATGAAATCCACCAGCGCTAAGGACTTTTTTTTTGTTTGTGCTACTGCTGCGCTACTTTATCCTCTTCACACCAGAGCACTCGTAGAGTCTTTTTTTTTATTATTTTTTCTCACTGGCACAGAGGCAGACACAAAACGCACTTGAGTCATAAATTGAGGCTAATAAATCCTCATGTTTTCATGTTTAGAAGCATTAGAAGCTCTCGTCTTCTTTCATTTCAGAGGCGGGCTGCTGTCATATATACCCTCTCATATCGCCTTCTCGTCAATTCATTGAAGCATCCACTTGAATGTGTGTATTAACGCTTTGTGAATGGCAGAGGACTGGCGGGTGGGTGTTTTGGGGAGAGGTTTGCTGTGAATACCCATAAACACTTCTTACCCTTATCTAAAATCCAAAAATGACGACTTCTATGGTGGCAGTTGGTCTTGGTTTTGGTTAAGTAGATAGCAATGAGGACAGGGGAGCTGCTCTTGTTGACTACTAACAAGATTGAGATGAATGAAGGTGGGTGGCCGTTAAAAAATAGCTACTTTCGTGAGTGATGGTTAAAATAGTTCCGTGTCAAGTAGATAAAACACACTCGGCGAAAAGTTGTCCAATTTTAGTGGCAAATTAGTTTAGTTATTCGAAATAAAATGCTCAAGGAACTTTGTTACCTTTTTAGCTATTTGCTTTTGTTTCACCTGGACTCTAGTCACGAAACTTTTCAGACGATTGTCGTCGGAACCATAGACCTGCAAAAATAGCAACTATGTAGGTGGAAATATTACAAGTTTGTGAGCTTTATCCAGCTAATTCTCCACAAATGCAATGAAAGCTGACGGCAGCCAAAAAAATGCGACAGAATGTAAGTCTTTATGGCCGTCCAAATTTCAATTATAGAACAGGGCACCCTGTTTTTTTCAAAATCTCTTTGTGGTTAAAATTCCAGCTTTTCAGACCCTAGATCTCCGAATTGTTTTTTACCTGACAGGGAACTGCAAACAGAGGACTATAATCATGTAGGCGTATAACTTAAATAGCTGTTATGGCACAAAACAATTATAAGAACATATTATGTTGCAGACTTTCAGGGGCTCTCTGGTTGGTCGAAAAATGTAAGACTTCGTTAAATAAAGTTAATTGTATATTTAAAAGCTGAAAATATATTTTAGCAACTGTTATCTATACGCATAAACTGGGTTCTAACTCCAGCTTTTGTAGGCCTCTTCCACTCGGAAATAATTTTTAATTTGACAGAAGCAAGTCCTCTCTCCTATGTTTTTTCGCTGCCAGGCTGTGTTTAAACTAACAACTGCAATAATTGGAAATAAACGGCTGAAAAACTGAGCAGAAAAAATAAGCTAAATATAATGCAGGCCGCAAGTTTGAGGAAGGTTTAATCTGCCTACAACGGGATACCTAGCCCAGGGAATTTAAAAACCCTTCTATAATGCGGTGTGCAAGAACATATTTTTAGCGTGAACTCATAAATTCCGCTTTTCAAAGACCCCTTTTTATTAAACAACGCCATCTGTGGATCAGTTTGTTGCATCAATATCTTCATTAATTTGAAATGAAATTTTGAGCCCGATTTTTAGTTCTATTCGTATGTGATGCTTATGAGGAGTACTGAGTACTCTCAAACGACACTTTAAATAAAAACTCGGGTAAAATTCCCCAATTTGAGAAAAGAACTTTTTTCGAGGAGGTATTCACACAATTAACAGTAACAGTGACCGCAGATCTCTGACCTGTACTTCCTTCCTACTCGAAACGAACCTATGTTCACAAACTCTCTCGCCACTACACAATAGCTACCTCGCCTTCCTAATCAGTGGGACCAATTTAGCATAAATTTCCTGCTAAATTTAGCAGGATTATTTTATTTTAAGCCTCTTTTTTCAAACCATGCCAACATTTTTTTTAGTGTGATTTCGTGCTGTAGCAGGATTTTGGTTTAGCCAAATTATGAATTGGAATAATAGGGCTTTTTTTATTATGCTCACATGATCTATATAGATCATTGATTTCCACGGCTTACAACAATAGTACGAGATCCAACTTTTGGTGTAAACCGTGGAAATCAATGATCTATATAGATCATGCGAGCGTAATAAAAAAGGCCTAATAAAATAAAATCAAAGCAGACGAACCTTTGTGTGAACAATTATCATTTGAAAGTGAACGCTGAACACAGCCATTCGACGAATTCAGCTAATAAGAATAATATTTATTTTAATTCAACGAACAGAGACTGAACTGAATTGAATTAAAATATTTTTTTATGTAATAGTAAGATTTTTATTTAATGATATTTGTGTGAAATATATCTTATTTTTCCTGAAAAACAGTTTTTTTTGTTAATTTTTTTGGGTTTTTAGCAGGTTTTGATTTGAAAAAATTTGTGTAGTAGTATACAAAAAAAACATGCTAAACTGCTGAACTTAGGTTTGTGGGCCGGCGAGGAATACTCCGCGCCACACTCAGGTCACAGTTGACCCATTGTGATCATGAACTTAGCATGATTTCAAATATTGAATTGGTCACACTGTTCCTAATAAATAAGCCGGCCATGACGACAATCGCTTCTTTCGGTTTACAAATCCAAAAACAATTGGTTTTCCAAATATTTTCGCCAACTGTGTTTCCCGCTTAATTATTGCTCATTCCAAAATTTTCTCAATTTTGTTCCTTGGCTGACAACACCCTCTGTTATCGATTATCAACGTCGTTCCTCCAACTCGTTTCGATTATTATCAACATTATCACACATGCTGTGCTTGTATTTGGATTCAATTAGAAAATAATGGCGCACATTTGAACCACTTTCTAAGGCGGCTCTCACACTGGAGCTAAATGCTCACACAGATGAGACGATGCTGTTAGAAAAGTTCCTCTTAGTCTGTCTAAGATCTATGAATGAATAATAATAAATAAAAAAAACTTCAAACACCAAGATTCTGTAGAAAAAATTCAATAAATGGTTCGTGCACCTGATAAATCGTTTATTTGATGCACCAACCAATTTTAAACAAAATCACGGTTTTCCGGATGAAATAAAAATCTTTGCATAGAATGGTTTGTGAAACTTGACACTTTTAGGGTCCAGCCACGCAGTGAGCGAGAGAGCGATTGAGCGACGTCGGTCTACAAAATTTAAACATAATGAAATCGTATGGCGGGGTCCACATTAGCTCTGAGCGTTTATCGATTTGGTTATATGCAAAGCGACGTTGCCCAATCGCTCTGTCGCTCGTCGCTCACTGCGTGGCTGGACCCTTAGGCGGCTTAAAAATTACCACACCTTTTATATTAATGTCAACCGAAAGTAAATTTGATTGGACAACAGTCCGACGCGGTCAATAGTTCAAAAGTTTTGTGATCTCCCGACGAATGGACAACTTCAACTGGGTTTTGCAATCTATTGCACTTATGACCACCAGTGTGCATGCAGCCTTAGTGCACATCAGTAATTATAACACAAACAAACAAACATTCATCGTAATCCTGTCATAACTACCATCCTGCGTGGGTGCTCTTCGAAAACGTTATAATTGGCATTTGAAATCCAACAGAGAGATACTCGTATCTTGTGTCAGATAAGAGCGAGAGCACACACACCACCTCCACTCCTTCTAAGACGGCGATGCATACATCCATCCTACACTATATTTGCATTTGAACAATTGTATTTTACTGCTCCTTCACTTGCAGATGTAGACTTGCCGTTTTTCTGTGTAACTATACGATACGCGCCAATTTAGATGATGAGGATGAAAGGAGAGCAGTACGAGTTCTCCTGCCAAGCGACATCAATCTCGAACGGAAAGTGCTTTGTGCGATTGACGTACGTATACAAGACACATAATTTGGATCGAATTTCAACAACACCAATAGAACACATCACACATTTGTATCCTTATTGCATTTCGTTTGTTTGTTCACATTAGTTGAGGCGAGGGCACACAGAGAGCACACCACCTGCCGAGCAGAAATGCTGAAGCTGATTTCACATCGTAAACGTTATCCTGATGGAAATGTATTGCGGGAGAAGTGCCGAGCTTGAAATGCCTTTTAATTGTCATGTAGTCTGAGATTGTTGGTTATAGTAATTGATTAGGCAGGTGGCATCGGATTGGCAGGACTTTGTTGCACTCTCTTAGGTTTGTGTACAAAGTCGGCTTAGGTTCTGATTTTGACACCAGAGAAACTGGGAGGACATCTTAAGGTACATAATTGAGAAGGATTCTAAGAATTTCAAAAAGGGATTAGACGTCTATTATGTCGGATTGTGTGGATTTGGTAGGTATAACTAAGGTCGGCTGTGGGTTTGTTGCTTGAGTTTGCCAAAGTAGCTAAGAAAAGGAGCAATTTTGTCATATGATTCCCTGGATATCTGATTTGTGAGAAGTCAGCTTCTAATTGTGCATCAAAGCTGCCTACAATTTCATCTCGGATTTGGACGACTAAATTAGGAAACCTTTTACGAGGTACACGTTTGTAAATTTCTGTCAGACATTTCGAAATCTGTGGATTATAAATCGTGGATTGGATAAATGAAATGAAATGAAAAAAACAAGTAAAAGTGTTATCATCGGCCTGGCGGATGCGTTGATACCCTCCACTGCATACAAGTCATGCAAAGTCTTAGGCATGTGAGGTAGCACGTTATTACATTAAACAACAGACAGAGAGACACATGGGTCTAATATTGATTTTGTATGGGAGCTACCAGAACTACCAGACCGACATAGCCCATTTTCAATACCAACCTGACGACGATAAAAATAAGTCCTTTCACCAAACTTGATTCGCCTAGGTTGATTCCTTTGGACGCTATCGTGCTTTCAACAGACAGACAGACGGACAGACGGACATTGCTACATCGATTCAGAATGTGATCCTGATTCAGAATATATATACTTTATGAGGTCTCCGGAGACTCCTTCTTGGCGTTACAAATGTAATGACAAAGTGAATATACCTTCCTGTGGAGGGTATAATAAGACAGTCGAATAATAAAAGAAGTATAGAAAGTGGAAAGCGAGTGCTGAACCTTGAACTTCCCACTGAGCTTATGGCCCTACTACTGATCCCATCAAGGTCACAGCTCAAAGAAAACAGCCAAAATCTCCCGACTAGTGTCCGCAAGGAATTAGATAAATAAAAAAGTTGTCGTCACTGTTCCGCATGGAAACCTAGGCCTAGCTTTTGATACGATTCTTCCTTACAGGTTTATTGGGAAGCGTTCTTGGAGAGTTGTAATCTTGTCGTCGTCTATCGTCGTTTAACGTTTGCAAAAGGTAAGGCCCTGCAAAAACCTTGGCTCCCATTCCTCAACTCAACAGACGATTATCGTCGAAACGATAGACCTCCAAAACTAGCAAAAATTACTTATTTCAGTTTGTTTCTCACAAATTTAATAAATGCTGACGATAGTCAAACAAATGCGGATTAAATATATCAAAAAATATATGTCAAACGATATCGCCCATTGTTTTAGGGAATCTGTCCCCTTAAGATGGAATTTTTATTTTTTCGGGGGTTGAACCGGGGACCCCTCACCCAAGAAGTAGAGCTTCAAACGGATTACATTTTATTTGATATATTAAAATCATATTTTGCTTATTTTACATACGAAATGGTCAGTGAGTTGGACTGCTGAGGGAAGAGTCCCCGGTTCAACCCCCCAAAAAAGCAGAAAGTGCATCTGAAGGATCTTTTCTTCGCGACAGCTGGGAAACGTCGGAAGAAATTCCGAGAGTACGACTAGTTTGCGTTATATTCTTCGACTCTCGGATATGTCGGACAAATATCCGAAAGTATGTCAAGTCTGAGTTACATTCGTACATTCAAACTCAATTCAAACTCATTACACATAATCTGCAAGCTTAAATTTAAAAGTAAGAATATGAAACCAGCTATACTCCTCCTCAAACCAACCCTAATCAGGCAGGGAAAAAATAAAAGAAAACCTTAACCACTTCCGTTTAGAAGGACTATCGTCGCTAGTCTCTTGAAATAGAGGGATGGCTCAGTTCTCACGCGAAGAATGCCAGGATTAAACCATCCACTGTGGCAAATGAATGTTTTCGTGGTATTTAAAAGTATCTCTCGCATCTTCAGCCAAAACCCCCATCCATCTACCCACGCTTTCGACGGGAATTAAGCGTATAAAAGGCAACGCAGAGTAAAAAAAAAAAAAAAAACACCCATTTAATACAACATCCTCGTGTAATCCTTCGCGTCAATCGAAAGTTGCAAAACGTGTGGGCATGCAAGGGGGACTGACGCCCCATCGCGACGACGACGTGCAAACAACTTTTCACCTTTTGACAACAAAAGGCTGCGCTGCTACCAACAATCTACACCCTTCTCAGAGACGAACAAAAAATCGTCCTTAATATCTTCTTCTCTTTTCTTTTTTTTTTTTGGTGCGCGCCATCAGGTCGTTTTTTTTTTTCACTGCAACGCCACACACTACACAGCTCATTGTAAATGGAGAGAATATAATAATTTTATTGGCGTATAACCAGTCTTGCTCGTGGTGTTCCTTTCTTTACCTTGATCCTGTTAAACTTAAGTGAAACGAAAGGTGGATTATGGTCGGGCTTGAGTTCTTTTGTTGTTATATGTATATTTTTTTTTCTTCACCCCCGGCTCGTTCACTTTATTTACTTATATCCTTTCGACAAGGATATGCTTCGCCTGATGATGATGATGATGATTTTGTTTTTTTTTTTTTTGTAACCTGCAGCTTATTGAAATTCAATGGATGCGTAACGGTTTTATCCTGGCGCCCATTAATAAATAAAACGAAGGTGGAGCAGCTGGAAAAAAACTCCAAAGAATTTATAGACGAGGTAGAGATTATGTGTCTGAGAGTTGCCGGAGGTGTGCGTATGAATGACAGGGGTAGGCGCCTCTGACAGGATATAAACACCTTGGGGCAATTGATTTCTTACTTTCGATCGTGATGGGAATTTTGTTTTGTTTCTTGAACTTGCTCTTGCGAACTTTAAGACGCAGACAACGAAAAATAAATATTTTATCCTGTGCGATGAAGATTGGATCAAAAATTCGTTCGTACTTGCTTTTAATTTTGTTCCTTTTCGATGTGAATGGGGTTTGTTTCCCAATTTATAGTCGTGTAACGAGACGCTAAACGGAGCTGGAGCAGGGATAAGTTACTTGACGTGGGAACAATTTATATTTGTTGTCCCGATCAAGGATTCTTTTATTTTGCAGACATTTTGATTGAGTTATGAATTTGATAAGAAGGAACATAAATCAGACGTTTCTTTTAAAATTGTATGCAGTGTGTTTGGTTGTGCACAGCGGGCGGCTTTTGGATTGAGAGTGAGGCAGGAGGATATTCGACGGCTGAGCTTTTGAGACGGGTGGCATTCAATGGAGATCATTTTTTGGCTCATTCTCTTTTTAAAAAATTTCAGCTGCAACGCTTCCACCATCAAGTGATCCCAGATCTAGAGGAAAAGCTTCGCTTCTGTCGGTTTGATGGCGGAATGGACCTAGTCCTTGATCGTGGTTTGGTATTAGATCTCCAATTTAAGAACGCAGTCCTCTCTTGCGCACTTCGTTGAGATTTCAGCAAACATCACGAGCTAGTTACGGGCTTTTGCTAAGCATTGGGACGTTTTTCTGCGTTGATCCTCCACTGAAAATCATGCAGTGTCAGTGTCAATCGAGCAAACATTGTGTCTGGGTCAGATATGGTGGCCGTCTTTTGATTGTTTTGATTGAAGCACAGGGAGATTTAAATTTAATTGTTTCGAATTTCTTTTTAAAAATTAAATTTCATCTACTTTATCATTGGAAAGTATGACTTGGGAGCACAAAAATTCTCTAGGACAAATATCTAGTTGATGTTGGCACCTTTCTGGCAGAATAGGTTCGTGATTCGCCATTCACTTTGAGCCAGCGGGTACTAGAAGAACGCTGAATTAAAGCAAAAGCCAAAGGTGGTTATAGGGTCATCTACAATGGGGTGCAGTACCTTTAAAACTGCGCTTAAACGAGGACCCTTTTTGTCAGTTGCTTGAGATTCTAAAGCAATTGGTTTAGGCACGGGCTATATGAAATAAAGAGGTCAGTCAGTGAGAAGTTTTCGTTTACTTTTGCCTGCGGATTTAGATTTTTTCTAGTTTTTCTGTCAGTTTGAAAGGTGCAAGGTGCAGTTGCTAATTTTATAGATATTCTGTCAAAAGTTTTTGTTTATTTTTGCCTGCGGATTTAGACTTTTTTTGTCAGTTTAAAAGGTTGGTGCAGTGGCTAATTTTATAGATATTCTGTGACAGGTTTTCGTTTATTTTTGCCTGCGGATTTAGACTTTTTTTTGTCAGTTTGAAAGGTTGGTGCAGTGGCTAATTTTATAGATATTCTGTCAAAAGTTTTTGTTTATTTTCGCCTGCGGATTTAGAATTTTTTTGTCAGTTTAAAAGGTTGATGCAGTGGCTAATTTTATAGATATTCAGTGAGAAGTTTTCGTTTATTTTTGTCAGTTTGAAAGGTTGGCGAAGTGGCTAATTTTATAGATATTCTTTGAAAGGTTTTTACTTATTTTTGCCTGCGGATTTAGACTTTTTTCTTTGTCAGTTTGAAAGGTTGGTGCAGTAGCTAATTTTATAAATATTCAGTGACAAGTTTTGGTTTATTTTTGCCTGCGAATTTAGACTTTTTTCTTTGTCAGTTTAAAAGGTTGGCGCAGTGGCTAATTTTATAGATATTCAGTGACAGGTTTTCGTTTATTTTTGCCTGCGGATTTAGACTTTTTTCTTTGTCAGTTCGAAAGGTTGGTGCAGTGGCTAATTTTATAGATATTCAGTGACAGGTTTTCGTTTATTTTTGCCTGCGAATTTAGACTTTTTTGTCAGTTTGAAAGGTTGGTGCAGTAGCTAATTTTTTAGATATTCTGTTCAAAGTTTTTGTTTATTTTTGCCTGCGGATTTAGAATTTTTTTGTCAGTTTAAAAGGTTGATGCAGTGGCTAATTTTATAGATATTCAGTGAGAAGTTTTCGTTTATTTTTGCCTGCGAATTTAGACTTTTTTTCTTTGTCAGTTTAAAAGGTTGGCGCAGTGGCTAATTTTATAGATATTCAGTGACAGGTTTTCGTTTATTTTTGCCTGCGAATTTAGACTTTTTTTGTCAGTTTGAAAGGTTGGTGCAGTAGCTAATTTTTTAGATATTCTGTTCAAAGTTTTTGTTTATTTTTGCCTGCGGATTTAGAATTTTTTTGTCAGTTTAAAAGGTTGGTGCAGTGGCTAATTTTATAGATATTCAGTGACAGGTTTTCGTTTATTTTTGCCTGCGGATTTAGACTTTTTTCTTTGTCAGTTTGAAAGGTTGGTGCAGTTGCTAATTTTTTAGATATTCTGTCAAAAGTTTTTGTTTATTTTTGCCTGCGGATTTAGAATTTTTTTGTCAGTTTGAAAGGTTGGCGCAGTGGCTAATTTTATAGATATTCAGTGAGAAGTTTTCGTTTATTTTTGCCTGCGAATTTAGACTTTTTTTTGTCAGTTTGAAAGGTTGGCGCAGTGGCTAATTTTATAGATATTCTTTGAAAGGTTTTTACTTATTTTTGCCTGCGAATTTAGACTTTTTTTTGTCAGTTTGAAAGGTTGGTGCAGTTGCTAATTTTTTTAGATATTCTGTCAAAAGTTTTTGTTTATTTTTGCCTGTGGATTTTAATATTTTTTTGTCAGTTTGAAAGGTTGGTGCAGTGGCTAATTTTATAGATATTCAGTGACAGATTTTCGTTTATTTTTGCCTGCGGATTTAGACTTTTTTCTTTGTCAGTTTGAAAGGTTGGTGCAGTTGCTAATTTTTTTTAGATATTCTGTCAAAAGTTTTTGTTTATTTTTGCCTGCGGATTTAGAATTTTTTTGTCAGTTTGAAAGGTTGGTGCAGTGGCTAATTTTATAGATATTCAGTGACAGGTTTTCGTTTATTTTTGCCTGCGGATTTAGACTTTTTTCTTTGTCAGTTTGAAAGGTTGGTGCAGTTGCTAATTTTTTAGATATTCTGTCAAAAGTTTTTGTTTATTTTTGCCTGCGGATTTAGAATTTTTTTGTCAGTTTGAAAGGTTGGTGCAGTGGCTAATTTTATAGATATTCAGTGACAGGTTTTCGTTTATTTTTGCCTGCGGATTTAGACTTTTTTCTTTGTCAGTTCGAAAGGTTGGTGCAGTGGCTAATTTTATAAATATTTAGTGAGAAGTTTTCGTTTATTTTTGCCTGTGGATTTTAATATTTTTTTGTCAGTTTGAAAGGTTGGTGCAGTGGCTAATTTTATAGATATTCAGTGAGAAGTTTTCGTTTATTTTTGCCTGCGGATTTAGACTTTTTTCTTTGTCAGTTTGAAAGGTTGGTGCAGTTGCTAATTTTTTAGATATTCTGTCAAAAGTTTTTGTTTATTTTTGCCTGCGAATTTAGACTTTTTTTTGTCAGTTTGAAAGGTTGGTGCAGTTGCTAATTTTATAGATATTCTGTCAAAAGTTTTTGTTTATTTTTGCCTGCGAATTTAGACTTTTTTTGTCAGTTTGAAAGGTTGGTGCAGTGGCTAATTTTATAGATATTCAGTGACAGGTTTTCGTTTATTTTTGCCTGCGGATTTAGACTTTTTTCTTTGTCAGTTTGAAAGGTTGGTGAAGTGGCTAATTTTATATATATTCAGTGAGAAGTTTTGGTTTATTTTTGCCTGCGAATTTAGACTTTTTTGTCAGTTTGAAAGGTTGGTGCAGTGGCTAATTTTATAGATATTCAGTGAGAAGTTTTTGTTTATTTTTGCCTGCGGATTTAGAATTTTTTTGTCAGTTTGAAAGGTTGGCGCAGTGGCTAATTTTTTAGATATTCTGTCAAAAGTTTTTGTTTATTTTTGCCTGCGGATTTAGACTTTTTTTGTCAGTTTGAAAGGTTGGCGCAGTGGCTAATTTTATAGATATTCTTTGAAAGGTTTTTACTTATTTTTGCCTGCGGATTTAGACTTTTTTCTTTGTCAGTTTGAAAGGTTGGTGCAGTTGCTAATTTTTTAGATATTCTGTCAAAAGTTTTTGTTTATTTTTGCCTGCGGATTTAGAATTTTTTTGTCAGTTTGAAAGGTTGGCGCAGTGGCTAATTTTATAGATATTCAGTGAGAAGTTTTCGTTTATTTTTGCCTGCGAATTTAGACTTTTTTTTGTCAGTTTGAAAGGTTGGTGCAGTTGCTAATTTTTTTAGATATTCTGTCAAAAGTTTTTGTTTATTTTTGCCTGTGGATTTTAATATTTTTTTGTCAGTTTGAAAGGTTGGTGCAGTGGCTAATTTTATAGATATTCAGTGACAGATTTTCGTTTATTTTTGCCTGCGGATTTAGACTTTTTTCTTTGTCAGTTTGAAAGGTTGGTGCAGTTGCTAATTTTTTTTAGATATTCTGTCAAAAGTTTTTGTTTATTTTTGCCTGCGGATTTAGAATTTTTTTGTCAGTTTGAAAGGTTGGTGCAGTGGCTAATTTTATAGATATTCAGTGACAGGTTTTCGTTTATTTTTGCCTGCGGATTTAGACTTTTTTCTTTGTCAGTTTGAAAGGTTGGTGCAGTTGCTAATTTTTTAGATATTCTGTCAAAAGTTTTTGTTTATTTTTGCCTGCGGATTTAGAATTTTTTTGTCAGTTTGAAAGGTTGGTGCAGTGGCTAATTTTATAGATATTCAGTGACAGGTTTTCGTTTATTTTTGCCTGCGGATTTAGACTTTTTTCTTTGTCAGTTCGAAAGGTTGGTGCAGTGGCTAATTTTATAAATATTTAGTGAGAAGTTTTCGTTTATTTTTGCCTGCGGATTTTGAATTTTTTTGTCAGTTTAAAAGGTTGGTGCAGTGGCTAATTTCATAAATATTTAGTGAGAAGTTTTCGTTTATTTTTGCCTGTGGATTTTAATATTTTTTTGTCAGTTAGGAAGGTTGGTGCAGTCTCCAATTTTGTAGATATTCTGTGAAAGGTTTTTGGATATGTTTGACAAGGAATCAGAGGACGTTTGTCAGAAGTGGTCTTTTGCAACATTCCATTTAGAATTACAGGTCAAACTTACAAGAAAAAAAAAATCCACAGAGGAAACATTTCAATAAAATTGCTCCTGTTTTACAATTATTTTTGTTTCCTATTACCCGGTAGTCAATATTCAACCGTGAAAGCTTTCTAAACGTATACCCACCAACTTTTTGTACAAAATTCGCAGCGTACCTTCTTTTCGAAGTCTTTCCGTAACCAAAAATATTTCCGACTTGTCCAAATTCGATTCCTTCTAAGACGTTGACTGTATGTGCGAATTTTCTATACAATATACCCCCGGGCACTTATATCATTTGGAATTACAAAGAACTCCCTCCCTCGACTCACCTATTTGCGGGGGGTTCCGGCTCCGCAAGCTCTCCGCTTAACGGCTGTCGCTGGTCTTCACTCAGTGGTTTCGCTGTCGTTGCATAATACTTTTGCCGATAGTATCCCTCCTGCTGTTCAGCACTGTCATAGCCACCACCTCGACTCGGATAGAATTGCCGGCCCTCGAAGCGTCCCGATTCATAGTCGTCATACGAACTGGAACCAGGACCACTGCCATACTCACTGGAGGAATCATCCTGCTCTCGTGATTGGTATTCATCGCTGAATGTCGGAGACTCATCAACTGTTGCCGGCGCACCAGTATCAATCGTACGACTTTCGGATTGCACAACAACCGGTGCCTGTTCCTCATAAGTACCCCAATTAGTGGTAATGACTTTGCTGCTGCTTCCATCCACGGCCGATGGAATGCTCACAAGTCTGTCATTGTTAAGGCTCTCGTTATCCTTGTGGTAGAGATAGAGTTGACCTCGTTCCTGATCGTCGGCATTGTTCGGATGCTGCGATGCACTGCTATTTGCGGGCTTTAACAAAAACGACAACGAGGAGCCCTGCTGCATTGTCGAGGACTCGGCAGAACTTTGACTGCTTATCGATAATGATTCGGATGTCGCCACAATGGCTACACAATAGAATCCAACCAGCAGGCGACTCAACCGATGACGATGGTGGTTCTTGCTGTTTGTCATATTTTTTTTTTAGTTTTTTTCACGATCACTTGGCTTATTTTTTCAAATTAATTTCGTTGCGTGAGGATTATCTGCTTGCGATTCCTTTCGTTTTCTTTAGTTTTATCGATTTCCCTTTCTTGCACTTCACTGGTGGGTGACACACTTTTTCGCTGTTGCGAATAGAGAATATTTAAATTAATTCGAGATGCAATTTCGGTTTGTTTATAAATCGATTCGTGGTGCTAGCACTTCATTGTAAGGTTTTCGAAACTTTTTATCAACATGAGATACAATCACTGACTGATGGGATCACACTAAGAAGCCATCGTGAACTTGGCCGTTGCCACCACTTGTTTTCGAGAGAAACGACCGGTATCTCCGTTCCGATACAAATCGTGTGATATCAATTAGAGCCTCACGTCTCCACTACCTGGCTACGCGATCTACATTTGAGTGTGAGTTCTATGGATAACGGTTCCGAAATTAGTGTATTTTTTCCCCTTTTCGGTTGGCTTCATTTTTTTTTTAAAACAATGAATCAAAAGTGCGTGCGTCGTTGCGTATTGAATACCCAGGTTATGTTTCTAGTTGAGCATTATGTCGCCAAATAATCGAATTAATTTCGATCTAATGAGTCTAATTAAATTTTCAAGTTGAATGTGCGAGAATCATTTCGTAGATGATTTAGGTAAGTGCGCTTAATTTGAACGGCCGGCACTTGTGTGTGACTTGTTTGTCCAAGAACTCGAATTTTCTGGTTCATTAGTTCTACGTGTAAACAGTTTTGCCACAAAATGTGTACAGCTACGCATGTAAATATTTGCTTAGGTGATGTCTCGTTTTCCTTGCACTTTTGTTTGTACTAGATTTTGTTGTGGGTATGAAGTGGCTGTACTCTGGAGTGGAATTGGAATGTGTGTATGGCAGTAGAAGGGCAACTTCTTTGTTTGTTTAAGCCTTAAAAGTCCCCTGCTACTACCGAGTATGAAATACCAATGGCAAATCTGCCAGGACGCCGTCACAGAAGTACTTCACACAAGCTTAAGTCCCACAATATGACAATTTTTCTGCTGACATTCGCAACAAAGCGGTATTTTCAGTTGAAACTTCCTCCAAACGTAGGGTAATAAAAAAACTTATAATGCGGGGTAAATGCGACAGCCTTGTTCGATGATGAGTTCCGGCGAGGACATGCAGCCAAAGAAGAATCACATCTTGAAGCACAAGAAGCAACGCTTAAAAATAAATAAATAGTTGGCGCAACAGGTCCGTAGGGACCCTAGGCCTGGCTTCTCACAACCATTCGTTTTGTGTGAGTTTTGAATTTTTGCGACGAATGGAAGGGATCTACAATTTTATGCAGATGTCAATTGAGAAGCTATTCCATGACAGTTATACTCTCGGATGTTTTTCAGACGTTCGCGTGTGGTGGCGCAGTGAAAATAAAGTGCACGACTGGGTCGCACGAAACATTCTCGTTTAGTGCGAGTCTGACTGAAATTCAAAGTCATTTAAGCAAATCTTTTTTTCGGGATGTAAGCATTACTTGGTTTATAGGGTTTTATCGAAATCGAAAATGGGGTTTTCGAGATATGAGCAGTTTGTAAAGTGAGCGTTTCCAGTGATTCGAATTGAAAATTAAGGACGCAATAATTTTGAAAACATCAATTTTACTCTTGCTTGCATTTTGGTCAAAATCATGCCGTTTTGAGGTAAACTAGGGAAAACTATATTTTTCAAAAATGACTTTTTTCAAAAATCCATTTTACGATAATACAGAGTAAAACTGAGTTTTCCATTAAGTTAGAAATGACCATATTACCTTAGGAATTAATTTTTGTTACAATCGTATGGGCCGTTTTCGAGATATGTCCAAATTTCAAAAGTACCGTTACTCGACTGTTTAGCGGAAAACTGAGTATGCAGTTATATTAACCTCACCTACTTAAGCTTAAATATAAATTTTTGTTGAAATTGTTATAGCCGTTTTCGAACAAATCAAACTGGTATGAAAATTTTGTATGGGAAGTACCATTAATATTGAGGTTACCATGCAAAAAAAAAACGGCCCCGAACTGTACGCCCCCAAACTTTAAATCCGAAGTTTGAACGAAATCCGTTCAGCCGCTTAGGCTGTAGGCCTCGGGACATACAGACAGACAGACGGACAGAATTTGCGACCCACTTTTTTGAGTTCGCCTATCATCGTAATGTCAGAATTGATTAACATCTCGAGCTCGAAATTTTGTACGAATAAAATATCCTTCTCTTACTACGTAATGGAGAAAGTTAAAAACCAGTTGGTACTTGAGTTTTTTTTTTTTTCGAAACTGGGACCCCTCGCTTAGTAGTAAAACACACTAACAACTAAGCCACTGCGCCGTTTCGTAATAAAGTCGATTTATTACGCCATTCCCGGCTGAAAAAAGAAGAAGAACGAACACGAGGAGGAATGACTCGATAGAGGAAAGTGACTTCAGTGATCAAGTTCAAAAGTAATGCAAGTAGAAGTGACCATCATTTGTTATCGCGACAGGTCCGTATAGGACCACAGGTCCAGCTTCTCACAATCATTCGTTTTATGTGTCGAATAGGGGGACCTAAAGTTTTATCCAGAGTCTAAAGTAAGAAGCTTTCTTCGGGGGAATTATGTTTCCCAAACACTTGTGGTGCAGTGAAAACACCTTAAAATATAACTTGCGTCTTTCCGGGGGTCGAACCGGGGAAACCTCTCTCACTAACCACTGAGTCACTGCACCCAAGCGGCAATCAAACGTCATGCAATCATGGTTAGCTCACCTTCACAAAATGAACCGCCCTCCAAGACCTGTGCCTCGCCCAAAGCTGTTCCACAGACGATAGGTAGCTTGAGCTGTCTTAATAGAGTGCGGTCACTTGCCAAGTTGGACATAAACAAAATTAAGTTCCCTTACATTTTCTGCTGTGCGGTTAAGGGGTTAGAGTGGAACTCCCATAGCTTGGGGGCGTGGGGCAAAATGGTCAATGTAGGGCTTAAATTTATGGGAGTCTGCCCAAGTACGAATTTCAGGGCGGATTTAATAGATAAGTTATAATTCGCTTAGATTTATATTCAACCGAAAGCTAGCTTTAATTTATTTATAATTTATTATTAATTATTTTATAGTTAAAACTAATAATAAAATAGGGCGGAAGTTTTTACCAGATCTAAGACAGTTCTCTCGGTTGCTTTGGTGGAAAAGTTTCGATAGATTCTCCACTTAACGAGTCCGTTGAGAATCGACTATATCCGCAAGGCAATCATCAAGAGCGGAACCAAGCTTTGTCGTTCGTTTTTATGTCACAGTGGCCGGGAATCCGAATCAGATTTGACATTTCAGCTGTCGCATATATTTTTTTTCTTACTTCTCCCTTCGTTTGGAGGAGGAAGTTTTAACTGAAAATATCGCTTTGTGGCGAATGTCAGCAGAAAAATGCTCATATTGTGTGACATAAGTACTTCTGTCCTCGGAAGGAAGTTCTTTGACAATTTTGAGGGCTAACTGACAGTATTTTGATTCTGTAGGTAAGATGGGTAAGGGTTTCCTGGGGATGGCAATCTTCACCTCCAACCCAGAGGGACAGAACAGCAGAGGGAGACCTCGTCTTGTGTCGTTGGTAGGGGACGACCAAAGCCCGAACTAAATGTAGAGGCCCAGGTCCACCCCATACTGTCAAGTCAAGTGCGTAAGCTCTTCGATTTATCAGAGCACTTGACGAGTCTGTAAAAAAAAAAAAAAATAGTTGGCGCAACAGGTCTGTAGGGACCTTAGGCCTAGCTTCTCACAACCATTCGTTTGTGTTAGTTTTTCATTTTTGGGACGAATGGAAGGGATCTACAATTTTATGCCGGGTCCAAACCTCTTTCATGACAGTTACAAGATGATCGCAACAGGTGGCGCTGTGGAAAAAAAATGTAAGTTGGAATTTGGGACGAGTCTGTAAGACGATAAAAATTCAATAGCACCCTGGGTATTGTATCAAAAGACAAACTTTGTCTAAAATGGGTTAACCGTCCACTGGGGTTAACCCGGATGCTCTATAAGTCACAGAGGAAAACGCGTAGCAGGTTTAGAGCTTCAGTCAAGCTTGATCTATGTTGGTAATTTCCCTCAGCAGTTTTAACAATTTTCGAGAGAGTTTGATGTGGTCTCAGTGCCTCTGTGGTATGTGCGCTGGACTACAGGGCGAACGGTCTCAGGTTCGATCCCCGGAATACACAAATGACACTGTCCCAACTGAAAAATATCCGAGAGTATAAGCGGCTTCCCAATTCAGCCGTTCGCTTTCGGTATAAAACTGTAGGTCCCTTCGATTCGTCCCAAAAATAAGTTAGGTCCAGGGTTAGGCCCAGGCGGAGCTGAAACTTCTTTTTTGACATTGATTATGTTGTAGATGTTGGAATGAGGGAAGACCTTCGTCGTGGCTTACTTTTTGTGGGAACCCTTTTCCCACCTCGCAATCTTTTACCTTTTATCGCTTACACGAAACCCCCCACTTAAACCACTCATGGAGCTCACTAAATTGCTGCCTTCACCTGCACCAACGACTCTATTAAGCCCCTTTCATCGGCGGCCTAATTTAGCACTTATTTAGCTTCCATCTTCCACTTCCGTCCCTCTAAAAACGTAACACACGACCGGAATTGAATTGAACAAATAAACCGCCAGTTATCGTCGCTCCAAAGGACTCAAATACAACTCCCCGATCAACACAATGCCTTTCATAAAACCATTGCTCCCGTCCAAGCAACCCTTCTCACATTATTTATCCGGAGTTTCGTTAATTTTATTACCGCATACTCGAACCAAAAAAAGAAAAAAAAAAATCGCCCCAACCGGAAACCAACGTTTCAGGTCGATCCCCGAGTACAATACAAATTTGTTCCCATCCACTAGAACCGGCAATTCGGCCAACGAAAAATCATTTTCTCAATTCTAATTAAAAAGTTTTTCAATTATCCTGAAAAATAGGCCCCGAAATTTTGCTTTTCTGCATAACAGGCAGAACCGCACACGAAACATCAAGCAGCGATTCATATCTAAATGACTGCGTTACTTTTTTGTTCGGAGGGCGGGCGAGATTGATTGCAGGTTAGAGCAGCCTTTGGCTGAATATAGTCGTATCAACAAAACAAAGTAACACACGAATCACACCAAAAGGACTTGTGCTAAAGCCGCAATCAGAAAGTCGACCCATTCGTAATGGCGCATCATAGACGAACCGGGTTTGTTCCGAAATGCAAACCGCCTGATCCAATTGAACGAGTATTTGCCTATGTGTGCAGTTGTGGAACCAACTATCGGGATGTAAATTATCTCGGTGCATGGTCGCCGCAATGTTTGGGCTCAATCCCCCAAAGATTGAAAACAGAAATCAAAATTCACTACTGCCACCCCCTCAACCACATATTCGATCTGCCTGAAAGGATAAATAAATAAATGCCAAAGGAATAAGTATGCATGTGAGGCAGGCGGAGAGGATGCGAGCAGGCGGCCCAGCCCAGAGCGTTGTACTGGTACTATCCTGGGTATTTTAATTTTGTTTATCCAATAAGTTATCTCTTGCATCGTTGCAGTAAATAATTGCACCCTTAAGAATGCTTTGCTGGATGATTATACCATTGGTATGCAGAAGCCGAAGGACGAGTCATGCATGCATCTGTGTTGTGTTTATTTTTGGATTTGGTTGGTGTGTTGTTTGAAGTACTCGTGTGCAACAATTTGGGACTCAAAAGTGAACAGTGGCAGGATTAAGCGTTTGTCCTGTATACTCGTATGTTTGGGGACACGTTAAGTTCATGGTTTTTGTTTTGCCTATTCGAGGATTCCAGTGGACGTCTTAGTCGAACGTGAAAGGCTGCTTGGATTTTCTATGGCACGCACAAGATTTGCGTCGTTTTTTGTAGTGTTGTCATTTTCGGAAACTTTTAGGACGATTTCTGTCTGACAAACAACGACCCAGCGACCCAAATCCTGATTGCGACTCGGTTCAGAAGCTTTATAGATTTGCCTTTTCCCAGATGAGTATTTAAAGGAAGGAAAAAAGCTCTGGGGCTCTGTATACTTATAGCTTACTGAGGCTTGAACTTATTGAGCTAGTTGAGGTCAGTTAGGAAATTTCCATTCGCTCAGAAAGTAAATAAAGACTCACACAAGCGCGGTGATTGAGAGAGGATCATATTAGAAGAGGTTTTCTCAACTATTTATTTGAAATACGGAATTAGTTTTGAACGGTACGCGTGAAAGTTAAGGGCTCCGTTAGGGCCAATTTTCCACGCCTCTTGATCCTGAAAAATAAGCCTTACTTTCGAACAAAACTTTAGGTACCCGCACCCGTTTAAAAAATGTATAAAGGGGAAAACAATAACAAACTGTGATCTGTTTTAGGATTTGTCTTCAGACAAATATTGGCAGCTCTGGCTTTCACACAGTATACTGTTGGTAGCTCCATTTAAACTTTGAAATATAACAGACAAACGAAGACAGACTGCTGCGATATCTGGCTGAAAACATTGCAAATGTCTTGTAAATCTGTCTTCATTAAGTTTAACTCCGAAGTTCTCTGTTTAACCGCCAGAGTTCACTTTTAGCACCAATTTTCAAATGCTTTACCTTTAAAAGTTTCTATGTCGCAGTTTGTTGCTTTTTCGATAAAGTTTTTACATATTTTCCACTCAAATCTAAGTTTTAATTGAGTCTTTCCTCAAACTTTGACTTCGATAAGCAATATTGGTATTTGATGGAATTTAATGAAACGAGACTTCAATCTTAGTCTAGAGTCGGAAGAATTGATCGAGAAAGATCTGCACTCAAAGTTCAAATCTGGGGAACAAAATTTCGATTTGATCCCGGTCCGTTTAACGATTAGTTTTGCTCTCTCTCTCTCTCTTTCTCTCTCTCTCTCTCTCTTTCTCTCTCTCTCTCTACCTACCTACCTATAAATATACCCAAAGTTTTTTTTAAAAGTGTTACAATTTTTTTTCAAAAAGTGTAACAAGTGAAAAAAAAATCTAACAAACTGAAAAAAAAAATTTTATAATAAAAACACCGTTTTTCAACTAAAGAAAATCTTTATTAGGAACTCTTTATCACATTTCGAAGTCGATTTCAATTTCTATTTCACAAACTTTATTTACGCGGCGAGACAGAAAAATATTGTTGTATTTTCTCGTTCGTTCCCATTCGCATTTCCACTCGCAGTTTGACGTTTGGCACAAACAAATAAATTGACAGAAATTGGTAGCTTGTTCGAAAGAAAAAAAGTGCTGCCAGTTAAACTTTTCAATATTTTTTAACGAGAAAAACAAAAAATGATTTTAATGGGAGAGAGTGTAACAAAGCGAAAAAAAGTAGCATTGTAACAAAACTATAAAATAATTAAAAAGTGTAACACTTTTGTTACACTTGTATCATTGTGGCAACGCTGCTACCTATCTATATCTCTTTGTCTCGCTATATATACCTCTCTCTCTCTCTCGCTCACTCTCTCTCGGAATTGTTTCTAGCAGGTCTTGGTTCGAACTTTAAACAAAGGTAAAAAACTCGGGTAAACCATTTTACACTTATTTGGTACTCTATAAAAAATCAGCAGCAGGAATCATCGGCATAAACCTCTACAAAATTTGTTGTGGAGGTTATTAATAGGCTCTTGTCATAGAACAAGTCGCACATGCTCGACCGAGCTATACATCTGTTTTAAGCCATCTTTTACCAATCCCACGTCGCAACTGTCAAGCACAAATGAAATCACCCAACTGTCCACCATTTGCTTGCCGCTACTGTACCGAAATCGGCACCTCAAAAGTCAATAGATCACCGCACCCAACCACTGATTTGATGTCTTACTTAATGAATGGAATGCAATCAAGTGCCAAGTAGCTCTCACCTTTTCTCCAATAAACATTTAAGCCACAAGCAAATATTTCTTTGCCACAGCCCTTTCACCCCTCTGCCTCTGCCTCTGCCTCTGCCTAATCCATTTCATCAGTTGGTCATAACAAAAAAGAAACAACATATTTCCACCACACGAATCCCAAGCGTTGATCCATTTACCAGACAACTTCTCCCCACATCTGTCTGAGGGTCTGTATATATTCCTTCCGGAGGAACTGCAGCAATGTTAATCCTTTTTTGCAGCCCCCACCTTTGCACAAACAGTTCATCCTTCTAGAGAAGCGGATGACAACAACGAAAACTCTGTTCGAACGAGGACGGTGAGGCACCATGACCATCACCTTAAACCTATCTATCCCTCGGATGTTCAATTAAAATTCAATCTGCATACCCAGTCATTCCTGGCGGTTTGCAACTCTCACACACATATACTCATTTAGTGACAACCATATCCTGCTGGTGGCTGCGTTCCTCTCTCTCTCTGTGACTGAGTGGTCATCGATGGAGTTACTGATGGATGGAATCACAGTATCGACTTACACAACAGCGGTAGCAGAAAAAACGGAACGGGAATAGAAGAAATTAAAATCGAAATCATTCATTATACGTTGGACATATGGATTGGGGTGGGGGGGTGACGAAGGACCGTCAAGCGAAATGCAGCCTCAGGCGTTTTATTTTTATTTTAAATGCCAGATTCAGAGTGGCTGCACAAATAGATGAACTGAGGTGGTGCGCCTGTTACTGTGGACTACCGGGAAAAAAGGCATTTTCCTCGTCGGGAAACTCAAATCGATTTGTCCTTTTGCTGAGATAGCATCATCAACGGGTGTCATTCGAGTTAGTTGGCATATATGGGGAATGGACAGTCGCAGATTGGTAACTGGATAGTCTGATTTGATTTTTTTTCTATTTTTGTTTTGCGGATTGTGTGCGTGTTGCGTTGGTTTTTGTGAAGTGTGGTAATTGGGGCAGATCGGTTACCCTTGATTAATGATTCGTCCTAAGATTTCTCCAGGCATGACCTTTGATAGCCCTTTTAGAAAAACAAAAATCAATCGTCTCCTCCGTCGTTGAGTTTTAGAGACACAAAGTGGAACAGATTGGTTACCACTAATTTGGGAACAAAGTAGTAGATCAGTGATGTAGAAGACTGCGTTCTTCTGTTTCGCCCGATTGTTGGAAAATTGGGTGAATTTTTATTGACTTTTGAGAACAGACCAACTGATACACTGAAATCTGTCTTGGTTTTGTTTTGACGCATATGTTTCCCTAAACTTATTGCCAACGATCCGACCTGTCAGACAATCTGATTGGGACATAAAATCGCCATCTTGCAGATTGAGTCGAGTCAATTGCAAACAGAATGCATTTTTTTCTTCAAAGCGCTTGAAATAACTCGTCAAATAACATGTTGAAAAATTCATCGAAAATTCATAAAAAAAAGTGTGGAAAAACATTTCACATGCGTAAAAAAACGAACGAAAAAACCCGTAGAAACATGAATCGAAAATTCATAAAAAAATGTGTGAAAAACTCGCAAAAGAACGGTAGAAAAGCGCATCTAAAATTCATAAAAAAACGCGTAGAAAAAACCTGTGAAAAGTCGCTACGAAAATTCATCAAAAACGTGTGGAAAAACAAATAAAAAATGCGTGAAAAACGCGCTAAGAAACTCGTAGAAAAATGCATCGAAAATTCATCAAAAGATGCGTATAAAAAACCTGCGCGGAACTTGTGGAAAATATGTGAAAAACAAGCGAAAGAACGCGAACAAAAATGCATTGAAAATTCATCAAAAAACGTGTGAAAAATCGCATCGAAAATTCATCAAAAACGTGTGGAAAAACACATCAAAAATGCGTGAAAAACGAACGAAAAAAATCGTATAAATATGCATCGAAAAAAATGAGAAAAATTGCATCAAAAAACACGTAGAAAAATGCATAAAAAAACGCGTAGAAAAAAGTGTGAAAATCGCATCAAAAAACGCGCGGAACTTGTGGGATAAATGTGAAAAACGAGCGAAAGAACGCTTAGAAAAATGCATTGAAAATTCATCAAAAAACGTGTGAAGAATCGCATAAAAAAACGTAGAAGGATGCATTGAAAATTCATCAAAATACGTGTGAAAACTCGCAAAAGAACGCGTAGAAAAATGCATCGAAAATTCATCAAAAAATGCGTATAAAAAACCTGCGCGGAACTTGTGGAAAATATGTGAAAAACAAGCGAAAGAAAGCGAACAAAAATGCATTGAAAATTCATCAAAAAACGTGTGAAAATTCGCATCAAGAAACGCGTAGAAACATGCATCGAAAATTCTTCAAAAAATGCGTGAAAAACGCACGAAAGAACGCGTAGAAAAACGCATCGAAAATTCATCAAAGAACGCGTAGAAAAAACCTGTGAAAAGTCGCATCAAAAAGCGTAGAAAAGTCCATCGAAAATTCATCAAAAAATGCGTATAAAAAACCTGCGCGGAACTTGTGGAAAATATGTGAAAAACAAGCGAAAGAACGCGAACAAAAATGCATTGAAAATTCATCAAAAAACGTGTGAAAAATCGCATCGAAAATTCATCAAAAACGTGTGGAAAAACACATCAAAAATGCGTGAAAAACGAACGAAAAAAATCGTATAAATATGCATCGAAAAAAATGAGAAAAATTGCATCAAAAAACACGTAGAAAAATGCATAAAAAAATGCGTAGAAAAAAGTGTGAAAATCGCATCAAAAAACGCGCGGAACTTGTGGGATAAATGTGAAAAACGAGCGAAAGAACGCTTAGAAAAATGCATTGAAAATTCATCAAAAAACGTGTGAAAAATCGCTTCAAGAAACACGTAGAAACATGCATCGAAAATTCTTAAAAAAATGCGTGAAAAACTCGCAAAAGAACGGTAGAAAAGCGCATCTAAAATTCATAAAAAAACGAGAAGAAAAAACCTGTGAAAAGTCGCATCGAAAATTCATCAAAAACGTGTGGAAAAACACATAAAAAATGCGTGAAAAACGCGGTAAGAAACTCGTAGAAAAGTGCATCGAAAATTCATCAAAATAAATCTCTAAAGAACGCGTAAAAAATGTATCGAAAATTCTTCAAAAAACGCGTAGAAAAAAGTGTGAAAATCGCATCAAAAAACGCGCGGAACTTGTGGGATAAATGTGAAAAACGAGCGAAAGAACGCTTAGAAAAATGCATTGAAAATTCATCAAAAAACGTGTGAAAAATCGCTTCAAGAAACACGTAGAAACATGCATCGAAAATTCTTCAAAAAATGCGTGAAAAACGCATCGAAAATTCATCAAAGAAAGCGTAGAAAAAACCTGTGAAAAGTCGCATCAAAAAGCGTAGAAAAATCCATCGAAAATTCATCAAAAAATGCGTATAAAAAACCTGCGCGGAACTTGTGGAAAATATGTGAAAAAATCGCAATAGAACGCGTAGAAAAATGCATTGAAAATTCATCAAAAAACGTGTGAAGAATCGCATAAAAAAACGTAGAAGGATGCATTGAAAATTCATCAAAAAACGTGTGAAAATTCGCATCAAGAAACGCGTAGAAACATGCATCGAAAATTCTTCAAAAAATGCGTGAAAAACGCACGAAAGAACGCGTAGAAAAACGCATCGAAAATTCATCAAAGAACGCGTAGAAAAAACCTGTGAAAAGTCGCATCGAAAACACATCAAAAATGCGCGAAAAAAAAGCGTAGAAAAATGCATCGAAAATTTATCAAAAAAACGCGTAAAATACGCTCGAAAAAGGACGTCAATAAAAGGGGCGAGAGAACGCACGCTGCGAAACCTGCTGCGAAGGTGCAAGGAAAAACTCTTCTAAACGCTTAAAGCCCAATTTTCGGACCAATATGAGAACACGTCATCTGATGTTCGCATTTAGAATGTTTCATACATGAAGTCTTTCAAATTGTCAGTTCCACTCGGACCAATCTTCTCCAATCAATCGAGCCTTCTTTGAGCGTAGGTGGTAGCTTTGAATCTCGTTTTGCATTCTGTAATTGCGGCAGAACTTCTTCTGAGTTCATTCCTCAACCGTGTGCCACAGAAACATTCTTATGTTCGATTGGTAATAGGGTCGACGGGAAAGGCAGACGCCATTCGATGTGGCTCAAGACACGAGTCAGCCTAATTATCACCTCTTGCTGGCCTAACACTAATGTCCTCACACCATTGAGCATATTTCTACTCGAATTCTCTGCCTAGTGGATGTCTAGAGTTTAGCTGGCCGTTGGTGGTGGTGAAAGTATAGCAAACTGTGTTGCTCGTCGAATTCTAGTACAATCGAGTCGTGCCGAAGTGAAGACTGGCCAGTTAATTAATCTCTCTGAAAATGTGGTCCCATTCTTTGGCAATGAAAGAAGGCAATCAACAGCCCTAGTTGGTCTTAAGCGGCGTAAGGCATACCCCCAATGGCCGTAAAATCTCTGAAAAGTTGCACAGTGGTTGTCATTACTAGTTAAAATTGGGTGGTCGCTCTAGCTCAATCAAACTGCCACACACTTCACTCTTACTGTCGCTCTTCTTAACTAATTTACAGTTTTTGTAATTAGAAACGCAACTGGACCGCGTCAATTAACCCAGTAAACTAGGATATGCCACTTTTCTGTCTCACGATCAACCTCGATCCGCAGGCCGAATCGCACGTTCCATTCACCTGTCAATTGCCTGGCGATAGAGCCATCAACTCTGGTAAAAGAGCCCCCCTCCCGCCTTACCCCCGTTTCCAAAATGTTTTAGAAATTAGCATTAATAAACCAATAAAAAAATTCAATACACACTGTTAGCCACAGAACTGAGATCGTGTAGATAACAAGCTACCATGCTACCATCGCGCAATGTTGGAACACCATCCATGATTTTTGAATTAGCCAGCACTCAGCCTGACAGCCAGTGTGTGTGGGTGCTAAACGGAATTTAGGCCACCGCGAGACTTGAGACTGGAGTGCGCTGAGACTCGGAGCAAACTTTTGCCGTCAAGTGAGTGCGTGTCAGAAAAGTCATTCGGCTGCTGTCACACCCCTCCGCCTGATGTTGTACACATCGCCTCTGCTTGAGTTGGTAAACGAAATTTGCATAGCTTCCTCAGACTATAAGCAGAGATGAGGGATGAGAAAACAGGAAAAGGATTATCCGGATATACATACAAACGGGATAATGATGTCACAGACGTTTTGTCTGACTAAAGTGTTTCCACTTTGTCCCTCCTCTGTCGGAGGCTTCCTACTCTTCTTTCTTTTCTTTTTTGGATTTTCGTGTGCCTCCAGCCACTTGGATCCACACACAAATGGAGTGGAAAGCGGCTGAACGACTGAACGACTGGCATTTTCGAATCGGCGGAGTAGAGACGACGATTTCGATGGATTAAAATTTGAAATCATTATGAGCTTTGGAATTAGAGAGGGTGTGCATATAGATATATCCCTCTCTCTGCCATGAAGTGGGAGTCCTTATATTTGACTTTCTGTTGTGTTTCCATTTAAAGTTGGAAATTATCACAACACACCAAGGGGAGGGGGGGTTGGTTCTTGCTTGTATGGGGGACTCTGAAGCTGGAAGGGCTGTTGTGTATTGTATGGTGTGTGGCGACGAACTAATGGAAAGTTGTAGAGGTTCTGGTTTCTGATTGTTTCGGGGATTTAATTGATTTTGGTTTAGCTCTTGCTCAATTCCTTTCTCTAGTAAATATGGGTGGGGAGCCGAAGTGACATTATTCAAATTCTTGTGTGTTCTTTCGGTGGGCCGGTGGGCGGCGCGCGGATGAGCTGTGAAAACTTGACAAATTGTTTTCAATTTTTCGATAATCGTTCGTGGGAATTATACAGGAATTTAATTATAAAAATGTTGAATCTGATTAAAGTTTGTAAAAGTTTGTACAAGTTTGTAAAAGTTTGGTTGACAGTGGTGGTTAGATGGAGAGTCGGCTTTTGTAGGCGTTGATGTTTTTGGGGAAATTTTCAATTCAAACGAGAGTGACTTTTAATGGCTCAATTTAAATGGAAATTATGGCTTTAATAGCTTTATGTGTTTCATGCATTCCTTAAGAGAGTCGTGACAATTGCAGATAAGTGGGATTGATCGGCCCGGCGACTTTCTTTGACTGGCATTGACTTCTTGTGACTTAAGCGCAAACACAAGGAAAATACAGCAAGTCCAAGGCGTCAGGCTGCGTGAACGTGAATGTGGATGTGATCTACTGTCACAAACCTTCCTTAAGAGAGTCGTGACAATTGCAGATAAGTGGGATTGATCGGCCCGGTGACTTTCGTTGACTGGCTTTGACTTCTTGTGACTTAAGTGCAAACACAAGGAAAATACAGCAAGTCCAAGGCGTCAGGCTGCGTGAACGTGAATGTGGATGTGATCTACTGTCACAAACCTTCCTTAAGAGAGTCGTGACAATTGCAGATAAGTGGGATTGATCGGCCCGGTGACTTTCGTTGACTGGCTTTGACTTCTTGTGACTTAAGCGCAAACACAAGGAAAATACAGCAAGTCCAAGGCGTCAGGCTGCGTGAACGTGAATGTGGATGTGATCTACTGTCACAAACCTTCCTTAAGAGAGTCGTGACAATTGCAGATAAGTGGGATTGATCGGCCCGGTGACTTTCGTTGACTGGCTTTGACTTCTTGTGACTTAAGCGCAAACACAAGGAAAATACAGCAAGTCCAAGGCGTCAGGCTGCGTGAACGTGAATGTGGATGTGATCTACTGTCACAAACCTTCCTTAAGAGAGTCGTGACAATTGCAGATAAGTGAGATAGATCGGCCCGGTGACTTTCGTTGACTGGCTTTGACTTCTTATGACTTTTACGCATAAACAAGGAAAATTAATGTGGAATTGTTAAAACTGACTTGAAAACATGGGCCTAACGAAGTTGACTTTGCTATGATTTCATGTGTCTTACGAGTTGGCAGGTAATTGAGGTGACTCGATGACTTTGACGCTCTGTCTTTGGCTTCATGAATTACCTACACTTAAGGCTGCGTAACAGCTCCAGATATGTGTTCACTTTCATATTTGGCGGGCAGACACTGAAATCTTTCATCCCCCGCGATCACTGACCTTGCTTTCAGTTGCACAGACTTGGGGCCTTAAAATCCGGTGTTTGAGACGGAGGTTCGATCTTTCTTGTCACCTCGAAGATCGTGTTTGTTTGAGCGACGATGCCAGACAGATAAGTAGGACATTTTTCTGACCGCCTCCACTTGAACTTGATTTGACGACATCGACTTGATGACTTCGACTTGCCGACCTTAGACTTTACACTCTAAAAGGTGCACTTTCACTCCTTATCAGCTCAATTGTCGAAAGAGTGACAGACGATACCTTGTCAGCCACTTGAGACGTTCGAAATCCGCTCTTGCAGAGCAGTACCCTCTTTCTAGATTCATCAGGATAGCCGAAACATAAACTCTGCCGTACATAAACCTCGCCGTCTTCCAAATAGAACCCTGCCAATCAGCATCATCTAAAAAAAAAAGTTTGTTTCGCTACCCCAGGATCGTAGTTTAATTTTTTTGTTCTTCTTCCCCGCATGTGGTTCTTTCCCAGGCGTATATATTCACATTCAATTATTTAATACACATGCAAAAGTTTTTCAATTTCCCAGACAACAATTTGTGTACATAAATTGTTCATTTTAACCAGTTCGGTGATGTGAACGGGGCTTTATTCACTCTCACACGCACCTTGCCCACAGGACTGGCAAAACATTAAAATATAGTCTAGCGGAAACACACAAAAACATGCAACTTCAGCTGCAGCGCTCCACTTGGTTTCGTTTCGAATTGAGCGATTGTGGCCAATTCCATAAACATTGCAACCAAGAGACTCTTTCTCGCTCAAAATGTGTGTGGGCAAAAAAAGAGAAAAAAAATTAAAAGTTGAATGAAAACTAGTGTTCCCAACTCACCCACGACCACCAACCAACCGCCAGGACCACATACAACATTCAACATACCGCAGAGCAGCAGTTGGAATTTCATCTTCAACGGGAGCACTTCAGCTCCCTCTCATTTGTTCTGGTGCGCATTCGTTCCACCGTCCAACCCCCGAGCTAGCCATCAACACCGACCCACCCACCACATTTGACTCGTCCACGGTTCGTCAGCCCCCCACATGGCACACTACATTTTTGCTGCATGGCTCACTTGTGGTTATGTTTTGAGAACTCGAGCGTGTGCGGTTTTGGCGCAACGAACGGCTCCACGGAGCAGTGCAACAGCAGCACCACCACCAAAGATAAGGGGATGAAATCTATGGTCTCTGATGGTTACTGCTGGTCTAATAGTCGCAGCTACCGATGCCGATGCCGCCGCCACCGCTATCATATCTTGTGAACATGTGTGTGGTTTTGTAGATGTCACACAATAGAATGGACAACAAGGAAAGCAGCCTTAAGTTGTGCTCATTAAATTTGAACGTTTCGTTTGGAGGTGGTCCAAATTGCGTATGGAGTTTTGTGCGTTTAGTGGTATAACTGATTCAGCGGACAGTTCTATCCATTGAATGCAATTTTGAAATATTTATATTCAATCATTTCTTTCAGCACAGACTGTTCCAATTTAAGTTTCATTATTGACAGTTCTTTTTTTAGTGTGTTGCATGTCTATCTTCTGAATCGATTGTAATCAACCCCATAAATGTTCCGAGGTACATCCAGTCTTTCTCCACATACTGTGTTTTTTACTCGGATCACCACCGAAACGTTGACGAATTCCATGAACATCATGTAATACTGAGAGTTTTTATGGCTGATGGTAGGTGTAACGTTTGTAAGAAACTCGCTTGACCGACTTCAAGAGGTTTGTTCATTAAATTGGGAAAAGGGCATTGCCAGAAGAAAGCAACAATTTTTTTTTTTTTAAATAACACTTTCTCAATTGAATAATGAAGCTATAGGCAATACTAATCTTGTTGGAGAAATCGGAATACGAAGAAAGTGATCTCTCGTGAATTTTACAGGCCACATCTTCTTATTTAAGACCTAATTGAGTTTTTGCATAAATCTCAAGACGTTTGGTTAGTAAATAAGTGAATTCAATGTATTTAAAATAAACAGAAAGGCACAGCAGCTCCAAAGGGACCTTAAGCCCAACTTCTTTGAATAATTTTCTAAGTGAGTGTTACTTTATTGAATGCTGGGCGAGAACTGCTTTATTCGGTGAATGTAAATTGTAAAGTGTACATAAATGATTGTATGCTAATAGAAATATATATACTACAAGCATTACATACACATACTGTAACAGTGAGTTTTCAACGAATTTACAATTTTAAGCTGTTTCCGAACTTCAAATATCTGCACACCTGCATCACATACTGTTTTTGCAGCACCCACAACTAAATCCCATCCAACCATTTAGCATACACAACAATTTGTTCCTTCGGCTGCCTCGTTTTATCCATTAGAACGATTGCCATGAGAATGCGGTGAGTTATGCAAGAGAAAGTGCCCAAAAGCGTTAGCATCTGAATAAGTCCTATTCCGGGAGGCAGCCCACTCCGAAAATTGCAAAGCACTATAATGTGCTTGTGCGTCCCTCGTCTGTGTGTGTCGCTGACTCAATCCTTGCAATTATGAAACAAACTGGGGTAAACTGTGTCTTGAAACTGAGTAGAGATTTCATTTCTCCCAAAAGAGTTGAAATTCGGATTCTGATTACGGGGTAATCAAGTTTTTCGTTTTTTTTTTTTTTCAGTATTATTATTATTCCTCTCTGCTCGTCATACTTGGTTGTGTTGGCTAAATATAAAACTATATGTACGCAGAGAGATAGACACGGTCTCGAGTCCTTTTGAATGTCGATTTTGTGGCATGTTACCCTTTTGGTGCGGTGGCATATTGCCACCGAGTTGTTGTGTAAGGAGTGATCTTAACTTCAGTGCTTAGTGTGGCAATAATTATGGAAAATGATTGCAAATTAGAGGAAGCTGTGTTTTATTTGGGTGGCATTTGGAAACGGGACGATATTTAAAACGGGGTTTTGGAATTACAATTTATGTGAGTGTAAGGATTCATAAGTCGAAGAAAACTGTGGAAATGTTATCACTGTCATAATGTACGTGGTGGGGCATTGCTTTCTCAATCGTATGCATGATTTTTACCGTCTTTTAGTTAACAATTACGTTTGATATTTTCTAGAAATATTTCACGGTGCGGTCCAAAAGGACTTTTCGTTGAAAAAATCATAACATTTGAACGAATGAAGATATTGCTAAGGTTTTTTTTGTTCTTCTTGAATTAAATTCTCAGTACTAGAAAAACTGTTAATTTTATAAAAAATACTCCACAGGGTGTTTCAGAATCCATGGCTGAAGTACGATTTAATCAGAAGGGGGAATTAAAAGAAAACAAAAAAGTCCCAAGTATTGGAAATATGTTTTTAAGAAAATGCATGACTATTTCAGAGTTAACAGGGTGTTTCAGACGAAAAACGAACCCAATAGTGGGGGGATAAAGTTAACGAATGAGATTTTAAAACGTTTTTAACAAGAATAGAAATAGTGATATTTTCTTCTTTTTTTCTTTTTTATGCATCGTAGTTTTTAGGGTAGAGCTAAATCCACAATTTTATGACTTTATTTGGCTTTTAGCAGACTCAAAGTTTTTAATGTACTCGTTGAACTTATCCACATTAATAGATTCCTTAGGTGGCAGGCATTTTTAAACAAATTAATTCCATTTGTGGATATTTTATGGTCTAGATGTACAGTAGGAAAATAATCAAAAAGGGGCGTGGAAGAGGGCGAATTTTTTTTTTCAATATAATGACAAAACGTATACCTCTTTATTTAAAAATTAAGTTTCATCTTTTAAAGCCTAATTTTGGGAAAGGAAATCCTAACCTTAATAAATAAATAGTAAATTTGACCACCGAAACTTTAGCACTAGGTTCACATTTTCTAAAACAATATCTCTTTCAGCTGTTATTTTGCATATGGTTTAACAAATATTTAAGTCTTATAATACTGGCTACTTCTGCCCTGGACCTATCAAGACTTTTTTTATAGCTCTATTCGCATCAAAACAATAAAAATGCTCTAAAAAAGGTGATTTCCTGTTTTATTTGTCAAAAATTTCAGATGATTTTTGTTTTGTTTATTATTTGACAGTTTGGTTTACTTACTAACAAAATAACAAAGTTATATTCAAGAAAGGGAGAATTGCCTATTGGAAATGCCATAATTGCAATAAAGCGAGTTATTTTTATTTTATTTTATTTTTTTAGTCTTCAAAAAATGTATCAACTTTTAAAAGCTCTATAAAACAAACAAGTTGTCAGAAAATTATTTCGTTGACTGTTTTATTGAAGCTCTGTTTATTTTCTTATTTGAAATCTCAAACAAAATATAAAAATTCTTTTTATTTTTGCAATGACTTTTGGCATTTAGAGCCACAGTATGCCGGCTTTGATTGTTCAACCTTTGTTTTTCTACCTCTCTTGTAGGCAGTCCAAATCTATCTGGAAATGACGCAATATGTCATATTCGTTTAGAAGATTTCTCCACGGATGTTAAGAATAATGCATTTGTCAACGAAATGTAAGATTTAAGTAACGTAACTCCGAACAAAAAGATCATTCTGAAAGGATCTAAATATGTTTTATGTTTTTCACTAATCACCTTTTGTCTTATCTATTTGCTTATGTGTCCGAAAAAAGGAAAAAGAATAGTTTATTATCCTTTTGTATACTTTCAGTAGGCGCAGTGGCTTAGTGGTTAGTGTGTTGGACTACTAAGCGAGGGGTCCCAGGTTCGAATCCCGAAAAAACCCAAAATTCCAACTAATGGTTTTTTCCGCTGCGCCACCTCTCGCGAACGTCTGACAAACATCCGAGAGTATAACTGTCATGAAGGAGCTTCTCAATTAGCCGTTTGGACCCGGCATAAAATTGTAGATCCCTTCCATTCGTCCCAAAAATGAAAAACGCACACAAACGAATGGTTGTGAGAAGCTAGGCCCTGGGTCTCTACAGACCTGTTGCGCCAACTATTTATTTATACTTTCAGTATTTTTTATGAAGCTTGTAAAAGGTTCTAGAATAGTTTATCCGTTAGTTAATTTTGTATTCTTCCGTTCATGCAGCTTGTAAAAGGATCTACAAATGTTTATGATCCTTGTCCTTTTTTTATTGCTTTCAAGCATACCTGCTATTCGCTTTTCAAATTGATGCTTTAATGCGAAACGCGAGAAGTATAAAAGGAGGATCTGCGGTGAACGCCAGGGAGTTGGAAAAGTGTTCTTGATGATTTTACTTCTAAACGAACGTGTTTTTATAAACAAATTTTTTGAGTGTTTTCTGTTTGTATTTGTTTACTTTTATTTTATGTTGTGTTATGTATCTTTAAGTAAAAGTGAATTAAAGTTTAAATAAAATTTTATAAAACAAAGGAAATACTACAAAAAAGTTTTAAATAAATTTTCCACAACGGATGATTAGCAAATAGGGTGCCGCATTGACTGTCATAATGTTAGATATATGGCGAGAACACTCCCAAACAAACGCCTTGGCGCAACTGGTCTTTCAGTGGAATCCCCGCTCCACCTACTACTGCCCGCTTTCTAAAAGTTTATAAAGCTATTGTTTTAAAAAAATGGCCATCTAGTGACACTCACGTCTACCAATCACCCACCTCGAAGGACCAAAAATCATCCACCACACACTCATCAAAATCGTCATTGTCGAATAGCCTTCTTAATAAATAAACCATTTACTCCCGCCCACAGGCAATTAATTAACACCCGCAACATTCCCTCTAGCGCCTCCGTCATTTATAGCACACACATTCACACACTCGTCGAGTATGGAGAACCGCAATCAAAAGATTTCCACCAAACCGCACCGTACTCGTGTGTGTCTGTTGTCTTTTTTGGTTTCAGCCAGGCGCCTCGTTGTTCGCCGAAAGTTCTTTGTTTTAATGTCACACAATTAACAGTAAATTGTCAATAATTTATTTATCCCCGAATCGATTTAATGTGCGTAATCGTTCGTAACAGTGTTATTAATTAGGCACTCGTAGCAAATTGGCATTCGTGCTTTCGCCACACCACTGCCACAATATAGAATAAACCGCCCTTATAGGCTGTCACTGTCGCTGTCACACAGCAAATACAAGAACCGCGCACACCGACAGATTATGAACGCATAAGCCCATTTAACAAGGACTGTGCACACATTTGTGTTTTCTATCTGTCGCGATGAATAAACAAAAAGGCGAAACAATTAAAATGTCGGCCATACTACCACCACCCTGTCATTTATGAAAAACCCACCATTGTAATAGACGACTGACATCGAAAGCGGTCCTCACCCTCAGTGTAGCTATGATCACTGCGTTCAGTTCGCTTTTGTGCTAATTTGAAGTTTAAACTTACAAACGCTGTTGCTATATGTCTTAATCATTTAGTACGGATGTGTAATTAGGGACAACTGTCAACGTAAATCAAATAATTTGATTTGAACTGTCACATTCTTGGGCGGCTCTGGTCGTACACGAATCGGGTCCAGTCGTGAGTGAAAATGCGCATTCGTTCTAATTAGAATGTTGTGTGTAGTTCGGGGTCTTTGTTTTCGAGACGGACAAGAATGGAAATGATGTTACACCGCAGATGAGAAATTGTTTATTCGAACAAAAAGAATCATCACTTCTACACTTTTTCCCATTAAATCGCTGGATAAATCGATTGATTTGGCAGCACTTGTTGCAGGAGAGGAGGCAAATGGTATCTTCAATTGGGCTTTAAAAATAAAAAAAAATTAGTAGATTTGTCGTAAGACGAATGTCCGTCTGTAAATAAATATTTTACACATTTTTTTTGTAAATCGGAAAAATATGGCGTCGCATATTATGAGGTCAATCGTGGATGGCGACGATCGTCGCACAGATGCCGTTTCCGACCATTAAATTTCAAATCGCTTTCTGCTCAGATATGTGTCAGAAAATTTCGACAAACATAACTTTTTCTGACCAGTTTTTTATATACTGACAGGACAACCCCGGGCTCGTGGTTCCATAGTTTGTCTGCAGCGTCTTTTGGGTGAAGCTACCATTCATGACCATAATCGCGTTGCCATTTCATAGGAAGTTTGATTTTCTGTCACCTCTTTGACATTTAGGTTTCCATTAAGCTGAATTTTGCCGGACTTTGGTATCACTGCACGAGGCGTCTTTTAGCAGTGTGGTTTGATGTTTTGTCGAACATTTTTTAAATGAACCTGCTTGTGGAATCGGTAAGAAATATTCTTAATATGAGTGTTTTTCAGCACGAATAAGGTCCCATTCTCTGAGACTGCATTTTCTCCAGCGGTCCCATTCCGCACGCGAGAATTTGTAACCCCTCTCCCCAGACAGAGGGGGGGGATAGAATTTTATTTTTCGTGGAACATAAAATGTAACTGCCCGCATAACAAAAAGCTCAAACCACAGAACAGACATAAAGCATAAACCAAGTAGGCAAATGAAGATAAATTATTTTGAATAAGTAAAAATGAGAAAAAAAGCTCTAAAAAATTACAAACAAAACCAACCGTATGCCCAATTGAATAAATTGAATAAATAGTCCATAATTTCATTTGAAAGCTGCATAAATTACTTGCCCTCCCCGAAACCTTCGCGCACATTGCATATGCAAACACAAATTTAAACCATATTCCATGTACCACATCCTGACGGAGTCCTTGAGAGGATGTGGCGGCACCCACCTCCCCCATACACCGATATGAGCTCAGCAATTCTGGAAATGTTCGCGGTTGACATTTATTACTAATGTAAAAGTTCCACCGCAAAACCAACATCCAGCAGCAACACACAAAAACACACCTACAAATCTATACGTTGGCTTCCTGCTACTCGGGAATCGCTCGGGAACAGTGCACACATAGGACAAATGTATTTTTATTTTATTTTCCAAAAAGCCCTTGTACACGCCAATTTTTAAATTCAAATTGTTTATTTTTTTTTTTGTTTTTAAGTGTTGGGTACTTACAATGTCAGAGTGCCGCGGGCTATACTGCTTTATGAGAGGACAAAAAGTTGCAAATGCTGTATGGAGCATCCTTTCAATTTGTGTATTAAAATGAGAAGTCATATAGTGTGGTGTCGATGTGTATCCTCTGTCCTGTGATGTCTCTCAATTGACAACATAGCGTCGGTGAAGTGCGCTCTGAGTGATGAGAATGCTTCAATTTATTGTTTAATTTTCGCGTACAAAAATATGCGCTGCAGAAAAATAAAAACAGGAACAACAAACCTGAAATACGTTTCAATTATTAATCAAAACTGTAATCGAGCACTTTTGAGATATGAAAACGACAAATCTGCTTTAAAAATATTAATAATGTGAGAGGGCTGCGGTTCAGAGGAGGACTTTTGTTAATTGCATCAATTTGTCAAATTAGCTGGGGGATGTGGCTTGCTTTGAGTGGCCCTGCGGGTGGACCATTGCGACATAAGTTGAGCAATAAAATTGAAGACAAAAGTGATTTAAATGTGCGATAGACTAAGGGCGGATGGTGGACAAGGGTCTCAAACAAAAATGCTGAAATCAGCCTTGAATCGAGCACAATACGGTTCGTTCTCGTTCTATTTGTTAACGACAAATCTAACAATCACTGAACTTAAAACATGTCGTAGCACTGTAGATATAATTCCTTATTATGTATAATCAACTCAATTTTGATTTTCCTTTTTGAATTTAAGAAAATTAAAATGAATGAAATGAAATGAAATTAAAATAAAATGAACATCTATAAATTTTTTAAAAAGGGACCTAAGCATTTTTTCTGACATTTTTGCCTTAGAAATATAATAAAATTTTTTAGGCCGCACCTTTTTAACGCTGTTTTGACATGTGGCGGACGCAAAACTGTACCACGGTTTAGCCCGCATAAAACGCACTAAAATTCACTCAAAAGAAAGCGATTTGTGATAGTTTTTCTTGTGCTTATTTAACTTGCATTTCGAAGTTTCCTTACTCGTTTTGCTTGCACTTTTTGAACACACATTTGACATAACTGACACAGAAATCCTATCCAATTACAGAAATCGACAATCTGTCAATGTTCAAATGGCGCAATAGTTTAAATCCGCCTCAAAAATATCGTTTCCTAGCCGGTTTTTTTGCAGACTTTTTTGACGTCTTTTTTAGTGTTTGTGTTTATACCTGTTCCACGACTTTTTTTTTACTCTCCTTTTACGATTATTTTGAGACTTATTTTCAGCCCAAAGATGCAACTCGTTTTTTTTTTAAATAACCTTAAAAAGCTTCACCAAAACACAGTTTCACAAGTCTGTCCGAAATTTTCAAATGACTAATCCACACACAAAAAAAAAACTTTTTCTGACTCGTTTTGTGCGACTTTAGACGCCGATTTTAATGCGTTTTCTTACAAGTTAAATCACGCATGTTTGGTGAACAAACGTCTAACAAATCCCTTCACAACTTGTCCACAAAATTGTTGTTCAACATTTTTCCAAAAATTGGGAATTGTCGCCTCGAAAATTCCATTGAAATCAGCGATAGAGAGAGGTAGTGCTCTTTGGCGTGTAGTCGCGCTTTTTTTTAAATACCCTTGTCGGGGTTTTCGACAAATATTTTCTCAAATGCTTGACACAAAATGTTCTCAAATGTGATTGCAGAGTTTGTTTTAGAAACCGCATCCAAACAATTAAAGGAAAAATCCTCTGAAATCACCCAGAGACTGTTTTACGTAGTCGCCTTCCTTTTTTAAGGAATTTTTCAACACATTGTACCTATCACAAATTTTACGAACAAAAAAATTGTAGAATGACCTCTAAAATCGCATTGACATCTGCTCCGAAACATCGTTTTTTCGATACAACTTCAACTCATTTTTTTTACTAAATTTGTTGAAACATTCTTTTTAACTTTCTCCATTTTATTCGTACAAAATTTCGAACTCGAGATGTTAATCAATTCTGAGGTTACGATGATAGGCGAACTCAAAAAAGTGGGTCGCAAATTCTGTCCGTAATCGTGTAACGGTACTTTTGAAATTTGGACATATCTCGAAAACGCTCCATACGATTGTAAAAAAAATTAATTTCTAAGGTAATATGGTCATTTCTAACTTAATGGAAAACTCAGTTTTTCTCTGTATTATCGTAAAATGGATTTTTGAAAAATGTCATTTTTGAAAAATAGTGTTTTCCCTAGTTTACCTCAAAACGGCATGATTTTGACCAAAATGCAAACTTAGAATAAAATTGATGTTTTCAAAATTATTGCGTCCTTAATTTTCAATTCGAATCACTGGAAACGCTCACTTTACAAACTGCTCATATCTCGAAAACCCCCACTAAAAATCTATGGCTATGCCTATTCGGACAGATTTTTCACCGATAAAAAGCTTAACTTACTTACTTAACAGGTTCTGTCTGAGACACTGCTGCTTTCCATTCTCTGCGTAGATTTTGACGCATTTTTTAACTCGTCTTTTGGACTCTGTTTTGAACGTGTTTTTTAGAACAAAAAATAAATTGAATCAGGTGGATATAAGTTTTAGAAATATGTTAAAAAATCAGTTTGTTAAGACCAACACTGTCTTCGGGCTGGGGCTCAATCGTCGCATCCTTGAAAAAGCTTACACATTGGCAAAACTAAATCCGCGGCTTGTGCGGTATATTCTTTGACATATTTAACATTCCCTGATGTGACGTGTTTCGACCTCCATTTGACATGCGAAGCAAATAACTTACTAACTTCACGCACGTCCAATAGTCCTCAAGTTGCAACTCACTTTGTACAGATTTTCATGCGCTCAGAACGTTAGTCATTGGTGGAACTGTAAGTTTACTGTACAAAGACCAAGCAAAGACCCGATGGCATTTCTGAAAAGTTAATTAATTTGACTGTGCCCCTGCGATGCGCAGCCGACGTCGCTTAGGTCTCTCTCACAGTCTGGCGAAAAGTTCCGCCAAATTGTTTATCCACTTAATCTCGCAGATTTTTAATCAATTTCCCTCTTTAATCCGCAACAGATCTAAATGTTTGTTAACTCCTGGTCCCAGATGTACACAGACTCACAGTCACACAGAGCGCACAATTCACCTCCGCACCGTGCTCTCTCTCACGTGATAATGCCAGAAGCATCTGCTGCTCCTCGGGCAAATCGATGAAATGGATTTGTGACTTGACCACTTAATTAATCCTTGAGTATACAAACACACTTCCACTTCCACACTATATATATACTATGCACAGTACATGAAGAGGACAAAAAAGCATTCCCACCCATCAGTTTCAGGAGATGACTTCGCATTGTCTCCGGCTGCGAACTGAGTTGCCGTATATTTAAATGAGGCGACCACACCACACCTGAACACAATTAAAATATTTCCCTCGCCGATGATTCCACACCGTACGTAGGTGGATGCTCCGATCACGTAAAGGATGACCTACGTGATTTGACCGTCCCACGCGTCGTCATCGCTCTGGTTCACTGCATGCGTGTGTGATGTTAAATTACTGGGATTTTCTTTGAGAGGATTTCAGGATATTTTTTCCCCCCACTGCACCACTTTGTTGGAAACGTAATCCAGAATTTATTTATAATTTGAGTTTAATTGTTGCTTTCGATTGGATTACATTATGTTATGTAACCGCAGCCATATGTGTCTGGGATGGCCAGAAATGCATACAGCAATTAATCAGTTTGAATATCCTTTTCGACCGGATGCGGCTTCTGGCTGCCGGTTGGCTATACATGGCGAGTGAATTAATTTATTAATACTTATGAGGTGCAGAGATTTTAATTTGCAGTTGGGAAAAATATTATTAATTATGTTAACCTGCTATTGAAATGCTGCTCAGTCGGGCGGGACCAAATTTTAAAGACTCTCAGCAACGGGCCGAAAGTTAATTCGTGTTGATGGAGCGGATTTACTTGCTGGAGCGAAGAGTTAAGCCTTTTCAGGTGGTGTGTGGTTTGCACATAGTTGGTTGCAATTGCAAGTATGAATCAAAATGAGTCGATTGTGTAAAAGAAATGTCCTTCAGGGCAATCTTTGATTTTAATTCTCATTAGGTCTGTTATTTTACTTTTGTAGTAAGAATGGAAAAGACTGTCAAAATGGCAGCGGTGGGGATAAATTCTCTCACAGAGAAAGACACACGAAAAAGTTAGGCAACGCTTTTGTAGTAATCTATGAAAATGACAGATACATAATTCAAAAATTCAAAAAACTGGTACGAAAAGTCGTTAAAATATAATATAAACTCGAAGAATTTGCTAATTACAAACAAAAGTTGATTCATCTACCTAGCGATGAAAGTGATTCGCAATTAACCGAACTTCTTCTACATGAATCCGAGTATATGGAAGAGTTTGTACTGATTGAACTACAAGCATTCGAGGAGAGGAAAAAACGACACGGCATTCAAATTTACGTGGAGGAGATTGTCCTTTGTTACTCCTTACAGCGAGGAAGAATTTCATCTCCACTGTTTAAAAGAATCTAAGGAGAACATTAAATTTTATTTTTCATTTTAATACGCAAGAAACCAAAACAAACGCACTCATATGTCAAATAGCACGGCATTGAGTAAAAATTCGTAAAAGTTCGTAAGAATTAGTAAAAATTCGTAAGATTTAAAAGTAAAGGAAAAGACCTATTAACTCAGTTTACGAATTTACCTAGTAGTCTCGATTTTCTGGAACTGAACTTTTGACTAGGTCGATATGGCAGTGCGGGTCTTAGAAAAGACGGTATGAAGTGTCGGTTGAACTGTTTCCCAAATATCTCTGTTGGAGTCGACATCTTGACAACAAATAAAGGACACAATTTTCAATTGCGACGTAGTTTATTTTAATTCAGTTAATATTAGTTGGAACGTTTTAAAATAATTTGTGTTGTTAGCCTGTAATTTCTATCGACTGTCTAAGTAGAAGCGAATTTTTCGAGACGAAAGCTTTTTACATAGCTACAATCAGTGATGCCAGACTTTTCTGTCTGAATTTCCCACGATATACGTCAAAAACACCCAAAAATTCCCTTTTTGCCCATTCTGGCGTTAAAAAACAACAAAATACACTATTTTTTCTTGTTCCAAGAGATAACAAACGCCCTTTTTCGCCCTTTTAGCCCTTTTGAAAGGCAAAATGCCCACGAAATTTGTAATTACCCATATTAGATGAATTTAATTTTTTTTTTATACATATAGATAATGTTTGAAGTGTCTTGCTAGCAACACCTACTGGGACAGGGTGATTGTACAATTTTCGTTCTTATTTTAAGTTACAATTAATTCACAAATGAAAATGAAAGAATCCAAGCCAAATTAAAGATAAAATTTAAGATTATAATGGCCTCCATTTCAATAAAGTTTGACTAAAGGTTGTCAAAAAAAATTATATTAGATGATCCACTATAGATGTACGCACGCTATGATTGTATTAATGCGTAAATTCATTCAAGCAATTGCTTCCAATTTTCACACTTTACTCAAAAGCCAGCCTATTTATAACCCAGTCTCGTTTCCCCAACATCTTCCCACTTAGCGGCCAATAATCAACAAAAGAAAAAAGGTTCACCATCATTACACGCTACAAGTAAAAGTACAAAAGTCGGTACGAAACGAAAACAAAAAAAAACAAATTCACCCCCACAACCGACCCCAAACCAGTCCATTCCTACACTTAAGCTCAAAGAAACTCATCTCTCATCATCATCCTCTCGAGTTCTAATTGGTTAATCATATAAAATGGCCGTCAATAATAAATTAACTCCTCGCGCCGCGCTCTTAAAGAATTTTCTACTGACCCAATTTTGGTCAGCGAACCGACGCGAGCGCCGAAATATTTATAGAAAGACTCGGACAAATTCGATTGCCGTCAATCTCCGGGCCAATATGTGCCAAATCGATAAATCAAATAACGTTGATGAATAATTAATTTCGATCTCATTCCATTGGATTCGAGTGTCCATAGTCCGCACACAGCGACTACGTGGTGGGGATGCCGAACATGAACGGACACTGGGTCAGTCAGAAGATCTGCATCCGAATTCCATTCACCCAGAATTAACACCTTTTTCGTGTGTGTGTGTCTGTGGATGCTGGTAATTGGTAGGTCAATCTCGTCTGTCTGCACAGAGAGAATATACTACGAACTAGAATGAACGGAGGGTTGCTAATTATTTCTTTTTGAGATACGTTATCTCTCCAACTCCGTTCGACGGTATGGCTGCATTTATTCTATCTGTATCTTGCCGGGCAACATTGGGCCAATCGATAACTATTTAGCATTGATTCAGTTATAAAATGTGGGCCAGAAGCGTGTTTATTTTACACACCAACACTGCATAGATGTCTTCGTTGGTAGGTGGTGGGGATATCTGGAGCTGGGGAAAACAAATTTGTTCTTACTTCGTGGCGGCGGATCTTGAAGAAAAATTGCTGTAGTTGTCCAACGAGCAGCTATTTATTATTGCCATATAGATTTAGTAAGGTGGTACGAGCCACAATGACAAGTTTGGGCCGATAACAAAAGAACAACACACGATTAGTAATATAGTTGAAGGAAAGGAAAAGGATATCCTCGCTTTTGTTTCTACACTGATTGTGAACTATAAGATTGAAGAAAAAGTGAAATTTTCCCCGAGCTACATTGATAATTTAAAGGCGTACTGTACTTTGTGGTCAGAATGATGAAAGTTTGTGTTTTAAATTTGCTGATTGTGAGCTTGATCAGTTATGGAGTGGACAGCTATTCGCAAGTGTCAACATCGGGCTCAGGCACCGAGAGTGGACCGAAAGTTTACAAGTCGTTGAATATGGATCTGATTTTCCCGAGAACGTGAGTAGTCTTGATGTATTTTCGATTAGAATTCGATTCGATTCCTCATGTAGAGCCTTCAAATTAAGTGAATGACTGACACTAGGTTAAGTCTACTTAATTTTGAAATGGTTGCCCTAAAGTGTGTTGGAAACGGTCCAGTTGCGATGCCGGTTTAAGTTATCTACAAAAAAAAAGTTGCATATTTATCAGCGCACACTTTGCTGGGTCAAAGCCGTTTGTTCGCCGATGGCTCGATTGAAGTGTGTTCAAAGTACTCCAATCAGGTTTTCGTCAAAGTTAGCCAAATGAAACTAAAGCTTCGATTAGATTGTCTGGCAAAATGTCTCGCGTGAGCCATTTACTGACATCCAGTATCTGTCAACTGGCAGCCAAAATATTTTGTAGCAGACTGCCTGAGACCATTCAGACCTCAAAAGTAAAGTTTCGTTAAGAATCTTTTCTAAAAGTTCTTCGCCGTCAGTCCTCGTTTACAATTTAATTTCTGCATTCATATTAGTTTCTTTTCCTTTTAAAAGATGGCGGTAGCTTATATGCGAAATTCAATATCAGCTAGGTACGTTTTTCAATGCGTTTCCTGAAAGACAGTCTAGTTCTACTGTCACATTTTTGAGGTCTGAATTCCAACTTTCTTTCGTTATAAACCAAAACACAAAGGCGCACATTCCGCCCACTTTATGAACTCACAATACATTTTAAATTGTCTCTTTCTCTTTCGCAGCTTCAACTCGAGTGACAATGTCATCTCGACAACGCAAACATCAGCACCCGAACCGGTGGCAGTAGCCGTTGAGTCTTTATCATCTACCGCAGGCGAACAATTTACACCTGAGTACAGTTCATCACAAATATCAGCAGACCCACCACCAGCAGAACCGCCAATACCAGCAAATCATTACCCCCCAGCTTTTGTCATTGCCGACAATCATGCTGAGGAATCAGAGGAATATGGGCCAACATTACCACCGCCAGCAACCGGACGTGCTGTTGACTATCGTCCAGCTTATCCTTTTTCCCAGCTATTAACACCGAACAGCAAAGGTTACAGACCATCAGCAGAGCAATATCCATTGCGCTCACGACCAGTGGTATCCAGTCCCAGTAGTGCACATCGTGTTGTTTATCCAAGCTATCAAGCATCAAGGACGTCCAGCCGTGCTGAAATTGATAAACTAAGCGGAAAAGGTAATAATCAGTTGGTTGTTGTGTCCAGCAGACATATAGTTGGGTGAGGCTTTGTTGAATGGGTGAATTATTTTTATCTCTAGGTGGGTAGACGGGGAAGGAGGATGACTTCGTAATGAATTGGTCTAGGTAGGAGGATTTCTTTCTTCAATGGGGGGGTTTTGAGAATCTCTTTCGAAAAGTGGATTGCCAACGATGAGCTGTAGGGGAGGATGTGTTTAAAGTTTGAAAGCCTTTCAAAATGCAATCAGCAAATATTTCCTATGCCTTCGGGTTTTTTTTTGTAAAGATTTGAAAAAAAAAAACAAGCAGAAAGGTGTGTTGATGCTTAGCCAAAAATTTAGACTTTAGGCCTCATTTAGAAGACTAAAAACAAATAAGAGAAACTGAGAATAGTTTTGATTGTGAGTTATTTAAATCAATAAGTGAATTCTGTGCCACCCGGCCCGGTACTTGAATTTCTTATTTTGTTTGCCACTATGATTCAAAAATCTGTCAACTGTCAATCAGAGTGCTGAACAGAGCTCAAGCCGTCGACCGTCTAAACCGTGCGCATTTAAATCTGTCGGATTTATTTATTAAACAAATTTGAGCACTAGATGTCTATGACTATAAAAATGTAGTCGATCTACTTATCTTCTTTTTTTTCTGCAACAGCATCCAAATTTCTTATCAGTAATCATAAGCTGTGAAAACTTGCTGCGCTCAGATTTGTACTCTTGACTGTTCAGTCTTTTCATTGTATTTATTCCGAGCTCCTAGAGGGCGCTCTGATCTTACTCTGAAATAAAAAAGTAAAAAAAGAAACAAATTCACAGCGCTTAGAACGAATTGTTTTGTTGACAGTTGACAGCCCTAAATTTTAAAAAGAAAAATACTTTTGGTCAACAAATTACGTTCTTTGACAATAGTCCTGTTTTTTTGAGCTTTGATCTCAGCAAAGCAAAGCAAAGTAAGAAAATGTGCACATAAACGATTCCCAGCAGCTTTCTGAACAATAGGTTTTATCGATGAAATATTAGGCCTGTTTTTTTGAGCTTTGATCTCAACAAAGCAAAGCGAAGTAAGAAAATGTGCACATAAACGATTCCCAGCAGCTTTCTGAACAGTAGGTTTTATCGATGAAATATTGACATTTGCGGCTGACTGGCAGTGTGGGCTTGTTCGGTGAGTTGCATGATACAACAAAAACTATTGTATCATGGGTAGGTAGGCAGCAATTGATTGCGAACATCAAAGAAGTATCTTTTTTAGCCGAAGATATACACTTTTTTCATAAAAAAGTCTAAGCGATATTCATCCTAAATATTAGTGTGTTTATCTCAAAGATAAACACACTAATATTTTATGATTTCAAGTATGTACTAATAAGGTAAATTTGTCTTAAACAACATTTGCAGCTTAAATAAAAAATAATTTATGTATTTTTTATTACTATCCCTAACATTCAGTTGTTATTTTGAAATTTTGTTTACTTATGCACTTCTTTATGCATTTCCGCCAATCACAACCAACGCCTTGTATGTACTGTAAAAAGAGACACCCTGCGAACAGATCCATCTTATACAAGGGTGGCAACAAAAAATGTTCTCCCTCTGGTGTTCAGAAGTGATCATTTACTCCCAAGTGGCTCTTGCTGGGAATGAATACCTAGTGTGAGTTTTCGAAGTGTCAAGTAAAGCGTAGTTGTTGTAATTGCGTGCTGAAAATCTTACTTTGCTTTGCTTTGCTGAGTTCGAAGCTCAAAAAAACAGGGCTAATATTGAATATAGGATCTCAATGAAAACTCAAACACATCAAGTCAAACTTATGGCGTTTTCGATTGAAGACCCGAGAGAATTGCCCCGAAGTTCAGAATTGCTCTTTACAATGAAATTCGTTGGAGCACTTTTGTAATAGTGGTAGACACCATATGAGAGATTTGGTTTTCTGTTGCTACTTTTTTTGTTTTCTGAAGTAATAAATACAGCCAAATCAATATATTTCAATTTAAGTTTACATTTTGCAAGCATAATTGTATATTTTCGGATCACATAGCGAAAAATTTGTTTCTAATCTAATAACACAACAAACACTTCAATCTGACATTTTGTTAGGATGTGTTGGTGAGTTCAGGGCAATTCTGTAAAAATATTCCGGACACTTCTGTCGTGTTAAGAATTGACCTGGAAGTGCACTTTTTTTTTTTCAATGAAACATAGAATACATCGAAGGAGCACTTCTAGATTTGCTCTTTTCATAGAAAGTGCAATACTTTTCTGCAATCGAAAACGCCATTAGTAAACGCACTTAACAAAAAAAAAACTAAACAAGTAGAAGTAAGCTATCAAACGTCAGTTAGCAAACATAAATTCATCGTGACCGTTTTGTAACCTTTTGATAACTTTTACTCAACGCGGAGTCTGAATAGTGCTCTGAATAATACAGCTTAAGTCAATGTGTGTGAACATCTTCCTTGCCGTTACAAAACTAGTGGAGAATTTGAATCATAAAACGTTTGGGATTTTATTCTGGAGCTAAATCTTTCCAGCTTGAATAAACTTCGCTCGATTCTATTTTAAAGCGAATTTTACTAGATCCTACGTAGCTTGAATGTAAAGGTCTATTCTACTCGATTGACATTGACAGCTAATTCGGTTTTGGGAAGATGCGATTGTTCCAGGAGTTTTGTGCTCGAATTGAAGAAGAATACAAGTTTTGTTTGACAGTTGAGTCTAATAGACTGTGACGTGTAGAAAAAGTTTGGTGCTATAAAACTTCTTGCATCCTTGAACTTACACTTTCAAGCATATCGGAAGAAAAAGAATCGACAGACAATTTTTGACGTCAGTTCTGGTAGTCATTCTAACCCATTTTTTATCAAGGTGAAAAGAACCACAAGACATAAAGAAAAATGTGCTAAATAGGTACTAAACAAAATTTCACTGTCAACCTTTATGAAAAAATAAACAAAATCTGACATTTAAATCGACAAATGTAAAAAATTGTTGAAATTAAGCACCCAACAGACGGCTCTAGATGTCTATAACACAGAAAACTTTGTTGTTTGTGCGAAAACTTTGTTTTTTGTACAAAAACTTATTTTGAGATGCGCATTCTACCCACTAATTTATGGGTTATGCTAGAAAGGCGATATGTAAGAAAATTGTTCATTGATTTTTGATTTTTTTGTTTGTTTCCATGTAGGACCAACGAAACCAATGAAAAAGCTTTCCAAAACACTCTTTACTATCCTTTTTTACTTTCCTCGCTCTATTCCCTTGTACTAAAGACTAACTTTAAAGTTTAAAACATTGAAGTTTACAAATTACGGCTTGTGAAACGCCCTAATGTTACACAAAAAGTGAAACTGTTTAATAATTTTTCGTGTTTAGGCCAATTTCCCGATCGATCCACTCCCATCGATGCTGTTGTGTCCATGCTTTCCCAATCCCACCCTGCCGGACAACACACGAACCAATCAAAATCCAACGCAGCATCCAAAGATTCCTTACCAGTGAAAGCTTATCACCTTAAATCATTAGACACTCATAGATCTGGCGGCAGTCCGAGCTACGAGAACGATGTTATGGAGAGGTTTCGCGATAACGGTGTTATAAATATTGGTCGCGTTTTCAATTTGCCAGCATCGTCCAAGCTGAGCCTGCTATTGGAGGCGTTCTCCGAGGCCCGAGCAGCCCAAGCACGTGCCCAAACCTACAGTTACTTCTACATTGGCAAGACCATGTGGTACTCTCAGCTGTATTTTTCGGTTTATTTTAGTTTTTACATTCTATGGTTGATTTTTAAGTCGATATCTTCGCATTTGGTAAGATTTATACGAAAAAAAGACGCAGTTTGGCAGTAGATTCGATTGTTGATTGTGATTGTGTTCTTTTCAGTCGAAGCTCCCCAGTGAATACAAGGATGGTGTAGTTCGAAGCTTTGGTGAAACGCCCCAGCGGGAAGTTAGAGAGATGATCGATAACTTAACCATTACTGTGATGGTTGGTATCGAAAGATTCAAAGAGAAATGCATAGACTGATCTGAAAGAAAAACGAAAATCAAATAAAGCTAATTCTGAAATCGAAATCCTTGTTTGCCTTTCAGGGATACTTCTTTTGTTCGGCTCAACGATTCGGCGGGGGTTTTAGGGGCTTGTAGGTTCGATTAGGAATCAGATTGTTTAATAAGTGCTTGCCATCATATTTATTCAAATTGTTCTAACCTGTGTTTCGTTTCTCGTCATTTTAGGCAAATTTTCGGATCGATTCACTCCAAGTGAGGGTGTAGTGTCAAACGCCTTTAAACAAACACAAAACCACAATCATAACCGCAAGCCCTCAATCTCCCGCCCGATTGGACAGCCCTCAAAGAAAGTCACGTCATTTGTTCCAACTAAAGACCTTTATAGCTTCCCGCCGAATATAAACGCTAGATACCCCTCGCCGTCAGACGCGAAACAGGCGTCGCCATCAGACACTGTCACTAGTTATTTGCCACCTGCTGCGGGTCCTTTGAATTCAGGTAAACTGGTGGGGCCTGTTAATCCCGATCTACTGCCCAACAGTATGAAGAACGCTGAATTAGCCAAAGATGCACCTGGAGGAGGATATCGCTATGATCCACCTCAACCGGCATTAGATGCTGATCTTGGCGCCAATACCGATGGCGGAGACGATCAAGGTGATGATAATATTGGTGTAATGCCGGCACCAGCTGACGATGACGATGATTCGAATGATTCGCCTCCGCCTCCACCACCACCAGCAGCAGATTATGTTAATCACGACCATCATGATCATGGTCATGACTATCCCGTCGGCGGTTATTCAGATGACAAGGAATACCCGACACCACCGCCAGGTTATTTGGAGGAGCACGATCTTCATGATCATGCACCCGATCACCATCATCATCACCCCGATATAGATTTCTCTCAAGGGCCTTACTTTGATGACGCTCATCACCATCACGACCACTTTCCCGAGCATCATTATCCCGATGCTATATACGACGACTTTCACGACCACCACTTTCACCACGATCACATTATCGAACACCACCCGGAGCCAACAACTGAACCACCACCACCTCCACCGCCAGAACCCGAACAGCCCCGTGTCAAGAAATACAGCTACTTCTACATAGGTCGCAAGCTATGGTACATTCCATTGTATTTCACGCTGTGGTTCACTTTCTACGTACTTTGGCTGATCATGAAGTCCATCGCTAGACACAAGGTAAAAGCTCAGTCGAGAACACTGCGAATGTTTGGTTGATATTTTTGTTTATTTCTAGGTAAATCTTCCCAATCACTATGTTACACGTAGGAGTATCCATGACTTGAGCCACCGCGAGGCTAGGGAGGCTATCGATAAGCTGACTGTTAGGGTAATGGACGGAATTGAGAAGTTCCAGCAGAGGTTTATGGGAAAGTGTGTTAGGGCTTGATTGGGATAAACGAGAATAAATGTTGCGACACTGATTGTAGCTTGAGTTTTGTTCCGCTTCGAACTACAGAATTTGAAACTGTTCATTGGGAATGTTAAAATGAGATAACTGGCGGTGTTTTTCATTCTTACGAGCGATGTCTAGTCGCCGGTCTCCCAAACTGACTATAGAACTCATCTACTCACCTATAGGTCAATTAATCCGCCATTACTGTGGGGGCTGCCATTTGTCAGCTGCCGAAACAACCCATTCAAACGCAGGTCTATTTTCTATAAAGCTTTATTTTCCTAACAACCTAGGATAGAACTATCTACACATGCACTAGGTACTAATTACAAACACTGCCGATGCCAACGGGCGCTGTCAACGAATAATTGCGCCGTCTTCCCTCAACTGTTGCAATTTTGGCAGCGTAGTTGGTGTCAATTTCATGCCAGATGCCTCCATTTCAGCCAATTCCTTCTTGTGCACTCGTTTCATATGGATCCGCTTGTTCGAGCCGTCGGCGAAGGTGCGCTCGCAGAAGTTACACGAATACGGCTTGATGCCACTATGCACGATGAGATGTTTCTTGAGCGCCGTCACTCGCTTGTATGCGTTACCGCATACTGGACATTTGTGTGGCTTCCGATCCGAATGCTTGATCATATGAAGACGTAGACCCCGCAATGTTGTCGACTGACTTTCGCATATTGTGCAGATGTACGGCGTTTCACTGTGAATATCCATATGGATCTGAAACGAACACAAACTGTGAGAACGTTCAACTACAGCGGAGCACAACTCACCAATAGATTTGTTTTATTTTGGAACCGTCGATCACACTTCGAACACTCGAACGGGTATTCACCTGTGTGGCTGATCTGGTGCGCCTTGAGACTGCTGATCGCCTTGAATACAGCACCACACTCTTCGCAGACGAATTTTCGCTCTCCGTCGTCCATGTGGATGGTGCGAATGTGCGCCTTCAGCGATTGTTTGTTCGAGTAGATTTTACCGCAAGTGTCGCATCGTTCGCGCTTGTTGAATTCTGGGTCATCGTGCAACCTAATGTGTCGCTCATAGGACTCCTTTTGCATAAATTGTCGAGTGCACCGCTTGCATGGGTATTTCGCTGCGATGACTATTTTGTGCGTCAGTCTCAGATGCAGCCGAAGATACCGCTCTTTGGTGAATCGTTTCTGACAAATGTTGCACTGTTCCGGATTGTCCAGAGGACTCTCAATGGAAAACTCCACGGAACGTTCGTAGTAGTCGCAGTCCATTGATTTGGCGGCCCCCTTCACTGCTTGCTCCGATTCCCTTTCACTGTCGGCTCCTTCTTGCTTGCTATTCACTTTCAAGCGCTTTCGCACTTTTGATTGTTTTTGCGTCGAACTCTTCTCGGCAACTTCATTGAGCGGAATATTATCATCATCCGAACTGAAGCTATGGTGCTCGGGCGATTCCGCCAAGGGGCTGACAGGACTAACACTCTCTTCGGATTTGACAGAACTGAGTGAGTCTCTTCTTTCGGTACGTGCAGCTGCTTTCTCTTTTTCCAAGTTTATCTCCAAATCTACCAGGAACAATTGGGTTTTCTCTGCAACATCTCGAAACTTGAGGAAATGCAGAAGGTACGTATTGCACAGCGAACAGATGAACGTTGGAATCGTGTCTTCTTCGGATATCTAAGTGGAGATAAGAAACACCTACTTTTATTTGTAAACATAATCAATGATCATTTTGGTTTACGGTAATATTCAAACTGTCCTTGATAACATCAGAAAGGATGATATCGTCTTCGCTTTTAATAAACACATTGAATGAACATTTCCGCTCCTCGCCGCACAGTCGGCAGAGGTCTTGTAGTGGTTTATCCATTTTTGGAAATTATTCGCTTTATGTGCAATAAGGCGTTGAAGGTCGCTATTTTTAGAAAATTAAGGGATTTCTCGAGGGAACAGCGAATATTGGTCAACAAATTCTGAACTATGAGAATAAACAAATGTAACGTCAAAAGCGAGCTGGCCAATGGTGCCAAACTGCGAAAGAAATTTACTCGAAATTGGTAATAATGTGCCTGCATTTAACTGACGGGCGGAATCGATAAGGAAGTGTTTTTTTGGCAGTCTGTGCTATATTAAATTTTTCCTAGGGCAATATAATAAAAAAAAATAGATATAGATTATACTCATTGGTTTTTTTTTTTTTGTGCCAACGTTGCTATTTGTTACCTATTTGCTAAGAGTGGTGTTTGACATTTTTCTAGTCACACGTGTTCGCATTGTTGGAGTTTATTTCTCAGCAAAGTTGCGACAAATTGCATTGCTAGTCTATGGAACGCGGCCAGCCAGTTATTTGTATATCTCCTCAACAAGAAAACAAAGTTTACTTTTAGATTTTATTTCTTAAACAGAATGCATCAGCGTTTTCAAAATTGGTGCAGATTATGTGCCAGGGACGAAGGTTGTTCAAAAGACTTATTAGCTCATGGCGACACCTCCCCAGACGTCCGCTTAGCAATTGAAAAGCACTTTTGCTTGCAGGTTTATTTACTCTTGTGACATATTTAAATTCAGTGCAAATACATAGGTGCAATCAATTTTAGATTCAACTAAACGATGAAGCACCCACGACAATATGTGACGATTGCTATGAATGTCTCCTAAAGCTTATAGAATTCGAAGAAACCATCCTTCGTTCTCAATCCGTATTTCAGTGTGTCAGCAGTAGCAACAGTACGAACGAAGAAGAATTCGAAATCCCGCCAGCTTATGCGCTGGACGATATTAAAGAAGTAGATGATCCACTGGAAGAGGCTGGCGCAAACTTTTTGCCTACAACACAATGTGAACAAAACTTCAAAACAGACAACGATCTCCTAAGTGACAAAGAGCCGCCTTCTTGCAACGCCAAACTCTCTTGTGATATCTGTAAGGGCAACTTTAAAACTTCGTTCTCCCTCCGGAACCACCAAAAACTAGTCCACTCGAATATTCGACCGTTCATCTGTGACGAATGTGGGAAAGCGTTTAAGAGGTCCGGCGATTTGACCCGTCACAAGGAGTTCCATAGGGATGATACTCCTTTTGCTTGCAAAATATGTCACAAAAAGTTCTCAAGCAAACTAGTTGTTAAGGTGCAACCATTCGCGGTTTGTCTGTTGAGCATCAATCACTAAGAGGTTCTGTTCTTTCAGATGCATGAAAAGATTCACAATGAGGAGAATTACATGTGCAACATTTGTGGCAAAGAGCTAAAAACAATGCACACCCTTCGTGGACACATGCAGACGCATTCGAATGAAATGCACTTCAAGTGTAAATACTGCGACAAGAGGTTCAGATATAAGAAGAACTTGAGTTGTCATTTGTTAACGCACACAGGACTACAACCCTTTAGTTGTGCCTTTTGCAAAAAGGCGTTCTCGTTACGCTGGAACTGTACAACGCATCTGAGGAAGTTCCATCCATTGGAATTGGCGCAAGATGCAACTGGTGCTATTATTACAAATATTGCTAAGCAGAAATTTGCGTTAGTAGAGATAATTTATTTTTCAGAAAAAAGAGTGACTAATGAAAAATTTCTTTAGGTGTGGAAGACGACAGACGAGAGAATCGACTGAAGTTGAAGAGCACGAATTTGCATCTGTCACATAGGAAATACATTCATTTCAACATCAATAGAAGTTTTTTTTCTTAGAAATTGACTAGTTCTGTTCATACAGCGGTTGGATAGCCACAAGGATTTTCGTAGGTTCATACGATCTTTGCTCTTACAGTAGAGCAGCGTTTTAAACAGTTGCAGATCTCTGTTTTATATCTCATTCTACATCACGACAGTCGTTGTAATAGAGACGAGAGATGGGTAGAATGGGAGGAATCTTATTACCCAGAGCCCAAGCTTTTGAAAAACGAAACAGTTGACAGTTGTGCATCACAAATGTTCGGCCTTAGCTTAAGGAGAGCAAAAAACTTTGCGATTACCCAGAAATAGCTTTCACTCGGCACCATTTTCTGAAAGAGCCGTCTTCGCCATTCTTGCCTTCCGTAACAACTCAGCTTCTACCGATTCATTTGAAGCTAGATCGGTATCCAACGAAACAGAGAACACTCCTTGAAATTAAACGATCCAAACAGAGCAGAATTCCACCTACATCCACGAGCTACGGCGTCCCTCGATCAAATAGAGAACACTTTTTCGCATGTAACATGCCACAGTCCTGGAAACTCAATAACTTTTCGCATTACAAGTACAAACTATTATCTTTTAATAAAAAGTTATTTATTATAATTACACACACTCTCAACTTAGGCAATGAACTCGTATGGAATTGGAGCCAGAGCAATTGGTTCCTCCAATTTCTTCACAAAGTGCCACTTCTTTGGTGGGGTTGGTTGACGCTTCAAGTTAACCCACACCTTTTTCTCCTTGGCCTCCTTGAGCAGACGTTCGTTTTCCTTGACGCGACGCAAGAAATCCTCACGGCACTTGGAGTGGTGAGCATGTTCAATACGAACGTTGATCCTCTTGGGGATGATGCGTCCACGAACACGTTTGTTTACAATGACTCCAACAGCATGGGGAGTAACATTGTAGATGCGACCAGTTTTGCCGTGGTAGGCCTTGTAGGGCATACCCTTTTGTACGGCACCGTGTCCCTTGATGTCGACGATGTCGCCATTTTTGAAGACACGCATATAGGTGGATAGAGGAATGACACCATGCTTGCGGAATGGACGGGAGAACATATCCCTGGTGCCGCGACGATAACCCTTTGAGTTGGTCATGTTGATTTATAATCCCTGTGTAAGATAAATGCGTTTCAAGTAGGAAATTATTGTTTTTTTTAGGAGAAAATTGCGAATATTCACTAACCTCGTATTAAATGACGTCCACGCGGTAACGAAGTTGGGAAAAAAGAAAGATGGCGCTGTAAGTGTTGCCATACAGAAATTGATAAATCCTATTGGAAATTTTCGAAGATCGAAAATGGGCCACAGGAATGGCATTCAAATTGCTAGATTGGTATTCTATGTTGTTGTTTTTTTTTAAGAGGTTGGAAGTTTGTTTTTGTTTGCTTTTTTAATAATCATTTTCGCCTTGTGGGAAAATATTCCACATTAAAGCTAAAAGCTCAGGCTTAAGATGTGCTTATTTTAATTACCACTGCTGATATCAAGCCGACAGATATCGGAGAAATTGAATTGTGTGGCAACATCGACGGAATACACAATGCAAAAAATAATAAAGTTATTCATATTTTTGCAATATAAATGGCATGAAGCTTTTTGTCTATGTATAGTTTGCAGTCACTTGTTTTATTTCATTAGACTATAAAGCTAAAAATATTTTTTTAGCATCAAGGGAAAACTAAAAATGAAAAACAAATATATTGTGTCCACTTGGTAATTTTCTACTGTCACAAAGTGATTTCATTCATGTAAAATATTAATTTCTCGTCATTTTCTATTCCCAAATTCAGATATTTATTAAGCTTTATTTGCAATTTTCATACGCAAATGTACCTACCTTATATGCACGCGTATAATATTTCACTTTAGAATAATTAGAGCCACTAGGTGGTAGGTGGTTTTTCGAAAATCGGTTTACTTACTCTTCCGCCTTGCACTGCAATACCACAATTTTAACTACAGCCAACTTCACATTAAATGCAATTCTGACATTTATTTCCAAACAGGGTAGTGGAAAAATATAAAATATTGCTGAAGTGTACATCATAACTTTTATTTTTGCATAAAAAAACCCTATTTTAAATCGCATTTCTATTAGTTTATATTAATGCGGAAGAACAAGTCCGCAAGTGCAGTTGGACTTCCATAACTTGTAGTAAATCACCTCAAGTCGGGTAGAAACACACTTTGTGATCCGTGTGAATGCCTGTAATTCAACAAACACAGATTCCAAACAAAGTCGACTGAAAATGGTCAAACTCTGGAAGATGTGGTGTCGGCTATGTGCTCGAGAAGACCTAAGTAACACCAACATCAATGTGTTTTTAAACAACGACCTGCTGTCGCCTATCGCTGATGCTATAAACAAGTGTTTCTCTGTAGACGTAAGAGTTTCGAGGGTAGTTGCAGTGTTCTTTGAAGGGTGAAAGTAACGTTTGTGCTAATTTTAGATTACCCATCACGACGATTGGCCCCAAACGATCTGTACAAAGTGCCATCAGCTAGTCACATCTATAGCAGCTTTCAGTCAAAGAACGTCGAAGGTGCAGGCGATGTTCGCAGAACTTTTTAACAGCATGGACGAAATTGACCCGGCACAGCTAAAAGCTCAGTACGATCTACATGAGCTGGGCGATGTGGAAATGGACCTGAAGTTGTTTGCCAATAGCCCAGACGTGCAGCTCTTCGAATCGAAACCAAGTATGATCGTGAATATGACCGAACAAATGATCGATCTAGAGGAGCTGGAGTATATTGATGAGGAAATGCTGAATCCCAGCCATATCAAGACGGAGGATGTGGACGAAGATGACATAGCTGTACAGGTAGAAGATTGGAAAAATCGCCTGGATTCTCCGGTAAATGACGATTCTTCCTATGAGCACTCAAGCGAAGTAGAATCAGAACAGGAGGTCGTGGTGGAACCAAAGAAGAAGAGAGGAAGGCCTGCGAAGAGGACTTTTTTAAAGCCCAGGGCGGAGGCAGAGACGTTCACATGTCTCGAGTGTCAAAAGGAATTCTCGCGATTCCAAAGCTACCGACATCACATGCAGACAGACCATGGAATCGCAGTGGATCCACCCCTGTTTCCTTGCTTGAAGTGTAATAGATCCTTTACGACTGCTAGGCGACTGGAAAACCATGATAATACCCACCTGTCGACAATTCCCTGTTTGTACTGCGACAAGAAGTTCAGCAAATCGGTTGTAGTGGAGGCACACATTCGTTCGGTGCACATGGGCGAGAAGCCGTTTATTTGCGAGGAGTGCGGCAAAACCTACAAGACATATGGTTCGCTCAAGGAGCACAAGCTGACCCACACCGAGGATAGGCCATTCAAGTGCGCTTTTTGTGACAAAGTCTTTAAAACTAAAGCAAGACTAAGGGTGAGCACGATTTGACTGATTTTCAATTTGATTTACCACCAAAAACTATTTGCAGACGCACGAGGACACACACAACGAAACAAATTATGTCTGTACAACCTGCGGCTTACAGCTAAACACCCGCCGCACACTACGGATGCACATGGTCGTTCACTCGGACCAAAAGCGCCACAAATGCGACTACTGCGGCAATGAGTACAAACGAGCGAAGGCGTTAAAGAACCACCTCATCTTGCACACTGGGCTTAAGCCCTACACCTGCAATTTCTGCGAAAAGAGCTTCGCCAACGGTTCAAACTGCCGCAGTCACAAAAAGAAATCGCATCCGGTAGAACTGGCCGCGATGGAGGCAGCCGGAACCAAAAGTGTAACCACAAACATTCCCAAGTTGGAGCAACTGCGAGCCGTGTAAGTCAAATTGCTTAGCTCTTTGCGGTTAAAAATTGTATTCTTTATGTTTTTCTCCAGAACATCCAATAAAACAGTCGCTGCTCATACGCACGATGAGGATTTTCATCCGGACGATGGTATTGCCCAAACCTACGATCGTGATGAAGACTTCAAAGAGGAGGTCAGCGTCATATCGAAAGCAGACATTGAATCTCTGCGGGACACGGATTCTCCAACTGAACCCATGCATCAGCAAAAGTCATCTATGATGCATGCATTTGCGCCAATGTCGGCGAGCTAAGGTCCAAAACTACCGCCGAATAAGTGTTAAAACTGTTCAAATGTAAAATTTAGTTTCAGAGAGTTTCCATTTCGATCACAAACGAATACCTGTAGCAAATGCGAGAACACATCTGTAGTATTATCGATAGAAATAAAGTAATTATGTGTAGTACGAACGAAAAAGAGTTTATTTTTGGTTAAGAAATGCAGCAGACTCAATTAAAATGCATTTCCCTTCAATATTCTCTAGTCTAGAGTCTAGAATGTACCCTTCCTCTTTTTTATAAATTTTTCAGCGAACTGCATAAAAAAAAACTGCCATTATCAGTCATTACGCTACACGGTAACCCTACGCATTGTGTTTCCAGCGCAACCATTAGAGCTCACAAGTCACAACTGTTGCGTGCCCCGCTGTAAATTCCGCGCTGTGCTGCTCACACACGGTTACCTGTCAAAAGTGCAAATGTCAAAATATTTCAAATAGGTAAAGATAGAAGGAAAAAAAATTGTTTTTCGAAATGTTTGGTCTTTGGAAAACGTTTCCATACAATTTTCCATAATTAATCACTCATACCGCATCCACATTCACATAAAATTCGTTCATCATTGTAAGTAGAATGTCACATTTGTGGAAACTTGTATGTAAAACTGCCATATCTTCCATATTTACGTCGTAGAACGAAACAAATCTCATCGCCCGCCCTCACCACACGGCGCACATAATAATGTCTATCAAAATAGATCGCTCGTCGATTCAAAAACTTGGCCATGAAACCCAAGAAATTCGCCTTCGAACACTCGAGCAAATTGAAAATAAAGTCGCTCGTGCTTTGGCACACAACGAACGTATAGATTTCCGTCCGGGGGAACTTATCAAGTATCTGATAAGATGGTTTGCCTTTCAGCCACTCCAGGCAAAGGACATTGTGTTGAACTTGATTATGCGAATATTGAAGAGCAACTATCGACAGGAGGCCATCGAGTATTTGGGTGAGGAGCGCCTCAAAAAGGAGTTGGGCAAAGTGAAAATTCTGGTCAAGAGTTCGCCCGAAGTGCAGCTAGTCGGGGATATTTTGAATATGCTCGAGAATAATGACGGCGCAGTTATAGAGATAAGCGATTCATTGAGTATTTCAGATAGCTATGATAGTTTATCGGACGGCTATAGCCAGAGGGATGTGATGAACTATGAAATTGCGTGGTCGAAGGCGTCTGTGCCTGATTACAACTCTCTGAAGGTGATTAGTGACATTTTGAAGGCGAACAACTCGCCACAGGATTTACACAACGCCCTGCAGCATCTGCAGGTCACTATTGATGACTACCCGGCGGAGTACTTTCTGCAGCCACCTCACATCTTTCACAATCTCCTTGATTTGTTCGATTCGGATCAGTGTGTCTTTGAGGATTTGTCGGAGACGATCATTTGCTTTAGCAAATCACTTCTGGGACGGCTGAGAACGAGAAGAAAAGCTGTCGCATTTTGCTCTACAAAGACGGAGGGTGTTCCCGTGAAATCTCAGCTAAGTGTGGCGACAATGTGCACTCGATTGCTGGAGCTGTGCATAAGTTACCTCAAGTATAACTTGTTCCAAATGGAAAAAGGTATTTTCAATGTGTTCCGCTTGATTATGGAGGTGTTTCGCATTATTGAGCTACTTCCCAAAAAAGACTCGCCTCCGATCGAGACAATATTCGATGAGCTATGCATTATAGTCCAGAACCTGCGGCTTTCGTTCGAGGGAGATGACTTTCCCGTCATGAATCGTGTGAAATACCTCCTTGTTCTTTTCACAATGAGAAAAATCTTGGGCAACGAGAAGTACAGTAATCTTGAGCCTGGCAATGAGCTGAAAATCGCTCTGTTGGATCTGCCACTGTCTAAGATGCTGCCGGAGCAGTATGCGCAGATATTGAAGATTTTCGGTGAAGAACTGGACTTGGAACTGCAGACACTGTTGAAGTCCGCCGAAGTACTCAAGTATCCGGTGGAAATCCTAAGGAACAACACCCTGTCGGACACATACGTCTTGGAGAACAGCAGCGCTGTGTTGGAAACGTTTGCCATCCACGAGAGCATGGAACTGGTTGAAAGAATCTTCAAAGGCATCATAAATTCGGCCCCCCTCTATGCTGGCAATAAGCAGCTGCGCACGAAAGCAGACGCAGCCCTTCTTCAGATGTTCTCGCATCACAGCTTAAAAATAAAAACGTTTGTGTACAAGGAATCGGCCAGCACTATGAAGAGATATTTCGCCAGGCTGCTTAATGGAGAGGATAACCTTAAATTGGCCGAAGATAACATTGTGGGCGTGCCTTTGACCACAGAACTTCTTACCCATATCGCCAGCACTGGTTTTCAAGATGCCTCACTGCGAAAGCTCGCCGAGGACATACTATTTCTCCCACTGAAAGCACGCCCAATACTCGGCGATAGTTGGTCGAAGATTCTCGACATTATTCTGCCTAACATTCCACTGTACCAGTGCCTCACAGAATCTGAGAAGATACAAAGCGGAGTTCTTCAACTTCTGAATCCAGATGCGGCGTGCCTTTCAGCGCTGGACATTCTCCAAGGCAACCTGCGCTTTCTCTACCACCCCGATGCCAACATTCGCTCGGAAGCGCTCTCACGTGTCATATACATCCTGACATCGCGCTCAGATGCAGCCAGTCTTCTGCCGAATATAATGCAGATCAGTGACATCATTCCGAATGATTGTTGCCTGATGGCGGTGCCCCGGGACATTGATCGCATTTTCTGCGGAGGCTTCTACGAATCCAGTATAGTGGGTAACCTCATGCAGCTAATAATGTCGCCAGATGTTGAGCCGCTCATCCGAAAAACTGTTCTCATGCAGCTGAACGTGGTCGGCCAGGAGGAGGCCCTCAATCGATCGATTTTCGATGCAGGCGGTTGGATGGTTTGCCTGCAATCTCTAGAGGCCGCCCTTCAAAGGGAATACCACACTGACTACCCCGATTCGGTGCTGCCCATCGTCGGTATTCTGTCCAAGTTGCTCTTCTGCGATGCACAATTTCGTCAGGAGCTCGCCAAAGAGGAGAACGTGCTGATTCTTCTGGTTCGCTGTTTGTTTCTCTACGTCAATGACATCGCCCTCAAACAAGACGCCTCCCTGTGCCTGTTTCTCCTGCTCTTCAGTTCGTTTGTTGTTGGGAAGAGGAACCTCACAGTACCCAGTTGCTTGCAGAACCTCCAGCTGCCAGTCAAATGCCAATCGCAGTCAAATGCTGTAGTGAAAAGAGGTCCGCTGGAGGAGCTCTATCTCGCCGATGACAGGGACTCAAAAGCCAGACAACGCTTCATCAGAATGATGGTCGCTGAGCTCTGGTTCAAAGGAGGCATGGAAAAGGGACGGTTTTCAACGGAATACACACCTAGTCTGACGAAGAGTGATCTTCGTCTCATCAAGTCCACGTCGATGTCGGAGAATATTGCAAAATTCCAGAAGTACGCATCGAATGCAACCGAACACGAGAACATTGTGCATAGTATTACGTCCATGCGGCTGATTCAACTCCTCAGCGGAGGTAATGCCATGGGCACTGAGGCAGTGACGAAGATATTCCAAAGGTTCATCATGAATCGCAGTCAATTGGTATTGTTGGAGAGCGTTGTGGAGCTCTTCTCGACACTGGTGCAGGCGAACAATCAGGAAATCATTTTGTGGCTGATTTCCACGCTGCGCGAAGAACAGGCGCCTCTGCTTCACCTCTTGAGCAATGGAATGTGAGTAATATTAATAGAACTTAGAAATTTGCTTAGAACATAGTTTCGTCATCCAAAAAGGTTTTTATATCTTCACGGATCGATAGACTTAAGCGAGTGAATGTGTATCAGGAATCTTAACAACCCCCCGTTAATTTTTTTTTTTCCAGAGACATCCCTCTGAGTCTATATCGAAAAGTCTGCGCTCTTTTGACGGAAGTGTTCCAACGAGCGCCGCCGACTCTCCAGCCATCCCACTTGGAACTGGAAATCTTTGATGCCTTGATGTCCACCACTGACCTGTATTTTACGAAGCGTGACCTGGACCGAACTCGTTGCGTGCTCGGAGTGCTGCAAGTCATTTCCGGTCGACGATCCCTTCAAAGGCTTCTGAGCAAAAAGCAAGTATACGCCACAGTCAAGAAACTGTTTCTCTTCACCATCGCGCTGAAGTCATTCACTCAGACGGGATCTGACTTGCAAAAGAACGCGCTGTTGATCATTTCCAGCTTGTCGGCTACGCTGCAGGACTTTCAGTTGAACGGAACCTATTTGAAGTATTTGTCAGGCCTAGGGGGCCACAACGACTATCAAGTGCGGACGCTGGCGTGGTGTATACTCGCTCGGATCGCGAAGAGTGAAGAAGGCACTGAAAGTCTCATAGCCGAACTGGCTTTCCTTCCCGGCGGCTTTCGTGCGTGTTGTTTAAGCACACTTCTCGACACAACCGAAGTGGCAATGGTGAGGCAGCTGGCGGGGCTGCTTTTCGCGGATTTGCTGAAGAACGTGACACAGTTTGATCAGGTGAACGAGATCCTACAGAAGCACGACTTCTACCGGATCGCGCATAGATCGCTGAAGCATTTCTTTCCTGGAGAGCTGCTTACACCGGTCGAACGACAGGAGGTCACGACCTGCGACATAGTGCGATCGTATTGCAAGATTTGCATCCGATTGATAGAGCTGAAGCCGGCGTTTTGTGCGGAACTGTGTGACAAGCCGATGCTGGTAGAACTGTATCCATTGGTGAAGTCGCCGCAGATGCAGGATGAGCCACAGAAGTCGTTCGCTTCGATGGTGGGCGAGATATGCAACCTCTACTCCCGCTTTAGTCGCACCCACCTGCATTTCCTTCAAATGACTCTCTGTCGAGACCACGATTTTCTCAGTTCTCTGTGCACACTCTTGAGCACATCGCACCCGCAACAGTACCTCATGAGCATGCTGAATCTGCTTATGGTCCTGTCGAAGGATCAAACTGGCTTCCAGAATATTTGCGAGAGTTTTGCGGTTAATTCGCAAAAAATCGTCAACCTAGTCACAGTCTCCTTGGACGTGTCCTTGTCCAACTCATTGCTTCAGCCCACTTGCTTGGCATTTATCACCTTCTTACTGATCAAGTGTCAGCAGAGAGATACGAACCATGAGTGTTTCAGTGGCACCCTGGAAACTACACTCATCAATCCCGAGAAGGCCAAGTTTGCAGCTCAAGTCCTCTTTCTTCGAATGAACAAGCTTTTGGCGTTTAATTTTCCATCGAACATGACCAAATTCGACGTGGCACCGAGTGCTTCGAAGGTTCTCCTCTGCGAAGCCATAGCTGTGCTGCTTAAGACGTCCGAGAAAGCGAGGGCCACCGCCAAGAATATCAAATTTCTCGACAGGATTCTGCTGATCTTCAACGCGTTTCTGGACAGCATCAATGTGCCGTGCACAACGTTCGTTCGGCGGTATGGAGAATCCAGGAAACTGGCTGTCATCAAACACCTAACGCTCCTCTATGGAATCATTCTAAACTGGTTCTCTGCCGACATACTTACCGATGAATTACAGGTAGTGGAATTGTCCAAAGTTCTCATTCAAACTTGGCCATGGCACAATCACTCGCACGACCTCCGTATTCTGTGCTTAAAAACACTCGCCTTCTTGAGTGAGAAATCTGTTCCGGTGTGTCGGCAATTCTCCGTTCCAGTTGCAAGCAGCACGTCCACCATTCTCCAGATGCTCCTCAAGCTACTAAACGGCGAAACAAACAAGGTCAAAAGCCTCGATTCCACGTCGGCGTCTCTTATCAAAATTGGCCTGCGCACCATCATGAACTGTTGCTCTTGCCAAGAAGGTCGGCTCGCACTTATCAAACTACACGCGTTGGACACCTTCGACTCGGTCCACCCCTTCAATCCGAAATCTCCGAAAACAAAAACCGACATTCTCATCGCGTGGCTCTCATTCTGGGAACTATTCTCTCGCTATCCAGAAGGCGCCACCAGCCGCAACTTAATCGGCCTCTGTACAGCCGTGAACAAGTGCCATGATCCATCGCTTCGGCTAATTGGACTGAAAATCCTTCGCAACATGACATTCCTACCGAGCAATCGGACGACATTGCTCGCTTCAGCTGATTTTCTCTACACCGTCAACAATATCATCACCAACAGTGAATGCTACTCCGAGCGACTGGTAGTTTGCACCGCAGTGTGGAGATTAATATCTGGCGGAGCTAAATATGCCGCCACAATAAGAAATACCAAGATTGCGAAGAAGCTCAACACAATACTGGACGAACTGAACGCAGCCGAATTGGAACATACACCGCCACGCAGTCAAGCCAAGGATTTGGCGAATGTTATCGAAATAATTTTGAGAATTTTAAATAGTTAGCGATTTAAAGGCATTCGCCTTATCTATGTATATGTTTAAATGTTTGTATTAATTGTCGAATTGTTAGGTTAAGTTTTCCTTTAAAAATGTTCAACGAAACTATTATAATCGGTATTTTTTCTACATGGACTATAAGTTTTAAGAAAAAAGAGCAATAAGATGATCAATCGAACGAAATGCATCGTTTTTCACTGTAAATTTCAATTCCTTTGGGCACATTAGATCGGTTTTATTACTATTATTACGCAGACAACTAAAAAAAAAAGGGTTTTTATTGATCAGTATCACTCAATAACAAATAAGAAGACCTAACGTCCGAAGTTACGAATTAACCTCACTTTACGCGCAACGATTTTTTAAATGCTTGTGCTCAGATGATTTTGCATTACATAGCTCTGTTGAATTTGGCCAATTGAACGGCACACGCCTCAATAATTTGCCTATGAGCTTGTTTTAGCTGGATTCCAACGGCTTTAAACTACTGCAACCGACCTATTGCGTGTTGTTCATTTGTACAGAAAAATCAAAATATCTACTAGATTCTAATGAAAAAAAAACCGTTCGCATAGGGCAAAAGGTTTTCTTCACCTGTAATCTTTGTATACTTTAGTAGCTGTCGGCATCTTTGGGACACTGTTGATGCATCGTGACTTCCATACAATCGAACCAACTAACCCAAGCACTGTGTTTTCTCCAGCGCGCCTCATGCCCTGCACGTCAAAACGTAAAAGCCCGCCCTATACGCTGCACATGCAATTTATATATCAATGCACTTAGACTTCATGACGCGCAACATGTCACCAAATTGAACAACCATTAAGCTAGAGAAGCACCGAATCTATTGTATTGTCCGTCAATCGCAGCCACATTTCTAACGCCCATTTGATCTGCACTAAACGTTGCTGCAATTCTCACGCGCTTCACCTCTATATACATCGCCCCTATGCCTTCATCCCAGCATAATATCGGGAATATTCTCTGAATCACTCTACATTCGCCAAAGCAGAAAGAACAGTGTGCGCCGAGTGTATAAATGAAGATAGAAAAAACTATTCAGGGAGAGTACGAGTACCTGCCCATTGCCGCATGTACTCGTGGTCGTGGATCTTACTTGAGGAGACGTAGTACCGTGACTGTTTGTTTTTGTTTTGTTCCTCTTCACATTATACGTTAGAACACTTAGATTGTCTCTTCTGTAATAGAAACTCGATAGACAGGTGAATGTTCTTGGGTGCTGCTGCTGTTGCTTCTGGAATAGAAAATCCTCTGGAATGGAAAAGCGTTAAGAGCTACAAAATGAAATTCCCCCCAAGATCGTTGGTTCATTTTAAAATTTGCACTTGAAGTGATATGTTGTGTAAGAATTTTGCTTCGTTCTTGATTATTCGGGAAAGACACTGATGTGATTGTGTTCGATTTAATAAATCGCTCTCGTAATAAACTCGAAAAAAAATTAAAATTGTGAGAAAAGCACATTTGTTGTGACTTGTGAAGTGATTTTGTTCTGATTTTATTTATTAACACCCAAGTTTCAGTGAAAAATACATTTTTGAGAAAGTTCTAATCAACAAAATGAACCATTTGAAGACAGTTTGGATTAAGAGGCTGGTGCTGCTTGGATCAATCATGGTGAGTAGTCTTACAGTGAATAGCTATTAACAATTGCAGGAGTTAGATGATATTTAAACAGAAATTAAGTTTTCCAGTTAATGACTTACTTTGTACAAGAGATTGAGGGCATTTTCTGCAGTCCTCTCCTGACATTAATTGAGTCTAGACTCTGGGAAGGCTTTGCCCATTTTTGCTCCATGACGCCCTTATGTCCATTATTTTTATAATAATTTATGCTGTCGTCTCTTTGCAATGAATGAAAAAGTACGTTTCTACCACAATAATTTTTATTTTAATTATCAAACCAGAGTCGGCGAAATGATCCAACGTTACCGTGTGCACGAACGATTTACTTCTGTAACTTAGGGTAAATCAATGGTGCGCATGAAAATATTACAGAATCTGACCCTAGCCTTTTCAGTCCAATTGTTTTGTACTTGTCCTTGTCATCTGAGAGGATTTTCCCTACTTTGCTAGATATCGGCCTTGAAAGTCCGTAAGCACCGTAAACGAAGATTATAAGTTGATTTAAAAAACGCAATAATGATATAGGTGCTCGTTTTCATTTTAATTTTTTAAACCTAATGCCTGCTTTTTATGCGCTGTAGAAGAGTGCTGGGACGATGAGGGTCCTATTTGAATTTTTATTGAAAAACAGACCCAAAACGATCTGTCTATATGTCAACTACACAATTCGATCCGGACACGTGAAATTCAACCGGAATGAAGTGCGAATCACGCTTATTGCGTCACATTTCAATTATTTGACATAAGAACCTACATTTCTATTCTGTTCTGACCTTTAAAAGCAATTCTTCATAGATTTTCAATGACAATCTCATCGGTGTGTCTTTACAGGGCCTTTCTAAACAATTGACTAAATAGAAAACAAAGTAACTGGCAATTGTAGGCTTTCAATGTGGCTCTAAGTTCTTGCGGTTTTTAACTTCGAATGGCAGGGTCCCACAATCTTATGTTGTATCCAAATTTGATTACAGGTATTTTTCCGGCGATTGAACCTGTAACCTCATGCGCAGTAGTTTAGTGTGCCCAAATTTAAGAACAATTACCTCCACAGCTTCTGCTTTACCTGCGTAATTCAAATTTATGATAAATTATTTACTCAAGCTGTGTGGGTTCTGACATGCCTGATGCGTGTCATTTTAGTAACATATATCTGCTCTCTCCAGTCCATTATGCGTCGCATTAAATCCACTTTGGATATTAAAATCACTTGACAGCTTTCCTCTATGCAAAACTGGTGTACGAATGACAGGTGGACAAATTCACATTCGCTGAATGAAAACAATGAAACAGACAAACTAGAAAACAATTCAAAAAACAATTTTGTGTTCATAATAAGTTTCTTTCCGTACTGAGAAAGAGAATCTTTGAAGCCCAAGCTTTATGCCTGTTTCCGTATGCGAAATGTTTTCCAAAATTAATTTTACTAAATACCGCATCTGAAATTTGGAAAAAAAGCCAACTTATATTCTCAACCACTCATCGAAATTTGAATTTCTACTCAAAAACGTCATCAATTTGACAGATGGAACTTATGTATTAGCAAATTCGTTGCCAAAGGTCTTTTCCTATTTCTTTTTCCTCTTTTGTCCCTCCCATATGGAACTGATTTAGTATCCCTAGTACTAATTTATACCAATTGATGAAGCGACACAATAGGTGATTAGCAACGGTAGATGAGAGAAACAACTAACAAGACACCAAAGGCTGAATTCCAGCTATGCGTGACGCGACCTCAACCCTCTGTTTGCTGTCATGAAAATAACTCATTAAGATCTTCTATCTCCTAAGTTAATCAACCCAAAAACAAGAAATTACAAATTTCTACATTCCATTATGTATTTTGATTGTCTTCCCACGAAATAAAAAATAAAACAACTTCCACCGACAAGTGTCAGCATAATCCGCACACTTAAACCTCAACTCATTCAACATTTTCAATTGCTATCATCAGGTTGGCAGCTTTGCAAGTCGTATTGTATTTGCGCTCATCATTCTGTCATTTTAAGAAAACGCTCTGCTCTGTGACAGTTTGTGAACATTTTTCCCCGCCCCATCAATTATCCGAAGAATTTCTCTCTCCGCATTCGAACCGTAAAATCAGCTCCAGTGACCCATTTCGAGTTTCAAGACCACCTTAAAGGCAAGCAGATTCCATTATGCCGCTCGCACAGTGAGCCCATACGACAAGGTAAACCGGGCGCGAAACCGCAACAAGACAACCGAAATAAAAAGTCAACTTGGCACACTCCGACTCCGCATCATGGCACACTAACCAACCCACCGCCAGCACTAACATTTTCCCCCCGAGCCAGTCCGCTCCATCAAGTTGAACAAGTTCAAAACCATTTTAACTGGCTGCAAGCTGGTATAATTTGGATGCGGAAAACTAACTTTTAGCAATTTAACAGTTCTCCCCGTTGAAAATGCCTGTTTAGATAAACATTTGATAATGAATATAGCAATGGCACCTGGGGAACGCGCTGGGTTGTCATAAAAGAAAATAGAAAATGATTTGGCAGCTTAAACATTTCTTTTCAAATTGATACGACTACACGCAGAGAGGAAGAGTGTTTGCTGTCAAAAGGAAATGTCTCTCCGCCATATTGGCAGATCATTAGTTAAAAAAAAATAAGAAGATAAACGAACGAGTAAATATAATTAGACAAAGAACCCCATTATAGGCTTGTGGCAAAAGGGAAAACTAATAAATTCCATGGAAAGTGGAATATTCCTTTTACGGATCTACGTCCATTAAGGCACCTTGCGATGAGTGTTGGTCTTCTTGTATCATGGTGGTAAAATCTAATTTTACCTTTCGCGGAAGTTCATGTGCGCAGCTGATTCATTTCGATTCAATGCAATTCTTTTGCGCACCCCATTCATGCGCGTATATGGTTTGTAGTTGGCATAAAGTCCGAGGATAATCGAAAGGCTAATTGCAAGCTGGCAAAAGGCAGCAAAGGGACTTGCAGAAAATCGCAGATATTCTATCGATTGACAGCCATTGTTATGATTCCATTAATTTCGGATAAACCCTTCTCGTTTGTATGGAATACCGAATTTCAAGTATCCGCACACACCACTTCCAGTTAATGCCGCGGTGATTTGATTACAACACCTTTCACCCATTGGATGTTCTGCACTGCAATTTCGTGCCATAATTCCCAGGTACTTGCATTAGAGGAGTGCAACCGCTTTTTAGCACACTATAAGATTCATTGTGAAAAATTTCATGTTAAAAAGGAGATAGGTGCAGCAAAGCGATAGAGTTCACTGACTACACCGCATCGACGGGAGTAGATGATTACAGCCCTCGGAGGGACAGAAATGTTACTCCATTTTTTCTGGTTCACTTACTTTAATGAAACTGAATGCACTTGCCAGCGCGATAGTGCTGCTGCAAAGCATTGATTATGTGTGCGATGGGTTTGCTCTAATTTTTGGGTTCGAATACGAGGGCAAGCAGAATGTGGTTATGTCTTAGCATCTTGCAGAAAAGTGCCAACAAGAATGAGTTTATTCGATCGCATGATATGTAGGTCTGTGGAGTAAGGCGGATATTATTAGCAAGCTATTCAGTTGGAACTTGGGATAAACTGACAACTGAGAAGGTAATAACCCGTGCTCCCGTTGTCGACAGCGAGAACTGTCAAAAACGATAACTTGTATAATGGCGTTTTCGATTGAAGACCCGAGAGAATTGCCCCGAAGTTCAGAATTGCTCTTTACAATGAAATTCGTTGGAGCACTTTTGTAATAGTGGTAGACACCATATGAGAGATTTGGTTTTCTGTTGCTACTTTTTTTTGTTTTCTGAAGTAATAAATACAGCCAAATCAATATATTTCAATTTAAGTTTACATTTTGCACGCATAATTGTATATTTTCGGATCACATAGCGAAAAATTTGTTTCTAATAACACAACAAACACTTCAATCTGACATTTTGTTAGTACGTGTTGGTGAGTTCAGGGCAATTCTCTTCAAATATTTAGGACACTTCTGTCGTGTTAAGAATTGACCTGGAAGTGCACTTTTTTTTTCAATGAAACATGACTACTACATTGACAGCTATTAGGCAAGTTTGTCGGGAGTGTTCAATCAAATAGAAGTTCGGCCTAAATGTCACCTGTCAGTGGCCGAAAGTAGCAACAGCAACGCATTAGTAGAGACTAGAGAGGTGCTTTTTAAATCTGTTGAGAAGTTACCAACATATTTCCTTGCGGCAGCTGTGATATTTCGCAAATTAAGAACAACTGTGTCTATACGTGTAAATATCCATGCTGATTAATGTTGATTTTGTACCTAACCTAACAATTCACAAACGAAAAAACGTTATAGCGTGCCGGCAGAATTTTTCGCAGTTGAATACTCGCTATTTATTATGCATAAAAAACTTACAACATGTGTGTGTATGTACATACTTATTCTGCGCCACAAACAAGCAAACCCATTTCCAAGTGTCTACATTTTCATGACTATAGATGCCAAACCAACTGCAACGTGTTTGCGTGAATGCCACTCACTTTAACACTTAAATCTTCGCATCAACTACTATTCACTGGCAACAAACTTAAAAAAGTCAATTAAATTGTTCTTACTACGTACAATCTGACCGAAATAACTCCCGACATGTCCAGCCTGGCTTGCGAATTGGGTCAGTGTTCCGAAGTCCCGCTGCATTGCATTGCATACTTTTGCCACTATTTGCTCCCATGGCTATTCATGGATCTCGTAATAAATTATTTTTTTCGAAATTTAAATGTATATTCACAATCATTATGCTCCCGTGAAAAAAGCAATGTTTTACTCACATGGCGAACAGAAGAAAACTTTTATCGAACAGCACACCGCCTTCTAACACCCCGTGCACATTGTTGTCGATCGTCGCATCGATGCACATCAGTTGCATTCAAACGGTTTCTGGCTGTGTCTATTTGCGCGATGGTTCTCTATCTCACTCTTGGAGCTTCTTGGATATGAATATGTGTCAATTAGTGAAAAAAATGCAAATCACCATCAACAGTTTTAATGTCATAATTATAAGTTTATTGCACGTTTTTCGCTGCATTTTTTTTTTTTTTTAATTGCTGCATTGGTCAGTCGGTATGGGTAAGGACACGGTTGAAGGGAAACACAGAGAAAACCAACAACAAGTCAAGTGCTTCGCATCGCTGCTTAATTGCATCGCATTAAACAATTCAATCGATGACAAGAGCGTTAACTTGGCTCTACAAATAAGGAATACGAACAAACAAAAAAAAAAAAAAACTTCGAAGCCATGTTCCATTTTGCGATCTAAGCCAACAACTCGAAGGAATTTTTTTTCTTTCGTTTTTGTGAAAACCGATATGCGATACTGGACATTGGCACCCAAGTGGAAATAACGCAACAACAAAATCGCGAATTAAGTTGCATAACGGAGAGGAAACGGTCAGTTATACAACTCCACTCGTATCCCCTCTATATGTACGGGAAATGTGTAACAACTCGAGAACATCGGAATTAGACCAACTAGTTCGCAGTTCCCTTTGCTGCACCGGTTTTTGGCGGCAAGCTATTTTCTTACACTGCACTGATGCATGCAATTCGCCTGGACATGGGGATGTCATTGGATGAGTTTCTTGTCGCTTCCTCTTGCTATGATATTTCTACTGTGCCAGCGAGTAACGAAATGATATGCTATGGGAATGGAGTATCTCTAGCGGTGGCCGTCGGCATTACCGGCGGCTTACGTGGTGTGTGGCGTGCGCGCACGCTCTGTATACGCGCACTAAGTATGTTTGGCTAACAGTTATTGGCATTGTTCATCAATCAAATATTTTAAACAAAAAGCAACTATTGCTAAACAGCGGACTTAACGATCGAGCAATTAATGTCGGGTTCAATTAAGATCGAGTGAAAAGGACAGAAGAAGAGTTGTTCCTTCTATAGGATTGATATTTTATCGATGACTCTTCTGCTGGTGCTAAGCAAAAACGAGTGAGTAATTATGCCTACTAATTCACGTTGCGAAATGGAATTTTAAGAGCTGAAGGATGACTGTTGTTTTTTGCTCATTGCCTTCAGGAGTTTAGAGTGTTTAGAAAGTGACGAGAACCTCTGCAGTCTTGCAGTTGGAATGTCATTTTCATTCCACAGTGCAGCGTTTAGCCTTTGGCTTCGGTTGCAAATAGAAATAAAGTTTGACAGTGGGAATTTGAAATAAAGGAAAACAAGAGTACGGCATTCCTATGATTCCTTGATTTTGTTTCACAAATTTGACAGCTTGACATAGTGACTAGTTTGGTACGGACTCTGGACTAGATGTATCCCGAACGCAAAACCTAGATTGGTCGGTAACGTCACTTTTCCTACGTCAGCCAAATATTCGAAGTGTCAACTGAATATTTCAATAATGAAATTCTAGACTAGATTCGTCGGCTACCCCCGATAGACCTCAACTGAAAGAGCTGTTCATGTGACCGATCTAGGTTGATCAAAACTGAGACACGTCAATTTAGCGAGCTGTCAGACTGATTGAACAAGATCCTTGAACGTCCCCATTTATGGGATCGAATTGAAGCCGAATTTTGTAATCAGGGAGCAGTTTGCTGAATGTTTCAAGGATGCGATTTGAAATATTTTTCAAAAAATCTTCATAGCAAAATTCTGTAGACAAGAATTTTTGAAAACTGGGTACTAATCACGTGAGACTAAAAATAGCACAGCGACAGTGCGTGAATAAATAGTTTGAAGGCGGCTTTCAGTCCGAATCTAGTAAAAGACTAAGCGTCACCCTTCTTTCGATCTTCCATTTTTTCTAATACAGAAATAGTTTTCTTCTCCTCATTTCAGAGAGGAAACAAACTGTCACTTCCGCCTTCTCCACTTGTTACTATATTTAAACAACACATCATCGATATCTGCCAACTTGCCTTTTCCCCAATTACCTGGGTAAAAGCAAACTCATTTAAATATTTATCTTCCGCTCCTTGCACCTCAATTCCAAATCAGGTCAAAACTAACGTCTCAATACAAACAATCTCCATGTCCATGATCGGAGTCTGTGGACATTTTGCTTTGGAAAAACTCTTCAACAAATTCCATTTAAAAGCAACCCAATTAATTGCATTGTCCGCAGCACAAGAAAACTTAGAGCAGGACAGTTTCTTTTGGTTCTGCCTCAACTGGTTCAGCAAAAAGGGAAAAAATACAGTTCTGCCCAATAACCAATTCAATAGATTAATCCAGATCACAGATCCAGTGGACTACTAATTTCCGGAAGAGAATGGCAACATGCCTGCACTTCTATGGGCGCCTTTCGGTTGTCTCCCACTTCTGTGTTGGAACGCACTCGCGTACTTTCACCGAGTCACCGAAGTTTATTAGATGCTTATTTTTAGGTTATGTTAACTGATAAATGAATATCCCACCCTGAATATGCGATTTTTTTAAGATATCGGCGAACAAGACACACTTTAGTGTGGTAGCCGCTCGAATAGCGAAGCCCCTCGGTGTGCTGTGTGTATAGGTACGCTTGTTCAGGCATCACGTACCTACTGAAAATTGATAAAAGAAAGAAACAATAAGGAGAATCTTAGGTGATGTAATGTTCTGGTTCTTATGCATTAATTTTTCCCATTCCAGGCAATCATTGGATGTAGCAGAGCCCAAGATTACGACGGTGAGTACTGAGTACAAGAATGTGCATGTGTATATGGTATCTGTAGGGAGAAGCGTAACACAAAACTAATTAACGGTAGCGTGGCCAGCGCGTACACTTTGTTTCTTTCTGTTTGAATTTAATTATCACACACGCATCTCTGGTATCTTACAGTTGGTGACATACAGTGCTCATTCTCAACGGCTCCCGGGTCAAGTGTTGATGATTTGATAACGGCGCGGCTAAAGCGTCCCGCTGGCTTTAAAGGGGCGCCATTGTTCGCCGATGATCGCAGTGTGAACCCGGAGACAGATCGCAACTGTGCGATCAAGAAAGATCCCAACGATCCAGCGGAGTTGGCTTATAATTTGAAAATCATGGACTTTAGCCGGTGCGGTGTGCTGAAGAGAAATGTGAGTATTGGAATTGGAATTGGATGTGTGTAGAGGGAGACGGAGTAAAATGTATCCAATTGTAGGGATTTGTCCACGTGCGAATATGGTTTCCACAATTTGCTGGGGTTGTGATGCAATCCGATCAGGAATTGATTATAATGTGTAAGCCACCAGAACCGACAGTTATCGAGAATAAGGCAGCCGGATTTGCGGGAAGCTTGTAAGTTCTATTTTGGGATTTCCTCTTCAAGCTGGATGTGCATAGTTTTTCCTTCTCCATGGAGTTGAAATATATTAGAAGTTAATTTTATTTTTATTCATTGTAGCCCACATGGAGCCCGCGTATCGGGTGTAGTTGAAGAAACTCCCGGTCGCCTTGAATACGAGGTCGCCCTCTACAAGGAAGCGCCGCCAATAGCTCGCATAAGCGGAACCAATACCCCAGTCAGTACGACAAAAGATCCGCCTCCGTCCAGTGAGCTACCAGTCGATCAAGCCGTTCCAATCGGTACAAAGCTACAACTACGTGCCAGAATCAGCGCCCAATCGGTGTGGAAGTATGTCAAGCTGATGGAGGTCACTGTTTCGCCAGATCCAGATGATCCGCATTCCATGGGAGCGGTATCCCTGGTCCGTGATGGATGCCGAAATCGCGATTTTGCAACTATCATTCCACATCAGCCAGCGCGCTATCGGGACCGTCACAATGAAGTTTTCCTCGACTTTGAAGCGTTCCTCCTCAGTTCGATGAAGGAGCGTGCTACCTTGTGGATTCATTCTCAAATCAAAGCCTGCATGGATCCTAGTGATTGCCAGCCTGATTTCTGTATGGACATCTACGAACCATCCGGCCATGGCAGGAGAAAAAGGACCCTGGACTTACAAACAAACAAAACAGAATACACACGGTTTAAGGAGAATATTGAGTACACAGTTATAATGCCGGGCGAAATCGGAATGACGTCCGAACAAGAAACATGTCGAAATATTTTAGTTGTTGCTGGATTCTTGGGACTGCTCCTGTCAATTGCGGTGACATTTGTAAGCATGACTTAGGTTTGCAAACGTGCGGAACTTGATTGGTATTTCTTTTCAGATCTGCACTTTAGCAGCTCGCCTTCAGATGGAGCAGAAGATCAAAATGAATCAAATGGGCCCGGGCTATACCTCGGGCTATGCAGCACGAACAATGGTCCAGTAGGTGTCACCGTACGTCAATAGTAACGAATTTAGTATAATGTAAGCTAAAATGTGTCCTTTTGAAATTTGCACTTTTGGCTCATCACTGAGGAGCTAAAATAGTCTTTCCGCCTTTTAGTAAATTAGGCAAGCATTTATGGGGGTTAAACTATAAGTTTAGATATATTTATTTTTCGTTTTAAGATTATTCATAGACACATGTAGATAGGTAAGAACTAAGAATCTAATAAATGTGACTGATAGTAAAGATTACGGGAACTGGTCTGCATTATTCTTCAAATCAGGACCGAAATTATCTTCTCAGAATCACCAGAAGAGTATTTTTGTGCCAATGGAGCGGTTTCAGACGTGTTTCTTCGATTCCGGACTCTCCCGGAAGCTTGTTTTTATCTCTTTCTCTCTCTCTTTGAAATGACGTTTGTTTTCTAACAAGTTTGGGGACTTATTTTAAGTGTGACAATATTATTCAGTGCTATGTGTATGGAGATCAAGAAGACACACAATGACAACCCCAGGCTACATGTTTCTTGTGAAATGATTGACGTCGCGGAACGAATACTGTTGGAAGAATCGCCAAAACACACGCGGAAGATCAAAATGCAAACATACAGAGAAATTATGATGCAAGCTTCTTTTGGAAGGATTTTTACAAACATCGAGGTAAAAATCTTCAACAAAATGTTGCCATTGTTGCAATACATTTATCTAAGAGAACGCGGTGTTCCTTTGGATGATGTGGGTATGCAAATTTGAATGTATGTATTTACAAAATAATTAAACAAAAGTGTTCACTAAAAGGTTTATATATTTATTGTTTCCTCGCCTTTCAAATGCAATTTCTTTTTTATCCGAAGGTTTTTGTTTCAGTTTTTTATTTTGTTTCTACATTTCAACATGTAATTTCCAATTATCATTTATCATCATATAAACCCTAAAAGCTACGTTCAAATAATAACGATTTGCATAGTTAAACATTTTTGTTTTACATACCTTTACCTATATAATATAAAAACAAAGCAAACAATGACGTCCTTCTTTAAAACAAAATAATAATTATGAATGCATGTAGTTGAATTATTCCCTACTGTCTTTGGCTGTTACACTTTTTAAACGAAACAAAATACCGTCCAATCCATTTGGAGTTTTTTTGTTTTACATGAAATCTACAAAATTCTATTAGTATTCTATTTAATTATGTATGTATTTATATATTTCTTAATGGTTTTGTGTACAAAAAATTCTCGCGTTATCCTCAAAGTAAAAAATTATTACCACATTTTCTTTTTGTTTTGTAAATACATATTTAACATATTTTTGTTTTGTTTTCTTAATAAAAATACAAAATAGTTTTGCTTTTGTCTGTGCTGTCGTTCAATATAGGTATAGTATTTAAATAAAAAATATACAATATATGATTTTAATTGGAAAAAAAGTAAATTGAATAAATATATACTTTTTTTTGTTGTTTTAATTTAATGATTGTAGTGTATTTAATGATTTGAGTATAGCAGGCGTATACAAAGAGAGATTGTGCAAGAAAATTGTTTAATGATTGAATAATATTTTTGTTTTACTTGTTAATTGTTATATAACATTTTTTTAAATCTATTTTTAAGGCGAAATGGGTAAAAGAATAGTATTTATTAAAATTGTAAATTAAATCGAACTTTAAGGCCAAATCAGTGAAAAGCGAGGGCGATGGGCTGTCACGAGTAGTGTTTAGTCGTTTAATGCAGACGTTTTCACGTTTGTGGGATTGAAAAAAAGAATTTGACGGCTATTTTGGTTATATTTAGTTGTTGGAAGAAGTTGAGGCGAAGTTCTTTATCGGAATGTACGTTAAGTAGATGAAATTGATGTTGGGTTTTAGTTTGGTAAGCTCGAGTAGACTATTTGGAACTTGGAATACGAGGTGTTTTACGGAACAGCTAAAAGAACGATTGATTTTCGGGTTCGGCTGATATTAAAGCCCGATTTACATGGCCCTCTTTAGTAAAAAAAAAAGAGGAATAACAAAAATACGTGAATCGTGTAGAAGAAACCAATCATTGAGTGAATTTTCAGAGGTTTGTTCAAAAAAGTCAGCTCATGTCCGTTATGGGTAGGATTTTAGGACTTGACAGAACTCCTGCTGGACTTTTGTTTAGTTGTAACAGCATTTTAATGTACCTCGTATGATCACAACTGTAAAAGTGCGAATACAAAAGCTTATTGCATAGTTTCGTTAAGTTTTCCGCCATTTGGGAAGCAGCGATGTCAAGATTAAGATGTTATCAAGTTTTTACTCTCGACAATTACAGTTCAGCGTCAAAAAGTCTTTCAAGCAATTATAAAAGCCAGATGTTTCATACGTAAGTTCTGTCATTTTCCAAATACCTTTCAATATAGATAAATGATAACCCAACAGCCGCCGCCTATACGTTTTACACATTCATACTCGATGGAAATAAATTATATGCAGTTTGTTTTGAGAAGTCTCTGAACCTAAGAACAGCTGGGTAAAAAAAATACACTTCTCAAGTGCAGCCAACATTTGTGTCTGAATAGACCAACAACCCTTATCAATGTCGTATTTAAATATTGCTATTCTATGAATATTATGCAGTTTCTATATCTATAGAAGATGATCCAAAAAACTGCTATCTAATGATACTGATATTTTTTTTGTTTTAACTATTTTACGTTATATCAAAAATGTTGTAGAGAGAAAAATTTAGAAAGAGAGAAGAATACAAATTAGAAGTAAGCTATATTTACTTGTTTACCTTGTAGTTATTTTAATTTTATTCATTTGTGTGATATAAGTTGAGTTCAGTAATTTTTTATTTACTTGTAGTTTTTGTTTTTATTTTATAGCAAACTTTATGGTCCCAGTTTTTGGGTTGGACTTTTATGTATAAATATGTTTGTTTGTATTAATATTTTTTTTGTTTTTTTCGGTTTGAGTTTGAGCTTTGTGTGGGAGAGAAGAGTGTTGATAAGTTCTGCTGTTTTCGGTAGGAATGGTAATTGGTAATTGAAAAATATACATATATATAAATAATTGAAAGTAAAATCTATAGGAGCACATTATAAATACAAAACGAAAAATATAATATTGTTTGCATGCGCCCCCTGGAAATATATATAAAACAGTGTTTAGTTTTTTTCTTTTTTTAGTTTAACTTAGAAGCTAAAACTAATTAAGTCACGTGTTACAAGTGGGTGTGGGTTATCCCATAAAATTGACTACAATTTTTTCCATATTTCTTGGTTTAATTTATATGCCTAATTATTATTACGTACCAATAACTCTTGTTTCTTTTTTGTATTTAAACAATTAGTTGTTTAATTATTTCTCAAATTGTGATTGCTTCCTTTTGGTATTGAATATCATATATTGTTATAGTAATCTATCAATAGTTCGTTTGGTTTTTGTTTGTTTTGTCTGAGCCAAATAACACATTCGAATTTTTAAGCCGTGCTGGCATTGTCCAAAGAAGTTCGCTGCTTGAAAGAAGAAGTATTGGAGCCAATTTTGTTTTCTGATATTGGGCAGACTGCAGATCTGCTTTCTCTGCTTCAGAAGCTAAAATTGTAAGAAATATGCCAACGCAATAGAGGGCGGCAAATGAAGAGAGAGATACTTCTTTGTAGAACCACAGTGTCTATTTAGGCTGAATGCTTAACAATAGGGCGATATTTAAAAACCCGGTTTGGGCCGGCTGAAAGCCAAAATCACTCAGACAATTTTATAAATAGTCGTGTATTCGTTGCAGATTAAGTTACTCAAAATACGAATGTTCCTTCAGTCGATGAAAACAGCCTGAAAAGCCCTCTATTACGCGGACAAATCTAGGTGGTTTCTTAGTAGTAGCTAACCGGCCCATACGATTTATTCGTTAATAAAATGCAAGCGAGTTCTCTTAACGCCAAATAATACAGTAAACGAGTAACTCGTCAGTTACTGAGCATTAAATCGTTTAGCTTGTATTCCGGCTTAGCCAAGCACTAATTCATCATGTGAAAATTTGGCTCATTGCACAAAACGTTTAAGTCAACATTTAAAACTTAAAAAAAAGAAAAGAAAAATATAATAAAATCACCCTACCTACCCTTATGACTTCCGCCCCAGCTTCCGTACGATGAATTCCTTCAGCGGCTGGTAGTACTGATACCTCAAGCTAATCATCTCAGGTAGATTACGTATGCGTTCAAAGACCTCTGATTCTGACTCCAATATCAAGACAGCCGATATAGCCATTGTGACGACGACAAATATAAACGACGGTATAAACGCATGCAGGAGCTTAAATTTTCGCACACTTTTCGCACTATGCGCTGCGCTTTGCAACCGCATTTTGTCCTGATGCGCTGAATTGCTATTGGTATTGTTGGAAGTGCTCGAGTTGATGGCGGAATTCGGTAAGGTAAACTGTTTGCCACCGGCGCCGTACAGCATGTGCTGTTTATTCGTTGTATGATGATGCAGACGTTGGGATGGATCCGCATAGGGATTCGTCAGACCACTCTCTGTCGATGAATGCTCAACGGAATCCCGGAAATAATAGTCAGGCAGTTCTGACACACTGGGACCGTTTAGGCTGTCCAAATTGGAGCCGCTGCGTAGGCGTGCCGCTTCCTCAGAGACGGGCTCCAAACTCGATGGGATTTGAATCCCGTCATGAGGAATCGGACCGTAGATAATATTACCTAAGTGATCTGTGGTCGCGGCCATAGGACAGTTGCCCAACGGTTCAGACATTGTTGAACGAGGTAAACTGCTATAGCCTGTATCAATGATACGAGGGGAATAGGGGAATTTATAATCGCTCGATATATATGAGTTACGTAATAGTTTACGGATTTGTGCGAGATCGCCTTGCGGACTGGACGGTGTTGCGGGCACACTGCTGGCCTTGCGCTTGCTCGCCGTTGAATTGGTCATCTTTTGTTCGCGCAGCGCATTGATGCTCTCGGTGAGAATTTCACGCTCTGTCCGGCCGGTGTATTTGAATTTAGTGCCCCACGAGAAGAATCCACCGCCGGAGACCACTGAGGCATTTTGGCTGTTTGGAAGTCTGTAAGCAGAGAACGTTTATTATTAATGCCTTTAAGGATACCAATTCAAACGATTGTTCTTACGTAAAAAATAACATTTGTTCGATGGCACAACGCCAGACATACCGACAGGCTGCTCCCGATGGGCACTTGAAGCCTATTGTGTGTTTTTTCTACAAGAATTGCCATAAGCATCATCAGTTTTCCTGAATATAATGCTAAAGCTTACCGGCTCGCGACTGGCATCAGTGTAGCTCAGATGAGCAATAAACATTTTGCCCTCAAAGTTGAGTTTGTGCACTTCGGACCACCGGAAGTGCTGTGATCGTTTCCCGGATATGAATGTACTAATACCCGAGTGATTTATTCCTATGTACAGTTGTGAGCCGCGGTGATCTTTCACAGGATGAGGATCGATACCGTAAGTCTCTAGGCCTCGAGCGATACCCATAAATTCGTCCATAGCTACAGACGGATCTTGACCGGGTTCGCGTTTTCTGTGCAACTCCATGACTTTCTTTTCCAGCGCATCCGTCTGCCGAAGGGCCAAATGCATTGACGAGACGTAGTCACCCACATGGAGTTCACTATCGTAGTCGCCTAGTTCCTCTATAAAGAGAAGAAGAACCCACTTGATTATGTATTTCGTGAATAATAAGCCTCGCTACAAACCTTGCACAATTACGGTCCCTAACGCCGCGGCTTCACCCATCGAACAGTAGAGCCGCCCATGTCGCAGATCTCGTTTCAGTTGTTGGTATAGCATAAGTCGGCCGCTACCAGTCAGTCGAAAGGGATCAGCTGGATAGAATTTGACACGAAAGGAGAACAAGATCGGATCGACATCTGCGAATATATAGTTTGAAGATTAGACTGTAACCTAAACAGCATAAACACCCAGGCGTACGACAAAAATTACTTGACATTTACAAATGCTTGAAGCAGATTTTCCTAGCTTTCATTGATTTGAACAATAAGTAGGTATTTGAAGTGTAACAGGAACCTTGAGTTGGAACGGGAAGCATTTTCCCCATTTGTTTCGTGGTTTTTCTTCTTTTAAATAAGTTGCAATTAAACCGCGACTTTATGTAGAAAATGCATCGCACCTGGCAATGTCCCAAATTCTCTAAACCCAGCCGCATTTCCTTTGCTTACTTAACGTCGTTGTTTATACACAAGTATTTCCTTACTCCACTTAAAGTGTAACCCTGGGAACATATATAATTTAAAAGGTACTAATTGTTTCCGAAAAATAGAAATGGTCGTCATGCAACACGATGGCTCTTTCACACGTGTGTTATTTGCACAAGCCGCCTTCCCACCGAAACATACAATGACCTACGTTAGTCAACCCAACTCCATTCAACTAAACAGCCATATGGGCATTGTTGTTTTAAGTGAATATTACCAGCATGCAATATGTTACAAAATATACCACAAATATATCATAAGCCATCTGTACTAACCTTTAACTTGTTTAATAATCGACTTGGCCAAATCCAGCCAGTGCTGCAAAGTATTTCATATCAATTCAATTCCATAAACAACGCATACAATTAACATACCCTCTGCTTGCCGGTATCCACATATCTCAGACCAAAATAATCCTTCTCCTTAATCTCCAGTTGATCGCATAAATATTCGATAAGAAAGCTGCCCTTGTGGAACGGCTACGATTTACGATTTGTCGCAACAGTACCGGTAGCAAATCCATATTCAAGAAGAAGAGAAACAAATAAAAAAAAGAACCATTGAAAAGTTGCATATTAGTCACTCTATCCTAATCCCGGACAATTAAAATGAGAAATCCCTGAGCAGTATGAATACTTGAACACACCGAACAACAACAGAAGGCAAGAAAATCAACCAACGAATAAAAACGTCCTGTGAAACTATTTGGTTTTCCTTATTTCATCCTCTCACGCAAGACTCACAGAAAGCAACCAGCCGCGATGTAATTAAAATATAAAAAAGCTATATTACCATCTCCGCAGTCCACACGGAGGGGAGAGTTTTCAGACTGCCCTATATGAAGTCATTTGCATTTCTAGGAGATGGAAGAAGACTGCCGAGAAACCCGGGGAGTTGCGACCTGGTAATAGGCCGAAGGACGTTTACTTTTTATGTCATCACACATATTTCTTGACTAAAAATCAATAGCCAAGATAAAAAAAATTGATAAATGGCATTAAGAGTTCGCCTACTGTTATATTATTATTTTATTATAAAATATCCTTTTGTTAGAGTTTAGACAAAAGGAGTATTGGTGTAGTGTGAAAAATGTACTTGGTACAGTTTCGGGCAAGATCTGCAGTCGAAAAAATTGAAAATATTTCGGTTTGTTTACAGTTCTGAGTACAGTACAGTCCGCATAATCACCCAGCAAATGGGCAACAAAATAATGTGTGTTTTAGCGAGCTGGAAAAGACAACTGACATCGCCTTACTGCGTGCGTTAAACGGATTGTGCTATTAAGCGATGTGCAGCATTACCCGGGTTCGACTGTACATATTTAAGAAGTATAAAACATTTAATGTCACATTTACGCATGCGACTGATAAATCTGTCAAATCAAAAGGAAAGCGACTCAGTTTTGTACACTCTTCTACTGACATACATGCTAATTCTGATCTGAAAGAGTAGGTCTGTTCCTTCACTTTTAAATCTTACGGATTTTTACTAATTCTTACGAGTTGTACGAATTTTTACTCAATGCCGTTCCTTAACTCGAAAAATTCGTAAAAGAGAGCAAGATATTACCCCTCCACTGAGAATCTTACGAATTTTTACTGAACAAATTTCTTGGTGTAAGAATTGAAAAAGCTGTCAGTCACCTTACAGCTAACAGCTGATTTGAAATTTGTTGTCCTATTTGACATATGAGTGCATTTGGTTTGGTTTATTGCGTATTAAAATGGTATCGACAAGCGGAAAAATTAAATTGAATGTTCTCCTTAGATTCTTTTAAACAGTGGAGATGAAATTCTTCCTCGCTGTAAGGAGTAAGAAAGTACAATCTCCTCCACGCAAATTTGAATGCCGTGTCGTTTTTTCCTCTCCTCGAATGCTTGTAGTTCAATCAGTACAAACTCTTCCATATACTCGGATTCATGAAGAAGAAGTTCGATTGATTGCGAATCACTTTCATCGCTAGGTAGATGAATCAACTTTTGTTTGTAATTAGCAAATTCTTCGAGTTTATATTATATTTGAACGACTTTTCGTACAACTTTTTGAGTTTTTGAATTATGTAGCTGTCATTTTCATAGTTTACTACAAAAGCGTTCCCTAACTTTTTCGTAAGTGTTTCTGTCTGTGAGAGAATTTATCCCCACTACTACCATTTTGACAGTCTTTTCCATTCTTACTACAAAAGTAAAGGAACAGACCTAGTGTTTGTGATACATCTTTCAGTAGTCAGTCAAACAATTTACTGAAAAAAAACGCCTATCAGCAACTTATATACACTCTTCTGAGCGCTCATTGTTTGACATTTTCTTAGACGGCAGTTGGAATTGGGACGTTTAAGTATGTAGTTTAACAAGTCTAACAGCAGGCTGAAACCTAATGAGCGGTAGCCGACGAACCTAGTCAAGAACTTCATGACTGAGTACTAAGTTGACAGTTCGTATATTTAATGTGGACACATGCACAAATGGCTTTTTGAATGTGTCCAATAATAAAAGTTCGCAAAATACGAGTATAACGCCATTGTATACAAAAATCGACCGCACATTGGCTTAAGTTGGATAAAGTATACATGCAAAACTTATTGTATTACGTCCCTTCCTTTTCTCAGAGATAAAAGACCGCCGTATGAATCGGTCTGCTACGTATCCGGTGCACTAACACACGTTATGCTTTGTGATTTGCTGTATCTTTACACAAGCTGGTGCGAGCTCCTGTGTTTTTATCCTGTCGAACGTAAATATTCATACCCGAACAGATTTTGCACAAACAATAACTCAAAAGTGTCTCGTACATCGGTCTCATTAAGGGGCCGGAAGTGCAATGACATATTAGCATAATACGGTTCTGTGTCATAGTTATAGATCAGTTGACATTTCAGGAAGTTGGTTGAAAAAGTGGCTTGCACGGGGGGTGTTGCCAATGCAAACATTTATGAAAAGAATTACTCTTTTTCATTAGTTCGCTTTTTTGAACAATTTGTAAAACGCTATAATACCACTCATTATTTTTAAGTGATTTGGTGTTTCATTGGTATGTGGGCTCACTAGCCTGCTATTATAGTCATTATGTGCTGTCTTGAGTAGGTCCTTCAGCTATAATCCTTATTGAGCATATTGCTAACAGCTTTGCTGCTTGCAGAACCCTTAGCTGGCAACACTTATATATATCATACCCTTCAACCGCCTACCATTCGCATTTATGTCAAACAAATTTAAAAAAAAAAAACACTGCACACAAGGACTTTAAGTAGTATCCTCGCCCACTATAGCATCAGAGAATTATTGTAATGTTAAGGATATTAAGCATTTTCTCATTCCCTCATAAATCACATCGTAAACTCGCGATGCATTTATGGAGCATCTTCACCCACAAGCCCGGCTCCCTCTCAGCCAGTCAACGAGCATGCCTTGCTGTGAACCATGGCAGGGGTGCATTTAAAACGATTTCACTGCTGACCGCTCTTACCTGAAATTCACACTCGAGGACATCCGAGTCCTCAAGAAGTCGCACTGTACACTTATACACAATATTGCTTTCATTTTTATTTTTGAACATATTGACTTCAGGCTTTAAGGAATCGCCGTTTCAATATATTTTTTTCCACTTCTTTTTCCACTTTTATTCACACTTTTCCATTCGCGAGGAAAACACAGGAAATTTATTCTTTACCCTCTGCAACGATACACATCGTGGGTATATTGTAGCTTGCTATAGTTGGAAAATTGATACACTTTGAATTTTGTTCATTATTTAATTCCAATTGGAGTCCAATTTGCAAATGGAAGAATATAATAAGAAATAACATAAAGAAAAAAATCATATACAAGGGATTGAAAGGTTTTTTCCACCCCTGCGAACGAGTGTCCTGTGTAGAGCCCTTTTGGTACTATTTTTCGGTAATAAAACTACCACCACCATCGCCGCCGCCAACGAATAGACTTGTCAAAAAATTGGGAAAATGTCTGTTCGCGGTGTTATTCAAGTGACAAGAGGTTATATTTTTAGGCGTTTTCATGGGAACGTAGAAGGGAGAGGATGATTTTCATTGAGTAAATTCAACGATGAGAGAAAATGTCCTTTCTCTTTTTTTTGACAGCTAAAAGTCCTGTTTGTCCTGAATAATTGAGGGTCGATATACAATAGCGATGGCAATGCAGTTCGACAAAGATGACATGTGAATATTTATAGGGAGGAAATCTCTGATTCGCGAGTCCATTTGACACCAGGGAAACTCGACATGTACTTAGGGTTTATATAAAAACTGTTTTTCATATTCATTTGGACGTAACAACACTAACAGTTTGACAGGAAACCCGGTCAAAAAATTTGATCGCAGATAACACGAAGTGAGCGCGTAAAAGTTCCATAATTTCCACATCGGGAAAATGAATCAATGCGTTACATCAGAGTGTGATAAGCGCAAATTTACATAATCGCAGGTGGTTACCCACACAGCTCTGTATACATTTGGTAATTCCAAAGCATTCCCACTTATTTCACCACATAATAGTAAATCATCGTCACATAGCCATAGATGATACGATTACAACAGGAAGCTTGAATGTTCTCCAAATGTCACTGTCACGGTCTATCGCATAAACAAATAAAGCCGTTGTTCTTATAGTAAACAGCTCGCAGCTTGTCATAAATCAAAGCTCGACGATGCATTTCAGTTATAAATCAATTTCTCGCGAATAATGTCACTCCGTTGGGGAATTGCCGGTGTTTCGAAAATATCTCACGACTTTTGTGTGGCTCTGAATTTTAAGTTTACCCCAAGTGATCATGAACTTGTCGCGATCGCGAGTAGAAATAAAGAAAGAGCAGAACTCTTCGCTAAAGGCCATGGTATACCAAAAGTCTTCGCAAACTATGAGGACTTGGCAATAGATGATCAAATTGAAGTGGTCTATGTCGCTGTCCTAAATTCATTTCATTACGATGTGTGTAAAGTAATGATCGAGCACGGAAAGCACGTACTTTGTGAGAAGCCGCTGTGCATGAATCGACAGCAGGTGAAGCAAATTCTTGACCTTGGACGTAGAAGAGGTGTTTTTGTTATGGAAGGACTGTGGTCGAGGTTTTTTCCACTATATCGATACCTGTCCCGCTTAATTGATATGAAGGCTCTCAGTGACGTTAGAGAAGTGTACGTGAAACATGGTTATAATGCAACCGCAATTGAAAGGATTACGCAAAAAGAAAAGGGAGGCGGCATCGTTCTTGATATAGGTGTCGATGCGATACAGTTTGTCTTGCTTGTATACCGAGAAAGTCCAAAATCGATAAAGGCTTCGGGAAAAATTAACTCGGAAGGAGTAGATCTTCATTTCCAAGTTGAAATGCTATTCTCAGGCGATCGTAAGGCGACTATAATTTGTTCCGGTTTGCAACAGTTTGATAATCAAGCTACGATAATCTCGAAAAAAGGCCCGATTTGTGTAAGTTTGTTCAGTGTCTCTTTGATTTGAAAAGATAACGAGAGCGGTTTCCAGATTCCAGATTATCAGTGCCCCACAAAACTGGTTGGATGCACTGGTGCCCACGAATGGTCACTGATAAGCACAGATGTTCCGATGAACCATAGAAATACACTCGCCTTGAGGTACGAAGCCGACGCAGTGCTGAAATGTATACGATCGGGGAAATTGGAATGTGATATAGTGCCTGCCAAAGAGATGCTGCTGATAGCACAGATTCAAGATGAAATAAGAAAACAAATTGGTGTACGTTACAAATGCGATAACAATTTTAGTACTCTAGGTTGACAGATCATCACACAAGATCTGTCAACCTTCGGCTTGTGACGCAAATAAATTGAGGGGTTTTCCGAATCGATGAAGCTTGGAGTCTTATTGTATTTCCAAATGCATACCTTCGTTATCGCGTTTTTGTTTAAAATTACTTCACCTCTAAGGCCAATGTCCTTTAAGGTTAAAGCATACAGATTGTGTTGTACTGTATATTTGTATTTAGTGGATAGTCCACTACTTAAATAAATTTATTTGATATTATGAATATTAAGAAACTTATTCATTATGTAATAAAGAAATGATCCACATATTATGGGACATTACTTGAGTAACTGTAATTGAAGTTTGTAAGGCACGAGGGTAGTATAAAATGTCGCCCATTTCGTAAATGGTATTATTGGGATGAATGGATTACGAGGTGGCATTGCACGATATTGAATTGTAAGGAGTAATTGCAACCCAGGTGCATGCTTAACTCAGCTTACTTAATTAAAATTAATGTAAAGTGAATAATTGCTGGAAAAGGTGATTTATACAAAAGTAAAGTGAACAAAAACAAACAGCAATTTTAAAAATATTCATCAATTTCAGCTGCCTTGTCACCTGACCGAAGTTCGATTTTCAAAAACTTAGGTCATGTGCAACTGAAAAGCAAAGATAATGGAATACACAGTTTAAGATAATGGAATACAGTGATATAGCTGCTGCCTACAAGCTGTTTTCTCGAAAAATTCATGCATGAAAGCCCATGCACATTTCTTTTCAAGCATTTATGTGAGTTCATGAATTGGAATTTAATGCAGGAATTCGGTATTTTCAATTTAATCAAAACCTCCAGAAAAACTTAACAAGTTCGATACGAATCACAAAACAATTAAACAACGCGATGGCCATAGAAGGAGGACGATTGACGGCCGGGCCGGCCATTAGCAACATGCTTTTTTGTAGCTCACACGTATTCACAGACGGCGGTTGAAATTACAAAAACAACAATGTAGACAAATTGGTTTTTGAGGGATAGACGTACGAAAGATATCCATCTATTTATTATTCATTCATCTCTGCTGAAAAGTAAGTTATGGCTAAGAACGGGATTCTACATGTGTGTAATTTCAAAGTCTTATAACTTTATTTTACAAATTTTTCCACAGGTACTGGCAGCACTGAGCTGTCAGGAATTTTTAACGAAATCCATTTTCCAATAAGAGTTTCGTTAAAACTGCTTCTCTGATTCTGTTCTGTGTTCATTTTTCTTTTTAAGAGATTGAGAATCGTTCTGTTCTTTGCCGGGTTGTCGTAGAATGCGAATATTCTGTTGTGAATTTTTAAGCAATTGTTCTATAATTGTATGCGTTTAATTAAATATTCAATCGTTCCCATAAAAAGGCAAAAATATATACCGTACTATAAAAGTAAATCGATTTCGAAAACATTTTGCGATTGTGTCGCCAAAAAAAAACCATCAGGCATACGAAAAAAAGGAGCACAACACATTTTTGGTAGTTTTTTTTTTTGTGTAATACATATACGGACAGAGGAGTCCTTTGCTGCAGAAACAATGGCGTCTCATCAATATCATCAAATTGCCAATTTACTGGAGAAGGTAAGTTTTGCACACGCAAAAATTATAAATACCCCTGTGCGAATGCATAAATAAATGTCTCCTTCGCGCACCCACTCGCACAGATGACATCCAGCGACAAAGATTTTCGGTTCATGGCCACAAATGATTTGATGACTGAGCTACAAAAGGACAGTATCAAACTGGACGATGAATCGGAGAAAAAAGTCGTTCGGATGGTTCTCAAATTGCTGGAGGATAAAAATGGTGAGGTGCAAAATTTGGCTGTCAAATGTTTGGGTCCCCTCGTCAACAAGGTCAAGGAGAATCAAGTGGAAACAATTGTGGATTCGCTTTGTGCAAATATGATTTCCAATACAGAACAGTTGAGGGACATATCCAGCATTGGACTGAAGACTGTGATTTCGGAGCTGCCACAGGCATCCAACTCACTTGCACCGAATGTTTGCCAGCGAATTACGGGCAAGTTGAGCAATGCTATTGAAAAGGTGAGAGTTGCAACAACTGTCGTGCAGATGGGTTAGCTAATTTAACTGGGTTTACTCTCAACAGGAAGATGTGTCTGTAAAACTTGAGGCCCTCGACATACTATCTGACTTACTGTCACGATTCGGTGATTTTCTAGTTCCGTTCCATCCGACGATATTGAAAGCGCTCGTTCCACAACTGGGTTCCTCACGCCAAGCGGTCCGCAAGCGTACGATTGTTGCGCTTTCGCACTTGCTGACGTTGGCCAACAATAATGCATACAATGGAGTCATCGATCACTTGCTGGAGGGACTGGAGAAGCCACAGAATCAGGGGGCCGTTCGCACCTATATCCAATGCTTGGCATCGATATGGTTCGTATAGATTGGCACACAACTGGGCAGCTACTTTAGCTAATTCGATTTCTTGCAGCCGCCAAGCGGGTCATCGTCTTTGTACCCACATCGAACGAGCCATGTTCTTGCTCAAGGAGTACAGTCAGCGGGATGACGATGAATTGCGCGAGTTCTGCCTACAGGCCTGTGAGGCGTTTGTTCTTCGCTGTCCTGATGCCATTCGTCCTCATATCAACATGGTAAGTGCATCGATTTACCCCGTTATCTAGCGTCTTGTCTGCATTTCCTTGTAGATCCTTGTAATGTGCATGAAATACGTCACCTACGATCCCAACTACAATTATGAAGCCGACGACGGTGAGTCGGGCGTCGCAATGGACACTGAGGAAGAGGAATACGTCGACAGTGAAGAATACAGCGACGACGATGACATGAGCTGGAAAGTGCGACGCGCAGCGGCTAAATGTATCGAGGCTTTGATCTCCACTCGACACGAACTCATCGAAGACTTCTATCGTGATCTGTCGCCAGCTTTGATCTCGCGCTTCAAGGAACGTGAAGAGAATGTCAAGTCGGACATTTTTCACGCATACATTGCTCTGCTCAAGAACACTAGGCCGGCGGATGAAATCTCGCACGATCCAGATTCGATGGAGCAGGTTCCCGGCCCGATAAGCATGCTACAGGATCAGGTTCCGGCGATCGTGAAAGCTATACAACCACTAATGAGGGAGAAATCGATGAAAACGCGACAGGACTGCTTCCTACTTCTGCGGGAGCTGCTTAACGCTCTGCCCGGGGCGTTGGGCAACCACTTGAACAACGTAATGCCAGGCATCAGCTTCTCGCTCGGCGATAAGAACTCCTCGTCCAACATGAAGATTGACGCGCTAAGTTTCCTCTGCAGCCTACTTCAGGGACACAACCCTCAGGTGTTCGACCCTCATATTCCAATGTTGGTGCCGTTGGTCGTCACAGCGGTGTTTGATCCGTTTTACAAGATTGCCACGGAGGCGCTGTTAGTTCTGCAACAGCTAGTGAAGGTTATCCGGCCGCTGGATGTGCCAACTAACAACGAGGTGGCTCCGTTCGACCTGGGAAAGCTGTACTCGTCAACATTGCAAAAGCTCAAGGCCACCGATGTGGACCAAGAGGTCAAGGAGCGTGCCATCGCCTGCATGGGACAGATCATCGCCAACATGGGCGACCTATTGACGGCCGAGCTGGCCACTTGCTTGCCGATCTTCATGGAACGTCTAAAGAACGAGGTGACTCGCCTGAGCTCCGTCAAGGCGCTGACAATGATCGCCGGATCGCCACTGCGCATCGATTTGTCTCCAATCCTGAAAGACGTCCTTCCCGCATTGGGATCGTTCCTCAGGAAGAACCAGCGTGCATTAAAGTTGAATTCCCTGACTCTTCTCAACACGCTGGTGGAGAACTATTCCCACTCCTTCGGACCACAGTTGTTGCAGATCGCTATAACCGAGATCCAGCCACTTCTAACCGATTCCGACCTGCACGTCGCTCAGTTGTCCCTGGTTCTGCTGACAACCACCGCTCGCAAGCAGCCGCAAGCATTAGTGGGCATCCACGATCAGTTCGTACCGTCGGTCCTAGTGTTGGTGCGATCACCGCTGCTCCAAGGCACTGCTCTCACTTGTACTTTAGACCTATTTCAGTCTCTCGTACAGGCTAAACTGCCCGGGTTGGGCTACCATCAGCTGCTGGAGAAGCTAATGCAGCCCATCTTAAACGGAACGAATACGGAACAGCTACACAAGCAAGCCTACCATTCGCTGGCCAAGTGTGTTGCAGCACTGACTCTGCAGTGCCCGAATGAAGCGGTACCTCTGGCCTCGCAACTCCTCGCCGATCTGCAAAAGCGCTCCGGCGACACCCACCTTGTCTTCTGTTTGTTGACAATTGGTGAGATTGGGCGGCATTTTAACCTAAGCTCAATCGATTCCCTACCAAAGATCATCATTGACTGCTTCGGCGCCAGCTCCGAGGACGTTAAGGGAGCCGCCAGTCACGCATTAGGCGCCGTTGCAGTTGGTAGTCTCCAATGCTTCTTGCCGCTGATCCTCAAGGAGATCGAAGTGCAACCTAAGCGGCAATATCTCCTCTTGCATTCCCTCAAAGAGGTGATTTCTTCGCTGTCGACTACCCCCAATGGCCTCGATCAATTACTTCCATCAGTGCCGTCAATTTGGGGGCAACTCTTCAAGCACTGCGAGTGCTCCGAGGAAGGATCGCGAAATGTCGTCGCCGAGTGTTTGGGAAAGTTAGTCTTGGTCAACCCCGACGAGCTTCTGCCACTTCTGCAGCAAGCATTGCACAGCGAGAGCGCTCTGATGCGAACGGCTGTTGTATCCAGTGTAAAGTTCACCATCTCCGACCAGCCGCAGCCGTTCGACCTGCTGCTCAAACAGTGCATTGGGGAGTTTTTGTTTGCTCTTCGAGATCCCGAGCCATCGGTGAGGCGTGTAGCATTGGTTGCCTTCAACTCTGCAGTCCACAACAAGCCAAGTCTGGTCAGGGACCTCTTGCCGACGCTCCTGCCGTGGTTGTACTCGGAAACTAAAGTTAAGGTGGGTTGCCCGTCGCCTTGTTATATGCGTACACACGACTGACTTTATTTGCAGGGTGAACTTATCCGCGAAGTGGAAATGGGCCCGTTCAAGCACACCGTCGACGATGGTCTGGATATTCGCAAGGCGGCTTTCGAGTGTATGTACACCCTGCTGGAGCAGGGCTTGGATCGAGTGGATGTTATGCAGTTTTTGGATCATGTCCAAGCGGGCTTGTGTGATCACTATGATATTAAGATGTTAACCTATTTGATGACAGCCCGATTGGCCGTTCTGTGCCCCGAGGCGGTGTTGTTAAGTGAGTATGAAAATGGCGCCGCCGTACTCTTCAGTGTGCTAATTTATTTGTACGGTTTTTTCCTCCAGGACTGGATCAATTTGTGCAACAATTACGTGATACCTGCACACACAAGGTCAAAGCGAATTCAGTGAAGCAAGAATACGAGAAACAGGATGAACTTAAGCGTTCCGCTCTACGAGCTGTGTCCGCCCTAGCGCAGATTCCCAAAGCGGGTAAGTTTCTATGGACCGTCTGTGCGTAACCCTGCGAGCCACAAAGTGGACTATAAGTGTCCGCTTTTATGCCAGTCTTTAGCAGTCAATAATTTCCCAATCATCATCACCACCACCTACCAAATCCGTCGTAACACGCGTTCTCTTTCTTTTCAACAGATAAAAACCAACATCTTGCAGATTTCCTAAAGTCCATCAAGGAAACACCGGAACTTAATAAAATCTACGATTACGTTCAAAAAGATTCTCTCTCGAATAACAACACCGACAGTGTTTCAATGGATCAGAGCTAGGGTCAGGCCTACACTCGGCTAGTTTTAGAGATACGTAGACGAGAAGATGAGCGTAAGTTCTTTGTCACCCCCCATTTCTCACTCACTAGAGAGCTTCCCTTTTCCAGAATTGGTTTTCTACAGAATCGGATTCGACTTGGACAGTATCAATATTTAAATCCAGCAAGCGTATATATATATAATACTTGTACATCATTATATATATAAAAAAAATATTCTGTGAACGAAATTGTGAACATTACAAATTACAAGCTATTAACAATAATATTATATAAACAACAAAAATGATCAACCACACAGCGGAACTAGAGACAGATAATCCAACCAAAAAAGATTCTCAATTTTTCTCTTGCATTTAAGCCGGTTTGAGATTTCCGTTTTTATGACATTTGTGTTGCTCTTGCTGTCCATTATTCTATCGATCTACTTGTAGTGTGTGTAAAGAAATAATCAAAACCAATGCTCATAACATGGAGAAGGCATTTAAATATAAATAGAAAAGTCTGCTGGCGGAGAATCCACGTCGACAACAAGCAACTTAGAACAATAAAATGTTTAATTGAAAAGTGTTTGCTGCAAGCTTAATATCGGATATAGAAACATATCGACCCCCACAAACACGTCAACACTTTAATTGTACAGTCGTTAAGTTTCATCACATCTATCATTTCGATTCTTACGTCGGGGGATTGTAACACTCCATCGAAGGGGGGTTTCTCCTTAGACGTAAGTTGTGTTGAAAAATTCATTAAAAACAGTCATAAACACATACTGACACACAGGTACGAACATCAACGATGGAAGCAGATTTCGCGCCTTCATGTCCATGGTAAGTGTCTTGTAGAACATATATGTATATTCAGCTCAAGTATGCGCAAAGGCGATCGTTGGAAAGTTGCTCGGCATAAATAGTTCAAGGAATCGGGGGTTTGGTTATATGTTGGGAGACTTCTTCGCTGATAAGTCTGATAGCAAACAGTTTGTGGTAAACTAGGGTCTGCCTCCAAGTTGTTTAAGTCCATTTTCACATATTCGCACCTCAGGCGAGGTCTTCCTTTACTTTATAAACGAAGACTGCCGGCTGGAGTCAATACATGTCCCACGTTCTGATGAGATGTCATTTTCAGAGGTTATAGTAGAGCCGACGCAGACAAAGTCCCTCAGTAACTCTAAACTGGCTATTGTGTTGTTCAGTATGATCCATCGACGCGACGGTAGAGGTCAGATTCTGTAAGGCGAAACGATCAAACGTTTTCGTGCGCACGAATGATCTGCCCTATGTTACACAAGCAAATATCTTCGTGCACACGAAAACGTTTAAACGTTTCGGCTTACAGAATGCCCACTAGGAACCGTTTAAATCATTTTAGAAGCTCCCGTTTCTATACTTGCACACCACTGACTTCAGTTCGTTTCGGGTGCCACTAGTTTTATGAAGCTATGCTTGTGACGCGGCAAATCTGATGTCAACTACCCCTTCTAGATGCACACCTAATCTCTAGTCACCCACAGCCCAGATTTAAACAAATTTGGCTAAAAATTCATTTTTATTGTCTAGGCACACGTCAACACGCTCATTTAAATAATCGTCTCGTCCCCTCGGTCTCTCTCTAGTTGTTCTTCTGCGGTTAATTTCTTGACCTGATCTCCAACCTGCGGCGGATGTTCCAATACATGGTCGACTATGCCAAACGTCTTGGCCTCTTCCGGCGACATGAAGTTGTCACGCTCCATCTTTCCCATCAGAACGCCGAACTCTTGCTTTGTGTGTTTTACATAGATGTGGGTCAACTGATGCTTCAGTTTGATTATCTCCTCGGCTTGAATTTGAATGTCTGTAGCTTGACCCTGAAAGAAATGTGCTTCCATCCAATTTCTGAGCATAAGTTTCTTTATCACTGCCTGCATACCTGAGCACCACCCGAAGGTTGGTGTATCATTATTCTTGCATTTGGCAGTGAATATCGCATTCCCGGCTGCCCAGCAGCCAGCAGCAGAGATCCCATGGAACACGCCTGACCAATGCACCTGGAAATTCAATTCAATAAGAAGAAACCAAACAGCAGCTATCATCACCTCACCATGTAGAAATGGGTGGCTTCACATATTGCATTGTATCGTAGATGGCTAGCCCAGCCGTCACTGCCCCACCCGGTGAATTTATGTACAAATGGATTGGTTTGTTCATGTCCTCTGACTGAAATAAACAAATATGAAAGAAAAGAAAAGCCGCCTTGGCTATTATTTAACCAACCTGCAAGAAGAGCAACTGTGCGACAATCAGTGAACTCAGGCCATCATGTATGGGACCCATTAAACAGATGATTCGTTCTTTCAAAAGTCTGGAGAATATGTCGTAAGCTCGTTCGCCTCTTCCAGTTTGTTCCACCACCATTGGTATGAGAAACTGCTGATTGGTATCGGTGGTTGAGATGAATTTGCTATGGTTCCGTTGAACTGGTAAAGTCTTCTACGGATGTGTTCATATTACGCAAAAAACTAATTGACGTGTAGAATATTCTTACCCCAAACGAATTGAGAACTTTTCTTGTTGCGTTCCGCAGCATTTCAGCGAGTTTTTTTGGGATTCAATTTAATAAATAAAAGAATAGGGAAGTTAGATCGCCGAGTGGGATTTCAATATTTGGGGCCAATTTGATAACCCTTAAATACGAAATGTCAGTGTCAGTTGTCAGATGATTGAGAATTTTGCCAATGGCATCATCCAGTGCGGGGGAACTTATTCTTTCTTGTGGTGGAAACGCAATGACGGGATATTTATAAATTTAAAGTTAATACGTGACAGTTAAACAATAGTTTAGTAAATTCAAATCTAGCTTAAAAGGGAAATCTCTTTCTATTTCGCTGTGCCTTTTCTTGCTGTCAACTTAAAACATACACTCTGTTCCACATGACTATGACAAAATGTAGAAATTAAACGAAATTCACGGCGGCGGCTATGATTCCTATGACGCGCACTTCAGATTCTATTTCAACTTTTGAAATTTTAGCTTTTCGTGTCGCTTCTTGCAAGTCAGATTGGGTTCCCAACTAAACTTTAAATAAAATTCAAAAAAGTTTCTTGTGCGGGCTAGGCTTTTTATTCGTTAAACAGTGCACGTTATCAATTACAAAACTGTCTCATCTTGTTTTCTTTTCCCTCATCCAACAGAGTTATTACTGAAACCAAATTTAGCAAGTTGCATTCTTACTCCTGCGCACGCTTTCTTTTTCGATATAAAACAGTTTCACCGACCAAAGCCATTCCAGCGGCAAGCATTCCCACTGAAAAGTAAACCCAATTAAACAATTGATAATAATAAGAAACCATTATGTACCTCCCAGAAGCTCAAATGGAGTTACCACACCCGACCAAGCGACAGGATACACTGTATAAGCCGACTCGCACCGGGGTTTTTTAGGTCTGTGCAATGCAAGAGTATGCGTTACTACTCCTATTTCTCGAGCTCGACACATCCTACAAACAAAATCATCGCCAATACATTTGAGCACCTATTTTGAAAACCAAAACATACATGATACGAAGCAACTCGGTGTACATGCTATTCTTGGGTACAATCCAATTCAAAACTTCAGTCTCTAAAAGTCCCGAGACGATTCTCAAATCACAAACCTCATTCACATCGAAGAGTCGAGCGATTTCTGGAAAAATATCAACTAACTCGCAATGAAACGCATATCCACCCTTTTTCAAATACGGAACAGAATCCTTCGTATGGATGAAAACTTGTAACTCATCTGTGCCGCGTTTTGGTAAAACTTTTTTCATATACATTTGACGAACAAGAGGCGTTCTAAGTTGCTGAATTATAATAAATAAAAATCCAATACTCTGATCATTAATTAACTATGCAACCAACCATAAACAAGACCTTATAGTATCCAATATCCTCAAAGGCCAACTTAAGTGGACTGTTAACAATGTCGGCGACAGTTTTTGGTCCCTGGTCTGAGCTACTCAATAGTCCACCAACCACCGATGACGTATAAAAGTTGTACATCATCAGGCTGAATAAAAACAACGTGAACACGATTGTTCGGGATGGTAGCGTTTTGGGAATCGGATCCAATCCTTAAAAACAAAAAAAAAAAAAAAATTTCCAATTACGGTGAAACAAAGTGAACTTCCTCACCTTGTTGACAAAGAGCAGCTAAAGTCTGCAAAAGAAAACCATCATCAACTTCCTCCTCGGTCCCTTTATTCATGAGCCGTACAATCAAACGCCAGATAACAATCACCAGCACTATCGTCAGGCAAAAGAAAGCCCAAACTTGCGTCGTAAATGGTGCTAAAAAATTGCCACTCGCACCGTTTGTATCCAGGTCGATGATAAATCGATACACGAACGCCGACTCAAATTTCCAACTCTGATGAATCGTATCATATTCAGCGAGGCGATTTATTCGATTAAATGCACTCGATGCTCCGATATCGATTTCATTGCGCGACATAATCCCCAAGTAGCCCAAACGAAATGTCCTGCCACCAAGGCGTCCGGCCCAACCGCGCGGATTCCTATAATTCAGTGTGAAATTGAAGCGTTCTTGCAGAAAACTTAGCAAGTCATAGTGGTATTTAATGAAAGGAGTCAGACCATCTTCCTTTATATATTTCGATTTGGCCATGATCGATACTATTTGTTCGTTTGTGGTTATGTTGTCACGATCGATCTAGAAGGGAGGAATGTCAAAAAGGAACAGTGACTTTGGGCGGGTTCTACTGAGCGCTAAATGATTAGTCAATATGTCAAATAAACGTCAAAATATAAGCATTTGTGTCACTGTTCATATAGAGATCAATCAGAGATCATAAATGGACGCATTCAAAAGTCAAGTTATCGTAAGTCAACAAGATCGGTCTGGACTTGATGTAATCTGAACGCAAAAACTATGTAGATTGGTTGGGAAGGTGCCTTTTCCTACGACAGCCACATATGCGAACTGTCAACTTAGTACTCAATTACGAATTTCTCGGCTTGATTCGTCTGCTACCGCTCCATAAACGTCAACTGAAACAGCTGCTCATATGACCGATCAAAGTAAATAAAAACTGAGATACATCAAGTCAGATAGCTGTCAGACTTACAAAACTGGATACTTGAACATCCCCAATGTCTGACTGTCAGACTGTCAAAGCACCTATTCAAGTTATACAAACCACAATTCCAGCTCGAAGTGTCAATTGGTTAAATTGAGACCGACTCTGTATCCCTTGAAGTTCGAATATATTCGCATACGTGGTTAGCTTTCCACTCCAATCTCCATAGTGAACAACCTCCAGGGGGCCATTCAAGTGGACTCCCTTTGAATGAACATCATATAAGGAGTAGTTTGCACCAGTCGTATTGACGTATGTCAATTGGGTATTTGGTCCAATATATGTCACGTCTGCAAGAAGTTCAGCTAAGCCCCAGTTGTTGGAATCCCAAATCATCCACTGATACGTTTTGTTGAAAGACCGCATATTTGATGAAGTTTTTAAAACACTCTTGCACTCTGGACATGAACAGTCAATGACTACTGCAGTCTTCGCGCGATTCCGTGGGGTCAAGGCGTCTGCTATGGAAAAGTTTCTCTTCAAATTTATTAGAAGAATGACTTGGTTCCATTGATTGAGGGCTCGTCCAGAGTTTAGCAAATCTAGAAGAACGGAAATCATTAAAAGCCATTTAAAAAAATGGTCTAAACACAATGGACTCTGTAGCTCGCAGGAGTTGTCAAAGTTTTTCATACACGCGAATTTGCAACGCCGATTTTACTAAAATAGATTTTTGTTTGCCTGCCGGTCATAAGAGAATCGCAAGCGATAAATGTTTCGTATCATGTGAGCCATCTAGCGGCCAATGTCACTAGTTCATTTGATTAAACTTCGAAATTCGAAGAAGCCTCGATTTGATCGAATTTCAGAATTACCATATTTATCTACCAAATTTAAGAATACCGAAGATAAAACTGATAATAGTTTAATAAAATTTATAATTACCTGCTTCGTTGCATCCAAATACCACAGTCTGTTGGGTCTTGACGACATTCACAGTGAAATTCGTTATGAGATCAGCACTGAGTGCTATGGATAAATGTACTAGAGCAGTACAAAGTATGACACTACCATTCACTTTCATGTTGCTTTATTGACTTGTCAAAAACTGCACGCGCAATTCATTTTATTTACACTATAGGGGGGTTATTTCTGGTTGCAAATTGAGCACTTGATTGCCAAGTTTAAATTATGCAAAAGGACATTGTGTTTGCCTAGGCGTGCGAGTAATTTAATATCACTTAAGCAATTGAGTAAACAGGGGTGACAGTAATCGGAATCAAGTCAATCGAATCGAATTTTCTAAATGGCCGTTAAATTTGTAAAATGTCGTATTACACGAAATAGAAGCTCTTTCTATTCAAAGAGAATTATGTTTTCTACAACCGACTGGAAAATATTTATAAACGTCTTAAGTTGTTCCAATGAAACTAGAAGAGATATATGTTGTAATTTCGACATCGAAATATAAGCGCTGTCAGACTTTCAAACAAAAGTCTCTGTCAGTGCCCAACATTTGACTTTCAAATTCCTCTTATAAAGGGTTTTCCAATAAGAGGTGTTATTTTGGTATTCAAAGAAAAATGTCATTTTTTTGAGATAAATGATCGGATGTTTATTTCATAATAAAGAGGAAGGTATGCCGTTAATAAGGAAAAACAACATCAGCCAAATGGCCACCACGAGCACGCATACAGGACCATATCCTTTTCATGAAATTTTAAATAACCAAATCGCAAAGTGGCTGCCCTATGTCCTCGATAGCCTCACGAATTGTATCTTTGAGGTCTTGAATCGACGCTGGGCTGTTGGCGTAGACCTTATCTTTCACGTGGCCCCAAAGGAAGAAGTCACAAGGTGTTAAATCACAAGATCTCGGTGGCCAATTGTGATCACCTCTTCGAGAGATAGCACGGTCCGGAAACTTTTCCCATAAAAGATCAATGGTTTCGTTGCTTGTGTGGCACGTAGCGCCGTCTTGTTGAATGTAAATGTTGTCCAGATCAATACCGTCCAACTCCGACCATAAAAAATTATTAATCATCGACGACCAAAAAATGCTTTAGTCTTGCGAACTGTGACTGCAAGATTTTCACCATTTTTGTAGTGAATTTTAATAATTTCAATGCGTTGTTGAAGCGTGTATCGTTCCATTTTTAGTAATGGCGTACTACTTGTCAAATGTCAAAGAAAAAAAGCTTCAAAAGTGACAGCTACCGAAATAGCGGGTCATTCACAATAACACCTCTTATTGGAAAACCCTTTAGAAGAGATATATTTTGTAATTTCGACATCGAAATATAAGCGCTGTCAGACTTTCAAATAAACGTTTCTGTCACTTTTCAATATTTGACTTTCAACTTTCTTTTATATAATAAACGTTTTTTTTAAAGATTTCAACCTGCTACGCAGAAGTTATGTCAAAATTGTCTTTGCTATTGTTATCTGACGTTTGGCATGTAGCTAATTTGCGTAAATTGGTTTGTTAATAACCTCACGCCCGCTTTTATTTGTTCTTTTGCAAATTTACTCAAATTTATTTGGCAGTTTGGTACTTTTTTTGTTCATAAAAGCTCTTGTACAAATATGGCTATTTTATTACAATAGATAATGGATCAATGTAGTTTGTCATGCCACTTGTCAATGCACGCGTTCCATTGATGACATTGATGACAGCTACACGTCAAAATGTATTGGTGCTTTTCAATTAATTTTTATGCTATGTCATGACCGTGAACTTAAGTAGTTCTGCTTCAAATTTTCGGGCTAGCTTTAGTCCACAAAATCCTATTATGGTTGACCCTGTGTTCAGGTATCTACTTTGTCTTCGAGAGTTTCTACTGCCACGGGACTTCGAGGGTACGTTTGGGCTTAGTCTTTGAAAGCCCTTGAAATGCTCGCTGCAAATGAAATCCTTGCCCATAGCCATTATGGCTGTGCTCGTTTTTTTTTATGCAGCTCGGTTCGTCCCCGGTTTCCCAAATTGCCCTAAGGTCAGGCATTTCCTCTGCATGTCAATTCAAACAACCTCAATCTAAGTCGGAGCCTCCGAAGTAATTTTTTTGTTAGCTGATACTGGACAACTTTTCACTTCTGCGCACGATTGACACAAAAATGCACAAGAGTGTTCTGTGCCACAGAAACTGTTGTGCTGGAAAAAAAATCCATACCAAGTTCATCCAGTAAGGGTCTCACGAGAGACCCGTGTGCATATATACTATATTTAATGCCTTCCACTGCGTTGCGCATTTGCACATGGGATCCATTAACCCCAGATACACACTCACACATCGATTGGCGACAATGTTGATGGAAAAATTAATGTTGCACGTTCGTTCAAATCTTTCGCACAGAGGAGAACAAAAAAAGCGGACCTCCCCAACTCACCGCCCTACGCTTAGTAGAACGCTAAATTGAAGTTAAAAATTATAAACAAAAACAAAAAAAAAAAAGGAGGCTAAGAAAAAACGCGACACAGAAACAGCAACCAAAAATCGCGCCCTAAAGGCGCAAAAAAAGTGAAGTCACACGAACTGGCGCACAACGGTCAGAAGCTGCTGCAGCCAGAAGTTACGGGAGGACACGGGCACCGATATTCTCTCTCACCACGGAGTCACAAGTGGATGGGGATGCGGTTGGACGCCAAGGGAAGACGAAGAAGTGCAAAGAAATTCACTCGCTCACTAATGAGAGCAAATTATATTTGCCTCCTCCTATGTGTGCATAAGGCGACATGATGATGATGATGACGACGACTACGACGACGACGACGAAGAAGACAACAACGATGATCGTTGTTTCGATTGGCCCGATCCTTTCCCGCTGCCATCTTCTCCATATCCTACCGTAAGACCTTCTCCAAGAGCCACCTTCAATTGAACCCAAGTATGAGATCCCGAAAACCCGACCATTGTACGTGTTTAGGCTGCCGCTGCTGTCGTCGTCACTGCTCCTGCTGCCACCACCACCACCACCACCACCACCACCTTGTCCGGGGGAGTCCTCATCCTCAGGTTCCGAGTCCGACGGTACTAAGGTGTACCTACCTGTTTCTTGTTGCTTTGTTTTCTTCTCACAACCTTTTCGATTTTTTTCCCTCTCGATACCAATTTTCTGGTAGCTGACTTTAGCGCAAAGCGGCGAAAGCGGACATGAGTGAAAGAGAGAGATGGATTACCAACGGGCAACAGGAAGCAGCATAGAAGCTCCCACAGCAGCCAGAGATCAGGCGCACATGTGCGACCATCTCAAGATAATGCCCGCAAAACTCACCACAATTCACCACACTATGTTGATAGAGATTTATCTGTCACACATGTTTGAGCTCGGATCTGTTCTGTGGGAATGTGTTGTCCTTTGTCGTCGATGTAAATTTTTTTTTTTAATTAGTACATGAGGTGGGAAAAAGGAAGACCGTTGCACAGCGAACGAAGAGGGAAAGAAGGCTACATAAATTTTTAAAGAAAGGTAATAAAGCAAAAGCAAAAATGTTGCCCAGCATTGAAGTACTGCCTGGCAGTACTTCTGTAGCGAGTGCATTGCACACACTGACCAGGCCTATGTAAATGTGAAAACAAATACATACTTAGTATGCAGTTTAGTGAAATCTGTGCATTGCAAGTGGGCTGATAGCCGTCAAGAGTGGCGGGTGGTAGGAGGCAATGAGCCAATGCATAGAGAGACGGAAATGAAGTGAACACATAAAATAAAAAAGCGAATCACCTTTTGCGTGCTGTGTGCACTGGCGATCTTCTTTGTGGGCTTGAAAGAGATGAGATGAGATCGATAGAGGATTTCACGATGAAAGCGTAGACTTGGGGCTGCAGGCTTAACATATTTGAATAGTTTGAGGATATATTTCGATGCTGAATGACACTTGACATGACACCATCCCACAAAGAAGTGACGTTTCGTCCATCTTTGATCACAACGGGCGTATTCGGAAATCTAATTATCTTAAGTCGGCTTGATTGGTCCGGACTAGATGGACCCTGAAAATTAGATCGAAAACGTCACTTTCCATATGCAACCATACAAACACCATACAAACTGTCAACTTAGTACTCAGTCACGAATTTCTTGACTATAGATTCGTCGGCTACCCCTCCATAAACGTCAACTGAAGACACTGTTCATGCGACCGATCTAGGCCAATCAAAGCTGAGACATATCAACCAGCTGTCAGACTTAGCAAACTAGATCCTTGAACGTCCACAATTTAATTGATCCTTTTTTTTTTTTGATAGTTGCCTTGCTCTGTCCCACCGTTTCCTATTTTGCTTTGTAGTTTGATTTCTACGCCGCTTTTAAATGGCGAGCTCAAATAAAACTGGCAAGGACTATTCACATTTGCACTCCCATCTTAGTGATAATGTGCTGCACCGGGCTTCTATCGCCACCAAGTCCGCACACTCCACTGATGTTATCTTTAACACTCACGGATTGGGTAAGTAAATTAAAGGTGTCATAAGGAACCTATAACCCAATACAACTACTGAATCCACTCCATCCGCTTCGGCGCAATAATCAGCAATAAACTCTTGTACCGCGCGTCAATGTATTCAGCCATCTCGAAATGTGCAACTGATACTCGTGCCATGCCAAGTGTCAGATTGTTTAGCAACTAATTTGGCTCAAGTATAGGTACCCCTATTTGTGTTTGTTATTTGTTTCTAACCGACGACTCGCACAGTTATGACGACAGTGACGTAGTGTATTCAGCGCGATGTAGGTGCATTTAATGCTAAACTAAATTTTCTAAGCTTCCGCCGTCGCCATATATCATCCATCTATCTACCACTACTTATCTGTGGCTTCCAACGCCTCCACACCCCCCTCGCCCACCCGCATCATATCCATGCCACAAAAGTGGTATAAGTAGTGCGTTTCCTCTTTTTCTCTCCCTCTATCGCTATGGTGAAGTTTTCTTCTGGCATCAGCATCAGCAACAGCCGTGCAGCACCATTACCACCGCACATCGAACCACACACAACTTGTTGTCGGCGGCGGCAGTTTTTGGAGGGGCCGCCTCTGTCTCCCATTGTCGTCATTCTTAAGCCCAACTCCAATCGGACTTGCAGAGCCGTTCATCCACTCAGTTGTTGCCATAACTTCATCGTAAGCGGTCTTGAATTGTTTTCTGAACGGTCGCGCGCTCTGCTTCATATCCAAGTCCAGTTATACGTCAGATATTTTAGTCTAGCTTCACAGACTCACAGTTACCTATGGCTTTTGCATGGCCATTGTGAATTACTTTTTGAATCACATTTTCGGTTGTTAATTGAGAACATCTTTTTCCCGATTTCTCGGTTTCCATTTCAGTGCGAGTTTGGGGAAAACGAGTGTTAACATTGGGAATTCGTAATTCGAATCGAATTCGAATTTACTGAGTCGACTCACGTACCTACACAGTTGATGTGAATTTATTCGGAATCAATAATAATTTGTTGTGTTATTATTCGTAAAAAGAAAAATATTCTTTTTCACACACACATATTCTGTCACACAGATGGGGGGGAGGTGAAAAAGACGGGAGGCAAAAAGCATCGCGTTCAGTGAAATAAAGTGCACCACTGCCACCGCTAGCAATCGGTGGGAAGTATCTTATAATGTTTTACCTGGCTTGAGTTATTTTTCGTTTTTTTTTTTATTTTTTTTCCTTCTTGCTTCTGTCCATTGTGCTTCACAAGTGCTGCGGGTTTGGGCTAAAGGAAGGCAGCAAATTCCTTTGCGCTTAATTTCGATTTTACTACTATTCTTTTTGTTGTGAATTTATTAGTGGTTTCGGTAAGCGTAGTGAAGTGGTTTTTGAATTCTATTGACTGACGTCTTGCCTATAAAAACTAAGCCGAGGAGGTGTATGCTTTCAGAGTGGACATATTGTCACATGTAAGTGCGCTATATGAATATTTATTTATTTAAATTTTTTATGATATATGTCTTGAGATATCGAGTTGGTTTATTGCTGTCAGTTTGAAGATATGCAGAGATATCGCCGACATGACAGTGGCGTTTGGAGGAGTTCTTTTTTCCTACAATACGTGGGGAATTTGCAGGCGTTTGAAATTCCTTGAATGGTTAAAATCATGGTGACGGACAGTCCACTTGCTTTGATGACAGTCTGCGAATTGACTGATGGAACCGGGGTATCGCACTGATTGAACTGAAGGCTTCCTATACCTCGGTTCAATGGTTTGTGTTTCTGAATTTATCGTGCACAAGAGTGATACTTAGTTAAGGACCAAAATCTGTTATAATTGAACTCGAAAGATAATATTCATCACTTGTTTAGCTTTAACGAACTCACAATGGCGGAATTTTCCATATGAAACTGTCTATTGTTACCTAAAATAAATTTAAGGTTAACTGTCACAAACAGAATACAAAGAAGGGGCCCATTGCATCTGAATATGATTTCAGTATATAGAGAGCCATTTATTTATAGCTGAAGATATCCTATCTGTCAAAATGTCTAAATTCTCTCCAACTCACCGATATTGACTTTTATTAGTCGAAGCTTCAAATATTTCTCCGGAAACATTTTTCCATTTCTACGGCCAGACCGATCTTTCCATTCATGAGGTGGTGTTGCTCCACTTATACAAATAAATATCAACTAACATATGCAATTATTCGCATTCAGTTTAGTTAGTTGGTTTGCTTAAATATCGCAGGCATTCCAATATACCGGCCGGCGAAACTAAAAAAGAAACGTCACAGATGTACTCAGCGATATAAAGTGATCGAGTTATCGAATTTGTTTGAAATTTTGTTCAATTGTGTTTAAATTATCCGTCAAATTGACGCACCAACTCCATGTGTCTAACATCTTCTTGTCTTTTGTATTAGGAAACGTCATCAGAAAACTTGTATTTGCACCAAACTTTAGCTCGTTGCAAAGTCGCTTTTAAATTAGGTGCAGTCAGTGATTTATGTTGTAGAGTACTGACTTGTGGCCGTTTGACGTTTCTGTGAATTTCAAATCACCCTCCTAATAGCCAACAAAAAAAAAGGAAGAGTGACAGCTTCTGCAGGTTGAGACAAACTCCAAGTGTCAATTTCACAATATAATTTATGACAGCAAAGAGTTCTTTAAACGTTTTTATTTTATCACCACTACGTGAAATTCCCCATAAATAAATCTGCCACCTGAATCATTCAAATGGTAACAAACATTTTCCATTCCTCATTAGTTCACAATAGCAACTAAATAAATCAAAACTATTTCACAACTGCAAAGAACGAACTGCACTTAGCCACAGCTAAGGATATTCGTTCTGCTGTAAAACCAACAACCAACTCAACAAACCAGATTTATTGCCAAATCGTAATGCAATTGCGTGAAATCCGAAAAAAAAATATATGCGGAAAAAAAACTACTGCTACTTGTAACTGTGAGCCCATAAAGTAACCTTAAAATGCATACAAACATTATCAATTTGTTTCTCCGCGTTTTGAATAAAATATGGAAACTTTCTGATTAATAAACTCCAATGAAACATGATTCCGATTCGGAATATTCACCCAACTCCACCAACAGTGTCTGTCACGCCGTTAGATATCTATCGGTGCACTCAATGCGGTGCCGTTCAGTATTTTATTCCATTTGTGAATAAAATAAATATTACGCAAGGTCTTTCTGAACTCGAATCCAAATCCATGTGCAGAAACAGAGAGACAAGAAAGAAAAAAAAAGAAAAAAAAGATTTATGATGAAAAATCGAAAAGTAGTCGCCGACTATTTTCCACATTTGACAGTTGTTGTTATCCGCACAATGACATCTCTTACAGTTCACCATGCAGGTATTGCGACATTTCGACGACTCAGATGCTGATGAGTATGAGCAGTGGAAACACTAGCCGGTGCAGCGCATGAAAATGCATCGCAAGACCTAGTTAAGCTAGTTCGAGGTAGGATTCATACACAAGAGTGAAATTTAAATCCAAATCATGACATTCGGTTTCACTTTGAGTTTATTGTGTGATTGTTTGCGAAAAAGAGAGATAAAAGAAAAACGAGAAGCCACCGCATACTCTTTGGGATTGCGAGTCACAGTAAATGTAATCGAGACTTTAGACTTTTACTTTATTTTAAACTGCGCGACCATCGGCATCATATCATGTCACAAAGTTGTGCAATCATTTTCGAACCGGGAAGAATTTAATAATTCTCCTTTTTTTATGTGTGTGCTTTACAAAGTTGCATTATCCATATCTGGCAACATTATTCACCGCATAGGCACGTCAGGTTTTTATTACAGTACCTTCCGCAAATAAATGGCTTCAATAAGATGATTTTCCCAAGCTGCATGACATGAATATCTGTTTTTGTGTCTATTTTTCTTGTGGTTTCATTTATTTAGTTTCAATCTTCAGTTGATTTAACCTTCTGGTCGAAGTATAGATTTCAGGGAACATGCATGGCATTTGTAATTGGTTTGCGGAGGTACGTATACGTGCCTGAGTGGTGGGCATGGTATTCGATTACATCATTCCTTCGATTCAGTTGGTAATGAAGAAACGAGCATGTGTGCAATTAGGAGGCGGAGGCGGGCAGCGAGGAAAAAAGACAGTGACAAGGTAATTTAATTAGAGTGTGAGTAATTGGTTGTTTATGTAGGTCTAGTGTGCCTCTGTGCAGGTTGGTTTCGTGTTTACTTGTGGTAAGGCATTTTACCCTAGGATGATTTATTGTGAATGATTCATTTATGTTGTGTGATATTTTCTAAATAATTTGTTGCAAGGACCAAGATTCGGAGATGAGTGCGACAAATATGTTCAGTCGTATTTTTAGGGCATGTCCCTTTTGATGGTTACAACTGTCACCCGTTGAGCTTAGGTCTGTTTGTTTGCTTAGGAATTTTCGCGCACTTCTACTAATTGTTACTCCATTTCATTTTCTAACTTGAAGTATTCCCGTCCATTCACTAAAAATCTAACTATGTACTTTTCACTCATAAAATTTCTTTCGGAACGAACTGAAAACGAAGTACCAAATGATTGACAGTTGACCGATTATTTGAAATTCGTTTTTTCATTTGATTTGGATTGCGAAATCTTCCTACCTTTGTGAATCACCTAATGCACCTTTAGCATTTGCAAATTATGAAAAAAAAAAAAAAAAAAGAAACATCTGTCATTTTTGACAATCTGTTACTTTAGACTTCAAATGCTTTTCTTCATAAGTTTTCCTTTCTGTGAGAAAATATTTCCGCACCACTGCGGAAAATGGCAGAATTTTCAAAAGTACAGCAACGGTCCTTTCTCAAAACGTCACCGTCATTTCAACACAAAATCAAAGCCAAGAGTCGCCAATTGAAATCAAAATCCGTTGTCAGACATATACGCATTTCGTAATTCGATGATTCAAATCTCACAATGACGACCAACACAAAAACATTTCACCAGACTTACAGAGTAAAGAAAAACCGCACTGACACCAATCTCACAATGATTTGATCGATGTAGCAATACCACAACAATATGATATCCCATTTCGATAGTCATACATCAGGTAGAGGTTTTCACCTTTCATCCCATCGAAAGTCTTGTGTCCATTGTTATATTTTTAAGTCCAACTATGACAATAAAACTGACATTTTCCTGATCAATCATCACATGAATTCGTTACACCAACCATTTATCACCACTACTTATAATTGAAAAGCCAGATTCAAATAAGGGACAGTAACGTTATCAGAAGTTTATGCATAAGTTTCATATAGTTATAGATGGGCACTTTCGAATTTATTGTTTACTTAGTCTGACGGCATGTGTCAGTCGTTTGATTCGTATATAATGATCGCGTGACTACATTCTGAGCTGACTTTAAGGAAAGAGTTGGCACAAAGGACCAAATACGACACTAGACCTAGCTTCACTTTCTCAGAGCAATTGTGCCTCCAGATGTTTGCTATACATTAGCGGAAAGTTACAAAACCTTAATGTGTAAATTATGTGGCTCGGCGGTTGAGTCCGAGACCTCTTGCTTAGTAGCCCAGCACTGAAACTACACCCAAAAGAGGTAGCGAAATAAAAGAAATAAACGTTTCACTCCCAAAGAGTCTGAAGGAAAGAGACTACATTTAAATAATGATACGCATTATAAACTGCTATATCCGTAGGTGGAAGTTTCACACGCACAAAAAGTGAATTAATTTCTTGTTTTTTTTTTTTAAGTGTTAATTCTTCATCAACATCGACCCCACGCCAACAATCATAATAAGAAAAAACAAAACCAAAATAAATTAAAAAAAGACGATCCCACCAAAGAACGAAGTACGAAAAGCACAAGTGATAAAATTAATTCCCACGAATCACCTCACCACATACCATTTCTGGTCGAGTAAGCATCGCGCTGTGAAGTGGTCGCCCAGAGATTATTATAGTAGTAGGTACCCCACTGTCAAAGATGTCAGAATGATAATAAAGAATGACCCCATAGTAGGGAATGTAATAATATAATCAACACAAAAGTTATTGAATGAATCAATGATAATACCAAATGAGAAAGAGAGAAAGACTACACCGCCGCAATAATGAGTTTGTGAAGAAGGTGTCATAAACGATTGAGTGACGTTTATAGTGTTTGCCAAACCAATTGTGTCAATTGTGCGCTCAATAAAGAGAAAATATACAGCAGAGGAATGGGGAAAAGATTATAGACTTATATCACTTTTTATGAACTTTTGGGGAGAAGCCGGACTTACAACTCCCAATGGCTCTGTTCAATAACACTCAAAACTACTGCGAGACACATTTGATGAAGCATTTGATAGGCATTGATAAATCGGGAGATATTCTATTGCAATTTCAAGTGGATGTGTGATTTGTAATCACAATTTGCTCTTAAATTCTTCTATTCATAAATGCTAATAAATTTGAAGAAAATCTTTGACGTTTCAAATATGCATTTGTGTCACAAAGAAACCGAAACCTCACCTGATCGTTTCACAGTTTAACAATGAAATCAGTTATGAATAATGTTTTGACTACAAACTGTAGAAACAGCCGTCATATCAAATATCATTTTCAACCTGTCAACTATCTGTCAAATTTCAACTTTTCTTTTGCGTGGAAGTATTGAGAAAGAAACTGAACGACAACAATTTTTCTAATTAATAGTGAACATAAAATATGCGACAGGTGATTCGTTTTGCCACTTTCATTCGGATTACAGGCTTATGTATTGTATACCATCATTCAATGTGCCCAATGCCTTTTGAAGGCGAGTAGGGTTAACTATTTCACACAAAATGTATCGCCTGAGACATATTTCATATTCCAACTCCTTTTGTAAACGTTTCGGCATTCGTTAAAACGATCAAACAATTCCGAAACAGAAAGTGCTGCCAAACCTTACTTAAAATCAAAGAAGAGCCATAAAAAAAGCAACGCTAATAAAATGTCAAGTGTCTTAAACGCGACAATCAAATATGGCAAAAATGCTGCCAATACTCGATCACTTTGAATGCTATCAAAAGCAACTCAGCATTCTGTTCGTGTCAGCATATTACCCTTCACATTGCGTAACATTCCCTCTATCTTTTTATAGCCACAATATTTTATGGCGCAATTAAGTTTCATTATCAATTTGATCCGCAACATTGTTGCTGAAACGGTTTTTCTAAAGCATAACTACACTCTTGACCGCATCTGGTTGATAGCCATCGAGTACATCGTTCAGCATTATAACATGGAACCAGCAAACCAAGGCTATACGAGCCAAGTATTTCCTGATATTAGGTCGTGAAAATTGAAATGTTTTCTTAGTTCGAAAAATGTCCGCTTCATTATTATTTCTGCCTTTAAATAAACTGCAAATTATCTTGCTTGGATCATGGATCACTAAGGCCATCAACATATTCATAAATCATTACGCTAAAAAGAATTCATAAACTACTTATAAGTCCTTCATCCCCTCGGCCGCACAGTGTCCTATGTATGTTCATGTCTTCAGAATTTAACTGACCATTTGACTATGTTTGACATATGATCATTAATCAATCAATGAGTCAGGATCTATGGAATGGCAGAGACGTGAGGCACAGATAATACAGAACAAGTTAACTTTACTCTACGGTCGGACACTCGTTCGAATGCGAAAAATTATGTTAGCGGTATACGCTGTCAGATTGACAGCTACAATGCGCACGGTTCAAAGAACTAGCAATAATAATTAATAGATCATTAACGACAGAACAAGCGTTGATTTAAACAAAAAAATAAATAAATATATTTTTCCTGTTATTTATACGGCAACTGCTGCTAAACTGTCAATCGTGCTTTTTTTCAATGAACATGTCAAATTGGGGACTTATGCAAAATGCGTGTCTCACAATAAACGAGCAATAAATAACTAAACTTAATATTCGTAGTAATATTTTATGACTTTTATGCAATTTGTTCATTTAAATAGAGACATCTTCTTAACAAACTTTTGTGCTGGCGACTATACACACACACAGATGAATAATTCATTTATGTAAAAAGCCTCGTTAGCTTTGCCGCTATATTTAACTAATCTGATTATAATAATTATAATGGAATGGAATTGGGTAGCTTATTTATTATGTGGGAAACATTTTTCCATCTATTGAGGGATTCTGTGGTGTTCTTTTTTAGTTTGGCTGAATGAAAATAAATTAAGTTGTCTTTGGTGGTTTGGTGTTTGTTTGTAGCGGACATACGTCAGCCTCTGATGTCATTTAAGTGCGGGACTTTTTAATCCTAAAATTTATCGGTCCGCAGTTATAACACACTTTCGCCGTAGCCATAAAAAGTTGAGTAGTTCTTTCGATCAATGACCGGTAAATTTAAATTGCGATCGATGGGAGGGATAACACCCTAAATGCAAAAGGCGATAATGCTTGTGAAGATTGAAGTTATCAACTTTCTACCGTTCGGAATAACGTGCACTCCTGGATGGCAGTTGACAGGCGCATGTGCTTACCACAAAATGTTTGCTTTTCCTAACTTCTACAGGTCTCACCCGGCTATAATTTATTTTTCTATCGAAAATCGCAAAAGTTCTGTAAACATCCGTCAAACAGTTTGAAAAAATTACGGTCTCCGTTCCCCACTCTCTGTTTGTCTTACTTTTTCTTTTCCTCATTCCTGCGCAGATGCAAATTTCCACTTGGTAAAAATTGCACCTTGGCAGTACTCGTTATTTCGAATAGAAGTTCGAAAATCAGAATTTTTAAAGGTTTTTAAGACGTTCATCGACGCCCTTAAAATTAAGTTAACAGAGTTTCTTCAACTCCAATAAAACTTTCTTTTTTCTCGCGCCCATGCAAAACTGCACGTGGTAACAAAAATTGCACCTTGGCAGCACTCGTTATTCCGAATAAAAGTTCGAAAATCAGAATTCTTAAAGGTTTTTAAGACCTTCATCGACGCCCTTAAAATTAAGTTAACAGAGTTTCTTCAACTCCATTAAAACTTTCTTTTTTCTTGCGCCCATGCATAGCTCCACAAAAATTGCACCTTGGCAGCACTCGTTATTCCGAATAGAAGTTCGAAAATCCAAATTTTGAAATGTTTTTGAGACGTTCATCGACTCCCTTAAAATTAAGTCAACAGAGTTTCTTCAACTCCAATAAAACTTTTTTTTTTCTTGCGCCCATGCAAAACGTGGTAACAAAAATTGCACCTTGGCAGCACTCGTTCTTCGGAATAGAAGTTCGAAAATCAGAATTTTTAAAGGTTTTTGATAAGCTCATCGCCTGCCTTAAAACCTACTTGACAGATCTTCAGAAACTACCATAAACCTTTTCTCCAAGTCGAAGAAATCTGTGACTAAGCTAAGCAAGTTGGTCCCGCGCACAGTTTTCCTTGCCTTTCAGCTTTCCCAAACCTCAACGCCACACAAACTATTCGCAGACACTAATAATATTGAACCACTTTTCTTGCTAATAAATAAACCACTGCATCTTCACTTCCTTATGTGGCAACCAGATTGTTCTCGTCCACCCAAACCGCCGTCATGGCTTTAACCATGTTTTATTACTCACCTTACATACCAGAGAACGATCACTGTGTATCACCTACTAACGCGCATCACTAAAAAAAATTGTTTGTTCGCCTCCAAACCGTACGACGAAGTTCACATTACACATACACCGGCGGCCCAGGTCCATCCCAGCTAAAGTGAATCACACAAAATACAAAAAGGAACAAACTCCCTGCCTTTGCATTCTAAACAGTCTGAGAGTTGCAATGCAGACCTGGCCAAAACATATTGGCTCATTGGTTAGCTATTCAGCTATTTTCTCTTTTCTGGACCTTTCAATGCGCTTGTGGTGGTGGTGGTGGTGGTACAACGAAGGCAGCCGTTTTTTTTTTGTTGTTGTTTATTGTTGATGGTAGTGGTGGTGCTGGTGGCTTTGTTTTTGGGGTTTTCGCGCAAAAAGGCTTATGGGATGCATATTCTGTTGTTGTTGTTGTTGCTGCCGCTAGTGTTGGTGGTGTTGCTGGGAATGAAAAGCTTTTACCAAGATTTATTGTCGCCAGAGTTCGTGGGCTTGCATGAGGTTAATATGGTTGTGATACGTATTTTCATTTGTTTGCAGATCGGGTCATAGACCTGCTTTCGAATAGATAGTTTCTGTACATTCACAGTTGTTGTACCTGAATTGAGTTTGAGGTTTTTATATTTCACCTTCTTGGTGTGACTTGTGTTGCGGTTTAATGTGATACTAGTAGGTGACACACAATGAAGTGGATCTATTTTGCGGTTACTTAGTCACGGAGTCGCTTTATTTAATTTTTTTTTCTTGTTATTTCTTGTGACAAAGTTGATCTTTGTCTTGTGCGGCGAATGAATCAATTTGCGGATTGCGTAAAAAAGTAATCAGTTGTGCAGAGGAAATGCAATGGGGTTTTGAAATGTCAGAAGAAGTCTTTGACCCATGAACGGAAATAGTTGATTAGACAGGGAGCAGTTTTGGTTGTTTTTTTCGAACTGCGCTTAATTTTTAACAACCTCCATCTGTCAGATGTCACACTGAATTACCAAATTCAAATCTAAAATTCACGTACGTAACCGAACCTATAGTTACACTAAAAGAGGTCCTTTTCAAAAGTCTTATAACTGAAGTACAAAAGCGCTTTTTATTTTTCGTGCAGCGCTTAATTTTTACCAACCTCCATCTGTCAGATGTCACACTGAATTGTTGGCAGCACTTTACTAGATTTAAATCTAAAATGCACGTATACTTAACCGAACCAATAGTTTCACAAAATGCGATCCTTTTCTATCGACCTGCTTTTAAAACCTGACAACTTGTCAAAAGTGCTCCCTGAAATTAACCTCATCACGATAACTAGCGCTACGGTTATAGCTTTTGTATCGTAAACTAACTACGAACGTATTTCTAATTACTGATCGTACGTATTTTTTTTATGATTAATTACTTCGATACCCTGACAGAAGTTTATTCATTTTGTTGTTTTTCAACTGCACATGTGAGATGTGAAACTATCCTCTTTTAATTTACACATGTAGTTAGCTGGGTAAATAAAGAAAACTGACATCTTTGGCCGTCGCGCCGTCACATGCTGGACATCAGCTACTACAAGGAGCTATATCTGCTAAGTTGTGAAGAGCCAGCACTTCTCTTACATGTTTAGGTATGCAAATTAACTTTTTGTGCTGTTGTGTAGTTACTATTTAGCCGGAAGCCGTATGTTTGTTGCTACTTAGATTAGTTTTTCTTTTGCGCTGTTCTATACCATTGTGGGTCGTAAAAATGTACAATCCACTTGAGGCCCTCAACCAGCCATCAGTGTTGTTTTCTTAACTCATTCACAATTCATCATCATCTTCGTCATAAAGCAGGAGAAATAGCAACAGCAACAGTGCAGCCAGTATTTACAGCAACATGATCGGCTTGAAGCTCTCTTGACGTTTGTTCACGGCTTAGAGCTACTCTTTGGGCTCTGCTGACAACAAAACGGGAAAATTGTAATTTATTCTTCATCTCTCTCTGTGTTTGACTGAATGCGCGCGCGGACAAAAATCAATCGACGCCAGACCGCGCGAATTCAACTTCCTGTCTTTATGGGTAGTTCTTGTATTATAAATGTAGTGCTGCGCAGACAGGTGCGGTACAAAGTTAATGACCCCGCATTCATGGGTCGGAGTGAAAAAACTGTGAGAATTCGATTTTACTCATTTTTATTGGCAATTAGCTGAGAAAGTTTGGGGCCCAACAAAACGAATATCTACTGTCATCTATCGATTGAAAAATAATCTTTCAGCTGACATGTAGTCAAGTGAAAGCCGCGTTCTTTGTTCTCGTTCAAGGTGTGATAAAGTGATTGCACGTGTTTCGTATTGTAGACGCCACTTGAGAATGGGAAAAGTAAAACAAAACGAAAATTATAATTCACACCATCATAAATCACAAACAATTAGGTAATTTGTTAGAGATCCTACGTGAGAATGGCCAGAGGGATGTATGCAAGTATAAGTCTTTGATAATGATCAAATGTGGGGTTAAGGTTGAGCGGGATTGTGGTTTTTTTTTTCCTATTCTTCTTACAAATTTAATCGATTTTCATAAATAAAAGACAGGTCGATGAACTGGAGGCGACGGACTCGATGGCCTTTGATACGAGTGCCGAGTAAAATATTTCAAATTCAAGTCGATAAAATATTGCTCGCAGCTTTTGTAACTACTGCAGTGGATGTTTCGCGTTTTATTCGCCGTATTGCCAATATAAATCATTTTTGGGAGCCACCTTACTCATTAGTTACTTTCCGTGCAGAAGTTGCTATTTGGAGAGTTATCACATTAAAAGTGAAGACGAAAAATGATTTTAAGGTCAAATTCAATTAAGCCGCAAACACAATTCAAAACTAAATCCTCTCTCGAATCTTTCTCTCGGTCAGTGTTGTTATATCGTGGGATTTATCCCTTTTTGTGGGAATTTCTATGTCCAAAAAGCCTTCCGTGGGATAAAGGGATAAAGCACCAAATCGTGGGAATTTCAGAACTCTGACAAAAAACATTCAAACTATGAATTTTTGCTGAAATTCTATCAAAACACCTGTATTTCACCATGATTATCAACGCACTGAATGTCCATACAAAACAGCTCATGTAAATCGTCTTTTATCAAAATTTTCTAGTACCAAAAAATAATCATAACAGTGTTTCAACTGCGGTTTTTAGACTAAAGGTTAATTTAACGTGACTTTCTTTCCGTGTAATACAAATTTTACTCCTAAAAACTGTATTTTGACGCACAAAAGTATCGTGGGATTTTAAAAGGGAATTTGAATATGGTGAAAAGAGAAAAAAGGGAAAAATAATCACGCTGCGTGGGATAAATGAAGAGAGAGTGCTAACAACACTGCTCTCGGTATAAATACAAACGTGTGAAAAACGACGAATGGTGTTCACAACAAACTGTCAAAGTTGTGAATGCAAAAGTTTGCTTGCACACAGTATGAATGCAGTTAGTTTTGTAGGGCACTCCTTTTTTAGCTAAGCCGCCGGTCTGTTTATAGATATCGTAAGTAATTTCTGGCCGACAAATTGTTCTAACTACTGTCAGAGGTTACAGAAATCTATAGCACGTTCGGATATTTACATAATTTACTAAGTCTGACAGCAGTCTGAAGTTTTCTTTTCGTTGGCGACATTAGTTATTCGATGCGCCAACGTTTCTCGGTTTTTTTCAGTTGACGTTTATATCGGGTAGTCAACCAGTAAAAATTTGTTAGACTCTGTTGATACTTCGATTGTTTCTTTGACGTAGTAGAAGTGACGTTGGTTACGAATCAAATTATTTGAGCTCAGTGGAAATCTAGTCCAAACAAAATTTGGAATGCGACCAATGTTTTTACTGCAGCGTCATGCTTCGTCTCACCCTATATCTGTCAAGTGGATTATTATAGACAATGGACACGTTCAAACTCTAGCTTACCCAGTCTGATTGAATTTGTCATTATTTCCAACAGCTGCGGTTGGCAGCACTGGTTTTGCTTGTCTTTTTAAAGAGAAAGCAAAAGACTTAACGGATGAACGCGATTCTTTGTATATATTTTTGTCAACAAATTCTCCTTATAGCTAAAACATATTTTTTTCTCTTATTTTTGCAGAACCAAATCAATTCGAACCTTCTTCAGCATGCCTCTTGCATCGCCAGCAACATTCGCGAAACACTGTCCCATTTGACTTTATGCGATTGATTCCAAAAATTATGTAAAAAAATAATCAAATCGGCTCAATCAGAACAACACATTTCAGAACTAATCATGAGCAATAAAAATAATGTCCCTACTCACAATAAACCCTCAGCAACAACAGTATCCACATGCACCACCACCAACACTAGATCACTATCAGTCCTCTAAAGTGATGAACAAATTCAAATCGAGTGACCTGGTGACATCGCATAAGCCCAATGTACTCGGTGGTCAGGATCAGCAGTCGCATCTCCGAAATAGCATTCGTTTCTATGGTAAGGACATAATCGATAGCACCAACAGTAGCCGGAGCAGCAGCAGTCTAAGCACTCTCGCTAGTAATGGTAGTGTCGTTATAATGAACAATAGTAGTGGTCAACCAAATACGAAACTGCAACAGAAGCAACAATTACAATTATCAAGTGACCATCATCCGGCAGCATCGCAACAGAAACAAACCGCATCCGCATCAATGGTTGTTAAAAAGCAAGCAACACAGCAACAGATTACAACAGGATCAACATCGGGTGTAGTGGCATCATCAGCAGCAGCAGCAGCAGCAGCAGCAGCAGCAGTAGCAGTAGCAGCAACAACAGGAGCAACAACAGCAGCAACAGTGGCAGCGGTGGCAGCAGTAACCGGCAATCATTCTGTCGTACGGGGGAATGGTAAAATTCAAGCACCAATGCCACCGCCACCAACATCGGCCAACGTACAGACAAATGGCACAACAGTTGGGACGGCACCTGATGCTCGGGCCAAACAAGTGCTAAAAGAAGCTGTCGATGCGGTAGTAAATAGTTTCGCCAAACATACGCAGGGATATGGCAGAGGTGAGTCTTGTTTTACTTTAAATTACTTTCTCAAGTGTTAAGTAGTTAAGTGGTCTTCTGTTCTTTGTGGGGCGATATTGGATCGATAAAGTGTATGCTGGGGTGTTAGTCTTTTGAGAGGCTTGGCTCGGGTGGGGTTCGGCCCTGTAATTATCGTGAGATAACTGAAAAATTTTCTGTTTATCAACAGCGCAATGGTTGTGAGTGGGGTTCCACTTTTTCGTGAATTTAGTTTGCATCTTTCTAGACTGTATTCCGTTTTGTGACTTAGGAGTTCTCTAAATTCAACCTAGACCCGCTCCTCATACTTCATTCTGGTTTTCTTGAACCGGATCGTATATTTTGAGTTGAGTGTCTGGAGACTTTCTTGTTCTTTCCTACTCTCGCCTTCTGTCGCTTTTACGCTTTATTGTGGTCCGGAATTTCTATCCAGCGAGCCCAAGTTGTACCACCAACATCTGTCGCTTTTTCGATTCATCGGATCTTACAATTGAACTGTCGCTTTTTCGGTTCTTTGGATCTTATAATCACTGCCTAATGATCTGTCGCTGTTTCATTCCATAGTCAGAAGAAGTTAAATTAAAAAAAGGTGTCAATTTTTTTTATATCAATTTTGACGTAACTTTGACTTGCAGCGCTCATCGGAACGCGCCCTTACTTCGGAATATATTTTAGCTGCACTTCTCTTCGCTTATATTGAACTTGATTATAATAATTTGAAATGGATTATTTTGGAATAAGAGTTTTAAAATGTGTTAGAATTCCGATCACAAAGTAGACTCTTCACAACAACCGCGAGGAGAATGACAGCTGACATTTGATTTAGAAATCCTTTACACTCAAACAGGTAAATTCAGTACGCAAATATACAAATATTTGACCTACTTAATTATGAATTCCATTGACGAAATCCATTCGGCTTTGCTTTTCTAACTCTGATTACCTACTCATAAATGAATACGGCCGCGTTCCAATTACCAGAGGACAACTACCGCGAGAGCTTAAGCACAAACGATCAAATAACCTTAAATAGAAATTTCTCAATCGATTGATTAAGACAGCAACTAAACGTCAGCACGATTCTGTTAAAAGTAAACAAATTTTCAAAACAAACACAAGTGAAGATGGCCGAATTCATCGCTAAAACTCGGAATAAAGTGAATCGATGGTTTTAAGTTTTCCCCTCGGAAATTTGTTGACCTATGCAGTTAAGAGCATAGACAAACCATACTGAGACCCCCAACTCACAATCCTCTTGCCGCTGCCCCCTCAGTTTTTTTTTTCAAATTCGCCATTTTGTTTTCCTATCGGTGTTATGTCAAAAAAGAATCCGTGTGACATGCAAAAACATACAAAAAATGCAAAAATAAATGCTGCCAACCTCGGCAACCGTGGGGAAATGTGAAAGAGTTCGGGAATACCACATTTTTTCATTACTGAACGCCATTGGTTAGTTATTATAAATTGTTAAAAGGCGAATAATTTGATTTGTTTGGTTAGTAAAACTATCTTAAGTTGATGTTCTATATACTAGAAATATATTAGGACAAACATGGTTGAGTATTTTCCGCTTTTGGATATCATTAACTTCGATTTCGTGTGTAAATTTTTCTTAAATAATGAAGAAAATTTGCTCAAAATGTTTTCATTTTCCCTCAACCAATCTACATTGTTAATTTTTCATGAACATTTTAAGCAAATGTGCACTTATTGCTAAAAAAAATATTATCCACACGTAACGAACAATTTCAAATTAAACGGATAAAATTCTATGAACTTTGCCCACAGTGGAAGTGCCTCATGTTTCCTGGGAGTGCGTTGGTGAGCCGGAATTTTTGAAGTTTCGTGACATTTGTCAATACGATTTTCTATGTAACAATACTAACGCACTTAGCGTTTGCCACCCCATAAAAATATAGCTTGTAGGCAAGTAACGGGAAATCGGCCGAAGTTGGTGGTCTCAGTATTGTCTCTGGTTAAGAGAATGCGGTGAACATAACTGTTTGGTACTACGAGAGTTGACTGATAGGTGGACCAGCAACTGGGTGAAAAACTATTTGCAAATGCAATTTCGAAAAACGTTGTAATTAAATTTATTTGGTTGGTTGCTACTTATCGTGTTGATGTTCAGAATCCAAGTGACCGAGAAACAAGATCGAAAGTAAGTGCAACGTTAAGAATATAAGAGTAAAGAGGAATTGATAATTTTCTGTTGTTAGAGATGTGCAAAGTATAGATAACGTGTGAATGAATGTGACGTGCACGAGAAATTACAATTCTACTAATTTAAAAACACAACGTTCTTGATCTTCTTCTCAAACAATAACCAAACGCTATTTTCAATCCGCTAGCTCTGGGATATTCCCTACCACACATAATGGAACGCGGCCATTTTCTGTTTTAAAGCATTTTCTTGTGTATACGCCCCAACTTTGTAATGACGGGAATCATTTTCGAGGAGAGTAATAAAAAAAGAAACGTAGTAGACTCTACCTACAGCAGCGTTATAATCACTACCTATATCCAGAAGCGATTGGCATAGGTCAGTGATATTTTTTGCTCCATCTTTTAATAGCAAACACTAAAAGAAAACTGTTTATGAAAGTCTTTCCCATTTTTCACACCCCAGGCATGGCTTTTAAAGCCGAAACTCAAATGTTGTTGTTGTTGTTCAAAGTTATTCATCAAAACATATCAACTAAACTAACACACATCGCTCTCTGGCAAGCAAATGAATTCCTTATGTCGGCAACGGTACATAAAACTCGGTTTATCCATTTAAAACGCCACTGGACGTTAAATAAATTTAGCTTCCCGCTGGCTTACTTTACGTTCTGTTTTTTTTTATATCTTTTTATTAGTTGCACGTGCAACGTTTTCCTTTTTTTTCTGCACCAGCTGAACGGTTCACTTGAATGATTTTTTTTTCCTCTCTACTAAAACAGCCACAACAATAGCCATGGTGGTAGGTAGGGTACCTATGGCACAGCTCGCCATTTGCGGAATTACTCCCTAAACGCTCATGTTATCTCTGCTTCAAACACTCGTTTGCTGTTTATTAAGCCATGAAACTAGAGTTTTATTATTTCTCCGCTTGGCCGTTTTATACGTTCCGATATAAGTGTCGCGCAGTAAAAGGAAATAATATAAATATAAATAAAATCCAACACCAGTCGTTATCATGCAAATTCGCAGTGTGCTATGGCAGTAAAAGGAATGTAAAGTCAGTTTTATCGGTTTGCCAGTTGATATGTATATATTTGTTTGACATTTGACACTTGCATAGGCGTAGGCCGGTGACAGGTTTGAGCGGCGCAATAAACACGGCCGACATCTCTTTTTCGACGTGGAGTCGACATCGTCATAAGCTTGTGTCACTGTACAACAGTTGATCGTTCAGTTGCCAAATGTCATGGTATTTATGCTCTCCAGGGAAATCAGCGCCAAAACACTCAAAACTTATTCAAAAAAAATATCACCAACAGATGGAGCTGGTATGAGGAAAGCGACCACTTCTCACAACGATTGACAGATTTGTGTGCCAAATAAAAATGTCAGTCAGGTCGAAAATCTCTTCCTGCATTCTGCAGATCAAAATCCTTTTATCTCCCTTCCAGATGTTATCTTCGGTATTCACTTCATCTTGGTTTTTGTAATTTTTTTTGCCATATGTCATATTACCTTCGTTTGAACGCTGTCTCCTTGCGCCCGCTCTCTCTCTCTGTCTCAATCAGTGCATGGCATGCCTGTCATGTCCGGCATTGCGCAAACAAATAATCCCAGCCGCCGCCGCTGTCCGTCCCAGTAGGGGGAAGGAGATTTTTGTTTTATTAATCCGCATGCCCTTCTCCAGCAAGAACAAGACTTGTGTGATTTGTGTACGCGTTGCAAAAAGCCAACACAACACGCGACCCATCTGTTGGGCGATGGCTGCCATGATTTATGAACTACCACAGGGTTCCATTATTGGAACTGAAATGATCAATGATTGGCATACGCGGTTTAATGCAGCTGACGACAATGCGCACTGTGTATGTGTGTCATCCTGCGTGAAAAGTATATATTCCAAAATTACCCAAAAAAAGAAGAGAACACCGAGTGTCCACTAAAGCAGTTGCACAACCAGATTAGCTAGTCATGCATTTTATCCGATTTTCCATAAGTAGACCGCGGCCGGCGTTGGTGGTGATGGTGGTAGTGGTGCGGTGGTGCGGTGGTGCTGGCCAAACTAGAATGGTTCTTCTTCTGGAAGTGGGTTGTGAAGGAGTCGTCGTGTGCGCAAACAAACTGGACACAACTTGCGCCTACATATCCGTCCGCACCGTATGGCGCACAATATCGGAGCCCGTTCAAGTCATTTGTTCGAAGATTTCGTTATTTTATTGCACGTTGTTCCCCCCGTTCGAAAGGATGAATCCTGTGTGTGCGCAATAAAACCAAGTTATTGCTAACTTAGAGGAGACGTCTTTGTATGCGATTTTGCATCCGGTTTACGGATTTGTTCTCTCGGTTGTATTTGATTGTGTTCTTGGATTTTACAATAAATCTATTGGGCGGACATGTGGAGAAAGGTTGGAAGGTTACCGATTGCGACGGCGTTGAGGAGATTTTTTTTGTGTGCTTAAATAACGGAAGCTGGCTTTATGTTGGTTACTTCATCACAGAAGGAAACTAACTTTGTTAATGGCCGGGTTTTTACTTCCAGGAGGCTCGCGTACCAATCGTTTTAGAAACAAAATGTGTGGCCTGTCCATGGTGACTCTCTTTGCTTGAGACCTGAGCGGTGCAGGTAAGAGCAAATAAAATGCAAAGTCAGAGATAATTTAGTGCTGCACCTATACAATGGGAATGGACCGGGATTCGAGTGTACACGGAACCCCCAATACGACTGTTGCTAGATTTGTCCATCTTCGAAAAGACTCAAATCGTCAACAATCAAATCCGTTACACTCAACTGATTACCCTCTCACTATACACATGTTCATGTACGTGTGTAATTTGATAGACCTAATTGAAAAATTGTTTCTTGTTTATTACAATCATTACCAGCTTCCATTATACAAAATACAAAAAAGAAAAAAATATCCAACATAACTAATTTGTTAATCTATCATCGGAGCAACGGATTTCGCAAACACTCGCGGTCATAATAGCTTAATAGCGGATACGTATCGAATAAGGGGGTTTGCCCTCTTCGCTATAAATGATGGCAATTGCCTGGGTTCGTGTACCAAAATGTTTGCATGGAAATTCGCCAGGTGTGTGTTGTTTCTCGTGTTCACAAAGCTTAGGCAGACATAATTATAACCATATACAGAGTTAATATAACCGACTCGATATGATTTGCTCGGTCATAAAAGTGACAGCTGACAGATTGATAGCAAATTGTTTCAGTAAAAGCTATCAACTACACAAGAAAGTTTTTCGTATGCTTTTTGACGTTTGCTGGGTAGATAATTCGCCATTTGTCTTAATTCAAATTGAATGGGGACGTTGAAGTATTTAGTTTAGAAAGTCTGACAGCTGTCTGACTAGATTTATCTCGGTTTTGATTGGCTGAAATCGGTCATATGAGCAGCTATTTCAGTTGACTTTTATGGAGGGGTAGCCGACGAATCTAGTCAATAAATTCGTGACTGAGAACTAAGTTGGCAGTTCGCATATGTGGCTGTCGTAGAAAAAGTGACGTTTCCGTATCTAGTTTAGAAAGTCTGACAGCTGTCTGACTAGATGTATCTCGGTTTTGATTGGCTGAAATCGGTCATATGAGCAGCTATTTCAGTTGACTTTTATGGAGGGGTAGCCGACGAATCTAGTCAATAAATTCGTGACTGAGAACTAAGTTGACAGTTCGCATATGTGGCTGACGTAGAAAAAGTGACCTTTCCGACCAATCTAGTTTTTGCATTCAGGTCACATCTAGTCCAGACCAACCTAGTCGACTTAAAATTACTAGATTCAGGCCGATTGCCTGCGTAGAATAGTTAGCAACAAATGTTTTGACTAAACGTCAGCTTTGTGGGGTTTTGATGAGAAAAGTAAGAGAATGTAATAGATGTTCTTTTCGTTATTATCAAGATCCTTCTTTGCGATTAGGACGATCTTATCTACCAAGATGTATGTTTAAAAACGTTAGCCTTGTAGGCTGCTTACAAAACCAAGCTTCCGTATAAAATTCCTCTAAAGACTGTACAAAAATCTGTCCACATAAAATTCCTCCACAGATTAAAATACTGTACAAAAATATGTCCACAATTTTATAGCTCTTCTTAAATAATACTTGCGCGGCATATTGTCATAAATTAAATTTTGACAGTACAAGAAAAAAAAAACAGTTGTCCTCGGTCTTCATTAATAGCTGATGAAAATATTTAGATCACAGTTCAATGTTACCAACTGTCTACACTTTTATTTAACAAATAAAACTAGTAAACTCCGTGGAGAGAATATTGACATTTATTTCCGATCAGTTTTCTGGGTTAATGGGGGTGTTCCACAAGTCTATACTCAGTGGGCCTTACCATAAACATTTTTAGTTTCCACTCTTAATTTTAGTAGTTCACAGTGGATATATTTTCCATACAAATTTCGCAATTGTGAGCTTCCGTAAATTTTAAGTCGAGACTAAAATTTGTTATTAGTTTCATTACTTATTTATAATCATTTTTAATCATCACTCTATATATTTGGTAAGTCACAATATGAGATTTTGTATCGAAAATTTCGCCATTGTGAGTTCGAAAAATTTAGCCCGGTCACTTAAAATGATTATTAGTATCGCGGAGTGAAATTGCAAACGCCAGCCTGGAAATAGTGAATGGGCTAACCAAAATGATCAGCTGGCAGCTGTCAAATTGGTTATTGCGATATCATATCCAAAAACAAACTTCTGAAAAAAATTATCTTTAGTTCTGCAGCACGTACGGAGAAAGGAGAAATCATTTCAGCTTGTGGAAAAAGAATCCTCGTAGATGGGGGGTCCTCGTCTACTTTACCTGTCAGTTTAGTTTTACATCTGCAAACAAACTACAGTCAAGGCTCGTGGGCTTCCTCTACTACTATTTGTGTACAGTAATGAAATTTTTTCCAGTGTAATGTGCCAAACTGGCCAGCATTATGACAGTTTACAGATGACAGATCTTTTATTTTATTATTTTGAATTTTTCTTTTTTTGCAGTTTCGCACGTATTTACCCACAGACAAGAAAATTGAGAACGGGAAGAGAGGATTTTGAAAACCAATTGAGTATACCTACTGATCTGTCATAAGTACCTACTTTGTGGTTAGGTTTCTGTCAGTTTCTTGCTTTCCCCGAATTCGGCAACTAGAATTCGTTTGAAGTCTTCACATTTGCTTATTGTTGATGCGTAAAATTTAAAACACGACTATCAGTTGTTTTTATATAACCGTAATAACTCACATGTCCACGCACCACCAAATTGCGCGCCAAAAACCTCTTCAAAGGAGTAAAAAAAATGAAAACTCTCATATTATGCAACACTTAACCAATCAGCCTTGCGGCGAAATTCTCTCAAGATCGCAACAACTTTCGCAAGCATGCAACACATCCCTGAAGCTTCCGCAGAAGCAGTATAATTTGATTGCATGCACTGACGCAACTATAGAAGGATTCTTTCACAATTTCGTTGGCTGTATTGTGTGCCGAACCACTGGGAAAGGTGCGACAACGCACGAAATCGAAACAAAAAGGAAGTTCGTTGAGATGGTCAGATTTCACAAGGCGAATGTCTAAAAAACACTAACGGTCTACTCATGTCCATGTGTCTCGCCGTAAGTCATCATCTGCTATCCTGTCAAGTTCATGTTGTTTGCTGAAATAATTAGACGACATCATAAAAACGTGTTCTGCGTAAAATGTGTACATGACACTAGGCAATTCTGGTGATCCGTACTCATATTTAACGGTTTATAGAAACATTTTTGATGTTAATACTCCCGGACAGTGAGTAATCTGAGCGCACGCGCACTTAGTGAATTCCAATTTTATATTCGAAACGGATGATTGGTGGTGTCTCTCAGTTTGACATCCTGCGGTAAATTCACTATATCTATAGGCCAGAGGCACTCAATATACATATACATATATATATATCCCCCATACAAAGGCAGTAATTCTAAACTGGTTTCACGCATTACAAATCTCAGAATCGGTGCATTCACATTGGCATTCGCAAGCCAAAAGCCAATCCAGCAGTGACTGTCGATGTCGGTGGGGCTGCTTCTTCTCTTTTTTGTTCGCCATCTTCATCTGACACACATCGACCACTCAATGATAAATTGAAAGGTTCAAAGGACACATTTATCAGATAGATGGCGGAGATACGACGCGAGAGTGAGTGGTCGGATAGCTGACTGTGGACGGTCTGTGTGTGTTGGAAGGATATCAGAAATGTAAGCGCGCGCACTCTCTCAAACCCAATGGGATGCACTCTGTACAATAAATTGATTGATTTAGCTGCGGGGATTTATTTATTAATTTCTCTTTGGTCGTTGCAGTATATCTATTTTGTTGGTGATTTTTTATTATTTTTTGTAATGATTAAGCGCGTCTATATTGAAGACAAGAACCAGTTTCATGATGGCTTAGAAAAAATATAACTTCCGAGACAGTGCGAATAGTTTTGCGAAGGGTTTCTTACTTGTTGCGGTTAATGGCAAAGGCAAACCGGCCTTATAATCGATATATCTCGTTGATGGTCGACTTTGTATGTTCTAATGATAAAGTGGTAAGAAATGCCCATGATACAGCGGCAACTCATAGCAGAAGCAATTAGCGGCACAACTTTTCAACTTTTCAGCGTTTGCATCCTACGTCTTTGGTGGACGAAGGTGGCTTTGTTGGGAAATATTTTAGCAACGTAGTTGGGTGGACGGTTGACACTTGTACCGGAGCTGCCCCAAGAGGATATTCGATACTCCGATCACTCAGAAAAAAAAAAAAGATTGTTAAACGAAGAATTTTGAGATTTTTAAAAAATTGTAAGTTGAAAGTTCTTGGTTTAAATAGTATTTTTGTCAACAAGAAGTCGTTTTTAAGCTTTCAAGCGTAAGAATAATATACTCTCTGTTAAACGAAGAATTTTGAGATTTTTAAAAAATTGTAAGTTAAAAGTTCTTGGTTTAAATATTATTTTTGTCAACAAGAAGTCGTTTTTAAGTTTTCAAGCTTAAGAGTTGTATTTCATCATTGCCAACAATTTCATTCTGAAATCAAAGATTTTGATATTTGGGCTCATTTTAACCAACGAAAATTGTTGGCATTACAATTTTTTTCTGAGTGATCCATCTGTAGCTTCAAAGCTAAGCGGGTACTCATTTTTTACGTTTGCCAATTCGTGGGGATGGTCGTCGCCAAAGGCCTTAGAATAGGGCTCGCCGAGTACTAATATAGTTTATTTCCCTTCTTCTGTAGGTAGTTCATTCAAAATTTGCCCAAAAGCTGCCAGAGTCTCTCCCGTCTTGATAGCGTTTACAATTCAAATCAGTTCCTTGTTAATTTTAGTGAGCTCGTTGGTCTTTTCGAAGTTAGCTACCGTAAAACCTCAGAATGTAATTTAGCCTGGACGAGGATATTTTATTTAAAATACTCCTCTTGGGAAGAGTTTTCCCTTAGTGCTTGAAAAACGCCTGTGGAATGATCAGATTTTGATCAAATTTGTGGGATAGGTGTCAGATTTCCATCTAAATTGTTGCAAGTCGTAGTCTTGGAAAAGTGAAGTCCTCGCGATTGTCAAGTGCGGAGGTGTGTGACGTGAATTGGTTGCCTGTCCTGAATGGCATTTGTCGCGTTTCCATCTGCCATCATTTCTATCTTCTGTCCACCAATCACTTATCGATTTGTTCTTTAGCGCAAGAACTTTCAAAGACGCCACATCACAGATATTTAGTGGCCTTATTTTTTTTCGTTCGAAACTTTTTTATTACTTTTACACACATTTTATGGAATCAACAAACTTTGAACACATGCCAAAGGCATGCAGTGTCACACAAAGTTAACCTCGTGCAAATTTAACAACTTTGCCTCCTCGAATCCAAGTTCCTCAATCAACGCATTCTTTAGTACATTCCTATATTTATTTAAGTTAATAAACCCGTATAAATATTAGCATAATTTACATGATGCCAATCGATGATTCTCGATTATGACATTGATGCCGCGAAGCACTCTGTGAGGAGTGGTCGTGTAACCCATCACTATATCTGATAAATATTTGAAATGCAAATAGTCCTGTCTTTGGTGCGCGTGGTAGCCGCGTAGCAAACTGATGGTGGTGCGTTTGTGTATAAGAACGCGATGAAATTAAAATGTTCCCTATGCATTAGAATGTATACACTTGAAGATTTCCTAAATGATGTTGTTAGGCCGGAACATTCTCCAAACAGGAATAGGTACCACACAAATGACAATGTTAACAAATAGTCACACATTCTGTTTATTTGTATGCGATGATGGTGTGAGATGTCTTCTTCAGCTGCTTCTATAATGTATAACCAGTTGTAGGCTGGCAAGGTCCGGTTAAAACGTACATATATGCATCAAGTTAAATAAATTATGCGTGTAATCTAATGACAACGGATAATACGAAATGGTAGTTCAAAGTGAGTAACGCTAAAGTGGATTCTGGCTGAGCTGCTCTTGAGCTAATTGCTGTTGATATTTGTGTTTTTTTTTTTTTGGTTGGTTTTAATTAGATACTGATTTTGTGCTGTGCAAATTTCCATCAGAATGTGCTGATCGATTTGCTCCATTCAATTTCCATTGTCGTTGTCAATCGATTTGTCAGGAGCATACTCTCTCTTTAAACTAAAAATACATAGCGAACGCAATGAATTTAAATCGTGTGTCTATTCCTTCGGAAGCAAATTAAAGGCAAGCCAGGGAATTAATAAAATAACGAGTAGGGAGTAATAGGTTATTATCGTAGCTCCTAACCTAAAATTCTAGTAAACGAATTTCATCGAACGAAACCTACCTAACGTCGCACAACACTTTCTCATCAAAAACTACAGATAGAGAAATCGAAGAATAACGAGTAACAAGTAAAATCCCCCACGGCCGAGGAGATATTGAAATATTTGATTGACCCAAGTCAATTTCAATCTATTGCAATCGCAAAAAATACGTTTTTAGAGCAAAAAAGTGTCAAATCGTAGAACTGTTAAAATAACGAGTAACGAGTAATGTACACAATTGCTCTGAAAAGTTCAGGGAATTTATCCGAATTTCATTTCAATCGATCGCATTCGTGCAACCATTCTAAAAAAAAAATTACAGACAAATCAGAGAACTAGCAAAATAACGAGTAATAGGGTTATTGGCGTAGCTCCTAAGAGGTAAAAGAATTTCATCGAACGAAACCTACATAAAGTCGCACAACACTTTCTCATCAAAAACTACAGATAGAGAAATCGAAGAATAACGAGTAACAAGTAAAATCAACCACGGCCGAGGAGATATTGACATATTTGATTGACCCAAGTCAATTTCCATCTATTGCAATCGTACAAAATACAATTTTAGAGGAAAAAAGTAGCAAATCGTAGCACTGGTAAAATAACGAGCAACGAGTAATGCCCACAATTGCTCTGAAAAGTTCAGGGAATTTCTCCGAATTTCATTTCAATCGATCGCATTTGTGCAACCCTTTCTAAAAAAAATTACAAACAAATCAGAGAACTAGCAAAATAACGAGTAACGAGTTCTGAAAAAGTCAGAGAATTTCTTTGAACGAAGACAATATAAATTGCATATTTTGTCGTCAGCATAAACGACAGAAAAACAGAAAATTTGCAAAGTAACGAGTTATTAAGAGAATTTCATAGAACGAGTAAGTAGCGATGTGAAGTTTGGTAATTTGAACTGGATTTGCCAGAGCGTAAAAGCTCATATTTTTTCCTTAATCGTCAAAAAGATAAGTGTCATACGTTTTTTCCCCAACTCTCATTTGACACGTTATAGCGAACTACTCTGGTGCCGAAATGACAACACCGACTGTCTTGTAACAGTCGCTTAAGGCAAGTGTCACTTAAAGTAACTAATCTCTCTTGACCCAACCCGACTGCGACTGCATACGTGAGACAGCCAGTGCTAGGCGCTTGAATAATTCCTTTCCATGCAAATATTTGACTCAAAACTCACTCCATTCCCACACGTGCATATGCGCCACCACATTCCATGCATATCGAACTTGTCATCATGTCCAGACATTGCAACATCCAAGACAGTTTTTGGCATCGAAAATCCAGCAAAACAGAAGAAAAAAACCTCCCCAAAAAAAGTACCTCAAAAGTGCATTCCAAAAACTTTTTTCTTATCTTCGGATACCCACACACAGATGCATTTACCTGCGCCTATATCTGGCGGCGCATTTTTTAAAATTGACTAAAAATAATGAAAACTGAAAATGATCTGCTGAGGGAGATCAGCAAAGAAAGGGAGAGATCTGCCGGACGAAAACGAAAAGAACAAACTGCCAAGCATCGGCAGCGGCACATAATGAGAATATTCAATTAAAAAGTCAATTTTTCACTTGGCAATCAGCCGCAAATATGTCCAAGTCAAAGCCACTCAGCGCGAGTACTCGTATGGCGAGGAGAATACAAAAAATAACGTCTGTTGTTCTGTCTTCCTTTACAGTTATACCACGACGGACCTTGTCCAAGTGCCGGGCACATATAAAACACTTCATCTCTTTTTGAAATGTAAATGAAAACGCACTCGGGTTCGCTGGTCAACTCTTTCGTTTTTCTGTTCCACTTTTATGATGCACAAAAAAAAAAATATAAATAAATTGCCCCCCACTCACTCGTCACTCTCTCGCGCTCGCTCGATCTTTTCACTAATTTAAGCAAATACGTTTAAATGGACGCGCAGTGTCCACAGGCGGTGGTTGTGATATACCATATCATATATGCGGCCATGGGTCCTATGGCCAATAATTCTTTTCGTTTCAATTTCAATCTCTCTCTGTCGGCAGACGAACGGAAAACAAAACATGATTAATCAATTTAAACGCCAATCCCACGTTGGTCCTTCTCTTTCTCTATCTGACTGTTTGGGGATAATCTCTGGTAATTATTTTCCCGTGTGTAGTCTGGAAAGCCGAGATTTATTCGATAATTAAGAAAGTTGCTGTTGCCGTTGTCCGGCGTACTCAAATATTCATTAAGATGAAAGTAAGCAAAGGATATCTTTTACTCCTCCGTCACAATGAGCGGCGCGGCGCGTAATTGTGCGCGCAGTTTTGTGTGGGGCACAAGAATTATATTTGGTTTCGGTTGGTGCTAATCAGTGGGTTAGCTTTTTTTTTTCATCTTATATTTGGCATCTTGTTGGGATACTTTGACGACCTACATCAAGAAGAGAACGACGATGAAGATGAAGAAGAATTATATGCGTGGGGTGCGAGAGACGGTCGAAAAAAAGCGGTCAACACGGTTTGGGTGTATTCACACATTGATTTGATAAATTGGCCAACAAGTGCGGAAAAAATAAAAATAAATCAATTAAACCGAAAGAAAGAAAGAAAGACTGTGACGGCGAGAAGAAATTTTGCACGCTGCGGTACAGCATATCTCAAAGAGAGAGAGATATTTTTTCTGCACTGCGTATAGCTGTTGTTTTGACCGCGCATATATAATGCCGGACTGTCGTAGGTAACTGTTTCTTTATTTCGTTGAGGTGGAAAGCGAATTCTGGCTGTGGCAGACGGAAAGATTATATCTTCGGACAGACAGCATATCATTTCGATTAATCAACCGTGTTCTCATAGTCGTGTTGCTTGAAAAACGATCTGACAGAAGTTAATTGTTGTATTCTTGAGGTGTCTTTATACGGACCAGCTTGGCCAACTTGCCCAGATACAGATTCGAACTTAGTGAGCTCTTTTAAACTCGTTAGTTTGAGTTTTTTCTGTTTTTTTTTTTTGTTTTTTTTTAGGTCTGTATGGATTTCGTTCCATTAGGGATTAGGCCAATGACTCGTTACTCGTTGTTTTGCTCCGACTTTTCATTCATTTTTAAAAAGTACGTAAACATATAGCCGACTACGATTGATTGAAATTGATTTCATTCGAAGGAATTCTCTGAGCTTTCCAGAGCTATTAATTGGACCAATTAGTCGTTACTCGTTGGTTTGCTAAGTCTAACTAATCCTTCATTTTTCGTGAGCACGCGCATCTATATACTATATACGATTGCTATCGATTTAAATTGATTTCATTCAAAGAAATTGCCTTAGCTCTCCTGAGCCATGGGGAACTTACTTATTACTCGTTAGTTTTGCATTTCTCTCTCTACCTAGATTTTTTTGATGAGAACATGGTGCAAAATGCAATCGATTTAAGTAAACTTCGTTCCCAGATATTCTCTGACCTCTGCAGAACCATAAGACCAATTGCCCGTTACTCGTTGATTTTCTAGTTCACCGACTTGTCATTAATTACAAGTAAAAACCTCGTACGATAGCGATCGATTTAAATTGATATATTTCGAAGGAATTACCCTGTCCTTTTTAGGGTTTACATTTTACTCGTTACTTTTCGATTTAATTCTCTATTTGTAGATTTTGATGAGAATACGGCATATGACTGCGATCGATTTCATATGAATATTAATAAAAACTTTCGAAGATATCCTTTTTACGGCTTACATTTTACTCGTTACTTTTCGATTTCTTTCTCTATCTGTAGATTTTGATGAGAATACGGCATATGACTGCGATCGATTTCATATGAAGAAGAAGACTTCTTACTCGTTACTCGTTATTTTGGTAGTTCCCAGACTTTTTGTTTTAATTGAATGTTCGATTGCAAAATACTCTCTGATAAATCACAGGAACCCCTAGCACCTCTCGATTATTGAATTAATGTATACGATTTGCAATCACCCAGTTTTCATAAACTAGTTTTTTTTCTGTCATTTAACGGACTGGAGTTTGATGGGAAAAATATAATCTCCCATCTGTGACAGGGCTGATAATAATTAGTGACAGAAATGAACCGCATATCTCGCTTGAAATCGGAAAAAAAGCAGCAGCAAACCATCGCAAATGCATACGCTTCTGCATAAGTGGCAGACAACCACCCATGTAAGGGTTAAAAATTCCACAGCAAATATTTACTCCTCAAATACCACTTGGCATACCGCAGTCCATGTTGTTTGCCCATCTGACTTTTTGTTGCATAACAAATGACCACCATTCACTTCGTATAGCGCATCACCATCCCCACCAAGTATATCCACAGAGTGTGCGCGAGGATCCACCAAATGCGTCCACCACAAAGACGCAACAATGAGACTATCATGTTAATCAGGTGCACCCCATGTTTGCTAAATGCTCCTCCTTCCAAAGAGACTGGACAAATGATGATAAAACTGATAGAATACTTAAACGGGGAACGGAAAAAAAAATCGGACAAAAAACACGCCGCAAATAAGCGCACTTGTGTTCTGCTACTGCTATTTCTTCTTCGGGGAGTTCTTCCTGGAACTCGCCCTGTCGACGTCGCCGCCGCATTACAAATGTTTAAACTAAATTCCTTAGGATTAAATTATACAGCACATGAATTGCGTGAAGCAGCACACAGCCAAAGCCATGTGGCATCAGCGACACAACAGTCGAAGAAGAGAAACACCTTGGATAGAGGAAGGGGAGGGAGAGATCTGGCTTCCTTATGGGTGGTAGGCGAGCACAACAGCGGCGATGGCGACACCACTCCGTGTATCACCAACGGACTCGATGTGAATCTGCCGGTTTGTTCTCGCTCTATGTGCGAGGAATATGATGGGCAGCAGACATATTTTGATCCTTCTGTATACCCATGATGAATGATGCAACATGACGTGCACGCTTACTTCACTCTATGATGCTGATGGCGCACCGAAGCGTGTACATGGATAGTCCGGCCGCGGCCAGTTGCCGCTGCATCTGCACTCCAGACACTGATGCCTTGTAAATATTTGTCTTCGCATTTAGATAGCAACGGAGAAATCCAGGAAGCGCGCCGGCCGTTCGGCGTTTAGCGTTTACTATTCGGCGTTCGCTTATGTGCATATGATACGGACACTTGCGCACACTTGCAGGAAGCGTTTGTTTAATTTATTAGAGTGGTTCGGTTTAGTTGGTCTTATTTTTCTCCTATTGAGGACTCGGAGGTTTACTGGTCTAAATGTGTTAATTGGAGCGTCACAGTTGCGTGGGTCAGCCGATGGTATTCCATATTTGTGCTAGTGATTAGGAGTGCTGTGTGTCAATAGATGGGGATTTCCAAGAATGACACTCACCACAGAGCGATATACAGAGACTTTGCTGGAAATGTCCTTAGCGCTGAGAATTTATTCACTTTACAATCGGAGACTATCACAGTCGACTGGCAGCAGGTGCATCTGTGTTCCGTTTAGCACGCACATGTATTCGACTTGTCGGTCAAGTATCAAGCGCTTCGAGTGAATGAACTCTACTCAGTTCCGAGCACTGGTGGACAGGCTTCTAAGAAGAAGCGCAGCGCTGCCCCATCACCACACCACTGCTAGAAAGATCTTCTTTCCGTTTTGAGTAATTGAACGTAAACCAAACAACCCCTGTGCGAAAATGGGGGCCCAACCGGAGTTCATATCTACCTATTCGTTTAAATATGTTCACCTTATTTTGTATAATTTTTCTTGAGTTCGTTGGAAATTATTAATTTTTCTCAGCAAGTTTACATCGGGGAAATATGGGGGTCCAACCGTATCTCGGGCTTACAAAGTTGTCACTCATCTATTGATTTATAGCAATTTTAAACCGAATCATCTTGACTCATCGAATCATCGACTTTTGTGTGTATATTTAGAAAAATGCGTTTTTTACCTCGACAGCAGAGGGGTCCAACCAGAGTTCTCTCGTCCAAATGCTTCATTTTCTTTATTGGGACCTTCTTTTGACTGGCTCAATTTTTCTTGAAGGTGCTCATAATTGTTGCAATTTTACTTGAACATGCCAATGATATGTCTGAGTCAGTGACAATTGGGGGCCCAACCGAAATTCAGTTTTACAAAACCTTACATTTTCTTGGTCGACACCAATTTTTGAATGGTTCGTCTTCAAGTTATCAACTTGTCTTTAACCTTAAAGTGAATCATGTCAAGTTATCAGCATGTCTTTAACTTTAAAGTGAATCATGTCGCGAATATGGGGGTCTAACCAGGTTTGGGGTGCGAATTTATAGATTTTTTACAAGATGTTCCCTTTTTGAGTGATTTTCCTTGAGCTTGTCTGTATTAAGAATCCTTACTCCATATCGACAATATGCAGTTGGGGGCTCAACCGATCGGGTGCGAAAATTATCGGTTTTTTTTGTTGTTGATTGAGACCAGTTTTCGATTGATTCTTCTTTAGTTTTTCTATACGCGGGCGTATTTAGAAAATAAGTCTCGCTATCCTTTGGGGGTCTAACCGGAGTTTTGATCAGACTTGCTTTGACCTTATAGAAAATTAATATCTTTTAGGGCAACATGATTGAGAGAAGGTATATCCCTAAGCAAATTTAAACTTCGAATCGAATTAGTAAGTAGCTCCCCTCAAAATAACATTGAAACAGTTGTTTTGAGTGCTGCTACTTAAGTGATGCTCTATATAACCAATGTTGCGTTTAATTATTCCCCAGAAATGAGTTATAGCAACAACATGAACTTAAAAAAAATACTTCACAAACTAAACATAACAACTTTGGACATGAATTCCCCCCTAAACCAAAAAAACAAAAAACAAATCCAAAACCAACAACCCTTTTGAATAAAGTTATTATCTCAGACAGAGAAAACGAAATCTCTTCCCTCTATGATAAAGTTTCCCAGGGATTCATTATAATTACTGCACACAAAAAGATTCCACAATGCAAACACAACAATGTTGTACCCTGGAACACGAAAACTAAAAACTCAAAACTAAAGAAAAGAACAATTTTAGCTAGAGAGGAGCATTCCCTTAACTGGTCCACGTTGTGGCTTCTGATTTAGCTATACTGCTACTAGAATTTTGTCTCGACAACACGAACGACACGATGACGATGACCTCGTTTGTCATCCTCATCGTTCTATGTCCTTGAAATAATTCTTTACCCTTTTAATTCATCATAATTCCATCTGCGTGATGAGTTAAAAAACAAACGACAAAAAAAAAATCAAGAAAGATGAGAACGAGGAGGGGAAAAAATGCAGAATTTTTGCACAAGTGTCCACAAAGGACGACACAAAATTCAACGACATGCATGCATATGTAATAAGTATCTTAAGAACATTATATGCGCTCCTTTTGGTCTCTATAGCTGTGCTGGGCTCTTTGTGCATTGAAAATTGATGCAGCATGAAAACAGACTTGATGGATGGAAAGTACAGTGACTCAGAAATCATTTTCAAGCTATAATTCAGAAATTTGGAGGAAGAGCAACAGTCCAACAGTTGTTGGAAAGTTCTTCTTTGGAGGGAAAAATTAAAAATAATTAAAGTGTCCTGTTTATGTATGAAAAATCGGGAGTAGCATGTGTTATTTAATGGGAACAAAAAATATTTGCAACAATCACTTTGGCAGTAGTGATTCAATCACTAAAAGTAGTTTGAACATAACTGTTCTTATTCGGCATCAAACTCCTTTAAAAGAGTTTCGGTTACAGCCAGATGAGGAGGGATTAGTAGTCGTATTCCGAAAGAGCTTTAATTCCAACCAATGAGTTTGTTTAGAAATAGTTTTTTCGCCTCTGATGAATGTCTAAACAATAATTAACCTTAAAGTTTCTTTTCGGCTTTTTAACTTGAAGGTTCGACTCGCTATCATTACGAGAGTGAAGAAGTCTTGGCACTCATTCCGTAACTTTTCAAACGATTATCGTCGAAACGATAGACCTCCAAAACTAGCAGTGTTAAAATTACAGGTTTGAGAGCTTAATCCAGTTCATTTTCCACAAACATAATGAAAGCTGACGTTTGTCGAAAAAATTCGAGTAGAATATGACTTATTTTGGTGATCAAAGTTTCAAAAACGTTGATATACGAAATCTGCACCCTGGTCGCAGTCAGGAGAACTCTTAAAATGCCTTAAAATCGAATGAGTTGCTGACAGATGACAGTTTTTGGACATTTGCATTTTAGAACTCTCTGACAACTGGCCCCGCAGTATTCTGTGACCCACTGTACATTACAGCTCCGCCAAACTTCGTGTACCCTGCAACTTTTCGACTATATCCAAAGAAGCACTCTACAGCCCTCTCTACTTCACCATAAATACCCCAGAGCTTCTCTCCAGATTTTGGGTTACAGAATGGTATGCGCCCGATGGCACCGAAGAAGAATCCAAAGAGGGCGGTCAAGTTGGTGGTGGATGAATTACGCACAAGTTCCTTGAATCTTAATTACAAAATAATCGTCGGACATGACATATAAGTTATGATCATACCAATCAGTCTCTCTCTCTCTCGCTCGTTTGCTAAAAAAAAAAGAAAAAAAGACAGACCCCTCCAAGACCCTATGGTAAAATGCAATCAGCCAGGAGATGGGAAAAAAGAACCATACCAACAAAAATAACACACCATAGAAGATGACGAAGAAAACTTCCCTGCTGGTTCATTTAATTTTCGTGGGAAATTTTCACGTTTAATTGTTTCACGGATGCGCGCGCGTTTGTGCCATGTTTGTCTTAGAGATGCGGGCTGCATTTTTTTTTTTGTTCTTACTCGTATGTTGCTCCTTTCTTTTGAAAATATAATTTCACTTGTGTAGTGTGTCTGTCCATTGTGCGAGTACATGTGTGTATTGCCGGTGTGCGAATATAAAGTAGGTTTTTATAAATAGCTAAGATCTGGCCGACGCGACGCAACGTCGAAGGCCACTGAAACCCCGGTCCACTAGAGAGAAATTTAATCTGCAACTGGTTGTAGTGTATGCGTGTGTATTGTTGAGTCATTAATATCATGCATCAAGGAGGAGGAATTAATTTAGTTTCCCCATCCGCGGAATGTTTTCGCAGAATATATACTGACCCGATGCGATCCCGTGGCGAGGATGTCCACTAGAATTTTTGTCTTTCACCGAAATTCGTTCGAGAGGCTGGTCTCGAGCGTGTGGCAGCATTCCACACACTTGGTATTCCATTAAACTTAATTGCAGATGCCGGTGCTTATTAGCATGCGCGTCGCGTAAATAATCAAGGGTTGGACCGCAGTTAATGAAGAAAGCACGCGCGTTAAAGCAATCAGTCTTTTCAGAGGGAATGTCTTCGCGAAAATCAGGTCAATTGGGTTGATAAAAAAAGGAGAACTTTCCCCTGTACATGGTATCAGCTTGTTGGGAAGTTGTTCGTGTTTTTCATTTCTGTTACAGGAGGGGCATGTTTTAAGTAAAAAAAGTGTCATTATTAGGGAAACTTATCTTTATCTATTCGAAGTAGGCTCAGTGGTTAGTGTCCTGAACTGGACTCCGAGAAAAATACAAATTACCTCTCGCAAACGTCTTGAATTGAGAAGCTTTGTCGGGGCATTACTCTTGGGTGGTTAACTGTCCTGAAAGCGTTTCTCAATTCATCCACTCGGATTTGTCATGAAATTGTAGACCCCTTTTATTCGTTCGAAACCTAAAAATGCATGCAAACGAATGGTTGTAAGAAGCTGCATCTAAAGTTTACAACCCCACACGACCTATTTATTTCCATTACGAGAATAAAGCTCTTGCTCATTGGAAAAATGATGCTGTACCCAAATTTATGAACAGCTCAATTTCAATCTTAAAACACAAGAGTTCCACTTACATTTTTGTATAGTTGCTCATGAACTTTTAAAGAAATCCAACGCTAAGCTAGCTAGTTTCCTGCGTCTTTGTATCACCCATTATTTTCGACATTTTTATAAAACCTTGCATACTTTTCGGCACTCGGCTGATAGTGAACTGTTCTTCTATAAACTTCCTCAGTCAGCTCCAGTATATTCTTTTCTTGCGATGTTTTTTAGTCTATCAAAAGCTTTCACCCTGTTTGAGGCCTTTATTTTTATCGTTCCTCTTTTAGTTCGATTATGTCGTCAAACTGAAACCATTTCGTCTATTCTATCCCACTTGAACGCAGACACATCGTCATCAGAGTTCAGAGCTGATTGATCGTCATTAAAAACAACAGATCATCACTAGGACCAAAAGATGTCTAAGTCGTAAATTGTCGAACCTCTTCTTAACTTTAAGGCCTTCGAAACTTTCTTGTCATATAGCGCAGTCAAGGCAGATGATTTTTTTAAAATCTTTTTAATACCTGACAAAGCATTTCCGGTAGAGTTTTAACCATTTGTGCTGGTTGCCAATTTGTTTTGTACAGAATTTGACATTTATTTAAAGTGCAATGTAAACCCGGTATTTTTTTTATATAAAATATTTAAAAAATGTCTGACATTGAAAGATTGTCTGACAGATAAATTTATTTTCGGGCAGTTAAATGCTGTCTAACAGTAAATAACACTTTATTAATACAGTAGGTTGGTACTATACTTTAAACTGACATTTATGTCTGTTTTTAATGTCAAATGAAATATTGAAGAAATCTAACTAAATTGACGCCAACATCTGTCTGTTTTCTATGTTAAATGAAATAATAAAGAAATCTGACAGATCAAATAGTTTCTTTTCCGATTTTTTTCAAACGCCACACACAAATGCCCTCATCAAGTTAAACATTTTCTGATAGTATTAACCAATTTAGTTCCGTCTGGATTGTTATACTCTATTTTGACAATTAAATACACTCTGACAGTTGAATTGTATCAGATGGTACAATATAAACTGTCAATTTAGTGCTAAATTCAACAACTGATTTAGTTTGACAACATCTAGCAACCGAATATCGTCTCGCTTGGACTGACAAACTTTAATCTGACAGTCGAACATTATCAGCCTTATTTATAAACGTATTATAAATATATAAAGAGTGTATAAATTTATGCACCCTTTAAAATGCCTCTATACGCAAAAACCTTATTTATACAAATTATTCAACTTTGTATAGAGCTTTTATAAGCTAAACGAGCTTGGACGTTGCTTAGAGCTTGTATAGAGGTGGAATAGTATCGAAATGTCATTTTTACTTAAAAAATCTATCACAATTTATTTTAAATGAAATCAAAAATAAATTGGATCGATTGTATCGGCATTTTTATTTTCAATTTTAAAGATTCTACAAGTATCGAGGATAAGAAATATGTGCATTTTAAATTGTTTTAAAAATTTGTTTTAATTTGCATAAGACTACCGTTTCATAGGAGTTCCAAATCTCCCAACTTTTTCTTTTTACTTTTCCATTTTTTAATTCCTATTTGTATTTAAATTTGCATTTCTCATAGCTGCTTAGTTTTTATTTATCTTTTCGGACAGATAAATGTAGTAGATTTCTCCTTTTCCGTACATTTTTTGACGCAACACTTTATAACTAGTATAAATGGAAAAATGTTTTCTAAATAAGAATTTTTGGAAGGGTGTATAAAGGTTGTATAAATACTTATACACTGCATAACTATACAGGTGTTTAGGCGCGTTTAGCAAATTCCAATAAATAAGGCTGTATAAGTTTTACATGACAAATGAAAAAGGCAGAAATCTGTCAGATAATTTTTATCAATAACTTTCTGTGTCAGGTAACTTAAATTTAACGACAACAGTTAGATGTTATATAATACATTCTGTCATGGTCTATCTGACATTGACAGTTAAATTCCATCTGACTATATCCGGCGGTTGATCAATTCCAATTCCATATGACAAATCTGTCAGATACCTTTTTTCAAATATTCATACATTTTTAACTTTCTCCATTACGTACTTAGTAAGAGAAAGATATTTACAAAATTTCGAGCTCGAGATGCTAATCAATTCGGACATTACGATGAATAATTGATTAGCAAAAAAGTGGGTCGCAAAATTCTGTCCGTCTATCTGTCTGTCTGTATGTCCCGAGGCCTACAGCCTAAGCGGCTGCCCGGATGTGGTTCAAACTTCGGATTTAAAGTTTGGGGGCTTACAGTTCGGGGCCGTTTTTTTTTTTTGCACTGCAACCTCAAATTTAATGGTACTTCCCATACAAAATTTTCATACCCGTTGGATTTGTTCGAAAACGGCTCTAACGATTTCAACAAAAATTGATATTTAAGCTTAAGTAGGTGAGGTAAACATAACTGCATAATCAGTTTTCCGTTAAAAAAAATCGAGTAACAGTACTTTTGAAATTTGGACATATCTCGAAAACGCTCCATACGATTGTAACAAAAATTAATTTCTAAAGTAATATGGTCATTTCTAACTTAATGGAAAACTCAGCTTTTCTCTGTATTATCGTAAAATGGAATTTCGAAAAAAGTCATTTTTGAAAAATATAGTTTTCCCTAGTTAACCTCAAAACTAGGCTTTGATTTTGACCAAAATGCAAACATAGAGTAAAATTGATGTTTTCAAAATTATTGCGTCCTTAATTTTCAATTCGAATCATCGAACACCGATCGCTAATTTTAAAAACTCGAAAACCCATTTTCGATTTCGATAAAACCCTAAAAACCAAGTAATGCTTACATCCCGAACAATAACTTGTAATCAGCTAAATAGTTAAGCAAAAGTATTTTTCAAACTAAAAATCAGTATTCGAAATAAGATCCCGTACTTGGTTTTTCTCAAAAAAATCGAAAAAATCATTTTTTTTTAATTATTTATATTTCCCGATCTATTTTTACATATCTATGCTAAATTTTTGTTATAATCTCCCCCACTTTCGATAAAAACTTCATTTAAGCATATATTACCCTGTTTTCAACCTTGTTGAATATGCACCTTAAAATAATTGCAGCCACTTCCTTTCACAATTAGAAACTCGCACTTCATTTGCACCCATTTCTTTTATCTAGCATCGGTTCTCAGATCTTTACCTACCTAAGTAATAAAATAAGAAAACAACCAACCAAACTTTTGATGAACGAGAAAGTTACGTTCGACCCAGTCGTGCACTTTATTTAAATATTCATCTTGGTCTGATTTTACTTGCGGATTCACTACAGCCGATATCGTTCAAATAAAAAAAAAAACAGCTATATACTGTTTCTCCCACGGTCCTTAAATACGTGGCATTGAAACCCAATACAGAACTTATTTTAAATTGTCTAAACTTGAGCGATTAATTCGGACTGCAACCTAATGCCCCGAAAAGCACAGAAGTAGACATCCCTTCAGCAAAACTATATCCACTTACCAACAACCAAAGCAGAGGAGAAAAACGAGCAGCACAACAGAAGGCCAAACAAAAATAGTCGCCGTCGCCGTCGTCGTCGTAACACGATCTAATTTGCGTCATATCGAGTTACTGCGGCACGAAACTAATGTCGCCCGAATGAACATTTATCGATTCGGTGCACGATATTGGAGTAGAACACTTTTCCATTAGTTACCACTCGCCATCACCATCACCATCACCTCGGGCCGTGCACAACAGCCGTCAAAAGTTTAAAGCCTGACCTACATCTGTAAATGTCATCTGCTGCAGTGCCTGTGGCACAATACCCGATACCACCATGTGCCTGTTTGTTGTATGTATTTTTTGTAAAGGCCAACAATCTGCGACTTGTGCAACATCGTCCATATAATATTCTAAGTTTCTTTTGTTTGTTGCGCAGTCATTCCCTGCTTCGTCGTCATGACATCTTCACAAGCAATTATACACATTTTGACATTGCCAGTGCCGCGACAGAAGAGTGTTGAAAAGTGTGCGCCAGATTTCTAGCCAAATGACACTGTGCGCCTATGCCTATGGTCCACAGCCAGAACGATCATCATTCACCGATGGCTGTTGACATTATAATTCCTGCACCTGTTTTTGCAACATTTGTGGCTCGGTCTGTGGCACGACCACAAATTGCAGCCAACTCGTGTCACATGGAATCTTCGTTCCATATCTGCGCGGATGACGTTTCTCACCCGAGCTGTTCTGTGGATAGATTTGTGCACTCACCGCATGTTCAGTCAGCTGCGCGTAATTGAATAAGTATGCCCAAGTCCAAGTGCGGAATGGGTATATATACGATGATGAACGGTCATCTGTTGCCAGCTTCTGGCACATTTAGCCTCAAGAATGAGGATGCGAGAGTGGTCGCTGGCCGTCCGATTCTTATGGTGTTGCAGAGAGAGAGATGAATTTGATTTTAATTGCGCGCAAATGAATTAAATTACAGGTGTCACAATAGTGGTAGTTGAGTAGAGAGCCACTCTACACTACTGTGGCGGGAATGCATCGGAATGGGACTGTAATTGATTGTGACACGGGATCGTTGTGGCGCTATGTGCTTGCAGCTTGACAGCGGCAGCGGATGAAGATTGCGGTCTTCGAGCGGAAGACGAAGTGCCTATAGGATGTGCTTTGGGAGAAACAACGTGCCAACAAAACGCACTATTTATTTTATTTATTTATTCTCAATCAAATGAGTACATCTACTGTACTCGCTAGATAACTTAATAGAAAAATATTTTTAGAAACAACAGAATTAATTTATTCTAGATGAAAATCGAGTAAACTACTATATTCATTGGATTCCCTAAGGCATCTAGAAATTGGTTCATTGTATCCATAATTAACTCTATGATAAGGTACATCAAATAAAAGACGATTTCTAAGAGCTCTCGAAGGAGCATAAAATCCAATTAATGATAATAGGAAAGGGCAATCGATGGGATCATTTATTAAACATAATAGAAAAATATTGCCTCCGTTTAAAGAGGGGTAAGATACCAAGTAATTTGCACCTCGTATCGTAAGATGGCATTTCAATATTCCATCGCAGTCTACGAACGGCTACTATGGTAAGACGCTTTTGGATCCTCTCTATTCTAATAGAATGAACTTCATAAAACGGATTCCATATTATACTGCAGTACTCAAGATGAGATCGGACAAATGCAAAAAAAAAACATTTAAGAGTATGCGGATTTTTAAAGTCTTTCGAATTCCGCAATAAACCTAACATCTGATTACCTTTGGCAACCAAAGACTCAATGTGCTTAGCAAAAGCTAAGTTTTACGTCAAAGATAACTCCAAGATCTTTTTTGGATGAAATAATGGACAGAGGGGTATTATCGATTACGTGTACGTAACGTGAAATGGGGAGAGGTTACGATAAAAAGAAAGGCTTTGACACTTACAGACATTGAGATGAAGGTCGTTACTGTGACACCACATGGACAGTCGTTTAAGATCCTCTTGTAAAAGAATACAATCGTGAACTGAAAATATAGGCCGGAACACCTTCAAATCGTCGGCAAACGTAAGACACTGGGAACTCAAAAACAAGTCAGGAATGTCATTAATAAACAAAAGGAAGAGCAGAGCGCCTAAATGACTACCTTGAGGTACTCCAGAGGTAAGATAAACTGGTGACGAGAAAGTGTCATTTATGCGAACATACTGGATACGATCCGTTAAGTAGGAATGAATCCACATTACAGAAAACGCAAAGGAGCACTTTTGAAGTAAAATTGGCGGGATGCCATCCATACCAGGATTTCTATCTAAATTTAATAAAGAAAGAGCAATTTTAACTTGCGGGATTGAGCACTCTAAGTTGCCGATATTAAAGAGATCACAGGACATTGAGCTATTAGCTGTTTTTTATTATCAGCGTGATCTGATTCGGATCAGATCACGAAAATAAAACAGAACGAATCATTGAAAAGTTAATTTTGGAATTGTGGCAACAGTTGCTTTCAAAAGCAAAACAGATAATACAGGGTATTTCAAACTTCATAGTGCAAATATTCTTCTCAACGTGACGTCACACAAGGCACATGTCATTTCACTTGCAAAGTCGGGGGTGTTACCATATTTGAATCAAATTTGCATAATTTTTCTTTTCAAATATATTTTTGTGAAACAAATTTCGTATTTTATGTTCAAATATGCAACACATGAACAATATTTGCTGCTATTAAGGTGTGTCCAGACCACCGAAACATTTCAGAAATGGTTATGAAACGTGTCTGAAGCAAATCGGACAGATTTTATAAACATTTATAAAAGATTTCTGAAATTTATTTACTAGCCCCCGTATTAATAAACACTGCGTAAAAGTTATCAACTCGTTACTCAGCAGCTACGTCAAATGTTTGTATACTTATTTGTTTATTAATACGGGTGTAAATGTTTGTGAAATGTTTCAACTTTATCCTGTTTTGGACTAGAAGAAAATAATGTGGTGGGATTATTAGAAGCGAGTTTTTGTTTTTGTAATTTTAGTCTGGGCAATCACGCGACACGCGATTTAATTCAAATAATCGTATTAAATGAATCACTTTCTCATTAGGTATTCAGCTTTTCTGGACATTTTTATAACAGCGCTCACTTTCTGCAGGGATACTTGTTAAACAAAAAATTATTTCCCATCACGATTGGGTAACTGTGAAACATTTCATAAACGTTTTTTTGGTGTCCAGGAACAAACCGGCAAAACATTTCTAAACATTTCATAAAAATTGTTTTGTTTAATAAGTGTTCTAGAAATAAATATGGAACATGTAGGTATTTAATTGTTTATCAAATGTTTGGCTGGCCTGGACATAGCTTTATAGAACAAGAAAAAACAAAATAACTCGGAATACGGACCGGGACTTTCTTCGAATGCGAAAAAAAATCAATTGATTTTTTGTGTTCCATTTTCTAGTCTGGCAACGTGATTGTGTGGCTATCGTTTACAGGCACACCAACATTTAAAAATAAAACAAGCCACCTAGTCGGAAATAGTAGAAATAATTTTCAGATCATGATTCGTCATCTCGTTGAGAAGCAGGATCATGTGCTGTTGTTGTAAGTGCATGTAAATCGATGATCTATATGGATCATAGCTGATAATAAAAAACAGCTATTACTAGAGACTATAGATGTGGTAGTACCACAAGAATATACAGATTGAAAGCTTTTAGCGAACATATTACAGATGGTCGAAAAATCAGATGAAGATACGTTATTTAGACGCATACAGTTAGGAATACCATTAGATTGTTTTTTGCTATTAATAAAGTTCCAAAAGCTATTTTGTAAACTATTTCAGCCTTATTTATAAACTCACCGTAGAGTCTGCTTATCTTTACGCACCCTCTAAAATGTCCTTACACAGGCAAATGTGATTTATAAACAAAAAGCACTTTGCGTAAAGCCTGCGTAACTTTAAACGCAAAACAAATTTGCGTTTAGAGGTTGCGTAAGACTTTCATTTTTGAAATGTCATTTTGTTTACATTTTTTTCGGGGTAGATTTGAAAATTGAAAAAGAAACTAAAAATTGAATTAAAAATGCCATTCAGCTTCATGAATTTTGTTAACGACATTGATATGTATGATCGACTTAATAAATGAAAGTTCAATTCCAAGAAGGCGAAAATTATATAAAACCAGGTTGAACCCCAATTTTCCGACCGTTTTCTTTTTATTTTTTGCTGCTCCATTTTTGTTTAAAAACAAAATAAATCTCACAAGAGAGATGTCAGTTTCTATTCATAGAAACAGCTGATATCATTCCGCAGGGAAAAAGTAAGAGATTTAGGTTTTTTTTTTAATAGTTTCGTACTTATTTAGACACCAACCCTGCGTAGTAAACAGTCAGGGGGCATTTTTTTATAAATAATAATTTCAGCAAAGCCACATAGAGGCTGCGTAAATTCTTACGCGATGTTTAACTCAACAACATCGTAGAGGCGTCGTAGGGGAATCTAATAAATACGGCTGTTTGTCTTTAAATTTGATTCGACAGAGAGAACATACTGTAAAGAAACTTAGTTAAAACATCAAATTGTTTTTGGAGCGTCTGATAAATTTTTAAAAGTTCCGGGTCGTTATTACTGTTACGAAATCTTTTATAAGCCTTATTTTTCCTATTACTTAAATTTATGATTCTATTCTATTATTAAACCAGATGGGTTTATTACCATTGACAGACTACTTTAGGTGTGAAAAGATCAATTGCCATTTTTACAGTATTCATAAATAAATTATAAGAATTATCTAAATTACAATTATTAAATATATCTAACCAATTCATGCTATCTAAATAAAGGGTCCGCCATCAAACTTTTTTTTTTCAACTAGTGCTTATTTCGCGAATGGTAACACTTAGCTCATGTCTGATTTGACAGATAATTAGGTTTATCCTTCCGCTGAACAACGCTGGGAAATATTGCGACATTACTTTGAAAATCATGGTAATGTCGCAGAATGTGTGCGAAAATTGCATACGGAATTTGGAAGAAGAGAAGCACCGTCAGCTCCGTATGTTCGTTATCTTGTGAAAAAAGTGAAAGAAACTGGCATCCTCATCGATAAACCAAAGCGTGAAAAGCCAAAAACAGTGCGTACACCCGAGAAAATTCCTGCTGTGGCAGAAAGTGTGCGTGAAGCGCCATCAACATCAAGTCACCGTCGATCTCAACAATTGAACATTTCGGAGACATCATTGAGACGAATTTTGCATAAAGACCTTGGTATGACGCCATACAAAGTCCAATTGGTTCAGGAGTTGAAGCCAAATGACCATCCAATGCGTTTTCGCTTCGCTAAGTGGGCCTGCGATCGACTTAGAGAAGATGCCGATTTTGCCAAAAAAATCATCTTTTCAGATGAAGCTCATTTTCATCTTGGCGGGTATGTAAACTAGCAAAATTGTCGCATATGGGGCACAGAAAACCCGCACGCATACATTGAAAAGCCGATATACCCAAAACGAGTCACTGTTTGGTGCGGAATTTGGTCCAGAGGCACAATTGGGCCAAAAATTGGACGGACCGATCGTGTAGGCTACTGCATGGCCAGCCGAGGCACCCATTTGAATGAAAGTATTTTCCATTATTAACCGGAAGGATTGGACTTTCGAATAAAAAAAGAAATTTGAGAAAATATTCAGTAGTTTTTTTTTATAGCATTTTCAAAAAAAAAAAGAAGTTATTTGGGGGACCCTGTAGTTTGAAATGTTGCTGAAGTTGGCTTTAGCATAGTTATATTTAAAATCAGTGTCACTTGAACCTGGTTTAAAAAATTCATAGAATTCAAATTGCATCGATAATGCTACATGAAAAACAGAATTACGAAAAAGTGGGACCATGGAGTTGTTGATACTAATGTCGAGCTCGGAGTCAACAAATACCAAATCAAGGATATTATTAAATTCATTAGCTAGGTCTGCTCACGAATTCTTTAACGAGAATCTCATTAGGCCAAAAGTTCGGGTTGACTAGCAGTTTTCCAGTTGGTTGAGGCGTTAAAAGTTGAAGCAGGTTCATGGAGAGAGAGAGAGAGAGAGAGAGAGAGAGAGAGAGAGAGAGAGAGAGAGAGAGAGAGAGAGAGAGAGAGAGAGAGAGAGAGAGGGGGAGACGTTGAGCTTGATCTAGAAGTGATTACTAAATGATTTTTTATTATATATTTATTGTCCTCCGTCCTCCGCAATAGATGCAAAGTCGGTAGGACTTTCCCCCTTTCATTGAGGGATGCAGATTAGATTTGGCAATGTAGCACTTATAAATGACTGCTCGGTCCAACTCTGGGCCCATAATGTATTCAACGATCGGCAGCCCGTTCACGATGGCTGCCCCCGAAACATATTTTACTCAAGAAGTACCCCAATCACACCGCCTAGCCACACACAGGCGACAACCTGTCCGCTTTAGCGGCGCTTTGAGACCTACACACGGCCGTTCCGTGTGCGTTCGAGCCGCATCTTGCAACCGCCGACGCGCCGAGTTGCGTCTACACCAAATGAAGTCATTAACATATTTTGTGCCGCTCACTCATACATCGGCGACATGGCCTGGCCCATCCGCCATATGCCAATAACACGTATTGAAATATCTATGCGAGTGACACATACGTCTTACGGCAGCAGTATGTCGTATGCAGCACGGCAGCCAACAGTTGTATGGATATGCGCAGCATACGGACTTTATTGGTGGCACTCAATTTGTATATTGGCCGAGAAGTACGAGATGCCAAATAAAATGTGGCCAAATGTTGCTTCTAGTGGCGGTGGCGATCTGTGCAATGTGGATGGAAAATTGAATTCCAAAGTGGCGTCGAGCGTGTGTGTATGGAGCCCCTGCCTCCACGCGAGATCGATCGACCGCCTGTGAGGAGGACACCCTTCAGCTGGGCCTGCCAATATCTTGGTGGTTATATCTGCATCCATAATGGCAATAATATAAACATTCAATATAAACATTGTTTTTAATTGGCCCATTAACATTGAAAACTAAGAATGCATTTTGAAGGTGCAACCACAAGTGCGAGGTAGGGGAACAGGAAGACCATCAGAGCTGTTGGTCAGCTTCAGCTTCCTGCTGGTTGGGATTAGTTGTCCTGGCGATATTTTGCTGTAAGCCATTGCCGTCGATTGAGCTGTTAGATTATTTAAGGCGCTTGTTGGTGGTGGCGTGAGATTCCTTATTTTTGTTTTCTTCTTCTTCCTTTCGAAATTATTCCGTTTGGTATTTTTATGATAATTTGCAAAAGCGAACTGCTGACGCTGATGCACATCGAAGTTAACCTGAACCTGTGACGTAAGTGACGCAACGTTTTTGGCGTAAACTATTTTTTAATGTACACCCAGAGGTTCTGTTAGTTGCCGTCCAATAAAATATTGTTAAATAGTGCGAATTGGTTTTTTGCACTTAATTAATGGCGATGGTGATGATTGCTGTTGCTGTTGCTGCTGGGATCGGTTGACTGTAGTTGTGGTGGTGGTGGTGGTGGTGGTGGTGGTGGTGACGGTGATGGTACTCTGGCGGTCAATGTCGTTGTCGCGCGACAAGCGTTGGTGGTGTAACCGGATTTCGTAGGTGGAATTACGCATTTAGCAGGCAATCTGGTGGTGGTCTTTTGTGGCAGTTATGTGCTCGTGAGTTGGCTAATGAAATTTTTTCTTTATTTTTTTTCTTTTGTGAAATTAAATTAAAACGTTAAAAGGATTGATTAAGCGGGAATGGTAGGTTTGGAATTTTCCTTATAAAATATGAGAGACCACCTGAAACACCAAGGAAGTCATTTGTAAAAGCGGTGGTTGTTTGACCAGACCAGGAATGGTGGTAGAGGTTTTGATGTGTTAAACAAAACTGTTCCTCGACGTGCTAAATATTAGCGCAACCAATTTTTGTAACATTACAGTACCCGTTGGCAAACTACAAGGGGACATCACTTTTGCAACGCGGCTTTTGTTGCGGGACTGGTAAACCTGGTAACTGACATGTCACTGTTTCAGTGAAATACTTGATTTAATCAATGCAACTGTCATTTCTATGAACAATCTTAGTAAATGTGTAAAGTCTCTGCACAGAATGTTCTCTACCCTCCTCAGTTAAAAAATCTTCTTCGTCTTGTTTCCTAAGGCAGTGCTAAGTTGTGTAGCGCACGATTTGTTGCACCTACTTCTGAGAAAATACTTATTTGTGAAACGTCAAAATCGGTCTTTTTCGCAGGCAATTGAGTTTGGCTTTCAAATTAGCAACAAATGAGCCATAAATCAGCTTAGTTTCGTATTTATCAGCGACTTTACCAGGGCTTTCGATAACAAAAAGCATCACCGGACGATAAAAGAAAGTTGGCCACGGAAATTATGATTTATTACGATTATCATACACTCAGAAAAAAAAATTGTAATGCCAACAATTTTCGTAGGTTAAAATGAACCCAAATATCAAAATCCTTGATTTTAGAATGAAATGGAGAGTATATTATTCTTAAGCTGAATACCTCATTCTTGAAAACTTTGAAACGAGTTCTCGTTAACAAAAATAATTTTTCAACCAAGAACTTTTAGCTTACAATTTTTTAAAAATCTCAAAATTCTTCGCTTAACAATCTTTTTTTTTTCTGAGTGTACCCAATTTAAATTAACGTACATTTGTGAAGCTTAAACTATGAAGGCATAGTGGATAATAGTTTCTTATAAGGTTGTAAGTTATATAACTCACCGCCCCCAATAGTCGATTTCAGTATTATTGTTTTCGAAATTCGAACAAAATTGTTCGTTTTTGAAAAACCATCTTTTTTCGAACTACAACTTTGTCAAGACACTTCCAAAACAAGCTGCAAAAAAAAAATACAAAAATTAGGTTGGTTGTATTTTTCTTACCACGGAATTCGAAAAATCGTCTTTTTTCGAACTACACCTTTGTGATGCCATTTTCATAAAAGCTGCGCCTATATAAGAGAGAAGGAATAAGGTTGGCTTTACTTTTCTTTACCCCAGATAATAATCGGTGTGTAATTCCATTTTTCCAAATCATGTGTATGGAAATGTCAAAATAAGCATGTTGGAAAAAAGAACAATTTTACGAAATGGAGAGATCTTTCGAATTTCGATTACTCCTTCATTTATCCCACAAATATGAAAAAAATGTCATCCTACTATCGCTCAGCTCATAACATGCTTTCAAATATGAATTATATTTAATGAGCTGTCATTTTTAGTTTGACATTTTTACTATTTTCGGAATGTCTTGGAAATAGTAAGCCACTAAGTGGCAGAAATAAATTGAATGCCAATTGACAGCTTGTCACCAACCATCTCAGTTGTTAAGAAAGAAATTCAAAAGACTTTTCATAGTTCGAAATCGAATTCATACGATATTAGGCGTGTTTTTTTTTTAGCTTCGATCTCAGCAAAGAAAAGTAAAGTAGGATTTTCAGCGCGCGATTACAACAACTACAAATGAGTCTCGAAGTGTCAAGTAGAGCGTAGTTGTTGTAATTGCATGATGAAAATCCTACTTTACTTTGCTTTGCTGAGATCGAACATCGAATTTCAAAAAAACACGCCTATTCTTTACAAGTACCTACATTCTCGAAAGTAGAGTGAAATTCGCTACTGAATCGCCTTACAATTAGGCCCTAGTTATAGTCATACGTAAAACGAAAGCGTAACAATTTTCTTTAGCTTTTTTTGGCCACTTAGACCCAATCGTTTAACCCAATCTTGGTCTTAAAATGTTGCTTATGAATTTTAAAGTTAGTTTATAAAAAAAAAATAAGCAAAATAATCTTAAAATTTTCCATAAAAATAATTTATTCATTTTTCCGAGAAAATTCTCAGTTAATTCCACAAAAAATAACCAAATCATTCCACTGAAATGTTTCATTTCTTTACTGTTCCATCTGCCAGAAATTTTGTTTCTAATGGAATCCAATCAGTGGTGGTTGATTTGTTGAAATTCTTTTCGTAGGGAAAACATTTTCAGACACATTTTTTGCTATGACCGCCTAGACAAAAAAAAAACAATTTGCTTTAGTTGGTATCAAAATAAAGCTAATCAATTGTGAATTTTTTTAACGAAAAAAATAACTTTATTCTGATTAAAACTTTTCTTTAAATCTTAAAATTTCACTGATTGAAATCGATTTCAATGAACAGCTGATTTTCGTTTCTATAATTTGGAACCCAATCGTTTCACTGATGTGTTCGATTCTCTTTCTGTTCTCAGCTGTCAGTTTTGCTTTCAATGATCAACTCCAACCTCGAAACCGGGAATTGTTTATTGCAAGTTGTTCTTTTGTTGTGCTTGTTTTGGTTGTCTTTGCTTACCTTTCAGTTTTAAATTTAATAAACATGCAACAACCAAATTTAAAAGAATTTAAAAATCAAAAAAAAAAGTGATATGAGAGAGTTCGAAACAAAATTAATTTTAATAGTAAAAAATCATTGCTGCGTTCACGCAAAAAATACCCCAGAATATAGCAACCGTAGGAGCCGGGAAAATGCATGGGTGGGCATTGCTCTTGTTTTTGGTGAGAAGGTGTAAGTAGTTATTTGCTGAATGCCAAAAAAAAATGGAATTCCCTTCGAGACAGCTTTCGCTCAAACTACAAAGAAAAGTCCAACACCCCAAGCGGGTCTGCCTCAACTGCAAAACCGAAGTGGGTGCATTTTGAGGGATTCAAATTTGTAATACCTTATATTTATTAAGGTTCCGGAAGAGTACGTATTTATTAGACATCTTATTAAATACATAATTACATTCAAATGTCTATTTTGCACAGCGATTGTGGCAACTATTCCGAGGGAGAAGCAGAATTTGAGCTCGATACAAAGGATACACTTGGAACATTTCGCGTACTGTAACCTTTTCTATTTTTTATTACACTGAGCATTGTTAATAATAATAATAACATTTCATTTCCAATTATTAAACAGTTTTACTTGCTTTCCGATTTTTCGAGTTTTCTCTGTTTAATTTGACAGGTCCTTCCACTGACAGCTACTTTTCAATGATTGCAAAATTAAACCAGTATTCCACTGATTTGTTCCAATGATGCATTTCAATGATAGCTATAACTGGGGCCTAACTTCGAAATTGACAATTTTCCAATCCATTCCCCTACAAATAACGTTCCTTGTCCATTCTGTCTCATCCCAAGGAGTTTGACAGTTGCCTTTCTTCTTGCTATTCGAAGTCTGCCTGTCAAAGTTTTTCCCCCGAATCGTCACGAAAATATTCTGCCCTTCCATTTGAATGTTTCCCAAGTAAAAGCCACTCCCCGAAGTGGACGTATCTTTTTACATTTTGTCAATCTGTCAATGTAGAAACACATTTTCTCATGGGGATACAGTTTCGAACGGCGAACATTTTTGCTACACCCGACTGCACTCGCATCAATCACCCGCTGAGTGAGATACACGATGCACACATATCCATGCCACTCAGCCGAGTTACCGCCCACAGGCATTTGCATTGCCAAACGGAATATCTCACAAAGTTAAAAAATATTTTTCACTCAATCTAATTACTATTCATTACCGCCCCACGTTGTTGTTGTCGTTGTGGTTGATTGTGCCACAGATGCAGATAAACGTACAGATCCAGTATCTGTTTGTGCTTCCATATGTTAATCGGTCGTCGGCAATCAGCCACTCGCGCTCTAAATCAAACACAATTTACATTCATTCAAATTGACCGCGCACAGAGCTGTTAGCTGTACAGCAGCGCGCCGGGTTCGGTTTAACTTCATCACCTCCTACTAATATTCCGCCTGCACGGCTTTGCCATATCCCAATCCGAATGCTCGTGTATGCGTCTTGCACGAGGATCGTCGGAACTCTGAAGCCGAAAAGAGAATTAGATTCCCCGGGCTTATTGATCATTGATTGCTTAGTGCTTACTGTTGTTGTTGCAGACCGGTAGAGCCGTTTTGCCGCCGTGTCTGTGGTGGTGGCGTATGACTTTACGGCCGCAATGGCTATCACGACGATGATGGTGATGATGATGATGATGGTGCAGTGCGCTTATGATTTTTTGATAAATTTTCCAAAAGTAATCTCAATTCCTCACGGATTTATGGCAGCGGCTGTTGCTGCTTGTTGCTACCACAAGTGCGAGTTTGCGACGGAGAATTTCCATGATTAAGTGATCAATTGACGCCCACATCTGACGTGCGGTGGGCGTTCAATTGAGTTGAAATCGATTGGCACACACGCCGCCGCCGCCGCGCCGGTTCATTTGTTTACATTCATCGCGGTTGTTTCGAATTTGATTTCGCAACGAAGCCGCATGCCATAATTAAGACTTTCATTTTATGGCAAATGGAATATCGCATCCACGTTTCGTTGGGCCGGAGCACTGTATTTCCAACGCAAATGCTAATCCATGTCGTTCGGTATATAAGTGAAAATTGAGCGAGAATTCGCCAGAGGAAAGTAACGAGTTGTGTTCACTAGGGATTTGCCGTCTGTTTGTTAAGAGTCACTTCACTTGTTTTGTATGACCAAAACTGGATCGGGAAATCTCGTTTGATTGTGGATATATTTTTTTTTTTATTTATTTTTCTTGACAAGTGGAAGAGTGTGACTTTCGTAAGTGAAACTCGCTGCCGCTTGGAAAAAATGAAGAATTCGTTCGCACACGAAGTTTTCGTGCGGGAAAACTTTCTTCTTTTAGTCCAGCATATTGAATTTTGCAGTCAAGTGGAGCGTGGTGTTTTAAAAATGGTCCCTGTTGCCATGTCAATGTTGAGAAAACAAAAGAGTTCAACCGCAAACTGGATGAGTTCAAGAAAATTCGACATGAGTCAGGTGAGGAGATAGTTATAAATGAAAGAAGACATGCCACGACCATCTATTTAAAGCGCCTCTTCGACTTTTCGTCAGTCAGTCAACACACACTTCAAAGTAAATCTCTGACGTTTCATATCGGCCGCCGTTATTACAAATCAGCGTAATGAACGTAATTACGTATAGACGCTCGCAAATGGGTGGAAGTTTCTCAGAATAATTACACCAGACCTTCACACTAGCTCGCACTACAAAGCAAGTGGCTGAGGCAGCAAAACCCTTCTGCAGCTGAGATAAAACGTTCAGCTTGTTCGATCACTCTTGCCAGTTGCTGGTCTACTATGTGGCGACAGTTTTATTGCCTACTTTCTTCGTACGGCCAGTAAATTGTTCGCGGGGAAGGGGGACAAAAAAAAGGAAGAAAATTATGAGGACTACTCGGAAAAATGTATCTAGAGCAACTAGCGATCCTCACACAGCCACACGGCGATCAAACTGCCAGATCTGGTTTTATGATTGCCATCATCTTAAGATAATTTGTTAGGCTCTTTGTGCGCGCTGGCTGGTCCTTCTGCTCGTCGCTCATCCATTTGTATCATCACGCGTCGTATCTAAGCATTTGTTGTTGCGATCAAGTCGACAGTTGCCGACGACGACGGCGGCGATACAATTTTATCAGTAGACATATCGAGCGAATATTTGTCGCATAAACGATATATGACAATGATGGAATTGCATGCATTCGTGAGGCTGTATGAAGTTTCGTGCGAAATAGACATAGCTCACATAGGTTCGGACGATATGTCAGATCGAAGATTCTACGAATTACGCACTTGCTGGTCGTATGCGTCCACGTTTGTCGAGCTATGCTGTTTGGTAGGATGGGACGTTTGCTTTGATTTCTTTTTAATTGCGCGGAATGTTTTGTGTTAGTTGTGTGCTGCTAGCGTGAAAAGAGTATGGGAAGCATTTTTTAAATGTTTTATAAATCCTGGCTGGAGAGCAGGTGTTCTAAAAAAGGGAAGGAGACGCTGCTAATGGGATTTTCATTCGACACGAACTCGTTTTGCTCATCAGTTTGTTGTTCTTTTCTTGAGATATCGATATCGGTTATGGATTAATAGAGAAGTGATCACTGATCAATATCAATAGCCACTTTCGATAGAGATCAGTGATCTACAGTTCAAAATTTTGTTTGGCGAAACGAAGATCAGTGATTTTTTAGAAATGTCTAGCTCAATTATATCCAACTATTGCTCAGTCGGATAAAGTTTAGCTCGGTCTGTTTTAAAGATATTACCGCCCACTTGATTCCTTACTTTGTATTAAAGAAATTGAAAGCTTTAATGTGAACAGATCGGGTTTCAGAGATCACTAAACAAAGGTTCTGTGATGCCAGACTTTTCAGACTGAATTGCCCACGATACACGTCAAAAACACACAAAAATGCCCTTTTTGTCCATGCTGACGTTAAAAAACAATAAAATACACTATTTTTTCTTGTTCCAAGAGATAAAAAAACGCCCGTTTTCGCCCTTTTAGCTCATTTTGAAAGGCAAAATGCCCACGAAATGGGTAATTACCCACGATCTGGCATCACTGGACAGTAGATCAGTGATCAATGCCAGTAGACAGTCGAAACTTTCATCTACAGACTGAGCGAGATGAGTGATCCCCAGTTGAAGTTATTTTTAACGAAACGAAGATCAGTGATCTGCGGTTTTTTTCGGACTTTGGAACGTTTGTAGAAGTGTCTCAGTGATGTGGTGTCAGTCATATCTTTGGTCCTGACTGCTAGAGATCAGTAATTCGAACTTATTTTGTATATAATATTAAACAACTGACCCGCATATCCATAAACTTATTCTCAAAAATGCCTCAGACTGTAGATCAGTGACCGTCTGGGGACTTTTACTTCTAGAATGACATAGATCAGTGATATCTTTATTCTTTACTCCAATATTTATTTGACAGAAAATATCCCCATAAAGGATCGGCGATCATTGATCTACATTTTGCCCGGACTGTGAAGTGATTATAACTGAGTGTCAAAAAGACTTTAATCCTGCCTGCTTACGATCAGTAATCCACTCTTGTCTCTAGTAGTTTATCGATCGTCATTTTTATTCTTTTTGATTCTTAGAGGTCATTGATTGAACGATCAGCAAATTAGAGATCAATTGTTCAGTGATCAAGTTGAAGCATCACATGATGGATCGAGCAAAGACGATCGTTTAATGCCGCACGATCATTTGATGAGATAATTCGTCGGCCGTTGAATTGGAGGTTATCAGAGGACCAGGTGAACTAAATTATCCGCGGAAGTAAGATCGAGCGATTCGAAGAGTGATCATGCTCGTGATCACTGTATGATCAGCAGGGTTTGGATATACCCACACGAGCAGTTTGTGCAATCTATATCTCTTGTCAGCTCTACGGATAGACGTAGATGGAACCTGCAATCGAGCTGCCCAGTAGCCCCATTGGACTTTTGCCACCCGTGTCCCCTTCTCTTTTCTGGTTTCAGCTTGAGCCATAGCAAAAGCAAGGTCGACTCCAAATACGTTCCCTATAGCTGAATCCATGTTCTCAGACTTTTCTATCTCTCTCCCTCGCTAGCCTCTGTATTTCTGTCAATTTTTTGTTTTATTTTTAATTGGATTGTACATCGAATAAGATAATATCTTACAAGGTGCTTGGTAGGTAGCCCTATCTATCTGTCTGTGCACCAATGACTGATGAGGTCACCCCTTGCCCGCTTGCATGCAATGCAACAGCGTATCGCAGAAAATATATACCACCAGCAAAGCAGCTGATAGGTCACACGTATCTCAAAATGCAATCGACTGGTTTTTTTTCTACGCTATAATCTGATAATCCGGACAAGCAGCACCAGCTTAACAGACAGTGATCAACAGATAGGCATATATACACAGACATATAGAGCAACTAACCGCGACACGTCGTGTCGAGGCAAACGCTATCTGTGTAAGAATCTCTTAAAATCAATTGAAAGCGGCTACAAGAGCGCGAACGGTCGACTTAAATTATCGATCACGATCTTGCAGACGCGTTTTCTTTTCCTTTTTTTTTTGCGCTTTATTCAATCACGTGCACAAAGATAATTCGGTCACTCCTTTGGGCGGACGAGGGAGATATGACTGCTGACTGACCAGCAAGATACTCTCTGTCCGGCTTGAGTTGAAAGTGCGTGCCATACCATCTTCTTGGGATGGATGTTTCATTGATAAAACGAAAAATACTCATCGAGAATTTGTGGCAACTTGAAGTGTAACTTCATCTTACTGGTGCGCATGCGCGCAGGTGTAATTCGAATTTAAAGAACCGCGCGAAAGATGGTGAAACATCCAGGCGGGAAATGGGTGGCGTTTCGATGAAATAGGCTCAACCGGAGCGGAATGAAAACCCGGATTATGAAAGGGAAAATCCGATGAATGAAAGGGAAAGGGAAAAGGGAGACCACATGCGGGAGACTGAGGTATTTCGGTACCGATTGAGAGAGGGCGTATAGGATTTTGAAAGTTATGACAGTGAGCGGAGATATTCACTTAGGGGTCACGATCCCATTTCCTTAAAATCCAATTAGTAATTCAGATCAGTGATCTGCTTTTTATGTTGAGTAGGTATAGAGTCTAAACTAACAGATACTTTGCATCTAAGAGCGGACAAGGCTGACGATCAGTGGTTTTAAAATTTATCTAAAGTCGGGAAGCAGAGATCGGTGATCTACAACAGTCAATCTGGGCTTTCTGATCTGTCTGAAGTAGAGCTGGAGTTCACAAGTAATTAGAGCCCTAAAATTGCGGAAAAGATCGGGTTCATGGGCATGGATCAGTATAAACTTTTGCCTACAAAATTGTGTCTCCCGAGTCGATCGTTAGATCAGTGATCGTATTTCTAGTGGCTACTGAAATTTTGGTTCTAAAATTGCTTTTATCCATAGAATTGTTTTGGCTGTTGATTTTGCGTATTTAAAAGTCTGAGATGATCTCCAACATAAAGATCAGTTTGCAAGCGTTTAGTGATCAAATAAAAAAAAAAAATTGTAGTGATCCCCAGCGGTAATAAATAGATGTTTGTCTTCGGTTATAGGGGTACATTTGATTCATGAAAGATAATCATTTTGAGCCTCTTCCAACGTTCACAATTTTGCGGAGATCATCGATCACGAGTTGATTTTAATGATCATCATTCATCACAACACGATCAGTGATCGAGATTTCAAGATTTTACATAACTAAAAAGTTGACGAATAGAAAACTGAGGTCAGTTATTTAAAGCTCCGTGTTCTATTGATTTAATGCATTTGGATCACTGCACAATAAAAATTAACGATGATCGTCAACTAATCGATTGCTTTTGCAACTGTCATAACAAATTTTTAATGTTCAACCTGCTTGTTATTATAAATCACTGCCTATGTAAAACTGGGCTGTAAAACCACAAAATCACAATAAAGTTCACAATTATTCGTAAACCGTGTGATAAGGAAAATTGTAAAGTGGATCTTTCATCGCCACTTAAAAGCATAAGAGGTAACAAAAAACAAGAAAATAAACTTAAAAAACCATAAAATTTGGAGAAATAAAATCGATTGGTATAACAAAAAAAAAAAAAATACATTTTTAGGTCGAACGGGCGTTGTAATTCCTTATACGGACCATGGTTATGTAGAAGTATTTTTAAATTTGTCAACAAAAACTCGTAAAATAATCGGGTGGTAAAATGTGGTAATGTGTAAGGAATCTTCAGTCTTTTCTGTGCATTAGCACTTTGGAATAAGAGAAAAATCCAAGACGGGTTTTGAGGACAGAGACTGTTTAATGTATACCTGAAAAGCAGTTGCCTATTGTAAATGAAGCAATTCCATTGGAGTAATAAAAATTTTAGAGGAATGGATGGAAGCATTCAGTGTCTCAGACCGATTTTTTTCGAGTCCGAAGTTCGTGAGGTAAGTAAGAGTGAAGTAAAGGGTGGGCCATCTAGTGGTTTCTTTGACACTGACAGCTGTTTCCCGCTTATTTTGACAGAAAGTCAGTATCATACCTACGCGGAATGAAACGAGTCGCTTTACGCTTGGAAAATATGGAAAACTTATTTCCAAAGTGAGTGCTGTGTCAAAACAGTGCGTTTTTGAAAATAAGTTTTGGCCGAAATGAGGTACCCACCGCGCCTGCTGTACGCAAGTTTGTGCAAAAAGTTCATGAGACTGGAATGCTAGTGGGCAACACGTGTTTACAGACGAGAATGTGGCTGGTTTAGCCGAGAGTGTGAGACTCACACAATCGATCGTTTGTGCACCAAATTCCCAAATCGTGTTATCAGCCGTCTTAGCGATGTCAATTTTGGACGCTTCGGAGGTGCGATTTGACCCCTTTGGACTTCTTTTTGTGGGGAACCGTGAAGGACCGATACTATGCCAACAATCCGGAAACGATTCAAGCACTTAAGGCCAATATCTCCAAAGGAATTTGTGAGCTACAGCCCGAAACCATCAACAAGGTCCCGGAAAATTGGAATGACAATTGACAGAATGCGCTTCTGCGAAGCCAGCTGTGGCAGCCACTTGAACGATGTTGTGTTCCATAAATAATGGGAATGTTTGCTCTCTAATAAAGTCATTATACATGGAAAAGAAATTATTTTTTAAATTATATTGCATTTTTAAAAAGAAACTTATATTTGGCTCACCCTGTATATACAGTAGTGATGCGTATTTCGCATATTTTTATCTATTACCACAACCATTTCATTTTTGTTTCAATAATTTTCATCTAAATTCGCTCTTTGTTCTTTCGTTTAATTTTTGGCGAATCGTCGGCGAATCTTCCCGCGATATTCGCCGCGACGTTTTATATTTTTGAATGTTCATTTCACACCGGTATCGCCAATTCGGATTCTCAGTCGTTTTATTTTATATTTTTTATTTTTTACGAATAGACATTCGAACCACCTTCTGTCTATATACATTTTTTTTAATATTTTTTTTAATTTATGTAAACATAATTTTTATGCAGACTTTAATTCAATTTAAAAAAAAAAGCGTTTGATCTCTTGTGTCTTGTGTTTTGTACTAAATTATAAATTTCTTGTCTCTTTACAGGTATGTACTATCAAACACACATTTTAAATAAGTCACCGTATGTAAGTTTTGTTTCATATATATATAAAAGAAAAAAAAAATGTATTCAATAACAAGCCAAAGAACGGCATGTATATCAGCGCCTCTAAAAAAAGTTGCTCTCGAGCTACTTATGTTGCTTAAGCAATTCTATTTTTAATTTGGCAACCATCTTTGTTAGTTAAACAGCAATTTGCCAAGCTACTTCGCCATTGTCATCAGTGGTTAAGGAAGCTATTTATGTAGATGTACCTCTTTTGCTGGTGCCTTTTGCCAAGAGTTCAATGTTGATACCATACTGAGACCCCCAACTCACAATCCTCTTGCCGCTGGCCCCCTCAGTTTTTTTTTCAAATTGGCCATTTTGTTTTCCTATCGGTGTTATGTCAAAAAAGAATCCGTGTGACATGCAAAAACATACAAAAAATGCAAAAATAAATGCTGCCAACCTCGGCAACCGTGGGGAAATGTGAAAGAGTTCGGGAATTCCACATTTTTTTGTTACTGAATGCCATTGGTTAGTTATTATAAATTGTTAAAAGGCAAATAATTTGATTTGTTTGGTTAATTAAACCAACTAAAATAGATGTTCTATATACTAGAAATATATTAGAATAAACATGGTTGTGTATTTTTTGCTTTTGGAAATCATTAACTTCGATTTAGTGTGTAAATTTTTCTTAAATAATGAAGAAAATTTGCTGAAAATGTTTTTATATTTCCTCAACTAATCTACATTGTTAATTTTTCATGAATATTTTAAGCAAATGTACTCTTATTCCTAAAAAAAAATATTATTCACACGTAACGAACAATTTCAAATTAAACGGATAAAATTCTATGAACTTTGCCCACAGTGGAAGTGTCTCTTATCTCCTGGGAGTGTGTTGGTGAGCCGGAATTTTTGAAGTTTCGTGACATTTGTCAATACGATTTCCTATGTAACAATACTAGCGCAACAAATCGTGACCACTCCGTAAAAATATAGCTTGTAGGCTAAGTAACGGGAAATCCGCCTTTGGTGGTCTCAGTATTGTCTCTGGTTAATACACTCCTTTTTGAATCGCCTTAAAAAACTTCCGCAAAAAATGGTGGCGTTTTCTAATATCTACCGATTTAACAAAGAACCAATTTGCCATGAATGAATTTATTAATTTATTCCATGAATCGCATATTTTGGCCATAGAAAGGCAATTAAAATAAAACCCAGATCGCCAATGCTTCCGGGCAGGAAATTTAAGCAAAAGCAGTAGAACCTTATCTGATGCACACATGCAAATCTTGTCAAGAAATTCCACTCAGCTGCTTTGTATTTTTCTGCCATTTAATTTTGTCCAAAGTAATGTCAGTCTAACGTACATTTTTCCACCCCAACTGATTTTTAGGTCGAATGGGCGTTGTAATTCAATCTCTATTTGTATTTTCAATTTGTCAACAAAAACTCATAAAGTAGGTCTGTATGAATAATAATTTTTCATCTATTTCGCAATTGCCATTGTTATAAATCTCTTTACCCAGAGAACTGACCAAATAAAAATAAATCTAGCGACAAACAGAAGTTCATAATCCTATTAACCACTTAATACCCAAAATCTTATCTCTTATTCTACTTTTGATTCGTTTTGGTTCTGATACGCCTACGAAAAATAGTAGATGACCGAAAAAAAAAAAACACTCTAATCCCCAGTATCCGTGAGGGAACGTCGAACCAGGTAGAGAGACACATTTTTGTGATTTTTCGAATGAACGCGAGAGTGTGTTGCGTGACAGCCGCCCACATAATAATTTGGTCTCTTATTTTCCTTCTCGCTTTTATAAGTATTTTTTCAATACAAATTGATATAGAAAAATTAACTGAATGACTTAATTTGAATAATTTCTGATCCCCTGTTGTGGGATGTCGAAATGGCGAGGAAGTGTGGTGGCTACAATGGGAAATTCGATGAAGTTGTAAAGAAATACAACAACTTAAAGCCAACGTGCGCAATCATAACAAAAGCGGAGAAAGTAAATGTTTAGGCGATAATGATCTCTTTCGTTTGATTTTTCTACTTGAAATCGTCTTCCACGCGTGCAGCGCGAGAGGTGGACCTCAAGGGTTCCCGCTGTGTGTGCTTAATCGCAACCATTGTTGCGCTGACTGTTATGATGTAACAATTGATCTGATGAAACGATTTTTTTTTCTTGTTGTTTGTCACAAGACCGAGTTGAGATGTGGCTTAAGTATATTGAGAGGGGTCCATAGGTCTATTCGTGGATTTCGGTTTCGTTTGTGGAAGGGACCTTCTATTTTGTACAGCGCCTGTAACTTTTTTAGGACGCCCTCGAAAGTAAGCTGCTCAGTTCAGTGCAGTTGCGAGTTTGAGAGCCGCGTGCAGTTAAGTCTCGACAAATATGGTGATATCCGAAGGGAAATCATTCAGAAAGTAGATTAATCTGGTTGTAAAAATTTCGAAAACCCTTGGATGGAAAAAGATGTATCTTGTGCTCTTGGATATTTGACAGACTTTCGCAGAACAGTAGGTGGGACTTAAGTGATTCATTTTAGGGTACAACATACCAAACACCTTGCCCTTACCAACTTTTCTCCTTCCCATCTACATATACATTTATTTAGCTCGTACATGAACCAAAATCCAGCGACAACCTCAAAAACGAGCCTATTTTTAGGCGCCTGGAATAAATTTAACAATTTGCAGGGGTTACGCAAACTCTTAAGTTTATTTAAATTGCGTGAAAGTATGTAAGCCAATCCTTTTCAGATTTTATATACCGATCAGATCGATGAACAAACCTAACTCAACTTTCGCAAACACACTTTTATTACCTAAGCTTATGCTGATTTTATTTTCAACTCGTGTTCGTGCCCATACATTTTATGCTCCATTCACGTGCGACCCAATAAAAGTTAACATCTCATTCATGTCTTAATACAGCGAGAAAAGAATCGAAATAAATTCACATACTTAAATTTAAAGATCTCTTATCGAAACTACATTTATCCCAATGCTCCTTCACGTGCCAATGTACATGCCTACTCGGCTATATGGTTATAATATAAACGCCTCCCGGATGCTCACTTTTATGAAGCCATATCCCACTCAACGAAAGAAAAAACCACGATACTTCAGTACAATAAAAGACCGTAAACCCAAGGAACGGAAAACAACAGTAATAGGAACCATAAAACAATAAATTTAAATAAATGCTAACTAAGAGGGCAATTTTATCAACTCTCCAAGTGTTTATCGGTTTATCACCAAATTGAATCTTCGAAAATGAAGAATGAAAATTCAAAAATATAAAATGAAGAAAACCAGAAACAGATATAAGTCGTCGGATGAATTTGTTACACTATTTTATTGCACACGAGCGAGACAACAACTTGACGGTTGATGAGTTGATTCGCGTTGGCAACCCTGGGCCCGAAAAAAAGTAAAGTAGGATATGGCTGCTAACTGAACTAATCTTTGCATAGGTTCTGGAAATCAATGAGGATATAGGAAATCTGTTTTCAGTTGATTGTAAACCTTGTCCTGGCATTCAATTTTGTGCTGGTAGCTGTCCTGTCATACACGCACATAAATAAACCAGATTCGATTGGATATTCCATAAAACATGTTCTTATGGGTTCTTCTTTCTGGTTCTCTTCGGTCGAGTGGAATATATTTTGCTGAGAGTAGGTACCTCGGGGCTGGATAAAACTTGCACTTGTTCAGGGTTCCCACTGTTTGGAGGTGCGATGATTTGATGCTCCTAATTGAAGGAAAAATGGCCTTTGGTGTGTTAAATAATTTCATTTGCTATTGGTAGACTGAATGAATGATTAGTGAAAAGTCCATGTAGCGTAATCCATGTGTAATCCTCTCTGTTCTATTCAGTTTGTTGAAGGAAGGCGGTTTTGGTTTTAGAACAGTGAAATACAAGGTTCAGTTCCTGGCAAGGGAAAACATATCTTTCTGCATAAGAATAATTATAACTAATCCGCTTACAGATGAGTTGATCACGTCCAAATTGAAAAATCCCAGCTTTGTTTGACTTGAACTTGGCTATGCCTACCCTTGTTTCATTGGGCTAGGTTGATGGAATTTCTGGCTGTCATCATTAGTGCCTTTTAATTTTTTTAGGTGTCGCCGCCACTATTTCCGGAATAATTTCGTCAGGTCCCTAGAAACATTTGCCATGGCGGCACCTGCAGATAAGTCATGCGCAAGCGACTAGTCTTCTGTAAGGGTTAAATGCTATCACTTATTAACCGAATTGGTAAAATGAATCCGAGCTCTGAGAGAATTTTTCTCGTATTCCCACTTTTTTCTTTAAATAGATGTGGGGGGCTCTTCTTTTCTACTACCCAAATGCATCATAAGCAGCTTTTCGTTCGCATGTGGAAGTTGTTTGAAGTGCTGCCTGGTATTCACCCTGTGGTCGCCGGTCTTTGTCATCGAAGCTTCTCTCTTCTAAATGGTCGTCTGGGTAATTCGGAACTTTATAGAGTTAGAATTTCTAATGGCATTTTGCCAGCTTTGCCACTGGACTTCCAGAGACGCGCTTTGTCGAGTCTGTGCTCTGTTCAAACTTCGAACGATATGCTGTATAAAGGGGGTAACGCTTCTACGTGATTATACGACTACGACTGAGGCTGTTTAGTACGAATTTTCTGTGAGTAAATGCAACCCCGAAAACCTTTCTGTTTGAACTGGGTTGTTATTGGTCTGACTGGTATTGTTAATGGTTTTCGGCTTCGTTTCTTCTCCACAAGTAGTTTGATTGTTACGTCATTATTTAAACAAAATTGGAGAGGTCTTCAGCTTGCTAACAGTGGAGATTTTTGTATTTTGCCACTCTGGATCCCGAGCCTCCCTCCGAAATTGTTTCAAAAATCGAGTCATCCGTTCGACGCATCTGTTATTTTTTTAACCATTCCATCTGTAATATGCACAACATTGAATGCGCTGTAAATAGAATCAATTAAGCCTGAAAATTCATGCGAAATAACAACAATTCAACCAAAACCCAAATCGATTTACCCCGCAGAAATTCAATACCCAGTTCGCTATTCAACTCTTTCGTTTTGCATTTTTTGTTTTTGTATTTCCACTTTTCGATAGGAGACCCCAAAGTGTGCTTCAATTCGTGCACTCGTGCGTGCTGCGATTTTTTTGTAATTAATAAACAATGTTCTTGGCGTGCCAAAAAAAAAACTCCAATTCCACCCCCTCTTCACCTTTTTGAAGTGAATATCACAAGCACATTCACCTCTTTTGAATTCATGCTGTTGCCGTACGTACATACATTTATCGATCCCTTGTTGCACTTAATATACAACACGAAACGAGGGAGAGCCACCTTTTACCTCACTCAATGCGCCGTTATCAAACTTTTTCGATTACTTTTAATTTCGTTCCGTTGTTCCTCCTTCCAACAAAAAAAAAAAAAACACAAAAAATTTAACCTAAAAGAAACTAAAGCAAAGAAAATATTGCTTAAGCACGAGATATGAACTCTTATCTGAGTACCACCGATAGCACTTGTTTTTTTTTATATATTACACTCTCAAATGAAATTAATATAAAATAAGAAGAAAAACAAATGCAAAAAAAAATCCAAAAAATGATTATCAACAAAAAAGAAAACGAGTAAAAGAGATAAAAAAAAAACACACCATCGGGAGAGTACAAAAAAGAAAATAAACACTCAACAGGTACCTTCCGCTCTCTGGATACCCTGAGGTTACCATCTACCAGAAGAAGACGACTAATGCGAAGAAACTGAGAAAAATAACCGAAAAAAAAGATTCGATTTTCCTTCTTTTCTTTTCTCTGGTGATTTCGGTTGCACAGCGCACAGAGCACAGACGCCTGGGCAAGTTTTTTTGGTTAAGTCGGTTGCTTTTTTGTCGTCTTGTATTGTACCTGTAGGAATATCTAAAGTCCGAGACACCCTGGCAACCCATAGCATCTGGTTTAATGTAAAGAGTGTGTGTACCTGGGATAAAGGCAAAACTCTCTCCTTTTAGTCTTAGATATGTGTCGAACGTGTATTGACGTGAATTTTGTGCTTAAGTGTTTTTTTTTTGTTCTCACAAAATAATTAAAAAAAAAAAAATTGTTCACAAACTAAATTTCACTATTTTGATTATTTGGATTTGGTGGTCCATTTCTACTCAACAAACAAGTAAATAAATAAAAACTCGCAAAACAAATTGGAGTAAAACAGAACAGCTTTGGATTTTCAGTGTAAGCAGAGTAAAAAAAAAAGTATTTTTCTTGTTACTTGTTTTGTCGGCTACACTGCCATTTGTGGGTTTCCTTTGTGTGGCTATTTTTAGCTTTCAACTTGTTTTGGTTTGTTTTGTTATTTAACTAGCAAAGGCACTTGGGGGGGAAATTATCTGTGATTGTTAATTTCATTAGGCGAACAAATCTATTAAACAAAATTGGTAGAGGATTGATGGGCATTTTCGGTGCATAACGGCTTGTTGAACCTGGGATGAATTTGAATTTTGTTGTTTTACATCAATAAATGCAGTTTCGTGCTGGAGGCTCAATATTCGAGTCACATATTAAGAGGCTCATGAATATTTTTAAATGGATTTTCTTCTTGTCATTGTAACGTGAGAAGATTGTAATCAACATGTTGCTAGATGAAGGGACTTTGGGTAATGATCACATAATTCTGGAGAACACTCAATTTAATGATTGGTTTGGTGATGAAACTAAATGACTTAATACTATGAGGAAATAAACAAATGACTGGGGGGTTATAGTGTTCGGCAACATGTTGATAGTGAGCTTCACAGCCAGCGGTGTAATTACCACATTTTAATGTGTACCTATTCTAAAACCCAATGCGGTTAAGAGACTATTTAAAGCGCTTAGCAACATGTTGCTACAAACTCTTATTCACTTCAAAGCGTGTTTCACTCAAAACGACTGCGGTTGACGGGGTCAATGCATCTTGCACTCGTTTCTCCCCAGTATGATCGGATCTGGGTGCTTTGTTTTTTCGATCGGTATCGACACTCTTTATGGCAACAGGCGACTGTGAACTATTAGCTTTAAATAAAACTTCGATTGAAGACAGATCGTCTTGTAAGGCCCATCGAGCTTTCTTCTCTTAGATTTGCATGAGATTTATCTTGCTTTTGAAGGGTTTCTCGAAATGTTCCTTACAAAACTAGTAAGACATGCCGAAATTTAATCCGAGAAACAGGCATTTTGCAGGAGCAACATGTTGCAACATGGTGGTTATTTTTTAGAAAATATCTTTGCATTAGAATCCAACAAAACTGACGACCTTTCGAAAACTAAAATCTAGAGATAAGTTTGTGTAAAAATGTTGGTAAATAGCGGCAGGTTGCAACATGTTGCTACAATAGTTCAGTACCTACGTGTGCTTCTATTCCTGTTTTTTTTTTTGTAGAAGATGTGGTTGGCTTAGAATCCACGAAAAATTGGAAGACCTTTCGAAGGATATTTATAATATGTACAGGTTGCAACATGTTGCTTAATGTACCTCAATTCTTATATTTTTCTTCTGTACAACATGTCTAGTTCAACAAAATAATGTAGAGCAATAGAAAACAAAAATCCACCTCTGAAAGTGCTCGAAAAATATCTGCAACATGTTGCTAAGGTATACATTCTTCTACCCCTGCTTTTGAAATGAGCTACTGTTGCCAAAACGCTGTTTTCTCAGCTGCAAAATTAAATAATAATCCAACGGCTTTCTGTCACCCAGCAACATGTTGCCAAAGCCCATTATACCAGACTCACTTACTTATGTTGCCCACGTCAATCGTATATGCGTTAAATTAAACACTCTTGCAATGCATATACCATCTTAGCAACATTATCTACAGCATCTTTCTGGCGTCGACTTATTTTCAATTTGAGTTTATTAAAAAAGACACACAAGGCGGCCAAGAAAAGACATCGCCCGAGCAAATAAAACTAACAAAAATTCCAAATACAAAAAAAATTCGCCAACAGAAAAGCAACAAAGATCGGAACAACAAACCACCTCGCGAACAGAGTCCCACCACACAGATTCTTCATCTTTTAGAGTTCGTTTGTTGTGAGTTGGAGTCCGTGGATTCTATGTTTTTTTTTTTTTTTTTCGTTTGTTTTCGTTCATTTGCAGTTTTATTTCTTCACTGCTGACTGCTGCGCTTCGATTTATTTTTGCAAAAAAGTTGAGTTATTTTTGAGATTGTTTTTTTATTTATATGCTCCCCATATATCTATGTTTGAATAACGAGACAACTGCAGGACGACTTTTGTTCCATGCTATAAATAAAGGAAAAAAAAAATATACGTGTATCCTATACGTATCTATATCTCTTATGTGGAGGGAACCAAACAAGACCGTGTGTGCAGTGCACAGTGCGCCTTAAAGGCCAACTATTTATACTGCATGTTGTGTGTGCCTGCCTGCTGACTGTTGCTGCTGCTGCAGCATCACTCCGGCCTCTTTGTACACCACCGGGGATACAAATCGCTGGAGAGTTAAGTTAGTTGGGGTGATTTTTCCTAACTGAAACGACACTCAACTTTGTGGGTAATAAAACACATACTCATCGTCTGGTAGTGTAGTTTTATGTAACCAACCGAGTTTGGTTTTATTTTTTTTTTTTTGTTTGTGTTTGATTTTGGTTTTCTTGCAAAATAGAAACACAATTTTGTAAGGCATCTTTAAGAGAGCAACAGCGAAAAATGTACATCGCACAACGCAAATCAAGTTGCGACCCAAAGCAGCGAGCAGAAGCCAACAAACCAAGTCTCAGTGGTGCAGGAGGAGAAGAACTCTGCATCTGGAGGGACAGGAAGGAAGTACAAGTCTCGTGTGTTCTGGAACTGTGAGAGCCTAAGAGTCGTATAGAAGAAATGAAGAAGGAGGAAGTAAAGTAAGGGAAAATTTAGTGCTGCTGCCCCCTCGCAGCTGCACATCAAGACGCGCGAAAGCTATATAGATCCAGAGACGAATCAAAAGAGTGGGTGGTAGTGGACAATTTTAATGATCGACAATAAAAAATTGAAATGGTGTAGTTAGAGGGCATTTGGTGCTCCCATGAGCTGTCCTATTCGATGTGTATATCTAATTTAAAAGAAACCCCATCGAATTGGTTTCGAGTGTGTTTCCAAGGCTTGTACCCCGAAATGAGGTTGTTTTGGTCATAAAATTTATTGGAAGTTGTTTGCTGCTCATATAACGGTTTAGTTAAATGAGATAGGTAACATTATGCGGATTAGGTGCTGCTCTGGCGTTGGTGGTGGAGGTTAGAAACATTCCGTTGGGAAGTTTTCTCTTATAATTGGTTTGTTGCGGACTATCGCTTAAAGTAATTGGCAGCTGAATGCGTCTTTCTGATTGAAATGCAGTCACATCTTTTGATTTACTTGAATTGACAATATAATGTCACTATGTCAGTCATGGCAACATGTTGCAACAAAAATATGGAGCATTTGACGCCTCTCATTTGAACTTATAAAACTGTTTTAAACCTATCTGGTTTTCAAGTGCACGGCGCAGAAATATTCACTAAATTCGCATCGTAGAAAATTCCATTCTTTAGAAACATGTTACCAGGACTAATTTTTGATTGGAAGACTTCCCTATGTTGGCAACGACTTTCAAGCCATTCCGACGAGGTTACACATTTTTGCCAGTCATTTGTTGTCAGTAAGTTTCGCTGACTGATTGGCACCTATTAAATGGCCGCTAGTTCAACATCTGTCCATCTCACCCACTACACTTACAGCCTTTTTTCAAACTTCACCACTAACTCATCATTAAGTTCCTTAGGTGATTTTTTTAAACACTTGAATTCTGACAGTCGATTCAGCGTTCATACTCCCCTTGGAAAAACATTGGACACGTTAAAAAAATCTGGTTTAGTAAGTCTGACAGCTGTCTGACTAAATGCATCTCTGTTTTGATTGGCTGAAATCAGTCATCAGCTATTTCAGTTGACGTTTATGGACCGGTATCCGAAATCTAGTCAAGAAATTCGTGATTCAATATTTAGTTGACAGTTCGCAAATGTGACTGACGTACGAAAAGTGACGTTTCCGACCAATCTAGTTTTTGCATTCCGGTCACATCTTATTCAGACCAATCTAGTCAACTTAAGATCGTTTTCTTCCCTTGTCAGGGAGTGAACCTTCATAGTTAGTTGTCCAAGCGACTACCACTGAGCGATGAGACCAAGGCTGCCAATTCTCGAACACAACGGGCGAGTTGACAACTGCTATGCATTTTTATTGTGGCTTAAAAAGGCTTTCTCTGTCTTTTGAGTCTTATTTTCCTTTAATGCAAGCCGTAAACCGTTCTGCAGGTTCATCCCTCTCTCGTATTTAAATTTTGGTGGTTTTGTAAGGCTTCTTCCTTTTCCTTTTTCTTATGGACAGCACCCAAAATTTGGCGTCTTAAGTGTAGATCTAGATCATAAAAGATCCGAACCCGGGGGTATACGAACGCAGTAAAGCCTAAAAGCTTTTTTGACGAGGAATGTCCTTCTCAAACGTTAACCTTGGGGCCTGTAGCACAGCGGGACCTGTAGAACAAGGGAACTTCTGCAAGTGTTTCTCATTTCTATAAAACCTCTGTTACCACAAATTCAACAGCCATTTGTAAGAATCTTCGACTTGTTGCCTCAACATCCGGACAAAAAATGTTACTTGATTCGAAAAGTTCGTCAGAATTCGTTTCGCATTTGTTTTCATTTCTGACATAAGTCGTGTCACAAGGGCTTTCTGATTTCATATTGTTTCCAACTTAACAGAACTGTTCTAAAGTTGACTAAATACTGGGTCTGTCTATTTGCTAGCATTTACACAATTTAGTACAAAGAAAGACCGTTCTGGTCCTGACATTGGAACTACTCAACCGACGCACATGACAGATGACAGTTGACATGACAGTTCTATTAAAACTCAAGTGTTGCAGAAACGTCGCATAATCTACGTCAAAAATTTGAAATTCCTTTAGCAACATAAACCCCAATTTGAATATTTCCTCCTTTCCCATTTCCAAAAAAAATATAAAAAAAGGAACCCATCCAAGTACAAAACACCGCTCGTCAGTTTAGGATCAATTAACGTACATAAACTTTAATATGAAATACTGCCGATAAAGCAATTGCTTACTTTATTCTTTATGCATCGTCGAGGCTCTTTTTGTGTCCCTCTTGACTGATGCAAGGATACCGCAAAAGAGAGAACCACTCGCGGAGAAAGAAAAAGGAAGGCGAGCAAAAAAAAAAAACAACCTGGTATACCCAGAAGTTGTATGATAACAATTATAAGTAATATATTTGCACTGTCTCCTTTGGCGAGCGTTTTTTCCTCTCTGAAGTTTTTTTTTGTTTTTTGAAGCCAATACACATAAATTCATCCAGCGACAGACCATGATGCCCTGTGTCCAAGTAAGTAGGTTATAAATTGGTTTCAAGTCATGCGAGTGTTATTAAAATGAGAAACGGGCAACTACTGCGTGCGTATGTTTTAAGTAATCTCTGGCGGACGACGCAATATAAAGTGGTTCAGATATTGGACAGATATTTGAATTTTTTTCTTACTTTTTCTGTTTTGTTCTTGCACACTCATGAATTTAAGACAAAAAAAAATAAACAAGTTTGATAACGAACCCCTCAAAAAAAAAAAAAAAAAGTGACCGAACAAGATTCTTCGCTTTAGATTTTGAATTTGAAAGTGCAGATTTTGGACGAGATGAATGGTTGTCAGAAGTTTTGCAACATGCAGTTTGCGGAATTGGGATTTTTCGAGAGGGGCTACTTGGATTGAGTGGGGTTTTGGGATTTAGCAAATGAATGTGAATCTGATGTTTAATTTGGAAACAAATTCTGACAGATGCCTTTTTAGACTGTCATATTTTTGGCAGTGGTGACAAGTTGTCGACGTGACTTTTCTACTTTTTTGGGCCTCTATCGAACTTTAGAAAACTTTAAAACTGCAATATCGGCCCTATCGAGATATCCGTTCGGAACGGAATTTTCTCAGATTTGTACAACCGATCCGATACAACTTTCGGAAAAACTCTCAGATGACATATAGCGCACCTTGTCGCATTGCGTGGAACCGCGTTATACCACTTACTTTTGACAGGTACACGGCACATTTTTTCCGAAGCTCTCCGACAACTAATGCGGAATATTTTAATGTGAAATGAACGCGTTTTCATTTTGTTCCGAAACGGATACTTCCAACGCCATTTGGGTTCCGATCAGATTTCACTTTCGTATAGGAATTTTTTCCGAACGGATACCTCGGGGGTGTATGTCTTAGGGGTTTTCGGAAATGTCATCAGCATCAAATTGCTTTTGCAGCATGTTCGAAAACGCAAGTTGCCAAAGTCATGTGTTCGGAAACGCCATCATAGCAAAACTGCAATAGCATGTGCGGTAATGCAGTTCTGCAAAGGTCAGATGTTCGTAAACGTCAGTTGCGTGTCGTCTGCCGTGCAGCAAAGCAGATAAAAAACGATCTTGCATTTGCTCAATTTGCTGTGTAGTACGTGAAAGCGCTTGATATCTGTGAATGGATTCATCGTCATCATCATGCTCAGAGGAGTTTTCTCTGTCCTGGTCACGGTCTAGATCTAGATTGAGCGGTAAGAATGTGTTTTTTGATCAGGATTTAGAAATTTAATGCAAATAAATTATTGTAGATCCCCAAATCAAGCTCAAGAGGAGAATATGGAACTTTGGACCAGGAACAGAATTACGTTGCTTCTTTCTGTTAGACTGGTATTCGAAGACTCTTTCCAAAATGGAAAAAAGTCATCAAATTTTGCATCAAGTTGCCCAACAATTTTTTTTTTTATATAAGGGTTGAATTTGTTCATGGTAGTGTTCGGAAAAATCAGGTTGCACTTGCAAAAAAAAACGTTGACCCGACACAAGTCAGCTGCACAAAATGACATTTGCAAACAAATGACCGATTGATTTCTGTCATGCATTGACGGTCATTTGCGATTGCAAATGACGTTTTTTTACATTTCCGAAAACACCCTTAAGCTAGGCTTGCTTGCCAAATTTTTCACTTGCTAAACAGTCAAAATTTTGTCTGACGCAAGAAACTTCACGTTTTGCCAGAAGTAGAATATCGAAGCGTCTTCCCCTGGAAAGAGGAAGCTTGAGAGCGTGAAGAACCCGAAATGGGAAAGCCTCTAGGTTATATTTCAAGTAAATTTGACAGAACTTTCCAAAGCAGTTTTCGACATATACACAAATGGACATATATTCGAGAAAGATTCGCACTTACCTACACATTTGGGAGGGTTAAACTTATGCGACACGAATATTGACACATGCAGTGTTAGGAGCGATTGAGTGGCGTGGCGGTTTCGATTTTGTTATAGACAGAGCGACGTCACTCTGTCGCTAGTCGCTCACTGCGTGGTTGCACCTTTATGCTCCACCTATAGTTAAGTTCTGCATGCAGTTCTCTCAAAAAATTACTTACCCCAATCTCAGAACATTAAAGTCCAACATACCACTGTCATCTCATATCGCTTAACAAAGAAACAACTTAAACAACTATCAACTTACTTAATTGAAAGTGGAATTGCACTGCACGATAGTAGGAGTTGAAAAGCAAAGCAAAAAAAAAAAAAAAGAGAAAATAAATATCCATCACGACTCGATTTAAAACGCCATAAGGCTTGCGCTTAAGTGCCCCCATACATTGGCGATTAAACACGCTTTTCAATTAAACTGTCATTACTATCGATAAGTGGCGGCAGATCAGAGTCTGCAGGCCCCACCAGTGCGCCTAAAGTGAGATGCGCGTCTGTCAATGCATTCGAGTTGATAGTGCATTAAGTTTGTGCTATTATTCGTTCCTTGTCCGATTTGATTGACATGCATATTGAGCCATAAAATGAGCTTGAGCGTACTCAAGTGTGGTGCCATATCAAACAGGTATTGCACATTTGAAGGTGGATCGCAGGATGGACGTATCAACGCCCCTGCAAATTGACCTTTTACGATTGGATTATACTGAAGAATTACTGCTGTAATTCGGTAGTAGAAGGCCACTCTGCAGTTTCCAGAGGTGTGTGGAATAAAATTGTGCAAACAGTTAAACATTTTAGTGAGCAACAAAAAATGCGGTTGTATGTCTTTCTGTATGTTCTTTATTGGAGAACTTTGCCCCTGAAGAAGTTGGAAAATACCCACGAAACGTAGGGTGGAAAATAATGGAATAGTTTTTTTATATTCGCATTTTTAGAAGAGTCGACCAAAAAGCCCAAAAAAGCCTTACACAAAATTATACCTGGTCAACAAAATAATCCTATTAAAAAATGCGGTTGTCATTTAATACTTACTCAATTGGCGAAAGTGGAAGGCGCTTGATGGCGACGAGCAGTGTGAGGTTCACTTCCTGGCAAGGGATTAATACTTAGAAATTTCCAAGAAGAAAAATTGGAAAACTAAATGTAAGGCGATAACCTTTTAACAAGCAATCACTAAAGACGTCAGTGTCTTCTGTTTTTGGGCGAATTCATTTATAAGATTTAGGAGAAAATAATGTCCCAACGTTCGAAATGACAGACGTTTCACTCTAAATTGGGGACGTTCAAGTATCTAGTTAAGTAAGTCTGACAGCTCTCTCACTAGATGTATCTCGGTTTTGATTGGGGGAAATCGGTCATGAGAGCAGCTGTTTCAGTTGACGTTTATGGAGGGGTAGCCGACGAATCTAGTCAAGAAATTCGTGACTGAGAACTAAGTTGACAGTTCGCATATGTGGCTGACTTAAAAGAAGTGACGTTTCCGACCAATCTAGTTTTTGCATTCAGGTCACATCGACTTAAGATAACTAGATTCTTGAATGTGCCCATTCTCGTATCTAGTTAAGTAAGTCTGACAGATGGCTGGCTTGATGTGTCTCAGTTTTGATTGGCCTAGAACTGTCACATGTACAGCCATTTTAGTTGACGTTTATGGAAACATAACTACACAACTGAGTACTAAGTTGACAGTTCGTTTATGTGGCTGACGTGAAAAAGTGACATTACCAATCAATCTAGTACTTGCGTTCAGATTACATCTAGTTTTTGAATGTGTCCAATGCTGCCAAATCAAGTCGAAAACACAAAGTATACCCACAAAACCGGCCACAAAAATATCCGACACACAATAAAATTACTTCCAGTAGATTAAAATAAAATCAAAATCAAAATCACAAACTCCAAGTTATCCTCGCACGATTCCAAAGTGAATATTTCAATGATGATGGTTTATCCGGAGGAGCCCTTTTGGGCATTACCCACCGTTCCAGGACTGTATGACGAAAGTGACTACCGTGGTAAGTAAAAACAAAACTCTGCTCAATTTCTTTCAATTGGTGAAGCAAGTTTGAAGCTTTTTCTTTATTTTTTCAAATATTTGTGTCCGCTGTAATAATAACTCTATTACAAGCGTTCAACTGTCAGTGCTGGTAAATTGCAAATTTTCCGTGTGTTGATTATGAAATTACCTGCTGATTGAAACACACAAAAACGCATATTGACTTGAATTATGTTCCGCTACACAAACACGGGACTGGAGGAGAAAAAAATAAACCCAATCTGACAGACAGATAGCTAGAAAGACAGGACAGGTCGGAGGCGGTGTCTTGGTTTCGATTTTATGCGCCATGATCAAAAGCTGACTTGTCGTTATGGCAGGATTTATTTTTTCCAGTTTTCAAAATGGTTTAATTTTCGTTAATTACACACTCGTGTGTAGATTTGCATGCAGATTGTAATTATATTCACGATGATGTCTGTTGATATCTCGAATGTGTCAGAAGTTGAACAGTTGCCAACACACAGCTGGTGATTAAAATGTAGTGGACAGGCGAATATTGCTATTTGAAGCTAATCCTCCAATTTATGAAGTGAACGGAAATGTTTTTTCTTTAATAGACAGACAATAGGTAGTTACGTACATAGATTGAAATCAGGCTCAGGATAGACGCGACGTAATATGCATACCTTTTACTTTGATTTAGAAAAGGTCTCTCTGTCTTAGATCAGTTGCCATATCCATAAGAATTTTTATTTCCAACCAAACTCTGTTATAATTTCATCCAAGAAACTCCTTGGAGGTATTTGAAAAATGTGTGAAACAAATTATTCTCCCAAGTCAATGTCATAACGACCCAAATATGATTTGGTTGCGTTCTCTGTAACCCATTTAGGAAATTCCATCAAATCGGGGTAGACTAAAGACCCCCAGCTCTGTGCAAAGACATAAATAGTGATCACCGACGCAATTGTTGGTCCGATTCCAGCGTAGATCTGAAGAAAGTTACAAGGATTAGATGCGAAACGGAGGCAGTTATTTTTCAGCAGAAATATCCATTGTTGAGAATAAAGAGAGACTTTTTTTGAAACAAAGTCAACCCCCATTCGAAATCGAAAAATAACTCACCATATCCTTTGTCCGTATATTTGCATATGCTGCCACCAAAGCATTTGGAGCTGTAGCCGATGGCAGAAGAAATGCCATACTGCCAGCTAAACCGGTAGGCATCAGGAGGTATAAAGGATGCACTTTGGATGCCACAGCCTATAAAAATATTTTTTTTTTTATATTTGTTGCATATTTAATTTTAAAGAGCAATTTAGTTTTTAAGGCTCAAACTCTTAAGTCCTCTTGGGTGTTCGCCAACTAATTCTAGCAACTAATTGGAACTTCAAAGATGTATCTCATTTCCTGTGACCTATCACTGTCATCTTCAAGTGTTAAGTGCAGTTCCACTATATCGATTGGATAATTCCCTCTAACAGATGGAAATTTTCCCTTTGCTCCTTCAATATATTATCTCCCACTATTTTTTTCTATTAAATATTTTATCGTGCAGCTTAAAACTTCATTTTATGTTGACCGATTTTTTAAAGGCTTTAGGAAAATCTTCAGTTTAGTTAAAAGCTTTATAATTCATAAAAATAATGAAGAGTTCTGACTGCGCAAAAAAATCTTGTGACTCTGTTCTTAAGGCTTAAGACTTGACCAGTTGTCATTAATGAAAACATACATTTTTTGCTTTATCTTCAAAATTTGTTGCATTCCCACACCTTTTTCTCCGAAGACGATTTCTGAATGTTCGTAATTTATTAAAAATTCCCGCGATACTACAACACTGTTCAAACATAACATGGTTTACCCGGAATAAACTTTACTTTATCATATTGTGAAGCAAATAAATGTGGTCTCATATATTGCCAGCTAAATTTCAAAACCCCAAATGACACAAAAATCACAAACAAATTTAAGTCTGTTATTTTCGTCACTTTTGACAATTTGGGTCTAGATTTACATCTTCTTAATATTCCATTGTTGACAATATTTAGCCAAATTGACAACTTCGCAATGATTGGGATATTTAAACGAAGTAAGGGAAATTGTCTACTAAAACTATCTGGCAACACTATCAGTGTCAAAAATTTACTCTACATCACTAGTACTTTTCGCAAGTGCCAACAAAAATCGTATCGCTATGTTAGGTCGTATATTTGAATTCAACGACTCGTTAAGGTTTCCACAGAAAGCATCTGCTCGCAAAAATGTGAATGTCTAGTATTTTTACGGAGGGAAAATATTTTATAAATATTTACCATTTCAATAATACCCGGTGCAACGACACTCATAACAGCCGCATTGACTGTTAAATTCGTGCAAAGTTCCATTACGATTATCGCGATCAAAAGGCCGATTGGGCTTGGCAGGCTTTTAAGGTCCACAAGACGATCGCCCAGTAGGCTGGCGAGGCCACTCGATCGGCAACCCTCTGCTATTGTACCTCCGCAGCCTGAATAAAGTAGGATTGAGGAAATATTTTGTAAATTTATTGAAATCTTTGCCATACCGATTATAAAAATGAGATCCCATGGCACAGAGGTATTCAAAAATTTCCAATTCAATAGTCCGGCTGCTTTTTCAACTGAACGTTCTACAAGTCATTTAGTGTTGTCAAAAAGTACGTAGAAATTTATTTATTTTGACTTACCATCCCAGCATTTGAGAAATACCAACTTTGCAGGCAGACTGAATACCAGAAATATGAATATTGTCGTTACTGATGTGTTTTGGATTTCCCTGTAATGAAAGTCAGGAAAAGGTAAGATCGATGAGCGAAAAAACGACATAATTTACTTTATATCAGGTGTAACTGCCGGCAAAGAGCAGGCATTAGTCAGTCATTTGACAGCTTTTATGCGATTGCCCACAGAAGAGTATTGTGATTCCGAAATGTTTCGTCCACAACCCCACAATTTTGAACTTTTTTCAAGTCGAATAGGTTAAAAATTGTACGGTTATGGTCAGTGACGAATATCACACACCTTTCTTCAGATAAATTGCTTCAAAAGCTTGGGAAATGTTTCGTCCACAACCCCACAATTTTGAACTTTTTCCAAGTCGAATAGTTTAAAAATTGTAAGGCTATGGTCAGTGACGAATATCCCACACCTTTCTTCAGATAAATTGCTTCAAAAGCTTGGGAAATGTTTCGTCCACAACCCCACAATTTTGAACTTTTTCCAAGTCGAATAGGTTAAAAATTGTAAGGCTATGGTCAGTGACGAATATCACACACCTTTCTTCACATAAATTGCTTCAAAAGCTTGGGAAATGTTTCGTCCACAACCCCACAATTTTGAACTTTTTCCAAGTCGAATAGGTTAAAAATTGTAAGGCTATGGTCAGTGACGAATATCCCACACCTTTCTTCAGATAAATTGCTTCAAAAGCTTGGGAAATGTTTCGTCCACAACCCCACAATTTTGAACTTTTTCCAAGTCGAATAGGTTAAAAATTGTAAGGCTATGGTCAGTGACGAATATCCCACACCTTTCTTCAGATAAATTGCTTCAAATGCTTGGGAAATGTTTCGTCCACAACCCCACAATTTTGAACTTTTTCCAAGTCGAATAGGTTAAAAATTGTAAGGCTATGGTCAGTGACGAATATCCCACACCTTTCTTCAGATAAATTGCTTCAAAAGCTTGGGAAATGTTTCGTCCACAACCCCACAATTTTGAACTTTTTCCAAGTCGAATAGTTTAAAAATTGTAAGGCTATGGTCAGTGACGAATATCCCACACCTTTCTGTAAGAAGTCTTACATTTCTTGTCATTTTGACAAGCTCTTATGAGCCAAGAATATACATACTTTTCATCGAGGACATCGGCCCATCCATCACCAAACTCCGGCTTCCTTGAGACCATCATCACAATCATGCCGATAACCAGAGTTACCATCGTGCATTGGGCTACCGTAATTGGTCCAATCGACTCGTACTTTTCATTCGCCATACGCTTGACAGCCGCCTTTTCTTCTTCACTCAGTCTCAGTGCCATTGCGTCCTCGCTACTTGATCTATTTGAACAAAAATAGAACTTATGGCTTTTGTTAACTGGGAAAGACGAACCTAAACAGTCCCATGTATGTATATTCCATAATTATGTACATCAGTCCTGAATACGCCAACATGGGAGCGAACGCATAAAGAAGGTAGTTTCCAAAGTCAATCTTGTCTGGGCTGTATGGGAACCGGCTGCAAAAAAAAACACCCACTTTAAGGTTGGAACAACTTCTGTCAACAAATCAACTCACGCTTCATATATCTCCTTGAATACGATGTTTGTGGGACTGCCTGTCAAGTTTCCACTGCCTCCCATTGACGACGCATAAGCAACGCTAAGGTAAAAGCAAATGGCTGTCCTTGACGGTTTTTTCCTGAACAAAATAAATCACAGTTTTAAATTTAATCCTTGGATCGGTAAATGGGTATTTACTCTGTCTTTGGGACGTCTGGGCTATCGTCCTCGTACATTTTGCAGATTCCCATCTGTAACCAAAAAAGTTGTAGCGAAAAATGAGCACTCACAACAAAAGAAGCTACTCTGATATTTTTTGAAAACAAAGACCTCCCTTCCTTAAGGGTTAACCATAATAGAATTACGTGGCCTTAAGCTAGTGTCAAAAAATGCGACTCCCATGTAATTCCATTGTGGACCACCCCCCTCAATTGAAAATCTTACCTTCGACAGTCGTTCCAGAAGGGCGTACGTAAATGGACACATCACAGCGATGCACACAGCGTTCGGCACAAGCACAGACAGACACAAAGCTACAGCTACCAACAAAAAATGCAACCTAAGAAGAATTTGAACTTGGAAGTCACTGAATAATATTTCATTAAAAAATCTCTACCTCCTTGGATTTGAACTGATTGCGTGGCAAACAGCGACCGCGACATGCACGTGTAAGTTGGTGAACTCGATCGCACATGCAATCATAATACTTACCATAAACATTACCAGAGTGTCTTTGAAATATAAAGAGCACGCCTTGTCGGAAGCCTGTCGCAGAATGTCAATCTATGAAATCTTACTGTTCAGAATGACTAGTTACCATAATATTCATTAGGGGAAACGCTATTATGGGAAACATGGCGGTGATTGCTAGCGGGAAGACTTCTGTGATCCAGCAAATAAACATCGCCACTATTACGTACAAACATCGGTACGGCTAAAAATTGCACAAACTTTGTATAACTCGTAGTCACTGGAATTATGTGATCTTACCGGGGTATCATTTACGGACATCGCGATAAGGAATACAAACGGAAGACTGAACATCACAGCTCCTTGCCAATGGGCCAAAACACATTTGCGCAGATCCATCTTTCCAGCGTTTTGCTCTGACCTTCTGTAAAGTTAAATGGATTGGTGAAAGTCTCATCTGTGGTTTTGTTTACTTACTCCATGTTGTAGGGGCGACAAACTGTTTTTAGAGAACAACCGAAATTGCCCGTTTTGACGGGAACTGCGAAGTTTTATGTTTTTGCACAAAAACAGAAGCAGGTTGATTTTTTTAAGCGGCTGAGTTTCGCTCTTCAGTCTTTTAGACGCTTTTCGAAAGGTGTAGCTAAGGTCGATCCATCCTTTTGCCCTAAAGGTGGAAGGGAAGTGGATCTTTCATTTCAAAAAACTTCAAGCTTAATTTAAACTGGATTACACTGTACCAAATATTTAAGTTTGTTGATATAAAGTTTCTCGATATGAAAGAAAGAAAGATTATTATTATACAGGGTGTCCGCCGGGAAGGTATACTACTTTGTTTTGCCGCCATTTTGGTAAACATTAGTCTTGACTGTTCATATTTGGCAGTCCTGAAGTAGACACGTGGCAAATTTATTATGGAAAACTATTCGATAAACCAACGTGTTTTAATCGATAAACATGTGATATCAAAAAGACGGAGCCACATCGCATACATCCAGGATTACAATGGAATTACTGCGAGACCTCTTTCCACAACAAGTTATTTCAAGAAATGGTGATGTTGATTGGCCGACATTAAATGAAACATTTATCAATATAAGATCCATTCTCTTTCATTTAATCAAAAATTATAAACAAACAAAGTAGTATACCTTCCCGGCGGACACCCTGTATATTGCTCGATACTAATAATCACATTTACGAACTCACAATGGCGAAATTTTCCGTATAAAATTGCCCATTGTGACCTAAAAAATATTTAGTGTGAAAGTTAAAAATTGTTACTGGTAAAAAGTTGCCCACATTTTGCAAAATTTTTGTCACATGCAATACGCATCGATTTACCGAATGTCAGCTTGCATAAGTGCAAAGATGTAGAGCTTTAATCGTCTTTCTTGTATGGGAGGTGCCACGCCCTTTTTCATTTTTCTCAATTTAAGAGCACCGACAAATTCTACAGTAAAGTTGAAAGCGGTGGCCTTTTTTCCGTCTCACTTTCTCAAATACTACACACATACTAAAATTAGAGGCATGCGCAGCGTTGCCAACCAATTTTGACGAAAAAATGCCTTACTTGAGAAAAAAAGATGCCTTTTTCAATGAAATAATGCCTTAAATATTTTTTTTAGGTGATTCCAGTTCAATTAATCAAAATTTTAACACAAATATAAAAAAAAATACACAAAGAAATTTTTATTTCCAAAAAAAATTAAATTATGAATCACGGAAGAAATTCTTAATAAAACCAAAACAAACATAGTTGCATAGTGCAGCAGATAGTCTTGGTCCTTGAAATCATACATTTGTAAAAATGTTAATAATTTATTTTATTTTATTTAATTTTCGTTGAGAACACACTTTTTGCTTTTTCTCTTTTTTTTTTTCAATTAAATTATCTTTTTTCTTCTTCTTGACCAACCCAGCTTGCCTCCGAAGTTGGTTGTGCTTATTCTCTCCACCAATTGTCCACCTGCCAATAGATGGCGTTTCGGTGCACATTAGTTGCCTTAGGGGCATGTTATATTGTATTATTTCTTACACATTAAAAAAATAAGAAGTCAGATGTTGAATCAAAAAAAATATTAGAAAAATATTTGAAATAAAAAAAAGATGCCTTTTTGGAAAAAACAAGCCTTTGCTAATGAAATAATGCCTAAAAGGCACGAGAAAGCCTTCGTTGGCATCACTGGGCATGCGGTTTCTGTTTCTGCACTCTCAAAGTGCTGCCAGCCATGCAATTTTTTTAGTACTCAGTCCATTTGCGAATTATAATGCACGACTTTCATTTAAACGTCCACAACCTCGATCTAGTTGCTAAGACGTTTCAAAATCTGTGCAAAGCAATTAAGGTATCATCTATCTCCTACGCAGCTATCGCGTTTCCATTTGCCGCATAATTACTATTCAGAGGCAAAAACATTATACAAAAATCCTGTTCAATTAGCTGCCACCTAACCATAAACAACCAACTTAGCTTTTAATAACTGTTGCCGTAGAGTCAAGTCGACAAATTTATACCAGTCCAAAAGTGGAGCAGAACTTCATGCGACTTAATTGGTTTTACCATTTTATTCAGTGTGAATTTTTTTTTCTCAGCTTGTACTGATGCAATTTTGCGTCGCCGCGTCTATCGAATGAATTTTTCATACCAATTTCTCACAGTACAGGTAAATGAATGCACCCATCCATATATGTAGGCAACAGTAGTCCGACGAGAGCCAAGATATATTTTTTTTTTGTCTTCATTCAAATTAAAGTCAAAACTGTCGACGTAAATTAAGTGCATACCCTTCCCGGCCGTCAGCCAACCAGTCGACCAGTGCCAGTCAGCCCGCAGGAATTGATTCGATCTCGGAATTGCGTGTGAAAATTGTTTTGCATTTTTTTCTTCTAGCTCTCAAAAGTGTCGAATGAAATTGTTTTTAAATGAAATCATGATTTTCTCGCCCCAACATGATGATGGTGTGTATTCAGTTCAGGTACTGTGTTTGGTATAAATCTGGTCTAGCCTTTGGGTTCGAGCTGCGTGCGGTTGGCGTGCAGAAAACCATAATTCCATCAGTTCGATCAAGACATGAATTGATCTTTTGTTGATCATAATAATTGAATAGAGTAGGCTAGAGAGGGGAAGGAACGGAAGAAGGAAAAAAAGAGAAACTAGCCCTGGAGGTATTTGGCACTTTGTCTGGTTTTCGGGTTTTTGTTTTGTTTTTGCTTATGTGTGTGAACATGACGGCCCTAGGGGATGGAGTTGGTGTATCGATAGCAAATAATGACAGCGGTAACAATATCATTCAGTGATGTGATTTATTGAAACTTAATTTGCTATTCGATGATGATGGGGTTACGAAGTGAAATGCGGGCTTTTCAGGGCCGAAAGCATAGTTTGTCTGACTTCTTAGTGTTGATTTGGTTGAAAGGGGATCCTTGTTTGAGTTGCTCTCTTGGCTTGAGTGGTGTTTCAGAGGAACGGCTTAAGTTTGTCGCAATGGAAACTCGACTCTATTGTGGTATTCCACTCTAAGACTTCAAAATAAACGCCTGTTCGAGGGCAAGTTATGGTTTGCTTGCTTAAATCTTAATAGATTTTTTTTAGGTTTTGTTTGTATCTCTCAAATCGTGCCGATTCTTACTCACAATATACTGCAAAAGTTACGAGGTGTCAGTATATATTTTGTCTCCACTGCAGACCATTTTTTTTACTTATTTCGGAATTTGGAGAAAGTAATTTTATTTTGTTGGGAACTTATTTTGTTCAAAAGAGTTTTCCAAATACAGAGAGTACTCCGAAGAGCCCAATTGATAAGTACATCACACTTATCTATTTTTACTCGTTAATATGAAACTAACGAAACTATTTTAAAAGTAGCGAAAGAAATACCTAGTTGATTGAGCAAGAGATGGTTTGTGTGAAAAGGGGAATTTTCGGCGTTCTTTATGGGATGTTTCTGAAAACGAAATTTCCCCTAAGCACTGCTACAAACAGTTTGCCTCATTTTTAGTCGAGGCTGTGTCGACGGCGATCTATTAATTAGAATTAGAAATAAGTTAAGTTTAAGTTTATTTATAAAAACAAGGCATACATTAAGACTTGGTCTTTTATATACAGTTGTGTATGTAAATATAATGCAAAAAAAAAAAAGAAAAAAAGAGTGATATGAAAAATTACAGAAAAGAAAACAAAAGAAAAATATTTCTATATAAGAGTTTAGATTTTAGAAAAACGATGATAGGAGAAAAAGAGGAAAATAGTGAAAAAAATAAGAAACAGAGATAGAAATGAAAGGAAAGAAAGTTAAGTCTGTTGTTCAAAACACACTGCTTTCAAGTTCGTGAGACTAATACTGCGTGGTGTACATCACGCACTCGCATATTTACACGAGACAGAAAGAGATCCGTTTGTCCACAGTAAATGCTTAAGAATGAGGTAACAAATCAGACGTCTAAAGTGTCATGGATGTTCTACCCATAATCGTAGATAGGAAAAGCGGAAATAAACACAAATTCCGGCGACCAACATTTCTGCAATTACTTGCAAACGTTTCTGTTTCTGATTTAAAACTTGTTAATTGAGACTTTTCATTAGTTTCAGTAAATTAAACCAACAATTCCTGATTGATGAATTGAATTAAATGAATTCCACGAAATAAATAAAGAATTGTCCGGTTATCACTTGCGGAAGCCATTTTGTTTTATAGGAGTGCGAAATTTCGCTATAAAAATATCAACATACCGAACTTTCCCATAATTACTACCACTTAAACAAGATGGCCGACGAAAATACTTGTCACGTATTTTTTGCGTGCTGGGTAATGCTGTCCCTTTCAGTCACACGGCTTTTTAGTATTGCGCAGCCATTTAATTTTCCGAGTTACTAATCTCTGATGGTGTTAGTGCAGTATAAGTCTGAAGGTGTCTGAACGAAATAGATTTTTAAACAAAAGCAAGCACAAGTCAACTTCTTGAGAGACTCTTCGGCATTGGCCCGGGAGTGTTCCTTTGACATTTAGTCAAATTTGGGGCGTGTCACTTTCCATGAAAAAAATAACGCCATTTCTTGGCCCTTATGGGAGGTAATAGGCGTGTTCTTTGAGCTTCGATTTCAGCAAAACAAAGTTAAGCAACACGGGACTACAACAACTACTGTGTGTAAATTCAGTAACGCATCACTTGCATCATGATGCTCATGATGCTTTGCAAAATGTTCATTAATGCAACTATTGGCATCACTTTCAACGTCAAGTGTTCATTATTGCAAATTTGATCAAACTGATGCGCAAACATAAAGCGAGAAAAAGCATCACAGAAATTCCTGATGCGCTGTTGATTCGCCGGCAAAAGAGTAAGAAAAATGTCGGAAGCGAAAGAAACGAAAGTAAATTAACATTTTTATCAAAAGGTACATAGGCTTTTGACGGAAAAATTTATAAATTTTAGTTGAATTCTTTACTTGAATTTTTCTCACAAACATTTTTTTTTTTTTACATTGAGTATTTCAGCGCGGCGGAGGTAAATCTTTTAATAACGACAAGACTGAGGCATGAAAACAAATTTGTCGTCTTTTAAAAAACTTTCATCTTGAAATAAATGTTTGATGTTAACAATGCGTTCTAAAACTCAAGGGTCATATTCGATCAGCAACGCATCCGCATAAACTGTGCATCGCATAAGCAACGCAAATAAGCAGTGATGCCGCATAACTGCGCAAATGTTTGACGTTTCTGAAGTTACACTGTGAGTCTCGAAGTGTCAAATGGAGCGTAGTTGTTGGAAAATCCTTCTTTACTTGGCTTTGCTGAGATCGAAGTTTAAACAAGCAGGCCCATCTATTGTTGTAAAATTTATGTAAAAACATTTTCTAAATGGAGCACTTTACAGAAAATAGATGGGAAATAAAAACGGGGAGTGACACTTTCCATAAAACAAATTTATTGAAAATACTCAGCTTTAGCCTTCTGGGTGAACATTTCTTTTCGACGGTGGTTTGGTTGCACTTTTTTTAGAGTTTGCTCGTAGCTGCTTCTTTTTTTTTTTGTGTGTTTGGGAAAAAAAAAAACTCCTGGTAGCTCCCAATCAGGTCGTTGACAAAAAATGTCAACCCATTCACTCAGAACAGTCTTGTTGTCTAATAAATTAAAAGTCAAATGCTTCCCAAACGTTAATAGATGATATTCGTTCTATGTTACATACAACAAAGATGCACCTTATCTTTTCTTTTTGTGAACAGTTCGACGAATTCCCACTGTTCGCAAAACAAAAGAGTCCACCAGCGAACTACGGTTACAACGCTGTTGAAACTATTTATCCCTTCCATTGCGTTTTGAGTTCAATACCATCACATTCCAAAGCTTCGTTCATGCAGGCAATTATTTTTGTTTACCATCAAAGGCTGTCTGGCATAATGTCGGACATTACTCACCAGATGACGTATACCCCAAATCATTCTCTAAGCCCTACTTAGAGGCAAAGCCAACCAACAATAACAAAAAACTATAAACCCGCAAATTCGAAAAGCTCCATAAATCACAAGTCATCTGTGTCTAGCCTCAGTGAAGCTACTGCCCTCACAAAAATCACTTCTCCGGACAAAGCAGCGTTTGCTGGTCCGCAAAAGTAGGTTAAACACCCATCAGTCCATTAGTCATCGCATAAATTTTAATTGTTATTGACAACTTAACAGCACTCGAATGTTATACTCATTTCTCAATAATAAATTTAAGAATTTGTCAAAATTATCTCTCTTTCTCTCTCTCACTCTGGTGTTTGAGTTTTGCGCCTTCGTTTTTCATTTCCCCGCATAATTTATGAACTGCCAACATGAATTCAGCAACTCGCGCACGGCTGGCTGTAAGGTACACATTTACTGTATGTTGTTGTGAGTTGCGCTGCCCTCGGAAAGAAAGATATACAATGTTGCCCGACACCTTCTCGCGTATGCCCATTGCCCATCCATTATAAAGTTCTCCGTTTATTTTCCACTATAAGCCCAATGGATGTGAAACGAATTAAATTTGTTAAACCATGCAGATTGCCATTAATGAACCAGTTCCGTGGCGTAGATATACAAAAAGACGTACTCCACACAGATACACATGGCATTCGCACAAATTAACCTACTTTAAGGTATTAGGCGGTTTTCAACTTTTCTCTCTTTTAATTGATCTTCAGAGATTTTATTTTGCATTCTAACTGTAAGACATGTTGGATGGATCTGCTGCAGTGTGAACGAGGAACAAGATGTGCCGGGAATATATATTTGTAAAAGCCAACGAGTTAGTCGAACAGACCACTTCGTTGGACACATTAACATTTCGAGATATAGATACTTTGGCCTGAGACTTTGTCTTCGTTTCTTGTTCTGTTCCTTTCCGTTTTTTTTTTTTCATTCTGTCGCTTGACTTTTAAATTGTTTATCCAAATGGATGAGAAGCGACTTCGTTTAGAGCTTGCCCTGCCGGATAAACGTCGCGCAACAGAGTAGGGAGACACACCGACCCATCCATCCAGTGAGTGATGATTCTATAAGTGGTATCAGAGGTGGGTGGAATTAATTTCCAGATAACTTTTTATTGGTCAAAAATTGAGACTGTCAGATTTCGAAAATCCCAAAGAACATAAATTACCACACGAATAAGTTAAGTTCCAAAACTCGCTGTGGATAGACGCATTTTTTGGGTTTGTTGCGTGGAGCGGCTGTTATTGGCTTCTGGACATTCTCAATGGGAATTTATTTGGAAAATATGAATGTTATCTGTCGGCGGTTATCTATTAAGGGGGCGAATACAAATGGCGGAATTAGTAAAATGCGCGAGTGAAATATCGCCGCGAAGGTGAGACGAGTTATAAGTCAAGTCAACTAGAGGATTAGGCTTCTATTATTGGGACTAGAGAATCGGGCTTTCACGGGATCCCAATGATGTCATTTACGTTGACAGATTGAATATTTGAAACCACAAAATTCTGAATAGATTAAGAGGCTTTTGCTAATTGAGGGTGTCTTGTTTTATTTCTCTGTTGGATGTTGGCTTTCGATACAACTACTGGTAAATTTTACTGTCATAAAGAAGGCGGAAGCCTCTTCCACGGACAAAGAACGGACGTCTACTCTTTTATCGGTGGTTGGTGTACTTGCTTTTCGTTTTACTTAAGCCCAAAACCTATTTTCTAGTATTTAGTTCATACAAGGTGGGCCAAAAGAAGTCATCCGATGTTGTTTGGCTCTCATTTTTTTTCTAAATGAAAAACTCCGATTCTGTTTTTTGATTATGTATATTTGAACCTTTAGAATTTTATTGGTGAAGTCGAGAAGACGATATCGGCCAAATTGGCGCCGTCACAATTGATTGCCATACGGGCTCGTTTTATGGCATTTTCATCACTTCGGCGAGAACTTCGGGCGACAGATTCTCGCACTCGTGTCGAATGTTGTCCTTGAGGGCTTCTAGGGTCTCGGGCTTGTTCAAAAAACCCTACAAAAAAAAGTCTGGAACGGTTAAATCGGGCGATCTTGCGGGCCAGTGCAAATCGCCAAAACGAGAGATGAGGCGACCCGGGAACGCCGCCTTTAGAATATCGGTTGTGGCTCGCGCAGTGTGTGCCGTAGCTCCGTCCTGTTGGAACCACATGTCCTCCAGTCCTAATTTGTCCAATTGCGGCAGAAAAAACTCGGTTAACATGGCCCTATAGCGCGCACCGTCCACTGTTGTCGTTGTTTGACCAGCGGCGTTCTCGAAAAAAAATGGCCCGATGACTCCTCCAGCGTGAACAGCGCACCATGGAGTAACTTTGAGCGGGTATAAAGGCTCCTCGTGCATTGATCGTGGATTTTAGGTGCCCCAGAAGCGATAGTTTTGCTTGTTCACGTGCCCGCTGAGGTGGAAATGAGCCTCATCGCTCATTATGATTTTGTTCGAAAAATCGTCCACTTGGTCCTCGAGTTTGAGGATGGCTTGGGCGTAGGTTACACGCGTTTGGCGGTCGACAGGCAGCAGCTGATGCACGGACTGGACTTTGTACGGGAACATGCGCAAGTCTTTGACCAAAATTCGCCTTAGGGACGACCGGCTGATGGTTAATTGCGAGGCACGGCGTCTGGTCGATGTTTCCGGCGACAGCTCGACATCCTCGTCAACAGCGGCGATATTCTCCAGCGCCCGCTCCGGGGCCGACCACTCTTGGCAACGTCTCGTGTGGTCCCATACTCTTCAAGGTTGGTGGACAAACGGCGCAGTGTTTGCGCAGTCGGTGTCGGACGACCGTGGAATCGGCGACGGAACTCGCGCTGCGCCAACACTACAGACGAACTGTTGCGCAAAAATATAGGCACGATTATTCCGCGTTCGTGGGGAGTGTATCGCTCCATGGCTTGTTCACTTGTTTTCTACATCTGTCTAGTCCACAAATGTCAGAACAGATTTGACATTGGCGGCCATTTGCAAAAATAAGAGCATCTTCCAATAGGGTGATCTCTTTTGATTAATAAAGGTTACTACAGTTCGCCCAGTGGTAGAAATTCTACCTTTCTATTGACCCGGCTTATACACAACAAATTACATGCATCTCTTCACAATCTTTCCAACAAAAAAAAAAACCAAGCGAATATGTTGTGTTTAAGGCAGTAAAAGTGGTTCCAAACTATTTCCCTTCGCCTATTTATATATTCGATTTTGATTTTTGTTTAATCATACTTTTGATGAACTTTTTTCGCAAAAATCTAAGGTGAAAATAACAAAAGCCGGTTATTTGCATCAGTACTTTCCTAGATATTTTCGCCCAAGCCACTGCACCACCAACTTCTCTATGGAGTAATAACTTCATTTGTCCAAACCCTGACCCACTTCCAGTCGGCTGGCCAAACACGTCCAGCTGCAAATGAAATCCTCTCACCCAACACAAATCTCTTGAATAAATGTTGTCGTATTATTCAAAACAAGAATAAATCGCGGAACGATTTTGATAACATCTTATTCCTTTAAGAGATATCCAAGATGAGTGCGAGATTAAAAACAACCCACTTTGCGTTGGGCTATCAATTGCGTAGGTTGATACCGCGTTAATCTGTGTGCGAAACGTAACTAGTATCTTTCGCCTTTGAGAGGCGTATCTGTTTATCTATTTTATTCTGGAAACCATCTTAACTAAATTATTACGATCGAAAGCAATTCGCATTCGAGTTTTATTGGACACGCCGCCGCTTGTTTGACTGCACAGAGCACATGCGGAGCTTTTCTCAAATGCAAACTGGCTGAAAGACTTGTATAGGTTGTAGATGTAGTCGTGTCGGGACGACAATAAAATGTGGAACAAATTTAAAAGATTTAGTTTCCTCAATGGCGTTGTTTGATTTTTTTTTACCAGTTCGTTGTTGGACTCTTTTGTTTTTTTTTCTGTTTGTGCATTCAAATTGTAAGAACAAAAGATTAGTTCTTTATTTTCTAATGCACATTTTTTTGGTTGAACTGGCGCTTCAAACCGCAAATTCGCCTGGACTGTTCCTGAACCGAGTTCCACCTACCCCCATCCTTCACGCCAACTCGAAGCATTTCACTCGTATCATTTACACAGTCGCCTTATTTAACCAAAAAAATAATAAAAAAATGCATATCTCTGGTCATTAAACACATTTAAATAACTACGCCTCTCTCACCGTCTTATCTTCAAATTGAACGCCAACTAAAATTATTCACTCGGCGAATAAAATGAAACGAAGACATGAATGCTCCTCCGTAAAAGCGTAAATCCTTCACAGATTTACGGATTTCAATTGCAATCCTTCGACGGCAACTGCTCTAATGCGACTCGGCGCGGACAAGTTGAAAGATGAAGATAAGCAAACGCTGATAGCGATTATGTGCGATCGTAAATTAATTTGCGTGCCCGCATTCTTTGCGGAAACTGTTTTAATTAACACAAACAAGGGAAAAGAAGCAAAATCTGTTCGCCAAAGCGTTAGTTGGTGTGAGAGCCGAGAGAAGTCAGCCTCTATAAAGTATATTTCTTCCTTGCTGCATGAATCCGAATTAAACTGGACGCTTATGTTCTAATTAAGTGGATGCATCCGTAGCGGGGTATTTGCGGCATGGACTTGTTGAATGGTGTTAACTGGAAATTGCAGTTTGATTGATAAAATTGTATACCGAACCAGAGGTGGTAGTGTGTCGGAGTGGGCATATCTAGCAAGGAAAAGAAAGTCGAGGGAGAAGGCAAAGATACTCGAATTCAATTAGTGCTGGAGTTTGGACAGTTTTTCAGTAGGGAGGTGGATATTTGGTGTTAAAAATGCTGGAAGGGGTTTACAATGGGGAGTGTTGCGTGTCCGATGTTTCACTTGCATTAAAGAAGTTCACACTGCGATTTGAGGGGTTTCCTTTCCGCTTTTTCGTTTCGTCGTTGCTTGGAGTTACTGACCAACGAGTCATACATTCGATCTTCCTCACCACGCACGCTTAACCTTCCGTTTCCCTGCCCTAAGACCTGTCGCTCTTTCGATTCATTGTCGGAGTTACTGACCAACGAGCCATTAGAAGTTTTACATAAAAAATATCTGCAACTTCTAGTCGAATAAATTTCTTTCTGACATCTGTCAGGTCGCTGTCAAATTCATACAATTTTTACACGACCATTTTTTGAATTAGTTCATTCTTGATTTTTTTTTTAACGACATTAGAGTTACACCTTATGCCCATTTTATAACCTCTCGCTTTCTCTCTCTCTAACTCTTGCAGTAAACGTTGTCGAAGCTCTCCAGGAATTCTGGCAAATGAAGCAGGCCCGTGGCGCTGACTTGAAGAACGGCGCCCTTGTGATCTACGAATCGGTGCCGTCCAATAGTCAGCCATATGTTTGCTATGTGACCCTGCCCGGTGGAAGCTGTTTTGGAAGTTTTCAAGTAAGAACAAGCCGAATGGTTGTCAATAAACAAATGATCTCAACTCTCCTCCTTTAGAACTGTCCAACCAAGGCTGAGGCGCGTCGAAGTTCAGCGAAAATTGCCCTCATGAATTCTGTCTTCAATGAGCATCCATCGCGACGAATAAGCGATGAGTTTATCGAGAAAGCTGTACAAGAAGCTAGAGCATCGTTCAAAGGTGACGCTCAGGAAGGTGATGGTCCCGACACTGGCATTGGAGCCTTTCGGTGAGTTTCTGTCATCTGTATTTGTTAATTTTGTTTTCCATAAAAATGTTGGTCGAGTTTAATGGGGAATTTTTGTCGTGCTCCTTGCAGATTTATGTTGGAGGCGAACAAAGGACGAACTATGTTGGAATTTCAAGAGCTAATGACCGTGTTTCAGCTGTTGCATTGGAATGGATCGCTGAAAGCGATGCGTGAACGTCAATGCTCTCGGCAAGAGGTTGTCGCACATTACTCCAATCGCAGTTTGGACGATGATATGCGCGCCCAAATGGCTTTGGATTGGATTGCCCGCGAACAAGAGAATCCCGGGGTATTGGGCAGGGAGTTGGCACAGGCCGAGAGAGAACTAGAGACTGCACGGTTGGCTGGACGTGAGCTGAGATTTCCAAAGGAAAAAAAGGATATACTAATGTTGGCGCATACTCAACTCGGTGGAGGGAATGCTATGAATAGCTAAAGGTGGCGTTTGATTTGGTAATCCTGATATTTTCTCCAAGCAAAATGAACTTATTTAAACATTTTAGAGATGATGGCGGGATTCGGAAGAGTGTACGAACGTTTTATTTTTATTTTTTATTTTTTTTTTGTAATATTACAAGTGCCTAGAGAATTTTTTTTATAGAAAGATGATATCAACAACAGATTTTTCGGCACAGGTTCATTTTTTATTTTTTTTTTTTCTTTTTTATTAACTTTAAAATGTACGAGTAGGGGAGCAGGAAGTGACATTTGTTTAGTTCCCTGAGACAAAGTTTAGCCGAAACGTGGAGCTAATCAAATCGTGCTAATGGAATTTCGTTTCTAACCATGAAAGTACATTTTGCTGTCGTTAAAAATGACCTAAGTACGAAAGAGTTGTTGTCCCGCGCAAAATTTGAATTATGTCTTAATTCGTTCGCCAGAAGTTGTCTTTCATAAATTCCATAAAGTTTGAAACGCTATTTCTGTGATCTTGAATAGAAGTGCCATATTTTCGATGACATCCTCAGGCAGTGCGAACGTGTCGAATAAAATCCGAATTTATCCTCAGTGGTGATACATAAATTTGCAAATCCCTTTTTAAATTGAAGGTCATTAACAGAAATATAGTAAAAGATAAATCGTTCACCAGGGCCTCAATCTACAAGACCTCTCCAGCCATCAAACCGTAGCTGGGTACCTCGAATTTCGCACCCCATGTTGGTTGAGGCACACTTTGCACGTCCTGCTTTTGCGGTATTTAACAGAACCCAGACGGTGAAGACGGGTGTTTTTTAGACAAGCAATTTGACAGCTTACGGTTCAGATTCGTGCTCTTTGGGCGAACCAAAGAAGAACTCGCATAAGTAAACCCACTTATAGACGGCAAAAATCTGTCCGAAAATTTGACGTATTTTCTGTCGTTTATTTCCCACTTGTCGGCAGTCAATGACATCTACTAATTTGACATGGGAAGGCAAAAAATAACGAAAAAAACAGGCCAAAAAAAGTGTGCTTTTCGTAACCTCTCCGAAAGCTGTCCACCTGCTCCCCCGTACATTGCAAACGCAGCATTCATATTTTGAGAACTAGATTATTTCCAACCAATTCGACAGACTTTGTTTTAATATTCCTCGCCAATACATGAGCGTACTTCAATAAGAACTTGTCCGATCGTTCGGCCTATTCAAAATTGTCTAGGAAATTATTTCAAGCATAATTTTTAAACTTTAGATTTTATTTAAAAAAAATAAATAATTAAAAACAACATCCAACTAAAGTAGATTTGATTTTCAGGGTGAACATAGTTCATTCAATTTTCATATCCCTCTTAGGCTATAGAACTAAATTAACTTAACGCAAAAGTAAAATAATTTCGATATAAAAGTAATTAAGTTGTAAGTCCTAGCTCGTAAGTAACACGAAGAGAATTTGAAGCTCAAGTGAATGTGATTTATTTTTTACAATTATATTTTTTTTATTATATTAAATACACAAATTTTAGTTAAAATATTTCATAGTTAGATGTAAAAGAACACGCACAAGCATTTCATTTTATCTTTTTCTAAACAAAACATACATACGAGTAGTTTAGAAATACATAATCTGCTTATACAGTTTTGATTCAACAAAAATAGATAACAATCATTTTCCGGTGCAGACAAGTCTGAGATAGAACACAAAAGGAACGTTATCCTCCATAGGAACATTTTTAAAATTTGTTTTATTTCCGTTGAAATTATATAAGGTATAGAGTTTAATAAACAAAAATATAAATACCTACATTTTAAGAAGTATTTTCCAGCTAAATAAACATAGAAAGCTTACACATTTGTATTTTCTTTAAAAAGCTTAACCAAAATTTTAACAAAATTCTATTAAATTATACTTAAATAGAGGCATTTAAAATTTATTGTTTTATTTTATATATTTAAAGGAAATGTATTTTTTTTTTTTTTTTGTAGTTGTTTAAGATCAAAATTTTGACCAATGCCATTGTTAATTTGTGATTCATCTGTTTCCTTATTATGTAAATTGTTTTTTTATTTTGTTTTATTGTAATTTTATTTAGAAAAATTGAAGTGAAAAATTGGAAAGAAAAAAAATTTCTTTTTGTAAATGTGCTTTTTAGAACAATTTTTTAGGTCAGTTGAAGAAAGACAGAAATACATCAAATAAAACATCTTTTTTACAGCTTACTTTATTTTTTATTTTGCCCTTAAGATTAATTTTGTAATTTCTACATTTTTTTTTTTTGTATTTTTTTATCATACTAACTTGTACCATGCATTTAACACAGAAGGAGTTATAAAAATAGAAGAAAAACAACTTTTATCTTATGTAAAATATGTGAAAAATAAATAAATGATTTTTAATTTAACTGGGCTGTGTGTTTGGATTTTCAGAACGTTTTAGGTCAGAGTGGTGGATTTTTTTTTTGTTCAAACTTCGGTGCACATTTTGGAAATAAGGAAGAGCTGAATAGTTGTGGGTAAGCTGTCTGTTGAGAAATTCATCACAGGCCCTGACTGGCCGTTAATATTTTTTTTACAAATGGCACCACTTGGTATAACATTTGAAATACAGCAGCGTTATTATTATGACTAAGGGCAGTTTGCTGATACGATTCATAGCGAATTAAGCGCCACATAAACTCTTATGTGACAGTTTATGCCCTAAAAGTAGCCTATAAGTATTTAAGTAGAACTTAAATCGTTAAGAGTCGTATGCGCAATCGGACCTAAGTTTCGCATTTAGAATATCAAATTTCTAGAATTTAGGCAGATTTGTGTACGTTCGGCTGCCGGGTATGCATTTCATAATCCATTTCTCTCCGACTTGTTTCAGTTTAGTTAACAGGCACAGAAAAGAAGTTCGTTATCAAATTCGGAACTAGCAAGTTGCTTAGTTTTAAATCATTATTTGCAAAACTCGTACGCATTATTGCCCGTTTTTTTAAACGCTGTGTTAAAGTTATCAGCCGGTTACACAGTTATCATGTTAAATATTTTCATATTGTCTGACGTTTGCTAACTTACTAACTTGTGCAAATTTGTTTATAAAGATAACTTTTTTTTAAGGAAATATAAGAAGAAAACATGTAATAAAGTTCTCTGTCAATTTTTCATTCTATGCACGAATGTGTTTGTGCAAAAGAATTTCCCTCTTAATTTCCATACAACAACACAAGCGCACACAATCTCTGCGTGAGAACGTAAAATTTGTCTTGTTGACAGGAAACTGGAAGTTTGCCGAATCTAAGGGTGTCAGTCAAGAGTCAGGCCACGGCTTTCAGCAGCTTCTAACAAAAACTTGCTTATAAATCATGTGAAGTGTATTTTAAATTATGACAATTAAAAGTGTCTTTCCTATAGTGCGGTGACTTTTGTGAACATAACAAATAAAGTCGGAGAGAGAACTACGGCTCGATCGCGCCGATAATGCAGAATGAAACGTCTATCAGAACGCACTGATGTGAGTTTAAGTATTGTTTATATTTTTTGCAAATAGAGTTTTTTTTGTTTATATAGGCATCGGTTTGTAATAGAATAATAAAAAACAGCGTGGCAGCCAACGTCAAAAGTTTGACAGCAATAGCAAGAGCTCTACAATATTTTCTATGCTTTTTGGTTCTGCGGACAATTTGAGGTATTTTTCTTAATTTGTAGGTAGACATTCGAAAATTTCTTCAGGATTTGTTTTGAATTTGTTGTTGGGAGAGCATTTTTGTTTCGTGTGACAATAATTGTCCATGCGAGTGCCAGTGTAGCTTACAATTAAAAGATAGATGCCTACATTCAAAGATCTATCGTTCTCCTTGCACATTCCTCACAAGATCACAACCACAATCTATGAGAAATAGAAAACATTTAGCAACACATTGAAAAGATAATGGCCGTGTTCGAGAAATCAAAAAAGCTACCTTAAGTTTTGAAACATTTGTGGAACTATTAAAAAAAAATGTGCAAAATTCGTTTTGTTGCAAATCATTATTTCCTCAATGCAAGAAGGTCAAAATGGAACCAAATTTTCCTCATTGCCTCATTCGGGTGGCCGTGGCGAAATAGATCCTGTATCTGTAAGGATCTTACAGTGCAATTTCTGCTAATTTGACTAACTCAGATCGCAACGTCAATGTCCACTTGAAATTGTAATTGTTAACTGAGACGCGATTTTTTGAACATACTTCGGTTCCGTCAACGTCGTTTACATCCATCGCATGTGGCTGGCCAATTAGTCTACCTATTAAATTCGATATCCTTCCCCGCAAAGGCGCTTATAGTGATTTGCCTTAAACTATAGTTGCCACTAGTTAAATACTAACGAGTATGGAATAAGAGCATCTACAGCCTACTAGGTTTTCCACGTCCATGGTCCTTTTAAAATAACTGCGACAAACAAAAAATCGATTACATGCGAAATGCGATGCCATGCAAGGAGTTACGTATAATAAATTAAATATTGAGCTAGTGGCACTACGGTGTCCCACAGCATTCATCATAAATCGTAGATCTTCATATTAAATTTCCCACCTTCGCATGGCCGCAGCCATCACACATCCTGTTCTGCATATAGCATCACTTGATGAAGGAGAAATTAAATTTCTTCTCACGTCTACTTTGCATCAGAAACCCACTACGACGAACCTGTCCCACACTCTCAGGCCACATTCCATTGGGTTATATAATGTTAATGGACATTTACCAGCAACATGATAATAATAATTACTAAGCCTCAACGCAACTAGGCACATTTGCGACAGTGACTACCACTAACCAGCCGCTCTAATTATACAGATTGGAATTAGCATCCTGTGCCCCTGTGGGTCGTCGTCGTTCAAAATAGATGGCTTTGTTCGGATCTTGCTCATGTCTACGAATTTGCATGCCCCATAGAACATCCAGTCTGTCTATATACCTGGTATATCGGACTCGATTGTGTCCTTACAATGGATTGCCAACGAAATTTTAATCGAGCCAACTACTGTTGCCAGAGTTTAATCAGTACATGATCTCTCCACGAGCCATAGTACAAGTACAAGCGTGCGGCTGGGGAACTATTTTTATTCGGCTTCCAGGTCCGGGGGTAGCGTTTATTTATAGGAAAATTATGGCTCATCACAGTGATTGATCTTTATAACTACAATCTGACCGGTGGTGGATAGATTCTGATTTAATGCATAATTAAATATAATTAAGTATACGGATGGTGTACGCTGCAGTTTATGTATGGTATACGCCCTCCATGCAAGAAATACAAGTTTCATTTCATCGGGGTCTGGGTTGGCTTATTTTCTTATGTGTAAAATGGCGATGACGCGTAATGGATATTGGGTTAGAGTAAGGTTAGTATGAAAGTGACGTTTAGGGGGGTAGAGTTACTGCCTTAGCACCTAGTTAAGATCAAGCTGAAGTAGGGTGCGTAGTGGTTGTCACACTTTCCTACTACTATATACTGGCTGACAGGTATTTCTGGGGAGAGATGACAGATGATTTGTGTTCATTCAAAAAATCGAATTATCTTAAGTCGAAAAGATTGGTCTGGACTAGATGTAACCTGAACGCAAAAACTAGATTGGTCGGCGATGTCACTTGTCCTACTAACTGTGGGACTTATGCCCAAATCACAATGACACATGAGTTGACAGATTGTGTAAAACAAAACAATGCGTTCATATTCTGCTACAGAAAATACAACTTCAGGCGTTGAATCGATTTTAGATCATAAATATCGTAAAGTCCAACGCAACGCCTGAGTAGCCCTACTCTCTACGAACGTTTGACAGCTTGAGATTTTAAAATTGATCGACTTGAGGTCGCATGCACGCGTTCAACGCCGAATTGTGAATTGGGCATTAGTCGGGTACGCCTCCATAGACGTCAACTGAAAAAAAAAAAAACAGTTTATGTGATCGATCTAGGCCAATCAAAACTGACACGCGTCAAACATCAAGTCAGCCAACTTGCAGACGTACTAAACTAGATACTTGAGCGTTCCCTACGTTTTGACATTTCACCTACTGGCTTACATTTTTATACTGTCAGTTAGGCAGCACATTTTAAATTCGAGTTCCGACTTTAAATTTAAGTATTTCACAGGGGCTATATGTTCAATACGAATTTTACAAGCTTCCGTAAACTTAAAGTCGCCATTAAAATTTGTTATTAGTAGGTACGGGTCTGTGTGTTTTTCCATTATATTCACATTCTTATTATTAGAAAATCAACATTCGTCTCGTTATTGCCGATGAAGTGGTCAATTTTTTGACTCCCAGATTGCGCTTCATTTCAGGCTAAATTCATCTTTTCAAGTAATACTTATTTATGTAGAATTCAATTTATGTTAAAGCTGCATACACACTTAACTAAAAATGAACGGAAATGGTTTGAAAAGCAATTTTACGAAATGTTCTGAAACCGTCTGTTCTTTTAATTTACTTGTCACATTAACGAAAATTTACCAACAATTTTTACGAAATTAGGTTCGTTCGGGTACTTTTTTGCAAACATAAAATTATTAAAAATTTGCTAAGAAATTGTGTGAGAAAATTTAAAAAAATGAGAGAGAAATCCATTTCCCCTCTTTTCATTTTTTCGTAATTTTCTACTCGCCGAATTTCGACTTACTGAAAAATAAAAAATGAAAACTGACAACTAAGTGACAGCTCAAAAGTTTGACAAGTAAAACTCTACTTATTTTCGTCTTCAACGATGTCGGAGGATGAAGTTATAATCGAATATTCCCCTAGAACATATCAGCGCATTCAAAATGGTAAGTTTAATAGGTATTTAGCATATAAAAAATGCAATTCCAACTTATTTTGTAGATGCTGCATTTACCAATAATGTCAAAATGACATTTTAAGCTTTTGGTGAGAAAACCTGTCAGGTACTTCTCATGAAATTGAGAGATTTCTCTCTCGATTTTTGACATTTGACGTTTTTCATTTTTCTATGCTGAAAGTACACGAACGAACCTATTGCGAAGCCTTATTCGTAATTTATTCTTTCCATTTTAAAAATGTGTCTACTTAAACTTCTTCCGGGTGTAGATTTATCATTGACCGATCTTGCAATGATTATTCATCCATCTGTCAGTCAACGTTTTACTGGCACCTAATTGTTAAGCCAAAAAAAGACCTGTTTGTTTGAGTTTCATCCCAGATGCAAAATTGTCCTTTTATTTTTAAATCTAAAATCAATTTTTTCACATACCTACCCTGAAAGTACGCTAAAACATCTAGTAAGTTTCACAAGGCCAATTATTTCCACCAAAATACAAACCTCCTTACAATAATTTTATTTTTCTGTTGGCCCACGAGCCGACAAAAACTCACACGAGAAACGTTTGTATAATTTACAATAGCTATTTACATCAAATTCACTCGTCGTTCCTCATCGAATAACCGAAAACGAAGTCCCAAAATAAATGCATCCATTAGTAAGAAAACGCACCACAACGCCAACTTGAAGGTACAAATGCATTCTGACCAAATGTGGCGGAGAAAAACTTTTATAAACAAAAACAATTACCACGCGCAAAACACAGCCCACTTTCGCAAATCGAGATATCAAAGGACACCGAGAAATGCATCCCAAAAACGATATTCCTTTTGGGACCAAAAAATAATAAAAAAAAAAAAAAAAAACTTCCAAAAAGTTTTTGATAAATAAAAAAGTTATGCACAACAGATCAAGGTATTCCGTTGTGAGCGCGCATATACCTCCGAAACGAAACCTCCAAAAAAAGACGCGACTAAAAAAGGTCAGAAAAAAGGTCTACGAAAAAAGATTCGAAAAATTCTATCATCCGGCTTCAGTGCAACAACTCAAAGAGAATTTCTACTGCTGCACTTTCTGGACGTGTTCCCAAGGCAATCCGAGAAAAGGAACAACAAGAAAAAAAAGGTTCCAAACCTTGCAACTGAATAAATTTCATTTACCAAGATCAAGCCAAACCTGAGACAAATGAAGAAATAATTCTTTTTCTCAAACAGCTCTTTCGTAGTTGCAACGATTGCATGTATATGTACAGGTACACATGAATGTATATACGAAATAACGTCGGTGATTTGGGATGGATTTTGGGGAATCTTGTTCTTTTATTTATTTTTTTGGCCGCGAATGCAAGAGTCTTCATCATCGTCATTATTATTACAACTTAGGAATTAAGAATAAAGAACAATGACCCTGTGTATGAGAGTCTCTCTTTCTGTTTCAGGGTTTCCCGACGAAGACTTGGCGGAGTCCATCTATAAATGTAGAGCCAGCAAAATGACGACAACCAAAAAAGATGTGCGCATGCATTCCCACAGGATACGTCGTACGCAAAAAGGTAAATAAATAAAAATGGTTCGTTGTCGTTCGTTGTCGTTCGTTGTTTGTTCTTTTGCGGCGGTTCGTAGACAGTGGAGCTGAAGAGTTTTCGATTCTGTTTGTGAATGGTATTGTTATTCCTAAGCACGCTGAAGTTCAACATAGTTCGAACTGAAATTCGCATCACTTCATATAAGGACATGCAAATCCAATTATCATAATCGTACATAGGCTTAAGCTGGCTTAATTTAATTAGTTAGCAAAATGTTAGTAGCTGATTGACAAATTAAATTGAATTAAGTCGGGAGCTCCACTCCATTAAGTGTGACAGCATTACTTGACAGATGACGTTTGTAGGCGAAGCCTGAAGCTGACATTTCGATCGCAGTTAGTTACTTTTGAAATGATTGCCTGTGCAGTGTTTTCTAGCACAACTGTTCATGGCCAAGACTTCAAAGGGCAGGTACGGTACGTGGTACGAGGAACCACAGCACAGGTATATTTTTGGTAGTCAGTCATTCAGTCAGTCACTTAGGACTGCACGGGATATTTATAATGCGGTTAATTCGCTGCTGGAGCTTCTGCTGCTTCGTGCTTGTTCCCACAATTTCGGTGAACCGAAATTTCACAAGAGGTGGTGGCATGCAACAACCGGGACGCGACTATCATGATGACGATGTTGATGATGATGATGCCGATGATCTTGTGTTCCTTTTCACTATTTTTCGGGAGGGCATTCGCGCTGGCGCGCGCGAGCATACACAAAAATGAGTTAAATAACGAATGAAGTGTGTGTCGGGCCTCTTTTTTTAGCAGTTCATTTCTTTTTACATTGTTTTTTTTTCTGCGGATCTCGTCCAAGTTGTTGGTTGATTTTATTTTTATTCCCCTTTTCAGGAATCATGCTTGTGATCTTGTGTGTCACAGCATGATTTATGTCCTTTTGTCAAATGATAACAAAATATTTGTAGTGCGGTTGCATTTTCGACGAGGAGGCGGGTTCGGTGTGAGGAAACAACCGACGAGGCACAAAATGCCAATGCCAATGCACGAGTTAGCATTTTATTTCTTGGAAACTGTAATGGTCATCATCATCAGAGTGTCCGACCTCATCAAAGGTACAAACGAAATCTCCAAACGCATGCAACAACTCAGAATGAAAACCGAACCTGACACCATATCCATAAATGTGTGTGATTGGGGATGGTTTTTGTTCTGCCCTTGTAAAGGACCATTATACAAGATTTCGCGCGATGTGAAAGATTTTTCAGTTTAGATTAGGCTTCCTGGTATTGCATCAGATTGTTCTTTTGACTGGTCGTTAAAACAGAGGATAACGCCGCTGCAATTATAATGAGGACTTTGATGGAAGACTTGGTCACATTTTGGAAAGAGACTAAAGGCAGCGGGTGCGTGTGTTTTGTTCGTAGGTAGGTATAATACGTAAAGTCTACACTCCCTTTACTAGACCAGTAGGTAGGACGTAGGATAAGAAAATATTACGCAGTCTAATCTGTTCTCATTTCTTTCGCGAAGGCAGATCCCAAATTTATTCGCTTGCAATGTTTTATTACTATATTTAGGTTTGGATTTAAAATTTTACCTAAAAGAGTTTCTCAAGCGATACCTTTAACTAAATTGTATTCTTTTTTTTCACGTGGAAATAATATTTCGCCTTGATTGCTCCAAATAAGTGAGCGAAAAAATTAATTTCAGAAAATCTTCCGAATAATGCTGGGGAATTTTCCTTTTCTGATAAATTTCGGCAACCTGAATAGCGCCGACTAGTTGGCGCTCTTATACCCGCAGCCCATGTGTGGCCCTGGCTTCAACACAAAGTTCGACACTGCTAATTACGGAAAGACGTAGCCAATATTTGTGAAGCCATTCCCGTCGTTTACTTAAAATTCAATAAGAGAATGGACTTCTCTTTTCTGGGAATACTTCTTTGAAATGAGTCATGCAAGTTCTCATATTTATTTATTTTATTTATTTATAAAAGCAACAACTCTAGAAACCGGTCATTTTTAAATGATAACCTCAACTTTTCCTTTATACGTTTTTCTACCTCAAAAGGAAATTTCTCCTAGTGGTCAGGGGATATTTTTGCCGCTCAGTTATCTCACCACGCATGGTTCGTACCCTAACTATGACATTTCATTCTCACAGAAACAAACAAACTAACGTAAGTTGTGAAGTCTTCCAGACAATTTCAACCAAAACACTTTGCGAGGGTTTTCAAGGTTGCGGCTGCGGCGGCAGGTGTATTACCTCGGTTTTTTGCGATGTTGTTTTTTAATCAAATTAAACAAATTACACGTACATCTAGTCGCTCCATCTTTAATTTACGCAAAAAGAAGTAAAGAAACAACTCAATCCATTAGTTTCAGTGTTCCATTTGTCACTTGTTCGTTTCCCTTGCAGAGACTTTGGCGTATGCAATGCTGTGGCCATTGGGCAGGTATCACCAGAACGGCCGGTGCCAGAAAATATCCGCAAACCGGCGTACTACTTTGAATATATGCCGCCAGGAAACACCATCGGCGAAGTGGAAATAAAGAACCGCGAACAAATCCACCGACTTCGTGCCAGTTGCAAATTGGCAGCGAAAATTCTCAAACAATGTGGCGAAATCGTTCAGGTACATCGTACATGAGTGACTAGTGGCTTTTCATCAGAATGTTACAAGAAATATTTACTTTGCAGGTCGGTACCACCACCAACGATATCGACGCCTTTGTTCACGATGAAATCATTGCCGCCAATGCGTACCCATCGCCGCTACGTTATGCCGGCTTTCCCAAGTCTGTGTGTACATCGGTAAACAACGTCGCTTGCCATGGCATCCCGGATAGTCGCGCGCTTATGGATGGGGATATAATAAACGTCGACATTACCGTCTATTACAATGGATACCATGGCGATTGCTCGAAGACGTTTATGGTTGGCAATGTAGACGAACGGGGTCGTTATTTGGTCGAATGCACAGAGGAGTGCCTCATGGAATCGATTAAACTTTGCCACCCCGGTTTGCAATTCAATGCAATTGGGCGTTTCATAGCCGGCTTCGTAAAGAAGAAAAATTTGGGCCTCATACCAGCATTTATTGGCCACGGCATTGGTAGCTACTTCCATGGACCCCCAGAGATTCTTCACTACAAGAACAGCATGCCTGGCGTCATGGAATCAGGTATGGCATTTACCATTGAACCAATTTTAACATTAGGCGGGCCTGATGTAGAGATCCAGGAAGACGGTTGGACTGCCATTAGCGTTGATGGGGCTCGGAGTGCTCAATTTGAGCACACCATTCTGGTCACAGAGAAGGGACCCGAAATTCTAACCATCGCCGAATAGAAACAGAAGATTTTTGTCCTGCTTTTTGTGCATTTTATTAAAAATTTTAGTTGCAAAGTGATTAATCTACATAAATGGCTATTAACTGGTTGTTCCCTGTTATACTAATGCGACCTGCTGGCTGGCTGTCTTTGCGAGTGGCTTCTGTATCGGCAGGAACAGTTTGAACTCTGGCGGAAGCTCATCTTCGGAATAGAGCCTGTCCGAGAAATACACTCGCCTTATTCTGCAATTTGCATGAATTTGCACTCTCAGCGTCTCTACATAGTTGGTTCCATACGCGCGCCGTGTAAAATCGGAAAGGTTGAACTGAATTTGATTCCATCCCTCGTCTAATCGCATCGGCATCGTGCAAATGAAAGGCTTCACTCTGGTCGTGGACTGGTAATTGCTCGCTCGGAAGCGTCTTCTAACGTTTTTATCATCGAGGACCTGCCGAAGAATAGACTACAGTTGCTGGTCTTGGTCTCCAACGCAAGCACATGTCTGTTACTCACCTGCACTTCGAATGTAAAGTACTTCTTCAGATTCTTTATAATCATCACGAGAAAAGGCAACTTTATGCCTAGCGTAGTCTTTGGATCTGCCGGACATGTGATGAACGTTGTACTGACATTGGTACCGACGATCTCCAGCACCAAGCTTTGAATATCGTTGTCCGTGATTCGTTTGATGTGACCATTTCGCACTTTTTTGTCCCAGATTTGCAGCGGTTTGCTGCCAATGCTGTAGAGAATCGATAGAAATCCTGACTGAAATGTGTTCTTGAACATTGAATGTGTGTTCTGCAATTTACGAAGTGAACTAGAATTTAAATGGGCCGTAGAAAATTGAACAAAGAATCGAACTGGAGGAGTTTTGTTTATGTCGATTAATTTCTTGTTGCTAAAGTTACGATACGACGGCCGGCAATTAGGGAAATTTATTGAACTGTCAATAAGGAGGGATATTTTTTTGGACGTGTTGCAAAAGTGTAGTGTTTTTCCTGCTTTTGGGCAGCATTCAGCAGAGAAAAGTATTTTTTAAAAACTCTAGACACATGATGTTTGTTTTTTGTTTGGTAAGGTTAAATAATCGCATTTCCTTCATATGCAGTCGGCATGAAAGTTTGATAAGGCTCAAAAGGAAAAACAACACAAGCCGGATAAGGTGAGTGATTATAATTATTTGAAGTACAAAATAACCTATGGTCCTGTTCCACGAAGCATGAATGGACGAAAAGTTCATTCACTTTCCTTCCAATTTTGTCTACGAACACTATCACGCTAATTCTGAGATTCGATCGAATCGAGTATTCCTCGAATTTATAACTTTCACTCGAATGAACTCCCCACATTCTAAGTTTCGAGGGAAAGGAATTCATTATCGAATGATTTCACTGGATGAACTTGATTTTCGAAATCAGCTGCTTAAAGTTTTAGCTGTTAGATTTTAAATTATTTGTTTTGCTTTTATAAATTAAATATGGCTTTATATGTGTTTTTGGAAGAGCAATCGGTCAAACGATTTGTTGGAAGTTTTCGGCTCAATAAAGCAGCATTTAAATACGTGTTGGATGAACTTTTACTTCATTTACACAAAAGAACCTCTTTATCAATCCCCCCAATTATAAAACTAGCCGCAACTCTAAGATTTCTAGCAGCAGGCGGCTACCAGCTTGGGGTAGGTAAAGATTTCGACGTAAGCATGGCTCAGCCTACAGTTTCAAAGTCAATGAGCCAGGTACTAAACATTTTGGAAAACATCCTATGTCCAAAATGGATAAATTTTCAAATGAACGACACTGAGAAAGAAACAATAAAGTTGCACTTCTATAGCAGGCACAGATTTCCAGGTATAGTTGGTTGCGTGGATGGAACACACATTGCAATAAAAACGAACAAATGTTGATTCATAGCTCATAATATGCCTTATATACATTTTGTGATAAAATTAAGCAACATTTCATTCGATTTATTTAAAAACAATTCAACTTACATTTTTAAATACAGCTTTCGACCACAAATTTCCGCTCGAATAAATTTTGACATTTAACTCAATGCAATCGAAACTGAGAATGCGGGGAGAAATGAACAAAAAATGAATCTCTATCGAAATCGAAAGTGGGAATGTCAGTTGGAGGAAATCGAATAACTTTCGACTCGATTCGAATCTCAGAATAGAGGTGTATAAGAACTTTTGTTTTTTTTTTCAAATTTCTTTCCTTGTGCACTTTTCCATTAACCACCTGCGATTGGGCAATATTTTGATCCAGCAAACAGCGGCTTTTTTTTTTTCTTCGGGCTAGGAGATCATCGAAATAGACATACCTAGATTAGGATGTATCTCCATTTAGTTTCTTGACATTGACATTTCGACATTTTTCAAAAGAGGAATCATTTTTCGAGAAACATAGAGCCTTGAAAAGAAAGCCGAAAATATAGACGCTACGGCGAGCTAGCGGGAGGCTTATCTAATTACTAATAATTTCATTGTACAGAATGAGGTGAATGAAGTCATGGTTGGCTGCTACTCTATTTAAACAAACGTGTTTGATTTTTCAAGTTATCGCGGTTTCTTTTTCGTGATTAACAGTGTAACGCTCAGTGAAGCGCTAACTCACAGCTACAGCCCAAAGCTGTACAAATTCAAAATAATTTTTAGTTACTTTATTTACACTCGCAGCTTATGATTTACGACATCAGACAGTACTTATGTATGTATGACCACTGCGTTATAAATATATCGCACATAAATTACCACAAACCTCATTGTCCATGACGACTTCTTATCACCTACCTCATTCACTACACCACGATCATCAAAACAAATTACATATTTAATCGGCGAATCGTGTATTTAAATGATAACATTTCCCCCCTCTTACCAAATAGTTGGGTTGTCATTGATATGCCTTACATCATAAAAATAAGATAGCTGCTTAATAATTCGTGTCAATAGAAAAGTGTCATCGCATGTGATCGTTTGCGATCAGTTCTTCAAATCCTAATGCTCTCGTGCTCTCTCTTTGTTCCTTATGAATTTCCATATTTTCGATAGATTAGTCTCGGAGTTCGATAACCTTTTCTCGCAATAGCATAACCATTTTAATACTCCAAACTCAGCTAATTTATGCACATAGAGGAAGTTGATAGATATTGTAGAGGAAATATTGAAGATATAGGTTGTACCTAGCTGTTTTTTTTTTAATGCCATTGATAGATAATAGTGTGCCTTATCACAAGGCTGATAAGAATATTTTGACAACTAACGAGTACCGACAACAATTTAGAAATGATAAAACAACTGAGATAGAGAAATTAAAATTTATATTCATTATCGGCTTAGTTTGTAATCATTGTAGATGCTTGTATTTATATGGTTGTAGAGTGTACTTATGTGTACACAAGTTTTGCCAACGAGCCAGTTTGTCGATGATGCCTTCTAATTGAACTCAGGATGAGTGGCTTAAAGCAGAGACAAACCATACTAGTACTGTCTCTGGTCTCAGTATTGTCTCTGGCTTAAAGCACACTGCGCTTTAGACAGAAACCGCACTACGCTTTACTGTCTACAGCAATTTGAATTTTCAATATAAGAAGTCACAAGATGACTTAAGCGGAAGTGTGTTTGTTGAATGCATGACTATGATTCCAAACGAAACGTGGCACTTTCGATCGTTGCAAAAGACGTTCCTCCGGAAGCTCGTACATGACACAATGGGCAACATTACGTAGCTGATATTCAATTTTAGCCAGCTATAGACTCTATTTATACTGTCTTTTGGCGATTGAAAGCTGTATTTCCGGGCAGACAATATCAAACGTCTCAGCTATGAATTCGTTTTAGTAAAGCTTCTTCCTTAGAACTTGTGCAATTCACGTAGCTTATTCGTGACCATTCCGCATGCTACACGGCAGTTCTTGTTTTTTCTTGGAGCAGTTTGTATTTGTCGTTCTATTTATAACGTGTTCCAAATGAGTGACAGGCGTACGGACTTCACTTTTCCCGACACTGCCTGAAACTGAAAGTAACCTAACGCACCAACAAACAAAAGACGATGTATTCCTTTTTTTTAATTTATTTTATCTTTAAGTTTATCGCTAAGTTTATTAATTATAACGTTTTCTTTTATTACAAATGATTTTTCGGTTTAACTTTTCTTCATCCCTGTCGCTTCGTGTGTTTGTTTGTTTCTCACGCGAAACTGAAGAACGACTACACAATAATATTTATGTTGTTTTGTTTTCTCTAAATAAAAAATACAGCACACGAGCGAGAATGCAATATCGTCAATTCATCAAGTTGCCTCTTCCCCTAGTAATCCTCTCGATCTACTATTTAAAAATGTATAATATATCTTCCAGTAGAGTTCTTAAATACTTTTTGTTTTGTAAACTGTTTATTTCGGTTGTTGGTTTTTGTTTTTCGTTTTTAAATTAGAGAAGAATTACAGAGACAGAGGAGAAGGACGTTTTAAGAACGATTACTACTATATAACTACAAACTACAATCGAATGACTCCCTCCTCCGGCCAGCCACTGGTCGTGTCGCGCTTAGGCAGGCAGTTGAAGTTTCTTGCCCTTCAACACTTTGGTGATATACAGATAGAAAAAGTCACAGTATAAGATTGTCTGCACGACACCGGCAAAGATCGGAATCAAATCGTAGTGTGACTCGATGACGTACCGGTAGACCCAGTTGAGCAGATACAATGCCCGATACGAACCCAATGCAAACAGATAATGGCTGGTAATTGATTCGGCTTCGCCCGTCTTGCTGACCAGGAATAGTTGTGGCAAAATTGCGACCGACTCGAGGTAAATCGAAAACGTCCACAGCACCTCCATCAGTGTGAATTCGTGGTTGACAACCAACGACAGGAGAGCGCACGGTATTAGCAAAAACTCAATGCGGAACGAGTCGTGATTTGTGTCATTGGTTGCTTTGAATTTCACATACATCAGATAGATTGTTGCTCCCGATGCGCCAATGAAGACCACTTTCATCACTGAATTATACAGACTCACATAGGTGGTGAAGAAGTCCAAATACCGGCTCACATATACCACACAGAAGAGAATCTGTGATTTGCCCGAGATGCCCGCGCACGAGCGAGTCTTCCAGATTTTGAGCAGCAGAATTATTATCGCCAGCAAGTGGGACAGATCACCGGCCAATCGAAAGATATTCATTGTGTCAGTGTCGATGGGACCCGCGTAATTTTTTCACACAAAATAAACTAAATGGAAAACACACGAAAAAAGAACACTGTAAGCATTAAATCGAAAGGAAATTAGAGATTTTGCTAGACCGCATACACGATTCCAAAAATGACGTGGCCGACGTGGCTGCTAAGATGGTTCTCTCGTTCGCACTTGTTCTTTTCAAATGTGTTGGGGTGTCGGATTCGGATTCTAGTTCTTCCAAGCAAAAATTTTTGACAGATTGATCTGTGTTTTGACGACGACGCCGCCGGATCTGAGTAATCGTTTTGTAAATGATATCCACTTGGCTGAAATGTGAAATTGATGCGTTTTTAATAAGAAGCCACGGTTGGACAATTGAAATTAGTTTACCTGAGGGCAAATGTTTTTATTGATTCGATACACAAAGTTGTAGGGCGATTTTCTGTCGATAGCACAAATGCATAGGTCGACGTCGAAAAATCTGACAGCTAGATTGGAAAATGGTTGGTCACTGTGAAGTTGGATGTGCTTTCAATATTGCAAAGCAGTGTTCTTCGATGGTGGGATTTCTCCCTTTTTGTGGAAATTTTGTCTGAAAACCAAGAAAATTGTTGGATAATGTGGAAATTTCATAATAAACAATAGTAAATACGGCTTTTTATGCTAAGTTACTTTTCGTTATTCTTTTCAAAATACGCACAAAGTTCAAGGAAACTAAAAGCAGGGAGCTGCAGCTGTCACAAACAACATTCATTCATACATAGCCTAAATCCCATATGGTCTTTAATCGGTGTGCATGTACATAGCTTATCTTTGTCGATTAAATTCGCTATTCCCGGTGTTGGATACGACTGATAGCACAGCAACTTTTTCGAGACGCGAATGTTAACAACGACATCGTTATCAAAAGTTGACACAAACTTTAATGTTGTTTTTACAACTCAAGGTGTCGAGGTGTCGTCCACACCCTCTCATCTTACATTGTATTGTACATCTTTCGAACTTGATTAAATTTTCCAGTCAATATGCTTACGTACCCTTCAACGCAAGAGAACTTCTCGACTCTCCACTCAGTTGATGTTAAATGTACACACCCGACGACTCATTGATTTCAAATTTTAATTTATCTTTCTCCTCTTCTACATATCTTCAACAAAATGAATACAAAAAAAAACCGCCAGTATTCTAATAAACTAAACAATACAAATTTCAAGTTGATTATAGAATAAGTATAAATCATCATCGAAGCGACGCAACCAACATTCCGATCAGTAGTCGCTGCCCCTTGAGACAATCTCCTTGCAAGTCGGCCGCAACATGATCGTGTGCTCATACTGAGCTGTGTAACATCCCTTGATGTCGCACAATGGTGGATACGCCTCCACTACGTCTTTGTCACAGAGATCCTTCAGTGCCATCTGATACTTGGTAGCACCGGCACGGTCCAACCACCGCTTGCAGAAAGCCAAAGTACTGAAGTGCTTGTTGATTGTTCCTAGCAATTGTTTGGATGACTGCAGACGCAACGGGACATACGGGGCATCAAAGTTCTTCATGTAATGCGAGCAATCCATGTCATCATGAACCAAGCCTCGACCAGTTGAACCGAATGTCTCGATGGCATAGAATTCGTTTTCCTCCATGCGGGTCGACTCACCGCCCTTGACAATTGGGACAGTCTTGCCCGCGTGAATGCCTGAAAGTAGAAAAAACGTGTCAAGAGCAACTCTCCCACAAGAACCTCTTAAGAAGTACTTACGATATGGACTGATGGAGTGCCCATTCAAATTGCGAATGCTCTTCACTTGGTACGTTTTGCCATCCAACTCGATTTCATAGGATTCCATTACCTCTTGAATGGCCGCTCCAATGTCGCATAGTCTGACATCGATTCCGGCCTCGCGAATGCCGGTGTTTGTGGCGTCCTTGACTGCCTCCAGCAGTTTGTCGTATTTGTTGTTGAAAGCCAAAGTGAAGGCACAGTCAATGATGCGGCCCTTGATGTGTGTTCCAAAGTCAATCTTGCACACATCATCGTACTGCAAGACGGTGGTGTCGCCCGCATTTGGTGTGTAATGAGCGGCGCAATGATTCAACGAACAACCGGTTGGGAACGCCAGGCCAGCGTCAAGGCCATTCTCACCGATCAGTCTCCTGGCAGTTGTCTCCAGCTCTTCGCAGATCTGGATCATACTCATGCCAGGCTTGATGTATTTCTGCATGTAATGCCGTGTCTGGCGATGAGCCTCGGCGGCGTGACGCAATTCGTTGTAAATATCTGTGTGCATGCGATCTAGGGCTCGCTTCTCTTCACTGGTGAAGCGGTCCTTTGCTGTTCTCTCGTCGACGTCCTTAGGCACTGGGTGCTTTACTACCTCGCCCTCTGGGAAGTTTCCATCGGGAAATTGCGCAGCAATAGGAGTCATGGGAGCTCCCTTGGGCTTGCTTTTGTTCTGCTTCTTCTTTTTCTTCTTATCGACATCGGCAGCATCGTCACCGGCAGAAACTTCAGTGCCGTTTTCTTTCGGCGCATCTTCGTCAGCCGCTGCGTCATTGTCGCCATCGGTGGCACGCTTTGCAGCCGCTTCAGCTGGAAAATTAAAACAAATGTTCACTATTTGATTTCACATGATGCCAGTTGCACTAGTTTTCGTACAAAACACGTCTCATAATCCCATATGAAAACCGCATTCTGTTTCGGCCCTCGTTCAACATAACCTTTGACCGAGTGTAGGTAGGGCCATTAGCCGTTGCTTTTAAACCCTTCCATCATAATATAATCACCGTTTGTGAACAATTTTAAACAGTGTCCCAAGAACACGGATTATTATGGAAAAATAAAATGCGACCTCATTTAATCTTCACCCTCCAATAGAGAGGGGAAGGATGGGGCTGACTAGTTACACTCACCTTGCCGAAGTTTCTTGTTGTTCGGCTTTGGTTTTTTCTGCTTTTTAACCTCGCCTTCGGCAACCACCTCATCGACGACGGCAACTTCTTCAATTTTCGTTTCAACGGCTGACATTTTGGTAGCGAATTTCAAACTTGCTTTCGCAAACGATTTTAATTAAATAAACGAATTCCTTGTTAAAAAATTAAACGAAAGAAGAACAAACCACACGGTTAATGATTCTTTTTTCCACATTGGTTTATTTCCAGTTGATAAAACGCACAATTAATTCATTTGTGCCGAATGGAATATGGAACAATATGTCACCAGTTGTTCACTAGGTGTGTTTCTTTTGCCAGACGAATTTGTCTTGTGGTTCACATTTAAATTTTCTTATTCGAAACTGTTAAGATTTGTACAGATACCTAATTCTTTCGAATTTTCCCCATCACTGATTGTGGCAGGGTGTCCAGCGTATCAACGAATGCTTGTTATATTCATTTTGTGAAAAAAATCTTGTCAACTACTGTCTATCACTTCTTGGCGTCTTATGATCCCGAGGAGAATGATTCACCTTCCAGTAAAAATATGAATTGGTACTATTCAACTAGCCGATACTCAGTCAAAAGGTTTTCCGTCCGCAGTTTCTTACTGTCTTCAATTCGATTCAAAAAAAAAAACACTGAATTTTTTGTTTCAAAATAAATACATGAATCGATTCCATCTTTATTGTGTTGCAAATGTGTCTACTCGCCGTTCGGTGAGTGATCAAATTCAAACTAATTTGGGTGTCCCGACACCGTCCTTGTCGGTATATCAAAAATGTCTGTTGGGTGGGTCATGTGGTAAAGGTATTGTGCAGATGTGATGTCTCTCGCTCTACCTGGTTAACACTATTTTGTTTGTATTATTTTATTGCTTCGGAAATGTGTTTGTTCAATGTTAATGCTACTTTATACTTGTAAATCTTATATAAAAAAAAACCAACTAAGTCATATTAAAATACTTCAATTCGAAGCTAAGGCTTGCGGAGGTCATTCGATGAATCATCGAACAACAGTGGATCACCGTATGCAAGATTGCGATCTGATTTCGTGGACTGCAACGAGAGAAGTAGAGAAATGACGATTTGATTTATATGTAAATCAGCCGCCAAATCAACTCACCTCTCTAAACTTGTGCAAGTAAATCGAAAGCGGTTCCACATAGTTGTCAAAGCCCAGTGTCGCAAATGCATACAGCAAATCATCGCCATTGACAGTCTTTCGATTCTCTGAAATGCTCCTTTCGATGGCCTCGGATGTGATGAACGATATAAATTCGGAAACACACTCTTGTATGCACTCGCGGGCATCTTTAGCGATTTTTCCATTATCCGGGACAGGCATTTTCATTATTTTAATAATGTTGCAGATGGGAAGGAACCGATCCTGCTCACGGAGCATAAAAGGATTGGAATTCTTGCTAGAGTCATCTAAGGTAAGAAATGATTGCTGTGTTAGCATATTTCTATTCGGTGAATAGAATTGTATAACTTACCAGAACCATCGTCCTCTTCCTTGACCAAATATTCACCGTGGTATTGCGCATTGTTTGTTGAATCACCACTTGTACTCATATCGACGTAAACAAAATAAAATAGAGAAGGAAACAAACGTGAAAAAGTTGAAAATTGTTTTAATTTCGAAACAATTTGTATCCAAAAGTACGAAAGAAAACACAAGTGCAAAATATTTGTGTTTGGCTTTTTTTTTCGTTGCAATGTCAGTGTTCCATAAACTTCAATCAACGGAACGACATGGAAGAGGGAGTTTATTAGGTACGTTCGATTGGACTTTGTCTACGCGTACAGAAACGGTTCGATTTGCTGAATGTCAGTTCCTATTGAACTTGGACAATTCACTAGTTTCAGAAATTAATTATGTATGTAATAATTAATTATAATGCAATCATTCGCGTACGCGGTTTAAATCGATTTTAACCTTAGAAAATCCATACAAGTTTTCTTGAAATATTTGCAGAAAAATAGAAAATTAAGTAAATAACAAGTAACAAGTGGTCCTCAACTCGGCTCGCTCGAAACAACTATGAGAATTCTTTTCTGACCAAAGTTGACAGATGACAGCCGACAAAAAAACTTACGCGAATGCCAATTACGCTGCCAATGTGTCTAAAATAATGTCGTTTTCCATTGGGCAAAAACAAGCGTCCGGGAGATTCCGGAATCGAAAAAATCACTCCTGAAACCGTTCCATTGGCACAAAAAATACTCTTTTGGTGATTCTGAGAAGAGAATTTCGCTTCTCGATTTGAAGTCAGAATCCACTCAAGAAGCACTCACAAAAATGTAATTTATGTATTTTATAAGAGTCAGCTGACAGCAGCCGTAGATTATTTTTTGGCATTTCACCAATACTTTTGTGGATTCTTTCAGACGCAGTTTTGTTCTTAGATTGGATTTCAGAATGAGTGGATCCCCGAGTGAAACCAATGGAAAACGACGTAAGTGTCAATCTTAATAATGAGCTCTGCCTTTTTAAATTCATACATATCGGCTGCGGTTCCGGAACAAGATATCTTGTTGGAACCACACACCTCCAGTTCAATAGCTGACTTAAAAACAAAAACAAGCTACTGCCACCCTCGGACCTAAATATACATATATATAGGTTATGTCAGCAGCCCAACTAAACAGGGATCGACTCTTTTAAGCGGAAAAACCCAACAGATGTGCCAACAGAAGACGACCTCCCAAGAAAGCTAGCAAACTGGGATATCACATACATATGGAAGTTATAAAACGGCAGATGTGAAAACAATAAGACTACCTTCCAAGAAGGGATATTTCGAAGTCATAAAACGGCAGATGCACCGACAAAAGAGACGATGCGAGCACCAAACAAGAAACCGCGCCTTGAACACATAAATAGTAGCGTTTCTCGCTTATAGTAGTTAGTTTTTAAGAAGACTTAAATAAAAGAAGAGCTCTTGCTCTAGAAAAATAAAAACCATTAATTTTTAGTTAAAATTGGCGCAGTCGGTAGGATAGCTATAAAAAAATGTACAAGTATACTACATAAAAAATAAAATAGCTATCTAGTGATTCGAACGAAAATCGTCACGCACAAAATAAAACCTTCCGTGAATACTTTAATGAACTTAAAGTTTAAAATCAGTGGAAATCTAAATAAGAAACACTTTATAGACCATAAAGTTTAAGTTATTCTCATTGTGAATACCCTATCGAACATAGTGTTTAAATTCATAAAAATCTATACACTCTAGTGAACCCAGAGTTTAAGTATTAAATCTTTAAAACAAATAAAGAACAAAAGCAAGTAGAATTTTTTAAAGCAGATAAAGAAAAACTACAAAGTGAATTAGTTTAATAACCAATGTCAACGTAAACGACTAATGTTATGAAGTTCCATAGAGGAAAAACTAATTAGAGACCGAGCAGATGAACAAATTATTCAAAAGGAAGAAACCAACAAAACCCGATTCATATGAAGAAGGAAGCACAACGGACGAAGAAGACGATCATTTGATACAAATCAGAAACGCACCGATACCAGCAAGTTGTAAGAATATTTTAAGTATTAATTCTAAGAAAAATAATTGTGAAAATAGTGAAAGTAGTTTTGACATAGTAATTAAAAAAGAAAATATTAAAATGGCTTTAACATTAACACTAGACCCACTTAAGTACATCGAGAAACTAAGTACGTTTGACGGTAGAAGAGAAGACTTGTATACGTTCATAGCCAATGTAGAAGGAATTATTCCAACATTGAATAAATATGATGACCAATCACAATTAATGTGTATCAACATATTAAAATCAAAATTGATAGGTAAAGCAAAAAGATGCGTAGAAATTCATGCACATCTAAATAAATGGATAGAGATAAAAGAATTATTAGTAAGCAATTTTGGAGGATTCAAAAGTAGCTTTCAATTATACGACGACCTTCGTCAAATAAAGTACAAAAACAATGTAATGACATTTTATAACGAGATACAGAAAACGTTATGTGAATTAAATCAGAAAACAGTGCAAGAAAATAAACCACTTGATATACCTCATAATAACCAAACTGCATTAGACACTTTTAAAGAAAAATTACCTATTCATATGAGAACAGTAGTATTCTCACTAAAACCAACTAGCCTACAAGCAGCATTATACGAACTAACTCAGGCAGGATTCATAGAAGAAAGAAGGGAAGAAAGATCTGAACCTAAAAGACAGAATTATATACCACAAAAACCTTATCAAAATAATTTTCAACCAAAAAATCCAGTAAATATCAGACCACCAGTCAACTATTATAATAATAATCCCAATAATAACTATAGAAATCCCAATTACAAAGGTAATAATTACAACCCCAATTACTACAACAGAAGTCAGAATGTAGAACAAATGGAAATAGATCCCACTAGTAGTCAACTTAGAAGAGTACAACCTCAACAAATAAACCATTCTAATAACGAATTGGAATTAAGAACAAACCAAAAATTTTCAGTATCCGGCCTCGGAACCACCGTTACCGGATTGCCATTTATTAAACTAGTAAAAAACAAACAAACTATCCGAATGCTAATAGACACGGGAGCAACGAATAGTTTAATAAATAGAAATAATGCCCCACAAAACTATATCATAAAAAGAGAAAAACCTTTAACTTTAAAAACCGTAGGAACTCCAGTAATAATAAATGAAGAAATAAAAATCCCAAAAGAAAGATTTATTTACAATGTTGTAGAAGATTGTGTATTCCAAATACTAGATTTCAATCAACATTTCAATGGAATTATAGGAAATAATATATTAATCCCTAACCAAAGTAAGATCGATTTTAGAACAAAAACTTTAGAATTAAATAATGAAATAATACCTTTATTCTTCAGTATAGACGAAGAAAAAGAATATGAAAAAGAAATAAATTACTTTAATAATATAGAACCACGAAGTTCCATTTTCGACGAACTAGAAACTAAAAGGTTAGACCATTTAAATGCCGAAGAGCATACAAAATTAACAGAATTACTAAAAAACAATGAAAAAACATTTTTTCACAAGGGAGACGACCTGAGTTTCACATCTCATGTAAAACATAAAATAGCAACAACAAGTGATGAACCAATTTTCTCCAGAATCTATAGGTATCCAGAAGTCCATAAAAAGGAAGTAGATAAACAGATAGATGAGTTATTAAAACAACAAATAATAGTAAAAAGCACTAGTCCATATAACGCACCCATATGGATAGTACCTAAAAAAGAAGACAAAACAGGAGAAAAAGAATGGCGAATCGTCATCGATTATAGAAAGCTAAATAATGTAACCAAAGAGGATAAATTCCCCATACCAATAATAGAAGATATTCTAGATAAAATGGGAAGAGCAAATTATTTTACTACTTTAGATTTGACAAAAGGATTTTACCAGATAGAGGTAGAACCAGAAGATAGAGAGAAAACTGCATTCTCTACTTTATCAGGACATTATGAATTCGCTAGAATGCCATTCGGTCTCAAAAACGCACCGGCGACATTTCAGCGTATGATGAATGAAGTATTAAAAGAATTTGTAGGAAAAATATGTTATGTATATTTAGACGATATAATAATATTTAGCACGTCACTAGAAGAACACCTCTCTTCTCTCGAAAAAGTATTAAAGAAACTCCAAAGCGTAAATTTGAGAGTATCTCTTAACAAATGCGATTTCTTAAAGAAAGAAAGTGAATTTTTAGGACATATAATAACTCCAGAAGGCATTAAACCAAATCCAGAAAAGTTAAAAACAATACAAAAATTCCCTATACCCACAACTATAAAAGAAATACAGTCATTTTTAGGATTAACAGGTTATTACCGCAAATTTATAAATGACTATGCAAAAATTATAAAACCCATGACACTTTGTTTAAAGAAAAATAGCAAAATAAATATAGAAAACAAAGATTATAAGGACTCATTTGAGAAAGTAAAACTTGCGATGCAAGACACACTCATTAACAAACACCCAGATTTCTCAAAAGAATTTACTTTGACTACAGATGCAAGTAACTTTGCAATAGGAGCCGTGTTAAGTCAAAACCAGGGACCATTAGGATTTGCAAGTAGAACTTTAAATAAACATGAATGTAATTATTCAACGATAGAAAAGGAATTGTTAGCCATAGTATGGGCAACGAAACAGTTTCGTCACTATCTTTACGGTAGAAGATTTAAAATATTAACCGATCATCGACCATTAGCATGGTTGCATAATCTAAAAGAACCTAATAGTAAGTTACAAAGATGGAAGATTAAATTAGAAGAATATGACTTTGATATAAGATACCTAGCAGGAAAAGAAAATAAAGTTGCAGATGCACTTTCAAGAATAAAGATAGATACAATAAATGCATTAGAAGAAGAAGAAGATTTAGTTAGCACCAGACATAGTGTAATATCAGATAGCTCCAATCTAATATCAATCACAGAGAAACCCTTGAACATATTCAAAAGACAAATAATATTAGAAAAGGGAGAAAATACCATAGAAGAGATAACTTTCCCATTCCCAGGAAAGAGAAGAATAAAAATAACCAGAAAAAACTTCAGCAAAGAAACCTATGAATACATAATAAAAGAATGTGATACGAACACAATAAACTGTATTTATACGACAGAAGATAAATCATTTCTAGAGTTCCAAGATTATTGGAAACTACACCATAATAATCAGAAACTCCTTAGGACAAAAACCTATTTAATTGACATTAAAACTCCAGAAACCGAAGAAGAAATAAATAAAATACATTTAAATTATAATCATACAGGAATTGAAAAAACCTATTTAGAAATAAAAAGAAAATATTACTCACCAAATATGAAAGAACTAATAACAAAAGTGATTAACAATTGCGAACGTTGCAATCTTAAAATAGAAAGAAACCCAATAAAACTCCCATACGAGAAAACAATCACACCAAAAGGTCCACACCAATCTTATCACATGGATATATGGATACTTCCCCACTCAACAAAATATCTCACATGTATAGACAAATTCAGCAAATTCGTATGTGTAGAAAAACTTAAAACCAAAAACCAAAAGGATGTATTAAATACCATAACAAAAATCTTTACCTACATGACCAAACCAAAATACATCGTACTAGATAACGATCCTTCATTTCAAACCTATACAGTAAAAGAATACTTTAGAGAGAAGGAGATAGAAATTCATTTCACAACTCCTTACAGACACACAGGAAACTCTGATATCGAAAGAGTACACAGCACGCTAAATGAGCATTTAAGAATTTTAGAAGGGTCTGACAACTTAGTCGACAACGTACTACGTGCAGTAGAGGTTTACAATCAAACAATACATTTGACCACTAAAGAAAAACCAGTAGACATTCATTTGAATAGAGTAAATATAAAACTAGTGCGCGAACGAATAGAAAGCAATAAAGAAAAAATATTAAAGAAATTAAATAAAAATAGGAGTGATAAAGAAATTAACCCTAGTTATACTAAAATAAATAATCCCGAGCGATTTGACAAACTAAAGACAAAACATAAAAAAATAAGCATTATAAAACAACAAGACAAGAAAGTCACTATAAGACCACACGTACGAATACAAGTTTTGCACAAAGACCAATTCAGGAGAAAGAAAAAATTTGCAACCACCCAACATGAAAGCAGTAGTGATAATCTTAATGATTATTCTGTACAAGCAGATAACGGTAGTACAACCACAGGAAATACAAATTAATGAAATTAAACAAGAATTTCTTATAATAGAAAGTGAAAAGGTAGAACTTATAGAAAAATATAATACAATGATACATTTAATTAACTTAACCGATTATAAAGGACTAATCGAACAATTAAAAGCACAGTATAAATTAATGCCAGAAAAGCATTATAAACAACTTAGTGAAATAATCAAATTAGAACAAAAAATTGATACCCTAATCCCACATCACATATTAAAAAGAGGATTAATAAATTTAGGAGGTTCCATCTTGAAATTCATATTCGGAGCAATGGATGACGATGATAGAATAGAAATAGAAAAGAAACTTAAAACACTAGAAGAAAATAAGCATAATACCATAGATAACTTAAATAAACAAATAAAGATAAACGATCATTTTAATAATCAGTTTAAAACTTTAAGTGAATTAATGAACCAAGGTATCGAAACAGTTAATAAATTAAGAAACAGAAGCAGTGATATTGATAACCTTCGTATAGAAATAGAATTCAATAACAACATAAGAGAAATTAGAGAAACTTTAGGAAAAATAGAAGACGTAATATTGACTAGCAGAACAGGAATACTAACACAAAACATTATTACAAGCCAAGAAATTAAAGAGAATAATATCGCATTTGAAAAATTAAAAGAATTAAAAATCAATTTAGCAACGTACAAAGAATATATTTTAGTAATTGTATTAATTCCCCAATATTCCAACCAAACATTTAATAAAATATACATTCAAAACTTTCCTATAAATAGTAAAATTATAGATTTACAAACTAATAACTTCCTAGAATTGAATAAAAGATTATATTATATAACTAAAGAAATAAAAAATTTACAAATATTAAAGGACGATTGTATAGAAAATATATTAATAAACAAACAAATGAAATGCAAAACTAAAAAATATGAAGATAAAAATGTAATAATAGAAAAAGAAAAATATCTAATAATTAAGAATCTAGAAAAAACCGAAATACAACAAAATTGTAATAATCTAAACTACATACTAGAAGGAAATTACTTAATAAAAGCAGAGAACTGTAAAATTTCAATGAACAATGTAATTTATAATAGAAAGTATTACAAAGACGAAAAGATAATACCTGTACTAAACTATAACTTTTCAAATGAATATTTGGAAGAAGTCAGGTATGAATCCATTGATAATTTAAAAAAAATAATAGAAATAAAAAATGAAAAGGAAACACAGTATATTTTTAGTCTCTCAACAACTTTATTAATCATTGCGATCATTGTGATAATAATATTATACAAAATAAAGAGACAAAATAAAACTATAATAAATCTACCTCCAGTCATAAACGAACCGAAGGAAGACTCTAAGGAGGGAGGGGTTATGTCAGCAGCCCAACTAAACAGGGATCGACTCTTTTAAGCGGAAAAACCCAACAGATGTGCCAACAGAAGACGACCTCCCAAGAAAGCTAGCAAACTGGGATATCACATACATATGGAAGTTATAAAACGGCAGATGTGAAAACAATAAGACGACCTTCCAAGAAGGGATATTTCGAAGTCATAAAACGGCAGATGCACCGACAAAAGAGACGATGCGAGCACCAAACAAGAAACCGCGCCTTGAACACATAAATAGTAGCGTTTCTCGCTTATAGTAGTTAGTTTTTAAGAAGACTTAAATAAAAGAAGAGCTCTTGCTCTAGAAAAATAAAAACCATTAATTTTTAGTTAAAATTTATATATAAATATACAATCGTGGGCCATCTTACTCCAAAGCGAAAAAAAATGTGAAAACAAATATGATTAAGGTACATAATTCCTACCGCTAGAATTCCGGAATTAATGAAAAAAAAGCCCTTACAGGAGAAATATAAATTAAGTTTCGCATATTCTTCTCCTTTAAGTTCGCATAGTACGCCCTCGTAAATTGGCATATCATTCCATTAAAAGTTTGCATACATTCGCATAGCCTCGTACAGATGCTACCATTTGTTTCTTCTTGGTTTTGGCAAATTGTCTGCTGATTCTCTTCAGAAATTTGCTTCCGCCAGGTTAACTGGATAGGAGTAGTAGCATGTTAACAATACTTACCTACACACGTTAGCGAAATGAAACATAGATCAGTTTTACTTAGAATGGAATAAATTATATATTTTTTTTTTCGTTTTGTCTTCTCATTTCACCACCTCCTTCTTGTTCTGAATTCGTTTGTTTTGTGTTATAATATTTTTCCGTTTAAATTTTACATTTTATTTATTTTCTTCGTGTTATAAACTTCAGTATTCATTTATTTAGTCAACAAAACAACACACAGTCAAAATTTTTTAGTTGATCTTTATTTATCTCTTCTTTTTATTTAATTATATTAATAACTATATAATTCTGTATTAATTTAGCTAACAAATTGAGTTCTGTTGCTGAATCTTTTTATCTTAAATAAATAATCATATTCATTCGGGCTGCTGGGTTTTGTGTTAAACATTTTTTTTATTTTGTCCTTAATAAGCCCGCGTTGATTACTTACTTACTTCAACTGTTACTGTTTTTTTTTTTGTATTTTACACAACTTGTTCTTTAAACTGCTAAGTAGTTGCTTTCTTTTATTCTGTTGTTCTTTTCGTTTATAATAATCCTAATAATAATAATTTAATGATTTATAATAAATATTATTTAACTGACCTACATAACTAGTTAACATTATAATATAATTCTTCATCGTTCATGTTGCTTCTTTTTATTTTTTTTTATTTTTCATTTTCTCTATATAATTATTTTTATCTTTAATAATAATTTTTTTCTCTATAAATGTATATATAAGATCTTTCTTTTTTGTGGGATTATAATTCAGCGTTTATAATTTTGTTTTTCTGTTTCATAAAAAAACCTTTATTTCGATTTTTTGTTTGTTGTAAAAGTAAAATAAAACCATTCAACTAGAAATATTTGATCTTTTTGTTGGTTTGTCCTTTAAGTGTATCGTTGTTTTGCATTTTAAGTACTTGATTTCATTTGGTTTGTCAATTGTATTATTTATGTATATACGGCCTTAATTTGTTAAACTCTTAAATGATTTCGTTTAAATGAAAAACTAGTGCCGGATAATACATGTTCTTGTACATAATTCAGCGAATAGAAACAAACAAGGAAAACAACCAACTAAACCAGTTAAGTAACATGAAACGAATTTTACATCAAAATTGTTTTTTTAAAACTATAGTTGTTACCTTGGTTTGCGAATGAATAAATGCAATTAAATTGTCTCTTATTTATGTTCATTTTTTTTTTTATTTCGTATGTTTAACGTTTTTTTTTATTTCTAAAAATTTGGTTTTCATAGAAGCGTGAACTTTTTGTTTTTTTTTTTTGTTTAATGTCTATATCATATGAATTACAATTTTTTCTATAAACTTAACTTCTTAGTGATTTCTTTTTATAACTAAAAACTTCTAAATGTGAATTTAAAGTTTTGTTTTTTTTTTTATATTTATACAGTCCTTAGGAAGTAAAAGCGTATTTATTACTTATACATAATTGTGTATAATAGATTTTTTTTTCTTCATTTTAACTTTAACTAATTTTGTTTTTGTTTTTTTTTTCGTTATAACTATTATTTGCTTAGGTTTTCAACAAAGGTAGCTCCTTTATTTTTAATATGAGAGAAGATTTACAAATTCACCTCTGTAACGCATTTTTGGGTCTCTGTGGTAAGTTTCGAGTTCTCAATATGAAATATATATAACAAGAATAAAGACAGAGAGAGAGAGAAAGATATAGATACAGAAAAAGATGAAACGAATGAAATGTATTCCAAATAGATACGCACAATAAACAGTCACACGCAAGTTGTCACCTCTGTTGCTTGGTATTACTTTTTGAAGTAAAAATGTTTCTGTCGCTGTGACATATTGGGAAATAGATGCGTAACGAAAAGTGAAACGCGATTTAACGTCCCCGACTTCACGTAGCTGCCCGTCAGTAAATTGATTTTGGTAATTTACTTGGCCTACAAACTTACCATCTTTGAAGTGGATAAAAGTGGCAACGCATTCCACCATCAACAAGCTTGCGTTTTTATTCACACTTTTCGAATGCAAATTTGGCTTCGCTTCGCTAGACATTTCCCTAACCATTTGGCATAAATTACTTGCTAAAACGCAAGTCGTTCTTCGATTAGACGTTCAATTGGAGACAGAACTGCGGTTATTTTTGACATAAATTGATTTGAGAAGTCGGTAGAAACAATTTCAGGAAACCCCTTTTAAACAGATCAATTGCGACAGTCTGTTTCTGCACTTGAACTATCCGATCCAATTGCCAATGGAAGCATTTTAAACGTAATTTAAACTAATTAGCATTTTTTCGCAGTTATATAACTCTATCGAGTAAAGTGTAAACAAATATTCTACTACTTTTAAGCAAAAATTAATTTTGTCCATAAAGTGAATTACTGTAGCGTCTGCAACGTGGGATATGTAGGAAACTAAAGTAGCAGACGCACATCAACTGTCAAAAGTGCCGTCATTTGAATGTCATAAAATTGATTTCTTCCATAATTCGCAATCAACCGTTCGTTTTGTAAACAGGTAGCAATAGCAATGCAAATAGGAATAATAAACTCGCCCAACTATGTAATGTTCCTTGTTGGGTGTAAAATACATAAACATCATAAACATCGCGATGGCTTCTTGCAAGACTCAAGCTTGAACTTTAATTTGTACTCAGCGAGTCCTTTTTTTGACACCAGTTATTTAGATTTATACATTTAGTAGATGCTTTTTGAAGTTTCCACCGATGGGTGATCGTAAATGTCCTCTGAAATGTCAAACTCAACCCCAATCAATAACATACTAACGCTTTGCTGCACCCCAAGGAAAAGTAGACCTGTTTGACTTTCTGTCTTCTCTACTTCTTTCAATTAGAAATGGCAAAATAAAGTCAATCAAAACAACCCAATTCAAAGTAGAAGTATGTAGAAAAACAAACCAAAGTAAATTGAATAAGATATGGTTGAAATAAAATGTCTGTGCATTTGATATGTTTAAGATATGTAGACGAAAATTTCACGCAAAAGCAAAAATTCAAAATATCCTCGTAAACCCACCACAAAAATGTGCATAAAATGATCTTCTTCGTTTAATTAAAACAAATTTTTAAATACACTATCGGAGGAAAACAAATTATATATATCATAATAAATTTGGTATTTTAAAATTTTTTTTTTTTTTTTTCTAACAATAATAATTCATTTAAGCTACAATGTTAACTATTTCCTCTTTCTCCGTAATTTTGTTTAAAAAGGTTTCTGCTTTTGTTATTTTATTAATTTTCTTTTAATTTTTAACTTACTTGTTGCAGTAAGTGTATGTGAACTAAAACTTTGAATAAAATGTAAAAGAAAAAAAATCCTATAAACTTTTTTATATCCTCTTTTAAACAGTATATATCTTTTATTTTGTTTATTGTATGTATATATATATATTGTTTTGCAAACTTAAATTGCCATTATGTATATTTATGTATATATTTGATTTAATTTCATTTATTCATATACATGTTGTGTATTGTGTTTATAAAAAGGCTTCTCATTTTGTTGAATTGAATTTTGGTTTTCATTGTGGTTTTCTCTTTTTTTTTCCATATTTTTTTCTTCTATAGCAAAATTGAAAAATTAAACATTACTTGGTAACCGATTTATATTTGTTTATTTATTTATTTTTTTTCAAAGTATGTTTGTTTAGCTACATCGCATTTGGTTGCTTTTAGTTTTTATTGAATCTGTTGCGGTCGAGGCTAGTGAATTATTAAATAACTTATTTGAAACACCTTTTTTTCTTTCATGTATAATTTTAAAGTAATAGGCTTTTTTAACTAGGACGCAATGGATTTGAATTTTATTTTGCAGCGCATTCTATTCCCATGGAATATTTTTGCTTGTATTCTTCATTTTTAGGTAAGTGTGAAAAATTGGTTGGTATATAGCAAAATGTGTTGAAGACGTGTGAGGAAGAAACAGAGTCGTTTTAAAAAGTGTTTTCTTTAAATTTATAGAATTTTTTCTTGTCATTAAAGCTGAAGTTTTTTTTTCTTTAATTTTATTAGTGTATGAGTATTTTAAGATTAGAATTTGTTTAAGTTTATATTTTTAGTTTAAGCAAAATGTTTTGTTTTTACTTTTAATTGGAGAAAATTTAACGATAAAATATTGATTTAAAATGTTCATAATAAATTGCTGTCGAATAATGAAAATCAAAGAAAAAATATTGAAAAAGTTATGGTGTTAGTAAGTTGCGGTTAAGGTAGGTACTCGATATAAAATCAGACTACTAATGTAAGGCTTCAAGTTTTCCAAATGGTTTATGTGAGCACATTATCTTACTGTTGCGATTTTCTGACGCATATAATTGTGAGAAAGGATCTTGCTTAACATTAACTGAATACCTTGCAAGGATATTAAGAATTTCGCTGCAAGCTGGGCTTGTTTCGTTCCGCAATAAGGAAATGGATTCCCATTCCCATTATCCCATTGAACCACCAAATTTTACTACACGTCTTTCGAAATAGAGAACACACGAAAAAAAACCCGGGTACATACAAACCCTTACATAATTTAAACCCAGAAGAATTTCGCGTTGGTAAGTTTCCGCAAACTGTCAAATAGACAGACGTTTAAGTGAAGCTTCGTGAAGTTGTAGTTCATTGGTGTGTTTTTGTTATTAATTTTGCATTTCGCACAGAAAATCTTTAGTTACTCTACGCAATCCGTGGCCGAATCTTCGCATCTCATTATCTAACGATCTACAAATCGCCTTTCTATCTACAATTTTTTGTCGAAGGAAATCCAAATGTGCACAAATTGATATAAAAAAAGAAGAAAAAAACGTTGTTCATGGAAATTGCTATTTTTTTTTCATGGAAAACAGTTTCCATTTAAGTATTTTGATGGCAGGGTTTTTACTCAATAACTTCACACATCCTGACAAATGGGAGTTAGTATTATAAAAATCTCCTCTGATGATTTTATTCAAAAGCCGAGCTCTTAAAGCACGGGCCCACTAAAATCCCGCCCATTCAAATTGTTGGGTGTGGCTAATAAATATTGCGAAGCATTAAACTTGAATCCTGAATACTTTCCCTTCAAAATGAGTGGTCAATACTTGAAATCCATCCAGAGGTGCTCCCGCTATCGAAACCAGTCGCCCAGAAACAGCAGCAGGTGTACCTACTAAATTAAAAAAGCAATTTCAACTTTGTTTAATTTGTATTCCTCATAGCATGCAAAATTAAGTGGGTTTCATTAGAAATACATCCATTGGAATAGTTGTATAACCCTCGACTTCAAACCTCCCTAGAGGTTGGTTTTTGTTTTATTATGGAAAACAGATGGCCAACAGATTTTTGTTGTCACGATATATGTGTAGAAATTGAACGCGCAATAACAAAAGGGACATTTCAATTGTAGCTACCCTTACCCGCTACCCACTGACTTTCAGCCTTGGAAACATTTCACATAAGTACAGCATAAATATTTTTAAATGAACACAAATAAAATGAACACTTAACATTCGCTTAGCAAAAATTCTCAATTAACTCTAAGTAGGCAATCCAATATTTAGCAAAAAGTAACGTATAAGATTAAATAGTCAGTAAAACTTCTTTCGTTTTCGTTTGTTTAAAGATATTCATTAACAATTTTGTTTAGTAATAGTTTATAATTGGTTTTAATGTTGTTGTTTTTGTTTTTCTTTTTCATTTGCGTTTTTTTTTTTTTGTTGAAGGTTAAGATTGGGTATATAATTCTTCATTAGATACATAATGTATATATAATATATATAAATTTTAAAATTTTCCTTTAAAGCAAGTTTTCTTTTCCTTGGATATGTTTTCATTGCTTGAAAGACATATGAGAATAAAAAATACGAGGATTTTCTTTCTTTCTTCTTTTTTTTTTTGTAATATTTTCTGCAATTATTCTAATCTCTAGTACACTCTTCTTATTTATTTACTTTGTTTGTTTATGTATTGTTCTTAAAAAAATGTCAAGTTCATTTTTTTATATATAAATACTTTATAAATAATTATTGCTTTCATATTATAAAATATGTATTCTTCTTTGTATTTTCGTAATATTTTTTTGTGTTTTTCTTTTTAGTGTCAATTTGTAATTAGCTAGAGTTTTTGTTTTTAATTTGTTTTAAAAATTAGTTTTATTAATTTTTTTTTTTTGGTTTTTTTTCCAGTTTTTGAAAGTACTAAGTTTCTTAGAAAAATTGGCAGAGAAGTATATAGTTTATTTTCGATTTAATATCTCGCAAGCAAATATATTGCCGCAACTTACTGGGGTTTATTGGAAACTGTTTATAAATGTAAGATACTGATCTTTGAAAAGGTTTTTTAGTGATAATTGTCTAACAATACAAATCATACAATTGGATTGAAGAATAGAAAGGAAATTATTCTCAAACTCAAGATTGGTATAGAAATATATTATTTTTTATTTTTTAAACAGAGCACTGCCAGAAATGTAGTTTCGAGTGCTTTTATCACAATTTTTTGAATAATGCTTAAGAAGTTCAAGTGACGCTCGTGATCTTCATTTAATTGCTGAACCAATTCGGTTACTAGTACACTCGTTTCTTCCTAATGTATGCTTGTTTAATATTTTCTGTGGACCATAACCAACAAAAAATCCGAAAACGAGAAGAATAAAATTATTTCTGAAGTTATTTTCGCATGTTATATAGAACTCTATCAACAATAGTTTAAATATTAATAGCGAAAAAAAAAAAATCCTTTTACTTTTGCTAAAAATAAAGCTAGCGCTTTAAAATGAGCATGCGAGTTATAAGAACTTGATTTGTAGTTAAAATTCTATTTAAATGTTCGTAGTTAAGTGTGAAGTAGAGTATATAATTAATTTGTTCATTTTGTCTATACATAGTTGAGGCATTTTATATTTTGTTCATAATAAATTTGACTATATAAATTTTTCTTTAGCTTAAAAAATAGAATTCGAGATTTCGTTCATCACATCAAGCTGAACATCTGAAAATTTTGAAAAGCTTCTTCGAAATGATAGATAAATTTTGTAGTAAAAAAAAAAAAACAAAACAAATGTATCTTGTGCTGATTTTCTAATTTTTCATGAGATATTTTTGTTATTGTTATCGTTATTTATACTGAAAAATTGTGCCTTTTATCTCACTGCTTTTTTTTTATTCAACTTAAATATCAATTGATTTCTAGTATATAGTATATATATATATGTTGTCTTATCTACATAAAAATCGCAAAAGAAATAGAACGGAAATATGTAATTTCAATTAAAAACGAAAAAAAAAAACGATGGTATTGTTCATTCAATTTGTTTATAAGATAATTTTCATTTTTGTTTGGTTTGGATAATGTTAGTAATAATACTAGTTATTAATGAGGGAAATCTTAACAAAACTCGTTAAACAGGAGAAATATAGTTTTATGTAAGGGAAGTATAAGTACTTAGTTTCTTTTTTTTTTTCAATCTTAACCATAAATATTGTTTTTTTTTTTTTAGAGTTTCTATATATATAAGTATATATATATATGTTAATATAAGAGTAATGATGCCTTTTACACTGGACATACTATAATATTGTATTCGAACATCAGTGATACAGCTACGAATACGAAATATAACAAAAACATTGTAAAGCCAAGACCTTTATTCATTTTCCAGTGGAAACACGCAATAGACAATACCACGAATAGTAACATCATGAACAGTATTGTTATGGAGCAGACCATTCCAACGGAATTAACTTCAACGGGTTGGTCGTAAATGATGCCATAGAGTAGCCAGGGAATTGGTAATCTGAAAAGAGAAAAATTGCGTACATCAATTTGGGCGATCAATTCGATAATCGAAAAATATAAAACAAAAGACAAGAAAAAAGACAAACTGCGACATTTTTAGTGTCCAGGCTAAATTTTTCGAACTCACAATGGCATAAATTCCAAACAAAATTGCATATTGTGACCTAGAGAATATTTAGTGTAAACGTTCAAAATGATTATTAGTAAGGCTCAAATTCTTTTGGAAATCGTTGATTTATTAAATCACAAAGATCCAAGAGCCAACTCTGGCAAGTGGATCTGACAAATGCCAGGGATGTGAAATCCCGACCTCAAAATTATAAGCACATGCTTTGACTTCAAATGTTTGAGTCGTTAATAAAATTTCATATTTTCCACGACACAATTTACTAGAAATTCAGCAACCATGAGCATTTCTGTCAAGTGCTAGTAATATTCAGGGTGTCCGCTGGGAAGGTATACTACTTTGTTTGTTTATAATTTTTGATTAAATGAAAGAGAATGGGATATTATATTGATAAATGTTTTATTTAATGTCGGCAATTATGTATGTAATACAATATCAGGTAAATGTCCGCGTTTGTTAGTCTCACAAATGCGAGCCCTTTTGAGCACATTTTTCATTACATTCTCACACATTTCACGCGGTATTTCATTAATTTCATCACGAATATTTTGTTTGAGTTGCTCAAGCGTTTCTGGTTTGTTTGCATGAACCTTGCTTCTCAGATATCCCCACAAAAAGAAGTTCGGAGCCGTCAAATCAGGCGACCGTGGAGGCCAATCAACATCACCATTTCTTGAAATAACTTGTTGAGAAGAAGTAAGGTCCAATGATTCCTCCGGACCAAATTGCACACCAGACTGTAACATTTAATGGATGCAAAGGTGACTGATGAATAATTTGAGGGTTTTCCATTGCCCAGAACCGACTATTCTCTTTATTCACATATCCATTCAAATGAAAATGTGTTCTCCCAAAAATTTCACGTAACTTTGTCATCGTCACAGTAATCGATGATTGATTTTGATAAAATGTTTTAACGATTAAAACACGTTGGTTTATGGAATATTTTTCCATAATAAATTTGCCACGTGTCTACTTCACGACTGCCAAATATGAACTGTCAAGACTAATGTTTACCAAAATGGCGGCAAAACAAAGTAGTATACCTTCCCGGCGGACACCCTGTACTTACGAGAGAGTCAAAACTACGCTAACCACATGAGAATTCCCTAACAAATTTGATGACTTCTACAAAAAAAAAAGTAAGAACCTCTTCGACTTCGAGTGTAAGCAAAAACCTTGAAACCATTTCCACATCCTTCGGACATTATAACACTGCCAACTAAAAACTAACTCAAAACAATATCCATGCCGCAAACTGTATGTGACAAAGTATCAAAACAACAATTTTATATGCGTCCTCAGATTTATCCCTTTCCAGTACATAAAGCGTTCAAACTTTTAATGTAAGACTAAAGTTTCCCGAAATCCACAAAACAGCACATTTCCTCATTAGGACCAGTGCTACGAAAATGCAATTAAAACTGCTCCGTCATTCAAAAAAAAAAAGCATGGAATTCATTAAACTTTTCCCTCATTCGGCACTCCCTATGGGAAAACTCCAGAGCAGGGCTATAAATAGACTTTACCAAACAAACTTGACAATTTTAAATTATTCGCAATTAGATAAACGTTGATTTGTATGCCACCTGTTCTGGCTTAATTTTTTTTTTTTTTGAACCAAACCACCTCTCGGATGAAAAAAAAAAGTTTCCCTTCCGCGGATTTATCCTGAAATACTTTTTTTTTTCCCAACTAGCTACTGTTCCTCCTCGGCTGGCACGACGATAAGGCACAGCCTTGGGCCAACATACATACATGTGTAGTGTGTACTTTTTCTGTTGAATTCATTTCCTGCTCGGAAATTAATCTCACTTTAGTCAAATTCATACAGATTATTGCAACTTTTCCTGTGAAAAGTGTCCTGGGACTATTATAAGGCTCGCAAGGGGAATTCTTTTTTCTATGTGGGTTTCGTGCATTAAATTTTTTTTAAATAAAACAAACCTGACATATGAAACCATTCTGCAACTTAAATTCGAGAAATATCTACAATCCGGTAATCCCTTGAGAGTTAAAAAAAAAAAAAAAAAAAAAACGACTCACTCCTCATCTGTTTTGATTTCCCATTGAACTCGATAGAGTAGGTTTCTGTCATACTCTCCATTCTTTCTGCAGTTGCAGTCATTGTCATCGTTGTCAGACACTGTACGCTGTCATTGAATGCATACCTCCTCGTTTATAGCAGGAGAGGATTATATCACAACCAATCGTCGTGATGTCTCCATCATATTTTTTTTTCCTTTCATATAATATTTATCAACCAGCATTCAATCCTTTTTCTGTCGGAACAGCCTAGAGATGGGCGGCAGTCTACAACACAGGAATCTATACTGAAAGACACACAAGGTACCGCTGAGCACATACAGCTAGCCCATTGCATGATGGAATGATGAAATACATTTTTCACGACGAATATGAGGGACTTGAGCACCTCTTCCCTTTATTGATTTTTCTCGAAATAAAATCCATGCAGAGTGGTCAATCATGGAGACCTAGAATGGCAGTCAAATGGAATTGGAACCCAATGTAGATTCGGCCCAGGCAGTTAATTTGTTCGACGACAACTAGGCGAATGGGAAATGAAATCGGAGCCGTGATTTGAATTTTTCATCAGGTATACCATATACATGTGTTATGCATAATGTTTTAGGTGTGAGATGAGATTTTATTTAATTTAGAAAATGTTGATCCTCGTAGAGTCGGGGTTTGTTTGTTTATTTCGCAATTGGTTAGGAACCAAATTAAAGTCAGACCCATGCAAGTCCCGCCTAGAGCACTCTATAACCCGCGACAATTCATAAACCCTGCGCATGCAGAAAAGAGCTGCAACCTTCAAGCTTGGTGTGACCGCATTTATAGCTCGAACTCGGTTCCTTAATTTCCCTTTTCATTGACGCAATAGTCCTAAGATCCAAGCCTAAAATGGGTCACAAACTTAAATACCCTCTGTTGCAAAAAACGAGTCCTTCCTGTGGTTTTTTTTCTCTGTAACGTTCGCAGAATGTGCAATTTGAAAAGAAAAATTCACAACCAAAAACTATACCAGCAAACGGCTGCCACGTGTCAGAACAATTCCACTCGGTAATCTCTCCGAAAATTCGCAATCATCTCCACATTTTAAAATTCATCGTCGACATAACATATAACAATGTAGGTATATAGAGAAAGTAGTAAATTAAATTCCAAACGAAGCTCACGTAACATCACTGGATGTTCACGAAATGTGCTCCCACCGGGAATTGCCTCCCGCTGGGCGACCATCTTTTCTGTCCAACATTTTAGTGTGGCACAGGACAGCATAGAAAAAAAAACAGGGAAAAACCCACCGACAATATCGTGTGGTAATAAATTCTCTCAGGAATTTCGGGACACACCGGATGCATGGCAGACTATTGTGGGGATGTTTCGTGTGAGTTAAATCCCCCAGGAGGGAATTTTTGCGACCAATAAGAACGAAACATTCCGTTGGGGAAGGGGGCGCAGGCAGGTGCTTCAGGCGACCGCAATTCTTATGAAACATATTCCATTCAAATTCAGTGCTCTTTTTACTGTCGCCTCTTTAAATCGGCTTAAAACTGTCTATTTGGAGAACCATAACTGGGACGTTTCACTCATCAGTAAACCTCTTCAGCAGGTTGACAATTGCGTGGCACTTAAGCCCCGTCCCGTATACAAAGAACCACAATTCCAAACGAGTATTATGTTCTAATTATTTGGCATAGAGCAAAAGGTTTTGCCTCCGTTTGAAAGGTGAGCCAAGGCTGCGGGCATGAGCAGGAAACAATCCTTAGAAAGCACTACATTTATTTCTGTTTTTGGTTTCTTCTTTTTCTTTTTTTTTTTTGCTGAAAATGCAACCAAGGATACTTTTCCGTTCCTCTCATCAGCGTCGACATTCAAGACGATACCCTATCACCATCCTCCAAATGCTCATCTATAGAGCACCCCATCAGCTACACATGTATGCATCTCGCACGCTACACTTACGTAACCTTCACCCCAGTCGTTGTGGCTGAAGAAGAAACATACACCATGCGGGGAAAAAAAAAACAAGTTGAATTAAACTAACAACCTTCAGGGCTGTGTGTTTTTTTTTCTGCTCCTCTTATTTCATATCCACCTCAGTCCATTCATACGTTCATGACTCGCATGTGTAGCATCACTAGTAAAGCTAAGGCGTTATTGTGGGCTAATCCGGGCGGGGTAGGGTGTACACCAGATCTAAGCCAAGGGAAGTGCAAAAACCATTAGCACCCACTTATCCATCGGCGTCACAGTTCGTTACATAATGCATGTACGATGTATTGACGAGTGTTTTCATCAGTTGCGACCTGCCCCCCACCCCTTCTGACAATGCCCGTTCGATATCAATGAAAGCAAGCATAATCCACCTACGCGCCAAGTAGTGTGACATCGTTTCGGGAGGGATACCATGCTAATCCGCTCGAAGAGTCTTACATGCGGCATTTTGTCAAGTGCATTCTTTAGAAGATGCTTACAGCACGAAGAATGTCAATGCTTCATAATTGACGTGGTAGTAGGTTGACATGCCGGGCGAAAGGAAAGGAGAATTGATGACGACAGTGCCGCATACAGGTGTGGTCTATAAATGCCGAGTGACTTTCAGTTCAAGTGTTCGCGTATATGCTAAGCGGGTTTTATTGAGAAGGCGCTGTCATCAGCGAGAATTAGGACACATTGCTCTGCGGTGAAGGTGAAGAGCGATTTTTAATAAATGCAGAGTATCGAAAGGCGAACTGAAGTTGGACCGATTACTTGCGTTAGATTCTATAATTTTTTGAAAATAGATAAATAGTAAGGAAGTTCACAAAAACTGGCTGTTTTTTGGAACACCAAACGAGCTAAAAATTTCGTTCAGTCTTAGGGACATCTGACACATCTTCGTTAGCAAAGAAAAATAAGTACCCACTGAGCATAGCCTCAATACTATTTTTCCCTTTGTTTATAGTTTGTGTTTTAACCAACCACTGGTAGTTGCAAAACCAAATTGCACAAAGCAGGAACAAAATGAGTGAAGTTTTATACTCAATACCGCTTTATAAGGACATTCAGAACACTTTGACAGCGCTGTAAAATATAAGATTTTAAAGAGAAGAGAAAGAGTGACTTACTCAATTTTATATAACACTAATCAGTGACCGACTTGAATTTTGCGAGCTCTCAACAGCGACACCATACAAAATTGATATTGTGATCTAAAAAACATTCTTCAACGTTTAGTCAGCAAGCTGGACTAATAAATCGCTTTTAGTGTCCAGTTAATCATATTCGAAGTCAAAATGGCGAAAAATTGATATATAAAATTTGCTATTGTGACCCATCATTAACTTAAGCTAAATGGTTATAACAAATGCCAATTATTTCGCATGATTTAATGTAACCTTATTCTATACAATTCGAGTGAGTTAGTCAATTTTTAAAATGTCAAACTTTCAACTGTCACTATTTTGCACGTCTTCACTTGTCGGTAATGCAGGAAAACTGACCTTTAAATTATTTCTTTACACTTTCGCTTAAATGTCTTAAGCCCGTATGACACTACATTTTTTTGCATTTTTTCTGCTTTTAAAATGAAACTAGAGCAGTACGAAAAATTAGAACGAAAATACCCAATAGGAGTGAGTGCGTACACACCAACTTTATTAATGTAGACACGTCAAAAAAATGCATTAAAAATGTATTCAAATCACATTTTTTAGCTGCTGGCAGTTTTTTTTTGACATTTCAAGATTACTTGAAAATAAATTCTATTGAAAATTTGCGGTTGCTTTGCAAACAATTGCTACCCCTTTCGTAACACACTTTTAGTCTCTTCTACACACCGCTGACTTTTCAACATTATAAAAATGAGGAAAAAATGTAGTGTCTTACGGTTTTTAGAAAAGCTTTTGTAATACGGATAAGAAAGTGACTGGCGTTTTATTTCAAAGCTGGTTATCGTAAATTATTAAAAAAAAAAAAAACGCTCACTTCGACAATGTGACACTACAGTCGATAACAGAATCGATACGACAGGTTTGTGTATTTGATAGGTTTGTGTATTTGGTGATAGTTCGCCTCTTCGAAAATGAATCGAACCGCATACTGAAATAGGCACGACTATTTTGTACTTCATATTGCAAAACGTCAAAATGTAGTGTCACTAAAACTTGAAACAATATGTCACTTCCATATAGTTTTTTTTTTTTTAAAGTCGCAGAACTTTCAAGTGTACATAAAACACTTAAAAATCATGACAATGTCCAGTGTGCTGTCATGATTTTAAAATTCAAAGCGATAGAAAGAAAAATGTTTTACTTATGAAAGTACTTACCCCACAGTTACATCAAATATGTTGCTACCAACGGAACTGGAAACAGCCATATCACCGAATCCCTTTCGAGCAACAATCACTGAGGTAATTAGATCAGGTATTGATGTGCCAGCAGCGAGGAATGTTAAACCCATAACCTGTAAATAAAGAAGTTATACGTTTTCAAGTATATTTGACAGAATGTTAAGCTTTTCATAATCGATTTCAATGGAAAACTTATTTGCACTTTTAGCAAAAGTAGTTTTGAACTAAGAAAACAAAACGTCCGTAAGAGGACAACACTTATGTTTTCATACTTTTGAACTGTCAAAATTATAGACAATGTATTTCTTGGAGCAAGCAGAGAGAATGAATGAACAGATTTTGAATACAACTTGCAGGCGAAGTTTTCTGTACTGTGATTGACAGATAGAGCTCGAAATTATTGCGTAAAACAATTTATTGCGGGATATTATTGCCCATTGTCATAAAGAGGATGTTCAAGTATCTAGTTCAGTATAAATGTGACAGCTGGCTGACTTAATGTGTCTCAGTTTTAATTGGCCTAGATCGATCACATGAAGAGTTTTTTTTCAGTTGACGTTTATGAAAGGATAGCCGACGAATCTAGTCAAGAATTTCGTGACTAGGCAAAGCACTAAGTTGACAGTTCGCATATGTGGCTGACGTAGAAAAAGTGGAGTTATCGACCAATTTAGTTTTTGCTTTCAAGATACTCTTCTACTTATGTCAAATTCAATAGAAAACGAAAATGTAGCAGATCATTTTGCAGTAAATTAAGAAATTTCCCCTCGAAGGGAAATTTAATTATGCAGCGGAGAAGGTAGATTTTTTTTTTAATTTTACTTACCTCAGGTGGTATTTGTGCAGTCTCACCGGCTACGTTAGCCCACCACACCATAAGATATGAATATGCGGCTATCCATAAAATGGAACCAATAAATGTCACCGGATAGAATCGTTTACCTCGGGGTGTTCTTGTATCTGGTAATGTTAACCACAAAGGAAATAGAAGCGGTGCCACCAGAACATATGTTAATCGTTTCCGTGCGGTTGATGGCCACGCCATACTTAAGGCTTCTGGTGGTTCCTCGACTTCGTTGCCCTGCTTCATATCCAATTGAATGGGGAACAATTTAGGGAAAATAAAAATCAAATAGACTGAATTATTTGTCTGTCATCGTTTTGTTATGGTTTAATTAAAGTTACGAAAAAAGAATGAAAATTAAAAATGAAAAAGTCCGATTTTTGGACAAGAAAATATGAATCTGAATTAAATGTTTATCTTTTTTTTTTTTTGTTGAATAATTTAATGTTTAAAAATAGTTTTATACATTTATAAGGTTTATGTGAAATTTATTTTTGCAAACTAAAAACAACACACAACGCAATGATTAATGAAATAAATGCAACAATGTTGTGAGAATTAATGCAAAATGAGTGATAGAAGTAAATAGATTTTTGTTGTGTAACAAAAATTTAGCAAGCGAATATTTAAAATTAATGAGCTCCATTAAAAGAAAGTCAATCAAAATAAATACTTCGAAAGCAAGCTTTCTAAAAATAAGCAGGCTCCAATATTTAAAAGCAAATGTTAAGGTGTGGTAAAAAAGTGGTTATTGTGGGTGAAAATATTGTAAGCGATTTTTGTGTCATTTGGTGGACGTCGCAGGTTATGTGGGTGGGCCATGCATCATGACCAGAAACGTACAAAATAGTAAATAAGCAAAACACAAAGAAACTTGTGGCAGAAATCGCAGGTGGCAGGATAAGAATGAGGATGCACATCCAGTCGAGGGGGCGGCGGGTCTATGTCACTCGAATATGCATCAAAAACAAGCAGCACTGATGTCTAGATTTTTTATGAGAACTAAATTTTGTTGCAGATGGCTTTAATTTTTCTAAAGACCATAGGCCTTGAACTACCGAGAGTGGTAAGCCTGCTGTATATGAAATTTGGTGCTAAAATTAGGCGATATATCCCACAGGAATAAAAAGAGAAGACATACGACAAACCCAAACTCTTTGAACTCACTAAAGCAGCAAGAAGAAGTATTCTTCGTACTCCACAATGCACGGTCGTCGGCCTTTTTCCGCTCCGGTAATCACATCATTATGCACTTTGCTCCAATTTAAAGTTCTTGTCCAACTTCAATCTGCTGGAAAAACTTTTCCATCTCAACTTGATTGCAGATCGCAAAAGTTTCAAATCAAAACGCTCACTTTCCACTTTTTAATTGGTTGCAAATGCCTTGTTCGCAGCAAACGGCTTAATAATGTAATCCCCCATGCGAAGTTCGTATAGTTATCTCCTTACAGGGCTCATTTAATTCATTCTTTTCAATTACCCTACCATGTAGGTAAAAGGATGAAGGGTGGAAAAATCCAACTTCCCTTCCCAATTTATTACAACCAATCAATCCTTCGGCCTTCTCAATCGTTTTTATTTCTACTCAAGACGGTTTACTTGAAACGTTTCCAGCTCAGAAAAACACTTTAAGTAGGTTGCATGGAAAAATGAAAAAGAAAAATACACCCTCCCCTACCCAAATTGATTGAAAAGTTTTCTCCTAAAAAAAGAAGAAATTCATCGAATAGCAGTTACGGATAACGGTTCCAGTTGTGGAAGTGCCCCTCACATATGTGAAGAACGCTTTTTTTTGACGGCCCAAAAACTAATAAAAAAATAAATAAAAATATACATATTTCCCGGAACAGGTGCACAAGAGGACTACAAATGCAACGTGGAGGAAGAGAAATTTATTACACAACTTTACGATTTGTTTTGTAATTTTATGAACAGGATGTGCTGTTTTTTTTTTTTTTTGTTGTAAAGAAGGAGATAAATGGACGCGCATATCCCTCGGAGAAAGGGTAGTCCATAATCGATGTTTAAACCCTTCACAGAGAGTGGTGAGTGCCACGGAGTGAATAATTTGCAACTGCTTTGTATGGTTATAATCCTCAGTCCAAGGTGAGAGTAGTAGTACTATACTCGGTGATTAAATTTGTCGTGGTGCATAATTTAAGGGTCAGGAGGCACAACCCACTAATCTGCAAATTATTCGGAATTATGGTAGAACAGACCGATGTACCGAAGGCCATCCAAAAATCAAACCAACTCAATTTATCAACTTTGATTAATGTCCTTCATGTTTCGACGGGGCAATTTGCGATGAAAATAAAGTTTATCGATAGTAAAATTTCGCAACCCTCGCTTGGACACTTGCAGTGGATATGGAGATTATATTTTTTTTTTGCCACTAATGAATCGTAACACGTGCCGTGTGAACGATAGTGTTATTTATGAAGAACCGAGGACGGCCAAAAGTGAATTACTACCGCCGCTGTCGCACAGATAAACGGATATATGGTGGAAAAAACTTGATTAAAGCGCCCCAACAGAACGGTTTGGTGCAATAGAGTAATGGAATGGAAACGGCTGTAAAGGGGGTAGGGAATTTTTTCTGCCATGACAATCGAATCCAATTTCCTTCTTAAATTCAGAGTAGTATATCTCTATATTTGTTTCAGTAATTTTTTTTTAATGTTAAATGGGAAGAAAGCAAAACCCAACACTGCAGTTTGAAATTGATTACTATTTCATTAGTTCTGCAAATCCACAGATAAAGAAAAGTGTCCACTTCCACACGAAGTCACAAGGCTAACCAAAACCAGACAATTAATTAATTAATTTTGATGTTTCCAGTTTTTACTAAAAAAATGGCTCCCGAGTGTTTTTTTATTTCCCCAGGGAGACGAACGAAAACTACCAGTAAATGCATTTCTAACTTTCCGAAAACCAACTTTCAAGCGTGAAAATCAATCCTTCTGCAGCCAGTCACTCTTTCCAAGAAAGATCACAGAAAACAAAAAATAACCTCTCAGCGTGTTTGTGTTCAAAGGCGTGTGTTCAACAACAAATAAGTTCAAGTGTACTTTTCATGCAAATTATACACTAAATACCACATAATTCTTAAACAAGTAAAGTCCATATACACACATCTAGATATCGGAAGGCACATTGAAAGCAACATGACCCGTGTATTTGTTTATATATATATTTTTTCAAATATAATGGAAGCTCAATAGAAACTAAAAATAAAAAAGAATTAAATTTCATCTTAAAATATTATTTCAAATCTAAGTAGTACTAAAATTTTAATAAAATTTCTTTCATAAGAAGCCAATTTTTTTTTTACAAAATGTATCAATTTAAAGGGAATTTTTTTTTCTCGACAAAAAAAATAAACTGTATTAAGCTCTATGTATAATACCAATTAAAACAGCATCGCTAAAAAAAAATAATATCCTTTACTGTACTTTTTTTTTTTTAACGCAAATTATTCCAAAATCAAAAGAAAGAACTATTTTGAAAAAATTGTAAAAAATTGATAAAAACTAACTTTGGTACTAAATCTTCTTGTCTGAATTTTGACCCTCTGTTCAATCCAGCTAGGACGACGAGCATTCAACGATGGCTTTTTTTGTTGTGTGTATAATATTAAATTTAATTTTTATTGTAAGTTTTCTTTTTTCATGTGTATATACGATAAGAGTATAATACGAAAAAGTAGTAGATTTTCAATTGTAAATACATATAATATTTGTTTAAGAAATTAAAAACGAATCACAGATAGAGAGAGGACAGAGAAAGTTTAGTAGATAAGTAGATATAGAGGTAGATATATTTAGGCCCAACTCGGAATGGTTGCACGATTGCTTTGTCAACTCAAATTTCAAAAGAAAAAAAAAAACAAAAGAAAATAAATTGTTTGCCAAAAATAATTACGACAATGAAATAATAATAATAAATTTAGTTTCTAAGTTTAAAACGCATTTCATAAAACATCAGTTTGGAATGAATGATTTTTTTTTGTCAAATTTTATTTTGTAGTTAATGATTTTCTGTTTATGAAGTAAGCACAAAAGCGAAACCAAGGACTAAGCAACGATTTTTTTTTTTTAAATTTATGTTTAATCTGTTTTAAGTCGATATTTTTAATGTTTATAATCATTTCCGAATCAGCTCTATTCAGAAGGGTAAGTAAATGAAAAGTTAAGGGAAAGAAATTCTAATTGAAATGAAAGAAATTGAAACCACTGGTGATAGTTGATTAGATGATTTTCGAGTGAAAGGACGAAAACTTGTTGTTTCTTTTACAAAGACGGACGAAGAGCATTAAAAAAAATTGTTGCATAAATTAGGGATGCGTCAAAAATTGTTAAAAAACGTGGCAGTTTCTATGACAATGTTTCTGAGGCAGCAACGGCAAAAGTAATACTGCGGCAGAGTTTCCAGGTGCGCCGAAATGTTCACAAACATTATCTAATTACTGTGCGGCTGAATTCGTTTCGAGTGTGACATCACGATCCCCTCCAGATGAAATAAATTCTTCGATTCCTTTGAAAATTAACAATAGTTTTAAACTTTCAGGGCGAAATTGTATTCCTTTATTTTTTTTTCATCAGCTTTTTTGTTATGTTCCAGTACAAGCGCGAATTTGAAGACGAATTTTAGTACAAAACTATTTCTGGCGTCTACTTAAATTGCATGTTCCTAACAAGTCATCTTCAGAAAAGAGAAATATTGACTTGAAAACGTCTACACACTCGAACTTGTACTTGTATTGAGACTCCTTTCGATTAAAAAAAATATTCCTAGGAGAAAATGTGTAGACGTCGAAAAAGATTCAAGTTCCGCTTTCCAGGACCCAAAATAACTACAACACTTATACGAGTGCAATTAAAAAATTACTTAAAACGCAAATTTAACAAAACATCGCATCTTAAAGTGTTCGTCCTTTCACGCAGTTTTCCAAATAATAATAACAACAACAACGAAAAAGAAGTGAACATTGATTATGACTAGTAACGTACTGAAGTGTATAAATATTTTATTGCGTTAATGATTGTCTGTTAAAAATTTTGTTGCATCCTGTAGCCTATCGATGCATCGTGAAATGAAAACATCAAAAACAATGGGGGTGTACGGAAAAAAAAACGACGAAGGATAAACATTAATTCCATATCATGCAGAAATGCAATGTCTTCCCCTCCTGCCATGTGTGTATACATTTATCGGTGGTGTGGCGTGACACAAATAAAAATTACACTTCAATCTGTGCTACTAATAGTCCTTATATTAAAAAAAAAAATTAAACTGAAAACGAAATACACACATTGCGTTCGGCAAAGGTTAAGTATATACTTTATACAGCTTCCTAATTAATTGGTTTTTATCTGCTGCTCGCCTGCTGTAGGATTAATTAATTTCGCCAATTACTAATTAACATTATCCTTGACAAATATTCATCATCATCACTTTACGAGTACTTCTCCTATTAAATTACTACTAGTCGCCGAGCGTAGGCGGTGGGGGCGGGTGGTGCGCGTTCGTTCGTTTGCATTAGCATCCCAAATGCCCCGTTTCGGTATGAACCATTTATCTGTCCAGATACATCAGTTCGAAAGATGACGAAAAAGAAGAGAAAAACAACAGAAGCGCACAAGTGTGCGATAGTCGAAAAATGGGTACATATTTATTTTTATGTGTCATTTGATTGATAGAACTCCTCCTTTATGTGTCTGTGGACACAGCTGTGGTCTCGTTTCTGACATGATTGATGTTACCGCTTTGTATGGTTGTAATTAATTAAATAGAGAATTACATTGCGAATTATGTGATTTTTTGTTTCTTCCTAAAACTATTGTCTTGGATTTCCCTTTATTTGTCTTTGAAACGAAAGGTTGGGGTGTTTACTGTTGGAGTGAAAAGACGCGTACAAAAATTGAATACGGCACTGGGAAAGTTCTGACAAGGGATCAGAGCCATCTGGGTTAGATGAGCCCTAAAGCGAGATGAATAACGAACGACTTTGTAATGAGGTCATCGGGTGAGAATTTAAGAAGCCTTTTTATATTTTTATGTTATATCTTGAAAGTTGTTTGTGAGAAATTCGCTCCCATTTGAGGGTTTTAGGCCGAGAAAATTTAACTATGAATTATACAAGCCGTCGTTCGAAAAATTCTGCGTTCGACATTCAAGACAGCTAAGGCCAATGGACGTCAGCGCTCCAGCAGGCAGAGCCTTCGTTTATAGATTATAGTCCAAAGAGTCAACGCAGCATAGGAAGATCTTTGTCGATCAACAGAAATGAAACTCGAAGCATCCAGATCAGTTCGTTTAAAATTCCCAGAATTTTATCGACTTTATTTGTGGCTTAGCTTTCGATGGACCTTTTAGGTATTTTATTCATGGCATTGACTCGCATTTGAACTCCCTATACCCAGCAAGCGGACATCATATCTCTCTGCCACGCCAAACTGGTTCAACAGGGATCGCCCATGGGGCTCTCATTTTGCACTCAGCTTTTTTGTAAAACAGTCATAAGCTGAAGAAAAAAAGTACTTACTATAATAAAGATCGGTCCTACAAGGAGTACTCGTTTAAAACTCAATGGACCTTACTAATAATCATTTTTAACCTCCAGACTTAATATTTTGTAGGTCGCAAAATGGAATTTTGTGTGGAAAATGTCTCCATTGTGAGTTCGAAAAATTTAGCCAGGACACTAAAAATCATTTTTAGTATCGCGGAATAGAAATTGCTTTATTTCGTCGGTCGGTCGGCGTTTGAAAGTGGTATACCCTCTGTCACTTCTATTGTAAAAAATATTCAAAGCGCTGCTGGTTCATTGCAAAAGCAAAGGTGTATCAAGCTTGGTGATTGTATTTTTCTAGTAGTAACCAGATCATGTTTGTCAAAGCAGTTAAGAATAACTCTTTTTGGCAGTTGTTAGCCCGAAGATAATTTGATTTCTGTCATTTTCCAAGTCTTTCGGTGGTAAGTGTCTTTATTAACGCGTCTTTTTGTAACACCTCAACGTTAAAGAAAGTGAAGACGATTGCCACCTTGTTAGCCTCTTCCTTTTTTCTTAACAGCTCCAAAGTTATTGATAAAACTTCTCAATATTTTTTAGTTCTTAACAACTCTAAAGTTGACAAAACTTCAATATACACCTTTTTCCCTTTGCATTTAATAAAAAAAAAATTTAACAATACGCTAAATTTGACAAAACTTCAATATACACCTTTTCCCTTTGCATTTAATAAAAAAAAAATGTAACATATACGCCCGAGTCACTTAAAAAACGCCTTGCTCCGCATTTGATTAAAAAAAGTTACACATACGCCCGAGTCATCTTTTAAAAGAACTCCATTTCATTTACGTAATATAATGAAAAACAAGAGACACTAAAAGAAAAAAAAAAATATGTAACACACCACACCCAATATCAAAAAAAAAAAAAAAACATCCTTGCCTGACAATGAAATAGGTAAATTTAAAAACACTACACAAATGCACAGAGTTCTTTGATTTTTTTTTTCTTGAAAGAGAATTTGAAAGAAGAATCCAGATAAAATAAAAATAAAATTTCAATTCAAAAGCATTCGTTTGATAAAAAACGTTATCCCTTTTTAGGACGAAAACAAAAAAACAAGAGTAAAATGTTTCGTTCATACATTCACGATATTCTGAGCATTTCCTTTTATTTTCTTTTATTTCCGAAACGATACACTAAAACATTTTTGCAGATGCACGCAATCTTAGAGAGAGAGGTTTTAGTTTTCTGGGTGAAAAGTTATATTTGAAACAGAAAAACGATGAGTGTGTGACTGATGATAGTCCATTACCATAACATGTTCAAATACAACACAAAATTAAATAAAAACAAAAAGAACACAGTGGAGTGGACTAGACTGTGTGTGACACGATTCTTTGTTATTGTTTGTTTATAACAATTATGCGTATGAAAGTTGAAAAATCAAAATAATACTTGTGGGTAGATTTGCGAAATAAACGATTTGACTCACCGAATCCAACGTGGTGTCGATGTTTCCATTGGGACGATCGGCCAGTGTTGTTTCTTTTAAATTGATTTTCACATGATTCGCTGCCGAGGTGGTGGCACCACCGCGTTGAGGCTTTGTCGCATCGAGGAGGACCTTTAGCGATGCGATCGCATGGAGTTGTGTCGCCTTTTCGTCCACTTTGCCTGGAACATCATCTTTGATATGTCATTTGGAAAAAAACCCAAAGAAAATGAAGAATTGTTAAAAATTAAAAGAATTTTGAAAATTGTATCTCAGTTGGAATTAGGCAGACATTTTGTATTGTCTGGAATAGTTTTTTTTTTTTTTTTCACTTGCAATTAATTACGATTGTATTTTCAATTGAACACATTTGGCACAGCAAATCGGTTGCAAAGAATGAAAAACTAGGTTAACACTTGTTTTTTTTATATTTTTAAACACCAAAACTATGCTGTCTCTGATTTTTGGAAATGGAGATTATTTTACATTGTGTGGAGGTGGAAATGTTTTGTGATGTTTCTATTTGTTCGAATTTATAGTGTAAATGGGAATTTAGTCTCTGGTTGGTGGATGAGTGTGAGTGTATCAAGGCTTGTAGCTGCGAATTTCATTTGGTATTTCAAACACAACACAATGAAACTGTAATTAAATAAGCAACAAGCTACGTTTTGATTAAATGATTAGCATTTTAATGGTATCTAAGTAAAGCGGGTTCAAAATTTGTTTAAACATTTTTTTTTTCTGATTGAGAATTCCAAATATTATACATTTTCCAAAATAAATAAAAATATAACAAACAGAAACGACACATGGAATAAATTATACCAAATAAAGTGGATCCATCCATTCAAGAGCCATACAAATGATAAAGAAAACCAAAGGCTTGTGGAGAAAGACTTACCAAGGTTGTTGGAAATAAGTTGGAATGCATTAACTAAATAAATAAAGAAAGTAAGATGAACCAGTAAGTATACAAGGAATAGATCGAACGGCTTTACAATTTGGCGAGGCAGCAGCGGCAGGATGAACCGCACATTGGGCAATGGGACTCGAACTGCGATGTAACGAAAAAGCAGCAGGCAACGGGAACAAATCTTACAAACGAATGGTTGAAGAGCATTTTAATTTCTTTTTGACTCCATGCCGAATTTTCTATTTAATCTGGAGAAATAATAAAACCACTGCGTATTTGCTCACAGTTGATGTAAAATTTTGAACAGAGTTCGATGAAACTTTTGTTTGAAATGTTCCTTAAGATTCCGAGAAGGCTATGAGCGGTGTCGTTCATTGTCACGCCAACATTTTGGGAGAATCGTCCACCACGTATTTACTTTTTTACTGATTTAACTTGGGATTACTGAAATAGTTGTTAATCAACATAAAAAAGTAAAGCCACCACTTCCTCAAGTATTAAACGTCAGCAATCAATTTTTCTGTTCAGAAGCTGGGTCGGCATTCTGTAAGACGTTCAAAGTTTTCTTGTGCACGAAGAAATTTCCATGTGAAACATGGGGCAAATCATTCGTGCGCACGAAAACGTTTGATCGTTTCGCCTTACAGAATCTGACCTCTGAGCTAGAGACTAAAATCTGACAAATTTCCTTTTTTAAATCAAATATCAGTAACAAATTTTCTTCATCAAAATCACGGTGTATCGTTTTCTCTATTGGAACGGAACGGAAAAGTGGTGAATGAAATCAACAGCGACAATTTTTTTCTGAGGAAATGCACAGATGGCTGATGAGGACGAGTGAACACGAATTGAGAGAAAAATGTCTCTCCATGTTTTTGTAGAAGAAACTTTCTTCGACTGTTTTCGTTAAGGTTAACGAGACTCGATTACTCACTCGCATAAAGATGAAGTTTGATAGTTTTACCCGTAAAATAAAGCTCACTTAAAGCCGGTAATTAGGGGGACTCTTCTTTTTATATGCAAGGTCAAAATCCCCAAACGATTATCCCTCAGATGTGGTCGACCTCATCAAGACCATCAAGTCAATTTCACTGCCCCCAAGTCGTTGATTTATTGGCTTTGGCATTTGAATTCCGCCTTCAAAAAGACGACTCCCATCAGACAACCTCTCACAGTAATACAAATCCGCAGCAAATAGATTCAATTCCCCCACAAACTGCTCAAAACTATCAACTCCTTTGATATTTACAGAAAGCAGCCATTGAAAGATCAACAGCACGTTTTGTCACAGAATTCCAAACACATTTACTGCATGCCAATGTGGGAGCAAAACACCCAAAACGTTGCATATTCTCGTCCTTTACACATTTGCATAATATGGAGCCCCCAAAATGCATATTAACTGTCATTCCCACATTGATACTCAAAATTGTATGAAATGTCTGCAGCTCTGTCTGTCAGGCGATTTTGTGGTTTATTAAATCCAAGCAAACATGACAACGAGTGTGGAAAACCATTTCTCTCCTTCAATAAAACATTTCCGAACAATTGATTTACACATGTGTGACGGATCGAAAGAAAACTCGATATTTTGGTATGCACATGACATTTGAACTGACATTCACTCGATTTATTGCAAATTCCATCGAGTGACAGTTGTTGTGTCTTCGATTTCTCATTTCGATTCAAATTACAATCAATTAGGAATATTTTGGATTATTTCTCATTCCCAGTCTGACAGCAGACTCAAACTACACAACCCATCAATCTTTGCTAATGTATTCAAACCGGATGTGCGATGCGGCTTCGTGTCATCGATAACTCTTGCCGTGGAACCATTAATAATAACAGAAAAAATAAATAAATAAATAAAAGTCAGTACTCCTTTCCGTTTGTATGAAAGTTGGAATGCTTCATCCAAGTGGGTCATTTGAGGTTACTTTTTGTATTGCTCCTCGGAGAGGGAAGGATTCCATTTTCATCCACAAAGAAGACCAAAGTCGCAGTTAGTGCCAAGGATTTTTGATTGAGTAGAGAGCGTTGTTTTGCCAGTTGGTTGGAATTCTTTTGGCAAAGGCTCATGCGGGAAATCCTTTTCTGGTGCGGTGTATACGTATATGTGCGGCTAAGCAAACAAAAGGCAGAAACTCACCATCGCAAAGGAGTGGAACGATTCCTTGTTATGCAAGAGGGAGATTGGTTACATTTGCATAGCGGAGAAACTTTTATGTAGTCGGCACCAAAGTGCAAAGAAAATGGGTTTCCTCTTTTCTCTCGGAGGTGGAACCCTTCGTTTGTATGGTAAATTATGTTCTCCCAGCACAAGCAGACATGGCAAATATCCAATTATGCAATTTGGGTGAAAGCGAATTGAGTTACTTTCAATGAGTCGTATATCACGAAATGGATTTCATTTGAAAGCAGTCGAGCTAAAGTGGCGCAGTAATCGGTTAGTGGGATTTTAGTGAGCGCCAAGAGCCCCGCCCAGGAGGAAATTGAAAATGAATTAATCAGAGAGTTGCGAATTTTTACCCCGAAACGGTCACGCCTGATCGATTTATATCTGCTAACAGAGCCGCAGTGGTTTGCCCCTTTTTCCGTCTCAAAAAAGCAGGAATGTCTTCAAACCATCAGATGAAATAAATATGCAAGACCAATTAGCGTAGTTATGCAGATATCTTTGCAAGTCAAATCCAAGTTATTTCAGCCGTCGTAACCAGCAATATCCCACCCACTATAGTCCTCCACAAAGGCGCCAGTTAAAACTGAATTAAACTGTGAGAGAAATTCTCTCTTTCTTTATATTCGTGTCGTGTGACAATGACATGCTTGGATAAAAACCAAAACAGACAAAAGACATTTCCGTCTCCCGACGCCAAATGGATGACATTTCGCAATGAAACTAGAATTACTGTTTTCACTATTTACATTCGGCTCAGCCCTCAACCCCTCACATTGCACAATGGAAAACTCGAACTGAATACTTTAATTTCCTCCTACTTGGAGAATTTTATTCCTTTTGTCTCGTTTTCTTGTTATTCCTTTTGTCTCGTTTTCTTGTTTTTTTTTTTTTTTTTTTTTTTTTTTTTTTTTTCTGTCACAGAGAAAGGAGAAACGAACAAACATGAAATGATGAACGATGACATTCTGTTTTGAAAACGAACGAGACTCAGAAGGGGTTCGTACTTTGAGTGTGAGTTATTACCTAACCTTGGTTGAAATTTTGATCCATATCAAGTGCAGGATATGTGTGTTTGATTGGGTAGAGCCAGCTTCGATTTAAAATCCCCTAAAGTGGATGGTTGCCAGAGAGAATTGATGAAGGCGGCCCCCTGTTAATGACTAAATTGGGTCAGCAGAAGACGTCAAGTCTGAGAGAGGGTAGCTGGGTCGAGTGTGGGGTGAAGATAGCAAGTGTAGATCCACAGTAATTAACAGGGCGGTGTGACTTTGGTAATAGTCAATCGCAGTGGAGTGAGGAGTGACTTATTTTCAAGGAGCCACTATCTAAGTGGGAAAATCCTTATTTACGACGGAGATGAAAAAGTAGGTAAACCGAGTGGGAAAGCATACACGATTTTATACGTAAGCGATGTCTTAGAGCATCGGAACTTCTATTTATAGCCAAATGACTGATTTTATTTCATTTAAAATGACCTTTCGCCGGTCACAATGGAACTTTGCCATAAAAAAGAATAAAATTCCATTACCAAAGACAGAGTTGACATGATTTATGCAAAATCAGATCAAAGAAAGGTCCGTTCCCTTATATTTGACAGCACTGTACTGCCAAAAACAGATTTCGTCTATCACGAAGAGTTAGAGTAAACTCTTAAAGCCACGCATATTGTACGGCAAGCTTCTGTGTTGCCTCATCCAGCAAAGTTGGTGACATGTGAAAATGTATCTACCTACATTATTCACAATCTTATTTTTCTCTGCGTCAAAAAGCCGATGAAACAACCTCGCATCCTCAATTTACCTACGGCTAATCGAAAAACCCCTTTCGGAGGTAACACTCCATCACAAATGACACTTTGCTCCTACCTTTGTCAACATCAGTTCGAGGTCAAATGATGTCATATACATTGTTACCAAACATCTTACCTTTGACATCACTCATGAAGGTGAAGAGTAAAGTCAACACACTCGATTCCCGGGTATTGATTGAACAATAAAAGGGCTGGCGGTACGTCAAAGCTTACACACATTCCCCATCTAGACAAATAATAGGAAGAGAAAAGAAGAACTCTTTTGCATATCAAAGCCGATTAGTGAATGCATTTCTGCCTTTACCTGCCTAGTCAAACGTCATATGTTTTCCCAGTGGTTAGGCTCTGAAATCGATTATGTCAACTAAGTTCAGCTTTTCCTTCATTATTGGGGGGTTTTATTTTCCTTGTATTACGTTGTCAAAGTGACTCGAAGCGTGTATGCCACGTGCAGAACAATTTACGTTGATGTGCAGGTTTTTGGTTATGCACACCCGCAGCCAATTTATTTTTAAACTGGCTCGTTAGGTAAGAGTGTGTTTTCAAAGTTAAACGAGACAATTGGCGGCCTTGAAAAATGCCAGCCGGAACCACTGAGGTGAATGAATGTTGGTAAGCCGATTGCGGTGTTAAGTGGTACCGATATGGTTGCCTCATTAAAATTAACGCGCCCGTTTGAAACGTAGGTACGAGTGTGAATTTGACTTTGCAACACTCTTTGGGGGAAGTTGAGCCAATACCAGATGGACGCATCTAGGCACTCGGTCTCAGTTGGGGAAATACTGATACATTATTCCATCTGGCAATGCTCTATTTGACGTAAGCTAAAAAGATGTAATATATATGAGAATGAGAAGGTATTGCGAAATTTACTACCCAGATTTGTGAAGCTTTTCTGAACATATTTGAGACCATTGGGACTCGAATGAAGAGCTGCAATAGTTGAAAGAGTAATTTTGAATACACGTACACAAGTTTCCGAGAAATACGGACGATTGTAGAGAAAATTGCAATCAAATCAGATCAGTGACGCTCGAAATTAGCGCAGATGGACACAGTAAAAGGTTAAGCACAGCGTCATCTATTGCATTTCATTGAAACTAATCACTAAAAACTGCCGGCAGTTATAGGAACAAACTGTTGAATTTTTCGGAAAACTCGGTTGAGTAGTTTTAAGGACTGCAATACTCCGACTTTTATAATAAATAAATAGTTGGCGCAACAGGTCTGTAGGGACCCTAGCTTCTCACAACCATTCGTTTCGTGTGTGTTTTTCATTTTTGGGACGTCTTTTACCTAGAAATATAAAGATTATCTAAGGAATCGTTAAATCAACTACAAAGACGCCGGAAAAATATAGAAGCTTATTAATGGAGTCGGTTTCTAACTCCCATTTTTAGCCGCAGGGCTTCACTGTGTCACGCTGATCTTTGGCCTGCTTTCTATTTGTATTTGTTGCTGGGCGCTTTCTGAACATTTAGCAAAAGAATAGAGATCTAGGCCGGTACTTATCAAGCACTCTTAAATCGTTTATAAGTTTAAATTTAATTTCTTTTGACGCAATTCACCAAGCACTATTAGGGTTGGATCTATTACGTCATTCAAAAAGCCCATAGGATGACACATAGATCGCGTTACTAGAATTTCTTCCAAATGATTTTTATTTAGTACAAGCCTTCAAACGATAAGTGTATAAATTTGACACCAATCTGATTATTTATTCGTGAGTTATAGCATTTTGTGTGAAGCAACTTTTGTTATTGAAAAAAAAAAAAAAAAACGGAAAAAATTGAGTTTCGAGAAATAGAAATCGTACTATAAAAGTGGTATCGAAAAGTTAGAAAATCGCTATACTCGTTGATTCGTTCTCGAAGGCAACTCTGTTGAATAATGACAGCGAGTTTTGTCAAAATTTTGTTTTTTTCTGACTTATCCTACGGACTTATTGAATGACCTGCTATACTAGTTCGAATATGTGAAAAAATAAAATTCCAAATTTCCAAAAGCGCTCTAAAACGAGTTTATGAACTCTTTTTCGAAAAGGTTAGCTGTCAAAATTAGTGGTATGAATATGAACTAGTTAATTTTCAATTCATGAAAATTCATTCTAACAATGAACTATCTTCTTGGCTCATTCGTCTACCAGCTTTTCGTCCTCGGACACCAGCTCAGATGTAGAGGAGCTCACCAAATATTTGGAGGAAGCCGCAACGTCAACAAGAAAGAAGAAAACGGTTTCTTAAAAGAATTGACTGCATGGAAACATTTTACGATGCTGAATTCGAGAAGAGGTTTCGTTCGCCAAAATATATAGTAAACGAATAGTCGACCCAAACTGGTTCTAAACTGGTTTAATTGGATAAAAAAAAAACAATCCAGTGTGATAAAATTTTTGTAGGTTAATATTTGCTCCTTTTTCTTATCGGAAAGATTTCGCTTACTTTCCTTTCATTTTGAAAATGACAGCTGATTTCGAATTTTCGAAGTTATTACTGCTCTCAACTGAAGAGTGATTGGCAGTGTGAACGTTCCAGAATTCTGAAAAGTCGCAAGAAAAAGGGCCAATGAGAAAAAAAAGTGTCATTCCGGAAGCAGAAAGACTTTTCTCGAATTCTTGAACAATATTTAACTAGCATTTGTTCGCTAACCACTATAATTGTGCTGTGATAGGCTTTTATTTGTAAATAGGAGCATTTGAAACATTTTTAAAGCGCCTTCTCCAACTAAAACAAGTAAAAGTGTTATCATCCGATGCTTTGATACCGTCCACTGCATACAAGTCATGCAAAATTTTAGGCATGTGAGGTAGTACGTAATTACATTGAACACAACAGACAGAGAGACACATGGGCCTAATATTGATTTTGTATGGGAGGTACCAGAACTACTTGACCGGCATAGCCCATTTTCAATACCAATCTGACAACGATAAAAATAAGTCCTTTCACCAAATTTCATTCGCTTATGTCAATTCCTTTGGGCGCTATCGGGCTTTCAACCGACAAACCGACAAACCGACAGACAGAGAGACAGACGGACATGGCTTAATCGAGTCAGAATCCTGATTCAGAATATATATACTTTATGAGGTCTTTGGTGACTCCTTCTTGGCGTTACAAATGTAATGACAAAGTGAATATAACTTCCTGTGGAGGTCTGGAGGGTATAAAAGGCCCTAAATAGTTAAAAATTGTGACAGGCTCTCGAAAAAAGTGTAAACTTGCAACTTTAGTCGTACAACGGTCACGCTGGTGGTCGGAACCACTCGTAAGTCTTAAGAGAGCTCCTAAATATTCACTAATAACCATTGATGAATAGGTTTACGAAGCGCTCAGTTTAATATTGGTCGGTAAATACCGGCCTCAGACATTTTTAAAGTCGTTATTGCTTTTACTTTATAAGTCAGCCTTAGTCATCGGACCGGCGAGCCAACAGCAGTCCTATATAAAAAGTGCATTACATGCTTCAAAGTCAACGGGAGTGGAACAAAAAACACCTAGTCCCGCACACTACCCACTGATCTACTATAAGCGAAAGACAAATATAACAAGTTCGACACCTGAAAATGCTTCCCAGCACCTACTTACTACGTTACCAACTTCACCTGTCGAATTTTTCCAGTTCCAGTCCCTAAAAATATACACCCGTTTTCAGTATTTTCAAACCAATGAGAACATTGAACTCGAAGAGCTTCGGATGTGTCCTTGCGTTAAAAAAAAAAAAATGCTAATGTCCGCTCGCATAATGTTCTTGTAGCAACACAGTAATCGCCTTTCATGCTCGTGCAAAGCTTAACCCCTAATGCCGATCGAAATGAAAGTCAATCCACCATAATGTCTTCATGTGTGCACATACAACGGTACGGAAACATGCCAACCAATCATACATGTCAACCAGCAGCCTTGTGCTCATTTTTCCAAAAAGAAAAACCCTCCACCATCCATTTAAAGTCATTTTCACCTTTCTACATTTACAATTTCACGTGAAAGGGTTTTTGTATGATTTTTTTTTTTTTTGCTGAAAATGGCGAATGAGAAACAAAACACTTTTCGCCTAATTGCCCGACAACACCGCCGACTCTCGGATAGCGGACACACAACACTGAAAATGATTTCATTTGCAAACAAATCCTTATTGATGTGTTAGAAGGATCTGGTTGCGCGCCGCAGTCCGCACCATCCAGCCGATAGAGAGCTCTCTGCTCGATGTAAAGTACTGCTGCAATTTGACACCCTCCGGGGGGAGCCATGTAATCGGTTATGAATTTTGCAAACAATCAATGAGTGGGTGTGTGTCTTGTATGAGTTACCTCACAGTGTGTATGTGTATAAGCACTGAGGTGCATTTGACCGGGTTTTAATTTGATTTTGTGTTTTTCAAACACCTCGAGGGGTCGTTCGCACACCACACACTCACACACACACACACGCACTTACCTCATAGGGGGCTGTGAATGGATCAGATTTCATTTTCGGGGTGTAATCGTCCGTGGGGAACCGGTTGTTGCCGCTTAATTAGTTCGATTTGGGGAAACTGTAGAGCAGATTATTACGGTTTGGTAAATTGTTTGTTGTTACCTGACCAACATGAACGAGGCCTTCGTGTTGAGTACGAAATTCCGTGGCAGTCACATTCGATTGGAAGTTTTAATTCAGACAGAGGTAGCAATGGGGTTATCGAAACAGAAAAATTGAGACAGGACAAAGGAAGTCAGGTATAGAGAAAGTCACTGAGAAGATGTGACTTTTTATAAACTCGAACAAATTCAAAAACAGAATGGAGACAGCAGAAAGGAAGTCAGATGAAGGCAAAGACACTGACAGGAAACTCGAACAGTTTTTGTTTTTGGCGAGAATAACAATGTCACTCCTGGGTTTTTTGTCACAGGACGATTTCTTCATTTTATTCGAAAGGTTGTAAGTGATTTGTTCGAAGCTTTCTTTGAAAGAAGGCGGAAAGACTAAAAATATATGAATAGGTGGCTCAACAGCTCCCTAGAGACCCCAGGCCTAACTTCTCACAAGCATTCGTTTGCGTATGAGTGAGTTAATTTTTGGGACGAATGGAAGGCATCTACAATTTTATGCCGAGTCCAAAGGGCCAATTGAGGACAGTCATACCTTCGGATGTTTGTCAGACATTCGCAAGAGGTGGCTCAGTGTAAAAAAAACCTTAGGAATTTTGTTTTTTTTCGGGGACCCTTCGCTTAGTAGTCCAACACACTAATCACGAAGCCACTGCCCCTACAAACGGAGAGACTTTTGATGGAACAAGTTTAAAAAAAATATTGGAAACTTGTGCCCGGTAATACAAAAGAAATTCACTTCAACAAACGCAGATTGCAAGCGTGCTAAAATCGAGACAGCATCCAGAGGCACTACTCCAAGTACATAGTTGTGACTCTCGAAACTAACCAGAGGCAGTCTTTAAAAACAGCCGAGGTACGTCTTTGGATGCCTCAGGTGCCACAAGAATTCATAAATACTCTGGGGAGATGTAGCGTTCGACTACTGCAGCGATACAAAATCGTTGAAACCTTGGGCGATCGTTTCTACTTCTAAGGACTGGTAAAAAGACGCAGATGACCCAATTCCAATCGAAAAAAATCATTCAACCGAGACCACAAAAGGCAAGTCAGAGATTTTCGGTCCGCTAGTGGAAGTATTTTAACAGCGAACTCGTCGGACTACATCAATCGTTTCTGATGGATAGCACAAATACAGTGATTAGTCTTCGACAGTGGACGTAGAGCTCGTCTTGAGTGGCGCGCTCTGTTGGAAAAGGACTTCAAAGGTTATTGTCCTGCTATAGTAACCTTCAAAGTTCCACTAGTAAAAAAAATAAAGTGCACGACTGGGTCGAACGAAACTTTCTCGTTCATCAAAAGATTGGTTGGTTGTTTTCTTATTTTATTAAGTAGGTAGGTAAAGATCTGAGAACCGATGCTAGATAAAAGAAATGGGTGCAAATGAAGTGGGAGTTTCTAATTGTGAAAGGAAGTGGCTGCAATTATTTTATATATAAATTATATTCAACAAGGTTGAAAACAGGGTAATATTTGCTTAAATGAAGTTTTGCGTAGCTGTTATTGCATTTTTATCGGAAGTGGGGGAGATTATAACAAAAATTTAGCATAGATATGTAAAAATAGATCGGGAAATATAAATAATTAAAAAAACTGATTTTTTCGAATTTTTTTTGAAAAACTAAGTACGGGATCTTTTTGCGAATACTGATTTTATCTTTAATATGTATTTGGATCCAAATCGTTGGAGCGGTTTTTGTAAAATTTGGCAGACAAAATAGTACCAAATATTGCAATTTTTAGTTTGAAAAATACTTTTGCTTAACTATTTAGCTGAGTACAAGTTATTGTTCGGGATGTAAGTATTACTTGGTTTTTAGGGTTTTATCGAAATCGAAAATGGGGTTTTCGAGATATGAGCAGTCTTTAAAGTGGTCGTTTCCAGTGATTCGAATTGAAAATTAAGGACGCAATAATTTTGAAAACATCAATTTTACTCTAAGTTTGCATTTTGGTCAAAATCAAAACCTAGTTTTGTGGTAAACTTGGGAAAACTATATTTTTCAAAAATGACTTTTTTCAAAAATCCATTTTACGACAATACAGAGAAAAACTGAGTTTTCCATTAACTTAGAAATGCCCATATTTCCTTAGAAATGAATTTTTGTTACAATCGTATGGACCGTTTTCGAGATATGTCCAAATTTCAAAAGTACTGTTACTCGATTTTTTAGCGGAAGATTGGCTCTGTCGAACTCTCCACGAAACCCAGGAAACGAAGGTTAGTGGCGGCAGCTTGTCGAATACAGAAAAAGACTAGACCAGTGGTTTTAGCAGCAATAACAAAAAGAGCTCATTTGATGACCTGCTCCAATGCAGCTCCAACTTTAAAAGACTTTTGTTAATCGGGTAGATCGGGTGGCGTGAAAAATTCACCCACATCAGCTTCTATGTCAAATGTGTTCCTTCGTTCACGTCAGAATATCTGTTGTACCAAACTCGATAGATATTTACAAAAGGTAGTTTCAAGCATTTCCCCACAATTCCATTTAAAAAAAAAAAAAACAAAAAAAAAAAGACTTCCTCACTCTTCTGGCGCATCCTTCACATCCCCTTAATCTTATCTATTTTTCAGTTAAATAAATCAATGGATTCCCTTCATCCAAGCGAGTGGAAACTTTTCACTTCGTTGCAGATACTTATACTTCTGTCGAGAGAAAAGGATTCCCTCGAAAACCCACCGCCGACGAGCGTCATAATTCTAAATCAGATAACGAAACTCTCAAGGATGCTGCTGAGGGATGAAAAGAATTTGAATTTTGTGTTCTCCTCGTTAGGCGAAGGACCCAGAGAAGATTGCAAACTTTGCACTCCGAAAATATATATTGGCAAAGCGAAAAGGACACGGAGCGCGCTACGCGGGTGAGTTTTCTGAACTCCTACACCACCACCACTAGCGCTTATCTGAGCGCAGATTAAGAATGCAAATAATTCAAACAGGAGTTGAAATAATCACCGAAGACGCCACGATTCTAATTTCAAAGTTGCATTGGATATGTGCCACCATCACGTTGCAGGTGGTGGATTTTGTTTGTTTGTTGGTTTTTTTCTTGCACGTCCTTAAGGGTGCTTAAAGACTCAAGCATCCGCTTTGGCAATTCGCAATTGAATTATACATTTGAGTTCGTCATAAAGGATCTGTGTCATCTTCATCATCATCATCATCATCATCACCACTGCCATGATGACGCACAGTTTTTTTTTATTTTTTATATAGGGACTCTTAATCTTGACGAGGTTGAGACAGAAAGAGCGTCCTTTTGTTCAACAAGGTCTTACGCGTTAGAAATGTGTTTTCCTCCTTTTCAATTTGTACGCTTTTCCCGTTTTTAATGTCACTCAACAGACACATTAGAGAGTGCGGAGCGATAAACGAGGCGTTTGCATTCATTATAATGCGACACACATAGCACGGGACGCGGGATACACAGGATCAGCACACACAGTCACAGAGATGGAATTCAGTTTATGCAATAAATATACGGAAATTGCATAATAGTAATGTAAACGTTAAAACTACAAGGCCCGTTTGCGTTTTACGAACGTGTATGCGACAAAGGATGGCGAAAGCAATCCATTTGATTGGGCGAGATGGAAGCCCGCTACGTGATGGCCTTCATCACAATCAAAACGCATATCCCTTTCATTTCCATAGCTGTTCCCCCTCGTGCTTTTCAGCAGGATATTTATGCGTTTTGTCCAACACAAAAGGCGTCAAGGGATTAAAAATGTACAATAATGCAATAGAAATAGAAATGAAAAGAATGCGAAGCAAGGACACCGTGATGTATGACATAATCACCGACACATATGGATATAGTTATATTTATTTTTTGAGATGCATTCATTTTTTGAGAATTAGCAAAACATTTTATAAGGACGTCGAGTTATGCAACGTCAAACCAAAGGGAGCGAAAGGAGGACTGCTGTGAAAGTAAAACCAATGTTCTCCGGTTGAATGGGGATAGTTGGAATTTTCTACGATATGATGTGGTGTGCACACAGAGAGAAATAGATTGCCATTTGTTCTTGTCCTGGCCGGGGATACTGTATATATATATCCGTGGATAGATTAAACGCGAGCGAATCCTTTTTGGAAGATAGCCATTTCTCTGGTTGCATTCTCCGTGTTTGGTTGGAGTTTTGTCAGGGATTTTCCCTAAATTGCATTGTCCAAGGTTTCGAGTGAATTGAGTTGTTTGTTTTGGGAGTTGTTTCAGCGAGGCGGTGGTATGCGGTGGGGTGTAGCGCATTTGTCAATTCGTGCAACGGGGAGTTATTTCCCTTTCAAAGACAAGCGGGATGATGATTTTTGTGGTCGATTGGATGTTCCAAAACCTGTTCAAGAGTCCAAATTTATTTTCGAATTTAGGTCGTTCGCAGTTGACTGAGTGAGGGTGTTGGGTTGTATTTAAATTGAAGTGTTTGCAAAAGTGTGTGATGCGTGTTCCAATAAGAAATCAATTGAACCACGAACTAAACTAATGAAGAACGAAGTCTGCTCTTTCATAAAAAACGATCGAACTATTTTGGGACTATTGCTGGATGCTGCCGCATGTTCGGCTTGAAGGAACCTCAGGTAACCACTGGCTTCGGACTGTCAAATAAAAGTCGGGTGTGGTCTCTACTCAGAAAAAAAGATGACTGCGCAAAGTAAAAACTTGCTTTAGTGAACTGGGACAAAGTCTACGCAAATATCTTCCCATTTGCTTGTTCCAACTTGACAGCTGTCAAAGAATGACAATTCTATGTTTGAAAGACGGAAATATACCGTGAAATTTTAAATGGAAGACCCTTTTAGTGGTGGCAAACAATTCCCCATTCGCTGATGAGCTCTGTTTTAAATGCAGGCCCTTCCAATTGACACACGCACACCCCACCATCATGCATACCAAATGTAATTGAATTTCAATCCCATTGCAGATAGTACACAAAAGAGTCCGGAGTTTTTTTATTTATTTTTTTGTGTGTGTGGACTTTCTGGTTCAAAAGACACAATCAATATTCGACAACGACCCCGACCTGTTCTTAATTAGGCTAAGTACCATGCAGGAGCAAACATTTGATTGTGTTTATTTTTCGTTCGTTCTCGCTGCCGTCTGCCCCATCACAACATGCCGTCCTGTGCATTTTTATCTTTATTTATATTCCCATTAGAGGATGTGTATGGCATCGCGGCGCATTGCTATTGGCATTCGAAATTAAGACCGCACATTCGTTGAAAGCAAACACAAAAGTTCCTATTAAATCCTGGAGTAGGTAGAAGGATCAATACCGCAACGCGCTTGTTGATATATTGACCCACTTTTATCTTTCTCTCTCTCTACTTGGTACAGTCGTCTTGCTGGCTTAAATCATTTGAATCCATTTTTATCTTTCTCTACGTGGCTCACCATCATTTATGTGGTTGGAATTGGGTGTTATTTAATGTTTCATTTTCATTTGTATTCGAGTGTGTGTGTGTGTTTGTGAAAAATAATGGACACATCAGTATAACGGTAAGAAACGAGCCATACGACAAAAAGTCAAACAATTTCCTTTTACCATCCGAAATGCCGCCTGGATGGAGGATGTGATTATACGTGCCGTATGCTCGCAGAACAATCGCACATAGATTGTGTGTGAGTGTTTCTTTTTTTTTTCATTAAATAAAAATGCTCCGAGGATGAAACAATCAGAACCGCACATACGGTGCCACATATAAATAGCGCTCACAACGTACTTTTGTACACACAAATAGAAACAGCGCCAAATATTTCAGTTTGCTCGACGGAAAATTGCAAACGCTTTTATTTTGTATGTATAATTCCCAAGTTGCTGCCAAAAAAATTCGTTTGTACCTTGTGATTTATTATTTATTTATTTTCCATGGAAATTATACGCTGAGCGGTGTGGATAATAGGAATTTCGGTTAGCCTCTCACGTATGAGATGAATTTTCGTAATATTTTGTTCGCCTAGTGATGCTTTGACATTAAACATGACAAATGTCAGTCGAAACTTGTTTGACATTTTTGACACATGTTCTTAATAAAAAAAATGTGATTTTAGTCAGAACTACAAAGAAAGAGCCAAGTGCAACTCTGTCGAAGTCACCTTTAAGCAACCGATGGAAGGAAGTTGAATAAAAAAGAAAATGTCAGATTTTTTTGGCATTTTGTGGTAAATGACCCAGCCCGACCATTTTCAAACTAAATTGTAATAATAAAGCAGCATTTTTCAGTGTGAGTTTGTGTTTATGATGACTAACGAGGCTACACGGATCATAATGGTCAGAAAGCGACATCAGTGTGACAGCTATCACTAAGCAAATAAAAATAAGTTTTTTTGTGAATCTGAATTAGCCGGCAACATTGCATGACCATTTAAGAACTTCAGTGGAAACAAACACAACATGTCGTTCCTTTGCAAATTGTTTCCTTTTCTCTCAATTTTGATGCAAAAACTTTGTGTGTGACATTGTGATCACTTTAGAGAAGAAATTATATTTACTCGCTACTCGTTACTTTGCATATTCTTTCTTTTTCTCTCAATTTTGATGCAAAAACCGATTATGTGTCATTGTGGTCACTTTAGAGAAGAAATCCTATCTACTCGTTACTTTGCATAGTGTTTCTTTTTCTTTCAATTTTGATGCAAAAACCGACTGTGTGCGATTTATAAAGACTAGAAAACCCGGCGGTCGGAACAAAATACTTAATTCAAACTTTAAACAATAGTTGCATTGGCGTCAATCAATCGCAGTCACTCAAGGTCTGCGTTCGCATCAAAAATTATAGGAAAATAGAAAACCAGCAAAGCAACGAGTAACGAGTGACCCACACGATTTTCTTACAACTCGCAGATTTTGCTATAATTTCAATTAAATCGAGAGAGAAAACTTTGGGTAACAAATTTAGGTTTTTAAGCAACACGCCCTTGACTCTAATATCCTCTGGCCGCAAACTACTCAAAGCAAAACTTTAATCCCAATACCAAAGCCACATATGCGGGCATGAAATTGATTTGCAATTTACACATGTCCATGTTCCACGTCCTGTGTTTCCATGTTTGGTGTCCATTTTGCTGGCCAAAACGTACACTTGGTACAAGCTGTTGTCTGCATGATTTTGTGCTAGCTCATTGTGTGTCACAGTGTGTTCGAAGGATATCTCTTTCATCCCGATACACTTCCTTATTTTGTTTTGTTACACGCAATGTTTTTGCGAAATCCCTAAACCAGCCACAGTCTCCCTTTTGAACCCGCACATGCGAGGACACATGGTGCATTGTGAAATTTTTCTCAAATTTAGGTGTCAAAATGGAATGAGAGTGACAAAAGCTCTCACTGACAGTGTTGTTAACTTCCTGCATGGTCTGAGCCATCATAATCCCAATGGCGCTGCGGCATCGATGCCAATGATGATGCAGAGTGAAGAGAATGGTTTCGGTTTTTTTTTTATTGCAAAATTACACCCACAGACACGTAGTGTTGTCGGAAATACGACAGTCAACGATACCCAGGTTCCGCCCAGTGACACTTTAAAGCTTATCATTGCCTGTATATATACCCATTGTGGACCGTAATGGAAAATAAGCCGAGAGGATTTTTCCAAGGATTTTGAGGTTGCCCAGCTAGACGAGGTTTACATCGCTACGCTCGTACCTGAATGAAATTCAACGGTGTCATTGTTGTGGTGGGGTTTTCGCAAGAGGACTGCACTTCACTAAGCCAATTTGTCTGCATGTCACTCGGAATAAGGACATTTAATTGAATTGTAAACTTTTAAACGTATAGTTCGGTTCGTGTAATTGATTTTTGTTCGTATGGGAAAAGCCATTAATTAGGATTGGATGTGGATGAAAGGTTTTTTTTTTATTGGAAAAAGGACTGCGGTGTATATTAAACATTTGAATCTTTCCATTTATTCCCAGCCAAATCCTTTTCTCTACTTTTTTTATGACAGCGAAACTAGGACACATGACACTGGTTTCCATTATTACGGTGCTTAGTTTGCCAATCAATTTTTCATACCCATACACGAACCTCTTAAAAATTCAACTCACGACAAAAAGCCCCGCGAGTTTAACCCCAAATGAATTCAACCACCACCGCTTAACAGGGCACCCACCCGGGCGGTGGCCCCTTTTAAAATAATAGAATAATCGATAGGAGAAAAAGCTTTTGCGGATTTAATTGAAACACACAACTTTTTCATGCTATTTTTATGGCTAAACATAATTTCCACCCAGCCATTGATCATCCGTGGACAATTAGTTTTTCATTGAGTTAGTTGCAAAGAAGAAGAGCACATTCGCGTTTAATACATCATTAGGTCCGGACTCTCGTTAAAGTGGCATATTTTCGCTAATTTTATGATGATGGTGATGGTGGCTGGCGAACAAGGACACCATCTTTCATCGTTAATTGCTGTTTAAATATATATTTTATGTATATAATTAGCAAAAGTCTTTGTGTGTAAACAATTACTTGCCAAGTGTGGTTAAAATGCTATATTTCATTGGCAGATTGACTTGTGCTCATGCATGGAATATGTTTTGTGCACATGATCGAACGAGACAGCATTGTAGAGGCTAACCATGTGTGTGAAATGCGATTAATCCTTACATGTGGGATTATGTCCACAACAACATGAAATGAAGCATAAAATTGGAAAATATTCAATTGAGGTTGTGTACGTTTATGCAGAATCGACCAAACGGTAGAGGAGAATGCAATCGATATGTACGAGTATGTGTGGAACATGGAAATCCAAAAATTGGCTGCGAATTAGTTGCAAACATCGTCTGCAGCGAACAGAAAGGATACATAAACACGACGTTCGTGTGGGTCACACTATCCACTCAACTGAATTTTTGAGTGGCAGGTGCTTATTACAAAAGAGATAAAGCTTTCAAAAAGTTTAGATTTCTTTCCGTAAATTACGATTTTTATAAAATGCAACTAAAATTTGTATACATCCACGAAATTTCGTAAACGAGAAAGAGCAACAAACTTTGCATGCAGACAAAATTCTACACAAGAAATATTCCTATTTAGTCTGAGCAATCTGTCAAATGAAGCAAATGAACTGACGTTTATGAGTTTTCTTTCCGTTAATCACCTTTTTTATAAAATGCAACGAAATTTGTATACATCCTGTTTCTACGCAGAAATATTCCTAGTAAGTCAATCTGTCAAATGAAGCAAATGAACTGACGTCTTCGAGTTTCCGCCTCAAAAACGGAAAGCGCTGTAAATTTCTTGCTGAATCTGTTCACTCTATAAAAAGTAAAAGCACTATGGATTTACCCGAACATTTTCTGTTGGGAACTTTTCGCGATCTGTCAGATTGACGTTTAAGTATTCCCGGCTTAAAGTCGGAATATTTTGCATTTTATACATAATTTTTTGGTAGCCAAAGAACTTTTCACTGGAATTTCGATTTTGAAACCAGTATGAACACTTGAACCCGTTCACTCAAATAAAGCGCTTCAGTATAAGAAATCGCTTGAAATTTATAGCACAACTGAACAGAGAAGAGAATTGAGCGCTGGATTGAAGCGTATGATGTGAAATCGTATTATTTCTAAAGTGTAGATCGCCTTTGCGGCTCTTACACCTAACCAATCCTCACAGACAAAGAAAAGGAAGGTAAAAGATTGCATCAAAGAATAAAGCAACCTTACTGTTTAAATTGAGATGATTTATAAATCGAATTTTGAAGAATCGAGTTTAGAAAAATCAGCAAATTATAGGAAATAATCAGAGCGTCAATATACAGCCCAATATTTAACAAATAAATTGCCAAAGTAAATAAATACACTCTGGATAAGTTTATGATGAAATAAACTACCAACAAAGCCCTCCGAAAATAATAATACACTCTGGATGAAAATTATCTTTTCACATATCGGACACAGTCACACAAAATGTATAAAAAGAAAAACGTTAAGGTAAGTTTGCTCCTTAAATAAAACACAAAACAAATAAAGCAAAAATCATATACCGACAAAATCAGTGAAATTAAAATATCAACGAAAATTCCCAATTGGTCGTATTCAAAACAAACAACGAATCGAACAAACTTCATTCATTGGAAACAAATAGTTTTAAACATATTTATATAATATAATTCACATCAAGTTTGGGAAAAAGGGGAAATGCATATTCGCCACGCAAATTATGACACAAAGATATAACTTTATCAATTTTATAAGAAACTAAACGGCAGTCCCTCCTTTTTCCCAAAAAAAAATATATAACACACGAATAACTCCAAACGTACACATTGAGAAAAAACAGGGTAACTAAACTGAAATCATTTGTTTTTTTTTTGTAACTAAACTGTACACTTTTAAGCGAATTTTTTTGTTTAAATCCAAACACAAACAATCAAAAAATATATATATAAAATAAAAATTAAAAAAAAAAATTAAACACATTTTAAATTTTGTTTTTGTAGTTTGTTGGCCAAGATGGATCGTCGTGTGCAAACAAAATGAACTCACCATCATGGAGCGGATCTATTGTGTGAATCATAAGCTGCAATAGGCCATGACGAAATTTTGCACCGGTCTGTGTACTACCAGCAGTTCCACCACTGCTATTACCTGTCGCTCCGCTACTCGAGCCCGCCGGCCCCGAACGTGTTTCCGATGCTGCCCGCGATGTAACCGAACCACCGGGTTGCGTTGCCATTGAGGTTTCTGAGGAATTCGCCGCATTGCCCTAGATAAATAGAAAATTTTGCAATTTAGTTATTTTTTCCGGGGGCGGAGATATATGCTGCTTAAAGAAACTAAATGGAATTTTCTTTGGAATTTTGTTCAAAATAAAAACGGAAAGAAAAATTCATTTTTTTAGTGTTTCTTTTTTTTAGTTTAGTTTAAAATTCACAAATAAAGCGATAACAAATTGTAAAATTATTAGTTTTGTTTTAAATTTTGTGATTTATTTATTTTTGTGAAACGGAAAAAACATCAAATCTTTAAAAAGCGTTGCCAGATAGATACAAAGCATAAGAGAACTTTTTTTTTTTTTTTTTCATTGTTGGATTGCTTTCCTTGTTGAAATAAAAATGTATATTAAATGGAATTAATAAAATTCTTATTTAGTAAATATATACGTATTAATATATATAAATGTTTATTATTAGTTTTTGTTTTGTTTTTCATTTTAAGTAATTTTTTTTTTGTATTTCAATTAAGCGCAGTGGGAAGTTTTTAGTAAAATAAATAAGAACAGTTTATTTTATTTTGTTGAAAAAAGAAAACGCTCTAGAAATGGAAATATATGTATAAAAGAACAGAAATAGTTCAAGAACTTCTAGAAATGGGGATGAATTGAGAATTTCGTTTTTCAGTTTATTGTATGGTTTAGTTTTTGAATTTTATTTTTTATGTACAAAAATAGTTCTCTATATGATGTGGATGGAAAAAGTGCAAGAGTAAAGAGTAACATTTAAAACGCATGCTATTTATGTAACAATATTTAAAGAAATAACGATAGAACAATAATAAAATTTAATACTAAAAATTGGTTGATTATTTAGTTGGTTTCTGTTGAAAATTAGTATACTATTTAAATTCGAAGGAACATTTACAATATTTTGGGTGGATCAGAGAATCGGCGACCGAAATCGTGCGATCGACTACTCTCTGTGGGACTTTCTAATGTCCTTGGTTAATGATGACAATTCACAAATAATTGAGACGACATAAAATGTCATGTCTATGTAAAATCAATGCTAAATAAATTAAAATTAGAACAATAATTCAGGTTTTCTAAGCCAGCATTCCAAGCATTATTGGTGAGTCGAGAATCATTGAAAGATTGACCAAAAAGTAAGTTAATAGGATGCGAACTGACTCGACTAGTGGACGGTTGCATCCTTAAATTCAAAATGTTGTGATCCATTCAAGACCAATCGCTGGTCTAGGTTCGTGTTCAACGTGACTTTGAAATTCAAGTGAAACGAATCAAATCTGTCTCAATGTATGCACAGTTCTACGGCTCACGGTGACTTTTCAAAACTATATGATCAACAAATATTGACAAGCATCCATTTGTGATCGACATTCTTTTTACATTTGACCCCATATATTTGTAAATAAATCAGTGCTTATTCTAAAGAAAAAAAGAACTCTTATAAAGGGTTTTCCAATAAGAGGTGTTATTTTGGTATTCAAAGAAAAATGCAATTTTTTGAGACAAATGACCAGATGTTTATTTCATAATAAAGGGAAAGGTATGCCGTTAATAATGAAAAACAACATCAGCCAAATGGCCACCACGAGCACGCATACAGGACCATATCCTTTTCATGAAATTTTCCATAACCAAAACGCAAAGTGGCTGCCCTATGTCCTCGATAGCCTCACGAATTTTATCTTTGAGGTCTTGAATCGATGCTGGGCTGTTGCCGTAGACCTTATCTTTCACGTGGCCCCAAAGGAAGAAGTCGCAAGGTGTTAAATCACAAGATCTCGGTGGCCGATTGTGATCACCTCTGCGAGAGATAACACGGTCCGGAAACTTTTCCCGTAAAAGATCAATGGTTTCGTTGCTTGTGTGGCACGTTGCGCCGTCTTGTTGAATGTAAACGTTGTCCAGATCAATACCATCGAACTCCGACCATAAAAAATCGTTAATCAACGACGACCAAAAAATGCTTTAGTTTTGCGAAGTGTGACTGCAAGATTTCCACCATTTTTGTAGTGAATTTTAATAATTTCAATGCGTTGTTGAAGCGTGTATCGTTCCAATTTTTAGTAATGGCGTAGTTTCTACTTGTCAAATGTCAAAGAATAAAAGCTTCAAAAGTGACAGCTACCGAAATAGCGGGTCATTCACAATAACACCTCTTATTGGAAAACCCTTTAAAATCCAGCTATGATTTCGCAAAACATAAAACAAATACTTCACAAAAGATTAAATTACTAAATTCATTACTTCCCTTCAATTTATTTTCATGGCAAATATCCGTCTACCTCTTATCTTAACCCAGAAAAAAAAACCAAGCATCTCTTTGCTCAACATATTACATCAACTACTACCGAAAAAAAAAATGAAAGAAAAACTCGTCCCCACCGCAGCACATTTGACCCCCATTTATGTGCCTTTTGAATTTGTACACAAAATTTAAACAAATAATATGAGAAAGCAACTTAAAAGCAACCAACGGACAAACAGAGAACTTTTTTTTTCGTCAGTTTTTGTTTTTCCCCCCACTTTAATTAGCATTCTTCGGGGAGTTATTTGTTTTTCTCATTTTGTTCCACATAAAAACAACTGGAAAACAGAAAATGTATAATAAATAAAATTCTCATTACTTTGCGAAATTAATTATCACATATGCGATAGTCGGGTGTATAGGGAAGTAAGGACCTACAGGCGGTTTATGTGTAACTCGACTTAACAACTTGTTCTTGTTTTTGAAATGTTATTTGCTTTCTGCTAACTGAAGAGCTTTTGTTTTGACTTAATTGCTTGGAAAACAAACAGCATTGAGAGAGGAGTTGTTTGGGGAGGAGCGATATGAAATATTATGTACTTAAAACACGTTTTTTATTTAGCAGGAGTTTGGTTAGGAGGTTTTGTGATTACGGACGTGCAGAAGCGAAGATAACGAAGGAGCTATGATGTTGGTAGTATTCCGATTTGAAATAGCTTCAATTTTATAAATATCCTCCTTTGGATGTTTTCAGCATGATCCTTGTGTGGTGAACCAAAGAGAGGCGGTCCTTATAGTTCATGGGAGCGGCCATGTTCCTCGAAAAAAAAAAGTCGCCATTGTGACTTGAAAATTGAAAAATGTCTTCAGCTGGAAATTTAAGCGATGCACTTGATGAAGGGAACATTTACGGTCATTTGAAAGAGATACTTATGTCCTTTTTTGTATTTCGAAATTGTCCATATTTTCACTGGTAAAAAGGAGCTCCAAGTGTATACTTTTCAGCCACGAATCGCTCATTAATTGATGCGGTAATTCATTCCCTAAATTGCCTTCAAAAGACGTTTGGGTTTGAATATTTTGGCGGTCTAAATTTATTGGTATCCTAAAGCAGTCCAAGAAGAACTTAAAAAAATCACTACCCAATTGGGGATGTTGAGCAAAAAAAAACATCTGAAATCACTCTGCTCATGAACTGTTGACATTTACGAAAGGCCAAACGTTCAGTAAAGACATATCTAGTTGTAGCTGCTCATTGGTAGGCCATAATTAAGAGCCTCCCATCGTCGTGCATAATTAAGTCCCTTATCAAACCTGACCATATCTCAGCAGGCACCAAGAATCGCCATGAATATTCAATAAACTTCTAGAGATTTCCCAAATGAAATTCCCCCAACCCCATTCACAAATCATAGAGAGGCCAGCTCCAAATAATTATTCACCAAGTGCCACTGCATACAAACACCACCACGTGAGGGAGAGAAGGACAAGTTGCATCCAGCCCAGATAAATTGGAAATTTATCGCCATCCCTAGATTCTGTCTAACACCAGGTACACACACACACTCGTCCACCCATATGCAGTTCCGCATTTGATTTTAATTTATTCTGACCGTACCCAGCAGAAAGTTCGAGGTCTGCATACGTCAATCATTCGCAAGCGATGATAACGGTGTGTAGCAAACTTTCTCATTATCCGAACAATGTTCAACGACGGTCACAAACAAATGGAGAGGTTAGATCAGCGGAATGAAAGTTCACAGCACCAATACCGCCACCGCCAGCCAGCCAGCCAGTATGGCGCGTGAGGTCCTACCTAACCTAACCAATGTTTTAATTAAGTCACCTTCAAAACTTTGTTCTGCAATGCAAATGCGACCGCGTCGCACATAAAACAAAAACTTTTCAAGCGAAAATCACTGATAGCCGTTGAACACAGGCCTTCCATGAGGTGGTGTAGAAAATGAAAGTGGAAACAAATGTGTGTGAGTGTTTTTTTTTTTGTATTATTATTAAAATAGCGGTCACATGTGCATTGTGTACGTCGGAAGCTGATAACACACTTCGGTCAGGGGCTGGTGGTATGTAATTTCCGCACAGCAACTTTATTTAAAACTGAGATAGCCTCGCCAGAGGCCGAGATGGAGACAAATTTTTGATCGTAAATTGAAATCGCAAATCAACGTTTATGCAAGCAACAACATTAATCTGGGCAAACAGAGAGCCAGGCAGGAAGGACCCAGAGCGACAGAAAGGAAGTCAATAAATTTGTAACCACTGCTAGGACGGAGGCTCTCGAAAACGAATGACTCAAGTCCGAAGGCAGGCACTTTATTGAATTGACTGACCTTTGATTGTGTGTGTGTGTGTGTGTGTGTGTGTGTGATTGTCTGAAGGGGAGGGCACAATTTATCACAGAGCAGGTCTTTAATTAAAATGAACACCTGACTGTAGCTGTAGCACGACATTGCATGCAGCTTAAGGTCAATAGGCGAGTGAAAGTTTGACGAGTTGATTTCTGCCAAAGATTGTGTTGTTGTTGGCTAGACGAAATGATTTGAATAATTGAGTGGACACGTGTAAACATAAAGGGGCTGATTCTCCTTTGATCTTGTCCTATGCAGAGTATGCTATTACATTTTGGTTTTAGAAACCTCAAAATAGTAGATATAGGTTTTTTATTATTTTTACGTAGGCACGTTTGAACAATTGAAACGAAATTCTATTTCTGTTTGGATACCCTGAGCCCGTTTTGAAAAATTAAGGACAACTCCTATGCAGGACTATGAACTCATTAATCAAACAGAGTAGTGTTTGATGGGGGTCCGTTTTCAATACATCCTTTAAAATTCAGGCAGCAACGTTGACTGCCATTTGTGATGACTCATGCTGTGAAGTGGCTTAGCAATAAGTGTAGAAAAATGGCGCCCAAAAAAACTGCCTTCCTAAAGCCGAGGAGTTGGATATTTTAAGTGATATAAGGTGCGAATTTTATAGCGAAAATTCGCGACAAAAAAAATTGTCAGAGGCCGTTTTTACTACTGCGCTAACACCCCCATTCAATAAAAAATGTTGTCAAATATTTCATTGATCATGCAGGTTTTAGAAATGTGTCACGATATATTGGATTCACCATCAGTCACACGTAACAATCTATTTGAGGAAATATCTCATTAAGATCAAATTTCCAACGCTCCGAAAAGTGTCACAAAATATCTGGCTGTCATGATACCACAATACATTAAATTCGCAATAATCTTAAAAGTGTCATGATATATAAAAGTGTAACGATTTATAGCTTTAACTATCAAATTTTCAGTGTGAAAAAGAATGCACGATAAACATACCACATTTAACATCAAACTCGTTAAAATACGAAAAGTGTCACAAAGTGTCACGATAAATCTAATTATACATCAAAATTGCAACAATCTGTAAAGTGCCACGATATATCTGACTGACTATTGACTGCACAAGAATCTCAAAAGTGTCACGAAATATTTGGAAGTCATGATAGATATCATAATACATAAAATTTACAATAATCTAAAAAGTGCCACGATATATCGCATTAACCCTAAAATTTGCAATAGTATGAAAAGTCTAAAGAAATTTAACATAAAATTCGGTAAAATACGAAAAGTGTCACGATATAGCTCATTACATATCAAAATTGCAACGATCCGTAAAGTGCCACGATATATCTGACTGACTATTGGCTGCACAAAAATATGAAAAGTGTCACCAAATATCTGACTGTCTATTGACGCGCAAAAATCTAAGAAGTATCACGAAATATCTGACTGTCATGATATATATCATAATACAGAAATTCTGCAGCAATTTGAAAAGTGCCAAAGAGCATTAACTATCAAATTTGCTAGAGTCTGAAAAGTGTTGCGCGATATTTCATAGGTGATCAATCAATAAACGCAAAAATGTCGCAAATTGCCTCACAAACATAGCTTTTCCTACTGAACTACTGATAGATTTTGATGTGTAATGAGATTTACTCGTTCATTAAGGCAAATTCGCCGTGCACCACAAAGTTACCGAAATATTTCACCCATTTTACATCTGCCAACAATTCAAAGTATGTGAACGTCATCGACCGTCAAACAACTAAAATATGTCATATATGTGTTCATACGAGTATAGAGCTTAATTTAAGCCGATCCATCAAACCAACTGAAAGACTACAAATGAAATTTACCACATTCTACACGAAATCACTTCCTGACCCTCAAATCCGTACTGCAACCGCCCTTCCGCGATGAAATAGTTAGCAAACAATCCGTAACCCCTGCTTTCACAAACAAAAGCTGAAAACGCCGTCTCCATTGAACAGAAACCCTTCCGGTTCACATAATCTTCACCTATTTCGGATTACTGATGAGACACAAAGCCCTATTTTTCTCCGCCTGGTGATTCTTGTTTTTCTTTTCTTAAATCCCACTGAAAACAGTTCCGACCGCTTAAAGTGTGCAATTTACACACTTCGAATATCCTCGTTCGCAAAAACAAACACATCCCCAAAGAGAGCTTCGTAATATCCTTGGAGATGCATAATGAATGCACATAGCCTGCATATATGCACTCCGTCTGTTGGATGTACGAGCATTATACGAGCTTTCAAATGAAGAAATACCCAAGGCGCAGGCATCTCTCGCTTTCCTTACAGAAGAGATTATTATTATTATTATTTTTATCCTCTTTGTTCTACTTAGTTGTCCTAAGCATAATCCTTTTTGGACGGCATCTCCATCCACGTTCTATAAAATAAACGTTCTAACCCTTGGGCATAGATCCTGCTGACTTTTGTTCTACATTTTTGGCTTCTACGTGGTTTTCACATAAAAATATATCCTTTTTTTTTGCTTTAAAGGATAGTGAAATGAGGACGCAACGACGAGGATATCATTAGATAAATTTCTATAATGGCGCAACGATTCTACAATCATTTGTAAGCATCAGCTTGTTCTCGCATATGAGTTAGTAGCAACTATTTTAAGTGATGCATGCTCACGAAGTTATATCGATTCCTGGTGGTTTGGTCCTTGTTGTGGGGAACACGGTGTGAGTATGCTTCGTTTGGTGGCTCTTCTCTGTGTGATAAATTAATTTCTAGGAGGAATTAGGACGCAGGGAGAGTGTTTAAGACATGCACTTGTGCTCAACTGTAAAATGTTCACTTGTCTGCTGATGAATTTTGTTATAGTCCTTTAGTTTTATAAGGAATCAGTGAGGCGAAGAGTTTGATATTCTTGGAAAAAGTAGTCAGTTCTTAAGAAGAACAGTTTCCATTTGAGATATCGGCAGTTAAACTTCTTACCTCGCTGTGAAGGATAAGTATTTATGCTTGCAATGGGGAGCGTAACGAAAAGTGAAACGCCTTGCAAAAGTCTCACACGATAGGGAGCAATCTTGGAATGATTTAGCATGTTTAAATATTCGTTAAGCTCTTACTACCAGGCTATAATCATGTGACGAAAAAACCTCAGAAAGGACAGAAATTTGTTTGAATAAGGAAATAAATGTCCGAAGTTATGCAACACCGGTCGGACACACAATTTAAGACATTTTGGGGACTATTTCTACAACATGTTCAAAACTATAAGAAAAAGGTTAGAAATGCATGAATACAATTTAATTTATTAATAATAATACATACTTAAAAAATGTAATATAATTGTTGACATCTGCAGAAGAATTTGTACAAAAAAAAATGTTACAAAAAATAAATAAATAAATAGTTGGTGCGACAGGGACGTAGGACCAGCTTCTCACAACCATTTGGGACAAATGGAAGGGATCTACAATTTTAGTCCGACTGGGCTTTTTTCGGGATCAAACCTGTGGCCCTCCCCTTGTAGTACCACACTAAAAATAAGAAAGACGTCAGATGTAGGCCAAGTTACGCTGTTCGAACAGGCAATTTCAAATACGTTGGTGGTTATTTCTGTTTGAAAACTTCGAGTTCAATCCGCCTTAAAGCGGTTACAAAAGTGGCGACTTGCAAAAGTCAGAAATGGCAGAGTTTTCTTTGAAACTTGAAAAATAATAAAACCGTCAGAATCAAGGTTATATTTTTTTAAAAGTTGCGAAAGAAAGGTGACACGTAGACTTGTTTAAGTTGAAAACTTTGTGATCCCTTTCATACCACTGAAAAGACGAAACCCAGTGCAGTGCAAACATCTGCCATTTTGTAAAGCACTTCAAAACTTGTAGGGAATTTTAGTAATCAAGATGGGAAACATATTTTCAGACTTGGAAAATTACTTTCTGACTAATGATTTATTTTTGTTTCTTTTTTTCATTCAAATTACCTCACAATTAATAACAAATTGTTTGTTCTTTTCTTATTTGCTTGTGAACTAAAAAAAAAAAAAATTTCAATCTACTCGCTAGTAATCTGAAAAACCCTTTTAATTACCAGTCAACCATCGGTCAAAGCTCCAGCAATCATCCCGGCCAAGTACATTTTCTTCCGCCAGAAAAAATTTAGTTCATCTCATACTTTAACCGTGCATTTTGTGTTATTTACATTTTTTGTAAGCAGTTTAACCGCCATCTGCTGGGATTCCATTATTTCTCATTCATTTAATTAAAGGACAAGAGCGAACAAGAAATTACAGGAAAATTACTACCTACTCTAAGAAAACGCAGCAGCGGCTCAGACTATATCCTTCGAAAGTACATGGACGAGTATCTAGAGGGGTAGGAAAATTAAGAATTCAATGGAATTCCCAATTACGGAGCTGAAGGGATATGTCGCAGTGGGACAAAACTTTTCGTTTATTTTTTGTTGTTGTTGTGTATAAAAACTGAATTTAACTCTGTTGTTAATTAGCTGCTAAAATATGAAAGTAGAAACCCCAGAAAATGGCAACTGAACGACAATTAGTACAATGAAAATGCGAAATGTTGAAATGAGAAAGAAAAATTTAAAAACTTCCTGTTTCCTTTTTGAGGAGGTCGGAAGAAGAAAAGTAATTTGCCAAAAGGGATGGCTTTTAGGATGTAACATTTGATTATCCTTGAAAGGCAGTTTGTCACCAGATGGCAATGCAGTTCCTGGCTGCATGAAAAGGGCTTTCTTTACAGCATTCTTGATGGCAGAGCGATTGGGCGTTTGAGCGAGTACGATGTGTAGCAGGGGGCTGACAGTTTGATAACATGGAATCGAGGACATTCTCTTGAGATGGGTACAGTAGCTTCGAAGCCGATCGACTTATGCTCAAGAAAGATCCTATAAACACCGCCAGACAGACAATGTCAACCGTGGAACACTGATGAAGTGGCTCGGACTCTTTAAATGGTTTTGTCCCCAGAATCTCAAGAAACTGAAAATGGCGACAAAAAAAAAATTAATAATTAAGTTGAGTGGAAACACAGTTGCTGTGGCCGAAATCCTAACAACGCAAGCTCAAGAGGTTAGGAAAACCCTTATAATAGGCCTTTTTTATTATGCTCACATGATCTATATAGATCATTGATTTCCATGGTTTACAACAAGAATTGGATCTCGTACTATTGTTGTAAACCGTGGAAATCAATGATCTAAAGGGTGATTTTTTAAGAGGTTTAGAACTTTTTTTAAAAAAAAAACACAAAAAATTCGAAAAAATGAATGAAATATTTATTTGAATCGATAGTTTGAACCTTGCAATTTAATGTTTAAAGATAATTTCATGCAAATGCTGACCGCGGCTGCGTCTCAGGTAGCCCATCCGCTGAGTCCAATTTTGGCATACTCTTTCACACATATCGGCCGGTATCTCACGAATGAATGCATGGATGTTGGCTTCCAGTGCGTCAATCGAAGCGGGCTTGTCCCTATACACATTAGCCTTGGCATACCTCCACAAAAAATAATCTAATGGTGTCAAATCGCACGATCTAGGCGGCCAATTGACCGGCCCGAAACGTGAAATTAACTGTTCACCAAACTCGCCTCGCAATTGCGCCATTGTTTCGCGTGCTGTGTGGCATGTGGCACCGTCTTGTTGAAACCACATATCATGCAAGTCAAGAACTTCCATTTCGGGCAAAAAAAAGTTTGTTATCATCGCTCGGTAGCGTTCACCATTGACAGTAACGCTGCGATTCGCATCATCTTTGAAGAAATATGGCCCAATAATGCCGCCGGCCCATAAACCGCACCAAACAGTGACTTTTTCGGGATGCATTGGTAGCTGTTGCAATGCTTCTGGCTGATCTTCACTCCAAATGCGGCAATTTTGCTTATTTACGTACCCATTCAACCAAAAATGAGCCTCATCGCTGAACACAATTTTTCGATAAAAAAGCGGATCCTCGGCCAGCTTTCCAAGAGCCCATTCACCAAAAATTCGGCGTTGTGGTAGGTCGGCTGGCTTTAGTTCTTGCACCAGCTGTATCTTAAAAGGCTTTACGCCCAAATCCTTCCGCAAAATTTTCCACGTAGTGCTGTAACAAAGGCCTAACTGCTGGGAACGGCGCCGAATCGACATTTCGCGGTCTTCTGTCACACTAGCTGATACGGCCGCAATATTTTCTTCACTACGCACAGTACGTAAACGTGTTGGTGGTTTAATGTCCAACAAAGTAAATTTGGTGCGAAATTTGGTCACAATCTTCCGAATAGACTGCTCAGAAGGTCGAGAATGCCGATCATAAAATGGAAGCAGCGCGCGATGAACATTTCGAACCGAGCACGAATTTTGATAGTAAAATTCAATAATTTGCAAGCGTTGTTCATTTGTAAGACGATCCATGGTTAAATTGCAAACCAAACTGAAGCTGTTTGACAGTGACACAAGGTACTAAACACACGTCAGCTGTCAAAACCAGTGTTGCCAAAACCAAACCAGCTAAAAAATCACCCTTTATATAGATCATGTAAGCATAATAAAAAAGGACTAATGAGATTGAAAGTTGTTTGTTTCCTTTTTACCTGCGCCCCAACAAGTACTTTTTTTTTCCTAGTTTTTCTTTGCTAAAAAATTGCTCAAAACATTTAAATCTGGTTTAGAAATGGGAAAAGATCAAAGCTTATGCAATATAATTGCTACAAATTTTTAAGATGGTCCTAGAAACGAGCTAAAGAAAGGAACACTGCTTGGATATAGGTTGGTGGATTGGATATTTTTGCTGCAACGGAATTTTGTATTTCTTTTCAGTGGCCGTTTAACACTCACAATTTATATTTATATTTATAGATATATTCAGCAGTCCTTTCCTGGGAGGTGGGACTAATTAATACTTGAGTTCGCCCACTGGTAGAAAGTCTACCATTTTTGTGACCTGATTTACACACAACATATTGGAGAACAAATTACACATAGCGTTGCATCTCTGCACAATCTTCAGTTCAGTTCAGTTCAGTTCATTTATTTATGATAGCTTACACAAAAAAAAGAAATCAAACGAATATGTTGTGTTTCAGGCAGTAACAGTGGTTCTCAACTATTTGCCTTCACCTATTTATATATAAGATTTAAATGGCCACAAGTATTTACCTGTCAAACCTTATGCCACTTTAGTTATAACAAATACTAGAGCCAAGTACTAAATACCCGTGTGACTGAGAGGGACAGCATTACATAGCACGCAAAAATAAGCGGCAAGTATTTTAGTCGACCATCTTGTTTATGTGGTGCAAATTATGGGAAAGTTCAGCGTGTCGATATTTTTATACCGAGGGGTTTCGAAATTTCGCTTTCCTATAAAACAAAATGGCTTCTGGAAGTGATGAACGAACAAATATTTATTTTATTTTGAAAGATGATAGATGAATTGTTGGTCTAATTTACTGAAACTAATTCCCACTCGCATTTCACATGTTTTAAATCAAAAATGGAAATGTTTTCAAGTGATTGCTGAAATGTTGGTCGATGGAACTTGTTTCTATTTTTTTTATTTTTCCATTTTACGTATACTAATAATACTAATATCCATGACAATTTAGGCGACTGATTTGTGATCCATTCTTAAGCCTTAGCGTAGACTGCGGATAAACGGATTTCTATGTCCCGTCTCGTGCCAAAATGCGCGTGGTTGATGTTGTAAATGCAGTATTGGATTAATCGAGTTGGGAATTTTCAGCTACAGCCATCCACCAGGGATGGAAAAGTCAAAGAAAATACAAATAAGTTTGCTCGAGTACAAAAGTACAATTTGCCGTAATTCGATACAATTTATCTATCTGTATGTTTCAAATTCTCTTGCAATTTATAAAGCTTTTCCTAAGAAAACAATTAAAATAATCGAGATGATGATGTCTTTATGTCATTTTGCAAGTTATAAATAAGAAAATTAATATTCAAAATCCCTTTCTAAATTGTCTGGAGTATTTTACATCAGAAGCAGTTGTATCAGGAAAAAATAGTTTTATATTGAATTTTCTTTTTGAATTTTTTCCCTAATGAAAAAAAGAATATTCAACAAATTAACAATGAGCATAGAGTACTTGCCGACTGCTAAATAATGCAGCAATTCAAATATTATTCAATTTGAGAATTTTGGGCTGAAGTAGATTCAATTACAAACGAGTGTAATGAGCTGATGTTTGAAAATATTTACAAAATTGCTCAAGCCGTTCTCGCTATTCCTCACTCATCAGCAAATGTCGAAAGGATTTTTTCTTGCCAGACATTAATAAAGTCCAAATGTACATGTACAAATTGAGGGTATATACAGTTTGAAGAGCTCATAGATTAAAAAATATGAACTATTTTTTTGTAGGTTTGTATAGTTTTGCTATGAAGTCATTAATGTTTTGTTAATTTATTTTTGTTTGTGTTATTGAAATAAAAATATTTTGAATTCACTTCTGTATACGAAAAAAAGTTTTCAATACAACTGGCTCCATTTCAGTATACGATCTTACAGCAGTTTTCAGTACAAATCGAAAATGCCATTTTTCATACCTGCCATCCACCGGTAGATGGCTTTCGAAAATATTGATTAACGGCTGACAAACGTCTGAAGTTTGAAGTACCACTTCGTAGGATTGACCTCAACTTGTCCGTAGTCGAGTTCATGTCATGAAAATTGGTCAGTGACAGCAACATTTTTCAGAACCCACAAATTGAAGTACTGTCACTCAATTTACCTCTAATTTTAAAAGTCCTCGCTAAAGTTGAATGGTGCTAAGTTCACCGAATCCAAAGCAACTTGCAACTCATTGGGTAGTCTCTACCCTTGCACCGGTTAAGCAATTTCCAAACTGCATCTTATTTTGAATTTTCCAAAGACAACCATTCAATCCATTTAAACAACTAATACTAAAACTACTTGCTAAACCAATTTATTGTGATAAATACCCCGGCAAAATGGCCTGCCCCACCCCAAACAAATCTCCTCTCCACTTCAACAAACACTAATATCTATATAAATCCGCTTAGTCCACTCTTTGCAGTGCAGCAGCTCTCAAAAAAAAAAACTTGGTCACGAATTTTCAATATACAAAGCACTTATCCTTAGCAAAATGCATAATTTCCTTCCTGATCATCTCACTTTACGTATGAATACACCTACTCGAGGAATACAAAAAAAAAAAAAGAAGAAGACCCAACTCATGCATGAAATGCATGCTTCCATGAAATATTTCATTCAGCCTCAACGTCGTGTTCCCAAGTAGTATATATATTTCTATATACTACACACATTCACTCTGATATGCAAATGTACTCTCGGCACTTGGGTTTCGTAAGTAGATTTCTCCGGAAATGCAACTTTCATACGGTTCCACTCGACCGTAACTCTGCCTTTTACCCATAGCCCCTCATCGTATATCCAGCCTTAATCTTTCTTCTACTCAATTCAATAGATGGACCACGACGAAACGAAGGATACGTGTCTGCACAACAGGGCGAAGAGGGGGGAAAAGTTTCATGCGGGTGTACAGTACCAAGATGTCCTTAGATTTATCTTATGCAAAACTGAAATTGTGAAACCGATTAAAATATCATTAAAGGATATGGATATGTGAATAATGGGTTGGACGACAGGTCTGGTGTGACCTCACATTTTGCATACAGGTATTGTAAAATGACCTTCAGGTTCCAAAGCACTTGGGAGATTTTATTTGAAATTAAATTGGTCACATGTCCCAAAATGGCGCTCATGCGGTAGCTGATCCTTTGGCAGGTAACCGGAAAGACTGCCACGTGTTTAAAGAGGGCAAATACTGGGTCGGTATTCTGTAAGGCGAAACAGGATGGGTGCTGCCGAAATGGCGAATACGAAAGGACCGACTATGTACAAAGAAAAACCCAGCCCTAGGGGATTCCAGCAGCTTTATCTGTAAGTTGTGTCCCAAGAGTCTCTTCTAGCGCAAGTGGTTTTTAGGACAGAACTTCTTTCTGAGCAGGCACAAGAATGTTAACGGGTGCCTAATCGGCGAACACTTTTAGGATGACTTGGTTGAGTAAAAAACTACCCCTCTTCTGCGGAACGGCCGCTCGATAGCAGCGTTACGTAGGGTCCAACAAGGCTGGATACTCAGGCCTATATTTATTCCATCGTAGAAGAGAGTTATACGCTTAAGCGGAGGAATTTAGCAGACTCTTACAATTTCAGAAAGTCTTGGCTAGGATTAAGGACTCCTGTGGTATGACTAGAGACCTTTTAATGTCTGATAACGGACACTCAACTGCATGCACAGATAGTATATAAAACATCTGCTGGAATTGAAATCCCCAGCTCTACAGTACGCTTACCAAGTTCAGTCACTCTGTCAAGTTGGATAATATTGACAAACAGTGAAATTCAGTTAAACCAAGGAAAGACCTTCATACCTTGCTTTTGAAAATAGGGCTCGTCTCAACTATTTTGCGTGTCCATCTTCACTGTATCTGTGCAGCTTTTAAAAGCCTCCCATTCACTCACAGCTGTGGTCGGCCTATATTTACATCGTATACTCGCCCTGCGCACCTCTGACCATCAAGTGTCCCACAAAAGCGAAGATAAGCCTCAATTAAAACCAACCAACGTACGAAAACATATTTCCTCTCAACCTCAACATCATACATTCCTTTCTAGCTGGCTCTCTGTGCTTATCTAAGCGCAGCACTCCATTATTTCGATAACCGAAAAATTGGGTGATTATCCTCTATCACACGCACCCCAGAGATGAATAAATAAGGCGAAATACATAATTAAACCATTAACTTTGGCAAGAAGTCGATTGGCGGCCCCACAGTGGGCACACATCCACCCAGACCCACCTATAGATTCGTTTTTACGATGACCCATTAAGCTCAGCAGCAGCAGCAGCCGCCCTTGTACACAGTAAAATGAACGCGCCAAGCGAGAACGAGAGCTTGCGTGAAACTATCAACCCTATCCGTAATCCATTTTTGTGTGCGATGCGGTCCTGCCCTTCGATCAATATTGAAGAGGCAGAGTGTTGTGAGTGGATGTGTGCACTCAAAAGGAATTCATCTGCTACTTAGTACACAACTTGTCCTAGTTTCCTTGGCTCTCGGAACGGGTGGTTGGTGGTGGTGGCTCTGTTCATCCTACCATTCTGCGCTAAATGATTTCATGCTGATACAATTTTCAAGCTAATGAAACACTGCGCTAGTGTGTGTGTGTGTGTGTGTCGTGGTTTGCGGTGCCGCATAGTAACATAAATGCTGTTGCAGATAGCACAGGGTGCTGATATATTTAGTTTGAAATTTGATGACCCTACACAAAGTAGGAAATGGAAACATTATATCTGTAAAGGAGGTTGTTTTAAGCTCAAACTGATAATCGTAAGGTCGTGTACCTAAGAAGGTGTACAGACAGAGATGTAAATTTGATATGACCCCTCCTGCCCCCTTCTTGGGGTACATATTTTTTATAATTTTTAAAAACACGATGGGCCTCACTAAAAATCATTTTTAAACTTGACCTTATATATTTTTTAGGTCACAATATGCAATTTTATATGGAAAATGTCGCCATTGTGAGTTCGAAAAATTTAGCCTGGATACTGAAAATGATTATTGGTATCGCGGGATATCGAGAGTTATCGATCGATTTGAAAAATTTGTAGATAAATAAAAATGCTTTGGCAAAAGATCCGATATAGGTATGTATTTAAAAATAACCCCCCTGACCCCCTTTTAAAGGGGTACAATTTGGCCTTTCACACAGTGGGTCGTATGAATAAAAACTAGCATTTGCTTTGAGTAAAAGGTTCTAGCAAAGTAAAAGCCCTTAGCAAATGCTTTGAATCGGTATGAATAAAAACCTAGTTTGCTAAAGTAAGTTCGAAATTTCGAACATAGCATTTACTTCGCTGTATATGTCCTTGCCTTGCAATTTCTGTCAAACTTGACAAGTGACCACTGTCCGGTGGTTTGTTTATTTTCAATTTATTTTCAAATTTTAGTGGGAAAATTATCAAAAGCAATCTATAGCTCCAATTGGACCTAGAAACGTAAATTTTATTTGCCAAATCGCTTGGTGATGTTTGATTTCTTCCTCAGTTGTCGCAAAATGTATCCAATCATCGGCTTGTTGAACTATTTTTTGACACACATACTTGTTAAGTATGTGTGTCAAAAAATGTATTTTGAACTGTTTACCCGAAAGCCCGAATCTCCTAAATACCATTAGAAAGATTTAATTTTCTGGATATTTGAAAGAGCGTCTCAAAATTATCATTTAAAAAAGTACAGGGTGTTTTTTTTAGAGGTATAGAACTTTAAGTTGGCAACACTATTTTAACTGCCGGCCATTTTGTCAGCTGTCAAGTGATTTATTTTTAGTTTGGTTTGCCATTTCATCATGAACAAGTTGACAAATGAACAACGCTTGCAAATCGTGCAAATTTATTTCGAAAATAATGGTTCAGTTCGCGAAGTTTATCGCAAAATTTTGTTCAGTGATGAGGCTCATTTTTGGTTGAATGGCTACGTCAACAAGCAAATTGCCGCATTTGGAGTGAAGAGAATCCACATGAGACCCTTGAGACGACATTACATCCACAAAAACTGACTGTTTGGTCTGCTCTAGGGGCTGGTAGAGTCATTGGGCCATACTTCTTCCGAAATGATGCTGGAGAGTCAGTTACCGTTAATGGAGACCGGTATAGAGCCATGATAACCGAATATTTTGTTCCCGAATTGGATGGCATGAATGTGGATGAGATGTGGTTCCAACAAGACGGCGCTATATGCCACACAGCGCACGTCACAATCGATTCATTGAAGGAAACATTCGATGAGCGCATAATTTCGCGGGATGGACCTGTCAATTGGCCACCAAGATCGTGTGATTTGACACCATTGGATTATTTTCTTTGGGGATATGTGAAGTCGCTCGCCTACGCCAACAAACCAGAAACGTTAGGGGACTTGGAAGCCAACATTCGTGGCGTTATTGCCGACATGCAGCCCCAAATGCTCGAAAAAGTGGTTGAAAATTGGACCTCTAGACTTGGCTTTATTCGAAGCAGCCGCGGCGGCCACATGCCCCAAATCATATTTAAACATTAATGGCATAAAATTATCCTTCCAATAAAGCCAAATTGATGGACATTAAACGATTTTTTTGGGTTTTATTTCAATTCGAAGTTCTATACCTCTAAAAAAAACACCCTTTATTAGCCAAAATGTACACATTTTCACGCGTGAAACAAAACAATTGCTTGAAGTTATTATCATCACCAATTTTTGTATTTTTTATTAGCACGAACGTTAACAACAATAGGTAAAACAAGTATAATGTGAAAACTCTTCGCATACATGCTTTGTTTGATTTTCCTGCACGAACAAAACTTAATTTAACTATTTATAAACAAAACATCGAAAATTCACAATGCTTAGATTGTTTTACGTAAAAAAAGGTGCGTACAAAATATTTAGCAAAAGGTCTGAGTCAACTAAATAGCAAACTCAGAATTTGCATAGCATTTGCATTGTCTGATAAGTTTTATTCATACCGATCTGAGTAAAAGGTCAGTGTCGCCGCTTTTCGAACATGTCAAAAGTTGGAACTAACTCAAATTGGTTTTTATTCATACGAAATGTAGCAAATGCTTCGATTTTGACATTTCTCTTGAGTAAAAGCAATTGCTACGTTTTATTCATACGACCCAATGTCCTAGGGGTGTACAACTTACTTTCAACCAATTTCAGAGCGTTATTGGGTCCCGATTAGGGACTTTGCAACTTTTTATGATTGCAAGATGTTTTATGGTATTTGACAGATTAATTCTGTACATGTCGCATGTCGGTGGTTAATTTTTGATAGTCGGGTGTATTTCTTTAACGCGGTTAAACCAAGTCTTAGATGTTGCCTGCCTACAATTTACTGTCCCAATTTACAGCAGTCCACGGGATCTAGTTAATTCCTTCTCGCCAGTAAATTATTTCTCCACATCGAGGACCACTGCAATTTAAAACAACGTAATGGGGATTTTTTGCATAGCCCAGTGCAATTAGTTATGAGAGGGAAAACGGACCCCCTGCAACACCATGTAGTATTTAAAAATGCACGTTGAAAATGTAATATACCCCGAACATAACTGCCACAGGACGCGGAAGGCAAAGCGCTGCTGTTATTCTAGATATATGACATTTGGTGGAGGAAACGTACAAAAAAGAAATGCGCCTTCACTCTGTTTCACCACTTCCGAGATAGAGAGAGAGAGAGAGAGAGAGAGAGAGAGAGAGAGCGAAAAAAAAACCAACACCACGACAAGAAGGACGACAACGATGATTACAAGTGCTGGAACATGAATGCAACAAAATATGAATAATGTAGAAGGATCCATGAAGATCCATAAAGATAGCACGCTGATAAGTTCGTGGTTGCGAATTGTTGGCGCGAATGAATGCTGTGCGAATGGTTTTAATGGTTTCCTATGATTTCATTTAATGCTCGTCTCCTGGGGGACGAAGAAAAACTCTTGCATCCTGCCATTTGTTGGAAACCGAACAGAAAGTGGAAAACCCCCATCGACGAACAAATAGAAAACCACATATGCAAACTCATGAAATTACGGTAATGATGAGAGCGGCATGGCAGAGGGGGCGGTTTCGTACTGATAATTACGGGATGGATGCACATTGTGCCAATTGAAACGTTGGAAAAAAAATGCTACCGCCAATTGGTATTCAATGTTTATTTTCGATTAAAAAAACATTTTTTTTGTTTTGTTTCGTTTGTGCACTTTGGGGAATAATTTCGTTGGTAAACTGATTTATTTAAATGATTTAATTCCTCATTACAACACACACAAATAAACAAACGAAATGCGCGGCAAAAACTATTTGCGTCTGACCGTGATTAATTAATATTGAACGAGGGAGATTTTGACGGCTTAATGCGAAGGCAAAAACATTTTATAGCTTGCAATGTGATGCGTTCCAGTTTCTGTGTGTTTTAATCCTAAAACCTAATTAAAGAAAATATTTCCGCTCAAATTTCAATTAAAAAAAAAACATTCTCCGACTGACTGACTCTAAGCTCACATTTTGGCAGGAGCTTTCATAAGATCTGAGGCTTATAAATTGTACCATATCTTCGGAATAATTTGCGCCATTATAATATTTGATTGAATTCGTCCTACTTAGAGTAACCATAATTAATCCAATTATGGCGGATTTCATTCCTCGGAAAATTTAGTTGAACGATTTCCAAAAATAGGTTCACAATCGACAACCATCCCTGGAAATATATATAAATTCGTGTCCTACGCAGTTGAGTGTAAAGTTTTTGAATGCCAAAAATCCCTTAATCATATTTCCAGTGTGCGCGTTGCGCGGCGTCATGTGTGTGCGGTTTTTTGGGTAAACCTTTAAAAACAGAAAAACCATTAACCACATTTGACGGACGGAAATATCCTTGTAAATATTTATCTTACAAACAATATTTCTATTCTCTGCGATGCGAGGTGAGGCGCGAGGTGTCGGAGAACAATTCTCCTGACGACGCAACGTGGAATTGCGGTGGAATATTTCGGGAATTCTTCTCACGAATTTGATGTTGTATTTTTGAAAACTCATCCTCACCACCGCAGCCCCATATCAGTCTTACTCTCTCTCTCTCTCTCTCTCTCTCTCTCTCTCCAGGGATAAGGAGTGACAGGCAGAGGGCGGAAGACTTGTGCGTGTTCCGCATTAAGCTACAGCTATATATAACATATATCTCCATTAAATGCACGCACACAAGATGGAAGATACCGTGCTTTATATAAATAATCGTAGAGTGTACCGTGTGTACCGAGAACCTATGAAAACGAAATGATTATGTGTATGTACGCTTTCAGTGCGAGAGTTGAGACGCGAAAAAGGGAACAAAATTAATGACATTTAATTAATTCAGTTATACTGTACATTCCTGTGCGAGACGATCTTAAAGCAGCTTTTTGACAATTGTGCGGCATTTTTAATGAATGCAATATATTTCTGCGATTTGTGGAAGGGTACCACTCCTACCGTATGGGGGCAGGACGTTCTAAATGAAAAGTAATTAGTACCAACTTGACTTGGAACATTTTTTGTTTTTTGGCGCTTTGCAATTGAAAAAATAGATGGAAAAGCTTCAAACAGAAGAGTGGCATGCATATGGGATTTAGTTAGAATTTTAAAGTTTAATTTGGTTGTCACAGAGGTTACTTACTTAAAGCGGAAAATTGGGTTCACTGTGCACATCTTTGGAGCTACGGCTCCAAGAATTAGTGCTTTTCCTTTTTAGAGCCGCACAGATGAAAATGACGTTTTTTAGAGGTTTATTCTTCGAGTTTGCACCACTTTTTCTAGGGACAGTCAATTTGACAGCTGACAGGTGATTTGTGCTCATTTTTGACTGTCATTTCATTATGAGTACAGACTTACGATACACAGGCCCCATTGCCCGGAAAACTATTCCAAAACTAGAAATTATATATAGAAACGGCTTTTTTTTAGGTTATCTTCATCTACCCATTTATCTTCCCTATATCTACGCGTTAAGCTCTACTGCAAGTGGACCATCTCTAAATATATCTATATCCACTTGCAGTAAAGTTGTCCTTGTTAAACTACCTAAATCCGGTTTCATCCATTTTACCTAAAGCTAATGTCCCACGTACACGCACATTTTCAACGAGAATGCAAACAAAAACATGCAGCAAACACGAGCCAAATTCCCCACGTCTTTATTCCCGTAACAAAACAAAAGACAAAAAATGAAATCTCCATCTCCATCCCTTTGGAGTCACATTTCGCCCTTCAGTATTCAACTTAAATATGCACACATAACACTAACCAAACAACAGATCTACATAGTGCAAATTAAGAACAAACTTTACGAAGGATCTCTGGGTGGCAAGGGAGCCCGCTATGTGAATATTTCTCAATTAGCCTATGTCGTCCTTTGTATCAACAAAACGAACGTGAAGGAAAAAAAAAATTGAGTAAATCTCATTCTCGCACTAAATGTATGGGTGTTTTGGCTAACGAATCCTTGTGTAAACCATTTGGGAATCATTGCGAAAACACACACCAGGTGGAGGTGCAAAAAAACGCTTCACAGACGGACTGCAATTGAATACACTCTAGAAAAGCCAATTTGGGATACTGAAACAACAAAAAAATAAACAAATAAAACCGGAATGCGGTTTTATGTGCTTTTTATCGGTTACAGTGGGGTGGACTAAAGTTTACTTTGGTTAATTTTGTGTTTTACAGCAAAAGGAGTGTAACCCGTCCAAGATGTTTGCTATAATTTGAGTAGTTTGAATTTTTTAGATTTTGCTAAAAAACAATAATTTTCATGTTAAATAACAAATTAATCAATATATCGAGTAGCAATTCGTTTGTTTGAGTATTATATTGGGCAGACAATCGTGTGCCACGTCCCATCGGCGAAACAAACAAGTTTTCTCTGGTGGTTATTAAGCTTGTATCGACTAAATAAAAGTAAATAAACTTTTTTCGATTTTTAGTCAGATCGACCAAAACTAACGAATAAAAGTAACTAACTGGCTTAGTTTATGCAAATTGCCTCAAAGTCTATAATTCACCTGGTTAATTATTACTACCTAGTTATCACAATAGTCCCTTAAAATTGAAAAAGAAAAAAACTGTTTACTACCGAGTAAAATCATTTTTTTTTTCAGCATGCATCAGCATAAACCCCACTGTGAGGCTGTAAGCGACTTAGTAGGTATTTCAATTCTTTTTAGTTTCCTTGTGTACGCTGCGAAAAATGTAAACATAAATTCGTAAGTTTATGCCACGAAATTATATCTTTTTGTTGGATTGAGTGCTGTTCAAATGACTTCCCTCTTTTTTTAGCAACCAAGATCCGACCCCGGCCAGGGTCGTAAAAACGCGGATTTATTAAAACAAAAGTCCTTTGAGTTTTATTTTACATCTGGGACTATTTTCATAATCACTGCCTGCCAGGTGCATGCGGTAAATTCCGAAGGATTAAATAAAATAAGCGACATCTATTATTTAAATAAAAAAGAGCTAAGAATATTTTTAGTGTCGCACTGGGGCGTCGTTGAATGAAAATTACTCGTTGTTTAAGTATTTAATGTAAATTGTACTAAATTCCTTTCAAAAAAAAACAAGGATGACCGCCATGGGCCTAGAAGCCCAGAATAGGTCTGGGAAGCTGCCATTTGCATGTAACAGTAGCTTTACTCCGACCCGGGGTAAAATGTGTTTGAGATGAAAGTTGGGGTCCATCAAGGTTCCGCTTTAAGCTCGATAGTTTTTTTTTAGGGTTTTCTTACATTACTTAGACAATGCGTACATATCTGAAGGACCTGAAGGAAACTGTAACAGGGAACGCTAAAACAGAATATTCTGCGAACAAGTAGATCCAAACTTTTTTTAATTATGTACGAGTATTTTCCTATCAATTGTGGAAGTGAAGTGCCAGTGATGCAGACGAATCGGCGCATCCTTGCATGTACATCTCGGATGTTTGCTTTTGTTTCTCGTATAAAATTGGGATACTCCTGCGAACGCTTACGAATTTCTCGTTCAATAACAGCGGATATGGGCACTCACGAAAAACATGAATCAAAACAATGGAAAAGGGTATACTCAGCGTCATTAATCAGACGATAGAGTATGCAAAGCCCCAGCCCTTTCACACCGGGAGAGTCGACCCGAATATAGAAATGGCTGACACAAAGGATAAGCATGTTTTTCCTGCAAATTCTTTATTAATCCTCGTACTTAGACGCAACCAGATAATTAATTTAGATGTCATGCAAAACGGAGTCTTCACAGACAGACTGTCCGTTTATATTCATCATCCGACTTGAATAAATATCTCTTTTTCAAATGAAGTTTGCCCTCAGTTGTCTACCCTTGAGAGAGAGTGAGATGGAGAGGAAGGCAAAACAATGGTTCAAGAACTTAGTCCTCTTGAGCTTTTCTTTTTGTCAGTTATTTTCCGTTTTCCTCTGCTTAAGGAGATATTCCCGCTTTTAGGATTTGAAAAAGAAAAAATATTGCCACTGCATCCTCTGTGAATGTAGGCGATGGATTTTTATAACCAAGGATGTACATAGTTCTGATGGATTTTAGTCATTTTTATTTTATATATTTTATCTACCGTCTGTTTTGAGGTATTATACGAATTTAGAAATTATCTGCAACACTTGAAAGTGCTTTAAGGAAAGATTGAGGTCATGTGGGTTTTTAAGTTTTATTTGTGAGATTTAAATTCGTGATGATGCTCACATTTAAATTTTATTTTTGAAAAATGCAAGTAGGCAGATTTACTGACTGTCGGGTAGAAGACAGAGGAATAGACAAATCACTGTAATTATGGAGACGTGCAGCAAGAAATTGCGGATAGGTATATCGAACTAAAATTTGAGCAGGAAGGATTATCCTTTTTTTAGTGTTCAATTTCCACGCCATAAATTGTAAAACATTATAAATGTGCTCCATCTATACAGTCGTTTATTTAAATTTATCCACAGCGATTGTTATAAATATAACTAGCGATGCGTACAAAAATACCCACTTTGCGTTCATTGAATTTGACCGTCCTACAGAAGACGCAAAGTTTTTTTCAATCATGATTATCTTGTTTAATATAAATAGTCCAGTGAATTGGCACGAGAAAAAGCTAAAAAGAACCTTTCATTAATTTCATGCATTCGATCATTAATTGCCTGTAATTATTCATTTTATAAATTTAAGTCCCTTGTGGTTTGAACAAACCGTTTCATAAGCTGGATAAAATAATTCATTAACTACGTGCATTTGTTCATCATCTCCATATATTTGCTCGGTCCTTTAATTTATACTTGTTCCATCTGCTTCTATGACGTTTTTTTTTAAAAGACGGTTTTATTTTTCGGAAACCGAAGTATTCTGTTTTCCAGAAAACAAATCCCCAGAACATGTTTCTCATTTCAGTTAGTTTCAGTTTTAATTCCCCCGAGCAAGTGCAATACCGGCATCGAAGCAAACAACTAAAATCTGCCCCAAATACCAATGTCCATGCTCCACTAAAAAATTGAATTTGTTCAACAACTCCCCACGACATGCGACAATCATTTTCCTCCATCCCCAGTCCTGCAACACGATTTTCCCCATACCGTTTGACAAGATAACCTTAATTAAAACTAATAGTCAAGCGGCTGGCATCTCATTAGGCTCTGTGAAACTAAATCTTTCATCTTTATAAGTGGAAAGCTGTAGCAGTGGAACGCCATTCCAGATCGCATTGCCATGAAATGATGAATAATAATAATTCGGATGAAAATTATCACCACAGCAAAGCAGTTTAGGTTACGGTAATTTGCATTCGAAATTCATTAGGAACTGATTGCCAAAATGGCAGACAAGGATAATGTTGGAGGCGATTTGCATCCGAGGGAAATGCTGCGACAGAGAAAAGGAAATGCAGATGCTGCCAAATCGAGTGTAGGACATTTAATTATGTTCACTGCTCAAGCATAAGGATGCTTAATTAGTTCGTGTGAACTAGCTTTCTGTTGTCGGTGGGTTGGAATGGCTATCGATTGAATGTGGAGGAAATTAAAAAATAAAATGAACCGACTGACCAAAACAATGAACCGCGTGCTCTTATTTTAAATGCAAATGAAGTTCGTTCATGGGAAATTTGTACCCGTCGCTGTGTTTAGCTCGTGGCTTTTGTTTTAACAGTTCATTAATTTGGAGCAATTGTTCATTTTCTCCATACAACATGCAATTGAATTTCGATCAAGGGAAATTTGTACCTGACGCAGTGTTTAGCTCATGACAATGGCGGAAGAGAGTTGTTTTAACAGTTCATTAATCTGGAGCAATTGTTCATTTTCTCCATACAAAATTTCATTAAAAAAAAAAAGGAACGACTGACCAAAATAATGAACCGCGTGCTCTTATTTTAAATGCAAATGAAGTTCGTTCATGGGAAATTTGTACCCGTCGCTGTGTTTAGCTCATGGATTTTGTTTTAACAGATCATTAATTTGGAGCAATTGTTCATTTTCTCCATACAAAATTTCATTAAGACTATCATTTTTTAATGTACTACATGCAGATAAACAACCAGTAGGAGGTAAGTTTCGGTCGTGAAAATTCTATAATGACAGTCGAGCAGATGCAACGACATCATAGAAAATTGAATACTTAATTTGTTTTCCCATTCACCGGGATAGTTTCTAAGGCGTTCAATCTGGCAACTTGCCAGGAAGTTTTTCAAAGTTTTACATAATTTGTATTTGCCAACAGTTACAAACACATACCACTCGTTTCTGTAACGAGGAACTCTTCTCTTGACCTTTTCAACAAATAGTCCATTATTTGTTAGATAAAAAGACACAGATACCCTCCGTGGAGAAGAAATCGAACGCAAAAATGCACCCATCTTTCGTGGAGTGTATTTCAAATTCCTTGACCTTGTGTTTTTACCCGCAAAACTAGAGGATCTACTACAAGAACGTTACTCATTGGGAACTTCTTTAAAGGGTACCTCTTCCGCTTTACCATATATTGTATTAGAAAATGGCAAGACCAAAAGAAGCAGAAATATGGCACTTGGAATTCGCGGGAAATATTTTGCGCAAAACAAATGTCAAAGTTCAAATCATGTTGTTTCGTTTTTATTTTTTTAGTGAGCACAATGCACAAGAATATTGCTCAGGTCGTAACTCTCCGATTACTTAAAGAATTTTCGTTCAGCAAGTCGTTTGATGGAGGAGACGGTAATAGTATAGCGATTATATCAGCAATAACCGTTAAAAAAAATCATATGGAAAAAGGGACATTTCCTTCGTGATACGTGTTTAATGCGTTCTCTCGGGCGGGTTTTTTTTTACTATTTTCTTTAGGTGGGGTGGTAAACTTGACTTGATGAGCTTGTATCCTAAAAAGTAAAAATAATAAAAATGTTTCTCTAAGCAGAGCACAAATTTATCCCAGACCTATTTTAAAACATATTTTCAAACCACGAGGCTAATCAAATTCGCTATAAATATCTACACAGAGTGCAAGTTGAAACCCTCGCTGAGTTTTTCAGTGAAACTCCAAATGCTATCGACTCTGTTTTCCATGCCAAAGCTACTGATAAGCCAGTGAACCAAGGGCGAGCAAAATATGCGCCAAGGCCACAGCCGACTTCACTCTCTATATATCTTGGTTAGTTAAACTCAACAAATATAATTTTATCTCGAAACCACATCACTCGACGACATAAACTTGCCCACTTTGACGATAGAAATTTCATTGGAAAAAAATTTCAGTTCTATTCTCAAGTCGGACGGAAACGAGACAACCTCTCGCACTTGTACGCGTCGTCGGCCTCAAAATGGCAAAACTTTCCCGAATGAACAAAGTTCTAATTTGTGTATTTAGTATCTATTGGTTCGCCATTTTCCCGATAATATGGTTCATCATACGTCCTCCGAGCATAGTGAATCATCTGGGTCAAGCGTTGCTCTTCGCATTGTTTCTGCTTATCGTGTATCTGATGGTGCATGCCATAGTGGTGTGCCTCTTCAGAAAGTGCAAAATGGAAAGTTCCGCAGCGCCACAAGCACATCAGAGATGTGGTGCGAATCCAAATTGGACAGCGGCTGAGGAGCATTTGTTGGCCAAGGTTCCACATTGTTCAGAGACAATAACCGTAGTGTTGGAGAACGAGAAAGCAGCGCCGATTTTGGAGGACGATGAAAGACGGTATCCAGAAAGGAATGTGAGAAAACCAAGGCCATTGTCTAGCTTTAGGAGTCCCTATGAGGGCACTCCAACAAGTCGTCTATTGAGAGCGATGCAAGCGAATCCAAAGTACGAGCGAAACATCACAAGGAAGTTTATTGTCGAAGAGCAGACACACACGAACAAAGCGATGCCAGGCCGCAAGATGCCGCACGGCGACTGTTGTAAGGATAAGTCGGGCAAATATGTGACTAGCATTAAGTTATTCTATGATGGAAATAAAGAATTTCAAGTTGATGTGTGAAAGTGGGTTTTGGTTTTTTTTATTTTTTTTTTCTGTGACTTTACAAACAAAAAATGTCCGCAACAGAAGTAGAGAATCCATTTGAGCTGCTAAAAAGTCAGTCGGACAGTTGTGAAATTAAAAATAAACAACGGTAGAGATAGTTTTTTTTTTCCAGATTGTAATTTGAGCATTACAGGCGAGTGTACCAGTAGAATTGTAGATTGCAACTTGTGGTTTAGTGAAAAGGAAAAGTCATATTTAAACAGTGAAAGTACTCGCTTTGAACTTGAATTTAATAAATATTCAGACCTTTGTTTAAAGCGAGCCAACTGGTAGTTGTTTAATTTATAAAACCGGCAAAATTCCGCATCTCGATCGTTCATAAATCACAGGTCGCAGATTGTAATACGTTTACTCCGCATATAAACTTGAAACGCCATCTACCCGACGAGTATAGTAGCTAAAAAGACGACATCAGGTGAAAAGCTTGTAAGAATAAACCACGTTTACTTTAAATAATGCTCTTGCACTCCAATCACTTGAAATATCGGTGGGACTAATGGCGCTGACCGCTGAAGCCGAATTCTTAAGTTCAACCAAACTAGTTGCTCATAATCAACTGATAGATGGCACGCGCATTTGATGTCGGAGTACCTTTCGGTTCATTGGTAGACGTAAAACAAGTTTCCTAGTTATTTGTGCTGAGATTGAAAAACATTTTGTGAATCAAAAAAGTGTATAATTTGGGAAAGGGTACAAGCACAATTTTTCGATAAGAAACTGGATTTAAGAAAAAAAAAACTTGGTGAATAAATAAATAAATTTCAAATTTAAGTAGAAAAAGTAACAACCTATTTACTGTGTAAAATAATCCCTTAAAATAATTGTTATGTACTGGATTTTTTTACTCACAACACTCTCTGTAGTCGGCTTTAACGATATGTCGTTCATTAAAGGTGTTTGCAACTGAAAAAAAATATTTGAAATAAATAAAAATGCAAATAATAAACAAATAAGTTATATTACAAATAAAGAAATAAAAAAATAAAATTAAAATCATTCAATACTGAAGCTTAAAAAAATATGCAATTAATTTTGATTTAGATTTTCTGGTCCACTGAGAGACGTGGTGACAACAAACAGCTCCAACTTAAATTATCTAAATTAATACGCAATTCAACACAGGGCTTCAAATAAAAAAGGGAATTTTAAGAAAACTGTCGCAATTTTCCAATTTAAGTCGCTGTTCGAGTGGATGAAAAGATGGCCCAGGGTTTGCTTTGCAAGTTGAGTTCTTCAGCGTCTTTTGTACTTCAAAAATAGAAATTCTTGTGTGAAAAATTGTTAAGAATATCCATACAGAGTAAAAAAAAATATGCTGCTACTTTAGCTATTTAATTTATAAAGAACAGTCAGAATTTTGCAATTTAAGTCGCTGTTCGAGTGGATGAAAAGATGGGTTTGCTATGCAAGTTTCTATTTTTCTGCGTCTTTTGCACTTAAAAAATAGCAATTTTTGTGTGAAAAATGTCTGCAATAAGAATGTCTTTACAGAATTAAAAAAAAATGCTGATAGTTAAGCTATTTTTATAAAGAACTGTCGGAATTTTGCAATTTAAGTCGCTGTTCGAGTGGATGAAAAGATGGCCCAGGGTTTGCTTTGCAAATTGAGTTCTTCAGCGTCTTTTGTACTTCAAAAATAGAAATTCTTGTGTGAAAAATTGTTAAGAATATCTATACAGAGTAAAAAAAAATATGCTGCTACTTTAGCTATTTAATTTATAAAGAACTGCCACAATTTTGCAATTTAAGTCGCTGTTCGAGTGGATGAAAATATGGGTTTGCTTTGCAAGTTGAGTTCCTTTGCGTCTTTTAAACTTCAAAAATAGCAATTCTTGTGTGAAAAGTTGTTAAGAATGTCTTTACAGAATTAAAAAAAAATATGCTGCTAGTTAAGCTATTTAATTTATAAAGAACTGTCAGAATTTTGCAATTTAAGTCGCTGTTCGAGTGGATGAAAAGATGGGTTTGCTATGCAAGTTTCTATTTTTCTGCGTCTTTTGCACTTAAAAAATAGCAATTTTTGTGTGAAAAATGTCTGCAATAAGAATGTCTTTACAGAGTTAAAAAAAAATGCTGATAGTTAAGCTATTTTTATAAAGAACTGTCGGAATTTTGCAATTTAAGTCGCTGTTCGAGTGGATGAAAAGATGGCCCAGGGTTTGCTTTGCAAATTGAGTTCTTCAGCGTCTTTTGTACTTCAAAAATAGAAATTCTTGTGTGAAAAATTGTTAAGAACATCCATACAGAGTAAAAAAAAATATGCTGCTACTTTAGCTATTTAATTTATAAGGAACAGTCAGAATTTTGCAATTTAAGTCGCTGTTCGAGTGGAGAAAAGATGGGTTTGCTTTGCAAGTTGAGTTCCTTTGCGTCTGTTAAACTTCAAAAATAGCAATTCTTGTGTGAAAAGTTGTTAAGAATGTCTTTACAGAATTAAAAAAAAAATATGCTGCTAGTTAAGCTATTTAATTTATAAAGAACTGTCAGAATTTTGCAATTTAAGTCGCTGTTCGAGTGGATGAAAAGATGGCCCAGGGTTTGCTTTGCAAGTTGAGTTCTTCAGCGTCTTTTGTACTTCAAAAATAGAAATTCTTGTGTGAAAAATTGTTAAGAATATTTATACAGAGTAAACAAAAATATGCTGCTACTTTAGCTATTTAATTTATAAAGAACAGTCCAAATTTTGCAATTTAAGTCGCTGTTCGAGTAGATGAAAAGATGGGTTTGCTTTGCAACTTGAGTTCTTTTGCGTCTTTTATACTTCAAAAATAGCAATTCTTGTGTGAAAAATTGTTAAGAATGTCTTTACAGAATTAAAAAAAAATATGCTGCTAGTTAAGCTATTTAATTTATAAAGAACTGTTCGCTGTTCGAGTGGATGAAACGAGGGGTTTGCGATGCAAGTTTTGTTTTCTGTGTCTTTTTTACTTCAAAAACAGCAATTCTTGTGTGAAAACTTGTTAAGAATGTCTTTACAGAGTTAAAAAAAAAATGCTGCTAGTTAAGCTATTTAATTTATAAAGAACAGTCCAAATTCTGCAATTTAAGTCGCTGTTCGAGTGGATGAAAAGATGGCCCAGGGTTTGCTATGCAAGTTTCTATTTTTCTGCGTCTTTTGTACTTGAAAAACAGCAATTTTTGTGTGAAAAATGTCTGCAATAAGAATGTCTTTACAGAGTTAAAAAAAATGCTGATAGTTAAGCTATTTTTATAAGGAACAGTCAGAATTTTGCAATTTAAGTCGCTGTTCGAGTGGATGAAAAGATGGCCCAGGGTTTGCTTTGCAAGTTGAGTTCTTATGCGTCTTTTGTACTTGAAAAATAGCAATTCATGTGTGAAAAATGTCTGCACTAAGAATGTCTGTGTTCAAAAAATATTCCACTAGTTAACCTACATAAAAATGTTTATTAAAAAATAGACTAAATATCCGATCCCCAATGCCAACGATTTATTTTACAGCCACCGACTTGTTTGGCACAACATTTTAGAACGCTAGAGATGCCCAATCTTCCAAAGGCTAACATGGACGAAAGAACTCAGCGAGATGTGAACTGTGCATTTTGCTCGTATTCGGCAAAAGCTGACAGTATTTTATGAGAACTTATGGCATTCTAAAAATTCCGTTGCTGTTCTGTTGCTAAGAAGTTGTCCTAAATTTGAGCTTGAACTGCCACCAGAGAGCATCCTGGGAAAACTTTCCCTCAACGGACACGAAAACCATCTGACTTCGTCAATTTTCCAGATAACTTCACAAAACTGTATACGTGTACCCCATATGTCACTTTCGACATTCAAATTGCGCGACATCCACTCCACATTGTATCCCGCAGTAGGTACTTGGATAAGCAATCACTCTTGGTAATGACCAGAGGCGATAAAACGATAAAACCCCAAATAAGGTAAACTTCCATCATCCAAACGGCAACCATCAAACAATTGCAACAATGACTTTGAAAGCATATACCGTAAAAAAGACCACTCAAACCGTAAACTTTTCACCCCGAAAACAGAAACTCGTATGTGTGGTTGTGTTTTCATTTTCCGACTGTTTGTCGTTAAATTGGGTTTTTATGACTCTTAATGGTCGTACGCCATTAAAGAGCAAGGAAAAATAAAATCGCACATGTACCAGCAGCAGGCATTCAAAAACTTCGATGACCTCGGGCGTTTGGTACAAATTCCTCTTGCATGGTGTTTGAAATTCATTGGCGCCATTATCGGTCTAGATATGGAAGGAAAAAAAAATGCAAGAGTACACGCTTTAAACTTGGATAGCGAAAAAAAAAAAACAAAAAACGACCAAGGATGCATTTTAGCAGTGACAAGCCATCCGCGTAGGACGCGACCCTAATGTGTAAGAGGCCCACTACATTTTAATGATAATGACGTTTGGAGACAACTGGCGTGCTATGCACACACGGCACAACTTTTCTTCGTCGCTGTCACCCCACACACACTGCACAAATATCTCTGTCCCAGTAGGACATCCTTGTCGCGCTATTTACAAAGTTCAGCTGCGTAATTAAGCAGAGACACAAAAGGGAGGGACATTACGAGAGCACAGTAATTTTTAACGCCCCAAGGATCTGAATAATTATCCTTTCTCTCATTCGTAATGTTTGCCTTTGCCTTAGCCTTACTGTGTTATGTTTATTACTACCATGACTGAATGGCTAAAAAGCGCCACTGGCCTACTGCGAAAGGATGGATGGACTGGCACAGTTGTATATCGCCACGCAGGATACACAATTGAGATACACGAACATCAGCGTATCTGTCTGTGTGTATACACAGTTTTCATCTGCACGATGTCCTTGTACATCATCGGATATGTTGTGTGCGAGTGTACCAGATTGAAGGAGCACGTAAGAGCAAAATTATTGTGTTGTTGCAAAACGTGTATGCCAATTAGGTCATGATATATGTATTTGCCTTGTCGTCTTCGCCTGCTCTTATTTATCCGATTTATTGCCTATTTTAATATTTAATGTGTACCTGTTATGTATATTAATTTGCCAGTGTGGGTAGAAAAGTCCACTCCACCTGTGCTGGTGCTGTGCTGTCGGGTTTGGCATTTTTGCATTGCACGTGTGCTTCGCCCAGACACACGCAACCCGAATCAATAAGTGAGCAAGACGACGACATTGTGTTGAGACTTTTGTTATGTATAGTGTGCATAATTGAATTGCATGACACTTTTTGAGGTTCTTATATTGTTGGTCGAAGAGCGCAATTTCCAGACATAAATAAAATGGATTTCGAGTGATTGTATTTCTGAGAAGACTTGGGTTCTATAATGGCACGCGGACTCAAGTCCCAGGTGACAACTCTAGCCAGTGAGTCCCGAAACAGGGCACAACATTAAAAGGTCGTTCTAAGTGTGTTAACCGATTGTGGGAGCGCCCACAAATGTCAGGATACATGGAGGAACATGGTCAAGATCACGGTCAGCTATTTTCAAACGATCAGCTTACATTTTTTGAAGGTTATCCACTCTATAATCAAGGCAATGAAAAATAACTTGCTAGCGATCGGTGAACTCAGACGATCATCATCAGATTTTGAAGAGAAGACTCACGAAAAAGGTTTGCTATTGTCGAGCGGTGATCGTCGCAACTATGAAAGAGAGAACTGAACACGATCAATTATTTGCTTTGCTAAGTTATCACCGAGCAATACTGATCGGTGTATTACTAGTGAGGCAGACAACAGATGTGATAGTCAACATTTTTAAAAGTAAATCAGGAATATCACCACCAGTTACTTATTCAAGATCATTCTCAGATTTTTAAGAGAATACTATTGATCAAGTTTAAAATTGCCAAGCGAGTGATCGTCGCTACTACGGTGAAAACTTGACTTTCTCAATAAATGAGCTGTAGTCCAAACATTTTAGAGCCGATCACTAGCACGGTCAAGACTACGATCCGTGTTTAACTAACGTTCAGAAGGCAGACAACAGAAACGATGGACAACATTTTTCGAAGGCGATCAGCAATATCGTGAAAACTACGATCAGTTATTTTCGAAATACGATACGTAAAATCATCATTAGACTTTGAGGACTCATGATCACGATCGAGCATTGTTCATACTCATGCTCGATATACAGTTTCCATTACTGATCAGCATTTCAACGCGATCGGTAGTGTACCAAAGATTACGATCAATAGTTCGTAGTCAAGATCATAATCAGTTCGTGATCACTGAAACGATCGTTGCTGCTACATTCAGATTGACATATTGAGAAATATCTGCGCTTAGATTGATCGAACGTAAGTTTATAGTAGATACAGGCGATCGTTAGTCAAGATCATCGAGAACTGACTCCGACTGACATTCAAAACCAAACCATCGCCGATTTGTTAACAATCGGAAGGTACCTTAGTAATTTACACTTCTCTCAGCGATCGGCAGTGTGATCAAGACCATGATCAGTAATTCCCCAGCGATCAACAGACAAATGAAGAACTACAAAAAATGCGATGGTTAAGAGCGCAACCAGCCCATGATGACCTCGTATTGTTACTTAAATACAGAAGCCGTGATAGGACTAAATTCACTGTGCTTATTGAAGATCAATTGAATTTTTTAATTTTTGCATACCAGAAAGTGGTTGACACGCCCCCCAAAACTGTGTAAGCGAACCAAGGTGAGGTCCTTTCTATGCGGGAGTACTAAAAACCCCGCCAACACTCTTTTCAGGACATATATCCGATTCTTTTTGTGTTCGCTTTGCATGTCTGGCGGTTGGCAAATCGAATTTTTGTTTTTCTCACCCACCCACAAAAAAAAACAGCCATTTCAGAAGAAAACTTTTTGCAAAGCAAAAACTTTATGACAACCCCAACGATATAATTGTGAAAGGGGTGACTTTATGTCTTTTTCTCTGTTTCCCTCCCCCGCTGGTTTCTTGCTTTTTTTGCTTATGGCATATTTTTTTCGCATGTTGGTCGTGTTCAAGCCGAACCAGCTTCGAGGGGTTATATGCTAGAAATGGCAAGGCAACGCAAGGAATTTCGGTTCACTTGCCAAAGAGGGGGTGCATCGAGCCTCAGAGCGAGGTGGACCATGACAAAGAGAATATAAATATATACAACGTAGCCATTTTACTTATCTAGATTTTATGTCCGGAAAAAGACCAGAAATGAAAAGTTTCACCCCTCCTTCGGTACACACGTTGGCCCACTGCTGTGCCTATACCTTAAGAAAAAAAACAAAACAAAAAAACACACACAAGAACCAGGTCAAGCAATTCATTTAATACATTTTAGGTTTATACTTTGCTTTGCTCCTCTTTTAGGAAATTCGTTTCAATGTATATGTGGGTATGTACCTGTATAATGTCGTATTTGCCGTTGCTCTTATAATGGTTTAGAAATAGAGACGAAAATATCTAAACAAAACCATTCTAGCAATTTAGGAAGATGTTTCTTTTTTTGTCCACTATCCTTTTTGTTTCTGCTGTGCCCGCTCGATTCGTCTTTTTTGTTTCGGTTTTCTAGGCAGGACTCGGCGGATTAGTAAAGCGATACGGATCGGGAATCCACTCATTTGTAACAGAAAAG